>OY728147.1:1846209788-1851209788 GCA_963277665.1 Viscum album | reverse complement strand
GGTATTTATTACTTGATCAATAATTTACGAATAGATTAGTACTTCTAATAGGTGGATCTCCATTCTGGATATCATCAGCTAAAGGTGAAGAAGGAAGATATTCATAAAATTTCTTTCTGTATATGGTATGGGCAGTATGAGTTTCTCTTGATACCCTACAGACTTTCTAATTACACTTAAAATATTCATTGATTTAATGAATAGATTGTTTTACAATTACCTTAAAAACATTTTGCAAGTGTTTATCAATGATATTCTTATCTACTGCAAGATCTATGAGGATCATGAAGAACATATAATGATATTGGTGGTGAAATTAAGGAATGAGAAGTTGTACGCCAATTTCAGAAAGAGTGACTTTTGTATACAAAAAGTATCATTCTTGGGACATTTGATCATAAGAGAGGTAATTTTTATGGACCCCTAAAAAACAACTGCAATTTTGGAATGGCCCAAACCCTCTAGTGTCCCAAAAATCCGTAACTTTCATGTCTTAGAAGGGTACAACAGTTGTTTTGTGTGAAATTTCTCACATTTGTCAGGAATAGTAACTATTTTAACAAAAAAGGGGTAAAGTATATCTTGATGGAAAAATATGAGGAATGATTCATATATATAAAGATAAGTCTTATCACTACACATGTACTCACATTACTGAAAATTGGAGAACCTTTTAAAATATACAGTGTTGATTCAATGAAAGGATTCAGATGTGTACTCAGGAAAACTGATAATGTGATAGCCTATGCCACATGAAAGTTGTAGATTAATGAGAATAACCACCCAACACATGATCTGGAGCTAGTATCTACGATGTTTTCCTTGAAAAGATGGAAACACTGCCTATATGGTCAGTAGTGTGAAATATATACCGATTACAAGATCCTTAAGTATATATTAACAAAAAAAATCTCGTCATGCATCAAACAAGATGGTTATATCTAATAAAATACTATGATATCTCTATTCACTCTCATACTTGAAAGGAAAAAGGTAGCTAATGATATTGGTATAAAAGAACCTACTACTATATCCATATTGCTGAATGAGAAAGAAGTTATCTTTATGGAAATGAGGAAAATGGATTTTGAAATTATAATGGAAGAGAATATGTCCTACCATTCTCAAATGATTTTCCAACCATATATCCAAGAGTTGATTAAGGAGGCAGAAAGGTATGATCTATAGTTAGAAATGAAGGTGAATTAAGTAAATTAAGGGATGTTTTAAGAGTTCCACATAGAAGATAATAGTGTGATTATATTTAGAAAGAGTCTCTGCATGTCTTCATCACCTGGGATAAATAAGGAGCTATTATACAATGCACATGGTTCAATGTGTGCTATCCATCCCGAGAATACCAAGATGTATTTTGATCTCTAAGAACACTTCTGGAGGGACAATATGAAGTAGAATATTACAGAGTTTATCTCATAGTTCATGATATTTCATCAAGTTAAATCCATGTGATAGAAGTCCAAAGGGATGATGCAACTATTGCCAATACCCATGTGGAAATGGGAAAATTTCACTATAGACTTTGTCAGGGGTCTTCTAAAGACATCCAATAGAAATAATGTTATATGGGTTGTGGTGGACTGAATCACCAATACATCCCACTTTATCTCTATTCAGGAAGACATCTCACTTGAATAACTTACTAAGATATATGTGAATTAAGTGGTGAGACTGCATGGAGTTCCACTCTCAATTTTCCTTGATCATGATCCTAGGTTTACATCTAAATTCAAGAGGAGTCTTCAAAATTATTTGAGTACTAAATTAAATTTCAGCATGGCCTGTCACCTCCAAACTGATGGAAAATATAAAAGGACAGTTCGGACAATTGAAGATATGTTAGGAGCCTTTTATTTGTAATTAATAGGTGGATTAGAGTAGTATATGAAATTGGTTGAGTTCTCATACAATATTAGCTTACACTCAAGTATTCAGGTGGATCCATATGATGCTTTGTATAGATATCGATGTAGAACTTCAACTTATTGGGATGAATTTGGAAAATGAAAGTTACGTGGACTTGATCTTGTGAAAGATACAATAGATAAGGTTTAATCCATCTACAAATATATCAAAGCTACTCAGATTCAAAAAAAGAGCTATACTAAAAACCATCAAAGGGACATGGAGTTCAAAATTGGGGATAAAGCATTCCTCTAAATATCACCAGGGAATAGAGTCATATGGTTTTTAATGAAAAGGAAATTAAGCCCATGGTACATTTCTCAATTGAGATCCTTGATCGCATAGGAGCTGTGGCCTATTACCTGGAACTTCCACCTAATATGGCTAAAGTTCATGATGTGTTCCATGTATCACTCATATGGAAGTACATACTAGATCCCTCATAGGTACTGGACTCAGAGGTGGTAAAGTTGTAAGATGATCTCTCTAAAGGGGAGCTTCCAGTAAAGATTTTGGACTGAATAGATAAGGTTCTACGCAATAAGACAACCCACTTTTTCAATGTTTTTTGGAGGAACCATAAGAATGAATAAGAAACTCGGGAACCAGAGTAGTTGATGAAGGAGAAATACCCTCATCTTTTTATGTAAAATGAATTTTGAGGGAGAAATTTCAAAAGGGGGGAAGAATAAAACAAACCAAACTTTTATCAATGGAATTTCTCTCATCTTATAGTAATGTCATATATTATAAATCTCATAAAATCACATAGAGACAAAAAAAATTATAAATTAATAATTAATGAAATAATAGGTATTTCTAGAAGGTAAGGAACCAATACTGATGAAATAGTAACATGACAATTGGAATAGTAATATGACCCTCGTGAATAGTAAACCAGCCAAAATAATAGTAACCCCACCCATGAAATTATAAATAATATTTAAGCATCTTATAAATGAAATTATGGAATTATTATATCATAGAATAATTAATTAAATGTTTTAAAAATTATTAATTTTGTGTTGGAATTTTTATAAGTAATAAATATTTAATTAAAATTTTAAAATTAATTTAATAATTTAAAATAAAGTATATTTTCATAAATTGTATCCATAGATTAATATGTTTAATTCTGATGACTTGAAGATAATTTTATGAGTCCTTAATTAATTTTTCAAAGTGTTACAAAATTAGTTATAATTTTAAAATCCTTATTTTAGAATTAAATGATGATTTTAATTAAAAATTAAATTAGTCACATTTCCAAAAATAATTGCATAGAAAGGTGTTAATTTTTTAATTCTACACATTGAAAAATTGTAAGGTTCGATTTTTGGGTTTTTCTAAAATACGCCAGTTTGTAGTAAATAATGAAATATGATAATTTACAAAATATGCTATGTACATTAATTAATTATTCATAGGTGATGTATGGATGATTTAAACCCAAAATCACAAACTATACTTAATTATTTTAATATATTTCGTCATAATGATCAAACTATTCATAGTATAGGGCCAAAATAATAAACAAATGAATATTAAAATCATAGAACACCCCTCTCCTCCACTTTAAATACCACCCCTCACAGCCTCTTATCCTCACACCTCCCAAGATTTTATCTATGCCCAAATTTTTCCTAATACTCTTACATATCCCCTCCCATACTTCCATGACCTCTTTGTATCATCAAAATACAAAGCTTATTTTCCTTGAGGAGGATCTAAAAAGGATAATTAAATAGGTAAATCCTATGTAGTTTTCTTTTATTCTTTTATCATTTTCATTTCATTTTTTTATCTTCTTACATCCATTAATCCAAATTGAATGATAACTATAACTTACGTATACTATAGTTAAATCATTTTATTGTAATATCTATCATTAAAATCCACTATCTCACTATTTTATTATAAAAATGAATTTTTTTCCCGTGATGTGTCAATTTACCGACATCGTGGGTGATGCACTTTCATTTTCCTTTAAAGCCTTCAATGATGATAATAAGAACATTATAATGGTTGGAAAATATTTTAAAGTGTATCTTATAACCATATTTCTGTTATTTTAATAACTTATACACATAATACAAAATGATAAAACAAAATGAAAATTTTTTATTGAAAAACGCCAAAATTAACCTAAAACAAACATCATTAAGTTATATCTAATGATTAATCCTCATTCCATATAAAGAAATTAATTATAACATCATTAGAACTTTAAAATTAGAATTAATAACATATAATAAAAAATATGGATATTTATCTTCATTTTACACAAACATCCTTTCATGTATACAAGCAAACCAATCATGAAAACTGTGAAAATGAATGCTTCTAAATGTTGAAATTAATCTCTTTAACTCTTCAAAAATCCCAAAAATGAACTTAATAAAACCATATTGAATCAAATTAATTTTTAAAGGGTTATTTATTTTCTAATTAATTAATCTAATGTAATTATACAAGATATTAAAGTGAATAGATCATTCGGACACAAGATAAGGGGAATTCTCGAACCCAAATTTCTTTCTTTGGGTTTTCCCTATTTCTCCACAATTTCAGAATGGATATTCCTTAAATATAATTTATTTTTCATTACCATACATTTTATGGGATATCAATTTTTTCTACTTGAGTTTATGAATAACACAATTTTTAGAAAAAGAACTGTTCTTTCAAAAAAACACACCTTTTACTTCTCGAGATTGTTTCTTCTTCACTCAAGGTTGATGATTCTTATATAAGGTATGTTATTCCCCCTTTCACTTGGGAACACAAATTTTATTAATTTATTATTTATTAAATGAAAATAATTACTTTCCATGGGTTATTATATGTTCAATATTGAAATATTTTATATGTGGCATGCATGATAATGTAAATGTTTTCATGTGACGGGTGCACGCAGAATTATATATACTTCCAATGCATTGGGTAATGTGAATAAACTCATGACATAAAGTGAAATATGCATGAAACTTATTCTATATTTTTTCATAACTATATATGGAAGTTGACCACTATGACATGATATTTCATTTTTTTGCATTGCCACATTCACATCATTCTTGTAATGCTTACTCACATGATTATGGTCCTATTTATATATTATAATGCAAATGATTATTCGGACACCATGTTATATTAATTAATGATCTTTTCTATCCTCTTATTAGTCTTTTAGCACACCCCGTATTGATATATATCCTCAAGTGATTACTTGTACGAAGAATAATGAAAATACCTCTATGAAGTCAGATAAGAAGGAATTAAATAAATGATTACGTATTAATTTGTATGTGTTATTTATGGTCCTAATTTTTCCAAGACATTATACCTTTGGATCATGGTAATTTAATGATTTTATGTTTCTTATCATTAAAATTTTGTAATATTAATGTAATAAAAATATAAGTTTCTCTATAACCATGATCAAGGTACATGGACCAAAACTACCAAACCAAAACAAACGTGAAGAATGATGAAGTTATTACCTAGGATAATTATTTTAACAAAGAATTATTTTTAAGTAGGTGATAAAATTTATAAGTTAATAATATATGGTATCATATATATGATTATGGTTTTTTAATATATTTATAATAAATCTATATTTATTATACAGTATGATTGGATGAATATGAATGAATTAAAACCTAAGGTAGGGGTTTATTTCACGATCTCATCATTATTCATGATTTCTTATGTTCAAGTCTCCACTGGGGGAATTATTTAACATATCTATTGAAAATAAATATATTTACCTATAATTTTTTTATTTATATAAATTATAATTTTTTCGCCCCTTTTTCTCTCCTTGGGTACTAAAGAAACGAAAATAGTATTTTAATGGAAAACTGACTTTGTTTTTCGATGATGTGGGGAATGTTTTTCTTTCATATCCATATTTTCCATAAAATTCCTAAATTAATGTGATTAACATTCTAAAATGATTTATTAAAGACATTTTACCCATGAATTAATGATTAAAAAAATTAAAAGGAATATTTTTTATTTATTCCAAATGATGTACTTTTTGACCTTTTTACAAAAGTATAAATGGAATGTTTTTTAACTTAAACAGCATGAATAAAATTCCACACTATCATGAAAAATCATTATTTTAAATACAAATTTACATTTTTAATTTTTTTTATTCCATATAAAATGTTTTCTTTAATATTTTGGAAATATTTTAGACATTAAATACTTGATTGCAAAGTGAAAAGGTTATTTTTTCTCAAGAAATTTTCATGTTATATTTTTGAAGTATTTTAAACCATGTTAAAATACTTTGTCTAATATTTTTATCAGGATATACTATAATTATACTATACACTATGTTTCTTTGAATGGTTTATGATCAGTTTTACTAGGAGCAGTATTGATATTTTTTATTCTTATTCTTCCTATACAAATAGTTATAGATTTTTAAAGCATCTTGATTATGTTATGTTGTTTATTCATATGATGAATGCATTATAATTATTAATTGATTTGTGGGGCCCAAAACTACATATACCCTCGATGAATTAGTAGGGCTCATGATTCATACTATATTGGGTATTCGGATGATGCCTTACACATTTATGTAAGATGTCTTGGCATGAGGCATATACGATATGTTTTAGCTGTTTGTTATTGTGAATTAGATAATTATAAAATTAATTATTGATATCTATGTAATTATATGAATATTTATGATATCCCTGTATAAGATTCTAAATCATGTGATTGTTTTTATGGAATTATTTGATCATCATGTATTCATTCCCTATTTTTATGCCTTATTAGCTTCTGTTGTACAAATAACCTTATTCAGTATATATGCTCATCCCTTTCTTTTTTTTTATTTTCCATCAGGTTCTAGGAATTTTATAATGATTTAGATATAGGAATAATTTAAAGATAATATTGGTTTTCTCAAAGAAAATACTATGTTTTAATTAAATTCTTTAAACATATAGTGAGACTCTAGTATGTATCTAGTTTTCCTCATAAACTATTCGGTCCTTCGGGATGTGATTTCTGGTCTCAAGTACCAATGTAATAAAGTAACCACCGACTCTAGGCTACTAGGATTGGGGCCTTTACATAGGTACCCCAGTATGAAAATATGGTAATTTTTTTGTAAAAACTCAAGAACCATCATAGGTCAACACCCTTTATGTTTATAGAATCAAATCAAAATATAAATTTTAAATTTTGTAAGATTTGTATCTTTAAAAAAAATTAATCATTACATGATTTGTAGATGTTTACCTGAGAGTGAAATTTAATATTTTCATGAATTTATCAACAGTTTATATTTTGGAGGACCAAAAATAACTACTATAAAATTACTGTAATCAGGTATACATTTTCCTTCCTTGTCTAATGATACACATTTATTTTGAAAATTATTTCAACAATTTAAATTACCATGTAACATATCTAGAAGAAAATAAATTATCAAAATACAACTAGAATTTATAATATTTTTTAATTATGATAGATAGAATTAATGTGACCATTTACCATGTCTTTTAGTTACTCATACATCCGATTAGTTGTTGATTATGTTTCAAAATAAGTGGAATCCAAAACCACCAAAAATGTTGATGTTAATTGTGTCTGTGTTTTTTAGGTATAATATATTTTTATATCTATGGAGTCCCAGTTTTCATCAGCAGTGACTAGGTAACTAATTTTTTCAATTGGATCATAGAGGTTCTGATAAAGAAATGTGTATTAAATAAAATGACATCCACACCCTACCACCCATTGACAAATTCCCATATTTTTGTTTAAAGGATTGGAGGAATTATATTGAAGACATTAAATCCAAACTAAAAGGAATAGGGTCAAAATTTAGATTGTGAATTATGGTAATATAGGAAAACTTAAAAAACACCCCAATGCATGAGTCCGTATTGGCTAATTTATGGGAGGTTTTGTCTATAGCCAGTTGAGTTGGAACACAATGTATACAACGTAGTTGGGAATGTAAATTTTGATTAGATAAAAAAATGAGACTAAAACTATAATAGATAGATGAAATTATAAAAGTATCTCTTTATCACTTCAAGATTTACATGGAAAAATTTTATATCATCTCATTATAAGATCATTCAGTAGAAATAATTTCATCCAATTGACTACATGTTGTTATAAAACTCAAGAATCAGTCAAATTCGAGGAAAATATAGTTCTAAATGGGAGGGTCCATTTATATTCACTCATTTTTATCATTCTTTTGTTGTTCATATTATGATGTAAGTAGAGAGAAAACCCATTTAATGTAAATCGTCATAAGTTGAATAAGTGCTATGGAAATCTTTCCTAAACACAAATGGAGGATATCACACTCTTCCAAACTATATATCAGTTAGAATTATCTTGTTATACCTTTAAATAAAACATACATTATTGTTGTGATTATATTTAGAATATATTTTATGGATAATTATGTTAGAATTCCATGCGGACACTACATCATTTATGTTTGGGGAACCTTTATATATAGAATTTTTCAAATTTTGGTTTTTCTTTTTGAAATTTTAAATCATTTCTAATACATTTTGTGTGTTTATTTTTCAATTTGATTGTGATTGGAAACTTATTGATGTAAATTTGATAACTATATAAAATTTTATGTCTATTCCAGTGTTGAAGAAATAATTTAACCCATTTAGCCACCTTAGATGAATGCTGAAATAAAATTATTTGTAAATTCTAAGTAAATTAAATCCATGAAAACACCATAAATTTTTGAATATCTATCCCTAAAATAAGATCTTAAATTTTATCCACATACTTCATAGGTTTATAAGAATATTTTGATAATTTATTACAATACCATTTTTCTAGAGAGAACCATGTCATGTTTGAATAAAAAAATTTCTAAGTAATATTATTAAAAAATTAGAGTATTTTTCACCTTATTCTATAAATAATTGAGTAATTATTTTGATTTTGAAATCCCTTTTTACAATGAACATATATTACGTCATACCTTGTTATTTAACCCCTGTCAACCTTACCATCCATGAATTATCTTATTAGGTAGCCACATTGATCTAAAATCTAAAGCATGATCTTGGTTGAATTCATGTGTTAGTGTGAATGTGAGATGGAGAAAATTGTATTAAAATATATAATTGAGATGATGTAAGGAATTCCTAATTTTTTATGCTCTTAGTGATTGAGGAAAATAACACTAGGAATAATGGTAAGATGGTGTATATGTTATATAAATTTATGCATGTAAGTATACAATAATTTTTATATGAAAAATCTCAATCATTATCTCTAAAATAAGTATTTTCACTAAAAACAAGATATACAAATCTTAGTATAAATTTTTCAAAGGATATAATAAAGGGGAATATTGCTGATAGTGCAAGATTTTTCTAAGTGATTACTATCCAAGGAAATTAAAAAACATGAGGTTAAGAAATTGGTTGTTTCAAAATGAATCTATATAAACTATATAACAAAATGTGATAATCTATTCCAGAGGTGTTTTTTATATAAAAACGTACTAAATTGGTTTAGGAGGTTCCTTAGGAGGTAAAAAATTGGGAAAGATGAATCATATAACCAAGATAAAGGTTGTGCACACACCAACTACAGAATCAAAAAGTCCATATCTTCCTTCAAGATCATAACATAGATATGAAAAGAAAATATTTTAAAGCTACATAAGTAAATAGATATGATATGATATTTCTGCTAAAATTCCAATGATGTAGATTTGCCTTCGAAAATTACAAGTGTTAGGAGTTGAATCAATGGAAGAAATAGAAAAGTAGTATGACATTATTGAAGGAAACTGGGAACCATGAATTATACATCAATAGAACCAAAATTCTTAACCTACCAAATAATTTTATAAATAAAAACCAAAATCTCTTATGATATAAAAAAACATTGAAAATAAATTATGATATGTAAAAAAAATTGATTAATTGAGTGAAGATGAATAATTTCATCAATCCTATTGTGAACCTTGCATGAACTTGTATTGAGAAAATCTTTTCTTAAGAGTCATACTTGATTGATGAGTGAAATATCTCTAGAAAGATAAGTATAAGTGATCATGGTAAGCTGAAATAAGTGAAAATACATTGAATAATAGTTTGAGTATATTGGATTCCAGGTCATTAATGTGGTAAGATAAGATTAAGAATCATGGTGTTGAAAAGTAAACTCGACTTAGTTTGTATTTAAATTTTTCTTGGTAATAATTTAAATTTAAAATTTCTAGATCTTCATAAACTGATTATTGGTGGAATCAAATAGTCTATAAATTCATGAAATTTTATGAATATTCAATTTATTTTATTCCATTATATTTTTTTATTCATTATGTTATAATGGGTTTTGAAATCATTATATCAAATTATTTGATTATGTGGATATATTTTAAATTGAAAATTTGGGAATATAATATAATTATTTTATTTTTGGGAAACAATTAATGGATATAAAATAATTACAATTTTTATTTTTCCGTGAATGGAAATTTAGTTAGATAAACCTTGGGAGTGAAGAATCAGAAAAGGAAAGAAACCCACATGAGGATGATACTGAGTAGCATGGGAATGAAGAAATCAAAAAGGAATTGGTTGTATAGGCATGATTTTTAGTCATATTTAAGTATTTATTTTATCTTAATAAGGATTAATGGATCATGAATAAACATAATTATACTACCTAAGAATGGATCCAATTGTATGTAAGAATGAATCCCCATAATCAGGGATTGTAAGTGAGCATGGAATTCCCAAAATCATAGTATGATTGTAAGAACAAAGACTCACATTAGGGTGATTTCCAATAAGCCTAAATTTTCCATAAGGATGATTCCAAAATTATCCAATCCTATCTTGTAAGAATGTTTGTTCTTTTAAAGATGATTCTCACATGGATGTACTCTCATAAGAATGAAAGACCATAAGTACGAAGGGATTCCACAAGAATAATCCATCCCTCATAAGGGTGATTCTAATAAGAATGAAAGGCCTTAATAAATATCATTTCTAGACACTATAAGTATGATCCATGTTGTGTTTGAATAATTCCTTTATAAAATTAAAATCAATGAAGATGTGTAAGTATCATCTAGATTGAAATCCATTTATTAATGCACTACATCAACATTTTTTAATCCAAAAAAATAATCTGCAATGATTATAATGTTACTGATATTCAAATCAATAATAAGAGGGAAATCAATGGATTTTAGAGGTGAAAAAATCACAGTTGTGAAGGAATAATATGATGAAAGAAGAAAATATTCAAGGAGTTTAAAAGAGATTATATCTTTTGTTGATTTCAAAAACCAAAGATAAAGGAAGGGGAGTATAATAAGTTGGAACTCCTGATTGAAGAGGTAGTTCGAACTAGAGATTTATACCATCACCAATCCTACTACATATTTCATGTTTTCATTTTTTTCTACTTATCATGCTAAAGTAATTCTGTCTTCTTTCTCATTTATCTATGTTGTCCCTCGAATGGATAGGTAAAGTTTTGATTGATCAGGGAATGGAAATAATTATAGCTGTAATTATTGATATTTTTAATTGTAATAAATAATTCAAATTTATTTTATTAAATTTTCATAGTATTCAGTAAAAAATATTATATCAAATCAAAATGTGTTTGATTTGTTTTTTATTGATTTTAATTTACTTTATTGAGGATCGTTATTCTCCCTTTACTCAAATAAAACTATATTTCATGAAATAGAGGAGGTTGAGTGGTAATGATTTTAGATGTTTTTGGATTATGTATGAATAAAGTTAATCATTATTGAGTATCTTAGGAAACCAAAATCCCGATTGGATATTTCTTGAGTAAATTGATAGTGGGTTGTTGTATAAATCTTTACATTATAAATGTTGGTTGACTGAGCAGTGATTACTATTATGTTTATTCCCACCATTTCATTCAACAAGAACATAGAAGGTAAAACCATTATGGAATCACATATTCCAATTTAAATTTATAGAAGAGTAAAATCCTTGAATTTTGTGATGGCATTACAGGTGGATAACCAACCTTGACCCAATCACTCATTCATCATATTACTTTTCATATTCTTTTTTCTCTTATTACCCCTTTGTTTTCAAATAAAACCAAAAAAACTACATGTTCACTGAATTTAAGTGATATAATTGTTTTTGAGTTTCCCTCTCAGGTGGGAACCATTAGTTACCACTAATACTGCACTTAACATAGAAAAATAAATTCTTTTAATCACCCTACTGCAAGGTTTTTTTCATATACACAAACTAAAATAACACTATATATGTCATGAGTATATTTATACATCCTACTAATATATTGGGTCATTGTTCCAAAAGTAGGTTGAGGAAATTTTTTTGGAGAACCTTCATAAGGACTATACTACTCCTAATCACTTATATGTCCAACTGTATGATTAAATCATCATTGGGCGGCATTAGTGTCTGGGTTTCTATAATCTGGTTCATCATCATCTTTTGACTTCAAAAATAGACATTTAGAGTCATCATCAGCCTAAAAATACTAATTTTAGATTCATAAATTACTATATAAGATATTTAAACATAATTAACATGCATTAAATATTATAGATAATTAAATTTACCTCATGTACAACAAGTTGAAAAAAATATATTTCCTTAGATTCAGTATTTTCCCAAAACAGAAAAATTCTATTGAAGTAACAATGTCCTACTCGGTGGATATATTGAAGTCAAAACAGTGGTGATGTTACATAAATATTATTGTAAAAAAAATTTGACAACCATTATATATTATTAACAAACTTAGTAAAAAAAACATAACTATAAATTATATATGTTTTATACCTGAAAATTGAAAATGACATCATGTGAGGTGGATGTTTTTCATATCAATGTAATTGTTGAGGACGAGCAGTTTCTTGTAGCTTTGATCTGGTTTTACTCTTGTATGAATGTAATTTGGGATTCTAACTTTTTCCTAAAAAGTGTTTTTAAAATATATAAATTAATTTTCAGTCATCAATATCCTATACATTATTTTCCTTTAATGAAGTGGTTATTTCATCCTGAATGTTGGGAAATGAAACTCATATTATATTAGAAACTTTTTTATTCACATATGAAGAATCCATTTTCTTATAAATATATGAATCATCCATTAATACATCTCTATCAATTTTATAAAATATTTAATGTATATCCTCAACTGTCAATTTAATAAGATGTATTACTATTTTGAAATATTATTTTATTTTATTATCCTATACATAGAGGTATATTAATTTCAAACCATATAGGGTGGTAAATAGAGTTTATTATCATCAAAAAACTTTAATAATTTCTAGAATATAGTTTTTTTTAAAGAATGTGGATTATAATTCTATAGGTATGGTCTCATGTCATCAAGTAATATGAAGATAACCAGTAAAAAAATTATATTGAATTCATTGTATATAAATCTTTATATGTTAAAATAATAGTTTTAAAAATTATAAATAAAATTTATCTTAGTTTCAAAAAGGGTAAAACTTTGGGTAAACATGTTAAAAGGAAATGAAATCACAATACCCTATTAAAGGACGGGTGAATATAAAAATAGAAATAAGATGAATTTCATTTAAAATATTCAATGTCATTAAACTTTCATATAATATCTAATCATCTCCTACTATTAATTTCAGTATCTGAAAATGCATACATATCGGTACAACAATATCCACTAAGGATAAGAAAATTATAATTATCATTTATAATGGTTAAATTTATCTTATCCATACATTGATATAAATTTTAAATTACATTATCATTGTGGGTTATTCATACGCCAATCATCATGTGATTAAATATAATTTTCTAAGATTAAATTTATCACACCATCCATAGATATAAATTACCCATTGATCAAAATAAAATTAGTTTTTAATGTGAAAAAAATTAATAACTTCATTAAAATTGACATAGACCAATGTAATATAAACCAATACAAACTCAACTAAAATATTTATCAAAAAATGATAAAAACATTGGTTAACCCTATTAATTGATAATGAAATAATTATGGTTAGATCAAGTTTATCTAAATATGAAAACATCATGAATCAAATTTAATAAAACCTTTTCACAATAGCCACATAGGGAAGTGAAAATTAACATATCAATAATGAAAGATAAACTTCATTAAAAAACATATCATGCCACACAATGTTTAATGAAATACATAATCAATTAATTCTATGAATGAGATTATTTTCCATCCCATACATATCAATAATGTTTTAGTCATTTATAGTAAATAAATTATATTTAGAAGTTACGTAAGTGAAATTTTTCTCACCAATATAGTGAGATAAATGTCTAGTTATATTTTCATTCCAGATCTTTTACACACCAACTGTCATGAAAAAATATGGGTCTTCATTTGAACCGGTGCCCGACCTAGTTTGTGGCATAGACCAAAGGGCATTCCTGATCCCCACGGGCTAGAAACAAGTGCCTGGGTATGAAAAATAAATTTGGGAATGAATATACCAAAATTAACAATCATAAATAACTAATAAATAAATAAACCAAAGCAAAAATCTTGTAACCAAAAAAGGCATAACTAGTTTTCAAATTTAATGTTTACAACTTTAAACAAATGAAAAAATGGGGCTACAACAAAGAAATAAAAACTCATCCCTAAAACCACCTTATGATAAGAGTAACGTCATCCTCAATCAACATCCACAACACCTTCACTGAAAAACCACTAGCATCTAGAACAACCATCACCAAAAAAATTTCCTTTACATGCGTTAAACAAAACCAAGTATACATACACTCAAATGTGTAAGTAGGATGGGATTCTAATTCCAAAATTATTCCACCCTAAAATATATTCTATGCAATAAACATTACAATATAAATAAATTTCATTTTTAAAAAAATTAAAGAGTGGAAACATTTCATGGAAAATAACCATCAATGAAAACAACTCTAACGTTAAACACACTTTCTTTTTAAATAACCAACAAAATATATCATATATAGATAGTAAGTGATAAAAAACAAATGGGGAGTATTAATGGGAGAATTATCTAGGAAATAGATACCAATGGACCACAAGGTATATCATATCTTGGGGAAATGTGGATTAGAATCAATGACAACCTGCGTTCTCATGTACGGTCCACTAGGAGGGGACACCCTAATGGCCTAGTGGTCTCCAATAATCATTAATATTTAGTTAGTGGTGTCATAAGGAATCATGCTAAGTGAAACCATTCTGGTAAAATTTTGTTTCACTATAATTAAATCCATATCCCACCTACCAAATTACACAGGATTCCATTTGTGCATATGTAAGTTTCACAAGTCACATAACACACCACTTTCACTCACACAAGCTAAGAAATACATAGCTCTCACAATATCCCACCACATGAACACTCAAATACCTTTTTAAAATAATATTCACCTCAAAACCATTTTCAAAACTTGATTCACATCACATACATAATTTTATAAATCATTTAAACAATTTATAAAACCTTTCCAAGTAGAAAAACAAGAATTTACACTATCAATACGCCCAATTTATTTTATAAAACCATCTTCAAGAATCTTGAAAGTCAAATATTTCCAAAAACCACTTCCTAACCTCACCATAAATCATATAAAATAAAACAAAATCAAGAAAAAATAATTAATTCATCAAATAATGGTTAAGCATGGAATCACCTACCTCGGGTGTAGAAATCCCCAAAATACGGTGAAAAAATTCATCTGAACCTCAACTGCACCACAAGGAATAAATTTTGAATATACCCAAAAATTAAATATCGAACCCAAAAAATGGAACCCTAGCCACTGGAGACACAAGACCCCATGAAAATATGGAAGAAACCCTAAAATAGAGAGAAGAAACAATAGCAGAGATGACTTACTTTATGAAATGAGGAGAAATCAACCCAAATCCACCCATAAATTGAAGCTCCAATGGAGGAGAATGATTTGGGAGGTGTTCCTAGGGATATTAATCCCATGTGGGGAAACAAATGAGGGTTTTGGGGTTAAAATCGTGAGGAGAGATAAAATAAATCCAAATTTTTAATGAGCAAGAAAGGGCACACGGTTAGACCACACGGTTTGATATACTGTATGACAACCTTGATGCACACTCTGTCCAAGGATGTCCTACCACATAGATACCTTGAACGGTGTGACTAATCGTGCACTCATCGTGTTTTAGTTTCCGACACAAATGTCCAGCGACTACATGACTACCTAGGTCGAGTTGCAGGGTCGTGTACCGACCATGCAGTAGGTTCTGTCTCACCCAGACACCTACCACACAGTTATCTAAGCATGGTGCACTGTTACTACTATCCATGGGCCAATTGTGTGCCATGATATATAATCATAAAACTATTAATTTTCCTCTAAAATTAAAGGTAAATCCAAGGGATAAAAAGTAAACTATTAATAAATATAAAAATACCTCCAAATAAAATCATGTATGTGAAAATTCTCCACACCTTGAAAAAATCTCGTCTCCATAATGTGAACTCAAAGCCTGATTAGAAAATAATAATAGATACTCTATATCAACTCATGGATATTTATTCCATGTCTCATGCATATCACTACCATGCTGCCAAGGGCATAGACCAATGGAATAGTTTTCCCATAGAGCACCTTCTCTTGGAAATCCACTATTCGTACAAGTCATTCAAACACGATTAAATCGGGATCTAATTCTAATTATTTTCAATTTAACTCATGGGACAGATCTAGATTATACTTCTTCAATTGAGAGACATGGAATACATCATGAATTGATGTTAACTGATAATTCAAAGCTATCATGTTTCCCAACTTTCCAATCTGCTCAGTGGTTTCAAAAATTCTGACATACCTCAAGGATAGCTTTCCTTACATTCCCAAATGGTTCTAACCCAAGTGAGGTTCTACTTTCTAAAACACCAGGTCACCCACAGAAATATCAAGATATCTTTTTTTATTATAATGTAATTTCTGTAAACTCTGAGCTGCCAAAAATCAATTCTTGATTAACTTGACTTTCTCAGACGTCTCTTGCAAATGGCTCGGTCCCAATAGTGTGGTCTCACCATCCTCAGCCCGACATAGATGAAACTAACATGGATGACCATAAAATGCATCAAAATGATCCATTAGAATATAGGATTAGTAAAAATTATTATATGAAAACAAACCCAATACCAAATGGTTTTCCCAAGATCCTTTGAAATCCAGAACACATGCTCAAAGCATGTCCTCCAGAATCCAGTTTTCCCAATCTTTATGACCATCTATTTAAAGATGGTATGTTGTAATCATCTTGATTTGAAACCCTAAATCCATTTAAAATACTTCCTAGAACAAATAGGTAAAATGGACATCTCTATTAGAAATAATTGTTGACTGGACGCCATAAATCTTTACCACTTACTGAACATAAAATCGGCCCAGCCCATCCACTTTTGTTGAACATTTGATTAGAATGGAATGGGATGATTTGATTAAATTGTCGATTACCACCCAAATAGAATTCTTTCCCAGATGTGTACAAGGAAAACCAATAATAAAATCCATTGATACCTCATCCCACATCCATGTAGGAATGGTTAACTACTGAAGCAAACCAGAGGGATTTTTATGCTCATCTTTTATCTGTTGACATGTATATAATGTCGATACAAAATCATCTATATCCTACCTTATACCTGGCCACTAGAACTACCAACAACCATCTTAATAAATCTTCATATCACCAGTATAGATAAATCATTGAGATTGGTGTCTATCAGGCATAACCACCTTCCTCAGAGACAATGACACCACACAATGAACCTTGGAATGAATAACTACCTCTTAAAACAGTGACCAATCAGAAGGTGTCTCTCCACCATGAAGAAAATTCATAGACTGCTGAAACTACTCATCATATGTCTACTCCCACTGAATCATCTCTATAATGGAAGGATCCAATTGAACACTCTCCAAGAACATACCTCCATTATTCTATTTGTTATCCAAGTGAATCTGGGCAAAGAGCCCCATAAAAGTGCACTCATCACTAGACTTCCTCAATGACTGCACTTTCACTTGTCTTCTCATGTCATCATCCACCACATAACAATTTTTTGGGTTATATAAAATATCAATGTGAACCCCCTACAGGTACTTGATCCATTGGAGTTTCCTCAAGTTTAAATCCTTTTGGTAGAAGATATAGTATAGGTTTTTATGATCAAGATATGCTAAAAATTTCCCATAAAAAAGATAATTATGGAACGTCTTCAAGGAATGAATCACAGATTCTAACTCCATGTAGTGGGTTGGGTAACTCTTTTCAAGTGTTCAGACCTAGAGAGATCTATATTCCACCACATGATCATCTTGGAAGATCACGCACCGGAATCCTATGCCTATGGCATCACAATAAACCACATAACCCGCTTCTAAATCAGTAAAAATAAACACAAGTGTAGTAGTCAACTACTTCTTCATCTCTTTAATAGAAACTTGGCTTTCTTAGATCCACTCAAACTTCTCCCCTTCTGGGTGAGTGTTTTCATCTAATAAGTATGACAAGAGAAATCTCGAACAAACCACCTGTAATAACCTTCCAGGACAAAAAAAAATTCTTATTTCAAATATGTTATTTAATTTATCCCATGTCAAAAATGCAATGATCATATTAGGTTCAACCTAAACCACTTCCTCTAAGAAAACATGGCTTATAAACATTACAACCCTGATCTATAGAGTGATCTTTGAGAAAATTGCATAAAGATGATGAACCCGAAGAGTTCCCAGCACGTTCCAAAAATGATTCCCATGCTCTTCCTCATATCCATAATAAACAACGATTTTGTCCCTGAATACCACAATAAAGGAGTAAAGATATTGATGGAACACCTTATTCATGGTCTCTAAGAATACCATTGGAGCATTCATCAATCTGAAATGCATGACCAAATACATGAAATGGTCGTACCTACTTCAGAAAGCAGTTTTCAGGATATATGACTCTCTCACCTTTACTTGTTAGGAAACTGAATGTAATTGTATCTTGGAGAACCACTTTTCACCTTTTTTGGTAAAATAAGTCATCTATTCAGGGAAAAGGATATTTATTCTTGATTCTTTACTTAATTAGATTTTGGTAATCGATACACAACCAGATAGATTCGCCAGGCTTCTTTGTGAACAAGACTGGGGATTACCAAGGATAGATGATTGGGTGAATGAACCCTTTGGATTATAAATCATCTATATGTATCTTCAATCCCCTCATCTTGGTGGTGGCCACATGATATGAGGTAATAGATATAGGATTTATCCCCAACGCCAAGTCAATATAAAACTCCACATCCTGCTCTGGGGGGTAAAGCTAAAAAGTCATCTGGAAATACCTATGAGAACTCATCCACTATACGAGGTAATCCACAATCATGAGCACCACCATTTTACTCTAGCCCAAATTATAATGACTGAAAAATAATATTTCCCTACTCCTGGAGTGGAGGTCTAGCACAACCCAACCAAGGATCACATTCCCCAAGAAAAACCTTAGGACTCCCATCAGGTGCCAAGAAAATTACCCACCACCTATTACAATCAATTTGAGCTTATAAGCACACCATCTAATCCATTCAATGGATTTCATAAAAAAATGTTCCATATCCAAGACCAAGAAACCCTAGTCCAACTCAACCCTTGACACAAAGAGTGCACAAGATGGGAACCTGAGACCCTACTCTTTCCTCTTACCCAATAGCATTACCAAATACATCAAAAAAGATATATTATCAGTTGGAAAATATCTATATATTAAAACTAAAGGAAGATATGAAATAAATAGACACAGTAGTATCTAACAAAGAAGATGTTATAGAAGATTCAATAAGAATGGTACCTTGAAATATTGAGGGCCCTACATCCAGTGCCACTGGTGCCTGATCCAAAGAATGAAGATGCCCAGTCTCCACATGATTCTGAACATGTCCGCAGTAAATATGGATAGATGAATATCGTTTCCTACCACAGAGACCACCAAACCATGATCCCACCATCCTAGATGGTGTGGACTAATTTTACCTTCCCCTAGAAGGTAGAGATCCTTCTCTACTCTGGTATCAGCACATCATCTTGAAAAGATGCTACAAGTGCCCCTAACTCCACATTGATGACAATACCTATGAGGATATGAGAATTTATGTCATATGTGCTCTACCTTTCCACACTGGTGGCATTGAACTGACCCTATATCAGAGGCCACAGATGAAGACTTCTCGGAGGGGTGACCCAAACTACCACCTCCATTTTTCCCCAACTCATCTTGTTTCCTCTTCTTCTTAGATGAACTGCCACTTCCCATCACTGACATATCCCTAGAAGAGCTATAACTTCCCTTAAAATGAATCTCCACCATACAGGCCTGATCAAATACTTCAGCATAGGTCTTCATCTTTAACCATAATACCTAAGAATATATCGCTAACTGCAATCCCCTTTAGAACCTCTAATCCATTATTTTCTCATTAGAGACTATTTAAGAAGCACAACAAACTAGCTCAGCGAATCAGTTGGCATACTTCATCACTGACTGGTCCCCATGAACAAGATTTATAAAATCATTAGATCTATCATACTCCAAGACTTCAGGTAAATAGTAGTCATTAAAGACTTCCTTGAATTCCTTCCAGCTCATCAGCTTATGATTCCCCATCTAGACTGTAGAGTCTCACCACCTTTAACTATTACCTTATAGAAGAAATTATCCACATTTCATGTTGACCTCTTTATGATTTTTAAGTAACTCAAAAATTTTCTATATATTCTCAAGACACTCCTCCACTTCCTGAGGATTTGTGCTACAACAGAAAGAAGGTTGTTTGTTCTTGAGAAACTATTAGTCTTTTTCTTTCCTAGGAATTGACTCAGCTTCCTCGTCTAGAGCAGGACAACAATACACTCCCTTTACTACTACCTAAATATCCCATATCACAACTTTTACCAACCTTTGATCAAGTGATGAGGGAGAAATCTCTCATGATTCTTAACGTAGTGGCAAGGGAATTCTCCCGATAGGCATGTTGATACAAAAACAAATAGTCAAAAGAAAATTCATTAATACAACCAATGTGAAAATTTTAATAAATTGAAATAAGTATAAACAAATCAAACTCATCATGAAAATGGAATGACCAAACCACTTCACCCCCACTCGATGTCCATGTATGGTATACGTCCTATATGTCTCACCTGGAGGATATGTCAATAAAAAAATTACCACATTCCATGGTGATTTGAGGTATATCATGAGGTGTGTTGGCCAGGCACCCAACATGAAACCATAACACCAAGAACTGAAAATCCTAGATCTATTTTACTTATAATCATCCAAAATAACATGACCCAAAGAGCCAACCTACCTCTGATAACATTTTTTCATGAACCAAGTCGGGTTTTCATCCAAACTGTCACCTGACCTAGTCTATGGCATGGGTCGAAGGGAATTCTCATTCCCCACAAGCTAGAAACAAGTTATCGAGTATCATTAGTAAACTTATTAACAATTTAACCCGAATAAAAAAATATATAATAACTAAAAAATAAATAAACCATAGCAGAATTTTCATAACCATACAAGGCATAACTAATTTTCTGATTTAATATTTATAACCTTAAACAAAATCCAAAAAGGGGCTTCAACAAGAAAATAATAACCCATCCAAAAAACAACCATAGTAAAAGACAAATAATTCCCTCAAGACACCACCACAACACCTGCAAAGGAAGACAACTAGTATCCCAAACCACCATCACCAAACATCTTACCTTTACTTGCATCAAACATTGCCATGTCTACTTACACCGAAAGATATAATAGGCTTTCAGCCTAATCCTAGTAGAATTCCACCCAAAAATATATTACATGTAATGAACATTATAAGATAAATAACATGAATGATTAAAAAACTGAATGAGTGGAAATATTTCAATTAAAAAAACTTACAAGGAAAAAACATTAAAGTTAAACATGTCTTCTTTTGAAATAACCAGAAAAAGATACCATATTTTGACGGTAAGTGCGACAAAACCAAATATCGATATACATGGGAGAACACTCTAGGCCCCGGATAGCAATAGAAAACTAGGTACATCATATCTTGGTGAAACATGGCTTAGAAAACACAAAAACTTATTTTCTTATGCATGATCTACTAGGTGGGGACACCCCAATGGCCTAGTGGTCTCCAATCATCATCAATATTTAGTTAGTGTTTCGCCATCTATCCTACTAGGTGAATCCAAGAAAAATATACTTATGTATCACTATTATAAAGGTCCTAGTTTTTTCACCTAGTTACCTTGGTTTCCCATTGTTATCAAGTATGTTTCACATGTCATATAACATACCACTTTCACTCACACAAGCCAAGAAATACAAAGTTCTCACAATATTCCACCACTTGCAAACTCAAATTCCATTTTGAAATCATATTCACATCAAAAACTTTTTCCAAAAATGATTCATATCACAAACATAATATAATGAATAATTTTCACAATTTATAAAATGTTTCCATGTAGCAGAATAAGGGTTTACACAAGGAATACACTTGGTTAATTTTATAAAAACAAACGTAAAGTATCATGCATGTAAAATATTCCCAAAAACCACGTTTTAACCTCATGTATAAATCAAAAAACATGCCAAATTAATCATTAACCCTTAATTAATAAATAAAATATAGGTGAATCGTGGAAGCACCTACCTCAGGTGTAGAAATCCCCAAAATCTTGTGCAAACTTCAACCACGCCTCAACTGCACCACAAGGAAGCAACATCTAATCGTAAACTTTGATATTAGACCCAAAAAATCATGATTGAACCCTAAAAATGGAAAACTAATAGCTATATAAATGAATCCTCAAGAAAATAGGGTAGAAACCCAAATAATATAGAGAAGAAATGAGAGAGGAGGTGACTTACATGATGAACTGAGGAGAAATCAACCCAAATATGAAATGAAATTGAAGCTATAAGGGAGGATAATGGAGGGGGAGGTGAAATTTGGGAGGATAATCTTGATTGGAGAAATAAAATTAGGTTTTTGGAGTTAAAATAGAGAGGATAGTGAAAATAAAACCAAATCTTTACGGAGCTTGAAAGGCTGCATAATTAATCTACATGGTTTGATAAACCATGTGACAACCATACTACATGATTTATCCAAGGATGTTGCACCCTAACTTGTGCATTTATTTTATTTTAGGATTTATTTGCCTTTAAATATTTGTAATGGGCTTCAGGTTTAGTATCAGATGATATTTTTGAGTCTATGTTAAAAATTCTGCATTTCAGATTGACGTCATTGGCGCTTGGGCGTTACACATTTGAAAGCCCCGCGTGGCTTCACTGAGACATTGCGCGACCATCTGTTCTCAAAAATGAAAATATATAATTTTTTGTAAATAAATCATGCATTAATTATGTCATTTAAAATTTTTAATTGGTAAGAATCTTATTATTATAAAACTATTATGAATACCTTGATTATTTTTATTTTATCATTATTATTATTATTATTATTTATTCTTATTATTATCACTATTATTATTATTATTATTATTCCTTTTATAATAATTATTATTATTAAATTAATAGAATTTTTTTAATTGGTTTTTTCATATTGGCCTTTTTATGGTTTTGGGAGAACCCTTTATCTCTCCATTTACCACCGCCCCGAATATCATCCTACATTTGTGCGGTGTGAGTAGCCTCCACGAGCTACCTCCCCACGTAGTCTTCCCTCCTCCCTTTCGATGTCTCCTACGCACTCGCCCTGTTGCGTATTTCCTCCTCCAACACCCCGACCAGCCAGCCACTGTTGCACCCCCCCCCAGGCTCCTTGCTCTGACCTCGGATCCCTGTCCTTACTGTGGTCGAGTGACCCACCCGCCTCCTCCCCCTATAGCACCGCTTGACCTTCAGCCTCCCTCTGCCTCAATGCGCGTCATACCCAACCAGCTCTCCCATGCTCATCCCTCACCCAACATGCCCCCACCCCCAACTGGTCGCAACCCCGTCATCCCCCACATTCACTGTGAGTGTGGCGCAACCCCGCCCCGGACGTCGCCTCCTCCCTTTCTGCAACATCGACCTCCCTCGCATTATCCCAGACACGGTCTTACTTCTCCCAGCTGCTCCCTCTCTTTCTTCTCCCCTTGTAGAGAATCCAACTAGCAGCCCCTTCTGAGGCACCCTCCCTTCGCCGGCATAACCCTCAGTCATCCCTCCTATGACGGGCGCACACCTTGTCGCATGGTCTTTCTCGGACCAGCACCTCTATCGCACCTCCTGTAGCACCTTCTCTATTTAATTTCCCTTGTCTGTGATAGGGTTTCTGTTTTTTTGTGGGTTAGTTGGTTGGTTAATGTAAATTTTGGTAGGTTTGAGATATTTGGAACCCGCACTGAGTGATTCCGAGTGAGCATCATTATTGCGCCTTGTTTCCAAAGTTTCATTATCGTCACACCATGTATTCGAGAAAAGAATTTCCATCGAACCTGCCATTTTTAATTTAAGAAACTTTAATTCTATGTTTTTCTAACTTAGTATACGTTAAATATTTTTTCCCAACCTTCTGGTTAGTCACTTGGTATGTGGTCTACATTTGAAGGCTTGTTTGTTATGGTTTTATTATGTAGTTAATTTTAAAGTAGCATTTTGTGAAAAAATTGGGTGTGTTTTTAATTAGAACCTTATTGTGCCTCTGGTTGGTATTTTATAAATTTCTCAAAATTGATTAAATTATTATGGTAGTGCGAATTATAAAAGATGGTGTTTCTGGGGTGCGTATTATTTTAAAAATAGATTTTAATGTGTGGTATGTTTTGTCACGTTGTGAACACAGTGTTTTATGCAAATTGTATGTAATGTTAAAAACATTTTTTTACCATTTAAAAAATTTATGGCATCTAATTGGTGTCAATATTTTGTTTGGTATTTAATAGAAATTGTTTTGGTAAACATTTCATGCCCTATGTTGTTTTTATCTATAAAAGTGACACTTTGGATTTTTAGAGTAAAGTGTGATGTAAAATAAATTATTGGGGTTTACGAATGTATCGTCAGTTTGTGGAAAAATGTTCCCGGTCCTTTCTATGGTTTCCCTAGTGGTTTGGCTTTTATAAAAGTGTACTTTGTGTATTAGCGTGTTTTTGAATTTCATTAAAAATGGAGGGTCTTGAGTGTGTAGTCAAACAACATTAAAAAGATTTTTATCAATAATTGGATGTGTTAAATTATGTTTTTACATCTCTTTTGGTATTGTGGAAATTGTACTTTTGATAAAATTGGGTTTGTAAATAGTGTTTAAGGGCCTATTTGGTCACATAAAAAAGGTTGTAAAGTGATTGTTGTAAAACCCCCTTGGACGTTCCTCATATCTCGTTGACATGGGATGGATGGGATGTCCTCGGAATGAAATCCCTGAGTTCAATTATATGGTTTCCTCGGTTGGGAACCCTTGGTATGTCATTAATTTAAAGCATGAGGGAAATCCTTGGGGAGACTCGAGGTGAGACCTACTAGAAAATATTATTACAAATATAGGTTGTTATTTGATGCTCAGCAGCATCTGTTGGCTCACCTCCTTTTATACTTACGACATAAAAATCTGGAATATTGAGAGAATTGTCTATGAAAAGTATTGCACTGGTAGGTTATGCTACTGACTAGTGGACCATAGTTGGAGGATATGTTTTAGTTTATTGCTATGGTATATTCCCTTGGCCTGCCTAAGAAAGGAAGGTTGTGCGTTCTGGAGCATTCGATTTCATCGTATGTGGCAAGCTAATGTAGATGTGGTCACAGGTATTAGTGTCATCTGGATTATTCTTGATCTCTCGGGTTCTTTTATGTCTAGTGATCTTTAGCTAATGAACTATTCATGAGATATTTTCTTTCTTATTTACATTTCCCTTTCTATCTCTTCCTTGGTAACTTTGTGTGGTGTTTTTCATGAAAAGTGACATTTTGGTTTTTCTAACTCCTATGATAATGTTTTCAAAAGAAAATGTGTTCCAAACTCTTTTGTTATATATCTTTAAATAATTAAGGGCACTGGTTTGTACTTTTTTTCAAGTAAAAAAAACTATACAAATTCATACTTTAATATATTATATTTCAAACATAGATTTGATGTTTCTTAATTTTAAAGGTAGAGAATTGGGAATAGATATCGGTCTAGCCTACTGAGTTTTAATACTCATGCCTATAGTTCTTTTTTATTTTTAGGGTTTGTGTAGGCTCCATCTTGGGTGCGCTCACCTTGGTTGATGTTTGGTCAATAAGTCAGAGAGTTACCCATGGGGTCACACATAGTTAGTTCGGTCGTTGAGTTCGGTTAGTTTTTATCTTCTTCAGTTTCTTGTTTAGTTGTTTCTTTGGTTTATTTATTCTATGCTTCTCTTTATTATTCCATCTGGTTTTATTTATTTTATTGAGAGAAACTATTCCCACGGCCTCTGTTTATTCTGTGGCACCTGTTGCCAACCCGGGAGGATCAGGAACGCCTCTTCGTCCATGTCGCGGACCGGGTCAGGTGATCGGTATAGGGTCAACCCAGGTTGGTTCATGACAAAATGGTATCAGAGGAGGTCAGCACTTAGTGTAACTCACTTTTCAGAGCTCCCTTTTCTATTTGGGATGTCAAGGTATATTGATTATTGTCAAGAAATAAGGTGTAGGTGTGGTAAGAGCGTCGCAAACTCTAGCTCGTTCTGATCCTCAAGTTTCCATGGTAAGTCCTGTTTAATTTGTTTTTTTTTGGTTTTTATGGAAATGTTTTGATATTGGGATATGACAAAGGGAGTTGGGATAATATTCCTCCAAGGAAACATGGTCTAGAAAGCCAGGTGGAGCTAGGTGTATGGTCCAAAATGTCTCTCTATGTCAGTGACATGGTTGGTGCATGGTCAAGTCCCCCACTGACACTAGTTTCTTGTTTAAGTTGTTTTGGGTTTACTTTGATTTCTAAAAGTGGTCTGAATCAGGAAAGTTGTATTGGAATAATGGTTGTTTGAAATGACACGTTTAATTCTAGGATTTTTTAAAGGAAAGGGATGAATAATTTGTTTTTCAAAAATAAGGTTGCTTTGTTTTGGCCTTGGTGTTCCAATGAGTGCTCACATGCATAATGGTATGTTGGAATATGAACGTATTTCTGGTATGGTGGATGGATTCCCAGGTTGGCTGGATACATGCATGTGACTGAGACTCTAAATAATACTAATGGTGAGGGTTTAACTCACCAAGCTTGTTTTCAATTAATGATGTTTTCAAAAGAAATGTTTTGATTTTATGATGGCTCATTTTCTGGTGTTTAGAGCTTGTCATATATGTAGTTTTTTTTGAGTATTTTTATTTATTGAATTGTTCTTGCTTGGGTTCCTGACTCTTCTTGTCTAGAGGATATTCTCTCGAAGCATCGATGGGAGATCATAGTACGGTTGATTAACATAAGGATTCTTTGCTTGAGTTTTGGAAGCTAGATCCCCCTCTCTTTTATGGTCAAGCAGACCCTTCCGTAGTGGAGGAGTGGATGTAGAAGATTTAATGGGACATTAACCTCGTTGAGTTTCCCTAATCGTTGAAGGTCGTGTTTTCAAACTTCATGATCGAAGGTTCACCATGGATATGGTGGAAGTTAGTGTCTTGGAACAAGCCCCATCAAGAGCTCACATGGGAGTTCTTCATGGCTTTGTTCATTCGTCGGTATTTCTATGAGGAAGAAAGGGTGAGAAAGGGGATGGAGATGTGTTTTTTGCAGTAGGGCGATGGATCCATGTTGGAATATTTCCAACACTTTGTGGAGCTAGTCCCTTATGATTCAGGTTATGCCATAGATGACCCCATGAAGGCTCGACGTTTCGAGGTAGGTCTCTGCCCCGATTTACAGTCGAAGGTGTTAGAGTCCAAGCTAACTTTTTTGTCGATGTGGAAAGAAAAGTTTTTTATGTCAAAGCCATAATGGAAGGAGTTCTTAGATCATTCCTCCCTCCTTCAATACTTATGGATAGTGGTGAATATTCTTGAAAGGAGATGAGTAAGCAATTGAGAGTAGATGATGTAGGTCATGGAATCAAAAGGCCTTGAAATCATTCATCAACCTCTTCGGAGCAAGAGATCTTCGTGTGTTACTAGTGTGGCAAGCTGGGTCATAAGAAGTCATCATACCCAATTACCCCAAAGCCATGTCATGCTTGCGGATGTTTTGGTCACTTACAAAGATTCTGTTGGGGCATTGCTAGAAAACGACACAGAGGAAGTTCTCAGAAGTGATGTGTTGTTGGGGTTTTATTTAAAGTTTCATCTATATTTTTCCATCCAGTATAGGGGATCTCTTATCATTGCAGTGTACTGATGAGTTTTTGGGTTTTGAAATGTATGGGATTGTCTTGGGTCTTTGATGAACTTTGATTTTAAATGCCAGTATGGTTTTTATTTTAAAATGTTTTCCTTTATTTTGTCAAATCAGAAGGTGTTTGTATCTTATTGGGACTATAATAACCTGACTATGATGTAGGAGACTCTTCATCCATCAATTGTCCAGCCAAAAGGCCTTAGAGTGAAGTCGGTGTGTAGTTAGAAACCCCGGGAAATTTGTAAGAAGCTTGGCTATGGTTGTGCCTCTATCATCACGGTGAGACAGTTTTAGTGTTTCTATTGTGGTTTCTCTTTTTTTGTCAATTATATCTCATTGCAAAAGGGTGTGACAGAATTATCCCTCACATAATGTCAGTAATGGTTCATTTTTTATGCAATTTTCTAATCAGTGACCTTGCGTGGACCACCCTTTCGAAACAATTGCAATATTAGTTTGTGTCCATCCCAAAGTGATGGGTCATGAGTAGTTTTCCGTCGTAGTTTCATTGATCTAGTCCTTGGTCCCTCCCTCCCCACCCGTGGGGTTAGGGGTCTTAGTTTGTGAAGAGTTTTCGTTCAATATCTTATCCCTTTTAAATGAGAGTGAGTGGTTTGAATGTCATTGTTGTGCTTCTTTTATCTTGGGTAAGGCCCGGTGTGGGTCTAAGTAAGATTTCTGTTTGGTCTCTAGTAGGTTGGTAATTTATGGTTGGGATACCCACTGTCTCTTTGGATTTTAACTTAAGACGTTATCAGGTGCTAGTTGGGTTCTTACGGTGGGGAGCCTGTTCAGGCCTCCCCTTTTCTGGTGATCTATTTCAGTCAATAGGGTTGATTTATGTAGTTGTTCAGTGGAATGTCCTTGGGTTAAGATTTTGGACCGTGTTTATGTGGAATCCTTAGGTGTTGATCGGTCAGCTAGATGGTTTCATGGCTTTCCGGAGGTGGAAAGTGTTATAGTGGGGAGAATTGTCCCACCCCGACCCGTGTGTTTATTTTATTTTATTATTTCTTTGGGATTAAATATTTTTTTTGGGCTTCAGGTTCAGTCTCAGATGAGATTTTTGAGTTTATGCTAAAAATACTACATTTTGGGTTGACATCATTGGCGATTCTACAGAACAGATTTGGAAACCCCACACGGCTTCATCGAGACACTACGTGATTTCCCTTTCTCAAAAAATGAAAATAAATAATTTTTTTGTAACTAAAACAAGCATTAATTACGTCATCTAAAATTTTTATTTGGTAAGAATTTTATTATTATTAAATTGATACGAATACCTCGATTATTTTTATTTTATCATTATCATTATTATTATTATTATTATTATTAATATTATTATTATTATTCCTTTTATTATTATTATTATTATTATTATTAAATTACTACAAATTATTTTAATTGGTTTTTTTAGATTGGCCTTTTTTAGGGTTTTGGGAGAACCCTTTCCCTCTCCATTTACCACCGCCACCACCTCCTTCCTACATTTGTGAGAAACAAGTAGCCTCCAGGCGCTACCTCCTCACGCGGTCTTCCCTCTTTCCTTTCGGCGCTACATGAACACCTGCCCTGTCACCTATTTCCTCCTCCAGCACCCCGAACGGCCAGCCACCATCGCAGCTAAACAGCATTGAGACCCCCCCCCCCCGACACCCTGATCCAACCTCGGATCCCTCCAATTGCTGCGCTCGAGCGACCCAGTGGCCTCCTCCCCCTATAGCACTGCTCGGCCTTCAGCCTCCCTCCTCCTCAGCGCACGCCCAGCCCCAACTGACTCTACCCTGATCAGCGCTCAGCCAGTGCACCCCCCACCTTCTGTTGGTCATGACCCCATCATCCCCCACATTCACTTTGTCTACGGCACAACCCAGCCTCGGAGGCCACCTCCTACCTTTCTACAACACCAGCCTCCCATGAAACAGCCCAGATGTAGTCTCACTCCTCCCAGCTGCTCCCTCTCTTGCTTCTACCCTTGCAATGACTCCGACTAGTGGCCCCTTCTGACGTACCTGCCCTTTGCCAGCACAACCCTTGTCTGGCCCTCCTCTGACCGGTTCACACCTTACCATATGGTCTTTCTCCAACCAGCACCTTCATCTAACCTCTGCTAGCACCTTCCCTATTTAATTTCCCTTGTTTTTGATTGGGGTTTTGTTTTTTTTGTGAGTTATTTAGTTGATTAATGTTTATTTTTTTAGGATTGAGATTTTTGGAACCCACGTGGAGTGATTTCGAGTGAGCATCATCGTCGCGCCTTTTTTCCAAAGTTTCTATATCGTGATTCCATGTATCCAAGGTAGGAATTTTCATTACACATTCCATTTTTAATTTAATAAACTCTAATTCTATGTTTTTCTCACATAGTATACATGGTAAATATTTTTTTCTAACCTTCTGGTTAGTCGTGTGGTATGTGGTCAACATATGAAGTCTTGTTTGTATTATTTTTATTATGCAGTTAATTTTAAAGTAGAATTTTATGAAAAAATCGGTGTGTTTTTATTTAGAACCTTATTATTCACTTGTATGGTGTTTTATAAATTTCACAACATTTATTAAATTATTTTGTTAGTGAAAAATTCTAAAAGTGGGTGTTTCTGGGGTGCATATTATTTTAAAAATTGATTTTAATGTGCGGTATGTTTTTTCAAGTTGTAAAAACCGAGTGTTTAATGAAAATTTTATTTAATGTTAAAAACATTTTTTAATATTTTAAACACAATTAAGGCATGTAATTGATGTCAATATTTTGTTTGGTATTGAATTGAATTTTTTTGGTAAACATTTCATGCCATGTGGTTTTTTATATATAAAAGTGCCCACTTGAATTTTCTAAGTAAAGTGTGATGTAAAATAATTTTTTTGGGTTTATGAATGTATCGTTTGTGTGTGGATCAATGGTTTTGTTTCTTGGTTTCCCAAGTGGTTTGGCATTTACAAAACTGCGGTTTGTGTTTTAGCATGTTTTTGAATTTTATTAAAAATGTTCGGGTCTTGAGTGTGTAGTCTAACTATATTAAAATGAGTTGTATCAATATATGGATGTGTTAAATGATGTGTTGACATATCTTTTGGTAATGTGGAAATTTTACCTTTAACATAAGTGGGTTTGTAAATAGTGTTTAAGGGCCCGTTTGGCCACTTAAAAAAATCATGTAAAGTGTTTGTTGTAAAACCCCTATTGATGTTCCTCATGTCTCATTAACATGGGATGGATGGGTTGTCCATGGTACAGAATCCCCAAGTTCCATTATATTGTTTCCTCGGTTGGGAACCCTTGGTATTTCATGAATTTAAGGAATGAGGGAAACCCTTGGGGAGACTTGGGGTGAGACCTGCTGGGAAATATTATTATAAATACTGGTTGTGATTTGATGTTTGGAAGTATCTGTTGGCTCACCTCCTTTTATACTTACGACATACAAACCTGACATATTGAGAGAATTGTCTGAGATGAGTATTACACTGGTTTGTTATGGTACTGACCAGTGGTCCATAGTCGGCAGATATGTTTGGGTTTATTACTATGTGATTTTCCCTCGACCTGCCTGAGAAAGGATGGTCGAGCATTCTGAAGCATCATATTTCATCATATGTGGCATGCTACTATGGATGGGGTCACAAGTATTAGTGTCTTCTGGATTATTCTCGATCTATCAAGTTTGCCTATGTCTAGTTTATTTTAGCTCATAAACTGTTGTAGAGATATTTTCACTCATATTTACATTGCCCTTGTTGTATCTTCCTTGGTACCTTTGTGTGGTGTTTTTCATGAAAAGTGGCATTTTTTTATTTCTAACCCCTATGATTATGTTTTCAAATGAAAATGTGTTCCAAACTCTTTTGTTTTATTTTATTTTTAAATAAACATAAGTTTAGTGGTTTTTACTTTGTTTTCATGTAAAAGAATTATAGAAATGCATACATTAATATATTGTAGTTCAAACATAGAATTGATGTTTCTTAATTTTAAAGGTAGTATATTGGGAATAGATATTGGGCAGGACTACTGAGTTTTATACTCATGCCTATAGTTATTTTCTGTTTTTTGTGTTTGTGTAGGCTCCAGCTTGGGTGCACTCGCATTGGGTGATGTTTGATTGTTGAGTTGGAGAGTGACCCAGGGGGTGACACATTGGTTATTTTTTTTCTTATTCAGTTTCTTGTTTAGTTGTTTGTTTGGTTTGTTTATTATGTGCTTCTCTTTATTATTTCCTCTTCTTTTATTTATTATATTGGGAGAAACCACTCCCACAGCCACTGTGGATGCCCTGGCACTTTTCGCTAGCCTTGGAGGATTGAGAACGCCTCTCAATACTTGCAGTGGATCGGCTCAGGTGACTGATCAGGGTCAACCTGGGTTGGTTCGTGACAAAGGAGGTCCTACCACAAAGCTACCTCGCATTTTTAAACTGACTATGCACTGACCATGCTGTAGCTACTGCCTCAAAAGGACTGTGACGGCACAACTACCTGGGAAGAGGTGCACAATCATGCGCTTTCTGTGAGGTAGGTTCGGTCTCACCCATACACCTACCTCATGCTTACATGGGAATTGTGCACGTTTACTACTAACTTTGTGCCAACTATAAACCATGGTCTGTCGACCAAAACATTCCATTTTCCTCCAAAACTCAATGGAAATCCCAAGAAAAAAAGGTAAACTAACAATAAATAGAAAAATACCTCAAAATAAAATCATGGATGTGACACCAACTACCATAGAGAATAAATAGAAGTTTGTAAGATCAATTTTATCCTAAAATCCACATAAGATAAATTTCACAATGGGAATACTAGAATTAGTTACTAACTTGGGAAGAAATAAAAGTTACCATCGATATGACCTAAAATAATGAAAAATGAATAGAAAAAAATTCTAGTAAAAATTTTCCCAGTTATTAAATATGAATACATTTGGTTAAACATAGTAACAGAGAGTGAAATTATAAAATACAGTTAAAGGAAAGGTTAATATGAAAAAAAAGTTGAATCCAATTTTCTAAAACCTTTTTACAACACATACATATAGAATAAAATTTATCCTACACAACAAGGTGAGATAAATTCCATTTAAATCCTACCATGTAAAAAACATTCATTGAATAAAATAACATTTAATTATATGAATTAAAATATTTAATATCACATGAATATAAGTGTATAAAAAGTCACTAATGATTAACTAGTTGTAGTTGTTAGTTATCTAGGGGAAATTAATCTTGTACATATACTGAGATAAATTTCCAATTAGTTTTTCATTTTCGATCTTTCAAACATTGATAATTTTATAGATTAAATTCTTCTTTTTAAGCTAATTATTACCAGTCCATCTACATTATGTAATTTTTTCATTGAACATAGAATAATTCATTTATAATATAATAATAATTATATAATACATTAAAATTGATATTTAATAAGGATATATGAATAGAGATGAATTCAATTTAAATTTATCTCAATCAAAAAATTCTATAAACTTTATTTGAAACTATTAACAAACCTAGAAAACATAATATTGAATTACTTGGTTGGGTAATATATAAACAACATGATTGAAATTTGTTATAACCTTTTAATAAAACTTATATAGAGAAGATAAATTTATCTCAGCTACAAGGTGAGATAAATTTGATACAATATTTGATAGCACAAATAGACCAGTAGAGCAATAGTCATCAAGGATAATCAAATTATAACTGGAAGTAGTTTCTATGAAATTTAAAAAACTCAAAACAAGAAATAATTTTCAAATTAGTTTTTCATTATAGAGTTTTCATATACTGATAATATTTTAATATGAACTTTCAATACCATTGGTATATTCTATAAATTTATCACTCCCTGCAATTAAGATAAATTTATGAAAAAAAATTCTTATCTAGTTTTATATATGGTATCCTGTGAGAATTTATCCTAGTCAACAATATAAAAAATGCATTTATAATAATGTGTTCCCCCTGAAAAAAATAACCATAAATTAATAAAAGTTTCAATAAAATATCTATGGGAGATAAAATTGAACTAAAATCTTATAATTACTACTGTATCCCAAAAATACTTCATAAACATAAAAAAATTTACTTCAATAATTGAAATAGATATAAAATGTTTCATTAGGAACAACTTTACCATGTGATGATATTAATAGCTAAAATAAAATCCATCTATAATTGAGTATGATAAATTTTTCTCACTAATACAGTGAGATAAATTTAATCTAATTTTTTGGATGTGAAGTATGAAAGGTCAAAATATTATTATTTTAATGTCAAAATTATATTAACACTAACATTATATGGATTTTAATTAAAATTGATAATGTTGTATAGATTTAAGGATAAAAAATAAGTAGTTGTATTTCTCAACAACTATTAAGAGAAGTTTTATCAGTAAAAATTACAGCTATAATTAGTTTTTCCAGAGCACTTATTCAATAAATTAGATATATATATATATATATCAGTGAATGAGATAAATGTAAAATATCTTTCTAGTATGATATAATTATGTGAGGAAAATAAAAAATAACATTAAATTTAACTGACTAGCTGGTTGAGATAAATTTATCACATCCATCTACTGAAATTTGTTTAATATTTGTATCAAAATAAATTTTAATATAAAATATGATATATATTAAAACATTCAACAAAAAATATATTGGTTCAAATTTCATATGAAATTTATCTCATTAGTGACACAAAATAAATTTCACTTAGAAATTGTGATGTTGAATTAAATATTGATGGCCACAAGCTAATGAGAAATTTATCTCACCTATTATTTAAGATATGTTTTAACTACACACATTAAAATTATAATAGGTTTCTACCCCATTATCATTAATCACTAAAATGATATTAATATCATTGTTTGGGTGAGATAAATTTCTACTAAATTGGTAACAAATACATTATTTTTCACAAATTGATTAAATATTACCTGCTAAAATTTACTTTAATGAGAGGGAGATAAATATTTCATACTAACACTAAAAAATTAATGATTTTTAATACAAATGGTAATTTAAACACTAATAAATTAAATGAATTTTTTTTAATAAACAAAATTTATATATTTTATATGACCCCCAAAAAAATCCCAGATAAACATAAAATCCAAATTTGATAACTTGTAACAAATAATTTTAAATTAGTTAAGTTTAATAAATACATAAAAATAAGGAGATGATATTTTTTCTTTATTGTTTATTGGTGGTATTAACCACTTCTAAATCATTTTGTTATGGTTTTAGTAAAAAATCGTTAAATAGTGTTTCATTATTAATTTAATGGAAGATAAATTTTATTAGTGACACATTTTTTAAAATGTCATAAATCATTATTTACAGGTGGTTTATTTTATTTTTGGAATTTCACAGAAATATCTAATTAAAATCACAATATATATATATATATTCATTTCTTACTTTTGCAGTGTTTTTTTAATTTATCAGTGGTCTATAAAACCACCACAAACTATTATAATGGAAGTTGTAGTGAAACTACAATTAATAATTTTATTATAAAATATATATCAGCAATTTTAAAAACTACTAAATACTTAATAGTGGTTAAAACCACCACTAAATACATAGAGGTGGTTAAAACCATAGTTAACCTTACCTGTGCAAAATCTAAATACACTATATTTCATTTCAACCAATAAAAAAATAAAAGGCAAATATATACATAAAGTATCCAATTAATGCAATATAATAAAAATATTTCAAAAAATAATATATGACATACCTTGTTATAAAAAATAAGTACTTAAAATTATAATTTATAATTTTTCAAACATGTTAATTATATTTCAATAGACACATCACTTCTCACCGAAATGCATCGCCTTCACTCTACAGTAATGCATCATGCTTTTCATAACCTCTTCTTTCCTTCCTACCCCTTGTTCCTTAATTTAATTTAATTAACCTCACATTAACAATTAAAAAATTCAATAAATATTAAATAAATTACTATTATCATATACTTATCATTTAGAATTCCATCTCAAGGGTATTTTCAAGAATAAGGAATTGATTTTAAAATAAACCTTTACACTTATTACTAAACATGAGAATATTAGAATTCTATTAGATTATAATTTTATATAAAAATAAGTAATTGGTTATTAAAAACCCCAAATCCTTCAAAATTATTCTTTTTTAAATTTTATTTTTTAAGATTTTAAATCCATGTATGGTTGTAATATACATCTTACAGTATCTTTTGACAGGCGCAATTTGTTTTATTTAAAGAGTGGATTCATAAAAGATAAATCTTGTATTACTCCCTTTATCATAAGGGTTTTGAAAGATTTTTTAATATATTAAATATATATTTATGATATAATTTTTAAGGTTTTGAAAACATTATTTTGTAATATCATTTCAAAGAATATGTAAGTTGTGTTTTGGTTGCAACCTGAGACATGCTGTGAGGGGAGAGGTGAAACATGGTGCCCAATTTTTCTTTTTTAATTTAAGAATTGTGTTCACTTATTTGTGAGAACCTATAAAATATATATTTTTAATCATAAAACCACAATAATAATTGATTTAGAATTTAAAATACTATACACACCAATCATTGCATGGTTCACCACTAATTGCTAATCTAAGTAGCATACATTGAAGATGTGTCGGTCATACCAGAATTTGTTATGATTAAAATTTATAATTAGATTAAAAAAATTGGATTCATAATCACTTCATATCATGAACACTACCTTTATAATGAATTTAATGAAATCACACCACCTCCCACAGATCACCTTTGTCAACTTCCCCTTTCTCACTACTTCAGATAAAGTCTTCCTCATTTTATCAAATTAATGGTCACTTTTTCTTAATCATATAAGGATAATTAGTTTTTCATCATGAGAGACTAAATATGATGCTCAATTATGAATTAAATTATCCACAATACCCACAAAAATATATCCTATAAGAATTACTAGTACAAAACTCATTTTGAGAATGTTTTATATCGAACAATTTTCACCACATTTTGACCTATTGACACTCTAAAATGCACATCTTCTATGTATTCAAGATTCACATAAATCCTTTACATATCACCTTTATGAACTAGCCTCATGGATCACCTTGTTCTCTTCATGGACTAACTTTGCATTGTGGCCTTCCACATTCATGTATTATTCTCTACAGAGCTCTTTCGCGAGCTATGTATGTGGACTCACCATTTTCAAATTTCCTATGAAATTGTACTTCTTTGTACTACTCCATAGTGGCCTTCTTACCATGTACTACCTCCAGGATATCTTATTCTTGAAAATTTACTAACTTCTTGATATTATTTAAAGGTACATTATTTCTTCTTACATTATTCAATTATCATTAATGATGTGGAAAATAGATAATTTATATGAAAACTCCTCATAAATATTCACTAGTCACTAAAATTACAATTCTATCCTTCATTAAATCCCATGTCTGAACTCCCATCATGGTCCGCCAAAAAACCATCACCTGATTATTAACAGGACATATTGATCACTTGAACTTTCCATGATTTTGAACTTCATATGAGGTAAATAGGAAATTTCTAAATCATATCTGAAAAATTATTTATCCTAGATAAAAATGTTATTTGGTCTATCCTACATTGTCCTCATAAATAAAATTCACATATTTTTCATGAATGTATCCAGTCATCACAAAAATCCTACATTGTTTTCATACTCACTAAGTGGTCACACAGTACCCTTACGAAATAGTCTATTGTTCACACCTTACTTGGGATTCATGATTCCTCCACGAGCCACATACATACTATGTGAGATCCATACCTACAATGTGGAAACCCATCATTTTCCATGAAACTCTAATAAAAATTCACCCAAAATATTTACCCTGATTTCTACACAGAAAAAATTATTAAAAACTATGAAACATTTTCATTATACATATATCATCAATGCCTCTTCCAATCTTCCATTTTTCACAAACAACATAAAAAAAACAAGAAATGTGATGACAAAAAATATGAAACACTATCAATATTTGGCTCAAAACACCTTGGTTAAAATAGTTTTAAATGAATTTATTGCTAGAATAAAACTTATTTTTATATTGAAATATAGATTGAAGAGGAATTTTATTTGAATGTGTGGTTTTATTTTATATAAAATAAATAAGTTATTAAATAAATTATTAATAAATAAAATTTTATGGTGACTTCAAAACAATAAGAAAAGGATCTCAATATAGAAGAGTTTATCTGTACAACATATGCCTTACTGGTTAGGAATATATATATTTATGTCACCTAAGATATAAAATTCATAAATAAGAGAGGATACCAAATTCTAGTGAATTTAATTAAGAGGATATAATTCTAGTGAAGTATTTTCAATGTTATATTTACCCCAAGAATGGGGACTTTAGCATATCAAGGAATTAAGAAACATTCTTGTTGTATTAGTTATTTAATGGTATAAATATAAATTATAATATATATTTTTATTAAATAAATTGATGAATTGAACTAAATAATATCTATGGTCAACCATTAAACTTACCCTAGGTAATTTTACAGGGTGTTTGAATAAAAAACATTGGAAAGTATAGGTGAATCAGGTAACAGATTCTATTTATGTATACATCATAATAATTCAATATTTTTATTCACCATTTTACTTCTTGAAGAAACACTTACACAATCCATCATTTATAGACTTTAAATATTGAAATCCATTTATCATGAGTAATTAATCATATACATATAAATGTAAAAATTCATAATATATATATAAATTTATGAAACATAGATATACTAAATCTCATATGAGTGTTGCTATTTTCTTGGAATATTTTTGATCATCCACTAAAACAAGAAAGTCAATGGACTCTTCTAAGTGGAAAACCTATCATTATATATTTTAATAAATGTTTCTTAATCTTTAATAGTATTTTTTAGAGCATCAGTTTCCTTTTATGATTCATGATCCCAAAAAAAAAGTAAAACCCTATCGATAACATCATGAAATTAAATTTATGTAACCAAGCAAAGACCCATGATGATGATAATTAATATCCCATCCCCCCCCCCACATGTCCTTGGTTCTCCTTTCTTAAATATTTATCTATATCATTATTCATGGATACAGAATATGACAGGGAAGGGTTAGAATCTTGTGCTTCTTTAAGTGTTTCCTATAGTTGAATAACATTAAATTATATTGTGACTTAGTGACACTAACACATATATAAATTTTTTTACCCCAATGTTTTATACAGGTTCATTTACATAACTTCCATTGTTTTTGGAAATCAAAGCAAAACTCCCTCAATCCAACAGATTAACTCACCTACATCGAATGTATCTAAAAATTTCTTAAACACAAATTAGAAAAACTAAATTACATGAACTATTATAGATATATCTTTAATTAAATAAAAGGTACCTTTACACTCCATTTCCTAGTGAAAATAATCGACCCCAGATTATGGGGAATTACATACTTCTCTTGACTGGAAGAATTTCTCATAGAACAGACCTAATGATATTATATGTCATTAAAAATTAATATTTTATTCAGATAATTAAACTAATTTGTTAAAATGTAATATAATATGTGATGTGATTAATATGAATATCCTTTATAAATTCCTTCCACTAGCCTCTAGGTATACACTCAAGTACCTTCTCAATTATTTTTGGTAATAATAATGATGTTTCATTGAATTTGTGATGCAATATCAACTTGAAATTTTTTTTATTTATTAACAATGTTATTTAATGTTTGTATATGTGAAATTGGATAAAGCCATTAAAAATGAAAAAACTACTAAAAATAAAATTAAAATCATACCTTAGATCACTATCATATAAAATCTAAATGCTTAGTTTAATCATTCATGACTAAATAATTAGGATAATACCTTTGTTTGAGTATCAAAGAGCTAATTTTTTCAATTCAATGAAATGTGCCTCCAGCCTAAATGATGAAAGGGTAATGGTGAATCTTTATAAGCTAAATGGATTCGGATCTACACATTATTTTTCTAACACATCCTTAATGAGTACCTCATAGTCATCAAATGGGATAACTACCTTTAAGTCGGTGAAATTATAAACATATTGAATATTGATGTTTGTTTATTTTCTATTATTATTTTAATATGTTTAACATATAAATTATTAAATTAATATTAATATTTATGTAATTAATGATATCACATGAAAAAAATATTGACGACTATGGTGCACCAGTGACATCTTAATGGTAACTAGGTTCTAGTATCACTTCTAGATTTATTTTGAAACATTCATGTTTTTTTAAAGTGGAAAAGATACATAAAATACTATTCAAAAAATGTAGTTTTATTCTTGAGATTTTCTTAAGAGGATAAGGAGGGGTTCAGGAGTTCCTTGGGTTCTTTTGGAGTCTAAAAATCTAGATCTTGGAAGAAAATACTAGGTCTCGTGTTTAGTGTATAGTTATTACTATTTTAGACTCAATTATGTAGGAGTTGAAGTAAAAAATAGATGGGAACATGATTAGTTTTAACCATGAACCTCAGTCTACATGGCTATTCAATGTACTCTAGTGGTCTGGAAGGGTCTGCATAGTTTTCCCAAACCAGGTGCCCGTGGATGTACACTAGTTTCCACTTTAACAGTGGTGTCACATGGTTTAGGTGCATGGTTTTGAAAACCATGCAGAAAAAACACACACCTCTTAAAAATTTGTCAAAAATATATTTTTACCATATCTCCATTTAAGTTTTCTCCCTTATTTTTCCTACCCTATAATATAAATCACCTCTCATAGCCATGGGAGATCTACCTCTTCCTCCAACCTAGGATTTAAGTTGGTTTCTTTATCTGTTGTCTGATTCCTTCACCATATATTGTGTTTGATACCTATAGTAAGCTTCCTTTTCCTCTTCATTCCTTTATTGATTTGTCTCTCCATATATGGTGTTATTTTGGAGTGATCTAATATTCCCTATTTTTGGGTAATTTTTCTATTTTATTTTTTCTCCCATTATACATTGAATATGAAACCTATAACTGAAAATGGTTCATATACCAACATAATGTAGGTGGTTTAGTTATTTCTCCCTAAAGTATGATTACTTTATATGGTGTGTTATTGTACCACACACTGGACTTGTGACGTCCCAGACCCGGCTGTCCCTCAACCCGAGCCCCATGCCTTGTTGGCCACATGACCCCTGGCTCGCCTCCCCATATTCTAGGGGCTGCTGACTAGAAGCAGGGGTTTAATGGTAAGTCAGGGGGAAGACTTTACCCCCTTTCAGAGTACGTAGAGGGATTCCGTAAATTGAGAAAATATCGGAAGCACAAACAATGGAGAAGCAGGAGAACAAGAAAACACACAACAGGACTACAAACATACGGTAAACCCTGTATAACGTAAAAAAGCCTCATATGCTATGTCTAATACAAAATGAATGCATGGAATGCTGATACAAAATTAAACAAAAGACTAGAATGCTACAAGCATTACAAAAGGAACAAAATAATAAAAAGGAAGTCCATGAGCATCTCCAGCCAAGATCGGTCCTCTACTCTGGAAATCTGGCTAGAACATATATATAGACATCAGCAACATGAAATAAGGCCCTTTCCCCTACTAGTACCTGTAGTAGAAAAGTCTACACGGGTGCCCAGGGGGCCGCCCAGGTAGGGTGTGAGACAAGTCTCAGTAGGCCACCACCAACAGTTTCTACGTGTAATCCAAAAAGGGTGATCGTAAGTAAACAATGTGTAATAGACTGCATGAAAGTAAAGCAAATTAAATAAAAAACTTCCCGCTCAGGTTTCGAAAGGACACCTGATGGGTCTACATGCTTATTTAGAGATAGATAGATATATACATATATATAATACATTGGGTTGGACAGGGACGGAACTCACGGACATCCTTAACCTAGGGGCAGCGCTCGTGATCCTACCCCTGGCCCAACCTTGGGGAAGCTCTCACAGTCTATCCTCGGCCTGAAGGCTTAATAATTATTCAAGGGAGCTCTCATAGTCTACCCTTAGCCCGAAGCCGTAACATAGGGGAGATCTCACGGTCTACCCCTAGCCCAAATCTGTATCATTTAATTAGAATTGGTTATATAGCATACACTTCTTATAACATTTATAACAATAAAACATGGAATTCCCATCTCAAAATATCACATAATCACATTTCAAGCAAACATGTATTTAAAATAAAAAAGGGGTTTAGGCTAACTCATCCTAGCCAAGCCCTAACCAAACCATCCCATTTGCCTCACATGGTAAATGGCTTTCAAGACATATCCATACGGTCCAAAGGTGAAAAGGGGTTAAAACTCAAGGTATAACACCTATGGGTGTCCATACTGGGATCATACGGTACCCAAACACCCAAATGAGAGTAGTTCCCATAACATCATATCACAAGGTTCATTTAGACAGTAAGAAGTCAATAATAATAAGAGTTTTAGTGAAAGGAAAACCTCGGCATGATGGTATAAACCCGAAAACACGAAAACAAAAAATAAAAACCACGTGACTACCTACCATAGGGCTGTAGACATAGGATCACTTGATATCGACCTCAGATTTGAAACAGGTTAGGAGAGATCTGAGTTCTAGTCCAATTCCCTTAGGTTATCCAATGGATTCGACAGATCGAGGATTGGACTTCGGATGTATAAACCACAAGGAAATGAGAGGGAGAAGAGATTAGAGCTCAAATAAGGGCTCCCCTTCTTTTTCTGGCTGCTGGAACCAAAAATAAAGGAAAAAAGATCTTAAATAAACATAAGGGTAAAAGTGTAATTCCACCAAATACAAGGTCTCACGGTTTAGGCACATGGTTTACCCAAATCATACGCACCTCACTGCCTCCAGAATACAGGGCTTCATGGTTTATCCAAACCGTGCGACTTTACTATTCATATCCTGCGCAAACCGCGTGCCTCAGTATACAACTCCAAATCTCAAACTCCCAGGCTTCGAACAAGCCCGGGACACTCCCCGAACCTTCCTTAGGATGTTAGACACATTATTCAAGCTCAAAGGAACAATTTGAAAATAAAACAAATGATCCGTACCTTTTCCAAAGAGTCGGTTCGTTACAACCTCCCCTCCTTAAAGCAACTCATCCCCGAGTTGGCCTTCCGAGGGTAAAGAGGTGTCACCAGTGAAAAGCTCCCGCCATTGAGATCGTAAATCAGCCTCCCACTCCCAGGCCTTGTCCTGTACCCAGCCGTGCTTCCATACCACCCGTACAAGAGGAACGAACCTGCCTCAGAGTGTCTTCATGCTCCGGTCGACAATTCGCATCAGATACTCCTCGAAGGAAGCATCCATATCCAGTTCAACCTCATCAGGCTGAAACACATGAGTCGGATCTGAAAAGTACTGATGAAGATGAGATACATGAAAAACATTGTGCATAGCCTGATATCTCCATGGAAGTGCAAGCTGGTAAGCTACTGGTCTGATCCGCTTCACCACCTCAAAGGGTCCTACGAACCTCGGCAAAAGCATACCTTACTTCAGAATACGTCTCTTTTCTAACCTGGGTGAGACCTTCATGAAAACCCAGTTCCTGACCTCAAACTCCAGAGTTCTTCGGTGCTTGTTAGCATAATACTACTATATAGACTGAGCTTCCTACATAGGCTTCTTGATAAGCTGTATCTTCTCGGTAGTCCCCTGCACAAGATGTGGTCCTAGAACATCTACCTCCCCTGCTTCAAGCCAACACAAAGGCGAGCGACAAGGTCTACCATATAAGGCTTCATAGGTACCCATATCAATGGTAGCTTGGAAGCTATTGTTATAACTAAAATCGACAAGAGGAATTCGTTTCTCCCATGAACCTACAAAATCGAGAACACATGCATGCAACATATACTCTAGTACTTGTATAGTCCGCTCGTTCTGTCTGTCAGTCTGTGGGTGATAGGCCATACTCAAAAGTACCTTCATACCTAAAGCCTTCTGTAAACCCTACCGAAACTGAGATGTAAAACGAGGATCTCTATCTGAAACAGCCGAACGAGGTGATCCATGAAGGCATACTATTTTCTTAACATACATACTTCCCAAGTCATCAACCGTGAAGGTCTCCCGCACTGGTAAGAAATGTGTGACCTCCGTCAGACAGTTGATGATAACCCATACTGCATCGTTTCCATGAGGTGACCTTGGTAATGCAGTTACAAAGTCCATAGAAACATAGTCCCATTTCCACTCTAGAATGGAAAATGGCTACAAAATCCCAACCAGACATTGATGTTCCACCTTCACCTGTAGACAGGTGGAACAACGCATGATGAAACCAGTTATCTCCCACTTCATGATGGGCCACAAATACTGTCGTCACAAATCACGATACATTTTGGTGATTCTAGAGTCAACTTTCCAAGCTGAGGCATGGAAATCCCTCATCAACTCCTCTCTGATGTCTGTTGGGACCCATACATGCCCACGAAACATCAAAGTATCACCCTCATCCATGGTCCAATCAGTAGAGGCATCATCAAGGACACTTTCCCGTAGGACAGGGCCTTCCAAGTCTGATAACTGTCTTTCCATGACTCGTTCCAGAAGAGTAGATGTTACCACTAAGGCGGAGAGAACGGTCTGACCCTGACCCTCCCGAACCTCATATTGCATCTTTGAAAATAGGTCCATCATCATCCACTCCTCATTAGATTCCGGAACCACCTGTGACTGAGTTTTTCAACCCAGAGTGTCGGCTACTGAATTTCCTTTCCCAGGAGTGTAGGACAATTTAAAATAAAACGATTCCAGGTAATCGACCCACCTGCGCTGCCTAGGATTTAGATCCCGCTGAGTAAAGATATACTTGAGGATTTTATGATCAATGAATACCATAAAACGCTCTCCCAAAAAATAGTGTCTCCAATAGCGTAAGGCATGAACAACCGCTGCGAGCTCGAGGTCATGCGTAAGATAATTATGTTCGTGAGGATTTTACTTACAAGAACCATACGCAACGAATCCCTCATTCTGCATCAAGATAGCTCCAAGCCCGATACCTGACGTGTCACAATAGACCGTATAAGCCCTGCCCGGCTCTGACAAGATCAATATCAGCGCCGAAGTCCATCTGCCCTTCAGTTTCTAGAAATCTATTTCACAAGGTTCCAACCACTTGAATATCACCCCCTTTTTTGTCAAAGTTGTAAGCGGTGCTTCAAGGCGTTTAAAGTCCTGAATGAACTGCATATAATATCCAGAAAGCCCCAAGAAACTCCTAATATCGAATACATTCTTGGGTTGCTCCCAAGAGACTACAACACTCACCTTCTTAGGGTCAACTGAAACTCCAGACTCAAAAATAATGTGACCCAGGAAGTGAACCTTATTTATCCAAAAGTGTCATTTACTGAGCTTAGCATAAAGCTAATGCTCTCTTAGTGTATTCAGCACGATCTCAAGATGGGTATCATGGTCGTGTCTCGAGAATGAATAGACTAAGATATCATCCACAAATACCACCACAAAAGAATCAAGGTAAGGGTGAAAATCCAATTCATAAGCGCCATAAACACTGCAGGGGCATTTGTAAGCCCAAACAGCATGAATAGGTACTCATAGAGACCATACGTGCTCTTAAATTCTGTAAGAGGTATGTATGATATCCTAACACGCACCTAGTGATAGCCCGACCTCAAATCTATCTTGGAAAACACCTTCTCTCCTCGGATCTGATCGAAGAGGTCATCAATTCTAGGAAAAGGATATCGATTCTTAATCATCAGCTAATTTAATTTACATTAATCCACTCAAAGATGAAGGGTACCATCGGCCTTCTTAGAAAAGAGAGTCGGTGATCCCCAAGGAGAAGTGTTGGGACGTATAAAGCATTCTACTTCCAGGTCCTCCAACTGACTCTTAAGCTCCAGAATCTCCTTAGGTTCCATCCTATAAGGATGAATGGTCACTGGTGTTACTCCTGGTACAAGATCAATGGTAAAATCCACCTCTCAATTTAGAGGTAGACCAGAGAAGTCATCAGGAAAGACATATCTAAAGCGCTCCACTACAGGAGGATAAGTAGTGGGTTTTAACCCTTGGTCATCGATATAAATACTGGAAACCTGTGTCGTGACACCACCCAACTTCTGTTGTTTGGGTCTTGCTCGTGTGGCACTAAGATCCCATTCTCCCTTATGAAAATGTGTGTTGCCCTCTGGTGATGTAAACATCACCCTCCGATAATAGCAGCCAATATGTGCTCTATAGGGAACTAACCATCCCATCAAAACTGTTACATCAAAACTTTTCATCTCCAGAACATACAAGTTCCAAATGAAAAGGTATCCCCCCACCTCGAGTGAAAAATTATGACAATGGTGAACTCCCTTTGAATGGATACCTAACAGGGTATCTTGCGTAATCACACCGTGATACGACTCAACGTCGAGGCCCAAACTCTCTGTGGTAGCCTCTGATATGAAAGAGTGAGAAGTGCTTGTATGAAACAAACCAGATAACAAGGTAGAGGCAACTAAAATCGTACCTCGTATAGTAGATGTCCTAGCATACTGGTCCTGCGGCATAGGCTCGACTGCATAAAACTGGCTGGTACCACGACCCTGAGTCACAGCCTAACTACACTGAGCAGACCCGCCCTACTGGTGCTGAGAGTCATACGCATGGTTACCTCTACCTCGACTACCGCCACGGCCTGATCAGCCGGCGGTATTCCAGCTGCATGACTGGCATGATCCTACCGATCCCGCACCAGATCGTGGAGTAGGTTTAGATCCCTACTTACTAGGCACTAGAGAAAAAGTCATGTAGAAATGTCGAAGGTGACCCATCCTTCCACAGCCACTGCATTTCACTGGGTTCCACAAAAATTGCGCCCGGAAGTGTCTCTTCCTCCTGCACTAATGGCAAATATAAGAACTATTTGTTCTGGGAGCCTGACTGCTGCCTCCCCCACGGGAAAACTCAAAAAATCCCATCCGCCCTGAAGAAGATCCACTGGAATCTTTTGATGCTGAACCGCCCTGGTTCACACTATCCGCTTCCCTCAGATTCCGCTTAGTAATCAGATCTTGGTTAACAATCTCAGTAATAGATGTCAACCTGAACACGTTTACCTGAGACCAGATGGCGTAACTCATCCCATCCTCAAAATGCCTAGCGGCCATCAGATCATCGGTATCTAGTGATGGGGCGAAACACTGCAGCTCGGTGAATCAGGACGAGTACTCCATGACTGTCTTGGTCCCCTGCTACAGGTTCATAAACTCCCTAGCTCTATCAGCTATCAAGGTCTGGGGAAAGAAAATGTCATAAAAGACTGCCTGGAAATCTTCCCAGACCATGTCTCCCTGCTATCTCGACTGGGTGATGACGTCCCACCACCTTCTAGCTGAATCGTGTATCATATAAATGGATAATTTTACTCTCTTCTCGGGAGGCGTCTCTAGATGTTCAAAGGTGGTCTGGATCTCCTCCAGCCAAGACTTAGTAGCAAGTGGTCCGGGATCTCTCGAAAAAGTCGGAGGATGCTGTAACTGAAACTCGCGGGTCAACTCTGCCATACTTGGGGCAGATCGCATGCCACCTTGAATATTCTGCATCATCCTCAAGAAACCCTCATGAAACTCGGCATCAGTACCCATCTCAGTAACAGAAAAAGGAGCCACGAGTGGCTCGACTAGAAGACCAACTGGCAGCTCAAGGCCTGCCACCTCAGGAACGTGGTCATCGCCGCCTTCAGCATGCACGACTCGAGGATCTCGTGGAGGCATAACACTACAATGCCAAACGAACGTCTCAAAAAAGGAAGCCAACAAATTAAAGACTTTACTCTAGAAGCTAGGATAGGTAATACGCCTTCCTACCTCTATGATCACCTACCCACACCTACAAGGGTTCTAAGCAAAAGAGGCAAACATTCAAAATTTTTAAATCCAGTGATATGGCATATCCCAGCCCATAAGGGCCCATACTCCTCATGAACTGAAAGAAGACACACACTTGGATGTCATTTATCATTTACTTGTGCTAGTTAATTATTAATAATTTTTTTCTTTTCAATGAATTATTGGTTTAGTTGGAATTCCATTTTCAGATCCATAAAGGCCCTTAATCCTTATGAACCCAAGAGTGGAACCCACCAAAACCACATCCTTTCCATAATCCACAACCTGCAAGAAAGGTCAGCACAATTACATACATATCAACAAGGCATGGAAATAAACAATAGACAATGCTCGCAGAAAATTTAAACATGACATGGAAATATGCATGACCTAATCATGTTCTGCCTATCGTGATGCATGTTCCAATGCATAACCCTCATTTCACTGGGTTGAACAATGAAATACAAATTTCAACCTCGCATGTATCAATAACATTGAAAAACATTTGAAGCACACAACGGTGAAACAATATCAACAATAAACAGCAAAATCAATAACAACATAATTTAGAAAACATAGTCTTTACCCCGTAAATGGGTTCACGACACCCAAGAGCAGCTTATAACTAAGTCCCTAAGAATTACCATTTTCTAGTCGATTGTCGCCAAATAGTAAAGCAATAATGAAAGAAAATCCTTTGATACCACTTTGTGATGTCCCAAATCCGGCTGCCCCTCAACCCGATCCCGGTTGGCCACATGACCCCTGGCTCACCTCCCCATATATCAGGGGCTGCCGACTAGCAGCAGGGGTTTAATGGTAAGTCGGTAGGGAGACTCTACCCCCTTTTCAGAGTACACAGCGGGAAGCAGCAATGTGATAGAATAGCTAAAGCACAAACAATAGATAAGCAGGAGAACATGAAAACATACAACCGGACTAAAAAAGTAAAGTAGACCATTTATAACAAACAAATGCCTCATAGGTTGTGTCTAATACAAAATTAATGCATGGCTTGCTGATACAAAAGTAAACAAAAGACTAGCATGCTACAAGAAGTTCAAAAGGAAAAAAAGAATAAAAAGGAAGTCCACGAGCATCTCTAGCCAAGCTCGGTCCTCTGCTCTGGAACTCTAGCTAGAACATATATATAGACATCAGCAACCGGAAACAGGGCCATTTCCCCTACTAATACCTGCAGCAGAAAAGTCTACATGGGTGCCCAGGGGGCCGCCCAGGTAGGGTGTGAGACAAGTCTCAATAGGCCACCACCAAGGGTGTCTACGTGTAATCCAAAAAGGGTGATCTCAAGTAAACAGTGTGTAATAGACTGCACGCAAGTAAAGCAAAGTAAATAGCAACCTTCCCACTTAGGTTCTGGAAGGACACCTGGTGGGTCTACCTGCTTATTTAGAGATAGATATATATACATATATATAATACATTGGGTAGGACCAGGACGGAACTCACGGACGTCCTTAACCCAGGGGCAGTGCTCTCGATCTTACCCCTAGCCCAACCTTGGGGAAGCTCTCACGATCTATCCCCATCTCGAATTCTTATTAATTATTCAAGGGAGCTCTCACAGTCTACCCTTAGCCCGAAGCCGTAACATAGAGGAGCTCTCACGGTCTACCCCTGGCCTGAAGCTGTATCATTTAATTAAAATAGGTTATAAGGTATACACTTCTTATAACATTCATATCAATAAAACATGGCATTCCCATCTCACAATATCACATAATCACATTTCATGCAAACATGCATTTAAAATAATAAAAGGGGTTTTGGATAACTCATCCTATCCAAGCCCTAACCAAACCATCCCATTTGCCTCACATGGAAAATGGCTTTCAAGACATATCCATATGGTTCAAAGGTGAAAAAGGGCTAAAACTCAAGGTATAACACCTATGGGTGTCCATACCAGGGTCATATGATACCCAAACACCAAATGAGGGTAGTTCCCATAACCTCTTATCACAAGGGTTATTTATACAGTAAGCAGTCAATAATAATAAGAGTTTTGGCGAAAGGAAAACCTCGACACTATGGTATAAACCCGAAAAGATGAAAACCCAAAATGAAAACCACATGACTACCTACCTTAGGGTGGTAGATGTAGGATCACTTGATATTGACCTCAGATTTTCAATCTCTTAAGAGAGATATTAGTTCTAGTCCAATTCCCTTAGGCTATCCAATGGCTTCGACGCATCAAGGATTGGACTTTGGATGAAGAAACCACAAGGAAATGAGAGGGAGAGGAGATTGGAGCTCAAAGAAGGGCCCCCCTTATGTTTCTGGCCGCCGGAACCAAAAATAAAGGAAAAAAGATCTTAAATAAACTTAAGGGAAAAAGTGTAATTTCACTATATACAGGGTCTCATGGTTTAGGTGCATGGTTTACCCAAACCGTGTGCAAACCGTGCGCATTTCATTGCCTTCAGAATGAAGGGCTTCATGGTTTATCCAAACTGTTCGACTTTACAATTCATGTCATGCGCAAACCGTGCGCCTCAGTCTGCAACTCCAAATCTCAAACTCCCGGGCTCCGAACAAGCCCCTGACACTCCCCGAACATTCCTTAGGATGTTGCACACAATAAGAAAGATTAATGGAAATATTTGAAAGAAAAACTAACGATCTGTAACTTTTCCAAAGATTCGGGTCGTTACAACCTCCCCTCCTTAAAGCAACTCATCCCTGAGTTGGCCTTCCAATGGTAAAGAGGTGTCACCAGTGAAAGGCTTCGGCCATTGAGATCACATATCAGCCTCCCACTCCCAGGTCTCATGCAGTACCCGGCCGCGCTGCCATAGCACCCGTACAAGAGGAACGAACCTTCCTCGGAGTCTCTTCACGCTCCGGTCGACAATTCGCATTGGATATTCCTCGAAAGAAGCATCCATATCCAGTTCAACCTCATCAGGCTGAAACACATGAGTCGGATCTAAAAAGTATTGGCGAAGGTGAGATACATGAAAAACATTGTTCATGGACTGATATCTCTGTGGAAGTGCAAGCTGGTAAGCTACTGGTCCGATCCGCTTCACTACCTCAAGGGGTCCTACGAACCTCGGTGAAAGCTTACCATGCTTCCGAATATGTCTCTACCCTAACCTGGGCGAGACCTTCAAGAAAACATGGTTCTCGACCTCAAACTCAAGAAGTCATTAGTGCATGTTAGCATAAGACTGCTATCTAGACTGATCTATCTGCATACACTTCTTGATAAGCTGTATCTTCTTAGTATTCTACTACACAAGACATGGTCCTAGAATAGCTGCCTCCCCTGCATCAAGCCAACACAAAGGCGAGTGAAAAGGTCTACCATATAAGGCTTCATAGGGAGCCATCTCAATGGTTTCCTGGAAGCTATTGTTATAACTGAACTCGACAAGGGGAATGTGTTTCTCCCATGAACCTCGAAAATCGAGAACACATGCACACAACATATCCTCAAGTACCTGTAATGTCCGCTCGGTCTGTCCATCAGTCTATGGGTGATAGGATATACTCAAAAGTACATGCGTACCTAAATCCTTATGTAAACCCTTCCAGAATCGAGATGTAAAACGAGGATCTCTATCCAAAACAACTGAACAAGGTTCTCCATGAAGGTGTACTATTTCCTTAACATACAGACTTCCAAAGCCATCAACTGTGAAGGTCTCCCGCACTAGTAAGAAATGCGCGACCTTCTTCAGATGACCGATGATAACCCATACTGCATCATTGTCATGTGGTGACCTGGGTAATACAGTTACAAAGTCCAATGAAACATCATCCCATTTCCACTCTGGAATGGACAATGGCTGCAAAAGCCTAGCCAGATGCTGATATCCTTCCTTCACCTGCTGATAGGTGGAACAACGCGTGATGAAACCGGCTATATCCCACTTCATGCTTGGCCACCAATATTGTCTTCGCAAATCACGATACATTTTGGTGATTTCAGGGTGAACTACCCAATATGAGGTGTGTAAATCCCTCATCAGCTCCTCTTTGATGTCTGCTAGGACCCATACATGCCCACAGAATAACAAAGTATCACCCTCATCCACGGTCCAATCAGTAGAGGCATCATCAGCGACACTTTCGCATAGGACAAGGCCTTTCGGATCTGATAATTGTCTTGCCCTAAACCGTTCAAGAAGATTAGATGTTACCGCTAAGGCTGAGAGAACGGTCTGACCCTGACCCCCCTGAACCTCAACGTGCATATCTGAAAATAGGGCCATCAGCATCCACTCCTCATTATATTCCTGAACCACTTGTGACTGCTTTTTCCGACTCAGAGCATCAGCTACTGAATTTCCTTTCCCAGGAGTGTAGGACAATTCGAAATCGAAATATTGTAGTTAATCAACCTACCTATGCTGCCTAAGATTCAGATCCCGCTGAGTGAATATATACTTGAGGCTTTTGTGATAAGTGAATACCACAAAACTCTCTCCCAACAAATAGTGCCTCCAACATCAAAAGTCATGAACAACCGCGGCGAGATCGAGGTCGTGCATCAAATAATTCCTTTCGTGAGGCTTTAACTGACGAGAACCATACACAACGACTCGGTCGTCCTGTATCAAGACAACTCCAGGCCTGATACTGGACGCATCACAATAGACCCTATAAGCCCTTCCCAGCTCCAGCAAGATCAATATTGGTTCCAAAGTTAGTCTAACCTTCAGTTCCTGAAAATCTGTTTCACAAGGTTCTGACCACTCGAATCTCACCCCCTTTTTGGTCAAAGTTGTAAGTGGTGCTGCTAGGCGTGGAATTCTTGAATGAACTTCCTATAATATCCAGCAATCCCCAAGAAACTCCTGATATCGAAGACATTCTTGGGTTACTCCCATGAGACTACAGCACTCACCTTCTCAGGGTCAACTGAAACTCCACACTCATAAATAATGTGACCCAGGAGGTGAACCATATTTATCTGAAAGTGGAATTTACTGAGATTGGCATAAAGATGATGCTCTCTTAGTGTATTCAGTATGATATCAAGATGTCTTGCATGGTCGTGTCTCAAGTGTGAATAGACTAATATGTCATCCACAAATACAACCACAAAAGAATCAAGGTAAGGGTGAAAAATCCGATTCATAAGGTCGATAAACACTACAGGTGCATTCATAAGCTCAAACGGCATGACTAGGTACTCATAGAGACCATACCTCTTCCTGAATGTCGTACGAGGTATGTCTGAAGTCCTAACATGAACCTGGTGATAGCCCAACCTCAAATCTATCTTGGAAAACACCTTTTCTCTTCAGAGCTAATCGAAGAGGTCATGAATTCTAGGCAAAGGATACCGATTCTTAATCGGCAGCTGATTTAATTTACGGTAATCCACGCAAAGACGAAGGGTACCATATGTCTTCTTAGCAAAGAGAACCGGTGATCCCCAAGGATAAGTGTTGGGAGGTATAAATCCTTTTTCTTCCAGGTCCTCCAACTGACTCTTGAGATCCAGAATATCCTTAGGTGCCATCCTATAAAGAGGAATTTTCAGTGGTTCTGCTCATGGTACAAGCTCAATGGTAAAATCCAACTCTCCCACTAGAGGTAGACCAGAAAATTCATCAGGAAAGACATCTCTAAAGCACTCCACTACATGAGGATAAGCAGTGGGTTGTAACCCTTGGTCATCGAGATAAATACTATCAACTTGTGTTGTGACACCACCCAACTTATGTTGTTCGGGTCCTGCTCGTGTCGCACTAAGATCACATTCTCCCTTATGCACATGTGTGTCTCCCTCTAGTGATGTAAACATCACCCTCCAACGATAACAGTCAATATGTGGTCTATAGGGAACTAACCAGTCCATCCCAACTATTACATCAAACCTTTTCATCTCCAGAACATACAAGTTCCAATTGAAAAGGTAATCGCCCACCTCGAGGGAACAATTCTGACAACGGCGAACGCACTCTGAATGGACACCTAAGAGGGTATCTAGTGTAATCACACTGTGATACGACTCAATGTGGAGGCCCAAACTCTCCGTGATAGCCTCAGATATGAAAGACTCAGAAGAGCCTGTATCAAACAATTTAGATACCAATGTAGAGGTAACTAAAATCGTACCTCGTACAGTAGATGTCCTGACATACTGCTCCTACGGCATAAGCTCGACTGCACATAACTGGCCGCTACCACAACCTTGAGTCACAGCCTGACTACCCTAAGTAGACCCACCCTACTGGTGCTGAGAGTTATACGCCTGGTTACCTCTGCCTCGACTGCCACCACGGCCGGATCGGTCGGAGGTATTCCAGCCGCCTGACTGATTTGATCCTACCGATCTAGCACCATATCGTGGAGTTGGTTCAGATCCCTTCTCACTAGGCACTGGATAAAAAGTCCTACATAAATGTTGAAGGTGACCCATCCTGCCACAGCCTCTGCATTCCACTGCGTTCCACGGACACTACGCCCTGAAGTGCCCCTTCCTCCCGTACTGATGGAAAATATATGAACTATTTGTGATGGGAGCCTAACTACTGCCTCCCCCATGGAACAACTCAAAATGTCTCTTCTGTCCTGAAGAAGGCCCAATGGAAGCTTTTGGTGTTGAACCGCCCTGGTTCGAACTATCCGCTTCCCTCAGATTCCACCCAGTAATCATAGCTCGGTTAACAATCTCAGGAATAGATGTCAACCTAAACACATTTACCTAAGACTGGATGGCGTAACTCAGACCATCCTCAAAACTCCTAGCGGCCATCAGATCATCAGCAGCCAGTGATGGGGCGAAACGCTGCAGCTTGGTGAATCGGGACAAGTACTCCATGACTGTCATGGTCCCCTACTACAGCTTCATAAACTCCCTTGCTCTGTCAGCTCTCAAGGTCTGGGGAAAGAAAAAGTCATAAAATAATACCTGGAAATCATTCCATACCATGTCTCTCAGCTGTCTCGACTGGGTGATGACATCCCACCACCTTTTAGCTGAATCACGTAGCATATAAACGGCTAATTTGACTCTTCACTCAGGAGGCATCTCGAGATGTTCAAAGGTGGTCCGGATTGCCTCCAGCCAAGACTCAGCAGCAAGAGGTCTGCCATCTCCCGAAAAATTTGGAGGATGTTATAACTGAAGCTCGCGAGTCAACTCTGCCCTACTTGGGGTAGATCACACACCGCCTTCAATATTCTGCATCATCCTCAAGAAACCCTCACGAAACTGGGCATCGACGCCCATCTCAAGAATATCAAAAAGTGCCACATGTGGCTCAACTGGAAGACCAACTTGTGGCTCAGGGCCCGGCACCTCAGGAACATGGCCGTCACCGCCTTCAGCGCTCACGACTCGAGGACGTCGTGGAGGTAGAATGCTATAATTCCAAATGAACGTCTCTGAAATGGAAGCCAAAAAATTAAAGGCAAAACTCTAGAAGCTAGGACAGGTACTACACCTTCCTACCTCTAAGATCACCTACCCACACCTACATGGGTTCTTAGAAAACCAAGAATTCATTCAAAATTTTCCAATCCAGTGATATGGCATTTCCCAGCCCATAAGGGCCCATACTCCTCATGAACTGAAATATGACACACACTTGGATGTCATTTCTCATTTACTTGTGCTAGTTAATTATTAAAAAACATTTCTTTACAACGAAGGACTGGTTTAGTTGGAATGCCATTTTCTGATCCATATGGGCCCATACACCTTATGAACCAAATACTGGCACCCACTAAAACCATAACCTTTCCATAATCCACAACCTGGAGGAAAGGTCAGCATAGTTACAGACATATCAACAAGGCCTGGAAATAAACAACAGACAATGCTCGCTGAAAATTTAAACGTGACAGGGAAATATGCATGACCTAATCATGTTTTTCCTATCATGATGCATGTTCCAATGAATAACCCTCATTTCATCGAGTTGAACAATGAAATACAAATTTCACCCTCGCAAGTATCAATAACATCGTAAAACATGAGAAGCACCCAATGGTGAAACGGTATCAATAGTAGACAGCAAAATCAAAAACAACATAATTTTGGAAACTTAGTATTTACCCTGTACATGGTTTTGCAACGCCCATGCATAGCTTTTAACTAAGTCCCTAAGTGTTCCCATTTTCCAATCGATTGTCTCCAAATAGTAATTCAAGAATGAATGAAAATCCTCTGATACCGCTTTGTGACATCCCAGACCTAGCTGCCCCTCAACCCGAGCCCTGAGCCCAGTTGGCCACATGACCCCTGGCTCTCCTCCCCATATGCAAGGGGCTGCCAACTAGCAGTGGGGGTTTAATGGTAAGTCTATGTCGACACATTACCCCCTTTTCATAGTACACAGTGGGAAAAAGTAAAGTGATAGAATAGCGAAAGCACAAATAATGGATAAGCAGGAGAACATGAAAACATACAATCGGACTACAAAAGTAAAGTAAACCCTGTATAACATACAAAATCCTCATAGGATATGTCTAATAAAAAATGAATGCATGGAATGCTGATACAAAAGTAAACAAAAGACTAGCATGCTACAAGAAGCACAAAATGAACAAAAGAATAAAAAGGAAGTCCATGAGAATCTCTAGCCAAGCTCGGTCCTCTGCTCTGGAACTCCAGCTAGAACATATATATATATACATCAGCAACCTGAAATAGGGCCATTGCCCCTACTAGTACCGACAGCAAAAAAGTCTACACGGGTGCCCAGGGGGCTGCCTGGGTAGGGTTTGAGACAAGTCTCAGTAGGCCACCACCAACGGTGTCTACATGTAATCCAAAAAGGGTGATCACAAGTATACAATGTGTAATAGACTGTACGTAAGTAAAGCAAAGTAAATAGAAACCTTCCCGCTCAGGTTCCGGACGGACACCTGGCGGGTCTACCTGGTTATTTAGAGATAGATATATATATACATATATATAATACGTTGGGTAGGACCGGGATGAAACTCATGTACATCCTTAACCCAGGGGAAGTGCTCTCGATCCCACCCTTGGCCTAACCTTGGGGAAGCTCTCACGGTCTATCCCCAGCCCGAAGGATTAATAATTATTCAAGGGAGCTCTCACAGTCTACCCTTAGCACGAAGCCGTAACATAGGGGAGCTCTCACTGTCCACCCCTGGCCCAAAGTTGTATCATTTAATTAGCATAGGTTATAAGGCATACACTTCTTATAACATTCATATCAATAAAACATGGCATTCCCATCTCACAATATCACATAATCACATTTCAAGCAAACATGCATTTAAAATAATAAAAGGGGTTTAGGCTAACTCATCCTAGCCAAGCCCCAACCAAACCAACCCATTTTCCTCACATGGAAAATGGATTTCAAGACATATCCATACAGTCTAAAGGTGAAAAAGGACTAAAACTCAAGGTATAACACCTATGGGTGTCCATACTGGGGTCATACGGTACCCAAACTCCCAAATGAGGGTATTTCACATAACCTCTTATCACAAGGGTCATTTAGATAGTAAGCAGTCAATAATAATAAGAGTTTGGGTGAAAGGAAAACCTCGGCACGATAGTATAAACCCAAAAAGATGAAAACCCAAAATGAAAACCATGTGACTACCTACCTTAGGGCTGTAGACGTAGGCTCACTTGATATTGACCTCAGATTTGCAACAGGTTAAGAGAGATCTGAGTTCTAGTCCAATGCTCTTAGGTTATCCAACAGCTTCGACGGATCGAGGATTGGAAATCGGATGAAGAAACCATAAAGAAATGAGAGGGAGAGGAGATTAGAGCTCAAAGAAGGGCTCCCCTCCTGTTTCTGGCTGCTGGAACCAAAAAGAAAGGAAAAAATATCTTAAATAAACATAAGGGCAAAAGTGTAATTTCACCATATACAGGGTTGCACGGTTTAGGCACACGGTTTATCTAAAACGTGTGCAAACCGTGTGCACCTCATTGCCTCCAGAATGCAGGGCTGCATGGTTTATCAAAACTGTGCGAATTTAATATTCATGCTGTGCGCAAACCGTGCGCCTCAGTCTACAACTCAAAATCTCAAACTCTCTGGCTCTGAACAAGACCTGGACACTCCTCGAACCTTCCATAGGATGTTACACAAATTAAGCAAGCTTAAAGGAATGATTTTAAAGAAAAACTAACAATCTGTACCTTTTCCAAGGAGTCGGGTCGTTACAGGACCATTCTGAACACACTTCCTAAATTTCAAATTAACAAAATGAAATGTTGTGTCCATGCTTAGTATGTTCCTAGAAATCCATGAATAATATTAGTCGAATTTCCACCTCAATATGAGTCACCCCTAGGAGTGTTCCTTTCTTAAAGGCCTAATAACTACATTACATGGAATTAAATTGAACCACCAATTGAGTTGTGTTGAATTTCCCCTAATTAATGTATTTTATTTTGAATTGAACTAAAGGAAAATGGTTGGGCAAGTGAATGGACCCTTTCCATTCTTTTTGTATCTTGAATTAAAAATATTAAATGTATAGTAAAACATAAATGAAATATTTTGTTTCAATGGTATGTGTTTAATTTTTTCTATGAGCATTACTTTAAAAAAATCTAATAGAGATATAAGGGTCCCAATTATGTATACCTTGTATGGTCTCATCAATCTAACCAATTAGAAATTTAAATTGAATTTCAACATGCCATGGGAGATAAATGGTTTATTTTATAGAATACCTTATAGTGTTTCACTGTGTGAATTCCTTTACCTTACCCACTAGTGATACCTAGTTCTCTAGTGGATTACTCTAGATGGGATCAGTAGGAAATGTTGGAATAGCATGACTCGAGAAAAACCTAGTGCCATATTTGGTATACCATGAACAATATTATAAGGTTTTACCTATATACTATGTTTGATATTGATACATGGGATCATTATATGGAATGCCCCGGATTGTCTCCTATAGTGATGGGTTTTATAGTGACCCTAGAGTTAAACGTTGTTTACTTTATATAGAATTTCATGGATGGACCTATGATTCTAATTAATTAAAAATAAGGATGTGTCTTCCAAGCCAAAGAACATTATTGGGTTTAGTACATACTTTATAATTGAATTTTATGATGAACCAATTATATATTATTTCTCATAATCTACGAGATTAATCAAACCCCTTATAATTATTGTTTCTAACACTTTTTTTGAGGTGCAGTGCTATCCCTCAGCCTAGAAACTGACATTCTACTTCTTTGTTTCCCTACATTCTAACATTCCATAGGAGAGTGGATTTCATCACATTCATTGTTGATGCCTTCTCCTTGATCGAAAATGGATGATGTGATATCGGTTCCTCCTTCCATGGAATCCTCCTTGCAACCCATTTACTAGTTTGGGTCTCCCTTATAGATTAAATTAATATTCATTAAACTCATTCCTAGCACCATATTAAGGTGAAAACTAGTTAATTATGTGCTTATATCTCAATAGGGTATGAACCTTCTATCAGGTGAGGTAGTATCACTGGGAATGATGGGAATGTCTTGACATTGAGTTGGTTAGGAACCAATAAAATATTCTTCTTATGGTGGGAATCTCATATGTGATTAACCTTAAGTGTAGAACACAGGGCATATTGTGTCGGTCACATGGTAATAAACACTAGATGAATAATTCTTCCAACAATTTTTACCTCAAGAATCCCATTTTTTGTTGGATGGGGTATGGATTCGGGAACAAGTCATGAGTTTAATGTCTTGTGGAGATGGAAAAACTTTTAATGTCTTGTGGTGAAGGACGATTCATAGGTTCAAAATATGTGGGAGAAGGATTAGGTCACATGTTTAATTTCTTTTGGGGATAGGTGGTGCAGGGTGTCCCCCTTAGGGGGATGATTTCACACTTTGATGATGGAGTGTGTCCCCATAAGGGGGATAATTTCAAACTGGGTGGACAGAGTGTGTTCCCCCAAGGGGGATAATTTCACACTAGATTTTTTTGGTATTGAACCCCGAGGAGGCGTTATACACACCCTATTTATGATACAAACATCAAAACCCACATAGTTCAATACCACAGTTGAAGTTTTTATTATAGGACTGATCCATGAAGTTTAACATCATGCAGTAAGTATTCTTTTGTTGTAAAATGATAATTAGTGAAGAGTGGTGAAGGGATTATGCTTGTAATCTTCCCATGGTGGGTGTTTCGTCCCTTGGTGGTGAAGTATGGTTTTAGGATTACACATGGAAGTTTCCTGATGTAAGAGTATCACTCCAATATGGGGAGAATGGTGTCATCTCGAGATGATCATACATGGGTCATCTCGTTCTCATCACATGGGGTAGGGATACAGTTTTACATCATGTTTTGTGGATGTTTTTGTATAGTTTGACATTGTGAAAATAAGATGTTGAGTTAGGTAGTTTTATGTAATTTAGGTGATATATGGATAAGGATTATCCCTTAAGGGGTACCGTGTCAATGAGGGAATAAGATTCGTCGTATGAAGACCCCACCAAGACAGGTGCACATTTTCCCTTGAACATTCCACCTCTAGGTCTTATGTTTCCACATCTCACGTGCCTTTGTGCACGGCATGGCATTGGCACTACTATAGAGGAATGGAACTCAAGAGGCACGGTATTAGAGTACTTATTCTTATGAGAAAAGGGAATTGCGGTACCTATGTTTTGGAGAAATAGATATGGTAATGGATACACTATAACTGATGGAATGTTGGGTTAGAGACTAGAACGTTTTTTGATGAAACATTGTTATATTGTATACAAATAGATTTTTGTGTGAAACAGACCCTAGCACGAGAATAACTCATGGATTTGGGTGGAATATGTGAATTAATGATTTGTAGTTGCATATATATTAGGTTTACAGAAAGGTCGATTCTCTTATGTGAACTCAATCATCCTTAGGAGGTGTTGCGTAAGGATCTCCCAACCATATACCAAGTCATGTTTTGACCCATAAGAGGTCTATCATGCATTTTCTCTAACTTTGAGGGTCCATGAATTGTGGTATTGTGTGATGTCACAAAAGAGAGCTATTTTTGTGCACAATTTCATCACTTCATCTTCTGGAGATCCTTCTTATGGTTGGGGTGTGGTTATATTTATAGAAAAAATCATCAGTTGATGTCACACTATATCAACGTGTCATGGAACAATGCTGCTCGATTCCCCATAGTTTTCTTCTAGGGCTTATCCATGTAATATCCTTAGTTCGACATCACCTTTTTCATGCAAGTGGATGGTTTCACAATGGGTTTATGTGTAATAGTTATTTATTATGCACACATTCCTTGGATGTTGGGATCTTGACCACACTACTGTAGGAGTCATCATCTCTTTGTTCGTGTAATTTTATAGTCATGAAAATCAAGGTATAACATGCTAACCTATATTTTTCATGCATGGGACATCAGAATTATATCAAGCATGGGATGATCCACGAAACATAGAATCGCCTTTGGCGTGAAATTCCTTTGAATTTGAATCAACTTTTTTTCATGAAACCCTTCAAATTTTCATTCAACCTACTCATCTTCCCCACAATGTTTGTTCAAGGTGGTTCATATTCTCAGATTATACAAAACTAGCTTCTTAGAATGAAATTCATGTTTTCATCCCCAAAAAATGCCCCTTTTGTATTGAAGATAATAATGGCTAGAAGGTTGAGTTTTGAGGAAAATGTTGAAGTGTGTGGTTGATTTTTATATGTTCACCAAAAAACATCTCGATTCACGCAAATGCATCATAGTATTTGTACAGGCAAGAGTCCTTCACCTACAAATAGGGGTTTGTCCCTATGTATGATAATATTACTTCCATGTGTGATAAGCTATATCTAGTGCATGTAACTCACCCCTTTCATCAGTATCTCTAGAATTATATCGAAAATTCACGCAACTCAATTTTTATGAAAAACATTCTGCTACAGCAACATTACATGACTATATCCAATGATGTGAACCTTGTCAAATTTTCATGACCATATATAATACATTAAAACACCCACCTTATAACTCACAAATCTCTAGGAAATGGCCCACCTAGAAAATCAAACTTAGATTTATGTTGTTTCTTCCACCCAAAGGGCTGAGTTGGAGGGGATACTAGAAATTCCTTCATCTAGAATAGTGATTTATGACAACCAAGAAATCATGGTCTTGCTGAATAAATCCTAGAGAGGATATATTTTGAGAAACTAACATCTATTATACCACTCCTGGCATATGGGTAATGTGGTTATCCAAGCCATTGAAGTGAACACGTTTCATTTTTCGTTCACTCATCATGTTGATGTTTTCTACTGAAACATCACTGGCCTAGTTCATCATTCTCAGGAGCATCAAGACACTTTCATATACATTATAATTGAATGGATGTGGAAATTTACTGTGCATCATCCATAGAATGAGTAATTTATAGGTCTTTACAGAAGAATCTTCTAGACCAGCATCCAGTACAACAGTATGGGATGGTAAATGGACTAGGATCTAAGGGTTAGGGGTAACTTCCCTAATTATTGGTCCTAGTTATTCTAGGTATGCTTCAATTTTTAGGAATATAAATATTATTTGTTCCACATTGGGTTGTATAAGGAATTTTTGTTGTCCTAGTTTCATGTGAAACATTAATAATAGATACTTCCATATCTCTTTGGTCATTGGTCCTTGGAAACAAATACCTTCCACCTCTATCATGGGGTGGTGAGAATCAGTCTGTGGGACATGCACTACATCAATGGAATTCTACTAACCAGGTTTCAGTATGATGAGTTCCTCCCAGTTCCAAATGTCTGGGGTATTTTCAGGAAAACCCCCATTCAGAGAATAACCTTTTGGAAGCATTGGCTAATGTACTGAAGCATCATCCCACATTCTAATGGAAAATTTAATTCATGACACGGTTTGGGATGTTCTTCAATAAATATCTAGTCGTGAACATTCCAGGGAGCCTGAAGTAGTGTTTAGCAATGCAGTAGAGGAGGAAGTGGGGATCATACTGGTTGATCATGGAGAACGGGAATTATTAGTAGTGGGTTTATAGGATGAAGGATGGATACAAATTGATGGTCTATTTTAACGCATTCCATGACACCCTCCTCATTGGTTATCTACTTACTTTGAGAAATGTTCAAAAAAGCATGCATCTAGGAACACGTGTGATGGTGGCTATCATTGTGTCTATAAACTAGGTAAACCTGGGGGTACCAATGTTGGCCAAACCCCATGTAAAGACCCGTAAATTTCAAGGAAATTTTTTTCTTAATTTTCTTTGGATTTTTACAAGAACGTAGTTTCTGACGGAGCCTGATTCCGAGGCCCGGTGTGCCCGGAATTAATTTCCGAAGTTTGGCTCGGGTACGTTCAGTGAACGAGCGAGCTGGAATTTCTATCTTTTGAACCGGTGCCCGAAATCGAATTCTGAGGGCACCGATGGAACAGCAGCGCTGGTAATTACATAGGAACTAATGTTCCGGAGTTGCGTTTACACAAGTGTTGATAATAAAAATTGTGGAAGTTTATTTTATAACTACACTACAATTTTTATTAACTTACTCTAAGTGTTAGCTCATGGTGGAAGTTGGGTAACCACCCAACCTCCCTTGGGAGGTTATGAGGGTGGTGGGTCCCACACGAACCCCACCTCTTCATATCCTCTAAAACCCCTCAACTACCACTTAAATTATTTTAACTTAGTTATAACTTATGTCTTAAATGAGTTGATTTTAATGTGGTGAGTTGTGTGAGTCTTTTGAATTTCAAACACTTGAATTTCAAAAGCCATGTGAAGTTAATTAAATAAGTGGAGAAATTATTTCTTTTGGTTGGGTTGTGTTGTTTGAGAGCTTTTGGAAAGAAGGCTTAGAATTCTTGAAGTTTCTTCATCCTCTTGACAAAGAACGCGAAGAACAATCGGACATCGACGAAGAACGCCACGTTCTCGGGAACCGTATTCCGCGACGCCATACCCTCAATACCGACGACGTCTTCTTCCGCGACATCTCTTTTCACGACGCCGAATCTCGTCACCTCTTAAATCAAGGTAGGGGTTTTAACTTTTTAAAGTTATGTGGATCTCTCCTTCGAACTTGAAGGTTTATATTTGTCGGTCCTTGATTCCAAATCTTTTTATTTAATTTAAAAGATTGTGAAAGTTTATCATTCATTAAAGGCCGATTGTTAGCAAATAACGCGAGGGGGCCGGACCGCACGAACACGGCCGACCCTCCTCCTATTCATGTTGATTTTGTTGTGGATTGAAATGGGTGTGGCGCGGTATCGTCGCACTGCGCAGGATCATGCGGCAAGAAACGCGTGGCGTCGTCGCGCCGCGTCGAAGAAAGTTGAAGGTGTTGCGGCCGGAGCAGGGCCGCGGTGGAGGGGCACAATGCCGTCGCACTGCGCCGGAAAACGAAGGCCGCGGCCGGTTCCGGGCCGTGGTGGAACGAGAAGACCAGCGGCCAGCCGGGCCGCCGGTGTCGGAAGCCGGAAGGGGGACCGGCCTTGCCGGTCCCGTTGAGGAAGAACCGGCCGGCCGGTTCGGGCCGGCCGGAATGGAGAAAACCGGGGGGAATAATTTCCCCCATCCAGCCTTAATGGCCCCCCATTATGAGGGGGGCCGGTTTCACAAAGGGGGGGGGGGGGCAGGCGGCCCCCCGTTTTCTCGAAGGCAGGCCCCCACGTGAGGGGGGCCGTTTTTCTTTAGGCGCGGCAGGTTGCCGCGCCGCCAGCTGAGGAAAGGCGGGGGCTTTGCCCCCTGCGCGCGGCACACGAACGGCGTCCCAGGCCGCGCCGCCGTGCCGGCCCGCGCCGCCACACCGGACCGCGCCGCCACACCGGACCGGGTTTTCCGAACTAGGCCGCGTCATCGGGCCGGGTCGGCTCGGGCCCAGACCCCCATTTTCGGACCACTTTCGGTCAAATGCCTGTATCTTGGGCTACGGGCCTCCAAACGACTCGCCGTCAGCGGCAACACGATCCTTGGATCGAGACGGTCATTTCGGTATACTATACTCAAGGTGCCCCTTCCTTTTCGGGAGCCTACGTGGTTAAAACTCCATTGTTAAGCGTGCTTGGCTTAGAATAGTGATCAGGATGGGTGACCTCCTGGGAAGTTTCCCAGGGTGGGTGTGAGACGGAAAAGCCAATAAATCTCAGACCGGGCGTCTGATTGACGCGCCGTCTATTGCGTTGAGTTCCTGTTGATGATACGGAACTTTTGGCATCCTCCTCCCGAGAATTGGATGCAGATGGACAGTGGCTGGGTTGGATCGCACCGAAATCCAACCGGGCCCTGGGAACGGAAAAGCTGATATCTTTCTGACAGAACGTCCGTTTGACGAACCGTCAGCGGCATTGGTGATATCGTTGAGAAACGGTACCTATGAGTATACCCTATGAGAGTTCGGGGTACAATTGAGATACGGTCGGGTTTGGTTCGCTCACGAAACCAACCGGGCCCCTGGGACGAAAAGGCTAATAACTCACAGACCGGGCGTCTGATTGACGCGCCGTCTGTTGCGTTGAGACCCCTATGACGGGGCGGTCCTTTGAGTTACTTCTTCGTGGGACTTTGAGATACTTGGATTATCGACTTGTAGCTCGTGGAGCGGACCCTCCTAGAGACGAGCCTACGGAGTACGGAGACCGTGTAGCCGGCAGAGTCCTGAATACTACTTGTCTGATTCGATTCGGAGTGACTTACGTAGCCCAGTGGGGAGCACTACTTTGTGAGGTGGCAGACCCATAGCGGAGGAGCACTACTATGTGAGGTGGCAGACCCGCGGTACTCGAAAGGAGGAGTACCTATGTAGGCTATGAGGGGGAGCACTACTGTGTTGGGTGGAAGACCCCGGCGGGAAGCACTACTGTGTGAGGTGGCAGGCCCGCGGTACTCGACAGGAGAAGTACCTCAGCTGTCTTAGGTTAGTGAGCAGTACCTCGGAGTCGTGACAGGACCACTGTACTCTCTAGAGACGGAGCTCATCAGCAGTTACGGTTTCGATAATGAAAATCCTGGTTTGAGCTGAGACTTTTGACCTTTGTGTTTACCTCATGATTGAGATGGGTCACTTGATAACTTAGGTATATGTATGGGCATATACCTGGGTAGTAATTATCAATTGATTTCACAATCTTTGTGTTTCCGCATGATTGAGATGGGTTACTTGATAACTTAGGTATATGTATGGGCATATACCTAAGTAGAGGTTATCTGTTGAGATCTTCTATGTGGTTATACTTGTTGGTTTTAGTGAGACCTTGAGGGTATCAGGGTCCCTACTGAGTATCGTTATACTCACCCCTGCACGGGCTATGCCCGCACCTCGTTGTGTTGGTTGCAGACGACGGGCAGTGCTAACAGAGGCCGAGTGTTCGAGGACTAGACGATACCTAGAGGTGGATTGTACGACGAGATGGTACCCGGAGGAGGACCTCACGACGAGACGGTACCGAGAGGTGGACATGACGACGAGGCGGTACCCGGAGGTGGACCACTGGGTGGGACATACACAGAGCGGACGGCGGGACCCGAGGAGCAGAGGAGCTATCTGTACCCACCCTTCAGGTGGGATTTCCAGTGGACAGCTCGGCGTAGCAGCTTTACATTTCAGTTGTTGTTTTCCCTTTCGAGTTGTACTTTACAGTTGGGCTTGTATTTACGGCCCCTTTCTAATTTCCGCACTTACTGTTGTACTCAGTTTTTACTTAGTGTTTACTTCTTCCGCTTGTACTCTGTGTGATTGTTTACTTTACAAAGGCAATGCCTTCCCTTTTTACCGGGATTTACGCCTTGGTGCTAGTCACCAGCCCCTGGCCTATGGAAGGCAGGATTGGGGTAGTCACGGCACGGGCCCCGAGGACGGGTCGTGACAAATTGTTATCAGAGGATTTCGGTTCTACCGCTGAACTTATAACTCTGATGTTTCTTTCTGTGAAGCAATAGTGTTGAGAGTACCGAGTGTGGTTTTCAACTCAGGGAGTCCAGTGTTGGTGCGGGCGGCCGACGTATCCATACACCAGGACCCTGACAACTGATTTCCGACTTTGTTCATGAAACACTGATTGCGTGTGTGTTTTCAAAAAGGGAAAACCTTTGAAAACAGCTCAAACCAGGTCAGCTCACCAGGTATAAACATTTGACTATGTCACGATGTTTCTTTCAGGATGCCTTTTCACGGATGACCAGCTAGAGCCCAGGGGGATGTGCGTGCTGACAGCCTGTCGAGCAATGAGGCTTCGGTACAGGGCCCTCTTGCAGTTGAGGCACCAGCGGAGGAACCAGCAGTACTGCTACCCATTTGCTCACTGATGCCACCAGCCCCAGCAGTAGGCGATGCACGACGCATGAGCGCGCTGCACGAGTTCCAGCGCCAGAGGCCACCCAGGTTCCGGGGAGAGACGGACCCGCAGGCGGCTGAGGTTTGGCTGGAGGCTGTGGTGAGAGTCTTCAGGCTAGTGGGGACGCCGAAAGACTTCATGGTGATCTTTGCTACCAGCCTCCTTCAGGCAGCAGCAGGCAGGTGGTGGAGCCACTTGTTTCAGTTTTGTGACGGGATGAACTTCTCATGGGAAGATTTCGAGACCTTCTTCAGGGTGGAGTTTGTGCCAGTAGCTCTACACCCCGAGCATGTACAGGATCTTCTGTCTTTGCCGCGTGTTTTTCGATCAGTAGCCGAGTCATCTGTGGGCAGTAGACAGATGATGCAGAGGTCCAGGAGGACCAGACTAGCAGTTGGATGATCTCGGGTTTTAGGACCGGTGGTGTGGGGCACCTGGGGTGGGAATAGAGCTAGGCGTTCCAGAAGAAGGTTGTGTTACTCATGCGGCGGAACGGGTCACCTGGCACGTGACTGACCGACTCCTCATACAGTTGATCCGCAGGCTTTGGAGGAGCCACCAAGGCAGTAGAGCTCCGGGAGCAGGTGGACAGGAGCAGAACTAGTGGATACATTCCTTGTACTTCTAGTTTTATGTTTCTGTTGTATTCGTGTCTTGTACTATGAGCTGAAATAATAAAAAGACACTTATCTTTGTTTGCGTTCCTGTCTTTTGTTTGGTTGATACTGAGTGGTCCCGGTTAAAACTGTTGACTTGACCCTCACTTTCGATATTTCTACTGGAGGAGACCCAGTGACCTCACACTGATGCTGATAGTGTGACTCGACCCTTGGAGGCGAGAGTGACAGTTGGATCTCTTGGTATTTACGTCGAGGCCTTACGATGTCATCCATGGGATGAATGCATCATTCATGTTGGAATTGACTGTATTAGGCAACGAATGTGGTTTATCCAGGGGATGAGACCGGATTTCTCTTATCGGCAAAGAAGAAATCATAGCAGCTCTTGTGAGACTAAAGGAGGTCCAGGACATCCAAGAGAGGATGAAGACTGCACAGTATAGTAAGAAACAGGAAACCAGTGCCAGTCTTAGAGACTCGGGCATGTTAAAGAAGAGTAATCTTAAAGGAGAGATGAGTCTATGAAGCAGCAGACGTGGATGCAGAGCTAGGAGAGCAGCATGAGGTGGTGTACATCTTAACATTGTACAACCACCCGCCTTAGTTATTCCTGCTAGGCTCAGGGAGCTGGAGGGCGGAGGAAGAGTGCGGCTGCATGCGGTCAAGGAGTGTGACCCAATGGCTCTAGAAATGATTCAATGGAAGTCTGTGTCCAATACTAGCTTCTGTAGTAACAGACTTCGATATGAATCATTCCTTGCTTTCAAAAATCTTGTTCCAGACCTAGAGTTTCCGGTAAGCCGTGGACTTGACCCTCACATCTGGAGATACCTTGGGAGGAGACTCGATAATCACACTTACGCCGATGGTGTGGTCAGACCCTCGAGGCGAGAGTTTCGGTTGGAATCTCTTGCTGGCAGCATCGAGGCCTTACGAGGTTAGTTTGAGTATGGAATGGGCAATAACTGTTCATACTCAAATTGACGGTTTTAGGCAAACGTTGGGATGGGTTTTCCTTGGTCGGCGGAAAAGGAAACCCCAGGAAGCGCAGGGAAACTCTTGCACAGGAGGGTGCGACCGATCACTCTTGAGTCAGTCAACCTTACCCTCGTGGCAGCAGCCTTTCGAGTTCCAGTTCTAATAGAAAATGGAGACCTCTGGAGTTCGAGGATGACGATCACGTCCTTATATGGGTCTCACCTCGATGAGGTTTATGGAGATGTGGCCAAGGCGACAAGTAATATCTGGGGTTCAGAGGACCTTCTTAGGTCCCTAGATGGGTAGGCGGGGTGTTTTACCGCTTGAACCCTTCACCGCAGTTGCACCAGGTGCACGACGACTTCCACAAATCTCAACTGAGGATATATGTGCTCGACCCTTCGCATACCATCGACCATGAGGAGCTGGACGATGGCGATGGGGTGTCTTTGACAGAGATTCCAGTGGGGATCGAGGATCGACAGGAGCAGATCCTATGAGGACGATCGATTCCTCGGGTGCATTTTCTTTGGCATTACGGAAACCTCCAGGTGAGCACACAAGAGCGGAAGGCTCAGATGCGTGCTCTGTACCACTTTTGTGACCGTAGTTTGTGTTGAAGCTTTACGGGGACGTAAAGCCCTGAGGTGGGAGTAATTTAAAGACCCGTAAATTTTAAGGAAATTTTTTTCTTAATTTTCTTTGGATTTTTACAAGAACGCAGTTTTTGACAGCGCCTGATTCTGAGGCCTGGTGTGCCCATAATTAATTTCTGAAGTTTGGCTCGGGTACGTTCAGTGAACGAGCGAGCGGGAATTTCTATCTTTTGAACCGGTGCCCGGAATCGAATTCTGAGGGCACCGATGGAACCGCAGCGCCGGTAATTACTTAGGAACTCCTGTTCCGGAGTTGCGTTTACACGAGTGTTGATAATAAAAATTGTGGAAGTTTATTTTATAACTACACTACAATTTTTATTAACTTACTCTAAGTGTTAGCTCATGGTGGAAGTTGGGTAACCACCCAACCTCCCTGGGGAGGTTATGAGGGTGGTGGATCCCACAAGAACCCCACCTCTTCATATCCTCTAAAACTCCTCAACTCCCACTTAAATGATTTTAACTTAGTTATAAATTATGTCTTAAATGAGTTGATTTTAATGTGGTGAGTTGTGTGAGTCTTTTGAATTTAAAACACTTGAATTTCAAAAGCCATGTGAAGTTAATTAAATAAGTGGAGAACTTATTTCTTTTGGTTGGGTTGTGTTGTTTGAGAGCTTTTGGAAAGAAGTCTTAGAATTCTTGAAGTTTCTTCATCCTCTTGACAAAGAACGTGAAGAACAATCGGACATCGACGAAGAACGCCACGTTCTCGGGAACCGTCTTCTGCGACGCCATACCCACAATACCGACGACGTCTTCTTCCGCGACATCTCTTTTCGCGACGCCGAATCTCGTCACCTCTTCAATCAAGGTAGGGGTTTTAACTTTTTAATGTTATGTGGATCTCTCCTTCGAACTTGAAGGTTTATATTTGTCGGGCCTTGATTCCAAATCTTTTTATTTAATTTAAAAGATTGTGAAAGTTTATCATTCATTAAAGGCAGATTGTTAGCAAATAACGCGAGGGGGCCGGACCGCACGAACACAGCCGACCCTCCTCCTATTCATGTTGATTTTGTTGTGGAGTGAAACGGGTGTGGCGTGGTGTCGTCGCACTGCGCAGGATCATGCGGCAAGAAACGCGCGGCGCCGTCGCGCTGCGTCATTAAATAATGCAAGGACGCGACGTCGTCGCGCCGCGTCGAAGAAAGTTGAAGGTGCTGCGGCCGGAGCAGGGTCATGGTGGAGGGGCGCGGTACCATCGCACTGCGCCGGACAGCGAAGGTCGCGGCCGGTTCCGGGCCGCGGCGGAACGAGAAGACCGGCGGCCAGCCGGGCCGCCGGTGTCGGAAGCCGGAAGGGGGACCGGCCTTGCCGGTCCCGTTGAGGAAGAACCGGCTAGCCAGGTCGGGCCAGCCGGAATGGAGAAAACCGGGGGGAAATAATTTCCCCCGGCCAACCTTAATGGCCCCCCATTATGAGGGGGGGCCGGTTTCACAAAGGGGGGGGGGGGCAGGCGGCCCCCTGTTTTCTCGAAGGCAGGCCCCCACGTGAGGGGGGCCGTTTTTCTTTAGGCGCGGCAGGATGCCGCGCCGCCAGCTGAGGAAAGGCGGGGGCTTTGCCCCCCGCGCGCGGCACATGAACGGCGTCCCAGGCCGCGCCGCCGTGCCGGCCCGCGCCGCCACGCCGGACTGCGCCGCCGCACCGGACCAGGTTTTCCGAGCCGGGCCGGGTCGCCGCCCGGGGTGGGTCGACCCGATTCGGCCGACCCAAGGGGGGTCGGCCCGGGTCGGCCCGGGCCCAGACCCCCAGTTTCGGACCACTTTCAGTCAAATGCTCGTATCTTGGGCTACGGGCCTCCAAACGACTCGCCGTCAGCGGCAACGCGATCCTTGAATCGAGACAGTCGTTTCGGTATACTATACTCAAGATACACCTTCCTTTTCGGGAGCCTACGTGGTTAAAACTCCATAGTTAAGCGTGCTTGGCCTAGAGTAGTGATCGGGATGGGTGACCTCCTGGGAAGTTTCTCAGGGTGGGTGTGAGACGGAAAAGCCAATAAATCTCAGACCGGGCGTCTGATTGACGCGCCGCCTATTGCGTTGAGTTCCTTTTGACGATACGGAACTTTTGGAATCCTCTTCCCGAGAATTGGATGCAGATGGATAGTGGCCGGGTTGGATCGCACCGAAATCCAACCGGGCCCTGGGAACAGAAAAGTTGATATCTTTCTGACAGAACGTCTGTTTGACGAACCGTCAGCGGCGTTGGTGATCTCATTGAGAAACGGTACCTATGAGTATACCCTATGAGAGTTCGGGGTACAGTTGAGATACTGCCGGGTTTGGTTCGCTCACGAAACCAACCGGGCCCCTGGGACGAAAATGCTAATAACTCACAGATCGGGCGCCCGATTGACGCGCCGTCTGTTGCGTTGAGACCCCTATGACGAGACAGTCCTTTGAGTTACTTCTTCGTGGGACTTTGAGATACTTGGAGTATCGACTTGTAGCTCGTGGAGCGGACCCTCCCGTAGACGAGCGTACGAAGTACAGAGACCGTGTAGACGGCAGAGACCTGAAGACTACTTGTCCGATTCGATTCGGAGTGACTTACGTAGCCCAGTGGGGAGCACTAATTTGTGAGGTGGCAGACCCATAGCGGAGGAGCACTAGTATGTGAGGTGGCAGACCTGCGGTACTCGACAGGAGGAGTACCTATGTAGGCTATGAGGGGGAGCACTACAGTGTTGGGTGGCAGACCCCGGTGGGAAGCACTACTGTGTGAGGTGGCGGGCCCGCAGTACTCGACAGGAGGAGTACCTCAGCAGTCTTAGGTCAGTGAGCTGTACCTCAGAGTCGTGACAGGACCACTGTACACTCTAGAGATGGAGCTCATCAGCAGTTACGGTTTCGATAATGAAAATCCTGGTTTGAGATGAGACTTTTGACCTTTGTGTTTACCTCATGATTGAGATGGGTCACTTGATAACTTAGGTATATGTATGAGCATATACCTGGGTAGTAATTATCTGTTGATTTCGCAGTCCTTGTGTTTCCTCATGATTGAGATGGGTTACTTGATAACTTAGGTATATGTATGGGCATATACCTAAGTAGAGGTTATCTATTGAGATCTTCTATGTGGTTATCCTTGTTGGTTTTAGTGAGACCTTGAGGGTCTCGGGGTCCCTAATGAGTATCGTTATAATCACCCCTGCACGGGCTATGCCCGCACCTCGTTGTGTTGGTTGCAGACGACGGGCAGTGCTGACAGAGGTCGAGTGTTCGAGGACTCGACGGTACCTAGAGGTGGACTATACGACGAGATGGTACCCGGAGGAGTACCTCACGACGAGACGGCACCCAGAGGTGGACGTGACGACGAGGCGGTACCCGGAGGTGGACCACTGGGCGGGACATACACGGAGCGGACGGCGGGACCCGAGGAGCAGAGGAGCTATCTGTACCCACCCTTCAGGTGGGATTTCCAGTGGACAGCTCGACGTCGCAGCTTTACTTTTCAGTTGTTGTTTTCCCTTTCGAGTTGTACTTTACAGTTGGGCTTGTATTTCCAGCCCCTTTCTACTTTCTGCACTTACTGTTGTACTCAGTTTTTACTTAGTGTTTACTTCTTCCGCTTGTACTCTGTGTGATTGTTTACTTTACAAAGGCAATGCCTTCCCTTTTTACCGGGATTTAAGCCTTGGTGCTAGTCGCCAGCCCCTGGCCTATGGAAGGTAGGCTTGGGGTAGTCATGGCCCAGGCCCCGAGGACGGGTCGTGACACCCCATAAAATTTTTTTCCATGTGTAAAAAGGAAATATGATCAAGATAATATATGGTCTTTATGAATTATTTCAGAGGTGGATCTCATAACACATTGGAGGCTATGAATTTCAAAACTCCATTACTCCTCCACATTCTAGTACACAACCCTCACTTCTCAACATTGTTGGGGTCCATCCGGTGAATATTAATGAATTCTATTTCATGGTCAGCATCATAAATTTCATGAACATCAACTTCCATCCATTCTCATCTCTTTCAAGTATAATCTTTTAAAACTTAAAGGGGGACCTAGAATAATAATAATATCTACATACCTTCTGAGACAGAGTACTCATGACCAAGATAGACAAAAACACTTCCTGTTAGCCATATAATCTCTCTCTATTCACATAATAGTCTAGATGTACCCAATAGATGATAAAGATAGTTTACATAGGGATTCATAAGAAAATACATCCTTGTATCCTTCATCATTTGTTGTGGATGTTCACATGAGAAGGCTTTGGGAAGGTCATTATGCTACCACAATCCAATGTCCAGGCCATCTTCTCTCATATGTATGCTAGAAATTGTATTATGGAATATCCAGGTGCAATCCTGCATTAGAGTGTGAGGGTAATTGCACCATCATGTGAGGGGTAGAAGAAGCAGGGCAGCTAGTAGGATGCTCTTTTAGGGGACATAAAAATGTTGGGGGCTTTGGATGAGGCTAAAATGGGTGCATCATAAGGTGATGTTTCACCCCCACCTCTTTGAGGAGATAGTCTTCCTCAAAAATGATTACAAGAATATAAAGAGGGTTCTTATGTTGGGATGAACAGAGTTAAAGAGGATCCAAGAATTTTTTTTGGTTTCTTTTGTATCCAACCACTAATGTTTCACTCCTAATTATCTAGGAAACCTAGGGGATTTTTCTGATGATCATGATGGTAGAGTATCTATGGAATAAGATAACATGATGTGGAATTGAGCAGCTGGATGTGGAGCTCTCTAGGATCACTTACGGGTTGTGCTTCTTTGAGAGGTTTTCATAACTAGCATCCATGGATGTATATTCATGCAGACATTGGGAATCTTCTCTTCCCTCTAGCCTAGTTAATGTGATTTTGGGTGGTAAACATGACCCTATGGGGACAACAGTAACCGAATAATCAGTGCAAGAGTTTTTAGCTGGTGGTGACACATAGGGTACTAGTGATAAAGAATAATGGGGATCAACTATTAGTTACAAGACTCCCCAAGAGAGCGGTGAAGTTACCCATATGGTTGATGACAAGTTTGATCTTCTATTCATTGAGGTAATCTTGTTAAATCCTCTATCTATTTATGTCCCCCACCTACACCTATTTTAAATTTATTTCACTACTGAAAATGGGGACTTTCCCAACGGTTCAGAACTGTTCCGTTGGTATAACATATACCAACGGTTCCGCAAACTGTGGGGAAGTAAGCTGTTGGGAAAACCTATCCCAACGGTTTACAAAGAACTGTTGGGATAGGTTAGTAAAATTAACCTATGCCAACGGTTTATCCAAACCATTGGCATAAGTTTTACCAACGGTTTACACTAAACCGTTGGTAAAAGTGGTGAAAATAAACTCTTTCCCAACGGTTTAGAACCGTTGGGAATGGTTTTTGCCAACGGTTCTCTTTGAACCATTGGCAATAAAATCCATAGTAATCTTTCCCAATGGTTTGTAAACCATTGGGAAAGGCTTATTACAAGCCTATGCCAATGAATTCAAACCGTTGGCATAGGCTTGTTGTGAAAATTGCACAGCAGACTCCAATTTTCCACACCAACCTCCAATTTTGCACACCAACCTCCATTCTGCTCCTTTGCAATTACTATACCTGAAATAAAAAAATAATACATACATATAGAGAAAAAATTCATACATATTTACCATATAATTCATTCTTGAACTATACACATCTAGAATTAAATAAAAATTCATAACGTAATTGTAAACATACATAATTGATTTAGAATTCAATTTAAAATTTAGATGAAAATTAAATGTGGAATCGATAATTAAATTCATAATTGAATACATACATAATTTAAATATCAATTATCAATAAAATATATAAAAAAAATTGAATAAATATCAATAGAATCCGAATATGTTTTTTCATATTTTCGTATACCAATTGTTTTTAATAAAAATGATGTCCATTTTAAACAAAATACATACACTTGGAGTATTACCGGCCACACCATGGCTCTATTTGAGGCGGGGTTGACTCGTACACATTATATATGACCCATGGATATTTTTCCTAAAGTATCAACATATTCTGAAAGCATTTGGTTGGTTTTCCATATGCCAGTTATTTGTTTCACTTAAAATGTTGTTCATTTAAGAAAAATGAGACACTTTGAGTGGTTCCACCCACACCAGGCCTTAGATTGAGGTGGGGTTGACTTGTACACATCACATATGACCCAAGGATCGTTTTCCTAAAGTTTCAATGGAATATGAATGCATTTGGTCGGTTTTCCGTATGTCATTTATTGTTTTCACTTAAAATGAAGTCTATTTTAAATGAAAGAGAGACAATTTGAGTGGTTCCAGCCACACCGTGCCTCGAGTTGAGGCAGAGTTGACTCATACATGTCAAAAGTGACCCATGGATCATTTTACTAAAGGTACAACAGAATCCGAATGTGTTATTTCGGTTTTCCATATGTCAGTTGTTGTTTTCACTTAAAATGAAGTCCATTTTAAACTAAAAAGAGACACTTTGAGTGGTTTCGGCCACACCGCACCTCAGATTGAGGTGGGGTTGACTTGTGCATGTCATATATTCCCCATGGATCATTGTGCTAAAGTATCAACACAATCAGAAACTGTTTGGTTGGTTTTCTGTATGTACTTAAAATGTTGTCCATTTTAAACAAAAGAGAGACACTTAGAGTGATCCCGACCATACTATGACTCGGATTGAGGTGCACTTGACTTGTACACATCACATATGAACCATGTATTGTTGTCCTAAATCTTCAATATAATCCAAATGCGTTTGGTCAGTTTACCATATGTTAGTTGTTGTTTTCAATTAAAATGAAGTCTATTTTAAACTATAGAGAGACACTTCGAGTGGTGTCGGCCACTCCATGCCTCAGATTGAGGCTTGGTTGACACATACACATCACATATAACCCAAGGATTTTTGTCCTAAATTTTCAACTAAATCCGAATGTGTTTAGTCAGTTTTTCGTATGTCAGTTGTTGTTTTCATTTAAAATGTTGTCTATTTCAAATAAACCTGAGACACTTTCTATATATATGTGTTAGATCGTTTTAGTGTGTTATTTTAATTACCTCTCATTTTCAATCCAATTATTGTACCTGAAATAAACTAACACATACATATACAATTATTGTACCTGTAATAACCAACTAACACATACATATAGAGAACAAATTCGTACACATTTAACATATAATGCATCATGGAACTATACACATCCATAATTAAATTATAATTCATAAACATACATAATTCATTTATAATTCAACTTAAAATTTCGATGACAATTATAAGTGGAATCTGGAAATCAATTCATAATTTGATCGGTTTTTCGTATACCATATATTTTTACCTGAAATGATGTCCATTTTAAATAAAATACATACACCTGGAGTGATACTGGCTACACCGTGCCTCGGATTGAGGAAAAGTTAACTCGTAAAGGTCACAAATGAACCGTCGATTGTTGTCCTAAAGTATCAACATATTCCGAAATCATTTGATCAGTTTTCCGTATGTCAGTTGATGTTTTTCACTTAAAATGATGCCCTTTTGAATCAAAAGACAGACACTTTGAGTGGTTCCGGCCACACTGCATCTCAGATTGAGGAAAGGTTGATTTGTACATGTCACATATGACCCATGGATCGTTCTCCTAAAGTTTCAATAGAAACCGAATGTGTTTGGTTGGTTTTCCTTATGTACTTAAAATGGTGTCCATTTTAAACAAAAGAGAGCCACTTAGAGTGATCTTGGCCACACCGTGCCTCGGATTTATATGGCATTGACTCATACACGTCACATATGACCCATGGATCGTTTTTCTAAAGCATCAACACATTTCGAATGCATTTGGTCAGTTTTCTGTATGTCAATTGTTGTTTTCACTTAAAATGATGTCCATTTTAAACAAAAGAGAGACACTATGAATGGTTTCGGCCACACTGTGTCTCAGATTGAGGCAAGGTTGACTCGTACACATCAAATATGACCCATGGATCATTTTTCTAGAGCATCGACACAATCAGAATCTGTTTGGTCAGTTTTTCGTATGCTTGTTGTTGTTTTCACTTAAAATGAAGTCGATTTTAAACAAAAGACACACTTTGAGTGGTTCCGGCCACACCGCATCTCAGATTTAGGCGGTATTTATTCTTATACGTTACATATGACTCATGGATTATTCTTCTAAAGTTTCAACGGAAACCGAATGCCTTTGGTCATTTTCCGTATGTACTTAAAATGTTGTCCATTTTAAACATAAGAGAGCCACATAGAGTGATCCTGGCCACACTGTTCCTCGGATTAAGGTGGGGTTGACTTTTACACATCACATGTGACCCATGGATCGTTTTCATAAAGCATAAAAACATTTCGAATTCATTTGGTCAGTTTTTTGTATGTCAGTTGTTGTTTTCACTTAAAATGATGTCCATTTTAAACAAAAGAGAGACAATATGAATGGTGTCAGCAACACTGCATCTTGTATTGAGGCGGGGTTGACTCGTACATGTCACATATGACCCATGGATCGTTGTTCTAGAGTATCGACACAATTAGAATCTATTTGGTCGGTTTTCCGTATGCTAGTTGTTGTTTTCACTTAAAATGAAGTCAATTTTAAACAAAAGACATACACTTTGAGTTGTTCCGGCCACACCGTGTCTCAAATTGTGGTGGGGTTGATTCATACAGGTCACATATGACCCATGGATTGTTCTCCTAAAGTTTCAAAGGAAACCAAATGCATTTGGTCAGTTTTCCATATGTACTTAAAATGTTGTCCATTTTAAACAAAATAGAGCCACTTAGAGTGATCCCAGTCACACCATGCCTCAGATTAAGGTGGGTTTGACTCGTACATGTCACATATGACCTATGGATCGTTTTCCTAAAGCATCAACACATTTGAATGCATTTGGTTAGTTTTTCGTATGTCAGTTGTTGTTTTCACTTAAAATGATGTCCATTTTAAACAAAAGAGAGAGACTATGAATGGTGTCAGCCACACCGCATGTCAGATTGAGGCAGGGTTGACTCGTACACGTCACATATGACCCATGGATCATTGTTCTAGAGTATCGACACAATCAGAATCCATTTGGTCGGTTTTTCGTATGCTAGTTGTTGTTTTCACTTAAAAGAAAGTTAATTTTAAACAAAAGAGGGACACTTTGAGTAATGTCGGCCACACCACACCTCGGATTGAGTCTAGGTTGACTCATACACGTAAAATATGACCCATGGATCGTTGTGATAAAGTATCGACACAATCCGAATGTGTTTGACGGTTTTCTGTTTTCCATTTGATGTTTTTCACTTAAAATGATGTCATTTTGAAACAAAAGACAGACACATTGAGTATTGTCGGCCAAACTGCGTCTCTGATTGAGGCGGGGTTGATTTATACACATTAAATATGACCCATGGATCATTGTGCTAAAGTATCAACAAAATCAGAATCCGTTAGGTCAGTTTTCTGTATGTACTTAAAATGTTTTCCATTTTAAAAAAATGAGAGCCACTTTGAGTGATCTCGGCCACACCATGCCTTAGATTAAGACAGGGATGACTCGTACACGTCACATATGACCCATGGATCATTGTGAAAAATTATCAACAGAATCCGAATGCGTTTGGTTGGGTTTTGTATGTCAGTTGTTCTTTTTACTTATAATCCTCTCCATTTTAAACAAAAGAGAGACACTGTGAACGGTGTCAGCCACACCGCACCTCGGATTGAGGCAGGGATGACACATACACGTCATATATGACCCATGGATCATTTTTCTAAAGTATCGACACAATCCGAATGTGTTTGGTCGGTTTTCTGTATGCCAGTTGATGTTTTTAACATAAAATGATGACCTTTTGAAACAAAAGACAGACACTTTGAGTGGTACCGGCCACACCGCGTCTCCAATTGTGGCAGGGTTGATTTATACATGTCACATATGACCCATGGATAATTATCCTAATGTTTCAATGGAAACCAAATGCGTTTGGTCAGTTTTATGTATGTACATAAAATTTTGTCCATTTTAAACAAAGGGGAGCCACTTAGACTAATCCCGTCCACATCGTGCCTCAAATTTATCTTGGTTTGGCTCGTACATGTCACATATGACCCATGGATCATTGTGATAAATTATCAACAGAATCTGAATGTGTTTGGTCAGTTTTCCGTATGTCAGTTGTTCTTTTCACTTATAATCCTGTCCATTTTAAACAAAAGAGACACAGTTAGAGTGGTATGTTAGTTGTTTATTCACAATATTCAAATACACTATTTGACTATGGGTCTTTAAATTAATTTATTTATGCAAGATTTACATTTAAAATGAGAATATAAGAAAATTAATATAAGGTAAAACTTTTACTAAAAATACTTGTGGAAATATTAAGGTAATCATGATTTATGAGAATCCTCATGTGTCTATTAGTGGAATGGTATTTACTTAAAATCGTGTGGACATTCATATATAATATTTTTATATCATTCTTAGTATGGAATAGATTTTAGTTTATCATGCTATGAAACATTTCAGAGCTAACAATATCATACCCAATGAATACATCCCTTTTATAACATACCAAGAATCTATGATATTGATTAGATGTGTAAATATGATTTACATTGATTATCATTATGAAAATAAATATAATATATATTACATATTTTCTAGTAGTAAATGAAATCAAGGAGGGTGGGGTGGCTGTCAGGGGGGGTATTCGGGGGGTTGTCTGGTGGGTGTCCGGGGGGCTGTCCAGGGACCAAGGATGGTGGTGGGGGGCTATGTGGGGGGCTATCAGGGGGGTGTTCGGGGGGTTGTCTGGGATCCAAGGAGGAGGGTGGGGGGATATCCAGGGGTTATCTTGGGGGCTATTCGGGGGGTTGTTCGGGGTCCAGGGAGGAGGGTGGGGGCTGTCCGGGGGGCTGTCCAGGGGGCTGTTCGGGGGGTTGTCCGGGGGCTGTCCGGGGGGCTGTCCGGAGGGATGTTTGGGGTCCAAGGAGGACGGTGGGGGTGTCCAGGGTCCAAGAAGGAGGGGGGTTACCAAAAAAACAACCACTAAAAGACAACAACATCCACAAAAATAGATAATATATAAAAATAACTCAACTCCAATACTATACTACGCGTCTAGATAAAACCAACAACTAGAATAGATTAAATATCAAATCTCAGTAATATTAGTAAAAAATGTAATGGATCAATTTGTCCTACATCACCATCACCATCATCATCACCCCTGTCCTCTTCCCCATCATCGTCCTCGCCCAACTCAGCGCCCTCCTCCTCGCCCTTGCCCTCCTCCTCGCATTCGCCACCCGCATTGCCCTCCTCCTCTCCCTCCTCTTCCGCATCAGACTCGTCACCATCATCATCATCAAGCTGGACATTGACCTAACCACCACTAGAACTTCCACCTGGTGCACCATATAGACAATGTACGACGACATATATTCATCAAAATCTGGGCGGGCCTCTGCTGGAAGTGTTGGACGTAGAACTTCAATAACTTTCATAAACACACTGTTTGCCCTAGCAGACTTTTCTTCCGTCTCTATGGCCCTTTTCTCAGCTTGTTCTGCATGATCCCTAACTTGATGAAGCTCGGTGGCACTACATCTTGTACCTGAGGAGGGTAAATATCTCATCGCGGCTATCCTAGGTCAGCAGTGTACTCTGCCAAGACGCTCCTCTCCCAACACCTGATGTAAGTGATCTGTTGGCCCAAAATTGCCTGGTTCATGGGCATCGAAGGCCTCTAAAGAAGCCTGTTACAAATATAAATATATCATTAAGTTACAAAATAGATATTAAAATATAAATTCAACAGATTAAAACATACAATCTGGTGCTGAGTTGGTTCGTTGATGGCACTTCCATCATTTTTCCGTCTACTCGAGAAAAACAGTTTTTCTCAAGGCACACATCCTTAAATATTGTGTATTTTCCACTACAATGACATTGAAAACTAAAGTTTTATGAACAAATTAGCAAACTATTAAATAATTTAGGAAACAAAAGAAATTTTAAGTCATAAAGAAAACTTATAAACAATTGTCATACCTTCTTCCTCTCATGATCAGGCATCGTAGTTCATCCCAGTGTGTGGAGGTATTTTTTGCATCAATGTTATTTTTATTTTTTCCATATGATTCCTAAATAAAATTAGAAAATGAAACAGATATTATTAATGAAAAACATGAAAGTAATTATTTAAATACCTCAAATGTAATTTGTAAAGACCCGTAAAATTCAAGAGAATTTTTTTCTTAATTTTCTTTGAAATTTTACAAGAACGTGGTTTCAGACGGCACTTGATTCCGAGGCCCGGTGTGCCCGGAATTTCTATCCGAAGTTTAGCTCAGGTACGTTCAGTGAACGAACGAGCAGGAATTTCTAACTTTTGATCCGGTGCCCGGAATCGAATTCTGAGGGCACCGATGGAACCGCAGCGCCAATAATTTCTTAGGAACACCTGTTCCAGAGTTGTGTTTTCACGAGAGTTGATGATAAAAATTGTGGAAGTTTATTTTATAATTATTCTACAATTTTTATTATTTTTACTCTTAGTGTTTAGTTCTTGATGGAAGTTGGGTAACCACCCAACCCCCCTTGGGAGGTTATGAGGGTGGTGGGGCCCACACGAACCCCACCCCTTCATATCCTCTAACCCCTCTCAAATCCCATTAAATTAAGATAACTTGTGAAATTTAATGAGGTGAGTTTTGTGTGGTTAATTGAATTTCAAACTCTTGAAATTCAAAAGGTTAAGTTGTGTTAATAAATTAAGACTTAGGCTTATTTTATTAATGTTAGAGTTTATGCCACGTTGAGAGGATTTGGTAGGCGTGAAGATCTTCTTCATCTCCAACGAAGAACATCTTCGACGAAGAACGTGAAGAACACCTCGGACTCTGACGAAGAAAACCGTTCTTCAACGAAGAACATCTCCATCGAAGGACGTGAAGAACTTCTTCCATGATGTTCTTCTTCCGCGATGTTTCCTCTTCAGACGCACCTCGACGACAATGGAATCAACGTTCATTTTCCGCGACGCCCGACCTCCGCGACGCTCGTCTTCCGCAGCTTATTGACGTGCACCGTTCTTAAAACTAAGGTAGGGGTTTTATTTATTTATTTTGTTCGTGAATACCAACTTGACGATCTTCGTGGATTAAAACCAATAGTTATCGAATAATGCGAGGGGGTCGGACTGCACAAACACGGCCGAACCTCTTCCTTATTTCATGTTGGTTCCTTCGTGGTTTGGTACGGGAAGGCGTGGTGTCATCGCACCACGCGGAATCATGCGAAAGGAAATGCACGGCACTGTCGCGCCGCGCCGTGGAAAGAAGATGAAGGACGCGACGCCGTCGCACCTTGTCAAAGGAAAACCCGACAATACCGCGGCCGGTACCAGGGCCTCGGCAGAGGGGCGCGGCGCAGTCGCGCCGCGCCGGACGACAAGGGCCGCGGCCGGTTCCGGGCCGCGGCGGAGCAAGGTGACCGGCGGCCGGACCGGGACGCTGGCGTCGGAGCTGGAAGGGGACCGACCATCGCCGGTCCCGTTGAGGAGGAACTGGCTGGCCAGGTCGGGTCGGCTGGAAGGGGAGGAGACGGGGGAATTAATTCCCCGGGTCGGACTTCAAACGGCCCCCATAAATGGGGGGCTGCGGTTACACAGGGGGGCAGCCCCCCCCCCCCCCCCTTGCCAACGGCTCGGCCTTTGGCCGAGCTGGAAGCACGCTGGGCGCGCTGTGCCCCGCTGGGCCGGCCGCCTGGCGGGCCCGCCTGGCCGGGCCGCGCCCCGGCCGGGCTGACTGGGGGGTCTCGGGCCGGGTCGGTCCGGGCCCGAAACCCCCGTTTTCGGACCTTTTGTGATCAATTGCCCATACCTCGGGCTACGGACCTCCGATCGACGCGCCGTCAGCGGTGACACGATCCTTAGAACGAGACGGTAATTTTGGTATATCGCACATATGGTTTTGGAATACTTTGTGTTCGACCGGGTTGGTTCGTACACGCAACCAACCGGGCCCTCGGAGCGGAAACACTCATATCTTGAGCTTCAGACGTCTGATTGATGTGTTGTCGACTTTGTTGAGTTCCTATTAGTGAGACGGATCTTTTGACATACTCTGCCCGAGGTTTGGACGCAGGTGGAGTACGGTCGGGTTGGTTTTGCCTTAAAAACAAACCGGGCCCCTGGGACGAAAATGCCAATAACTCTCAGACTGGGCGTCCGATTGACGTGCCGTCTGCGACGTTGAGTTCCTGTTGATGATGTGGAACTTTTGGATACATCAACTCCGGACTATGTGTCAGTTGATGTATCAGGCTCTCGGCTCATGGAGCGGACCATCCCGAATGAGTTGCTATGTGCGGGAACCCTAGAGCTGGTTGCGACTACTACTGTGACAACGACGACTGTACATAGATCCTCAGTGGATTCGACAGCGACGACTACAGCACTCAGCGATCCTATGTGGATCAGTGCTACCGATCCTGTGTGGGTCTGATCCTGTGGGGGTCAGCGCTCAGCGGTTCTGTGTGAGCCATCTCCTACAGATCCTATGTGGGTCCGATCCTATGTGGGTCTTCGCGGGGGTTAGTACCTATCGATCCTTTGTGGGTCCGACGACATAGATGGATCAGTGATCATCTCTATCGTCTTTCGAAGAAGTATACCTGTGTGAGCTGAATCCTTTTTACTTTCCAATGTGGATTGTGTTGTTCTATCCTATGTGGATTACTTTTTTCTTTCCTGTGTGGAATACGTATGATTTCCTGTGTGGACTGGGTTGTACATGGTCTTGGAGGTTGGAGCATATTGGAATTGATGACTTAGGTATATGTATGGGCATATACCTAAGCAGTGTAGTTTGTTACTTCGTGATTGTATCTTTCCTTTCTGGTTTATCCTTTGTGGATTTTGGGAGACCTTTGGGGGTCTTGGGGTCCCTAATGTGTAGCTTATACTCACCCCTGCACGGGCTATGCCCGCACTACGTTGTGTTGGTTACAGACGACGGACAACGTTGATCGTGGTTGAGGCTTGCAGAGCAGGACGGTACCTGGAGGTGGACCACTGGGCGGGACATACTCGGAGCGGACGGCGGGACCCGAGGAGCAGTGGAGCTATCTGTACCCACCCTTCAGGTGGGATTTCCAGTGGGTAGCTCGGCATTGCGGCTTTACTTTTCTGTTGCTGTTTTCCCCTTTGAGTTGTAATATACTTTCAGTTTGGGTTTGTATACTAGCCCACTTACATTTCCGCACTACACTCTTGTACCAGCTTTTACTTAGTGTTTACTTTTTCCGCTTTCTTACTATGTGGTACTTGTTTACTTTACAAAGGCAATGCCTTCCCTTTTACTGGGATTTATGCCTTGGTGCTAGTCGCCAGCCCCTGGCCTATGGAAGGCGGGCTTGGGGTAGTCACGGCACGGGCCCCGAGGACGGGTCGTGACAAATTGGTATCAGAGGAGTTCGTTTCTACCGCAGTCTCTGATCTTTCTTCTATGTGAAGCAATAGTGTTTAGCTTATTGGGTGTGGTTATCAGTCCAGGGAGCACAGTGTTGGTGCGGCGGCTGACGTATCCATACACCAGGACCCTGACTTCTGATTTCCAACTTAATGCACGAAAACATTGATTGCATGTGTGTTTCAAGTTTTCTTTGTGATTACTTGTATCAGCTCACCAAGTATACTGTTCTGACCATGACGCACCTGTTCCCTTTTCAGGATGGCCCCACGATGGCAGCCAGCTAGGGTTCTGAGAGTCGAGCGTGACGACAACCCACTGAGCGACAAGGCCTCGGTGCAGGGCCCTTTGTCAGCAGTGGAACTGGCGGTAGCTCTACCCGTCGAGCCACCGATGCTCCCAGCACCAGCCGCTGACAATGCACGTCGCCTCAGTGCACTGTATGAGTTCCAGCGCCAGTGACCGCCCAGGTTCTGCGGGGAGACGGACCCCCAGGCAGCCGAGGACTGGCTGGAGGCATTGGTGAGAGTTTTCAGGTTAGTGAGCACACCAGCAGACCTCATGGTGATCCTCGCAGCGAGCCTACTGCATGCAGCAGCAGTCAGATGGTGGAGCGTGATGCTCCAGGTGCATGATGAGACATCTCTACTCTGGACAGACCTTGAGAGACTCTTCCTCTCAGAGTTTGTCCCAGCCACTCTCCGTGCGGTGCGCATCCAGGAGCTTCTTCAGTTGCGGCAGGGCACCATTATGGTCGCCCAGTACTCGGCGAGATTTACCAATCTCTCGCGCTACTCTACAGACATGGTATGAGACCCATTCTTCTGGGCCCGGACCTTTGAGCACGGATTGAGACACGATATCAGGGCATCGCTGATCTCCCTCAGCATTCCGACTCGGGCAGAAGTACAAGAGGGAGCCCTTTTGATCAAGAGCTTTCTTGCTGAGTCTACACCAGCGTCGAGACCCACCGCAGGGCGGCACGGAGCAGAGTCTTCTGCAGCAGGCATTCGACAGATGACTCTTGGGTCCAGGAAGACCAGAACCTCAGGCAGATGACCTCAGGACACTGGCATAGCAGTGCGGGGCACATAGCGCAGAGCCAATCTTTCGAGAGGCAGACAGTGCTACTCGTGCGGTGGGCCAAGCCACATGGCTCGTGATTTCCCGACCCGCCGTGCCGAGGAGCAGCAGACAGTTGAGGGACCACCAAGGCAGAGGTAGAGGGTCGACCGTGGTAGTCCGCAGGGAGCAGGCGGACGAGGCAGAGGAGCTGGCTGAGTAGCAGGTGGTGGGCGACGCTTTGAGGCTTTACCACCACCACCACCAGGAGGTCCACCCCGACCACATGGAGCTGGCGGGTAGAGACGGGCACAGATCCAGGCAGCGGAGGCCTACGACCATGGCGCACCTGAGATGATTCGAGGTATTATCTGTGTTTATTCCACCCTTGGTGCAGTACTTATAGACACAGGAGCGAGTCACTCTTTCATAGCTACTGCCCTTGTTCGGAGCTCGGAGATCCCGACAGAGCCGTTGGCTCGATCCTTACGGCTAGAGACTCCTACGGGAGCAGACTCGATGATTACGCACTGGTGCTGGTAGTGTGAGATTACTCTAGGAGGTGAGATCTTTGGATAGGATCTTCTTGTAGCGGCGTCAAGGCCTTACGACGTCATCATGGGCATGGATTGGTTGTCTACGGTCCATGCACGGATTGACTGTTTTAGGTGCAAGGTGCGATGTGTACGCACCGACGGGAGCAGGTTCACCTTCACCGGCGAGAAGGGAGACTTCGCAGCACAGGATGTACTTCCACAGAGGAGAGGACAACCCATCACTCATCAATTGGCTAGCCTCATCCTAGGAGTAGTTGACGTGCAGAGTCCTGGTTTTCCTACAGTGGTAGATCAGTATGCAGAAGACTTTCCCGACGACGTTCCAGGGCTACCTCCTCGCAGAGAGGTAGACTTTTATATTGACATGTACCCCGGGACAGCTCCGATATCGACTCCAGCATATCGGATGGCCCCCGCTGAGCTTCGAGAGTTGCAGGTACAGTTGGAGGACTTGCAGGGCAAGGGATTCATCTGACCCAGTGTTTCACCCTGGGCTTCCCTAATATTATTCGCCAATAAGGCGGATGGGAGCTTGAAATTGTGTGTTGACTAACATCGCCTGAACCAGGTGACAGTGAGGAACACGTATCCGCTACCGAGGATTGATGACCTCTTTGATCAGCTCAAGGGAGCACGGTGGTTCTCGAAGATAGACCTCAGGTCAGGCTATCATCAGTTCAGAGTTCGAGACGAGGACGTGCTGAAGACGAACTTCAGATGTCGGTATGGCCACTATGAGTTCTTGGTTATGCCTTTCGGCGTAACCAATGTTCCAGCAATGTTCATGGCCCTCATGAACCGGATCTTCCAGCTATACCTCGATCGATTTGTCGTGGTCTTCATCGACGACATTTTAATATACTCGACGACTGAGGAGGAGCACGCCTACCACATGCCGGTTGTACTAGGCACACTCCGAGAGCACCAGCTTTATGGTAAGCTCTTGAAGTACCAGATATGGATACGTGAGGTCCACTTCTTGGGGCACATCATCTCTAAGGTGGGAGTTGTAGTGGATCCTGTGAAGATCGAGGCAGTGCTAGCTTGGGAGCCACCCAGGAGCGTGACGGAGGTGCGGAGTTTCTTGGGACTAGTGGGATACTACCAGAGATTTGTGCTAGACTTCTCCAGAGTTGCAGCACCACTCTCAACTTTGACGAAGAAGGGGAAACCCTTCGTGTGGTCAGACAGATTTCAGCAGAGCTTCCAGGACCTGAGACAGAGATTGACCAGCGCACCTATCATGAGGTTACCTGAGGAGGGAGTAGGGTACGTAGTCTACTGTGATGCATTAGGGACCGGACTCGGTTGTGTCCTGATGCAGGAGCGGGCAGTGATCGCCTATGGTTCATGTCAGTTGAGGCCACATGAGCAGAACTACACTACCCATGACCAGGATTTAGCAGCAGTGGTCTTTGCTCTGAAGACATGGTGACACTATCTGATGGGCGAGCACTTTAAAGTCTTTTCTGACCATCAGAGCCTCAGATACATCTTCTCTCAGAAGTATCTGAATCTGAGACAGCGGGGATGGCTCGAGTTTTTTCAGGAATATGACTTTGAGATAGTCTATACTCCTGGGAAGGGGAACATGGTAGCCAATGCTCTCAGTAGGAGGATGGGCATTCAGCTACTTGAGGAGGCGACAGAGCAGCTAGCCTCTTTGCAGATATCCTTCATGGATAGAGATGGATCAGCCTTCCTTCAGTCTCTCAGAGTCACTCCTCCTCTACTGCAGTGGGTCAGAGAGGCACAGTGTGGGGACACTGACTGTGAGACGTGGCGTGCACAGATATCCTCAGGACAGGCACCTGATGGTTTCTCCTTTGGAGAAGATCACAACATCCTTTTCAGAGGACGTACCTTGGTACCAGTCGCTTTACGGGAGGAGGTGATGAGAGAGTTTCAAACTTCTCCCTTGGCGGTACACCTGGAGTGGCGAAGATGTACCAGGATCTCAGACGACAGTAGTGGTGGCCAGGCATGAAGAAGGTTGTGGCAGCGTTCATTTCTCGATGCCTCACCTGCCAGTAGGTGAAGGCTGAGCACCAGGTACCAACAGGCTTGGTACAGCCCTTGGAGGTTCCGGAGTGGAAGTGGGATGACATATCTATGGACTTCGTGACTGGACTTCCATGCACTTCCAGAGGTCACGACTCCATTTGGGTGATTGTCGACCGACTCACCAAGTCGGCTCACTTTTTACCCATCAGAGACCAGGGCTCAGTGGAGTGCTTGGGACGTCTTTACGTTCAGGATATTGTATGGCTTCACAGCGTGCCATCTTCTATCATCTCCAATTGAGATGCTTGCTTTACTTCCCGGCTATGGAAGGGATTGCAGGAGGCGTTCGAGACACAGCGACGTCTGAGCACAGCCATTCACCCTAAAACGGATGGTCAGACTAAGAGGACCATTCAGACTCTCAAGGACATGCTCCGTGCATGCGTCCTCGACTTTGGTCGCAGCTGGGAGGACCACATACCCTTGGTGGAGTTCGCGTACAACAACCACTACCACTCCACCATCGGGATGGCACCATACGAGGTGTTGTACGGACGACCTTGCAGATCTCCTTTGTGCTGGATAGACCCTGGGGAGTCAGCACTTATGGGACCAGAGATGGTTCGGGCCATGATAGAGAAGGTCCAGGTCATCCAGGAGCATATGGGGATAGCTCAGAGCCGGCAAAAGTTTTATGCTGACAGGAGGCGGAGGCCACTAGAGTTCGAGGATGGCGACCAAGTCTTCTTGCGTGTCTCACCTCGACGTGGATTTCGAAGATTTGGCCAAGGAGGCAAGTTGTCTCCATGCTTCATCGGACCCTTCCAGGTCATCATCAGGATTGGCGAGGTGGCTTATCATCTGGCTCTACCACCTCAGTTGCACCGGGTGCACGACGTCTTCCACATATCTCAGCTGAGGAGATACGTGCACGACCCGACGCATATCATTGACCATGGGGAGCTTGACGTCGATGATGGGGTGACATTTGCGGAGGTCCCAATGGAGATTGAGGATCGACATGATTCGGTCCTACGTGGATGGTTGATTCCTCTAGTGTGCATCAGATGGAAGCACGAGAACCTCCAGGAGAGCACTTGGGAGTGGGAGGCTCAGATGCATGCTCAGTACCCTCATTTGTTTCCCTAGTTTTCGATGTATCTTTACGGGGACGTAAAGCCTTGAGGTGGGAGTAATGTAAAGACCTGTAAAATTCAAGGGATATTTTTTCTTAATTTTCCTTGGAATTTTACAAGAATGCGGTTTCAGACGGAACTTGATTCTGAGGACCGGTGTGCCCGAAATTTCAATCTGATGTTTAGCTCGGGTACGTTCAGTGAACGAACGAGCGGGAATTTCTAACTTTTGAACCGGTGCCCGAAATCGAATTCCGAGGGCACCGATGGAACCACAACGCCGGTAATTGCTTTGGAACACCTGTTCCGGAGTAGCGTTTTCACGAGAGTAGATGATAAAAATTGTGGAAGTTTATTTTATAATTATTCTACAATTTTTATTATTTTTACTCTTAGTGTTTAGTTCTTGATGGAAGTTGGGTAACCACCCAACCTCCTTTGGGAGGTTATGAGGGTGGTGGGGCCCACACGAACCCCATCCCTTCATATCCTCTAACCCCTCTCAACTCCCATTAAATTAAGATAACTTGTGAAATTTAATGAGGCGAGTTTTGTGTGGTTAATTGAATTTCAAACTCTTGAAATTCAAAAGGTTAAGTTGTGTTAATAAATTAAGACTTAGGCTTATTTTATTAATGTTAGAGTTTACGCCACATTGAGAGGATTTGGGAGGCGTGAAGATCTTCTTCATCTCCAATGAATAACATCTTCGACGAAGAAGGTGAAGAACACCTCGGACTCCGATGAAGAACACCGTTCTTCAACGAAGAACATCTCTGTCGAAGGACACGGAGAACTTCTTCTACAACGTTCTTCTTCCACAACATTTCCTCTTCAGATGCACCTCGACAACAACAGAATCGACGTTCATTTTCCGCGACGCACAGCCTCTGCGACGCTCGTCTGTCGCGGCTCGTTGACGTGCACCGTTCTTGAAAATGAGGTAGGGGTTTTATTTATTTATTTTGTTCGTGAATACAAACTTGACAATCTTCATGGATTAAAACCAATAGTTATCGAATAACGCAAGGGGGCCGGACCGCACAAACACGGCTGACCCTCCTCCTTACTTCATTTTTGTTCCTTTTTGGTTTGGTACGGGAAGGCGTGGTGTCATCGCACCATGCGGAATCATGCGAAAGGAAATGTGTGGCGCCGTCGCGCTGCGCCGTGGAAAGAAGATCAAGGACACGACGCTGTCGCGCCGCTTCGAAGGAAAACCCAAAAATACCGCGGCCGGCACAGGGGCCGCGGCGGAGGGGCGCTGCGCCATCGCGCCGCGCCGGACGACAAGGGTCGCGGCCGGTTCCGGGCCACGGCAGAGCAAGGTGACCGCAGGCCGGACCGGGCCGCCGGCGTCGGAGCTGGAAGGGGACTGGCCATTGCCGGTCCCGTTGAGCAGGAACCGGCCGGCGAGGTCGGGCTGGCCGGAAGGGGAGGAGTCGGGGGAATTAATTCCCCCGGCCGGAATTCAAAAGTCCCCCATAAATGGGGGGCCGCGGTTACACATGGGGGCAGGCCCCCCCCCCCCTTGCCAACGGCTCGGCCTTCGGCTGAGCTGGCAGTGCGCTAGGCGCGCTGTGCCCAGCCGGGCCGCGCCCAGGCCGGGCCGGGCCGCGCCGTGCCGCGCCCTGCCTGGCCGGGCCGTGTTGGGCCGGGCCGACCCATACCCGGGGCGGGTCTACCCGGTTCGGGCCGACTGGGGGGTCTCGGGTCGGGTCGGTCCGGGCCTGAAACCCCCGTTTTTGGACCGTTTGGGTTCAATTGCCCATAACTCGGGATACGGACCTCTGATCGACGCGCTGTCAGCGGCGACACGATCCTTAGAACGAGAATGTCGTTTCGGTATATCTCACTTAAGGTTTCGGAATACTTTGAGTTCGGCCGGGTTGGTTCGTACACGAAACCAACCGGGCCCTCGGAGTGGAAACGCTCATATCTTGAGCTTCGGACGTACGATTCATGTCCCATCGACTTTGTTGAGTTCCTCTTAGTGAGACAGATCTTTTGACATACTCCGTATAAGGTTTGGACATAGGTGCAGTACGGTCGGGTTGGATTTTCCTTAAAAACCAACCGTGCCCCTGGGACGAAAAGGCCAATATGTCTCAGGCCGGGCGTCCGATTGATGCGTCGTCTGCGACGTTGAGTTCCTGTTGATGATATAGAACTTTTGGATACATCAAATCCGAACTATGTCTCAGTTGATGTATCAGCCCCTCGGCTCGTGGAGCGGACCCTCCCAAACGAGCTTTTTTGTGCGGGAATCCTAGAGCTGGCTGCGACTGCTACTGTGACGATGACGACTGTACAGAGATCCTTAGTGGATTCAATAGTGACGACTACAACACTCAGCGATCCTATGTGGATCAGTTCTACCGATCCTGTGTGGGTCCGATCCTGTGTGGGTTAGCGCTCAGCGGTTCTGTGTGAGCCAGCGCCTACAGATCCTATGTGGGTCCGATCCTGTGTGGGTCTTTGCGGGGGTCAGTACCTATCGATCCTTTGTGGGTCCGACGACTTAGATGGATCAGTGATCATCTCTATCATCTTTCGAAGAAGTATACCTGTGTGAGCTGAATCCTGTTTACTTTCCTATGTGGATTGTGTTGTGCTATCCTGTGTGGATTATGTTTTGGTTTCCTGTGTGGAATACGTATGCTTTCCTGTGTGGACTGGGTTGTACTTGGGATCGGAGGTTGGAGCGTATTGGAATTGATGACTTAGGAATATGTATGGGCATATACCTAAGCAGTTTCGGTGGTTACTTCGTGATTGTATCTTTCCTTTGTGGTTTATCCATTGTGGATTTTGGGAGACCTTCGGGGGTCTCGGGGTCCCTACTGAGTAGCTTATACTCACCCCTCCACGGGCTATGCCCACACTACATTGTGTTGGATGCAGACGACGGACAACGTTGATCGTGGTTGAGGCTTGCAGAGAAGGACGGTACCTGGAGGTGGACCATTGTGTGGGACATACTCGGAGCGGACGACGGGACCCGAGGAGCAGTGGAGCTATCTGTACCCACCCTTCAGGTGGGATTTCCAGTGGGCAGCTCGGCGTTGCAGCTTTACTTTGCTGTTGTTGTTTTCCCTTTCGAGTTGTACTTTACATTCAGTTTGGGTTTGTATACTGGTCCACTTACTTTTCCGCACATCACTCTTTTACCAGCTTTTACTTAGTGTTTACTTTTTCTACTTTCTTACTCTGTGGTACTTGTTTACTTTACAAAGGCAATTCCTTCCCTTTTACCGGGATTTACGCCTTGGTGCTAGTCACGAGCCCCTGGCCTATGGAAGGTAGGCTTGGGGTAGTAACGGCATGGGCCCCGAGGACGGGTCATGACATAATTTATACCTTAAACTGGGTACTCGTCCAATGAGTAATCATCTGACGATACTGCTCTATAGGACAATCATCCACCACTGGTACCGCCTCTAACTCAGTGCCAACTCTAGAAACCCTTCCAATATACAACTAATTATTGTAGGCTCTCCAAATCATTCCTAAATCCTTTAGACGTTCCAGTCATGCACCCTCACCATCGGGAAAATTAAATCGAAGATGACATCAAAATATTAATTCATATAAATACAAAAATAATTCATGGCATTAAATAGAACAGATTTTTTTAACCATATCTTTTCCCAAGCATTATCCTTGACCTCATGTGGAAAATGTTTCCATGTTAGCGGGCTGACGAGAATGATGTCGAAGTATTTGGGAAGCATCGCCAAAAAACTCCGACATTGCTTCCCTGTTTTCTCAATCCTTTGTTTGTCTTCATTATAATCCACCATAACCTATGTGTGGCGGTTCCACACCAAACGCATGCGTGTACGCCCCCGTCCACACCTCCTGTCAGTAGATGGATCTGTCATGAATGAAAAACAAATATTATATCAAAACATGTTATAATGAAAATAAATATTTCTATAAAAAAAATTTAGGGTTCTATAAATATACATGTGTCGGTCTGATTGTTGAGCGCTGCTGGATCCACAGAAACTGATGGAACACCCTGTGGTGTAATAGGAATCGAAGACGATGGAATATAGAAACTCAGAGAGATAGGAGTATAAGGAATAGAATATGGAATAGATGTCTGACTGGATTCTGACTGGGGAGTGGGAATCATCATGGGATGTGAAAATGACGGGCCAGAAGATGCAGAAGGTAGAGAAAACATGGGAGGCATAAATATCCCATGTTTCCCTAATGACACACCGAGATCAGAATGTGGGAAGGATGACATGTCAGTGGGAGGGGCAGGGTCTAGTCGGGTACGCACAGCTGCTCGTCCACCTCTTGTACGAACCCTCCTCGTACCACCGGCCTGAGTACTAGGACCAGTACTAGGCTCCTCATCGAATAAATGTTGACGTATAGGTGGATCCTACAAAAATGTTTAAAAAAAATTAATCACATGACATTATATATTATTTAAATATATCAATTTGAAATAAAGTACTCACTACAGGCACTAATGATGGAATTCCCAACTCCGTCACTCGATGATCGTTCTCCATCATTTTTTTCCTTTGTCTCTCTTCAATTGGCTTCATTTCCTGCTTTTTAAAAAAATATGTAATTATTTAGAAAAATAAAACTAATGTGTAACCCAAAAAACTAAATATATGAAGGAATAGGGGGATTCATTGGTAATTTAGCTATAAATTGTTTTAGAAGAGCTTGAATGGATTTAATAAATTATACAAGTTGTAATGTTCACCAAGTTAGAAATATTTTTTGACTAGGTTTGAATACAGTTCAATTCCAAATTATAAAATGAAATTCAAAGAAAACTGCAACCAATAAACATTGAAAATTAACACAATGGTCAAGTCAGATAAAACATATTTGTGATCAATACTAAATCAATTTAAATATTACCAACCTTAACAAACCAAATCGAGGTAAACCAAAAGAATTGAGAACATGGATTAATGATTCTGTATATTTTCAACCACAACTTCAGGTTCAAAATCAACTCTAACAATTGAGCTATTGGAGTCATCAAAAGAAATAAATGGATTGGTTCCAATGGAACTAGGGACAGTGTCAATTCCATCATCAATAATATGTCTTGGAATTACTTCAACTATGACACAAAATTCAGGTCGAAGTTGGTCTTTGACATAAAAAACTTGTTTAGAAATTGTTGGCAACACATATGGTTTTTCGGTATCAAGAATGCGAGTCATATTAATTACTCGAAATCCACAATATTCAATAAAAGTGCCATGTCTCGTCATCTAATCAAACCAATGGCATATCATCATTGTGACACGTTCATGAGAGTAATAATCCAATATTATTATTATTTCAACAACTCCATAATAACCCACATTTTCAAAACGCGGTCTACTATCTGATGCACTGGCATAACAATATGTTGTGGTAGTAACCATAACACCATTATGTTTTGTTGTCATGTTCTTTGCCCGTTCAGTGACAATATATTTGTATTCATTGATAACAATTGATTTACAGTCACAAACCACGGTATTAGGACCAAAATCCAAAGCTCCTGTTTCCTCAGAGACAGAGTCAGCAGAAAAACTCAATACCTGCAATATAAATGACTATTAAACTTAATTAAATATTGATATAATTATTTTATACATTAATATTTTTAACTTCAATTTTAACCAAGTAGAAAACTTTTTCTATGCAAAGTCTCTCTCATTCTCAAAGATAAAGAACAATTATTCCTATTTATCATTGTTTTATGTTTCCTGTAGATAAAAAATATGAATGGTTTAATAGATATATATGTAAGATATACATAATCAATTTAGTTACCTGATATAGTCATCGAACAAATCATAGTTGAACAAAACTGAGCGATGTGCCTTCTTCCGCTCTTCATGGCTTAATGTCTTCAATGTATATGATCCAAGAATTCCTCCTGTTTGAGGAAGTGATGGAAAACTGGGTTCAATTTTCTCATACTGTTCTTCTTCATTTCTCATTGTTCTGTTAAATCTCGTAGTAAGATCAGACAAATACATCGAGCAAAAATCCAAACATTCTTGAGCCAAGTAACCGTTCATGATATAACCTTCTGGATGATTTTTGTTTCAGACATTAGACTTTAATGTGAACATATTTATTTCAGTTGGATACATCCAATGAAAAGAAATATGTCATCCGAGAAGTATTTCAGTGGGAATATGGACATTCAGATGTAGCATGCATGTGAAAAATGATGGAGGAAATATTTTCTCCAACTCACACAAAATTAATGGGGAATCTGTCAACATTTTTGCAAGAAATACTTGGACAACTTCTTAGCACAAAGATCTCTAAACAAATGGCACAACGGAATAACAACCACCCCTACATTATTGGAAAAAATATGACGGATTGCTATTGGAAGCAACTCATGTAGTAGAACGTGATAATCCTGAGTCTTCAAAGATTTTAGCTTCAACTCTCTTCTCTTGACCTGTTTAGATATGTTGCTTGAATATCTATTAGGAACTCTAATAATCTCTAATACTTCCAGAGATTGTTTTTTTGTAGGTGTCATCACATAAGAAGCACATGGAAGTTTCCATTTATTTTCATTGATACGCACATGATATAATTCTAGTATGATGCCCCAATCCACCAAGTCACACCGAGATCGTAAATCATCTTTTGTCTTCCCCTTCACATTTAGAAGAACCAAAAGCAACATTTCTCATATATTATTTTCAATATGAATTACATCTAGGCAATGAAATAACAAATTGGTTGACTAATAAGGCAAATAAAAAAAGATACTCCTCTTCCTCCAATTGTTACAAGTTTAAGTGGAAACATTCTTTCTCTTTCCAGATTTCATTTGACCCTTCCCGAATGAAAAAATGAAATATTTCAATTCATTAAGCACGTCTGTTCCAGACATACGCTGAGGTGGATCATCGGTCTCTATGGTATTATCTAATCTTCGAGTGCACTCCGTAATCTATTTTGAGCCACCATTATTTTTATTCAACATATTATTTTTAAATGAAAAACTATCTTGGCTGATTTTTGATTTTATATAGACCTTAATTTTCTTTTCTTTTTTAAAGAACCATTGATATTTTCTCTTAAACCACACTAATATTTTTTATTTATAAAGATTCTTACACACTATTTTGACATGTTTTTACTTCCTTTGGACATCACTTATCATTATTTAAGACTATTTTCTCTTATGAATGTCCATATATATTTTAAATCCATTATTTTATAGACACCATTATGATATTCCCTTTTAATAATCATTTGACATGATTATGATACCCAATTCTTTCCTTGGGTAACCCTTATGTTTGTTTTTGATTCCTTATGTATGATTCCTTATACAGAAAAAATATTCATGAACATGATATGATGGGTGTTCCAAAATATAATTCCAATACATTGGGAAATGTTTAGTCTCATGAGACGTTATGTGAAATGGTATTAATGGTTAGCCTTGACTCATTCTCCATGTGCAATAGACTTGGACGTTATCCTTGACTCATGCTCCAAGTGCAATGGTCTTGGTAGTTATCCTTGAATCATCATCCTCCATGTGTAATGATCCTTGACTAATGCTTATGTCATGTTTTATATTGTTTCCACATTCCTATGATTCCATGATTATATGATCCAATTTCATACATGATGTGATTCGTTATGTTTATTCATGTTTCATGCCTTTTATGTCATCAAGTTATGCCTTATGACCCATGTTATATGATTTATTTACATGTTTATTCCCTTACAGGTATTTTTAGCTCATACCTTTGTTAATTGTTTCCCTATGTTTTTATATGAAGATGTAAGAGCTCAATTGAATTTAGGATCTCATTATGAATATTAAATAAAAGATGTTTTTTAGTCCCATGTTTTCTATCTTATATACCTAATCTTCCAAAGACACTAGACTCTAGGATCCTTGTCTTGTATTTTCTCATTAATTATTCTTAAAATAATGTAATAATATATGAATAAGTCTAGGGTTCTCATAGTTTCTATCAGAGAATGGTCCTGTAATTTTTGGAGATAAAGATTAGATAACTTTAGTCAGAACTGAAGGGATGATTCCATTACCATAGATAACCTAGATTTAATCATATGGAATCACATGATAGGCTATACATTTCATTTTCAATTTTATCCTTCTATGTTCAATGTTACATTTTATTTTGTCTAATAAATTAGTATCTGAGCCCCTTAATTGTAATTTGTTTTTCTTAGTTAATGTAGAGAAATATAAGAACTCATTTCAACAATCAATGTGATAGGAAATGTGATGATTTCCCTAATGACATACCAAATATGATGGAAATTGGTGATAAAAATTTGATGACAGTACCTGATAAAATAGATAAATTTATGAATATTAACATGAATCATGTTGAATTCCATTCTTCCCCTAATAAATATTAAGTTGTGTTCAAATCCTTTATACAACAAATGCCTCTGATGTTTAGTAGATCTTCTGATCCCTTGAATGCCAAATAATATATTAACTCAATTGAGAGGAAATTTTCTCTCCTTCAATGCTTATAATAAGAGAAAGTTGTATTGGCAGTATATCATTTTTATGGGGAAGCTTATCAGTGGTGGACAATTATCAAGAACATAAATTCCAAGGAAGAAATTGATTCAACGGAATGGTAATATTTCACAAGAATATTTTTCAATAAATTTTTTCCCTAATCCCTCCATATTATGATGGAAAGGGAGTTCCTTAGATTGATAAAAAGGGAATATGGTTCTATCAGGTTGTATATGGAAAACATTACACGGCTTACAAGATACACCATTGGATTTATCATGAACATCGAATGCATGGTGGATCGCTTCTTTGGCGGACTAAAGCCTATTATACAAAATTATTTAGTGATTCTAGAATTTGAAATCTATGAGAATATTTTTTTGATGTTCCCTTAATATAGAAATGGAAATCATAGACTCTTAGTGGTCTCATGGGTCCGGAGATGAAATGTAGAAAATGTAGTTTAATATGGTAGTATCAACAGATAAATTCCATGATGGAAGAAAAATAAAACGTCCCATTTGTCAAAATGGTGGGAAGAAGAATCCTAGAAACTATTTTAAGGGAACTAAGAAATGGTTAAAAAGTAGAAGAATGGGGCATATAGTTAATGACTTGTGAAGGAATATGAATAATCCCGCTAATGTAGATGAATAAGGGGAGGTTTAAATTAATACTCAGAATGTAGTGAATTGTTTTAACTACAAGGATAATGGGAATTATGTGAACTATTCCCATAAGTCAAGGGTTATGGGAGGAAATCAACAACAACAACCTCCAAGGAATCATGGAAAGGCATATGTTATCACTACTGCTAAGGTGGGGCAAGGAAATGATGTGGTGATAGCTATGCTGGTTACATCAAAGAATATAGAACATAATATTTGATTTTGTTTTTATAGATTATTTCAAATCTTTCTACTTTAGTTGAACTATTCAAGTACCACCTCAAAATATATTGGTTGAGTTATCTGTGAGAACAGAAAGTGGAGAAATTATTTCTTCCAAGGTTTATAACTCCACCCTGGTTAATGTTTGTGGACTAAACCTCGCATAAAATATTGTCTTTCATCCTTTGGGGGTGTTTGATTCTATATTGGGTATGGATTGACTATCTTTATACAAATCCAACATTGACTGTCAAGAAAGGGAGACCATTATTTACATCTTGAAGGATCATTCTATTATGTATAGGTGTATGCAAGAGGATGAATCCCCTTTAGAATAATTATCTCAATTGTAGATATTATTTCCTTATGAACAATAATATATAGCTCAAATGATTAAGAAAAAGGAGATAATCACGCTTGAAGACATTCCCATTGTGAGGGACTACACTGATGTGTTCCCTGAAGAGTTTCTTGGTCTTCCTCTTAACTAAGACGTTAAGTTCTCAATTGAACTTATTCCTAAATCTATACCTATATCAAAGACACCTCATATAATGGCCACCATTGAGCTAGAAGAATTAAATAATTAGTCATAGAATAATTTGGAAAAGGATTTTATATGCCCAAGTGCTACACCATGGGGTACAACAGTCCTCTTTGTCCAAAAGAAACATGGATCAATGAACCTATGTATTCATTATCTTCATCTCAAGAAAATCATGATAAAGAAAAATTATCCCCTTCTATGGATAATTGACTTGTTCAATCAACTGTGTGGTGCCAAGTATTTCTCTAATGTGGATTTTTGGTCGGGATATCACCAACTAAAGGTGAGGAATGTATATATTCCTATAGTTACCTTTCAAATGAGGTATAGACACCATGGGTTCATAGTGATGAACATAGTACTCACTGGTGATAACTTATATTAATTTATTTAATGAATATAGTCATTAATGATAACCTTGAAAAATATTTGGTAGTCTTTGTTGATGATATTCTGATATACTCCATGAGTAAGTAGGAATACAGCGAGCATTTGAATACTGTGCTAAAGACTTTTCAAAGGGAGTAACATCTGTAACAGAGATCTGCAGATTCCTTGGTCTAGCTGAGTATTACGAATGATTTTTGAAGAACTTCTCACAATTTTGAAACCACTAACCAAGTATAATTAGAAGGTATTGAAGTTTATCGAGACCAGTGAATGTGAAGAATTTCATAAATAGTTTATAAATAGGCATATCATTCCACCATTGCTCACACTACCAATAAGTGAGGAACTCTTTGTGGTGTAAAATGACGTTTAGAATAAGGTATTAGGTAGTTTATTAATTAAAAATGATAAATTGAAATCCTACACCTCAAGGTAGTTGAAAATTCATGAGAAACATTATCTTATGTAGGATTTAGAGTTGGCAGCTGTGATCTTTGTGTTGAAAATATAGTGACATTATCTCTATGGGGAGAAGTGTGAGATAAATATTGATCATAAGAGTCTCAAATATATATTCACAAAAAATGAGTTTAATATACACCAATGAATATGTTTATAGCTGATTATGGATTATGACTTCTCAATCCACTTTTATCCTGGTAAAACATGGGTGGTAGATGCTCTATATAAAAAGGATCCTACCTCTTTATTGATAATGATAATTGAGAAGAATCCAATCTTATTATATTTTAAAAGGATTGACCTGGTAATCATTAAGTAAGAAACATAATCAATCCATTATCAAATGATTTCTCATCCATCCCTCATGGAGAAAATAATAGATTATTAAAGAAATGATGTGTAAATTCAGAAAAAATGGGGAAGATATCAAAAAATGTAAACTCCTTGGAGTTACAAATGGATGAGGAAGAATTCATGATATTTGGGTCACAAATATTTGTACCATTCAATATAAAGATAAAGAAAGATATTCTTAATGATACACATAGCTTGACCTTATCTACTCACCCAAGGAGCACCAATATGTATCGAGATCTCTAAGAAAGTCATTGATGGGATAATATGAAGAATAAGATCACTAAATATAATTCAAAGTATATAGTACGTCAATAAGTGAAGGATAAAAGGAAAATTTCGTAATTTATGATATTACCATTACATATACCAAAATTAATTTGGGAAAAAATCGTGTATGAAAGTATAAATAAAATTTATGCATCTTATAAATTAAAATATTATATATTTATATCATTATATAAGTAAATAAATGTTTTGAAATTGATAAATTAAGTGTTGGTATTTGAATAAAACATAAATATTTATTTACAATTTTTTAATTAATATAATTATTTAAACGTAAATTTGTTTTTATATAATATATTCAAAAATTAATATTTTTTGTATTATTTTTATAGTATAATTTTATGATTCCTTATTTAATTTTTAAAAGTGTTATAAAATAAGTTATAATTTTAAAAATTGGTATTTTTCCAAAAAATGATGAATTTATTTGAAAATTATGTTTCCCATAATTAGAAAATTATTTCCATAAAATGGAGTCCATTTTTTAATTCTACACGTCGAAAAAAATTTAGGATGAATTTTTCAAATTTTTCTAAAATAGTCTATTTTTTGGTGAATAGAGAAATACGGTAATTTACCGTATAAGCTAAATTAATGAATTTTTGAGTCGTTCTTTATTAATGGATTATATATGTGGCCATTGGTTCAAAATCACATGAATTAGTTACTATAATTATTCATAATAATCAACACTATTCATATTCTTGATCTGAAATAACAAACTAATGAATAAAATAATCAAAAAACACTCATCTCCTCCACTATAAATACCACCTCTTACCGCTACTATTCCTCACACCTATAAAACCTTATGGATTTTTCAAATTCTTCACAAAACTCTTTCCATGTCACTTCCCCATTTCTAAAGGACTTTGGTCTTAATAAAATACTAAACTCAAGTGCCTCAAGAAGGTTCTCAAGGAGAATATTTCAACAGATAAAAACCTCTTTCCTTTTCTTTTAATTTCATTCCAATTTCTTTTATTTGATTATTCATTACTCACCTACCCTTATTCAAGTGCCATGGTAACTCTAGTGTCTCGCATAAAATGGAATTTTATTATCATAATGGAATAATGCATCATGATTTATTTCCCCTACCCTTTTAGTTCAAAAAATGAAAATATCATCTTTGATGTATTGATATATCGCATTCAAGGACGATGAGTTTTCAATTTTCTTTATTGAGATTCAATATGCTGATAAAATAATTTTTATGGTTAAAAAAATTATAATATATTTATTATAGCTTACTTAATGTTATGGAACCAATATATAAGCATAATGTTAAATAATATAACAAAACCAGTTCGTGATGATCTTGAAACCACCAAATTAATCTCAAAGATAATCATTAACATTTTATAAAATGATTCATCCTCATACAATATAACCAAATAATATATTATAACAAAAAAATTATAATTTCAACAATAACATATATCTTCAATTTTGTATATTTATTCGCATTTTACATGATCTTTCATACTTTTATACAAGCAACCCAATCATGAAAACCAAGGAAACGCTTCTGAATGATAAAATTGTATATCATAACTCATGAAAAAAACCATAAATGATGTTAATAATATTTTATAAAATCAAATAAATCTAGAAAAGGTTATAATTTAATTAATTTATTGATTTAATTTTATTATCGAGGACAATAATTTCAATTGTAGAACATTTTCTGACATATGGTAATGTATTCTTTCGAAACCTCCATTTATTCCACTGGGTCACACTATCTCTCTCTTTACTATAATGTAATTATTATTTATTTTTATATAATTATTATAAATTATCTTTATATGTTCCAGAATCATTTATCCAAATTAGTTCATCCTTCTCTGAAGGGGAAATACATGTTTTAAAAAGGTTCCCTTCTCAATTCTTCAAGATAAGTAATCCCGATTAAAGGGAACATCCGGATTTCTTACCCATTTTCAAGTGCACTCCATAATATATTTTAATCCACCATTATTTTTATAAAGTAAATCATTTATACATGAAATAATATCTTGGTTTATTTTTTGTTTTATACATACAATTACACATTTCCCTTTATAAATAACCTTCAAATTTTCTCTTTAACCGCCCTAAAATGATTTATTTATAAATATAATTAAACACTATTTTTACATTTTTTTTTAATTTAGTTTGACCTGAATTAGCATTATCTAGGCATATTTTACCATATAAATTTATATTTATTATTTAAATCCATTCTGTCATCAACACCATTATGATATTTCCTTTTGATATACCTTTGACATGATTAATATACCCAATTCATTCTATGGGTAAACCCTATGTTTATTTTTGATTCCTAATGTATGATTCGTTATGTTGAACACATATTCATGAACATTTTACGATGGGTGCACCCATATAGTTCTCCAATGTATTTGTTAAGGTTTAGTCTCATGAGATATCATGTGCAATGGACTTGGTGGTTAGCCTTAACTCATTATCTATATACAATGGTCTTGATTGTTATCCTTGACTAATGATTAATGTGTAACAGTCTTGGTGGTTGTCCTTAACTCATGATCCTCCATGTTCAATGAGAATTGACTCATGATTATGTCAGGTTGTATGTTGTTTCACATTTCTATGATTCCATGATTATAATATTTCATGTTATACATGTTATTCTTCCTTATGATTATTCATGTTTCATGATTTTATATGTCATATTACTATGTTCTATTATTTATTCTTATGTTTATTACCTTAATGTGATTTTTAGCCCATCCCTTTGTTTATGTGTTCCCCAAGTTATCCTATGTAGATGTAAAAACTCAAAGAAAGTTAGGATCTCATTGTAAAGATTAAATAAAAGATGTTTTTCTAGTCTAATGTTTTCTATCTTACGTACCTAGTCATATAAATACAATAGACTCTATGATCCATGGCTTGTATTTTCTAGTTAATTATTCTTAAAATCTTTAAATAATATGTGAAAAAGTCTATGATCCTTATAAATAAGGATCTCATTGACAGGTCAGTTTTTATAGTACATGTATTATGGTATCACAGCCATGTATATGATGAAACCTAGGAGTGAGAGGATAATAGATATGGTGAATGGAAAGAACATTTCTCAATAAATGTTTTACCACCCTATGAAAGGAAACTTGGGGAAGAGTTGTTTTAATGAGAGGAGGTCACAATGCCTCGGTTTTTTAAAAGAGGTATGAATACTTAAAATACTGTTCCAAACCTCATATATTATGATAGTGAGCATATTTAGCCTATAAAAAGTGTCTCAAGAACATTAGGGGATTTTTTGGACCCCAAAGATCAATTGATGGAAGGGAATATTGAGCCAAAGGGTTAGCGTCAGGTTAGTGGTAACCATGTGACCCAAATGTGTGGGTGATGTAGTAAACCATAGAGGGGTGAACGGTTAGTTTTAACCATTCCCCTAAGATGTACATCAATGTTGGGTAATATAGTGTGATATAATTGGATAAAATATTTTAAAAAACCATGAACCTAAGACCACACACTTCATAGAACTTAACATGTGGCATTGTATGGTTTAGGCACACAGTTTGGAAAACCATGTGAGAAACTTTGTTCCACTTAAAAATGTGTTAAAAGTTTATTTCCCCCTTAGCCCCTTTTATGTTATCTACCTTTTTTCTCATACCCATTTGAGTTTAGCACCTCTCATATCTTTTTGATCTCTTTCTCTACCTCTAACCTTGGCATTGTACTTGGTTATTCATCAGGTGTCTAGTTCCTTTACTGTTAGTTTCATTGGATAGCCAATTGAATGCTCTACATTCCTCTTCCTTCCTTTCTCAATTTATCTTTCCATTTTTGGAACTATTTTGGTGTAATATAATATTACCTATTTCCCTTTAATTTTTCTATTTTTATGATTTCTCCCATTATATTTTGACATTGAAGTCAATAAAAGATGAAGTTTCATCTACCAACCTATGGTAGGTGGTGTAGTTCTTTTTCTTGAATGTCTCATTACCTTATATGGCTCATTGTTGTTTTTGTGCACTAGACCCTTATGAAGATGCGTCATAGATGAATAATTAACTAAATAAAATGATGTTTTAATTCATAGTATAGTCCTATCAATCCATGAATAAATGTTGGAGGATGAAAACCTCGACATGATCCACCCCTATAGATGTGCCTTCCTTAAAGTCATAAGAGCCTCCTTCCTTGGGATTAAATTGAACTACCAATTAAGGTGGTCTGAATTTCCCCTTTGAATGTAATTTATTTTGAATTGAAAAAAATGAAAATGATAGACCATATGAATAGAGCCTTTCTCTACTTTTTATAGATATAATTATCCATATTAAATAATTTTCCTGTCATGAATAAAATATATTCTTTGAATGTTATGAATTTAATTCTAGTTATGACCATCCCTTTACACCAAGCTAATGGTTATACAAGGGTCACAATTAAGGATGAAATGGATGGTATTTTAAATAATAAAAATTAGAATTTATAATTTAATTTCAACACACTTGGGTGATACATGGTTTTCTTATAGAATACATTAGATGGTCTCACCAGGTAGATTCCATTACTTTATCGATGATTGGTACCTGGTTACCTATTGGATTTACTTGTATGGGCTCAGTGGGAAATGTTTTTATACCATGAAACAAGTGATACATGTATCCTTATGTGATATACCATGGATAGTGTCAAAGTTTATTACATGTATAATATTATGAGATTGATAATTTCGTTACATATAGGGAACACCTTGGATGGACTCCTATGGTGATGGAATTTATAGTGCACTTGGAGTGATTCTTGGGTTCCTTCTTATCCAACTCCTTATAAGGGCTAGGAATGCTAATTAACTAAAATTAAGGATGAATCCACCATGAAAAGAAATTGATTGGGTTTGGTTCATGATTTATACTTTACTTTTATGATGGCCCAGTTAAATCTTTTTTCTCATATATCATGAGAGTTATAAGACCCCTTATAAGTATGTATGGATTCCATGGTATTACACCTTGGGTCCTAAATATTAATACATATATATCTATATGAACATATATGTATATATGTATATGATTAAATTATAAAAAACCATTGTATATATATACATGGAGGGTGACATTTGTTTAGATACATCCGGATTAAGATGAAGTTGGTATTGTAGGTTAGATATTGTATGAGGAAGCCAACCCAATTTGATTCTTTTATTTAATATATTAAATTTATTATTACCTACACACTTCCAATCATATATGAATTTACTAGATAGTTCTAGAATCAGTTATTGGAGTTCTACTAAGTATATCATATAACATATTCGGTCCATCGGTTGGTACCCAAATAAAACTTATGTGTATAGGTTGGGACAAAGGGAAGTGTCCAACATTGGATACTTGACATATTGTCCTATGTTGAAGTATGGGGTTTTAGGACCATGCCTATGCTCATGATTCTAGTGGAGATATATTTTGGACTTTTTTTGTATATTATGTTTCATATTTGGGTACCTTGTATTCCATATACTATTCCTTTTGTATAGAATCATGAAATGATAATAATTTTTTATATGATATAGACTCAACTTCTGCCAATTTATTATATGTGGATTGTTTGTATTTCCCTAGTTCAACTATAATGTTATTAAAGTTAATTTTTGTTATTGTGAACCATTGTGTTTCACTTTGATAATGAGGATATAGTCTCCCAAACGTACCACCCTAGACCAATTCTACTAGTCAAGAGCCTCTTCCATATTGGGAGGCATTCATGAGGTTATGTTTCCAACTAGGCTTGGTTACTTATAAGTTAAATAGGTCTATAATTCCTCATATTCATCATATATAATCTTCATTATGGCCTAATATTCTCTACATAAGTGATACATGTAAATGATATCATAATATGATTATATGAAGTGGTACCCAAATAATTATGTAAGTTATGTGATTAAGAGTACGTGGTATCACAAGGGAAAAAAGAGAATCATGAGATGTAGAGTGGATCAGTTCTGTAAACTTCAATAAAAATGGAATTACTAAAAAAATATCAAAAATACCACTAACTCAATTAACTCTATAATTCCCTTATAAATCATTACATTTAATTTATGTTATGAAGTGTATGAAATCAAGAATACATGGAATATGATGAAGTGTACCTATTGTCATAAGGGTAGAAGAAGAACCATGTGATGTGTAAAAGGCCATGTATTTAAACCACCCTAAGAGTATCATGCCTATAAAAAATATCAAAAAAATAACTCAAAAAAATATGAATTTCTTTAAAAAGTTATTGCATTTATGGTATGTGATGAAGTGTACCAAAAAAAATTATGCAAGGTTTTTGATGAAGTGAACTTAGTTTCATAGGGGGATAATAGGAATCATGTGATGATGAGTGAGTTGTGTTCATAAACCTCGTTGAGCATGATATACCTATGAAAATCTCAATAAAAATAAATAACTCAATTAGACATTAAATTAAATTGAAAATCATTAAGTTTATATTTATTCAATAAAACTCTAAACAAAAATCATTCCTTGCATTTACTAACATTAAAAAAATTCCCATTAAAACTATATTCTTGGTTGGTTATATTTTTATCAGCCTCTATTATTAAAATTACTTCATATCCTTCTTCTTATCCTCCTCCTTTATCTTCATCCTCCCTCAAAAGACTGAAATTTTTAATATGATATGGGAAAATTATTTCAATTTTATTTTCTTAATGGGGATCACTAACAAAAATTACTTCACCATCATCACTCATATTATTCGTAGATCTTAGTTTCACAAGGAAAACAAGACTCCACCATTTATCTACTATACCATTAACATAATAAACCTTTTTTAATTAGGATTCCAAAATATAATGATCATGATCCTCACATTCTCTAGAATTGATCAACAAAGAGAAGTTGAAAAAACTAAATTTTAACAAATATTTCTTTATACCCCTAGTAATATTGAACCTATGTTTTAAATCAAAAAACCAAAAAAATCCCATGAAAAAAACTCAATAATATAAACCAATATTCCATAGTAACCATGATTTGAAACTATACATATATAACTATTATTTATTTTCAAACCTTGCGATTGATATTAAAAAACATTAATCAACCAATATTGTAATCCTTTAATCTCTTATCATGCATCAAAGGACTTTAATCTAAATACGTTAAATTTTTTTATAGTTCAGCTCAATCTTCACCATTAATTACCTATAAAAGTTGATATAAAATATTGTCACATAAATTATATAACTATAATCATATTCAAAACACATATTAGATTAAAAAGTTATAATATGTGAAAACCAGTCAATAATTTTCTTATTAGTAAATTTTGTGATCTCGATCTCATTTCTATTTTAACACTTCAGGTGTCTTTTAATTTGGGTCCTTAATTAATTTATATATAGTAAAAATATATCTATATTGAGTAACACATATCTGGGTTATTTTTCTTAATTTCAAATATATTTAATAAAAATGAGGTTAATTTTCCAATTTCATGACCTAATGTTGGAAATATTGATGATTCATTATTTTCATTATAATTTCATTGATTATCATCAACACATCCCACGCAATTAAATATTGATTTGATAAAATCCAAATATCTTTAGCAGAAGGTTATAAACTCCTCAACATGGTAACCTTCATCAATAGACCCATTTATTTGAGATTGTTTTTTCACATAAGGCATCAAATTTCACAAATAACTAATGAAAAAAAGAAGGAAAATAATAAATAAACATTATAAGAACTTACTTGTGAAATTATATTTCATTAATGAGATGAAGATTGAATTAAAATACCTCTATGTGTGATACAACCATCGATACTGTAAAAGACCTCCAAATTTTTCTTCATTGACTGCATGCATATTCAAATGAATCTTCATAGTGAAAAATGATGGTGGATTATCAAATACATAATAAATAACATCAATAATATTATTTCCTAAATTTTATCTAATATAATCTTGTTTAATTTCTTCTCACAAAGCTATCAAAGGAATATAAAAAGGTTAATTTTAACTATAGTTATTTTATTAGGTAATACATTTTGTATTTCTAAAGGTATAAACAACTGCATCAATATATGTAACTCTTAAATTTTCAATCCATTTATCTTATAATTATTCAAATAAATACATGTTGAAATTTCAATTGTATAACCATCAATAAATTTCACATTTTTTTAATCCTTGCAGAAAAAAATAATTTTGATAATTCTTAATTACAAAAACATTTGTTGGATACTTTCCATTCTCATTTTATAAAATATCATGCTTGATATATAGTGCTTTGAATTCCTTGTGGTAATTTAAATGATATTTTATTTTCTCTTATTCATTAAGAAATGTAAAAAACATATGATCACGCACATTATTCTCAATGAAAATAATGTCAATAGTATGACATAAAAAATAAATTCCTAATATATAAGTCTGAAAAAGTTCTTTTTCTCATCGACTATTGTGTTACAGTCATGTCTGACAGTGTTCTAACTCTTTCCCCATGTTTATTTAGTGGAATGTCCTTTCGAAACTCATTATTTTCATTTTATAATGGTGTCAAGATTTATGATCCAAAAAATAAATTTAGAAGAGGCCTAACATATATTTTCCCATTAAAATATGATCATTAAAATTAAAATATATTATATATATCAAGGAATTCACAATGAAATAGAAAACGCCATTTTATACTCCTTTAATTCTTGAATAAGATCCTATATGTGTAAATCATTATATTTTAAAGTAATTTTATTTACAGGAATAATCACCAATATGATGAATGAATTTTTCTACATACAGATACATGGAGGTAGATTAAATGGCATAAAAATAAACAACCATATATTATTATTGATAAACAAATTCCCAAAAATTGTTGAACCCCCCAACTGCCAATCCGAAGTGAACATTTCAAATATAATAATTGAAATATTTATATGAAGAAAAAAAGGCCTTCCTTGATTTTGAATCTATTATATATTGAATAAAATCATCATTATTATTATCCAAATCATGACACTTCATATGTTCAAATGGGTTCTGAGGACATAAACAGTCTTCTCAATCACATATTAAATTAAATATAATGTAAACCCATTTTTTTATTTCTTTATGGAGGTACATATATTAATACTGGAATCATTATTTTCTATGTTATATCTTCAATTACATCATATTTTTTACTCTTCTACATTCAAATATTCTCCTCAATAAAACAAAAAATAATTAGTAAATGCCTGTATCTTCCTATAATTGAGTCCAATATTGTTAATAATATTCTTCCTCACATAAAATGATGAATGGATATTAACTTTATACAATGAATCATGGAATAACTTATATCATAGAAATTTATTTATATTTAATTCCATATAGGCACAAGATAAAACAATAGTAGGAATGAAAATTTTGAATAGTTGGAACATCATTTATATAATTAGTTTTTTATCTTTGACTAATTCCAAAAAAGATTTTATTTTCTTCGTTAATTTTTCTATTGTATTAGAATCCAAATCCTCATCATGTAATCTGTTATCATCTATATCAAGGTTTCCTATAGTTCTAAAAGAATCATTCATATTTGAAACATCAACTTGTGGATAAATGTTTTTGTCATGCTCTTAATGGTGTTTCCCTAATCTATTGAAAGAATCGTTTTTCAAGTTCTGAATTACACTATCCATTATCAAGGAATTAACTTGCTCATTATAGTGTTGGAAATAACTACTCAAACTCTACGTAACATTTTATTCTATATGCCCAGTCCACCACACCTATTAAGGAAGAAATTGCTTCAATATCAAGTGTTCAAATAATTCATCTCTCTTTAACAATCATTTGAATTTATGTTAAATAAAAGGTAATTTTATTCTAAAATCCATGAATCGATTTATAATTGAAAAATCCAAAAACATATCCAACCCTTAGCATACTGAGATATATTCTGAGGTAATATAATCCAACTTTTATCTATATATAATCAATTGTATGAAATTTCAAATAAAAAATACAATTATATATATATATTTATGTATTTTAGTAAAAAGAATAGACATAATTTTTTTTAAATAAAAAATTTATTGAAAGATACATTTGATGAAGAGTCCAAAGAACACTTCCCCTTTATAAAAAAGTTGGATCATTTCTGAATTTGTGTCTTCCTTCTTTACATAGGAGACATACTAATATTCTATGTATCATTCCAATTTTATCATATGTCTTTGAAGAGATAAATAAAAAATTATTTATATTTCAACTAAAAACTATAATTTAAATTAAAATTAAAATTTTAGGTGATATTGTTTAGAAACACATAGTAGTATAATATATTAGTGACACATTTGATCTCCACTACCAATTCATCTAATTTATTTTTTAATTATTATCTAAGATTATTAACTCATTTGAGTTATTAAAATAATGCAACCCCAAAAACCATTCACATTACACTTTTTAATTATTTCATTATTTAATTACTTACACATCCTTAGTAAACCATCACACACTAAAAAGAATAAAATCAATAAACTAATATATCAAAAAAACATTGTGACATTCCACAACCTCATCTCTAAAATATCCACAAAAACAACCAAAATGTTCCAAAACACCAACATCAAAATAACATCATGATAAGACATATCATTATCCATTTCTCTATAATAACAATCAAGTCGCACTATTACCACCATTATCATTACACAATAATAAAAATTTCACAATAATAAACAATCTATTATTTTCATTATGCTTCACTTTTTATTTATCATTTCATTCTTAACATAACAAAAATAAACAAAAAAACCATTATTTTATATCTTTTTCCATTACCAAAGTTTTATTAGTTACCCAATTATGAGAAAATTTCATCACATCATTAGTAAAAAAGAAACATAGAAACATTATCATACAAAGAACAAATAAATAACATCAGGGAATTCTTATAAACACTATGATTTACCATTACATTCTATTTATTCAATCCAATAAATTATATTCATTATGTAAATTCTAAATTTTTATCTAACTAAACAAAAAATATATTAATTCCACATTAACATGAATATAAAAAGAGATAATCTAAATAACTTACCATGAGATTTTTCATAAAAAATAATTTATAATGAAAGATAAAGAAACCACTGATCTAAGAAAAGACCTTAAATTCCCTATAATATATGATCATCCATCAATTCATTGACCAAAATCCATAAAACCAAACTAAAAACCCCAACCATGATCTTATGAGGATAAGGGATGAGAGAAAATGAATATAAAGGCACCTTAGATCACAAAATATCAATAAAAAATGTACAAGTCTTAAGATCCCCCATGGTTTGAGGGAAAGGGGAGTGGCATATGGGGATCATGAGTAGAGGGTCAGGGGGTTGAGGGTAAGGGTGGAATTGGGGAGGGATTGAAATTGGGGAATAAAATCATAAACCCATCCCATTGGCCTAGGAGAGAATGAAATTCCACTAACCTTAGGTTCATTCCTAGACAAAAAATGCTGGAAAACAATTCCAAGGGTATATGAATTAACTAGGGGATTATTTACCCCTTTTATGTGCTTATATCTCGATAGGGTATGAATCTTCTATCAGGTGAGGTAGTATCACTGGAAATGATGGGAATGTCTAGACATTGAGTTGGTTAGGAACCAATAAAATTTTCTTCTTATGGTGGGAATCTCATATGTGATGAACCTTAAGTGTAGAACACATGGCATATTGTGTCGGTCACAAGGTAATAAACACTAGATGAATAATTCTTACAACGATTTTTACCTCAAGAATCCCATTTTTTGTTGGATGGGGTATGGATTCGGGATCAGGTCATGAGTTTAACGTCTTGTGGAGATGGAAAAACTATTAATGTCTTGTGGTGAAGGACGAGTCATAGGTTCAAAATATGTGGGAGAAGGATTAGGTCACACGTTTAATTTTTTTTGGGATAGGTGGTGCAGGGTGTCCCCCTTAGGGGGATGATTTCACACTTTAATGATGGAGTGTGTCCCCCTAAGGGGGATAATTTCAAACTGGATGGACAGAGTGTGTTCCCCCAAGGGGGATAATTTCACACTAGATTTTGTTGGTATTGAACCCCGAGGAGGTGTTATACACACCCTATTTATGATACAAACATCAAAACCCACATAGTTCAATTCCACAGTTGAATTTTGTATTATAGGACTGATCCATGAAGTTTAACATCATGCAATAAGTATTCTTTTGTTGTAAAATGATAATTAGTGAAGATTGGTGAAGGGATTATGCTTGTAATCTTCCCATGGTGGGTGTTTCATCCCTTGGTGGTGAAGTATGGTTTTAGGATTACACATGAAAGTTTCCTGATGTAAGAGTATCACTCCAATATGGGGAGAATGGTGTCATCTCGAGATGATCATACATGGGTCATATCGTTATCATCACATGGGGTAAGGATACAGTTTTACATCATGTTTTGTGGATGTTTTTGTATAGTTTGACATTGTGAAAATAAGATGTTGAGTTAGGTAGTTTTATGTAATTTAGGTTAGATATGGATAAGGATTACCCCTTAAGGGGTACCGTGTCAATGAGGGAATAAGATTCATCGTATGAAGACCCCACCAAGACAGGTGCACATTTTCCCTTGAACATTCCACCTCTAGGTCTTATGTTTCCATATCTCATGTGCCTTTCTTCACGGCATGGAATTAGCACTACTATAGAGGAATGGAACTCAAGAGGCACGGTATTAGAGTACTTATTCTTATGAGAAAAGGGAATTATGGTACCTATGTTTTGCAGAAATAGATATGGTAATGGATACACTATAACTGATGGAATGTTGGGTTAGAGACTAGAACATTTTTTCATGAAACATTGTTATATTGTATACAAATAGATTTTTGTGAGAAACAGACCCTAACATGAGAATAAATCATGGATTTGGGCGGAATATGTGAATTAAAGATTTGTAGTTGCATATATATTAGGTTTACATAAATGTCAATTCTCTTATGTGAACTCAATCATCCTTAGGAGGTGTTGCGTAAAGATCTCCCAACCATATACCAAGTCATTTTTTGACCCATAAGAGGTCTATCATGCATGTTCTCTACCTGTGAGGGTCCATGAATTGTGGTATTGTGTGATGTCACAAAAGAGAGTTATTTGTGTTCACAAGATCATCACTTCATCTTCTCGAGATCCTTCTTAAGGTTGGGGTGTGGTTATATTTATAGCAAAAATCATCAGTTGATGTCACACTATATCAATGTGTCATGGAACAATGTTGCTCGATTCCCCATATTTTTCTTCTAGGGCTTATCCATGTAATATCCTTAGTTCGACATCACCTTTTTCATGCAAGTGGATGGTTTCACAATGGGTTTATGTGTAACAGTTATTTATTATGAACACATTCCTTGGATGTTGGGATCTTGACCACACTACCTGTAGGAGTCATCGTCTCTTTGTTCGTGTAATTTTATAGTCATTAAAATCAAGGTATAACATGCTAACCTATATTTTTCATGCATGGGACATCGGAATTATATCCAGCATAGGATGATCCACGAAACATAGCATCGCCTTTGGCGTGAAATTCCTTTGAATTTGAATCAAAATTTTTTCATGAAACCCTTCAAATTTCCATTCAACCTACTCATCTTCCCCACAATGTTTGTTCAAGGTGGTTCATATTCTCAGATTATCCAAAACTAGCTTCTTAGAATGAAATTCATGTTTTCATCCCCAAAAAATTCCCCTTTGGTATTGAAGATAATAATGGCTAGATGGTTGAGTTTTGAGGAAAATGTTGAACTGTGTGGTTGATTTTTATATGTTCACCAAAAAACATCTCGAGTCACACAAATGCATCGTAGTATTTGTACAGGCAAGAGTCCTTCACCTATAAATAGGGGTTTGGCCCTATGTATGATAATATTACTTCCATGTGTGATAAGCTATATCTAGTGCATGGAACTCACCCCTTTCATCAGTATCTCTAGCATTATCTCAAAAATTCACGCACCTCAATTTTCATGAAAAACATTCTGCTACAGCAACATTACATGACTATATCCAACAATTTGAACCTTGTCAAATTTTCATGACCATATCTAAGACATTAAAACACCTACCTTATAACTCACAAATCTCTAGGAAATGGCCCACCTAGAAAATAAAACTTAGATTTATGTTGTTTCTTCCACCCAAAGGGCTGAGTTGGAGGGGAGACTAGAAATTCCTTAATCTAGAATGGTGATTTATGACAACCAGGAAATCATGGGCTTGCTGACTAAATCCTAGAGAGGATATATTTTGAGAAACTAACATCTACTATACCACTCCAGGCATATGGGTAATGTGGTTATCCAAGCCATTGAAGTGAACACGTTTCATTTTTCATTCACTCATCGTGATGATGTTCTCTACTGAAACATCACTGGACTAGTTCATCATAATCAGGAGAATCAAGACACTTTCATATACATTATAATTGCATGGATGTGGAAATTTACTGTGGATCATCTAGAGAATGAGGAATTTATAGGTCTTTACACAAGAATCTTCTAGACCAGCATCCAGTACAACAGTATGTGATGGTACATGGACTAGGATCTAAGGGTTAGGGGTAAATTCCCTAATTATTGGTCCTAGTTATTATGGGTATGCTTCAATTTTTAGGAATATAAAGATTATTTGTTCCACATTGGGTTGTATAAGGAATTTTTGTTGTCCTATTTTCATGTGCAACATTAATAATAGATACTTCCATATCTCTTTGGTCATTGGTCCTTGGACACAAATACCTTCCACCTCTATCATGGGGTGGTGAGAATCAGTCTTTGGGACATGCACTACATTGATGGAATTCTACTATCCAGGTTTCAGTATGATGAGTTCCTCCCAGTTCCAAATGTCTGGGGTATTTTCAGGAAAACCCCCATTCAGAAAATAACCTTTCGGAAGCATTGGCTAATGTACTGAAGCATCATCCCACATTCTAATGGAAAATTTAATTCATGACACGGTTTGGGATGTTCTTCAATAAATATCTAGTCGTGAACATTCCAGGGAGCCTGAAGTAGTTTTTACCAATGCTGTAGAGGAGGAATTGGGGATCATACTGGTTGATCATGGAGAACGGGAATTATTAGTAGTGGGTTTATAGGATGAAGGATGGATACAAATTGATGGTCTATTTTAACGCATTTCATGACACCTTCCTCATTGGTTATCTACTTACTTTGAGGAATGTTCAAAAAAGAATGCATCTAGGAACACGTGTGATGGTGGCTGTCATTGTGCCTAGAAACTAGGTAAACCTGGGGGTACCAATGTTGGCCAAACCCCATAAAATTTTTGTCTATGTGTAAAAAGGAATGATGATCAAGATAATATATGGTCTATATGAATTATTTCAAAGGTGGATCTCATAACACATTGGAGGCTATGAATTTCAGAACTCCATTACTCCTCCACATTCTAGTACACAACCCTCACTTCTAAACATTGTTGGGGTCAATCTAGTGAATATTAATGAATTCTATGTCATGGTCAGCATCAAAAATTTCATGAACATCAACTTCCATCCATTCTCATCTCTTTCAAGTATAATCTTGTACAACTTAAAGGGGGACCTAGAATAATAATAATATCTACAGCCATTCTGAGACAGAGTACTTATGACCAAGATAGACAAAAACACTTCTTGTTAGCCATATAATCTCTCTCTATTCACATAATAGTCTAGATGTACCCAATAAATGATAAAGATAGTTTACATGGGGATTCATAAGAAAATACATCCTTGTATCCTTCATCATTTGTTGTGGATGTTCACGTGAGAAGGCTTTGGGAAGGTCATTATGCTACCACAATCCAATGTCCAGGCCATCTTCTCTCATACTTATGCTAGAAATTGTATTATGGAATATCCAGGTGCAATCCTGCATTAGTGTGCGAGGGTAATTGCACCATCATGTGAGGGGTAGAAGAAGCAGGGCAGCTATAAGGATGCTCTTTTAGGGGACATAAAAATGTTGGGGGCTTTGGATGAGGCTACAATGGGGCATCATAAGGTGATGTTTCACCCCCACCTCTTTGAGGAGATAGTCTTCCTCAAAAATGATTACAAGAATATAAAGAGGGTTCTTATGTTGGGATGAACAGAGTTAGAGAGGATCCAAGAATTTTTTTTGGTTTCTTTTGTATCCAACCACTAATGTTTCACTCCTAATTATCTAGGAAACCTAGGGGATTTTTCTGATGATCATGAAGGTAGAGTATCTATGGAATAAGATAACGTGATGTGGAATTGAGCAGCTGGAGGTGGATCTCTCTAGGATCACTTACGAGTTGTGCTTCTTTGAGAGGTTTTCATAACTAGCATCCATGGATGTATATTCATGCAGACATTTGGAATATTCTCTTACCTCTAGCCTAGTTAATGTGATTTTGGTTGGTAAACATGACCCTATGGAGACAACAGTAACCAAATAATTAGTGCAAGAGTTTTTAGCTGGTGGTGACACATAGGGTACTAGTGATAAAGAATAATAGGGATCAACTATTAGTTACAAGACTCCCCAAGAGAGTGGTGAAGTTACCCATATGGTTGATGACAAGTATGATCTTCTATTCATTGAGGTAATCTTGTTAAATACTCTATCTATTTATGTCCCCCACCTACACCTATTTTAATATTATTTCACTACTAGAAATGGGTACTTTCCCAACGGTTCAGAACCGTTCCGTTGGTATAACATATACCAACGGTTCCGCAAACCGTGGGGAAGTAAGCCATTGGGAAAACCTATCCTAACGGTTTACAAAGAACCGTTGGTATAGGTTAGTAAAATTAACCTATGCCAACGGTTTAACCAAACCATTGGCATAAGTTTTACCAACGGTTTACACTAAACTGCTGGTTAAAGTGGTGAAAATAAACTCTTTCCCAACGGTTTAGAACCGTTGGGAATTGTTTTTTCCAACAGTTCTCTTTGAACCATTGGAAAAAAATCCATAGTAATCTTTCCCAATGGTTTTTAATCCATTGGGAAAGGCTTATTACAAGCCTATGCCAACGATTTCAAACCGTTGGCATAGGCTTGCTATGCAAATTGCACAGAAGACTCCAATTTTCCACACCAACCTCCAATTTTGCACACCAACCTCTATTCTGCTCCTTTTCAATTACTATACCTGAAATAAAAAAATAATACATACATATAGAGAACAAATTCATACATATTTAACATATAATTCATTCTTGAACTATACACATCCAGAATTAAATCAAAATTCATAACGTAATTGTAAACATACATAATCGATTTAGAATTCAATTTAAAATTTAGATGAAAATTAAATGTGGAATCAAGAATTAAATTCATAATTGAATACATACATAATTTAAATATCAATTATCAATAAAATACATAAAAAATTGAATAAATATCAACAGAATCCGAATATGTTTGTTCATATTTTCGTATACCAATTGTTTTTAATAAAAATGATGTCCATTTTAAACAAAATACATAAACATGGAGTATTACCAGCCACACCATGGCTCTATTTGATGCGGGGTTGACTCGTACACATTATATATGACCCATGGATAGTTTTCCTAAAGTATCAACATATTCTGAAAGCATTTGGTTGGTTTTCCATATGCTAGTTATTGTTTTCACTTAAAATGTTGTTCATTTAAAAAAAATGAGACACTTTGAGTGGTTCCACCCACGCCCGGCCTCAGATTGAGGTGGGGTTGACTTGTACACGTCACATATGACCCAAGGATCGTTTTCCTAATGTTTCAATGGAATCTGAATGCATTTTGTCAGTTTTCCGTATGTCATTTATTGTTTTCACTTAAAATGAATTCTATTTTAAATGAAAGAGAGACAATTTGAGTGGTTCTAGCCACACCGTGCCTCAGATTGAGGCAGAGTTGACTCATACATGTCAAAAGTGACCCATGGATCATTGTACTAAAGGTACAACAGAATCCGAATGTGTTATTTCGGTTTTCCATATGTCATTTGTTGTTTTCACTTAAAATGAAGTCCATTTTAAACTAAAAAGAGACACTTTGAGTGGTTTCGGCCACACCACACCTCTGATTGAGGTGGGGTTGACTCGTGCATGTCATATATTCCCCATGGATCATTGTGCTAAAGTATCAACACAATCAGAAACCGTTTGGTTGGTTTTCTGTATGTACCTAAAATGTTGTCCATTTTAAACAAAAGAGAGACACTTAGAGTGATCCCGGCCACACTATGACTCGGATTGAGGCGCACTTGGCTTGTAAACATCACATATGACCCATGGATTGTTGTCCTAAATCTTCAATAGAATCCAAATGCATTTGGTCAGTTTACCATATGTTAGTTGTTGTTTTCAATTAAAATGAAGTCCATTTTAAACTATAGAGAGACACTTCGAGTGGTGTCGGCCACTGCACGCCTCAGATTGAGGCTTGGTTGACACGTACATGTCACATATAACTCATGGATTTTTGTCCTAAATTTTCAACTAAATCTGAATGTGTTTAGTCGGTTTTCCGTATGTCAGTTGTTGTTTTCATTTAAAATGTTGTCTATTTCAAATAAACCTGAGACACTTTCTATATGTATGTGTTAGTTGGTTTTAGTGTGTTATTTTAATTCCCTCTCATTTTCAATCCAATTATTGTACCTGAAATAAACTAACACATACATATACAATTATTGTACCTGCAATAACCAACTAACACATACATATAGAGAACAAAATCGTAATCATTTAACATATAATGCATCCTGGAACTATACACATCCATAATTTAATTAGAATTCATAAACATACATAATTCATTTATAATTCAACTTAAAATTTCGATGACAATTATAAGTGGAATCTGGAAATCAATTCATAATTTGATCGGTTTTTTGTATACCATATATTTTTACCTGAAATGGTGTCCATTTTAAATAAAATACATACACCTGGAGTGATACCGGCTACACCGTGCCTCGGATTGATGCAAGGTTAACTCGTACGCGTCACAAATGACCCATCAATTGTTTTCCTAAAGTATCAACATATTCCGAAAGCGTTTGATCAGTTTTCCGTATGTCAGTTGATGTTTTTCACTTAAATTGATGTCCTTTTGAAACAAAAGACAGACACTTTGAGTGGTTCGGGCCACACTGCATCTCAGATTGAGGAAAGGTTGATTTTTACATGTCACATATGACCCATGGATCGTTCTCCTAAAGTTTCAATAGAAACCGAATGTGTTTGGTCGGTTTTCCTTATGTACTTAAAATGGTGTCCATTTTAAACAAAAGAGAGCCACTTAGAGTGATCCCATCGACACCGTGCCTCGGATTTAGTTGGGGTTGACTCGTACACGCCACATATGACCCATGGATCATTTTTATAAAGCATCAACACATTTCGAATGCATTTGGTCAGTTTTCCGTATGTCAGTTGTTGTTTTCACTTAAAATGATGTCCATTTAAAAAAAAGAGAGACACTTTGAATGGTGTCGGCCACACCGCATCTCAGATTGAGGCGAGGTTGACTCGTACACATCACATATGACCCATGGATCATTGTTCTAGAGTATCAACACAATCAGAATCTGTTTGGTCAGTTTTTCGTATGCTAGTTGTTGTTTTCACTTAAAATGAAGTCAATTTTAAACAAAAGACAGACACTTTGAGTGGTTCCGGCCACACCGCATCTTAGATTGAGGCAGTATTTATTATTATACGTTACATATGACTCATGTATTATTCTTCTAAAGTTTCAACGGAAACCAAATGACTTTGGTCATTTTCCGTATGTACATAAAATGTTGTCCATTTTAAACATAAGAGAGCCACATAGAGTGATCTCGGCCACACCGTTCCTCGGATTAAGGTGGGGTTGACTTGTACACGTCACATATGACCCATGGATCGTTTTCATAAAGCATCAAAACATTTTGAATGTATTTGGTCAGTTTTTTTTATGTCAGTTGTTGTTTTCACTTAAAATGATGTAGATTTTAAACAAAAGAGAGACACTATGAATGGTGTCAGCAACACTGCATCTTGGATTGAGGCAGGGTTGACTCTTACACATCACATATGACCCATGGATCATTGTTCTAGAGTATCAACACAATCAGAATCCGTTTGGTCGGTTTTCCATATGTTAGTTGTTGTTTTCACTTAAAATGAAGTCAATTTTAAAAAAAAATCATACACTTTGAGTAGTTCCGGCCACACCGTGTCTCAAATTGAGGCGGGGTTGATTCATACATGTCACATATGACCCATTTATCTATATCCTAAAGTTTCAAAGGAAACCGAATGCATTTGGTCAGTTTTCAATATGTACTTAAAATGTTGTCCATTTTAAACAAAAGAGATCCACTTAGAGTGATCCCGGCCACACCGTGCCTCGGATTAAGGTGGGGTTGACTCTTACACGTCACATATGACCTATGGATCGTTTTCCTAAAGCATCAACACATTTTGAATGCATTTGGTTAGTTTTTCGTATGTCAGTTGTTGTTTTCACTTAAAATTATGTCCATTTTAAACAAAAGAGAGACACTATAAATGGTGTCAGCCACACCGCGTGTCAGATTGAGGCGGGGTTGACTCGTACACATCACATATGACCCATGTATCATTGTTCTAGAGTATCGACACAATCAGAATCCATTTGGTCGGTTTTTCGTATGCTAGTTGTTGTTTTCACTTAAAAGGAAGTCAATTTTAAACAAAATAGGGACACTTTGAGTGGTGTCGGCCACACCGCACCTCGGATTGAGTCTAGGTTGACTCATACACGTCACATATGACCCATGGATCATTGTGATAAAGTATCGACACAATCCGAATGTGTTTGATGGTTTTCTGTTTTCCATTTGATGTTTTTCACTTAAAATGATGTCATTTGGAAACAAAAGACAGACACATTGAGTAGTTCCGGCCAAAATGCATCTTTGATTGAGGTGGGGTTGATTTATACACATCACATATGACCCATGGATCGTTGTGCTAAAGTATCAACAAAATCAGAATCCGTTAGGTCAGTTTTCCCTATGTACTTAAAATGTTGTCCATTTTAAAAAAATGAGAGCCACTTTGAGTGATCTCGGCCACACCATGCCTCAGATTAAGACAGGGTTGACTCATACACGTCACATATGACCCATGGATCATTGTGACAAATTATCAACAGAATCCAAATGCGTTTGGTCGGTTTTTCGTATGTCAGTTGTTCTTTTCACTTATAATCCTCTCCATTTTAAATAAAAGAGAGACACTGTGAATGGTGTCAGCCACACCGCACCTCGGATTGAGGCGGGGATGACTCGTACACGTCATATATGACCCATGGATCATTTTTCTAAAGTATCGACACAATCCAAATGTGTTTGGTCGGTTTTATGTATGCTAGTTGATGTTTTTAACTTAAAATGGTGACCTTTTGAAACAAAAGACAGACACTTTGAGTGGTACCAGCCATACCGCGTCTCCAATTGTGGCGGGGTTGATTTATACATGTCACATATGACCCATGGATCATTCTCCTAATGTTTCAATGGAAACCGAATGCGTTTGGTTGGTTTTCTGTATGTACTTAAAATGTTGTCCATTTTAAACAAAGGGGAGCCACTTAGACTAATCCCGTCCACATTGTGCTTCAGATTGATCTTGGGTTGGCTCGTACATGTCACATATGACCCATGGATCGTTCTGATAAATTATCAACAGAATCTGAATGTGTTTGGTCCATTTTCCGTATGCCAGTTGCTCTTTTCACTTATAATCCTGTCCATTTTAAACAAAAGAGACACAGTTAGAGTGGTATGTTAGTTTTTTATTCACAATATTCAAACACACAATTTGAATATGGGTCTTTGAATTAATTTATTTATGAGATATTTACATTTAAAATGAGAATATAATAAAATTAATAGAAGGTAAAACTTTTACTAAAAATCCTTGTGGAAATATTAAGGTAAACACGATTTATGAGAATCCTCATGTGTCTATTAGTGGAATGGTATTTACTTAAAATCTTGTGGACATTCATATAAAATATTTTTATATCATTCTTAGTATGGAATAGATTTTATTTTATCATGCTATGAAACAATTCAGAGCTAACAATATCATACCCAATGAATACATCCCTTTTATAACATACCAAGAATCTATGATATTGATTAGATGTGTAAATGTGATTTACATTGATTATCATTATGAAAATAAATATAATATATATTATATATTTTCTAGTTGTTAATGAAATCATGGAGGGTGGGGTGGCTGTCCGGGGGGTTGTCCGGTGGGTGTCCGGGGGGCTGTCCAGGGACCAAGGATGGTGGTGGGGGGATGTGTGGGGGGGTGTCAGGGGGGTGTTCGGGGGGTTGTCTGGGATACAAGGAGGAGGGTGGGGGGATATCCAGGGGTTATCTTGGGGGCTGTTCGGGGGGTTGTCCGGGGTCCAGGGAGGAGGGTGGGGGCTGTCCGGGGGGCTGTTCAGGGGGCTGTTCGGGGGGTTGTCCGGGGGCTGTCCGGGGGGCTGTCCGGGGACCAAGGAGGATGGTGGGGGGCTGTTCGGGGGGCTGTCCGGAGGGATGTCTGGGGTCCAAGGAGGATGGTGGGGGTTTTCCAGGGTCCATGAAGGAGGGGGTTCCCAAAAAAACAACAACTAAAAGACAACAACATCCACAAAAACAGATAATATATAAAAATAACTCAACTCCAATACTATACTACGCGTCTAGATAAAACCAACAACTAGAATAGATTAAATATCAAATCTCTGTAATATTAGTCAAAAATGTAATGGATCAATTTGTCCCACATCACCATCACCATCATCATCACCCTTGTCCTCTTCCCCATCATCGTCCTCGCCCTACTCAGCGCCCTCCTCCTCGCCCTTGCCCTCCTCCTCGCCCTCGCCACCCGTATTTCCCTCCTCCTCTCCCACCTCTTCCACATCAGACTCCTCACCATCATCATCATCAATCTGGAAATTTTCCTAACCACCACTAGAACTTCCACCTAGTGCACCATATAGATAATGTACCGATGACAAATATTCATCAAAATCTGGGCGGGCCTCTGCTGGAAGTGTTGGACGTAGAACTTCAATAAATTTCATAAAAACACTGTTTGCCCAAGCATACTTTTCTTCCATCTCTGTGGCCCTTTTCTCATCCTGTTCTGCATGTTCCCTAACTTGATGAAGCTCGGTGGCACTACAGCTTGTACCTAAGGAGGGCCAATATCTCGTCGCGGCTATCCTAGGTCGGCAGTGTACTCTGCCAAGACGCTCCTCTCCCAACACCTGATGTAAGTGATCTGTTGGCCCAAAATTGCCTGGTTCTTGGGCATCGAGGGCCTCTAAAGCAGCCTGTTACAAACATAAATATATCATTAAGTTACAAAATAGATATTAAAATATAAATTCAACAGATTAAAACATACAATCTTCTGTTGAGTCTCTTTGTTGATGGAACTTCCATCATTTTTCCGTCTACTCGAGCAAAACAGTTTTTCTCGAGGCACATATCCTTAAATATTGTGTATTTTCCACTATAATGACATTGAAAAATAACGTTATATGAAAAAATTAGCAAACTATTAAATAATTGAGGAAACAAAAGAAATTTTAAGTCGTAATGAAAACTTATAAACAATTTTCATACCTTCTTCCTCTCATGATCAGGCATCGTAGTGCATCCCAGTGTGTGGAGGTATTTTTTGCATCAATGTTATTTTTATTTTTTCCATATGATTCCTAAATAAAATTAGAAAATGAAACAGATATTATTAATGAAAAACATGAAAGTTATTATTTAAATACCTCAAATTTAATTTGTAAAGACCCATAAAATTCAAGGGAAATTTTTTCTTAATTTTATTTGAAATTTTACAAGAACGCGGTTTCAGACGGCACTTGATTCCGAGGCCCGGTGTGCCCGGAATTTCTATCCAAAGTTTAGCTCAGGTACGTTCAGTGAACAAACGAGCGGGAATTTCTAACTTTTGAACCGGTACCCGGAATCAAATTCTGAGGGCACCGATGGAACCGCAGTGCCAGTAATTTCTTAGGAGCCCCTGTTCCGGAGTTGCGTTTTCACGAGAGTGGATGATAAAAATTGTGGAAGTTTATTTTATAATTATTCTACAATTTTTATTATTTTTACTCTTAGTGTTTAGTTCTTGATGGATGTTGGGTAACCACCCAACCCCCTTGGGAGGTTATGAGGGTGGTGGGGCCCACACTAACCCCACCCCTTCATATCCCTTAACCCCTCTCAACTCTCATTAAATTAAGATAACTTGTGAAATTTAATGAGGTGAGTTTTGTGTGGTTAATTGAATTTCAAACTCTTGAAATTCAAAAGGTTAAGTTGTGTTAATAAATTAAGACTTAGGCTTATTTTATTAATGTTAGAGTTTATTCCACGTTGAGAGGATTTGGGAGGCGTGAAGATCTTCTTCATCTCCAACGAAGAACATCTTCGACGAAGAACGTGGAGAACACCTCGGACTCTGACGAAGAAAACCATTCTTCAACAAAGAACATCTTCACCGAAGGACGCGGAGAACTTCTTCCATAACGTTCTTCTTCCGCGAAATTTCCTCTTCAGACGCACCTCGACGACAATGGAATCAACGTTCATTTTCCGCGACGCCCGACCTCCGCGACGCTCGTCTTCCGCAGCTCGTTGACGTGCACCGTTCTTAAAACCGACGTAGGGGTTTTATTTATTTATTTTGTTCATGAATACCAACTTGACGATCTTCGTGGATTAAAACCAATGGTTATCACATAACGCGAGGGGGACGGACTACACAAACACGGTCTACCCTCCTCCTTATTTCATGTTGGTTCCTTTGTGGTTTGGTACGGGAAGGCGTGGTGCCGTCGCACCATGCGGAATCATGCGAAAGGAAATGCGCGGCGCTGTCGCGCCGTGCCGTGGAAAGAAGATCAAGGACGCGACGCCGTCACGCCGCGTCGAAGGAAAACCTGAAAATACCGCGGCCGGTACCAGGGCCTCGGCGGAGGGGCGCAACGCCATCGCGCCGCGACGGAGCAAGGTGACCGGCGGCCGGACCGGGACGCCGGCGTCAGAGCTGGAAGGGGACCGGCCATCGCCGGTCCCGTTGAGCAGGAACTGGCTGGCCAGGTCGGGTCGGCTGGAAGGGGAGGAGCCGGGGGAATTAATTCCCCCGGCTGGACTTCAAACGGCCCCCATAAATGGGGGGCCGCAGTTACACAGGGGGGCAGGCCCCACCCCCTTTCCAACGGCTCAGCCTTTGGCCGAGCTGGCAGCACGCTGGGCGCGCTGTGCCCCGCTGGTCCGGCCGCCTGGCAGGCCTGCCAGGCGGGGCCGCGCCCCGGCCGGGCCGACCGGGGGGTCTCGGGCTGGGTCGGTCCGGGCCCGAAACCCCCGTTTTCGGACCTTTTGGGTTCAATTGCCCATACCTCGGGCTACGGACCTCCGATCGACGCGCCGTCAGCGGCGACACGATCCTTAGAACGAGACGGTCATTTCGGTATATCGCACATTAGGTTTCGGAATACTTTGTGTTCGACCGGGTTGGTTCGTACACGCAACCAACTGGGCCCTCGGAGCGGAAACGCTCATATCTTGAGCTTTAGACGTCTGATTGACGTGTCATCGACTTTGTTGAGTTCCTCTTATTGAGACGGATCTTTTGACATACTCTACCCAAGGTTTGGACGCAGGTGGAGTACGGTCGGGTTGGTTTTTCCTTAAAAACCAACCGGGCCCCTGGGACGAAAAAGCCAATAACTCTCAGACCGGGCGTCCGATTGACGTGCCGTCTGCGACGTTGAGTTTCTGTTGTTGTTTTCCCTTTCGAGTTGTAATTTACTTTCAGTTTGGGTTTTTATACTGGCCCACTTACTTTTCCGCACTTCACTCTTGTACCAGCTTTTAATTAGAGTTTACTTTTTCCGCTTGCTTACTATGTGGTACTTGTTTACTATACAAAGGTAATGCCTTCCCTTTTACCAGGATTTACGCCTTGGTGCTAGTCGCCAGCCCCTGGCCTATGGAAGGCGGGCTTGGGGTAGTCACGGCACGGGCCCCGAGGACGGGTCGTGACAAATTTGTATCAGATGAGTTCGGTTCTACCATGGTCTCTGATCTTTCTTCTATGTGAAGCAATAGTGTTTAGCGTATTGGGTGTGGCTATCAGTCCAGGGAGCCCAGTGTTGGTGCGGCGGCCGACGTATCCGTACACCAGGACCCTGACTTCTGATTTCCGACTTAATGCACGAAAACATTGATTGCATGTGTGGTTCAAGTTTTCTTTGTGATTACTTGTATCAGGTCACCATGTATACTATTCTAACCATGGCGCACCTGTTCCCTTTTCAGGATGGCCCCACGATGGCAGCCAGCTAGGGTTCCGAGAGTCGAGCGTGACGACAGCCCACCGAGCGATGAGGCCTCGGTGCAGGGACCTTTGTCAGCAGTGGCACCGGCGGTAGCTCTTCCTGCCGAGTCACCGATGCTCCCAGCACCAGCCGCTGACAATGCACGTCACCTCAGTGAACTGCATGAGTTCCAGTGCCAGCGACTGCCCAGGTTCCGTGGGGAGACGGACCCCCAGGCAGCCGAGGACTGGCTGGAGGCAGTGATGAGAGTTTTCAGGTTAATGATGACACCAGCAGACCTCATGGTGATCCTCGCAGCGAGCCTATTGCACGCAGCAGCAGGAAGATGGTGGAGCTTGATGCTCCAGGTGCATGATGAGACATCTCTACTCTGGACAGACTTTGAGAGCCTCTTCCGCTTAGAGTTTGTCCCAACCACCCTCCGTGAGGTGTGCATCCAGGAGCTTCTTCAGCTGCGGCAGGGCACCATGACGGTCTCCCAGTACTCGGCGAGATTTACCGATCTCTCGCGCTACTCTACAGACATGGTATGGGACCCATTCTTCCGGTCCCGGACCATTGACCATGGATTGAGACACGAGATCAGGACATCTCTGATCTCCCTCAGCATTCCGACTCAGGCAGGAGTACTGGAGCGAGCCCTTTTGATCGAGAGCTTTCTTGCTGAGTCTACACCAGCATCGATACCCACCGCAGGGCGGCACGGAGCAGAGTCTTCTACAGGAGGTAGTCGATGGATGACTCTTGGGTCTAGGAAGACTAGAACCTTAGGCAGATGACCTCAGGACACTGGCACAGCAGTGCGGGGCACATAGCGCAGAGCCAGTCTTTCGATAGGCAGACAGTGCTACTCGTGCAGTGGGCTGGGCCACATGGCTCGTGATTTCCCAACCCGCCGTGCCGAGGAGCAGCAAACGGTTGAGGTAACACCAAGGCAGAGGTAGAGGGTCGACCGTGGTAGTCCGTAGGGAGCAGAAGGACGAGGCAGAGGAGTTGGCCGAGTAGCAGGTGGTGGGCAACGCTTTGAGGCTTTACCACCACCACCACCAGGAGGTCCACCCCGACCACAGGGAGCTGGCGGGTAGATACAGGCACAGCTCCAGGCAGCGGAGGCCTACAACCACGGCGCACCCGAGATGATTCGAGGTACTATCTATGTTTATTACACCCTTTCTTCAGTACTTATAGGAACAGGAGCGAGTCACTCTTTCATAGCCGCTGCCCTTGTTCGGAGCTCGGAGATTCCGACAGATCTGTTGGCTCGATCCTTACGGCTAGAGACTCCTACAGGAGGAGAATCGATGATTACGCACTGGTGCTGGCAGTGTGAGATTACTCTAGGAGGTGAGATCTTCGGCAGGGATATTCTTGTAGCGGCGTCGAGGCCTTACGACGTCATCTTGGGCATGGATTGGTTGTCTACGGTCCATGCACGGATTGACTGTTTTAGGTGCAAGGTGCGATGTGTACGCACCGACGGGAGCAGGTTCACCTTCACCGGCGAGAAGGGAGACTTCGCAGCACAGGGTGGACTTCTGTAGAGGAGAGGACAGCCCATCACTCATCAGTTGGCTAGCCTCATCCTAGGAGTAGTTGACGTGCGGAGTCCTGGTTTTCCTGCAGTGGTAGATCAGTATGCAGACGTCTTTCCTGACGACGTTCCAGGGCGACCTCCTCGCAGAGAGGTAGACTTTTATATTGACCTGTACCCCGGGACAACCCCGATATCGACTCCAGCATATCGGATGTCCCCCACTGAGCTTCGAGAGTTGCGGGTACAGTTGGAGGACATGCAGGGCAAGGGATTCATCCGACCCAGTGTTTCACCCTGGGCTTCCCCGATATTATTCGCCAAGAAGGCGGATGGGAGCTTGCGACTGTGTGTCGACTAACATCGCCTGAACCAGGTGATAGTGAGGGAAAAGTATCTGCTACCGAGGATTGATGACCTCATTGATCAGCTCAAGGGAGCACAGTGGTTCTCGAAGATAGACCTCTGGTCAGGCTATCATCAGCTCAGAGTTCGAGATGAGGACGTGCAGAAGATGGCCTTCAGATGTCGGTATGGCCACTATGAGTCCTTGGTTATGCCTTTCGGCGTAACCAATGTTCCACCAGTGTTCATGGACCTCATGAACCGGATCTTCCAGCTATACCTCAATCGATTTGTTGTCGTCTTCATCGACGACATTTTGATATACTCGACGACTGAGGAGGAGCACGCCTACCACTTGGCGGTTGTACAAGACACACTCCGAGAGCACCATATTTATGGTAATATCTTGAAGTACCGGTTCTGGATATGTGAGGTCCACTTCTTGGGACACGTCATCTCTAAGGCGGGAGTTTTAGTGGATCCTGTGAAGATCGAGGCGGTGCTAGCTTGGGAGCCACCCAGGAGCGTGACAGAGGTGCGGAGTTTCTTGGGACTAGCGGGATACTACCGGAGATTTGTGCCAGACTTCTCCAGAGTTTCAGCACCACTCTCAGCTTTGACGAAGATGGGGAAACCCTTCGTGTGGTCAGACAGATTTCAGCAGAGCTTCCAGGAGCTGAGACAGAGATTGACCAGCGCACCTATCTTGAGGTTGCCTGAGGAGGGAGTAGGGTACGTAGTCTACTGCGATGCATTAGGGGCCAGACTCGGTTGTGTCCTGATGTAGGAGCGGGCAGTGATCGCCTATGGATCACGTCAGTTGAGGCCGCATGAGCAGAACTACACTACCCATGACCTAGAGTTAGCAGCAGTGGTCTTCGCTCTGAAGACATGGTGACACTATCTGATGGGCGAGCGCTTTACAGTCTTTTCTGACCATCAGAGTCTCAGATACATCTTCTCTCAGAAGGATCTGAATCTGAGACAGCGGTGATGGCTCGAGTTTTTCCAGGAATATGACTTTGAGATAGTCTATACTCCTGGGAAGGGGAACGTGGTAGCCGATGCTCTCAGTAGGAGGACGGGAATTCAGCTACTTGAGGAGGTGACAGAGCAGCTAGCCTCGTTGCAGATATCCTTCGCGGATAGAGATGGATCAGCCTTCCTTCAGTCTCTCACAGTCACTCCTCCTCTACTGTAGTGGGTCAGAGAGGCACAGTGTGGGGACACTGACTGTGAGACGCGGCGTGCACAGATATCCTCAGGACATGCACCTGATGGTTTCTCCTTTGGAGAAGATCACAAAATTCTTTTCAGAGGACGTACCTTGGTACCAGCCGCTTTACGGGAAGAGGTGTTGAGTGAGTTTCACACTTCTCCCTTGGCGGTACACCCTGGAGTGGCGAAGATTTACCAGGATCTCAGACGACAGTAGTGGTGGCGAGGCATGAAGAAGGCTGTGGCAGAGTTCATTTCTGGATGCCTCAGCTACCAGCAGGTGAAGGCTGAGCACCAGGTACCAGAAGGCTTGGTACAACCCTTGGAGGTTCCGGAGTGGAAGTGGGACGACATATCTATGGACTTCGTGACTGGACTTCCATGCACTTCCAGAGGTCACGACACCATTTGGGTGATTGTCGACCGACTCACCAAGTCGGCTCACTTTTTACCCATCAGAGAGCAGGGCCCAGTGGAGAGCATGGGACGTCTTTATGTTCAGGATATTGTATGGCTTCACAACGTGCCATCTTCTATCGTCTCCGATCGAGATGCTCGCTTTACTTCCCGGCTATGGAAGGGATTACAGGAGGCGTTCGGGACACAACTACGTCTGAGCACAGCCTTTCACCCTCAAACGGATGGTCAGACTGAGAGGACCATTCAGACTCTCAAGGACATGCTCCGCGCATGCGTCCTCAACTTTGGTTATAGCTGGGAGGACCACCTACCCTTGGTGGAGTTCGCGTACAACAACAGCTACCACTCCACCATCGGGATGGCACCATACGAGGCGTTGTACGGCCGACCTTGTAGATCTCCTTTGTGCTGGACAGACCCTAGGGAGTCAGCACTTGTGGGACCAGAGATGGTCCGGGCCATGACAGAGAAGGTCCAGGTCATCCAGGAGCGGATTGGGATAGCTCAGAGCTGGCGGAAGTCTTATGCTGACAGGAGGCGGAGGCCACTAGAGTTCGAGGATGGCGACCACGTCTTCTTGCGTGTCTCACCTCGACCTGGATTACAGAGATTTGGACAAGGTGGAAAGTTGTCTCCACGCTTCATCGGACCCATCCAGGTCCTTAGCAGGATTGGCGAGGTGGCTTATCATCTGGCTCTACCACCTCAGTTGCACCGGGTGCACGACGTCTTCCACATATCTCAGCTGAGGAGATACGTGCATGACCCGACACATATCATTGACCATGGGGAGCTTGACGTTGATGATGGGGAGACTTTTTCAGAGGTCCCAGTGGAGATCAAGGATCGACAGGATCAGGTCCTACATGGACGGTCGATTCCTCTAGTGTGCATCAGATGGAATCACGAGAACCTTCAGGAGAGCACATGGGAGTAGAAGGCTCAGATGCGTGCTCAGTACCCTCATTTGTTTCCCTAGTTTTCGATGTATCTTTACGGGGACGTAAAGCCTTGAGGTGGGAGTAATGTAAAGACCCATAAAATTCAAGGGAAATTTTTTCTTAATTTTCCTTGGAATTTTACAAGAATGCGGTTTCAGACAGCACTTGATTCCGAGGCCCGGGGTGCCCGAAATTTCAATCCGAAGTTTAGCTCGGGTACGTTCAGTGAAAGAATGAGCGGGAATTTCTAACTTTTGAACCGGTGCCCAGAATCGAATTTCAAGGGCACCGATGGAACCGCAGTGCCGGTAAATGCTTAGGAACTCCTGTTTCGGAGTTGCGCTTTCACGAGAGTTGATGATAAAAATTGTGGAAATTTATTTTATAATTATTCTACAATTTTTATTATTTTTACGCTTAGTGTTTAGTTCTTGATGGAAGTTGGGTAACCACCCAACCTCCCTTGGGAGGTTATGAGGGTGGTGGGGCCCACACGAACCCCACCCCTTCATATCCTTTAACCCCTCTCAACTCCCATTAAATTAAGTAAACTTGTGAAATTTAATGAGGTGAGTTTTGTGTGGTTAATTGAATTTCAAACTCTTGAAATTCAAAATGTTAAGTTGTGTTAATAAATTAATACATAGGCTTATTTTATTAATGTTAGAGTTTACTCTACATTGAGAGGATTTGGGAGGCGTGAAGATCTTCTTCATCTCCAACGAAGAACATCTTCGATGAAGAACGTGAAGAACACCTCGGACTTCGATGAAGAACATCGTTCTTCAATGAAGAACATCTCCGCCGAAGGACGCGGAGAAATTCTTCCACGACGTTCTTCTTCCACGACGTTTCCTCTTCGGACGCACCTCGACAACAATGGAATCGACGTTCATTTTCCGCGATGCCCGGCCTCTGCGATGCTCGTCTTCCGCGGCTCGTTGATGTGCACCATTCTTGAAACCACGGTAGGGGTTTTATTTATTTATTTTGCTCGTGAATACCAACTTGAAGATATTCATGGATTAAAACCAATAGTTATCGAATAAAACAAGGGGGCCGGACCGCACAAACACGGCCGACCCTCCTCCTTAATTCATGTTGGTTCCTTTTTGGTTTGGTACGGGAAGGCGTGGTGTCATCGCACCACGCAGAATCATGCGAAAGGAAATGTGCGGCGCCGTCGCGTCGCGCCGTGGAAAGAAGATCAAGGACGCGACGCTGTCGCGACGCGTTGAAGGAAAACCCGAAAATACCGTGGCCGGTACAGGGGCCGTGGCGGAGGGGCACGGCGCCGTTGCGCCGCGCCAGAAGACAAGGGTCGCGGCCGGTTCCAAGCTGTGGCAGAGCAAGGTGACCGGCGGCCAGACCGGGCCGCCGACGTCGGAGATGGAAGGGGACCGGCCATCGCCGGTCCCGTTGAGCAGGAATTGGCCAGCGAGGTCGGGCCAACCGGAAGGGGAGGAGCCGGGGGAATTAATTCCCCCGGCCTGAATTCAAACGGCCCCCATAAATGGGGGGTCGTGGTTACACATGGGGGCAGGCGCCCCCCTGCCAACGGCGCGGCCTTCGGCCGAGCTGGCAGTACGCTAGGCGCGCTTTGCCCAGCCGGGCCGCACCGAGCCGTTCCGGGCCACGCCCAGCCGGGCCGACCCGGACCCGTGGAGGGCCGACCAGGTTTGGGCCGACCGGGGGGTCTCGGGCTGGGTCGGTCCGGGCCTGAAACCCCCGTTTTCGGACCGTTTGGGTTCAATTGCCCATAACTCGGGATACGGACCTCCGATCGACGCGCCGTCAGCGGCGACACGATCCTTAGAACGAGAATGTCGTTTCAGTATATCTCACTCAAGGTTTTGGAATACTTTGAGTTTGGCCGGGTTGGTTCGTACACGAAACCAACCGGGCCCTCGGAGCGGAAACGCTCATATCATGAGCTTTGGACGTCCGATTGACGTCCCGTCGACTTTGTTGAGTTCCTATTAGTGAGACAGATCTTTTGGCATACTCCGCCCGAGGTTTGTACACAGGTGCAGTATGGTCGGGTTGGTTTTTCTTTAAAAACCAACCGGGCCCCTGGGACGAAAAAGCCAATAAGTCTCAGACTGGGCGTCCGATTGACGCATCGTCTACGACGTTGATTTCCTGTTGATAATACAGAACTTTTGGATACATCAACTCCGGACTATGTGTCAGTTGATGTATCAGCCTCTCGGCTCGTGGATCGGACCCTCCCGAACGAGCTTGCTTTGTGCGGGAACCCTAGAGCTAGTTGCGACTGCTACTGTGATGATGACGACTGTACAGAGATCCTCAGTGGATTCGACGGTGACGACTACAGCACTCAGCGATCCTATGTGGATCAGTTCTACCGATCCTGTGTGGGTCCGATCCTGTGTGGGTCAGCGCTCAGCGGTTCTGTGTGAGACAGCGCCTACAGATCCTATGTGGGTCTGATCCTGTGTGGGTCTTTCCGGGGGTTAGTACCTATCGATCCTTTGTGGGTCTGATGACTTAGATGGATCAGTGATAATCTCTATCATCTTTCGAAGAAGTATACCTGTGTGAGCTGAATCCTGTTTACTTTCCTATGTGGATTGTGTTTTACTATCCTGTGTGGATTATGTTTTTCTTTCTTGTGTGGAATACATATGCTTTCCTGTGTGGACTGGGTTTTAATTGGGCTCGGAGGTTGGAGCATATTGGAATTGATGACTTAGGTATATGTATGGGAATATACCTAAGCAGTTTCGGTTGTTACTTCGTGATTGTATCTTTCCTTTGTGGTTTATCTTTTGTGTATTTTGGGAGACCTTCAGGGATCTCGGGGTCCCTAATGAGTAGCTTATACTCACCCCTGCACGGGCTATTCCCGCACTACATTATGTTGGTTTCAGACGACGGACAGCGTTGATCGTGGTTGAGGCTTGCAGAGAAGGACGGTACCTGGAGGTGGACCACTGGGTGGGACATACTCGGAGCGGACGGCAGGACCCGAGAGGCAGTGGAGCTATCTGTACCCACCCTTCAGGTGGGATTTCCAGTGGGCAGCTCGGCATTGCAGCTTTACTTTTCTGTTGCTGTTTTCCCTTTCGAGTTGTACTTTACATTCAGTTTGGGTTTGTATACTGGTCCACTTACTTTTCCGCACATCACTCTTGTACCAGCTTTTACTTAGTGTTTACTTTTTCTGCTTTCTTACTCTGTGGTACTTGTTTACTTTACAAAGGAAATTCCTTCCCTTTTACTAGGATTTACACCTTGGTGCTAGTCGCGAGCCCCTTGCCTATGGAAGGCGGGCTTGGGGTAGTAACGACATGGGCCCCGAGGATGGGTCATGACATAATTTATACCTTAAACTGGGTACTCGTCCAATGAGTAATCATCTGACGATACTGCTCTATAGGACAATCATCCACCACTAGTACCGCCTCTAACTCAGTTCCAACTCTAGCAACCCTGCCAATATACAACTAATGATTGTAGGCTCTCCAAATCATTCCTAAATCCTTTAGACATTCCAGTCGTGCACCCTCACCATCGGGAAAATTAAATCAAAGCTGAAATCAAAATATTAATTCCTATAAATACAAAAATAATTCGTGGCATTAAATAGAACAGATTTTTTTACCCATATCTTTTCCCAAGCATTATCCTTGACCTCATGTGGAAAATGTCTCCATGATAGCGGGCTGACGAGAATGATGTCGAAGTATTTGGGAAGCATCGCCAAAAAACTCCGACATTGCTTCCCTATTTTCTCAATCGTTTGTTTGTCTTCATTATAATCCACCATAACTTATGTGTGGCGGTTCCACACCGAACGCATGCGTGTACGCCGCCGTCCACGCCTCCTATCTGTATATGTATCTGTCATGAACGAAAAACAAATATTTTATCAAAACATGTTATAATGAAAATAAATATTTCTATAAAAAAAATTTAGGGTTCTATAAATATACATGTGTCGGTCTGATTGCTGAGCGCTGCTGGATCCAAAGAAACTGATGGAACACCCTGTGGTGTAACAGGAGTCGAAGACGATGGAATATAGAAGCTCATAGAGATAGGAGTATAAGGAATAGAATATGGAACAGATGTCTGACTGGATTCTGACTGGGGAGTGGGAATCATCATGGGATGTGAAAATTATGTGCCAGAAGATGCAGAATGTAGGGAAAAAATGGGAGGCATAAATATCCCATGTGTCCCTAACGACACGCCAAGATCAGAATGTGGGAAGGATGACATGTCAGTGGGAGGGGCAGGGTCTAGTCGGGTACGCACAGCTGCTCGTCCACCTCTTGTACGAACCCTCCTCGTACCACCGGCCTGAGTACTAGGACCAGTACTAGGCTCCTCGTCGAATAAATGTTGACGTATAGGTGGATCCTACAAAAATGTTTAAAAAAAATTAATCACATGACATTATATATTATTTAAATATATCAATTTCAAATAAAGTACTCACTACAGGCACTAATGATGGAATTCCCCACTCCGTCATTCAATGATTGTTCTCCATCATTTTTTTCCTTTGTCTCTCTTCAATTGGCTTCATTTCCTACTTTTTAAAACAAATATGTAATTATTTAGAAAAATAAAACTAATGTGTAACCCAAAAAACTAAATATATGAAGGAATAGGGGGATTCATTGATAATTTAGCTATAAATTGTTTTACAAGAGCTTGAATGGATTTAATAAATTATAAAAGTTGTAATGTTCACCAAGTTAGAAATATTGTTTGACTAGGTTTGAATACAGTTCAATTCCAAATTATAAAATGTAATTCAAAGAAAACTGCAACCAATAAAAATTGAAAATTCACACAATGGTCAAGTCAGCTAAAACATATTTGTGATCAATACTAAATCAATTTGAATATTACCAACCTTAACAACCCAACTCGAGGTAAACCAAAAGAATTGAGAACATGGATTAATGATTCTATATATTTTCAACCACAACTTCAGGTTCAAAATCAACTCTGACAATTGAGCTATTGGAGTCATCAAAAGAAATAAATGGGTTGGTTCCAATGGAACTAGGGACAGTGTCAATTCCATCATCAAAAATATGTATTGGAATTACTTCAACTATGACACCAAATTCAGGTCGAAGATGGTCTTTGACATAAAAAACTTGTTTAGAAATTGATGGCAATACATATGGTTTTTTGGTAGCAAGAGTGCGAGTCAGGTTAATTACTCGAAATCCACAATCTTCAACAAATGTGCCATGTCTCGTCATCTAATCAAACCAATGGCATATCATCATTGTGACACGTCCATGAGAGTAATAATCCAATATTATTATTATTTCAACAACTCCATAATAACCCACATTTTCAAATCGCGGTCTACTATCTGATGCACTGGCATAACAATATGTTGTGGTAGTAACCATAACACCATTATGTTTTTTTGTCATGTTCTTTGCTCGTTCAGTGACAATATATTTGTATTCATTGATAACAATTGATTTACAGTCACGAACCACGGTATTAGGACCAAAATCCAAAGCTCATATTTCCTCAGAGATAGAGTCAGCAGAAAAACTCAATACCTGCAATATAAATGACTATTAAACTTAATTAAATATTGAAATAATTATTTTATACATTAATATTTTTAACTTCAATTTTAACCAAGCAAAAAACTTTTTTCTATGCAAAGTCTCTCTCATTCTCAATGATAAAGAACGATGCTTCCTATTTATCATTGTTTTATTTTCCCTGTAGATAAAAAATATGAATGGTTTAATAGATATATATATTTAAGATATACATAATCAATTTAGTTACCTGATATAGTCATCGAAAAAATCACAGTTGAACAAAACTGTGCGATGTGCCTTCTCCCTCTCTTCATGGCTTAAGGTCTTCAATGTATATGATCCAGGAATTCCTTCTGTTTGAGGAAGTGATAGAAAACTGGGTTCAATTTTCTCATACTGTTCTTCTTCATTTATCATTGTTCTGTTAAATCTCGTAGTAAGATCAGACAAATACATCGAGCAAAAATCCAAAAATTCTTGAGCCAAGTAACCGTTCATGATATAACCTTCAGTATGATTTCTGTTTCAGACATTAGACTTTAATGTGAACATATTTATTTCAGTTGGATACATCCAATGAAAAGAAATATGTCATCCGAGAATTATTTCAGTGGGAATATGGACATTCAGATGTAGTATGCATGTGAAAAATGATGGAGGAAATATTTTCTCCAACTCACACAAAATTAATGGGGAATCTGTCAACATTTTTTTGCAATAAATACTTGGACAACTTCTTAGCACAAAGATCTCTAAACAAATGGCACAACGGAATAACAACCACCCCTAAATTATTGGAAAAAAGATGAAGGATTGCTATTAGAAGCAACTCCTGCAGTAGAACGTGATAATCATGAGTCTTCAAAGATTTTAGCTTCAACTCTCTTCTCTTGACATGTTTAGATATATTGCTTGAATATCCATTAGGAACTCTAATAGTCTCTAATACTTCCAGAAATTGTTTTTTTTGTCGGTGTCATCACATAAGAAGCACATGGAAGTTTCCATTTATTTTCACTGATACGCACAGGATGTAATTCTAGTATGATGCCCCAATCCACCAAGTCACACCGAGATCGTAAATCATCTTTTGTCTTCCCCTTCACATTTAGAAGAACCAAAAGAAACATTTCTCATATATTATTTTCAATATGCATTACATCTAGGAAATGGCATAACAAATTGGTTGACCAATAAGGAAAATAAAAAAAGATACTCCTCTTCCTCCAATTGTAACAGGTTTCAGTGGAAACGTTCTTTCTCTTTCCAGATTTCATTTGACCCTTCCTCAATGAAAAAATGAAATATTTCACTTCATTAAGCACGTCAGTTCCAGACATACGCTGAGGTGGATCATCAGTCTCTATGGTATTATAAAATCTTCAAGTGCAGTCCGTAATCTGTTTTGAGCCACCATTATTTTTATTCAACATATTATTTTAAAATGAAAAACTATCTTGGCTGATTTTTTATTTTATACAGAACCTAATTTCCTTTTCTTTTTTAAAGAACCATGGAGATTTTCTCTTAAAACACACTAATATTTTTTATTTATAAAGTTTCTTACACACTATTTTGACATGTTTTCACTTCATTTGGACATCACTTATCATTATCTAAGACTATTTTCTCTTATGAATGTCTATATATATTTTAAAACCATTCTTTTATATACACCATTATGATATTCCCTTTTAATAATAATTTGACATGATTACGATACCCAATTCTTTCCTTGGGTAACCCTTATGTTTGTTTTTGATTCCTTATGTATGATTCCTTATGAAGAAAAAATATTCATGAACATGATATGATGGGTGTTCCAAAATATAATTCCAATACATTGGGGAATGTTTAGTCTCATGAGACATTATGTGAAATGGTATTAATGGTTAGCCTTGACTCATTCTACATGTGTAATAGACTTGGACGTTATCCTTGACTCATGCTCCAAGTGCAATGGTCTTGGTAGTTATCCTTGAATCATCATCCTCCATGTGTAATGATCCGTGACTTATGCTTATGTCATGTTTTATGTTGTTTCCACATTCCTATGATTCCATGATTATATGATCCAATGTCATACATGATGTGATTCGTTATGTTTATTCATGTTTCATGCCTTTTATGTCATCAAGTTATGCCTTATGACCCATGTTATATGATTTATTTACATGTTTATTCCCTTACAGGTATTTTTAGCTCATACCTTTGTTAATTGTTTCCCTAGGTTTTTATATGAAGATGTAAGAGCTCAATTGAATTTAGGATCTCCTTATGAATATTAAATAAAAGATGTTTTTTAGTCCCATGTTTTCTATCTTATATACCTAATCTTCCAAAGACACTAGACTCTAGGATCCTTGGCTTGTATTTTCTCATTAATTATTCTTAAAATAATATACTAATATGTGAATAAGTCTAGGGTTCTCATAGTTTCTATCAGAGAATGGTCCTGTAATTTTTGGAGATAAAGATTAGATAACTTTAGTCAGAACTGAAGGGATGATTCCATAACTATAGATAACCTAGATTGAATCATATGGAATCACATGATATGTTATACATTTCATTTTCAATTTTATCCTTCTATGTTCAATGTTACATTTTATTTTGTCTAATAAATTAGTATCTGAGCCCCTTAATTGTAATTTGTTTTTCTTAGTTAATGGAGAGAAATATAAGAACTCATTTCAACAATCAATGTGATAGGAAATGTGATGATTTCCCTAATGATATACCAAATATGATGGAAATTGGTGATAAAAATTTGATGACAGTACATGATAAAATAGATAAATTTATGAATATTAACATGAATCGTGTTGAATTCCATTCTTCCCCTAATAAATATTAAGTTGTGTTAAAATCCTTTATGCAACAAATGCCTCCGATGTTTAGTAGATCTTCTGATCCCTTCAATGCCAAATAATATATTAACTCAATTGAGAGGAAATTTTCTCTCCTTCAATGATTATAATAAGAGAAAGTTGTATTGGAAGTATATCATTTTTATGGGGAAGCTTATCAGTGGTGGACAATTATCAAGAACATAAATTCCAAGGAATAAATTGATTCAACGGAATGGTAATATTTCAAAAGAATATTTTTCAATAATTTTTTTCCCTAATCCCTCCATATTATGATGGCATGAGAGTTCCTTAGATTGATGAAAAAGGAATATGGTTCTATCAGGTTGTATATGGAAAACATTACACGGCTTACAAGAGACACCATTGGATTTATCATGAACATCGAACGCATGGTGGATCGCTTCTTTGGCGGAATAAAGCCTATTATACAAAATTAATTAGTGATTCTAGAATTCGAAATCTATGAGAATATTTTTTTGATGTTCCCTTAATAAAGAAATGGAAATTATAGACTCTTAGTGGTCTCATGGGTCCGGAGATAAAATGTAGAAAATGTAGTTTAATATGGTAGTATCAACAGATAAATTCCATGATGGAAGAAAAACCAAACGTCCCATTTGTAAAAATTGTGGGAAGAAGAATCATATAAACTATCTAAAGGGAACCAAGAAATGGTTAAAATGTAGAAGAATGGGGCATATAGTTAATAACTTGTGAAGGAATATGAATAATCCCGCTAATGTAGATGAATAAGGGAAGTTTAAATTATAGATTATTTCAAATCATTCTAGTTTAGTTGAACTATTCAAGTACCACCTCAAAATATATAGGTTGAGTTATCTGTGAGAACAGAAAGTGGAGAGATTATTTCTTCCAAGGTTTATAACTCCACCCTGGTTAATGTTTGTGGACTAAACCTCCCATAAAATATTGTCATTCATCCTTTGGGGGTTTTTGATTCTATATTGGGTATGGATTGGCTATCTTTATACAAATCCAACATTGACTGTCAAGAAAGGGAGACCATTATTTACATCTTGAAGGATCATCCTATTATGTATAGGTGTATGCAAGAGGATGAATCTCCTTCAGAATAATTTTCTCAATTGTAGATATTATTTCCTTATGAACAATAATATATAGCTCAAATGATTAAGAAAAAGGAGATAATCATGCTTGAAGACATTCCCATTGTGAGGGTCTATACTGATGTGTTCCCTGAAGAGTTTCTTGGTCTTCCTCCTAACTAAGAAGTTAAGTTCTCAATTGAACTTATTCCTAAATCTATACCTATATCAAAGACACCTCATATAATGGCCACCATTGAGATAGAAGAATTAAATAATTAGTCATAGAATAATTTGGAAAAGTATTTTATATGCCCAAGTGCTACACCATGGGGTACAAAAGTCCTCTATGTCCAAAAGAAAGATGGATCAATGAACCTAAGTATTCATTATCTTGATCTCAAGAAAATCATGATAAAGAAAAATTATCCCCTTCTATGGATAATTGACTTGTTCAATCAACCGTGTGGTGCAAAGTATTTCTCTAATGTGGATTTTTGGTCGGGATATCACCAACTAAAGGTGAGGGATGTATATATTCCTATAGTTACCTTTCAAACGAGGTATAGACACCATGAGTTCATAGTGATGAACATAGTACTCACTGGTGATAAATTATATTAATTTATTTAATGAATATAGTCATTAATGATAACCTTGAAAAATATTTGGTAGTCTTTATTGATGATATTCTGATATACTCCAAGAGTAAGTAGGAAAACAGTGAGCATTTGAATACTGTGCTAAAGACTTTTCAAAGGGAGTAACATCTGTAACAGAGATCTGCAGATTCCTTGGTCTAGATGAGTATTACGAATGATTTTTGAATAACTTCTCACAATTTTGAAACCACTAACCAAGTATAATTAGTAGGGATTGATGTTTATCGAGACCAGTGAATGTGAAGAATTTCTTAAATAGTTTATAAATAGGCATATCATTCCACCATTGCTCACACTACCAATAAGTGAGGAACTCTTTGTGGTGTAAAATGACGCTTAGAATAAGGTATTAGGTAGTTTATTGAATAAAAATGATAAATTGATATCCTACACCTCAAGGTAGTTGAAAATTCATGAGAAACATTATCTTATGTAGGATTTAGAGTTGGAAGTCGTGATCTTTGTGTTTAAAATATAGTGACATTATCTCTATGGGGAGAAGTGTGAGATAAATATTGATCATAAGAGTCTCAAATATATATTCACAAAAAATGAGTTTAATATACACCAATGAATATGTTTATAGCCAATTATGGATTATGACTTCTCAATCTACTTTCATCCTGGTAAAACATGGGTGGTAGATACTCTATATAAAAAGGATCCTACCTCTTTATTGATAATGAGAATTGAGAAGAATCCAATCTTATTATATTTTAAAAGGATTGACCTGGTAATCATTAAGGAAGAAACATAATCAATCCATTATCAAATTATTTCTCATCCATCCCTCATGGAGAAAATAATAGATTATTAAAGAAATGATGTGTAAATTCAGAAAAAGGGGGAAGATATCAAAAAATGTAAAATCCTTGGAGTTACAAATGGATGAGGAAGGATTCATGAGATTTCGGTCACAAATATTTGTACCATTCAATATAAAGATAATGAAAGATATTCTTAATGATACACATAGCTTGACCTTATCTACTCACCCAAGGAGCACCAATATGCATCGAGATGTCTAAGAAAGTCATTGATGGGATAATATGAAGAATAAGATCACTAAATATAATTCAAAGTGTATAGTATGTCAATAAGTGAAGGATAAAAGGAAAATTTCGTAATTTATGATATTACCATTACATATACCAAAATTAATTTGGGAAAAAATCGTGTATGAAAGTATAAATAAAATTTATGCATCTTATAAATTAAAATATTATATATTTATATCATTATATATGTAAATAAATGTTTTGAAATTGATAAATTAAGTGTTGGTATTTGAATAAAACATAAATATTTATTTACAATTTTATAATTAATATAATTATTTAAAAGTAAATTTATTTTTATATAATATATTCAAAAATTAATATTTTTTGTATTATTTTTATAGTATAATTTTATGATTCCTTAATTAATTTTTAAAAGTGTTATAAAATAAGTTATAATTTTAAAAATTGGTATTTTTCCAGAAAATGATGAATTTATTTGAAAATTAAATTTCCCATAATTAGAAAATTATTTCCATAAAATGGAGTCCATTTTTTAATTCTACACATCGAAAAAAATTTAGGATGAATTTTTCAAATTTTTCTAAAATAGTCTATTTTTTGGTGAATAGAGAAATACGGTAAATTACCGTATAAGATAAATTAATGAATTTTTGAGTCATTCTTTATTAATGGATTATATAAGTGTCCATTGATTCAAAATCACATGAATCAGTTACTATAATTATTCATAATAATCAACACTATTCATATTCTTGATCCAAAATAACAAACTAATGAATAAAATAATCAAAAAACACTCATCTTCTCCACTATAAATACCACCTCTCACCACTATTATTCCTCACACCTATAAACCCTTATGGGTTTTTCAAATTCATCACAAAACTCTTTCCATGTCACTTCCGCATTTCTAAAGGACTTTGGTCTTAATAAAATACTAAACTCAAGTGCCTCAAGAAGGTTCTCAAGGAGAATATTTCAACAGATAAAAACCTCTTTCCTTTTCTTTTAATTTCATTCCAATTTCTTTTCTTTGATTATTCATTACTCACCTACCCTTATTCAAGTTCCATGGTAACTCTAGTGTCTCGAATAAAATGGAATTTTATTATGTTAATGGAATAATCCATCACGATTTTTTCCTCTACCCTTTTAGTTCAAAAAATGAAAATATCATCTGTGATGTATTGATATATCGCATTCAAGGACGATGAGTTTTCAATTTTCTTTATTGAGATTCAATATGCTGATAAAATAATTTTTATGGTTAAAAATATTATAATATATTTATTATAGCTTAATTAATGTTATGGAACCAATATATATGCATAATGTTAAATAATATAACAAAACCAGTTCATGATGATCCTGAAGCCACCAAATTAATCTAAAAGTTAATCATTAAAATTTTATAAAATGATTCATCCTCATACAATATAACCAAAAAATATATTATACCAAAAAAATTATAATTTCAACAATAACATATATCTTCAATTTTTTATATTTATTCGCATTTTACATGATCTTTCATACTTTTATACAAGCAACCCAATCATGAAAACCAAGGAAACGCTTCTGAATGATAAAATTGTATATCATAACTCATCAAAAAACCATAAATGAAGTTAATAATAGTTTATAAAATCAACTAAATCTAGAAAAGGTTATAATTTAATTAATTTATTGATTTAATTTTATTATCAAGGACAATAATTTCAATTGTAGAACATTTTCTGACATATGGTAATGTATTCTTTCGAAACCTCCATTTATTCCTCCGGGTCACACTATCTCTCTCTTTACTATAATGTAATTCTTATTTATTTTTATATAATTATTATAAATTCTCTTTATATGTTCCAGAATCATTTATCCAAATTAGTTCATCCTTCTCTGAAGGGGAAATACATGTTTTAAAAAGGTTCCCTTCTCAATTCTTCAAGATAAGTAATCCCGATTAAAGGGAACATCCGGATTTCTTACCCATTTTCAAGTTCACTCCATGATCTATTTTAATCCACCATTATTTTTATAAAATAAATCATTTATACATGAAATAATATCTTGGTTTATTTTTTGTTTTATACATACAATTACACATTTCCCTTTATAAATAACATTCAAATTTTCTCTTTAACCGCCCTAAAATATTTTATTTATAAATATTATTAAACACTATTTTTACATTTTTTTTAATTCAATTTGACCTGAATTAGAATTATCTAGGCATATTTTACCATATAAATTTATATTTATTATTTAAATCCATTCTCTCATCAACACCATTATGATATTCCCTTTTGATATACCTTTGACATGATTATTATACCCAATTCCTTCTATGGGTAAACCTTATGTTTATTTTTGATTCCTAATGTATGATTCTTTATGTTGAACACATATTCATGAACATTTTATGATGGGTGCACCCATATAGTTCTCAAATGTATTTGTTAAGGTTTAGTCTCATGAGATATCATGTGCAATGGACTTGGTGGTTAGCCTTAACTCATTATCTATATACAATGGTCTTGATTGTTATCCTTCACTAATTATTAATGTGTAATAGTCGTGGTGGTTGTCCTTAACCCATGATCCTCCATGTTCAATAAGAATTGACTCATGATTATGTCAGGTTGTATGTTGTTTCACATTTCTATGATTCCATGATTATAATATTTCATGTTATACATGTTATTCTTCCTTATGATTATTCATGTTTCATGATTTTATATGTCATATTATTATTCCTTATAAACTATGTTCTATTATTTATTCATATGTTTATTACCTTAATGTGATTTTTAGACCATCCCTTTGTTTATGTGTTCCCCAAGTTATCCTATGTAGATGTAAAAACTCAAAGAACGTTAGGATCTCATTGTAAAGATTAAATAAAAGATGTTTTTCTAGTCCAATGTTTTCTATCTTATGTACCTAGTCATATAAATACAATAGACTCTATGATCCATGGCTTGTATTTTCTAGTTAATTATTCTTAAAATCTTTAAATAATATGTGAAAAAGTCTATGATCCTCATAAATAAGGATCTAATTGAGAGGTCAGTTTTTCTAGTACATGTATTATGGTATCACAGCCATGTATATGATGAAACCTAGGAGTGAGAGGATAAGAGATATGGTGAATGGAAAGAACATTTCTCAATCAATGTTTTACCACCCTATGAAAGGAAACTTGGGTAAGAGTTGTTTTAATGAGAGGAGGTTACAATGCCTCGGTTTTTTAAAAGAGGTATGAGTACTTAAACTACTGTTCCAAACCTCGTGTATTATGATAGTGAGCATATTTAGCCTATAAAAAGAGCCTCAAGAACATTAGGGGATTTTTCGGACCCCAAAGATCAATTCATGGTAGGGAATATTGAGCCAAAGGGTTAGCATGAGGTTAGTTCTAACCATGTGACCCAAATGTGTGGGTGATGTAGTAAACCATAGAGGGGTGAACGGTTAGTTTTAACCATTCCCCTAAGATGTACATCCATGTTGGGTAATATATTGTGATATAATTGGATAAAATATTTTAAAAAACCATGAACCTAAGAACACACACTTCATAGAACTTAACCAGTGGCATTGTATGGTTTAGGCACACAGTTTGGAAAACCATGTGAGAAACATTGTTCCACTTAAAAATTTGTTAAAAGTTTATTCCCCCCTTAGCCCCTTTTATGTTATATCCCTTTTTTCTCATACCCATTTGAGTGTAGCACCTCTCCTATCTTTTTGATCTCTTTCTCTACCTCTAACCTTGGCATTGTACTTGGTTATTCATCAGGTGTCTGGTTCCTTTACTGTTAGTTTCATTGGATAGCCAATTGAATGCTCTACATTCCTCTTCCCTCCTTTCTCAATTTATCTTTCCATTTTTGGAACTATTTTGGTGTAATATAATATTCCCTATTTCCATTTAATTTTTCTATTTTTATGATTTATCCCATTCTATTTTGACATTGAAGTCAATAAAAGATGAAGTTTCATCTACCAACCTAAGGTAGGTGGTGTAGTTCTTTTTCTTGAAAGTATCATTACCTTATATGGTTCATCGTTGTTTTTTTGCACTAGACCCTTATGAATATGCATCATAGATGAATAATTAACTAAATAAAATGATGTTTCCATTCATAGTATAGTTCTATCAATCCATGAATAAATGTTGGAGGATGAAAACATTGACATGATCCACCCCTATAGATGTGCCTTCCTTAAAGTCATAAGAGCCTCCTTCCTTGGGATTAAATTGAACTACCAATTAAGGTGTTCTAAATTTCCCCTTTGAATGTAATGTATTTTTTAATTGAAAAAAAACGAAAATGATAGACCATATGAACAGAGCCTTTCTCCACTTTTTATAGATAAAATTAGCCATATTAAATAATTTTCCTGTCATGAATAAAATATATTCTTTGAATGTTATGAATTTAATTCTAGTTATGACCATCACTTTACACCAAGCTAACGGTGATACATGGGTCACAATTAAGGATGAAATGGATGGTATTTTAAATAATAAAAATTAGAATTTATAATTTAATTTCAACACACTGGGGTGATACATGGTTTTCTTATAGAATACATTAGATGGTCTCACCAGGTAGATTCCATTACTTTATCGATGATTGGTACCTGGTTACCTATTGGATTTACTTGTATGGGCTCAGTGGAAAATGTTTTTATACCATGAAACAAGTGATACATGTATCCTTATGTGATATACCATGGATAGTGTCAAAGGTTATTACATGTATAATATTATGAGATTGATAATTTCGTTACATGTAGGGAACACCTTGGATGGACTCCTATGGTGATGGAATTTATAGTGCACTTGGAGTGATTCTTGGGTTCCTTCTTATCCAACTCCTTATAAGGAATCGGGATGCTAATTAACTAAAATTAAGGTTGAATCCACCAAGAAAAGAAATTTATTGGGTTTGGTTCATGATTTATAATTTACTTTTATGATGGCCCAGTTAAATCTTTTTTCTCATATATCATGAGAGTTATAAAACCCCTTATAAGTATGTATGGATTCCATGGTATTACACCTAGGGTCTTAAATATTAATACATATCTATCTATATGAACATATATGTATATATGTATATGATTACATTATAAAAACCCATTGTATATATATACATGGTGGGTGACATTTGTTCAGATACATCCGGATTAAGATGAAGTTGGTATTGTAGGTTAGATATGTTATGATGAAGCCAACCCAATTTGATTATTTTATTTAATATATTAAATTTATTATTACCTACACACTTCCAATCATATATGAATTTACTGGATAGTTCTAGAATCAGCTATTGGAGTTCTACTAAGTATATCATATACCATATTCGGTCCATCGGTTGGTACCCAAATAAACCATATGTGTATAGGTTGGGACAAAGGGAAGTGTCCAACATTGGATACTTGAAATATTGTCCTATGTTGAAGTATGGGGTTTTAGGACCATGCCTATGCTCATGATTCTAGTGGAGATATATTTTGGACTTTTTTGTATATTATGTTTCATATTTGTGTACCTTGTATTCCATATAGTTTTCCTTTTGTATAGAATCATGAAATGATTATAATTTTTTATATGATATAGACTCAAATTCTACCAATTTATTATATGTGGATTGTTTGTATTTCCCTAGTTCAACTGTAATGTTATTAAAGTTAATTTTTGTTATTGTGAACCATTGTGTTGCACTCTAATAATGAGGATATAGTCTCCCAAACGTACCACCCTAGACCAATTCTACTAGTCAAGAGCCTCTTCCATATTGGGAGGCATTCAGGAGTTCATGTTTCCAACTAGGCTTGGTTACATATAAGTTAAATAGGTCTATAATTCCTCATATTCATCATATATAATCTTCATTATGGCCTAATATTCTCTACATAAGTGATACATGTAAATGATATCATAATACGATTATATGAAGTGGTACCCAAATAATTATGTAAGTTATGTGATTAAGAGTACTTGGTATCACAAGGGAAAAAAGAGAATCATGAGATGTAGAGTGGATCAGTTCTATAAACTTCAATAAAAATGGAATAACTAAAAAAATATCAAAAATACCACTAACTCAATTAACTCTATAATTCCCTTATAAATCATTACATTTAATTTATGTTATGATGTGTATGAAATCAAGAATACATGGCATATGATGAAGTGTACCTATTGTCATAAGGGTAGAAGAAGAACCATGTGATGTGTAAAAGGCCATGTCTTTAAACCACCCTAAGCGTATCATGCCTATAAAAAATATCAAAAAAAACTCAAATAAATATGAATTTCTTTAACAAGTTATTGCATTTATGGTATGTGATGAAGTGTACCAAAAAATGTTTGCAAGGTTTTTGATGAAGTGAACTTAGTGTCATAGGGGGATAATAGGAATCATGTGATGATGAGTGAGTTGTGTTCATAAACCTCATTGAGCATGATATACCTATGAAAATCTCAATAAAAATAAATAACTCCATTAGACATTAAATTAAATTGAAAATCCTTAAATTTATATTTATTCAATGAAACTCTAAACAAAAATCATTCCTTGCATTTACTAACATTAAAAAAATTCCCATTAAAACTATATTCTTGGTTGTTTATATTTTTATCAGCCTCTATTATTAAAATTACTTCATCTCCTTCTTCTTATCCTCCTTCTTCTTCTTCATCCTCCCTCAAAAGACTGAAATTTTTAATATGATATGGGAAAATTATTTCAATTTTATTTTCTTAATGGGGATCAATAAAAAAATTTACTTCACCTTTATCACTCATATTATTCATAGATCTTAGTTTCATAAGGAAAACAAGACTCCACCATTTATCTACTATACCATTAACATAAATAACCTTTTTTAATTGGGATTCCAAAATATAATGATCATGCTCTTCACATTCTCTAGAATTAATCAACAAAGAGAAGTTGAAATAACTAAATTTTAACAAATATTTCTTTATACCCCTAGTAATATTGAACCTATGTTTTAAATCAAAAAACCAAAAAAATCCCATGAAAAAAACTCAATAATATAAACCAGTATTCCATAGTAACCCTGATTTGAAACTATAAATATATAACTATTATTTATTTTCAAACCTTGTGATTGATATTACAAAACATGAATCCACCAATATTGTAATCCTTTAATCTCTTATCATGCATAAAAGGACTTTAATCTAAATACGTTAAATTTTTTTATAGTTCAGCTCAATTTTCACCATTAATTGCCTATAAAAGTTGATATAAAATATTGTCACATAAATTATATAACTATAATCATATTCAAAACACATATTAGATTAAAAATTTATAATATGTGAAAACCAGTCAAGAATTTCCTTATTAGTAAATCTTGTGATCTCGATCTCATTTCAATTTTTACACTTCAGGTGTCTTTTCATTTGGGTCCTTAATTAATTTATATATAGTAAAAAAATATCAGTATTGAGTAACACATATCTGGGTTCTTTTCATAATTTCAAATATATTTAATAAAAATGATGTTAATTTTCCAATTTCATGACCTAAAGTTGGAAATATTGATGATTCATTATTTTCATTAGAATTTCATTGATTATCATCAACACATCGCACGCAATTAAATATTGATTTGATAAAATCCAAATATCTTTAGCAGAAGGTTATAAAATCCTCTACATGGTAACCTTCATCAATAAACCCATTTATTTGAGCTTGTTTTTTCACATAAGGCATCAAATTTCACAAATAACTAATGAAAAAAATAAGGAAAATAATAAATAAACATTATAAGAACTTACTTGTAAAATTATATTTCATTAATGAGATGAAGATTGAATTAAAATACCTCTCAATGTGATACAACCATCGATAATGTAAAAGACCTCCAAATTTTTCTTCATTGACTACATGCATATTCAAATGAATCTTTATAGTGAAAAATGATGGTGGATTATCAAATACATAATAAATAACATCAATAATAATATTTCCTAAATTTTATCTAATATAATCTTGTTTAATGTCTTCTCACAAAGCTATCAAAGGAATATAAAAAGGTTAATTTTAACTACAGTTATTTTCTTAGGTAATACATTATGTATTTCTAAAGGTATAAACAACTGCATCAATATATGTAACTCCTAAATTTTCAATCCATTTATCTTATAATTATGCAAATAAATACATGTTGAAATATCAATTGTATAACCATCAATAAACATCACATTTTTTTAATCCTTGCAGAAAAAAATAATTTTGATAATTCTTAATTACAAAAAAATTTGTTGGATACTTTCCATTCTCATTTTCTAAAATATCATGCTTGATATATAGTGCTTTAAATTCCTTGTGGTAATTTAAATGATATTTTATTTTCTCTTATTCATTAAGAAATGTAAAAAACCTATGATCACGCACATTATTCTCAATGAAAATAATGTCAATAGTATGACATACAAAATAAATTCCTAATATATAAGTATGAAAAAGATCTTTTTCTCATCGACTATTGTGTTACAGTCATGTCTGACAGTTTTCTAACACTTTCCCCATGTTTATTTAGTGGAAAGTTCTTTAGAAACTCATTATTTTCATTTTATAATGGTGTCAAGATTTATGATCCAAAAAATAAATTTAGAAGAGGCCTAACATATATTTTCCCATTAAAATATGATCATTAAAATTAAAATATATTATATATATCAAGGAATTCACAATGAAACAGAAAATGCCATTTTATACTCCTTTAATTCTTGAATAAGATCCTATAGGTGTAAATCTTTATATTTTAAAGTAATTTTATTTATAGGAATAATCACCAATATGATGAATGAATTTTTCTACATACAAATACATGGAGGTAGATTAAATGGCATTAAAATAAACATCCATATATTATTATTGATAAAAAAATTCACAAAAATTGTTGAACCCACCAACTGCCAATCCGAAGTGAACATTTCAAATATAATAATTGAAATATGTATATGAAGAAAAAAATGCCTTCCTTGATTTTGAATCTATTATATATTGAATAAAATCATCATTATTATTATCCAAATCATGACACTTCATGTGTTCAAATGGATTCTGATGACATAAACAGTCTTCTCAATCACATATTAAATTAAATATAATGTAAACCCAATTTTTTTTATTTCTTTATGGAGGTACATATATTCATACTGGAATCATTATTTTCTATGTTCTATCTTCAATTACGTCATATTTTTTACTCTTCTACATTCAAATATTCTCCCCAATAAAACAAAAAATAATTAGTAAATGCCTGTATCTTCCTATAATTGAGTCCACTATTGTTAATAATATTCTTCCTCGCATAAAATGATGCATGGATATTAACTTTATACAATGAATCATGGAATAACTTATATCATAGAAATTTATTTATATTTAATTCCATATAGGCACATGATAAAACAATAGTAGGAAAGAAAATTTTGAATAGTTGGAACATCATTTATATAATTACATTTTTATCTTTGACTAATTCCAAAAAAGATTTTATTTTCAACGTTAAATTTTCTATTGTATTAGACTCCAAATCCTCATCATGTAATCTGTTATCATCTATATCAAGGTTTCCTATAGTTCTAAAAGAATCATTCATATTTGAAACATCAACTTGTGGATAAATGTTTTTGTCATGCTCTTAATGGTGTTTCCCTAATCTATTGAAAGAATCGTTTTTCAAGTTCTGAATTACACTATCCATTATCAAGGAATTAACTTGATCATTATAGTGTTGGAAATAACTACTCAAACTATATGTAACATTTTTTTCTATATGCCCAGTCCACCACACCTATTAAGGAAGAAATTGCTTCAATATCAAGTGTTCAAATAATTCATCTCTCTTTAACAATCATTTGAATTTATGTTACAGAAAAGGTAATTTTATTCTAAAATCCATGAATCGATTTGTAATTGAAAAATCCAAAAACATATCCAACCCTTAGCATACTGAGATATATTCTGAGGTAATATAATCCAACTTTTATCCATATATAATCAATTGTATGAAATTTCAAATAAAAAATACAATTATATATATATATATTAATATATTTTGGTAAAACAAATAGACGGAATTTTTTTTAAATAAAAAATTTATTGATAGATACATTTGATGAAGAGTGAAAAGACCTCTTCCCCTTTATAAAAAAGCTAGATCATTTCTGAATTTTTGTTTTCCTTCTTTACAAAGGAGACATACTAATATTCTACGTATCATTCCAATTTTATCATATGTCTTCGAAGAGATAAATAAAAAATTATTTATATTTCAACTTAAAACTATAATTTAAATTAAAATTAAAATTTAAGGTGATATTGTTTAGAAACACATAGTAGTATAATATATTAGTGACACATTTGATCTCCACTACCACTTCATCTAATTTATTTTTTAATTATTATCTTATATTATTAACTCATTTGAGTTATTAAAATAATGCATACCTAAAACCCACTCACATTAAACTTTTTAATTATTTCATTATTTAATTACTTACACATCCTTAGTAAACCATCACACACTAACAAGAATAAAATCAATAAACTAATATATCAAAAAAACATTGTGAAATTCCACAACCTCATCTCTAAAATATCCACAAAAACAACCAAAATGTTCCAAAACACCAACATCAAAATAACATCATGATAAGACATATCATTATCCATTACTCTATAATAACAATAAAGTTGCACTATTACCACCATTATCATTACACAATAATAAAAATTTCACAATAATAAACAATCTATTATTGTCATTATGCTTCACTTTTTATTTAACATTTCATTCTTAACATAACAAAAATAAACAAAAAAACCATTATTTTATCTCTTTTTCCATTACCAAAGTTTTATTAGTTACCCAATTATGAGAAAATTTCATCACATCATTAGTAACAACGAAACATAGAAACATTATCATACAAAGATCAAATAAATAACATCAGGTAATTCTTGTAAACACTATGATTTACCATTACATTTATATTTATTCAATCCAATAAATTATATTCATTATGTAAATTCTAAATTTTTATCTAACTAAACAAAAAATATATTAATTCCACATTAACATGAATATAAAAAGAGATAATCTAAATAACTTACCATGAGATTTTTCATAACAAATAATTTATAATGAAAGAGAAAGAAACCACTGGTCTAAGAAGAGACCTTAAATTCCCTATAATATATGATCATCCATCAATTCATTGACCAAAATCCATAAAACCAAACTAAAAACCCCAACCATGATCTTATGAGGATAAGGGATGAGAGAAAATGAATATAAATGCACCTTAGATCACAAAATATCAATAAAAAATATACAAGACTTACTATCCCCCATGGTTTGAGGGAAAGGGGAGTGGCATAGGGGGATCATGAGTAGAGGGTCATGGGGTTGAGGGTAAGGGTGGAATTGGGGAGGGATTGAAATTGGGGTATAAAATCCTAAACCCATCCCATTGGCCTAGGAGAGAATGAAATTCCACTAAACTTAGGTTCATTCCTAGACAAAAAATTCTGGAAAACAATTCCAAGGGTATATGAAATAACTAGGGGATTATTTACGCCTTTTATTCCCCTAATCCTATAATAAAAAAATACATAACAAAAATATGACGCATGAATGAAAATAAGAGTAAAAATCACAAAATTATTTGAAATGGTTTTACTGGAAATAGATGGAAATGTACAATACCCAATTCAATAAAACTCAAAACTCCAGAAAAATGTTAAAGTGTCATAGGTGGCACAACATCATACTCTAAAAAATAACTTCCTCTATGCTATGAACACCATAGACCGCGACCAATACATTAAGGTTGTATGATATATAAATAAGACACCTTATCACTACATATATCATGATTAATAATGTTTCTAAACATACTAAATTAAATATGTAGGGGGTGAGTATAAAACCTAGTAAATGATTAAAAGAGTCTTCCCATACATGCTAATTTAGTAATAATTATGTTAACATACAATCATGACGTAATGGATGAGATTTTAATTGAAAAAAAAGCTTGTAATAATCATTGTCCAATGAAAATTACACACAACATGCGATACAGACACTACCGAATGAAAACCCCCGTAATGTGGATCCTCTAAAAGACCAAACACATAATGGAAGTCCTTTCCTTTACAAATTCATCACATGGAGGTACAATATATTTTTCCCACCAAAAAAATAATAATATCCAAGTATGTACCAATAAGGCCCCATGAAAATGCATCCTGAATACAGACCACCCAATGTCACAACTCGTACTCATGAAAGGAAAATCCTCTAGTGTTTGAAACCAAAATTTCATTTAAGGATTTTATAAAAACCATTGTGGAATTTATCCATAGTTTATTCTTCAAGACTTATTTATATCAAAGGAGTATTTAAAGTTGAATTTTTCAATGATTTTTAAACCATAAAAAATCATTAATTCAAGGAACCACAAGTTTTTATGATTCTATAATAGGGATCCTGATATAGAAGCCACTAACCTCAAATCAACTTGCCTAAAGGAAAATAGAGAAAACACTTAAATATTAGGGGATCCATCCTATAATTTCCTACAAGGACCTCAGGTACCAATGATTATGTGAGAAAATAAAGAGTTAGGGTTTTGGGGAATTATTTAGTATCAAAATAGAATTCAATATCTCCAAAAATATCTCCTATGATTTACATTCTGAACACTCCTCTTCCCCAAAAACTAAAAGAATATATTAGATATTTTAAAAACTAAGAAGATCAGTACCATTTCTTGGACCACAGTGTGTTTTATTTTTCCAAGTCATTTTCACCACACTATTTAAAGGTCGACCATACTATAATATGACTACCACATCCACTCCTATGACACGTTCACCCTCCCTATTTCCGATAAGGATATCCTAAAAACCCACAACCACCTAAAAACCCCTCCCCATGAATGAACAAATTATTATAGGGATGATTCCATTTATCTTTCCCAGTCCACCATGTCTTGTAATATGATATGGCTACTCTTATCATGTCATTTTGGAATGTATGGATGACCTAAGCTTGCCTCAGCATAGCTACTAAACCCACTTAATTGGGTGTTTTTGACCAATTATTTCACATATGTGGAATTCCTTTCCACCACACCCATAAAAGTATAATTTTATATGGAATAGTGATGTCCTCACTTCTTGGTTAACTTACATTCCCACAGTGCATCCATGTATAGGGATACAACCTATATCGTGGCTGATATTAGGTCATGGTGAAGCATGTAGCATGTTATAACTATGAAATCCTCCAATGATTCCTGAAATAAAATAAAACTATCACATAAATTAAAATTACTAAAAATAAACGACATTAATCAGATCTGGGGTGTCACATTCTCCCTATATGTGGTTTTTCATTTCTTAAAAAACAATAATATGGTGGTGTATTGGAATAGATCCATTCATTTATCTAGAATAAACCACTCTTATTCCCATGTATCTTCCCCAATTTGACTATTTTTTACAATATATGAACCTAAGATATACCTCCACCTAGAAAAACCATATATTTTCTATAATGGATGTGAACCATGGTGGGAACAAATGAAGATATCGAATCAAGATTATCATAATCCCAATTGGTCACATGATTTGGATCTGGGTGGTACTTCTTTAGTTGATATTTATAAAGAAAATTATGAATATGATTAAATAATTATGGTAAGGTTAGGTGACATTCTACTTCATTTAAATTCATTTGAATCTTAAATGGTCTCACATATCAATGGGATAACATCACCTTCTTACCCAAGAAACAATTCCCTTTCCTTGAAGATACTCAAATGAAAAAATATTCAATAAATTCAGAAGATAAAGGATGAATATGATGATCAACATATGATATATTTTGGTTGTTTCCATTTTTTTCCTGGTCATTTGGATCTTCATAGATGTCTCATGGAAAAATCTAGGTTCAATAAGTGAATTTTCCCATCTTGAACCCAAAAAAGTGGTGATCGAAATTATTTTCCATATAATGTGACAAAAATTGGTGTAGGTATAGAGGTTTGATATCTATTTATATATGAAAACACCACTAATAGAAACTACTCTTCCCATAAACCAAAAAAAATCCATGAAACATCCTATTATAATTTCCTCTACTATTTTAATTATTTTCTTCGATTGTCTATCCATTTGAGGGTGGTAATTCATGATCATAGCTAACTGAGTTACAATATATTATTTAAAATAACACCAAAATAAGTAGGTAAATCTAGGATCTTATTCAAAGATAATAAAAACTAATAACCTAGGAAACTTCACTAATTATAGGATATAAATCATTTCCTATTAATCAAATAAGTCTGTTTCCCATATCAATATGAAATGTGCTAACTTGGTAAGACTATCAAAAATCACCAAAATGAAATCATTATTTCGAGGAATGTTTAGTAATATATGATACAATATAGAGAAATATATACCCATATCTATAAAATAATGGTTAGTGACTGAAAAATGTCAACTAGTAATTACTGTTAGAACATGACATGATAAAAGGGTATTATTTACCCACATACTCTACCAGCTTCTAGATTCCCGACCAACCCCCAAAAATGGTCCTTCATCATGATATATATCTTATGAATTTTGAGGTATAGAACCCAATTTGAATGATTAAAATCCAAAAGGATTTGTTCTTGAAAATTATTAGGAACTATCATTTAGTCTCTAAAGCATAACATGACATTCGCATCCCCTATCCATCTATCAATAACCTCCCAACCATTTCAATTTTACATAATGGTATGTTAGTCAAGTTTAATCTATTAGGAATCCTTAACCTGATCCACTTAAAAAATAATAAGGGTAACTATAAAGAATAACCTAGAAACATTTTCATCCATACAATCCATATGAATATTTTCGATGAACCCCCATTAATTTCCATTTACATTGGGATTCACCAACTATGTAGTTTTATGAATTCCAGCATAGTTCATCAGCCACTGAATTGCCTTTATAATGTGTATAAGCCAAGTAAGATTCAAAAATATAGAGGCAAACTAACCAAAATTGTTTCATAGCATTCATATCCCTTGGTGAAAATATTATTTTCAATATTTTATTATTAGTTAACAAGATGAATTTCTCACTGAAGAGATAGTGGGACTATGTTTTTAATGCATAGACCACTACATCCTATTTCAAATAATGCAGTTGATGGGTATTTTTATATTTATGTGACTATCATGATCCATAGGTTGTGACATGATATTTACACATGAGAACACAACCTAATCCCAATCCAAATGTATCGTAATAGACCATGTATCCCACACCTAATTATGGAAAGAGAAGCACATGTGTCTACATGAGCTGAGTCTTAATCTTTTTAAAAAAAATTTGATATCCATTTCTCTAATGGAATGGAATACTTTTACTAGTTAATATATTCATAATATAAAATAATAATGATAAATAATATATTAATAAATTTTAATATCACAACAACACTATAAAAAATCATATATCATATAAATTCCATAGTGGTTTTTAAGAATGAATAAAATTAGTATTATTAGGATTGACTGATATACCTCCCTCCAAAATGATGCGCACAATGAATAAAACTTATTTAATACATAAGTCATACTTATACTTTTTCCTAGATATTATGATCTCAAAATATACCCAACATAATCTTCAAGTTCCTTACATAGTCACTTCTAGTTCAAGAATACACCAAGATGTCATCCATGAATAGTGAAACAAAATAATCAAGGTATGTGTGGAAGATATGTTCCATAAATTCTATAAATATTGCTGATGAATTTTAAAGACCAATGGGCATGAATTAGTACTCATAATTTCTATAACAACTCTGAAAATATTTGTTGGGAATATGGACCTTTAGGGATAATATTTGATGGTACCTTGATTGTATATTAATCTAAAAGAACCATTTAGAACCCATAAATTTATCAAATAGATCTTATATGTGAAGAATGGGATCTGGTTTTTTTATTGTAACGTATTTTATTTTTTTATAATCAACACATTGTTAAAGATCACCATCTACCTACTTTACAAATAAAATTATTGTGAACCAAGAAGATGTACTTGGTCTAATAGAGAACTTTATTTCTTATTATTCTAATTATACCTTCAATTATTTTAGTTTCTTCAGTGCCATTCTATATTAAGGAATAAAAATTAGACCTGTTCCTTGTGTGAAATGAATATTAAACTTTAAATATCTCTCTATTTTTATTCTTAATAAGATGATTAGGAATTCATTTGGGTATCGATCTAATATATCAGGATGAACCCTAGTTTTGGTATAATTAATAGACCAAAAGGTCATTATTACCAATATGTATGAGATGATTCCGACCGTTGGTACTAATGTTCATAATCTCCCATAATTCATGTCACATTCCCCTTTAAATAGATGCAACATTACATATATTGATGTAAAGGTAACCAACTATTTAACACCATTATATTTAATGATATATTTATATTCAAATAAATTTAATTTATTTGGTAGCTTTCGATACACGAAACCCTGAGTCTTAATGAACTGGAATGTAGTACATTGTTTCAACCAAGACATTAAATTAGTCATATGAATAGAAATAAAAAAATTAAAAATATGTATATAGGTTTTAGATAATGAATATATATTTATAAAAAAGTACTCAATTTTTTTAAAGTCTTTATATACTTAAAAAAATATATTTTTCCTCAAAAATGGTTTTTATTTTCTTCTGGGAAAAAAATAATATAATTAATTTTATCTAATTTTATAAAATATATTGGTTAAAATTAACTTTTTTTTAAATAAAATTTTTGAAATTACCTTAGAGTAAATTTTTTGATAATTTTTTGATGAATAACGAAATACTGATTTTTATTGAAAATTGCCTTTTCATTTAATGAATTTAAAATCCAACGAGCATGTACCCAAGTGTTACCGGCTCTTGCTTGTCATCTAATAGACCCAGGATCTTATCCAGGCAGCGAAAAAATTCCAGGCACTCTACCAGTAGCGATTGTTGCAGCGGTGACACTGTAGCAGTGGATGTACTATAGCAGGAACTGTAGCGGCGTCGATACTATAATAGGTATTGTAGCAACCCAGGTGTTGTAGCAGTACTGTTCACTGAGGGGTCCTTTGGGCCAAAAAATGGGCTTTCAAGACACGTATTCAGGCCACTTGGCCTTGGGCCATCGGGCTATGTAATTGGTCCCCCTCTACCCAGTCAAATAGAGGTCTTTAATTTATTAATATATTGAGGCTTCGACCCCAACCTTTTAAAAAAAAATAACGAATTTAAAATTTTATAATTTTTTTAATTAGTTATAAATGTACTATTAGCTCATTTATATTATTATTAATCCTATTATAAAAATTTTAATTAAATTTCAAGAAATTTTTGTATAAAAACATTTTATGCTTAAGAATACATTATTTCTTAAAAACCATGTTTTCATTATGTTTTGAGTGTTTATTTTAAAATTAATTTATGAAACATTAGAGAATAAATTTGATAAAATTGATTAATTTTTTGGAATAATGTTTTTAATTCTATAATTATTAAACTATCCTTTTTCATAAAAAATAATGAAAATAGAAAAAACAATTGTCATCATAATTAGGGTTAAAACGGGTATACTAGGGTGGTTAAACCAAGAGAAAAGGGTACATCTTCAAATTAAAATTATATAATTTCTTAAGAATAACTTTATTATATTTGATTCTTTTAAGGAAGTCCAATTGTCACCCCCCCACTTCTAAAAGGGAATTCATCCTTTCTATTTTATAAAAAAAATTGAGCCTTATATATCAACAATACCATACCAAATTATCTTATAAACATAAATATATATTAATTATATTTTATTGAATTAGGAAAATACCATTCTCATATTATTTATTAAAGGATTTAAAGGAGGCCTACTGAAGGAGAGGTAATCATCTTACTCAGATTTTTCTAATTTATTTCTTCTTCTACCTCCTATAAATATATGGTATTCTTCATAAAATAATAAATTATGTATAATAAATATTATTATATATTATTTTTATTATTGAACAAACTATATCCACCCTTTATTCTATCAATTGTGAAGTGAATGTATCGATCAAGCATATGTGTGGACTACTGCCTCCACGTAGCGATACAATTCAATTTCCATCACCAAATTTAATCTATGGTTATTTTGATGAAATTAATTTTTATTTATGAAATAATTATACTTATGGTATTATAATATCATATAAACATTATTAACATCCAATCCCTTAGAAAATTTTAATGTCGCTTGTGCGTACGTGTTGATTACTGCCTCCATGAAGTGATGTGGTTCGTGTTTCATTTCTTCATTACATGGATGGTAATAAGGATATATTTAATGAATATATATAATATATATGATATAATAGTGATTCTATACAGGTTAATTAATATATTAATTTCCATACATCCATCCTAAAATAAGTAAAATAGCATTCTTGTGTACGTAAAAATTATCGTCTCTACAAACGATTTAATTCATTTTTTATTTATAAATTATATACATGACTAAAAATATACATATAATTAATATATATTATACATATATCATTATTTATATTCTAGGTATGATTTAATCATGATCAATGTAAAAGGACATGAACTACTAAACTAAAATTCTCATGAAAAATGAAATAGTTAACACCCAAAATTATTATTTTAATAAATAATTATTAATAAATGGGTCTTGAAATGTTATATGTAGATAATATATGATATTATAAGTATTTAAATTAATCTTATATATAATTATAATAAATTTAAATTTATTTCATAAAAGGTTAATGTTATTTAGAAGCAAGTCAAACTTGAGGGAAGAGATTTATGTTATAATCTCATCGTTTATTGGAACTGTTTATAATTAATTTTATGATGATTATATTCCATGATCTAAAAATTAATAAAAACATTTTTTTTGTTATAATATATTTATTTCTAGAGATGAAAATTTTTCCTTTCATTTTCTTCTCTTTAAGAACCCAAGAGACTGAAAGAATGTTTTAAAGGAAAAAACATGTATTTCACTCTTCGGTCAAAAATCCTTTTTCTTCTATCTCTATATTTTCAAAAAAAAATCAAATTTTTTTAGTATTATCCTATGATTTTTTTTATTCATTTTTAAACATGACTTAATTTTTTAAAAATGATTTAAAATGAATCATCATGTTTCTTTCTGAATGAGGAACTTTTTTATTTTTACCAAAAATGTGAAAGAAATATTTGTTTTAATGTACACATCATGAATAGAATTTCCCACTATCATAACAAATAAATTATTTTTGGATTCATTTAAAAAAATTCCAATGTTATTTTCACATAATTTTTTTTCTTAAAATTTTAGAAATTGTTAGATTTTAAATAAGTGATTTCAAATTGAAATGGGTATTTTCCTCCAGAAATGTTCTGAGGATCTTTCAAATGATAGTTTCTTCTATGATAACATTCATGATGTTACTTATGATTTACTAGGGATATGATCCAATGATACCATCCAGTTTCATTATTTTTATGTATTATAATGATGATGATTTAAGGATAATTCTATGAATCCTTTTTATTTCCTGTGGGTTAATTATGTTATGAAACTTGTCTCTTTTACATTGGTAATGTATTGATGAAATATTGGAATGTTTATGAAACCAATTTCCTTCTCAATGGTTATTATATGATGAATGTTTTATAATATTATGGAACACATATGGATGATTTTCATTATGTGAGGGGTTGGGCTTGAATTATATATCAGACCAATGAATTGGGTAAATATGGATATCTCATGAGATAATAAATACTAGAATGGGTGGTGAATCCATTTTAGTAAGGGAAATTGTCAACAGTGATAGTCTTCAGAGTGAACCTTGACTATGGAAACAATGGTGTGGGGAGTGAACCCAATCCACCATGATAGTCTTGTAAGTGAGAATTGGGTTCTAAGTAAATGATTTTATAAGCTTAAATTAATTCTAAAAACTTATTTCTTATGCCAATGTAGTTATCTCATATATCATGTTCTCTGATTCCTTTATAATTCATGTATTATGAACTGCTAATATTTATGTAATAACTCAAGATAATGATCTTCGATATGTAGGGTATGGTATTCCAATTTTCATCTCATATTATCACACCCTTATACTCATGTTATATTTAAGTGATTATAAATATCTCTCTTGTATACCATTACTGAGAATATGACCTCACCCTTTTATAAGTTTCCCCATATTATGAAGAAAGGTTTTAATTATTTTATGTATAACACCCTGAGATATGGTGAATTTGTTTTTCAAATTAATTTAATCTTCTTGATATTTTTCATTTCATGAAAGTATGAATTTATAATGTGTTCAATGAAAGAACCAAGTTATTCTTATTTTTTACGCAACACTAAGTCTAGTTTACACAACCCAAACACATATATTAGCTTTCAGTACATGAAACACTATTCTTGGATTTTTTTACACATAGTACCAAGTCCCCGCTATATATTGTCTTACACACAAGGCCACGTTTTATCGAACTTCAATATTAAATTAATATTATTAATAAAATATAAATATAATCATCACATAGTTGTTAGAATGGAAGATATTAATGAGATTGAATAAATTATGAAACTATGATTTACACATGTATATAGAATTAATCATTTCATTATCAGTTATATAGAAATGAATGTAAGAACTAGTTGAAAATAAAGAAATTAATTTTCTGAGAAAACTATGTTCAATCACCATTTAAACTCAATAAATTAAACAAAAAACTATTTATGAATGTTTTTAACAGATGTTTATATTAATTAATCAACAAAATTTCTTTTAAACTCATCCAAAAGTTCTTATAGGCATAATATAAGAATAAATATAGTTTTATGAATATAAAATTTATATTTCAATAAAGTATTTTTACAGAGTTTTAAGGGCGAAAAATTTTTAAATAAAAAATTTTAAACTATTGTAATTTATATTTTAGAAAATAAACTTCTCTTTTTTTAATTTGGATATCAATATTTACGTGGTGTAAATTTTTGGTACTTTTTAGAGAAGATCCATGTTTTGATGAATATTGAAAAAAATACTAAATTTTAATTCAAAAATACTATTTCATCTAAATAATTTGTAGGGTTAAATTTAATTTTAATTTGTTTTAATGTTTAAATAGATAAATTTTACAAGAATTAATTCAATTTACATCTTTGTAATCATTTTTACATTTAAATTTGATTTAAAACCATTTTAATATTTTGAACATTTTTACATTAAAATATTGCTTTGTCGTCCCGTCTGCATGATTAAACATAAATTAATTTATACCACTTATAAGATTTTATTTTTCAAAAATGGAATCCAAATTTGGAATAATAATAATTAATAATTTATTATAAGGTAAAATTATTTTTTAAAAAAATATATTAGTCAAATTGATAAAAATTAATTACAATGATTAAGAGAAACATTAGCTTAACAATCGAATATGTAACACCCCAAGGTTTTGAAAATAAATATAGAATGCAATTTTATAATCTAGCCATTAAACACAACTTTTCCTCTTCTATGTTTTGAATTTCAAAAAATAGTCATGTAGAGTTGTGTTCAATAAGTCATTTGGAGTCTGATATAACAAACTTGATTTTTGGTGAATAGTAACATACACTTATGAATAGTAATATGAATAGTCTTATGACCCTTATGAATAGTATATAATGATATTATTTTATTTTATTAAGGTAATAAGATAAAGGGATCTTAATTATTTTTTCAATGTCACATTAAATTAATTATATCTCTAAGATTGTTATTTTTAGAATTAACTATAACTTTATTTAAAAATTATATTAATAATATTTACAATTTTTTTTTTGAAAAATGGAGTTCATTTTTGAATTCTAAACATCAAAAAATGGTAGGGGTGAATTTTTGGGATTTTTCTGAAATTCTTGAATTTTTGATGAATAGTGAAATACTATAAAATACCGTATATAAAAATTATCAGTTAAATACACAATTTATGACATCATAAGTGATGTAAGGCCACATGGTTCGAACTCACATGCACATAATACTATAAGGGGTCACATGAAACAACACTATTGGTTTTCTTGAGGGAAATAATAAAATAATGAATTAAATATTCAAAATCTACTCCTCTCCTCCAATATAAAAACCCCTCACCACTCCCTCTTCTATTCACTCCTCTAAACCTTGAAGATCCTCAAGGTTCTTCCCAATTACCATTCCCCAGTCTCTCCCCACGTCCATGAAGCTTCTGGTCTTTCCAAAAGACCAAAACCCCTTCCCTTAAGGAGATTCTCAAGGAGGTTATTTCAAGAGGTAAAGCACCATTCATTTTCATTTGGTTTCATTTCAATTTATCTTCTTTTTCTGTCCTATGCAGACCTCATATGTACAAATGATCATGATAACTCAATTATAATCTATATACTGTAATTATATCATGTTAATGGAGTAACCATCATAAATATTCTTACTCCCTCCCTTTTATTTTTATAAACGAAATCAATGTCCATGAGGTTCCAATTTATAGCCTTCGTTGACGACGAATTTTTTTTCTTCAATTTATTCTTAATTACTGGTCATGAAACCATATTTATGGTTTAAACAAACTATAATTTATTTATTACAACATAATTAATGTTCAAGAACCAATATATGTACATATTATTAATCTATGTGACAAAACTAGTTCATAATAATCCAAATACAGCCAAATAATCGAAGTGATTGTCATCTAAGGATTCATCCTCATTCCATGTAACCTAATGATAGAAATGGAAACTAAAAATTATTTATGTTCATAAATAATATTTAATTTAAATTCTGGATTATTACATCCATACCACTTCACAACTTAAGAGCAAGTGAACCGATTGTAAAGAATAAAGAAAACAAACACTCCAGAACGACGAAATTCAATACAATAACTTATCAATAAAGACATAAATGAACTAACTAGAGTTATGATAAACTAAATAAATGTCTAATAGGTTCTTAAATATATTTTTAATAAGTATAATTTCATATTCTAGGAGCTTAAGTACAAGAGTGGAACAAGTTCGGAGTTAAGGTATGGGTTTTTTCACCCAAACTTCCATTTTCATCCGGGTTACTTTCATTGTCTAATTACCTCAATGAAATTCTTATATATTGTTATTTACTCCTCATATATTCTGTTTGAGTATTATATATATGTTTAAAAACCAGAAACCTTCCTTATTTTATGGATAGCTACACGTTTTAAAAGGAACTTTCAAAATTGTTTCCAAAATACAAGCCCGATTCAAGAGAATTTCTCAAATTCTTACCTATATTCAAGGGCACTCTATAATATATTTTTTGAAACCTTTATCCTTATAAAATCACTCTTTTTATTATGAAAATACTATCTTACTTAACTTCTAGTTTTATAAAAATATTTTTCCAAAATAACTCTTCTTTTTAAAATAAAAGATTATTTATCTCAAGAATTGCTTAATGATTTTATAGTGTTTTCGTCTAATTCAACACTCTTGTTGACTCCATGGTATTATTGGGATTAATAATTTATGAATTAATATAAAATATTTTATTTAATGGTTTATGACTAACTCTATTGTTGATGATCTATCCTAAAACAATTTACCATGTTACTCGGAATGGTTAGTGTTTTATGTTTAATGATTGGGGAAAGTTAGTTACATATAATATAATAGTTTCAATAAGAATGTATATATTGCTTATGTTGATACCCGCTCATATGAGGAGTGAGATGGACTTATTATGTGATGGGTGGGGCCCTCTATATCCCCTCGATGCATCGGTAGGTCTCATGAGACAAATAGACATGGAATTGGCTGAGGCCTTTCCCAATGTGTTATATTGATTTTGGCCGAGGCCTTAATCATTAGACGTCTGGGCCGAGGCCTTCACAAAATGTTTCAAAATTTCTGGAATATGAACTTCCCTAATTATGAAGATAGTAATTGAAATTTCATGTGGTTATTTGACTAGTACAATACCTATGATTATGTTTCATTATTGCATTATTTACTCAACTCATATTATTTCCATAATGTGTGCAAGTTTATTATTAAACACATTTGTTTTAAATTATGCACTATATCTTATGTTTATTCTATCTTTCACGTTATTTATTATTCCTACAGAGAATTTGATATCAAACCTTTCTTATATTTCATTTTTTCCAGGATATGAAGAAGTAAATTATGAATGACTTGCAAGCATAAACTAGGAGGCATGGATATTTCTAATGAAATAAATTAGTGTTTTATTTCCTTTCCTGATGTAAATTTGAACTTATTTATGTGTCTTGTTTCTAATAATACTAAACTACTTGGTCCTTCAGGATTATTATTCCTTGTTTGTATGCCAATGTAATCAAATAAGGCATCGGCTCTGGGAAACTGGGGTCGGGTCCTTACAGACTAAACCTTAAACATAAGGTCCACAATGACCTATAAAGTTCTCCAAAAGAAATTTTATGTTCAAATTTCCACTATATCATCCTTTTTCACGGAATGGGGATTTTTTTGGTTCTAATTTATATATAAAAAACATGGTTTGAATTTCCTTTTCAAAAATTCACAAGAATACCTCTCCTCCTCCCCTATAAAAAAGGACTCACTCGTCCCACATATTCACACCTCTCAAGCCATTTGGATCGAAATGAAACTACCCAAATATCCTCCCAACATCCTTAAATTCATATTAGAATCATAAATTCTTGGAATAAATCCATATATGGAATCCCATTTGTGAAAACCAAAAGGAGTTACCCCAAAAATAGGTAACATCCTTCCTCAAGCTATTTTGTTTTACTTTCATTCTCTACCCCCCAACACTTTTGATTCCTGGATTATATAATAACATCACTATACTAAATATACTAATATGTTTTTATTATATTTTTTCGACCTACACTTACACACACTTCAATCTAATGGGTAACGAACTTACCATTTTTGTGTATGGTGAACTGTCGCCTCACGAAACGATGTTGTTAATTTTTTCCCTTTACCACCTCTCGTGGTTGGTAATTATGATGTTAAATATATTTTTATATTATATATATTATTTTTATGATTTATTTATTCTTATATGATTATTATATAATACATATCTCCATTATTTCTTTTTTTTCTAAATATGATAACTTCATTTGTGAACGTGTGGACTACTGCATACTCAAAGCAATGTGATTTTTTCACACATTAAATGGAATATATTAAAGATTGGTTTAGTAAATATATATGGTATATATGAAATAATAATTCTACTGGAATTATAATATATATATTTATACATATATTTCATTTACATTGTTTCTTTTAATAAGACAAGAAAACGAAAACAACCTTCATGCGTACGTACAGCTTGCCGTCTCGATGAAAGATGTACTTTATTTCATATATCTATCTTTTATAGATTATTATAAAAAATTATATACTGAATATATATGATATATATAACATGTTTTAAATCTTTTATAAATTAAATCATGGTCTAAGTAAAATTATCAGGAATAAAAATAAAAAACACATATGATAAATAAATTCATTATTACCTGAAACGTTGATTTAACATAGAATCGTTACTAAATGGGTAATATTAAGACATAAGTGAATAATATATTGTATTATATATAGTAATATGATTCTATTATATATTTATAATAAATTTATATTTATTATATAATAGTTTTTAATGGGTATGAATAATTTCAAGACTTAAGGTAATGGTTTTCTCTTCTCACTTTTTATATTCATGAGATACATGTCGTATTCAACACTAATTTTTTGTGGTGTATATAATACCCATGAATGTATTTAAAATAAAATTTATGAGTATTTAAATATCCTTTTAATTATAATTCTTTCGTGGGTTTATTGTTCAAAATTTAACAAATCGGTAATGTTATTTTCTTCTCAAGTTGCCTTCTTTGAGATACATTCCATGTTATGAACCTATATTTTTTTATGGGATGTATATACTAAAATTTTACATATTATATAATTAATATTATTATTTCATGATCCTTCTATCTTCATTTAATTATTTTTTCTCATGTATAGTATGGGTCAAAGTTACCAAAGAAGTACTAGTTTATTGCTAGAATATCATCGTTTATCGAGATTGTTTATGATTATACTTCCATTTATAAAATATTATGATCCATATCTAAATATAACTCATTATATTTATTCTCTAAAGGATATAAATTATATATTAATTAATTAAAAATATATTTCACCCTTTTTATCTAAGATAATTAAAAAAAAATTGAAATACTGACTTAATTTCTTCTTTCAGCCGGAAATCTGTGTTCTTTCAAAATTGTGTTTTCTAAAAAAATTAATTTTTTTTTACTAACATACCATAATTTTTAAAAGATATTTTTACCCATTTTTTACCTTTAAAAAAAAAATTTCCCACTTTTCATTTTCCGATCAATGAACTTTTCTAAACTTTTTAAGGTGAAAAACAAATATTCATCATGTATGGACTTACCTTTTATCATGACAGTAATTTACATAATATTCCTTTGTAAGTATACATGTAACACCCCAAGCTTCCACGGCACGCTTCTCTTTGAATAATACAGTAGCGTGTGTTGTACCCAACTTCAAGTTCTAACACACCACAACCAATCAAACTAGCCGTTATGAATAGTAATACCCACTTTTTGAAATTTTATAAATTTTATCATTCAAAATAGACTTCATTTTTGGATTCAGAATATCGAAATTATCTTAGGGTCAATTTTTGGTATTTTTCTGAAAACTTTCAATTTTTCATGAGTTGTGAAAAACACTGAGTTATAGTTTAAAACCAAATTTTTATTTAATGAATTATTTATTTTATTTAAATTTATTTTAGATCAAAATAGATTCATAATACCTATATAAGTTCAATGTAATTCATTGGAGTCAATTAATAATAATTTTGGATTTATAAAAATTTTGTAGAACTTTTCACTGACTTTTACCCACCTCCTAGGAGAATTTGCTAATTCATATAAAACATAATTTCACCACTTCTGTAAGTGGAATTAATAAAATCTGAGAGAAACAGTTAATATCAAAGAGAAAAATGTGGTTCAATAAGATATAAATATTTTTTTTGTGAATAGTAACTTTTTTCTTTTATTAACCACGGTTAAAAGTAAATAGGGTAATTAAGGGTAAAAATGATATTATTATTACCCTAACACATGTCCTAATTCTATTGGATAAGTATAGTTCAACCAAAAAAACCTTAGGAATAAAATATGAACCTCTTTGGTACACTAGGATTAGATTAGGATTAATATTATTATTTTATTTGAAGAATAGTTAGAAGAGTTAAAATCAAAGTTTAATAAATAAAAAAAATTTATATAGGGTTATACATAAGATAAATTCAACTATAAATATTCATTAGAAAGATAATAATATTTCATACATATTGGTATTTTATTAATATTGTTTAGACATTAAATTATATAATTTATTTATGACACAATGATGATACAGTAATTACCTAATTAATGAAATATTAAAATAATTGATATTATAAATATCCAAATAAATGTAATTTGAGACTTTATATGAATTAAATTAATTTTATAGATTAATATGACATATTAGGGTTGTTTAGATGAATTTGTTTCGAAGTAATAATGCTATTATGAATTTAGAAAAAACAAAATACCAAATAGTGTCAAAATTGACATAAAAGCGTTTTTAAAACAAATATTATATTATTAATTGAAATTCTATTCCTAAGAATCTAAGGATCGTCGAAAAGGCTTATAAAATGATATTTTTATCATTAATGAACAAATTGGGTTTCTCTTGAAAGTATATAGTAATTTTATTAACCATATAATATAAAAATACAAAGAGACATGGTAAATGTCAAACTATTTAACTAAGAGTTAAATCCAAAAGTTAAGGTTAATATAGTGACCCAAACCTGTCTAAAACATATTGGTTGAGTGGTTTTCGACCCATACCCACCTTATACTTTAAATAATCTATTTTTTAGCCATTATAAACCGAAAATTATTTAATTATAAAATAATATTTATATCTTTTCCAAAGGTTCCCCTCACTCCTCTTATAAAAGGGCACTACACCTCTCTAATTCACACCTTCAAAGCCATTTGACTTGGCCAAAATCTGCCCAAATACCTTCTCAACTATCCTCCCTTCATCCTAGAGTCCTTCCTTTAGTTATAAATCCAACTTAAGGATCTCTTTTTATCAAATCAAAAGGAACAACCCAAAGAAGAGGTAATAATTTCACCACCCTCTTTCAGGTTCTTTTCTTCTTACACTTCTTCTTTCATTATTATTTCCATTCTAAAATAATAAATCCAATATCTTCTATATACTGCGATGTTATTATAAATATGGTACATCCATATTCATTATTCAATCCATCCTTTGAATGGCATGTCACCATACGTGCGTACGTACAGATTACCGACTCCATGTCATGGGGTAATTTTTATTCCATACATTATTATTTGGATGAGTATAATAATTATGTGTAATTCATATAAATAATAAATATAACATGATAATGATTCTTTATATATGATATACCATCCAATTATATTTTATTTTAATATCAAAAGAATGATATTGTCGCTCGTGCGTACGTACGGATTACCGTCTCCACGAATGTGATGAGATTCATTCCCCATCATATCCATTCAAGACTAATTTTCATTTAATTATTAAAAATAATGTTTAAATACATGATATCATTCTGGATATGAATAATATACATCCCATCCATAACAAATATTAATCACATAACAAAGAATATAGTGTAAAACGAATCCGTTAACACCTAAAACGACGATAATACTAAGATATTATTAACAAAGCAATGTTAAAAGTTCATATATGATATCATATTAATGTATATGATTCTTCTATAATTTAATAAAAATTATTTCACCATTATACAGGAGGTTAACCTGCCCTTAACCAAGGAAAATTACAAGGTAAGGGTTAATTATGCAATCTCTTCATTATCCGAGGTTGTTTATACATAATTATCTACTAGGACCTCTTTATCATACACATCCAAATTTCTTAAAAATGTATTTCAAAATATTCTTAATATTTTATAGAATGTGGTTTAAATTCATTTACACCATTTTTTGACTTTTTATAAGATTTTTATAAAAGAATCATTCCGTCATTTTCCAAACAAGGTCATTTTTAACGTTTTCAAAAAAATCAAGGTAAGAATGTCTTCTTCTAACTTATACAGCAGGTGCGGATATTTTCCATCGTTATAAAATTGTTGAATCTTCCCTTACAAGCTTATAATAATATCTTCAAATTAAATTTTTTCTTTTATAATTACGTGACTTTTAAATTATTTAAAAAAATAGATATTTCTCTCAAATAGTTTTGATTTCATCTATGTCAACATCATTTGATGGATTATAAGCTTATTTGAAGTTGATTTATTATCATAAAAAACTTCCATATTGTATTGAAGGTTTTGTGATATGTTTGACTATGTATTTGTTATTTTAATACTATTCATGGTTTATATAGAAAGTATTGACATTTCTTATGCTAGTTTTAATATGAATGTTTATGTTATGTTTAAACCTATTCATATGAGGAATGCATTGGACATAGAATGTGACAGGTGGATCCCACGATAGATCCTCTAGGCATCAGTAGGTATCATGATACAAACTAGTGTCTTGGCACAAACAAAATCTTATTTGAAGTCTTGGAACAAGTCCTTGACTATGTGGTTATGATAGTCTGCCATTATGCATTCCATCATTATGAAAGTGGTTATTGATATTGCATGTGATTATTCGACAAGTAGAATATCCATGTGAATAAGTAAATGGAATTATTTCATTTTATTTTTTCCATGTTATGCTGAACTTCAAGTTTAAAAGGCTTTTGTTTTAGTTATACATTGCCTTAAATGTTTATGCTTACTTATGAAAGTTTCCACTATATTGTTATCCTTACTGAGCATCTAAGCTCACCCCTTTCTATTTTTTATTCTTTCCAGGATGTGAATAATTCATTTATGAATGACCTGTAGGGATAGTATGAGGGGATATGAGTGTGTACTATGGAGAATATGTTGTAGTATTTTTCCATTTTATCATGTAATATAAGACTTATAAGTGTATCTAGTGTTTCTAAGGCTAATAAACTAATTGGTCTTTTGAGACTTGATATTTTGTGATCATGCCAATGTTATGTAATAATGCACCGACTCTGGGTAACTGGGGTTGGGGTGTTACAGTTGGTATCAGAGGAAGTTTTGTACAAACCTTGAGAACTAGATTTAGATAAACTCTGATTAGAGCACATGGACCTAAGATGGACTTTGGGGATTAGTATAAAAGAACATTCTAGATTTTTGGTATTGTAGAGATTTTGTGGGTTTTCCGAGCAATACATCCCTCTCTAGATACTAGCAGGTAGAGGTGGCTCTGGCACAGATGTACCTAGGGGTAAAACCCAAAAACACCGCTTTGAGCTAGACTCGAACGGGAACTAGTGTACGACAACAGGCCTTGCTGCACTCTTAGTTACGACACTCTCAGGGGATATGCTTAGGATAATTCTCATTATCTTTAAAAACCATTATGAAGGATTTATGAGTATGTACTTCCTCAAAGAAAACATTTTTATGATTATGGATTATATCCATAAACTAGTCAATTTATGTTAAGTGTTTTTCAAGTTTGGATTTGTGTACTGCGATTCATAAACTAATATAGTGTATGAAATTTTTTAGAAATTTCTCATGTGGAAGGAATGGAAATCATATCAATGCACAAACTCCATGTATGGATTTCCCTCATGCTCAAGATAATTATACTGGAGTTGGTGATGCAACTGGTGCTGATCAGCGAATCACTATATTAGGAAAACTCACTCGGGTAAGAAATAAAAACCTTACCCATATGGAGCCCCATGATCCACTGCATGGAGGATCTATGTTAGATCGCTTCATGAAGAAACAAACACCAACATTCAATGGTAGTACAAATACATTAGTGGTTGAGAAATGGATAAATTCCATAGAGAAAATATTTCATGCCTTAGGGAGTAGTGAAAGGGAAGAGGTTGTCATAGTAATTTACTACCTCACTGAAGATGTTGATCAATAGTGGTCATTAATTCAAAATAAAAAGGAAGGGGATGAAGTATCAAATATGGAATGAAGGGAGTTTAAAGATATTTTCATAGAAAAATACTTTCCTCATGATCATTGAGCAGATATAGAAGGACAATTTCTATGTCTGAGGCAAAAGGAGGATGAGAATGTTGCAAAGTATGAGTCTAACTTTACAAGGTTAGCAAGGCATGCTACAGATTACATACATAACCCAAGAAGTAATATTGATCGTTTCTTTGATGGGTTAGAACTGTTTCTTCATTGAACATTAGTCTCACAATCCTTCTCATCGTACGAAGATATTGTCTCGTGTGCTATCAAGACAGAAAAGGAATTCTCTATGACTTATGAATTTAAAGAAACACAAGAGAAGAAGACATCTGATGATCACTCTGGAAATAGAAATAAGGAGAAGAAGTGAAAAGTTGAATATCCATCCTGTAGTAAATGTTGGAAGAAACACCCTGGTACATGCTTGAAGGAAATGGGAGTCTGTTACAAGTGTGGTGAAAAATTCCACCAAACTCGTGACTTCTTGGGGAAGAAGGAAGCTACCAATGGTCAATGCTACAATAGCATGGAGACAAGAAATTATGAAAATGAATGTTATAAGATTCAGGGAAACTTATATCAGAAAAGGCCAAGGGATCAAGGAAAAGCTTATGCGATCACTACTACTAAGGTTAAAGCTCCGAAAGACATGGTGGCAGGTAATTTAATGGTTTCCTCAAGTTTAGCCAATGCTTTATTTGATTCTATATCATCTCATTGTTTCATATCTTCCCAATTTTCTAAGAAAATTAGATATTTCCGATTTGATTTAACAAGGGAGTTGTCAGTAAAAACTCCTAAAGGAAGTATCATTGCAATAAGGTTTTGTGAATCAGTCCCCATTAGAGCATATAAATGTTATTTATCTGGTTATCTCATCATCATACCCATGATTGAATTTGTTATAATCCTCAGTATGGATTTCCTTTCAGACCATTATGCAAAAATTTATTGTAAGAAGAAGGAGGTTACTATTTTTTATGACGATGATAAGAAACACCTTATCTTTAGAGCAGAATCATTACCACTTAATTCTTATCTAGATCCACCCCCAATAGCTCAACTAAATTAAATTATTGGGGAGTAAGAGAATGAAATAACTGTGGGTGAGGAAAGGAATGTTCAAATAGAGGATTTTCCTATTGTGAAATAATATGTTGATGTTTTTCCAAAGGATTTACCTGGACATCCTCCAGAATGAGAAATTGAGTTTTCCATTGACCTAATTCCTGGTTCAAGGCTCATATCGAAGACCCCTTATAGAATGTACACTGAGGAATTAGTGGAACTAAAGAAACAACTAGATTTATTGAGTAATAAGCAATTTATTTTCCCTAGTGTTTCTCCACGGGGATCCCCTGTTCTTTTTGGTAAGAAGAATGGTGGATCTATAAGGTTATGCATTGACTATAGGGAGATCAATTTTATAACAATAAAGAACAAGTATCCCCTACCTCGTATTGATGATTTATTCGACCAACTTCATGGATCTCAATATTTTTCAAAGATTGACCTTTGATCTGGATATCATCAATTGTGTGTGAAGAAGGAAGACATTCCGAAAACAGCATTTCAAACCAGGTACGGGCATTACGAGTTTATAATATGCCTTTTGGGCTGACTAATGCACCCTCTGTTTTCATGGGTCTAATGAACAGAGTTTTCAAGGAATAACTTGATGACTTTGTAGTGGTATTTATTGATGATATCTTGGTATACTCCAAAGGCTACTAAGATCATTAAAATCACTTGCACGTTATCCTGAAGACTCTGAGAAGACATGAATTATATGGGAAGTTTAGCAAGTGTGAATTATGGCTTCAGGAGATTTCTTTTCTTGGACATATTGTCTCAAAGGATGGAATCTCTATTTATCCTTCAAAGACAAGAGCAATCCAATAATGGCCAGAACCAATGATTAAAACCATTGTACGTTGTTTTATTGGTTTAGTTGGTTATTATCGATGTTTTTCTAGAATTTTTCCCAATTGGATAACCCATTAATAAAGATCACGTGTAAAGGGATTAATTTTTTTTGGAAAAATGACCGTGAAGAATGTTTTGAAGAATTGATGAGAAGATTAGTCAATGCTCATATATTGATAGAGTTCTCATACCAATGATGAAGAATTTAAAAATAAGATTAAAGCTGTGAATGATGGGAGATTGAGTGACTTTGTGTATGAAGATGGAATTTCGAAATTTGGGAAGAGACTTTGTGTTCCTGATATACCTGATCTAAAAAAGGAATTGTCGGATGATGCTCATAGTTTCAATTTCACTATACACCCTAGGAGCACCAAAATGTATAAAAATTTGAAGCAACATTTTTGGTGGGACAACATGAAGAGGGAGATTTCTGATTTTGTGTCAAGATGTATGGTTTTTCAATAAGTGAAAGTTGGAAGGCAACAGCCTAGAGGAGTCATGCATCCTCTTCCCATAAATGAGTGGAAATGGGATAATATTATGACGGACTTTGTCATGGGACTACCAAAGAATCCTAGAAGGAACGATACAATATGGTTCATTGTTTATCATCTTACCAAGTCAGCACATTTTCTTGCTATAAACGAATATTTTCCACTTGAACTTCTAGAAAGACTATATATTAATAAAATTTTAAGACTTCATGAAGTACCCCTATCGATTGTTTCTGATCATGATCCATGTTTTACATCAAGATTCTGGAAAAGTCTTCAGAAATCCCTGGATACTGAACTTCGTTTGAGCACTACCTACCACCACCAAACTAATAGATAATCAGAACAGAATATTGAAACCATAGAAGACATGTTGAGATCTTGCTCACTAGACTTTCAGGGTATGTGGGATCAGTATTTACCTCTGATGTAATTTTCCTATAACAATAGCTTCCATTCAAGTATTCAGATGGAACCATATTAAGCGTTATATGGAAAGAGATTCCGCACACCAACCTATTGAAATAATGTTGGTGAAAGAAAACTTGTAGGCCCAGAACTTGTGGAGGAAAAATTGGAAAAGGTGAAGGTTATCCAAACCCAGATCAAAGCACCTCAAAGTAGGCAGAAGGGCTACGCTGATAACTGAACAAAGGATTTGGAAATTTAGGTAGAAGATCATGTTTTCTTGAAGGAATCTCAATGGAAGGGTGTTATACGTTTCGGTAAGAAAAGAAATTGAGTCCTAGTTACATCGGACCTTTAGAAATTATAGAACTAATTGGGGTTGTATCTTACCAGTTGGAAATGCCGCCATGTCTCTCCAAAGTTCATGATGTCTTCCACGTATGACTATTGAGAAAGTACATTCCTGACCCAACACATGTACTCACCTATGAGAAAGTAGAACTAGAACCCGATCTGTCTTATTGCGTAGAGCCTGTCCGGATTCTTGATACCAGAGAACAGGTGCTGAGAAACCGGACGAATCGTCTGGTAAAATTTCTATGGAGAAACCATAATATGGAAGAGGCAACATGGGAACTCGAGAAACTTATGATGAAGAACCACCCGAGTCTTTTTATGTAGTATTATTCTAGAAATTTCAAGGAAAAAATTATTTGAAGGAGGGTAGAATGTAACACCCCAAGCTTCATGATACGCTTCTGTTTGAATAATACAGTAGTGTGTGTTGTACGCAAATTCGAGTTCTAACACACCACAACCAATCAAACTAGCCGTTATGAGTAGTATTACCCTCTTTTTGAAATTTTATAAATTCTATCTATCAAAATGGACTTCATTTTTGGATTCTGGATATCGAAATTAGCCTAGGGTGAATTTTTGGTATTTTTTTGAAAACTTTCAATTTTTGATTAATAGTGAAAACACTGAGTTGTAGTTTCAACCCGAATTTTTATTTAAATAATTATTTATTTTATTTAAATTAATTTTAGGTAAAAATAGACTCATAATACCTATATAACTTCAATTTAATTCATTGGAGTCAATTTATAACTATTTTAGATATATAAAAATTTTATAGAACTTTTCACCGTCTTTTACCCACCTCCTAGGAGAACTTGCAAATCCACATAAAATTAAATTTTACCGGTTCTATAAGTGGAATTTATAAAACCTGAGAGATGCAGTTAATATCAAGGAGTAAAATGGGGTTCAATAAGATAAAAATAATTTTTGGTGAATAGTAACTTTTTACTTCTATTTACCACGGTTAAAAGTAAATAGGGTAATTAAGGGTAAAATGATATTATTATTACACTAAAACATGTCCTAATTCTATTGGATAAGTATATTTAGACAAAAAACAACCTTATAAATAAAATATGAACCTATTTGGTCCACTTGGATTAGATTAGGACACTTATTATTATTTTATTTAAAGAAGAATTAAAATAGTTAAAATCAAAGTTTAATAACTAAATCATTTTTAATATAGGGTTATACATAAGATAAATTCAACTATAAATATTAATTAGAAAGATATAAATATTTACTATATAATGTTATTTTATTTATTTTTTTTAGACATTAAATAATTTAATTTATTTATGACACATTGATGGTGCAGTAATTAACTAATTAATGGAATATGAAAATAATTGATATTATAAATTTCCAAATAAATATAATTTTAGACTTTTTATGAATTACAGTAATTTTATAGATTAATATGACATATTAGGATTGGTTAGAAGAATGGGTTTTCAAGTAATAATGCTATTATGAATTTTAAAAAAACAAAATACCAATTAGTGTCAAAATTGACATAAAAGTGTTTTTAAAACAAATATTATATTATTAATTGATATTCTATTCCTAAAAATATAATGTTCGGCCAAAAGACTTATATAATGATAGGTGTATCATTAATGAACCACTTGGTGTTCTCCTGGAAGTATATTGTATGTTTATTAACCATATAATATAAAAATACAAAGAGACATGGTAAATGTCAAACTATTTAACTAAGAGTTAAATTTAAACAATAAGGTTAATATAGTGACACAAACCTATATAAAACCTATTGGTTCAGTGGTTTTCGATCCATACCCACCTTATATTTTAAATAATCCATTTTGTATCTATTAGAAACCGAAAATTATTTTATTATAAAAAATATTCAAGCTTTTCCTAAGGTGTGCCTCACTCCTCTGGTAAAAGGACACTCCCCCTTCTCTATAATTAACACCATTAAACCCATTTTTCTAGGCCAACCTCTGCCCAAATACCCTCTCAACAATCCTACCTTCATCCTAGATGCCTTCCTTTAGTCAGAAATCCAACTTAAGGAGCCCTTTTGATCAAATCAAAAGGAAGAACCCGAAGAAGAGGTAATAATTTCACCACCCTCTTTCAAGTTATTTTCTTCTTCCACATCTTCTTTATTTTTTATTTCCATAATAAAATAATATATCCAGTATATTATATATACTGTGATGTTATTATAAATATGGTATATCCATATTCATTATTCTATCCATCCTTTGAATGACATGTCACCATACGTGCGTACGTACGGATTACCGTCTCCACGTCGTGGTGTAATTGTTATTCAATATATTATTATTTGGATGGGTATAATAATGGTGTGTAATTCATGTAAATAATAAATATAACATGATAATAATTCTTTATATATGATATAAAATCCAATTATATAATATTTTAATATCAAAAGAATGATATTTTCACTCGTGCGTACGTACGGATTACCGTCTCCACGAACGTGATTAGATTCATTTCCCATTGTATCCATTCAAGACTAATTTTCATTTGAAGATTAAAAATAATGTTTAATGACCTAATATCATTCTGGATATGAATAATATACATCCCATCCATAAAACATATGACTCACAAAACAAATAATATAAAGGAAAATGAATTTGTTAACACCCGAAACGACGATAATACTAAGATATTATTAACAAAGCAATGCTAAAAGATCATATATGATATCATATTAATGTATATGATTCTTGTATAATTTAATAACAATTATATCACCATTATATAGGAGGTTAACTTACCCTCGATCAAGAAAAATTACAAGGTAAGGGTTAATTCTACAATCTCTTCTTTATTCGGGGTTGTTTATACGTAATTATCTATGGGGACCTCTTTATCATCCACATCCATGTTTCTTAAAAATGTATTTCAAAACATTAATACTATTTTGTTGACTATGGGTTAAAGACATGTATACCATTTTTTGAGTTTTTATAATATGTTTATAAAGGAATATTTCCATCGTTTTCCAAACAAGTTCCTTTTTAACCTTTTCGACAAAATTAAGCTAAGAGAGCCTTTTTTTAACGTATACGACGGGTGCGGCTATTTTCTGCCATTATAAAATCATAGAAGCATCCCTTACAAGATTATAAGAATATTTTCAATGTAAATGCTTTCTTTTATAATTATGTGACTTTTAAATGATTTCAAAAAAGAGATATTTCTCTCAAATAGTTTTGATTTAATCTATGTCAACATCCTTTGATGAATTATAAGCTTATTTGAAGTTGATTTATTGTGATAAAAAATTTCCATAGTGTAATGATGGTTTTGTGATATGTAAAACTGTGGATGTGTTATTTTCATACCATTCATGGTTTATGGAGAAAGTATTGACATTTCTTATGCTAGTTTTAATATGAATTTTTATGTTATGTTTAAACCTGTTCATATGAGGAATGTATTGGAAATAGTATGTGATGGTTAGATCCAGCTATAGCTCCTCGATGCATCGGTAGGTATAATGAGAAAAACTAGTGTCTTGGCACAAGGCCTTGACAAATTCGTATTTGTATTTTTGGCAGAAGGCCTTGACTATGTGGTTATGATAGTCTGGCAATATGCATTCCATCATTATGAAAGTGGTTATTGATATTGCATGTGATTATTCGACTAGTATAATATCCATGTGAATAAGTAAATGGAATTATTTCATTTCATTTATTCCATGTTATTCTGAAGTTCAAGTTTAAAAATATTTTGTTTTAGTTATACATTGCCTTAAATGTTTATGCTTAATTATGAAAGTTTCCGCTATATTGTTATCCTTACTGAGAATCTGAGCTCACCCCTTTCTATGTTTTATTTTTTTTCCAGGATTTGGAAAACTATTTTATGAATGACATACATGGATAGTTTTAGGGGATATTAGTGTGGACTATGGAGACTATGTTGTTGTAGTTTTTCATTTTATCATGTAATGTAAGACTTCTGAATGTATCTAGTGTTTCCAAGGCTACTAAACTAATCGGTCTTTTAAGACTTGATCTTTTGTGATCATTCCAATGTTATGTAATAACGCAAAGACTCTGGGTAACTGGGGTCGGGGCATTACAATAAAAGTTTATTTTTAAAGAATTTTTTTTCTTAATCTTTTGGAACCTTTTTTATTTTATTGTTTTTTTTCAATGAAAAGTTTTTAAAAATATTTTCAAATCTCCCTTCATAATTTTTCAAAAGGTTATTTTAATTGAAAATGATTTCAATGATTTCAATTTTTTATTAGTTTTCAAAATAATTTTCTACAAAATTGTTTCCATAATTATTTCAAGACTTCTTTAAATGTTTTCAATGTAATTTAAAATAAAAAAATTTCACAATGTGTTCACGCTTTCTTCAGTTTTTTTAAAAGGAATAAATTTTCAAAATATTTTCAAGCTTCTTCAATATGTTTTCAATGCTATTTTAAAATAAAAAGAATTACCAAATAATTAATATTTTCAAAAAAAATTGAAAATTGAAAATTTATTTTCTTCAAAAAATGTTTTAAATGAAAATTTCAAGCCTTCTTTTTAAGAAACCAATTTTTGAAATGCTTTTATAAAAGTGATTTTCAAAGAAAGACTGTTTTCCTTAAGAAATGTTCCATGTGACCTTTCAAAATCCTTCTCCATATAAGATGACATAATTTATTAAATTCTATTCTTTTCTAGGTATATGATCTAATAATAGCATTCATATTCATTCCTTAATGGTTTTTTGATTTGATGGGATAATGTTCATGACACCAGTTTCTTTTCCATGGGTTATATACTTTTGAAACCCACATATTTTCACATGTTATGATTTGTTAAAATGATTATGAGACCTATATATTTTCCATTAGTTATGATGTAATGAAATTCTAATGATACCGGTTTTATTTTGGGGTTATCATCTGAAGTTTATAAAACCTATCCCTTTTATGGGATATGATATGATGAATGTTTTGTTATCTTATGGAAAATGCATGTGTGATTTCATTATGTGAACGGTGGTACCCATATCTCCCGCCAATGATTTCGGTAATGGTAAATGTTTTATGAGAACAAAAGTGTACATGGGAGGGAATCCCATACCCAAAACAAGAGGGAATATTAATCATAAACAAGAGGGTACACAGTAGGGCATCCCAAGCCCAAAATAAGAGGGAATCTTAAGAAAAAAATGAGAGGGTATATGGGAAGGAATACTAAACCCGAAACAAGATGTAATATTAATCATGAAAAAAAATGGTACAAGACAGGGCATCCTAATCCCAAAAAAATGGGTACATGGAATGTCATCCTAATCCCAAAACAAGAGGGTAAAAAAGAGGTCATCCCAAACCTAATGTAGGTGCATAGAAGATTAGTCCAAGACTAACATGTTATGAAGGTATTTCTAGATATCCTTGACAAAAGATTTTATATTCTTTTGTGCCTGCCAAAAATTCCATGTATTATTCATATATTATGTTTTCATGGATTGTGCTCTTGATTTCATTATGATTCATATCATATGAACTGCTAATATTTATTCCAAGATTCATATTTATGATCTTTGATATGCATGGTTTGATCTTACAATTTTTTGATCATATTTTCAAACCCTTATTCTCTTGTTTATACCTATATATCCCTCTTTTCTACCCGTACTGAGCATCTAAGCTTACCCCTTTATTTATGTTTCCTTTCTCCAGGTTTTGAAGAAACTTTTTAAGTATAAGTACTAAAGGGGAAGATCTTTGTGGGAAGCATTTAAGATCTTCCACCAAGTTAGAAGATTTTGTTTCCAAGTTTATGAGGGAACTAAACTATTATGGTCCACATGAATGTATTTTTGTAATTTTATGAATACTAATCTAAAATTATGTAATATCCATATATGTTACTTCTGGGTTGCTGTAGTTGGTATCAAAATAAATGTTTATTCAACATTTTTAAACTAGGATGATAAAACTTTAGTGATATCATTATGGATATTTTTAAGGATAATTATACGGATGTCTCTAAGGATATGAATATGAATATATGAAATTTTCTTGGAATTTTGGTAAATGATAGAGTGAGTTATTTATAATAAATACATCCTTATCTAGATACTACAAGTGGTTGTGGATCTGGAACATATGTACATTGAGATAATAACCCTAAAAACACTATATTGAGCTAGACTCAACCAGGAACGGGTGCTCGATAATGGTTCTTGCTTCACACCTGTTTTGACACTCCTGAGGGATATTCTTTGGGAACTAAAAAACTATTTATGAAACAGCATGAAGGATATAGACAAATAATGACTTTGAAAGATCTAAGATAAACCCAATGTTTCAAAAATTAAAAATTAGGTGTTATGATTTAGATATCCTATAACTGCTTTGTCATAATTATATAGTTTTAATCTTGGATAACTATTTCTTATGCTATGATTTCTGGTTTTAGTTGGTTCTTGGAACCCAAATGAACCTTGTTAATGAGGAATAAGATAGATAATGAAATGATGTTTCTCCATAGAACCCAAATTTTATGGATTATGGATTAAAAAACTTATTTTTATGACCACACGGCCTTATAAATTCATGAATCTTGATGAGTTTCCAAATGATTGAAGTATGGAACAATGTTTTCTATAAACCTTATTAAGGAAACATCCAGCTTATTTTAGCTGAATGACTAATCCACTAGTTGATTAGAAATGGATTTGTACCATTGAAAAGACATTTTTCATTCTCTTGTGTTCAGTACGTGAAAAATTTATATTAGGAACTTATTTCTTGGAAGGTGAAGTTAATCAGTGGTGGAGATTTATCAAGATTGTAATTCAATAGGATAAAATTTTCCGCATGGCTTGGGAAGAGTTCAAGAACTTACCTTTCAGTCAGTACCTTCCTCGTATTCTTATTTCAAAATGGAAGATTGAAGTTTCCCATCAATCTCATGGTTATAGTAATAAAAGAAGGATAGAATTCAAAGGATGTCTACAAATTATTGATTGAAAAATATTATATTTACTTTATTCTAATAGTTTTAAAGGAGACCTGGAGAAAATTGTATTCAGGGAAATGTTAAATGTTTGAAGTGTGGAAATAAAGGTCATAGAGCAGCAGAATTCATAGGTTATGGTAATAAGGATAAATATCCAAATAATTCACCTCCTACAATTCAATGTTTCAAATGTAAGAAGTATGGGAATTATCCTAGTAAGTGCTTAAAAGGAAAGTATAATGATGATGATTGACATCAAAAGTCACTTAATATGAGGGATAAATTTAAATCTTATTCTATAATTATTAATGAAGTGAACCACGATAATTAGGGAATTATTATCCTCCCCTCCATAATTGGTAATTTAATTTTTGGTTTTGTATAAATAATCCCTATGAAAATAATATGGTCCATCCCATGCTGATCCTTTTTTCGATTACCTCCCCCTAAATAGAATATGGACACATATAATCATATTTGATATTCTATCAATACATGGATGGACCAAAGTTTCCAATGAAAATGTTTTGGTATAAGATAAGAGCTTATTTAAGTAATAATTGTTGAATTAAATTTTTTAAGGGTAAAAATTCTAACCATTTATGGAATGGTTTAAGTTAAACTTTGGATGAATTTTTGTAGATTAATGTTCTATCTCGGAATATGATGATTTATAAATATTGGATTACTTGTGATAACCTTTTTTGTGATAAAGTCATATGGAATGTCCTATAATTCTATTTATGAATCTCAGGATATGCTAATGTGTCAGGAATGAAAAAATCACCTTCATTTCATGGAATAATATAAGAAGTGGAAATTGATCAAGGAACAGTAAAGGGTGGGGTTTTCCAAAAATAAAGTAAGTATATCTTCTCATGAAAATTCTTCATCTTTATGAAAAAGTGTCTTGAAATAAAAAAAAATCTATTATCTTCATTTTTTATGATATTATTGACATTTTCCAAGCCTCTTTGGGTTATGGATTTGTAATAGATAACTTTCTCCTGACCATGTTCTCTATCAATATCTATTATAACATGATAGTTAGAGTTCTCTTTTAGCTACATTATTTCACTTTCCACCTATATTCCCTTATTTTAAATTTTGGAATGAGTAAGTTTGGATAACCATTATGTTTCTAACATTACTTTTTTAAAGAAAGTTTTTGTATTCATTTTTACAATGTGGGCCTCTATGAATGGAACTATAAAGTATTAAACCTCTGATAACCCAGAAAAATTTAAATGGTTAAATTAATTTTATGGGGGGTAGAATGTAACAAACAGAGATTTTCTGATTTTTTTTGGAATTAATTTGATATTTTTGATATTCTTCATTTCATGGAACACTGAATTCAACTTATGTTATATGAAATAGATAATTTCTTCTTTCTTTGTACACAACACCAAGTCAATATTTCATGATAAGAAACACACATAGTATCTTGTGGTACATGCAACACTATTATTGGCTTGTATTAAACACAATACTGAGTCCCTTTGATATCATATGTTACACACAAGGTTGGGTTTTACCAAAATACAATATAATATTAATATTATTATTAAAATATTATTATTAAAATATTATTATAATTATCACCAAGCCATTTGAATGGAAGATATTAATGATATTGACTAAATTATAAAACTATGTTTTACACATTTAGATAAAATTAATCCTTAGGTTATCAATTAATTAGAAATCAATTTAAGAACTAGTAGAAAATAAATAAATTATATTTCTAAGAAAACTATGTTCAAACACCATTTTATGTCAATAAATTTAAAAAAATATTGTTGAATATTTTTAAAAAAATTTATATATTATATATTCAATCAAAATTCTTTTACACTGATCCAATAGTTATTATAAGAATAATAAAATAATAAATCTAATTTTATGAATAAAAATATGCATATTTTTAAATGGTAATTTTAACTCATTTTAATGTCAAACACATTTTTAATATATTTCTTGACCCTTTTATAATATTTATTTGAAAAAATGAACTTAATTTTTGATGGTGGGATATCAAAATTTACATTGTGTGAATTTTTTTTATTTTGCAGTGAAGTTTCATATTTTGATTAATAGTGAAAAAATATTGAATTTTAATTCAAAACTGATTTTTCATATAAAAAATTATTAGGGTTAAATTATATATTTATTTTGTTTTAAAGATTCATTAAATAAATTTTTCATCAATTAATACAATTTATTGTATTGGAATCAATTTAACATTGAAATTTTATATAAAAACATTTCTAATTTTGAATATTTTTACTTTGAAAACCCACTTTGTCATCCCATCTGTGGGATTAAATTTAAATTAATTTATGAAACATTTGTGATTTTAAATTGGAAAAATCGATTCCATATTTTTAAAAAGAATTATTTATAATTTAAAAAAAGGTAAAATTAGTTTTGAACAAAATTATTAGTGACATTGAATATAATTAATTACATTGATTAAGAGAAAAATTAGCTTAATAGAGGAATAAAGCTTAAACATAAGTCCAAAATGACCCAGACACTTGTCCAAAAGGAATTTGGTGTTAATATTTAGACTTGTTCCAACAACAAATAAGATTTGGACCATTATTGGATCCACTTGACATGGAAAAAACGTGGGTGGAATTCCCTTTTAAAAATTTCACAAGAATTCCACGCCTCCATTATAAACAGGCACTTACCCATCCCACTTATTCAAACCTCTCAAGCCCTTTAGATCGGCCAAAAACTACCAAAATCCCTTGAATCAATCCTTAAATTCATCTATGAATTATCCCTTTGGACATAAATCCATCCAAGGAAACTGTTTGGTGAAAACCAAAAGGAGTTACCCAAAGAAGAGGCAACATCATTCCCCAAGCTCTTTTGTGTTATTTTCACTCTCCACCACCTCAAATATTATTTCTTCAATAATTATATAATAACATCAGTCTCAAAATTATACAGAATTGTTTTTGATATGGTTTGTATACCTACACTTATACACACTTTCATAAAATGGGCAAATAACTTACCGTTCTTATGTACTGTGAACTATCATCTCACGAAACGATGTTGTTCATTTCTTCCATCACCATATCTCATGGTTGGGAATTATGATGGACACTCTTTTTTTAGATTTTATTTATTATATTTATGATGTATTTATTCTTAAAATATTATTATATAACACATAACTTTAATATTTCCATTCTCGGAAACTAGGATAACTTCACCTGTAGACTTCTGGACTACCGAATCCTCTAAACGATGCGATTCGTTCACACTTCACAAGAAATGTATTAAGGATGGGTTAAGTAAAATTATATGATATATATGACATAAATATTATACTATAATATTAATATATATATACATATAATTCATTTACATTCTCTCCTTTGAAGGGAATTCCCCCGTGTCGCCTTTTCGAACCCACCACACAAGGGAACCCCCCTCCCCACGAAGGGGTTACTCCAAAGAGAGCCCCAACTGGGAAGGAGCCATTGCCAGCAGAGATGGCAAAGCTTCCCGTAGGGTGATAGCCTGGCAGCGATGGTCCGTCAAGCGATCCGTCAGCAATTGAGTCGCACCTCATTTTGCATGCCCAGATGAGACTGGGCGACCAGGCAAGGTGGGTGGATCCCGGGGGAGAGGTTCGCCCCGAAAGAAAACTCCCAGTATTCAAACCCTAAACCTCCCAAAGAATAGCATGGATGTTCCACTCACCTTCACCACCACACCACCACCAAAGTGGCATATATTTCATTTAAATTCTTTCTTTTAATACGACAAGAAAACGGAAACACTGTTCATTTGTATGTATGGCCTACCGTCTCTATAAACGGTGTATTCATTTCTTATATCTATATTTTATGTATTATTATAAATGTTTATATAATTAATATATATGATATATAAATCAATTATTACATTATCAATGTAATTAAATAATTATCTATGTAAGAGGATAGAGAATAATAATTCAAAACATGAATGATAAACAAATCAGTTATTATATGAAACGTAGATTTAAAATGGAATTGTAAGTAAATGGGTAATATAAATTCATAAGTGAATCATATATGTTATTGTATATTATGAACCACTTATTCTCATTAGCTTGGGGACACAAAAAACATTACTTGGCCTTAAGCGACATCCCAAACACAGCAAAGACCGGCAATGAATGATGAAGGGTTTCAAATAAAAGTGCTGGGATGATTTACCCTTTAAGAATAAGATCATTAACCCAAAAAAATATAACCAAACAACTCACCAAATAATGAATGAATAAAATAAAGAAAACACAATAAATTTATTCATTTCAATAAAACTCCAATGTATGAAAGTGTGGAACAACAAACCACTATCAAAGAAAACAATGGAATAACAACTAAAGAATCCAATAAGACTACAAGACTCTATGCTCCACAAGCTCTGTGCTCCACAATCACCAAATAGCCCAAGTATCACAATATGGTGATAAAAACGTTTCATATTTTACCTTTTCTCATGTCCCAAAATATATCATCTTCCAAAGAACCCAAGTTCCAAATCAAGGGTGATTATAACACCCATTAGGTTTTCCCCAATTACTTCCCTACTCACGCCACTAGGATATTAAAGTTAGACACATTTATATAAAACCATTTATATAAAAAAATACGAAAAATATTTTGTAACACAACATGAATAGGTTGCAAAACCATTTGTAACCAAATGAAAAAATATTCTCATTAAACACATTTTTGGAAAGTTATACCTCTATCAAAACAACTAAACAAAGCATTAAAATCAATTCTCATTTATCTTTTCGGAATACCTAACCCATGGTTCACAACAAACACCCATTTATTCTTAATTTGATAGTCCCATACTCATTACTGGTCTCTCATATTATCACCTTGTGTCTCAATGGAACCACTCCTGATCCTGGTTCACCCACCTTGTACCCCAATGGTACACATCCCTTATTCAAGGTCACGTCAAACATTAACTCACACAACCCCAGGTATGCCAAACCATTTCAAATCACCAAGAAAACAATTTCAATAAAACATTTCCTTTTATTGGAAAAATATAATCCAAATCATGTTTTACAATTCCATAAAATCCCAATTTTAAAATCACTATTTTAAAATCAAGAACACAAGCACTTCATTGAAATACCCAATTTTCCAGATTTCCCCAATTTGCAAAATCATCACCAAGAAGGGTTTCCAACTATTTCTAAACATAAAAATCACAACCAATTCAACATAAAATATTAAATTTTAAATCATTAAAATCAGTTCTACTATGTTTATTCGAGTGATAATCCACCTACCTTGAAGGTTTTTCTGAAAATCAACAACGGACAAAGAACGCTCTAGAAACTAAGTTGATTCTCCACAAAAACGGCCATAGATCCCTTATCATACCACTAAAAAGTATAAATCTCATCATATTTAGAAGAAAAAATCTTAGATATACCCATAATAGGTGTACATATAATAAATAATTTGAATAGGGGAAGTATATCTAAGTAGATCTAAAGAAACGTCATGAGAAAGATGAAGAACATCACTACCCGCAAGAATCAGGCTTTCAAATGCCATGGGAGGGTTCCAGATTGGTTCATAAATTCTAGGGAGAGTTTATCCAACCTTAAATAGAGGTAAATATTAAATTATGGTCATTTATGGTCAAAAATGAGGAAGTAAGAGAAAAAAATAGTAAGATATAAAAAAAATAGATCTTACTTTTTCCCTATGGGCAGTTAGTCTGCACGGTTAGGAAAACGATGAACTAACCGTGTGTTCTCCATAGACCGTGCACGAATCCTTTGTCCCCAAAACCATATTGAAAGTTTACCAAACTCTCCCATTCTCCACCCATACACTTTATAATCATAAAAAGCATCAATTAATGGTTACATACCAAAAACCGAGGTTAATAAATGATATATAGGAAAAAAATTATTTCAGATATATAATAAACTTATATATATTATACATTAAGCTTGAACAGGTAGGAAGAAAGTAAAGACTTAAGGTAAGGGTTTTCTCATGTCACTTTTTATATCAATGAGATAAATGCCTTATTCACCACTAATTTCTTTTGTGTGGTGAATATAATTCACATTAATGTATTATATTATTATTATAATTAAATTTGTGGTTATTGACATATCCATTTTATGGTATTTATTTCATGTGTTTTATGGTTCAAAATTTACCAAATCGTTAATGTAATTTTTTCTCAGGTTTCCTTCTTTGATAATCATGTCATGTTATGCATAAATATTTCTTATGGCATGTATATACTTCCCTTTTACATGATATATCATGAATATTATTCTTTAATGATATTTTAAACTTTATTTAATGTTAATATCTCATGTATAGTATTGTTCAATGATACCAAAGTGGTGATACTTTATTCATACAATCTAATCATTTATCAGGATTTTTTATGATTATGCTTCCTTTGTTGAAATATTAGGATCTGTATCTCGAGAAGACCTATTAAATTTATTATCATATGATTCTACATGATATATTCATGTATTAGTACCATTTTACATTATTTGGTACTTAATATATTTAAGAAAATGTTTTTTATGAAAATACGACTTTATTTCTCCTTTCATTCCAAAATATGTGTTCCTTCAAAGTTGTGTTTTCTAAAAATATGTTCAAAAATGTTTTACTATCATCATAAGATGTTATATTAAATTTTTACCCAGGTTTTACCTTTTTACAATGTAACTCCTAGACCCCAGTTACCCAGAGTCGGTGGATTATTTTAATACATTATCATGATTACAAGGAATCAAGTCCCAAAGGACTGATTAGTTTAACATTCTTGTAAAATATATTACATACATGAATGTTACATTACACTTCATAACATACAAAACAACATAAATAATCCTTTATGAATGCCATTATTCCCTTTTCTTAACCCTTTTTATCAATCACAATATACTTCATGGAATCCTGGGAAAAAATAACACATAGAAAGGGGTGAGCTCAAACGCTCCTTAAGGGTAGGAAATATAGAAGAAACATTCACAAATAAGCATAAACATTTAATGAAATGTATAACTAAAACAAAAGCCTTTTAAACTTAGGCTTCACCATAGTATGGAAAAAATAAAATAAAATAATTCCATTTACTTATTCACATGGATATTCTACTAATCTAATAATCACTTGCAATATTAATAACCACTTTCATAATGATGGAATTCATAATGCCAGACTATCATATCCACATAGCCAAGGCCTCGTTCCAAGACTATAAATAATAATTTGTCAAGGCCTTGTGCCAAGACACTACTTTGTCTCATGAGACCTACTGATCCATCGAGGAGCTATAGTGGGCTCCACCCATCACATATTAAGTCCAATGAATTCCTATATGAAAAGGTTTAAACATAACATAAACATTCGTATTAAAACTAGCATACGAAATGTAAATACTTCATCTATAAAGCACGAATGGTATAAGAATAATATATCCACAGTCAAACACATCACAAAAACTTCAAACCAATATGGAAGTTTTGTATCATAATAAATCAACATCAAATAGACTTAAAATCCATTAATGGATGTTGACATAGATGAAATCAAAACTATTTGAGAGAAATATCTCTTTTTTGAAATCATTTAAAAGTCACACATTTATTAAGTAAGTAATTTATAAGAGATTTTTGGAATCAAAGTATCCCATTCCACTTCAAAACATTTGAAAAGAAATATAATTTCAAAACATTCATGTCCATATAAATAAATCCTTAAAATCATTTTAAAAACATAGACATTAATTAAAAATATTTAGAAAGATAAATCTTTAAAACATTTAAAATTCTATTTTTTGATAAAGAGTCCCTTTCAGAAATTCTTAAAATTTTTATTTTGAAATCATTTAAAAGTCACATAATTATTAAATAAAACATTTACTTTGAAAATATTCTTATAATCTTGTAAGGGAAGCTTAAACGATTTTATAATGGCGGAGAATAGCCGCACCCTGCTTATAAGTTAAAAAAACATTCTTACCTTAATTTTGTCGAAAAGGTTAAAAGCACCTTGTATGGAAAATGACAGAATGATTCCTTTATAAACCTCTTATAAAAATTCAAAAAAGAGTAAAATTAATTTAACCCATATTATTTGTAAATAGTAAAAAAAAATTGAAATACATTTTGAAGAAACATGGATATGGATGATAAAGAAATCCCAGTAGATTATTACTTATAAACAACCTCAGATAATGAAAAGATTGCGAAATAAAGCCTTAACTTGTATATTTCCTTGGATGGGGGTAGGTTAACCTCCTGTATAATGGTGAAATAATTGTTATTAAATTATACAAGAATCATATACATTCATATGATATCATATATGATCTTTTAACATTTCTTTGTTAATAATATCATAGAATTATCGTTGTTTCGGGTGTTAACTTACTCGTTTTCTTTTATATGTTTTGTTATGTAAGCTGTGGTTGTAATGGATAGGTTGTATATTATTCATATACAAAATTATATCAAGTCCTTAAACATTATTTTTAAATCATTAAATGATAATTATACTTGAATGGATACGATAGAGAATGAATCTCATCGCGTTCGTGGAGACGGTAGTCCGTACGTACGCACGAGCGAAAATATCATTCTTTTGATATTAAAATAATATATAATTGGATGGTATATCATATATACAGAATAATTATCATGTTATATTTATTATTTACATGAATTATAAATCATTATTATACCCATCTAAATAATAATTTATTGAATTACAATTACACCACGACGTGGAGACGGTAAGTCGTATGTACGCACGTATGGTGACATGATATTAAATGGATGGATAGAATACTGAAACATGGTTGTAAAATGTTTATAATAACATCAAGGTATATATAATATACATGATTTATTATTTTATAATGGTAATTACAAAGAAAGAAGAAGTGGAAGAAGAAATGAACTTGAAAAAGTGTGGTGAAATCATTACCTCTTATTCGGGTTCTTCCTTATGATTTGATAAAAAGGGCTCATTAAGTTGGCTTTATGACTAAAGGAAGGCCTCTAGGATGTAGTGAGGGAAGTTGAGAGAGTATGTTGGCAGGGTTTGGCATAACCAAAAGGCTTTTAAGGTGTGAATTAATGAGAAGGAGGAGTTTCCTTTTATAAGAGGGGTGAGGGGCACCTTTGGAAAAGCTAGAAATATTATTTTATAATAAATTCATATTCAATTTCTAATGGCTCCAAATTGAATTATTTAAAGGTTAAGGTGGGTATGGGTTGAAAAGAACTCAACCAATAAAATTTAGACAGGTTTGGGTTACTATATTAACCTTATCTTTAAGTATTAACTCTTAGTTAATTTGTTTTACTTTTACAATGTCTCTTTGTATTTTTATATTATATGTTTAATAAACTTAATATATACATCCAAGAGACCCCCAAGTTTTCCATTAATGACACACCTATCATGATATAAGTCTCTTTTCTGAACCGTAGATTTTTAGGAATTTAATATCAATTAATAATATAATATTTGTTTTAAAAACTTTTATGTCTATTTTGACACTATTCAATAATTAATTTTTGTGAAACTCATAAAAAAATTATTACTTCCAAAAAAGCCAATTAAATCAATAATATTATGTCATATTAATATATAAAATTAGTTTAATTCAATAAAAGTCTCCAATTATATTTATTTGGGTATTTATAATATCAATTATTTTAATTTTTCACTATTATGGTAATTACTACATCATCATTGTGTCATAAATAAATTAAATTATTTAATGTCTAAAAATTATAAATAAAATATAATTATGTAGTAAATATTTTTATATTTATAATTAATATTTATAGTCGAAAATACAACATATATAACCCTATGTAAAAAAAATTTCTAAAATATATATGCTTGTGTCATTTTTGTATTCATTTTAACGTAATTAATATAAAGTGTCATTATCACTTACAAGTGGCTTCATGGGGTCCAAAAATCAACACAAAGATGCCCATGGTCAGACATGTATCAACCAAGAAGTTTAGGACACGTTTTAGGGTAATTTTTTTGTTATTATAATATTATTTTTTTAACCCTTATTTATCGGATTTACCCTTTAACCATGGTAAATAAAATATTTACCGAAGTAATTATTCAAAATATCTTAAAAACGTTACCTGATTACACAATTTGAACAACCAGATTCCAAATATTGAATCCATTTTCCCAAATTCAAAACACATAAGTGGCAGAAATTAATTGAAAATTAATTCCCGTTGTTAAAACAAAAAAGTGTGTTTTTAAGAGATAATAACTATCAAAAGATTGGCACTTTTTTATGTCTGGTTTAATTGTGAAATTATGCCCAATGACAAAAAGTGAATTAAATGGTAAAAATATATTCTAAATATACTTTAAAAACACTCAAATTCATAATTTATCAATATGAATTATTTCGATTAAAAAGTATTTTTTAATTAAAATTTAGTAATTTTCACTATTCATCAAAATATGAAAGTTATCCGAAAAGTACCAAAATTTCACCCTAGGATAATTTTGATATTCGAAATGCAAAATTGAAGTACATTTTGAGAGATAAAATTTATAAAATTTCAAAAACATAGGTATTACTATTCATAATGGCTAGTTTGATTGGTTGTGGTGTGTTAGAACTCGATGTTTCGTACAACACACGCTATCGTATTATTCAAAGAGAAGTGTACCGTAGAAGCTTGGGGTGTAACATTGTAAAAAAAATTTATGTCCCCATTCTAACGAACAAATTTATTTATTCAAATTGAATATATAAAAGTTTAAAATATTGGATTTAAAAAGAATCACTATTAAAGTTGGTAAAAGTGCATTTTCGAAAAATACATCTTTTATCTGAAAAAAGGAATTTTTTCTTACATTATGTCTAAGAAACTCATAATATGGATTCTAAAATTATAAGGATTATATAAAGCTTAAAATTTAGTTAATACTATTCATAACCTCTTTTGAAAGTCTTGTTTTGTAAGTCATGGTGCGCTTTAACTCGGTGTTGAATGTAGTGCAAGTTATTGAATTATTTTGAATAAATAACACACTATGAAATATTGGGGTGTTACATTCTCCCCTCCTTCAATATTTTGCGTCCTTGCACTTTGAAATTGGTCTTAGAAAATAAAAGTTTGAAAATAGAAAATATCTTTGTGGAAAACCCACATCTAAAATTGGGATACTAAAATTTAGTCTTAATATGAGGAAAAGAGAAATGAAAGGGTCACCACCAAATTTTGATCTTGATTAGGAGAACATTGGTGGAAATTAGAGACATATAATTGGAGTAAAAACATAAATATTTATAGGTGGTGATTGAGGTCATCAATCACAAACAAGTGTTAAATTTGGGTCCTTAAATTCATCAATATATGATGATTTGAAATATCATCAGTTCAACAAAACACAGGGTATTATGATAACTCATTTTTGGTTTTAGGATTCCTTAAATAAATTATACTAATTAATTTCTTCATAGAATAAGAGATCAATAAAAATATATTCTTGACAAGTAGAGTTCCATCCTTTAACTAATTTCTACCACAAACTCATCTTTCACTCTAAAAGATAATAGAATGTAAAAAATATTCTATTTATCTTATTCGTTTAGGGTTCCAAAAAAAGAATTTATAATTAATCTACCAGATCTTTTAAAAGACTACATTATTTAATCCCGGACATTATGTGGGCCAGTGGTAGGTGATACACCCTTGTCGCCCTTCGATTGTGGGTTCAAGTCTTGCGGTCTTGCCAGATGCGATGGGTTACCGCCCAACCTCCGGGTTTTCCTTTTATAGAAATCCAAAAATAATCCAAACTAGAACTTTCCAAAATGCTTTAGTCCAAAAATGAAGATCCTTTTTGCTGCGTAATAACATATGAACACCTTCATCGTGTTTTATTTTATAACACTACAACATCCTGAATTACCATAAAACCTTATTGATTACATTCATGATCCCTTATTCCTTAGATAATAATGGATATACTCCTTCAATCCTAAAATGTTGTAAACCCCAACAATGATGGAATATACAAATCATTAATCAGTTTCAAGGTAGTCAAGAATATCCAATATAATTTATCCAAATCAATCATGTATTATTCCAAAATCACTACCTCAGTATCAGAACTATATTATGGTTTATCAGTCTCTCAACCATATATTTTCCAAAAATTTATCCTGTTATTGAGTCACTTTTCTTTGTTCCACACAATCTCATGTCCTTAATGAAATAGTATTGAAGTACAATCCTTATATACTCCATAATTATTATAACAAGTACATTGTTGATACAACACTCAAATGACATAATCAACATAAGAACTCTAATCATTCCTCTTCATCTTTGGTAGTATCATAACTTGATTATTATCCAATAGCATCATTTGCGGCATAGTCTGATGACTGGGACATAGGTTCGCGTAGTGTCCAAACTCCTTGAAAATGAAGCATTGAACAATTTAAACCATTTTCCTACCCTTGCAGTCACGTACTATGTGCCCTTTTTCTCCACACTTATAACAAACTCCCATTCCTTTCAGGCAATTTCCAGGGTGTTTCTTCCCACAGTTATCACATATGGGGAAATTCTTCTTTTCCCTCTTCCCTTTATCCATCTTTCTCTCTTCCATCCTTTTCTTCTCTTCATTCACTTCAAAGCCATAGGACTCAGTAAACTCTTTAGTTATCTTATCCACACATAATACTATTTCTTCATATGATGATAATATGTGGGAGACTATTTCCCTTCTAAATGATGTCTTAATACCATGAAAGATATGATCCTTCTTACTCTTTGGATCATACGTATTACTGGAGTTCATATTCCTTCTACTGAGCACCATTTCTATACAATAGCATAAACTAGGTCAGTTTAGGAATTGCAATAAATAATTCCTAATGCAAATTGAATAGTTTATGGATATAATCCATAATCATAAAAAAATGTTTTCTTTGAGTAAGTATATACTCATGATCCCTTCATAATGGTTTGTAAATAAAATGAGAATTATCCTAAGAATATCCCTCAGGAGTGTCGTAACCAAGAGTGCAGCAAGGCCCGTTGTCATGCACAAGTTCCTGTTCGAGTCTAGCTCAAAGAGGTGTTTTCAGGTTTTACCCCTAGGTACAACTGTGCCAGAGCCGCCTCTACCTGCTTGTATCCATACAGGGATGTATTGCTCAGAAAACTCACAAAATATCTAAAATACCAAAATTCTAGGAAGTTCTTATATACTAATCCTCAAAGCCTATTTTAGGGTTATGTGCTCTAATCAGAGTTTATCTAAATCAAGTTTCCATGGTTATTGCTAAACTTCCTCTGATACCAACTGTAATGTCCCGACCCCAATTACCAAGAGTTGGTGAATTATTTTAATACATTAGCATGATTACAAGGAATCAATTCCCAAAGGACCGATCAGTTTAGTAGTCTTGGAAAATATATTACATACAGGATTGTTACATTACACTTCATAACATACAAAACAACATAAATAATCCTTTATGAATGCCATTATTCCCCTGTCTTAACCCTTCTTATCAATCACAATATACATCTTGGAATCCTGGGAAAAAATAAAACATAGAAAGGGGCGAGATCAAATGCTCCGTAAGGGTAAGCAATACAGCAGAAACTTTCATAAAAAAGCATAAACATTTAAGGAAATGGATAACTAAAACAAAAGCCTTTTAAACGTAAACTTCAACATAGTATGGAAAAAATAAAATGAAATAATTCCCTTTACTTATTCACATGGATATTCTACTAATCTAATAATCACATGCAATATCAATAACCACTTTCATAATGATGGAATTAATAATGCCAAACTATCATAACCACATAGCCAAGGCCTCGTGCCAAGACTACAAATAAGATTTTGTCAAGGCCTTGTTCCAAGATACCAGTTTGTCTCATGAGACCTACCGATGCATCGAGGAGCTATATCGGGCTCCACCCATCACATATTAAGTCCAATGCATTCCCATATGAAAAGGTTTAAACATAACATAAACATTCGTATTAAAACTAGCATACGAAATGTAAATAATTCATCCATAAACCACGAATGGTATAATAATAATACATCCACAATCAAACACATAACAAAAACTTCAAAACAATATGGATGTTTTGTATCATAATAAATCAACTTCAAATAAACTTAAAATCCATCAAAGGATGTTGACATAGAAGAAATCAAAACTATTTGAGAGAAATGTCTCTTTTTTTGAAATCATTTAAAAGTCACACATTTATTAAGTAAGTAATTTAAAGGAGATTTTTGGAATCAAAGTGTCCCATACCACTTTGAAACTTTTGAAAAGAAATATCATTTCAAAACATTCATGTACATATAAATAAATCCTTAGAATAATTTTAAAAACATGGACATTAAATAAATATATTTAGAAAGATAAATATTTAAAACATTTAAAATTCTTTTCTTTGATAAAGAGTACCTTTCAGAAATTCTTAAAATATTTATTTTGAAATCATTTAAAAGTCACATAATTGGGGTTATAGCTTACCAGTTGGAAATGCCGCCAAGTCTCTCCAAAGTTCATGATGTGTTCCACGTATCACTATTAAGAAAATACATGCCTGAACCAACGCATGTACTCACCTATGAGAAAGTAGAACTGGAACCCGATCTGTCTTATTGCGAAGAGCCCATCAGGATTCTTGATACTAGAGAACAAGTGCTGAGAAACCGGACGACTCGTCTTGTAAAAGTAAATAGGGTAATTAAGGGTAAAATGATATTATTACTACCCTAACACATGTCCTAATTCTATTGGATAAGTATAGTTCGACAAAAAAAACCTTATGAATAAAATATGAACCTCTTTGGTACACTAAGATTATATTAGGATTATTATTATTATTTTATTTGAACAATAGTTAGAAGAGTTAAAATCAAAGTTTAATAGATAAAAAAAATTATATAGGGTTATACATATGATAAATTCAACTATAAATATTCATTAGAAAGATAAAAATATTTCATACATATTGGTATTTTATTAATATTATTTAGACATTAAATTATATAATTTATTTATGACACAATGATGATGCGGTAATTACCTAATTAATGAAATATTAAAATAATTGATATTATAAATATCCAAATAAATGTAATTTGAGACTTTATATGAATTACATAAATTTTATAGATTAATATGACATATTAGGGTTGGTTAGAAGAATTTTGTTCGACGTAATAATGCTGTTATGAATTTAGAAAAAAACAAAATACCAAATAGTGTCAAAATTGACATAAAAGCGTTTTTAAAACAAATATTATATTATTAATTGATATTATATTCCTAAGAATCTAAGGATTGTCCAAAAGGCTTATAAAATGATATTTTTATCATTAATTAACCACTTGGGATTCTCTTGGAAATATATAGTAAGTTTATTAACCATATAATATAAAAATACAAAGAGACATGGTAAATGTCAAACTATTTAACTAAGAGTTAAATCCAAAAGTTAAGGTTAATATAGTGACCCAAACCTGTCTAAATCATATTTTTTGAGTGGTTTTTGACCCATCCACACCTTATACTTTAAATAATCTATTTTGGAGCCATTATAAACCGAAAATTATTTAATTATAAAATAATATTTATATCTTTTCCTAAGGTGCCCCTCACTCCTCTTATAAAAGGGCACTACACCTTCTCTCTAATTCACACCTTAAAAGCCATTTGACTTGGCCAAAATCTACCCAAATACCTTCTAAACTATCTTCCCTTCATTCTAGAGGCCTTATTTTAGTTATAAAACCAACTTAAGGATCCCTTTTAATCAAATCAAAAGGAAGAACCCAAATAAGAGGTAATAATTTCAACACCCTCTTTCAGGTTCTTTTCTTCTTACACTTATTCTTTATTTATTATTTACATTCTAAAATAATAACTCCAGTATCTTATATATACTGCGATGTTATTATAAATATGGTACATCCATATTCATTATTCTATCCATCCTTTGAATGGGATGTCACCATACGTGCGTACGTACAGATTACCATCTCCACGTCGTAGTGTAATTGTTATTCAATACATTATTAATTTGATGAGTATAATAATGATGTTTAATTCATGTAAATAATAAATATAACATGATAATGATTCTGTATATATGATATACCATCCAATTATATTTTATTTTAATATCAAAAGAATGATATTTTAGCTCATGCGTACGTACGGATTACCGTCTCTACGAACGTGATGAGATTCATTCCCCATCATATCCATTCAAGAATAATTTTCATTTAATTATTAAAAATAATGTTTAGATACTTGATATAATTCTGGATATGAATAAGATACATCCCATCCATAACAAATATGAATCACATAACAAAGAATATAATTTAAAACGAATCCGTTAACACCTGAAACGACGACAATACTAAGATATTATTAACAAAGAAATGTTAAAATTTCATATATGATATCATATTAATGTATATGATTCTTTTATAATTTAATAAAAATTATTTCACCATTATACATGAGGTTAACCTGCCCTCAACCAAGGAAAATTACAAGGTAAGGGTTAATTCTGCAATCTCTTCATTATCCGAGGTTGTTTATACATAATTATCTACTGGGACCTCTTTATCATCCACATCCAAATTTCTTAAAAATGTATTTCAAAATATTCTTACTATTTTATAGAATGTGGTTTAAATTCATTTACACCATTTTTTGACTTTTTATAATATTTTTATAAAAGAATCATTCCGTCGTTTTCCAAACAAGATCATTTTTAACATTTTCAACAAAATCAAGGTAAGAATGTCTTCTTCTAACTTATACGGCGGGTGCGGCTATTTCCCGTCATTATAAAATTGTTGAATCTTCCCTTACAAGATTATAAGAATATCTTCAAAGTAAATTTTTTCTTTTATAATTACGTGACTTTTAAATTATTTCAAAAAATATATATTTCTCTCAAATAGTTTTGATTTCATCTATGTCAACATCTTTTGATAGATTATAAGCTTATTTGAAGTTGATTTATTATGATAAAAAACTTCCATATTGTATTGAAGGTTATGTGATATGTTTGACTGTGGATGTGTTATTTTTATACCATTCATGGTTTATATAGAAAGTATTGACATTTATTATGCTAGTTTTAATATGAATGTTTATGTTATGTTTAAACCTATTCATATGAGGAATGCATTGGACTTAGTATGTGATGGGTGGATCCCACTATAGATCCTCGAGGCATCAGTAGGTCTCATGAGACAAACTAGTTTCTTGGCACAAGGACTTGACAAAATCTTATTTGTAGTCTTGGCACAAGTCCTTGACTATGTGGTTATGATAGTCTGCCATTATGCATTCCATCATTATGAAAGTGGTTATTGATATTGCATGTGATTATTTGACAAGTAGAATATCCATGTGAATAAGAAAATGGAATTATTTCATTTTATTTTTTCCATGTTATGCTGAAGTTCATGTTTAAAAGGCTTTTGTTTTAGTTATACATTGCCTTAAATGTTTATGCTTACTTATGAAAGTTTCCACTATATTGTTATTCTTACTGAGCATCTAAGCTCACCCCTTTATATTTTTTATTTTTTCCAGGATGTGAAGAATTATTTTATGAATGTCCTATAGGGATAGTATTAGGGGATATGAGTGTATACTATGGAGAATATGTTGTTGTATTTTTCCATTTTATCTTGTAATGTAAGACTTATGATTGTATCTAGTGTTTCTATGGCTAATAAACTAATTGGTCTTTTGAGGCATGATATTTTGTGATCATGCCAATGTTATGTAATAATGCACCGACTCTGGGTAACTTGGGTCAAGGTGTTACAGTTGGTATCAGAAGAAGTTTTGTACAATCCTTGAGAACTAGATTTAGATAAACTCTGATTAGAGCACATGGACCTAAGATGGACTTTGAGGATTAGTATAAAAAAACATTCTATAATTTTGGTATTGTAGAGATTTTGTGGGTTTTCTGAGAAATACATCCCTCTCTAGATACTATCAAGTAGAGGTGGCTCTAGCACAGATGTACCTAGGGGTAAAACCTGAAAACACCGCTTTGAGCTAGACTCGAACGAGAACTAGTGCATGACAACGGGCCTTGCTGCACTCTTGGTTACGACACTCTCAGGGTATATGCTTAGGATAAATCTCATTATCTTTACAAACCATTATGAAGGATTTATGAGTATGTACTTCCTCAAAGAATTTTTTTTTATGATTATGGATTATATCCATAAACTATTCAATTTATGTTAAGTGTTTTTCAAGTTTGGATTTGTGTACTGTGATTCATAAACTAATCTAGTGTATGAACTTTTTTAGAAATTGCTCCTGTGGAAGGAATGGAAACCATATCAATGCACACAATCCATGTATGGATTTACCTCATGATTAAGATAATTATTGTGGAGTTGGTGATGCAACTGGTGCTGATCAGGGAATCATTATATTGGAACAACTCACTCGGGTTAGGAATAATAACCTTACCCATATGGAGCACCATGATTCGCGGCATGGAGGATCTATGTTAGATCGCTTCATGACGAAACAAACACCAACATTCAATGGTAGTACAAATCCATTAGTGGTTGAGAAATGGATAAATTCCATAGAGAAAATATTTCATGCCTTGGGGAGTAGTGAAAGGGAAAAGGTTGTCATAGTAATTTACAGCCTCACTAGAGATGCTGATCAAAAGTGGTCATTGATTCAAAATACAATGGAAGACGATGATGTATAAAATATGGAATGAAGGGAGTTTAAAGATATTTTAATAGAAAAATACTTTCCTCATGATCATTGAGCAGATATGGAAGGAAAATTTCTAAGTCTGAGGCAAAAGGAGTATGATAATGTTGCAAAGTATGAGTATAACATTTCAAGGTTAGAAAGGCATGCTGCAGATTATATACATAACCCAAGAAGTAATATTGATCATTTCTTTGATGGGTTAGAACTGTTTCTTTATTGAGCATTTGTCTCACAATCCTTCTCATCGTATGAAGATATTGTCTCGTGTGCTATCAAGACAGAAAAGGAATTATCTAAGGCTTATGACTTTAAAGAAATGCAAGAGAAGAAGACATTTGATGATCACTCTGGAAATAGAAATAAGGGGAAGAAGTGAAAAGTTGAATATCCGTCCTGTTGTAAATGTTGGAAGAAACACCCTGGTACATGCTTGAAGGGAATGGGAGTCTGTTACAAGTGTGGTGAAAAATTCCACCAAGCTCGTGATTTCTTGGGGAAGAAGGAAGCTACCAATGGTCAATGCTACAATAGCAGGGAGACATGAAATTATGAAAATTAATGTTCTAAGATTCAGGGAAACTTACATCAGAAAAGGCCAAGGGATCAAGGCTAAGCTTATGCGATCACTACTACTATGGTTGAAGCTCCGAAAGACATGGTGGCAGGTAATTTAATGGTTTCCTCAGGTTTAGGCAATGCTTTATTTGATTCTGGGTCATCCCATTGTTTCATATATTCCCATTTTGCTAAGAAAATTAGATATTTCCGATTTGATTTAACAAGGGAGTTGCCAGTAAAAACTACTAAAGGAAGAATCATTGCAATAAGGTTTTGTGAATCAGTCCCCATTAGAGTATATAAATGTTCTTTATCTGGTAATCTCATCGTCATACCCATGATTGAATTTGTTATAATCCTCAGAATGGATTTCCTTTCAGACCATGATGCCAAAATTTATTGTAAGAAGAAGGAGGTGACTATTTTTTATGACGATGATAAGAAACACCTTATGTTTAGAGCAGAATCATTACCACTTAATTCTTATCTAGATCCACACCCAATAGCTCAACTAAATTAAATTATTGGGGAGTAAGAGAATGAAATAACTGTGGGTGAGGAAAGGAATGTTCAAATAGAGGATTTTCCTATTGTTAAATAATATGTTGATTTTTTTCCAAATGATTTACCTGGACATCCTCCAGAATGAGAAATTGAGTTTTCCATTGACCTAATTCCTGGTTCAAGGCCCATATCGAAGACCCCTTATAGAATGGACACTGTGGAATTAGAGGAACTAAAGAAACAACTAGAGTAATTGAGTAATAAGGGATTTATTTTCCCCAGTGTTTCTCCATGGGGATCCCCTATTCTTTTTGGTAAGAAGAATGGCGGATCTATGAGGTTGTGCATTGACTACAGGGGGATCAATGTTATAACAATAAATAACAAGTATCCCCTACCTCGTATTGATGATTTATTCGACCAAATTCATGGATCTCAATATTTTTCAAAGATTGAGCTTTGATCTGGATATCATCAGTTGTGCGTGAAGAAGGAAGACATTCCGAAAACAGCATTTCAAACTAGGTACGAGCATTACGAGTTTACAGTAATGCCTTTTGGGCTGACTAATGCACCCTCTGTTTTCATGGGTCTAATGAACAGAGTTTTCAAAGAATAACTTGATGACTTTGTAGTGGTATTTATTGATGATATCTTGGAATACTATAAAAGCTACGAAGATCATTAAAATCACTTGCGCATTATCCCGAAGACTCTGAGTAGACATGAATTATATGGGAAGTTTAGCAAGTGTGAATTCTAGCTTTAGGAGATTTCTTTTCTTGGACATATTGTCTCAAAGGATGGAATCTGTATTGATCCTTCTAAGACAAGAGAAATCCACGAATGGCCAGAACCAATGACTATAACCATGGTACGTAGTTTTATTGGCTTATCAGGTTATTATCGACGTTTTTTCTAGAATTTTTCCCGATTGGATAACCCATTAACAAAGCTCGCGTGTAAAGGGATTAATTTTTTTTGGAAAAATGAGTGTGAAGAATGTTTTGAAGAATTGATGAGAAGATTAGTCAATGCTCATATATTGAATCTACCATTGGGGAATGATGGGTTTGTTAATTATAGTGATGCTTCAAAGAAAGGAATTGGTAGTGTCCTTATGCAGAATGATAGGGTTATTGCATATGCATCATGATAGCTAAAAATTCATGAGAAAACTATCCTACTCATGATCTTGAGTTAGCAGCTGTAATATTTTCTTTGAATATATAGAGACACTATCTATATGGTGAAAAATGTGAGATTTATACTGATCATAAGAGTTTGAAGTATATTTTCTCACAGAAATAACTCAGCATGAGGTAAAGGAGATGGATTGAACTACTCAAGGATTATGATTGCACGATACACTACCACCCGGGGAAGGTAAATAAGGTGAAAGATGCTTTGAGTAGAAAGGATCATAAAGTTTTGAACAAGATGAGAGTTGAAAGGGATTCTATTTTCATGGATCTAGTGAAGATGGATATGGGAATTACCATAGAAGGTGAAACATCAATACTTTTTCAAATGGTTGCCATACCATCTTTACTAGAAAGGATATAGAGTTCTCATACCAATGATGAAGAATTTAAAAATAAGATTAAAGCTGTGAATGATGGGAGATTGAGTGACTTTGTGTATGAAGATGGAATTTTGAAATTTGGGAAGAGAATTTCTGTTCCCGATATACCTGATCTAAAAATGGAATTGTTGGATGATTCTCATAGTTTCAATTTCTCTATACACCCTAGGAGCACCAAAATGTATAGAAATTTGAAGCAACATTTTTGGTGGGACAACATGAAGAGGGAGATTTTTGATTTTGTGTCAAGATGTATGGTTTGTCAACAAGTGAAAGCTGGAAGGCAACAGCCTAGATGAGTCATGAAACCTCTTCCCATAACTGAGTGGAAATGGGATAATATTATGATGGACTTTGTCGTGGGACTACCAAAGACTCCTAGAAGGAACGATGCAATATGGTTCATTGTTGATCTTCTTACCAAGTCAGCACATTTTCATGCTATAAATGAAGATTTACCACTTGAACGTCTAGAAAGATTGTATATTAATAAATTTTTAAGACTTAATGGAGTACCCCTATCTATTGTTTCTGATCATGATCCATGTTTTACATCAAGATTCTGGAAAAGTCTTCAGAAAGCCTTGGATACTGAACTTCATTTGAGCACTACCTACCACCACCAAACTAATAGACAATCAGAACAGACTATTGAAACCATAGAAGACATGTTGAGATCTTTCTCACTAGACTTTCAGGGTATGTGGGATAAGTATTTACCTCTGATGTAATTTTCCTATAACAATTGCTTCCATTCAAGTATTCAGATGGAACCATATGAAGCGTTATATGGAAAGAGATGCCGCACACCAACCTATTGGGATGATGTTGGTGAAAGAAAACTTGTAGGCCCAGAACTTGTGGAGGAAAAAATTGAAAACTTGAAGGTTATCCAAACCCACATCAAAGCAGCTCAAAGTAGGCAGAAGGGCTATGCTGATAACCGAACAAAGGATTTGGAAATTTAGGTAGAAGATCATGTTTTCTTGAAGGAATCTCAATATAAGGGTGTTATACGTTTCGGTAAGAAAGGAAATTTAGTCCAAGTTACATCGGACCATTCAATATTCTAGAACTAATTGGGGTTGTAGCTTACTAGTTGGCAATGCCGCCAAGTCTCTCCAAAGTTCATGATGTCTTCCACGTATCGCTATTGAGAAAATACATGCCTGACCCAACGCATGTACTCACCTATGAGAAAGTAGAACTGGAACCCGATCTGTCTTATTTCGAAAAGCCCATCTGGATTCTGGATACTAGAGAACAAGTGCTGAGAAACCGGAAAAATCGTCTGGTAAAAGTTCTATGGAGAAACCATAATATGGAAGAGGCAACATGGGAACTCGAGGAACTTATGATGAAGAACCACCTGAGTCTTTTTATGTAGTAATATTCTATAAATTTCAAGGAAAAAATTATTTGAAGGAGGGTAGAATCTAACACCCCAAGCATTCATGATATTCTTCTCTTTGAATAATACAGTAGTGTGTGTTGTACGCAACTTCGAGTTATAACACACCACAACCAATCAAACTAGCCGTTATGAATAGTATTACCCTCTTTTTGAAATTTTATAAATTATATCTATCAAAATGGACTTCATTTTTGGATTCTAGATATCTAAATTAGCCTAGGGTGAATTTTTGGTATTTTTTTGAAAACTTTCAATTTTTGATTAATAGTGAAAACACTGAGTTATAGTTTAAACCCGAATTTTTATTTAAATAATTATTTATTTTATTTAAATTAATTTTAGGTAAAAATAGACTCATAATACCTATATAACTTCAATTTAATTCATTGGAGTCAATTTATAATTATTTTAGATATATAAAAATTTTATAGAACTTTTCACCGTCTTTTACCAACCTCCTAGGAGAATTTGCAAATCCACATAAAATTTAATTTTACCGGTTATGTAAGTGGAATTTAGAAAACATGAGAGACACAGTTAATATCAAGGAGTAAAATGGGGTTCAATAAGATAAAAATAATTTTTGTTGAATAGTAACTTTTTACTTCATTTACCACGGTTAAAAGTAAATAGTGTAATTAAGGGTAAAAATGATATTATTATTACACTAAAACATGTCATAATTCTGTTGGATAAGTATAGTTTGACCAAAAACAACCTTATAAATAAAATATGAACCTATTTGGTCCACTTTTATTAGATTAGGACACTTATTATTATTTTATTTAAAGAAGAGTTAAAATAGTTAAAATCAATGTTTAATAACTAAATAATTTTTAATATAGGGTTATACATAAGATAAATTCAACTATAAGTATTAATTAGAAATATATAAATATTTCCTACATAATGGTATTTTATTTATATTTTTTAGACATTGAATAATTTAATTTATTTATGACACATTGATGGTGTAGTAATTAACTAATTAATGGAATATGAATATAATTGATATTATAAATATCCAAATAAATATAATTTTAGACTTTTTATGAATTACAGTAATTTTATAGATTAATATGACATATTAGGGTTGGTTAGAAGAATTGTTTTTCAAGTAATAATGCTATTATGAATTAAAAAAAACAAAATACCAATTAGTGTCAAAATTGACATAAAAGTGTTTTTAAAACCAATATTATATTATTAATTGATATTCTATTCCTAAAAATCTAATGTTCGGCCAAAAGACTTATATAATGATAGGTGTATCATTAATGAACCAATTGGTGTTCTATTGGAAGTATATTGTATGTTTATTAACCATATAATATAAAAATACAAAGAGACACGGTAAATGTCAAACTATTTAACTAAGAGTTAAATCTAAACAATAAGGTTAATATAGTGAGCCAAACCTGTCTAAAACCTATTGGTTCAGTGGTTTTAGACCCATACCCACCTTATATTTTAAATAATCCATTTTTTATCTATTAGAAACCGAAAATAATTTTATTATAAAAAAATATTTCAAGCTTTTCCTAAGGTGTGCCTCACTCCTCTGGTAAAAGGGCACTCCCCCTTCTCTATAATTAACACCATTAAACCCATTTTTCTAGGCCAACCTCTGCCCAAATACCCTTTCAAAAATCCTATCTTAATCATAGATGCCTTCCTTTAGTCAGAAATCCAACTTAAGGAGCCCTTTTGATCAAATCAAAAGGAAGAACCTGAAGAAGAGGTAATAATTTCACCACCCTCTTTCAAGTTATTTTCTTCTTCCACATCTTCTTTATTTGTTATTTCCATAATAAAATAATATATCCAGTATATTCTATATACTGTGATGTTATTATAAATATGGTACATCCATATTCATTATTCTATCCATCCTGTGAATGACATGTCACCATACGTGCGTACGTACGGATTACCGTCTCCACGTCGTGGTGTAATTGTTATTCAATATATTATTATTTGTATGGTTACAATAATGGTGTGTAATTCATGTAAATAATAAATATAACATGATAATAATTCTTTATATATGATATAAAATCCAATTATATAATATTTTAATATCAAAAGAATGATATTTTCACTCATGCATACGTACGGATTACCGTCTCCACGAATGTGATGAGATTCATTTCCCATCGTATCCATTCAAGACTAATTTTCATTTGAAGATTAAAAATAATGTGTAATGACCTGATATCATTCTGGATATGAATAATATACATCCCATCCATAAAACATATGACTCAAAAAACAAATAATATAAAGGAAAATGAATTTGTTAACACCCGAAACAACGATAATACTAAGATATTATTAACAAAGCAATCCTAAAAGATCATATATGATATCATATTAATGTATATGATTCTTGTATAATTTAATAACAATTATATCACCATTATATAGGTGGTTAACTTACCCTCGATCAAGAAAAATTACAAGGTAAGGGTTAATTCTACAATCTCTTCCTTTTTCGGGGTTGTTTATACGTAATTATCTATGGGGACCTCTTTATCATCCACATCCATGTTTCTTAAAAATGTATTTCAAAACATTAATACTATTTTATAGACTATGGGTTAAAGACATGTATACCCTTTTTTGAGTTTTTATAATATGTTTATAAAGGAATATTTCCATCGTTTTCCAAACAAGTTCCTTTTTAACCTTTTCGAAAAAATTAAGCTAAGAAAGTCTTTTTTTAACTTATACGGCGGGTGCGGCTATTTTCTGCCATTATAAAATCATAGATGCTTCCCTTACAAGATTATAAGATTATTTTCAATGTAAATGTTTTCTTTTATAATTATGTGACTTTTAAATGATTTCAAAAAAGAGATATTTCTCTCAAATAGTTTTGATTTAATCTATGTCAACATCCTTTGATGAATTATAAGATTATTTGAAGTTGATTTATTATGATAAAAAACTTCCATATTGTAATGATGGTTTTGTGATATGTACGACTGTGGATGTTTTATTTTCATACCATTCATGGTTTATGGAGAATGTATTGACATTTCTTATGCTAGTTTTAATATGAATGTTTATGTTATGTTTAAACCTGTTCATACGAGGAATGTATTGGACATAGTATGTGATGGTTAGAGCCAGCTATACCTCCTTGATGCATCGGTAGGTATAATGAGAAAAACTAGTGTCTTGGCATGAGGCCTTGACAAATTCGTATTTGTATTTTTGGCAGAAGGCCTTGACTATGTGGTAATGATAGTCTGGCAATATGCATTCCATCATTATGAAAGTGGTTATTGATATTGCATGTGATTATTCAACTAGTATAATATCCATGTGAATAAGTAAATGGAATTATTTCATTTCATTTATGCCATTTTATTCTGAAGTTCAAGTTTAAAAAGATTTTGTTTTAGTTATACATTGCCTTAAATGTTTATGCTTAATTATGAAAGTTACCGCTATATTGTTATCCTTACTGAAAATCTGAGCTCACCCCTTTCTATGTTTTATTTTTCCCAGGATGTGAAAACGTATTTTAGGAATGACCTACATGGATAGTTTGAGGGGATATTAGTGTGGACTATGGAGACTATGTTGTTGTAGTTTTTCATTTTATCATGTAATGTAAGACTTATGAATGTATCTAGTGTTTCCAAGGCTACTAAACTAATTGGTCTTTTGAGAATTGATCTTTTATGATCATTCCAATGTTATGTAATAACGCACAGACTCTAGGTAACTGGGGTCGGGGTGTTACAATAAAATTTTATTTTTAAAGAATTGTTTTTCTTAATCTTTTGGAACCTTTTTTATTTTAATGTTTTTTTTCAATGAAAAGTTTTTAAAAATATTTTCAAATCTTCCTTCATAATTTTTCAAAAGGTTATTTTCAATGAAAATAATTTCAATGATTTCAATTTTTTATTTGTTTTCAAAATAATTTTCTAGAAAATTGTTTCTATAATGATTTCAAGACTTCTTTTAATGTTTTCAATGTAATTTAAAATATAAAAAATTCTAAATGTGTTCACGCTTTCTTCAGTTTTTTTCAAAGGAATAAATTTTCAAAATATTTTCAAGCTTCCTCTATATGTTTTCAATGCTATTTTAAAATAATAAGGTTTTCCAAATAATTTATATTTTCAAAAAAAATTGAAATTTTAAAATATATTTTCTTCAAAAAATGTTTTAAATGAAAATGTCAAGCCTTCTTTTTAAGAAACCAATTTTTGAAATGGTTTTATAAAAGTGATTTTCAAAGAAATATTGTTTTCCTTAAGAAATGTTCCATGTGACCTTTCAAAATCCTTCTCCATATAAGATTACATAATTTGTTAAATTATATGCTTTTCTAGTTATATGATCTAATAATACCATTCATATTCTTTCCTTAATGGTTTTTTGTTTTGATGGGATAATGTTCATGACACCAGTTTCTTTTCCATGGGTTATATACTTTTGAAACCCACATCTTTTCACATGTAATGATTTGTTAAAATGATTATGAGACCTATATATTTTCCATTGGTTATGATGTAATGAAATTCTAATGATACCAGTTTTATTTTGGGGTTATCATCTGAAGTTTATGAAACCTATCCTTTTTTATGGGATATGATATGATGAATGTTTTTTTATCTTATGGAAAATGCATGTGTGATTTCATTATTTGAATGTTGATACCCATATATCCCTCCAATGATTTCGGTAATGTTAAATGTTTTATGAGAACAACAGTGTACATGGGAGGGAATCCCATACCCAAAACAAGAGGGAATATGAATCATAAACAAGAGGGTACACAGTAGGGAATCCCAAGACCAAAATAAGAGGGAATCTTAAGAAAAAAAATGAGAGGGTATATGGGAAGGAATACTAAACCCGAAACAAGATGTAATATTAATTATGAAACAAAATGGTACACGACAGGGCATACCAATCCCAAAAAAATGGGTACATGGAATGTCATCCTAATCCCAAAACAAGATGGTAAAAAAGAGGTCATCCCAAACCTATTGTAGGTGCATAGAATATTAGTCCAAGACTAACATGTTATGAAGGTACTTCTAGATATCCTTGACAAAAGATTTTATATTCTTTTGTGCCTGCCACAAATTCCATGAATTATTCACATATTATGTTTTCATGGATTGTGCTCTTGATTTCATTATGATTCATATATTATGAACTGCTAATATTTATTCCAAGATTCGTATTTATGATCTTTGATATGCATGGTTTGATCTTACAATGTTATGATCATATTTTCAAACCCTTATTCTCTTGTTTATACCTATATATCCCTCTTTTCTACCCGTACTGAGAATCTAAGATTACCCTTTTATTTATGATTTCTTTCTCCAGGTTTTGAAGAAACATTTTAAGTAGAAGTACTAAAGGGGAAGATCTTTGTGGGAAACATTGAAGATCTTCCACCAAGTTAGAATATTTTGTTTCCATGTTTATGAGGGAACTAAACTATTATGGTCAACATGAATGTATTTTTTGTAATTTTATGAATACTAATCTAAAATTATGTAATGTACATATATGTTACTTTTGGGTTGTTATAGCTGGTATCAATGGAATGGTTTAGTCAACCTTTGTAAACTAGGATGATAAAACTTTAGTGAAATCATTAGGGATATTTTTAAGGATAACTATATGGATGTCTCTAAGGATATTAATATGATTCTAAGAAATTTTCTTGGAATTTTGGAAAATGATAGAGTGAGTTATTTATAATAAATACATCCTTATCAAGATACTACAAGTGGATGTGGATATGCGACATATGTACATTGGGATAATAACCCTAAAAACACTATATTGAGCTAGACTCAACCAGGAACAGGTGCTCGATAATGGGTCTTGATTCACACCTGTTTTGACACTCCTGAGGGATATTCTTTGGGAACTAAAAAACTATTTATGAAACATCATGAAGGATATAGATAAATAATGAATTTGAAAGATCTAAGATAAACCCAATGTTTCAAAAATTAAAAAGTAGGTGTTATGATTTAGATATCCTATAAGTGCATTATCATAATTATATATTTTTAATCTATGATAACTGTTTCTTATGTTGTGATTTCTGGTTATAGTTGGTTCTTAGAACCCAAATGAACCTTGTTAATGAGAAATAAGATAGATAATGAAATGATGTTTCTCCATAGAACCCAAATTTTATGGATTATGGAGTAAAAAACTTATTTTTATGACCACACAACCTTATCAATTCAGGAATCCTGATGAGTTTCTAAATGATCGAAGTATGGAACAATGTTTTATATAAACCTTATTAAGGAAACATCCACCTTATTTTAGCTGAATGACTAATCCACTAGTTGATTAGAAATGGATTTGTACCATTGAAAAGACATTTTGCATTCTCTGGTGTTCAGTACATGAAAAATTTATATTAGGAACTTATTGCTTGGAAGGTGAATTTAATCAGTGGTGGAGATTTATCAAGATTGTAAGGAAATAGGATAAAATTTTCCCAATGGCTTGGGAAGAGTTCAAGAACTTTCCTTTCAGTCAGTACCTTCCTCATATTCTTATTTCAAAATGGCAGATTGAAGTTTCCCGTCAATCTCATGGTTATAATAATAAAAGAAGGATAGAATTCAAAGGATGTCTACAAATTATTGATTGAAAAATATTATATTTACTTTATTCTAAAAATTTTAAAGGAGACCTGAAGAAAATTGTATTAAGGGAAATGATAAATGTTTTAAGTGTGGAAATAAAGGTCATAGAGTAGCAGAATTCATAGGTGATGGAAATAAGGATAAATATCCAAATAATTCACCTCCTACAATTCAATGTTTCAAATGTAAGAAGTATGGGAATTATCTTAGTAAGTGCTTAAAATGAAAGGATAATGATGATGATTGACATCAGAAGTCTCTTATGATGAGGGATAAATTTAAATCTTATTCTATAATTATGAATGAAGTGAACCACGATAATTAGGGAATAATTATCCTCCCCTCCATATTTTGTAATTTAATTTTTGGTTTTGTATAAATAATCCCTATGAAAATAATATGGTCCATCCCTTGCTGAGCGTTTTTTCGATTACCTCCCCCTAAATATAATATGGACACATAAAATCATATTTGATATTATATCAATACATGGATGGAGAAAAGTTTCCAATGAAAATGTTTTGGTATAAGATAAGAGCTTATTTAAGTAATAATTGTTGAATTAAATTTTTTAAGGGTAAAAAGTCTAACCATTTATGGAATGGTTTAAGTTAAACTTTGGATTAATTTTTGTAGATTAAAGTTCTATCTCATAATATGATGATTTATAAATATTGTATTACTTATGATAACCTTTTTTTGTAATAAAGTCAAATGGAATGTCCTATAATTCTATTTATGAATCTCAGGATATGCTAATGTGTCATGAATGAAAAAATCACCTTCATTTCATGGAATAATATAGGATGTGGAAATTGATCAAGGAACAGTAAAGGGTGGGGTTTTCAAAAAATAATGTAAGTATATCTTCTCATGAAAATTCTTCATCTTTATGAAAAAGTGTCTTGAAATAAAAAAAATTCTATTATCTTCATTTTTTATGATATCAGTGAAATTTTCCAAGCCTCTTTGGGTTATGTATTTGTAATAGATAACTTTATCCTAACCATGTTCTCTATCAATATATATTATAACATGATAGTTAGAGTTCTCTTTTAGCTACATTATTTCACTTTCCACCTATATTCCCTTATTTTAAATTTTGGAATGAGTAACTTTGGATGACCATTATGTTTCTAACATTACTTTTTTAAAGAAAGTTTTTGTATTCATTTTTACAATGTGGGCCTCTATGAATGGTACTATAAAGTATTAAACCTCTGATAACCCAGAAAAATTTAAAGGGTTAAATTCATTTTATGGGGGGTAGAATGAAACAAATAGAGATTTTCTGATTTTTTTGAATTAATTTGATATTTTTGATATTCTTTATTTCACGGAACACTGAATTCAACCTATGTTATATGAAATAGGTAATTTCTTCTTTCTTTGTACACAACACCAAGTCAATATTTCATGATAAGAAACACACATACTATCTTGTGGTACATGCAACACTATTCTTGGCTTGTAGTAAACACAATACTGAGTCCCTTTGATATCTTATGTTACACACAAGGTTGGGTTTTACCAAAATAGAATATAATATTAATATTATTATAAAAATATTATTATTAAAATATTATTATAAGTATCACCAAGCCACTATAATTGAAGATATTAATAATATTGACTAAATTATAAAACTATGTTTTACACATTTAGATAAAATGAATCCTTAGGTTATTAATTAATTATAAATCAATTTAAGAACTAGTAGAAAATAAATAAATTATATTTCTAAGAAAACTATGTTCAAACACCATTTTATGTCAATAAATTAAAAAAAAATTTGTTGAATATTTTTAATAAAATTTATATATTATATATTCAATCAAATTTCTTTTACACTGATCCAATAGTTATTATAAGAATAATAAAATAATAAATCTAATTGTATGAATAAAAATATGCATATTTTTAAATGGTAATTTTAACTCATTTTAATGTCAAACACATTTTAAATATATTTCTTGACCCTTTTATAATATTTATTTGAAAAAATGAACATAATATTTGATGGTGGGATATCAAATTTTACATTGTGTGAATTTTTTTTATTTTGCAGTGAAGTTTCATATTTTGATTAATAGTGAAAAAATATTGAATTTTAATTCAAAACTGATTTTTCATATAAAAATGATTAGGGTTAAATTTTTTTTTTAAGTTTCATTAATTAAATATTTCATCAATTAATACAATTTATTGTATTTGAATCAATTTAAAATTGAAAATTTATATAAAAACATTTCTAATTTTGAATATTTTTACTTTGAAAACCCACTTTGTCATCCCATCTGTGGGATTAAATTTAAATTAATTTATGAAACATTTGTGATTTTAAATTGGAAAAATCGATTCCATATTTTTAAAAAGAATTATTTATAATTTAAACAATGGTAAAATTAGTTTTCAACAAAATTATTAGTGAAATTGAATAAAATTAATTACATTGATTAAGAGAAAAATTAGATTAATAGAGGACTAAAGCTTAAACATATGTCCAAAATGACCTAGACACTTGTCCAAAAGGAATTTGGTGTTAATATTTAGACTCGTTCCAACATCAAATAAGATTTGTACCATTATTGGATCGACTTGACATGGAAAAAACATGGGTGGAATTACCTTTTAAAAACTTTACAAGAATGCTACTCCTCCATTATAAAAAGGCACTTACCCATCCCACTTATTCAAACCTCTCTAGCCCTTTAGATCGGCCAAAAACTACCAAAATCCCTTGAATAAATCCTTAAATTCATCTAATAAGTATCCCTTTGGTCATAAATCCTTCCAAGGAAACTGTTTGGTGCAAACCAAAAGGAGTTACCCAAAGAAGAGGTAACATCATTCCCCAATCACTTTTGTGTTATTTTCACTCTCCTCCACCTCAAATATTATTTTTTTCAATAATTATATAATAACATCAGTCTCAAAATTATACTGAATTGTTTTTTATATAGGGTGTATACATACACTTATACACACTTTCATAAAATGGGAAAATAACTTACCGTTCTTATGTACTGTGAGCTATCATCTCACGAAATGATGTTGTTCATTTCTTCCATCACCATATCTCATGGTTGTGAATTATGATGGAAACTCTTTTTTTAGATTTTATTTATTATATTTATGATGTATTTATTATTAAAATATTATTATATAACACATACCTTCAATATTTCCATTCTCAGAAACTAGGATAACTTCACCTGTAGACTTCTGGTCTACCGCCTCCTCTAAACGATGCGATTCGTTCACACTTCACAAGAAATGTATTAAGGATGGGTTAAGTAAAATTATATGATATATATGACATAAATATTATACTATAATATTAATATATATATATATATACATATATTTCATTTACATTCTCTCCTTTGAAGGGAATTCCCCCGTGTGGCCATTTCGAACCCACCACACAAGGGAACCCCCCTCCCCACGAAGGGGTTACTTCGGAGAGAGCCCCAACTGGGAAGGAGCCATTGCCGGCTGAGATGGAAGATCATCCCGGAGGGTGACGGCCCGACAGCGGTGGTCTGTCAAGCGATCCATCAGTAATTGGGTCACACCTCATTTTGCATGCCCAGATGAGACCGGGCGACCAGGCAAGGTGGGTGGATCCTGGGGGAGAGGTTCGCCCCGTAAGAAAACTCCTAGTATTCGAACACTGAACCTCCCAAATAATAGTGTGGACGTGCCACTCACCATCACCACCACACCACCACCGAAGTGGAAAATATTTCATTTACATTCTTTCTTTCAATATGATAATAAAATGGAAACATTGTTCATTTGTATGTATGGCCTACCGTCTCTATAAACGGTGTATTCATTTCTTATATCTATATTTTATATATTATTATAAATGTTTATATAATTAATATATATGATATATAAATCAATTATTACATTCTCAAAGTAATTAAATCATTATCTATGTAAGAGGATAGAGAATAATAATTCAAAACGCGAATGATAAACAAATCAGTTATTACATGAAATGTAGATTTAACATGGAATTGTAAGTAAACGGGTCATATAAAGTCATAAGTGAATCATATATGTTATGATATATCATGAACCACTTATTCTCATTAACTTGGGGACACAAAAAAACATTACTTGGCCTTAAGAGACATCCCCAACACAACAAAGACCGGCAATGAATGATGATGGGTTTCAAATACAAGTGCTGGGATGATTTACCCTTTAAGAATAAGACCATTAACCCAAAAAAATATAACCAAACAACTCACCAAATAATGCATGAATAAAATAAAGACAACACAATAAACTTATTCATTTCAATAAAACTCGAAAGTGTGAAACTATGGAACACCAAACCACTATCAAATAAAACAATGGAATAACAACTAAAGAATCCAAGAAGACTACAAGACTCCATGCTCCACAAGCTCTGTGCTCCACAATCACCAAATAGACCAAGTATCACAAGATAGTGTTAAAAACGTTTGATATTTTACTTTTTCCCATGTTCCAAAATATATCATCTTCCAAAGCACCCAAGTTCCAAATCAAGGGTGATTATAACACCCATTAGGTTTTCCCCAATTACTTCCCTACTCACGCCACTTGGATATAAAAGTTAGACACATTTATATAAAACCATTTACATAAAAAAATATGAAAAATATTTTGTAACACAACATGAATAAGTTACAAAACCATTTGTAACCAAATGAAAAAATATTCTCATTAAACAAATTTTTTGAAAGTTATACCTCTATCAAAACAACTAAACAAAGCATTAAAAGCAATTCTCATTTATCTTTTCGGAATACCTAACCCATGGTTCACAAAAAACACCCATTTATTATTAATTTGATAGTCCCATACTCATTACTGGTATCTCATATTATCACCTTGTGTCTCAATGACACCACCCTTGATCCAGGTTCACCCACCTTGTACCCCAATGGTACACATCCCTTATTCAAGGTCACGTCAAACATTAACTCACACAACCCCACGTATGCCAAACCATTTCAAATCACCAAAAAACCATTTCAATAAAACATTTCCTTTTATTGGAAAAATATAATCCAAATCATGTTTCACAATTCCATAAAATCCCAATTTTAAAATCACTATTTTAAAATCAAGAACACAAGAACTTCATTGAAATACCCAATTTTCCAGATTTCCCCAATTTGCATAATCATCACCAAGAAGGGTTTCCAAGTATTTCTAAACATAAAAATCACAACCAATTCAACATAACATATTAAATTTTAAATCATTCAAATCAGTTCTACTATGTTTATTCGAGTGATAAGCCACCTACCTCGAAGGTTTTTCTGAAAATCGACAACAGACGAAGAACGCTCTAGAAACTAAGTTGATTCACCACAAAAACGGTCATAGATCCCTTATCCTACCACTAAAAAGTATAAATCTCATCATATTTAGAATAAAAAATATTAGATATACCCATAATAGGTGTACAGATAATAAATAATTTGAATATGGGAAGTATATCTAAGTAGATCTAAAGAAACCTCATGAGAAAGATGAAGAACATCACTACACGCAAGAATCAGGCTTTCAAATGCCAAGGGAGGGCTCCAGATTGGTTCATAAATTCTAGGGAGATTTTATCCAACCTTAAATAGAGGTAAATATTAAATTATGGTCATTTATGATAAAAAATGAGGAAGTAAGAGAAAAAAATAGTAAGATCCAAAAAAATAGATCTTAATTTTTCCCTATGGGCGGTTAGTCTGCACGGTTAGGAAGACTATGAACTAACCATGTGTTCTCCATAGACCGTGCACGAATCCTTTGTCCCCAAAACCATCTTGAAAGTTTACCAAACTCTCCCATCCTCCACCCATACACTTTATAATCATAAAAAGCATCAAATAATGGTTACATACCAAAAACCAAGGTTAATAAATGATATATAGGAAAAAAATTACTTTAGATATATAATAAACGTATATATATTATAAATTAGGCTTGAACAGGTAGGAAGAAAGTCAAGACTTAAGGTAATGGTTTTCTCATGTCACTTTTTATATCAATGAGATAAATGCCTTATTCACCACTAATTTCTTTTGTGTGGTGAATATAATTCACATTAATGTATTATATTATTATTATAATTAAATTTGTGGTTATTTACATATCCATTTTATGGTCTTTATTTCATGTGTTTCTTGGTTCAAAATTTACCAAATTGTTAATGTAATTTTTTCTCAGGTTTCTTTCTTTGATAAACATGTCATGTTATGCATCAATATATTTTATAGCATGTATATACTTTCCTTTTACATGATATATCATGAATATTATTCTTTAATGATTTTTTAAACTTTATTTAATGTTAATATCTCATGTATAGTATTGTTCAATGTTACCAAAGTGGTGATACTTTATTCCTACAATCTAATCATTTATCAGGATTTTTTATGATTATGCTTCCATTGTTAAAATATTAGGATGTGTATCTCGAGAAGACCTATTAAATTTATTATCATATGATTATACATGATATATTCATGTATTAGTACCATTTTACCATTATTTGGTAGTTAATATATTTAAGAAAATGTTTTTATGAAAATACGACTTTATTTCTCCTTTCATTCCAAAATATGTTTTCTTTCAAAGTTTTGTTTTCTAAAAATATGTTCAAAAATGTTTTACTATCATCATAAGATGTTAAATTAAATTTTTACCCAGGTTTTACCTTTTTACAATGTAACGCCCCGACCCCAGTTACCCAGAGTCGGTGCATTATTTTAATAAATTGGCATGATTACAAGGAATCAAGTCCCAAAGGACCGATTAGTTTAGTATTCTTGTAAAATATATTACATACATGAATGTTACATTACACTTCATAACATACAGAACAACATAAATAATCCTTTATGAATGCCATTATTCCCTTGTCTTAACCCTTCTTATCAATCACAATATACTTCGTGGAATCCTGGGAAAAAATAAAACATAGAAAGGGGTGAGCTCAAATGCTCTCTAAGGGTAAGCAATATAGAAGAAACTTTCATAAATAAGAATAAACATTTAAGGTAATGTATAACTAAAAAAAGCCTTTTAAACTTAGACTTTAACATAGTATGGAAAAAATAAAATAAAATAATGTCATTTACTTATTCACATGGATATTCTACTAATCGAATAATCACATGAAATATTAATAACCACTTTCATAATGATGGAATGAATAATGCCAGAGTATCATAACCACATAGCCAAGGCCTCGTGCCAAGACTACAAATAAGATTTTGTCAAGGCCTTGTGCAAAGACACTAGTTTGTCTCATGAGACCTACCGATGCATCGAGGAACTATAGCGGGCTCCACCTGTCACATATTAAGTCCAATGCATTCCCATATGAAAAGTTTTAAACATAACATAAACATTCGTATTAAAACTAGCATACGAAATGTAAATACTTCATCCATAAACCACGAATGGTATAAGAATAATATATCCACAGTCAAACATATCACAAAACCTTCAAAACAATATGGAAGTTTTATATCATAATAAATAAACTTCAAATAGACTTAAAATCCATCAAAGGATGTTGACATAGATGAAATAAAAACTATTTGAGAGAAATATCTCTTTTTTTGAAATCATTTAAAAGTCACACATTTATTAAGGAAGTAATTTTAAATAGATTTTTGGAATCAAAGTGTCCCATACCACTTCGAAACCTTTCAAAAGAAATATAATTTCAAAACATTCATGTCCATATAAATAAATCCTTAAAATCATTTTTAAAACATAGACATTAATTAAAAATATTTAGAAAGATAAATCTTTAAAACATTTAAAATTCATTTTTTTATAAAGAGTCCCTTTCATAAATTCTTAAAATATTCATTTTGAAATCATTTAAAAGTCACATAATTATAAAATAAAACATTTACATTGAAAATATTCTTATAATCTTGTAAGGGAAGCTTCAACGATTTTATAATGGCGAAGAATAGCCGCACCCGCCGTATAAGTTAAAAAACATGCTTACCTTAATTTTGTCGAATAGGTTAAAAGCACCTTGTATGGAAAACGACGGAAAGATTCCTTTATAAACCTATTATAAAAAGTAAAAAAAGGGTATAAATTACTTTAACCCATATTCTTTGTAAATAGTAAAAATGTTTTGAAATACATTTCGAAGAAACATGGATGTGGATGATAAAGAAATCTCAGTAGATTATTACGTATAAACAACCTCGGATAATGAAATGATTGCGAAATAAACCCTTACCTTGTACTTTTCCTTGTTTGGGGGTAGGTTAACCTCCTGTATAATGGTCAAATAATTGTTATTATATTATACAAGAATCATATACATTCATATGATATCATATATGATCTTTTAACATTTCTTTGTTAATAATATCTTAGAATTATCATTGTTTCGGGTGTTAACTTACTCGTTTTCTTTTATATGTTTTGTTACGTAAGCCGTGGTTTTCATGGATAGGTTTCATCTTATTCATATACAGAATTATATGAAGTCCTTAAACATTATTTTTAAGTCATCAAATGATAATTATACTTGAATGGATACGATAGAGAATGAATCTCATCGTGTTCTTGGAGATGGTAGTCCGTACATACGCACGAGCGACAATATCATTCTTTTGATATCAAAATAATATATAATTGGATGGTATATAATATATACAGAATAATTATCATGTAATATTTATTATTTACATGAATTATACATCATTATTATACCCATACAAATAATAATTTATTGAATAACAATTACACCACGACGTGGAGACGGTAAGTCGTACGTACGCACGTATGGTGACATGTTATTCAAAGGATGGATAGAATACTGAAATATGGTTGTAAAATGTTTATAATAACATCAAAGTTTATATAATATACTCTATTTATTATTTTATAATGGAAATAACATAGAAAGAATAAGTGAAAGAAGAAATGAACTTGAAAAAGTGTGGTGAAATCATTACCTCTTATTCGGGTTCTTCCTTTTGATTTGATCAAAATGGATCCTTATGTTGGATATATGACTAAAGTAAGGCCTCTAGTATGTAGTGAGGGAAGTTTAGAGAGTATTTGGGCAGATTTTGGCAGAACCAAAAGGCTTTAATGGTGTGAATTAATGAGAAGGAGGAGTTCCCTTTTATAAGAGGGGTGAGGGGCACCTTTGGAAAAGCTAGAAATATTATTTTATAATAAATTCATATTCAGTTTCTAATGGCTCCAAAGTGTATTATTTAAGGTTTAAGGTGGGGATGGGTTGAAAACCACTCAACCAATGGAATTTAGACAGGTTTGGGTTACTATATTACCTTATCTTTAAGTGTTAACTCTTAGTTAGTTAGTTTCACTTTTACAATGTCTCTTTGTATTTTTATATTATATGGTTAATAAACTTACTATATACATCCAATCAACCCCCAAGTTATCCATTAATGACACACCTATCATGATATAAGTCTCTTGGCCAAACCGTAGATTTTTAGGAATTTAATAGCAATTAATAATATAATATTTGTTTTAAAAACTTTTATGTCAATTTTGAAACTATTCAATAATTGATTTTTTTTGAAACTCATAACCGAATGATTACTTCGAAATAATAAAATTAAATACATCCTAATATGTCATATTAACATATAAAATTATTTTAATTCAATAAAAGTCTCCAATTATATTTATTTGGGTATTTATAATATCAATTATTTTAATTTTTCACTATTATGGTAATTATTGCATCATCATTGTGTCAAAAATAAATTAAATTATTTAATGTCTAAAAATTATAAATATAATATAATTATTTAGGAAATATTTTTATCTTTATAATTAATATTTATAGTCGAAAATACAAACATATATCACCCTATGTAAAAATTGTTTTTCTAAAATATATATGCTTGTGTCATTTTTGTATTCATTTTAACTTAATTAATATAAAGTGTCATTATCACTTACAAGTGGCTCCATGGGGTCCACAAATCGACCCAAAGATGCCAATGGTCAGACATGTATCAACCAATAAGGTTAGGACACGTTTTAGGGTAATTGTTTGTTATTATAATATTATTGTTTTAACCCTTATTTATAGGATTTACCCTTTAACCATGGTAAATAAAATATTTACCGAAGTAATTATTCAAAATGTCTAAAAAAAAGTTACCTGATTACACAATTTGAACAACCTGATTCCAAATATGGAATCCATTTTTCCAAATTCAAAAAAAAGAAGTGGCAGAAATTAATTTAAAATTAATTCCCGTTGTTAAAACAAAAAGCGTGTTTTTAAGAGATAATAACTATCAAAAGATTGGCACTTGTTTAGGTCTGGTTTAATTGTGAAATTATTTCCAATGAAAAAAATTGAATTAAATAGTAAAAATATATTCTAATTATACTTTAAAAACACTCAAATTCATAATTTATCAATATGAATTATTTCGATTAAAAAGTATTTTTTAATTAAAATTGAGTAATTTTCACTATTCATCAAAATATGAAAGTTATCCGAAAAGTACCAAAATTTCACCCTAGGATAATTTCGATATTTCGAATCCAAAAATGAAGTCCATTTTGAGAGATATAATTTATAAAATTTCAAAAACTTAGGTATTACTATTCATAACAGCTAGTTTGATTGGTTGTGGTGTGTTAGAACTCGAGGTTGCATACAACACACGTTATCGCATTATTCAAAGAGAAGCGTACCATAGAAGCTTGGGGTGTAACATTGTAAATTTTTTTTATGTCCCCATTATAAAGAATAAATTTATTTAGTCAAATTGAATATATAAAAGTTTAAAATATTGGATTTAAAAAGGAATCACTATTAAAGTTGGTAAAAGTGCATTTTTGAAAAATACATCTTTTATCTGAAAAAAAGGAATTTGTTCTTACATTATGTCTAAGAAACTCATAATATGGATTCTAATATTATAAGGATTATATAAGTTTAAAATTTAGTTAATACTATTCATAACCTCTTTTGAACGGCTTGTTTGGTAAGTCATGGTGCGCTTTAACTCGGTGTTGCATGTAGTGCAAGTTATTGAATTATTTTGAAGAAATAACACACTATGAAATCTTGGGGTGTTCCATTATCCCCTCCTTAAATAAATTGCGTCCTCGAAATTTTAAATTGTTCTTATAAAATAAAAGGTTTAAAATATAAAATATCTTTGTGGAAAACCCACATCGAAAATTGGGTTACTAAAATTTAGTCGTAATATGAGGAAAAGAGAAATGAAAGGGTCACCACCAAATTATGATATCGATTAGGAGAACATTGGTGGAAATTGGAGACATATAATTGGAGGAAAAACATAAATATTTATAGGTATTGATTGAGGTCATCAATCACAAACAAATATAAAATTGAGGTCCTTAAATTCATCAATTTATGGTGATTTGAAATACCATCGGTTCAACAAAACATAGGGTATTAGGATAACACATTTTTGGTTTTAGGATTCCTTAAATAAAGTATAAGAATTAATTTCTTCATAGAATAAGAGATGAAGAAAAATATATTCTTGACATGTAGACTTCCATCCTTTAACTAATTTCTACCACAAACTCATCTTTCACTCTAAAAGATAATAGAACATAAAAAATATTCTATTTATCTTATTCGTATAGGGTTCCAAAAAAACAATTTATAATTCATCTACCAGATCTTTTAAAAAAACTACATTATTTATTCCTAGGCATTACATGGTCCAGTGGTAGGTGATACACCCTTGTCGCCCTTCGATTGTGGGTTCAAGTCTCGCGGCCTTGCCGGACGCGACGGGTTACCGCCCAACCTCCGGGTTGTCCATTTATGGAAATCCAAAAATAATCCAAACTAGAACAATCCAAAATGCTTTAGTCCAAAAATGAAGATCTTTTTTGCTGCGTAATAACATATGAACACCTTCATCATGTATTATTTTATAACACTGCAACATCCTGAATTACCATAAAACCTTGTTTATTACATTCATGATCCCTTATTCCTTAAATAATAATGGATATACTCCTTCAATCCAAAAATGTTGTAAACCCCAACAATGATGGAATATACAAATCATTACTCAGTTTCAAGGTAGACAAGAATATCCAATATAATTTATCCAAATCAATCATGTATTATTCCAAAATCACTACATCGGTATCAGAACTATATTATAGTTTATCAGTCTCTCAACCATATATTTTCCAAAAATTTATCCTGCTATTGAGTCACTTTTATTTGTTCCACAGAATCTCATGTCCTTAATGAAATAGTATTGCAGTACAATCCTTATATACTCCATAATTATTATAACAAGTACATTATTGATACAACACTCAAATGACATAATCAACATAAGAACTCTAATCATTCCTCTTCATCTTTGGTAGTATCATAACTTGATTATTATCCAATAGCATCATTTGCGGCATAGTCTGATGACTGGGACATAGGTTCGTGTAGTGTGAAAACTCCTTGAAAATGAAGCATTGTACATTTGAAACCATTTTCCTACCCTTGCAGTCACGTACTTTGTGCCCTTTTTCTCCACACTTATAACAAACTCCCATTCCTTTCAGGGAAGTTCCAGGGTGTTTCTTCCCACAGTTATCACATATGGGGAAATTATTCTTTTCTCTCTTCCCTTTATCCATCTTTCTCTCTTCCATCCTTTTCTTCTCTTGCTTCCCTTCAAAGACATAGGACTGAGTAAACTCTTTAGTTATCTTATCCACACATGATACTATTTCTTAATATGATGATAATACGTGGGAGACTATTTCCCTTCAAAATGATGTCTTAATACCATGAATGATAAGATCCTTCTCACTCTTTGTATCATACGTATTACTGGAGTTCACATTCCTTCTACTGGGCACCATTTCTATAAAATAGCATAAACTAAGTCAGTTTATGAATTGCAATAAATAATTCCTAATGAAAATTGAACAGTTTATGGATATAATCCATAATCATAAAAAATGTTTTCTTTGAGTAAGTATATACTCATGATCCCTTCATAATGGTTTTTAAATAAAATGAGAATTATCCTAAGTATATCCCTCGGGAGTGTCGTAACCAAGTGTGCAGCAAGGCCCGTTGTCGTGCACCAGTTCTTGTTCGAGTCTAGCTCAAAGCGGTGTTTTCTGGTTTTACCCCTAGGTACAACTGTGCCAGAGCCGCCTCTACCTGCTCGTATCCAGACATAGATGTATTGCTCGGAAAACTCACAAAATATCTACAATACCAAAATTCTCGGAAGTTCTTCTATACTAATCCTCAAAGTCTATTTTAGGGCTATGTTCTCTAGTCAGAGTTTATTTAAATATAGTTTCCAAGGCTATTGTTAAACTTCCTCTGATACCAACTGTAATGCCCCGACCCCAGTTACCCAGAGTCGGTGCATTATTTTAATACATTGGCATGATTACAAGGAATAAAATCCCAAAGGACCGATTAGTTTAGCAGTCTTGGAAAATATATTACATACATGAATGTTACATTACACTTCATAACATACAAAACAACATAAATAATCCTTTATGAATTCCATTATTCCCTTGTCTTAACACTTCATATCAATCACAATATACTTCTTGGAATCATGGGAAAAATAAAACATAGAAAGGGGTGAGCTCAAATACTCCGTAAGGGTAAAAAATATAGCATAAACTTTCATAAATAAGCATAAACATTTAAGGCAATGTATAACTAAAACAAAAGCATTTTAAACTTAAACTTCAACATAGTATGGAAAAAATAAAATGAAATAATTCCATTTACTTATTCACATGGATATTCTACTAATCGAATAATCACATTCAATATCAATAACCACTTTCATAATGATGGAATGCATAATGCCAGACTATCATAACCACATAGCCAAGGCCTCATGCCAGGACTAAAAATAAGATTTTGTCAGGGCCTTATGCCAAGACACCAGTTCGTCTCATGAGACCTACTGATGCATCGAGGAGATATAGCGGGCTCCACCCGTCACATATTAAGTCCAATGAATTCCCATATGAAAAGGTTTAAACATAACATAAACATTCGTATTAAAACTAACATACGAAATGTAAATACTTCATCCATAAACCAAGAATGGTATAAGAATAATACATCCATAGTCAAACACATCACAAAAACATCAAAACAATATGGATGTTTTTTATCATAATAAATCAACTTCAAATAAACTTAAAATCCATCTAAGGATGTTGACATAGATGAAATCAAAAACTATTTGAGAGAAATATCTCTTTTTTTGAAATCATTTAAAAGTCACACATTTATTAATGATGTGATTTAAAATAGATTTTTGGAATCAAAGTGTCCCATACCACTTCGAAACTTTTGAAAAGAAATATCATTTCAAAACATTCATGTAAATATAAATAAATCATTAGAATCATTTTGAAAACATGGACATTAAATAAATATATTTAGAAAGATAAGTCTTTAAAACATTTTAAATTCTTTTTTTTATAAAGAGTACCTTTCAGAAATTCTTAAAATATTCATTTTGAAATCATTTAAAAGTCACTTAATTATAAAATAAAACATTTACTTTTAAAATATTCTTATAAGCTTGTAAGGTAAGCTTCAACGATTTTATAACAGCGGAGAATAGCCGCACCAGCCGTATAAGTTAAAAAAACATTCTTACCTTAATTTTGTCGAAAAGGTTAAAAGCACATTCTTTGGAAAACGACAGAAATATTCCTTTATAAACCTCTTATAAAAAGTCAAACAAGGGTATAAACGACTTTAACTCATATTCCTTGTAAATAGTAAAAAAAATTGAAATACATTTCGAAAAAACATGGATGTGGATGATAAAGAAATCCCAGTATATTATTACGTATAAACAACCTCGGATAATGAAGAGATTGCGAAATAAACCCTTACCTTGTAATTTTCCTTGGTTGGGGGTAGGTTAACCTCCTGTATAATGGTGAAATAATTTTTTTTTAATTATACAAGAATCATATACATTCATATGATATCATATATGATCTTTTAACATTGCTTTGTTAATAATATCTTAGAATTATCGTTGTTTGGGGTGTTAACTTACTCATTTTCTTTTATATGATTTGTTACGTAAGCCATGGTGGTCATGGATAGGGTGTATCTTATTCATATCCCGAATGATATCAATTCCTTAAATGTTATTTTTAAATCATCAAATGATAATTATACTTGAATGGATACGATAGATAATGAATCTCATCGCGTTCGTGGAGACGGTAGTCGGTACGTACGCACGAGTGACAATATCATTCTTTTGATATTAATATAATATATAATTGGATGGTATATCATATATACAGAATAATTATAATGTTATGTTTATTATCTACATGAATTATACATCATTATTATACCCATCCAAATAATTATTTATTGAATAACAAATACACCACGACGTGGAGACGCTAAGCCGTAGGTACGCACGTATGGTGACATGTTATTCAAAGGATGGATAGAATACTGAAATATGGTTTTAAAATGTTTATAATAACATCAAATTATATATAATATACTATAGTTATTATTTTATAATGGTAATTACAAAGAAAGAAGAATTGGAAGAAGAAAGGAACTTGAAAAAGGGTGGTGAAATCATTACCTCTTCTTCGGGTTCTTCCTTTTGATTTGATCAAAAGGGCTCCTTAAGTTGGCTCTCTGACTAAAGGAAGGACTCTAGGATGTAGTGAGAGATGTTGAGAGAGTATTTTGGCAGATTTTTGACGAACCAAAAGGCTTTGAAGGTGTGAATTAATGAGAAGGAGGAGTGCCCTTTTATAAGAGGGGTGAGAGGCACCTTTGGAAAAGCTGAAGTATTATTTTATAATAAATTCATATTCGGTTTCTAATGGCTAAAAAGTGAATTATTTAATTGTTAAGGTGGGGATGGGTAGAAAACCACTCAACCAATATAATTTATACAGGTTTGGGTTACTATATTAACCTTATCTTTAAATATTAACTCTTAGTTAATTAGTTTCACTTTTACAATGTCTCTTTGTATTTTTATATTATATGGTTAATAAACATACTATATACATCCCAGAGACCCCCAAGTGGTCCATTAATAATACACCTATTATTATATAAGTCTCTTGGACGAACCTTAAATTTTTAGGAATTTAGTATCAATTAATAATATAATATTTGTTTTAAACACTCTTTTATTCAATTTTGACACTATTCAATAATTGATTTTTGTGAAACTCATAACAGAATGATTACTTCTAAAAAATCCAATTAAAGTAATACTAATATGTCATATTAACATATAAAATTAGTGTAATTAATTAAAAGTCTCCAATTATATTTATTTGGGTATTTATAATATCAATTATTTTAATTTTTCACTATTATGGTAATTACTGCATCATCATTGTGTCATAAATAAATTAAATAATTTAATTTATAAAAATTATAAATAAAATATAATTATGTATTATATCTTTTTAAATTTATAATTAATATTTATAATCAAAAATCCAACATATATAACCCTATTTAAAGAAATATTTTCTAAAAGATATATGCTTGTGTAATGTTTGTATTCATTTTAACTTCATTAATATAAAGAGTCATTATCACTTACAAGTGGCTCCATGGGGTCCACAAATCGACCCAAAGATGCCCATGGTCGGACATGTATCAAACAATAAGGTTAGGATTCGTTTTAGTGTAATTTTTTATTATTATAATATTCTTATTTTAAACCTTATTTACCGGATTTACCCTTTAACCATGGTAAATAAAATATTTACCGAAGTAATTATTCAAAATGTCTAAAAAAAAGTTACCTATTTACACAATTTGAACAACCTGATTCCATATATGGAATCCATTCCAAATTCAAAACACATAAGTGGAAGAAGTTAATTTAAAATTAATTCCTGTTGTTAAAACAAAAACATGTTTTTAAGAGATAATAACTATCAAAAGATTGACACTTGTTTATGTTTGGTTTAATTGTGAAATTATGTCCAATGACAAACATTGAATTAAATGGTAAATATATATTCTAAATATACTTTAAAAACACTCAAATTCAAAATTTATCAATATTAATTATTTCGATTAAAAAGTAGTTTTTAATTAAAATTTAGTAATTTTCACTATTCATCAACATATGAAAGTTATTCGAAAAGTACCAAAATTTCACCCTAGGCTAATTTAGATATTCCGAATCCAAAAATTAAGTCCATTTTGAGAGATAGAATTTATAAAATTTCAAAAAGTAGGTATTACTATTCATAACGGCGAGTTTGATTCGTTGTGGTGCGTTAGAACTCGATGTTGCGTACAACACACGCTATCGCATTATTCAAAGAGAAGCGTACCGTAGAAGCTTGGGTTGTTACATTGTAATTTTTTTATGTCCCCATTCTAAAGAATAAATTTAGTTAGTCAAATTGAATATATAAAAGTTTAAAATACTAGATTTAAAAAGGAATCACTATTAAAGTTGGTAAAAGTGCATTTTTGAAAAATAATTCTTTTATCTGAAAAAAAAGGAATTTGTTCTTACATTATATCTAAGAAACTCATAATATGGATTCAAAAATTATAAGGATTATATAATGTTTAAAATTTAGTTAATACTATTCATAACCTCTTTTGAACGGCTTGTTTGGTAAGTCATGGTGCGCTTTAACTCGGTGTTGCATGTAGTGCAAGTTATTGATTTATTTTGAAGAAATAACACACGATGAAATCTTGGGGTGTTACATACAAAATGGTTTTAAATTGAATATTATTTTTTTCTTTTCAATCATGTCAAATTTCAAAACTTTTTAAGGTGAAAAGGGAATGTTCGGCATGTACGGACTTACCCACTATCATGAACATCATTTCCTTGAATCTTATTTTTTATGTTTACAAGTTAATTTTTAATGAAATTTTATTCTTAATATTATATAAATTCTTTTCTTTTAATGATTTTTCAAAGAAAATAGGTTATCAAAGTATTTTCAATGCATCCTTTATAAGTTTTTAAAAGGTTATATTCTGAGGAAATGATTTAATGTATTTCAAGTTTTCTTTATAAGTTTCCATAACCATTTTCTAGAAAAGGTTTTTCAAATTTATTTCAAGTATTACATTTATATTTTCAAATTACTTTCAAAGAAAATGGTTTTCAAAATGTTTTTAAGCTTTCTTTATGAGATTTCAAGGTGTTTTCAAATAAAAATAAATTTCAAAATATTTTCAAAATTCTATTATAAGATTTCAATGTTTTTTAAAAGAAAATTATTTTTAAAATTATTTATGTTTTAAAAAAAGGAACATTTATTTTCCTCAAGAAATTTTTTAAATAAAATTGTAAAGGTGTCTTCATAAGAGAATGATTTTGGAAATTTTTTTATAGAAAGGAGTTCTAAGAATGTATATTTTTCTTAATAAATGTTCCATGTGAGCTTTCAAAATCGATATCCATCTAAGATACTTTGTTTTAGTTTATTATTTACTAGGGATATGATCTAAGAATGAAATTTATTTTCTTTCTTGAATGGTTAATGTTTTTATGTCATGATGTTTATGACACTCATTTCTCTTCCACGGGTTATATGCCTTTGAAAATCACTTATTTTATGGTTTATGCTTTGATTAAAGGATTATGAAGACTATATCCATTGGTTATGATGTGATAAAATGATAATGATACCAATTTCATTTCTGGGTTATGGTACGATGCTTATGAAACCCATCTCTTTTTATGGGTCATCATATGATGAATGTTTTGTTATCTTGTGGTACATGCATGTATGATTTCATTATGTGATGGGTGGGACCTATATCTCCATCCAATGCATTGGGTAATGATAAATGTTTTATGAGATCAATAGGGTACATAGGAGGAAAACACAATCCCAAAACTAGAGGGTATATTAAGCTAGAAAAAAAGAGGGTACATTGGATGGAATCCTAAGCCTGAAACAAGAGGGTACACAAGCGGGAATCTCAAGCCTAAAACAAAAGGACATCTTAAATCTAAAATTAGAGGGTACATGGGAGGGAATCACAAGACTTAAACAAGATGGTACACAAGAGGGCACCCCAAGACTAAAACAAGAGGCTATGTGAGAGGGAAACCCAAACTCGAAGCAGGTTCATAGGTGATTATCCCAATCCTAACATGTTATGAAAGTATTCGTAGGTATCCTTGATATAAAGTTTTATATTCTTATTTTCCTACCAAAAATTCTATGTCTTATTACCATGTTTTTATTTTACATCTTATGCTATTTATTGCATTATGATTCAGGTCTTATAAACTTCCAATGATTATTCCATGATTCATTTTTATGATATTTGATATGCATCATATGATCTTTTAATGTTATGATCACAATATCATACCCTTATACTCATGTTTATACCTACATAACCCCCTTGTTTACCCTTACTGAGCATCTAAGATCACCCATTTATTATGTTTCCATTCCTTAGGTTATAAAGAAACTTTTTGTATGTAGAATTACTAAAGGTGGAGTTCTTTGTAGGAAACATTGTATATATTTCACCAGGTTATAAGATTATGTTTCCAAGTTTCCGAATACAATAAAATATTATTGTTATCAAGGATTTATTTTTGAAATTTGATGAATATTCAACTAAATTGATGTAATATGAATGTATGTTATTCCTAGGTCTCTATAATATGTATAAGATGGGTGAAATTTTTAATTAATTAAGTGGGAGATGATTTTGAACTCATATGAACAAGTTTTTTATATATCTATGTTTCCAAAGTCACTAGACCTGTATGATTCTGGTTCAGGTCATCATGTAATATAGTTAATATTAATATAAGAAGATTTCATATATATATATATATTGGAAAATTATGGTCACTTTAGTTGGAATCCTAGTAAGTTTAAGTTTCCTCTGGAAACAAGGATGAGAAAACTTTAGTAAGAAGCCTCAAGATAATCATATTTACAGGAAAACATCTAATGTTAAGGTAAAGAAATGTGTTTGATTATCTTAAAAAAACATCCATGTTTGGATATTAAATGTGGATTTGGTTTTTGAATAGATTAATCTAGATGTAATAACCCTAAATAATAGTTGTTTGAGTATATGTTTTCCATCATTTTAGTGCATGGTGAGTTTTCCCTTACTACGCACCTGGTTTGACACTCCCAAAGGGTATTCTTAGATAACTCAAATTTTATTTCTTATACATTATAAATTATTTTATATCATTATGACCATGAATGAAATAAATTAACCATAAGGTGTCATATATTGAAAATTGGGTATCCTGATTTGGATATCCTATAAATGATTTTTCATGATTATATGGTTTCCCGCTATTATTATTATTTATTATATTATTTTTTTGGTTTTAGTCAGTGGATAAAAATTAAAGGAACCAGGTTAATGATGAATGTGACATACAATGTAATGATTTCCATAATAGGAAACCAAATTTTATGGGAGATTAAATGAAAAATATCATTGATATTCATAGACAACATTCTCAAGATATAAATCATTATAATCTTCTAAATGAGTAAATGAGGGAAGAATATTTTTTATTTACATCACGAGACAACATCCACCTTATTTTAGTGAGTATACAATTCCACTAACTAATGAGAAATGGATCAATACCACTAAAAACTAATTTTATTTCTCTAGTGTTTACATCATGAAAAAAAATTGTTTAACTTTTTGAAGGTGAAGTAGGTCAATGGTGGACTCTTATGAAAAACATTATGAAGCGGGAATAAATTGACTCCTTGGAGTTTAATTAGTTTAAGAGAAATTGTTTTAATAAGTATTTTCCTCATATTCTTCAAATTAATATGGATAAGATATTCTTAAATCTAAATTAGAAGTATGATGAATCTACTAGTGCTTATGAGGTAATTTTTATAGGAATTGTGAGGTATTATTCTAGTATTATCATCCAACCTAAAAGTAAGGTTGATCAATTATTTAGTGTCTTAAAACCAATTCTATGAAGGGGATTATACATAAGGGACTATATTATCTATGAATGAATCGATATATGTTCCCTCAAGATGGAGATAGAGATAGGAGTTACCCATAAATATCATGGTTATGCTACGAAAAGGAAAATAGACATAAAAGGATATTCTATAAACCATGGAGATAAGATGATAAAATTTCCTTTATGATAGATTTGTGGAAGAAAACGTGGAGGAAGTTGTCTCAAATGAACCAGCAAATGTTTTTTGTGTAAAAAGGATGGTCACTAAGAAGATTAATGTTTAAGTGATGGGAGGAATAATTTATCTAATGATGAAAAAAAGCAACATAAAATTCTCCACCCACAATTCAATGTTTCAAATGAAAGGAGTATGAGAATTATTCAAACCAGTGCACAAATATAAGTTTTAATGATGATTATCGATGTCATCTACCTCTTAGGCCTAGAGGAAAATGGATATATCATGCGATCATTATTTTATATGTGGGGCATGATAACAAATAGTTGAAAGGTACACTTACCATCCAAACAAGAACATCTAATGTTTTATTTTATTTTTGATCTTCCCAATTTTTAATAACTAAATATCTTTCTAAGGGTATCTTAATACCACACCAAATTTTTTTTGTTGAATTATTATTAAAATATCCTAATAGTTTTATGATCACAACTCAAGTCTATGACTCTTACCAAATTAAATTCTTTGGGAACATGATTTCTGAATGTCTTATTATTCTCCCACTAGTTTAATTTGATGTTATTTTAGGTATGTGTAGGATTTTTTTATATAAATACCATATCAATTGGTGAGGAATGGAAGTAACATTTGATATTATTTTCCAACATATGATCATCAATTATTTTAATAATAAATATAAACTTTTTATGGAAATTGAATCGATTATATGCATCATTATTCCTATTAAAAATGGGTGTTTATCTCATGTGATTAGGGAGAAGATCAATATCAAAGATATTATTATTGTATGTAAAAAAATTTATATCAATCGTGTATATTTTCCTAGTCTTATACTAAATTGTGATGTTGAATTTTCAATAGAACTCATACCTAGTACTACACCGACTTTAAACACTCCTTCTAGAATAACCCTGATTGTGCTGTAGGAATTAAATAAGTAACTCCAAAAGAATATTAATAATGAATTGATTCGGCCAAGATTGTACTATGTTTTCGGTATCATAAATTGAGGTTCATGAAGGAGGATATACCCAAGATATCATTATGTATAATATACGGACAATATGAATTTATAGTGATGAAATTAGGTCTTACTAATGAATCTTATACCTTTATAGATTTAATTAATAGACACTCTAGATATTGCCTTAGTTATATTTTTATAGTCTTTATAGAATATATTATTATATATTCAAAGAGTATGGAACAGTATTATGATCACTTTAGGATTGTACTGAATACCCTAAAGAAGGAGGAGATATATGAAAAAATTACCAAGTGTGACTTTTGGTTGTATAAAGATTCATTATTTGGGTCATAAAATCTCATGTGAGGGTATATGTGTGGATACATCTAAGATAACATTTATTGAACGTTGGCCCATACTAGAAACGATGAACAAGATCCATAGTTTTCCTAATTTTGTTGGATATTTAGGATACTTTGTGGAGAATTTTACATGGCAATATAATCCACTCACCAAGTTAGCTTATAAGGGATAAACGTTCCTTTAGATAGATGTATGTGAGAAAGATTTCATGGAACTAAATAGTAGGTTATTCAACTCACTTATTCTAACACTACCTTAAAATAGATAAAGGTTTTTTATCTATATTGAAGCATTAAATAAGGGATTAAAATCAATCCTCGTGAATAATGATATGGTTATAAATTATACATCGCAACAATTAATAATTTATAAGAAAAAATGCCCAACTCGTGATTTGGAGTTAACTGCAGTAATGTTTCTTTAAAGATATAAGGGAGTTATCTTTATAGAAAATGTGTGATATATATAATGATCATAAAATTTTAAAGTATAAGTTCAATCAATAATATATGAATATGAACTAGATAATATGGTTATATTTAATTAATGATTATGAATTATCAATATATTGTTACCCTAGAAAAGTGATTAAGCTAGAATATGCTCTAATTCTAAAGTATCATACTGGTTTATCTATGATGGGGATCACAAAAAATCCAATATTTTTTATTGTTCAAAGGCTGGAGATTGAAATCATAAAGGGGAGAAAACATATCTTTCTCAAATGAGTGTTCAACCATCTATCCAGGTAAAGATTAAAGAGGAAGAAAAGGTAGATGTAAAACTAAAAATTAAGTTGGGGGATTTTCCTAAGTTCAACCTTGAATATTATGGAAAAATAAGGATAAATAATCATGAATGTGTTCTTCCCATAGCAGATTCAAAGGAGATGTTAGAGGAATCCTATAGTTCATCATTAACTATTCATCCTAGAAGCACGAAGATGTATAGATATCTGAAAGAGTATTTTTTGTGAAACAATAAGAGAATAGATATTTCAGAGTATGTATCATAGTGCTTGGTATTTCACCAATTTACATCTGAGAGATATATGTATAAGGGGATGTTATAACCATTACCCATACTATAATGGAAATGGGGAAAATGCCAAGTATTTTTTCATCGTACTCCTCAAACCGTCAAAATTATATTATGATATTTAGGTTCTAGTCAATCTCCTTAGGAATTAATCAAAATTCATTTCCATCATATAATATTTATCTCTTCATCAGTTTTCTATAATATACATTAAATAATTGGTATGTTTTAATGGAATACCATATTCTATTATATCTGATCAAGATCAGAGGATTTCCTAAAAGTTATGGTTAATTCTTCAGTAGGCTCTAGATATAAAGTTGAGTATCATTAAATTTTATCATACATGGATAGATGTACAATATGAGAAAACCATTCAAAACCTAAAATATATTCTGAGGTCTTTTATATGGATTTTAAATGTGGTTGAGATCAAGTCATTCCTCAAGTTGAGTTTTCTTATAATAAAATATTCCACTCAATCATTCAAATGGGTCATTGTGAATCCCTTTATAGAAAGAAATTTAAAACTCCAATGTACTGGGATGAAGTTAGAAAACTAAATCTATTAAGCCTTAAGTTATCTAATGAATTAGATGAGAAATTAGAAGTCATTGAACAACATGTTATGGAAACTCAGAGTCAATAGAAATGTAATCCTAGAAATCATCAGGGAAATATGGAATTCAATGTTTGTGATATTGTGTTCCTGAGAATTTTTACATGGAAGAATATTATGAGATTTGGAAAAAATGAAATCTGAGACCTATGTATATTTCCCCCTTTGAGATTCTTCATTAATCAATGATAGTAGAATATCACTTTTCTCCTCCACCAAACCACTTTCAAGTTCAAAATGTGTTCAAAGTATCTCTCCTAATAAAGGATATACATGATCCTTCACATTAATTGAATGCATAGGTCATACCACTGGATCATGAGATTTACTATGAATAAAAACCAATATAAATCTTGGATTTTAGTGATAAAGTGCCATGTAACAGGACAAATCTCTTGGTTAAATTTCTCTAGAGGAATCTGGAATTTGAAGAAGCTACATAGTTACCTGATGATGTGATGAAATAAATATATCCTCAGTTTTTTATCACACTGATGGAATTTCTAGGGTGAAATTAATTTTAATGAGGTTATATTTTATCACCATGATATTTTATGATATATTTATTTTCAAATGAATTTAATTTCTTCCATAACTTTTGATACATGCAACCCTGATTCTAAATGAATCATAATATATTGTATACCATTATAACCTAGCCATTAAATCGGTGTCATAAATAGGAATACGTAAATTTGAAAAATATGTATAATTGTTTTAGATAAATAAAATATTTTGTTAAATAGATACTCAATTTCTATTAGTCTTTATACTCCTTAGAAACTATATTTTTTCTCAAAAAAGGTTTTTATTTTCTTTTCTGAGAAAATAATATAATTAATTTTTTGATACTATTAGAACATATATTTGAAAAATGAATTTAATTTTTGAAATAGATGTATCAAATATACCTTATAGTGGATTTTGATAATTTTATAAAAGGAATTTTTTGATGAATAGTGAAAAATATCGATTTTTATAAAAAAACTGCCTTTTTGTATCAATAATTTTTAAAGTTCTATTTTACTTTAGAATATATTTAATAGAAAAATCAGTCCATTTATATTATTAATAATCCTATTATGATAATTTTTATTAATTTTAAGTCTATTTTGGTTTCAAAACATTGTATACTTACGAAAACATTTTTTCTTGAAAACATTTTTTCTTGAAAATTATTTTTTATTCACATTTAATGAGATTATTTTAAAAGTAATTTCTACCAATTTTAGAGATTTAATTTGATAAAATAGATTCTATACATGGAATCATTATTTTTATATTTTTAAATGAGTCTAATTTCATTTTTGTTCATAAGGAATAGTAAAAACAGCAAAAAATTGTCACTATAGTTAAGGATAAAACATGTTTACCCACTGTTAAACCGAGATATAAAGGTTAATTTTAAAATTAAACTTGTCTAAATAAAATTTTATAGACATATTTTGACCTCATAGTATCCAAAATTTTAATATATTTCCAATTTAAATTATTTGGATTAATAATGAAATTATTATATTTTTTCTTTTTAGAAGTTTCAAGGGTGTCCTCTCCCCCACTTATTAAAGGGAACCCCTCATTTCCCTTCTTTACAAAACTCTTATCCATATATAGTGACAAAAAACTAAAAAATTATCCTATAAAAATCCGTATACACGAATTATTCATTCATTCCTTCCTAAAAGATCATTTCCATGGTCATTAATAAAGTACCGAAAGGAGGCCCATCGAATGAGTGGTAATTGTCTCACCTGACATATTTCATTTTATTTCTTATTTTACCCCCACTAAATTAGTGGTATTAATCATAAAATAATAACTTAAGTATCATAAATATAATTAAAATTAATTATTATGTAAACTCCAATATCAATCCTCTATTCCATAAAATGGGAAGTGAAAGTATCAATCACGCATAGGTGTGGACTACCGCCTTCATATCGTGATACAATTCATCTTCAATCACCGTCTTTCATGGATGAAAATTTTTATGTTTTTAATGTTTATGAATGATATTAATGACATAATTATTATTCTAAAATTTTAAAATATTATCATCCTTCTTACCTTCCAATCTATTGAGGACTACCGCCTTCACAAAGTGATGTGATTCATTTTTCATTTGTTATTTTCATGGATAGTAATAAGGATCTATTTAATGAATATATATGATATAATAATTAATTCTTAAATTTGAATTATTACTTACCATTCTTTTATTCCAACAGTTGAAAACTCAACACAGCATTCATGTGTACGAATGGATTACTCCAAATATATTTTTTCATTTTCTTAATAAAACCCACTTTTATAGAAGAGTGGGAGCCTCCCAACTTCTACCATTTCAATGTTTCATACATCATAACAAAAAAAATATGTGGATAACATCATATTACACCAACATATTCAAATTCAAAAACTATGTCAAAGTCAACACACATAATAATCTTCTTGGGTTGTGGGCCTCCTCAACCTGGACACCATATGCAACAATCGCCATCATAATCGAACCAATACCATCGCTAGAAAGGACCTTTCCAAGTCTCTATATAATCACTTCTATGAATCCAGAACATACACTATAATCCCCATCATTGTATCAACACCATCATCACTTCCATTCAAACACCATATGTTGGAGATCAACTGAGGTCGTCATAGCACATTAAATACATAAACATGAACAGAACCAACCAATAAATGGAACTAACACCAAACAAGAATCAAAACCATACATCAGTGGTAAAGATCCAAAAAACTAAACCAGATCCTAAGAGACATCGCAATAACCTACAGAAAATCCTTCATACCACTAAAAAACAAGGAAAAATGATCTTGGGATGAACCCCTAAAAGAAAAAGAAAGAGGAAACTAAGGGATGAAACCCTAAAAGAAATGGAAAGGAGACACCAAGAAGATTCATGACCACAAAACCATTTATCCCAAAACCTCAGAGTATCTATCACTCCAGATATGTCCTAGAGAGGAGTAGTGGCACGTGAGGTAAGAGGGAGGTTGAGGTGGTTGGGGAAGAAACCATAGTGCCTTCAACAAAGTGAAATCAAAGAACTGGACTAGGAGTGGACCAACCATGATAGATAACATGAGGAAGAACCCCAGAAGAACCCATTCTTGGGAAAATGAGAAGGTTGAGGGAGGAGAAACAAGGAGAAGAAACCCCGATCGAAGGAGGATTTAGGGAGGAAACCCTAGATACAATGATCACAGAGTGAGCTAGAGATAGGGGACAGCTAGGAGAAAGTTGAGCAGGTGGGAGAGGGGTGTGAACCAGGAGAAAGTAGAGCCATATTTATATGTATGGATTACTATCTCCATGAATAGTGTAATAAATTTTTCTATCTCTACCTTTTATGAATGAATAAATATATATAATGATAATATATGAAATATATATCATCAATAATATTCTTTAGATGTTGTAATCAAGTTCGATTTACTATAACTAGAACTACCAAATCACAATCATTTAATTTTTATTGAATTTTAATAAATTTAAATTTATTATACATGAGATTAAAGTGCATTAGAAGAAATTAAAATTTGAGGTAAGGGTTTTGTGTTACAATCTCACTGTTTATTGAGATTAATTATGATTAAGTTCTCGATGATGAAATTTCTTTATTAAACTCTCAAGAAACTCGTGAGTGTTATTATCCATGATTTATATTTTGAGATTACATGTTATCATTTCATTCTCCCCTCTTTAGGAACTCAATATATTGAAATAATGTTTTTACGGAAAATCAACTTTATTTCTCTCTTTGGCCAAAAAACCATTTCCTTCCATATCTATTTTTCCTAAAAATGATTTCAAAAATGTTTTTAATATTCTTATATTATTTTTTAAAGTCATTTTCTCTATGATTTAATTTTATAAAAAAATTGAAATGTATCTTCCAGTCATTCTCTAAATGAGTTACTTTTAACCATTTAACGATAATGTGAAAGGAATATTCATATAACATAAATGACATGAGTGAAATTTCCCACCATATTGAAAACTAAATGATTTGAATATTCCTTTAAATTTTTCAAAGGTATTTTTCAATGATATAATTTCCCTTAATATTTTAAAAAATTTGTATTTTAAATAAGTGATTAGATAGTGAAAAGGGTATTTTCTTCGAGATTTGTTCCAATTATCTTTTTAATGAATTTTTGATATATGATAACATCTATGATGTTGATTATGATTTAATGGGAATATGATTCAATGATACCATCCACTTTCATTCTTTAGATGTATTATTTTGATGATGATTTAAGGATCATTCTATGAAACTTTTTTCTTTATTATGGGTTAATTAAGTTATGAACTAGATTTATTTTCCATGGGTTATGCTAGGATGAAATGATGGAATGTTTATGAAACCCATTTTATTTTAAAAAAAATTATATGATTATTTTTTATGATCTGGAGGAACACATATGTATGATTTTCATTATATGATGTGGGGGCCATAATTATATATCCCTCCAATGCATTCGGTAGAGATGGATATCCCGTGAGATAATAAGTAATAGAATGGGGAGTTAATATTACTAAATAAGGGAATCTATCCACTATGATAATTATCATAGTGAACCTTGATTACGGATATGATGGTTTGGGAAGTGAACCCAGTCCACTATGATAGTCTTAGAAGTGATCCTTGAATACTAAGTAAATTATTTTCTATGCTTATGTGTTTTCCATAAACTGATGTCTTAGGACAATTTTATGATATCTTGGATCATGTTATTAGATTTATTTATTATTAATGTCTTATGAAATACCAATATTTATTCCAAGACTCATGATTAAGATATTTGATATGTAGTGAATGGAATTGAAATGTTAACCACATGTTCTCATACCCTTATTCTCATGTTATGTTTAAGTGATCATTGACATCTCCCATATTTTCTCATACTGATCATCTGAGATCACCCTTTTTTAGGATTTATTCCCCGAGTTATGAATAATGTTTTTAAATATTATATGCATAATAAGGGTGAAAGTTTTTAATAATTAAGTGGGAGATGAAGTATAACTCGTATAAACAATTTTTTAATGTATCTAAGTTTCCAAAGGCACTAAACCTATACTATTCTAGCATGGATCATTATTTTATATAATGAGTATTTATAAAATAATATATAATATCTATATATGAAAAGTATGGGTTTTTATACATTGAAAATGGAAGTTAATATAATCTTTTGATGATTCCAACCAATCTATTTCCAAGATTATATCAAAATTTTCAATATCCAAAAGATTTAATTACCTTGACAAGTGGGTTGAAACAATGGTGATGGAAAATGATGCACATGTAAATCTCCTACGCTATTATTTCATTGGATTTGTCTTAAGTATTTGAATGAGAGGAAAATTTTCCACATGAAATCCCATTTGAGTTACCAAAATAGAATAAATGAAAGAATATGAGGTGATGGTATCTAACATAACATTAATAAGAGATGAATTAAGAAGCATGTTACCTCCCACCTTTAAGGGACATGGTTTGTCATTCATAAAAATATACTCTATGATAAAAAAATAGTATGTTCCTCCTAGATCATTTATTTCCCTTGATTAGGTGGTGATTGTTGAGATATTAGGGTATTCAGGGAATATGTGCATGTAAGATCCCATCTTTTTTCATGTATGTATCTCTCTGTGTTTTTTGTTAAACTTCTCTCGGTTGGGTTTTACCTTGGGGATAATTTTTTTATGAATAAAAGTGGTCTTATATTACATGGAAACCTGAGGAAGATGAGTAGGATTCACATACAAATCCTTATTGGGGAAAATTACTTAATGTTAATAGATTTATGCTTGTCTGAATTAATATATTCTAGGTATAAATTGGTCGAGTGTTACCATGGGTTCTTGGTAAGTTGATAATACGTAATGGGGCCTCAAGTTTTTAAAAGTAAATAGGACTGATAAACTATCTTCCAAAAAGTTACATGTCATGTTAATGTAATTCAAACCATGTAATTGATGCCAGACACATGTTGTGAACAGTTACGGGTTATGAAACGATTTATGACATGAAGGGATTACTTGTCATGCAGTTATATTACATGTTGTATAATATTTTATCAGAATAAATAATAATCTTAGGAGATGGTTTTTTTGGTGTATCCTTTTAAAAATAATTACATGACATTTAACTAAATTACATGTCATGTAATTCCCTGACCTTTAGTTTTAATGTATGTTGTTTGATTTATTTTTATTTCATCTCACATACAGCTTCCTCCCCTCAACCCAAAAAATCCTTCCAGGTGATTTTGGAGTGCCAACGTCCCTTCCAAACATCCTGATAATGTATTTCATCCCTAGTATGTGGTTTTGGTCTAATTTTCCATTTTCTCTCTTTTTTTTCTAGACTTTGTGATGTAATCTATTGACAATTTGTACTGTTGGTTTTTATCTTCATCAATTTTTAACTAGGATCCTTCTTGAGATCATCTACACCTTCTTCCTCATGGGTATTTTCCATGGGGAGAGTTTTTTTATCATTAGTTAATGGTAGGGGGTATAAACCTTAACCATGTGGTTTGATAATTGTAAATTATGTGCAATATTTCAGTTAGGCCAACATATCTTGTGCTAAATAAATTGAGAGAATAAATTGGAATATATCATAGAGTCCCTTTGGATCCATGTGGATATTGACATGGATTGTGGCTACCGTTCAGGTGAGCGAACCCTTGAATAATGAATGAATTGTTCAATATATTAAAGTGTGTTTAGCATGACATAGTTATTGGATGTTTTCATGATATATATTCACCTTGGATTGTCTTGTTTATATAGATAACTAGAAAGTTATTGGTTATGAGAAATTAATATATGAAATGTATAAATGAAACTTAAATTGTAATTTTTACAATTAACCATTGATCCATATAATGTGATATTGTGATATCCATGATTTTATGACTTTTTAGTGATTAAATATTGTGATTATAATAAAGTGAGTTTTCCCAGTGATTCATGTTGAAATTATTATATAAGGAGATGGTCTAATGATACATGCTGAAATTTTATATAGTGGGCTTGGCTGAGTGACACATGCTAAAATTATTATATAAAGGGCTTGGCCCAGTTGACATGTTCAAATGCTTAAATAGTAGTCTATGCCTGGTGAAAAATGTTGAAATGATTATATAGTTGTATCAACATTGATTAAATGCTAAAATTATTATATAATGGGTGTTGACCAAGTTTTTCATGATTTATACCTTATTTATAAGGTTATGTTTTACCACAGTTATATTTTTATAGTTGGCATGGTTCTGAGTCATGATCAAAGAAATTTTTTCATGGTTTCGAGGAATTTAATGTTTTACCATGGTTATATTTTTTGTTTTCATGGTTGTGAGAAATTCTAAGAGATATTGTATCATGGTTTTAGAATAATGTTTATGTGGTATTAATTCAATTTCTTAATTAATTAATACACATGTTTATTTCATTATTTCATACACTTATTATCTGACAAGTTATGTTTATACATGGTTGTGTCGACCTAATAAGTTATACTCACACCCTATTCGAGCCACCATTTGGTACCTAAGCAGATTACTTGGATGTGGGATTGGACAAGGGAAAAGGAAATTGTTGTTAAAATTTTTCTTATTAGATAAGATGGAGTTTGGAGATGGGATCGATATGGGGTTTGAGAATAAGGACTTTGAGTCTTTATTAGACACTAAAATTCTTTTAATTTTGTTATTTCTTGAATTAAATTTAGTTACATCCCAAAACATCATTACATCATTCCATTATTATATATTGGATTATTCAATTGGAGTTTATTTTATACATTACACTATATTATATTGTTTCTATTATTTATGGACTCTAATATATAGTTATTTGGATGTTTTATATTATTTTTCAAACTATGAATCTATGGGGTATAGTCTACCCACTATGATTATCACACCCTTTCGGCTATTAGGCAGCATCTAGCATATAGGGAGGCTCACTTGAGGTCTCGTAACCAACCCTTTCTGGCCATGTAGAGTGTCCGATCAGGGGACGTTACAAAGTGGTATCAGAGGCATTGGTTTCTTTTATAATTATTTACTATTTGGGAAAGGTAGAAAGGATACTAGGATCTGTCAGGACTTGGTAATGTTCTTGTTCATCGGAATAGCTAACCCATGTATGAGGGGAAATATGAGTGCCCATGGGTGGATTGTTGATTATATTGTTTTTTTGTTACATTTGATGTTATTTCACCCTCATTGATTCACATTTTGTGTGAGGTTATTATAAATGATTTTATTGATTATTTAGATTCATACTTATGGATGGTATGGAACGAGATGCGAACTACAACAAAATTGTCCATAAATAGCACTGATAATTTTCAGCGCTAGAAAAAAGTGAGGATAAATGGAATCTATATCGCTGCATTTTTTTAGCACTCATAAAGGATCCATTATTAGCACTTTATTTTTAGAACTCATACAGGATTCCTTTATCAGCACTATTTTAGCACTAATAAAGGTCCAAATAAATAAAAAAATAAAAAAAAATAAATGAGTTTATTAAAAAAAATTATAAATTTTATTAATTAAATAATTATTGATAAAAATGTATAAATTTATTATACTATATATAAATTAAAAATACTAATAAATAGTCTGTATTAAATATATAAATATATGTAAGATAAAATAAAAAAAAATAAAATTAAAAAATAAGTAAATTGACAAAAATATTAAACATTTTCTTAATTAGATAATTATTAATAATGTCAATAAATATTATATATTAAATATATATATATATATATATATATATATATATATGAATGTATATGAATATGATTTATATATTACAAAATATTTATTCACTTTACATTAAATAGTCATATATTTAGTGAATAATTACTAATAATTAAAAATACTTGCTAATTGTATAGAGTAATGAACATATAATTGAATATGTCGTTTGACTTTTCAATTTATCATAGATCATATGTGTGTTATATTGATTTCACATATATGTAATTAATGAATTTTTATATAAAATGAACATACAAAAAACTTATCCATTTTTTCAATATTTTTAAAGTGTGTTTATTTTTAATTTATTCAATTTCACTCATTTTTAACATGCATATACACTTAAAATTAGATATTAATTAGTAATATTAAAAAAATTGTGAAAAAATATTTTCAAATAAATATATTTTTAAATAAACATTTACTGTATTTATACAATTATATATTTAAAATTATACATTTATAATTATAAATAAATAAATATTTTTAAAAAATTTTATATAATTATAAAGAAATATTTATTTATATGTAAATCATCATTAAATTTATAATAAATTTATTTAAATAATGAATATATTTATTGTATTTATATTTATAAATATATATATTAAATATATACATATTTAAATAATTATATAAATATATATAATGACATCAATATTATTTTTTAATAATACTTATATAATTTTAAATAAATAATTATATATTTAAATAATTATAAAATTTTAGTAAGTCTATTTAAATAATTAATATATTTATTATATTTATATTTACATATATCTATTAAATATATATATGTATATTTACAATATTTTTTATTTATAGTTAAAATTATAAATCCTTTATCAGGTCCTAAGTAATAAGCGTTGATAAAAGGATTATTTATCAGTGATTTTTTAGGGCTGAGAAAGATTCATTTTATCAGCTCTTATTACTTAAGTGCTGATAAAAGGCATCTTTATCAGCACTTTTTTGGAGGTGTTGATAAAAGTTTCCCGATCTATTTAAAAACTCTAACTAGGTGTGAACCCATGAGGATATGAGAAGCTCTTCATGGAATCCACCAACTACCGGCACTCTTCCTTGTTTAATCGAAGCTTTAATCATGGATTGAATCAAGGATCAAACAAATCCAAGTCCGAAATTTAACGCTCGAATGATTCAGGGGTTGAAGGAATCCAAGGCTCGAATGTAAGTCTTTCTCTACTTTCTCTCGAATGTAAGACTTTCTCTACTTTATCATGGGGAACTCAGGGTGTAAAACATCAATGGTTGTCATCGTGGTGGATTTATTTTTGAAACTATGAGTGTGGTGAGGTATCCATTTTGATGTTTTAATTGTGGAGATCGTCTATTTTGATTCTTATAATTTTTAGAGTTTGAAACACCTATACTGTGCGCCTTCCCAGCTTCACTCCCAGACCATACAAGCATCTCCTTCCTTCTTAATTGCAACAGTGAATTAATGTAGGGGATTTCAGAGCAACTCTTTTATTTCTGTGAAAGTGAGGATGAGTCATCCTTTATTCTAGTTGGATAAATAGTATAATTAACCATATGGTAGAAGTCTCGTCCAATTTTTTATCTTCTATATAATTTTGTAACTATGAATTTCTATGATGCTGGTTTGGTATCCTATGAGACTACATCCTAAAATATTAAAATAACTAGTTTTTTTATATTTGTGTAGTAGAGACTTTACAAGGGGCATGATGTTTTATAGATCTATAAATTTCCTGATTCCACTTATATTTCTGAGTAAAGTAAGGGTATTCCACATTGAAAATGTAACCTCATGGGAGTCGTTCCATCTTGGTAGAGGCTACTGAGTATGGGATAGATGTCGCAAGGGTTAGTGGGGTTTTATACATTGTTTGTGATTTATCTTATTGATGTGTATTATTACTTTGTGGAAAATTCTTTATGGACCTCCCTAGAATCTCAAGGACGGGTCAATGTGTATTTGATGGCCTCTCTAAAATCCTACATATGGGTAGATATTAGGTGGCGACCTCCCTATAAATTTTTGGATGGGTCAGTGTGGTGATATGACATCCCAAGAGTCTTGAGATGTTTTCAAATATTTGATATACCATTAATTATAAAAGTAAAAATTCCATAGGTTGGTACATTACTTGTACAAAAAAATAGAATTAATGTTATCAAATTCTATATATTAGAAATTATTTTTAGGTATTCATAATTTTTGGTCTACATGTATTGGTTCCACCCCTAGGAATCTTTAATTACTATCCATCTAAATGAAATAACTCTTTACTTATTAAAATATTTTATCAATAAATTTTTATATCTTTTAGCTGATTCAATGAGAGTTTGTTATTTTTTTTATCATTTGAGAGTTTCTTATTACTCCTGAACTACCTATATTATATTTTCATTTGTTTAGGGGATTTAACAAATACATGATGTGTGTTAAACAATATTTTTTATTGCAATTTGTTTCTTGATAGTCATCCCCCATCTATTTTATAGAAAACATCCATCATTATCAACTCCATCTCATGAATAGTTATTATTGCAATTTGTTGCTTGAAACTCATCCCCCATATATTTTATGTTTCTTGTACTACTCTGAGCATTATTCATCCCCTGGATGACTACTTCTTAGAGTATTTCAAGCAACATAGGTGTATGTCTACAAGAGATGGACGATGTGTTTCAAACAACAAAAAACAATGATAAATGTCTGGGAGATGACTTGATGGGGATGGCAGTTTTTTATAACTTTCACCTTTTAATGAATTAATAGGATAACACCTACCATAGTGGAGTAATTATTTTATGAAATTCAATTACCCAATTTCTTCAAAATACTAAAATTATATGAAACAATCAAATGTTGATTTTCCCATATAATAATTGTTTATAACATTCACCATTGTTAATAAATATCTTATGTGTATTTATTTATTTATTATAAAAAATTAATATTTTATAAACCAAATAAGATGGAAATGGATTGAAAATGTATGTGTTCTAATCGTTTAAATAAATAGTTTGAATATGGAGTTAAAGAGTTCCTCAAGTTTTCAAGGGACCATGCATACGACCCTTCTCAAATCCCATGTCTGAGTTTATGTTGTTGTTATATAAGAAAAATTATTCCAGAAGAGTTGGAAAAACATTTTATTTTTCACAGAATAGATCAGATCTTTAAATTTTTGACTAAAAATGGGGAAAAATAAATGTGGAAACCAATTTAGATGATACTACTATTTATGGATCATTTGATATAAATACCTATGTAAATAATGATGTATATTGCATGGAAGAAATGAAAATGGAAACTGAAGATGACCTTCATGATTTGCCAACATTTTTGAGGAGTTAAATAGTTATTCCAATAATCCATTGTATTCTGATGGTACTAAATACACAACATTGTAAGCTGTATTGAAGTTTTATAATTTGAAAGGTGGAAGAAGATGGAGTAACACCAGATATACATAACTTCTGAGTCTCTTAAATGATATGCTACCAAAATAAAATGAACTACCATGTTGAACATATGATTCTAAAAAATGTTACATTAAATGGTTATGATATCTAAAAAATTACATGCTTTTCCAAAATATTTCCTATTATTTCACAAGTACCATGAATCATTCATAAAATTCCTTAAGTGTGGTGCAGATAAATACATGAAAAATGTATCAAGACCTTAGAAATATATATGGTATTTTCATATAATTCCACTGTTTTGAAAACTATATAGATGTCAGGATCCTTTGAGATAATTAATATGGAATGTAGATACAAGAATTAAATATGGAAACCTATATCAACTAGCAGATCATCCTAAGTGGTATAAAATTGATTAAGAGTATACTAAATTTGGAGATGAGGAGAGAAAAATTTATCATACATTATCTACAAATAGAATAAATCATTTTGGTTTATAGAGTAGTACTCAAAGTGCATGCCATTCATGTTGGTAAATTATAACATTCTTCCCTGGTTATTCATAAAGCATAAATACATTATGTTGTCTTGAGTTATATATGGACCAAATAAACCTAGTAATGATATTAATTTCTATTTGGATACATTGATCAAAGATCTGAAATTGATGTGGGATATAGGTGTTACAATTTATGATGCTCATAGAAGTGAATAATTCACATTGACAGATATGTTTTACGGGATGATAAATAACATCTCCAATTGAGGAAATTTTTCAGCTTTTAGCATTAAAAAATTGTTGGGGAGTACCATGTCTGAAAAATGAACATAATTAGTTTGGTTGAAACATTCTTTAAAGACTGTGCTTTTAGGACATCAGAAATTTTTACCTCGAGGAAAATAATACCGATCTTGGATGACCGCAATCGATGGGAATATCCAAAAATATTCAACACCATCTCCAGTAATGTGAGATCAAATGTAAAATAATGTAAAAGATATTGACACTATTTTTGGTAAACCATTATCAAGAAACCATAAAAAATAATGTTGGAAAAAAAGAACAACTTTCTTCGAATAACCATATTGGTATTGTTTATATGTCAGATATTTTATTGATGTCATGCATGTAGAAACAATTTAGTTGATGGTGTTATTGTAACATTACTAATGTTCCTGGAAAAACAAAAGATTGAATCAAGGCTAGGTTAGAATTTATTAAAAAGGGGATAAAGGAAGAGTTGGCACTAGTAAAGGGTAAAAGGTGGATTTCTATTTCTCCAGTAGTTTACACTCTATCCAGAAAAGAAAAAATTGAAATTTTTCCTTTTCCTTAATAGTGTAAAAGTTCCATATTGGTATTCATCAAATATAAAAAAATATCATTTCAATTACTAATTTGAAGTTACAAGGACTAAAATCACACGACTATCATTTTTTTATACTATATTTAAGTCATGTATCTTTCCATTGCATTCTACCTCAAAATGTACAACATACATTAACTATACTCTAGTTAATTTTCAAGTCCATATGCATTAAATTTATAGACTTGATGAAGTTTCCCAACATGAATAAGGAGGTTGCGGTCATATTATGTGAATTTGATATGTTCTTCCCACCATCATTCATTGATATAATGGTCCATATGAGGGTTTATATTGTTAGAGAGGTTCAACTATGTGGTACTATCCATTATATATGGATGTATCCCATTTAATGGTATATGAATATATTTAAAGGGTATGTCAAGAATCTAATTTGGCCAGAAGGTTGTATTGCAGAATGACATATTGTGGAAGCAGCTATTGAATTATTTATTGATTACTTATCTGATGTTGACAACATTAGTCTCTTAAAGTCTCATCACATAAAACTACTTATGGGTGAATCGATTTTCAGAAGATATGTTGTTACAATTACCTATATAGAGTGGGAGTAATTACACCATTACATATTACATAACAATGAATATGTTTATCCATACATTGAATACCATAAAGAATTTCATAGACAATTGAATCCATTAGAGGATAAAGGATGGATACCATATACACAAAATCAAAAATATATAGGATGGTTTAGAGATAAAATTTATAATGAGTTATCTAAAAATTTTAATTCAATTATCGAATGACTTCAATGTCTAGCTAGGGGATCAAATGCATATATTATATCTTACACCAATTTTGACATCAATGGTAATATGTTCTATAAAAAATAACATGATGACTACAGTACAATGAAAAAAAGTAGTGTTACTCTTGTGGATGAAGTGATGAACATATCTATTTCCAAGGATAGAAATACAATTTATTAAAATATATCATATTTTGGTATTATCGAACAGATATACAAGTTGAATTATACAACATTGCAGGTGCCAATTTTCCATTGCAAACAGGATGACAATATTAGTGCAGGGAAAGTTAATGAAATGGAATTCATGGAGGTAAATTTTAGTTTAGAAGGGGAAAATATGAGTCCTTTATAATTTCTTACCAAGTAGTGCAAGTATTTTATGTCTCGTATTAGTAAACAAGAATTGGTCGACTGTCCTACTGGTGACTAAAAAAATGTCAGGTCGGATGAAAATTCAATCGAGGATGACCCTTTCATTGAGAGATCACAGTCGGTTCATGATAGAACCAATGTATACAATGTATTGTATGTTATATGGGACCATAAATAAATGATTTGGATTCTAGATAGGGGAACCAAATAGCAAAAACCTTTAATAAAAGATAGTTTTATGAGAAGGTAAAATTGTTTTTTAATATATTATGGTTCCACTCATAATATTATATGTTCTCAAATGCATTAACATAATCTAATTTAAATTATTTACTAATCATAAAGATAATTTCTTATTCATATGATGATTTTACCAATCCCCCAAAAGAACAAACTACAATTAAGGAAACTCTTTGGAAATATGTAAGGTAATGTTACAATATACATTCTCTATTTTACTGAAAAAATTAGATAATGTAACATTGATTTAATTTTCACTATTCCTTGTAGAGTTAGTTTATTCTTGAAGACTTACATTCATATTTCATGAATTTTTAATCATAAAGGTAATATTTCTATTTTCATAGTAAAATCATTCTTCATAGAATTAATGTATTATTTTATATTTATGTTTTATTTGTTTATTTTTATTATTACTCACATAATAATTAGTTTCTTATATAGGTGGATTATTTTGTTCAAGTTGGGGTGTTATGTCTATATTTCATGAATTTCTACACCAAAACATCCCTAGACTTCTTCTCCCGCAGAACCTTTTCACCCCTGTAGTGTTTCATTTGTCACATTTTGTCAAGTTCTCTCAACTGATTTTGCAGGAAGAGAAATGAAGCTGCCTCTACTCAATCATAGATCTAATCTTGATGTTTGTACAATAAAATCATAAAATAATTTTCTTTAGGTGGGTGGACTTCATATTTACATTTAATTTATTTATTTTTAGTATTACTCACATAATAATTGATTTCTTTTATAGGTGGAATCTTTTGTTCGAGTAGGGGTGGTCTGTCCATATTTCATGTATTTCTACAACAAAAATTCTATATAATTCTTCTCTCTCAAAAAATTTTCACCCATATAGTATTAAATTCATCACATTAATTCTATTTCTCTCAAATTCCCTTATAGTAATATCAAAAATAGTTCCTCTCTTCAATCATAAAGGTAATCTAGATTTTTTCATATAAAAATCATTGTCTGTAGAGTCAATGTATTTTTTTGTATTTGTGTTTAATTTATTTCTTTTTAGTATTACTCGCATAATAATTGCTTTCTTATATAGATGGATTCTTTTTTTCAAGTGGGTGTTCTTATTCAATATTTCATTCCTTTCTACACCAAAACTTTCACAAACTTGTTCTCCTTCAAAACTATTCACCCCTGCATTGTTGACATTTATCACATTCATTCAAGTTCCCTCCACTACTCAATCAAAGAGGTAATCATAATGTTTCCACTATAAAATAACTGTTCATATAATTAATTTTTTATTTCATATTTATGTTTAATTTATTTATCTTTATTATTACTCTTATAATAATTGTTTTCATGTATAGGTGGATTCTATATTTTGACTGGAGGTGTTTTGTTAGAATCTGCTCATGGATTGTTTGTAGTTAGACAAAGAAATTCAATATGAAATGTGGTAACATTGAAAATTAGGATTTTTTGAGACTTTGAGTTGTGTAAGAATCAATTATACCTGAATCTGACACACGGTGTGACCGGTATGACTCCAAGTACTTATTTATATTTAAAATTGACATTAATTTTATTAAAATGGACAACTGACATACTCAAAATGTAGAAAAACATTCATATTATTTTTAAGGTTTAACATAAATATCTATAAGTCATTTTGGACATGTAAGAATCAGTCACACCTCAATCTGATACATAATGTGCCCAGTCTAACTCAATGTGTCCATTATTAGATTAAAATTGACATTTTACTTTAAAAAGTGTCACTCACTAAAATCTGAGAAAAAATTCTCAGAGTTTCTTGATAAATTAGTGAATTGATTAATAAATCATTGGTGATGTGTAGGAATCAGTCTCATGTAAAAATGATACATAATTTGATTCATATGAGTCAAAGTGCATGTTTTGAGTTTAAAATTACATTTTATTAAAAAAGACAAGTGACATACTCAAAATTGGGAAAACACATTCATATTGTTCTGATTATATATTAAAACAATACATAAGTCATTTGGGATATATAGTAATCATCTACACCTCATTCTGAGGTATGACTCCCAGTGCGTCTTTTTATTTAAAATTGACCTCAATTTTCATAAAATGGACAACTAACCTACTCAAATCTGAGCAAGCACATTTGGATTGTTTTGATACTTTATGGAAATTATCCAAAAGTAATTTTTGACATGTTGGAATTAACTTCACCTCAATATGATACATGATTTTCCCAGTATGACTTTAATTCTCAGTTATCACTTAAAAATCGATATCTTAGTTCAAAAATTTCCACTCACTAAAAACTAATCAAACAAGATCAGGTTTTATGGATAATTTAGGAAAGTGATTCATAATTCATTTTTAACATGTAGGAATTGGTCTCACATAAAACTGATATAAGATGTGATCATAATGAGTCAATGTGAATGTTTCTATTTTAAAATGAAATTTTATTCCAAAAGAAAACTGACAAAATCAAAACCAATCAAAATCATTCAGATTCTTTTTATACTTTAGAAAAATGATCCCTATGCCATTTGAGATTTCTATGATTGATCAGCACCTCAATCCAACCCTTTGTGTGAATATCATGACTCAAAGTATGTACATTTATTTAAAATTGACATCAATTTTAGAATGATGTACAACTTACCTACTCAAAACTGAGAAAAACATTCATATTGTTTTGATACTTTATGGAAATGATGTATAAGTCATTTCTTACATGTAGAAGCTATATGCACATCAATCTGATACATGATGTTCTAGTTTTGAGTCAAAGTTTATATTATCATCTTGAAATCAACAATTTAGTTCAAAAAGTGTCTCTCATTGAAACACGATCAAATGCACTCAAATTTTTTCGATAATTTAGTAAAATAAATCATAATTCATTTGTGACATGTAGGAATTAGTTTCATGTCAAACTGATATATGATGTGATTGAAATGATTCAAAGTGCATGTTTCCAATTAAAAATGATGTTTTAGTAAAAAAAATAAACATACTCAAAACCAAGAAAACACATATTCATATCATTTTAATATATTAGGAAAATAATCCTCAGTCATTTGAGATGTTTTGGAATCATCCTCACCTATATCTAATGCATGGTGTTCCCGATATGACTCCATGTGTAACTTTTTATTTAAAATTTACATCAATTTTAATAAAATTAACACTTTATGCCAGTTTATTTCTTTATATTATTACTAATATAAGAATTTTTTTATTATAAAAGTGATTTTTTTTTATAAGAGGTGGTTTTTTCATCAGTATCGTGATTTGGATATGGGATTAAAAGACAAAGGAACATTGATATTTTTTAATGTATGTAATAATTTTTATTTATGTAGTTATATATAAAACAATGTTTTGAAATGTCCATAATATAGTGTTTTTTCTTGTATTTTTTCTGTAAATTTCATTTCATTTAAATTCAATATTGATTCCTATTTTTGTATATATATGGTTGGTTTATGGTGCTATGGTTTGTAGTTACATCATAGTGCACTGGTGCTGTAGTGTATTATTGAAACACAGAGTAGTATGGCCCTTTATCAATGCTTCTATAAGCCCTCATAAATGGGTCCTTTAGTGGTGCTAAATAAAAGTGCTTATAAATGTGTTCCTTTATCAATGCTTCTAAATGAATTGATAAAGGAACCATTTATGCAATCATTTTTACCACCAATAATGGACCCCTTTATCATCTCTTTTTTATTTCTGATAAAATACTGGGGCTTTTAATCTCACTCTGGTTGTCAGTGCTTCTCTACCACTAATAAAGGCTATTTCAAGCACTGTTAAAGGATTATTTTGTATTAGTGGTCTATGAATGCATCATAATAGGCACATTGGGATATATATTGACTTGAATTGTTCGTAAGAGGGATATATTTATTTTCCATGTGATATATACTTTCCAACTGAACTATGACATGAGATATCTATTATATATTGGAAATAAAAGAAATGAAATTTTATTCCCTGCTAAAACACTTGTAATCCTTGTCTAAAGAGAGACCATGAGTCATTGGTTCTCTGTTGATGTCATCTATTGAGGTTTACCTTGTTATTATAGACAGTGTTCTAAGGAGTGTGTTTTTATTATAGATAAAATTCCTTATCGTCATCTTTGAGTTTAGTATCAAGAGAGTGGGAATCATTATGCTCTTAATGAAGCTAAGCTAGAGCTTCCTATATCTCTTAAGGATTAGATGGACTTTCATCTTCCTGAAAGCTTCTTTAGGTTCATGAGATCCACAGAAAGAGATATTGTTCACACTATTCCTTCGTTGTGTGAGTTTATGAGAGATTTTTAGCTATAGAATATACCTATGTTCACTAAGGACGTAGGTACCCATGCATTTAAGTTCTTTAATGAGTCATTCCAAATGATCTTTAAGAATATTGAGACACCCATAGATAGGAGGGTAAAGATTTCTGTTTATATGATCTGTAGACCAGCCAAGAATTGGTGGGAAATTCTGTAGAAGGTAGGGTAACAGGATAATATTTCTTATAAGTAACTCAATACAAATATCATTAAACATTTCTATCACAAGATGTTGATGGATGAGAAGGCTTTTCAATTCATGAACTTTTCATATGAGGGAATTTTATTGTTGGACTATGTTGGAAATTTCACTAATCTATAGCGCTTTTCACTATCTTTGGAAGGTGATGATACCCCCAGGGAAATATTGTTTCATGATGTTCTTTGTTATGAGATCAGGTTGCATGTGTACATGTTTTATCTTAGTAGTTTTTTTGATATCATGAATCAATCACTCATCATGGAAGGTGATTTGATAGTGGTCGTGAGTAGTGGATAGGATATTTTAGTTGGGAATACTATGAGCTCTTATTCTTGTGTAAAATAGCATTGTTATGACATTTTTCTATATGTAAATAGTGATAAAGAGGTTTTGTGTGGGGTGATATAGAAAAGCAGTGGTAGGGGAATAGGACAAGTACTGGAGTCTAGGAAGGGCTTAGCTACGCCTCAGCAAATAGGTAGCTGGAGTTCCATGGGACATTTTGGTAGAGGCAAGGGATGTGGTACCCTCATTTAGAAATGACAGTACCTAACATAGGGAATAACTCAAGGGAGTTATGCTGGAGCCTATGGTAGATGGTCTGGTTTGCTACATGTTATGGAGACTACTCTAGGTATTGTGGATGTAGGACTGTATAATGTTAGAGGTATGATTCTTGTATCATTAACCATTTCTTCTATTTTTTGATACAAGATCATTTCATTCCTTTTTATATTATCTTATTTTAAATGGTTTATTCTTGTATTTTGAAATATTAGATAGTGTTTTGACCCCTAACACACTATTAGGAGTTTGTTCATAGATTATCAAATGTTGCAAGGCATGTTCTCAATAGATTGGTGGACACCATTTATTTTGGGAATCATCTATGATGGAAATGATAATTGTTTACTTTATTCATTGAATGGATTGGCTTATTCTATAATAAGATCATATGGATTGTTACTGGAAGAGAGTTACCTTATTATCTCCACAAGGAGGCTATTATTCTCAGTTAGGTGAGAAGGACTTCACGCTAGTTGTGCATGACTAATTCAGTGCAGGTTGGATTTCCTCATTGCTCAAAAAGTTGGTCTTAATCTAAGTGTTAGTGGAATGTAGTAGTATTCATTTCCTATAGTGGAATACCATTTTTCAAATGTTGTCCTAAATGAGTTATATAGCTTACTTCATGAGCAAAATATTGCGTTCATGATCGATTTGGTGCCATGATTAGAGCCAGTTTCTATACATATAATCGCACCAGTAGAGATTTAGGAGTTGAAATTGCAGTTGAAAGATCTAGAATCTAACGGTTTCATAAGGCTTAGTAAATCTTCTTAGGGTTCTTCCATTCACTATTCCAAGAAGGATGACGGGACTTTGCACTTATGTACGGATTATCGAAGATTGAACCAAATGAAGGTCAAAAAATGATACCCCTTTCACGTATCAATGATCTATTTGATCAGAATAGAGGTGTTAAGATCTTCTCCATGATTAATTTTATATTTGGATACCATTAGTTGAGGGTGAGACCATCAGAAATTCCTTAGACTGATTATAGGGTAGGGTATGGCTTGTATGAGTTCGTAGTAATGTTTTTTGTTTTGAAAAATGAACTGGTAGTATTCGTAACCTTGATGAATAAGAACATTCATCCTTTTATGGACCAGTTTGTGTTGGTTTTTGTTTATTACATATTGGTGTACTCCCAGATAGTAGATGATCATGCCAAACATATTGACATCATCCTAAGTACATTGAGAGATCATCATCTTTATACCAAGCTAACCAAATTCAGTTTCTAGATTAATAAAGTGCACTTCGTGGGACATGTCATCTCCAAGGAAGAAGTGTCAGTCAACCTAGAGAAAGTTTCATCCATAGTATCTTGGGAACAGCCCATAAATTTATTCAAGATTGGGATAGTTTTTGGTTTTCCTGGTTATTGTTGGATCTTTATCTAGGACTTCCCCCATTTGGCATCACCATTGTCAGGGATGACCAAAAAAGGAGTGCAGTTTGTTTGGTCAGATTCTTGTGAGAGATATTTTTAGGATTTGAAAGGATGGATCACCTCAGAACCTATACTCACATTACTTTTTCCATGTAAAGCATATACTAGGTACTTTTATACAGCCACAATTGGACTCAGAGCAGTTTTGATGCAGGAGGATCGAGTGGTTTCTTATGGGTCCAGATAGTTGAGGTCTCAGGAGAGGAACTATCCTACTCACAACTTGTAGTTAGCTGTAGTGGTATAGGCCCTAAGATATTGGATTCATTATCTCATTTATTAGAGGTTTTTTGTATGCATGGACAACAAAAGGCTTAGGTACATCTTTTCTCAGTGAGACCTGATCCATTGGTAGAGAAGGTGGGTTGAGTATCTACCATCATTTTAATTTGAGTTATCTTATACACCATGAAAGGGAAACATAATTGCTGATTAATTGAGGCAAAATACATATGTAGAGGTAGTGTATGAGTCATTCAATGAGTGGAAGATAATGTATCACTTTATAGACATGCATCTAGATCTTCAGAAGTCTCAGGTTTAAGTATCTCTAACTTCAACATCTGTTATAAGCATGCTTCTTGAATGGACCAGGATAGAGTAGTTATTTAGTCTAGAGGTTTTTCTTCTAAGATACAGCTTATATAGTGGGGAGAAACCATCATGATGGTCTCTTGGAAGTGGAAATTATCTTATATTTTATAGACGATTATGGGTTCCTACAGACTTGTGTGAGTATTTGATGAAATAGTTTCATGATTCTAAATGGGCGGTAAATCCCGATTTGACCAATATGTATCATGATATCCATGGACGTTAAATTTGGTGAGGAATGAAGAATTAAGTGGAAAGCTATTTGGTGAGACTTGTCACTGGTAAGTAGGTGAAAGCTGAGCATCATTGGTCGGTAGGGATTTTTCATCCTTTTCGGATTCTTGAGTTGAAATGGGATTATGTCACTATGGATTTTTTATAGGACTACCATGTACAACCTGTAAGAATGATATTTTATGGGTGATCATGGATCAACTGATGAAGGTAGCTCACTTATTACCTATCAAAGAGACCTTCAATGTTGATGATATGGGAAATCTCAATATGCATGATATGGTTTAGTTTCACGATGTTTTGAAGAGTAGTGTTTCAAATATAGATCCTAGCATCACATTGTGTTTCTGGAAGGGTATTTATAAGACTTTGGGATTACATGTTCTTTTGAGTATGGATTATCATCCTCATATAGGCAGTCAATCTAGGAGAACTATTCAGGTTCTAGAAGATATGTTGTGTGCATGTGTTTTGGGTTATGGTTGTTAATTGGAGTGGAAAATGGCACTCATGGAGTTTTCAATTAATAACAGCTTCTAGGATTCTTTCAAAATAGAAACTTTTAAGGATTTTTATGGCAGTTAATTCTGTTCGAATCTTTGTTGGTTTGAGGTTAGTGAGTCAGCTCTTGTTGGGCCTAGTCTTATGCAGGAGATGGCTAAGAAATTTTGGTTGATCATATAGTTGTTGGAGACCATGTGGAGTAGGCATAAATATTAGGTTTACCATCGGAGATGACCTGTGGAGTTCGATATTGGATGTAATGTTTTTATTTGGGTGTCACCTAGGTTGGGGAAATGCCATATCAAGAAAGAGGTAAAGGATCCTGCTAGGATTTTTGGGCTGTTTGAGATAGAGGATAGGGTCGGCCCAGTGGCATATCATTCATCCCTTCCATAGTGATACAGTTCCATGCATGATATGTTACATGTTTCATAGCTTTGAAGATATTATCTAGACCCTTCTCACATGACAGACATAGAATACTTATAGATTGGTGTTAATGCATCCATTGAGAATCATCTGAAAAGAATTATGGACCGTAGTGAGAAATTTATCTAGGGTAGGATGATTCCATTGGATTGGGTGTAGTGGTAGAATGAGCGATTTCAGGAGGTGACATATGAGAGGGAGTCAAATATGTGAGCATAGTGGCCAGAATGTTTCACTAAGACTCCACAATGATTCTTGGAGTTTCTCAAGGATGAGCTATTGTATGGTGGGGAGGTTATAAGATCCGGACTTTTTCTAGGTACGTCTCTTTCTATGTTTTTCTTTAAACTAGTCTTAGTTGGGTTTTACCTCAGGGATGTCTGGTTTTTTGAAAAAACATAGTATTAGGATATGAGAAAATACTAGAAAACTGAATAGGATTCATGTGGAGAGCCTTGTTGGGTAAAATGACTAAAATTCTAGAGATTTATGCTTGTTTGAATTAATGGAGTCTGGGTATAAATTGGTCAACTGATACCATGGGTTCTTGGTAAGCTGATAATCCTTAATGGTGGATTGGATTTTTATAAGGAAATGAGGTTGAAAAGTTGTCTGAAGAAAAGTTAAACACCGTGTAGATGTAATACATGCCATGTAATTCATGTTAATCACATTTTATGAATGGTTACAATCCATGATCTGATTCAGTGCATGAAGAGAGTACACGTCATGCAGTTATATTACACGTCATGTAATATCCAATCAAAATAATTAAAAATATTTGATGATTGGTCTTATGGAATATCCTATTAAAAATAATTTAAGGGTGTTTAAATATGTTACACACCATGTAATTCCCTAACCTATAGTTTTAAAGTATGTCGTGCGGTGGAATTTTATTTCATCTCTTGTGCAGCTTCCTCCTCTCAACCCCAGGGCACCTTCCTAGTGATTTTAGAGTGCCAACCACCCTTATGAATGTCTCAATAATTCATTTGATCCATAATATGTGGTTTTTTACAGTTTTCTATTATCTCCCCTATTTTTCCAGACATTGTGGTATAATCTATTGAATATGTATGTTGTTGGTTTTAATCTTGACATGTTTCTATCGATAATACTTCTTGTGATCATATACACATTCTTCCTCATGGGATTTTTCCATCATAAGCATTGTTTGATCGGTGGTTAAAGGTATATGGTTTAAACCATAACCATGTGGTTTGATAATTGTCAAGTATGTGCAATATTTCAACTACCCCAACATATTGTGCACCAAATAAACTAAAACAATAAATTGGAATATTTCATGGAGTACCTTTGGATCTAATTAGTGATTAACCAAGATTATGGCTACCATTCGGTTAAGAGAACCCTAGAATAATAAATGAATTATTCAATTTATTAATGTGTGTTTATCATGACATGGTTTTTGTATGTTTTCTTTATATATATTATCCTTATCCTGTCTTTTATATTTTGATAAATAGAATTTTATTGGTTATAACCAATTGATATATGAAATTTGTAATTGAAAGTTAAATGGTACTTTGAATAATTAACCAATGATCCATATAATTTGATATTGTGATATCGTTATATATTTAAATTTTGTTGTTCCTAAATGTTGTGATGCTTGTATAGGGTGTTGGTATAGTGATACCTGTTGAAATAATTATGTAGGGTGTTGGTCTAGTGATATATGTTGTAATTCTTATATAGTGGGATTGGCCTAGTGACACATGCTAAAAATGTTATATAGTAGGCTTGGCCTAATTGACATAGTAAAATTTTTATATAGAGGGATAGAACAAATGAAACATGATGAAAAAAGTGAGCTCGACCCTGATTAAATGTTGAAATTCATATATAAGGGGTGTTGACCCAATTTTTGTGATTTATACCAGTCTAATAAGGTTATGTTTTTCCATGGTTATACGGTAAGGGTTGGCATGGTTCTGGGAAATGCTTAGAGGCATTCTGACATAGTTCAATGGTATGTTATATTTTACCATAGTAATATGGTTTGTTGGCATGGTTATGAGAAATGCTCAAATATATTCCATCTTGGTGTCAAATCAGGTTGATGTGGTATTAATTTAATTGCTTAATTAATTAATACACTTGTTTATATTTTGATTTTATACACTTATTATCAGATTGGTTATGTTTAGACAAAGTGGTCTTGACCAACTGAGTTATAATCATACCATATTTAATTCATTATTTGGTACCCATGTAGATTACTTGGATACAAGATTGTTCAAGGAAAAAGGACCTTGTTTTTAATTGTTTGCTTGCTATATGGGCTGGAGTATGGAGATGGAACTGACATGGGGTTTAGGTCTAGGGACATTAGGACTTTATTCAATTCTGCAAGTCTTTTATTTTTATTGTTTCTAGCCTGAAATTTATATACATTACAATATGTTATTAAATTTAGTTACATTCAAGTACGTCATTGCATTATTCCTTTACTATTTGTTGGATTATTCAATTATCTTATATTGTTGGTATTCCACTTTATTATATTGTTTCCATTATTTCTAGAATATGATATATTTTTATTTAGATGATTCACACTATGTTTTAAATATTGAATCCAGGGCGTATAGTCTCCCTGATATATTATCACATCCCCTCTGCTAATCGGTAGCCTTTGTCATACGGGGAGACATTCTTGAGGTCTTGTAACCAACCTGTTCTGGCCACATGAGAGTGTTCCAGATCCGTGGATATCACGTTTTACTAAACCATGTATAAGTGTGAAAACTTATTTGATATGATTTTTTTTGGGGAATTAAGGGCTTGTATCATAGTAAAATCATCACTACTCTTAAAATTCATAGAATCAATGATTTATATCCACCATTCATCCATAGTTGTAAAACAAATTAGGTGTCTCTACATGATCCTTCTTAAAATGGTCCAAGGAGCTAATTCAAAAACAAACCTATGGGTTCCTTATATATATAATAATAGAGAATGACCTTGTAGATTAGTTCTCTTGTGCACTTTCTCCCTTGAGAGTGATTCCCTCTTCTTCAAAAATATCCACCACTAGAGTTTCCACCTATGCCCGGGTGGAAAATGTGCTCCCTCCACCAAGATTCCCAATGATATCATTTTTTGACACCATATCCATAATCATTATGTCTGTATAATTTTTTATATATAACATGAGTTCTCTTTAATGGGTATTCGATTGTAAACCCAACTCAAAGTTGTTCTCTTTGAGGGATTCACTCATAGACACCTCTAGTGAAAATCAAGACAGATATATGAATCAATCATCATATTCCATGACTGGAATATCTCCTTTCTTAAAATCAAATAAATATGACAATATAGTATTTTCATACATTTTTTCAAGTGTTTCAATTATTATAATCCCATTATTTTGAGTAATTTACTTGTAAATATCACATTTATTATTTTTGTGAATAATATAGAGTTTAATCAGTAAATGGGTTAAATCATGAATTTTAGTTTCTTTATTCACATTGGAATTTATTAGGGAAGCCATAACATGAATCTAGAATTACATTTATTGATAGTATTTTGAAGCTAATATTCATTGTCTTAAATATATTTTTTAATGACAGGACAATGAGTACATTGATTTTACTGGTTTTCTTATTTGGTGGTTTGAAATTGAAAAACAGTTTGAGTGTATGACTTCCCCAAACCAAAACATATGACCTTTCGATTTCCATATAATTTTTAGTCCAATCGTATGACTTTCATAAAACAATGTATGACTTGCGATGGTATGAATTTCCTTGGAAAATAATATGAATTTTCATTCATAATAAGACTGTTATATCATAAGAGTTTAACCTTGTTGATCATAATACTTTTTAATTGTAATAATTCTACCAGATTCATTTCATATGATATCAATACTTTTCCAAAACCAAAGGGGGGTCAAAATAAATCTGGATCATAAGACTTTAGGAACAATTGTATAACCTTAACCCATTATATGACTTATTCCATGACAGAAATGTGCTACAACATTCCTGATGGATATATAAAGGTATCAATTGAATGAAATGGGTTATTAATGGTAAATTTTGTGGGAAAGCACTATGTAATGGTACCTCTACAGATTTTTACACAACATAAAGGTCACACTGACCTATGTGAGGGAAATCAACCATAAATTTAAGGGTATCCACATGGTTCCAAGTCTACATAAAGGTGTTATAAGAAGGAATTGTATAGTGTCTGAATTTAAAGATCAAATCTACTACATCATCATTTATATAACCAATCAGTGGTGTATTTGTGGATTATAACATCCATGATATTTTAATCAAAGGAAACGTAAATAAAGTTTTGGATTTCATGGATATCTGAAGACTTTTAAAGGGGAAGGATCCAAGGGAAAATGAAATATAAGGGCTTTCAAAAGTAATAATATCTTAGGGGTTTGACCGAGGTATGTAAAGTGGGAAACATGTGACTGTAAGGGAAGTAGATTTTATACAAGAGAATGAGGATAGAAACTCAAAACGGTCATCAGATCTATTGTTGTTAACTATTTTTATATAATTTTATTATTTATTATGTTTTTTAATATATTTTTAATTATCCATTATTCTTGGTTACACTTTGAATTAAGAGGTAAACTTCTGAGTGATTTGGGAAGGGTAGGTTCTCCTATTAAAATTCTTGAGTCAACACACATTAATTGTATAAAATTATCTCTCTTTTATCAAATTTTTTAATACTCAGTACTAGTTATCATTTTTAGATGTGATTTGTTTTTATTTTAATTATGATTAATGTTTATATCCTTGGTTGTTGATACATCATTCCCCTCCACTTAGTAATTGTATATATATATACTATAGAATGGGTCGAGGATGAGTGGAGAAGTTCTCGGTGGTTTTTAGCACCTATGGATGGGGTAGTGGACACTCTTGATTATTTAGAAAGAACAAGACTTGATCCGGTATTACGTAACTCAATTAGAGATGATTCACTACATCTCTTATACACATGGGAAAGAGGGTAGCCCAACTGAGATTTCAATTACAAAAATTCTCACCAAAACCATTCAAACAAAGGTGATAGAATAAGTTATTTTTAATTTCCTCACATATTAGTTTATAAAAAAAATGAGTTGAATAAATTTTAGACTGTTATATAATTGTTATTGAGAAACTAAGCCTATCCTGATCACCCTTATCATAATACTATTTTTAATCTCTTTTCATTTCCTTTATTTTTTTCAAAAACAATAAAAATATATAAAATAACTTCTTTCTCTAATATAAATATAAATTAAAAACTGATTTTAATAACTCCCCTCTAAGAGAAAAAACATAGGTCACAACTAATACAATACTTTAACCTAGGAAATAATTTCTTCTTACGTGCTTAGTGACATGTGTTCTCAAAAACATAACATTTTTTCAGGTACAGAGTTCCAAAAAAACAAACTCTTAAGTGTACGACCAAATCAAAAATTGATAAACTATTATATTTAGATATATAAATACAAATAAAATTGGATAAACTAAGAAAATTAAATTTAAAACTAAATTTTTAGTAGATTGATCTTATATACTCAAGTGGAAACACCAATGTTCACTTTGAGGAAGTCATCATGGATGGAAACCCAAACCAGAAACTCTGATATCTTTTCGAATTGTTTTTTATTAACCATGATAATAAAATTATCATTCCATGGTTTCAAAATGACTTTGAATTGGAAATTGGACTAATTCAATTTATTCCTAAATTTCATGGATTGGAAGGAGAAGTTTCTAACAAGCATATTAATGAGTATACATGAGTGTGTTCAACATTGAATCCTAGAGGAGTAGTTTAGGAGTAATTAAAGTGAAGGGAATTCACATATTCACATAAATAAGTATCCAAGTAATAGTTATATAGCTTGAAACTAGGGGAGATTCATAATTTTTATGTTATTTGCCAAGCCTTTCTTCAAAGATTATCTCCAACCTCTAGAAGCACAACTATTTGGAAATAATCATATGCCATTAAAAAAATATTATGTAGAAACTATTTATATGTTTTATAAGTAATTTAAATTCTATGTTCCAATTTCACACATCAATAAATACAGGAACATCACATCAATGTTTCTTATTCAAAGTCATGTTGGACAGTAAAAAAATCTGTATGCACCAACTAAAGTACACTTAGAAAAAAAAATTGGTAGAATCTAAGGGGCTGATTGAGAAGATTACTCAAAAAAACCCCACAATTTGAAAAAATAGGAACTGATATAAGAGGAATAATTATGGTAATAAATTCTTACTCATCTCAATTATTAGAATCTATACTTTAAGACCAAACAACCTTTGTGAGACGTATGGATTTGAAACATACAAGTGAAAACCCAACATTGATTAATGTGTGTTTTTTATTCTCATCACCTAAACATTTCACTAACTAGTGTGCTAATGTTGAAAGAATGAAGAGTTTTGTATAAAACTTATAAACATAGAAATTTTAGAAGAATAAAAATTCAATGGTGAAGGAGAAACACCCACGTAACAACCTGACCCTAACCATTATAATAGAAAGAGACAAGGTATTACTTACCATAGGATAAAAACCCTGACTGAATGGCCCGAAGGATGAAATTTTTATGGATTTAGGATAAGCCTTCTTTTATGGGTAGATGGGGGAAAACCAAGACTTCAAGGACATCAAGACATAAACAAAATTCAAAAAAAAAGAGGGTTGTAACCCAAAACAGGACTATGAAAAATGCTTCACCCAGCATAAATATCATTAAGTCATGCCTCCACCAAAGCAAGGATGCTCAGCAAACTGCCCCGTGCAAGAATGCACGGGCCTGGTACCGATGGCTGCGCCATACCCTCTAAATCTTCCAAATCTGAAAAGTCATACCTGGTGAAGTCGGCCAACTCTATCCTCTTCTGAAGCAAAACCATGTAGCTTTTCTGGGATCCCCAACAGTCCATCCATTTCACCTCCAACAACAGAATCAAAACAACAGAACAACTATTTCATAGTCAATTGTCTTCCTCTCACACAATAGAGCTAGAAAATCATCGCACTCAACAAGAACCACAAGATCCATCAAGATCAGACCTGCAAGAAAAATGTAGGACCGCCGAAAACCCGAACCAAGATGCCCTCCCCCCTCTACAAAACTCCAAGGCTGATGCCGATCGACAACGACCGACGACGATCCAAGATTAGAGATGTCTTCAAACCTCCACCCACCTATATAGGAATCCATGCCTGCTGAGATTTCCCACTGAGCATGGAAAGAAGACACCTCACCAGAGCAGATGAAGCCAGACCGAGGCCACGTCTGCCAAACTGAGATTCCCTCACCCAACGAACACCTCCAACCACCCAGATCCGAAATAGGCCTGCCGAATCAAAAAGGCAATGAATCAAATGCCTCGCCTAAGACGATGAAGATATAAGATTCCATAGAAAACCAAGTTGTCGTCAACATGAAGGAAACCAATGCCAATCCATTTGAGATATGCCGGAGGAGGGGAGGAAGTGACTTCAAAGGTGGAAACCCTATCCCTTTGGGAGAGAAAAAATGCACCGCTCTGAGGCCTCAAATTAAGGTCATAGGACACATTCCCTAAACATCAAAGGATAGAAATATATGTTGAGGGTTTAACAAGAGATAGGGGGGAAATTTTTCCAATTTACTCACACCTAAAACCAAAATATAAAACAAAAAAAATAAAAATATACCAAATGATTCATGAGTAAATCCATCAATGGAATGTATAATAAGATGGATAATTATAGTAACAGCAGAAAGTAATAAACAAGAACAATTTCGGCCTCAAGTCAAAAAAAGACATGGGAACCAAGGTTTCACTACACTAGACTCCCATAACATGAAAAGCACCCAATATAAATCTATTCAATCCATTATAGCTACCTCAATAATCACTACTAGTGAAATACGAAACATTTCCCTTTCCAATATGAAAAACAACTTATACATATGCACCAAAGTTTATATTCAAGGGGTGAGTATAGAAACCTTGTAAAAAAACCCAAAGATATTTTTCCCACATTCCACTGAAATAGAAATTGGGGTTAGCTAATAGTTTTTATAAAATAGTTATATAAAATCCTAATATAGGTAAAATAGTTTCAGTGTTTATATATAAAATAGTAAAGAATACAAGTCAAGAGAAACTCATCAAAAATATGGTCTCCTGGATAGTGGAAATAGTTCTATCTAAAAAACATATTGAATCCCTTCCATGATCCAACACATACATATCCCTATATTCTAAATGAATCCTCCCTTGATTGTGAGTAGAGATTCTTCTTCCAAAAATTCATCACTTTGTGATAATCAATGGACCACATTGTCCCTATGAATAAGTCCCTCTTGTCAAGGTCCAATTCACATAAACACATGCCAATCATATTATGAAAAGTTTTCAAATAAAACCCCTTATTTATATTATGAAAAATAATTAATTAGATCATCAAACACATTTTTTGAATCACCCACAACCCGTGTTTCAAGAACCAATCGGCGAATGTATAGTCCCGCAAATTTTTAGCATGATACTTTCATTTCCAAGTGGAAGGAATTTATTTTTGAAATTAAAGATTCTTCATATTATATAGAAATTGGAAAGAATGAAAAACCACCTATATAAAAAACATCTAACATGTATAGTATTCACATGATCAGAATGATCTGGACTTTTTCTTCCATTTTACTAACAAATTATAAGAATTCTTGATCAAAACTTTTCTGAACCCATATATCCAACCATAAAAAAATTCATTCTGGAGTTCTTTTCCAATGAGAACAAGAATATCTTGATTATAAGGTAAGAACGGATCAATTTCCTTTTGTTTTTATGATCTAACGCTCAAATATTCATAAAAAACGATGTTCAGAAGTCCAAGATCATCAAAAATCACCTATAGGAAGGCCAAGGGTTGAGATCCAAAGTCAAGGAAAGAATAATTATGGTTTTCGGATGAGTTTTGTATTTTGAAACTAATTTTTAGAGTTAATTAATTATATCACATGGGTAATAAGACCATTCTCCAATAGTGGGAATCACCATTTTCCAACAAATTCCATGTAATGTGGTTATTCCATATGGTTTATCAAACCATGCACTAACCATAAAAATCACCACTATCCAAAAACATCCAAGTAGGATGGTTACTCCGCACAGTTAAGAAATTGTGTTCTAATCATGTGCCTACCCATTAACTACTATATTCACCCCACACAATATCCTATATAAGCTGCATAGTTTCCCTTACTCATTCTCAAAGTGTTCACCCTTAAAAATGATTCTAAAACACTATAAATCATTGAAAAATTTCTTGATACATAGAATAACCATTCCATAAAATAAAAAATAGTAAAAACATATAATTACATAATATTTTTGGTGTTACATTTTCCATACCATTTGGATTTCTATCCTCAAAAATATAGATATTGGAATTTCTTAAATAGTTTCATTCATTTCTTTAGTATGAATTATTCTTATTTGCAAGTCCCTTTTGGAATCTGGCCATTCTATAACAACAATAATATCAAGGAAATCATTTTTATATCATAAGAAATTTTCCTATTAATCTGTAATCTAAATCATTACATTGATAAATTTCACATTAGGATCAAGAGTTACATGACCCCAGCTAATCAGATAACTATGATCAAATAGGTACTTGTTTAGTTAAGAGACATTGAAAAAATTATGGAAATCACTGAATCAAGGAGGAAAATCTAATCGATATGTAGTGTCACTAATATATTATATAATATCAAAAGTTATCACATATTAAGGAGTTATTTTTTGTTTCATTCTCAAATAACAATGACCTAATCATAGTGACACATTCAAGGATACATGGTCACCTACATCGAAAGATAACAGGTGATGATGATGATCTGTATATGATTTTTATCATCACTAGACCGTATCCATCTACTTCCTAACCACTTAAATAGTTTCTATAGTGTATTGGATAATAATATATCTAATTAGTTAAGATTCTTCTATTTTCTCCCAATAAAGTGTCAAACGAAAAGGGAATTCATACAATGCCTCAAATGAAACCATATGTAGTGTTTCCTACTAACTATTATTATATGAGAAATATACTAATGGTATATAACCTTCCCATGATCCACTAAAATATACAACATAATATCTACAAACATATTCCAACATATGAATCATATTCCCTAACTATCCATCTATCAGAGGATGATATTTTATTCTCAAAGTAAACTTCGTTACAAGAGCCCGTTACAAATGAACCAAAACCAAGAAATAAATTGAGAATCTATATCTGAGATAATAAATTTTGGTACTCTAAGAAACTTGAAGACTTCTTGAATATATATCTTTTCTAGGCCCTCTAATATTCTCGTCTCTTGAATTAGGAGAAAATGTAGTGATTTTTTATTTTATCTAGAATTACCAAAATAATGTCATTGTTTCTAATCATCTATAGTACACCTATGAAAAAGTCCTTGGAAATATACTCTGATTTCCAATTAGGAATCACTAGAGATTTCAGTATACCATTATAATGTTTATGATCATCCTTTACCTATTGAAAATTGATACATTTGATCATAAAATCTACAAAATTTATCTTCATACCTAACCACCGTAAAGGTGATTCTATTTCCTTGTATGCTTTGAGTACCTGTGTGAATGGAACCTTTTGAATGGTTGTACACCAAAATAATATTTTCCTAAAATGAATGGGTGACCACAATTTAGTTTTGAAAAAATAATACTGAGTTTGTATCCTTTGTAAAATCATCCATGGTCACCCAACCATTTATGATTGACATAATATTGATATAGATTGGATCTAATCATTGAGCCTCTTTGACTAAATCAATCAAATCCAGAACAAAAGTAGATGGAAAGAAAAAATCATTATAATTATATTTTTCATGTTCCATATTTATGTCAACAATAATACTCATATACTACTATTGGTCATGAGATTCTCTAACTATCTCATTATAAGACTTCTGAATCATGGCATCGACCACTAAATTCCATTTCCTAGTTGTATACACCGTATTTTATTTAAAAATCTAAAGTTAATCCACATAACATAATTTCTTTAAGTTTATATATCTCTAAGAGATTTTATAATTAGAGAATTTAGGATCAGTGAAGATAGTGAAATTTTACCCAAAGAGATAGTTACATTGATTTTTTAACACTAAAACTAATTCCAGGTCATGCGTTAGATAATTCTTTTCATATTTTCACAACTGCCTCAGACAATAGGACACAGAATGATCTTAATGCATAATAACACAACACATTCCTAATCTAGACGCATCAAGATATACCACATATCCCAAACATGGTTCTATTATGACAAGGATCAATGTTGAAGTGATCTAGTTGTTAATATCATTAAAGGATTAATGGAATTATTCCATCAAATGGAAACAAATTCTTGTTCTCATTAATTCATCCATAGGGGAAGAAAAACTAGATAAATCACAAATTAAGTGATGATAATATCCATCTAATCAAAGAAAAATATGTAAATCAACGATATTCTTGGTTGGAAGCCAAGAAATTACTACTTTAATCATCCAAGGTCAACCAATATGCCTTTTTAAGAAATAAAGTTCTTGAGAAAATGGAATTATTTTATCCAGAAGGTGAACTTATAAAATATATCATAAAGTTAGTGATCACACAATGTTCTCAATACAATATTCATGTGCTAATCATTATCATTCCTTTATTGTGAGTAAACAAAAATATTGTTGACAAATACCATGGCTAAGGAATCAATATATTTGTAAAATATTTGGTTCATCAAGGCCATGAAAACTATAGGTGTATTTGTCAAATCAAAGGGCCTAACAATGTATTTATAATGGTCCTATCAACGTTTAAATGTATTCTTAAGAATATTCAATTCTCAAAATATGAGTTGATGATATCCCAATCGTAGATTAATCTTATAGAACCACTTGGATTTCTTTAGTTGATCAAATAGATCATCGATGTAAAGAAGAGGATACTAAATCGTGATCATAACTTGATTTAGTTTAAGATAGTGAATAAACAATTGAAGAGAACTATATGTCTTATTTACAAACAAAGTTGCAGCATCCAAGGACATGTACTTGGTATAATGAATCCATTCCTCTCCAATTATTCTTGATAGAAATTCAATTCCTATAACTCTATGGGATCCAATCTATATGATGGAATAAAAATAGTAATTTTTCCCAAAATTATGGTGATAAAAAATTTATTTCCAATTCATGGGTGGCCCATAGAAAAATTCTGGAAAGACATCCAGGTATTGGTCTACAATTGTAGAAAGAGTCTTATTTCCAATTTCATAAATATCACCCAAATTCATTAATACCACCTAACTTGAAATGGTTCCACAAACTACCACTAATAGTCATACTCTACTAATATTCATATATTAATCCCCTTTTAATAAATTAATCGCTCCATCCAAGGATTTGAAAGTTACTTTCCGTGCATATAAATAAATTTATGATTTGGATTCCACCAACTATTCCATTATAAATATTAAATCAAAAATATCAATCTTTAAGCTAGTAAACTCCTATATGAACTACACTAAATCAACGATAATTTTATTATATGTGAACTTGATTCATATTTATTCTCTCTAACTAAGATTATTTATTATCATGACATGATACATCATATCCATGTGAAATTATTATTGTTTAATTAGATGAGAAGAAAGAAAATAATATGATACACTAATATCAAATATAGAATTAATATGGGTCGAGTTTAGAAGAATAACACCTCTTACTATGAAGAGGCCTGGTTTTTCGGTCAGGACAGCTTACTAAGATATATATAACTTCTGATCATCTATTTTAGAATAGTATTTTTCCGTTGTTCTGGTGCCATCTATATAATCAAGGTATTTATAGAGTCATCCTAGTTCATTTGATTCTGGGGGTGAGAACTATTCTGATGAGATCATCCTGATTGAGAATCTCAACTTGTTGACTCCATAAATCTGAATAATTATCTCATAAGATTTATTTTTTTCATAGTTGTAATAATATTGTGGTGGTGTGGTATACTCCATATTATACTAAAGATATCCGCACTACAAAAAACTAGTACATTGATATAACATGGTAGATAAGATGCTAATCTGGTAGAGTGGTTATCTAATAACTTTATACCTTAGGAATAGATCTACCATTTTTCCTTATTCTCTATACTAGAGTTCCCACCTACACTTAAATAGATAAAGGTGTCCCATATAATTGGATTCCCTACAAGATCGTTCTCTACCACAACAAACTTGTTCACCGTTTTTGTATAATATATAATTTAAAAATGACTAACCTAGAGTAAATATCAGATCCAAGGCCTGCATTGAATATTCACACCTTCAACCTTTCACAAGAAGCTACCTTCAATGAAAAAAAACCAAGTGTGTGAATTGAGAATCATATTCAGTCATTGACATGAATTCATATTTTATCTAGAAAAAATCCATCATCTTCTCTAGATATAAGGTGTGAGGAAAAAATGTTTTATTGAAAACTCCTCAAACCCTTCCCAAGTAAGTCCCAGATTTAATTTTATATGAACAGTTAATCCCAACTTTTAAGTGTTGGGTATTAAAGAATTTAAGTCACTATATTGAACATTATATCAGCTACAGTTTCAAGGATGTAAAATATTTTTTTATCCTACCCATTCATACTTATGATTTATCAGGTCTTGAATATCCATGATATATTAGTGAATTATATATCTATAATTTTGAAAAGTGATACATGTGATGAGCTTCCTCAACTTGAATTCCCTGATCAAATGGTCTAAAATGATTTCACAATAATCATTAATATCTACTGCTTTATCTGTTGTTTAAGTGAAACCTCATTCTCCGTTGTACCCTCTTTTTAGTTTCTCATTCTACACACTGGTGGAATTTCTATTTTATAAATATATCAACAATTCTAAATTAATTATTTATCTACTTCCTTATTTAGGTTTGCATCATATATCATATCAAAACAATAAAAATCATAAAATTAAATTACTAAAATAAAATATTCATTTGATAATGCAGTGTTATTATAAATTGTATTTATTAATTCTTGATACCAAATGCTCATCATCTAAGCCCGTGAAGATGAGATAGTGACATTCCTAGAAGTGTTTTAGAAAACTTTACCACCCCCATCACCCTAATATCTTAAATTTCAATATAAATATATTAGATACAAATTTTTATGCTATACATTTCTAGTTTTTGAGTATCATATCTCCTTGATACCATCCCAACTGATGGAATAGACAAACTAATACCATTTGTAATAGCCTAACTCTAACCATTAGCTTGGAAAGAGCTGAGGTGCCACAAACCTTGTGTGATTTTCCCCAGAAAAAAAGTATAGAAATAAATATCAAGGGTTTAAAAATAAAGAGCGATAATTTTTTTCCATACTTTTAGTTTCTTTTGAATATAAAGGCTCTTGGATATATAAATGAAATTACTTCTACTTTGAAATGAAATTAACAAGAAGAAACTTTGCTGGATTGTGAAGTAACTAGTTTGTTCTTGAAATATGGGTTATGGGTAATTCCAATATAGTGTTTAATAAATTTTCCAAATATGTTTCCTGAAAATAATTTTTTATTTAACTTTGAATAATATGGTTGGCATGTTTTCATGTGAATTGGGTGTAACGAACCAACCTAGGTTTCCCTAAAACCTGGAACCCGACCCGATCTACCACATACCCGAAGGGAATTCCCGATCCCCAGGGGCTGGCGACAAGCAAGTGGGGATCGAACAACAAAACTAAGGGAACAATTTTTCCCAACCTGAACAACCACACAACATATATATATATATATAGAAAGGAGGAACAACAAAAGACTATCAAATATATTTTCCAAAACTGTAAGGAAAATAGTGAAAACAGAACAACCGTAATAGTAGTTAAACCCAAAGGACAAGTCTGACAGCAAAGGACTCAAAACCCAACAGCTAATCCAATGATGGATTGGACGAACTCCAACCATCTCACTACCAGCCTCCTATCCCAGCTGACACAGACCACACCACCTCACAGCGGTGCCTTGCCGTTCCCTACACTAGAAGACAAACAAAAGTCTACGCACCATTATAGTAGTGTTCAGGGTGTGAGCTAATAGGGTCAGTAGGATACTTGTCTTTCCCTTGGATTTTCCTAGGCATGTTGATGAATGTTTTTTATAACAATATTGTATTCTAATTTTAAAACAAAACATGGCATTATAAGCCGTAAAGTTGTTTCATAGAAAACATGGAAAATTTCCCCTTTTCCACTGTTCTAAACAAAAGCAGGTATAACAGTTTCAAGAAATATTTCCATATAATATTTCACAAGCATCAACATGAATATCAAGGCTAACTCAGAAATCCAAGAAATACAAAATATAAGCATATGTATCACAACATAAAGAATAATATAGGTCTAGCCAGTAGACTACTCATACCAAAATAATCATGTGCACAAAAACTAATCTTGGTACAACAGGCCTAGAAATGAAAGGAATACCCCATGAGTAAACCCCCCAAAAAGTAATTATTGGTCCCCTAGAACAAAAAGCCTAGGAAAAAGACAAAATATTCAAGATAAAGTTCCTTGATAATCATAAGGAAATGGAAGATGGCCTCAAGCTGACCTTCTACATAAGTACCCAAGGTAACTCGTGTTCCCTTTTTAACAATTCAATTTCAATGCCATTGAAAACCATTCAAAATCATTTCATAATCCATTTATCAAAATCTAGGAAAAAATCATTTTCCTTCAAAACCAATTTTCAACACACACAAAAAATCGTGTCAATGTCATAAATCGTTTTATAAAGAAATAACAATTAGGATCATTATCATAGGCTAGATACAGAACCACTTACCTCAAGGTCTGTGTCACACACACCCGAAATGGTATCCGAAACCATGAACGAAACCCAATAGCACTAATGGAGACCCAAGAATCCAATCCATGAAAAGATTGATTCAAATCTATACACAAATGGTCAGTGGAAGAGGGGAAACCCGCATACGTTAAAGAAGAACACCTACCGCACCACAACCAATGAAGGGGAAAGGCCTCCGGAATGAGATCTCACAACGGAACTAGAAGAAGACAACAAAGATAAACCAACTTAGACCAAAGGATATGATAACGCAAGGCAAGGGCACTACCATGATCAACTGAAAAGAGGAACTGGAAAGAACACTTACCCAGAGAGACACACCATAGAATCATCAATGAAACAGATCCAATAAAATTGATCTGGAAGGTGATACACCTTTGAAAATTACCTAGGATAAGTTTAGTGTCGAGGGAAATGAGGTTCAGGAAAACAAGGTCGAGTAAAACTGAAAAACACATGAATTAAACCTAGGCGTGGGTTGGGTCACAATGTGTACCCCTTGGTCATGACGTATAGGGATATCTAGATATGTAATGTCGAAAAACCCAACAAATAGGGTTAAAAACTGATATTTATCCCCTATACGATGTGTAACTACTCATAGCATGATCCCCTAGTTCACAACGTGATCTCCCAGTCCTCGACATGCAACAAGCACTAAGTACACTTCATGTACTTCAGTTACACAGAATGTACCTTCTCAGTAGTCTGTAGTAAACCCAAAAAACCACATAAAATGATTTCTAAAATAATAAGAGAACGTAAAAAAGGAAACTTACCCAATCAAGGTAATGGGATGTTACAAACTCCCCATCATAAAGATTTTCCATCCCTAAGAAGTAATGTGGAAGATGTAGTCCTCAGTAAAAGATGAGGCCACTGCTCCCTCATAAATGACTCACATTCCCAAGTCTCATGAGAATATGATCCTTGTTTCCTTAGAACTCTGACCAACGGAATCGACTTCCCATGCAAGACTTTTTCTTGAGAGTTAACAATCTCAATTGGTTTCTCCAGGACAAAAGCATCCGACTCTAACTCAATTTCATCCCAACTCAGAATGTGAGTGGGATCAGTGTGATACATTCTGAGCGTAGATATATGGAAAACATCATGAATTCCTATCAACTAAATCAGGAATGCTAACTGATAAGCAACCTACCCAAGCTGTTCAGTGATCTCAAACAGTCCAACATATCTCGGAGCTAACATTACCTATTTTCTAAGATGATGGTGACCTAACTGAGGAGAAACATTCAATAAAACCCAATCACCAATGGAAAACTCTAGAGGGCCACACTGTCGATCTACATATGATTTCTGTGGATTTGGTCTATAACCAGACATCATCGCACCTCCTAAATCTTTACCGAAGTCTCCTAAACCAAATGTGGTCCAACCAAAGATACTTTTCCCACCTATTCCCAACAAAGAGGTAATCTTCATGGGCGACCATACAATGCCTCAAAGGGATCCATTCTGAACAATTACTAATAACTTTTGTTTTAAAGAAAACTCAACTAGTCCCAGACATCTATCCCATGATCCACTGAAATCCAAGACACAGGCACGAAGCATATCTTCTATAATATTAATCACATGCTCTATCTGGCCATCTTCTTATGGATAGTAGGTTGTGCTCAGCTTGACCTGAGTCCCCATTTCTACTTGATCGAGGATCCCTATACGAAACAATGGCAGAAGCACTCCCATTAAATCTCACAATCTTCTACACATACAGCTTACCCAAATCATCAAATTTAGTGATGTATTTGATCGGAATGAAATGACCATACATCATCAACCAATAAAAAACCACCCAGAGATCAGTTTTCCCTTGGTGTGTCTATGGAAACCCAAGAAAAAAATCCATGGACACCTCGTCCCATTTCCAAATTGGCACCAGAAGAGGATGAAGAAAACTAGAGGGTTTCAAGTGCTCAGCCTTTATCTGTTGGTAGGTATAACAGTGGGACACATAATCTGCAATGTCATGCTTCATAACTAGACAACATAACCACCTTCTCATGTTATAATACATCTTTGTAGTGCCTGGATGAACAACCCATGATAAGCTATGACAATAAAACAAGACTGAACTCCTCACAGATGTTGGGATGAAAACTCTCCTTCTAAAGTGAAGTATGCCATCTAATGAAAGATACCAACTAGGAATGGTCTCCCAAACATAATTTATTTCTCTAGTATATTGAGACTAACCATCCTACTCATGAAATTGAAAAAATAGACTTTATGAGAGATAATGATAGCTGAACACTGGTCGGTACCATACCTGAATCATCTTCTTGAGCGTCCAAGTGCAACTAAGCAAAAAACCCCATAATATTTCACTCCTCCTTTGATTCGAGGATAGCCTGTGATGGTATCTTCCTGCTTATAGCATTCAAAAAAACATTCTCTTTCTCGAGGGTAAAGGTGATGTCGAAGTCAAATGTCTAGAGGTATTCCACCCATCATCTCTGTCTAAGATTCAATTTTTTCTAATAAAATATACAACTCAGACTCTTATAATCAGATAACACCGTGAACTTCTCCCGAATGAGATGGTGTCTCGAACACTTAATCACATGCATCACTGCCGGAAACTATAAATCATGAGTGGGGTAGTTATTCTCGTGAGTTTGGAGTTGACGAGAGTCGTAAGCTACCACATGATCATCCTGCATCAGCACACATCCCAAACAAGCACCAGATGCACCACAAAAAACCACATACCCCTTATCGGGATCAAGTAAGATTAGAACAGGCACTGATGTAAGAATTCTTTTCAGTTCATTGAAAGAAGACTGACACCTTTCATCCCACGAGAATCTCACTGCCTTCTTGGTAAGAGTAGTCAAAGGTGGTGCCAGCTTAGAGAAATCCTTGAAGAACTTTCAGTAGTATCTAGAAAGATCGAGGAAGCTTCGTATCTCAAAGGCATTTTGTGGTTCCTTATAGGGAAAAATAGGTTTTAAATTCTCTATATCAACTGATAATACATGATCAGAAAATTTGTGCCCCATGAATTTCACTTCTCGAATCCATAAACTACACTTCTAAATCTTTCCATACAAATGGTGATTTATCAAAACTTCTAGAACCAAACTACGATGGTGCTTGTGCTCACGCTCGGATTATGAATAAACTGGAATATCATCCATGAACACAACCACAATTGTGTCGAGATACTGATGGAATATATGATTCATCACATCTATAAAAACTGCAGGAGTGTTATTCAGACCAAAAGGCATCACAATATATTCATAATGTCCATACCTACTCTTGAAGGCCATCTTCTATATATCAGACTCTCAAAATCTGAGTTGATGATAACCCAACTGAAGAGAAATATTATAGAACCACTTTTCCCCCGTTAAATGATCAAAAAAATAATCCAAATGAGGCAAAGGGTATTTGTTTTTAACCGTTACCTGGTTCAACTTCTGATATTCAACACCCAACTAAAGTGAACCATCTACTTTCTTGGCAGAGAGCATAGGGTCTACCAAAGGAGAAACACTTGGGCGAATGAAACCTTTATCTAACAGGTTTTCAAACTGAATCTTGAGCTCTTTCAACTCTGATAGTTCCATATGATAAGAAGGAATTGATATTAGTTGGATACCTGGCACCAATTCAATCGTAAACTCTACCTTTATCTTTGGAGGAAGACCAAATAAGTCATTTAAGAAAACATCAGGAAAGTCTCAAACGACAACAAGAAGATAACTGGCAAAAGAAAAGTCATCAATCTCAAATGCAACATGAACCAAAAAAACTCTGGAGCTCTAGGAGGTAAGGTCCTACATGACATGACCTCAGGTCCCACTCTCCCTGAAACACATGAGAGAACCCATTGGTAGCAAAAAACAAAACACGATGATGATAACAATCAACCTCATCTCTGTCACACCCCGACCTGGTATATTGCAGTCATAATTATTTTTATTTATCCTTATTTGTATTTTGGTTTCTTAATGTTTAAAAATTTATTAAATTAAAATAAAAAGGAAAAAAATAAATAAATTGAAAACAATTTAATAATAATAAAATTATTATTATGGTTTTTAATATTATTATTATCAAGTTTATTATAATTATTATTAAGTTATTATGAATATTAATATTACCATTATTCATTAAAATTTTATTTATTTTATTTCATTTTATTTTATTCCTTTATTTATTTTCTCTCCCTTTTTTCCCTCCCTCTCTCTTCTTATCTCCTCTTCCCCCATCACGCATAGCGCTCCCCCCCCCCTCTCCATCTCGCTCGCGCTACCCCCACTGGCCAAGGACCCGACGACGCGCCTTCCTCATTCCTCTGGTGTGGCGACCATTGGACCGGCCTCCCTCCCTCATGGGGCGGCCTTTTCCCCATGCTTGTGCAACCCAACCTTCCCTCTCCTCTCTTGTTCACATGACCTAGTTTACCGAGAGAAGCTTCGACGCACCATTCTTTCCCTCCAACAATCGAATCTCCTCCCATTTTGGTGTGTGAACCCCTTAGGTGAGCTTATTCTCCCTTCTCCTTCCCCTATTTTGGGGTTTTGTTGGATTTCATGTGGTATACATATCTTGTCCGAACCCTAATGTGTTTATGGGTTCTTTTTTTGGTTGATTATTGTTATTTAGGGTTCATATTTGGTTCCTTATGGTGCGAATGTAGTGAAATAGAAGTTTCGCACCGAAATTCAGAAGTTTCGACATCGAAGGAAATCGTTTCTACATATTAGTGATGTTTGATGAATTAATTCTCTTATTTAGCTAATTTGGCATACTCATTTATTTGTTTACTTGGTGTGAATATAGTTTTACTTGAGGTATGATATGATTTCAATGTGTTTAGAAGCGTGTTTATTTGATATGAATGTTTTGATTTTGTGAAAACCCATGTTGAGCCTTTCATTGTGTTTTATAATCTTTGTTGTTGGTTTATTATGTCGCGCAAGGGCTGAGAATTCTGTTTTATCATGTTATTGGTCTAAATTTGTCCTTAGAAGATGTATTGATTGGGCGTTTGTGTTCAAAGTTTGGTAATACTTCTTGGGGTTGTTTCATAAATTTTTTGAGTGGTTTATTGAATCTTATAAATAGTGAAAAACTGGTTTTTGAAATAATTTGATAAGCGCTTGGGTTGGAATTGGTTTCTTAATGTGAGCTTGGGTGTAATTTTCATGTAAGAACCTTTTTGTTCTTCTTTTAGGCGTTTTATAAATTGTAAAAATGGTTTATTTAGATTTTCAAGTGGTGTGAATCACGTTTTCAATGGAACTTATGTTGAAAATGGGGTTGGGTGTAGCTTTTTAAAGAGAAATTCATAATTTGGTGTGTTTGAGTTGTCGTGTATTTCTAAATGTAAATTTTAAATTGTTTAAACAATGAAATGAATGTTTTGGAATTGGTTCTGGTTTATGTGACGATTTGAAATGGCCTTTGGAAATGGTTAAATTGATTATGTGCTTTTCTTTTAATATTTTAAATGGTTTTTATGAGTTATATAAGTGGAGGGTCATTGGTGAAAATCCTTGATGTGTTATTTTTTAAATGTTTTATGGATTTTTAAGTGTTTAATTTCTTTATTAAAATATATGTGTAGTGCGTTGGGCCTTGCTTCGTTGGTTTTGGGCCACGGGTGTCGAGGGATCCTACATTAACATGCATAGGTTAACGCATATATATATATGTAACCTCTTTGTACATATTCCCTCATGGGGTGGGGAATATGTGCAATGCAGTTAGGGTGTGTATATATATATTTATAAACGTGTTTCTGTGTATGATCCAAGCGTCGGTTTGAGTGGTCATCGACAAATAGCGACAAGTTTGAGGTAAGTCCCATGTGCCTAAGCCTTTAATTTGAATTTCACAATTGTTTGTTTGTTTTACAAGTATGTTTTACATTTATGCTATGTACACATGCTATAAAATTTGGTGGTGGTTTCTTGAAATTATTTTGATTTTTTTTTGAAAATTGAAATTTATTTCTAATGTTATCGGTCTTAAGTGACATTTTCTTGAAAATTGGTTTTCTAAGTGGTTTTGAATTGGAAATGTTTATTTCCAAAGGTGTTTGACCTTTTGGTCATTTAATTGTAAAAAAGGATAACCCCTCCTGAGGCACGCACCCTTTGGTTTTAGAAAAATTATTTTTAACTTTAATGTGTTATTATGTGCCTAATTTAATGCTTATGCATTGTGTGGGGTGGAAGAGGGGGAATGTTCTTTAGGAGGGAGAACGGTGGTGAGAGGTTGAATGGGTTTTAGAAAAATAAAGTGTTGTACATATGTGTTTTCTTGATAAAGAAAACTCACCACCACTTGAAATAGATCACAATAGGAAACCTGGGTATCTTGGTGGGTGATGAGGACTAGTACTCTAAATGACACGACAGGGGTTCGTCCCGAATCTTCTAGCAGGATTGACACAACAACACTAACAAAACATATGTATTTATGGGGGTCACGGTCTTCTAAGACACTTTTTCTGAGGGTCTTGGTCTTCTAAGCCACATTTTTCTAATGGTCGTGGTTTCTACGCCACGTTTCACTGAGGTACGAGGTCCCTAGGGTCCAACTTGTGCTATCTACCTATAGGGGTTACCCATTGTGCTCATTTGCGACATGATTCTTGTGATGTAATTTTCATTTCATTGTGTTCACATTTGAGGTCTTATTTGTGAAAACCATATTTTAATTCAAACTAGTTTCTTTACATTTTGAAACATAAATGCATGATTGGAACTTATTTTTAAAATGTTTTGGGAGTGAAATGATTTAATTGAAAATGAAAAATCGTTACTTGAATTTGAAAAGAAGGAAAAACATCAATTTTTATATCTTATTTTTAAACTATCATGATTGGTCTTTTTACGAAAGGTAGGGGCATAGGAAGTGGTTATATTTTGGCACTACTACTGAGAATCTCAATTCTCACGACTAATTTTCTTTTCAGTTGTAGGATTCGATCTTTGATCTCTTTTGGGAGAAAGTGTATTTTACGTTCTGTGGTGACCCACAATGTCACCTGAGGTATGTCACATTGCTTCATTGATTCCTTTTTCTACTGCCAAGTTGTTTGGTTTATTTTTTTCCTTTATTTATCTGCTTGTTCATTTTATGATTATTAATCTTTTTTATGGGACAAATCATTCCCAACTGATTTATTTTGATGCCTGACACTAGTTTCCATCCCGTGGGGATCGGGAACGCCCTTTTGGCCATGTCGTGGACAAGCTCAGGTGACCGGTTGAGGGTGGACCCAGGTTGGTTCATGATAAAATGGTATCAGGGTAGGCCCTTGTTATTTGGGGTGTTAGGTAGCTTGGTTATTAGGTGTTTCGGGACTTGAGAGGTAGGTTTGGGAAGGCCGTCATGAACCCTTGCCTGCCCCGAGACTCGATTTTCCAAGGGTAGTCTAGGATTTGAGTTTTTCTTTTGCTTATTCTGTGTGGATGAGGGATTACAAAGGAAGTTATCTGGTGTTACGCGATGAGCTTGCATGGAGTACCGACCCATGTATGGCCCGAGTGCATGGTTCAAGATAATTTATGTGGCGGATTCTCGCTCAAATCATGGTCTTCTAATCCATGTTACTGGGTTGGCATAGCCACTAGTCCCTTATTTTTGGAAGTTTTTATGTGAGTTATGTTAGGGATTAGTTTTGACTGACTTTAGTGGATTTCAAAAATGAAAGTGGTTCATAGAAAAAAGGGTTTTCAAAAGTTAATGTGGTTTTGGAGTGGAAAAAGTGGTTTTGAAATGGAAATTGTTTTTTTAAATGGAATGTAGTTTCAAAGGGAAAATGTGAGGTGTGTTGGATGTTGTTTTGGGATCCTGGTAACAATTTTTGGAATGTGAATTGGAAAATGTTTGAGGATTTGGAAATGTATTGCTTTAATGATAAGTGAATTTTTCAAATTGGTTGGGAATTTGTGCTTTATGTTGAATGATCTTTTTTGAAAATGAGATGTGTTTTAAAAAAACCCTTGATATTCCTTTGATGGGCCACATATATAGAGGTACACATGTGGCACGGGGATAATTAGTGGTATGCGTGGATGGGTGCATGAGATAGACCAAGAGAATATGTATATTTGAGACTTCATGGGATACCAATGGAGGATATTTTAGTTGTTTTATTTTCTGAAAAAAATGGTTTTCAAAAAGTTAATTTAAATGTTTTGAAATTTGAGTAAGCAATTTTTTAGTGTTCACTTTTCGTGTTTGGTATCCTTTTTCACGGGTTCTTGGTTTTGAAATACTGAATTGTGGTGGGAATAGTGATTTTATTTTGAGTTTTAGCGTGGAATGTTCATTTATAATGATATTTGATTCAGCTTTGTGCCTTTTTTTTGAGTATGCTGCCCATAAGAGTCCCATAGGGTTCTAACGAGTCTCTTTTAGTTATTGGTTCTACCCAAACTCTTAGCGGAGGGGGGGAATTAAAATATTTTCGGTTGATGTTAGTCTTTGGTAGTGATCATGATCTATTGAAGGTAACAGACTGGCTTGGTTAAATTGTTGGTGTTTTTAGGTAATTGGAAACTCCCAAAGTTAAGAGAGTATGAGCTTGTTCAGGTTCATTTGAAGGTTCAACTTTGGATTAATAGAAGAAGATAATCCCAACATCATTGCATGATGGGATGTCTTGGAAGGTGTTTAAGACCACTCTCATCTGATGGTTTATACCTAGAAAGTGATGGTGGGGAAAGTGGCATAGCTCGTGAGTGTCCAAAAAATCCAACGGACAGTAAAGGCTTACATCGGGCATTTCAACAGGTTGATTATCTTTTCTCCAGAGGTAGTGTCATGGAATCAGTTAAATTTCCCTTGTGTGGGGTCTTTGTCCAGGGTTCCAGGACTGATTGTTTATGGTATTTGGGAAGGTTCCCCATCAAGTGAGGAGAACGAACCAGAGGAACCAATCTCACACAAGTATTCTGGTCAATTCCATCTTCTCTAAGTCGGGCCACCCTCATTTTTTGTTCAAGTGTTGCCAGTTTGGTACTTTAAGTCACCTTGTTGTCACCCCTTGAAGGCTTGTCTGTGGTGTGGCCATTTGGGGAAACATGGAGAGGTTCCTCGAGCAGAAATGTTAGAAATATTCTCGACCGAAGGATGATAGCTCCTGAATGCAGGGTAGCAGATGCTTCAAGACATTAGAGCTCCAACTACAGGTCTCAGAGTGAATCTTTTCATGCCGTCAAGAATCATTGGGTGTGGGTCACATTGGTCTAAATTTTTTCTCCAGTGATGAAATATGGATGGTTTAAATTTCTCGGTTCAAGATTCCTCGTCTTTGAAGGTTCTGATTTGCTGTAAGATGCATAAAGGTCTCATTTCCTCATGGTGGTTTTTGTTCTTTGAATACCCCACATTGGTTGTATGAAGGCATGGTGATCTTGTATTCTTGTAATTCCAGAATTTTTGCCTCCTCAAATGTGACCCGTTTTGTTTTAGTACATTCTCGTTTTGGAGCTGGTCATCTTTTTTGGAAATGATGAGTCATGGTTAAGTTCGCTATTTTGTAGAATTCTTTTGTGGGTTTTCTCATGTGTCAGTGGTTTCTGGTTTGGGTTGGAAGTTCTCATGTCGGTCTATACTGTTTGTCATAAGCTGGTCATTTCTTAAATGGTGAGGAGACCCACCATGAATCTTATCGTGCCTTCTTCAAGGGTTGGTCTGTGTATGAGTTTTGGTCCTTATTAGAGGGTTTTTCTTTGGTTCAAGTTAGTATTTTCATAGTTTTCCCATTATGTGAGTCTCTATTTTGATTGCGCTAGTTGGGTTCTTGTGGTGGGGAGAACCCTCCTTGTTTCATGAGTTCTCTTATCTTTACAGTTTCCCTTAAAGTTGGTCAGGTGTGACTGATTGAGTGAAAAGTCACATTGCGTTTGTGTTTTATTTTTTGCCTCGTTCAGCTTCTAACTCACGTTTTATTCCATGTTTCGGTTAGGTGTCTTTCTAGGGGCAGAAAGTGTTTATGGTGTGGAGAACTGTCACACCACGACCCGGTATCTTTTTGTCAGAATTATTTTTATTTATTTATTTATCCTTATTTGTATTTTGGTTTTTGAATGTTTAAAAATTTATTAAATTAAAATAAAATGGAAATAAAAATAAATTTATAGAATATAAATTAATAATAATACTATTATTATTATGGTTAATAATATTATTATTATCAAGTTTATTATAATAATTATTAAGTTATTATGAATATTAATATAATCATTATTCATTACAATTTTATTTATTTTATTTCATTTTATTTTATTCCTTTATTTTTTTCTCCCATTATTTCACATCCCTATCTCTTCCACTCCCCTCTTCCCCCGTCGCGCACAGTGCTCCCCCCCGCTCTATCTCGTTCTGACTACCCCTCACCGGCTGAGGACCCGACGATGGGCCTTCCTCCTTCCTCGGGCGCAGCGACCTTTCGACCGGCCTACCTCCCTCGTGTGGCGACCTTTTCCCCCTACTCGTGCAACCCGAAATTCCCTCCCATCTCTTTTTCGCATGACATAGTTTACCGAGATGAGCTTTGATTCGCTGTTCTTCCCCTCTGGCGATCAAATTTCCTCTTGTTTAGGTGTGTGAACTCTTTAGGTGACCTTATTCTCCCTTCTCCTTCCCCTATTTTGGTGTTTTGTGGGATTTCATGGGGTGCACATATCTTGGATGAACCCAAACGTGTTTAGGGGTTCTCTTTTTGGTTGATTATTGTTATTTAGGGTTCATCTTTGGTCCCTTATGGTGTGAATGTAGTGCAATTGATGTTTCACACAGAAATTCGGAAGTTTTGACACCGAAGGTAAGCATTTCTGCGTATTGGTGTTCTTTGATGAAATAATTCTCTTATTTAGTTAATTTGGCATACTCATTTATTTTTTACATGGTGCGAATATAGTTTTACTTGAGGTTTGATATGATTTCAATGTGTTTAGTAGCATGTTCATTTGATATGAATGTTTTGATTTTTTGAAAACCCATGTTGAGCCTTTCGTTGTATTTTATAACCTTTTTGTTGGTTTATTATGTCGTGTAAGGGCTGCAAATTCTATTTTATCATGTTATTGGTGTGAGTTTGGCCATAGAAGATGTTTTGATGGGGTTTTTGAGTTCAAATTTTGGTAATACTGCTTGGGGTAGTTTCATAAATTTTTTGAGTGGTTTATTAAATCTTATAAAGGGTGTGAAACTAGTTTTTCAAATAATTTGATATGTTCTTGGGTTGGAATTGGTTTCTTAATGTGAACTTGGGTGCACTTTTCATGTAATAACCTTTTTGTGATTATTTTATGTGTTTTATAAATTTTAAAAAAGGTTTATTTGGTTTTTCAAGTGGTGTGAATCACATTTTCAATGGAAAATATGATGAAAATGGGTTTGAGTTTAGGTTTTTAAAGAAAAATTCATAATTTGGCATGTTTGAGTTGTCTTATATTTCTAAATGTAAATTTTAAATGGTTTAAACATTGAAATTCATGTTTTGGAATTGGTTCTAGTTTATGTGATGATTTGAAATGGCCTTTGGAAATGGTTAAATTGATTATGTTCTTTTCTTTTAATATTTTCAATGGGTTTTGTGAGTTTTGTAAGTTGCATGTCAATGGTGAAAATCCTTGATGTGTTATTTTGAAATGTTTTATGTATCGTTCAAGTGTTTTATTGCTTTATTAAATTATATGTGTAGTGTGTTGGGCCTTGCTTCGATGGTTTTGGGCCGCAGGTGTCAAGGGATCCAACATGTACATGCATAGGGTATGTCATATATACATATATATGACCTCTTTGTACATATTCCCTCATGGCATGGGGAATATGTGCAATGCAGCTTGGGGTGTGTGTATATATATATGTATGTATGTATAAATGTATGTGCGTGTATGCACCAAGCGTCGGTTCGAGTGGTCGTTGACAAATAACAACAAGTTTGAAGTAGGTTCCCTGTGCCTATGCCTTTAATTTTTATTTCATAATTTCTTGTTTGTTTTAAAAGTATGATTTACATTTATGTTATGTACACATGCTATGAAATTTTTTTGTGATTGCCTGAAATTGTTATTCATTTGTTTTGGAAATTGAAATGTATATCTAATACAATCGGTCTTATGTGACATTTTCTTGAAAAATGGTTTTCTAAGTGGTTTTGAATTGGTAATGTGTATTTCCAAAGGTGATTTTCCTTTGGGTCAGTTAATTGTAAAAAATAAAAACCACTCCTGAGGCATTCCACCTTTGGTTTTAGAAAAATTATTTTTAAGTTGAATGTGTTATTATGTGCCTAATTTAATGGAATGAATTGTGTGACATGGAAGAGTGGGAATGTGCTTAAGGAGAGAGAACGGTGGTGAGAGGTTAAATGGGGTTCAGAAGAAGAAATTTTTATACATATATTTTTTCCTGATAAAGAAAACATGCCACCACTTGAAATATAGCACAATGGGAAACCTGGGTATATAGGTTGGTGACCAGGACTAGTACGCTAGATGACACAGCATGGTTTCATCCCGGTTATTCTAGTAGGATTGACGCAATAGCACTAACTAAACATATGTATTTCTAAGCATTTTGGTCTTTTAATCCACATTTTCTAATGGTCATGGTCTTCTAAGACACATTTTTCTGAGGTTCGTGTCTTCTAAGCCACGTTTCACCGAGGTACGAGGTCCCTAGGGTCCAACTTTTTCTATCTACCTATAAGGATTACACATAGTGCCCATTTGTGACATTTTTCTTGTGATGTAATTTTCATTTCAGTGTGTTCACATTTGATGTCTTATTTGTTAAAATCATATTTTAATCCAAACTAGTTTCTTTTCATTTTGAAATGTAAATGCATGATTGGATCTTATTTTAGAATTTTTTTTGGGAGTGGGATGATTTACTTGAAAATGAAAACTCGTTACTTGAATTTGAAAATAAGGAAAAACATTATTTTATTATATCTTATTTTAAAACTAGAATGATTGTATTTCTTACGAAAGGTTGGGGAATAGGATGTGGTTATATTTTGGCATTCCTACTGAGCATCTCGGTGCTCACACCTACTTTACTTTTCAATTGCAGGCTTCAGTCTTGGATCACTTTTCGGAGTGAGTGTAGTTTATGTTCTGTGGTGACACATGGGGACACATGAGGTATGTCACATTGCTTCATTGATTCCTTTTTCTGCTTCCAAGCTGTTCGGTTTATTTTTTTCCTTTATTTGTATTCTTGTTTAGTTTATTATTATTTTCTTTTTTATGGTCCAAATCATTCCCAACTGGTTTATTTTGATGCCTGGCACTAGTTTCCAGCCCGTGGGGATCGGGAACGCCCTTCGGGTAATGTCGCGGACTGGCTCGGGTGACTGGTTTAGGGTCGACCCAAGTTGGTTCATGACAATCTTGATGAATGACAAGCCAATCCATACTGATGATGATGTCAGAAAGACCCAGATCAATGAGAAAATCCTAGACCAACTACATATCAACTATCATCAACGAACAAGGACACTGAAACCCCAACTGTTTTCTCTTTCCAAGAGGTTTCTCTAAATCCATTTCAAATGGAATAATTTCCATTGGATGTTTAAGTATATTGAAAATCACACAGATATAAAAAAGTGGGAGGAACCAGTGACAAACAAAGAAATTGATACTGAATCCTCAATAAGGAGTATACCTCTCATCGTTTTCGTACCTACATCAACTTCCATTGGACACTCATCTACTATGTTTAAACTCTTCACTCTTAAGGAATGTGGGTAGTTCCCTATAGTCTTTGAAGATTCTGACTGCGCTGCAGTAGCCTTGGGATCCGACAAACCCTAACCATAACAGGACATATTCATCACTTAATAGAAACACTAGATATGACCAACACGTCCATAACCATTGCATGTCTTTGTAGGCATAGGACAAGAACATCTAGTGTGCCCTACCTTTCAACACTGATAGCAAGTTAAAGTTACACTGCCAGCTGCAATGGAAAGTGCATAGAAGGCTCTCTGCTGAGACCCACCACCACCACTTCTGCGATATTCCTACCACTTTCTCTTCTTCCCATGCATGCCACTAAATTTTTCACCTTTTGTAAAATAATAGGTAGTAAATCTGACTTTTAATTCCGTGTTCATCTCTTCCGTCATTTCTATGTCTACCATCTCCATATAGGTAGAAAGATTCAACATGAACACCTATGATGGAATGTCCGGTCGCAAACCCTGTATGTACTTCTGCGCCTTCAACTCATCATTATTTTCCATGTTCAGAGAAAAAAGAACAAGATCAGCAAAATGGTTGGTGTATACAGACCCTGAATGCTCTCCCTACTACAATGACAGGAACTCCATATATTTTTCCAACATTAGAGACTCCAAACAAAACTGCTGAAAGAATAGGGTCTTGAAACCTTTTCAATCCATGCCCACATGTCTGTCTGCCTAGACCATAGAGTCTAACCAACGCTTTCCAGAACCCTCATGTCTAAACACTACACACTTCAACCTGATATTATTAGGTGTCTCTAGAAAGTCAAATATTTTAATGATCCTATCCAGATAATCCTTCACTCTTGAGGTTCAGTCGTCTCTTTAAAAAATGTTGTCTTCTCACGTAAGAACTCATGTGATCGATATATTTCTCCTCTAGCTCCTGATTGTACATAAACCACTGCATTCTGAACTCATGGAACATCCTGATCAACCGTACGGACTGCTCGTATGATAGTCTTGATAAGATTCTGATCCATAAGTGGATTTCCTTGAGTAGAATCATGTGCACCCTCCTGAGGAACCTGTGGAAGACATCTCAGATGCATAATACTACACACCGAAACATAAGAATGATTATACACAGACCAAATATCAATTCAACTATAAAACCCATAAGCAAAATTGATATTTTAAATGAAAAAACCAACATTGGAGACACATATCCCAACATCTCATGGTAACTTGAGTCTCATTGTGACAAGAGCTGGCCATGCACTTATTGAAACATACCTCCCAAGTCCCAAAAATACTATCTCTAGTCTAACAAAAGTCCCAAGAAAAATATTCTTGAGGACAAACCGCCATCTAATACCAAACTGTAACGAATTGACTTGGGTTTCCCTAAACCATGGAACCCGACTCGATCTGCCACATACCCAAAGGGCCTTCCCGATCCCCATGGGCTGGTGATAAGCACCGGGCATCGAACAACCAAATTGAGGGAATGATTTTGCCTAACCCTAATAACCACACAGTATATATATAGAGAGAAAGAAAGAACATTGAAATAATAATAAATATATATTCCAAAACTGTAAGTAAAACAACAGAAACAGAAAAAATATAACAGTAGCTAAAACCCAAAGGACATGTCCAACTACAAAGGACTCAAAACCAAACAACTACTACAATTATGGCATGGATGAAATCCAACCATATCACCACCAGATACCCATCCTAGCTGAAATGAACCTCACCGCCTCACTCTGGTGCCTTACCTTTCCTGTCATTGGAAGACAAAAAAAGGTCTACGAACCATCGTACCAGTGTGCAAGGTGTGAGCTAACATGCTCAGTAGGATCCCACCCAGGTGTTTCACAACAAGTATTTATATAAAAATCATGTATTCTCATTTTAAAATAAAACATGGCATGATAATCAATAAATCAGTTTTATAGAAAACATGGTAAATTTTCCTTTTTCCACAGTTCTAAACAAAAGTAGGTATAAAATTTTCAAGAAAAGTTTCTATATAGTCTTTCACAAGCATCAACATGAATATCAAGGCTAACTCAAAAAGCTAAGAAATAAAAAAATTAAAGATCATATATCACAACACCAAGGAATACTACAAGTCTAGGAAGCAGATTACATGTACCAAAATAATCAAGTTCACAAAAACTAATCCTAGTACGACATGCCTAAGAATCATAGGAATAACCCATGAGTAAACCCCCCAAAAGTCACTATCGGTCCCCTAAAACTACGGTCCTAGGAAATAGGGGAATGTTTCAAGACAAACCTCCTTGATAATCACAAAGCAATAGACGATGGCCTCAAGCTAACCTTCCACCTAAGTACCCAAGGTAACCCATGTTCTCTTTTTCACAATTCAATTTCAATTACTTTTAAAACAATTCAAAACCATTTCACAATCAATTTATCAAAATCCAGGGAAAAATCATTTTCCTTCAAAAACCCATTTTCAACACACACAAACAATCATGCCAATTTCATAAATCATTTTATAAAGAAATAATAATTAGGCTCATTATCATAGGCTAGAGACATAACCACCTACCTCAAGGTCTAGTTCATACACACCCACAATGGAATCCAAAACCAAGAACGAAACCCAATAGCACAAACAGAGACCCTAGAATCCAATCCATGATAATATTGATTCAAATCTAAACACAAAAGTTCAGATAAAGAGGTGAAACCCACATACATTGAATAAGAACACATGTCGCACAACTACCAACGAAGAGGAAAGGCCTTCAGAATGAGATCTCACAATAGATCTAGAACAAGATAACAAATATCAAAAAACTTAGATCAATAGATCTAATAATGCAAGGTAAGGGTGCTATAGTGATCAACTGCAAAGAAGAACCAGAAATAACACTTACCTGGAGAGACGAACCATAGAACAAATAATGAAACGAAGCCGGTCAGATCAATCTAGAAGGTGAGACACCTCTAAAAAATTCCTAGGAGATGTTTAGGGTCGAGATCCAAGAGGTTTAGGATAGCAATGCCAAGAGAAACTGAGAAAACACGTGACTCAAACCTTGGTTCAGGATAGGTCACGACGTGTACCCCTTGGTCACGACATATAGGACACTCTAAATAAGTTAAGTTGAAAACACAATCGCCCCAGGTTAAAAAAACTAATATTTATCCCCTAAAAATGTGTACCTGCTCACAGCATGATCCCTGAGTTCACAGCATGATTTCCTAGTCCTCGACATGCAACCAGCACCAAGTACACATCATGTACTTTAGGTACACTGCGTGTACCTACTCAGCAGTATGAAGTAAACCAAGAAAAAATACATAAAAGTATATTTAAAACTAAGTGGGAACTTAGAAAAAGGAAACTTACCCAATCAAGGTAATGGGATGTTACATTAGACCTTTTCGAGAGGGTCTTGTTCAGAAGGCCAATTTGTGCCAATGATTATCATCAAGTGACAACATAGTAGAGAATGAGTCACTACTTGTGGGTAAGGGAAGTGTCATTCAGCATGCATGGGTATGTGTGTGTTTTTGTGTATAAACATGGAAGATATTTCCAAGTGATTTAAATGAATCTTTTCTATGACCTATGAGAACTATATTTTTTTATAACTGCACTGGACTTGTATTCCTACCTATTTTATATATAAATAATGAAACTATTTTAACTACATTAAGATTTTGTAAAACAATTTTAAAATAACTATTAGATAAATCGATTATTATTTTAGTGGAATGTGGGAAAATAATCTTGGGGTTGTGAATTTCACAGAGAAAGACCAAGGTTATCTTTGAAGAAGCATTTGTGGAATATAGTGTTTATTTACAATAATTTTTTCAAAAACAAAATAGGAAAAATGGGTATTTTGAATAATGTTTCAAAATAAGAAAACATAATTAAAGAGTTTAGAAGTTGAAAATTTGAATACGGTTTGAAAATTATGTGAGAAAGAGATCATTTCAAGTACACCACACATCTTAGATAATTAATTTTATAAAAATTGCTTTAATGAAATTTTTTTATTGAGGGTAATCAAGATCCTGATTCGCCTCTTTTCCCATAGATTATTTCTCTAAGATCCAACCCATGGCACAACAGTCACTTTATCAAGTCTGAAACCTTATACATGGATTGATTTCGGCCAAACCATACTGATATATCAAGTATTCATGAGAACAAAATAAAATCATGTGTCTTCCAATCAGAACAACACAAGATTCCCACTTGAAATATCAATCCAATCTATTATGAAATAAAAATTGTTTCAATTAATCATTCCAAAATAATGAATTTAGAGTTGAAACTTGTTAAGATACAACTAAATGAAATGTTTCCAAACACTAATCACACCAAAATTTGTAGAAAAAACATTTTTAAAAACTCTTGTTCCAATTTTGTATCTCCCATGAAACAATGTCCCTTCATTTATCTTTCTATCGAGAGGAGGAGGAGACTCGTGTAGATATCATTTTTCATTTCACCTATCCCTATTAGGATAGGAAGCTCAAAAACCTCAAAGAAAATGAGAATAATCCTTTGTAACTCTAAAATATATGCACTTCACTCATTGGTTGAGCTTGAAAATGAGCTACAAAAGGTGCCCTTTTATAGGAAAAGTGGAAGATGGTTTTTGGAACCCAGATTTAGAGATACCACTTGTGTTTTAAATTTGGATAGAAAATGACCTAATATAGATTTTTAGAAAATAAAATACTTATTTAAAATCCAATTTACTATTTTACTATAAAATTTTATATTTTTTAGAAATCTATACTGGGTGAATGTTTAAAAATATTGGATCATACTCTTGACTTTCAGTATATTTGGTTTTCTAGAAAGATCAATTTAGTTGAGCTAATAGATTAATGAATTAATCTTGGGTGTCTTTAGTAGTGTTTTATCCCATAATGTTTTGGATCATCCAAAAAATTTTCATTCCAATTCAAAGGATGGATTCCTTAGATTTTTTGAAACATTGGACATATGTTCTTGGGATTCCATTCAGTTTGTCCTATTTTTCTTCTACTTCATCTTCAACCCTCCAAATCGCCTCCTCCTAAAAAAATAATCAAAACAAGTAAAATTTTACATTTTAATAGTAATTAAAATTAATTATTTTTATGAAATGATAATTTAAATTGGATATTAAATTTCTAATTTAAAATTAATGAAAGTATAATATAGTGGTATAAGGATGGAATTGAATAGTGAATCGTTGCATGATTACACCCCCACACCAGAACATTTGTACTCCCAAGAAAATTCAAATCTCATAAATGATATGAAATTATAAATATGGTAATATATTAACTAGTTCATGAAGATTTAACATTAAAAAAATAAATTAATGTTAGGAATGTGAACCATTCATGAACTACACCAAAGAGTCAATCTCAATAAGAATCAAAATGTTTATCTCATAAATTGTCTCAAAATAAGATCCATGGAGATATATGACACTATTATTAATGGAATTAATAATTAAAATATGTCTCTAAACCTCTATGTGCACGTGTAAAAATAATTTCATGATCATATTTCCACTTTCTAGTAAGTAAATATATGTCATGATAAAAAATCTTTTCTTACCAGATTTCTTTTACTAAACCTTTCTTACACCCATTATAGTCAAATTTTAAAAAACCCACTCAATTAAGAATTCCTAAAAGTCAATATTTTTTTGTTTTATCTAATATATTCTATTTTATTATTATAATTTTTTAATTTTTTTCAACAACAACATTAATTATCAACCATTTATCAATTCAGTAGACAAAGGAAATTTATTTGATAATGAATAAACGTTCGGAAAATTCATTTTTGAAATCCAACTAATTTTAATTATAATTTATATATAACTTTAATTAAGTATAAAAATACTCATATTTCCTTGTTATTGAAATGGGTTTTGGAGATATTATATGATGTAATTATACCTTAAAAGCTCACATATATGGTATAAACATCTCAATGATTTTGTGAAGAAAAAAAATTATATGATTAAAAAATAACTGATTAAAAAAATAAACCATTAATATTAAATTATTACTCAAATCGCATTAGATCAGTGAAATAAATTTTCTTTAAATGTTAAAACCACATGAAATAGTGAAATTAATCATACATTTTTTATAAACTCTATGATTATATGGGAATTTAAAATGGGTATTCAGGTAAATAAGTGAAAAAATGAAAAATATAGAGTGAAAGTAAAAATACCATAAATTAAGATAAAAAATAAGAAAAATAAGAAATATGGAAACATGTTATAATGAACTCAAGAAAGTGGTGAAAAGTTAAAATATCATGTATTAATAAAAAAGAAGGAAAATGAAGAAATTACCTAAAAAATCCTAACTCAAGAGTGTATCTGCCCCGCACACCTAGAATGTACAGTGTCCTCACTATAATTAAAAATAATGTAGTAAGAAAGGATAAAACTTAGTGATTGTAATAGATAGTTTACTTCTTGAATATGGAGTTCCTCTATAGGGTTTCATATAAGTGCTTTAGCTAATTCTCATTAATAGTGAATGGCTTTTGTATTTTTTCATTTTTATCCTACAAAAACCCAAAAGGATAAACATTATTCATAGTATATGGGGAAAATATTGGGAATAAATCTTAACAAGGTGTAACTTAAAAATTAAATTCTAAAGTATTTCCTTTATCCTAGTGTGGAATTGATGATGAAGGGTGAGGTGGTCATAAGTAGCCTTGGTTCCCTCCTTATAGATTCAAGATTTCTCTTTGAGTCGCTTTTCATTTACTTCATCTCATCCATTCGAAACATCCTTTTATCAGATGTATCTAAGATATTCATATTACTCTTTCTAATATCTCAATATGAACATAGTTATACATATATTTCAAGGTGATAATTTTTTTAAATAATATCTTATAAGGTGACATTTCAATTGGGGTTTTAAAATATGTATGGCACACCCACAGTACATCATCTAAGTGAATACTCTAATATTATTATTGGTTAGTGAAAACTTATCCAAGATTTTATTGACCTCATGATTTGAAATATCAACATGTCTATTATTTTGGTGGTGATATACAAAGAATTATTTATAAAAAAACCATATATAGTAGGTATTCATGTTTCAATTATAGAAATAAAATCCCTAATCACTAATAATAAATATTAAAATACCAAACCTACAAAAAAAATTAGATCTCATGAATTCAACCACCACTATAGGGTAATTGGTCTATGTTTCCTTTATGTCCACTAAGTTTTAGCCATAATAATCTATGAAAAGTATATACACAAATCCAAAAGAACTAGGAAATGGTCTCATGAACTCAATATCCCAAAAATAAAATATCTCATTAAAGATCATGGGTTTTTGAGGAATCTCATTACTCTTAGACACATTTCTAGAAAATTGAAATCAGGCACATGACTTAAAAATTTAATGATCATCTTGAAATAATGTTGGTCAAAAATGAATAAAGTATATTAATTTACATGAGGTTTGTTGGGGGGAAAAGTGAACCCCATATGAAATAATGTGGAAGAATGTGAGGACATATTTGAACTCATGGTTGGGTACACATCATTTTATGAGTTGTTCATTACATATTTTTCACAAATAGGGTTAATCACAAATGTAACACATAAAATCAATACTAAGTGTATACATTTTGGGTTTATTACATATAAGAGGATTATTTGAGTAAACCGAATAGTTCACCATGTCATAAAACCAGGGGACGGTATCATGAACAATGTACAATGTTCTCCTTAGGTAATCTTTCAAAAAATGGGGATTTAATAGATGAGAGGATTTCATGATTAATGGGGATATAGCTAATGTATTCAAAAACAAAATATTACACTCTATTTTTGTCCTAAATTTTGATATCAAACTCTTGAGTTAAGAGAATAAATTGAATAAGGCATGGTTAAGCATCAATATTCTTCATGAATATTTAATGGAAGCATGGTCAGAAAACACTGCTACTTTTGACCAAAAGATATGTGAACAAAATTTATCCAAAGAGAACAGTGTGGAAATAAATTTTTTAGTTATTTTGTAGTTCAATTGTACTATTTATAGAGTAAAATATGAATATGAAATAACATGCGTAGTGTGGTCTACCCATTATGATAAGAAAACCCTAGCAGTATAGTTAGATGCATCACACATGATTTCAAAGGGTATATCCCACCATGTTGGTTGTATGATTAGCGGATAAGTGAGAAACTTTTTTATTTCATCAAATCCCATTTTATAATTTTTATCAGAAGCAAAGTTCACATATTTTTTATTGATTTAAGACAATGGTAGTGTAGTTTTACAAATATATTTAATAAATCAATGATAAAAAAAGTATGTATAAAAAAATTAACGTATATCTTGAACACAATTTCAGTAGGTTAATGAAAAAATAACATCTATTTTTGACTTATCAATCTTAATACCATCACTAGAAGCAACATTACCTAAATCAATGACTCATTCTAAAATAAAGTATCATTTTCATCATTTAAAAAAAGATTGTTTCGAATGCATCGATGGATCATAAAATAAAGATTAAACAAACCTTCATCAAAGAAGGAATCAAAATTATTGAATTCATCAATAAAGACCTCCAAGTAATGATCTAGGTAATATAAGATAATAGGAACAATGCAATTCAGGAAAATACATGGAGCATTACATAGGCCGATTGACATCCCCGTGTATGATAATATACCCAATGGGAATGTTGATGTTATCCTTCCTTAATGCTAAAAATATATATGAATTTGGATGTATCCCAATAATCCATCAAAGAAAAGAGTAATGAGACATACCCACAAACCATTCCAATATTTGGTCAATAAATAATAATTTAAAATGGTCCTTTTGAGGGAAATATTTAAGCTTGAGATAGTCTACGTAGACTCTTCGGCTATTTTCACACTGGCTTGAAAAAATTCATTTTTCTCATTATGAAACACTTTAAGACCATTTTTAGGCATAATTTATGTTTTACTAACTCAAATACTATTTTAGATATGATATATGATCCCAGCTACTCATTTTTTTAATTGCATAATTTTTGAAAATTTCATTGAGGGTGGGGTTTAGTCGGTGATGTGGTTTTTGTATTATTTTATCCACATCAATAGGGAGAATTCTATTAATTCATATAGATGGTATTATTCTATGTATATCATCCAATAATTATCTAATTTCCTTTTTACACTCACTCAAAATTTCAATCAATAGTATTTTGGGATTTGGAGATATATTTTTAGAAACAAATATTGGTAATTAGTCAAAACCCTCAAAGAATACATATTTTAAGTTACATAGAATATGTTCAATTCAATAGATATAAGGTTAAGAATAAAAGGAAAATATTTTTTGGGAATTATATCATTTATATCATCTATATACTCAGTGTTCCTCTCCTAAATATGAAATTTAGTGTCCATGGTCACTAAAATATCATCAATGTGTTCAAAACTCCCAAGATATAGGACATTGTCAATATATTTACAGGCATAAAATTTTTCAATACCAATTCAGCAATCTATTGAATAATCCTCACCCAAAATATCAAAAAGATGATAATAGGAGGATATGGGATCAGAATATGAATTTGGAATGACACAATCTAGGGGAATCACTTCCATTGAATAGAAAGGTAGAGTGGAATTCTCCTTGACTAGGTGTTCCATTCCATTAAGGTTATCGAAATTTAAATTTTATCCCCCAAATCCCATAGAAAATATTAAATTATGAATGTTGTTGGTAATATTTTACATTTTAGGAAATGTTCTCCATAGTATGAGAAGGCCATGTCTTTTGGTTTGGGCATCATCCAACTAAAGAAAATATAAGTCTACAGAGATGATGAAATTCTTCACTTGCACAAGGAAATAAAATATCACCCTAGTTGGGTGTGTTGTGCTCTAGTTAGAAAGTCACACATCACTTCTTGTTAGATAAATCTACCCAACATGGAAAAAATCATACACTAAGTGAGGCATCTCATTAATCAAAGCACCTAAATCAAGAATTGAATATGAAAAGAAAGTATCCCCAATGGTGGAAGGTATCATAAACGTGCTCAAATTCTTACATATAGTTTTAATTACTAATTAAAAAAATATTAAGACAATCCATACAATGTTTACTCTCTCAGTCCCCGTCATATGTCACCTATGTGTACAAATATCTTTAAGGAATTTGGTATAATGAGGAATTTTTAACTATATATAACAAATTAATGTTATTTTGTACATTTTTAATTGTATCCAAGATCTCTTTATCAATTTAATTATAAAATGTTTTATTATATTAATAGATTATTTAGGGAAAATGATATAGAATGGATATATCATAGGGCACATGAGGCTCATCCTGATTGGTGAGGACTCAGAAAGTGCATCCAAGAGACCCGAGATAAAATTTGGGTAGAGACATATTTTCGAGTAATGTAGAAGTACTGTGGAAGACACTATAGTAGGTACTATACTAGGTAATGTTTGGTACTATAGTAGTTAGAACTACTCATCCATCTAAGCCTCTAGCCCACCGAATTGGTCCTTGGGTCTTGCAAGGCTTTTGGGCCACCCAAGGCCTTCAGACCAGTTGTTTCTCAAGTCCTTTGTACCATCTTAAGGCCCTAGGGTCACCCTAAGTCCTTTAAACCACATGATGCAGATGTACCTATCATACTACAAGGGACAAGGCTTTAGATGAGGATCAGGGTAGGCACATTCACTAGAGAAGAGCTAACCAGAATTGATAGAACGAGAGGGTATGGCATTGCCATCAGTACCAGGACTGTGCAAATTTTCATAGGGTAGCTAGCTAACCATCCCTAAGTGTTGATATCATGACATATGATGGGAAGAAGCAGTTCCAAATTTTCTTGAATGGGTGATTCCCTCTAATACCTATGGGTTATGTAATTGTCTCTAAGGCTTCAGGCCTTGTAAGGGTTCCACATCACCCCTTGAAAGCTATATTATGAAAATAATTATAAAAAATGAAGGCCTTTGGGCCATTCCTATATATCATGGGAATACACAATGATAACTATTTTACATTTTTTTTCTTTTTATCTCCACATAAATCATTTCTAGATTGAGTAATATAGTTTTCAAGAGTATGATATACCTTTTTTATAGTATAATTGGATGGATAATTTTATTTATCACTAAAAAGTTTGATGGAGCATACATTTCCTTTGTCTTTGGGATTCAAAATAGGATGGGAAGGTACTTTTGTATAACCCTATATCTTTATCTCGTCGATGATTTTTTACAATTTCCCCACATAAGTACTTAGATTTGAATTGCTTCTTGAGTTATCTATTGTAACTAGAGGTTCTTGGATTCTGTTTTCTTCAACGTATCCTTTAGACTTAGTATAAATTTTGGTTAGGGTTATTTGAAATCCCTTTGTGGTGGTTGATTATTTTTAGGTGGTGGTGGAGGATGACTACCCTACTCTAGGTAGTTTTATGATTTTGGATGTTGGTTAGGATACCCACCTTGCCTATAAGCTTGGTTGTCTTTTCATACATAGTTGTATGGGTAGTATGGTTCTTCTTTAATGGTTTGGTTGTATGAATAGTATGAGAATATCACCTCACAACACTTAGAAGATTCTCTTAGTTGATGGAATTGTCCATAACAGTGGGTGTTAGTGGAATAGATACCGTAATAAATTACAAGAGGATGTGATTTCCCTTAGTTAAGAAATTGTTTTTGGAGTGGGGCACTTATGTCATCAAAATTCATGTTTTCCTTATTCTTGGAATCATAAATTTTCACCTCATGGACACCTATGATGGGTATAATTGACCATGAGTTGAATTTTTTGGTGTTTTTTCACATGTTCTAAATTATGGTCCTCAAAGCGATCAATGTATTTTCTACTAGGGATCCACATAAAGTAGCATAAATCATATCATAATCAATAATCATTAAACCATTACAAAAATATTGTATTAGAAATGGCACACTTACTTGGTAGTGTGGAAAAATTGAATAAATCCTTCTGAAATGTTGCAATATTCATGAATTATTTCCCCATTAGATTTCAATATTCCAAAAATTTCATTCATTGTTATTATAGTTTGAGATGCTGGGAAATATTTTTCAAGAAAAAATTGTTTCATGTTCTCCAAGCCTCTAATTGAGAAGTTACAATAGTACAACTAGTATTTTGTATTGTATTATAAAGAAAATGTAAAGTCCATAAGTTTTACATGTTCTTCGTCAACATTTTCATGTTTTAATGTTGAAAAGAAAATATGTAATTCCTTTAAATTTTTATGTAGGGATTCTATAGTAAGTCTATTAATTTTAGTAATAAGTTAATTGTATTTTATTTTAGATCAAAGTTGGGTGTTGCGCCTTATGCCTGAAAATATTAACGTTGGATATCAACATTATGAGAAGTTAGTTTCTTTAGTGTTTTGTTATTTTATATAGTGTTATACATGTTATGTTCAGTTTCTAATCTATTTATGAAAGAAGAGGGGTCTAAAAGAGTCATGTGGTGTGGTGTGTCCTAATCCAAATGATCATCTAGTGTGTCTTAGTGTCGCTGATGTATTATCCCCTCTGGTTTGGGTTTGAAATGATGTAATTAATGAGATTATAATGAATCATGAACAAAACCTATAAATAAATATAAAATTAAATAAAAAAATATTCGTAAGACTAGAATAAAAAATATTTATAAAATACAAAAAAAATTATCGAAAATACATACTAAAATATAAATGCTTCCCGAAAATGATACTAAAATTTAACCATGTTGTCATGAAACATAAAATTAAATAGGTATTATATAACTCCCCAACCCTAGAAGCCTAGATTCAGTGCATTATTTTAATACATAGGCATGATTAAAAGGAATCATGTCCCGAAAAACAGATCAGTTTAACAGTCTTGGAAAATAGATTACATACACGAACATTACATTACAAATTAGAAAATAGAACATAACATAAATGATCCTTTGATAATGCCATTAATACCCTAGATTAACCCTTATTATCAATCATAATATATTTCTTGGAATCTTGGGAAAATAAAACATAATAAAGGCGTGAGATCAGATGGTCATTAAGGAAAACAATATAGTGGAAACTTTCATAAATAAGCATAAACATTTAAGGTAATGTATAATAATAAAACACAAGACATTTAAACATGAAATTCATCATAATATGGAAAACATAAATCAAATAATTCCATTTTCTTATTGACATGGATATTCTACTAGTAGAATAATCACATGTAATATCAATATCCAATTTCATAATGACAGAATGAAAAATTTCCAGACTTCATAACCACATAGTCAAGGCCTTGTTCCAAGACTACAAATAAGATTTTTTTCAAGGCCTTGTTCCAAAACACTAGTTCGTCTCATGAGACCTACTGATGCATCAATAAGCTGTATCTGGCTCCACCTATCACTTACTAAGTCCAATTCATTCCTCATATGAAAAGTTTTAAACATAACATAAACATTCGTATTAAAACTAGCATACTAAATGTCAATAATTTATCCATAAACCATGAATGGTGTAAAAATAACACATCCATAGTCAAACATATCACTAAACCTTCAATACAATATGCAAGATTTGTATCATAATAAATCAACTTCAAACAAACTTAAAATCCATCAAAGTATGTTGACATAGATGAAATCAAAACTTTTTTTTAGAGAAATATCTCTTTCTATCTTGAAATCAATTAAAGGTAAAATAATTATAATATAAAACATTTATTTTGAAAATGTTATTATAATCTTGTATGGGAAGTTTTGACAATGTTATAATGGCAGAAAATAGATGCACCCACCATATAAGTTAAAAAAAGACATTCTTACCTTAATTTTTTCAAAAAGGTCATAAAGATCCTTTTATGGAAAACGATGGAAAGATTCCTTTCAAAACATATATGGTAAAATAAGGGTACAAATTACTTTAACCCATAGTATAGTAAATACTAAAAAAAATTAAATGCATTTTAACGAAAATACATATGTGGATGATAAAGGGGTCCCAGTAGATACTCATGTATAAACAACCTCGGATAATGAAGAGATTGTTGAATTAACCCTTACCTTGTACTTTTCTTTAGTCAATGGTATGTTAACCTCCTATATAATAGTTATAACATTGTTATTAAATCATAAAAGAACTATATACATAAATATCATATCATATATGATCCTCTAATATTTCTTTGTTAATAATATTTCACAAGTATCGTTGTTTCGGGTGTTAACTGATTGGTTATCCTTTTTATGCTTGGTTACATAAGCCGTGTTTTTTATTGGTAGGAAGTATTTGATTCATATACAGAATAATATTATGTTCATAAAAATTATTTTTAATCATAAAATTAAAATTATTCTTGAATGATTATGATGTGGAATGAATCTCATCGCGTTCGTGGAGACGGTAATCCGTACGTACACACGAGAAACAATATCATTATATTGATGGTGAAATCATATGTAATTTGATAGTATATAATCTATAAAGAATAATTAACAAGTTATATTTATTATTAATATTAGTTATACTAATTATTATACCCATCTAAATAATTAAGTGTTTGAATAACAAACTACACCACGAAGTGGAGACGGTAAGTCGTACGTACACACGTATGGTGACTTTGTCATTTATAGGATGGATAGAATAATGAATATAGTTGCACCATATTTATAATAACATTACAGTACGTATAAGGTACTGGATTTATTATTTTGTTATGGAAACAACCAAGAAAGGGGAAGCAGAAGAAGAAAAGAACTTGAAAGATGGTGGTGAGATTTGTACCTCTTCTTCGAGTGTTTCCTTTTGAGTTGATCAAAAGGGCTCCTTAGGTTGGATTTTGGATCCAAATAAGGCCTCTAGGATGCATTGAGGGAATTTGGGAAGATATTTGGGTAGGTTTTGGCCGATCTAAATGGATTTGGAGGGTGATTATGAGAGAAGGGGAAGTTCCCTTTTATAAGAGGGGCGAGGGTCAATTTAGGAAGAGATTAAAATATTAATTTATTATAAAATAATATACTGTTTATAATGGCTAAAAATGAATTTATTTCGAGCCTTAGGTGGTTATGGATCTAAATACTCTCAACCAATAGGTTTTATACAAGTTCAGGTTACCATTTTAACCTTATCTTTTAGATTTAACTCTTAGTTAAATAGTTTAACTTTTATCGTGCCTTCTTGTATTCTTACACTATATGGTTAATAACCCTACACTAAACTTCCAAGAGAACCTCAAGTGGTTCATTAATGAAATATATAATATTATTTAATCCCTTTTTTAGAACCTTATATTTTTAGTAATATTATATCTACCAATAATATTGTATTTTTTTTTAATTAATTTGTGTCAATTTAGACACTATTTTGTATTTTGTTTTAGTGAAAGTCATAACAACCTTATCACATTGAAGAAAAATTATATAATAAACCATAAAATTTCATATTAACCTATAAAATTAGTTTAATTCATCATAAGTCTCAATGTACATTTATTTGGATATTTATAATATCAATTATTTTAAAATTTCATTAATAAGGTAATTACTACATCATCATTGTGTCATAAATAAATTAAATGATTTAATATCTATAAATTATTAATAAAATACCATTATGTAGGAAATAATTTTATATTTCTAATCAATATTTATTGTAGAATTTATCTTATGTATAACCCTATATTAAAAATGGTCCAGTTAATAAACTTTGAATTTAACACTTTTAACACTTTTATAAATAAAATAATAATAAATGTCCTAATCTAATCCAAGTAGACCTCAAGGATAATATTTTATTCCTAAGGTTTTCTTTGGTCTAATTAAACTTATAAAATAGAATTAGGACATGCATTAGGGTAATTATAATATTATTTTTACCTTCAATTACCCTATTTAATTTTAACTGTGGTAAATAAAAGTCAAAAGTTACTATTCACAAAAAATTATATTCCTCTTATTGATCCAAATTTTACTTAATTATGTCTACCATGTCTCTTGTATTTTTAAAATTCAACTCACAGAAGCGGTAAAATTCTGTTTTATGCAAATTTGCAAATGCTCCTAGAAGGTGGGTAAAAATACGTTAAAAAGTTCAATAAAATTTTATACATCAAATTTTATCATAAAATGATTCCAATGAATTAAATTGAAATTATACAGGTATTATATATTTATTTTTAATTAAAATAAATTTAAATAAAATAAATAATTATTTAAATAAAAATTCGGTTTTAAATAATAACGCAGTGTTTTTCACTATTCATCAAAAATTTGAATGTTTTTAGAAAAATACCAAAATTTCACCCTAAGATAATATTGATATTCTAAATTCAAAAATGAATTTTATTTTACCAAATTAAAAACATAGAAGTTTCATTTATTAATTTAAAATTAATTCTCGTTGTCAAAACCAAAAAGCGGGTTTTCAAAAATTAAAAACTATCAAAAGATTGACATGTGTTTATGTCAAATTTAAATGTGAAATTACTTATAATGACCTAAATTGTATTAAATGATAAAAATATAATATAATTATACTTACAAACCATTCAAATGTATAATTTAAAACTATAATTTTTTTTATTAAAAAAGTTTTTTTCAATTAAAATTTAGTATTTTTTCACTATTCACCCAAATATGAAAGTTATCAGAAAAACAGAAAAAATTTATCAAAACTAAATTTCTATGTCCTTATTCTAAAGAAGAAATTTATTTTGTAAAATTGAATATATAAAATTTCAAATATTGAATTTAAAAAAGGTTCTCCATTAAAAGGCGTTAAAATTTCATTTTCTAAAAAATACTTCCTTTATCTGAAAAAATGAATTTGATATTATATTATGTCTAAGAAACACATAATATGGATGTTAGAATTTATATGGAATAAATAAAATTTAAAATTCAAATAATACTATTCATAACCGCTTTTGAACAGCTAGTTTGGTAAGTTGTAGTGCGCTCGGACTTGGTGTTGCGTGTACCACAAGTTATTGAATTACTTTGAAAAAATAACATACTATGAAATCTTGGGGTGTTACATTATACCCTCCTTAAATAAATTGTGTCCTCACAATTTTAAATTGTTATTCAAAAATAAAAGGTTACAAATAGAAATCTACCTTTATTGGAAACACACATCAGAAATTGGGTTAATAAAATTTAGTCTTAATAAGCGGGAAAGGGAAATGAAAACGTCACCACCAAGTCATGATCTCGATTAGGAGAAAATTGGTGGTAATTAGAGACACATAATTGGAGGAAAACGTAAATATTTATAGGTAATGATTGAGGTAATCAGTCACAAACCAGTGTAAAATTGAGGGCCTCAAATCCATCAATCTATGATGATTTAAAATATCGTCGGTTCAACAAAACATAAGTTATTAGGATAACACATTTCTGGTTTTAAGATCCCTTCCCTAATGTTTAAGACTTATTTTATTCGTATTATAATATGAAAAAAATATTTTACAAGTAGAGTTTCATCCTTCAACTAATTCCTACCACAATCTCATCTTTCACTCGAAAAGATAATATAATTCTAAAATATTCTTTTTGTCCTAATCATATAGGGTTACAAAAATAATGAATTTATAATTCACTTGTCAGAAAATTTAAAAACACTACATCATACAAATCAGGACATCACGTATGCCAGTGGTAGGTGATCCACCATTGTCGCCCTTCGTTTGTGGGTTCAACTCTCACTGCCTTTTCAAACATGACGGGTTGTCGCCCGACCTCAAGGTTGTTCTTTTTATGACAATCCAAAAATAATATCAAGAAATGATTTAATCTTAACAATAGTTTACAATGTCAAACTTAATCGATTCCAACCTTTAGACTTATCCAAAATACTTATGTCCAAACTCACAGTCCAAACTTTATAAGGAAGGTAAACACAATGAAGATCCTTTTTACTATGTAATAGCATATGAATACCTTCATCATGTATTCTTTTAAAACACTATAACACCATGAATTACAATAAAACCTTATTTATTACATTAATCCTCCCTTATTCCTTATAGAATACTGGATATACTCCTTCTATCCATAAATGTTGTAAACTCCAAAAATGATGGAATATACAAATCATTAATCAATTTTAAGGTAGTTAAGAATATCCAATATAATTTATCCAAATCAATCATATATTATTCCAAAATCACTACCTCGGTATTAGAACCTTATTATGGTTTATCTTGCTCTCAACTATATATTTTCCAAAAAAATTAAACTACTATTGACTCACTTTTCATAGTTCCACACAATCTCAAGTCCTTAATGAAATAGTATTGTAGAACAATCCTTATATACTCGATAATTCTTTTAATATGTACATCATTAATACAATACTCAAATGACACAATACTTTAATAACAACATAATAAATCTAATCATTCCTCTTCATCTTTAGTAGTATCATAACTTTATTATTATCCAATAGCATCATTTGGGGTATACTCTAATGATTTGGACAATGACTCACGTAGTGTCCCAACTCCTTGCAGATGAAGAATTGTACATTTGAAACCTTTTTCTTACCATTGAAATCATGTACTTGGTGTCCTTTTTCTCCACACATAAGAAACTCCCATTCCCTTCAATAATTTACCAAGTTGATTCTTTCCACAGTTATCACATATGGGTAAATCCTTCTTTCCCCTCTTCCCTTTATCAATCTTTCCCTCTTCCATCCTTTTCTTCTCTTGCTTCCCTTCAGTGCCATGGCACTCAAAAAATTCTTTACTTATCTTATTAACACAAGATACTATTTCTTCCTTTGATGAGAATACATGGGAGACTATTTCCCTTTGAAATGTTGGCTTAATACCATGAAAGATGGGATCCTTCTTAATCTTTCGATCATGTGTATTGCTGGAATTCTCATTCCTTCTACTAGGAGAAATTTCTAAATAATGGCATACACTAGGTTAGTTTATGAATCGTAATGCATAATTCCAAACATGTAAACTACATAACGTAAATTGAAAAGATTATGCATATAATCTATAATCATAAAATGTTTCCTTTGAGGAAGTATTTACTCCTAAATCATTCATAATGGTTTGTAAAGAAAATTTGAATTATCCTAAGCATATCCCCTGGGAGTGTCGTAACCAAGAGTTCATCAAGACCCATTTTCATGTACCAGGATACCTCAGGTCAAGCTTGAAACTCCTTGTCGGAGTTTTCACCCCTAGGTAAAATTGTGCCAGAGCTGAATGTACCTGCTCGTATCTAGATAGGGATGTATTTCTTGGAAAATATACAAAATCTCTATAATTACCAAAATTCTAGGAAGTTCTTCTATACTAACCCTCAAAGTCTATCTGAGGGTAATGTGCTCTAATCAGATTTTATCTAAATCTAGTTTCCAATATTTTTACCAAACATCCTCTAATACCAACTGTAACGCCCCAACCCCAGAAGCCTAGAGCCGATGCATTATTTTAATACATTAGCATGATTACAAGGAATCAAGTCCCAAAAGACCGACCAGTATAACAGTCTTGGAAAATAGAATACATACATGAACTTTACATTACACATTAGAAAATAAAACACAACATAAATTATCATTTTATAATGCCATTAATCCCCTAGATTAACCCTTCTTAACAATCATAATACACTTCTTTGAATCCTGGGAAAATAAAACATAAGAAAGGGGTGAGCTCATATAATTAGGAAGGATAAGAATATAGCGGAAACATTCATAAATAAGAATAAACATTTAAGGAAATGTATAAGCCTAAAACACAAGACCATTAAACATAAAATTCATCATAATATGGAAAAGATAAATCAAAAAATTCTATTTACTTATTCACATGGATATTCTACTAGTCTAATAATCACATGTAATATCAATAGCCAATTTCAAAATGATGGAATGCATAATGTCAGACTTCATAACCACATAGTCAAGGCCTTGTGCAAAGACTACAAATAAGATTTTTTCAAGGCCTTGTTCCAAGACACCAGTTTGTCTCATGAGACCTACAGATTCATCGAGGAGCTATAGAAGTCTCCACCCGTCACTTACTAAGTCCAATGCATTCCTCATATGAAAAGGTTGAAACAAAACATAAACATTCGTATTAAAACTAGCATACAAAATGTCACTAATTTATCCATAAACCATGAATGGTGTAAAAATAACACATCTATAGTCAAACATATCACAAAACATTCAATAAAATATGGATGATTTGTATCATAACAAATTAACTTCAAACAGGCTTAAAATCCCTCAAAGGATGTTGACATAGATGAAATCAAAACTTTTTTTTAGAGAAATATCTATTTCTATCTTGAAATCATTTAAAATTCATATAATTATAAAATAAAAAATTTATTTTAAAAAAATTATCATAATCTTGTATGTGAAACTTCGAAGATGTTATAATGGCATAAAATAAGTGTACCCGCCGTATAAGTTAAAAAACTCATTCATGCCTTAATTTTGTTGAAAATGTCATAATGTACCTTGATTAGAAAACGATAGTAAGATTCATTTCAAAACATATGTGGTCAAATAAAGGTATTAATTACTTTAACCCATATAATTTTAAATAGTAAAACAAATTGAGTTACAATTTTAAGAAAATGCAGATGTGGGTGATAAAGAGGTCCCAGTAGATTCTCATGTATAAACAACCTGAGATAATGAAGTTATTGTGGAATTAACCCTTAACTTGTACTTTTCCTTATTTGATGGTATTTTAACCTCCTGTATAATAGTTAAAACATTTTTATTAAATTTTACATAAACTATATACATAAATATGATATCATATATGATCCTCTAATATTGCTTTGTTAATAATATTTCAATTGTATCATCGTTTTGGGTGTTAACTGATTCGTTTTCCTTTATATGCTTGGTTATGTAAACCATGTTTGTTATGGATAGGATGTATTTGATTCATATACATAATGATATTATGTTCATAAACATTATTTTTAATCATAAAATGAAAATTATTCTTGAATGATTATGATGGGGAATGAATCTCATCGTGTTTGTGAAGACGGTAATCCATACGTACACACGAGCGAAAATATCATTATATTGATGGTAATATAGTATGTAATCGGATGTTATATCTTATATACAGAATCATCAAAATATTTTATTTATTATTTACATCATTTATACTCATTATTATAACAATAAAAATAATGAGGTGTTTGAATAACAAACTACACCACGACGTGCAGACGGTAAGCCGTACGTACGCACGTATGGGAATTTGTCATTTATAGAATGGGTAGAATAAAAAATATGGTTGTAACATATTTCTAATAACATCACAGTATTTATAAGGTACATGATTTATTATTTTAGTATGGAAACAACCAAGAAAGAGGAAGTAGATGAAGAAAAGAACTTTAAAGAGCGCGATGAAATGTCTTCTTCGGGTGTTTCATTTTGAGTTGATCAAAAAGGTTCCTTCGGTTGGATTTATGATCAAAGTAAGGCCTATAGGTTTAAGTGAGGGAAGTTGGAAAGATATTTGGGAAGGGTGTTTCTGATCTAAATGGATTTGGAGGTGGGATTTTAAGAGAAGGTGAAGTTCCCTTTTTATAAGAGGGGTGAGGGTCACTTTAGGAAAAGATTAAAATATTAATTTATTATACAATCATATTCGGTTTATAATGGATAAAAATGAATTTATTTTTATAATTATGTATTTATGGGTCTAAATCCCTTCAACCAATAGGTTTTAGACAAGTTTAGGTTACCATTTTAACCTTATCTTTTAGATTTAAATCTCATTTAAATAGTTAAACTTTTACTGTGTCGTCTTGTATTCTTACACTATATGGTTAATAAACTTACTCTAAACTTCCAAGAGAACATCAAGTGGTTCATTAATTACATATATAATATTATTTAAGCTCTTTTTTGGAACCTTATATTTTTAGGAATATTATATCAATCAATAATATAGTATTTGTTTTAAAAATTAATTTATGTCAATTTTAATACTATTTGGTAATTTGTTTTTGTGAAAGTCATAAAAACTTTATCACTTAGAAAAAAATCTATTTAATCTTCTCTAACATGTCATATTAACCTATAAAATTATTTTAATTCATCAGAAGTCTCAATTTACATTTATTTGGATATTTATAATATCCATTATTTTAATATTTCATTAATAAGGTAATAACTGCATCATCATTGTGTCATAACTAAATTAAATTATTTAACGTCTAAAATTTATAAATAAAATACCATTATGTAGGAAATATTTTTATCTTTCTAATAAATATTTATAGTAGAATTGTTTTTAAGTATAACCCAATATTAAAAATGGTTTTGTTAATAAACTTTGAATTTTACACTTTTAACACTTCCTTAAATAAAATAATAATAAATGTCCTAATCTAATCCAAGTGGACCTAAAAGATCATATTTTTTTCCTAAGGTTGTTTTTGGTTTAATTACACTTATAAAATAGAATTAGGACATGCATTAGGGTAATTATAATATCATTGTTACCTTTAATTACCCTACTTACTTTTAACCATGGTAAATAAAAGTCAAAAGCTACTATTCACTAAAAATTATTTTCATCTTATTGATCCACATTTTACTTTCTGATTTAAACTGTGCTTCTCGGATTTTTGAAATTCAACTCAGAGAAGTGGTAAAATTAAGTTTTATGCAAATTTGCAAATACTCCTATAAGGTAAGTAAAAAAACATTAAAAAGTTTAATAAATTTTATACGTCCAATTTTGTTATAAAATGACTCCTATGATTAAAATTTAACATATATAGGTATTATATATATTTTTAACTTAAAATAAATTTAAATAAAAAAATTAATTATTTAAATAAAAAGTCGGATCTAAATAATAACACAGTGTATTTACTATTCATCAAAAATTGAAGGTTTTCAGAAAAATACCAAAAATTCACCCTAAGATAATTTTGATATTCTGAATTCAAAAATGAAGTAAATTTTCCCAAATTCAAAACATAGAAGTTGAATTTATTAATTTAAAATTAATTCTCGTTGTCAACACCAAAAAGTGGGTTTTTAAAAAGTAAAAACTATCAAAAGATTGACATGTGTATATGTTAAATTAAAATATAAAATTACTTATAATGACCTAAATTGTATTAAATGATAAAAATATAATCTAATTATACTTATAAACCATTCAAATGTATAATTGAACACTATAAATTATTTTTATTAAAAAAGTTGTTTTCAATTAAAATTTACTGTTTTTCACTATTCACGCAAATATGAAAGTCATCAGAAAAACACCAAAAATTTATTGAAACTAAATTTTTATGTCTATATTATAAATAAGAAGTTTGTTTTTTCCAAATTTAATATATAAAAGTATCAAATATTGTATTTAAAAAAGGTTCTCCATTAAAATTCGGTACAATTTCATTTTCTAAAAAATAATTTGTTTATCTAAAAAAAATTAATTGGTTATTATATTTTATCTAAAAAACACATAATATGGATGCTAAAATATATATGTAATATATAAAATTCAAAATGAATATAATAATATTCATAACCGCTTTTGAATAGATAGTTTGGTAAGTTATAGTGCGCTCGAACTCGGTGTTGCGTGTAGCGCAAGTTATTGAATTACTTTGAAGAAATAAAGTAATATGAAATCTTTGGGTGCGACATATTATATGATTAAATTTAGTCTAGGGTAGAACCTAGGTAATCTATTAAGAATATTTTTGGTTTTATAATGTGTATTTCCAATATTTGTTTCAAAAACAAAACATAAAACAAGTGGAATTTTTAATGATGTTTCAAAATAGAACGGCTTAATTAAAAACTTTAAAAGGTTAGAATTTGAAGAGGGATTAAGAATTATGTAAGAACTAGATCATTTCAAGTTCACCAAAAATATTATATATATCTTTTTTTAATTATACTAATTAAATTCTTTGGTTGAGGATAATTAAGATCTTGATTCCATCTTTTCCCTTATAATAGTGCACTAAGATCCAACCCTTGACACAATAATTTATTTTTCAAGGCTTGAAAATTATAAATATAGTGAGCTATGTAAAAAACTACTGAGATATAAATTATGTGTGAGATAAAAATGTGTCATGTGTTTTCCAATCGAAACAACACAACATTCCCATTTGAAATCTCTATCCAATCAGTTGTGAAATGAAATGGTTTTCGATTAATCATAAAAAAATAATGAATTCAGAGATAAAACATGTTAATATGCAACTAAAATTTTTTAAAAAAAATCACACCAAAAATGAAGAAAAAAGTTCTATAAATCCCTTATCAAGTGTGTCACTCTCTCATAATGACCTCCCACCATTTAGCTTTCCATGAAGAGGTGGTAGAGGCTCGGGTGGTCTCCTTCTTCATTTCATCTCTCACTATGAGGATAGGGAGATCTAGAACCTCAAAGGTGATGAGATAAATTGGTTATAAATCTAAAATAGTATCACACCACTCATCTTTTAAGCTTGAAAATGATGTTCCCAAGGTTCCCTTTTATAGGAAAAGTGGAAGGTGGTTTTGGGAACCTGGATTTTGAGATACCAATTATGTCTCAGATTTGGATAAGTAAAAGGCCTAATATCAAATTTTAAAGATATAATCATTTTTAAAGTCTTATTGAATGTAGAAATATAAAATTTTGTGTCCATTGTATTTATGTATTTGGTGAAATTTTCAAAATACCAAACTAAACTCTTGACTTCGGGTAGATTCCATTTTTTGGACAGATCAGTTCTTTTGGGCCTCAAGGTAGATGAATTTTGATTGGGTGTCATAAAAAGAGTTATAGACCACTATTTTTTGTATTTTCCCACAAAATTTACACCCAATTGGATATATTAATCTCTCATAATTCTTGAAAAATGGTACATATATTCATGGGATTCAATACAGATTGGCCCATTTTTATTCTACTTCATCCTAGGCCCTCCAAATCAACTCCTCCTACAAAAAAAATCCTAAAAAGTAAAATTGATAATTTTAAAAATAATTAAAATTAACTATTTTAATTAAATATCATATCAAATTGGTTAATAATTTTTTTATTTATAATTTAAAATATTTTAATATAGTGGCATAAGTGTGTAATTGAATAGTGAATCATTACGCGATCAGTTTTCCTACTAAGTGTTATAATCACCCCCTAAACATGAACATTAGTGCATATATAGATGTTTTTTTCATGATATCAGAATGATATGGGTATCATATTTCACTATTGGTACTTCTTGATGTAGTTTTCATGTATTTTGGAGATGGATCATGGGAGTTGGTCATGTTTTGGGAGTCTAGAACGGTTCCACCTTTGTGCCTAATTATTGTTTTATTTTTGAGTCTGGATTAATTTATATTATTTTTTTATAATGTTACTCAAATTATTCTATTTATTATACATTTAGTGGTTATTTTTACCCATGAATAATTTATATAGTTTTTTTGGTTTTTTTTATTTTTTGGTTTAATGTGTGTGTTTGTGTGTGTGTGAAAAGTGTAAAAAACTCCCCATAATTATTTTTTAATCCTTAATATTTATTATCAACCATTGGTGTTTGGGGAATGTTTCTTAAGGTCAATAGAACATAGATTCATTCCAACCTAGTGGTTAGGGTCTGGTTATTACACCAAAATTCCAGTATGGATTCAAAAATCAAAAAGATCAAGCAATACCATTCTATCAGAACCAATTATAACAAGAACCACCTTTACTGTATATAAAACCAATTTCAGTAAACACTTCCATTAACAAAACCAGCCAAGTAGTCTTATAACCAACCTTTTTATCGACACCCTCCACCCTACAAAGAGAGACTATTTGATCAACCCTTGACCAATGCACCACCACATATATAACAAGAAGGAGCAAAGGTTGAGGATATAAGGAATGTGATCAATAAATGTAAAAACTACCTTAGTAGTGAAGAATGAACTGAAAAACTAGAACCTTCACAAACACATCTAGGAATATAACATTAAATTATGGAAGAAGATGAATATAATAAATAATAACTATTTTACAAATAACCTAGAAAAAATTCAAAAGATTCCCAAGAAGAATGAAATAATGAAGAGTATAAAGATAAAATATGTAGTAATAAAAGGTAAGAGAATCCACGTGAAAGGTATTAAAGAGTTAATAAAGATATTCTAATTCCCTTACCATCAATCAAGATTGAATAAAAAAATATTCAAGATTAATAACTCTAATGAAAAATCCTAGATGCATTCTAGAATGTGGAAATTAATATACCACGTCATGGATCTCTCAATATGATTCACATGTTATGTTCCTCAAGGAGAACTATACTAAAAATATCAGACTTCAAGGGAAAAAAAAATTAATTTGGATAGAAGTTTCATATCCCTTATCACCCAAAAAATTCCAACAAGGTTTCAGGATCTGGGGAAATATTTTATCCCTTTCTCTATTAGTTCCATAAGTTTCTTTGATGATATATATGGTTTAGGTTATTTTATAAATGTTATTCCCCTATAATTTTTTACATATTTTTATACGGGATACTTAAATCCCAAAAGATTAGATGTGTAGTTTGAAAAAAGATCTAAAATTTTTAAGTAAGAGTATTGGAAGATGGCCCAATGAGATTATAAGATCTAATATTCCAAAAAACATGTATATAAATAAAAAATGGAAAATATATAATAATAACTCACTCACCCATCATTTTTGGGATACCCTTCTTAATGATATACAAGAAAATCATAAATATTCATAAAGTAAAACTTTCCATAGAATTTGGAGACAACATAGTCTATTTTAACATATTTGAATCCATGAATGACCATTCATCTAACCATTAAATTCTTACACATTGTTTATTTTAATTGGTTTAACCCATTAAAATATCATGTAAGTTATAAGAATTACTTAACATAAGAAAATACTTGATGATTGAAAATTCCATAGAGAATAAAACTATTCATAATTCTAAATAATTTTATTTCAATTTTGAGGAAGAGGTAACTTATATGTTTTTTATATATTTTATTGATTATTTAATAATAAATAAGATAATATATCATATTTTATGTTGTAAATCCAAAATATGAAAGTGAGGAACAAAATTTTGAATTCATATTTGGAAAAACCATTGAATTTAGAATTGAAACCACTTCCCACATATTTTAAGTATGTGTACATAATGGAAGGGAAAAATTGTCAGTGATAACATCCAAAACAATTATCCCTAAATAACAACATAAATTAATTGAGATTTTGGGAGAGAATGTGCATGAAATAGGTTGTATTTTTGGTAACATTATAGGAATTAATATAAAAAATATTCTCACATAGAATTTTACTTATGGAAGGAGAATAAATCCCTAAATAATAGAGTTATTGAAAAAAGAGATAAAGAATTTCCTGGTAGTAGAAATCATTTACATAATCTTTTACTCACAATCATTTACCCCCACCCATTTAGTTCCCAATAAATATGGAAAAACCACTATAAATAATGAAGAAAATGGGTTGATTCCTATTAAAATCCAGAATATCTAGAGAGTTTTCATTGATTATAGGAAGTTAAATTAGGTCATTATGAAAGGTCATTTTCTCATTCCATTTATTGACTAGATTTTGGAAATTTTGGTCAGTAAAACTCAGTATTTCATCTTAGATGAAATTTCATGGTATTTTTATGGACATATTTACTTCAAGGAACAAGAGAAGAAAACCTTCACATGTCACTTTGAAAAATTTTATTACAAGAGTATGCATTTTGGGATATGTGTAGCACCCTAACCTAGATACCATTTTAAACAGTGCTCTAGGCCGGTTGACCATTGGGCCTTAGGCATGCCTCTCTATACACCAAAGGATATCAACTAGCACCAAAGGTGTAAAGAGATTATAGTGGGGAGACTATACCCTTTGGTGGTGATGATAATAAGGTTCAATATGTAAATATAACAGTGGAAGAATTATCATACTCATTAGAATAAAAATAAAGCAACAAACTCAGTGATTGTGATATGTAATGAAATGACTCGTGTTACCCTCAAACATTGCACCCGACCCATTCCATCACATACCCAATGGTTGTTCTCAATCCCCATGGTTTGGCAACAATCTCCTAGGAATCAAGCAACAAAGAAAAGGGAATGATTTCTCCCAACCTGAACAATCAAATGGCATATATATACATGAAGCGGGAAGGAATAGTGGAAAGCTAATAAATATATTCCATAACTCTAAGAAGGTAGCAGAAACAAAAAAACTATAAAAGTATAAAAAATCACCTAGTGACAAGTCCAACTACTAAAGAAAAAACCCCACATCTACTCCATGTGATGTCATGGACGAACTCCCACCCTCTCACCACCAGTTACCCAACTCAGCTAACATGAAACCTCACTGCATTCATATGGTGCCTTGCTTTTCCCTACATTAGAATACATACATAGTTATGCACACCACCAAAGAGGTTCCAAAGGTGTGAGATAGCATTCTTAATATAATCCCACCTAGGTGTTACATAACAAGTCTCTGTATAACAATTCATGTATGATCATTTCAAATAAAACATGGAATGATAAGCAGTAAAGTGGTTTTATATAAAAAATGGTAAACATTTATATGTTCATATTTCTAAAACAAAATAAGGTATATCAATTTCAAAGAACATTTTCCATATCATCCTTCACAAACATAAACATGCATATCAATGCTAAAAAATCCAATAAACAAAAAATAAAATCACATGTATCAATACCAAGGATCACTATAGGTAAGAATAGAAGACTACATGTACCAAAATAAATCAAGTTCATTATCTGGTTCCTAGAACAAAGTCTTAAGAAGCATAGGAATACCCAATAATTAAACCCCCTAACAATTTCAATATCATCCCCTTATAAAAACAGGCCTAGGAAATAGAGGAAATCCTCATTATAAAACCTTCTGATAATCAAAAAAATATGGATGATTACCTCAAGAAAATACATTTACTTAAGTGCCCAAGGTAACCCATGTGATTGTTTTCATAATTTTTTAAATTTCATTGAAAATCATTTCAAAACCGTTTCTCAAATCCATTTTAATGATTTGAAAATACCATTTTTCATTCAATTTTTCAACAACTAGGAAAAAACCATTTTTCTTTAAAAACTATTTTTAACACACACACAAAATCATCCAATTTCTTTAATAAATCAGTTTATAAATCTATGTTAATATGGTTCATCAATATACGATTGATATGGAACCACCTAACTCAAAACTCATGTCCCACATGCCCACGATGAGATCCACCAATAGAGAAAACTCAATGATGTCAACAAAGTCCTTAAAACCCAGTCCACATATCTCAGAACTGATCCAATTGAGAAAGAGGGTTAACAGAGAATAAGAAACACCACATAACTCAAGAAATCACACCCATCGGACCACATCCAACAAAGGAACGACCTCTATAATGATATTTCATAATGAATTTGGAATAAGAAAATAAGAAACATCATTTTAGACCAACTAATTCGATAACACAATGTAGGGGCACTACCATGATTCATGGAAATTAAGAAGAAGAAAGGTCACTCACCCGGAGAGATGAATCAAAACCTCAATCACTGAATATCTCTATTTGGAAGGAACTAAGTCTCCCAAAATATCTAAAGTGAAACCATGGGTCAAGAGAAAAGGAGAACTGGCAGCCAAATGGATACCCAAATTCCATACGGGATCCAAAAAACCATACTCAGGGATTTACATGATGTGTAACACCTTTACACATCATGAATTCCTTGGTGTCCAAATACACTGAAAAATACATTACCTCTAATTAAATTATGGTCCTTAATTAACTCATGATGTGTAAAAACTCATCAGGTCATGTAACCTTTCACAGTGTGAATCCTTCTCATGGAATGCACCTAGCAACCATTACACATATTATAACCTAGTTTCACAGCATGTAAAACTCCTATAACCTAAAGAAACTCCAAAAAACAACATCTAAAAAACCACACCAAAAAGGGAACTTGGAGAGAGGGAAAATGTACCCAATCAAGGTAATGGGATGTTACAAACTCCCCATTATAAAGACTATCATCCCCATAAATTCATGTGGAAGATGTGACCCCTGGAATAAGATGAGGCCACTACTCTCTCTTAAATGACTCACATTCCTGTGTATCATGAGGATATGATTTTTGTTGACATAAAACTCTAAATAATGGAATCAAAATCCCATGGAATACTTTCAATTAAGATTCAACTATCTCAACTCTTTTCTCCAATATAGAAACATATGGATCTAACTCAATTTCTTCCCAAATTACAAAATGAGTGGGATTAGAATGATAGTTTCTAATATGAGATATGTGGATAATATCATGAATACTTGTCAACTAAACCAGAAATACTAATCTAAAAGTAACTTTCTCATGATGCTTAGTGACCTCAAATGGTCCAACATATCTCAAATCCAACTTTCCCTGTTTTTCAAGCTGATGGTGACCCAACCAAGGAGAAAATATTAATAAAATCCATTCAACAATGGTAAACTCCAATGGATTACACTGTCAATATGTATATTATTTCTATTAACTCGGGGTTGTAACTATATATTGATGTACATATTGAATCTTCACTAATGTCTCCTAAACCATACTTGTTCCAACTAAAGAAACTTCTCCCACCTCATCCCAAGAAAGATGTGTTCTACATGAGAAACCATAAAATGCCTCAAAGGGACCAATTATGATCATTGAATAATAACTGTTGTTATAAACAAACTCAACCGTTCCCATATGGATATCTCAATATCCACCAAAATCCAAAACACAGGCACAAATCATATCCTACAGGATCCGAATTACTCACTTTGTCTAACCATCTATCTGTGGATGGTATGTTATGATCAACTTGACTTGAATTCCCATTTCCTCTTAGAGACACCTCTAGAACATTTAGGTAAACCTATGATCCCTATCTAAAACAATGATAGAAGGACTCCCAGGTAACCTCAAAATACCTTGTACATGTAGTTTTCCCAAATCTTCAACCTTAACGGTGTCCTTGATCAGAATGAAATTATCAGAATTCATCAAATGACCAAAAAATACATAGATACACTTCATCCCTCATGGATTCTATGGTGATCCAATGAAAATATCCATGGATACCTCATTCTATTTAAAGACTAGTGTCGAAAGATATTGAAGAAACCCGTAAGGTTTCAAGTGCTCTTCCTTTCTCTGTTGGTAGTTCTAACATCGGGATACATAATCTACAATTTCATAATACATCATCTTAGTTCCTAGATGAATGTAACAAAAAGATATGTGACAATTAAATAATACTAAACTTGTCACAAATGTTGGGATGATAACCCACATCCCAAATTCGAGAATAGAATCTGAAGAGAGAGACCAACCAAAAATGGTCTCCCCACCATAAAGGATTTCTCAAATTTTACTAAACTCATCATCCTAATGTTCAATCTAAAAAAAAGAATCTAGGAGAGATGATGATAACTTAACACTAGCTATAACCATATCTGAAACATCCCCCTTACCATCTAGGTGAAACTGATAAAAATCCCCATAAGGTTCCACTCCTCCTTCGATTCCAGAATAGCCTTCGATGGTATGTTCCTGCTAAGAGCATCCACAATGGCATTTCCCTTCCCTAGGGTGTAGGTGATATCAAATTAAAATGTCTAATGGTATTCTACTCATCGTCTATGTCTGAAATTAATGGATTTCCAGGAAAAGATATATCTCAAACTCTTATGATTAGAAAAGAATGTGAACGTCTCCCCAAAAAGATAGTTGCTCAAACATTAAATAAGATGAATAAATATTGAAATCTCTATATCATGAGTGGGATAATTATTCTCATGTGTCCAAATCTGACGGGAGTCGTAAGTTTCCACATGATCATCCTGCATAAGCACATATACCAAACCAGCACTAGAATCATCACAAAACACGATATACCCATTACCAGACCCAGGTAAGATTTGAATAAAATCTAATGCCAGAAGTCATTTTAGTTCATCAAAATAGGACTAACACATTGCATCCCATGGGAATTTCATCTCCTTCCCGGTAAGAGCATTGAAAGGTGAAACCATCTTAGAAAAATCCTTAGCAAATCGTCGGTGGGATCTAGTAAGGCCAATGAAGCTCTGAATCTCAAAGACATTTTGTTGTTCTTTCCAAGAAAATACAACCTTCATCTTTTTAAGGTCAATGGATAAGTCATGTTTATAAATATTGTTCCCTAGTAAATTCACTCCATGAATCTAGAAACAAAATTTCAAAATATTTCAATACAATTGGTGACTTCTTAGAATTTCCGAACCAAAATCAGATGGTGGTCGTGCTCATGCTAGGATTTCGAATAAAAAATAATATTATCCATGAACACCACCACAAAGGTGCTAAGATATTGATGGAATATCTGATTCATAAAATCCATAAAAACTATAGGAGAATTATTTAGAAAAAAATCATCAAAATATATTCATAATGGCAATACCTTATCTTTAATGTTGTCTTAGTTATATCAAACTTCTGAACTTTGAGATGATGATAACCTAACTGAATATATATATTTTAAAACCACTTTTCCCCCTTTAACTGATCAAATAAATCATCCACATTAGGCAAAGGATAATTTGTCTTAATTGTTACTAAGTTCAACTTCTGATATCCCTCACACAACTGAAGTGAACCATATGCCTTCTTAGAAAAGAGCATAGGGACTTCCCAATTCTAAACACAGAGGAGAATGAAATTTTTTTCAACAGATCATCCAACTGATTCATGAACTCTTTCAACTCTATTGGTTCCATATGATTAGAAGGTATCAATATCGGTTGTGTCCCTAGAACCAACTCAATCTTAAACTCTAACTCTCTCTCTAGAGGAAGACCAAATAATTAATTTGGGAAAACATTAAAAAATTCTCCAACAGCAACAATAAGATCAATAAAAAAAATAAAATTCATTGGGATCAATCGAAACACTTGAAAAAAAATTATGATCTCTAGTTGGGAAGGTCTTGTACGGCCAGACCATGGGTACCACTCCCCCTACAACAAATGAGAGCTCCCATCATCCATATGAAATAAACCATGTTGATGATAACAATCAACCTTAGCTCAATGAGTGACAAGAAAATCCCTACTGATAATGATTCTAAATAGATCCAGATCATGAATAAGAAAATCACAGGCCAACTCTGTGTCAACCCTCATTAATGAACAAGAAGGACACTAAAACCCTTCTCTTTTCTCTTAACAATAGGTGTCAATAACTCCATTAAGAAGGTTGTAAGTTCCATTGTATGTTTAATAATATCAAAAAAACAGGCAAATATAAATGAGTGGGGGAACCAGTATCAAATAAATTAATTGTTATGGAATATTCAATAAAGATAGTACCTCTAACTATTACTGGAACTGAATAAACTCTACTAGAAACTCATTTACTACATCAAATTTATTCACTCATAAGGCTTATAGTTGGATACATTTAGTCCATGAAGCATCTAACTACAATGACGTATCCTTAGGAGTCAATGAACCATAATCATAATGAGGCATAGTCATAACCTGACAGAAGCACTATAAATTACCAATTCATCCATGGTTGTTGAACATATTCATGGGAATAGGATAAGAATGCCTTATGTGTTTGACCCTTCCACATTGATATCAAGTCATTGGTGAATTTCTAGCTATAGAGGATGGTGTAGAGGGGGCTTGTTGCTAAGACCCACCTCTACCACTCCTGCGATGATCCTTCCACTTCTTCTTCTTCCCATGTGTTCCACTGAAGCTTCCACTAGATGGAAGAGAAGATATGGAAAAACAAACCAAGCATTTCATATTCATCTCTCCTATCATATCCCTATATACTATCTCTGTATAGGTAGAAATATTTGACATAAATACCTACGATCTAATATCTGGTCTCAAACACTATAAAAACTTCTAAGCCTTCAACTTGTCATTATTTATCACATCTAGAGCAAAACAAAAAATCTTAGTAACCCGATTGGTGTATACTGACACTGAATTCTCTCCTTGTTATAAAACAAAAACTCCAGAGACATTTCCAACATCAGTGACACAGGACAAAACTATTGGAGTAACATGGTTTCGAAACCCTTCCAATCCCAGCATACATGTCTATCTTCCTAGACTATGGAATCCCACCATCGATTACCAGAACCTTCGAGTCTGAATGCTTCACCCTTCACTAGGATATTCTCTAATGTTGCCAAAAAGTTAAATATTTGATTGATCATATCCAACTAGTTCTCCGAATCATGAGTTTCATTAGTTCGTTTAAAGTATGGTGTCTTCTCATGCAAGAATTCCCATGATCGATCTCTCTCTCCTCCAACTCTGGGTTGTACTTCAAAAACTGTATTCTGAACTCATGGTATGCTCTAATCAACAACATGAACTGCTTTTATGATAGTATCAATGTGATTCTGATCTATTGGTGGATTTCCCTATGGCGCATCAGTGGCACCCTTCAAAGGAACTTGTGGAAGACGTCTCAGAGGCATACTGCTACACACCAAAATAGAAGGAATGGTCCAACAATTGAGTAAATATCAATTCAAAATATAAAACCAATAGGCAAAAACTATGATTTAAAACAAACCCAACACTAGAGATGCATATCCCAAAATCCCATGGAAACTTGAGTCTCATCACGACAAGAGCTGGATAGGAACTTATCATAACATACCTCTCAAGTCCCAACAATCATATCTCTAGTTTAATCGATATCTCAAGACAAGTACTGTTAGGTATAAACCCCCTATGATACCATTTTTTAATGAACCAACACAAGTTACCCTCAAACCTAGCACCCAACCCATTCCATAACATACCTAAAGGGTTTTCACGATCCCCATGGGCTGGTGACAAGAACTCAGGCATCGAACAATAAATAAAATTGAACACTTTCTCCCAACCTAAACAAACACATGGAATATATATATACATGGATAAATAAGGAATAGTGGAAAGCTCATAAATATATTCCATAAACATAATAATTCAGTGGAAAAAGCATTCAAAGTATCCAAAATATCAGAGAGACATGTCTAAGTACAAATGAAAGAAAACCTAACAAGTACTCCATGTGATGGAGTAGACAAGCTCCCACCATCTCACCACTAGCTACCCAACTCAGCTAACATGAATCCTTTCCACCTCACTATGGCGTATTGCCTTTCCCTAAATTGGAATACATACATAGGTTTCCACACCACTGAAGAGGTGTGTAGGTTGTGAGCTAACATTCTCAATAGGATCCCTCCCAGGTGTTCCATAACAAGACTCTGTATAAAAATTATTTTATGATCGTTTCAAATAAATAATGTCATGATAAGTAGTAAAGCGGTTTTATAGAAAAAATGGTAAAAATATCTCTTTTTAAAAGTTCTAAAACAAAATAAGGTATATCAATTTTGAATCAAATTTTCTGTATCATCTTTCACCAGAATAAATATTCATATAAAGGATAAAATAAAAAAGCTAAGAAACAAAAAACATAAGCATGAGTATCAACCCCAAGGATCACAATAGGTCAGACAAGCAGACTACTCATACAACAATTAATAAAGTGAATGATCTGGTTCCTATAATACAGGACTAGGAAGCAGAGGAATACCCCAGGAGTAAACCCCCCCTAACATTGTCAATATCAGTCAAATATAACAACATTCCTAGGAAATAGTGTAAATCCCTATGAGAAAACATCCCAATAATCACAAAAATATGGATGATAGACTCAATCTAAACCTTACACCTAATTACCCAAGGTAACCCATATTCTTGTTCTCAGAATTCATTCCAATTTTTTAATAAAAATTTCGAAACCATTTCACAAATCCATTTCAATTCATTGAAAATACCCTTTTTCTATCCATTTATCAACAACTAGGCAACAATAATTTCTCTTTAAAAACACTTTTCAACACAGAAAAAAAATCATGCTAATTCCATTTATAAATTAATTTATAAAATAGGAACAATAAGTTTCATCAACATAGGCTTGAGGTGGAACCACCAGCCTCAAAACATGGGTCGCACGCACCCGCAATGGGATCCACCAACAACTAATACTAAAAGATGTCAACGAAGGCCCTAAAACCCAATCCACACATTTCAGAATTGATCCAATTGAGAAATTGGCTCGGTGTAGAATAGGAAACACTACATACCTTAAGAAGGAATAAGTGTCTCTCCAAAACAAACAAAGGAACATGATTCGGAATGAGATCACACAATGGTTCTGGAAGAAGATAAGAAGAAACACCATTTCAGAATAATGAATCTAGTAATTCAATTTAGGGGTGATACCAAAATCAATAATAGTGGAGAATAAGAAATATCAATTGACTAGGGAGATACAACGCAACTGAAATGATGACCAAACACCAAACAGATCAATCTGTAAGGAATAGAGTCTCCGAAAATCATCTAAGAGGAACATTGGGTTGATATAAAAGGATAACTAACAGCCGAATGGACACTAAAATCCTATACGGAGCCCTAAAAGTCCATATTCAGGGATTTACATTATGTGTAATAACTTTACATGTCATCAATTCCACAATGTCCAAATATTCCAAAATCCCCATCACCTTAGATTAAAATATGATCTTTGGTTAACTCACAACATGTAAAAACTAATCACATCGTGTAACCTTTCATAGCATGAATCCATCTCACCACATGCACCCAGCAACAATTACACATCGTGTAACCTAATTGCCAAACATGTAAATCTCTTGTAGCTTATAGAAAATCTAGAAACCAAGATCTAAAACTCCACGCCAAAAAAGGGAACTTGGAGAGTGGGAAAATCATACCTGATCAAGGTAGATGACATATAATATGAAACATCAAGAGTGTAATAATAAATATATAATTACAATGCTAAAACTATTTTTAAACAACATTCTATAATAGGTCATACATTACAATAAACAAATGGGATCACATGTGGATGACCATCTATACATACATATATAAAACATGCTGAAAACTCAAACGGAAAATCCAATTGATATAGTGGAACCACCATGGTCCATATGTCATCAATCCCATGCTAATAATTATGTCACGATCACTAAGTTCTAGCTCCTAACACCAGTCCCTCACCTGATCATAAAGACATAAGTTATACATGTGTCTCGAGGGGCCCATGTAGGGTCTGAGAATAAATCTTTGTAGGATAGAACCAATGGGTTCTTGTCTTACATACTTGATAATGTATATGTACAAAATATAAATAAAAAGGAAACACATGCATATTTAATAAATAACAGGCTTTTCCAATGCTCAACAGTTATAAGGAAGTGATAACCTAATTTGGCCATCTCCATCAATAGTTAAATATGTTCCCTCAGTAATATATATATCTTACAACACCTATATGTATATATATATAATTACAATGGTGAGGATACATGGAATAAATCCCAAGTAATCCCTTGACTAATATAATCCCAAGTGAACCCTCAGGTTCCACATAAAATTATTTCACTTGGCATCACGTTCCCTATATCAAATATCTACCATACATAGGGAAGGCCCAAGAAAATATTAACTGGTCCCAAGAAGCTAAAATTATAAATCCCCATCGGCTCAAAGCCCGATGTCTTGTGGCACAATTATATTTCTCCTATGAATAATAACCATCATAGTCTCAACAGATGACATCCCAAGGCACAACGATATCTTTCCCCTTAGTATCCTGGCCCAACAACCTCAAGTTTCCCAGTAAGCCTCATCCCCCATCCAATGGTCTCAACACCATCAACGAATGGTCCATCACTATACAAATGGATTTATATGGTGATCACATCCAATTCATATGATGGTCAACACCATCACCTAATATGCGTAGTCTATAGGGGCCTTTACCCACATCAAGTGGTCAACACCACCTCATTTGAGTTGTATCTATGTGAACATGACTCCGATGGATCATCATCCACCAAAGGTGAGGGGAAATCACCAAAAACACCTAATCCAAATCATCTAGAACCTCATTCCCCTATGACCATGTCCCCAAAACATGATTTTCAAAACCATATCAAGCCCAGAGATCCAATACATCAACCTAAACACCTCATTGCCTCAATCCAATGACCATGTGACCTCATCCTGGTGATAAACATTACCCCAAGTAACATGGGACATTCACAACCTCATGAACTACATCCCCTCAATCTAGGAGATCAGAAACACCTCAATCCTTAGGTAAATACATTCACAAACCCATCAAACTCATTTATTCAATTTAAATAATTTAATTTAATTTAATAAACACACTTGGACTAAACTAATCAGGTTAGTAAAATAACCTTACCCATATTGACCATTTTTAGTGCATTAAGAACATTCCCATAGGCATCTCATATCTTTAATTCAATAAGTTAAAGGTATGAAATTAAGTAATTATGGTCTCCCCCGAACAACCAACATGGAACTTTTCAAACACACCCCCAAAACCCATGAAAATTTTAAAAAAAATTATAGGCACTACCTACCTTGTACAAGTAGGAGATTGCCCGTCTGATATTGGCCTCTAAATCAATCTGAATTGGAAGAAAATAAAGTTTTAGAAAAACACGTGAAAAATAGGGAAAAGGATATTTTAGAGATTCAGATTTTCATGTGTAGAGATAAATGAAAAAAAGAGGATATCATATTGAAGGAATTACTAAGATAAACTTGTAGCCACAAATATATCTAACATTAGATCTTGGATAGAGAAGTTGGCTCAAATCCTAGCCAATACCAAAATGGAAAAACCACCTATGTTGTGCACATGAATTTTAGAATTAAGAAGAATTTAGGTAAATAGAAGGAGGTGGAATTTTTAAATTTCACCCTTTCAAGTTACTAGTAGGGTTTGGATACAAAGTTTGGCTAACATGTGCCAACTGTGTAGAGCCCTCTACCTAAACACCACATTGCACACAGTTAGGCATACAGTTTTCAAAACCATGCATAACCCCCATGGATGCCCTCTTCTAAAACCTGTAGAGATATCACTTGACCATGCACCCACTCATACACAGTTTTACAAACTGTTCCAGTGTTGTTGGAGGCCCACACAGTTACTCTTAGGGAGGAACATAGTTTTTTCATATCATGCATCCCAATAAGTGCTTTCCAAAAACTATGTTTTCAGACCCCACCGCACTCGAAACTCACCCAAAACCTTCAGGAACTTTCCAATAATTAAATCCAATCCAAAAAGGACTTGGTTCCATTAAAATCTCGGAATTAGGTTCTAAAGATCAAAAGAAAATATGGCACACTCACCAAATGTGAAAATTTAAACAGGTTGGAGAATTTTGACCCACTCAAAACCCTTGGACATTAAAGTCGACCCGACATAACATAGTTCAACTTTGATCTATAAATAATTCCTCAGGGATGGTACTAAACATACCCATATAATTTATATCCACTAGGATATCTTGGTTATTAAGTCATAGGTCAACTACCCTCAAGGATCTCCCCACCTTAGGAGTTACCTACTCAATCACATCCTAACCGAAAACAAGAATTATGATGTTCCACCAACCATTAATGGACTCAAAATTCCTCCCATAATGTATCTTCATTCCTTTAACTCATCAGGTTCTCAAATTGGTCTTGTTTCATATCTTACACACATCCAGTATCACATCCCATCGTATGCCCATAGGTCATGCATCTCAACTGAAGCATAAAATAATCCCATATAATATATAAATATACATTTCCATAAAAATATTGATTCTTATGAACCTCATGGATAACCCACATCTCATTGATACCCATAATAGATCCCAGTGCCAATGAAACTCATATATATATATATATATCACATATCATAATTGATACCAACCTACTAACCAACACCTGGTTAGTCCAAAATTCATACATATGCACCTCCTTCATCAAAACCAACCCCAGTCAAAAAAATGAAAACATAGCCACTCCCATCATTAAATCATACCTCTAATCATATTTGGATCCCCATCCTTCTCTACACAGAGAATCTCAACTACATGCATCTGGCCGGAAGCCCAACTATCCAACACTTGGCCTCCCTAAAAACTTACAGTAGCTACTAGCCACTAAACCCATTATTGGGTCCCACTGCTTCTTCTACAACCCCTATGTGCCGCTGAATCTCATCTACCATCTCCTAGTACCGCTCTTGGTCTAACGTAAAATCCCTACATTTTTCCTATACCTAGCTCCCAACTATCATAGAAGGCTTCTTATAGAACCTTTCTAGATGCCCCACCTTGCCACATGCATGTAAATCATTTAGAGGATGGTCAAACTGAGTCTAGACATTCCTTGGATACCCATACAAGATGCACACTACTAAAGACCCACTCCTTGGTGGTCTTCCTAAATCTCTACCCTGGATGCCCACACAGGAAGCACACTACTGAACACCTAATCTTAGGTGGTCTAGATGAATCTTTGTCTTGACTTCCTTGCTGAGACTCCTTATAGCCCTGATTCCTCCTACCTAAATCATCATTTCTCAAAACACATGATGTAATCACTGGGCTCGAATATAAACATTTCATTATTTTTACCTATACTATCAGTTGCTAGATGACCACCTCTGAAAAGGATAAAAATCAGATGATATTCTCCTGAACCTTGATGTCATACATAAATCCATTTTTAAGTCTCCACACCCGAGCGATTTCATCACCTACCACAAAAAGTGTGAAACAATAAATACTTGTGAAGTTGGAAGCATATTCCATGACATAAAAATCCTCTCGTTGGATATTCATGAACTCCCAAACCCTATATTATCTCGGTGTCTCTATAAAAAAATCTCGAAGAACAAAGCTTCAAAATCCATCCAATTCAGTCTCATATGTCTTACCACTTATACATGTACATTCCATGAGGGATTTAATGGTCCTCTAAGCATGTTTGTCACTAGTTTGACCCTCCTATCTAGGGATATATCAAGATGGTCAAAGATGGTTTGGACTAACTCGATCCAGTGTTATGCTACCTTTCGTCCACCCTCACCCTCAAATAGTAGTAGGTTCTATGACTGGAACTCTAGAGTTAGGTATGCAATAAATGGATGAGATCCCTGAGCTCCCTTATCGGTACCCTGTATAACGCGAATTAGAATCTCTCTAATCTTATCGTTTATCCATATCCTAAAGTACTACATCTTAGGTTTTCCCACCTATACAATATCATGTATCTATGCATATACCTATGGATCATGATCAACCTGAACCTTCAACTCACCACACTTACACTCCCATATCACACCTTGTAACAAGACATCCGGCCTCAAGGACCTTATCCACCCATAACAGGGTCAAGTTTCTTGTATAACTCGGCCTCATGGCCCCATTCCTACCCATATCAGGGATAGGAATAGAATATAATCAAGCCTCATGGCCTCTTTACTTCTCATAACATGGTCTAACATCACATATCAAATATCCATATAAAGTAGTTGAGTGTAATGAAACCAAAGGGGATAACTAGAAAAACATTGTTTATCTTCTTTTTTGACACTCTAAACAGTTCACTCCTATCATCATCCCTACCTACCCTCATCCGAGTCAGACCCATATATCACATGCATATAGAATCACGTACATATTTCATTGGGACCACATGCCTGGATTGGATGATTAGAATGAAACAAAATGTGGATAAGTATTAAAAGACTTTTTATTTTCTTTTTTGACACTTTTAATATCCCAAACCCTCTTGGAATAATCCAGGTTCCCAATAAAAATCAAAAGGAAAACACATCATATGAGCCTAAGTGCTTATCATGATACGTAATAAAATCTCCCTCTCCATACCATGACAAGGGTAAAAAACCACATAATAGATAAATATCACACCCAATATTTCCACCATATGCGGAAATCAAATCAAAAATAAATGAAAAAAGAATAACATCAATTTTACACTCCTAAAACTTGGTATGTCCCCCATGCATGGGGCTGTAAGCAGCCAAACATGAGCTTTATACTTAGTTTTGATATAATCCTAGTCTTTGGTCTACATATCCCAAAAACTCATACCATATAGAAAAGAAAGAATTTGATATAATTTTTAACCCAACAAACATGGTTACCATTTAATAGCCAAGACTTCTGATGGTTATGGGGAACACCAAGAAGAACCTGTTTTGATACCATTTGTAGTGCCCCGAAATGGATTCCACTTTAAATAGTTCTCTAGGCCAGTTGAACACTAGGACTTAGTTATGCATCCATGTATATAAAAGGCTTCAAATTAGAATAGCGGGTAAAAATAGGTGAAAATGGGGAAAATATACACTCCGGTTGTGATAATAATAAGTTTCGATATATAAATATAGAAGCATAAGAATAATCATACTCAGTGGAAGAAAAATAATCCAATAAACTCAGTAGAACAAATATGAAATAGCAGCATTGGAATAATAAATAAATAATCTGAAATCTAAAACCATTGGTAGAACACATTATATAATAAGTCATATATAGAAATAAACAAATGGGTTCTCACATGGGTGACCATTAGTACATACATATATAAAGCATGTTGAAAACTCAAAAGGAAACTACCACCATTGAAAACTTGCCACCATGGTCCATATGCCATCTATTCCATGCTAATAAGTATGTCACAATCATTAGGGTCCATCTCTTGATCTTGGTCCCTTACCTGATCATGAAGACATAAAGTCTACATGCATATCGAGGGGCCTATGTAGGGTGTAAGAATAAATCCCAATAGTCCACAACCGATGTGTGCCTATCTTATATCCATCATAATGTTGGTGTACTAAATATAAATATAAATTATAAACATTCATATTTCATAAATATCCCACATACCTTATACATAGTAGCCATAATGAAGCGATCACATACTTCAGCCATCATTGGTAATCTTAGAATATGTGCCTGAGTTATATATATATATATATATATATATATCATACAACACTTATCTATATATATACATATATTGGTGAGGATCCATGGCATAAATCTCAACTCATCCCCTGACACAGAGGATTCCAAGTGAACCCGCAGGTTCCACCTAAAATCATGTCACCTGACACCATGTTCCCTCATCCAAATTTATGAGGTCCATATAAAACACTCAAGAAAATAGTACATTGTCCCTCATACCTTAGCTTTAGAAATCCCCATCATCTTGAGGCCTGATATCCTAAGGTACAGTGATGTCTACACTCTAAAAAATAATTATCATCAGATCAATAGTCGACATCCCAAGTTATGGCGATATATGTCCAATCAATATCTTAGACAAACTGCCTCAAGTATCTCGGTGAGCCTCACCCCCATATGATTATCCCAACACCATCAACTGATGGTTCATCACCATCCACATGGATTTCAATAGTGAGACCCCCCACCCCACCCCTACATATGATGGTCAACACCATCACCTAAGTCATATAGTCTATGGGGTCCTCCACCCACATCGAGTGGTCAATATCACATCATATGATTCTTATCTATGTGCACATGACTCGAATAGCACATCGACTGACAAACTCTGAGTCAAAATCACCAAACATACCTAATCTGCATCATCTAAAACCCGATTCCCTTGCAACCATGCTTCTAAAACAAGATGGTTATAACCATGTCAATTCTTGATAGTCAATCTCTCAACTTCACAACCTCATCACCTCAATCCAATTACCATGTGACATCAATCTAGTGAAACAAATCATCCCAAGTACGTCGGCCTATGCCCAACCTGATTAACTACATCACCTTAGTCCAGGAGATCGACATCTCCTCAATCCTTAGGAAAATCCCATCACATTACCATGGAACTCATTAATTTAATTTAATAAATTTAATTTAATTTAATAAATAGGCTCAACCTGAATTTCCCAGTTTGGTTCCAGACCCTTACCAGGATTGACCATTTGTGGTGGAGAAAGAACATTCCCATATGCATCTCATATCATTAATTCAATAATTTAAAAATATGCAATTAATTCATTGTGGTCTCCCCCAAACAACCCACATAGAGTTTTTAGAACACACCCCTTAAAACCCCTAAAAATCAAGTAGAATACTAGGCACTACCTACTTTGTAATAGTATGAGCTCACTCATCTGATATCAGCCTCTAACTTGAGATGTATTATAAGAAAATAACATTTTAAACAAACACCCTAGAAATAGGGGGAAGGGTTTTCATGGATTTATCATTCAGTATAGAGAGATATAAGAATAAAAGAGGCTAGTACATCAAAGTCCTTATAGGGAAGAATCCATAGTAAGCAATAGATTAAAGATCGGATCTTGGACAGAGAACTTGGGTCAAAGCCTAGGTGAGACTCAAATTAGAGAACCCCCTCGACTATCCATGTGGATGGGAGAATGATGAGGAAGAAAAAAAGTAAATATAATGAGGGTAAATTTTGTAATTTCACCCTTCTATGTTACCCACACGTTTTGGCTAACTATGCACCCACTGTGCAATGTCCTGTACCTGAATACGACACTATGCATTGTTAGGAAAATGGTTTTCCAAACTGTGTGCAGCCCTGTGGATGCACTCTATGAAAAACATCAGAGCTCCCACACAACTATGATCCCCCCAATGGTTTTCTAAACCTTTCTAGTGATACTAGAAGACCGCAGGGTTACTCCTAAAAGGTCACACAATTTTTTGAAACTATGCACCCCAAACTGCGCTTTCTTGAAATTGAGTTTTCAGGATTCGTCGTACCTGAAACACACCCAAAACGTTAAGGCACTTAATGAGACTTAAAAACTATATAAAAAAATTCCTTGGTTTAATAAAAATCTCAAAATTAGTGTCCTAATACGAATAAAAAATATGGACCACTCACCAAACACAAAAATTGAAACATATTGGGGAATTTCTAATTGCTCAAAAACCTGAGAAGTTACAATATGCAATTTCCAAATTACATTTCAAAGGTGTGTGGTAAGTACATTTTCATATCATAATGAATATTTTTTAGATATATTTTTTGATGATTTTACTATCATTATGAATTCTTTTGATCATTATTTGAGAAATACGAAAAAAAATTGAAAACGTTCATTGAAAAGAACATTTTTTTTTTGAATTTGAGAAGATTGATTTCATGGTAAAAACAGAATAGTCTTAGGGAATTAAATTTAAAAATAATAATCGAGGTGGATAAGTCAAAAATTAAATTAATAAAGTCTTTAACCTACACAAATATTGTGAAACATGTTGGGTCCTTCCCTAGACATGTGGGATTTTATAACAAGTTTATCGAGGACATTAGTAAGATTTCCCTTCCACTATATTGATTAACTTTTAAAAATAATGATTTAAATTTTAATGATTATTATAAGGAATATTTGTTTCAAATTTAAGACTATATAATCAACCCACTAGGGATGTAGCCACCCAACTTGGAGAATATTTTTGAGTAACATGGTGATTCTTCTAATCATGATGTAGGGGTAGTTATGACCCAATGATTTGAAGTGAAACCAAATGTTATATATTATAATTCTATAACCTTATATGTTACCCAAATCAACTATAAAGCCACTAGAAACTAGTTTCTTATATTTTTCTTTACATTGGAAAAATTAAGATCTTATTTATTAGGTACTAAAGTCACTTTATTTTTTGATCATGTAGCTCTAAGATACATGATAAAGAAGGAATATTTATAGACTATATTGTTTGGAAGGACATTACTTATGTAGGAGTTCAATATATATATATCAAATACAAGATAAGAGCTAAGAACCAAGTTTTCAGTCACCTAAGTTGACTGACCAAAAATTTTGAAAATAAATTCCAATCCAAGAACCATTTAATGAGCACTTTTTAGGAGAGTATTTGTACTAGATTGAAGGACATGTACCCATGTATGCCAACATAGTTAATTATAAAATAACTTCTTGAGTCTAATCCCACTTGAACCCCCAAAAATTTCAAAAAAAAACATAAATAAAAATTTTACATTTGGGATGATCCTTAATTATGGAAAATCTATAATAATAAAGTTATAAGAATATGATTACCAAACAGTGAAATAAAATCTGTTTTTGAATTTTTTTTTCACACTATAGAATGTGGAGGCCGCTTTGGACCTCAAAGGAAATAAAAAAAAGTTTTAGCATTATAAATTTATTATCATTACTTATTTAAAGATGAAAATTTATTATGTAAAAATAATGTGACAAATGATAATGTAATAAAATTATTTCAAAAAGAGAAGAAATTACCCAACACCCAATTAGTTTTTTTTTTAAATATTTGAAGCCTAGGGAATAGATTTCATGGTTCCCTTTCCCATTTCATTTGGAGACTCTTAAATCGTGATTTTGGTTGATTATATTTCAAAATGGTTTAAATTCAATGTTACTAAAACAAATGATACTAAAGTTGTGTGTGATTTTTTAGGAATAACATATTTTATAGGTTTAGAGTTCCAAGAACCATCATCAATGATTGAGGGACCAACTTTTTAATAGTATCATATAGGCCTTATTTAGAAATTATAGAGGTATAATTGGTTATTCACATCTTACAATCTATAAATTAATGGGAAAGATAAATTTTTCAATGGATAAATAATGGTAATTTTGGATAATATTGTAAAAACTAGTACAAATACTACATCCAAAGGTTTGAAAATACATTATGGGATTATAGGATATCCCATAAAATCACCATTGAAATTAATCCTTAAAATATTATTTATTGAAATAGCTTTCCATTTACTATTTATTTGGAACAAAAAATAACATTAAGTTATGAGGCATATGAATTTGGACTTGGAAAAAGCTAGAAAAGAGAGAAGATTGCAACTGTAAGAGCTAGAGGAAATTAGAAAAGAATATTTTTAGAATTAAAAATTTAATAATTAAAGAAAAATAATATATTATTATATTTTAATACAACAAAACGACTTCCACCCTTGAGATCACTTTCTATAATATAACTCAAGACTCCAGTAAATTCTAGGTAAACATCATTCAATATGGGAAGGTTTATTTATAATTAATCATGTATATCTTTTTGGTGTTATACTTATTATGAAAAAATATGATAAATTACCATTCACTATTAATTGGAATTGGATGAAAGGATTATATGGAAGCTTTCTCCAATAACCAATGAATAATATCACACTCCTCCAACATGTTTATCAATGAAAACTATCAAGTTGTATTAATCCTTAGAATCCACTTTCTGTTGTGATTCTAATTAAAATATTATTACATATTAAATCTACTTTAATTCCTTAGAGACATTTCATCATTTAATTAACGGGGAGGTAACATTTTTAGAATAAAATTTTCATTATATTTTATTCTTTTTTTAATTTTTCATAAATTTCAAACTTTTTTATGTGTTTATTTTTCAATTTTTACTATGTTTTTGAAAAAAAATTTTCATTAATTGAGTAAATATGCAACATTGAATCAATATAAATGATTATAAACCAATTTTACTAAATTAATCATATTAAATTAATTTTTAAATGATCCTGTTTTCAAATTATATGTGAGGTAAATTCATGTAAAGAACACTAAATTTTGAATCACAAGCCATGACATATTGTCGTACATTTTAATCACTTACATGAGAGGTTTCTAAAACAATGTTTGGCATAATATTTCCAATTACATATTTTTTGAAATATTCATGAAATGTTTTAATAACTATAACTTCTTAAGTAATATATTTGAAACATGGGAGTATTCAAGGACCTTATGTTAAAATGATTAAGGCATTATTTGATTTTAAAATCACTTTTTCAATGAACCTTAATTTTTTCCCTACCTTTACATTTAATATTTATATCCCATAGTAAATATGAATAACCTTTTTAGTAATTCATATTATAGGAAAACATATATATATCTAACTTTCTCTAGAAGATGATGCACGATCTTGTTTTAATTAAATTGTAAGGTGAGGAAGAAAGTATGATGGGACAAGCTTCTTTTCAGAATATTCTTAAGATAATAATAGAAGTGTAGAAATTTTTATTCTAATCTTTTGTGAAAAAAAACATACAGATAAATATGATAATATCTATAAGATATCATACAGATTTGGTAAGATAATTTTTTCGCTATTTTGAAGAGAAATAGATCTCTCTTTCCCTCTAAAAACTCAAAAACTACATTGAATTCTAGATATGAGAAGCTAAAAAAATGCTACTAGATATGGAGGTAAGAGGGAATAAATAATTGATAAAATAGAGTTTATCATATTATAAATTTTCAAAAGATATTAAGATAAGTTTTTATGAAAACTACAATGGTTGAGAAACTAAAATTAGCTTGTATATGCTAAAATCTATGAAAATTGCCCTATATAAGATTCTATAAATAAAGTGATGCTTTAGTTAGGAAAAAAGGACCTGGAACATATAAAATTAAGGTAAATTCATCTTAATATAGGTCCTAGAATAACTCACTCTCCTAATGAGGAAAATTTAGAGTCCCTCTCTTCCTTCAAAAGAATAAAAAAATGTAATTTGGTGAATAAAATAGAGAAATGGAATGTTCTCTACTACTAAAATGATGAGAGGTGTGGGTTTTATAATCAAAACTAAAATGGGTAAAGTTGTCTCAATAAAATAAGAAGTGATTGAGGAATAAATTCTATAAGAAAATAGATAAGAATGCATTAAGATTCAATATATATCCAAGACTTCTAATTTTCCTTGGGATTTGTGAGATAGAAACTACCAATGTTAATCCATAGAAAAACCCTGAAAATACCTCCTGATATGATACTTTACTTTAATCATTAGGTAGAGATAAGTTAATTAAAAAAATATGGTGAAAGGTTTTTATAATTAGAGAGTTAAAATATGTGATTGAAATTCATAATTGAGTGATGAGTGAAATATTTTCAAGAAAATAGATATAAGTACAAATGTGAGGATAAAAGAAGTGTAAATTAATTGAATTTAATTAATGAATAAAGTGTTATCATTATTATTTCGGAGGCATGATAACTTGAGGATCATGGTGATAAATAAGGGAACTCACATTATATCGGTATTTTAAATTTTTTGTAATATTTGTAAAGTTAACTTATCTAGGAGTCCAATAGTTAAGTGTGGGGGAATTGATAATCCATTATTTTCATGAATTTTTTATTTTGTTTCAATGATTTGAATCCCACCATTTTGGGTAATTTATATGAAAATATCACATTATTGATTTTGTGAATAATATGGAGTTTAATAGTTAAATGACTTGATTCTTTAATTTTAGTATCTTTATTTAATTTATAATTTATTAGGGATGTTATACCTTGATTATGGAATTACATTTTTTTAAAATTATCTTGAAACTAATAATAATTTTCTTAAATCAATTATGGAATGAAAAGTAAAATCCTACACTGATTTTACTATTGTTCATGTTTATAGGTCTAAAATTGACCAAGGGTAAAAACATATAATCTAAATTTGGTGATTTTGTATAGCTCTAAATTAGATCATATGAATCTCATAAGATAATAAATAGCTTGTAATCATATGAATTTCACAAGTAAATGATATAATTTTTATTTCAACATAAGCCTTCTAGATCACATAATTTTATCCTTTCTAATCATACAACTTCAGCCATTTTAATTTCTTCTGACTTCAAGACATTTCCAAAACCAAAGGGGGTGGTAAAACTTCCAAATTGTAATACTTTAGGATAGATAATATTATTTTCTTCCATTATATGAATTCTTCCATAGTATGAAGGCATTTTCACATGGGTGGGGGATTCATAAAGGTATCAAGTGCATGAAATAAGTTTTGTATGGGTATCTTCTATGGGTGAATGCTACTCATGGGTACCAATGTGTATTCTAGTGCTACCTAAAGGTCATATATAACTATTTAATGATAATTAACAACATTCATAAAGGTATCTCCATGGTTCCATGTCTTTGTAAAGGTGTTATAGGGAGTAGTCAACTAGATTTTCAATCCAAATCTCTAAGACTCTACATCATAATTCATATAACCAATATGGGATGGCCATGTGGATTAAAACATGCATTATGTTTTGATCAAATAAAAAGAAGGAAAGTTGTAGATTTCATACAGTTTTTTAAGATATGAAGGAGGAAATATATAATGGAAAATGAAATATTGAACATTTAAAAAGGTATAAGATCATAAGGGTTTGACTAGGGGCTATGAAGAGGGAAACATGTTTCTATAATAGAGGAAGATTTTTTACTAGAGAAATACGTAAGAAACACATGAAAGGCTCAAGTTATACTATTGGTCACTATTTTTATATTATTTTCTACTTTTTTATTTTTTTAAGTGTTTTTTATTTCTAATTTTCCTTTATCACCCCTTTAATGGAGGGGTAAACTTCTGAGTGATTGGGGACTTTTCACTTTCATTGAATAAAACTATCTCACTTTTTTCAACTAGTTTTGATACTCAATAAAAGTTCTTAATATAATATGTGATTGTATTTGATTTCTATGTTTATTTCATATAGACTTGGTCAATGATGCATCATCTCTCTCCACTTAGTTCGGGTATATTTATAATGTAATGCCCCAAGGATAAGTGGTGAAGTGGTTGGTGATTATCAAACCATGTAGAATGGGTAGTGGACAGTCTTTATTATTTAGGATGAACAATAACTGAGAAGTTATTGCATAAGTCAATTATGGGTGATTCACTACAACTCCTATATGCATGGAAAGTATGGTAGACCAACTTGAGATTTTAATTAGGGATATTCTAACCAAAACCATCCAACTAAGGGTGAGTGTGGTAGATATTGTGATCCCTCTCACTTCTTAGTTAATAAAAAAAAGTTCAATAAATTTTGGAATATTATAAAATTATAATATGAAAATAAGTTGTAACCTGAAAACCCTCATCATCATATTACTTTTAACCTCTTTTCATTACCTTCATTTATTTTAAAAAACTAAAAACAAAATTTAAAACACACCCTTCCTCTAATAAAAATAGAAGGTGAAAACTAATTATGATAACTCCTCTCTAGAAGAAAACCTTTGGTTACTACTAAAACTATATTTAAACTTAAAAAATAATTGATTTTTTCACACTTCATGATAGGTGGTGTCAAAATCGATTGTACTTGATATAGGGAAGGTATGTTTATTGAATTATTGATTAAACAATTCATCAAATCATATACCAAGTAAGAAATTGATCCATATCATCATAGATAGCTAAGTCCCACCATTACTGTGAAAGGTATTAGGGCATACACACTGATAATTTAAAATTTATGTATAAATATTTTCCAAGTAATTTTAAGATTCAATTCATCTTTCCAGGACATACCAAATCATGTTAATGTCCTAAAACACCCCTAAATATTGGTCAGTTCTATATTTGAAATTTTAGTGACTGGTCCACATCACAAATTTCCTCCATTTTTGTTCCTTTATCTAAAACATAAAATTCTTCCATAAATCTTCTCAAGATTCATTGCTTTACTTATGGTTCTAGAAGAGTTATGTTCTTAGTGGATCTGAATTTTTGGTTACTAAGTTTTGTGACTGGAGGAATGTTCCAATATCCATAGTAAAAATCATCTCCCAGACACCACTATCAATATGGTTCAAGTTACACACAATATAATGTTCCCATAGGCAAGTTACAAATACAAAATTTCATGATATGAAGCATGCAATATCAAGTAAATTATGAAATAATAATGGGAAGTATCTTTAGTAATTAATGATAAACAATGAAAATCTACTAAACCCATGATGATAAGGCGACAATACTCTTAGAAGTGTTTGAGAACACTTTTTCACTCATACTACCATGGTTACTTAAAGTTTAGTATAAAAAGGTGAGATAGATCTTTTCATACTTTACATTTCAAGTCTTGACACACCCTTTCTCCATCTCTACCATCCTAACTGATGGACCATACTAAACTAGTACTATATTTAATATCTTGATATCAACCAAGTGGATTGGGAATGACCATAATTCCACTAACCTTATGTGAATCCCTCGATCACCATAAGATAACAATAAATCCATGGAAATATAAAAATTTTGTGGGAATATTTGACTTTTTAAACCTCTACTATTATAATATAAAAACAAGACATAAACAGAATATGATATTTTTTAAGTAAAATTATAAATTTATAAATATTATAATTTACAAACCTATAATGGACATTTTATATCTAAATTTATATTTTTTGATAAAATTATTCTTAAATCATTATAGAATTAATTTTTAGAATTAATTTTTATCATTTTTAAAAATTGTATCTTATAAAATGTATTTAATATTTAAAATCAGAAGTTAAAAACTATATAATAAGGTTTATTTTGTTTTTAAACATAAAAATAAACTAGTTAGGTAAAAATTAGTTACCATGGTAAAATGAGAATGGCAACAGGGTTAAATCAAAGGGTAAAAGGAGTAAAACATGTTCAAATGATTTCTCTAAATGATTGGTTTGGATCTTTCAGGAACTTAACTCATTATATATCCATTATTTTCCAATTTTTATCCACTTTCCATGTTGAAAATTGTTTCTTTTTTATAATAATAAATTATATTTTCAAAAATTTCATTCTCTTAACTTTTAAAAGGATCCTCTCTCCAACCATTCGAAGCTACATAAAAAAATTAGAATTATTTACTATAATATTCCCCATTTCCTTTCCAATAAAACCTATATCACTTTATTGAGCTCTTGGACTCGAAATATTTTCTAACTCCCTTCTAAATCAATAAGGTTTCCAATAAGTAATCAAATTAATCTACATTATAATTTTCTCCTCTATAATCATTCCTCCATTTATTTTTCTTACACCTATTTATAAATATATTTTACCCATTATAATATAATTACATTATCATTATGAATATACTGAAATTTTTCTATATATTTATGGAATAACCATTATCTACCCTTCTGCTTCTTCTTATAAAAATGAAAAGTATGTCCATGTGTATGTGCAAACTACCACCTCCACGAATGACATGTTTTTATTTTAATCACCACAAAACATGGATAGATATAAATTTTTATTTTATAAATATATATTTTATTTATAAAATGTTTAAGATTTTTAAAATATAAATAATTTTCTACCATGCTCGCATTCTATAGAAAATGAAAATTTTGTTTGTGTGTACATGTGGACTATCACCTCTATAGAGAGATGTATTTTATTTTTCATCATCACCTTACATGGATGGTTATAAAAATTGATTTAATTATTTTTGGAGCCCGCCAAATGAGAATCAAAAAATTCAAAAAATAATAAATAGTTGGATATGGGTATTATTTTCCCCATAAAGAAAAGGAAGAAGAAGGTGTCCAAAGACTCGTGGATTTCATAGTCCTCTGAGAGACACGTGATCATGTGACCATCATATGATCATATAAAGAAACCATGAAAAGAACATAGACCATGTAAGGGCCCATGAAATCCCTTTTATAAGTCCTTATACTCTTGCGAAGGCACCCCAGACAACTAGTGATCATGCGGAAATAGATAGATAACGATTTTCCAACTGGTTGGTGCCTGGAAACCAATCCAAAAGTCCTTCGAAAATAGGAGAAAAAAACCAAAATGTGGTATCCTCTTTCAACCATAAAACTTACGGGATGCATCACCAATGGGGAGAATTATTTTCCACTACAACATTTAAGTAAACTCATGAGATCCCCAGAATTTGTAAAAAAAAGTAAAGTAAATAAAAAGTGTAGGAGGTAGGATCCTATTGTGGTCGTAGACATCATGTAGAACACCCCTAAAGTTCAATGAGACACCACAAGTGGCCAATGACATTTATTCCTTATCTCACAAAATCCTGCTAGTATGTCATCCTCATTATGTGAAGGGCCTCTGGTATGTCCACGAAACCTTAGGCTCCCCCTTTGGCTTCACCATGAAAAATAGATGGAATTTCCTAAAAAATACCCCTCCATCTCCCTAGGACCATTTTTTTCATGTGAAACATCACCAAGAGGAGTATTGATTGTCTTAGACAACACTCATGCAACCTTACAAGATCCTTAACCTTTTAAAAGTAGTCAAATGAAATAAAATAATGGGTAAGGTGTGAGCCTCCCACAGTCGTAAAACTTACATAATGCACCTATGTTGTATGCAGCATGGTCTTGCGAGACCCCTTGATAAGGCCTTCTAATTTTGTAAAAGTCCCTTGACAAGACATCATTGTCTCATGGAGAGTCCCAAAAAAGTCTCATAAGATTATGAAAAGGCCTTTCAATAGGCATCATAATCTTGTGAAGGCATAAGGACATGTCAACCGGACAATATGAATATCCCTTGGCATGTCTGGTTGATTAAAAAAGACCCCATTAATTAGTAATAATCCAATAAAGGATGTGTTGATGGGATGGTCATTTGGTCACTAGAATACATGTGATTCCCCCTAATAGATTCACAGTAGAACCTCACAAAGACACGTGATGTTGAGGACCTCCACTGACACCATCCTAGATTCACATGATATGCTCCATGAAAAGTGGCAAACAAACAGGGTGGTGAGGCCTATAAATCCCCAACCCCAGCATGAAAAATTCACCAGTACAATTTGGATGAAAGGTTTTCCTTCATAAATATATACACATTGGCACAATAAATCACCAGACCAAATTTATTGGAGTGTATAGTCTCACAACTGGAAAAGATTCTGATAATGAAAGATCCAATAAAAAATTATAGTGATCCTGCAGCATGCATAAGCACTTTTCGTGACCACTATAGATCACAAAAAGGAATTCTATAAGGACACAAAATGAATACACCTTGCAAATTATATATCATTAAGGACATAAAACAATCTAATAATGAATAAATATAAGTCATATACAATAAAATGATAGAATAAAGACCAAAAGATTGGGTATTTGAAAAGAATGTATGTGTCCATCCTCATATGCTTTGCGTGAACCCCCATGACATGTGACAATACTAGTACATGTCTTCTAGATCTCACAACACTCCTTTGGTATACTATTTATATTATGTGAAGTCATTTGGTCATGTTAAAGCAAGTCGCATGGCACCCCTTGGGCCTGCCACCCTAATCACGCAAAGCACTCCAGGTTTACCATCCAAGATTTGCGATGTCCTTTAGACATGTTTACCAAATCATATGATGGAATCAAAACAAATTAGATGGGTCTCACGATAGTACCTTTTAATATCAGCTGACTTTCGAGATACCCTCTGGTAAAGCCAATTAGATATCACAATTTTCCCATACATGTCATCCTATATCATCTGTCACCCTCTGAGGTATGGTACATTGACTCTCATGATGACCTCCAGGAGTGTCATCCAGCTCTTGTGATGACACTAGGTCATCTCAACCAGGTCATGAAACACTCTCTAGGCATGTCATTCCGGATCATACAATCGTATCTAGGATTAGAAGACCAAGTCTTGTGATGTCCTTCAGACAAGTCAGCCTTGATCATGTGATGAGCCTAAAACATGACATCTGGGATTTGTGATGTCCCTTAGATAGGCCAACTAGATCATGCGATTTTCTTTAGACATGTATGTAATATAATCAAGCATATCCTGACATTCTCCAGCATGTAAAAGTAGGTTTTCAAGCATGTCATCAAGGCAAGAAGGTGATACACCCGATTTTTTTTATATTTCCACATATATTATTGAAAATAAGACCATGTTTTCTGAAAATACAAAATTCTTAGTGAAAAAATACTTTGATTTTGGTGATCTTATTTATTTTAAGGTGTTCTCTGGCCTAACACACAAATCGGGAGAACTCTGAGAAAAAATTCACAACTACATGGCATGTACAAAACTACATGCTGTGTATATTCAGACTCCGAAACGGATTGTCCAAACAAGTACACACCCAAGTCACTAGAACAGAGACAACACGCCGTTTAGGTCAAACCTACACACCATATATAAGCTCCTAGATGCGGTTGGTGGTGTTTTCTAGAGACTAAACACCAAGTGAGGCGGCACCACATGCCCTATATCTTCCACCAACTAAACGTCGACGCTATGTAAGTCAAGGGCAGCACAGCAGGCCTCCTACCATAGAAACATTGCGACAAAAACACGTTGATGAAACTACACAGCGTGTACCTTCAATACACGCCGTGTACACTTCATTTCTATAAATAGAGGTCATGGACTCTATTTTCAGGAGTCATTTTTTCCCATACTCAAAGGATCAAGGTTCTGTTGTTGTGCTACCATTTCCCTTTTGCTCTTCCAATCCACCATTATACTAAACGAACATTGAAGTTTCTGTTATGAACACATCAGGTATCAAGGGTTCTATTGTTATAATTTCTTCCATGTGTAACTAAACACCCAATGTTTTGGGGTTATGGGTGATGAACGAGTGTTGTAATTTGGATTAATTGTTATGTTTGTGTTTGTTTTGTTTAATTCCACATATTCTTCTTTAATCAATTATATTTATCATTGAAAATTCTGAGCCTGAACAAGGGCAGAATTTTCAGGGGCTCAAAGTAAGCATAATGATGAATACCTTCATGATCATTGGAAGTATTCATCGACTCGCAAATGGACTGATCTAAATAAAGAATTTGGAATATTGACTACCGAACCAAGGAGTCAGTTTCTTCAGTTCCAAACACAATTTACCAGACAAAGGGAATCTGGTCATAATTCAAACCCAGAGTGTTGGGTTATTATGAACAACACAACCTAATAAGAAGTCTTTATAACCTCCATAATCATCGTAGCCCCAAAACACTCTATTTTCTTTCAACCAAATAAAAAAAACAACTTTTTATTTCTTTATCTTTAAAATGCTAAACATTATTTCAGTAAACGAAACAGTTTTTATAATTAAAAACAAAAATCCCACTCTAAATTCAGCATCTTTTACTAAGTTAATTCCAATGTAATTGAATTCAATCACTCATCTAGTTCTATGTGTATCGACCACGCACTTATTATATAATATATTAGGAGTGGGTAATATCAATTTGGGACACTTATAAGATAACCTCAATGAAACTATAGACCAAATTTTGGCATCATTGTCGAGGAACTATTTGGTTTGAGTGTTAAATTTAATTGTTTTTTATTTAATTTGGTGAAAATAAAAATTAAAAATTTCCAATAATCTCTTTTATAATCTCATTCCTATTTATCTTTATTTTTCCCTTTTATGTTTGGGTTTCGTTTTGTGTGTGTGCAGGATCACAAGGTGCATGAGCAGACGCCTCACAAAGTCCAAGAGCGCCAATTCCCATACATTCTTCCAATTGAACCGGAAATCGAACGTATATTGTTGAGACATCGACTTGCACTACTGGAAGAGCACAACCAAAACTCGCTACCCATGGTGAATAAGGAGAAGGATGAGTCGGCCACTGAAGCTGTAGTAGGGCACCTGTACCAAGACAAGCAGCATCCCGCTGCAGATATGATGGAGTAGACCTCACAAGGAGGCTTCATGGAGTTCCTCCCAAGTAACTACAAGAGGCCACCACTACAACCCCCTCCAGAGTACGGATAGCCCCAACAGCAGCAGCAGATCATCCAGTGGTCATAATTTTCCCCTCTTGATCAGCAATATATGTCGCTTCTACTCCCTCAGCAGCCACCTCCACACCGTACTCTCATGGAGAATAGTTTTCCATCTATTCACAGAGATGACACGGGCATCGTTCGTCTGCCAGTGCAGGCCCAGTATTTCTAGATCAAGCCTGCTATCATGAAGCTGGTCCAGAACACATTTTAGTTCGGCGACCAGCCCAGTAAGGATCCAAACGCTAATCTCTCCAATTTCCTAGAGATCTGCGACATGTTCTGCTACCACGGAGTGTATATAGATTCCATTTGTCTATTCCTTTACCCCTTCTCCCTAAGATATAATGCAAAGGACTGGATAAAATATTTTCCGCAGCAATTTATCATCACTTGAGAGAAGCTAGCCCAGTAATTCCTATCCTAATATTTCCCACCTTCGAAGATGGTGACCTAGCAGAATGAAATACACAACTTCTAGCAGCATGACTCAGAGTCGTTGTACTATTCATGGGAGAATTTCAAAGAGATGTTGCGAATATTCCCACACCACATACTCCCAATCTTGATACAGGTCTAGACCTCCTATGGAGAACTAGTGATGAACACAAATTCCATGGTGGATGCTTCTATTAGAGGTATAGTTATGAGAAATTCCCTCAAAGATATTTTCAATCTACTGGAAGACATGTCTTCCAATAGCTTCTAGTGGCATTCCGAGAGGGGCACAAAAAATGAGGTATGCACAATATTTTTTACACTAATATGCTTACTACCTAGTTGGACGTTGTGTCCAAAAAGATCGACACGCTGAATCTGTAGAACATTTCCCAAGTACATGCATCAAAACATCCAATATACAGTGAATGTGGTGATAACCACATCATGGGAGAATGCTTGGGACTTATAGTCAGCCCTTTGATAAGTGAGGTCAGCTATGTCGCTCAGAACTGAGGGCTGAACCAATACCAGAACCCGGCATGGCTTGATCCTTAGAACAGAGGTTGGGGCCCATATAAGCAGAATCCTCAGCCGCAGCGATTGCCCGGCTATGGTCAGCCCCTGTATCAGAGCCAGTACCCGAGGCAATAGCATCCCTAGCAAGACTCTTACATGCAGAAAGGGTATCAAAACCCTCGCTCGTAGTAGTCACGGCAGAAATCGCCTCCACTAGCTACACAACCACCTCAGTAGGAAAACCTCAAGGTTAGAGGATCTCATGAACAAGTTTGTATCTAATTCTGAGACCAGATTCCTAAATCTGGAGGATTCCATTTGAATCCTAGGTAACCAAATCGGATAACTATAAAACCAACTCTTAGGGAGGCAGCCCAGTACACTACTGGGTAACCCTGAGAAGAACCTGAGGGAGGAGTCCCATGTCGTCACTCTACGAAGTGGAAAGGAGCTACAACAGAAGGAACCGGCACATCCAGAAGAAACTACACCCCCTACTGATAAATAAGGTCAAGTTATAGACCCTTACTCATCTAAAGGCATATGAAAAGAGGACCCAAAGGGTAAAGGAAAGGAGGTTATCAAACCCTTTGAGACTTCCTTACCCGTCCCAGAGAGGATAAAGCAGAGAAAGTTGGACCACCAGTTTGGCAAGTTCATGGATGTGTTCAAGAAGTTTCACATCAACATTCCATTTGCAGAGGCACTAATATAGATTCCCATGTATGAGAAATTCATGAAGTATATCCTCCCCAAAAAAAGGAATATTAAGAGTATGGGCACAATTTCACTAACAAAGGAGTGCTCAGTGGTCATACAACATTCGATTCTTCCCAGACTCCAGGATCCTGGTTTCCTCACTATCCCATACACTATTGGACCATGTGAGTTTGGGAAGGACCTCTGCGACTTAGGGGTTAGCATCAACCACATGAACTTCAGATTTTTTAAGAATTTAGGGCTCAATGACCTGAATCCTACCCGAGTAGTCCTTCAGCTTGTCGATCGATCCATGAAATATCTGAAAGGGCTACTGGAGGATGTGCTGGTAAAGGTGAAAAAACTAATAATTCCTACAGATTTCATCATCCTCGACATGGAGGAATACCAAGAGGCACCTCGCATTCTAGGAATGCCTTTCTTGTCCAATGGGAAGGTATTGATCAATGTACACTAGGGGGTCTGATTTTCAGAGTAAGAGACTAAAGAGTCTCCCATAATGTCTTCAAAGTCATCAAGTAAGCATCCTTATCAGAGCATGAGGGATTCTCTGTAGTGACCACCATGGATGATCTCTTGAGAAGAAAAGGAGACGACCTGGTATGTTCTTTCCCATCATATGGATTGGTTTTTCCAGACATTTCAGTTGATGAAGCACTAGAGGTCCTAAAATTCCTAGAAGGCCAGGGTGGACACTACTTGCAGTGTGCTGTTATTCCCAAAATTTTGGAGCAGTCAGAGGTATAACCACTTGTACCTTCGATTCTAAAGGCGCCTACAGTAGAATTGAATCTTATCCCATCTTCTCTGGAGAACGGATATTTGGGGGACCATCAGGCATTTCCCATCATACTTAGTGCAACACTATCACAAGAGCATGAGGATGCTCTTCTGCAGGCTTTAAAGCGGCAGAAGAAGGCTATTGGGTGGACAGCTGAAGACATGAAGGGCATCAGCCCTACCATTTTCACCCACAAGGTACTACTCAAGGAAGGAGTGAAGCCATCTCAGTAACCAAAATGATGCCCGAACCCCCCCCCCCCCCCCGAAGAAAGTTGTGAAGAATGATTTAATCAAGTTTCTGGATGCGGGCATCATATACACCATCTCAGATAGTTCGTGGGTGAGTCCCCTTAAAGTTGTACCCAGAAATGGGGGTATCACTGTGATTTCAAATGAAAAGAACGATTTCATTCCGACACGCACTATCACGGGATGGAGAATCTATGTGGACAACAAAAATTTGAATGAATCCACAAGGAAGGATCATTTTTCCCTACCCTTCATGGATCAGATGCTAGAGAGACTAGCAGGGCATGAGTTTACTGCTTCCCCGATGCTTATTATAGCTACAATCATATTTCCATTACCCCAGAGGTTCAATAATAGAGAACATTTACTTGACCCTACGGTACGTTTTCATACCGAAGGATTTCATTTGGAATATGCAATGCTCCCGACACCTTCCAGCGATGCATGCTGGTTATCTTCCATGACATGGACGAATAGATCCTAGAGGTTTTTATGGATGATTTTTCCATTTAAGAAAAATCATTCACCACTTTTTTGCGGCACCTGGATCTAGTACGTGAAATATGTGAGAATACCAACCTGGTTTTGAACTAGGAAAAGTGACATTTCATTGTGCAGAGTGGCATCATCCTTGGCCAATGAATCTTGGGAAAGGGGATAGAGGTGGAATTAGAAAAGATAAAAGTCATTTCATGAATTCCTATTCTAACTTCCATTAGATCCATCCGCAGCTTCCTGGAACATTTAGGTTTCTACAGGAGGTTTTTCTGAAACATCTCAAAGATATCTTAAACCCTCACCAACCTTCTATCCAGTGATTAGGTTTTTGAGTTGAATGAGACATGAACCACAACTTTTGATCACCTAAATCAGCACCTTCTGGAAGCTCCAGTGATGATTTCTCCCAACTGGGATGAGCAATAGTGATGTGTAATGCCAGCAACTACGTTGTGGGAGCAGTCATGGGCTAGTGGATTGACAAAATTTTCTGACCCATCTATTATTCTAGTAGGATTCTCAATGAGGCACAAATGATCTACACTACCACAGAAAAGGAGATGTGGGAAGTGGTGTTCATGTTTGAGAGGTTCTATTCTTACGTAGTGTTATCTAATGTTATTGTTTATACTTACCATGAAACACTCAGGTAACTGCTGAAAAATAAATATGTGAATCCGTGAAGGATCTGATGGGTTATCCTCCAACAAGAATTTTATGTGGAGATCCAAGACAAAAAGGGGAGCTAAAATGTTTTTTTGATCATCTCCCACTCCTAGAGCTGCTGAATTTGGAGGAGGAAGATCGAGAGATCAAGGAGGATTTCCTTAATGAGAACCTTTTTTTCAGTCGATACATCACCTCGGCCCTGGTACGCTGATATTTCTAATTATTTGGTTACAGGTTCCATCCACCCTGACCACCCCTTCCTGTAGAGGAAGAGGTTTCTATCATATGTCAAGAATTAATTCTAGGAAGATCATCTAATATTCTGATCCAATGGGGATGGGGTGATCTGATGTTGTATCCCAGAAACTGAAGTTCCTAGAGTCCTGGAATTCTATCATGCCTCACCAGTTGGGAACATCATAGGCCAGACCATACTATATAAAAGATCCTAAAGACTGGGTTTTTCTAGCACACCATGCATAGAGATGTTTGTGCCTTTATTCCCCATTCTGATCGATGCCAAATAACAGGTAATGTGGGGCACAGAGTTGAGATTACCCATCATCCCATCCTGGAGGTTAAGATCTTTGACTTCTAGGGAATCAACTTCATGGGGCCATTTCCCCCATATTTAGAAAACACTTATATCTTGGTCTGTTTCAACTACGTCTCCAAGTGAGAAGAAGTCGCTGCTAAATCACACAACACGGACAAGTTAGTCATGGCCTTTTTAAAGAAAGACATTTTTATTATGTTCAGCATTCCCCATGTTCTTATCAGCAATAGAGAGACCCACTTTGGCAACACATTAATGAAAATAGTGCTGTTTAAGTATGGAGTAAAGCATCAAATGGGGACGACATGTCATCCTCAGTCCATTAGACAAGTGGAGATCTCCAACCGTGAGCTCAAACAGATTTTGGAGAAAACAATGAACACTTCAAGGAAAGACTGGTCCAAGAATCTAGACGATGCTTTGTGGGCATATCGGACTACCATCAAAATGCCATTGGGTATGTCCCCATTCTGCCTCATCTATGGAAATCCATGCCATCTTCCAGTAGAGTCAGAGCACTAAGGTTACTGGGATTTCAAGTCCCTGAATTTTGATATGAAGGAAACTGAAGAGAAGCATAAGTTCCAACTATCGGAACTTGATGAAATCCGATTGGAGGTGTATGAGAACACCAAACTGTACAAGGAGAAGACGAGAGAAATCCACGACCAGATGATTTCATGAAAATATTTCCAACCTGGTGATCAGGTACTCTTTTTTAACCCTCATCTTCAATTATTCCCTGTAAAGTTAAAGTCAAGATGGTCAGGACCATTTCAGGTTATATGAGTATTCCATCATAGAGCGGTAGAAATTGCTGGGGAGGATGGTCAACCATTCAAGGTTAATGGAAAGTAGCTAAAAACATACCATCACATGGAATACACGGTGGTAACTCTCTCTACCTTGCATCTCAGGTAAGAAGAGGTAAGTCGGTCGAGCCAATAACCTTAAACAAAGGCTCTTCCTGGGAGGCAACCCAGAGGTTACACAGCGTGTACCACCTATATACATGGATTGTACTGAGTCCTTTTAGTTTATATTATTAATATTATTAATATATAGATTAACTAAATAATAAATAGGGATGATGCTGGTGTCAATGGGAAAGTCACTAGAGTTTGTCTGAACCGTCACTGGTTCGAATCCCTCCATACCTACCATCGGCACGGGGTTCATCCTTTGTATACTCATGTTTAATTACACAGTGTGTGTGATATTTTTCATAATATATATATATATATATATATATATATATATTTGTTTACATACAAGAAAACCCATGATGGGGATGAACCGGTTGGCCAGGGTCATAACCCAATTTCAAAAGACCCATGTTCGAATCTTGACAAGCATCCCATTTCAATCATTTGTCCTTTTAATAAAACCACATGGCGTGTATTTCGATATACATCGTGTGTTCCATGTTTTCATTAAAAACTGAAAATATTTTCAAAATAAATGAATACATGTGGGTGAAGATGGAGGATTGGCAGAGTCTCAGCCCTGGATCCAAAAGACCCGGGTTCAAACTCGTCTAATCTCCCTACTTCATCCCTTTTATTCAAAATTAAAACCCCACGTCGTGCATTTTATTTTTCCCGTGTAGTATAGGCCTTGTACATTAAATATATATAATTAATAAACATGAGAAGTAGTATATCCTTTTCTCCAGTGGTTGAGGGCTTAGGTTTGAAATAGCCGATCATTGGTTCGAACCACGCCCCAAGCACCGGACCAAAGGTTGTACTTTTCTTTTTCCAATTTTAGAACACACAATGTGTATTTCCCGATACATTATGTGAATAGATTTACTTTTCAAAAATTAAATATATGTATATATTTATGTTATTTTAATTATGAATATTAAATATTATATAGTATACTATAATAATTATATTATATACCTATGTTAAAAAAATTACTACATGGTGTGTCTGCAAGAGTACATGTTCTGTACTCTGGCTATAAAAGCTGGAAACCCTAAGCAGCCACACCCCGTGTCGCGTGACCCCCCCCCCCCCCCATTGTATTCTTCTCCCGAAATCCGAATGGCCTCCCCTCCTCAAATCCACCATTTTTGTCCATTTTTTGATCTGATTTCTTCTCCATTGTGATCCTCACATCAGGTATGTTGTTCTACATACCTTATTTCCTAGTTTTCATAGCATTTAGGGTGTTTTTCAAATTGGCCACTGGATTGGCTCCCGTAGTACATGGGCACAAAATAAATAACACATGTCGTGAACTTTTGTACACTACCACACATAGGAAAATTTGAAATTTGAAATTACCTAGTGTGTATGTTTGGAACACACCATGTACCATCCAGAATCGTGCCCGGGTACCTCATTTACACGGCCACGTACACAATGCTTACATGCATGATGTGTATGTTCAATACACGTCGTGTATCACATTTCTATGGTCTATCCTATATCCAGCACTCCACAGGGCCTTATAAACTATGGTCTTACACACGTCATGTCATACCTTCACATGGTCTGTACTGCATTTTTGTCTCCACTCAAGAAATGGTTGTTTCTTTGAAACACCTGACCATGAACCAATTGGAACATACACAGCTTGTATGTTCGGTACACGCTGTGTATCCTATCATGGCCAGTGACATGCCCACCCAACATTTCTATCCAGAGAACATGGGATGATAACCCTCTTCCACTACACGCTGTGTACTCTGGATATACACGTCGTGTTCTTATACTTTTCTGGTTTTCTCACATTTTCTTCTTTTCCTTTTCTTTTATTTTTTTCCTTTTGTTTTGTTTTCCTTTCTTCTTCAGTATATGGAAGATGGAGACCCTGTGCGTGGGAAGTGGATTTCCTTTTCTACTGAGAGAGAGACCCACTTTTCTCCAGATACAACTATGGCCCATGATGAAACCAGCCTCGAACTTCCCAGAGTACCAGCCTCCTCAGCTTTCCCTCATTCCACCACTCACCGCCTTGGCAGAGGCTGGTCCTAGTATCGCACCACCACCACCCCGTGAGGAGCCTCCGAGCACCACCATTTCTTCACCACCAACTGCCACACCTCCTGATCCCTCCTCATAGATGGATGGTCTTTCACTGGCCGCCACGTCCAGCAGAACTTTTCCCACTGAGGCTACTCCACCACCAGAGTCATCCCCTGCTGCTGCCCCACCATGGTCGGCCCCTATCAGTGCCCCCTATCTTTGGCTGGTCTTTTCGGTCTCCAACCTATTGCAGGACGGTTTCTGGCACTTCTCTCGCTGCACGATCTTGTTGAGCATTCGGTATCTTGACAGTAGTGTACCTCAACAGCTATGTATTTGGGGGGGAGTTGGATGATCTATTCATTGTGACACGATTACTCATGATCTTTCAGGTCAGCACTCTTATTTTTAGATATTTATTTTTGGAGTTTGTTGCCTCCTTTGAGTTCGACGGGCCCGAGTACCAGGTGACACCTAGTGACGCAGTCTCAGTCGTCCGATTTCAGTTGGGCAGTTGACCTTTTTCCATTACCATGCCTTATTTTGGAAAAGGGTGTGGCTTTTATCCCCATCTAGTCACCCCAGCCATATCTCCACCCTGACCCGCCCTGAGCATTCTGAGCTCATTTCCATGTGGCAGGATATTGCTGGGCCCGACCACTGCTACACCCCCACTTCTTAGAAGATTACCCTCATCATTGACCCTATCCACTTTTTCACCCACTGGAGATTTAGTGTTATCGTGTTTCCCCTCTATGAGGATATGAGATTCGTGACTGGTCATGACATGGAGCTCCTCACCTATGTCATCTGGCAGGACTACCCAGACCTCCCCTACTTTTCCCCCTCCTACTTCCACACCATGTTCATCGGCCGTCAGGGAAACTTGAATGGTGGGTTCTACGTCACCCGCCTTTCCCACCACCTCAGCATTTTTGAGCCTTCCCTTCCACACGAATGATTAGGTTCCCCCTAGTGTATGGACTTCCTCATGATTATTTGCATGGTATTTCTCCAAAAGCAGGGGCACTTACATCCTTTCCCAGGCCCCACCACCACCCCCTACTGAACCTCCTACCACGAGGCTTCCCCTACAACTCCTTACCCACCCCTTCTTATTTCCTCACCCTTCCCTACATCCTTTCCCATTCCCCCTCTTGGAACTTCCCCTGCACCTTTACCTTCCACGCCCTTGGCTAAACCCCCATCACCATCCTCTTAGCCGAGAATGACCACTTCCTGGCTCGTCTTGAGCATTAGTCGGCTTCTATCCTTCAGCGATAGACTACATATTCTCAGTGACTAGACTTCCTTGAGTTGATAGTGGAGGTACTACTACAGCATCAGGGGATCCACATTCCACTGGAAGCTACTTCTCCTTTCACACCTCTAGCTTCTACCATCCTCACAACTGAGGTTGACGTGGTCATGGTCTTCATCCGCATATTTACTACAAGCATCGGCATGTCTCCTCTTGTCGAGTTCTCAATCAAGGATGCCCCTTCAGTGGTATCACTACCACAGGTTGAGGGGTCTATTCCTTCATCTCTTCCATCTGATGATTTTTCTCCACCTATACTCGACTATGCCTCCCCTGAGGCTACACCATGACTGTGAAATTTGAATTTTCTTTTGTATCTATATGTTCTGCATTTTTGTGAAGTGATGATGTTCTTTCTTGTAATTTTATTTTCCATCGATAGTCATATGTACACTAGTGTGACTTTTAGATGTCTTGAATTCTTACTATGGAACGAGGGGAGTATTCATTCAGTTTTCTTAGTATTTTTCGTTTCTCTTGTCCTTCCTCCCTTCTCCCATACCCTTTTTGTGTCTCCCTCCTTTCTTTTTCTCCTTAGTAGTGCACTTAGTAGACCATATGCAGTATTTAGTGTGGGAGAGTCTCTCGACCAACTTAGTCTTTGACCTTACCATCATCTAGGAGACATCATTATTGGAAGATATATTTGAAAATGTGAAGAAATTTTGGATAGTCATATTTATAAATAATAAATCTATAAGTAGGAAATTTTTAAAGGTCGCATGATTATTTTGATTCTTAAAGTGTTTTAAAATGATTGGTGGAATAGTTTAAATTGTAACTTGTAATCCTTGTCTACTTACATTGATTAGGCTAATCATTTTTCTTCATGTCACGAACTGATTGTCACTTTATTTGCTTTTCCCACTCCTGAGAGGTATTTTAAACCCTTTGTCATATTATTTCTAATACCCTCTTTCTTGAGAGATTCTTAGGATATAAATGACTAACATAATTTTAATGTTTTCTTTTCAAAACATGATGAATTTTTGAATTACATTAAAATAATTGAGGCATTAAATTGTTTCAACCCCTTTTATCATGAAACCTACCCTACATCTGATCTTCATAAAGCCCCTAGAAACCATGAACAGCCTTGATAGGAAGCCACATTACAAAACTATTTCCCATCCTATCCGAATTCTTTTTAAATTTGTACGATTATTCACATGATCTTTAGAGAGGGAATTGGCAGTACATGGTATATTTTTGTGCATAGTCATGAAATTAATTGTGGGTTAGTGCCTCTTGTTTATTTGGGGCAGAAAGGGTTCCAAACCCATATTCATGGAATTCCTAATGTGGTCCCCTATGTTCTTCAAAAAAAATGATAAAGACAAGGGGACCTTATATTCACTTAATGTTTGTGAACCCTAACTAGCTAAGGGAGATAGTGGTGATGAATATATTTTACAGAGCTTATTGAGGATGATTTTACATTGAGCTTTATTTTGAATATCATGTAGTGTTATTCAAAGAATTTAGCCTCCCTTTTCAAGCCTTAGAGTTTATTTTTCACATATTTACCTACCATCCCTTAGCCAAAGAGACATCTGAACCTTTTTAAAAATCCCTCATGATTTTTGTAATTTAAACTTTCTTACATAGAGAACTAGAATTCTTGCAATCCTGTAGATAGAGTGTATATACCTTAGATTGAGCATAACATTGATTAAAAATATCTTAAGTGTTGAGTGTGTTATTTAATGGTGAGATAGATCATCAAGTAGACAATTCTTCTAAAATACATCTTTTTAGGACGACTTGCCTTATTAACATTGTGTATAAAATTATATCAATGATTTTAGCTAAGATAATAGACCCTATTACTAATAAAATTGTTTCTTGGAACCAATTTGGTTTCCTAACCAGGAGGAATATCTAGGATTTTATATGACTTTTCTCTAAAAGTATAAACTTGTTAAAAATAGTCAAGGGGGGTATGTTTCCATCAAACTAGATATTAGAAAATATTTTGATACCATTCATTGGAGTTTTATCTTCAAAATTCTTGATAGCTTTGGCTTTAATGATAAACTTGTAAGAAAACTAAATACCCTAGTTAACTCTACTCACATCTCTGTTCTGATCAATGGTTCCCCTAAATGATATTTCACTTGTACAAAGGGTGTTAGAAAAGGAAATCCTCTTTCTGGCATCCTTTTTTGATTATTGTAGTCTACATTAGTAGACTTATCACTATTTTGGCTAATAAGGGTAATACAAATCCCATATTTTCCTCTATATCTATGACTGTCCCCTCACATATTTTATATGTCGATGATATAATTTTGTTCCTTCAAGGGTATAAGAAGAATATAAAAAACCTCAAAGATGTCCTCTCTCACTATAAGGAAGTCTTTGGTCAATCCATAAATTGGAACAAGTCTTCCATTTTCTTTGGTAAGTGTTTCCCTATCACAAGAAAAGTTGATGTCATAAATGAACTTGGGATAAATTAAGGTTCCTTTCCTTTTACTTATCTTGGAGTTATCATATTCTGGGGAAATACCAAAAACACCTACTTCTCAAGCATCTTTGATCAGATTAGTAATAAACTCTCAGCTTGGAAAGGTAAAAATTTATCTATGGCAGGATGCATTTCTCTAGTCAAACACCGCATTTTTTCCAAAATGGTTTACTCTATGATGGTGTACAAATGGACCACTAATTTACTCAAGAAAATTAATATAAGAAGAAAAAAATTGGATTGGAAGGATTATTGAAATAAAACATGTCATTGTTCCATGGAAAACTTGTTGCACCCCCATTAATAATGGTGGGATTGGAATTAAAAACCTCAATCAATCCAATGAAGCCCTTCAAGCTAAACTTATATGGAATATTATGAAAAACAACTCCCAGAACTATGAGTTCTTTCATGGATGATTTTACAACAACCTTTGAAAAGGAATGAACTTATACATGGACTCCTCTATATGGCCTTTTATAAAGAATACTTTTTCAAAAATCTTATCTAACTCTAGATGGGTTTTCAACTAGAATTCCTCCATTATTTTTTGGTTTGATAATGGGAATGGCATACCTATTTGTAATAATATTGACTCCATCCCCTTGAACACAAATTCAAGCATTACCATTAATGAATTTTTAAACTCCCCTGATTTTGATTTACCTGATGAAATATCCTATATTATCAACAACTACACCTTTTTTAACACCAAGGATTTCTTAGTTTGGGAACCAGCTCATAATGGGGTGTTAACCACTAAGAATTATTATAATCATAATGTTACTAACAACAAAAATGTTTTTTATGGTAAAAAATTTTAACAAAAAAATGGGTTAGACCATCCTGGTTCACCCTAGTTTGGATAATTGCTCATAATAGAATTCCTACCGATTGCAATCTCCAGATGTGTGGTATTCAACTCTGTTCTAAATGTTGAATGTGTAATCAAATAGTGAGGATACTAATCACATATTTTTAAATTGTGCTACCGCTTCTACTTTATGGAATTACATTTTTGATATTTTTGATCTCAAATGGACTGTTTTGGACTCTATTGGTTTTCAGCTTAAAAAATTCATTAATATGGATACCTATCAACACATTCAATAGCTCTTCATTGCCCTTGTGGAAGAACTGATACATCTCATCTAGTATGAAAGAAATTCAATTAATCACAAAAATAATACTTTTAATTTTCATGCAGCACAAATAAAGATCCACATCATGATTAAGGAGGTTGGAATCAAGAAATTAGGGACTTGCCACAATTCAGTTAAGAACTTCTATATCTTGAGACGGATTGAGATTAAAAGAAGATATAGCCCAATGAGAGGTCTACTAGAGTTTTTCTGGAAACCACCTATTCCAGGATGGATAACAATTAATGTATATGGTAACTCAAAAGGGAACCAAGGGCCTCCATATTATGTTATCATATGCAGAAATCACAATGGAAACATTCTTCGATCCTACTATGGTTCACATGGACATGCCTCCTCACTTGAAGTCGAGATGTACAGTGTCATTAATGCAATTGATCTGATAAGGCATCAAGGATTGAGCATTGTGTGGATTGAAAGTGATTCAGCTACCATTGTTCAGGATCTTATTCATAGAACAACTCACCTGGCATGGACCCTCACATCTAATTGGATCATCTTCCTACAATACCTAGAAATCCTCAACCATATTACCACTCACACCTATCAAGAGGTGAATAAAGTGGCGGATGTACTTTACAATAAAGGTGTCGACAAAAATAGCATGTGCGCAGAAAATCTTCCTTCTGATTTCACCCCTCTTAACCAGAATGTTTGTAATAAATTCCCCTTATTTAGACTTTTGTAATTTTTTCTTTTATATATTTTAGTGCTTTGGTCCTTTGACCAAGGAATCATCTTTTTTTAAAAAAATATGTTTTTTACCTTTTTAGAATTTTCCTTAATAAATGTATCATTTATTTTTATGATTAATTGAATGCCTTCCTTTTAAAAAATAGACATCCTTTAATTAGATGTTGAGATTTTCTTAAGGGAAAGAAAATGACTGAGTGTCGGGGAGTTTGATACCCCCAATTTTTGTTTACATTTCAACATATATTATTGAAAATAAGAACATGTTTTCATAAAATACCTAATTCTTAGTGAACAAATACTTTGATTTTAGTGATCTTAGTTATTTTCAGGTGTTATCTGGCCAAACACACAAATCGGGAGAACTCTGGGAAAAAATTCACAACTACACGGCATGTATATAACTATAAGTCACGTACATTCAGACTCAAACACAAATTTACTGAACGAGTACACACCCAAGTCACCAGAACAGAGACAACACGCTGTGTGGGTCATACCTACACACCGTGTATAGGCTTCTAGATGTTGTTGGTGGAATTTTCTAGAGACTACACACCATTTGAGGCGGCTCCACACGGCATGTATCTTTCGCCATCTGACTGTTGACTCCACAGAAGTCAAGGGTGGTGCAGCTGGCCACCTACCGGAGAAAATTTGTGAAAAAAAACGTGTTGACAAAACTACATGGCGTGTACTTCCAATGCACCTTGTGTACGTTTGTTTTCTATAAATAGAGGGATTGGCCTCTGGTTTGAGGATTCATTTTCTTCAACAATCAAAGTACGGAGGTTCCCCTATCATGCTACCATCTCTCCACTACTCTACCAATCCACCATTCTACCAAAATAAACTCAAAGTTTCTACGATGACCACATCAGGTATCGAGGGTTCTGTTGTTATATTTTCTTCCATGTAAAACTAAACACCCCATGTGTTGGGGATGTGGGTGATGAACGAGTGTTGTAATTTGGTTTAATTTTTATGTTTGTGTTTGTTCTATTTAATTCTTCTTATTCATTTTCAATCAATTCTCTTTATCACTGAAAATTATGATCCAAACCAAGGGTAGAATTTTTAGGGACTCAAAGGAAGAATAACGATGAATACCTTCATGATCATTGTATGTATTCATTGACTCACAAATGGACTGATCTAAATAAATAATTGTTAAATACTAACTACCAGACTAAGTAGTCAGTTTCTTCAGTTCTAGACATAGTTTACCAGACCATGGGAACCTCATCAAAATTGAAACCCAGAGTGTTGGGTTATTATGAACAATAAAACCAAATAAGAAGTTTGTATAACCTCCATAATCTCCATATCCCCAACATGCTCCTTTTTCTTTCAACCGCATTAAAATTCTCTTTTGATTTCATTATATTTAAAATTGTAAACTTTATTTTAGTAATAAAAACAATTTTCATAATTAAAAACTAAAATCGCACTCTAAATTCAGAATGTTTTACTAAGTTAATTCCAATGTAATCAAATTCATGAACTCATATGGTTCCATGTGGATTGACCCCGAGCTTATGATATACTAGCTTTGGAGTGGGTAATATCAATTTGGGACCCAAATAACATACCTTAAATGAAATGATAGACCATCAGGCTAGGCCCAAATGGAATTCCACGGCTTGATAAATTTGTCTGCCCTCAGTGTGTAAGCCTTGATCGGAAGGGAAACCTCAATGTTTAAGCCTCAACCAACTGAACTATGATGACTATGATTCCCACCAAAACCAAGATATGTAGGAAGCCTCATTTATTCATGATATCCATATTAATCATCTAAAGGGTATTCCAAATACATAATTCTGTATCCATAAGAAATTAAATTAATTATTTTCCATACATTATTTCATGCACCGAGCACGGATCACGTGCACTTAGGGAGTCACAATAATGATATCATTCACATGACATGTCTCTGTTAGAAAAAAGGAAAAAATCAATGTGTAATCCCCAACTATAAGAATAATATGATATGTCCCACTTAAAAGGGAAACATCAATGTGTATTCCCCGACTAGTGGCATAATATGATATGTTCTGCATAAAAGGGAAGCATCAATGTGTAAGCCCTGATCAATTAAAATCTGACAACTCTAATTCCTTCCATAACCAGGATACATATGATACCTTCCTAAGACTCGATCCTAAACTCAAATGGGAATCCACCTCAATATAATCCATGCCATGTATCTAGCATTTCAACCATTGAAACCCAGTCATTCCCATTAACTGATCATCCTACCTTATCCCTCAGTGAACTGATAAATCAACTAAACTATGGTGACTCTAATTCCTTCCATAACCCGGATATGTAGGATTCCACCATGAGGCCCAATCCCCATATTAAAAACATATTGTATGTTATCCATGTATATGGACCCTGACATCCATATGTAATGAGTTTGACCACTTATTATCCCTTATTTATCTTAATGAGCTTAGCTCACATGGGATTAGGGAGATGCAATTAAAAAATCACTAGAATCATGAGTCTCCACCATCTAGGGAAATATCAGTATGAAAGACCCAATGATTATGATGATATAAATATCCCTCATATAATGGTATCTACCTTGGGGTCACTCTCAAGGGCATGATCCAACTACAATAACTCTGATTCCAGCTACAACCAAGATACGTAGGATGTCTCTTTGAGAATCGAGCTCAAATATTTGATGCTCAAGTGTTGGAACATATTTCCTCTCTACATGTTGTTAAAATGAACAAGTTTAACGAACTATGTGGATTTTGATTCCTGCAATAAATAGGATTTGTAGGATGCCTCATAATGGATCAATCAACTCCTTGGAATATTAACCACTTCCCTCCATAGCATCAAATTTTGAAGTGCCAAGTTATGTAGGATTAGCATATAAAGTAGCTATTAATTATTGGTAAAAGTATGAAGAACCTTGGAAATGAATATATGGATAAACCCATGAGATCTCCTTCTTTTTCAAAAAAATATACCTAGCCTATTATTTTTTTAGGGTAACCAGACTCATTGTGGCCAAGGTTTATCAAGTGGTGACCTTGCCATCAAAATTTCATATCACCATCCCATTCACTAACCAAGATAAAGCAGAGTTCATCCAACAGAATATTAAACCCCTGTATGTTTTGGGTAGACACAATAATGTTAAAATCCAAAGAGATCTGATTGATAATGTCTTGAGGATCAACATCATCCTAGTTCAAACCATTCAATGTTTGGGATATAGATAGGGGGATTTGTCTCCCAAAAACTGACCATTAAAGGGTATGATAAGTGTAAGAAAATACATATTGAGAATATCAAAATTGAAACTCAATTTGGGGATTTCAAATATGATGTTGAGTTTATGGTTATCCAGTAAGAAATGACATACAATATCCTACTTGGAAGGCCCCGGTTCCTTGTCCACTTAGAAGTACCTTCAATAATCCATTAGTGTATAAAATACCCCATCGATGGAAAGGTTGGAATACTCTGTGGTGATAGTGACCCTTGAAGAATTGCAGATCCACATATGCTGAAGTGGATTTCAACAACATGGGAGGAAAATAACCAATGGTAGATGATGATATATAGGTTTCATTCCCCAATGGCTTGGGGACCACCCTTGCAAATCCCTAGATTTTGGTCTAAAGCGACTATGTGCCCCCCATTAATCTTTTTGAGGTGATAGACTTGACCCTAGGTTTATAATATCCTTCCTTCCCCAGTGACATTGTCTAAAAAAATCAACTCTAGCATCTCTCTTGAATAAATCAGGCAGCAGGGGATTATAATGTCTCTTCTCGTGATCTGTCTCACTCCGATGGTGATACGGAATCCCCCAGTTTTCCAAATTAGTCTAGAAATGTATTTATAGATTTAGAGGTGGAAGAAGATGAGGATGGACTCAGTAATTCCCTTCCCACATTTGAGGAAGGTGACTCTACAACCATTGACAAGCTTGGGTAGGTAAATATTGGAACAAAAGGATGTATGCGGCCTACACTGATTAGTGCCACCATTCCCCTTGAATAGAAAGAAATTTACATCACATTTATGAAGAAACACTGATATGTGTTCACTTTTAATAATACATAAATTCCCATAAAGAATCCATAAGTGGATATGAACCATCTCGACTTACCAAAATACAATCGAGGCTTTAAGTAGGTGGCTAAGAGGATTCACCCCTCTCATGCCACCAATGTAGTGGCGGAAGTTGACAAGTTTATCTAAGCCAAAATTTTCAGAGAAGTGAAATATCCAAGATGTATTTCCAACATCATCCTTGTCAATAAATGGAATGGTAATATTAGGGTCAGCATAGATTTTAGAGACCTTAATCCGCACTACCCAAAGGATGATTTCCAATGGTTGATAATAAAAATATTGATTGATGAAACTATTGTATTCCAAGGCCTTTCCATTATGGATGGGTATTCATGGTACAATAAAATAAATATGGCTCCTAAATATGAGGAATCCACTGCCTTCAAAGCACCTCAAGGGATATTTTTCTATCAGGTCATTCCATTTGGGTTAAATAATGCTGGAACTATATATCAGCTCACCATGCATCATATATTTAAATTTTTCTTCAGAATAATTACTAAATGTCACGTCGATGAAATAGTAATAAAATCCTAATTGGGATGTTTTCACTTCATGGATCTTCAAACAAACTTTGAAAAGCTAAGACAGTATATTCTGAAGATGAATCTGCTGAAATTCACTTTTGGTGAAACATCAAAGATGTTCCTCGGTTTTGTGGTATTCCACTATGACATCAAGGTTTTCTAGATAATAATAGTAATATTTTATCAATTTCACCCCCAGATATCTCAAATAATTGAGGGGGATTCAAGGTAACCTCGCCTACATTCATCATTTCATAGAAAACTTGGTCGATAAATCTCTCCCCTTCACCAGGCTAATGAAGAAGATAATTTCCTATCAATGGGATTATGAATGCCAAAAATCCTCTGAAAGTCTCAAGAATTAACTACTGCACCCACCATTTATGATTCCTATAGTGGAAGGGATTCCACCCATCTTGTATGTGTCCACCATGGAAAGATTAATGGGAACCCTACTCGCACAGAAACATTGATGCTAAGAGAAATAATATTCTCTACTAACTTAGTTGAACAATGCTAAGTACTAAGGCTTGATACTCCGATGTTGAGAAAAAATTTCTTGCACTCATCTTCGTGGTGAAAAATTTTAGGCATTACATGTAGGACCACAAAGCCCATATGTTCTCTTGTATTTATATGCTCAAGTACATCATTGGTCATCTTATATTGACTGGGTTCTTGGATTGATGGATAGTTATTCTATAGAAATAAGAAATTTATTTCATATCAAAAAATATGTTCAAAGGGAAACCCTCATCTGATTTCCTCACAGCACATCTTGCCTCGGAGAATACACCGATGAACACCAAACTTCCGGATGAGGAGTTCTTCTATTCCCATGACACACCCCAAACATGGGAGATGTATTTTGATGGTGCCTTGTGAATTCATTTTAGTAGAAGGATGGAAAACTTGAATCTCAATCGGGTTGTATTATGGATTTTATTTGTTTCTCAAGATGAAGAAGTTTTTCCTTTCTCTTTCTCACTATCTGAGAGTTGCACGAATAATGAGGCAGAATACCAAGACCTTATCACTAGCTTGGAACAAGCCCTACAGCTATAAATATCCTACCTAAATATCAAAGTCGATTCATATCTATTGATAAAATATAACAAGGGTGAATATTACTTAAAAAGGAAGAATTGGACCCTCTCACTAGATATGTCAGGGGACTAATGGTAGAGTTCCCTTTTGATCCCACATTACATCATGTTCCCTAATCATATAATACTCACACCAACACATTGGCTAATGCATCCATAGTCTTGGAAGACCCTAATCATGAGGGAGACAGCTTTGTATCACACATCGAAGAATGGTCTCATAGATTATTGTCTGTGATATTGATGAAATCAATTAGTTCAGTTCCACCCTAGACCATGATTAATCGGTATACACCCCTAGAAGTATGGATCCCAAAATCAGTTATCTCTAAAATGGGTCTCTCACAAAAAATCAAGATAGAAGGGAACAGATTCAGTGTCATGCACGGAATTTTACAATATAGAGTGCTCCAAATTAATAGAGGGCCCTCCACAAGCATGGATTTGAGGGAATCTTCCACAAATGCATAGCATAGGGAGAAATACTCACTATTATGGAAGAGGTACATGTAGTCTCGTCTGGTGATCATCATTCTAGGACCAAGATCTCCCACCAAATCAGGGGTTTGGAATATTATTGGAAAACTATGATATAGTACTACGTGTAATTCACCACGAAATATCATGCATGCCAAATCCATGAAAACATCATCCATCAACCCCCAGAATTACTAAATATTGATAAATACTCCTAGACATTTTCTATTTGGGGTATGGATGTTGTGGATCCATATCCCTTTGCCACAGCTAAGCAGTTCAAGTATATCCTAACTGCTACCAACTTATTTTCCCAAATGGGTTGAGGCAATACCCCTAAAATAAGTCATGATAAATAACATAATCATATTCAAAAAGTCCCATATCTTCACCAGGTTTGGGGTCCCTCACACAATATTGGAAGACAATGAAATAAACATCTATTATATAATGTTGAAGAAGTTTTACCAAGAATACAATATCAAGTCCAATCACCCATCCCAGTATCATTATTTGGAAACTAACGTATAGAGGCCTTCAATAAGAATCTTTCATATATACTCTATATGTAGGTGAACAAGGATAATATTTCCTAGATGAAAAGGATCATCCATACTCTATGGTCCTACCATACCACCATGCATACTACTACATAATAAACTCCATATTCACAAGTGTATGGGAATAAGGTAGTGTTACCCATAGAAGTCCATCTTCCTTCACTCTGAATATCCATTTACAGAAAACTCTCAGATGATGAGTAATCACAAAAGTGGTAGGATTAATTAGAGTGGCTTGATGAGAATAAGTTTTGTAATTTACTTAACCTTGTAGTTCATTAGAATCAGACCTCGGGAGCCTTTAATAAAAAGGTTTCCCCCCGTTCATTCCTCCAAGGAGAATTGGTATTGGATCTCAGAACCCCGTTGATACAAGGCAATAAACCTTTGATGTTTAAACCCAAATGGGTAGCTCCTTAAATCATACATAAGGTCTATTACAATGGATCTTATTCATTGTATATAGTGTGTGGAGAGTGTGTCACCCCCCCCCCCAATGTGAGGTTTCTCAAGAAATACATTTCATAGCTGTCCGAAAGCACACCTTGTCCTGGTTACATGAAGTTAAACTATACAAAAACTTCCTTGTTGTATGACATTAGACCAAAAAATTTATCCTAACGACATTATGTTAAACTATATATAACTCTACCTCGAAGCAAGGCATTAAACTACATAACATCTTACATCCTGACCACATGACGTTAAACTGTATAGATAAGTCTTGGTAGCAAGACTTTAAATTTCATGGTATTCTACATTCTGGACACATGAAAAAAAACTGTATAGATATTTCCTAACTGTATGAAATTGAGCTACATGGGAATCACCATCTCACCAATGACTCACTACAAACAATCCAGATCTTTTCAAAGGGAAGGATGAGATTCCCCTATCCATATGTGGAACTTAGCCTCACATAGGGAATATCTTCATCCAAGAACTATGTGTGGCTTGATTCCTTCCATCACAGGATACGTAGTGATTCTCGAACCTCTATCCGTGGTTCCAGTCACAACTTTCCTTTTCCTTCACGTCAGGTGATCCACATCCTCACTGTATGATGCTAAACTACATAGATGATGTCCTTACCATATGACATTAAACTGTCTGAGTTTCAAAATCTATGTATGGATTGATTCTAATTTTCAATGAGATATGTAGGGATATCTTGATCTTATATCTAAATTCATCCACTACATGATAATAAATTCCCTTATCTTGTCCTTAATCTCCTCTTCATGGTGATAGGGGACCTTTCCATTCCTTATTTCTCACACGAAGCATAGCTCATGTGAGCTTAGGAATTTCAGTAAGGGATTTCCCACACAAAAAAGGCATAACAGCTTGTGATGGGTTCATCACATTCCTAAATGAAAGACCATAAAAGGCATACCATGAGTCCTTGTCGAATGATGTTAAACTAAACGGTTGATGGCCTTTTCATGACATAATACTACACATCCCTATAAACCTCACTAGAGAGGACCAATATTTTTGGTTCTGGTCTCTTACCATAACTCTATTCAATAACTACATGTGATATGATACCTGGCATCATAGGCTAGGAAGTAATTCCCAAATCTTCAATCCAGTGTCTAGTTACAACAAAAATAAAAATTCCCCCTCCCTACGTACGGGCTATACTTGAACATTAAGGTAATTCATTAAGAAAAATGTATGGATTGATTATTATCATTATAAGATATATAGTGAATCTTGTATTTCTATCCTTAGTTCAAGCCAACATACTCCTTTTCTTGTGGATAATCCAAAATCCTTCTCACATGATGTTAAACTACACAATTCCTAAAGAACTACATGTGGATTTATCCTTTTAATAAAATGATGTGTATTAATGCCTAGATCTCCAATTCTGGGCCTAGCTGTAACAATAAATGAAAATAATGCCCACCTCTACATGAGTTATGGACCTGTGTAGGGTTTTTCCTATTCCACAACTATGTGTGTCTTGATTCCTTCTATTATAGGATATGTAGTGATGTACAGATCTCCAATACAGGGCCTAGATACAAAAATATACAATTCAATAGTCCCCAAATTTCATAGGTTTCAAGTCATATAAGCTCATTTTTTCTACATATTAGATAGGTTCATGTACGGATTTCTTGTCCATGTAATATGTCATGTACAATCTTTCATGTCGGTTCCCACATCCTTACCGCATGACATTAAATTTAAAATCAATTGTCCTCATCTCATGACATTAAAAATATATAAAAAATATCCTTACCAAATGACGGTAAATTTCTTGGAAAACATCCTTACCACATGATGATAAACATCACAATAGCAAAAACATCACCACTACATGATGTTAAACTGTAAAGACTTTCATCCAATTTTTATCCCTTATTAAAGGACCACAAGAGCCATACCACGGTCTACTAGAGTGTAGGGTGTTTCCATCATCTTTTATGAATCTAATCCCATAAATCATACTTCATGTATTGAGTCCCTTTGGTTGACCAAACCTTCCATATCCCTTGGAAAAGATACCCATATTCAAGTGACCATATGTTTGACTATGTATTTATGCTTATGGATCCTACATATATGTCTATGGTCTTCAACCAAATGTATCACTCTGTAAAAAGGGATGTATGATATTTTTAATCCTTGACATCACCATGATAGAACTCAACACCTTAGTGTGATCTGAACTACTCCCGGTGTGATTGTCCCATATTATTACTCATGACATGAGAACCTCGACCCTTGACTTATAATGTTTTTATCTCCCGCTTAAAAGGATGTTAGGAAACTCTTGACCTTGGGTATCCTAATTAAAATATTTTGTATCATTCCCCATATTAGGTCCATGTGCATCGCAACCTTAAACTTCCTACACTTTGGTCAAACCTATACAAATTTAAATTCTAGCCTATAATGGTCTAAATAAAAAGACCTTCAACTACTAGTGAAAGTGAAATAAAACTTTTCACGTCAAAAAAATGCAAGGGGTGTCCTAAGAAAATATCAAGTCTTCCCTCACTAAACTCATCATCTGTTGAGTTTAGACAAAAATTAGTGACAAAATAAATAAAGTGTAAATCTCATAGGGCTTACTCTATAGCCCTAGTAAAAGCCAAGAAATGTTCTCTGAACACTCTGGTTCAAGAAAAAGTTGGATAAATTATTTTTCACATGTCTTAAGCATGAGAATATGTTCTACAAGTGTTGACTCAACTTTTAGGGCACTCAAACCCTTCTTGGATATTACTCTTTCTACGAATCACTACAATCTTCCATGACCCCTGGAAAGGATACGTAGCTTAAAGGGACCCTTTTCTTTATTATTCATGTATTCCTATGGATACTACATATGTGACTATGTTCATCAACCAAATGCAAAACTCTACAAAAAGGGCTTCCCAATCCTTAGGATCCCTAACAATACTATAGAAGAACCCAGTACCTTAGTGTGTTTTGGGTTATTTATGGTATTATTGTCCCATATCAACCATCTGACCTGATCACTTTGAACAATGATTTACCAATTTCATACCAAACTATTTATCTGGATTTGACATCCTTGACATTATGTCACCATGTTTTTTACCCTTTATCAATGATATAATGTGAAACTTCATTCTCAAACCTTTGATGGCCCACACCTAGTGATTCAAAACCATTGGGTATAGGTCTCAAGCTTCACCAATTTAAGAGTTGATATTCCCTAAGGTGTTATAACCCTTCATAGATAGCATTATTCCCATACCCAACATCATCATCTATACATTTTAGACTTCATAAATCTTTCTTATCCCTTGTAAAGGAGTGAATATCATCTTTGTTTAGCCATGCTATTGATGTATAAGGGCCTTCACCTACTAACTAAAGGAATCTCCTCCTTACAAGAAAGGATCTTCAATCCTTGTGAGCCCTGGTAATACTATGAAAAAACCAAGCACCTCAGGGTTTCATGGTTCATCCCTAGCATGTCTATCCCATCTAATTATCATAGACACAAACTTTTGGTTTATGAATTATATCACATGTATTCCAACTATCTATGAGTACCTATCATCTCTAGTATTTCTCCCTCAACTGATATTACATCCAAAAAACTTTCATAAACCTTGGAAAATAGTAGAGATACCTCTATAAGGAAATGCTACGAATACATAAGGGACTCAACCTACCCACCAGATGCATCTCATGATTCCATGAAAGAAAATCTAATCCTCATGAGCGTTAGTAACACCACAACAAAACGTAGAATCCTAGTATATATCGGGTCATTTTGAGAAATTATATTCCATATTCCATGATCATAAATTAGGTGTGAGTTAAATAACCTAAAATAAATCAATATAAATTCCAAGATAAAGGACCCTAAACTAAAACAATAGAAAGTATGACATAAAAGTCCCTAAAATAGTGTAATTTAAGGTTTAAGCTAAAAGACCCTAAACTATAGTGATAAAAGGTCTATGCTAAAATAACCTAAGATATATAAATAGAAGGTATGGTCTAAAATACCCTAAACTACAGCGATAGAAGGTATGAGCTAAAATACCCAAAACAAATATAATAGAAGGTCTTATCTAAAAGACCCTAAACTAAAGATATTGAAGGTCCATGATAAAAGATCCTAAACTAATTCCATATAAGGTCCACGCTAAAAGACCCAAAACTACAATGATAGAAGGTATTAGCTAAAATACCCTAAACTACAATTATAGAAGGTATAAGATAAAAGACCCTAAACTACAGTGATAGAAGGTACGATCTAAAATACCTTAAACTACAGAAATGGAAGGTTCGAGCTAGAAGACCTTGAACTACATAAAATAAATTATCTAGACTTAGGAATGGAGAATCTTGTACGGAACACCATATGGACATGGAAAAAATCAATCTACTCTCTCTAAGACAATTGGTTCAACAATAAAAAGAGAACTCTTCCCCAAGGAGATATATCCCACCTATATGATCCTTCTAAAAATTAGGCAATCTCAGGATAACTGGGACAGATAAATTGATAAAGAATCTCATGTTGGTGGGAATTCTTGAGAACTTAATGAGAATAATTTGTAATGATTTAAATATTCAGATCTCTGAATTTAGGTTTACTTGATATTATGAAAATGGGTGGTATCATTGGTGGTTCACATAATATCGGAACAACAAAGTGTCTTTCACATCATGAATAAAATAAAACCTGACAATATTATATAAATTTTTGTAGACCAATTCATTGGTACCATGAAAAGAGGAATAATATCCACATATCGGAGTATTTCCTATAAATATACAAGATAAATAAAGATTACAATTTGGCATAGTTGACCAGTAGATTCATTTTCTACCTTCGTAGCCTATTACAACTCCTCCTCCCTAGAAATGACATCAAGCTTGGCTTTCTACGATACATCGAGGATCCCCTACTACTCTGACATAGTCTTCCCCAATATATGAATCGCATGTTGAAATAGAGATTGTTCCTCTTGAATATGGATGATTCTCAATTGAGGAAAGATTATTTTAGATTGAAGATGGTCAGTTTCAATTTTCCCAACATTGATTACATCATAGTGAGTAGTCACCTCCACCGTATGACGAGAAGCTTCATTTAAAGCCACATCCTAATTACTCTTCCCTGGAGAGGAGTCCTAAGTTGATACTACCATTAATTCGAGGGACCTCTTCTGTTCCCTCGTAGAAATCACCTCCTTCACCAGGGAATGAAGGGAAGAAAATCCAAAACCCTCATAACCAAGGGTGGGAAAAATAAATTAAAGATGAACCCAATCTGTCATTCATCTCATCCAATGGGATTTCTAAGACTAAATTCTAGAAATACCTCCACATTTATCACCACATCAACTGATAAAGTGATTCAGACCCAGGGCCTTCATATAGGTTCAACATGGGGACAATAACATACTCTGAGACCATTTTTCCAAGACAAAGAGCCATACTCATCCTCTTTGTTTATGAAGGAAGAGATTCGACCTCTGCATTGATTGATCGAGTCAAAAGAACCCCTATAGGGACTGGGACTAGAGAATCTGAAAAATGTGGTGAAGAAACTGTAGTAAGAGACATAAGAGTTTTTCAATAATTGGATAAAAATTATGGTATCACCAACTAATTGATGAATATGACTATTTTTAGGAACATTCCTTTCTCTGCCGCCTCATAGAAAACATACACTGCCCCTACACCATCCTCATAGGTGGAGTTGACACTGAATTGTGATGAGTGGATTCATGGAACCTCTGGTGATTTTATTGAATATGTTCTCTAGTCACCAACTTTTAGGATTGTAGGAAGTGATGATAATATCAGGCGAAACGAAAAAAATAAAAAAAAAATCTTGTCTTGACGATGTACTCACCTTATATTAAATATTCTTCCATCATGGCTAATGTGGTAGAAGAATAGCTACTTGTGTCAGTATCCTTAAAAATTGAATCAACATGTTATAGATCAAGTAGTTTTATCACTGAGATATTTTTAATAGTAAATGGACATGATTGAGTTGGAAACTCATCCACCACCATTTCTTGATGGACCGAGGCTAACAAGAAAGGGTCTTCCAAAGAAACTAAATTCTCAACTGCATCCTAGGAAGTGGATAAATTCTATTCTAGTGAGCTCAATGGGTACCTACACATTTTTTAAAAATTAATATATATTGTCTATAATAATCCAAAATAATAAAGGAGTGAAATACCACACTAAATTTAAGATTATGGAGGGGAAAACTCTAACAATGAATATTTATTTCTTTTCTTCTTCCATTCCTATGAAGTCTCTCCAAAAGGTGTTAATGTCAAATCCATTGTTCTAGAGATGAAAAACGCCCCCTTTATCTAGCCCATTGACTTGGGGATCAATCATCATTAGTATCCCAGTCACTGTCAAACTCCTCCCCCACAACTGTACCATGGGGAGAATATTTAAGGGATGGAAAGACTAGTTGGTCCTCAGTAGCCTCCCCCTGTATCAATAAAAAAAGGATTTTAGTATGGTTGCAATGTAACCATGAACCTTTAAATGTAGCAGTGATCCCACACTAACTGCATCGTTAACAACAGGATAATCTTGTTCATCCACATCAACTTGTATACTACCCTAGAAAACCATTTTGTGGACCAATGTAGAATAAATTATATGAACCCTGATACTTTCCAAAGATACATAAAAAGTGACTTGACCTACTCAGTATGTTCATTAAAAGTGATACATATAGGGGTGGTGATATAGGGGAAACCTTCCAAAAGTACCTCTGATTAGCACAATATACCCCAGATCTCAACCTCTGAGTTCTTCATCCTCCAATCCATACACATTCAATAAATAATAGAAAATGACAAATCTAGAATGGCCTCACAATTTTATACTACACTCATTTCATCTGCTTCAATTGACACTTCTTCTGAAAATAAAGATGATAGAAAATGCCTTATTTCCATACGAGGTGATTTTGGGGTCATTGGCTCTCTAGAGACCAAATTCTTTCTGGGCCTAGAGTTTTTCTCAAAAACTAGGGTTCCTTAGTTACCAGTTTGGATAATAACCTACTAGGATATTAATTGATCCAGACATTATCATAGCCATGAGATAAATCAATTGTTGCATCATGGGGAGGAAGGTTTATCTCGGCCCAAGTCTCCTCTCGGGTGAACATTAGCCAAAATTAGAAATCCCCCATTGGATTCTACTTGGATCAGACATAAAGCAAGCATGTAAAACGTGATTGAACACATGTGAATAGACAGATAAACTAACATGATTCATATTATTCACATAGGATATCTCTGTTGATATGGGTGGAAATAACTCTCTCACGAAGTGACCACATATAAGATCATGCATCAATGCTAACCTCACCAGTATCAAAAATATTACTTGTAAGCACCGGAACATATGTTCTGAGGGAGAAACAATCATAACAACTCATATAAGATCTGACATCTCGATCTTACAGTGTATCAGTTCTAACCCGATTGATACATTTTATATATGGTATAAAACAAACATTGGGGATACACTGGATGTTTAAATATTTATAGCCTCCCAAATTAGCTCCCATACAACCCCATAATACTTTGAAGGGGCCATAATCCTATATAGAGATTTTCCCTTGTAAAAATGGAGCTTAGACAATAAATTTTTGGCATCATAGGGATGGATATCTCGATATGCTCTCCCCGGCCCTGGAGGTCACCATCATGAAAGTGGAAACCCTAACCCCAGCTTTTTTACTTCATGGGAAGTAAGTACCCACTCAAGTACATGGTGAGGAAATTTGATATTTGGATGATCCAATCAACATCGAGGATAACTTCCCATCCCCATTAATTAAATTTCCCTTCTTCAACCACGGGCCAGTAAGCACCTGGTGCACTACGGGAATCCTTTGTATGCTAGGCCATTAGATTCTTAGCTTCTGAATCAGATCCAGTCTTCTTGATAAAGTATCATTCTCATTTTTTGAATGGGATATCTACTCTAGGAAGCACCTCCTTCGGGAGGGCCTTTTCAACTATCTTGATCAGTTCTCCGGTAATAGGAGGAGTCCTTGTTATGTTATCCAAAGAAGACTACAGGGGGAAACTAATCATATATCCCACCTAATATAGGTGCACTACATATCAACTCCCCATCCTAGAGGCTAATACCCACCTCACCATTCATGATGTGGAAATTATTCATGTTCAGACTCTAAAGACTGAACAATTCCATCATTAGACCATTGTTATTGTAAGAAAAAAAATTGATATCCAGATGGCCTCATACATTCCAATTTACTTCAGAAACTAAATTAATTCAGAAGTAATTTATTCTACCTAGAAGGATCAGCCCCATTCCATCTCACATCTACCTCTTGATCGGAATTCCTACTGGGGAACCTGCCCAAACATCTGGTTGGAGGTAGACATCCACATAATTGAGTGGTATATATGAACATACTCATCTGGTTCATGATTAGTCCCATCAAAGTCTATGGGAATGAACCTCTTTATATACTCTTCTTCATGGTATCCCTATGCAACAAAGTAGCCCCCTGAGAGATCATCTCCCAAAATTTGTTACAGGTTATAAGAATCCAAGAGGAGGGAATGAGCAATGATTGTAGTGGAGGAATGGGAATATCTTTAGTAAGATCAAACCTATAAATAGATTGAAAGTCTAAAAGGGGATAGTCTCAGTGTTTTACACCCATCAGTCTTATCAAGATCATCTTCAATTACCCAAAATAATGATAGAAAGTAGGATCCATGGTCACCATAATAACATCACAATGAGTTATTACTACTTTTTTCTACTTCTACATAGGTTTACAAGAATATTTATGAGAATCAAAATCCATCTAAATAAAAATTAGTGTTGTATGTCAAAAAAAAGTTAAAATAAATATATAAAATTATTGAAGCATCATGTAAATTACATGAATCAGTAAGGGATTAGTGAATCACATATGGAATTCATGATTCTACCGACTCCTAAAGCTCTCATGGGGCATATAAACTTGCAAGGCATCATGCAATCACATGACCCCACAGAGGACTCTTGATCACATGAACTGGACTTGGTGATGTGAGCTATATGATAGCCAAATGATCCTGAGATAAATCCAGAAGATCCCACATAACCCCCAAGACAATAACATCCTTATGGAAAAATATTCAAACAATTACTGATGTTTTATTCATATTTGATTCGGGCAGGTGCCTGAGGAAAATCAGTTCTCACAAAGTTGGCTCCTGGAAAGGTCTTACGGTTGGATCTTGCGGAATGGTCTTATGATAAAAACACATGAAGGAAGTATGGTAAGGTCTCTAGAAAAGTGACTAGCCAGTGGATGAATGCCACCTCCATTCCCCTATTTATAGGGAATCCCACAGAATAAAAAATTTCACCCAGTAGACCATGTGTCTCCCAAGACACCAATTGGAAATAGTGCTAAAGACTCATGCAGGAATTTACTTTTCTCGTAATTGATCCCTTTCCCCTATGGAAATTATTCCAAAGGGGTGGATTTGTTGAAGTCTACCAAATGAGCATTAATAAATAAAAAAAGGATGAAATACCAGGATATGTGTGTTATTTTTTCCACAAAGAAAATAAATAATAAGGTGTCTAATGACTCATAGATCGTGTAGACCTCTAAGAGACATGTGATCGTGTGACCTTCAAAAAATCAAGTAAAGGAACTGTGAGCATCACATAGCCCACAAAAGGTCCTACAAAATCCCTTTAACAAGTCTTTCTTCCCTTGAGAAGGCACCCTGTAAAACCAATGATCATGTGACAGTAGCTAGATAATCTCTCCCAGGTCAGGTGGTTTTCCAACCGGTGGCCTCCTGAAAACCAATCAAAAATTCCTTCAAAAATAGGTGGAAAAATCCAAAAAAGTGTGACCCTATTATTTCCATAAAACTTACATGACACATCACCGATGGGAAGAATTATTTTCCTCAACAACATTCATGAAAACTCATGAGATCCCAAGACTTTTTGAAAACAATAAAATGAAATAAAATGTGGTGGAGGGAGCCTCTTGTGGTCATAAAAACACACAACTTGCCCCTAGAAATCTGTGAGATACTGAAAGTACCAAACAACAAGTCTTCCTCATCTCTTGAAATCCCATTGGAATTTCATCCTCATCACCTAAAGGGCCTTGGTTATGTCTAGAAAACCTTTCACGCCCCCTTTGGCTCTGTCAGGACAAACATATGGAATTTTCCATGAAATACTCACACATCTCCCTAAGACCATTTTTGGTCACACATTGCATCACCAAGAGGTAGAGTGATTTTCTTTGACAACACTCATGTAACCTCATGAGATCCCCAAATTTTGAAAAATAGAAAAAGGAAATAAAATAAGGGGAGGTGGGATCCACTCATGGTTGTAAAACTCACTCGACAGCCCTAGGCTATCTACAGCATTGTCTCGCAAGACCCCTTGAAAATCCAGTCTGATTTCACAAAGGACACTTGACAGGCCATCCTTGTCTCATGGAGAGTCACAAACAAGTCTCTTAGTCTCATGAGAAGGCCTTTCATTAGGCATCCTAATCTCGAGAAGACGCTGAGACATGTCATCTTGACAATATGAATGTATTGTTCCATATTTTCATGATTAAAAAGACACCGTTAATTGGTAATAATCCAATAAATGAAAAGTTTGAGGGATGGTATTGCAGTCACTAAAAACATGTGAATCTTATAGATTGATTCATGGTAGAACCTTGCAAATATCCATAATGGAAATACCCTCCACCGACTTCATCCTATATTCATGTGATATGTGTCGCGCAAACACAAAAACAGCCAGTTTGGAAAGGCCTACGAATACGCAGCCCCATCGTGAAATATGAACCACCACTCTCTAGATGAATGGTTGGCCATTTTTATCCATATTCACCAGTGCAATCAAGAACCAGAGAAGAATTCTTAGAGTGGATAATCTCGCAATCGGTAAATCTTCCCATCAGGTAAGATCTATGGAACAATTGTAGTGACAATGAAGCATGTATAATCAATTCATTTGATCAATATAGATTGCACTAATGACTTTTATAAGGACACATAAAAAACACCCCACACATATTCTAGATCATGTGGCACTTAAAAAAGGTAATATCGAATACATCTATGGAATTTTTTATAAAAGGATGGAACAAAGACTAAACTATGGGTGGCTTTGTGAGGAATGTATGTTTTGATCCTCATGTGCTTCATGTAAACCACCTAATACACATTAAAACACTAGAATGTGCCATCCAAATCTTATGGAACTCTTTTTCTATACTATTTGGATCAGGAAAAGTCTTATGGTAAAGTCAAATAAAGTATTATTTCACCCCTTTGGCATGCCATCCAAATATCATGAATCCCTCTAGGTTCACCATCCAAGCCATTTTATTCCTTTCAGACATGTTCCCAAACTCATATGATGGAATCATAACATATTAGTTGGGTCTTGTGATAGCACCTAGGCATGTCGAATGACTCTCGTGATTCCCTCCAGGCACACCAATTAGATCTTTTGATGTTTCATACATGTCATCATGGATCATGCATCACCCACTGAGGCATGTCACATTGACTCTTTTGATGACCTCTTTGAGTGTTAGATAGCTCTTGTGATGACACCATGGCATGTCATCTGGGTCATGTGACACCCTCTAGGCATGTCATCCAGGATCATTAGATGGCTTCTAGGATCAGCCGACCTGGTCTCACAATATCCTATGTAAAATTCATCCTTGATCATGTGATGACCCTCAGGCAAGCCATCCATGATATGCGACATCCCTTGGATATGCCAACTAGATCATGTGATTATATTTGGACATATATGAAATATAACAAGATACGTCTAGAAATCCTATGTCATGTAAAAGAAGGTAGTGAATAATGTCAGGTCAGCAAGAAGGTCAGGTTCAAAGGGAATCCCAAGGATTGATAACTTTGTCCAGCCTCGATGTGTATGCCCTGATTGGAAGGGAAACCTCATTGTGTAAGCCCCAACTAACTTAACTATGATTAATCTGATTCTTTCCAAACATGGTATATGTAGGACGCCTCCTTGAGGCCTGAGATCTATATTAATCATACAAGGGGAGTTCCCAATAAATAAGTCCCACATCCAAAAAGAAATAAAATTGATTACTTTCCATCTCTTTTTTCCCACATCGAGCAAGGATTATATGGGATTAGGGAGTCTCAATGATCATATCATTCATGTGACATTTCTCTATCAGGAAAATGGAAACTGTTAGTGTGTAATCCCTGACCAGTGGCATAATATGATATATCTCATATAAAAGGTAAAATTTAGTGTGTAAGGCCCAACCAGTGGCATAATAAGATATGTTCCACACAAAATGGTGACATCAATGTGTAATCCCCGATCAATTGAACTATGAGGACTCTGAGTCCTGCCATAATCAAGACATGTTGGAAGCCTTCCTAATGTCTAAGCCTAAACTCAAATAGAAATCCACATTAGTATAATCCTTATCATGTCTCTGACATTTCAACCATAGGTACCCCACCATTCTTATGGGATGATCATGTTACCTCATCCATCAGTGGACTGACAAATCAAATAAACTATGGTGACTCTAATTCCTACCATAATCAGGATACATAGGATTCCTTCATAAGGCACCGACCCCATATTAGAAACATGCCAAGGGTAATCCCGATACATGATCCCACAAATCCATTTGTAATGAGGATTATCAATTGTAATCCCTTGTTTCTCACACCAATCATGGATCATGTGGGCTTAGGGAGCTGCAATGAACACATCATTGGCATCATGAGACAACACCAGCTAGGGAAATCTCAGTATGAAATCCCTAATGAGTGGCATGACATAAATATTCCTCATATAAGGGTATCTACCTTGTGATCAATCCTATGTTCCTGATCAAACTACAATAACCCTGATTCCTTCTATAACTAGGATACTTATGACGTCTCCACAAGACTTAAGCTCAAATATTTGGTGCCCGATTTCCCATGCATATTTCCTCCATACCTTATGTTAAATTTCATGGGTTTAATAAAATATATTTATTTTTATTTCTACAAAAAAATAGGATATATAGGATAAATCATAATGTCTCAATCCACTCCTCAGAATATTAATCACCTCCCTACATGGCATGAAATTCTGAAGTGCCTAGTTATGCGGATTTAGTATATAAAGAATCTATAAATTATTAGAAAAATGATGAAGAACCATAGATATATATAGATGGATACACCCATGATATCCACTTATTTTTCACAAAAAAAATCCTGAAATATAATAAAAATAATTTTGCGTAACTGATCCCATATCAATATTAGAAATAGATTCTTTAACAAGTATTAAATCTATAAGATAGTATTAGAGTAGGTAACAATTCCCCCCTCAAAAGGGTGCGAGGAGCCCGACGTCCCATCCTCTCGACCAATGTGAGTCTGTAAGAATAATTGGGTCTGAAACCCCAATTGACCACCTTCCTTTGGAAGGAAGATTCATACCCAGTTATGGATGAGGGAACCATTGGTAGATTCTGTTAATAATGACAATGGTGACCGGATGTTAGTAATTGTGTAAGAAATAAACCCCCACAATTAACTATCAGGACAAAATGAATCTACCTAGATAGGGGTTCTTGGTTGTATCTAAAATATTGAAAAATGATTAAATATGATATTTAACATTTTATTATTTTTTAGAAAAGGTTATATTAATATTTAACTTGTTATTAATATACTATATATTTTTGTTAAAAATTACAAAAACAAGTTCATCACAAATTCAATATTTTCAAACCATATCCATGTCTTCCACTAAATGAAAATGAGATTTCAAAAGGCATTGATATTTATTTTTCAAATATCTAAAAAATATATGAATAAAGGACTTTGTATTGATAAATGATAATAAAAATAACCATTACAAAACTGGTATAAAATAAACAATTTAAATTTCTAACACACGATGGAGAAAATAAAACTATAACTAACTAATATATTTGTAATAAATGATTATAAATGAAGTTTATAAAAGGTAATATATGTGAATTAGGTTATTAAATAGGTTATTAACATAGTTAGGGTTATTATACGAGAGGTTAGATCATGTTCTAATAATCGGGAATATAACTTAAGGATTTTTCTCAACTCAATTCCATTTTATTTATTTATAATGATTCTTCTTAAATGATAATATTATAAGTTGTTTGAATAATTAACAATGATTTTACTATGTTTTATTTCACAATTTTATTATTTGTATTTAAATTTCATTCACATTAACCCCTTTTCAAATGTTTCTTACTTCATAAATTATGATGTTTGTAAAAAGTTTTCTTGACTAGACTTATTTTCTTGAGTTATAATTATTCATATTTAACTATAGTTTTATAAGACTATATTATATTTACATTCCTCCTTATTTTCGAGGGAATTAAATTTTCACAAAAAAATGCATCTTCTTTGATGTATTTCTTTCTTCATTAAATTTGATGTTGTTAAGAATAATTCTCATCCTCTCTAAATGAGAAAAAAAATTTCCATGTATATATTTACTCTTTTATCCAATGTTCTCCATTCTTATTTTATGTCTAGATATGTTCTATTTCTGGAGATCTTAAATTTTATATTTACCTATTTTAAAATATAATTTTTATCACTCTATTGATGATATTGGTTTCAATAAAGGTATTTTTAATATTGAAAAGGTTTTTTTCATGATCGTATATTTTTTCTTCCACTATAAATTTCCATTGGAAAACCTTTATATCCTTTTTAAGGATAATTTATTGATATTTTATTATCAATAATGTTTGAAATATTATTTATGAAAAATTCTCAAAAATGATCTTTTCTAAAGTAACGCATGACTTCTTCCCTTTACAAAAATGTCAAGAAATGTTTTCTAATAACTCTTTTATGATTCTACTAAATTTTACTACATAACTCCAAAATATATAACTCCAATGTATTTATGTTTTATTAATCACCTGAAAATTTCCTTTATAAAATAATCATTTTGGAGATTAAATTTTTTTCATTAACTAATCTTCTTTTGATATCATGTTAGGAAATAGCATTGGGATATGATATTAAACCAATTTTATTTCCATATATTTTTATGATATGATTAATAATTGATATCTTATGGTGGACATATGTATGGATGTTGATGGTTGGGTTCCTATATCATCCTAAAAAAATAGGTTAATTTTCTATGTCACATGAGATAAAAATGTGTTGTGAGTTCTGATACTCGAGAAACTAATGGGCATCGAGTTATGATGCTCAAGTCACAAAGGGTCATAGGAAAAAATTCCAAAACCACCATATAATGGGCCACACAATTTTGATGCATGAACCAAAATTTAATGCATTACTATGATTATCTTTTTTCATAGTTTCTTATTATGTAATCTTTCCATGACATGCCATGTTTTTATGTCATATAACTATGACTATTCTCTATATATAATTTTTATTATCACACGCTCTTATGTCAGGGTATATGTTTATTCATTTTAGAGTTCATGCCCTATTATCATGACTCTTAGAAAAATATTATTATTTCATATTCTTTTTAATAATATATTTCTCTCATGTCCATGTGTTCTCATATGCTTTTGATATAACCCTTGATGACATGTTGATGATTTTTTCCCTTAATGAGAATTTGAGCTCACCCCTTTATTATATTTCCATTCCTTGAGTTATGAAGATGAGTATAAATTATGATAGGTGTATAAGGGAGTATAGTGTGGTTTGATTATGGATAAATGTTCACATGTAAGGATAAATAAGTTTCATATTTTTATAGTAATCAAAGACACTAAACCTCTATGTTTTGGGGTGAATTTTATTTATGATATTTAATGCTTCAATACTGAGATAATATGTAAAATGATGTATGATTTTTTGTTTTTCCTCAGTTTTTATCAAATATGGTATGTAAATTATTTTTCTAGCAACAAATAAGGGAGTTTAGTTAGGTATAGGTCACATATGATTCCCTCATTGTATTCCATACCACCATGTCTTGTATCAAGACACTATGAATCATCCCAGGATGTTTTGGACCACATGTATGGGGCTGATATTTCCTCAATACATCCACCACACCCACTTACTTTAGTGTTTTTTACTATTGATTCACATTGGTGGACTTCATGAGCACCATACCCATCAAACAGTATGTGATATGGTGTGGTGACTTCCATTCCACTTGGAAAACTCAAACATCCATAGTTCCTCTATGAAACGGGATACGACCTTTAACATGGATGAAACCATGACATAGTTAATCCTCTAGAATCTTCCAACTAGACACCCAACCAATGCTTAACAAAATAAAACGAACCAATTTGATAACTTAAAATACCCAATAAACTACCATGTAACTCAAATAAGGGGTGTCTCATGGGGTTAGGGTCGAGGGAAATGTGTTTTGATAAAATTAGGGTAAAAAGGAATGAGGGGGTGAATTAACCTTTAAAAAATTAAAGTGATAAAATAAAATGATAAAATTAAAATAAAATGATTATGATAGAACAAATAGATAAAGTGGTAAACTAAGTACATATTAAATATAATATGAAAGTTAAATAGTTGATTAATCATATAAGATAGTAGACGTATTGAATTTTTGTACTTTATGCATATTCAGATTAGAATGATGTAGGGTGACAAAGAAAAGGTAGAGAAAACACAATTTGATTGGGAGTTAAATAATATAACATAATGTGCCACTATGTCTCTGCCACTTAATTCTAGAGATATGTATTATTAAGACCTTACCATAGGTTTAACAAAAACCCAATATCCAACATCCCTTACTTTTAACAGAAACCCAAGAACCAAATTCCATTGGTTTTAATAGAAACCCATGAACCACTTCCAATTTCTTTTCATGGCTGTGACTAGAAACCTACAAATTAAAATTCTTCACTTTATGGGATTTGAGAACACATCCCTCACTTTTCAGTTGTGAATACCTTTAGAATATAAGGTGTGAAAATATATATTTTCTTATCAAAAATCAATTACAAAGTCAGTCTTCTATCTCTCTAAAAATATTTGTACAATTTTAGAGAGAGGGAGAGAGATAAAGGCGGGAGCCTTATAGATTTGGAAATAAGTAATGTATCCTTGAGATGAGGTATTGGATATTTCTAGAGATTAACTATTGATTCAATTGGAGAGTTGTTTCACATGTAAATTTTTTAGATCTAAGAAACCGAGGCCTCTATTTATAGGCATTAAAAATATTAGTAACCTTATTAAATTTACCAGGTTGATTAAGCAAAAATAAGAAAGCCACAAATTCATTTTTGGATTTAATAAATGCTTCCTCTTATTATAATCCTTAATTCCACTATATAATATTTACTCTTCACATGGTATCTGGTGGACTACCTAGAATCCAGTACTGCTGGAATTACCCCACCAGCTTACCAGAAAAACTCCACTGGGTAGCCAGTGGCACTCTATAGAATTTTCCTCCTATTGTATTCACCATTGGCTGTTCAGTGGTCCTTCTTTAATTATAGAGGTACTACCTCCTGAAACTGGCTAGTTAGTACCCTACATCAGTTACTCGGTGTATCTTACATTACTTCTACTTTAATAGGGTAGTCCTCCACTTCCCCTAAAGTTACTTTATGGATCTTTTAACTTTCTAATATGGATTTAACTCATAAATTAAGACTTAAATAATACCTTAAAGGATTACTTAAAAGGATCAATTAATTTATTAAAGATACACCAGATTCAATTAAATAGAAACTGAAATAATTTAGAAGAAAATGTTAGAAACACAAGAGAGTGATTGTGATCATCAAAACACCTTGAGAGAGATCGAGATACACTATAGTCTCCCCATTTTTTATGTTCAAAAACACTTAATATAAAATTATAAATTAAATAAAAATCAATAGATAAAGATAAAAATTTAATGAAATTCAATATATAAGAAATTATATATACATTAGAGATAAATATATTCAACATTCTCCATAGTTAATGTTATATGAAACATGTTAAAGACATAGACTGACTTATCCCAAAAAATAAATAAATATCCCCCCTTTGACATAAAACAAATTATTTCCCCTTTATCATGAAATTCCTAATAAAAAATAACAAAAAAAACCAATCCTACTTATTGGTTATTAAAAATGAAATAAGTAAGGGAGAAGAAGATATGATTATCCAATAAAAAAGAATACCATTCCATGAGGTAAATATTTGAGACATACTTTAAAAAAATATATTAAAGATATAACATGCTTAGCTAATGATAAAACATTAAGAACATTCTTAGTTAAGGTATAAAATAATAATAGATCATTAAAACAACTCCCCCTATTTAAAACAAATAGAGCATACAACATTGAGTTTCATAGCATATTAAAAATATAAGAAAATAAAGTCAATAATTATGAGGATTTAAAATTATTTGAATGATTTTAAAATGATTTTGAAAAAGAAATGAAAATTTATTTTTTTTAAATATAATAAGAATAATTTTGAAACATAAATTAGAAATAGAGAAATAGATGAAATTTTAAAAGAGAAAAAGGATTGATTTGAAAATAATTATAAGATAAAAACAGAGAAAAATAAAAGATTAAAAAGATAATATATCTTCTTTTAAGAAATTATATATGAGAGTGATATAGATGCGAGATCTAGAAATTGAGTTCAAGAGAAAAATAAATATAAAGATATCAAAAAAATCAATGCTGATTAAGTTTGATGTCCAGATTTCTCTAAAAAAGGAAAAGTTAGCCTCCCCACTCAATTCGTGCATTAAATAATGAACTCAATAGGTAAGATTTTATCAATCATTTTAAGAGTTGAAAGATCCACTTATATAAATAATTCACCAAATGATAGATAAATTAAACTTAATGATAAATTATTATAAAATATCAAAATAAAGTTACTTTTCTTACCCTTGAGGGTACTAATGTGTGATCTAATAAATAATTTGATGCTGAAACAATTTTGGGTCTACTAAGATAGGATAATAAGGATTTAAGAACCTATGTTTTTATAGAATGATAATTTTTTTTAGAAAACAATGAATAAATATGTATTCATCTTGTTCTACCACATCTTGAATTTTTAAAATGTCATTCATAAATTTAATGCCTAATTTTTAAACAATAATTTTAAAATATATTTTGAAACACACCTTTCACCAAAGTAGTATTTTTCAAATAGATTTTATTTATTTGAGAAAACAAAACCATGATCATTTCTTTTAATGCATTAAGAATCAAATATCATGTTAATATTTTACTCACCTCAAGTTAATTTAGAAATATATCTTCTAATATCCTTAATTTCATATTTGAAAATATCAACATCCAATTGATTTTTTTTAAACCAAATCATATTTGTATTTAAAAAGAATATATTTTTCAAAAAAATTGATTTTTATCATTTAAATATTGCTTATATTTTTTTGAAATATTCTCATATTTTGAAAGGATTTATTTTAAAAAAATTACCAATATAATTTTGTTTATAAGAAGAGTAAGAATAATAGGATTAGTAAGAGGAAGAAGAGGAATGGGAGTTAGAGCGAGGACTAAACTCTTGAGCTGCCTCAACATGATCCATAAGGACGTTAGGAGTTGGTTCACTTGATTAATATATTAAAATATAATCCTCAATTTTACCCCATATTGATACTTTAAAATCCTACTATAATTTATTGTTTTCTTTAGACTTTTCATTCAAGGGAAAATATGGCTTGATGTTGCCCTTCTTTTTTCAACCAAAGTAAGTTACTCCTAGAACATCAATTTGATTTTACTTTTTGTCTCATCAAAAGGATTTATTCATTTTTTCATCTTGTTAAATATTATTTACAACAATTTAATTTCACTTTCATCATTGTATTAACTTTCAAAAGAATCATCTAATTTGATTTATTTAATATCTAGGTTCTTCTTGGTTTTCATGACTTCCTTCGCTTCTTTTACCGCTTCTCTTTTAATAGTCATATGAGATTTCATGACAGATCTGATGACTTCTTAAAGTGATATATTATTTATATCCTTGTATTCTTGGACCTTGGTGACTTTGGGAGCCCATGAACTAGTAAAAACCCAAAGTATTTTCATCAAAAGTATTTTTATAGATAAACCATCACCAAGAGACTTTCTACCATTATAAATGTTTGTAAATATTGTAAATGTACTGGTAATGGATTCATTATGGTGCATAGAAAATCTCTCAAAATCTAGTCTAAACATATCATATCTATTGTATTAAACATTATTCATTCCTATGTGTGTTAATTCTAAGTGTTTATATATTTTATGAGCCATTTTACAAGTAAATAAATGATTAATATCATTTTGGTCAATACCACAATGCAAGGCATTCATATCATTACCATTTAATTCAAAAGATGAAATATCATAAGGATTCAATTTATCTTAAGGTTTTTTATAGGGGTATATCAATTCATTAACATTTTCCAAATAGGATATCCATTACATCTAAGGAAAATATGTTTTCAATTTTTATAATAAGAATAATTTGAACGATCAAAAAAGGATCCTGTGTATAAGAGGTAGATGTAATTTTAAATTAAAACTATAAAATTGATTAATATTTTTAAAATAAAAAAATTATTTTTAAAACACTGGTATTTTGAAAAAAAATACAATGATCTTAATTGATACCAATTTTTTATTAGATTATATTAAAATGGTAATAAGGGTATTAGTAAATTTTCTTATAAAATTTTGAAGTGGTAACTATAAATGGAAAATTAAAAATAATATAATTATGATAAGATGAAAAGATAAGGTGATAATTTTCCTCTATATTAAATATAATATTGAAGATAAATAAATGATTAAGAATAACATATAGATAACATATCGAATTTATTCACTTTATGTATATAGATATTGGAATGATGTAAAGTGGTAAAGTAAAGAGAGAGTGAATAAAATTAGAAAACATGTTTTCCAATAGCATATGAGGTTCCCCTATGTCTCCACCCATTGATTTGAGAGATATGACTTATTATGGACATCCCTTGGTTTTAAAAAAACCCAAGAACCAAATTCCCTTGGTTTTAATATAAACCCAAGAATAAATTTCCCTTGGTTTTAAAATAAATCCAATAACAAATTCCATTTTCATATCACGGTTGTGATAAGAAACTCACTTATGAGGATCCCACACTTTTCCTTTTGTGATCACACATCCCTCTCTTTGTCTTTATGAGAACCTTTAGAAAATGAATTGAGAAAATAGTGATTTTATTATCATAAATACTATACAAAGATGGTCTTATATCCCTCTAATAATATTGGTATAATTTTAGAGAGAGAGAGAGAGATACAAAGGTGGGACCCCTATAGATTTGGAAATGTAGAATGGATATTTGAGAGGAGGGATTGTATATTTTTATTGATTATTAATTGATTTTATTAGAGAGTTGTTTTATAATTTGATTTCTTAGATCCAAGCACTCAAGGACTCTATTTATAGGCCTCAAAACTAATTAGAACCATCTAGAATTTTATAGGTTCATTAAGAATGAAGAATACCACCATAAATTCGTTTTGGACTATAATAGATTATTTATAAGATTAGAATCCCCAACACCATCGTATACCAAGTAGCCACCACCTGGTAACCAGTGGACTAACTAAAAGCCACTACTACAGGAATTCCCCCACTGACTAAATGGTTCACCTCCACCAGGTAACTGGTGGAGCTATAGATAAATGCTATGCTAATATCTTCTCCAATGGTGGGCTAGTGGAACTCTACCAGTTGGATGGTGGGACTTTTATACTTCTAGAGGTATTTCCTCATGGAACCGGATATCTTGTGCAACCTGCACTGCTTAAAATTTAATAAGGATCTCCTCCACTTCCTTCAAAATCCATATATGGATCTTTGAACTTATTTTAATGGATTTAACTCATCCATTAAGACTTTAAAAAAACTTAATGGATTCATTAAAGTCTAAATTAATTTATAAAATATGATTAAATCAATTAAATAGAAATTGAAACCACTTTAAAGAAACCATTAGAAACATAAGAGATATTCTATGATCCTAAAAACACCATGAGATAAAGAGAGGTACAACAAGGGAGACATGAGTTTATTTTTTTTAACACAAAGTGGCGCTTTTAATTAAAACCACCACTAAATAAATATATTACTAGTGTTATTGAAAATCATTTCTAGACAGTGCCTGAATTACATTACAAAAAAATTTAGCAGTGGTTTCTAAGACCACTGCGAGACCATGATTTTATTATAGTGAATGAATAAAATAAAGGGTTTTCATCCAAAAAATATACAACACTATAGATTCAAAATTATTAATCATTATCCTTTAACAATGCTAAAAAATACTAATAAAAGGGGTGTTCTTATCAGTGCTAAACAAAAGTGTTGATAATGTTTTATTCTTAATCAGTGTTAAATCACTTTTTTTAGCTTCGATAAATAGTATAATTAAAAATAAAAAACATATATACTATTAAATATCGTACTATAGTATATAAATATATATCTTTATTAACATCTATATAATATATTTTCTTAAATATAATTTATGTAACACTAAATATGTATCTATATTTAATATGTAATAGATTTCGTGAAAATTGGTTTATAAAATAATTAAAAAAAATATTATCTTAAATTTTACTAATTATTATTGAGTAATAAGAAATTAATAATAATTTAGTGATATAAACAATTAATTAATTAATTAATATATCAAGATATGTTGAAACTAGGACTATAACTTCAAACATACATAACTTTTAATATGGGATTCTGTTTAGGCTCTAAAAGCTGTCAAATAGAAGATTGTGAAAAGATCTATTATGTTTTTTAAAAGATAATTTTTTTTCAATAATTTTTTCTTATTTAAAAAAGGCATGTATGTTCCCTCTGATATATTTTTTAGTTGGGATACCCTAATTTTTGAACACTCAATGGAATTTCAACTTCATTTAATAGGGTCTTGTTATCTATTTTCAATCAAAAATGAATTTATTTCTCAGTATTAAATTCATATGGATATTATGGTGTTTAAATTTTTTCATTTTTCATATTTATTATGATTTATAAATAAATATATACATATATATACATTTTTTCATATATTTAAATATATAAATTTAATTTTATAAATAAATATTTAAACACATTTTCATATAAGATATCTTTTAAAATATATAAAACATATTGAAATAGAAATTTATTATACAGTTTTTTTTAAATAAAAATGCATCCATTTTATTTACCTTATAAATATGTATGAACATTAAAATATATATACATGTATATATAGACACTCACACACATATACAATTACACACACATGCATATCCAAATAAACACGCACAAAGGTGTATATATATACATTTTGTTGCAAAATGTTTATACATACATACATATATATAGACACAGACATATATACATATATATATAAATTTATATACATGTACACACATACACACATATAATTATACACACGCACATTTTTCAGCAAATATATATTATAATATATATATATATATATACAAACATATAAGAATATATAAATATATAAATATAAAAATATATCATTATATAATGTATTTAAGTATATTTATATTAATATATCTAATTAAATATAAATTTATATTAAATATATATATATATATATATATATATATATGAATACATGTATGTGTGTGTCATTATATAACCAAAAAAGTCATTTGGGTGAGTGTTAAAGATGTTTCTCAACAAAGTGGGGGGAAAGGGTTTGAATCTCAACTCTCTTGAACTAAATGTGAATTTTCAAGTGTGAGGAGGAACTTTTGGTGGGTTTTAGGTGTCTTATATAAATAATGGGGATCTCTAGGTGGCTAATAAATAGACCTAGGCATCACATACATAAATATTACATCATTTTTTATGAATAATTAATAGAACTGGCAATAATAAACGCCCAAGAACCATAATGGTTTAGATTTTATGGAGAATAGATACATAATAAACATATTTCAAGAAAGTTATTCAACATAACTATAACACCCTAGGATTTTAAAAGGAAAACTATGCCTGATTTTATATAAAACACGCAACAAAAAATCTAAACGAACTGTGAAATATTATTATTTAAATATGACCGTAATAACCTAGTCGTTAAATCAGTGGGTACAAATTTGATTAAATAATTTAAGAAAAATATATAAGAATATCCTACTCAATATAAATTATTGATAAATTATTATGTAATAAGTACTCATTTTTTAATGAAGACATTTTATTCTTCAAGCAAATATGTTTTTTTCAAAAATGATTTTTATTACTTTTTGTAATCGAAGATTATAATTAATTTATAGAAAATTTAGAAAAAAAAATTTTTAAAATGAAACTTCTATTTTTAATCATCGTATTAAAATTAAATTAGGTCGTAATTTTGGGATTCTTATGAAATGATTAGTTTTTTAATGAATAGTGAACAATAATGATTTCTCAAATACTATCATATATTTTCATTAAATAAAGTAATTTATAAGTCATATTATATTTTCTTATTAAAGTGAAATATGAACCATTTTTTATAATTTTTCAATTAATTTCTTTTTAATCATAAAATATCATGATTTAGGTATAGGTTTATTATTATTCTTTTGAACAGGTTTTCTGCAAATTATTTTTGAGTTCATAAAGTTTTACCATTTAATTAATTAAAATAACCCATAATAAGGAAATATTCAAATTAAATTTATAGATTATATATCTATTTATATGAATATAAATTCATATAATGATTATATAAATTCATATATTTAATATAAGATAATATATTACGTAAAAATTACATTTTCCTAAAAAACATCTTTTCATCACGTTTTATAGGTTTAATTTTAAATTAAAGTCTATTAATTCTAAGAATTTAATTTGATAAAACAGATTCTATATTTTTTAACCATAAATAATACTAGTTAATAATTTTAACTTAATTTTGTTTATAATTAATAGTAAAAATATTAAAATATTAATTACCACGATTAAGGGTAAAACATGTTTACCATGGGTTAAACTAAATAGATATGGGTTGTAATAACCTAAAAACTTGTCTAATTTCTATTTTATGTCCGTATTTATACCATATATCATCTCATTTCTTGAAATTTACCATTTTGGATCCATATGGAAATCATTGTGACCCTTATAATAATTTATGTAATAAAAAGCCAAAAATGTCACTTACTAACTTTTAATTACTATAATATTTTATGATCGGGATAAATATTACTTGTGTTCAATTCTAAATATTCATTTAAAATTTATTTTATTATTTCTATTATAATTTATTTATAATTTTTGTTAATGAAATGAATACATTAAATGCTTACCAAACACCAACTCAGTAATTATTTAAATAAAAGGAAAATAAATTAAATTATTTTAAAAATATTAAAAGTAATATAATTTGAATAATTTTTTTATTTAGATAATTATAACATGTTATGGAATTTTTAAAGGTATATATTCCAATTCAATCATTTTCTTGATGTTTTCAAAGTCTAATTAAATGAATAGTGTCAAAATTGACATTAATGATACTTTATAATAAATAATGTTTTATTAAATGATTTAAAATTACTAAAAATATTATATTTTGATTATTTAAGGTAAATTGGTTTGTAATTCAAACATTATCCGTTCATTGGATGTTTTCCCTTTTATATTAACTTTCTGGACCCCTTAATAGTAAAGACTTTAATTATCACGGTTAAGGTTAAAACGGGGTTTTGCACGTTACATGTGCATGTGTTAAAATTAGTTTTCCATACACAAAGTTTTTTTATTTGATAAATTTTATTTAAAATTTAGATTTATTGGATCCAAATTATATAGTAAGGCCCATTTTTTAGTCTTAAAAGATAAATTACCAAGGTAAAAATAACTAGTTACTATGGTGAAAACTAAAATAGTAAAATTGAGTAACCTTAGTGGTTAAGGAAATGACATGTTTAAAACATTTTTTTTAGTTTTTTAGGTTTTTATCAAACTTATATTCCCTATAATTAATTATTTATCAATTTTTGACATACTTTGATTGAGAGTTAGTTCCCATTATTGAATTATGTTGGGTCTTTATAAAAATATCACTCCTTCTTTCTTATAAAAGGGAACCCTCTATCCTCTCCTATCCACAATTCAAGAGAATTTTGGTTCAAAAAAATACCTACCGAAATACCTTCCTTAATTCCCTCCCACAACCAATAGGAATTGGTTTTATTATAAAACCCTCCTTGGAAGTGTTTTGGTAAAAACCTAAATATGTTGTTCGAAGAAGAGGTGTCGTTCTTAACCGAGCATTTTGTTTTATTTATTCTTCCACATACTTCAGATATTATTCTACCATAATGATATAATAACAAAAATATATACCTTATACTTGGATTTTATTATTTTAATATCATAACCTACATCTATATCCTCGTCCATCAAATGGAAAATGAAATCATTGTTCGTGTGTACGGTGGACTGCCACCTCATGAACTAATGTAATTCATTTTTCATCATCACCTATCAGGGATATTTATGTTTATGGATTAATTTATTTATATTATATTCAAGAAATATTTATCATTCTATAAAAGTAATATATCATATAACTTCTTACCATTCCATTCACTAAAAACGGATAACATCGTTCATGTGTATGTTTGGGCCGCCACCACCACGAAGCGATGTGATTTGTTTCTCATCACTACATCGCATTGATATTATATATAAGTGTATTTAAATAAATAATAAGTTATTTATGATATAATTACAATTATTTAAATATAAATAATACTTACCTTGTTCCCATAATGATCATTGAAAAATGGAAACATTACTCACGCATACGTACGGCCTACCATCTCCAAGATTACAATGTAGTTCATTTTTTATTACCATCTTTCATGGTTAATTTTAAAATTATAATTTATATATATAAATAATAATTATTTCATGATTATTATTCTATATATAATGTAACAATGACTTATTTTACCATAGTCAACCTACCAAATTTATATTGGGCATATGAATCAAATATCGTCAAAACATCTCATGTGATCATAATTGATTATGTAAATAAATATAACATGGTAATAAATAAAATAAAATGAATAATAGATATTAAAAAGGTTATTAATAAAATATATAATTTAAATATATGTATTATTCAGTAAGATAAAGAATGTATGTGATGGTTTGAACTCAAGGTTAGGGGTTTATAAACTCAATTTCCATTCATTGGGTTATACTTATATTTATTTGACTATGTTATGATATTATTATGTGTGAAATGAACTCTTATTATATTATTTTGTATTTCCAATTTTTTTTGGATTTAAATTTGTTACACATATTCACTTAATTGATTAATTCTTACTTCAATGATACGATCATTGTAAGGGATTTCATCTAAATTTCCCTTCAATTAGGCATATTTCAATGTTATGAACATAATTTATTTTATATGGTGTATATGATGCCCCTTTAATATATTATATTATTAATCCTTTATACTGGATGTTATTTTATGTTACAATTCATTATAAATCATTCAAGAGTACTTTATTTGAAAGTTATGAAAGCAGTAAATGCTTTATGTTATAATCTACTTTTTTTGAGATTTTTTATGTTCAAGGTTCCTTTGGGTAAATAATATACAATTATTTTCTTGAACCATGTATATTTTATTATCCTATGGTAATTTAATTTTTTTACATTTTTTATTGCATCCCTTATTTAATAATAAAAACATCAAGAAAGTTGTTTCTAAGTAATACAGATCTAGTATCTTTTTTTAGATCAGGAATATTTATCTTCCATGTTTATATTTTCCTTAAAAAAATTAAGTTATTTTTTTACTATTGTCCAATGATTTATTAAATAAATTTTTACCCATGTTTTACTTATTTTATGAAATGGTTTAAAATAAATCTTTATATCATTTTTATAAAAAGGTACTTTTGACCTTTTTTAAAAAAGTGTGAAGGGAATGTTTTCTTTTGACTTATAATACCTGAATGGAATTTACCCCCATTGTGATCACTCAATTATTTGAATCTTCCTTTTTAAATTTCCATGTTTATTTTCAACGAAATTTTTGCCTAAAGTAGTTTTTAAATCACTAGATTTTAAAGAAGTAATTTCAAAGTTAAAAGGATATTTTCCTCAATAAATATTCCATATGGTCTTTAAAGACATTTTCATCAATAATGATAACCTTTGAAGTTAAATATTGCTTATAAATTATGTATATATGTCTCTTCAACATATTCCTAGCTCATTATCCCTTCCTTTGATGGGTTAATACATAACTTTTGATCATATCTCAAATTTCTTCATTATGAAATTTCATTTGATTACAATATAGGTCAAGATTATGTAACCCAATTTATTTCTATGCATAATTATTATGTCTATCCATTTTTATTGACATGATTTTTTTCACACACATAATAATTAACATGTTTTTATGGGTACACCCAGATAGTGATCCAATGCCTTGGTTAAATATTTAGTCTCCTGAGACATTATGTATGAGATTAAGGAGTAAACCTAATCCATTATGAGACTTTCTACACCATGTGATATTTTCTAGGAAGTTACCCTTGAATTATTTTTTGTCATGTTATATGTTTTTTTCACATTTATTATATTACCATGATCTTATGGTACTATATTATTTATGTTATGATTCTATGTGATCCCTCAAGAGTCTACTCTTTTATGATAACATGTTACACCTTTGACTCGCATGTTATGTATCCTTATCATGTTTATTCTGTTATTGGGATTTTTATCTCACCCCTTTATTTTATGTATTACCCATGTTATCCTATGTAGTTTTAGGATCTCAAAGAGATTTAGGAGCACAATAATGATAATAAAAATAAATATGTTATGTTTTAGTTTCTTTTGATGTTTTGTATACTTAATCTTCCAATGACACTAGGACTCATTATCTTTAGGTTGTAATTAATTATTTATTATGTTCACAATCATGTAATAATATGTAAAAATTGATTGGGTCACTATAATCAACCTAAAATTCCTTCACATATAGTACCCTTCTTAGACATATCCAACTTAAAACCTTTCTTCATAACTAGGTGAACTGAAAACATGACAAAGGGTGATATCAGAATCTCAATAAGGGTAAACATGGAAGATATAAATCAATTTCATGCATGAGAATAAGATAATAATAAGGTTATAAGAACATGATCGTAAATTATGAAAATACACAATAATTCATAGACCATAAACTATAAGTCATGTAATGCATCTTTATCGTAACAAAACACATGGGTCATAATATTGTAGAATATTCAATAATAAATCACGAGATAAGTGTTAATATCATAAGCATAAGACATAAGTTTTTGGCATAAACAGAAGCATATAAAATCATTTCCTTAATCAAGTATCACTTCTAAGACTATAATAGTGGATAAAGTCTCATATATGACTTGGTTCACTCATCATTACCATAAATGTACTGGGAAAAGTCCCATTATGGAATAGGTTCACTAACCATTCTCTTTATTATATCATGGGATATCAAGATTTACCTAATGTATAGTAGGGATTTATAATTTTTTTCTTTCCCACTATATAATGAAACCCATAAATAAGTGTTCCATATGATCATAAAAGCAATCATCAATTCATCAAATCTTAATTAAAATATGAGAAAGAAATAGGTTTATGAAACTATCATGACCCTTTTTAGAGGGGCCCATTCCATGACTACCACAAGCCTGCCTCCAATAGGCTAGGGGATGGTGACTATCACCAAGTAGGCATATCCCACAAATTAGAGGAATTTACCTAAGTACCTATACACACACACCCATCTCCATGCCAAAAATGATGAAATATAAAATCACAAAGTAAAAAACCATGGACACTTCTAAGATACCAACAATAAAGTACAAATAGTATAAAACTTCAAAGTAAATAGGGCCAGAATAAAATCCCACCCAAAAAGCATTTTGGAAAAGTGAATGCACAAGTTCTTGCACAAGAGCCTCAGCCCAGTTGGTGATGACTCACTAGGTGCATCCAAGAGACCCGAGATCAAATCCGGGTGGAGGCATATTTCCAGGTACTGTAGCAGTACTGTAGCAGTACTGTAGCAGGGACTATTCGGTACTGTTGTAGCCGGAACTATTCATCCATATGGGCCTTCGGGCCACCAGTTTGGTCCTCGGGTCTAGCAAGGCTTTTAGGCCACCCAAGGTCTTCGGGCCAGTTTATTCTCAAGGAATATGGGACACCTAAAGGCCTTAGATCCACCCCAAGGCCTTCGAGCCACATGAATGCAGGCCCCAGACACACTACAAAAAAGGAGCAGCCCCAGAAGAGGATTCTGAGAAGGAGCACTCACCAGAGAAAATCCAAATGGATTATTAGAATGAGAGGGTATGGCTATGCCATCGGTACCAGCCTGATCTTGCACGGGAAGCCTAGCCAGATGTTCATGCAAAGGTGGAGAGCTACTATCTATATGTAGATGTTGGGGAGGGGCAGTTCTTTGTAGATAGTCTGGTTGAATTTCTTAAGACCTTTGGGTCATGTAATCTCCTAAGCCAATGGGCCATGTAATATCTGATCATATGGGCCTTTTAAGGGTTCCCCCTCATCCCTTGAAAGGGGGGTTATCAAAAATCAATAAAAATGAAGGCCTTCGGGCCATTCAGGCAGGAATGCACAAGTTCTTGAAACTAATCCACAGAAAACCCTACCTGAAGGGAAAGGTACTAGACAGATTTCTGAAGCCTTAGGAGCACACTGTAACTATCTTTTCTTTCTAAGAACAACCTGGTACTTGTCCACCTATGACTATATCAAAGTGTTGATCATCTGCACAAGACATGACATGTACGGGCAAAGCCAATGCAGGGGTGAGTAAAATAAAACTCAGTAGGATGCCCCAAAACCACAACAGAATACCACTAAGAAATACATGGGTTATACCACATATAAATACACAAAGTATACCAAAAAGAAATATTAAATCCATCTCACATAGGTATAAGTATATAGTACAAAAAATATGATCATCATACATAATCCACAAAATACCCAGTATCGATAAGACACGTAGTCCTGTTGAGACACTCAATCCCGATAAGACACGTAGTCTTGGTAAGACATGTAGTCTTAGTAAGACACCTAGTATCGGTAAGACATGTAGTCTTGATAATACATGTAGTCTCGGTATGAAAATTAGTCTCAATAAGACACGAAGTCTCAAAGTCACATCCGGCTATAGGTTTTCACTCGTAGCGTACTCATTCCCAGAGAAACTACACGTCAATCCATTAGGTCTCAAGAAAACTTCCACAAAAATTCACTTAAAGTAAGTCAAAAGGATCCTCTCATTGCAAGGGTCTCAGCACCTCAAATGACTCATCAAACGGACACACAGTTTGAAAGTTATGGTTGTTTTTATAAAAAAGTCTGCCATAGGTCCGATGTGGGTCCCATTCGACCCACCGGACTCTGTCTGACCCGCCGGCTGACCTAACCCAGTCAGTCCAACCCAGTCTAGTCACCCCAGCCCAACCCAACCCGGTATGGCCGACCTGACCCGCTCCAGGCAACCTGTCCTGGCCTTGTCCAAACTGGCCCAGCCCGCTGGGTCTGTCGGACTGCGGTCCAACTCCTTTCATCTGGCCCACACACAGGCAGGCCAGTTTGGTCCACTGCATGGGGTCTTCCCTAACTGCGTGCCTCCTAGTCCCACCACCCCTCCATATTGTGTCGTACCCGAGTAGACCACAAACCCCACAAGCTCTACGGCTGCCGCCCATGGCTCCACTCCGCTTCGGCCTTAGCATCCCTCTCAGCCTCTATTGGTCGCCACACGACACCACCTCCGGCCATCATCACTCCAGTCATCGCATACTGCTCCAGCCACCGCCTGCCACTCCAACTACCGCCACCTCACCTCATTGGCTCCACCATCATTCCACACCAGACCGCCACACTAGTATTCCCTTATATAAACCATTGTGGATCCTCTGATGCTCGTAATTTGGTGCGATCATAGATCTAGGTTTCTTGTGACCTAATCTACCCTTTTGTGGCCTCTACTGTCAGTTTGCCTCAAATATGGGGCTCTGATTGTGCTCAGAAACACCAAGGAATGTTGATCCAGGAACCGCAGGTTTTCAATTGTGAGGAATACCAATAAAGGAGGGAGATATGATAATAGAAAATTTTTAACATCATTTTCCTTTTGTTCTTGTCCTACGATCATGATCTGGGGAATTTGGGTTGGAAAAAAGATTAAATTGAATCCCACTAACCCACAATAAATCCCTCCCACAAAATGCGATTGATCCACGGGATAATCTATTCATTGATTAGTTTATGATCATCTTAGAAATAATTAATGGGGAAATCAAAAATAAAAAAAAATCCATACCTCATTATGTTCAAACACTAATGAAGAACGAAGTTGTGTATCGATTTTTAGCAATATCCTTGGATTTCGTCATGCGTCGATCAGCAATCCATGATCTGGTCATCGTTCACCAAAATAAAATCTGCCAAACTCTCACTATATATTCTCTGGCATTCTAAGGGTTATGTGGATAACCTCATGATTTCTTTATAAGTATTCTTTTAAAGGAAATCGTCATTGCATCAACAAAATAATTTATCTTTAAATTATTTAATGAAAATTACGCCCTTTTAGGGTTTTTCCATAGAATACCTATGATGAATAAAGTTAATTCATTACTAGGTAAAACAACACATTATGAACTCAACGGTGATCTTTGATTTCCAATCTGATTCTCCATTCATGAGTTATTAGGATTTGAAAATAAAATAATTATTTTAGTTATTTTATTTACTGTTACGTTCAAAAACGATCTTTCATAGAAGACCCGCACTAGAAAATATTTGGCTTCACCTAAGGCACATTTCCTTCTCTGAACACAATGGTTCCCTTGAATTTCAGATTTGGGAACCCATTTAAGAGTTATTCCACTTTTTTAGGAAAACCGCTCGCACACTTTTTAAAAAACAAAACATTTTTCAACGAATTGTCCCAGTCACATAGTTCCTCAAAATCACACACTATCTAAGTGCATGGTCTCATAATTTTCGAAAATGATTTCTAAAAATAAATCTGGGATAATATATGTTGTTACATTCTCCTCACCTTGGGTCTTTATATCCCCAAAAATCCAAAAACAAGACTACTCAAAAAATGTGGGTATTGCGCATGAATTTGAGCCTCCCAGTCCCATGTTCTCTCTTAGATATTCATATTCCGTCACTGAACATGCACTCAAAGAATTGATCACCCCTAAAAAATCCTCCCAACTCTGGCTAAAAATTTAACATTAAATCCCATAGCATGCCCTCTAGAACATGAATGGTCCACTCAGTCTGGTCATCCTTCTGTGGATGAAATGATGTGATAAAGTGTAACTGAGTTCCAAATGCCTCCTGCAATCCCTTAATCAACTAGGATGTAAGGACAGAATCACAATCTGAAACAATCATCAAGGGGACTCCATGTAGTCTAACTATCTATTGTACATAGAGGCGTCTCAAGCTCTCTACTAAACTCTACTTCCAAATAGCTAGGAAGTGGGCAAACTTGGTGAGTCAGTCAATGTTCACCAATATGGTATCATTTACCCTAAACATACATGGTAAACCTATCATGAATTCCATTTATATCCCATCCCACTTCAATTCTAGCACCCTAAGGGGTTGATTCAAACCTTCTGGAACCTGGTGCTCAGCCTTCACTTACTTACAAGTGAGGCATCAAGAGACAAACTCTACAACTCCCTTTTTCATTACCAACCACCAAAACTAATGTTTTAGGTCCTAGTACATCTTCTCTATGCCAGGATGTACCAAAAAATGGGATGTATGTAAATCCCTCAATACCTCCTCCCATAATGCCACCGATACCACTTTGAGTTCTCTAAAAAGATCAATGTGGTCCCCACATTTCAAATATCCATCAGGGGTATGACCTGTGGATATCTAAGAATTTAAAGTCTCATAGTCGGTATCTTTGATATGTGCCTCCCTAACTTGTTGTAAGAGTGGAGGCGTGACAACCATCAACTGGAGGTAAGTTGTTCCATCTCCATCCACAAAGTATATCTGTAATGAGGCTAACTACTCTGACGCCCCGTTCAGCAACTGTGAACTTGATCTTCTACTGAGAGCATCTTCCACTATGTTCCCCTTCCCATGAGTATAGACAATATAGAAGTCATAGTCCTATAGGAACTCTATCCATCACCTTTTTATCAAGTTAAGATCATTTTGAGAGAAGATATACTTGAGACTCTTGTGGTTAGAGTAGACGATTAATTTATTTCCCATCAGGTAGTGTCACTACATCTTCAATGAGAAGACTACCACTATTAAATCAAGATCATGGGTTGTGTAGTTATTCTCATGTGGTATCAACTGTTGTGAACCATATTCAATCACAACTTTCCCCAAAATTTGGACACAACCAAGCCTGGTTCCTGATGCATCGTAGAATACTACATACTTGACACCCTCCTTTGGAAATCTAAAAATGGTATCACTCGTAAATCTTTGCCTCAACTGCTAAAAACTCTCCTGGAACTTTTCTATCCACATGAAAGGCTACCCCTTTCATGAAAAATCTATCAAGGGTGTTGGTACTTAGGAAAATTTTGGTACAAACCTTCAATATTACCCATACAAACCAAGGAAACTCCACACCTTAGTAACACTCTTGGGTGGCTCCTAAGCAAGCACTACCTCATTCTTCACTGGATCCACTACAACTCCAGCCTATGAAATAACATTCCCTAGAAAATGGACCTCTCTAATCTAGAACTGACAGTTTGAGATCTTCCTCTAAAGTGGATTCTCTTGGAGTGTGCCTAGGACCATCCTCAAGTGTATCGCATGCTCCTCCTCAAACATCGAGTACACTATGATTTCATCAATGAAGACTGCCATGAACCGATCTAAGTATGCATAGAATCTCCTATTACTGAGTACCATGAACACCATTGGGTCATTCCTTATGTCAAACTGCATCACCATGTACACATAGAGGTTTTATCGAAATATTAAATCTGTTTTTGGAATATCATAATCCAGTACTTGAAGCTGGTGATAGCCAGATCTTAAGTTTATCTTTGAGAACCATTGCGACCCTTTCAACTGATCAAAGAGGTCATTGATCCTTGGTAGTGGATACTTTTTCTTCATGGTAACATAGTTTATATGATTTAATTCCACATATAATATCAAGCTCCCATTTTCCTTCTAGGAAAACAAAATTGGAGATGTCTGGGGTGAAACACTAGGTCACACTAATCCCTTCCTCTACAAGTCCTCTAAATGTACCCTTAGTTCATGAAGCTATGTGGGATCCATACCATATGTAGGTGTAGATATCAGTGTCATATCAGGGTATAGATTAATGCAAAATCATACCACTTTGTGGATAGGTAATCATGGAACATCCTCAAGAAATATTTCCTCATACTCTGCCACCATTGCAGGAAACTAGGGACTCATCTCAACCATTGAACTGAGGGTTAGTATATCCAATTAATGTGTGATCATATGTAACCTCCTATGTTTGAGTCCATCCTGTACTGCTTGGGTTTCAATATTTACAAAAAATGAAATCCTAGTCCCATCACTACTTACATGCCACACTCAGTGCCTAAAACAGTCAATCTGAGCATGTAATTTGGATAACCAATCCATACCAAGAATAGTGTCATAAGGCCTCAATGTCGCTACCAAGAGATCCCAACCAAAACTCTCTCCTCCAAGAGTAAGGTCATACTGGCAGCACCATTGTGTGATCATAGAATCTCCTCTCGTAGGAGTCTCTAAATGTAAGGGTCGATTCAAAAATTCTACTAGAATATCTGAGTCTCGAACAATATTCATGGAAAGAAAAGAATGACTAGTACTTGTGTCTATTAAAACTACAGCTAAGATAGAAAATACCCATATCATACCTTGTATCATCCTTGGAGTCTCGGGGTCATTATCCTCCATCATATGAAGCTAGAATCATCCTCTTCTACCATCTCCTTGAGTCTATTGTGGATCACATTGGGGTGGTGGTGAAAACATATCGAAATTTGGACCACCTCCTGTTACTCTCCCAGATCCTCTACTATGTCTGCTGCCCTAAGGATCCTCCTACTCCTATCATTGTCTCTACATCCACGGTCCCTTGACTATCTCTTGATCCACTATACGATGGGTTCGGAAATATCATTCAAATTTTCCCTGACCACAGCATAAGTAACAAAGTATTTCCCCCAGATGTTTCAAGTCGCCCTCAAATCACCTCTTGAAGTGCTTGACATTCTTGGATCCTTGTGACTACTATTACACACTTACTGATGAGGTCTCTAAACCTACCTACCCATTTCTTATTACCACTTATTTTATCTATCCATCCAAGTAATACTCAACCACCAAGGCTCTCTCTAGCACCCCAACATAGGTAGGAATGCACAAAGGGGTAATGATGGCTTGGATATCCATATGCAACCCTCGCTCAAAGTTCTAATACCAGAATTACTGATCATGTATCATATCCATCGTGTACCTATAAAGGTTTATATACCTTGATGAATACTAAAACATCAATAATTTCATCCCTATGAAGCTGCAGAAGCTCCTGGATGGGTCTATCCATGAGATTATAAGGTAGAGAATCCTCTCGGAAAAGTTTCTCAAACTCATCCCATGGATGATCCACCACATCTTAAGATCTGGTAACTAAACCCCATCATCTCCCTACTAAGTCATATATAAGGATCACTTCCAAGATCACCATATCAGAAGCTCCTGGATGGGCCTATCCATGAGATTATAAGGTAGAGAATCCTCTCGGAAAAGTTTCTCAAACTCATCCCATGGATGATCCACCTCATCTTAAGATCTGGTAACTAAACCCCATCATCTCCCTACTAAGTCATATATAAGGATCACTTCCAAGATCACCATATGATATGATGGTGTCCTGACTATATGGAAAACTTGGATCACCATATCAAGCCAGTCCTCATCCACCTATGTGCCAGGATCGCCTCATAACTTGAGGTGTCTATGTTATTGAAACTCGTGAAGTGCACTCAACATATGCTTCTCACTCAATGGTACTACGAGGTATTATGCGATACTCTATATGTGGTGGTAGGGCTGGTGAAGCACCTAGATATGTTATATATGGTTCAAATCCTTATACCGATGTCTCGTCACTAATGAGATCACCCTCATGATCATGCAAAGGAATCCTAATTGGATATCTACATGGAGACATCATACAATAAAACAAGGTGTACCATGGTCAATAGAGTATACCTAGTGAGCTGACTCAAGAAGGACATGAGAACACACCCAAATCCTATATAATGCATGTACCATTGTTTTCCCTCTAACTAGTGTTTCTATGTACTAACTCAAAAAGCAAGTGTCCAAAGTCTTTGTATATGGATATGTCAGTCGTCGAACCAATACTAGAATCCTTAGCCTGAAAGATGAACTTGAAACACTTAATACATTTTCCCCAAACCAACCTCACAGACTCCTGATCTTTATGTAGAACTAACCCCTCTGATACCACTCTATCATGACTCGTCCTAGAGGGGCCTATATCGTGACTACCGAAATCCTTCCTTCAATAGTCCAAGGGATAGAAACTAGCACCAAATAGGAATATCCCACAAATTGGAGGTATTTTCCAATGTACCTATACACATGCACCCAACTCGAAGCCTAAAATACTGAAATATAAAAGCACTAAGTAAAAAGTAATGCATGCAACTAAGATACCAACAACAGAGTACGACATTAGAAAACTAGAATGTAAATATGGACAAAATACAATCCCCCCTAAAAAGGTGTTTGGAAAAGTGAATGCACAAGTTCCTAAAAATCATCCGCAGAAAACCCTAGCTAAAGGGAAAGGTACTGGATAGCTTTCTAAAGTCATTGGAGCACACCTTGACTATATGGTCTCTCTAAGAACCACCTAGTCCAGGTCCACCTAGGACTCTATCAAAGCATCGATCGTATGCACAAGACATTACGCGTGCAAGAAAAGACCATACAGGAGTGAGTAAAACAATACTCAGTAGGACATCCTAAAACCACGACAAAATACCATTAAAAAATACACATAGTACACCACAAAGAAATAAATGATGCATACCACAAATAAATAGTACAATCATATCACACAGGTATAATTCTATAGTGCACAAAATAGGATCATCATACATAATCTAAAAAAACCCAGTATCGATAAGACACATTGTCCCGATGAGACACTCAGTCCTGATAAGAGACATAGTCTTAGTAAGGCATGCAGTCTCGGTAAGACATGTAGTCTCGCAAATACATGTAGTCTTAGTAACACACATAGTCTTAGTAAGACACCTAGTCTTCATAATACATGTAGTCTCAGTAAGACATGTAGTCTCAAAGTCACATCCAGCCATAGGATTATGCTCATAACACACTTGTTATAGGATAACCTACCCCTCAAGCCATTAGGTTGTAAAAAATATACAAATAAAACTAACTTATAGTATGTTAAAAAAACTCTCGTTTTAATGGTCCAAACACTGCAAACTTCTCATCAAATAGACACACAGTTTGAAAGTTATGGTTATTTTAGCAAAAATTTCTGACCAAGGTCTTGTATGGGTCTGATCCAACTCGCTAGACCTAGCCTAACCCACCAACCGACCCACTGGTTCTGCTGGACCATAGCCCATTGGGCTGGTTGGTCCAGCCCATTGGGCCACTAGAGTGGCTCGACTCCTCTAGTTCAGACTGTATGCACACAAACCGGTCTAGTCCATTGCAAGCAGTCCTCCCCAACCGCGTGCCTCCTGGTCCTACATCCCCTACACATTGCACTGCACCACAATGGCATGCGGTCCCCAAACGCTCTACGGCCACTGACCACGACAATGCTCCTCTCTAGCCTTCACATCCTATGTCCTCCATGAGGTCTACATACCGCATCCCACTTGGCCTTCATTGACTGTTACATGTCGCCTCCTTCGGCCATCATCTCACATTGCTCCAGCCACTGCGACCTCAACTCGCTGACACCACCGCTACGATGGACCCACTCCAGTGGTCCCCTCCATGGACCACTGTGGATCCTTTGATGCCCATAATTTGGCACAATCGTATATCTAGGATCTTCATGACCCGATCTACCCAGTCGCAGCCTCTCATGTCGGTTCTCCATGAATCTAGGTTTTTGATCGTGCTCGAAACCATCCAGCAATGTCGAGCAGGGAATCTCAAGGTTCCAATGGAGAATAATATGAACAAAATAGGGAGATAAGAACATAAAAAAGATTTAACATCATTTTTCAATAATTCTTAGCCAAAGATCAATATCTAAGGAATTTGTGTTAGAAAATAGATTAAATCGGATCCCTCAAACCCAGAACAAATCCGTCCCGCAATATACGGTCGATCTGTGGGCCAATTTGTTCATAGATTAGTAATAATTCATTGTATAAATCAAAATTGGAGATATTTAAAAGAAAAAAATGCCACACCTCATTGATTTTAAACACCGGCGAAGAACGAAGATTTGTCGTGATCATTGGAAAGATCCTTTGATTTCATCATGTGCAGATCATTGATCTACAATCTGGTTATCGTTTTCCATGGTAAAATCTTACAAGCTCTCCCTAGAAGTTCTTTGGAGTTCCCAGGGTTATGCAGACAACCCTGGGATTTATGGATAAGGATGCATTTAATGGAAATCATCACTCTTTCAAGAAAATAATTTATCCATAAATTATTTAATGATGATTACGCCCTTTTTAGGTTTTTAAAAAAAAGGCCCACATCAACTAATGTTAAGTCGCACCTACGGAAAACACTATATTACTAACTCGATGGTGTCCTTGGATTTCTAATCTGATTCTCCATTCATGAGTTATTAGCATTTGAAAATAAAATAATTTTTATTTAATTATTTTATTTATGGTTACATTCAAAAATTATCTTTCACATTCGACCTATACCGACCAATGTTAGGTCCCACCTAAGGTAAATTCGATGCTATGAAAAAAATGGTTCTCTAAGATTTCTAATCTGGCCACCCATTTAAGAGTTATTCTACTTTTTTTGGAAAATATCTCACAATATTTATTAAAAACTGAAAATTTTTTGATGAATTATTTTGGATATATCGAGCCTCAGAATCACACGACATCTTAGCACTTGGTCTTCGAATTTTTCCAAATAATTTATAAAAATAAAACCAGGAGAATCTGAGTTTTTACAAAAAAAACATCATTAAAAAATCATCATCATAAACCATCTATAAAAATACAGTGGATGATATCATAATATTTAAACCCTAGTGAATCATACCAGTCCTTAAAGTATGTTTATGTAGATAAAAAATACTTCTTTAGAATCATTGTAATTATACTTTTAAATATAATAGAAAACATCCTTTTCTTTTAGTATCTTTTAAAAAATCAAAAATATAAGAATAATGGGAATATATTTTATTTTAAAATAAAAAAAACTGATAAAGTAAACCAAAAAATGAATAATGGTCCTTATAGAAACAAACTTTGGTCAAGTTTTAAACATTAAAATAATTCTTTTTATACTTTTGTAAAAGTAAAAAGTGTATCATACAGAAAAAATTTGAAAAAGATGACTTTAATTGATTTATAAAGGAAGAAAAATTCAGTATAAAATACCTTTATTAAAAATTTATGTATAAATAATAACTTCTATAAAACATTTTTAAAAACATGGATATGGATGAGAAATATTAATGACCAAAAAAGAGAAATAAATTCATTTTTTCTTGAAAAACTAATTTTGGTCTTTAATGTACCAAATATAGGGGAAATAGAAATAAAAATTTAAAACCATGGAAATAAAAAAATAAAAGAAAATAAATAGATCTTAATAGATAAAGTTCATATAATTCCCCAAAACGAGATTCAAGCATAAGAAATCCTAATTAAAAGTGAGATTAAAATAAAACCCCTTACAACTTCAGTAACCTTTGAATAAAAACCTCATGAAATAAAAAAATTATATGTATTTGTAAATAGACATTATTTTAATTAAAATAAACATAAAATATATTCATGGTTAGTATATAAACAACACAAAAAATTAAGGTGGGGACTATATAGCATATCTCAATGATTGGAAATCGAGATGTGGAAGCTCTTACCTCAAGTCCTCACTTGTTTCGTTCGCATTGTAAAATAATATATAATAAATTTAAGTTTACTATGAATCTATAATATAATCATATACATAATTATATTACAATATATGATTCACTTATAATTTCCAATCACCTATTTATTATGAATTATTAATTAAAATCAATATTTGGGTACTAACTGTTCTGTTTTTCATGCATGTTTCTTTTTGACGGTATTTATACATTCACATTGTTCAAGGTTGAATAATATTAATAATTTTATAAATATCATATCCTTTTGTTATGTATAATTTTATAACCAGCTATGTTTTGCAGTGATGAAAAATAAATTACAACACATTGTGGTGGCAATAGTATGCACGTACTCACTTATAATGCTTTCATTTTTTAATGAATAGTAAAAGGAAGGAGAATAAAATTTAATCTTTTATTAATAATAATTATATCTTAAATATATAATATATTCATTAAATACATCTATATAACCATATTTAGTAGCTGGTGTTAAAACAATAATTACATTACTTCATGGAGGCGGTGGTCTGCATATATGTAGGAGCGGTGCTTTCATTTTCCATTAGAAAGAAAGGAGATATAAAATGGTTGTACCATTAGAACAACATTTTAATATATTAAATTTATTTATTTTATTATATTAATATTTTTTTAAATATTTTTAGGAGGTATAAGGAGAAATTATCTTGAAAGAAGTCGGTTAAGATAATTACATCTTCTTTGGTTAACCACCATTGGCTTACTCCCTAAGTCTTCCTAGGGTGTTCTTTTGGTGATACTAAAACCTATAGAAAATGTGGAGGAGAGTTGGGAAGTGATTTGGTCAGATATTGGTTAGTATAAGGTTATCATGTGATGTGGATAAGAGAGAATATAATGTTATCTTTTATAAGTGAGGGGAGTGACACCCTTGTAAATACCCTTAACTTTAAAATAATATAAAGTCATTTTCATGGTAAAGTGGAATCAAATAGAAAATTTTAAAAAACATGGATATTTTAAGGTTTAAATAAACTCAAAAAATCATATTTATACAAGTTTTAGTGAAGATTTAATCTTTATATTTTAATTTAACCCCTTCGTTAACCCTTTTATCCCTTACTATAGTTATACGATTTTTACCATTGTAACTATTCATTATAGATAAATATTACTTTGAAATTATTACCTAATATTGATTATTATGATTCCAAATATGGAATACATTTTACAAGATTATATTCCAATTAGTTGTTGAAATTAATTCTAATATTGGAATACAAAATGCATAAAATCATTTTTAGAAAAAAAAATATTTTTAAACATAAAAATGTTTGTATTCACATTAATTTCTTAGTAACTATAATTTTATGAATGTTAATTAATTTTATTGAATATATTATCAATAAATTTCATTAAAATAATTCATAAATATTGATTTTTTTAATTTATTAAGACAAAATAAATTGTTCACATAAAAATCATTTTATAAAAGAGTAACTATTTTTGAAGGAACCCGATAATTACTTATATAAACCTCGCATCATTTTAGATGAATATTAAATTCATATCACAATAATAAATTCCCTATAACCATAAATATATTTTATCTATGGATATTGAATACAAAATCAACTTAGTTGAAGAAATATCTTCAATATCTCCCACAACGTTCTTCTCACATAATACCTTTCTCAGACATGTCCTACTCAATAATTTTCTTCATAATCTAGGTAAATAGAAATATAATAAATGGTGTGATCAGATTCTAAATAAGAGTAAACATGGTTTATATCAATTAATTATTGTAATTGGGAATAATATAAGCGTAAGGGTATAATAACATGATCCTAAATTATTAAAACATACCCAACAAGTCATATACCATAAATCATGAGTCATGGCATAAGACTTTTTCTTAAAAAAATAAATGATTCATAAGAGTGTGGAATCATTAATAATAAATAATCAGTCTTGAAATAATATAATAATAATAATAAGACATTGGTTTTTTGTATACACATAAACATATAAAATCATTTCCTTATTCAAGGATTAGTTCTTATACTATCATTGTGGGTAGAGTCCCATAGTGGATCGGGTTCACTCCCCACTCCCATAAACAAAGTAGATAATATCTCCTAGTGGAATGAGTTTAATATGCATTCCCTATCATATTATTTCATGATATATAAATATTTCACTAATGAATTAAAGGGATATATAATTATTGGCCCACCTGTCACATATTTAAAACCATACATAAGTGTGACACAATAATCCATACAGAGAAATAAATTAGATGATATCATAAGAACATAACCCCAGTGAATCATAACAATAATTAAGGATGTTTACATATATAAAAAAATTATAAAATCATTAGAATTATGATTTGAGAAATAAGATAAAATATCTTTTTCTTTTGGTATCTTTTAAAAAAAATACCAAAATAATTATATTTATATTTTATTTAAAAAACAAAATATAATTTTAAAGTGATATGTGTATAAAACAATGGTCATGATAGTGATAAAGTGTATTTGATTCATAAACGTTAAAAAACATTCTCTTCTTACTTTAGTAAAAAATCAAAAGTGTTTCGTATGGAGAATGTTTGAAAAGGTTACTTTTATTCATTTGTAAAGAAATTAAAAGGTAGTATAAAATAAATTTATTAAACCTTCCATAAAATATTTTGAATAATATGGATATGGAAGAGAATGATTCATGACCAAAAAGGAGAAATAAGGTCATATTTTCATAAAAACATTATTTCATTGTTTTTAAGTACCAAAGAGGAGGGAAATAGAAATAATAATTTCAAATTTCATAAATAACCATGGGAGAATAGAATATATGGATATTAATATCTAAAGATCATATAATTCCCCCAATGGAGTCTTAATTATAAAAAATCCCGATTAAAAGTGAGATATTAACATAAACCCTTACAGTTTTGGTAACATTAGAATCAAAACATCAGGATGGAAAGAAACTAATATATATTTAAAAATACCAATAATTTTAATTAAAATGATAATAATATACATTCATGGTTAATATATATTCCATAAAAAATAAATAAGGTGGTGAATATAGAACATATCTTAATGAAGGGAAATTGTGATGTTCAAACCCTTACCTCAAGTCATAAAATGTTTTGGACGCACTGTGACATACTATCTAATAAATTAATATTTATTATAAATCTATTACATAACAATATTTGTACTTATATTACTATATATCATTCCTTTTTAATTCCCAATTACCCATTTATTAACAATTATTCATTAAAATCAATATTTAGTTGTTAATTTTTTAGTTTTCCGTGCATGTTTTGGTTTGTAAATTATGGTCTTTGAACCTTGGTCATGGTTTCATCATATAAATAATCATAATAATATCATAAATATCATATTTATTCTTTATATAAACTTTTAAAACAAACCTAGTCATTTGGTGATGAAAGATGAATTACATTACTTCGTGGAGGTAGTTGTTCGCATATACGTACGAGTGATGTTTTCATTTTTTTAATAGATGGAAATAAAGGAATATAGATAATAATTTTTATATATATATAATCTTAATAATTTTATATATATCATATATTTTCATTAAATTAATATTTATAACTATCTATGGGAGATGGTGATGAAATATTAAATACATCATTTCATAGATGTAGTAGTCTGCATATCCGCATGAACCATGCTTTCATTTTCCATTGGATGGGAAATGGTTGTAAAATTAACATAGAAATATTTAAGTATAATAAATATACTTATTTAATTATATTAACATATTTAAAAAATATTTTTAGGGGGTGGAAGAATAAATAAACTTGAAAGAAGTCGGTTGGTATAATTACCTCTTCTTTGGGAATACTTATTTAGCGTATACCTTAAGACATATTAGGATAGTATTTGATAATAATATAACTTATATGACATGATGAGAAGAGTTGGAAAATTATTTTGGATGACATTGGTCAATATAATGTTATCAATGTGTGTGTATAAGTGAGTAGAGGATGTTTCCTTTTATAAGTGAGAGGATTGGACCCCCTCTTAAATACCCTTAACATTAAAATAATATAGTCATTTTCATGGTAAAGTGGAACTAAAACAGAAAATTTTGTAATAGAGGTTAATAAATTGTCAAAATACACTCAAAAAATCAAATTTATATAACTTTCAGTGATAATAGTGGCCTTATCTCTTTGGATAACCCTCCCCCCAACCATTTTAACTATTACTATAGTGACAAACATTTAACATGGTAACATATTTATATTCCCAAAAATTAAGTTAATATTATTACCTAATATTTATTATGTTGATTAAAAATATTTAATCCATTTTTAAAGATTCAATTTCAATAGGATTTATAAATTAATTATAATATTCATGAACAAAACACATAAGAACCTTTTTTAGGAAAAAATGTATTTTTGAAGCATAAATTGAATTTATTATTATTCATTTCCTAGTAGAAACCATTATATAAATTTAATTTTAAATAAAACTTATATAATAAAACAACACTTCTAAACAATACATTTCTGTTCAATCAAGGTTAATTAAAGTAGTGCTTCTTATAATTTATTAATTGATTTTAGTAATAATGTTTTAGTTAATTTTATTTTAAGATATTTCATTTTATGTTAATAAATCATTATTCACTTAAGTTTGATGTTTCATGCATCAAAATCTATCAAACACATAAAATTTATTTAAAAAGAAATATATTCTAATATTTGAGGATACATTATACCACCCTTATAAGAATATTTCCCACAAAATTATAATATTATAATAGAAATATATGAGGATAATTTTTCCTAACTACATCCTTAGGTTCATATGTAGCTTCCTTACATTTATAGTTTCACTAAAAAACATTGACCAGGTAAGTGTCCTTGTTCCGCAACACTTTAACTCTCCTTTACAAAATCTCCATTGGTTGTTCCTCATAAGATATTCAATTATCCAGTGGTATAAACTATGAGTTTATCACATATTAAGAATAATGTATATACTACCTCAAAAGTGAAATATGGAACACATCGTGAACATGGGAGAGGTTTGGGGTAAGTTGCAATCAATAAGTTATCGTCCCAATATAATCAAGAATATTTTAGGGACTGATATATTTATGTCTTATATTCCCATTCTTTTTAAATCTCATAAAATTATTCTAAGTAGATATTCATAAGAATACGATTTAACTAAATTAGAACTCTATTTTTTGTCAGTGAATGTAACCATAGCATTTCAATTGACTCTGATCTACCTTGATGTTCTACTAAATGGATCTAACTTTCTTTGTCATTTCTTAATCTATCTCAACTCCCAATAGCTTATATTATCCAACTTCATCCTAGAATGTTGTAGTTCTATACTTATTTACATAAATGTATTTATAAGGAGACATATGAATTCTCAAGTGAAATTTATTATTGTTAAAAAAATTAACTAGAGGAAGGTTTTGATCCCAACATCCTTTTAAATCCATAGATAAAGTTCTCAATACATCTTTTAGAGTTTTAATGGCCCTCTTAGACTAGCCATTTGTATGAGGATGATATGTAGTGAAAAATATCATCTCTATATTCAACACCTGTTTAATACTTCTAAATAACTTTGAGGTAAATCTTGGATCTCAATCAGATACAATTGAGAGTGGTACTTTATGGATCCCTACCACTTATTTATTGTATATCCTATTATATTGGTCAAGTGAAAAATATTATCTGATAATAATGAAATGTATTGACTTCATAAGGAAATCAACCAATAACCAAATAGTTTTATAGCATTTATATGTATTGGGGGTCACTGTGATGAAATACATGGTGATGTTTTCCCATTTATATATAGGTATGGTTAATGATTGAATCATCTTCTTAGACTTATGATTTTCATCTGTAACTTTTTGACATACCGATAATCAATATGCATACTATGCAATATCAATTTTCCTTTTGCCTCACCTAAAATACTCTTTGAAGTCTATATATATCATTTTACTTCCATTATGGATATATAATGATGATTTATTTGCTTCATCCAATATATACTTCTTTAATTCTCATATTTAAGGGATGCATATCAAATTCACAAACCTTATCATTCCATTATGGTAAAGGTTGAACATTGGAAAAATTCTTACCATGTTTAAAAGTTACACATACTTATTTTGTGCCTCTTTAATCGTAACATGGATGTATGGTTGAAAATTAATCTATGAAAAATAATATTTATTCACTTTCCTTCTGATTTAAAGGTCTATTTGCTAAAAATCCATAAGTAGTTTATTTTTTTCAATCCTCATTATGGATAATATAGAATGATCCTTATGTACCAAAGCATTAGCCACCTTTTTCACCTTAAGAGGTTGGTAATTTATTGATTAATCATAATATTTAATCAACTCTATATTAATATATACTTCAAGATTTTATTATTGGTATATATATCACACCTTTTACTATAATGATAAATTCTCTATAATTTCAAGAAAAAAATTAAAACTGCTGGTTCTAAATCATAAGTTGGGTAATTTTTCTCATGAAACTTAAATTTGTGTGAGTCATACACTAATAACATGTCATTCTATATTAGAACACAACCCATCCCCTTCTACGATGAATCACTATATATCAAAAACCCTTTTCCACTATCGGGTAGTATGTGCACAAGTGAACTGAACAACCTTTACTTCAGTTTCTTAAACTTTTATTCACATTCAACTTTCTAATAGAACCTGGATCCATTTCACATCAACTATTATATTTAATTTTATATCCATGAGAAATTTATCACAATGTTTCGATAGTATCCAGACAATCCAAGAAAACTGTGGATCTTGGTCACTCTGGTTGGTTTGGTCCATTGTTCGATTACTTTTTTCTTAGAAGGATTCATTAATATACCCTCGCTTGTAATTAAATGCCCCAAGAATGATAATTTATGTTAACTACAATTCACATTTTCTAAATTTGGCATATAGATTCTTTTTCTTCAAGGTTAAAGTACCCAAGGACTGGTTAGGTACCACTAAGAGGGGGATCAATGGTACACTGTTTTTACAAATTCTTTCATATTTAATTCAACCTCCATGACTAATTAAAGTCCCATCCAATAATCATTAATTATTTTCCTCACCCTTTAAGAAATATTAATAATGATATCACACCACACAAGGATTTTACAAAGTTCTATCAAAAGACAAACTCTTTTTTTACAAGTTATTCCCCCCAGTTACATATTCTTCACCATATATAAGTGGTTACATCTAGGGAAAGCCTCGTTCCATTAACATTGATTCCTATAGTGTTCCCACTATAGAGTCCCATTAGAGATCAAAAGTTACCACCTACATAAGTGATCAACATAGAGTCCATTATGTCTTTCTCTAACTCCTGATTCTTACAGGAATGTTTGTATACTACCTTCTATAGTGTTTCTAGTATCCCACTATCCTTCACATACATCATATTCCCATTAATGTATTTAGCTATCCCAAATATTACCCTTAGATAGAATTATTTTTTTATCTTATGAATAGTTTTTCACTACCTTGAGATGTAATATTTATCCAAAAATAAACTGAATTTCCTGATCTACCCATGTACACTGCTTCAAGAACTTCGGTAACTGAAAATCAAGTCAACCTGAACTTTGTCACTTTCAAATAATCTTCAAATTATCTGGACCTTCACAATACCCTGATTACTTAGCATGATTAAACCCTCATTGCACTTGAATTTGCATGAATAAACCCTCATTTCACATTAATTATAATGGGTAACCCTGTCACGAACCAGGCCGGTGCGTCATCCGACCCGGCGCCCGACCCGGTCCGCGACATGGCCCGAAGGGCGTTCCTGATCCCCACGGGCTGGCAAAAAGTGTCGGGCATCAAAACAAACCAGTTGGGAACGGTTTGGCCCATGAAAAAGATAAGCAAACATAAACTGAACAAGCATATAAATAAAGGAAAACAAACTGAACAACGTGGCAGCAGAAAAAGGAATAAATAAAGAAACGCGACATACCTCAGGTGACCCCGTGGATCACCACGGTACGACAACCACTCACTTCCAAAAGCAATCCAAGACTGAAACCTGCAACTGAAAAGTAAAGTAGGCGTGAGAACCGAGATGCTCAGTAGGAAAGCCAAGAAAAACCACGCCCAATGCCCTTACCTTTAAAAAGAAATCCAATCATGCTAGTTTGAAAATAAGACATAATAAAATATTGTTTTCTCTTTTTTTCAAATTCAAGTCACAAGTTTGCATTTTCAAATAAAGCATTTTACTCTTACTATATTTTCAAATTAGGTTCCAAGCGTGCGTTAACATTTCAAAATGAAAAGAAACCAGTATGGAATAAAATGTGATTTTTACGAAACAAGTCACCAGGTATGAAACAACTGGAATGAAAGTTACATCACAAGCAGCATGTCACAAAAGAGCACTATGGGTAATCCCTATAGGTAGCTAGAGTATGTGGGAACCTAGAGACCTCGTACCTCGGTGAAACGTGGCTTAGAAGGCCACGACCCTCAGAAAACGTGGCTTAGAAGGCCACGACCCTCAGAAATTCATGTGTTTAGTTAGTGTTGTTGTTGCGTCAATCCTGCTAGACAAACCGGGACGAACCCCTGCAGTTTCATCTAGCGTACTAGTCCTGGTCACCCACCTAGATACCCAAGGTTTCCCATGTGCTCTATTTCAAAGGGTGGTGAGGTTTTATCAAAAACATACAAAGGACATAACACTTTCTTATCCAAAGTCCATTTTACCTCTCACCACCGTTCTCCCTCCTTAAGCGTATCCCCGTTTTTATGTTACATAACATCGCATAAGCCTCTTTATTCGGCACATATCACAAATCACACACTTAACACACACATCATGTTTCTACAACAACGGGGCATGCATTAAGAGGGGTTTTGTTTCACTTTCGCAACCCATTCTCAAAGTGCCAAGCGGGCTTAATTAATCAAAATAAAGATTTTTCATTTTGAACACATAATCACTCAACACTTAAGTTTCCAAAACCATTTGAAAGTTCAATTAAACAACCAAGGTGATACATATTTAAAAGCAAGCTAGAAAACATGTTTAAATATAAAAAGAAAAACATTGAAAATACTTATTACACGCTAAAATCATTGAGGAAACCACTTTTAAAGAACCATGACCATTTATGTATATACACATATATATATATATAGCTTGTGCATCTCATATAAAAGCAGAAGACGCATTAAAAAAAACACCAAGCAAAAATGGAAATTCTAATTAAAGACTAGGGCATAGGGGACCTACCTCAAACATGTCGTTATTTGTCGATGGCCACTCGAACCGACACTTAGCGCACACATGCACATGCATTTATACATATATATATATACACACCTAGATGCATTGCACATATTCCCCGCACCATGCGGGAATATGTGCAAAGAGGGCATATATATGTATATGCCTTACCCTATGCATGTACATGTAGGATTCTCAAAACCAGCAGCCCAAAACCATCGAAGCAAGGACCAGCGCACTACATAAATAATTTAATAAAATAATTAAACACCGAACAATCTACATAACGTTTCAAAATAACATAAATGGGTTTGTTCTAACGACACACCCATTTAATATAACACAAGAATTAATCGCATAAACCATAATCGTCATCTGTAACAATAGAGCTCAACAAGGGAAATCAATATCACATCGCATCTACCAGTTGGACTTTCACTCATTTCATAAACATTTGAAAATCCATTTATAAACAAATCTGAATTTTTTTTTATACATAGTTCCAAAGGAAGGCAGAAGTATATTCAAACGTACCAACATAAATCCAAGAAAACCCCATAACCATTTTATTAAACCAAAAGCCCTTTTTAAACTAGAGAAACCAATCAAACACAAGGGCACCACATGCTAAAAAATCATTTTGCCCAAAGTTCAATCATCAAGTGTATTTCAAAAATAAAACTTTTATTGACATTTTTATCAAACATAAAGAATGGATAAAACTTCATTTCAAAAACCAAGTTGCATTTTGTAAAGAAACCCTCCATTTCAATTAGAAGTGAAAACCCCATTTCAAATCATCTGAAGTCGAACCTCAATTATAAACAAAAATACCATTAAAAGATTTGATAAACCCCCTAAAAAAATTATGAATCAACTCCAAACAGTATTACTGATCTTTGAACGCGAACGCCAAAACAAAACATCGTATAAGGCCAAACACACCCCAATAATATGATGAAACAGAATTTGTAACCCTTGCGCGACATAATAAACCAACAACAAAGTTTATGAAACACAGCAAAAGGCCCAACATGGGTTTTCACAAAATCAAAACATGCTTATCAAATAAACATGCTACTAAACATATTGAAATCCTATCAAATGTCAAGTAAAAATATATTCGCACCAAGTAAACAAATAAATGAGTATGCCACATTAACCAAATAAGAGAATTAATTCATCAAACAGCAATAATACATGGAAACTCTAACCTTCGGTGTCGAATTTCTCGCAAATTGGTGCGAAACTCAAATCGTACTATAGTCGCACCGCACAGAGATCAAATTGAACCCTAAAACAAGGGATTGAACCCAAAAACATCAAAATAGAATCCTAAAACAAGAACCCTATGAGCATCAAAACCCTAAGGAGGAAGAAGGTTACCAAAGTGGGAGCTCGGGGGGTTGCGGGTCTCGGCGAGCGTGGAGGGCGAAACGGCGGCCGGAGGTGCGGCGAGCAGGCCGGACGGGAGGGAGGCCGCGAGCAGGCCAGACGGGAGGCGCCGGACGCGGGAGGCCGGACGGAGGGAGGCCGCGAGCAGGCCGGACGGGAGGCGCCGGACGCGGGAGGCCGGACAGAGGGAGGCCGCGAGCAGGCCGGACGGGAGGCGCCGGACGCGGGAGGGTGGCGCGGCGACCCGGCGGGGAGAAGGGGGTGTGGCGTAGGGTTCGGCGCAGGGGAAGGAGGGGTAGCGCGACGGGGGGGGGGAAAGGGGAGGGGTCCCGAGCGAGAGAGGGTGAGGGAGGAAGGAAAAGGAGAGAAAAAAAAAGAAGAGAAATAAAAGAAATAAAAACAAATAAATAAAAATGAAATAGAAATAAAAATAAATAAATAAAATGAATAAAAATAAATAATTAAAAATGAAATAGAAATAAAAATGAATAAATAAAATGAATAAAAATAAATAATTACAAATGAAATAGAAATAAAAATGAATAAATAAAATGAATAAAAATAAATAAATAAATAAAAATGGAATAGAAATAAAAATCAATAAATAAATGAAATCTGAAAATAATATTATATTATTTAGTAATGTTAGACACTACGCACGGTCACACACACAACCGCGCGCCATAGAACAACCCAAGTGTGTGTGTGTGTGTATATATATATATATATATAACCGGTTCAAACTGCAAATTTAAAAACTAGCCCCAAAATAATTAAAATAAAGTAGCAGGCATTGCCAAGTCAAAAACGTACATTTATCAGCAACGCAAAACTCAAGTAGAGTCCATCACGCACCTCGACATGACAAATTTAATTCCAAATAAAAATTATAGAACAAGAATAAAATTAAAAGTCATTGCCATCGTGCGGAGTTCGGGTGTGACAATTCTCCCCACCACAAAAACTTTCTGCCCCCAGAAAGTCACCAAGCCAAACGAGGAGACAAACTCGAGCTTGAAACTAAATGTGGCCAACAAAATCACAACTCGGCGTGACTTTTCACTCCATCAGTCACACCCGACCCACTCTGAGGGGAACTGAAAAGAAAAGAACCATCAGGAAACGAGGAGGGTTCTCCCCACCACAAGAACCCGACTAACACAACCGACATTGAGGCTCTTATCATGAACTAACTCTGGAACTGCTAACTTGATCCAAAAGGGAACCACCACATAGACCAAACCTCGAAAAAGGAACTTCAAGATTCATGGTGGGTCTCCCCACCATTTAAGAACTGACCAGCTGAAGCCAATTAGCGCAGAATAATACGAGAAACCTAGCACAAATCGACCCATGAACTCTCTGCATAAAGCAGACCCCAACCACATGGGGTCATCGACGAAAGACCCCAAACCGAGTAGCGGACCAAACCCCTATTCATTATCTCCCAAGATGCATGTCTCGAAAACGAGTGCATCCCAAAACAAGAACGGGTTACGCTTGAGGAGGCGCAGCTACAGGAATTACAAGAAAACATGATCACCATGCCTTTTTACAACCACGGTGGGGTATTCAAAGAACAAAGACCACAACGAGAAAAAGAGACCTTTGCGCCTCTTACAGAAAAACCGAACCTTCAAAGACGGGAGAGATGAAACAGGGAAATTCAGAACGTCCCCATTTAATAATTGGAGACAAAAATTAGACCATGGTGCCCCACACCCAATGATTCCTGACTGCGTGAAGAGCTTCGCTTCGAGACCTGTGGTTGGAGCTCTGATGTCTTGAAGCATCTGCTGCCCCGCAGTCAGGAGCTAACATTCTCCTGTCGAGATTCATCCTGACGAAGCCGCTAGCAGAACCTCTCTAGGTTTCCCAAACAGCCACACTGTCGACAAGTCTTAAATGAATGACGATAAGGAGGCCTAAAGTACCCAAACCGGCCACACAAGAAGCGAACAAGAGAGTGGCCCGACTAATAGAAGATGGAGTTGATAATGAAACTTGTCTGAGATGGATTCCTCCGGTTCGCTCTCACCGAATGGGGGAATCATCCCAAACACCAAAGGGGACCGGTCCTTGAACAATAGACGAAGACCCCACACAAGAGAAACATTAATTGTTTCTGTGAGATTATCTTTGGAGAAAAGGGAACCAACTTCTTGAGATGCCCAACGTAGGCCTTCACTATTCGTTGGCATTGCTGGAAACTCACAAGCCTTGTCGCTTCCATCACCTCCACTTCCACAAATATAAACCATCTAATGAGAGTGGTCCTAAGCACCTTCCAAGTCATACCATCATGCAATGACACTAGGGTTATCTCCTCCACCAATCCCAAGTTGCACCTTCAAATGGACCTGAACCAACACAGACTCTCTTAGCTTTAGGAGTTCCCAATAACATGAAAACACCAACGACTTCACCATGCCAGTTTGTTACCTTCAATAGATCACGATCACTATAAAAGATGGACATCAACCGAAAAGAATTCAATTACACCACCCCGCTAAGAGTCTAGGTAGAACCAACAACTAGAAGTGACTCACTAGAACTTTCTGGGACTTTTCTGGGTGGCATACTCAAAAACAAGGGGCACAAATCCGAATCAAAACTCATCATAAATCAAAATTTCACACCTCAATCACAAACGAAAGCTCAAACTCAAATCACTATTCCAACCACAATTCAGTACGTCAAAACCAAGAACTCACGAAAAGGAACACCCAACACGAAAAGAGAACGCTAAACAATTCCTCGCTCACTTTTCTAAACATTTGAAAAACCCTTTTTGAAAACAATCTTTCAGCAAACAAAACAACTTAAATATCCACCATTGATATCCCATGAAGTCTCACACATACATATCCATGTGCTAGCTCAAGCACTCATCCACTCACGTCACCAATTTCCCCACTTTCCACATGCGCACCTCAAAGTGTGATCACTCGTAGGAATACCAAGGGTAGATTAAAGACACTTATCATTTCCAAATCAGACCATTAAGCACAAAGCACAAATTCCCAACCAATTTGAAAAAAAATAACTTATCATCAAAGCAATACATTTCAAATTTCCAAAACATTTTCCAATTCACATTACAAAAAGTATAACTGAGATTTCAAAACAACTTCCAAAACACCTCTCATTTTCCCTTTTGAAACAACACATTTGCTAAAAGAAAACAATTTCCATTTCAAAACCACTTTTCCACTCTAACACCACATTCCCAATTAAAACCACCTTCACAAAAATCCATTTTCATTTTTGAGATGTACTCACACCAACCAAAATTAAGGTCAAACATAACACACATTAAAACATCCAAAAAATAAGGGACTAGTGGTTATACCAACCCGGTAACATGGCTTAGCAGACCATGCTCCGAGCGGGCATCCACCACAGGAAGTATCTTGAACCGTGCACTCGGGCTGTACATGGGTCGCTACTCCATACAAGTCTGCCGCGTAACACTGGCTCACTTCCTTGGTCATCCCTCATCCACACATACCAATCCAAAGAAGAAAAATTCAAATCCTGGACTACCCCTGGAAACTCGAGTCTCGGGACGGGCAAGGGTTCATGACGTCCTTCCCACACCTAACTCTCGAGTCCCGACACACCTAATCACCAAGCTACCTGACACCCCAAATAACAAGGGCACCTCTGATACCATTTTGTCACGAACCAGGCCGGTGCGTCATCCGACCCGGCGCCCGACCCGGTCCGCGACATGGCCCGAAGGGCGTTCCCGATCCCCACGGGCTGGTAACAAGTGCCGGGCATCAAAACAAACCAGTTGGGAACGGTTTGGCCCATGAAAAAGATAAGCAAACATAAACTGAACAAGCATATAAATAAAGGAAAACAAACTGAACGACGTGGCAGCAGAAAAAGGAATAAATAAAGAAACGCGACATACCTCAGGTGACCCCGTGGATCACCACGGTACGACAACCACTCACTTCCAAAAGCAATCCAAGACTGAAACCTGCAACTGAAAAGTAAAGTAGGCGTGAGCACCGAGATGCTCAGTAGGAAAGCCAAGAAAAACCACACCCAATGCCCTTACCTTTAAAAAGAAATCCAATCATGCTAGTTTGAAAATAAGACATAATAAAATATTGTTTTCTCTTTTTTTCAAATTCAAGTCACGAGTTTTCATTTTCAAATAAAGCATTTTACTCTTACTATATTTTCAAATTAGGTTCCAAGCGTGCGTTAATATTTCAAAATGAAAAGAAACCAGTATGGAATAAAATGTGATTTTTACGAACAAGTCACCAGGTATGAAACAACTAGAAAGAAAGTTACATCACAAGCAGCATGTCACAAAAGAGCACTATGGGTAATCCCTATAGGTAGCTAGAGTATGTGGGAACCTAGAGACCTCGTACCTCGGTGAAACGTGGCTTAGAAGGCCACGACCCTCAGAAAACGTGGCTTAGAAGGCCACGACCCTCAGAAATTCATGTGTTTAGTTAGTGTTGTTGTTGCGTCAATCCTGCTAGACAAACCGGGACGAACCCTTGCCGTTTCATCTAGCGTACTAGTCCTGGTCACCCACCTAGATACCCAAGGTTTCCCATGTGCTCTATTTCAAAGGGTGGTGAGGTTTTATCAAAAACATACAAAGGACATAACACTTTCTTATCCAGAGTCCATTTTACCTCTCACCACCGTTCTCTCTCCTTAAGTGTATCCCCGTTTTTATGTTACATAACATCGCATAAGACTCTTTATTCGGCACATATCACAAATCACACACTTAACACACACATCATGTTTCTACAACAACGGGGCATGCATTAAGAGGGGTTTTGTTTCACTTTCGCAACCCATTCTCAAAGTGCCAAGCGGGCTTAATTAATCAAAATAAACATTTTTCATTTTGAACACATAATCACTCAACACTTAAGTTTCCAAAACCATTTGAAAGTTCAATTAAACAACCAAGGTGATACATATTTAAAAGCAAGCTAGAAAACATGTTTAAATCTAAAAAGACAAACATTGGAAATACTTATTACACGCTAAAATCATTGAGGAAACCACTTTTAAAGAACCATGACCATTTATGTATATACATATATATATATATAGCTTGTGCATCTCATATAAAAGCAGAAGACGCATTAAAAAAACACCAAGCAAAAATGGAAATTCTAATTAAAGACTAAGGCATAGGGGACCTACCTCAAACATGTCGTTATTTGTCGATGGCCACTCGAACCGACACTTAGCGCACACATGCACATGCATTTATACATATATATATATACACCCCTAGATGCATTGCACATATTCCCCGCACCATGCGGGAATATGTGCAAAGAGGGCATATATATGTACATGCCTTACCCTATGCATGTACATGTAGGATTCTCAAAACCAGCAGCCCAAAACCATCGAAGCAAGGACCAGCGCACTACATAAATAATTTAATAAAATAATTAAACACCGAACAATCTACATAACGTTTCAAAATAACATAAATGGGTTTGCGCTAACGACACACCCATTTAATATAACACAAGAATTAATCGCATAAACCATAATCGCCATCTACAACAATAGAGCTCAACAAGGGAAATCAATATCACATCGCAACTACCAGTTGGACCTTCACTCATTTCATAAACATTTGAAAATCCATTTATAAACAAATCTGAATTTTTTTTTATACATAGTTCCAACGGAAGGCAGAAGTATATTCAAACGTACCAACATAAATCCAAGAAAACCCCATAACCATTTTATAAAACCAAAAGCCCTTTTTAAACTAGAGAAACCAATCAAACACAAGGGCACCACATGCTAAAAAATCATTTTGCCTAAAGTTCAATCATCAAGTGTATTTCAAAAATAAAACTTTTATTGACATTTTTACCAAACATAAAGAATGGATAAAACTTCATTTCAAAAACCAAGTTGCATTTTACAAAGAAACCCTCCATTTCAATTAGAAGTGAAAACCCCATTTCAAATCATCTGAAGTCGAACCTCAATTATAAACAAAAATACCATTAAAAGATTTGATAAACCCCCTAAAAAAATTATGAATCAACTCCAAACAGTATTACTGATCTTTGAACGCGAACGCCAAAAACAAACATCCTATAAGGCCAAACACACCCCAATAATATGATGAAACAGAATTTGTAACCCTTGCGCGACATAATAAACCAACAACAAAGTTTATGAAACACAGCAAAAGGCCCAACATGGGTTTTCACAAAATCAAAACATGCTTATCAAATAAACATGCTACTAAACATATTGAAATCCTATCAAATGTCAAGTAAAAATATATTCGCACCAAGTAAACAAATAAATGAGTATGCCACATTAACCAAATAAGAGAATTAATTCATCAAACAGCAATAATACATGGAAACTCTAACCATCGGTGTCGAATTTCTCGCAAATTGGTGCGAAACTCAAATAGCACTATAGTCGCACCGCACAGCGATCAAATTGAACCCTAAAACAAGGGATTGAACCCAAAAACATCAAAATAGAACCCTAAAACAAGAACCCTATGAGCATCAAAACCCTAAAGAGGAAGAAGGTTACCAAAGTGGGAGCTCGGGGGGTTGCGGGTCTCAGCGAGCGTGGAGGGAGAAACGGCGGCCGGAGGTGCGGCGAGCAGGCCGGATGGAGGGAGGCCGCGAGCAGGCCGGACGGGAGGCGCCGGACGCGGGAGGCCGGACGGAGGGAGGCCGCGAGCAGGCCGGACGGGAGGCGCCGGACGCGGGAGGGGGGCGCGGCGACCCGGCGGGGAGAAGGGGGTGCGGCGTAGGGTTCGGCGCAGGGGAAGGAGGGGTAGCGCGACGGGGGGGGGGAAAGGGGAGGGGTCCCGAGCGAGAGAGGGTGAGGGAGGAAGGAAAAGGAGAGAAAAAAAAAGAAGAGAAATAAAAGAAATAAAAACAAATAAATAAAAATGAAATAGAAATAAAAATAAATAAATAAAATGAATAAAAATAAATAATTAAAAATGAAATAGAAATAAAAATTAATAAATAAAATGAATAAAAATAAATAATTAAAAATGAAATAGAAATAAAAATGAATAAATAAAATGAATAAAAATAAATAAATAAATAAAAATGGAATAGAAATAAAAATAAATAAATAAATGAAATCTGAAAATAATATTATATTATTTAGCAATGTTAGACACTACGCACGGTCACGCACACAACCGCGCGCCATAGAACAACCCAAGTGTGTGTGTGTGTGTGTGTGTGTATATATATATATATATATAACCGGTTCAAACTGCAAATTTAAAAACTAGCCCCAAAATAATTAAAATAAAGTAGCAGGCATTGCCAAGTCAAAAACGTACATTTATCAGCAACGCAAAACTCAAGTAGAGTCCATCACGCACCTCGACATGACAAATTTAATTCCAAATAAAAATTATAGAACAAGAATAAAATTAAAAGTCATTGCCATCGTGCGGAGTTCGGGTGTGACAGAAATGATATATATATATATATATATATATATATATATATATATGTGTGTATGTATGTATATATGAATAAACATATTTATAAATCTACTTGTTTTGAAAACAAAACATTAATTTCAGTGTTTGATAACCTTATTTACACTCATGATATATATATGTAAACATATATACATAAACATCTATATGTATGCACACATTTAAAACATTTTTACCAAAATATTACTTCTGAAAATCAAGTAACATTACTCATATTTATAGGAGTCCAACTAAAGTTCTTTAATTACTAAAAACAATATTAGGGGGGGGAAGTCTCATGAACCAAAAAAAATTATTTTTTAATACTTAACATGAAATATTAAGGTAGAACATAAAATTATCACATTTCCAGCTCGAAAAAAATCAAAACAATATTATAAATACACTAATGATAGATTTAAATAATTTTGAATATAGATATTTCAAATTTTTATATGGTTTAAAAATTAATTATAGTTGTAACAAAATTCCTCTTGTTGAAGTATTAAAAATTATTTAAATAGACACGAAGTAACCATTAGTAGCTAACTATTAAAATTTGCATAAAAGAACTAGAAATGAATAAATTGCTTGAATTGTTTGAGAGGATTTTTGACAAAATGAACACTTTTTTTCACGTAAAAATATTTTAAATAAATCATCTTCATTGGAAAAGATAGAAAGATATGAATGCATGAAAAATGAATAGTTTTATATTTATCATTTAAAAATTATTTAAAGAACCAGGTAATAATTTCCACAAAATATATTAAGACCAATTTGTATAAAATACATGTATTTTAGGTAATACCTTAACATATTTCACCAAATAACATCTCTTACCATGTAGGATTCACAATCGATAAATGAATTTAAAAGCATTGAGGGTAATATACCACTCATAACTCAAAAAAACAAGAACATTTTTATGAAAATAAAATTCCCTTTACTTTTCAGGTGAATTCAATACTACTTGAAAGAGGGAAACAAATATTGCAATAGGGTGGGTAAATTTCTACCGATAAACTTGAAATAATTTGAATGTAAAAGAATAATTTTATATTCTAATAGCATCCCTTTACAACCACAAACAAAAATATTATTTTGAAAATTCAATTAATAAATACTACAAAATAGACTAAAACAATAAGGCATAAAATACATGAGATGCCAAGAAATGTTTTACCAAATAAAATATCTTACATTATAGTTTATTTCACCACTAACTCGCAATAGGGAAAAGAATATTTTCACAATAAGGAGAATTAGATACTACTTAATGGTTGGAAACAAATACTACACAGAAACAATTTGACCAGTTCAAACATGTTTTACAAAAATTAAATTCCCTTGCTTTGAGGATGATACTACTGCTAAGAAACAGGGAAAAAACAATTGCATAGCTGGGAAAAAAATTTCTAAAGCAAGAGAAGATTTATTTGAAAATATTTTTAATAAACTGAAATCCCCTCACCATGATAAATACATAAGAATTATTATAATACCATAATACTAATAGGCTGAAACAATGTTTCATGTAAGATTAATAAATGAAGAAACTATATTAAATGTTTAAGAAGAGATTTAAAATATTTCCCCTTAATATCATAAACATAAAATTGATTTGAATAGTATGTAATAAAAAAAATTGGCATAAGATACTTGAATCCAAAAACCATTTGAACATATTATAGAAAGAAAAAAACAGAATTCCCTTATAGTGACAATCAAGTAGCAATTCCTAGGTCTCGGATCACAACCACAAAGAGGGAAAAACACAATTTTTAGATGAACTAAACACTACAATGTCTTATATATAGAAATTTGAACACCCAAAACCATTGTTTGCATAGTTTGAATTCCTAGATTTCCCACTGATAAGAAATCCTAATTTTCCTTAGAATAAGACCCTAAATCGGACAAAAAAAGTTCACACAGAACCTAAAAAACAATTTAAAATACCTCAAACACTTTGGATTTTTCTGCATCTCCGAGATCTGAATCACCTTCAATAAAAGAGATTCTATGGAGAATGTTTCCATGAGAAACATGATGCTTGGAGCCACCCTGGGTTATCGGCACAAGTTATAGGCCGACCGACCATTGGCGGGGTGTATCGGTTTCTCCCAAACACGTCCATCTAAGAGTCCCCAGATTCCGAAACAAATCCCATCACACCCTATATAATTCCCGATAGCCGGTAGTGGTGTGCTGACTCTAAGCATTTTCATCCAACATCATAAATCGTCCTACCTGGTTAGAGAAGATGACATAAGGGGAGGGGAAATCCAATCAATTTTGAATCCTACCCCAAACCTGATTCCCCACCTATAATTTTTAATTATTTTATTGTTTTTTATCTTTTAATTAATAATTCATATATTCATATGTTTATATATATTAATGTTAATACACATTCACTCATATATATATATATATAAGTATGCTAGTTATTAAAAACTCATATTTGTCAAGTTACATAAATAATATAAGTATACACATTAATTTATTATTATTTATCAAAATAATAATTTCCATTATATAGTCTAATTTATTTTATTAAGAATAAATAAAGATTTTTTAAAATTCATATTGTGATGTGTTATTAAAAAATACACTTCGTATATTTTCTTGTTCGTAAGTAATATGATCAAAGTGATTATATCTATAACTAATTCATTATAAAAAAATTATATTTAATAAAGAATTTTTTTATTACAAAATAAATACTATTAATGAAAAAAATTATGTTTTATATAAACAATGTGTATATTTTTATTTCTTGAAAAAATAGAAAAACATTTAGTATAAAAATTTTATAATATTTTCATTAAAATAATAAATTTTAAATTTTTAAAATTACATTTTATGTGAATGAGATTCTATTTCATTTGTCTTAAAAATATAACTAAAAAAATTATTTAATATAATCAACATAAATCCTTAGATTTAAATTAAATATTCACTGAGTTTTAAAATATAAATATATGTATAAATTTTTATTATTATTATTATTTATATTTATTCAAAAAAAAGATATTACCATAGTTATACATATATACATATATTAATTAATTATCTCACTATTAAAACTAGTATTTATCCTTAAACAAAAGAAATTAATTAATATTAATTTAAAAGTGAAAATAATTTATTTATTAAAACTCAGGTCGTTACAGTATCATGCATGAATATTATCACATACATGTTTATAATTGGCAGTTATTGATGTAAAACTCTTCAAATATTATAGCTTGTGTAACTCTTCGTAGATTATTCACAGAGCTTAATGAATTTATCTCTTCACAAGTACAAGTTTACATAATTCATATCATCATTATGTGGTCATGAAAGCTAAGATATTGTATGAACTTTTCCTGGAATCCTTATAAAAAATTATATCACTCTTGAGATTCTGTTTCTCATAATTATATCTCTCAAATTTTTGTTTTTATCATATCATAATATGGATATTTCAAGCGGTATTTATAGAAAAAATTATTCCACCTTATCACCCTAAGTGAATCACCTATTTGCACCTACATGCACCAACTTAGCTCATTCTTCACAGGTTTTAAAACTTACTATCTTCACATAACGTAACTACTTGTGTGCTTTGGACTTAATTTAAATTTCATGTATGCACTTTCATATCCCCTCGTATATATGATCTCAAACCATAAAACATCAATATTCACGGTGACTATGTATTTGAACATGATTTCCTCACTCCACACATAGTGAATACTCATTATTCTTTAAAGAACACTTCATAGATCTTTTTCAATAATTTTTTATCCACTTACGGTCTCATAAAATCAATTTTATCACAAAAATGGGCTCAATTCAATCATTGGATATTCATCCATGAACTCTGGTGTATGAAAAAACCCTCAAGAAAGGATTCGTGTTAAAGAAGATCTCTAGTGTCGATCAAATAATTCAGATACAACGAATCGGACAACTAGTATTCTTTAAATTCTTTTGAAAATAGAGGAACAGTGTCATGATTTGCTTGATCCCACATTGATTCTTCACTCAGTCTTTCATTTCTTAATAATACACTTTGTTCCACTAATCATTTGAGCTGAAACCAGGTTCGGCACTCGAACACGTCTTTACACACCCACATGGGGTGAGCGCACATGTTTTCCAAATGTACGCCACTCACACACATCCTACAACTAGTATGTAACCTCCATTCCAACCCCCTAGAAATTACCTTCACTCACACCTTCAGGCAGTCTTGGTCATCACTATGCTTAGTTTCCACCAAGGATGGCTGGATAGAACCTATTTCCCACCAGTGTAGTGGCTTCACAAGGTCAATTTGGTTGACTAGGTGGTTGGAGTATTTTTTTGGTATAATTCCACCTCAATTAAAACATAGTAAAAACTCAGTGCATTCCAAGAAACTCAATTTAATATTCTCAATAAATAAATTCCCCCATTTTTTAAAATCTAATTCAAATCATCTTCAAAGTATCTTTTCCTAAATTCTAATGATAATCGATAAACATAATCACTAAGAGATATTATTCAAATTCTATAAATAATTTTCATTATCCTAATGAAATTGGAACATGTAATGGGCATTCAGAACATATCTGTAATTATAAAAATGATATTGAGGATGATTCTACAACATTCTTCCAAGAATCATCACATGTCGACTAATATTGAAATCTTCTAATAACCAATTCAGTCAACCATATTGACAAAAAAAATAATTCACTTAGAGGTAACTTCAATGTCCCCCTTTTGATGTTTTTTCAATACTTATATGTCAATATGTATGCTTTTTTTCTCCCCCTTATTTAAAATGAATAAAAATAATACATAGATGAAATATGTTCTCATATCCTTCCCATTAATTATATTCATCTCCCTTTAGGATGATACTATATATTTTCATTTTCAAAGCGGATTTATCTAGACTAATATATTTCAATATTGTAAAACCCTATGTAGAAAAAAAGAGTATATAACCACGGTGGTAAATTTTATTTATAAAAAAACATTCATGTGATACTAATATAAAATAACTTTCACTTCATACATTAGAGCTTCTTAGATAATGAAATCATGAAAAATATTTTATCTTTTAGTAAACTGAACAAACACAATAGAAGGTTCTAGTGAAAAAACATATAGATCCCCATTATTATTTCAATATCAACTCTATTTTGGTAAAAAAATCAAAATCTTTTAGATTGTGTATTTTATATTTTATTCACAATGATTTTTAAAATTTTAATATTTACTAAGTTGTGAATATTTGATAGCTTAAAATAATTTATGATCCCCCTCATGGGATGAATAGATCTCCTTCAATTCCATATTTGTTAGTACATAAGTATATATAAATATATATATATATTAGGGGATAAGGAGGGACTTATTTGTTCTTCATAAATAGAACTCTGACTGATATTTTCCTCTCAACCTTACCTTGTACATTTATGTTTTTATCTTATATTTTGAATAGTTCACCTTCTTATTCATATTATTCATTGGTTAATTACTCAAATTATTCCAATAAATTTTTTATTCATTTGGTGTCATATTCTCTACCTTTGTAAGAAAAGAAACTATATTTTATTTTGATTTAATTAAAATTTTCAAAAACTCATCTTGAACTAGGAATATAGTCATACAGTTATTCATGTCATGATAAAGTTGTTCACAAAAATTCTTTTGATTCTCTAGATCATCACCAGTGTATGACTTCTTATGAAATTAAATATCTTATTATAAAATAAATCTTTTACCCTCAGTTATAGAATTTATTAGAGCTTTCTCCATTTGATTGGACTTTTTCAATTGATCTGGTCAAACTATAAAGCATTCCTTCTTTATATCCTCATCCTTCTTGAGGGTCTCACGCTACTTCTTAAATGTACATGGTTTCCTCTCTTTTCTATTTTGAGTTTTCTTACCTTTCATATCATCAGGAACTAATATGGATAGTTTTGTTTAGAATACCTCATATCTATGACCTTTAATCCATATCTTCCACACACTTCTTCTAATAATTCATACTTATTTTGTATTATCACCTTAGATGGGTTTTTGGTCACTTCTTTATTTATTTGATAATCTGTTCTCATCTATTCACTATGGATACCCCTTATTTCATGCCTTTTTCATAGAAAATACATGTTATACCAGCAAATGTATTCTTTATATCCATATTTTCCAGAACACTAAAAATATACTCTGAATTTTGATCTTCTACTTTGTTGGTAAACCTATTTAGAAAATTCATGACTTTATCTTGTAGTAAACCAATCTAGTTTTTACCTAGTGGTAAATGATCATCCTAGAATATTACCTTCATAATTTGATGTTATGAAATTCCTATCTCTTAACTTCACAGTCCATAAATATTCTCCTTCACTATTAGTGATATCATATCTATTTTGAAACTGTTTAGGAGAAGATGTCGATTTTTATAGGAACCCTTCATCTCACCAGCCTTAGAGTACTTGGATTTTATCTAAACAGACTTGTTTAAGTCTGCTATATTTTTCTTCAACTGATGTTAGATTATTAGATACATTGATTGTATCTCAAATAGATCTTCCTCAAAATCAAATAATTTCTCCTCAAGATCACTCACCACATTTTCAATCTCAACCTACATCAGTCTACACTTATTATTCTCATTAATAAAAGATATTTATTTTCAATCATGCTTCCATTATTCAACAACAAAATAATTATTTTATTTCTCTATCATCCTCTTCTCTTTCTTGATTTGATTATTTTCTCAATAGTGGCTTCCAACTCTTCTTTCAACCTCTATTACAGATCTTTTCTAACTTATCCATCATCACTACTTAAAAAATTATATCCTTTATCAACATCATCAATGAAATTGAGTTTATATTATTAAGAACTACTAGATTATTAATTCTATTGTTCATAATTTCTCATCAAAATCCCATTTATGTTGCTGGATTGATTCTTATTTTACTACTTATTCTTTTTAAATTTTTTATATATCTCACATTCCTCATCAAATTCTGATTCTAATATTTTCTTCATGAAATTTATGAGATGTTCCCAATTCCTTTATAGTTATAGAACTTTTTTATTTTATTTTAGTTTCCTTTACATTTTTCATTTCTAATCCCACTTGAAATGAGAGAAATAAGTTCACTAAGGTCTTCATCAACTTAATCATCAATATAATCAATTTATTCCTCAATTTCAACCTCTTTGAACATTCCTTTTCTTATAGCCTCAAAGTTTATCTCACCTTTTATCCTATTTTTGAAATTTTTCATAGAGACCCAGGCTTTAATAAATAGATACTATATATTTTTATATGAATATTCATTAAATTTCACAAATACATGCCAGATAATCATAACATTTTAATGTCATTGAAAACTTGGAAACATGAACAATTGGTTCATAAGTGAGCTACATCATCCCCAACTAAAATCTTCATAAATAGCACCATTCTTAGACATATCATACTTAATATCATTCTTCATAACCTAGAGAAATTAAAAATAATAATGGGTGGGTTCAGATTCTCAGTATGGGTAAACAAGGTAGATATCAACATAACTTAAGAATAAGGGTATGAGAACATGATAATAACATCTAAAAACAAAACACTTCATGTAATATATCATAAACATGAGTCATGAAAAAAATTTGGACAGTTCATGATACATCAATCATAAAGGAATAAAATAACATAACCCATGAGGGAATAACATTTGAATAATATATAGAATTATGGCATAGAAATAATCTTATAGAAATGGTAACATGTTTAAATATAGAAAGGTTCACTCATTATGTTAAGGAAAAGAAATAAGGTGTAACATCCCAGGAAAATAAAGAATATGAAATTTTCATATTTATTAATATTTTTGAATTAAATATAAATTTTATTTTAAATGGGATGTTATATTCAAGGGCATACTTGAAACGCAACAATGGGTTTCTCTGAAGTCTTATGTTGCAAACAATGCTGAGTCATACTGGAAAATAATAATATATTATTATTTTAAATGGTAATTAATACCTAGCCATTTTATTGGTGATAATGAATATAACTAACTACAATATGATTATACTTATTTTTTAAATGTTTTTGAATTTATCCAAAAATATTTAGAGGCTTATAATGTGAATGAATCTAATTTTAAACATAATTTACTTTAAAAGGTCGATTTACCTCTTTTTGATGGAGAACCCTATTTAAATATAGTTTTGGTCACTTTTATATGTTCTATATGAAAAAATAAAATTCTTATTTAAAATTGGGACATAAAAATTTACTTTGGGTAAATTTTTGGTATTTTTTTGATAAAATTTATTTTTTAAATGAAAAGTGAAAAATGTTGTATTTTAATTCAAAACTACCTTTTAATATAGCTTATTTATATGGATATATTATCTTTCTAAATGGTTTTAAATTATAATTAGATTATAATTCTACCATTTAATCCAATTCTTGTCATTGAAAGAAATTTCACCTTGAAATTGGGCATAAATAAGTGTCAACCTTTTGATAGATATTATTTCTTAAAAACACGCTATTTGTTTTAACAATGGGAATTAATTTTAAATCAATTAAAGAAACTTCTAAGTTTTTAATTTTTTAAAATAGATATAATTTTTTAATTTGGAATATCAAATATATATTAGTCTTAATTTTTGGTATTTTTATGAAAAACTTCAATTTTTGATGAATAGTAAAACCACTAAGTAGTAGTTAAAAAACTGATTTTTTTTCTTTTAAATGAAATTGTACCGCTTATCTGAATTTAATTTAGAAAATCTGACATACATGGTTTTTATTAGTAAGTAAAATATGGTATAATAAGATGAAAATAATTTTTTGGTAAAGAATAACTTTTGACTTTTATTTACCACGGTTAAAGGTAAATAGGGTAATTCAAGGTAAAAAGAATATTATAATAATAAAAAATTGCCTTAAAACTTGTCCTAACTTTATTGGATGAGTCATGGACGACCATGGGAATCCTTCGGTAGATTTTGGGACCCCATGGAGCCACTTGGGAGTGATAATGACACTTTAGATTAATTAATTTAACGTAAAGACAAAAATAACACAAACAAATAACTTTTAATAAATTAATTTTTACATGGGGTTATATAAGTTATATTTTTGACCATAAATATTCATTGGAAATATAAAACAATTTCTTACATCAAGGTAGTTTTTTTATAATTTTTAGACATCATATAAATAAAATTATTTGTGACACAAAAATGATGCAGTATTTACCTCATTAATAAATGATTTAAATAAATAAGATTATAAATATTAAAATAGCATTCAAAACCTGTCCAATTCTTATTGGATGAATTTATTTCGACCATGAGTCATCTAATATTTTACTTTAATGAGTTTGGGACCTTTATAAACCGAAAATAATTATGTAATAAAATATTATTTTCACACTTTCCTAAAGAACTCATCCTCCCCCTTATAAAAAGCCCTCACTTCTAACCCATTAATCACACCCCTCAAGCTCCTTGGATAGTCCAAACCCTGCCCAAATAATCTCTCAAGATCCATATATTCTTTATAGAAGCCTTACCATAGGCAGAAGGCACTTCCAGAAGTCCTTTTGGTTCAAACCAAAGGGAGTTACCAGAATTAAAGGTAACAGTTTCTCTTAAATTCTTTTCTTTTATTTTACTTCTCCAACCCCTAAACTCTTTTTATTCCTTTTATTTTATAAAAAAACCAGTATCCTAAATATACTATAATGTTTTTATAATAATTATTATAACTACACTTACACACACCTCCGTCTAATGGGTAAAGAACATACTGTTTCTGTGGACGACAAACTACTGCCTCACGAAACGATGATTGTTAAAATATCTCCAATAGCCTCTCATGGTGGCCATTATGAAGTAAATATATTTATATATGATATATATTATATTTATATTGTTTCTATTCTTATGTATTTTTTATTTATATAATACCTTTATGGTTTCCATAGTGGGTAAATACGATAATCTCATTTGAGGAAGTGTAGACTACGACCCCCTCAAAGTGATATGAATCATTCATGTCTTATGTGGAACATATAAAGGGTATAGTTAATGAAATTATATATGATATTATACTTGAATTATAATATAATTATGTATCATTATTTTTAAATTAAATTACAATAGGAAATAGAAATGGAAGTAGCCTTCATTTGTACTTACGGCTTACCGTCTCCATGAATGGTACATATCATTTCTTATCTCCAAATGTTATATAATATTCTAAATACATGAATATACTGGATATATATGATATATATGATATCTAAATCATGATTATAATTCTGGATATAATGAAATTTTGACCACATGAACAACTTGTAATTATATGAAGTCCATTTTTGACTTAAGTACCAAATATCAACAAAACAACCATTATTAACTTAAATGATTACATAATATTTATAACATGGTAATAAGTTATTTAAAAGGAATTATAAACTTGAAAAAAGTTCTTAATCAAGTAGAAATTAACTTTAGTTTATTATTCAAGAGATTAAATAACGAACGGGTCAAGTCGGACACGAGGTAAGGGGTTTTTTATCTCACTTTTAATTCCGTGAGATTTCCATTGTTCGCCACTTATTTATTGAATGTGGTATATTGTGTACTATAATTTGATATATATTATCATGATTAAGTTTATATCCATGTTATTATGTGATTAAATTGGTGTTTATTAACTTTTGTTAATATGACTCATTTGATTACAATGTGGTAAGGGGTTTTCATCTCACTTTTTATTCTCGTGAGATTCATGCAAGATTGCCACTATTTTCTTTTTGTGTGGTTTATGTACTTCCCATGATTGTATTAATTGTATAATATACTTAAATTTATGGTTATTTACATCTTCATGGTATGACCCATCTTTCATGGTGTGTATGTTTTGTAAGTTATGAAATCAGTAACGGAACCTTTCACCCTCCTCTTTTTAAAAGACTTGTTTTTTATATGTATTTTAATTTATATCTTCTAATGTTAGGATATATTATTATATATCCTTAATGAGGTAAATTTTATTTCCAAGTTATGAGATACCCTTTTCTATCTCATAAAACTATTTTATGAATTTTAAAGTTGCATTGTTAGGCTCTCGAATTTCTATAAGGGAACTTCTTAACCCAATTTCAATTATTTGGGTTAAACATATACTTCTTGATTATGTCATGTTATAAATATGTGTGAATGACCTATGATTTTTTCACACTTAATATCCACTTATATTGAGTGTATTCTTATTTTTCACACATAATTATGGAATTAATTTATCCTTAATCTAAGGATACCGGCTTTATAAGGGATTTTGTCTCATTTTATATTCCCTTGATACTTCATTGTTGTTATGCACCAATTTACTTTTATATGGTGTATATAATGCCCTTTGAAATATTATATCAATAATATCCTTATTCTCATGATATTATATGTTTTGTTTTATTCTATTCTTCATTTATGTTTAGTCAAGTGTTTCTCAAGTGTTACGAGACTCTTTAGATAAAACATCATTTTAAAAGCTTTAAATAATTTTTCTTATAAATATTTTTCATTAATGTCCATGTTTTCAAAATGGTTTTTAGTATTTATTTATATGAAAATTAATGTTTTAAAACTTTAATTCCTTTAAAAGATTTAAAGTGGTATGGGACACTTTGATTCAATAATCTTTTTATTAAATGTTTTAAAAGGTTTTGAAAATGGCTTGATTAAGTATTGATTATATAAATATCTTGAAATGATATATTGTAATTACAATGTGGAAATGTTATTAGTGAAATTTTTATATTTACAATATTTTATGTGGTATGATTTTATAATGGTACTTGGGCATTTTACGGGTGGTTACATGATAAACCAAATGATGGGTTGTGTCGTGATAAACCAGGACGGGTGGTTACATTATAGCCTCCAATGCATTGGGTATGGAAGTCGGCCATATGACTATTCTATTTAGTGATATGTGTGGAAGTCGATCGTATAGTTATTACATTTACGTATGTTTATGTCACAAGTTATCTATATATGTTATATGTGCTTTCTATGGGTTTTATGGTAATATGTTGGTTACAAAAGGGTAAGAAATAATCTTTTATTCATAGAAGAGTGTTAACTACTTCATAAAGGTAAAAAGTATTACTTATTATAAAGTATTCATGGGTTACTTGTTGTTTTGAAAAAAAACTCGTAGGTTTCCTTCTTTATGTATCCCTCACTGTGATTTTTTCTCATCCCAAGTTTTTGAAATATTTTTCACAGGACATGAAGAGGAATAGGGACAAGGATGTGATCAAGGAAATTTCATGATGTCTAAAATTTAACACCCCCAAATGATAAAGGGTTAAATGAATAATTGATATGACTCATGTCAACAAGGTGAACCTTCTTTTTCGGGAACCTGCTTGATTAGAACTTCATTGTTAAGCATTCTTGGCCTGGAGCAGTGATCAAGATGGGTGACCTTCTGGGAAGTTTCCCAGGGTGTGTGTGAGTGAGGACAAAGCACACTGGAAAGGACATGTGTTGTCCTGTGGGGACTATCATTAGTCAGATAACCTGTTCAGGCACGTGGGTGGGACCTAGGGTGGGGCCCACGTGTCTGTGGGGCAACTGGTGGGTGGGGCCCAGTTGTCACATTTGGTATCAGAGGAGGAACGCGGCCTTAAGTGTGGTACACTGCCTGGGTTGAGATGTAGGGCCCACAACGAGGACGTTGTGCTCTAAAGGGGGTGATTGTAACACCCTCAAATGATAAAGGGTTAAATGACTAATTGATATGACTCATGTCAACAAGGTGCACCTTCCTTTTCGGGAGTCTTCCTGATTAGAACTCCATTGTTAAGCATGCTTGTCCTGGAGTAGTGATCAGGATGGGTGACCTTCTGGGAAGTTTCACAGGGTGTGTGTGGGTGAGGACAAAGCACACTGGAAAGTACATGTGTTGGCATGTGTGGACTATCATTAGTCAGATGACCCGTTCAGGCATGTGGGTGGGCCCCACGTGTCTGCGGGTCAACTGGTGGTACCTGGTGGGCCAGGACCCGACGGCCATGTTAAGGCGTGGTGTCTGTGCTGTCGACAAAGCACACTGTAAAGGACATGTGTTGGCCTGTGTGAACTATCATTAGTCAGATGACCCGTTCAGGCATGTGGGTGGACCCTAGGGTGGGCCCCACGTGTCTACGGGGCAACTGGTGGTACCTGGTGGGCCAGGACCCGACGGCCATGTTAAGGTGGGGTGTCTGTTCTATCACTGGGACCCAGTTGTTACATAAAACATGGAATTGGACATGTTTCTTTTTAAGAGTTCATATTTTATGAAAAAAATAGATACTGAGTAGTAGTATCTAATTATAATATTCAAGTTAATATGTACTAGTTATAGCCTAATTCTCTAAAACTCTAAACCTGAAAAGATCCTCAATGTGAATTCTTGATTTAACTCAAGATTATGAAATGTTTAAGGCTGGGTTCTTATATAAGTAACTCACATAAACTTATAGACATAAAATTAGTTCCATCCATAACATTATGGACATGAAAGAAATTCCACACATAACCTCATATACATGAAATAAGTCCCCCTCATAACCTTATGGATATGAAATCGTCTCTATGCATAACATTGGGAACATTGAATCAGGTTCACGCATTACATAATTAACTCAAGAGTTATCCAACATTACACAATGCATTTGAGGGAGATATAGGTCCCACATATTATATAACGAAAATCGTATATATGTGTTCCACAATATCATAAAACATTCACCATATTAAAACCCATGATAATAAATGGGTTTCATAAACATTTCATTATATCACAACACATGGAAAAGGAACAAGTTCCATAATCATTTCATCATAATAATGAAAATCCAATCAAATAAATAATAATAAATGTATTATTGAATCATATCTCTATTAAAAATTCTTGTGGAAAATAGACATTCCCCTTTAAAAATAGCTTTTTAAAACTAAAAAATTATAAAAAATTGTAAAAATACTTCACTTTGAAAATAACTTTGGGATATTATAAAGTAATATTTAAATAAATTATTGGTTATTATGGAGGAAAATTTTGTCTATGTCATACAAGTTAAAACAAAGATTTCATTTACAATTTCAGAAAAAGTCAAAGGATCCTTCATTATAAAATGAAAAGAATATTACTTTTTAAAACATTTTAAAAAAATAAAAAAATGGGTAAAAAATTATTTAAAAATAATTTTATTATAGTAAATACTTTCTTTAAAACATTTATAGAAAACATATATATGGAATGAAAACAATTTTTGATCAAAGAGAGAAGTAAATTTGATTTTTACTAAAAAACATATTTCTGATCTCTTGGGTACTTAAAGAGAGGAAAATGAAAGGAAAAAATTTATTATCAAGAAATAAAAAGAGGAGAATAAAATTCATGACTTTATTGAGAGATATATTATAATATATATCATCAAAAACTTAATCATAAACAATCTCAATGTACTATGATATTGAATTATAAAATTATTTCCACTTTTATAACATTTGAATCGTAATCCCCATGAAATAATAACATAAAACAAAACATTAGATATCTTGAGAACAAATATATTCATTATATAACCTATAAAAGTTGAATTATATACACCTCATTAAATAATATAGGTTCATAACATAACTTATGTCCAAAATAAGGAAATTCAAGACAAAAATATCTTACCTTAAGTCTCAAATTCATTCATACATGTTTGAACCTCCTATATAATGAATATAGGTTTATTATACATCTATCAAATAACTATAATTATATATATAATTCCATATGTGATTTATTTATGATCATTTATTACCTTTTTATTAATAATTCCTTGTAAAAATCATGTTTTGGTTAATAACTGCTTCATTTTTCATGGATGTTTTGGTTTGGTATTTTTAGTCCTTTTACTATGATCATGGATAAATTATATCTATAATGTTATCCATGAAATAAATATCATATATATTCATTATACATATATTTATAATAATCCATTAATGTTATATATAGAAAATCAATCACATCGTTCATGGAGAGGGTAGGTCGTACGTACGCATGAATGTTGTTTCTATTTCCTCGAATGTCAGAATGAATGAGAGATAAATAATAATTCAAATTTATAGAATCACTATTATGAAATATATATCACATATAGTCATTAAAATATTATTTATTACCTACCATGTAAAGTATAAGTGAAAAATGAATCACATATCTTCATGAGGCGGTAGTCCTTTGTTCACACGAGTGACATCATCATATTCCAAAATAATGGAAAGTAAGAAGTTATATGTGATATTATAACTCTAGAAGTATAATTATTTCATAAATATCATATAAATAGGTTAAATACATTATTATATCCATCCATAAGATGTGGTGATGGAAAAATAATTACACTAGTTTGTGAGGAAATATTATATCATACACATGATCAATGGCTTCATTTACCATTTTATGGAAGAGGATATGGATATTTTCACAAAACAATCAGAATTCAATCCATCCCAAAAACCATCCAGGTACACGACAAAGTCTGAGAGGCATTCTTCATCCTCTTGAGATGGTTAATAGAATCAGTCATCAAATATAATCCATGTGGGAATGATTTATCCCATGAATAAATAGATATAAATAATAAAAATAGAGTACACAGAAAAAATAAAAATATACTAACAAAAATAAATATAGCCAGATCTATATACAATGGTAGCTAAGAAAAATAAAAAACAAAAATAGAACCAAACTCAAACCAGAACCCGGTCGGATCTCCATGGGACCTTTTGGTCAACACCAACCATAAGACCAACCAGCTCCAAGGGAAAACCTGAACCATAAACTTAAACCTACAAAACAGATCAATCATACCAATGATGAGTGGAAAAATTATGGTGTGATCATAAAAAAATCAGTAGGTAAGAACCATATAATCCATGCACTTCCTTTACAAAAATAGTCCATAAATATATTTTGAAATACATTTAGGAAAATAATTTTTTATCATTTTAAAGAACCAAGCACATCTTTCTAGGAAAATACACTTTAGAAAAAAAACCACCCATCCTTACTTTCTTAAAAAAAGATTTCCATTTTAAAAACCCAGTTCAAGAACCAAATCCTAAAGTAGAACAAACCCAAGTGATCAAAAGTGTTAGGTAGTAAATTAAATAGACATTAAAATAAGGAAAATACTTTAAAATAACATAATCAAATACTGTATAATTAAATAGAATATATAGATATGTAATTATAGTAATTTTCTAAACATCTATAGGATAATTCCCTGGATGTACTCAGTTCAGACTCACCCGTTGGAATATGGTACAGGTCCATATTCTATAACCAACCTAGATACTCTAAACTATCCCAACTAGTGGAATAGCCCACCTAGCCTCTCAACAAGTCCAGGGTGTACCAGTCCGTCTAATTCGGACCAGCAAGAAACTATTAATAAACACCCTATATGAAGCCTATGAATCCCATGATAGTAGTAAAAGTATATTGAGGAGTTCTTAGAAGATGTGGAATAAACCAATAACCCACATATTACACCTTTATTTCCTATACCAAACTCTTTCACTACCTATGCAGAGGCCCTTTCATTGAATGTTCAACCATAGGGTGCCCATTATGCATCACACAATTCAAAAGTTCCAACCTAGCCTACACAATGTGATTTTTAAAACCCCTTTTCAAAAACTATTTTCTAATCCAATGTAAAAAACACTACTCAATATTTGAAGATGAAAAAAGGGCCTTTATACTATTTTGTTACCAAACCACATTTGAATGTAAAAATGGTCCAATCCTTGAAAACTCATTTGAAACCACCTTTGAATTCATTTGAAACCCATGTGTAAATTTAGAACCCATTGGATTTTTGAAGAAAAATATGGAAGATCAGTGGAATGAAGAGGTGGAATGGGGAAAGGTTTTTTTAAAATCTGGTGTTTAAGGTAGACATCGAAATTGAAATACATTACCATTTGTGTGCATATCCATATGCATGAATCCAATGGAACATCCATGGTAAACCATGAGAATACCCAAAAACCAATTTATAGACACACCACTTTTATTTCCACCCATCATGACATATCATCACATAAGTATGAAACTAAGAAAAGGCACCAAAAACCACACACCAAAATCTAATTCTAAGTAAACCAAATACTAGAGCCTAACCAAGTCCAACCAAAATCCAAAATACTGAATTTCTTTTTAAAAGTCGAATTTTCATTTCATCGAACACCTTGACTACATATATATACAGGTATAATTAAATAAAACCATTGAGAACCCATTTTCATCAAATTTACACCATGAAAACACTAAAACAATTTATTTTTTTAAGGTGAGGGTAGAAGCCCCTTTTTATTGAATCAAAAAACACAGAGAAACAAAGATAGTAGAACAAGTTAGAATATTTCATCAATGCCCCTATCACAAGGTCCAAATATTTATTCTAATCTTCTCAGAAACCTTCATTCTTTATCCTTAAAAGATCGCCAATCCATTCCCCAACCGTGACCACGTCCATGACCCCTGCAGTGAATAGCTTATAAATCCCAAGCTTGCTGAATAAGAGTTTCAATGTCTGTTTCATCCAAGTCGAAGACCTCAAATAATGCCTCATCCTTCCTTTTCACTAGTTCGACCCTTCCATGTCCCCTCTAGTGACTTATAGCATGTTGTTCATGCTTCCAAAAGCTAGCTTTCTTCCAAGAGTCATCCAACTCATCATCTTCTATAGTTGGGTGTTAGGATTTTTCCACTGGAGGGATATGTTTTGAGTCACTAGAATGTTTCATTGGAGTAGAGACCAAGCTGGTATTTTTTCCCTTGGGCACACTAGGATATCCCTAGGTTTTCCAGCATGAGAAACAACAAGATCCACCTTCACATAACTTTTATCTTGGTTAGGATAAGGTGTATTTCATATAGGGGGTTTGGGAGCCACATGATCTCTTACAATTGCACTGTCCACTTCCTTGGAGGGATATAGATCTTACATTACATCCTAGATAGTAGGAGGTTCTTTACCAGGTACTATTTCAAAAAAGGATAGGGTACCATCCTCAAAAACATAAGGAGACCCCAATGGAAAAGAATAGGAGCCACCCTCCTTAGAAAAAGATCCTTCACTTTCCACTCAGATATTAATACCCTCAATTTCACTCATCATTGAAGGTTTCATCATACCAGGCAGGGGGGAGATCTAGACCTCTCTCAATAATGTCAACCCATTGGATAATTATTCCCTACTTAGGTTTAGGGGGGTTATAACATATATGGAATGCTTTCCTAGACTCATGTTTTGACTAGGATTGGCATGTTTCTTCTAAGCCTGAGTATTCAAGGGTTTATCTTTTCTAGAGGAACCATATTTCATGCACTTATTCCTTTTATAGAACTAATTGTTATCATGTTCTCATAACGAAGAAAAATCACAAATGATGTACCTTCTACAGTTTGATGTGTCATGTCCAATGACCTTATATTATGGGCAGAATTGGGGAAGGTTCTCAAATTCAATTTTCAATTCAAGTTATTCCTCATCAGTATAAAGGTAAACCTTATCTATAAAAATGGAACATAAATCAACTTCCACTAATAATATAGCATAATAAACATATCTAGACACTTCATTTCACTTATCCATTTTTATTGGAACCCCTATTGAAAAAGAAATTTCATAAAATATCCTAGGATGCCAAAGAATCCAGTTGAAACCAAATACTTTAACCCAAGTTTGAACTAAAGTGTTACCAATTTCTAGAGGATTGAACTTGCGGTCTCATTCTTGAATGTGCAGCAATCCAGGCTTGAATGAAATATAACCATAGCCCCATGCACGCGTCTTTAGTTCTTCAGAGGGGAAGAGCAAGTGAAAGAAACCCTTCCCTATAGAGATGCACTTTCAGGAGGCGAAGCCCCAGATATCCAACAATCTCTTGGTAATATGTGATTATAATCTATTCAAATAATTCATAATGTTTTTTAAATAAAATTTGGATTAACCAAATCATATCCCCTAGGAGTGTCAAACAAAGTGTGCAATAAGGTCACACTCACTATGCACTGGAATGATGGATAACATATAATTGACTAACTCTTTTTTAGGGTTACATCCTCTATAGTCATATATTAAAAACCATTTCTACTTTTAGTATCCAGGCAGGGATTCATTTCTAGGAAAACTACATAATCTATTCCTTACCAAAACATTAAGATGTTATCCTATACTTAGGCCAATCCTAAGGGTTCTCATTAAAGTTTTCTAATCCTAGTTTCTAAAGGTTAACTAAATCTATCCTATGATACCAACTATAGTGACACAGTATTTCATAAATATATATTATATCTTTTTATATTAATATTCATTACATTTCAAAAATACTCACATAATGATCTTAATGGTTTAGTGTCTTCAGAAACTAGGAAACATAAACAATTGGTTCATAAGTAAACTACATCATCCCCCACTAAATTATTCATAACTAGAACCCTTCTTATATGTGTCATACTTAATACCTTTATTCATAACCCATGGAAATGAAACATACTAAAGAGTGATCTTAAATTATCAGTAAGGGTAAACAAGGGAGATATAAACATAACCTAAGTATATGGGTATAAAAACATGATCACGACATCTAAACACCATACACTTCATGCCATAGATCATAAACATGATTCATGGAAAAAATATTGGTAGTTTGTAAGACATAAATCATAAAGGAATCAAAGAACATAATCCAAGAGATCATAAAATTGAAACAATACATAGAATTGTGCCATACACATAAGCTTACAAAATTGTGAACATTTTTAAATATAGCCAGCTTCACTCATCTAGTTAATGAAATAAAATCAAGACCTCAAATAAACTTATAGACATGAAATCAGGTCTATGCATGACATTGCGGACATGAAATCAGTTTGATGCATAACCTTATTGACAAAAAATCATGCCCATTAATAACCTTATTGACATGAAATTATGTCCATGTATAAGATTATGGACATGAAATTTGGTTCACACATTACATAAATAAATCATGAGTTATCCTTAATTACCAAATGAATTATATGGACATATGGGTCCCACACATCACATAATGAAAATAAAGCATATGAGTTTGATGGGATCATAAAACATACATCATATTAGATACCATGAAAATAAATGGGTTTCATAAACACTTCATCATATCATAACCCATGGAAAAGGAACAAGATTCAAAAAAAAGTCATCATCATAATCATAAACAATTCAAAAAAAGAATAATAATAGTATCCTTGGATCATATACCCAGTAAATCATAATTAACCTTAAATCATTTCTTCTTAGATGTAAAATTATTTTGAAGTATCACTTGGAACATTTCTTGAGAAAAATAGCTTTTCCACTTTGAAAATCACTTTTTAAAACTAAAAAATTTTAATAACATTTTCAAAATAGTTTTTCTTAAATAAATTATGATACTTATAAAGTAATATTTAAATAAATTATTTGTCATGATAGAGGAAAATTATGTTCATTTCATACAATTTAAAATAAATATTCCTTTTAAATTTTCAGTAAAAGTCAAACGATCCTTGTTCGTAAAATGAAAAGAAAGTTCATTTTCAAACCATTTTTGTAAAAATTAAAACATGGGTAAAATTTTATTTAAACAATAAATGTATAATATTAAAAAAATTCTTTAAAATATTTATAAAAAAATAAGTATATGGAAGAAAACTCATTTTCGAGAGAAGAGAGAAATAAAGTCAGTTTTTCCTTAAAAACATATTTTCGATATCTTGAGTAATTAAAGAGAGGAAAATGAAATGAAAAAATATATTCTAAAGAAATACCTATATTATAATAAAATTTATATTTTTATTTAGTTATATACCATAATATATCATCATCAGAAACTTAATCATAAAAAATCTTGAAAACAATGATATTGTATTAAAAAAATATAACCACTTTAGTAACATTTGAATCATAAGCCCCATGAAATAATTAAATTAAACAAAAAATTAGATATAATTATAACAAATAAATTAATTATATATCCTATAAAATGTTTAGTATATACAAATCATAAAATAATATAGGTTCATAACATAATTATATCCCAAAGAAGGCAATTTGAGATAAAAATATCTTACCTTATGTATCGACTTTCTTCATACGCATTAGAACCTACTGTATAGTTAAAATAGGTTTATTATACATCTAATATATAACCATAATTATATATATCATGTCACATATGATTTAATTATGACATTTTATTGTCCATTTATTAACAATACCTTGTCCAAATAATGTTTCAGGTAATAACTGCTTCATTTTTCATTAATGTTTTGGTTTAGTGTTTTTTATCATTTTAATTTCATCATGGTTCCATAATATCCATAATTTTAACCATTTTATAAATATAATAAATATTAATTATATATATATTTATATTAATCCATTGAATTTAGAGATAGAAAATGAATTACATCATTCATGGAGATGGTGGGTCGTACGTATGCATGAACATTGTTTCCATTTTCTTGATGGTCAGAACGAAGTAAAGGTAAATAATAATTCACCATTATAAAATAATTGTGATTTAAAATATATCACATATATTAAATAAATTTATCTTTATTTCCTTTCTTTTAAATCATAAGTGAAAACCAAATCACATCGCTCCGCAAGCTAGTTGTTCGCTATACACACGAGCAACAATATCGTATTCCCATGGAATGGAAAATAAGAAGGTATATGTTATATTGTAATTCAATAAGTATAATTATGTAATAAATATTATATAAATTTTTTAAATATGTCATTATATTCAATGTTTATAGGTGGTGATGGAAAACAAATTACATTGGTTCGTGATGTGGCAGTCCTCCATGCACACGATTGATGGTTTTATTTCCCATTTGATGGAATATGAGATCGATATAGGTTATTCCACCAATGTAAAAACATCTCATTATATGGTAGATAATTTTTTTATTATATTTTCATTATTAGGTCATGAATGATTTTGGAAATAGAAGAAGTAAAAAATAAAGAGCTTAGTGAAGACAATTACCTTTGCTTAGAAAAACCTCCTTTGGATCTATTATTATGGACACCAAAGTTTGTATTTTGGGAGTACCAGTATCTATATGATGTGTATAATGATTTTTTAAAGTATTTTGGTAGTTTTTATTCAAACCAAATAGATTATGATATGTGCATATGTGAGTTCAGGAAGTTCCCTTTTCTAATTAAGGAGTAGTGTAATTTTTAAAAAACCCAAAACTATTCAATAATGGGAAGTCACTGTCACCCCAATTGCCTCTAAAATTGATAAATAATGGATTTTAAGGATTATAGGGTTGATAGAAAACTCTAAAACACACATAAATTGTTTAAAACATGTTATTATTTAGCCTTTAAGTTTACCCACTTTTACCCCTTTCAGTTTTCACCACAATAACTAGTTTTTGTTTATTTACCTAGGTAATTTATCCTTTAAGACTAAAAATAAATGATAAATACTAGAAAACTTGGAAAAATTTATTATAAATAATAAATAAAATTTATAAAATAAAAATCCTATGTTTATGTTCAAATAATTTTAACAAAAGCAAATTTAATGCGCAAAACCATATTTTAACATTAACCGCAATAATTAATTTGTAATATTTTTACTATCCATTATGACTGAAAATAAAATTGAAATTATTATATAATATTAATTATTGTGATTAAAAATGTTTAACCTATTTTTATAAATTTAATTCATATAAGTTTAAAAGTTTAATTTAAAATTAAACCATCAAACATAATGAAAAAATGGTATTCTAAAGGGACAATTTTCATAAGTATAGAAATATTTAACAGAAAACATTAATATTAAATTGAATAAAATGACCTAAATTGGATTAATAAATATATAATTTAACTAATATTACTTTTAAAACCACCTAAAAACAATTTTATGTATTGAAATTCTTTAAAATAAAAGGCAATTCATAATAAAAACCTGTATTTTTTACTTTTCATCGAAAATTTAATCATTTCAGAAAATTACTAAAAATTAAATATAATATAATTTTTATATTCGGATTTCAAAAATGAAGTTAATTTTTCAAAATAAAATTTATAAAATTGTAAAAAGTTAATTCTAAAATAAGTGTCTAAAATACGACTAAACTGTCTTTTTAGAGAAATGTAGTTTTTAACCATAAAATTGGATTTCTTATTATCTTATGCCAATAAAAAATAAGATGAATTTTAAAAAAAAATTGAGTATATGATATATAAGTTTCATAAAAATAATTCACCAAAAGTTATTGTTTAAATTTATTAATATAAAATGAATTTTTTCTCATAAAAACAGTTTTCCATAAAAAGATTTCTTTTATTTTCAAATGAATTTTATTTTCATTTATAATTAATTTATAACCAAAGAATTCATTCTATATTCATGTGTGAACTGTATATTTTAAAATATAGTTAATACAATTCATACCCTCCATTATAATGTCTAGGCTATAACTATCATAATAAATAATAATATTTTAATAGTATGACCTATTTCGTTAAAACTCAATGTTTCTTATAACACAATCTATCAGAAAAATTGAATTTATTTGAAAAATATATTTCATAAAATCTTTGGGTTTTATATTTTGAGTATATCATTTCATTATCAACAAGTATTTTTTGTTCCTTATCTAGTTAAATGTCTTCCATAACTTCTAAGGTAGAAATCTTGGGATCAAATCAATCTATAACTTCTTCACAATTATTGAATCATCCATATTTTCACCAAATCCCTAGATATTACTTACAATATCATTGACTTTAATAAAATAATCATCAATACTTTAATTGTCTGTTATTTTAATATCCTAAAATTTGATTTTATATATTTATAACATAGCTTCATTGACTTTAATATTTCCTTCATAACTACTTATCAGTTTATCCTAGATCTCCTTGGAAATTTGGAGACCCATCACTTTATTATATATATTTTCTGATAAATACATCAATAAGGAATTTTGACCTTTTCCATAAAATTTAATATTTCTTATATTTTATTTATTCATGGTAACATCCTCAAAAATATTTGGGAATCCCACTATTACTACATCTCTCACTTCCAATCCAAGAGATAGGAGTTAAGTTAGCATACCATTCATCCATCTGTGGTAATTCTTTCCATATAAATGTGGTACTCTTTGACTATGAACTAAATTATATTCCTATATTTTTTATTATTTTCCTAGTTCTTTAGATATTAGCTTACTCTTATACCAATTTAACTACCCTATAACAATTTAGGTACCACTGAGAGGTGGGGGAATTAGTGCTATATTATTTTTAAAAAATTATTCTATTGTAATTCAAAATTTATGACTGATTAAATTCTTGATCCCTTATCTTTAATTCTCAACATATCTATGTGAGAAAAAGTAAAAAATATATCACAACACAAAATGATTTTACAAGTCTTGGTCAAAATATATACTCCTTGTTGTAACTAGTTATTACCCCCAGGTTATAGATTCTTTTCTATATAAATGTGGTTACATCCATCGAAAGTATCATTCCCATCAACACTGTAACACCCTGAGTTTTTATAGACCTTTTTTAATGAATTAATTTTCATTGATGTATTAAATTTCACTAAGTTAAACATTCCTCTCACATGGAACCAACTTGGCCTGTACTATACGCAACATTGACTTGGTGTGTGTAACACGCAACACTGAGTTTCTACTAAACATCACTTTATTGTCATAGTTATTTAAATGAGATATTTATAACCTAGGCATTAAACTTAGTAATATTAATAGTAATAACGACATTTCAAATATTTTTTATAAAAGTTTTATATAAATAGAACATATTGATAAGTAAAAATATAATTTTTGGTAAAGTCTTTGTATGTTTAAAAATATTACTTTCTCAAATGAATCGTTTTTCATGTCCTTCAGTCAAAAGAAATAAAAATGAATTTTAGAAAATTTCAGAAATTGAATTTTATAAAATAAAATTTATTTTTTAATTTATAACTTTTAAATTATCATATGGTAATTTTTTTATATTTTTCTGAGAAACGTCATTTTTGGAAGAATAGTGAAAAATACTGAATTTTAATTCAAAACTGCTTTTTCATATAATTTATTTATAAGGATAAATTATATTATAAATTTATTTAAAAGTTTAATTAGATAACATTTTTATCAATTAATTTAATTTACATTATTATAATAAATTTCATTTTGAAATCGGGTATAAAAACTTAGCAAATGTTTGGATGTTTTAACTTTAAAAAAACCCACATTGTCGTGTCATCTACGAGATTAATTCTAAATTAATTTCTTCCACTTTTATGTTCTGAATTTTTATAAGTGGATTATATATTTTTAATCATAATAATTTATAATTTATCATAATTTCAACTTATTTTTGTCCAAAAATAATATTGGAAGCAACTAAAATTAATTATAGTTATTAAGGTAAAATTAAACTTTACAATGGAATAAACCTTAAATCTAAGGGCCCAAATGACCTAAAAAATTATTAATAACCCATTTTATAGAAAAAATTTTTCTATAAACCTTACATTATTGATATTTCTCGGTTTTATGACATTTGTTAGGCAAAAACTTGGGTACACCTAACATATTTTCAAAAATGCCAAGTGTGTCCCCTACCTTCCCTATAAAAGAACACTGCCTCTACCCATTATTCACACCTATAAAACCAATTAATTGCTTCAAATATCTAAAAAATATACTTATTAACATACCTATATTCCTAATTTAATCCTCCCTTTGTTCATAAAGCCTTCCAAGGAATACCTTTGGTGAAAACCAAAAGGAGTTACCGGATTAAGAGGTAACACCCTCCATCAAACTCATTTATTTTATTTCCTTTCTCCAATCTTTCAATTATAATTATTAAATTATTATTTTAAAACAATGATATCATAAATATACTAATATTTTGTTATAATAATGTTTTTACCTACACTTACACACACTTTCATCTAATGGGCAACGAACATATTGTTTATGTGTACGGTAAACTACCACCTCACGAAATGATGATTTTTCATTTTTCCTTTACAACCTATCATGGTGGTAAATATGATGTAAAATATATTTATATATGATATATATGATATATATTATTTATTTAAACTTATTTAATTATTTTAAACCATGTATCTTTATACTTTCCATTTTCTGTAAATATGGTATCTTCATTTGTGGAAGTGTGGACTACCGCCCCCTCAAGGAGATGTGATTCGCCCATACACTACATGGAATGTATTAAAGATGGTTCTATTGAACATATATTATATATATGATATAAAAATTATAATTTAATAATTATATATATATATATACATACATAAATGTCATTTACTTTCTTTTGTTCAATACGACAATTAAACAGAAACTGCATTCATGCGTACGTACAACCAGTCGTATTAATGAACGGTGTATTCAATTTCATACTTCTATATTATATGGATTATTATAACACACATATACTGAATATAAATAATATTTATATCATGTTTTACATTATTTAAATCATGATATAAGTATAAGGACCAAATTTATAACAAATTAAGACACCTGTGAAGAACAAAGCAGATATTACAAGAAGTGAAACCTTAACATAGAATTATAAAAAAAAGATAATATAAAGTCATAATAAAACCATATATGGTATTGGATATAATAATATGGTTCTATGATAGATGTATAATAAAATTATATCTAATTTATGGGTGTTTTGAAGAAGTGTGATGAGAGTCAAGACTAAAGGAAAGGGGATTTCTAGTCTCACTTTCATTTATATGAGATTTACATATTATTCAACACTCATCTATTTTGTGTGGTGATTATACTTACCATGAATATATTCTTTGATTTTTATCCTTGATTTAATGGGGATTTACATATCCATTTTATGATGTATCTTTCATGGTATTTATGTTGTAAGAATTACCAAATCAGTAAAGTATTTTTGTCTTAATTTTCCTTCTTTGAGACACATACCATGAACTTCAAGAATCATTTTTTCAAAAATGTTTTCAAATATAATATTCTAAATTCATTTTAAAGGAAAAAAGGATTTCGTAAAAAATTATTTTTTTTGAGCATCCTTTATAGGATTTCAAATTATTTTAAAACAAATAGTATTCAAAAGGTTTTGAAACTTTATTTATATGTTTTCAAAGTGCTTTTAATGGAAAATTGTTTCAAAAATGTTTTTCAAGTTCCTTTTATAAGTTTTCAAGGAAAATTGTTTTTTTTTAATCAATATATAATTATATGTTTTCAAATAAAAATGTTTCCAAAATATTTTAAAATATTTCTTTTTATGTTTTCAAGTATATTTTAAAGAAAATGGTTTTAAAAAGGTTTTATGTTTTAAAGAAAATTATTTAAATAATAAAGGATATTTTTCTCAAGAAATGATTTTAAAAGGATCCTAAAAATAATTTTCCATATAAGATGACATCTATTGGTGTTACTCATGCCTTTCTAGGAAATGATACAAAGGTTCTATTTATATTATTTCTCTTAATTGTTTATGTTTTTATGGAATAATGTTTATGAAACATGTTCCACTTCTAGGGGTTTTAGGCTTGTGAAACCTGCTTCTTTTAATGGTTTAAGCTTTGATGAAATGATTATGAAGCTTGTATGTTTTTACACAAGTCAAGATATTATTACATGTTTATGACACATATTTCATTTCATGGTATTATAATAGGATGTTTATAAAACCCATCTATTTATATGGTTTGTGATATAGTAAAATCTTTATTATTTTGTGAAATGTGTATGAATGATTTTATTAATATATGGGTGGAACCTATATCACCCTCTAATTAATTGGGTAAAGATTTTTATCTTATGAGATAATGGGGGGAATAAATTCGATGAGTTTCATCTGCTATGGGAAGATGGGTAAACATGATCCCTTATAAGGAAAGGACTATGACTAGGGATGGTGGTGTGTCCCACCTAGTAGGTGTAGTCACCATGAAGATGGGAGATGGGAAAACCCGATTCACTATGGGAAGATAGGAAATTTTGATCCCTTTTAAGGAAAGGACTATGACTAGGGATAGTGGTGTGTCCCACCCAATAGGTGTAGTTCCAATAAATTGCCTTGATAAGTTTAAGAAATTTTTCTTGATATGTAGGGAATGATATCACATGTTTATTTATTCCATAATTCCATGTCTTATTCCTATTATATGTTTTTATGGGTTATGTTCTTTATTTACTTATGATTTGTGTCTTATTAACTACCAAGATTTATTCCATGATTCATGTTTCTGATTTTATGATATGCAGGGTATGATCTTATAATATTATGATCATGTTTGCATACCCATATTATATTGTTTATGCTTACATATCTCCCTTATTTTCCATTATTGTGCATCTAATATCACCCCTTTTATGTTTCCTTCCCCATGTTATAAAGATATGTATTAGGGTTGATGTTTCTAAAAAGGTTTCTATTCATGAAGAACCTAGTAAGAGATAATGTATCTAACTTATGTATTGGTGTTTATGTTTCCAAGTTTCCAAAGGCACTAGACTGGTATGGTCTTTGGGCATCTGTTTGTATAATGTTTTAATTATTCCAAAAAATTTATTTAATTTAATGTATGAAAAACTTAGGTATCTATCATTGGTATCAGATAAAAGGTTTAGTTTACCTTTGGAGGCTAAGATGAGAAAACCTTATGGAGAACCCTGATAACATGTCTAAGGATAAGTCTTAGGATAAGGAAAAGTATAGTAAAATGTCCTGTAATTTTAGTAAAGGATGGAGTGAGTGGTTTCCTAGCTATAAATATCTATCTGGATACTTTAATTGGATGTGGCTCTAGAACAGATGTACCTAGGTGTAACAACGTCGACAAGGTGTGTCGGGCCTGACTCGGCTTAACCCGGTACATGACAATGGGCCTTATTTCACATCTACTTTGACACTCCCAAGTGATATACTTTGGGAAATCACAAAATATTCACAAACCATTATGAAGGATTAAAATAGAAGTTAGATATTAATAACATAGGATAAGCCTAAGGTGTCATAGATTAATTGAGGTTTCAAAAATTAGACATCCTATAAGTGACTTTTCATGATTATGTGGTTCCATGTTATGATAAATGTGTCTTACTCTATGATTTTTGGTTTTATTTAGTGGTTGGAAATTGAAGGAACTGCATTAATGGTGATTGTAAAAGAAAATGAAAAGATTTTTCTCCTGAGCATCCAAATGCTATGGGATTTGGAATGAAAAATATCATTACTATGCCCACATAGTTTTCTCAAGCGATGAATCATACTAAGCTTCCAAATGAGAAAAGCAGGGAACAATTTTTTTCTGATTCTTTCATGAGGAAACTTCCACCTTGTTTTAGTGGGTCTTCTGATCCACTTGTTTCTGAAAATTGTATCCCTACAATTGAAAGTGTATTCTCTATTCTCTAGTGTTTAGATCCTGAGAATTTCATTCTAGTTATTTATCGGTAAGAAGGTGAAGCAGACGAGTGCTGGACTCTAATCAAGAAAACTAAAAATCAATATGAAATTGAATCCATGTATTGGTATGAGTTCAAGAACTTATTATTCAATAAGTAATTTTCTCATGTTCTTTTTACAAATATGGAAAATGAGTTTATTGAGTTAATTTAGAAGGATGATGAATTCGTTGATACCTACAAGGATAATTTCATAAGACATGTAAGGTATGCTTTTGGAATTATCATCCAACATGAAATTAAAGTTGATAGGTTCTTCATTAGATTAAAGCCAATTATAAAAAGGGCGTTGGCCAAGAGAGACTTTAGTATCTATGAAGATATTATGCATTGTGAAATCTAATTTGAAATGGATATTGGAGTTATATATCAATCTCATGGTTTTAACAAGAAAAAGAATATAGAGTTCAAAGAAAAATCTAAATACTATAAAGAGAAAGAAGATGACCCTTCCATTATGCTATATGTGTGGAAAGAATCATGCAGGGAATTGTATTATGGGTTCTAATAAGTGTTTTTAAGTGCAAAAGGGAAGGACATAGAGAAATTGACTTCCAAACTAATGGGAAGAAGTTATCCAATGATGAAAATAGAGGAAAATCTACACAGAATGTACCTCCCACACTAAAATGCATAAATTGTAAGGATAATGGGCATTATTCTAACCCGTTCCTAAACCCAAGGGTTGGAGATGATTATTAGCATCAACAACCCCTTAAACCAAGAGACAATGGTAAATCTCATGAAATCACTATTTCTAATGAGGGGTGCGATAATGATGTGGTGAAAGATATATTTACCATCCAATCTAGAATTGCTAATGTCTTATTTTATTTTTGATCTACTCACTCTTTCATATCTAAATCATTTTTTAAGGGTGTAAAGATTCCACCAAAATGATTAGATTTGGAATTAGTGGTGCATACCCCTAATGGAATGATGATTCCATCCCAAGTCTATAATTCATATTTGGTTGACATTTGTGGGAATGTTCTCCATATAAATCATTGAATTCTTCCTTTTGTTGAATTTAATGTCATCTTAGGCATGTATTGTCTTTATCTACATAAACCCCACATCATTTTTTGAGGAATGGAAGTAACATTTTATATTCCAAACCCTCTAATGATCATCCATCAATTTGACGATAAGTATGAACTTCCTATGAATTTTACATCTAGTGTATGGGTCTTAATTCCCATTCATAAGGGTTTTTATCTCAAAATTTTGGGGAGAAAATTGACATCGATGATATGCCTATTGTTCATTAATTTTTGGATGTCTTTCAAAAAGAGTTTCCTAGCCTTCCACCAAAACATGATGTTGAGTTCTCAATATAAATCATTCATGTTTCCACACCAATTTCAATGAATCCATATAGAATGGCCTAATTGAGTTATAGAAATTAAAGAAGAAACTCCAATAAAATCTTGATGAGGGATTCATTCGACCAAGTGTGTCTCCTTGGGGTTCACCTATGTTTTTTCTGAAAAAGAAATATGTATCAGTGTGAATCTGCATTGATTATCAAGAGTTGAACAAGATTGAAATCCAGAAAAAGTATCCTCTTCCCCATATTAATGACATGTTTGATCAATTGCACAGATATAAATACTTTTCCAAGATTGACCTTTTTTTTGGATATCATTAATTGAGGTTCAAGAAGGAGGATATAGTTGATATGGAATTCTATACAAACTATGCACACTATGAATATATAGTAATGCCTTCTGGTGTTACTAATTCCCCTACTATCTTCATGGATTTTATGACTAAAGTCTTTAGAGATTACATCGATATGTTTGTGGTGGTCTTTACAAATGATATTATTATATATTAAAAATCATTTAAGAGCATGAATATCACTCTATAATTATACTAAAGACCCTATGGAAGGAGAATCTATATGAAAAAATTATAAAGTGTGAATCTTGGCTACAAAAGGTTTCATTTTTGGGTTAAAAATCTAAAGATATGGTATAGTAGTAGATCCATTAAAGAAGGAGGCTATTGAATTATGTACTAGACCAACGATGGTGACTGATCAAATCTGTAGCTTTCTTGGTTTATAAATATATTATTTATGGTTTTTGGAGAATTTTTCAGAACTATCTAATCTTATTACTATATTAACTAATAAGGGTGTCAACTTCCTCAAGACAGATGAATGTGAGGAAAATTTTAGGGAATTGAAGAGAAGGTTGGTCAGCACACCAGTTCTTACATTACCCTATAGTGAATAAGGGTTTGAAATATTTATTGATGCATCCAAGAAGGGATTGGTATGTGTTATTATGCAGAATAACATAGTTATCACTTATTCCTCATAGAAGATGAAGATTCGTGAGACAAATTACCCCCAGTCTTGATTTGGATTTAGTAGCGGTAATTTTTTCATTAAATATAAAGAGGCAATATATTTATAGAGAAAAGTTTGAAATATATACCGATAATAAAAGGTTGAAATATATATTTACACAGAAGGAGTTGAACATTCGTTAGAGAAGATGGTTAAAGCTGATAAAGGATTATAACAGCTCAATACATTACCACTATGAGAAAACGAACAAGGTAGCCGATCCTTTGAGTTAAAAGGATCATGCTAGCTTATCCATGATGAGGATCACAAAAGATCCAATATTTCTATATTTGAAAAGTATAGAGCTATAAATCCTTAAGGAAGGGAAAAATTGTACCTTTATAAAATGAATGATCAACCCTCAATCTAATTGAATATTAAGAAGGTGCATAAGGAATATGTAGACCTATAAAATAAATTCATAAATGTTCCTAAGTTTAACAATGATCAGGATGGAATGATAGTGTTTAGGAACCATGTATGTGTTCCTTCCATACTGGATTTGAAGAAGGAGATATTAGAGGAATCTCATCATTATTCATTATTTATTCATCCTCGAAGTACGAAGATGTTTAGGGATTTGAAAGAATACTTCTGGAGGGGTGTTATTAAGAGAGATATCATAGAGTTTATATCATGGTGCTTGGTATATAAGTATGTTAAGGCAGAAATAAAAAAGTATAAAGGGATGTTGCAACCATTACCCATACAATAATGGAAATGGGAGAACATCACTATGTATTTTTTCATTCGACTCCCCAAAAATCTAAAGGGTTTAATGCTATATGGTTAGTAGTTGATCTTCTTACAATGTTAGTGCACTTCATCACTATCATAGATGACTTATCTATGGATCATCTTGCCAAGATATACATTAATAAAGTCGTAAGGTTGCATGGAGTACCACATTACATTATATCATATCAGGATCGAAGGTTTAACTCTAAGTTCTGGTGAAGTCTTCAGCAATCACTTGATACAGAATTGAGTTTCCCCACTACTTATCATCCTCAGACAAATAGACAGTCTGAAAAAAACAATTCAAACCCTAGTGGATATGTTGAGATCCTATTCACTAGATTTCAAATGTGGTTCGGATCAACACCTTCCTATAGTTGAGTTTTCTTACAACAATATGTTTCACTGAAGCATTCAAATGGATCATTATGAATCCCCCTATGGGAAGATATGTAGAGTTCCAACATGTAGGGATGAATTTGGAGACATAAATCTATTGGGACCAGAGATTGCTGAAGAAATGGCATAAAAGGTTAGATCCATTCAGCGGTATATCAAAGAAGCTCAAATTCAGAATAAAAGTCATGCTAATAAATGTCAGTGTGATCTATAATTTGAAGTCTATTAAAAGGTTTTTCTACAAATCCCACACTGGAAAAGGGTTATGAGATTCGAGAAGAAATGTAAACTAAGCCCTAAGTATATCGATCCCTTCGAAATTCTTGATCATACTGGGATGGTATTATATCACTTTTCACTTCCCCAAAATATCTCTCAATTCCATGATGTATTCCATGTATATCTCTTGAGAAAGTACATACTTGACCCTTCATATTTACTGAACTCAGAGTTCAAACCTCTAGAGTAGGATATTTCTTATGAGGAGCGACCAGTTGAAATTATGGATCATAAATATAAAGTTATATAACACAATACTGCTCACCTGGTCAAAGTTTTGTGGAGAAATAACCTGTTAGATGAAGCTACTTGGGAACTTAAGGATATGATGAAGGAGAATTATCCTTATTTTTTGTACTATAATGACGAATTTTGAGGGTGAAATTCATTTTAAGGGGACTAGAATGTAACACACTGAGTTTTTATGGAACTTTTTTTCAAATGAATTAATTTTCATTGATGAATTCCATTTCAATAAGGCAAACATTCCTCTCACATGGAATTAACTGGCTTACACTGCATGCAACAATAACTTTGTGTGTGTAACACGCAACACTGAGTTTCTATGAAGAATCATCTTATTGTCATAATTATTTAAATGAGATAGTTATAAACTAGTTGTTAAAAATAGTAATATGAACATTAAAGACTATTTTTTGAATATTTTTTATAATATTTTTATATAAATATAACATATTGAAAATGAAAAAAACGATTTTTGGAAAAGTTTTTATATGTTTACAAATATTATTTTCTCAAATTAACTATTTTCATATCCTTTAGTGAAAAAAATAATATTAATTTTAAACACTTCTAGAAATTTAATTTTATAAAATAAAATTCATTTTTGAATTTAGAATTTAGAAATTATCTTAGGGTTATGTTTTTTTATTTTTCTAAGAAACTTTAATTTTGGATGAATAGTAAAAAAAATATTGAATTTTAATTCAAAACTTTTTTTCATATAATTTATTTATAAGGTTAAATTATATTTTAAATTGATTTAAAAGTTGAATTAGATAATATTTTTATCAATTAACCCAATTTAATTCATTATAATTAATTTCACTTTGAAATTAGGTATACAAACTAAGCAAACTTTTGGACGTTTTAACTTTAAAACCCTACATTGTTGTCCCATATAGGGTATTAATTTTAAATTAATTTTTACCAAATCTATGTTTCAAATTTGGAAAAACGGATTCTATATTTAAAATAAGAATAATTTATAATTTCTAATAAGTTGAAATTAGTTTTTTTCCCAAAAAAATTAGTGAATGTCATTAAAATTAATTACATTTATTAAGGTAAAATTAAGCTTAACATTGGAATAAACCATAAATTTAAGAGGAAAATGACCTAAAAACTTGTCCAAAACCCATTTTATGGCCATATTTAAGCCATAAACCTTCAATTATTGAGTTTAGTTGGTTTCTAATACTTTTTTAAAGTAAAAACATGGGTACACCTAAAATTTTTTCAAAAAATTCCAAGTGTGTCCCCTCTCTACCCTATAAAATTCCACCACCTTTACCAATTATTCAAACATTTCAAACCAATTAAGTTTAAAAAATATATACCCAATACACTTCTAAAGATACCTAACTTCCTCCTTGAATCATCTCTTTGTTAATAAATCATTCCAAGGAATCCCTTTGGTGAAAACCAAAAGGAGTTACTCAATTAAGAGGTTACACCCTCCCTCATGATCCTTTATTTTATTTCCTTTCTCCACTCTATAAATTATAATTATTCCAAGATAATTTTAAAAAACCATAATCATATATATACTGATATTTTTTATACTAATGGTTCTACCTATACTTATACACACTTCCAACTAATGGGAAACAGACATACTTTTTATGTGTGTGGTGAACCACCGCCACACAAAACGATGATTGTTCGTTTTTCCTTTACCACCTATCTTGGTGAGTATTATGATGAACACTATATTTATATATGATATATATGATATGTATTATTTCTTTATGATTATTTAAATATTTTATAATACATATCTTTATACTTTCTATTTTGTGTAAATACGATAATTTTGTTTATGGAAGTGCGGACTACCACCCCATCAAAGCAATGTGATTCATTCACACACTTCATAGAATTTATTAAGGATGGGTTTAGTGAAATTATATTATATATATGATATAATAATTCTACTATAATAATTATATATATACATATACATACATATATTTCATTTTCATTCTTCCTTTCAATACGATAATTAAACGGAAACAGCATTCATGTGTACGTACGGCCTGACATCTCCATGAACAGTGTATTCCATTTCATAATTCTATATTATATAGATTATTATAATTCACATATACTTAATATAATTTATATTTATATCATGATTTAGGCTCTTTAAATCATGACATAAGTATACGGACAAAAGTTATAACAGATTAAGACACATGCGAAGAATAAAGGAGATATTACCCGAAGTGAAACCTTAACATAAATTTCTTAACAAGTGGGTAATATAAAGTCATAATCAATACATAAATGGTATTAGATATAATAATATGGTTATTTAATATATTTATAATAAAATTATATTTATTATATAGTAATTTTGAATAATTATGATTAGAGTCAAGACACAAGGTAAGGGGATTTCTAGTCTCACTTTTATTTCTGTGAGATTTATACCTTATTCACCACTCATCTCTTTTGTGTGGTGATTATACTACCCATGAATATATTATATTATGTTTATCCTTTATTTTATGGGTATTTACATATCCATTTTATGATCTCTCTTTCATGGTATTTATTTTTCAAGAGTTACCAAATCGATAAAGTGGTTTTTTCTCAATTTTCCTTCTTTGAGACACATGCCATGAACTTCAACAACCATGTTTTTTAAAAAAAATTAAAGATTATCTTTTAAATTAATTTTCAAAAAAAAGGGATTTCATTAAAAAATTATGGTTTTAAATCTTACTTTATATGTTTTCAAATTATTTTCAAATAAATGGTATTTAAAATGTTTTGAAGCTTTATTTTTATGTTTTCAAAGTGTTTTCAAGGAAAATAAGATTTAAAATGGGTTTCAAGATACTTTTATGTGTTTTCAAATAAAATGGTTTTTCAAAGCGTTTTCAATATCACTTTTATGTTTTCAAAGAAAAAGTTTTCAAATATTATTTCAAATATTTCCTTTTAATTTTTCATGTTTTTTCAAGAAAATGGTTTTCATAAGGTATTATATTTTATAGAAACTTTTTCAAATAAATAAGTATATTTTCCTCATGAAATGATTTTAAAAATATTAAAAATATTATTTTACATCTAAGAATAGATCCATTGGTGTTACTCATGCCTTTATGAGAAATTATCCAAAGGGTCCATTCATATTCATTCTCTGAAAGGTTTGTGTTTTGATGGAATGATATTTATGAAACTCATTCATGTTACATGTGTTTTATTCTTGTGAAACCCACTTCTTTTCATAGGTTAGGATTTGATGAAATTATAATTAAACATTTATCATTTTTCACATTCTAAGATATGATTACATGTTTATGACACACATTTCATTTCATGGGATTATGATAGAATGTTTATAAAACCCATCTATTTTTATAGGTCATGATATGATGAAAATTTTATTATCTTTTGGAACATGTATGAATGAATTTATTATGATATGGGTGGTACTTATATCTCCCTCTAATTCATTGGGTAAATATTTATATATCATGAGATAATGATGAGAATCAAGTAGACATGCTTGATTCACTATAGGAAGATGGGGAAACTTGATCCCTTACTAGGAAACTACTATGACTAGGTATGGCGAAGTGTCCCTCCCAATAGGTGTAGTCACTATAAAGATGGAAGTTGGGGAAACCTAATATACTATGGGAACATGGGGAACCTGATCCCTTACAAGGAAAAGACTACTACTAGGAATAGTGGTGTGTCCCTCCTAGTAGGTGCAGTTCCCATGAAGTTCTTTGATAAGTTCTAGAAATGCATATTGACTTTTATAGATTGATATCACATGTTTATGTATTCCATAATTCCATGTATTATTCCTATGATATGTTTTCAGGGCTTATTTTATTTATTTACATATGATTCATGTATTATTAAATTCAAATATTTATTCCATGATTCATGTTTTTGATTTTATGATATGCATGGTATGATATTTCAATGTTATGATCAATTTAACATACCCTTATGCTTATGTTTATGATTACATTTCTCCCTTATTTACCCTTAAAAAGCATCTGAGATCACCCCTTTTTAGGTTTCCTTCCCCAGATTATAAAGATATGTATTATGTTTGATGTGTCTAATAAGGGTTATAGTAATGAAGAACCTAGTGGGAGATAATGTAGCTCACTTATGTACTGGTGTTTATGTTTCCATGTTTCCAAATGCACTAGACTAGTATGGTCTTTGGGCGTCTATTTGTATGCAGTTTTAATTATTCTGCAAAGGTTATGTATTGTGTATGAAAAATTTGGGTCGCTATAAACATTGAGTCTCATATTGTATCCACTCTATAGTCCCGCTAGAGATCAAAGGTTCCCACCTACACAAGTTATCAGCACGGAGTCCCACTATCTCTTTCTCTAACTCTTGATTCCCATAAGAGGATCTTTATATTGCTTCCCAAAATGTTACCAGCATCCCACTAGCCTTCACATACTTTATATTACCACTGAATATTTACACTTTCTCAAATATAATCCATAGATATAAAAATATTTTTTGAATTCTAAAAACCTTTTTAATACCTCAAGAAGTAATCTCTCTCCATAAAAAATCCATATCACTTGATCGTCTCATTTATATTACTTCAAGATATTCAAGAACTAATGATCAAGTCTTCCTGATCTTTCTCACTATCCACAGATCTTTAAATGATCTTGATATTCTCAATACACTTATTATTCATGTATGAATTCCTTCTAAAAAACTTCTCATATTCAGTCTCAAATTTTTTACGGCACACTATTCATGTAAAGTATTTTTCATGTGATTTTCTCATACTTCATGCATGTATAATACAATAAGTGGTTATCTTATTTGATGATCAATATAATGCCTCCAGATTTTTTATCTTTAAAGGCTTGATTCATGCATGTGAAAGCATGAAGCATGTGTATTCACTTCTTCTTCTTTTCATAACCATAGCTCAACACTTTCACAAACTTACGTTGTCTTCTAAAGATCTTCACAAAAAAAGGTACATGGATTATTCCTTATAACATCCTTGTGAAACCTCAATCTCACAAAACAGTTTCAATCTATCTCATGCATGCATATATATTGCAATAATTTATTCACGTAAAACTTTGAAAATCTTATATCTCACATAACGCTTCATAGATTCTTTATATATCTTAGTGAATAAGACTCTTAATAAGTATAATTTCAAAAAACTTAGATCATCATAGTATAGTCTCAAAGGATAAGGAACATCGCATTTATTCCTAAAATTAAATTAGATCACTCCTAAGTCAATATTTTTACTCTAAACTCTCTTAAATTCATGTTTTTATTGTATCTTGAAATAGATACATCTAGATGTATTTATAGACAATACTCTACCATTTCAGCACCCAAAGTGCACTACCTCTCTGCACTAGTGTGTATCAACTTAACTCATGCTTCATGGATTTTGAAAATAATCATTTTCACAAAACATAACCAAGTGTGCAATTTGGACTCAATTTTCATTACATGCATTCACTTTCAAATCCCCTATTCTATATGATCTTTAACCATACAACATCAATCTTCATAGAAACTATGTAATCAAACATGATTTATCCATTATACCTATAGTGTATACTCATTTTTCATTTAATAACACTTCAAGTATCATTGTCTATAATTTTGTATCCTCCCTTGATCTCGTATAATTGATCCCATTATAAGAATTATCTTGCTTTGATCACCAGATTTTTTACCATGTAATTTGGTGCATGTGAAACCCTTAGGAGAGGCTTGGGGTTAAATATGATCTCTATATTTCATCGAATGGATTGGATATAATGGATCTAATGACTTCATTATTTATATGTTTTTTAAAATAGAGGAATAGTATTGTGCTTTTCCTGATCTCACATTGATTCTTTTCTCAGTCTGTAATTTCTTAATAATGAACTTTGTTCTACTAAACATTTAATTTGGCACTGGAGTTGGCACCCGGACACACCTTCACAAACCCATATAGGGAGATCACACCTTTATTCCACCCATGAAAATCCTACGGGTGATATGTTTCATCTATAACTACCCACATGATTGAAACTTCACAGATGCCTCCATGTTGTATTGGACATCACTATGATTATCTTTCACTATAATGGGATATATAGACCCTATTTCCTACATAATAAGTGGAAACACAAGGTCCTTTCGACTAGATAGGTGGTTGGAATATTTTTTTGGTATAAGCCCACCTCAAGAAAAAATTAGTAAAAACCAAGTACATTCCAAGAAACTCTATGTAATATTCTTAAAAAACCAATTCCCACATTTTTAAATGTAGAATTAAAATCATTTTCAAAGAATATCCCCCAAAATTATAATGATGATTAAAAAGCATCATCATCAATAGATATTAATCAAATGTTGTTCATTCTCCTAATGAAATTGGCACATGACTTGGGAATTATGAATATATATTAAATCATCAAAAATATTTTGAGGATATTTCCCTAAGAATCCTCTAAACATCCTCATAAACCTCAACCCATATTCAAATATTCTTATAACCAATTCATTCAACCATATTGATAATAATAAAATTCACTTAAAGTGCACTTAAAAGGTATTTAACACAATCTGTAAATGATATTCATACTCTTCCTTTATCTAGGAATATATGATAATATAATTTATAAATACTACCATAAACTGATTAACTTAATATCTAAAGACTCTATTCATTATATTGATTAATAAAAGACTCTATTTATTATATCTATGAAGATAGTGAGGGAATTGGTAATTCTAAATGAAATCACTATAAATTCTTAATGATTATACCTCGTATGGAAGGATTTCTTAGGTATATCATCCCTTTTAAACCATAACTAATGATATCCAGGTTGAAGATTTATTTTGGAAATGTATTTATCTTTGTATAGTTGATCAAAGAAGTTATCAATATGAGTTATATGATTCTTGTTCTTGATTGTGATCTTGTTACATTTCTGATAATCAATACAAAGATGCAATGACCCATTTTTATTCTTCACAAAAAAATAGGTGCAAGAAAAGGTGGAATAATAGTGTGTAGAAATCCATTTTCTATATTCTCATAGAGCTACTTCTTTAATTCCTATAACTCAATTGGGTCCATTCTGTAAGGATTCTTTGAAATATGTGAAGCATCATGTATGAGTTCAATTGAAAACTCAACTTCACAATTTAGGGGAATACTAGGAAACTATTTTGGAAATACATCATTATATACGTGAATAATAGTAATATCCTGAATTTTTAGTTTCCCCTCAACAATTATTGATAAATATCCCTCATGAATAGGTAGTAAGACCCATATAACAGAAGTAATTTCCATTGAAAGTTCATATCCATCCTAATAATGATAAACGATCATAGTTTCATTAAAAATATCAAATTTGACTAATCTTCCTTGACAATTGATATGGTATCTATATAGATAATGACAATACATACCCAAAATAAAATAAAATTTGACTATAGGAAGAATACCAAGATATATTGGAAGCACATTCCCATGATATTTTATTAGATAGGAGCTATAAACTTGAGATGAGATCATCATACCATTAAGATTTTTCACTGATAACCCAATAACTAACCATTGATGTGGTGTTGTGATACTATTATAAAATTTTATAGATATAAAATAGTGTTTAAAACCATTTAAAAATAATACATTTAGAGTTCATAAATGCATAATAAGAATACCTTTCTCCATTTGATTTAGGTTCTCTACATTTTCTTACTCTAAAAGGTTAATGTGAGTATCAATCAGCATGAATCAAAGTAATCAATCATATGATAATGAAAATTATTCCTAATATATCCTAAATTATGACACCTTCTTATCAACCCATGAGTTTGTATGTTTCAATCTATGTTTTTTATGGTCATTTCTTATTAGTATTTCTGACCAAAATATATTCCAATCCTTCATAATGTTTCATAAAGAGAATGTGAATTAACCAAAGAATGTCCCTCTAAAGTTTCAAATGAGGTGATCAATTAGTCTTATTTGTTGTGATTTGGGTGAAAATCAAGATAATACCCAACCATCCTTTTCAGGGTTATCATCTCTGGGTTCATCTATGCAAGATCATGCATCCATTTTCTTTTGTATCCACACAAGGATTTCATTATTAATAAATCACACACTCCATAATTTACCAAAATATTAATATATTTATTATATTTCTACTTATCCAAAGTTTTATTACTAAGGTTTTCAAATTCTAATCTCATAAAATAACAAAATCCTACCTTGATGCCAACTGATGCAACTCAAGTATTACATATATAAATACTATATCATATTATGTGATTATTAAATACATATCATAATTATAACTGGTATAGAACCATAAAGTCTTAGTGTCTTTAGAGACTAGATACTTAATCAACTTAGTTTATTAAATATCTTCAACATATCCCACAAATTTCTTCTTAGATAGTACCATTCTAAGACGTATCCTTCTTAATACCTTTCTTCATAACTTTGGTAAATGGAACTATAAGAAAGGATCACATCAGATGCTTAGTAAGGTTAATCCTGGGGCATATCAATCAATGATCATAAGTGATTATAAGATAAGTACAAAGGTATAATAAAATAATCAAAAATTATAAAAACATACCCATAAAGTCATAGAACATAAATCATGATCCATGGAATAAGGTTTTTTCATAACAAAATACATGATTCATAAGAGAATAGAATCATAAATAATCAATCATAATCAACGAGACCATATCATAAGTACAAGACATAAGTTTCTATCATATAAATAAGTATAAAAAAATTTCCTTAGTCAAGGATTACTTCTGAGATAATCATATTGGTTAGATCCCCATAGTGTATTGGGTTCACTCCTCATTTCCATAAACATAGTAGATAGAGTCCCATAGTGGATTGGGTTCTCTCCCCATTCACCTTCATAATATCTCATGAGATATCAATATTTTACCAATGAATTATAGGGATATATAATTCTTGCCCCACCTATCACATAATGAAAACTATACATAAGTCTTCCATGAGATCATAAAAACAATATTCATTATCTTAATTAACCCATGAGAAAGAAATGGGTTTCAGAAAACATAATTAAAACATCATAATCATAAGCCATATAGAGAAATAAATTATATGGTATCATAAGTTCATAAACTTAGAGAAGCATAAAAATATTTAAAATATTTTGAAATATATGAAAAATAATTTTATAAAATCATTATAATTATTATTTGAAAATTCTGATAATGAATCCTTTTATATTTTTATCTTTTAGAAACTAATAATTCCTTGAATAATCAGAATAATATTTTCTTTGAAAAACATAGAAACTTTTAATGTAATCTTGATAAATAAAAACATTTATGATGGAAGGAAAGTGTGGCTAAGTTGTAAACATTAGAAACATTCTTTTCTTACTTTTTTAAAAAGATAAAAGTGATTCATACATAAAAAATTTGAAAATATTACTTTTATTCATTTCTAAAGTATAAATAACCTGACTCTAACAATGTGAAGATGGTGGTCACATTAATATATTTGAACTAGATATAATCCATCACATTCCAAATGACATAATTGTTTACTAATCTTGGTAAACTAAATACATGCTTACATATCACATTACATAAAATATAACATAGTATTTTCTTTGAGAACATATTTATTTCCTCTATCATATCCTTGCACATCAATCATAATAAAATTACTAGAATCCTAAGGAAAATAAGCATAATAAAGGGGTGAGATTAGATAATCAGTAACAGTTACATATAGTAGAATCTATCTGTTGTAAATTAGGTATAATCAATATTTTAAGGTATACAACTAAAAACACATGTCATTTAATCAATGACATGAGCATGTAAAATTATATGGAAAGAATAAATGATGATCAAATAATTTCATATAAATAATAACATTATATTAAAACTTATCCTTGGATGTCATAAATATTCAAATAATCTTATGTAAATCAATAACTGATTATAATAATGGAATTCATAATTTTGTATAACTTAAACTTACTATAAAGGCCTCATTCTAATACATATTACATAAATGGGTAAGGCCTAGTCCAAATACTAAAACTAGTTTGTCTCATGAGACATATCAACGCAGCAAAGAGATATAATGAGACTCACCTATCACTTATTAAGTCTAATTCATTCCTCATATATTTAATGATTAATTTAATTCCTAAAAAGTATTCCTTATCAGTAAATATCTATATTGAGTAAAGAATATGGAATATCAACATTTTCCTCGGATAATAAAATAACTTTCATATACAGAAAGGGAATATGGTTTAGGAAATAATTATACCGATTATATAGAGAATATAGATATTTAAGAAAAATTTTATATCTAGTGAAAGATGATCGCATTAAATTTAATGACCGCAAAATTAAATATATGAATATCAATTCATTATAATTATAGGTTTTTTAATAAATTCATGTATTTTAGATAATAAAAAATATATAATAGAAATATTAAAATAGGTTTCCATTAAAGATTTTTATTTTTAAAACCATCAAAAATTATAGAAGAATATAAATATCAAAAATTGATTATGGTGGTGGGAATGTTTGTTAACACCATATATGTCAATAAGAAACATTAATTTTGACTCTTTTTAAAGAAAGTTGAAAATAAAAATTGTGTAAAATATTTGAAAGATTCTTTTAAAACCTTGTAGAAAAGAAAATTATGAATTAAAATTTACATAATATATCATTTTATTAAAAAAAATGCCTTTAAAAAACAAATTTTAAAAAATATGGACATGGAAGAAAAATATACCTGATCAAAAAGGTAAATATGTTCGACTTTTCTTTTAAAAATTTATGTTCTTAATTTATGTACCAAACAGATAAAAATGAAAGGAAAGATTTCAATTTTCAGAAATAACCATAGAATAAGAAAATAAATTCTGTTTAAGATATAATGATATAATAATTTTCCCAACTAAGACTTAAATATAAACAATGTAAAATAATGATGAGATTTTAAAATAAACCATTATAAAGAACATATTATTGAAGTAAGAATTAATAAATGAATTGATTATGTGTAACAAATTTAAATCCAAAAAAACAAGTGGAAATATTATGTAATATAATCAAATTTAATTTACAAATAATCATGTCATAACATAGCCCATTAAGTAGAAGTATAACCGAATAAATGGAAATTTAGTTAAGAAACCCCTTACCGCACTCTTCCACTTAGTTCAACGTGATTTAACCAATTATATAATAAATTTAAATTTATAATATTTCTAAACCATAATTATATAAATACTTAAAATATAATATATGATCCACTTATAATATTTTATCACACGTTTATTAATAATTATTTATTAAAATCATTATTTCATAGTGTTAACTTCCTCGTTTTTCATGTAAGTTTTGGTTTGGTAGTTTTAGTCCCTGAATCTCAGTCATGATTCGATAATATAAAAAATTATATCCATGATATTAATATCATATATATTCATTATATAAATATTTATAATAATTAATTAAAGGTGGAAATAGAAAAATGAATTACACCATTCAAAGAGATAGTAGGTTGTACATACGCATGAATATTGTTTTCACTTTTTGATGTATGGAAAAAAGGAAAATAATATTTTTCCTTTATTAAATCATGATTATATCATATATATCATATATATTCATCAAAAATATCCCTATCACTATCCATATAAATTGGAAATGAAAAATGTGTTGCATCTCTATGTGGAGGTCTTACTCCACACGTACACGCAGGCAATGTTATTGTTTTCCAAAGGATGAAAAGGAAATAATTTAAATGATATATTATATTTAAAGAACTATAATTATTTTATAAATATCATATATACTCATTATTTCTATCTTTATAACCATCCATGTAAAATAGTGGTAAAAATGAATTACACTACTGCGTAGAGGTGGTAAGTTGTACTTACGAATGAGTGATGTTTTCACTTTCCATTGGATGGAAAAGGGGTGTAAAATTATTATACCATAATCATAAAAACATATAAATATAATTATAAGAATATTGTAATTATTTTAGGATTGGTACATCATATTTATAGGAATTATAAGAATAAATATACTTGAAAATGTCGGTAAAGACGATTACCTATTCTTCAATAGAGTTCCTTTAGATCCCTTATCCATTGGGTTGGTATTTTGGGATTAAAAACACTTATTACATGTATCTAAATATGTTGTGGAGTGATTTTTTTAGGTTTTGGTTGAGATAAATGTCTCAATATGTATGAAGAAGTGAGTAAAGGAGGTTCCCTTTTATAATTAAGGGGAGGGGTACTCTTGGAATTACATAAAGTATTAAATTAATTTAAATAAATTTTTTATAATAAAGTGAATGAAAAGTTAAATATTCAAAATATAGGAATATAATAAGTTTATGTAATCTCATCCATATAAATTTGGTCATGTTTAAGTGAATTTTTAACCCTTATCTATTAGTTCTACCCCCCTCCCCTCCGTTAATCATTTTAGCAATTACCACAATATCATAATTTTTACCATAAAAGGAAAAGTGACCCATAATAAAAAAATGGTTGATATTTTCATCCTTATACCATTAAATTGGAAAAATATATGATTTTTATGAATTTTAAATCATTTAATAAATATTTTTTATTATAAAATATCATTAATGTCATTTTTGGAAATAGATGAAATATTATAATATAATATGTGTCGAACTCATGTAAAATGGTTCCAAAATGACATATATTAGAATCTAAGTAATATAAAATATTAATATAGTAATCAAATAAAATTTTATAGGTTTATATATCATTTTATACCTTATCTTTTTGTATAACCCCTGGTTAACATATTTTAATCTTAACCATGGTAATGAATTTTTCAATATTGAAGGTTTAAGATTTTACTTATAAGTGGTAAATTAGATCATAAATGGAAAAGGGGTGAAATTTTAGATCATTTATCCTTATAATTTTTCTCTTTCAATATTTTTTTTTTATTTTTAAATAATTTGAAAATATATATTTAACATAAAATACTATTAATTTCATTTTAAGAACTATTCACATAATTTGACTTTGAAAACAACATGACAACAATAAAAATATAATATAACCCTTTAAAACATCATAAATATGATATATTTATATAAAATTATGTAACATAATAATTCCTCAAAGTTTTATTTATTTTAATATTTTAAAATCAGTTATTTTATTTTTCTATTAATTGAATAAATATTGAGTCGATGTTGCGTAGGCATTTAAGGTAACTATTCAATAACTAAAAATTAAAAATAAATTTCAATGCTAAAAAAATTAATTTATATATCAAATAAACTTTTATAACTGCACTTATATCCTTCTTATCCTTATGTAAAAATTTGATAAATATTAAAGTCAAGAGAGTGACATTTTTTATTTATTCTTTTCTTAAAATAATATAAATTTCATAATCAAAGAAAATTATAAACAAGTTGATATATTTTATATAATTGGAAATATATGGCCTAAATAAACTCATAAAATAGGATAAATGTAAGTATTATAGAAATTTTAAATCCTTATCCCAAAATTTTAACCTTATTTTACTCATTTTACCCTTACCTATGTGACAAATATTTATGAGGGTTGTTATTCATAATGACCAAAAAAAGGACCTATTTTCAAAATTTTATCCTCCATATTCTAAATATGGATTCCATTTTTCAATACTCAATTCACAGAAGTGGCATAATTTAATTTAAAATTAAATCCACACAATGTGATGAAAAGCGGTTTTCTTGAAAAAAATGGTTTTCTGAAGTATAAATTTTTTTATACCAAAATCCAACATAAAAATAATTCCATTGAATTTAATTAGATCATTAAAAATATAAATTAACTAATTTTACTTTTAAAACCATTTAAACTAAAACAAAACTTTATAAATTCTTTAAATAAAAAGAAAGCTTTCAATTAAATCAATATTTTCACTATTCATCAAAAAATAAATCTTTTCACGAAATTATAAAAAATAACTATAAGATAATTATGAAATTATTATTTCTTAAATGAAGTTAGTTTTATAAAATATTTTTTCTGAAATTTTTAGAAATTAATTATATTATTTATACACAAATAGAAATAAAAACCATTTTTGAGGAAAAAATTATTTTTAAAGCTTATAATGACTTTACTAAAAATATACTTCATAATAAACCTTCATTAAATTTTTTCAAAAAAGTTCCTATTCATATTTATTATACCAATTTAATTTCTAGGGTATAATAGTATAATATATTATGGTTCATTTAGACTTAGAGCTACATGTATCACAAGCTATCAAAGAAATTAAATTTATTTGAAGATAAATATATCATAAAAATTTAGGGTGTTACATTATACCCATAATTAAATAAATTTTATGCTTAAAATTTTATCTTGATCATCAAATATTCAAAATGTGTTAAAAACCCATATTGTACAGAGGGATAATAAAACATAATTTGAAATGGTAAAGAGATAAGCATAATGGTTACCAAAAATATCACATATCTAGGTTCCCATATAAGGAGAACATTGATGGAAAGTTAATATATATACATGGATTATAATAACAATTTTCAAGGAATAATAAAGAGTGATGTAGAACATGGTTATGAGAAAGTTAATGACAAAAAAACCTTAAATTAGGGAGTTTAGAAAAATACCATCCATTCATCAGAAATGAATGTAATATGAACCCATTTTTCTTTCAAGATCCATTTACTAGATTTGGGGAATTAATTTACCATATAGATGAATAAAATAAGTAAATATACTTACTTGAAAAATATAATTTCATCCTTTAATCAATTTCCTCTACAGTCACACCTTTTTCTCCAAATTATGAGTATTTAAGATGAATTTTTCAAGCCTAAAGTGCTAAAATAAACTTATAATGGATCACATAATCCAAAAAAATAAAAAATTATCCCTCATATCATTAATTAAACCGAAATATTTATTATAATGTAATATAATAACCAAAATGAATAAAACTTCACATGAATTAATAATATATTAATCTCTATAATTCAATAATAAATCCAAATATTTAAGATAGATCCTTCCATAAGTAAATAAACCTATATCCCAAATAACTACAATAACCATAACATTAAAAATGTTTTAACCTCAAATTGTATCCCATAACCTTCATCTTACATCATCAAAAACATAATATAAATTTTCCCAAAAAATCCTCTATGTTAAACCTAAATATTATGTATACCTAAACCCAACAAAATATCTCCTGAAACATCATTAATCACCTCAAAATCCCAAAAATTAAAAAATATTAATCTTATAATATGATTCCAATAATTAATATAATATTTATTCATAAAATTATTTATGTAAAAAAATGTTATACTAACCAGGAAGTCATGTAGGCCATTGGTAAGAACGGCACCCTTATCACCCTTCGATTTTGATTTTAAGCCTCATGGCCTTGGTATATGTGATGGGTTGTTTCCCTACCTATGGTTTGTCCTTTTTATAAAACTATATTAATGTAATTCCTATAACATTCCCAAAAAATTAATGAACAATCACAAAAATAACATTAATCATCAAATCACTTTTTAGCCACTAAGTTTATCTAAAGAAATTATTGTATCCCCAAAAACACATAATATTAATTGACTATTATTACCTCAACATCAATGACAATATTAACCCCAAAGGTTATCAATGACTTTAAAATTATGTCCAAAAAAATATAAAATTATTTTTTGTAATAAACATTTATCAAAATTTATACTAAACTAAAGGGTTGAATTCATATAAGTGTCCCCCAAAATATCTTTAATCATGTTAAACTCCCATCACATAAAACCTAAAAAGGGGTATTTATGTCTTTAAACATATGATCAACCTTAAACTTATCATTCAAAGATGATTTAGGTTTATCACATATAATTATGGCATTTCATAGGTTAACATAGGGTCTATTCTCTCATTCATTATAATGGTTCATAAAGAAAATGTCAATTAATGAAAGAATATACCTTAGGAGTTTCAAACTAGGTGTACAATAAGGGAACACTCACCGTACACTAAAATGATGGTTGATATATATTCATCCAACTCTATTTATGGTCCTTACCCCTTCAAACATTTTTTCCAAACCCACATCCACTTGAAGTATATAGACAATGATGTGTTGTTAGGAAAACTGCATAATATCTGCCTTTCCAAAACTTTTGGATGTTATCCTATAATTATACTTATCCTCAAATTATTTCATAGGGTTATGTTCCCTAATATACATTTTCCTAAACTAGTTCCCAAGGTTTTTTCTAAACTTCCTATGATACCAATTATAAATACCTAGACTCTAGTAACTAAAAGCCAATGGTTACTTTATTACATTAGCACTGGGTATAAGAAATCACATCTCAAAGGACTAAATAGTTTATTATTCTGCGTAAACTAGATACATGCTTGAATATATGATTACAAAATATACAATGTAGTAATTTTTTTAGAACTCATTTATTGCCTCTAAAATATCCTTGTTTATCAATCATAATACACTTCCTAGAATCCTAGGGAAAATAAACATAATAAATGGGTGAGCTCAGATGCTCAATAAGGGCTACGTACAGTAGAATATTTCTTGAGTAAATAAGTAATATTAAATACGGAAAGGTAAATAACTAAAAGAAAAACATATTAGTTAATCAATAACCTGAGCATGACGAATAATATGGTAGGAAAAAATGATGATCAAATAATTTCATATAAATAATTACATTAGCTTGAAATATATACATGGATATCATAACTGAAGGACCCCGGGACACCCTGAGAGGGGAGTGGTGAATCAGGGTGACCACTTTTTCTTTTAATGTGATGGATCTTGTTCCCATGTTGGTAGGAACTTGTTGAACCTGTATGATGATTATGATCAGAAAGAAAACATTCACATGCAAAGAGAAGACACAACCATTTTTACTTGGTTCACCACTAAGGGCTACGTCCAAGGAGCATGCACCGACAGGTTGTCGGTCGTACCAAAATCCACTATGCTTCACCAGCTGTAGAATACAAAAGTTCGGGTACAGACACTCTGTCCCAGGCTCACTGCCTTTACAATTGTTCAGGGATAGCTCACTGCGTCCCTCGGGTCACTCCCGTTGACTCCCCCTGGCTCACTGCTGTTGGTGAAGTCCCACTCAAATTATAGACGTGAAGGTCTCTTCATCATTTGCATAAGAGTGCATCCTTTGTTGTTTGTAGATGCTCTATTGAAGTCTGATTCTCACCAGAAGAAGAATATCACTTTTCCTCAAATGTATCGGGTAGTCTCTCGGCTTTCGTGCAGCTCCAAACAGGCCGGTGGGCTTTAGCAAAACCAGGCGCGCTTCTCCAAGACAGTCACGCAAGTCCCACTACGGCGCGCAAGTCCAAACTGGCGCACAAGTTTCATCAACACACCTGCGCGACGCTTCATTCCCCGAATTCAAACTTGCGTGGTCCACTTCCTTTCTCTTCCAAACCACCTTGGGCGTACAGCCAACAACCGGCGCGCAAGCTCTACTTGCGCGACAAAACAACCACCTGCGTGACTCGACCACCTGCGCGATGAGAGATCGAAAAATCTCGAAGTCTTGAGCTCCATGAGAAATGGGAAGGGGTGGTACAGCATTTATAGGAAAACTGGACCCCCTGCGTGGCGGCGCGCAAGTCCCTCGACGGCGCGCAAGTCTTGTCTCCAGAACCTCTGTCACGCAACTCACTTGCGCGACCCAACCAATACTTGTGCGACCTTCTTTCCTTAGACAAATGTTGATGTTCTGATCCTCAAAAACATATGATGCGCAAGTCTTTTATCCTCCAAGAGCACGGCGTGCAAGTACCTTTGCCAAAAACACTTTACTTTATTGCCCGATTTTTAGGCCCAAAAAATTGGCAAACACTGGGAAACAGCGCCACCTTCACTACTATTTTCTACTGCTTGAACGGTATGATCGCTTTGTTGGTACACATCCTGAACTTCCACTGAGGATTGACAAAAAACACAAACCATATTCCAAATCATGCTTTGAATACCCTGGTTCCAACAATCTCCCCCTTTGGGTTTGTTGGCAATCAGAATAAATTCAATAGATCTCCAACCATGAGAAAATCCAAAACGCAAGAATGAACTCATCCAACACTCTAAGTCTACGTGAGAAATGCTCGGTGTAGAAAACAAGAGAGGAAGCTTGAATTGGGTTCCAGTGTTTTGAAATTCTCCATGACGCCCGATGTTATCCTTCTTAAACTTCTCATCACAGAAGAATTTCTTGCCTTGAAATTCTTGCCTTGAATTTATTCCTTTCTCCCCCATTGACAATAAAACCAAAGACCGATAAGTTGTTCAACCTTCAGCTCAAGCCGTACTCCCCCTGGATAGTATCTCCCCCATAAACCTGCATCACATCCATAAGCAGATAAAAACAGTTAAAACAAACGGGGAGAGGGGATTTCCGGAGCCTCCTTATGTAGTAGGAGGTGGTTGAACACCGAGGTTCAACCGATGCTTCTCAAACACAGCCGCGGACAATGGCTTGGTTAGGATATCAGCCACTTGCTCATCAGTTCCAACATGATCCATTCTAATCACGCCTTGTTCAACCTTTTCTTTGATAAAATGATACCGTATTTCAATATGTTTTGTACGAGAATGCTGAACCGGATTCTTCGTAAGATCAAATGCACTTTTGTTATCACAATAAATCACCATTGGTTGCTGCACCTTATCACCAATATCTGTTAGCTGCTTCTTCATCCAAAGAAGTTGAGTGCATGCTTTTGTGGCGGAGATATACTCAGCTTCAGCAGTACTAAGAGAAGTACTTTCTTGTTTCTTGCTCAACCAGCCAACACATTTATGCCCAATATAGAAAGCTCCACCACTAGTGGACTTTCTGTCTACTACATCACCAGCCTAGTCAGCATCAGAAAATGCTGATAATTCATTGTCCCTTACTGCAGCAAAAAATAACCCGAAGTTATGTGTGCCTTGAATATACCTCATGATTCTTTTTACTGCTGCCATATGTTCCTCCTTTGGATTACTCTGAAATCGGGCCGCAAGTCATGTTGCAAAGACAATATATGGCCTTGTCGCTGTCAGGTACAGTAGGCTTCCAATGATCCTCCTATACATGGTGGGATCAACAGAGTTCCCATCCTCATGCTTTCCAAGTTTAGTTCCAACTGCAATCAGAGTTGACATTGGTTTGGAGTCTTGCATATTGAACTTCTTCAGCAACTCTCTTGCATATTTTTCCTGATAAATTAAAGTGTATTACTTCTTTTGAATCACTTGCAGCCCCAAGAAATATGTGAGCTCCCCAATCATAGACATTTCAAATTCTGATTTCATGTGGTTGGAAAATTCATCCACTGATTTCTCCCTGCTGCCACCAAATATGATATCATCAACGTAGACAAGAACCATGAATTGATCTTTTGGAGAATTATTCACATAGAGATTTTGATCAACTCCTCCTCTTTTGAATTCCAACTTCTTGAGATATGAGTCCAGCCGTGAGTACCATGCCCGTGGTGCCTGCTTCAAACCAATAGGGCTTTCTTCAGTTTGCAGACCTTTGTTTCATCAGTACCCAAAACAAAGCCCACTGATTGTTCAATGTAGACTTCTTCTTCGAGTACACCATTCAAGAATGTTGTCTTGACATCCATTTGATATACTTTATATCCTCTTTGGAGTTCCATGGCAAGGAAAATCCTGATTGACTCCAGTCTAGCCACTGGAGCAAAGGTTTATTCAACATCAATGCCTTCAATCTGAGAGTATCCTTTACATAACAGTCGTGCCTTGTTTTTGATGACACTTCCATGCTCATCAAACTTATTTTTGAAGATCCATTTGGTACCAATTACATTGTGACCTTCAGGTCTCTGGACAAGATCCCATGTCTGATTCCTGTCAATTTGATCTAATTCAACATTCATGGCTTTCACTCAAGATTTATCTTTTGCAGCTTCTTCAAATGAGGATGGCTCTACAACTGATAGAAATGCAGACTGCGTGTTATTCCTCATCCTCCTTGTTTGAGTGGGTGCACTTTTGTCCCCAATTATGTTGGATGGATCAATCTCAGCTCTTCGATTTCTCCTGCGAGGTTCAGTAGCATTTTCTTCAGCCATAGTTTCTTCTTCAGATTCTTCTTCTGAGTCAACATCATGATGTGACTGCTGAGTGTTTTGAACAACTTCATCTATTTCTGCACTTGTATTTTTGTCACGTCCACATTCTTCCGGATTTTATATCACATCATCATATGACGTTCTTGAAGCATTTGTGGTTTTCTCTTCAATTATCTTAACATCACGGCTTTCCACAATTCTTCCCAAATGCTTGTTGAAACATTTGTAGGCTTTGTTGTTCATTGAGTAACCAAGGAAAATTCCTTCATCTGCATTGTCGCCATATTTTCCTTGATTTCCTTCTTTGTTCCTGATGAAGCATTTACTTCCAAAGACACGAAAGTATTTTAGAGAAGGCTTCCGTCCATGCCACAATTCGTATGGTGTCTTCGTCTCACCCATATAAAGTCCTGTTCGATTTTGAATGTACACTGCAGCTTGAACAGCCTCTTTCCAGTAATGTCGTGGAATACGACTCTCAATCAGCATAGTTCATGCCATGTTGTTCACCTGTTGATTCCTATGTTCAACAACTCCATTTTGTTGTGGAGTTCTCACATCATCTACCTCATGTTGTATCCCATTCCTCTCTAGATAATTCTCAAATTCAATGGACGTGTATTCTCCTCCGTTTTCAGATCGCAACACTTTGATTGTTCGTCCAGTATCATTCTCGGCGATTCGCCGATATGTTTTCATGCAGTCAAGGACTTGTCGTTTCCTGTGGATGACCATCACACATGCCATTCTACTGTAATCATCTATGAAAAGGACAAAGTACCTTTCTCCATGTGTTTCGGCAACATTTATTGGACCACAAACATCTGTATGAATCTGATCAAGAAGGTGAGATGCCTTTTTCTTCTTTGGCCGATATGAACTGCAGACCATCTTCCCACGAATACAAGCATCACAAGATTTTTCACGCTCACGCTTCAGGTTGGGGATGTCCATGACAATTCTCAATTTTGATATTTTCTCCATGTCTTGTTGATTGATGTGTCCCAATCTCTGATGCCACAAATTGTTTTCTTCTTCAACAGTCATGTAACATTCATTTTCTTCACTATCAACCTGATACAAGTTTCCTTCTGTTATGCATCCCTTCATAAGTGAATTGTCGGTTTTTCCCTTGATAGTGCAGCCTTTCTGATTAAAAGTAACTATAAGTCCTGAGTCACAGAGTTGACTCACGCTGAGGAGATTATGACGTAGGCCATCCACGTAAAGGACTTCAGTCCTCTTTAGTTCTCCATTAGCTAATTGGGTACTTCCAATCCCTTTGATTTTCAGAGCCCCATCATTACCAAATATTACTGTACCATCAACATTCTTTATGATATTCGTTAGTAGGTCGGCATTACCTGTCATATGAGATGAACAACCGCTATCCAGAATCCAGGTACTATTGTTCTTTGTAGCTTTGAGGGCTACCTCTGCAAGGTTTGATTTCTCAATATTCTTCCTTTCCTTCCATGAGACATTAGATTGAGTATATAAAACTGATGGCCTTTCAACTATCTCTTCCGCATACCCAGGTTCTTCATAGTCAAAGTCTTCTTTGAGAGGTGAGAACCTGTTTGAAAGAGAAACACGGTCTTGCTGATGAGACCTGACTTGTCTTGAACTTCGGTATGAGGTGTCTATGTCCCTTCTCTGCCTGATATTAACGGCCTTATGACCAAAGTTAGAACAACGAAAACAATATCCATAGAAATTATTTCTTCTATGAGAATTAGGATTTGAGATTGTTGTCCTTTGTTGAGCATCTATATCTTCTCCATTCAGATAGCTTCTTGCCTCTTCACCATAAAACATGGTATGGCCCAGATAGCCACAGAACTAACACTTCATGAGAGGAAATGTCTTCTCACTTGAATTTCTCCTGAAACCTTCTTCCTTGGGAGAATAGTAAGACTGTCTATCATTTTTGAAAGTTTGAGGATAATTTTTGGGTCTCCTTTTAGTTTGGATTGAGGGTTCCTTTTTCAGCACTCTAGGTAACATTTCATCATGTTCAACTTTCATCTTATCTTTCTTTTGGATCGTTTCACTTCCAGCAGTTTATGACTCAGCCTCACAGCCAATTCCACTCTTTCCCATGCAAGCGGGTCTTTCATCACTCAATATTTTTTCAACCCCATCTGAACCACACTTGGCTCTTGCTAGTAATTCTGCATCTGAGAATCTTCCAAACTGTATTTTCTTCCTCGATTCTTTTGGAATTGATTCAGTCTCCAGTTTACTCCTTAGAGTAACTACTTCCTCCTCAAGACCCTCAGCAGTCTTAGATTTTTCATCTAGTCTGGATGTGAGGTCATTGATGACCTTTTCTTGCTCTTCAATTCTCAGCTTCAGATCAACTACATCATCATTGCTTTCAATTATTTTAGACTGTACCTTCACAAATTCTTCTAGTCGTTCAATTTCAGCTCCAAGTTGATCAACATATTCATTTGATTCTTCTACAATTGATTTCCACTTATTTCATCTCTTACATTTAATCTTAAGCTTACTAACCACACCCTTAAGTTGCACCTCAGGATCTACACAAGTTCTTAGTTGTTTTTCTCCATCAGTATCTTCTGACTCTTCAACAGTGGCCATCATAGAAGCATGGTTCCCAGTTTTGAATTCTGGTTCTTCTTCATCACAGAATTCATTGTCATCTTCTTCCTCTTCACAGACAAAACTCTTCCTTTGCATTTTCTTACCAAATTTGAAGTCTCCCTTTTTGAAGAACCTTCTCTGAGGCTTCTTGAAGTTTTCATCTTCACTGTCATCATCATTGATATTCTTCAAGAACTGAGAGGCAATGTGCTCAACTTTTCCACAACGGAAACATGCGAGAGGTAACTTCCCTTTGAATTTCCCTTTCCCCTTCTGGAACTTCTTTGCAATGAGAGAAAGAATTTATTTCTCTTCGTCATCATCACCGCTACTATCCTTTGATATTTTCAATTTATCCATGGCCTTCAATGCCATTTCCTTGCTCACCCGAGTCGTAGCATCTTCTGGTTTGACTCTCATTTCATATGCTACCAAGATGCTCAGTAGATCATCTAGAGAAAGTTTGGAAAGATCTCTTTCCTCAAGGGCTGACACCTTAGCATTATACAGAGGTGGAAGTCTTCTTAACATTTTCTTTACAATGTCAATGTCTTTGATTTCTTCGCCTAAACCCCGAATTGCTCCAACCACTTCAGTAATTCGATTGAAGAAAGAGTATGCATTCTCGTCTGGATGCATCTTCAGATCATCAAACCGATTGTGTAGCACTTGTAGTTTCACCTCCTTCACTTTACTGTCTCCTTCATAAATATTCTCAAGTTTATCCCACATGGATTTTTCTGAAGTGAAATTAATCACCTTCAGGTAGATCTGATCAGAAAGGGCTGCAGTGAGAGCATTCTGTGCTTTAGCATCTGCATCAAGAAGTTTCCTGTCTGTTTCAGTCATAACCAGACCTGTTGGATCAGTGACATGTATTCCTTGCACAGTAGAAAAAAGAACTTCCATTCCAAGATATCTTAGATGAGATCTCATTCTGTTCTTATATATCTGGAAATTTCTTCCATCAAAGTGAGGGACTCCCCTGACATTGACCGCGTTTTCCATGACAAAGAAGGTCAGATTCAACACCAGCAACCTTTACCCTCTGATACCACTTGAAGGACCCCGGGACACCCTGAGAGGGGAGGGGTGAATCAGGGTGACCAATTTTTCTTTTAATGTGATGGATCTTGTTCCCACGTTGGTAGGAACTTGTTGAACCTGTATGATGATTATGATCAGAAAGAAAACATTCACATGCACAGAGAAGACACATCCATTTTTACTTGGTTCACCACTAAGGGCTACGTACAAGGAGCATACGTCGACAGGTTTTCGGTCGTACCAAAATCCACTATGCTTCACCAGCTGTAGAATACAAAAGTTTGGGTACAGACACTCTATCCCAGGCTCACTGCCCTTACAATTTTTCAGGGATAGCTCACTGCGTCCCTCGGGTCACTCCCGTTGACTCCCCCTGGCTCACTGCCGTTGGTGAAGTCCCACTCAGTTTATAGATGTGAAGGTCTCTTCATCATTTGCATAAGAGTGCATCCTTTGTTGTATGTAGATGCTCTATTGAAGTCTGATTCTCACCAGAAGAAGAATATCACTTTTCATCGAATGTATCGGGTAGTCTCTCGGCTTTCGTGCAGCTCCAAACAGGCCGGTGGGCTTCAGCAAAACCAGGCGCGCTTCTCCAAGACAGTCGCGCAAGTCCCACTACGGCGCGCAAGTCCAAACTGGCGCGCAAGTGTCATCAACACACCTGCGCGACGCTTCCTTCCCCAACTTCAAACTTGCATGGTCCACTTCCTTTCTCTTCCAAACCGCCTTGGGCGTACAGCCACCAACCGGTGTGCAAGCTCTACTTGCGCGACAAAACAACCACCTGCGCGACTCGACCACCTGCGCGACGAGAGCTCGAATAATCTCGAAGTCATGAGCTCTGTGACAAATGATAAGGGGTGGTCCAGTATTTATAGGCAAACTGGACCCCCTGCGCGGCGGCGCGCAAGTCCCTCGACGGCGTGCAAGTCTTGTCTCCAGAACCTCTATCGCGCAACTCACTTGCGCGACCCAACCAATACTTGTGCGACCTTCTTTCCTTAGACAAATGTTGATGTTCTGATCCTCAAAAACATATGGCATGCAAGTCTTTTATCCTCAAAGAGCACGGCGTGCAAGTACCTTTGCCAAAAACACTTTACTTTATTGCCCGATTTTTAGGCCCAAAAAATTGGCAAACACTGGGAAACAGCGCCACCTTCACTACTGTTTTCTACTGCTTGAACGGTATGATCACTTTGTTGGTACACATCCTGAACTTCCACTGAGGATTGACAACAAACACAAACCATACGCCAAATCATGCTTTGAAGACCCTAGTTCCAACAATAACTATTAAAAAATCATATGGAAATTAATAACTCATTTCATAATGATGGAATGCATAATGCTGAACATCTTAAACTTATTGTTGAGGCCTCATACGACCACATCTTACATAAATGGGTATGTTTCACAACCCACCTTAATTTAAATGAGGGAAGGGACAGAAAAGTGTCACACCCTTCCTTCCTCAAGATGAAGGAGATATAATAACCCACGAGTCCCACCTTCAATAGACCCTAGAGTGGTGAATAGCACCAAGGGTATAGAATCTCACATAATATGGAAGGAATTTCCCTTTTTATAGAACAATATCGGGAGATAAGATGGTAAATCCCAAGAAACAACAAATACTAAAGGTAACAATAAATCCAAAATCCATTCCAACATGCATGTTCAAGAGTAAAGCTGAAACAAGGTACAAAAAAACTCTAAAGTAAAGTACCAAAAGAAAAGAGACTAAGAAGAAATAGTAACTAATCTCAATGCCAGAGCTAGTAAAGTCTATCACGGTCCTCAATGTTCTCCTGGAAACCTGAAAATAGTTTTATATACATGGGGTGAGAATACAAGTACACCCAGTAGGAAAACTAAAGCCACCCCTTCACAAGTGAGGGAATATACTAACATACCTATGAGAAAATAGTATAACCTAAAAGAACCTACCAAGGAATACTAACCAGCCTAACCTCACCAAGGCACACTCACCAAATAACGTGAATCAAGTAAAGTAGTAGTATAAGCACATCGATATTTGGGTACCCCACACCACTTTACCACTGGTTAACTAATCATCCCTAATGGATAACATCTTGACACTACCACTCTTCAATAAATTGTCCCACTTCCACAACCCTCCCACACACACATGGGCCTCAAACCACAAAAAATCTAGCCCACAGACACTCGGGCCACAACAACCATGCCTCGCACTCGAATACACCTAGGCCTCATCCCGAAGACACTTGGGAAAACAATATTGGCCCGCAAACACCAAGGCCTATCATTCACAACAAACTCTTACCCAAAGGAACTTGGGATATGGTAAGCCTCAAGCTATTACATCCTACCAGATATGCTCGAGCTGTAAGAAACCATAAGATGGTGTGGGGGAAAAATTTAGAAACAATCCATCCATCCTCCCATTGGGATGTTGGGAAAGACACCCTCCCCCAAGAATTAGGCGTGTTTGGAACATTGTTCTCCACAAGGGTGGGGTGAATATATAAATCACAAGAAACTACACTTTATACCTATAGATAATCAAACACTCATCCCAACCTATGAGTTTCCAACCAAAAAAACCAACTCATACAGAACCACAGTTGTTGCTACCCTTATATGAACATCCACACAACAGACACTGCCACATCATAACCCAACTTCTTTTTCATTTAACCACTTGTCATTTATTAATTTAGGGATTCACTTTAATTTATTTCAGCACTACTGGGAGACTACTAACCACAACCATACCAAAACAACAAGAAAAACCAAATTGCAATCCTACTGCACGACAGCACAAAACCAGATTTACAGTCCAATACAAAAAAAACCCAATATTCCTAGACACCTATTCAGTCATTTCCAACAATCATTATTTGAAATTATACCACACAATCCTTCTCTCACAACCCAACTCTGCAACCCCAATTCCCAAAAATTTCTAGATGCAGACCCACAACATACAAGTTCATAGCCACATCGTAGTCCCACTACCCAATGTCATTCGACATCCATGACACAAAGGTAGTTCACCTACCTACACGTCCATCCATTCCACAACAAACCAGTCTCTCAAACTAGGACACCAAAACACCCCATGTACTTCCCCACACACAAATCCCACAGCAACTACTATTTACCCACAACCTCATTGTATACACACACCACACCCTTCTCCTAGAACCAACTCCTTTGTCCACCCTTGTACCCATAACCATGCTCCCAACAACAGCACCACAAAACTCACACAAATTCACAAATCTCAACATAACACATCACTCAGCCACACCTATCAACAGGATGGGTATATAGATTCAAATTTTTGTAAACACCATTTTTTAATCCACTTGATAAGAAGGGGTTATCATAAAAGGGTTTATATCCTGGGGAATCCATTTCAATTAACCAAGTGTACATGTTTAAGAAGTTTTCATGTTATAGCTAATTATCAAGCATCATAACAAAACAAACGGTACACCACTAGTGCACAAAAAACGACCACCTGTAAAGACCCAGAAATTTCAAGGAAAATTTTTTATTAACATGATTTGGAATTTTACAAGAACGCAGCTTCTGACGGAACCTGATTCCGAGGCCCGGTGTGCCCGAAATCATTTTCCGAAGTTTGGCTCGGGTACGTTCAGTGAACGAACGAGCGGGTTTTTCTAACTTTTGAACCTGTGATCAGAATCAAATTCCGAGGGCACCGATGGAACCGTAGTGCCGGTATTTGCTTATGAATGCCTATTACGGAGTTGTGTTTACTCGAGAGAAGTTGATAAAAATTGTGGAAGTTAAAAATAAAAATTTAACAACAATTTTTATTTTACTCTAAGTGTTTAAATCCTTTGGATGGAAGTTGGGTAACTACCCAACCTCCCTTGGGAGGTTATGAGGGTGGTGGGGCCCACAAAAACCCCACCCCTTCATATCGTCTAACCCCCTCAACTCACCATTAATATTGTTAACTTAAGTTAATAACTTATGACATTAATATATTGAGTTTAATGTGAGTTTCTGAAATTCAAACACTTGAATTTCAAAAGCCCTGTTGAGTTAATAAATTAAGTGTGGCTTAATTTATTTTGGGTTAGATCCGTTGTTGCTGGAGAGGACTTGGGGGAAAAAGAAGTCAAGGAGCTTAGAGATCATATTCATCATCTTCGACGAAGAACACCATCCTTCCACGAAGAACGACGACGTGCCTTCCTTCCTCTTCACCGCAACACGTGAGGAGACGCTGCTTCCTCCTCAGACGTACCCTGACGTCGTCTTCAAATCCTCTTTCTGCAACTCCACTCTTGAAACCGAGGTAGGGGGTTTACGTGATTTTTCCTTACGTGATTCTCTTCCGTCTTTTATCCGCGATTTTTGGACTGCATGATATCAGTTAATGGGAGGAGGTCGGACAGCACAAACACGGTCGTCCCCATCCCTTATTGTTTTTCTTGTTGTTGTGGATCGAATGAAATTGACGTGGTGCCATCGCACCGCGCGGGATCGAGTGGTAAGGATGCGCGACATCGTCACGCCGCGCGGGATCGAGCGGCAAGAATGCGTGACATCGTCACGCTGCGCATTCAAATTTTAAACTCTCGTGCGTGGGTATTTGATTGCAAGGTGTTCGTATAATTTATTTTGGATAAATTATACCCTCGTCATGATTAAAATCATGTGTTTATTATTTTTCCAATTGATAACACCTAACGTGGAGGGAGCGGGCCGAACAAACATGGCCCGACAACCCTCCGCAGCTTGTTTATCGATGTGCGGATCGACGGACGATGACGAAGCAGGCCGCTATGGCGTTTCAATCCCTTCGTAGTGAAGGTCGGGTCCCGGGAGGACCGTTGGCGAAGACGGCAGGAGAAACGGACCATCGGAGAGTGTCTGGTGGTCCACGGAAGGCGGAGGCGACGTCGGCGCGGCGGCCCCGGCGACCGGCGGCGGTGGCGCGCCGCCGGAAGGCTGGTGGCGGCGATTTGCCGCCGGCTTCAATTAGCAGCAAGGGGGGGAGCGACGCACCCCGCCCGCGGCTTCTGCTCAGCCGTGCTGGCCGATCCGGCCGGGCCGGGCCCAGCTAGGTCGGACCCTGGTCGGTTCGAACCGGTTCGGGCCGACCCAGGGGGGTCAGGTCGGGTCGGTCCGGGCCCAGACCCCCCGTTTTCGGACCCTCTTTGGTCTTTTGCCCATATTTTGGGATACGGACCTCCGATCGACGCACCGTCAGTTGCATAGAAATCCTTGGAACTAGAAGGTCATTTCGGTATATCGCACTCAAGGTTTCATAATACTTTGGGTTTGGCCGGTTTGGTTCGGATACAAAACCAACAGGACCCTCGGAGCGGAAACGCTTATATCTTGAGCTCCGGACGTCCGATTGACGTGCCGTCGACTTTGATGGATTCCTATAAGTGAGATGAATCATTTAGCTTACTCCGCTCGAGTTTTGGATGTCATCGGAGTGCGGTCGGGTTGGTTCTCTCACGAAACCAACCGGGACCCTGGAATGAAAAAACCAATAACTCACAGACCGGGCGTCCGATTGACACACCGTCTATCTCGTTGAATTACTCTTGATAAGACGAAACTCTTGGCATTATTCGCCCAAGTTTTGGTTGTTGTTGGATAGTGTCCGGGATGGATTGTACCCGAAATCCAACCGGGCCCTTGGAACGAAAAAGCTGTTATCTTTCAGAATGGACGTCCGTTTGACGAACCGTCAGCGGCGTTGGTGATCACGTTGAGAAACGGTCCCTATGAGTATACCCTATGAGAGTTCGGGGTACAGTTGAGATACGGTCGGGTTGGTTCGCTCATGAAACCAACCGGGCCCCTAGGACGGAAAGGCTAATAACTCCCAGACCGGGCGTCCGATTGACGCACCGTCTTTTGCATTGAGACCCCTACGACGAGGCGGTCCTTTGAGATACTTCTTCGTGGGACTTTGAGATACTTGGAGTATCGACCTGTAGCTCGTGGAGCGGACCCTCCCGGAGATGAGTGTGCGGAGTACAGAGACCGTGTAGCCGACTGAGACCTGACGACAGCTTGACCGACTCGACTTGGAGTGAGTTGACTATCCCAGTGGATGGAGCACTACTTTGTTTGGGTGCAGACCCATGGCGGATGGAGCACTACCTGTGTGACAGTGCAAACCCGCGGTACTCATCCGAAGAGTACCTCAGCAGGCTACTAGTGGTTGTGCACTACTGTGTTTGGGTGACATACCTCGGCGGGAAGCACTACTGTGTCTGGGTGGCTGACCTACGGTACTCAATAGGAGGAGTACCTCAGTAGTCTTAGGTTAGTGAGCAGTACCTCGGAGTCGTGACAGGACCACTGTACACTCCAGAGACGGAGCTCTTTAGTAGTTACGGTTTCGATAATGAAAATCCTGGTTTGAGCTGAGACTTTTGGCCTTTGTGTTTACCTCATGATTGAGATGGGTCACTTGATAACTTAGGTATATGTATGATCATATACCTCGGTAGTGGTTGTCCGTTGATTTCATGATCTTGGTGTTTTGCTCATGATTGAGATGGGTTACTTGATAACTTAGGTATATGCATGGGCATATACCTAAGTAGAGGTTATCTGTTGAGATCTTCTTTTTGGTTATCCATGTTGGTTTTAGTGAGACCTTGAGGGTCTCGGGGTCCCTACCGAGTATCGTTATACTCACCCCTGCACGGGCTATGCCCGCACCTCGTTGTGTTGGTTGCAGACGACAGGCAGTGCTGACGGAGGCCGAGTGTTCGAGGACTGAACGGTACCCGGAGGTGGACTACACGACGAGTCAGCACCTGGAGGTGGACTACACGATGAGTCAGTATCCGGAGGTGGACTTCACGATGAGACAACACTTGGAGGAGGTTGACAAGAGAGAGCATTGTGGAGGGTATCTGTACCTACCATTCAGGTAGGATCCGTGGTGGACGATCTAGGAGCTGCGCCATCTGTACCTACCCTTCAGGTAGGATCCAAGGAGGACGACCCAGGAGCCACTTCCGTTCTTCCAGCTGTTGTCTTTTTCTATTGTACTTTGTTCAGTTGTAGTTGTACTTTCTTTTGGGTTTGTATTCTGGATCATTTACTTTTCAGCACTTCTCTTTGTACTTAGTGTTTTACTTCCGCTTGTACTATGTGGATTTTTGTTTACTTTTATAAAGGAAATGTCTTCCCAGTTATCGGGATTTACGCCTTTGGTGCTAGTCGCTAGCCCCTGGCCTATGGAAGGCGGGCTTGGGGTAGTCACGGCACGGGCCCCGAGGACAGGTCGTGACAAATTGGTATCAGAGGAGTCGGTTCTACCGCAGAACTTATAACTCTGATATTTTATTTCTGTGAAGCAATAGTGTTAAGAGTACCGAGTGTGGTTTTTAGTTCTGGGATTCCAGTGTTGGTGCGGGCGGCCGACGTATCCATACACCAAGACCCTGACAACTGAATTTCGACTTTGTGCACGAAAACACTAATTGCATGTGTGTTTTCCAGAAGTTTTATTTTAATATCAGCTCAAACCAGGTCAGCTCACCAGGTATAATCGTTTGACTGTGTCACGTTGTTTCTTTCAGGATGCCTTTTCTTGGACGACCAGCTAGAGCCCAGAGGGATGTGTGTACAGACAGCCTTCCGAGCGACAAGGCTTCGGTACAGGCCCCTCTTTCAGTTGAGGCACCAGAGGAGGCACCAGCGGTACTACCATATGTTGGGCCACCGATTCCACCAGCCCCAGCAGTAGGCGATGCGCGCCACTTGAGCGCGCTACACGAGTTCCAGCGCCAGAGGCCACCCAGGTTCCAGGGAGAGACGGACCCGCAGGCGGCTGAGGTTTGGCTGGAGGCTATAGTGAGAGTCTTCAAGCTAGTGGGGACGCCGGCAGACTTCATGGTGATCTTTGTTACCAGCCTTCTTCAGGCAGCAGCAGGCAGGTGGTGGAGCCACCTGTTCCAGTTTTGCGACAGGATGACCTTCACATGGGAAGACTTCGAGACCTTCTTCAGGGTGAAGTTTGTGCGAGTTTCTCTACAACCCGAGGGTGTTCAGGAGCTGCTGCCTTTTCCATGTGTTATTCGATCAGTAGCCGAGTCATTGGTGGGCAGTAGACAGATGATGCAGAGGTCCAGGAGGACCAGACCAACAGTTGGACGATCTCGGGTTTTAGGACCGATGGTGCGGGGCACCCGGGGAGGGGTCAGAGCCAGGTGTGCCAGAAACAGACAGTGTTACTCATGCGGTGGGAAGGGTCACCTAGAACGTGACAGTCTGACTCCTCGTACAGTTGATCTACAGGCATTGGAGGAGCCACTGAGGCAGAAGCAGCGACGAGTGCTTGAGCAACAGTCGAGCAGTGGACAAGGCAGTAGATCTCCGGGAGCAGGTGGACAGGAGAGGAACTAGTGGATACATCCCTTGTACTTCTATTTCCATGTTGCTGTTGTATTCGTGTCTTTGTACTATGAGCTGCAATAATAACAAGACACTTATCTTTGTTTTCTTTCCTGTCCTTTTGTTTGGTTGATACTGAGTGGTCCCGGTTAAAACTGTTGACTTGACCCTCACTTTCGATATTTCTATTGTAGGATACCCAGTGACCTCACACTGATTCCAACAGTGTGACTCGACCCTTGGAGGTGAGAGTGACAGTTGGATCTCTTGGTAGTTACGTCGAGGCCTTATGACGTCATCCATGGCATGAATACATCATTCATGTCAAGATTGACTATATTAGGCAATGGGCGTGGTTCATCCAAGGGATGAGACCGAGTTTCTCTTTTCGGCAAAGGAGAAATTTTAGCAGCTCTTTCAGATCGTAGGCAAAGAAGGTGCAAATCATCCAGGAGCGGATGAAGACTGCACAGTGTAGTAAGAAATAGGAAACTGGCACCAGTCTTGGAGACTCAGGCATGTTAAATGTTTCCATAAGAGGAAGCTTAAAGGAGAGATGAGTCTGTGAAGCAGCAGACGTGGAGGCAGATCTAGGAGAGCAGCATGAGGTGGTGTACATCCTAACATGCTACAACCACCCGCCTTAGTTATCCCCACCAGGCTCAGGGAGCTGGAGGGCGGAGGAAGAGTGCGGCTGCATGCGGTCAAAGAGTGTGACCCAATGGCTCTAAAAATGATTCAAGGGGCAGTCTGTGTCCACTACTAGCTGCTGTAGTAATGGACGTTGATATGAATCATTCCTTGCTTTCACAAATCTCGTTCTAGACCTAGAGTTTCCGGAAGCCTTGGACTTGACCCTCACGTCTGGAGATACCTTGGGAGGAGACTCGATAATCACACTTACGTCGACGGTGTGGTCAACCCTCGAGGCGAGAGTTTCGGTTGGAATCTCTTGGTGGCAGCGTCGAGGCCTTACGATGTTGATTTGAGTATGTACTGGGCAATCACAGTTCATACCCAAATTGACGGTATTAGGTAAAAAGTTTGTGGTTTAACTACGACGTTGGGATGGGTTTTCCTTGGTTGGCGAAAAGGAAACCCCAGGCAGTGTAGGGTAACTCTTGAATAGGAGGGTGCGGCTGATCATTCTTGAGTCGGTCAACCTTACCCTCGTGGTAGCAGTAGTTTTAAGTTTCTGTTCTAAACAGAAGTTGGAGACCTATGAGTTCGAGAATGACGATCACGTCCTTATATGGGTCTCACCTCGACGAGGTTTATGGAGATGTAGCCGAGGCGGAGAGATATCTCTGAGGTTCAATGGACCTTTCTAGGTCCCTAGCAGGGTAGGCGAGGTGTTTTACCACTTCACCCATCCACCTCAGTTGCACCAGGTGCACGACGTCTTCCACGTATCTCAGCTAAGGAAATATGTGCACGTCCCGACACAAATCTTTGACCATGGGGAGCTGGTCTTTGATGATGGGGTGACTTTTGCGAAGGTCCCAGTGGAGATTGAGGTTCGATGGGAATGGGTCCTACGAGGATGGTTGATTCCTCTTGTCCTTTTTTATAGGCAGCTTGGAATCTCCAGGTAAGCACATGGGAGCGGAAGGCTTAGATGCATGCTCAATACCGCTTTTGTGACCCTGGTTTGTGTTGAAGTTTTACAGGGACGTAAAGCCCTGAGGTGGGAGTAATGTAAAGACCCGGAAATTTCAAGGAAAATTTTTTCTTAATTTTCTTTCAAATTTTACAAGAATGCAGTTTCTGACGGCGCCTAATTCCGAGGCCCGGTGTGCCCGGAATCATTTTCCGAAGTTTGGCTCGGGTACGTTCAGTGAACGAATGAGCGGGTTTTTCTAACTTTTGAACTGGTGCTCGGAATCAAATTATGAGGGCACTGATAGAACCACAGCACCAGTATTTTCTTATTAATGGCTATTCAGGAGTTATGTTTACTCGAGAGAAGTTGATAAAAATTTTGGAAGTTAAAAATAAAAATTTAACAACAATTTTTATTTTACTCTAAGTGTTTAAATCCTTTAGATGGAAGTTGGGTAACTACCCAACCTCCATTGGGAGGTTATGAGGGAGGTGGGTCCCACATGAACCCCACCCCTTCATATCCTCTAACCCCCTCAACTCACCATTAATATTGTTAACTTAAGTTAATAACTTATGACATTAATGTAGTGAGTTTAATGTGAGTTTTTGAAATTCAAACACTTGAATTTCAAAAGCCATGTTGAGTTAATAAATTAAGTGTGGCTTAATTTATTTTTTGTAAGATCCTTTGTTGCTGGAGAGGACTTGGGGGAAAAATACAGCAAGGAGCTTAGAGATCATCTTCTTTATCTTCGATGAAGAACACCATCCTTCCACGAAGAACGACGACGTGCCTTCCTTCCTCTTCACCGCAACACGTGAGGAGACACCGCTTCTTCCTCAGACGCACCCTGACATCGTCTTCAAATCCTCTTTCCGCGACTCTGCTCTTGAAACCGAGGTAGGGGGTTTACGTGATTTTTCCTTACATGATTCTCTTCCGTCTTTTATCCGCGATTTTTGGACCGCATGATATCAGTTAACGGGAGGAGGCCGGACCGCACAAACACGGTTGTCCCCCTCCCTTATTGTTTTTCTTGTTGTTGTGGATCGAATGAAATTGACGCGGTGCAGTCGCACCGCGCGGGATCGAGCAGCAAGGATGCGCGACATCGTCACGCCACGCTGGATCGAGTGGCAAGAATGCGCGACATGGTCACACCGTGCATTCAAATTTTAAACTCTCATGCATTGGTATTTGATTGCAAGGTGTTCGTATAATTTATTTTGGATAAATTATACCCTCGTCATGATTAAAATCATGTGTTTATTATTTTTCCAATTGATAACACCTAACGCGAAAGGCGCGGGCTGAACAAACACAGCCCGACAACCCTCCGCAGCTTGTTTATCGATGTGAGGATCGACGGACGATGACGAAGTAGGCCGCTATGGCGTTTGAATCCCTTCGCAGTGAAGGTCGGGTCCCGGGAGGACCGTTGGAGAATACAACAGAAGAAACGGACCACCGGAGCGCGTCCAGTGGTCTGTGGAAGGCGGTGGCGGCACGCCATGCCAGCGCGGCGGCACCGGCGACCGGCGGTGGTGGTGCGCCACCAGAAGGCTGGCGGCGGCGGTTCACCGCCGACTTCAATTAGCGGTGAGGGGGGGGAAGTCGCGCACCCCGCCCGCAGCTTCTGCTCGGCCGCGCTGGCCGAGCCGCGACTGGCCGATCGGGCCAGACCGAGCCGGCCGGGCCGGGCCGGGCCCTGCCGGGCCGACCCAGGGGGGGTCGGGCCGGGTCAGTCTGGGCCCAGACCCCCCGTTTTCAGACCCTCTTTGGTCATTTGCCCATATTTTGGGCTACGGACCTCCGATCAATGCACCGTCAGTTGCGTAGCGATCCTTGGAATGAGACGGTCGTTTTGGTATATTGCACTCAAGGTTTCGGAATACTTTGGGTTTGTCCGAGTTGGTTCGGATACGAAACCAACCGGGCCCTCGGAGCGGAAACACTTATATCTTGAGCTCCGGACGTCCGATTGACGTGTCGTCGACTTTGATGGATTCCTCTGAGTGAGACGGATCATTTGGCTTACTCCGCTCGAGGTTTAGATGTCGTCGGAGTGTGGTCGAGTTGGTTCGCTCACGAAACCAACCGGGCCCCTGGAACGAAAAATCCAATAACTCACAGACCGGGCGTCCGATTGACGCACCGTCTATCTCGTTGAATTCCTCTTGATGAGACGGAACTCTTGGCATTCTTCACCCGAGTTTTGTTTGTTGTTGGATAGTGTCCGGGTTGGATTGTACCCGAAATCCAACCGGGCCCTTGGAACGGAAAAGTTGTTGTCTTTCAGAATGGACGTCCGTTTGACGAACCGTCAGCGGCGTTGGTGATCACGTTGAGAAACGGTCCCTATGAGTATACCCTATGAGAGTTCGGGGTACAGTTGAGATACGGCCGGGTTGGTTCGCTCACAAAACCAACCGGGCCCCTGGGACGGAAAGGCTAATAACTCCCAGACCGGGCGTCCGCTTGACGCACTGTCTGTTGCGTTGAGACCCCTATGACGAGGCGGTCCTTTGAGATACTTCTTCGTGGGAATTTGAGATACTTGGAGTATCGACCTGTAGCTCAGGGAGCGGACCCTCCCGGAGACGAGCGTGCGGAGTACGGAGACTGTGTAGCCAACTGAAACCTGACGACTACTTGACCGACTCGACTTGGAATGAGTCGACTAGCCCAGTGGACGGAGCACTACTTTGTTTGGGTGCAGACCCATGGCGGACGGAGCACTACCTGTGTGACAGTGCAGACCCGCGGTACACGTCCGGAGAGTACCTCAGCAGGCTACTATGGGGTGTGCACTACTGTGTTTGGGTGACATACCTCGGCGGGAAGCACTACTGTGTCTGGGTGGCTGACCCGTGGTACTCAATAGGAGGAGTACCTCAGCAGTCTTAGGTTAGTGAGCAGTACCTCGGAGTCGTGATAGGACCACTGTACACTCTAGAGACGGAGCTCTTCAGTAGTTATGGTTTCGATAATGAAAATCCTGGTTTGAGGTGAGACCTTTGAACATTGTGTTTACCTCATGATTGAGATGGGTCACTTGATAACTTAGGTATATGTATGGGCATATACCTGGGTAGTGGTTATCCGTTGATTTCATGATCTTGGTGTTTTCCTCATGATTGAGATGGGTTACTTGATAACTTAGGTATATGCATGGGCATATACCTAAGTAGATGTTATCTGTTGAGATCTTCTTTGTGGTTATCCATGTTGGTTTTAGTGAGACCTTGAGGGTCTCGGGGTCCCTACTGAGTATCATTATACTCACCCTTGCACGGGCTATGCCCGCACCTCGTTATGTCAGTTGCAGACGACGGGCAGTGCTGACGGAGGCCGAGGGTTCGAGGACTGGACGGTACCCGGAGGTGGACTACACGACGATTCAGTACTCGGTGGTGGACTACACGACACATCAGTATCCGGAGGTGGACTTCATGGCGAGACGACACTCGGAGGAGGTTGACAGGTGAGAGCATTGTGGAGGGTATCTGTACCTACCCTTCAGGTAGGATCCGTGGTGGACGATCCAGGAGCTGCGCCATCTGTACCTACCCTTCAGGTAGGATCCGAGGAGGACGACCCAGGAGCAGCTTCCGTTCTTACAGCTGTTGTCTTTTTCTGTTGTACTTTGTTCAGTTGTAGTTGTACTTTTTTTGTGTTTTTATTCTGGCTCATTTACTTTTCAGCACTTCTCTCTGTACTTAGTGTTTTACTTCTTCTTGTACTCTATGGTGTTTTGTTTACTTTTATAAAGGCAATGCCTTCCCAGTTATCGGGATTTACGCCTTTAGTGCTAGTCACCAGCCCCTGGCCTTTGGAAGGCGGGTTTGGGGTAGTCACGGCACGGGCCCCGAGGACGGGTCGTGACACCACCAATGGCTATGATTTTCAGAGTTCATACAGCCACAATCAATCCATAAAAAACACAGATAACAAAAATAAAATAGGAGATCAAACATCTATCCACTCTCAGCCCATTATTTCATTACCTTGTTATCTTTTGATCATATTCCCTTTTTATATATTTCTTTATTTAAGAAATTATTCACCCATTATTCAGAAGGAATCATTAGTAAACCCACCCCGCATGATGCAAAACTAAAGAGAGATAGATGGAAATCCCTACCAAATGATTAAAGGATCAAATTTCTTCCTTATTCCAAGAACAGGGGTCGTGCGAGTAGTGGGAAAGAACTCCAAGGAAATTGAGAAAGAGAGATCTATAATAGTAATACAACTCTTCTAAAGAGGAAGGATCTAGTCGCACCAAGGTGGATAGAAAACACATAAGGAAGGGATGATCCTAGCTTTGAAGAGCCAGATCCTATTTTAAAGGAATAACGGTTTCCAAAAATCATTAACGGTGGATCGTGGTCAATATTATGTGGTTTGAGTTTCTCAAATCCCATATAATGTTAGGATATTAAATATGTACTTAATATCCTTCAAAATGTGACTAAAAATACATTAACAAGGCTTTAAACTTGCTTTGCGTCAAATAATACGTAAGAGGGGAGAAACTGGGAAACTGGGAAAAACTGGAAAAATTGAAAATGAGTCACCGATAGGTGAGTCACCAATGTGGATCCAGTGAAAGGTGATCTATTGATGCGACCAACTGAGATTGAGTCATTGATGTTGAGCTACTGACTGAAAATTAAATTTTTATTTCAAAATCACTTTTGAGGCAAAAGTGGGAAACCAGAAATACATCAAAGACATAAAACACAACCATGCCTCCATGGGCCAAGATCATCAAGACAAAAACAATCCAATTCACAAGTAAGGAAGCACTGAAATCAGCACCAACAAGCACCAATTGAACCCTCCGGTCACCATAATAGCAAAACCTCAAACTACAAAATCCACTTGAACCGACTCCATGGGAAAACAACACCAAAACCTCTATCATTTAGATTGCAAACCACATTTGAATTCCCATCATGGAAAAGCATGGAACCGAAATAATCCTCAATCCCTCCATCGATCAAAAACCCACAAACCAACATGTACCCGAGATGAACAGATCTATAACCCAAAACAGAAATCCCAAGCAAAACGCAGACCCAAATCCAACACAACAAGAGCATCAACCAAATCTGAAAACTAAAAACAAAGTAAAAAAATAAAGGATCAAGAAACAATCACCCTTTTAGTGGACACCCGAGCATCATAAATCACCGGAAAAGAGCCCAAATCCAATCACCACCATACAAATCACCTCAGGGGCCACAATAGACTACCCAACACATACACCAGAGGTGAGCTTCAATCCTCAAACACAGAATCCGGAGCTCGTCCGCTGGGCCATCATCGCACCTCCAGAAGAACCCTATCCGTCGAAGGTGGAGTGAGGCGAAGAGGGCCAGCAGCGGTGAGGATAGATGAGGCGGTCGAGTCCAAAATGTCATTAAAGATGAATCACTGCAAGCCATCGATCCAACACCGAGGGGAAGATCTGCACCGACCTGAGGCGGAATGGAGGTAGGCGGAGATTTTGAGCTACTGACTTAATGACCTACCGATGCCCTGACCTACCAACGCCCTGACCTACCGACACCGAAGCTCCTAACTCACTAATGTTGAATCTCCTGACTCACTGATACCAACACCTTTGACACAACGATGTACTGATATTCTGAATAACTATAATTACAATGCAATTACATGTTGATGCACTAACATGCTGACACACTGACATGTCAACTCACTAACATACCGATGGAAAAATGTGAATTTTGGAAAACTCTTGAAACGTGTCACCAACAGCTCCCAGAACACCTCAAACACTGGGTTTTCACAACGGAAGGCATGGGGAAATCCAGATTATTACATTAGATACCTCTCAACTATTCTCATCCTCAATAATTCAAAACTAACCTAGAAGAAAGGGGGTACGAACAACCACCCCTTAAGATACCTCTCAGGAGAAAACCACCTTGTGTTGTTCGAAAGTTGGAGTGAAAACCCCGACATCCAAGAATACCTCCTTGAAATTTATCTCATGAGAAAATGTAGAAAAACTAGGACCCCACTACCCCAAACAACCACACAAATACCAAAGGTCACAGTGTCCACACACATGGATTAGGGAGCTCCTTCCTCTATATCATGATAATATCTGCTTTGGGCGGCACTGACTCGCCTGCATGGGTTTAATCACATCCACATTAATGAGTCTTGATTTGGGATTAGGTCCTCCCCTCACCATAGTCAATACATTTTACACACATTCAGAGTAAAAAAGAAACAACTCATTTGATAATGAATGAGGTCAAGCATTAAATCATAGAATGAAGCACAAAAGTAAAACCTAGAAACAAATCATAGAACAGATCTGTGTACCGGGCACACATATGTGCCTCCCATTCCCAAGTACTCTCCTCGAGGACACCATGCCTTCAGATCACATGAACTAATGGAATGGTCCATCCACCACCTTATCCTCATGATTTTTGATTCTTATTGGTTGCTCCACGAGCATTATGTCATCATCGATATCCAACTCTCCCCAGTCTAGGACGTGGGAGTAATCATGTAGATACTGATAGAGCTGAGAGACATGAAATTAATCTTGAATCCTCTCCAACCACAGTGTCAATGCCAGCTGATATGCCACCTTGACACTCTTCCCAACACCTTGAATGTTCCAATGAACCTGGGAGAAAACTTGCTTCCTCTAAAAAACCTCCATTGTCCACACTGAGGGGATTATTTTAAGAACATGTGGTCCCTAAACTCAAACTAAAAGGGCCTCCTCCTATGATAGGAATATTACTTTTGTTGGTCCTGATCCACCTTCATCCTCTCATGCACAAGTTGAACCTTCTATATTTTTCTCTAAACTACCATGTTCCATGAAGGATTGCTTCCCCTACCTCTGCCCAGCATACGATTGAGGGACACGGTCTTCCGTACAAGTCCTTCAATGGTTCCATGATAATGGTAGATTAATAGATATTATTGTAGGTTAACTCTACTAGGGTCAAGTTTTGTACCCACGATCCTCTTAACTATAGAACACACATTCCTAGCATATCCTCCAACATCTATATGGTCCTCTCTATCTGTTGATCCGTTTAAGGGTGGAAAGCAGTACTAAGGCATAACTGGGTGCCAAAGGCATGCTGAAATCCCCTCCAGATTCGCAATGTAAAATTCATATCCCAATCTGAGACAATTGATCATGGAAATCCATGCAGTCATACCACCTCATCCACATACCTCTGCACTAAGTCACCTACTCTACTCAGCTCCATGATCACCAAGAAGTGAGCCGAATTCGTCAACCGGTCCACCACTACCCAAAGAGCATCACATCCTCCATAATCCCTAGGTAATCATGTGATGAAATCCATTAAGATATCATCTCACTTCTACTCAAGAACATCCAAGGGCTGCAATAGACCATTGGGAACATGGTGCTCAGCCTTCACATGTTGACACACTAGGAACCTCACCACAAACTCTACCACTTCCTGATTCACCCCAGGACACCAAAAATATTCCCTCAAGACTCAATTCATCTTAGAGACTCTTGGATGCACTGCTAGGAGTGATAAATGGGGGTTATGTAGAACTCTCTCATGCATTGACACTGGGACAAACTGTTTCCCATAGAACAGTATCTGATTCTAGCTATCCTCTAACCATCCTTTCGGAGCATCACCCTAGACAACGCGATCACACATACCTTTAGTCTCTGAGTCTCCCCATTGGGACTCCTCCACTTTCCGCATTAAAGAAGACTGTACTATCAACTAAAATAGATATCCTCTTCCACTATCCTCCCTAGCATCCAAGTGCAAAGTGGATAACTCCTCCATTTCCTTCCAAGAATTCGTGGATTCTTGAACTACCTCCTTCTACGACTTCCTACTCATGGAATCAGCCACCATGTTCCCCTTCCCTAAGGTGTAAAATATTTAAAAGTCATAATCTTGGAGGAACTCCATCCTCATTCACTACCACAATTTCAGGTCTTTTGGAAAAAATCTATACCTCAAGATCTTGTGATATGTGAAGACCACAAACTTCTCCCTGATAAGGTAATGTGTCCACAACTTCAATGCGAACACAACTGATGCAAGCTCTAGATCATGAGTGGAATAGTTATGTTTGTGATGATGTAACTTCCTAAACCCATAAGCGTTTACTCCTCATGGTTGTATCATCACACATCCCAAACCTAGACCGTAACCATCATATAACACCTCAAACATCACCCCTTCCTTTGGAAACCTAAGCATTGGGACACTGACCAGCTTCCCCTTCAAATAGCAGAAAATTGTCTGACACTGCTCACTCCACATGAAGGCCTGGTCCTTTCTGGTCAAATCTACTGATGGAGTTACATCTTGAGAGAATTTGAGTATGAATCTCCAATAATTGCCTTCCAGACCCAAGAAACTATGATACTCTACCACATTATTGGGTGTTTCCCATGAAACAACCGCTTCAAAATTTGATGGGTCAACTGTTATCCCTTTCTGAGACACCACGTTTCTAATGAAGTGCACTTATCATGTCCATAACTTTCACTTGGACAAATTTCTAGAGAGCTGTTGGTGTCATAGGACCTCTAAGATAGTCCTCAGATGCATGTCATAATCCTCCTCTAACCTTGAGTAGATCAGGATATTGTCGATGAACACGACAACGAACTGGTCCAGGTAATCATGAAAAATAGAGTTCATGAGCCCCATAAACAAGGATGGTGCATTCGTGTAACTGAAGGGAATGACCACAAACTCAAAGCGCTCATACCTACACCTAAAAGTAGTCTTCGGGATTTCACCCTCCTTCACACTCAACTGGTGATATCCAGACCGCATATCAATCTTATATAACAAACATGTTCCCTATAACTGGTTGAAAATATTACCGATCCTCAGAAGGGGTAACAGTTCTTGATCGTCACATAGTTCAGTATATGCTAGTCTATGCATAGTCTTAGACCATCGTCCTCCTTCTTTGCGAACAGGATTGGACCACCCCACGGAGACACACTTGGCTAGATAAAACCCTTCTTCATCGGGTCGTCAACCTGAATCCACAACTCCCACAACTCATAAGGAACCATCTAATAGGGAGCCATCAAAATCGGATGGGCACCGGGTTGCAAGTATATCCTGAACTCAATGTCACATCGAGGGGTAGAGTCGCAACCTCTTCAGGGAAGACATCTAGGAACTCACTGACAACCCTTGTAACTTCCACTATCTATGTACCTACTGATTCCACTGATAGCTTAGCTAACAAAGAAAGAAGAGGCTTCATATGATGTCTTCCCTCCTAACAACTCTTCTCACTAATGAAAGCTACGCGCTAGCCACCCATATCTAAGAAAACGACCCTTATCCAAAAGCAGTCGATATCAACATTCGCAGAAAACAACCAGTTGATGCCTAGGATGACATCGTATGGCTGCATCTATAGCAGAAGAAGATCCCCACTGGACTGATATGGCCCCAACATCAGTATACATCCTCGACAAACATCAAATAGACTAGTTTGAACTCCAATTAGTGTACTCAACACCAGGGTCATGGAAATCCTTTCTACTTCTATTCCTAGATCATGGTCTATACCAGGTGAAACAAAGGATTGCAAAGCTCTTGAATCAGACAAATCACACACAAGAGTACTAAATATACTGATTGTACCTTGAACAACCTCTATCCTAGCTAGAAATTATACCTTTGTGTCGTGCGATTTCCCACACCCATCTCCTCTACCTCTCTATTGTCGACCACCTCCCCAACCAAACCCTAGTCAAAGACCCTAAGGAGCACCCTAATTTCAGCCTCCCCTAGAACTATCTACCCTCGGTGGAGAGGTATCTCACTAATCCTACTACTGGAAAGGCCAGACTGACAACTTCTACAACTGAGGTGGAAAATGAACCTGCCCACTCCCATTGTACGACACTTGAACTGGGAACTGGTTCTGAAGATTTCCACAACCTCCATGAACAAAGCACCTCAGTCCCAGACCCATGGGGAAAGGGTGAGGACTACAAGATTGAAACTGTAATTGTTGGGGCCTACTTCTCGCTAGCCTAAACCTAGAAGGACCTAATGCCGGAGACCTACTGCTGATGTATTTCCCCTTTTATGAACTGGTTTGGATCCCCACTCACGGCACACCACCCAGCAATTGATTCCTTTCCACTACATCATCCTTCTTCTGAACCTCTAACTATCTTGGTAGAGTGAAAGGAGTAATGGCATACTGAAGAGAAGGTTGGAGTTCCTCCTCGAAGCATCTTGCTCAGGACTCCTCATCTAGAAAGAGATCTAGTGTGAAGCGTAATAGATCTTTGAACTTGAACCACAGTTCCCTTACCAATATACTCTCCTACTAGAGAGAGAGTAGCTCCTGCATCTTCTCAGCCTTCATCGTGGAAGAAAGGAATTCTGTTCAAAGCTCATTCTCAATGTCAGGCCATGAAACCTTAGTTTCCTTCCTCTCCTCGAGGTAAAGCTTCCACCATTGACGCATTGTTCCTCATATTTGGCTCACTGCCAGAGGAACCCATTGCTCTGTCGAATCCCGAATCAATCTAAAAGTGATCACCATCTCCTCAAGCCAACTCTTCATCTCCATGTCTGAGATGCTATCCTCGTACTTCCCTAGAGTTTGTCACTGGAATTCATGAAGCGTCTTCTTCCATTGGTCATCTTACTTATCTCGATCGGCCCTCCATTAATCAACCAAGTAAACCTGTTGGGCCTCTACTGCTCGTACCACATGTGGGGAGATGTCCGGGTTCCATATCTAAAAAAGGAAACAAGTAAGTGCTATGCTTGGGTAGTGTGGAATTTTTCTTTTAAATTCATTTTAACTCATTATTTATTTAATTTCCAGAAATACCCAAATCAAACAAGAACACAAGTTATTATGATGCATGTTCTTTTCCTAGGGTCTCTACACTGCAATCAGTCCAACCTCACTTGGTCGTTCAGTAGGTCCAGAGTCCTACATCGGATCACAGGGGGCCCTAAAATATCGTGTCCTAACCGGTCTTTCCTGGCCTATCTCATACACCATGATTTCCTTACACCATTTCCCTACAATCCCATGAAATCCTCACTGTATCAAACTCAAAACTCTATCCTACCTCTCAAACTCCCAAAACCTCACCTTTGATAATATTTTGTCATGACCCACCTTCTTCAAGATGAGGGAAGGGGTAGAAAAGTGCCACACCCTTCCTTCTTCATGATGAAGGAGATATAATGCCCCCCGAGTCATACCTTCAATATGCCCCAAAGCAGTGACTAGAACCAAGGGTATTGAATCTCACATAATATTGATGGAATTACCCTTTTTATAGAATAAGATCGGGAGATAAGATGGTAAATCCCAAGAAACTCTAAATAATAAAGGTAACATTAAATCCAAAATCCATTCCAAAATGCATGTTCAAAAGTAAAGATGATACAATGGGGAAAAAACTCCAAAGTAAAGTACCAAAAGAAAAGATACTAAGTAGAAGTAGAAACTAGTCTCATTGCCTAAGTTAGTAAATTCCAACACGGTCCTAAAAGACCTCCTGGAAACTTGGAAATAGTTTTATATACGTAGGGTGAGTGTACAAGTATACCTAGTATAAAAACTAAAACCACCCATGCACAAGTGAGGGAATATACTAATGTCCATGTGAGAAAATAGTATAACCTCAATGCACCTACCAACGAATACTAACCATCCTAGGATCACCAAGGCACACTCACCAAATAACGCAAGTCAATTAAAGTAGTTGTATAAACACATCGATATTTGGGCATCTCACACCACTTTTGCACTGGTTAACTGATTATCCCTAACGGTTAACGTATTGACACTAACACTCTTCCCATACGCAGTCCCACTACCACAACCTGCCTGCACACATCTAGGCCTCAAACCACACACAATCTAGCTCGCAAACACCTAGGCCACAACAACTACACCTCTCACTCGAAGACACCTGGGCCTCATCCTGAAGACACTTGGGAAAAAAATCTTGGCCAGAAAAATCCTAGTCATATCATCCACAGAAAACCCTTTTCTGAATGATCTTACGATATGGTAAGCCTCAATCCATTACAGCCTACTTGGATATGCTCGAGCGCTACGAAACCAGAAGAGGGTACAAGGAATAAAATCATAAACCATCCATCCATCCTCTCACTGGGATATTGGGAAAGACACACTCCCCCATTAGGGGTGTCCGGAGCATGGTGCTCAACAAGGGTGGGTTTCATATAGAAACCACAAAAAACTATAATTTATATGTATAGATAAGAAAACACTCATCCCAACCTATGGGTTTCCAATCAAACAACAAACTCATATAGAACCATAGTTTCTGCAACCCATATATGCACAACCACACAACATCCACTGCCAAAGCATAACCCAACCCCTTTTTCATTACCCACTTGTCATTTATTAATTTAGGGATTCACTTTAATTTATTCCAGCACTGCCGGGAAACTACCAACCACAATCATACAAAAACAACAAGAAAAACAAAACTGAAGTCCCATTGTACAACACCACAAAACCAGATGTACAGTCCACTGCACAAAGCCCCAATCTTCCTAGAAACCTGTTCAGATGTTTACAAAAATAATTCTTCAAAATTATACCACATAATGCTTCTATCATGACCCATATCTGCATCCCCTCTACCCAAGAATTCCTATATTCAGTCCAACTACATACAAGTTCAAAACCACACTGTATTCCCACTACCCAATGTTGCTCGATGGACATGACACAAACAAAGGAAATTCAACTTCCTACAAGTCCATCCATTCCACAATCAATCAGTCTCTCAAAATGAGATACCAACACACCCAATTTACTCCCCCACACACAAATCCCCCAATAACTAATATTGACCCACAACCCCATTGTACACACACACCACATCCTTCACCTAGAACCAACTCCTTTGTCCACCCATGTACCCAAAATCGTGCTCTCAATGGCAGCACCACACAGCTAACACAAAGTTACAAAACTCAACAGAACACAGCACTCAGCCACACCTATCAACTGAATGAGTATATATATTCATATTTGGTAAAAAATTATTCTTTAATCCAATTGATAATAATGGGTGATCATACAAGGGTTTTCATCCTAGGGCATCAGTTTCAATTAACTAAGTGTGCGTGTTTAAGCAGTTTTCATGTTATGGAATATTATCAAACATCATAAAAAAACAAACTAGACACCACCATTGAAAAAGTAAAGACCACCAATAGCCATGATTTTCAGAAGACATACACCCATAATAAATCCATAAAGAAACAAGGATAACAAAAATAAAAAAGGTGATCAAAAATCAATCCACTCTCATCCCGTTATTTCATTACCCTATAATCTTTTGATCATATTACCTTCTTATTTATTTTGTTATTTAAAAAAGTATTCACCTATTCATTACAAGGAATCATTAGTACACCCAACTTGAATGATGATCAATTAAAGAGAGACATAATAAAATCCCTACCATATGATCAAAGGATCGAAGTTCCTCCTTACGCCAAGAATAGGGTTCATGCGAGCACCAAGAAAGAACTCCAAGAAAATTGAGCAGTATAGCTCTATCACAGGTGCACAACTCGTCTAGAGAGGAAGGCTACAAGAACACCAAGGTAAAACAGAAAACACACAAGGAAGGGAAGATCCTAGCTTTGAAGAGCCAGATCCTATTTAAAGGAATAACGGTTTCCAAAATTCATTAACATGGGGTCGTGGTCAAGATTACATGGTTTGAGTATCTCAAATCCCCTGGAACATTAGGATATTAAATATATACTTAAAATACTTAAAAATTCTCTTAAAAACACCCAAAAAGGATTTAAACTCGGTTTACATCAAGTAAGACATAAGAGGGGTGAAACTGGAAAACTGGGAAAAACTGGGAAAACTGCAAATGAGTCACCAATGGGTGAGTCAACAACACGGAGCCATAGACGGGTGATCTACTGATGCGACCTACCAATGTCTATCCACTGATGTTGAGCTACCAATGAAATGACCTACTAATTCCCTGACCTACCGACGCCCTAACCTACCAACACTGATGGTCCTGACTCACTGATGTCGATGCTCCTGACTCACCGATATCGATGCCTTTGACCAACCGATGCACTGACATGCTGACACACTATCATGTTGATGCACTGAAATGCTGACGCACTTAAATGCTGACACGCTGACATGTAGATGAAAAAACTTGAATTTTGGAAAACTCTTAAAATGAGTCACTGATAGCTCCCAGAACACCTCAAACACTAGGTTTTCACAAAGGAAAAGCCTGGGGAAATCTGAGTTATTATAGTAAGTCCTCGACCAAATACCTGAACTATTTTTCCTCATGAAACATATCGATGCATCGAGGGGAAATAAAAAACCTCACCCATCACTTACTAAGTCTAATGTATTCCTCATATATTAAATAAAAAAATTAATTAATAAATAGTATGCCTTATCAATAAATATCATTATTGAGCATAGAATACTAAATATCAAGATTTTCTTCATTTGATCATATAACATTCATAGTAAAACACTATATATTGAAATGTTTTATAGTTTAGGAAATAAGTATATCCATGATAAAAGTAATATGGATATTTAAGAGAAATCTGATATCCAATGAAAGATGATCACAAAAAATTGAATGCTTCAAGATAAAGTTAATTCCCACAAAATAAAAAAATATGTTTATCATTTCATCATAAATATAGGGTTCGTAATAAATTCATGTCTTATAGAGAATAAAATAAAAAGTAATTGAAATGTTAAAATAAGTTTCCATTAAATAGTTTTATTTATAAACCCATTGAAAACTTATAGATGAAACTAAATATCATAAAATGGTTATGGTTGTGGGAAAGTATATTAACACTGTATATGTAAAAAATAAACATTATTTTGACTTTTTATAAAGGAAGTTGAATATTACCCTTTCATAAAAAATTTTAAATATTCCTTTAAAAACCTATAAAAATTAAAGTATAACTTAAAATATTCTTAATATATCATCTGAGTAAAACAATAATTTTCTAAAACAAATTTTGAAAAATATTGATAGGGAAGGAAAATATACCCGATCAAAAAGAGAAATAAGAGCATCTTTTATTTTAAATAGTTATTTACTTGATTCAAGTTCCAAAGATGGAAAATGAAAGGAAGACTTATAATTTCAAGAAATAACTATAGGAGAATAAAATAAATTTGGTTTAAGATATAAATATCAAATAATTATCCAACAGATACTTAAATATAAACAATCTCGGATAATGATGATAATATGGAATAAACCATTACAAAGATTGTATTATTGAAGTGATAATTAATCAAGGAAGTGATTATGTGTAACAAAGTTTAAATCCTTAAGCAATAATTTTAAATATATAATAATTAATTCAAATTTAATTTCACACATAATCATGGCATAACATATTTAATGAAATAGAAGTATATCCCGATGAATTGAAATTGAGTTAAGAAACCCCTTACCTTATGCTTCCACTTAGTTAAATTTATTTTGTCCTCACTTATAATAAATTTATATTTATTATAATTATATAACATAACCATATAAATACTTATAATATAATATATGTTCCACTTATAATATTTCAATACTTTTTTATTAATATTTTTTTTAGTAAAATCATCATTTCATAATGTTAATTGTCTCGTTTTTCATGTAAGTTTTAGTTATATAGTTTCAATAATTGAATCTTGATCATGATTCCATAATTTATAGAATTTTATTCATGATATAAATATCATATATACTAATTATATTTATATATATAATAATTCATTAAAGGTGGATATATAAAAATTAATTACACATTTTATGAAGATGGTAGGTCGTACGTATGCATGAATGTAGTTTTAACTCTTCAAATGATGGAAAAAAGGAAAGGTAAGTAATAATTCATAATTATAGTTCCATTATTATAAAATATATATAATATATATTCCTTAAATCTATCCTTATTACCATTTATGTAAATCAAAAATGAAAAATGAATCACATCACTTTGTGGAGGTGGTATTTCACACCTACGCATGACCGATGTTATCATTTTAAAACAGATTGAAAGGTAAAAATTTAAATGATATATTATATTTATGTAACCATAATTATTTAATTAATATCATATATAATCCTTACATCCATAATTATAACTATCTAAGTAAAATGGGGATGAAAATGAATTACCCCGCCATGTGGAGACGATAAGTTGTACGTACACATGAGCGATGTTTAACTTTAAATGGGATGGAAAAGAGGTGTAGAATAGTTGTATCATAATCATAATAACATATAATTATATTTATAATAAATTAGTTATTATTTTAGGACTCTTACAATAAATTTAGAGAAACTAGAAGAACAAATATACTTGAAAGAGTCAATAAAGACGATTACCTCTTATTCGGTGGAGTTCCTTTAGATTCCTTCTTAAGGAACCTTGGGTTGGTATTTTCGGAATAAAAAACCTATATAATATTTATAAAGATGTTTGGGAGATAATTTTTAAGGTTTTTATTGAGATAAATCGATCAATAGGTTGGAAGAATTGAGGGTAGAGGTGTCTTTTTATAATTGAATAGAGCGGTACCCTTGGAATTAGTTAAAGTATTAAATTAATATCAATTAATTTTTATAATGAAGTGACTCAAAATTAAAATATTATAAATATAGGATGATTATAAGTCTAAATCATCTCATAAAATAAAATTTAACCAAGTTTAGGTGACTTTTTAATCCTTATGTATTATTTTACCTCCCCCCCACCCCATTAATCTTTTTGACAATTACCACAATATCAAAGTTTTCTACTAATTAAGGGTCAATATTGGTACCATAAAAAAAAGTGACCCATAAATGTACCATGGATGATATTTTCATCCATATATCATTAACTTGGATTAATATAGGTTTTTATGAATTTTAAATTATATAATAAAATATTATTTATTATAAAATATCATTAATGTCATTTTTGAAAATATATGAAATATTATAATATAATATGTGTCTAAATCATGTAAAATGATCCAAAAATTCAATGGATTATATGAGAAGGAATATGTGGTATTCTTATAATCATCCAATAAAGTTTTACTAGTTTACATACTATTTTAAACTTTAAGTTTTGTTTTAACCTCTTAGTTAACTAATTTTAACCTTAACTGTGGTGATGGATTTTTTGATATTAAAGGTTTATAATTTTACTTATAAGCATAAAATTGGCTCATAACTTTAAAAATGTTGAAATTTTTGACCATTTATCTTCCCAATTGTTCTATTTAAATATTTTTATTTTTTAAAATAATTTAATAAAATTTATTTAACATAAAATACAATTAATTTCATTTAAAGAACTATTCTCATATTTTGAATTTGAAAAAAAATAGATGAAAAAATATAATTATTATATAAACCTTTAAAAATAATTAATATGTTATATTTATATAAAAAATGGTTTTAATCAATAATTCATCCAAATTTTATTACTTTTAATATTCTTAAAATCATTTATTTTACTTTTTTATTAATTGAATAAATATTGTATTGGTGTTGCGTAAACATTTAAGGTAATTATTCAATCAATAAAAATTTAAAACAAATTACTAGGATAAAAAAATTAATTTATCTTTCAAATAAACTTTTATAAATAAACTTATTCTCTTATTTTACTTATGTAAAAAATTAGAGATATTAAAGTCAAGGGAGTGACATTTGGTATTTATTGTTTACTTAAAATAATATAATGGTCATAATCAAAGAAAAATGGCACCAAGTAGCTATATATACAAGACTTGGATAATAATTTCTAAACTCTGCTCATCCTATAGGATAAATCCAAGTGTTAGAGAAATTTTAAAGCCTTATCTAAATAATTTAATTCCTTTTTCTACCCATTTTACCCTTACCGATGTGACGAATATTTATCAGGGTTATTTTTTATAATGACCAAAAATAAAAGAGACCTATTAAAAAGATTTTTTCCACATTATTAAAAATATGGAAGCAATTTTTTAATATTTTTTTCATAGAATTAGTTGAATTTAATTTAAAATTTATCCTTCAAAACATAACGAAAAGTAGTTTTCTTGAAAAAGAATATTTTCTAGAGTATAAAAGTTTTTACACAAAAATATATTATAAAATTAATTAAAATCAAATTGATTATATTATTAATAATATCAATGAACTAATTTTACTTTTAAAACCATTTAAAATATAATTTAACTTTGTAAATTCTTTAAATGAAAAGATAGTTTTCAATAAAATTAGTATTTTTCACTATTCATTGAAAATTAAATCTTTTCATAATATTATCAAAAATTAAATATAAGATAATTATGAAATGATGATTTAAAAAATTAATTTCATTTTTTCATATAAATTTTCTAAAAAATTTAGAATTTTATTATATTATTTATTCGCAAAAATAAATAAAAACCATTTTTTAGGAAAAATGTATTTTTAAAGAATAAAATTACTTTACTTAAAATATAGTTGACTCATTTAAAACAATTATAATTTTTAAAAAAACAAATTTCAATTCATTACCCCAATTTAATGGCTATTTTATAATGGTATACTATATTACAGTTCATTTTGACTCAAGGTTGCGTGTATTGTAAGGTATTGAAGAAATTAAATTAATTTGAAGATAAATATATCATAAAATCTTAGGGTGTTATATAAATAAATTAAATGGTGGTATAAAATACCTTTATTAAACATTTATGTATATATAATAACTTTCATAAAAAATTAAAGAACATGGATATGGAATAGAAATATTCACGACCAAAAAATCAAAATAAGGTCAGATTTTCTTAAAAATATTCTTTCCATATTTTTGAGTGATAAAGTGGGGGAAATTTAAATAATTATTGAAAAATCTATAAAAATATAGGATAATAAAATATATGGTTCTTAAGATACAAATGTAATATAATCCCTCAAATGATATTCAAGTAAAAAAAATCATTATTAAAAGTGATATTGAAACATAAACCCTTATAGTTTTGGTAATATAAACTTCATAAACTAAAAAACCATAAATTGATTTGTAAATCACCATAATTTTCATTTAAATGATCATAAATTAAATTAATGGGTATTTTATACCCCAAAAAAATTAATATGGTGATGAATAAATAACATATCTCAATAAAGGGAAGTTGGGATGATAAAACCCTTACCTTAAGTCCCAACTTGTTTCATACACATTTTAACCTCTTGTATAATAAATTTATATTTATTATAAATATATAACAGAACCATATTTATACATATATTACTATATATAATTCCTTTATAATTTCTAAATTCCCATTTATTAACAATTATTCATTAAAATCAAAGTTTAGTTGTTGATTGTTCTATTTTCCATGCATGTTTTGGTTCGGTGATTCTGGTCCTTGAACTTTATCTATTATTTCATAATCTCTATAATATTAATAATTTCATAAATATATTATTTATTTTTTATATATTCTTTTATAACCAACCATGTAAGGCAGTGAAGAAAAATAAATTGTGTCACTTTGTGGAGGTGGTAGTTTGTGCGTACACATGGATGGTGTTTTCATTTTTCAACGGATGGAAAGAAAGGAAGGTAGACAATAATTTGTCCTTATAAAATCATAATTATCTTATAAATATAAAATATATTCATTAAATATATCTATATAACCATCCATGATAGTCAGTGATGAAAAATGAAATACATCACTTCATAGAGGTGTAGCCTTCATGTACACATAAGCAACGCTTTCATTTTATATTGGATGGAAAGGAGAAAGAACATGGTAGTTCAATTAATATAAAAATATTTATGTATATTAATTATAATTCATTCATTATATTTTTAATTGTTAAATAATTTTTTTAGGAGGTATAATAAGAAATAAACTTGACAATAGTCAATTAAGACAATTACCTCTTCTTTGGGTATCCTTCTTTGGCTTACACCTTAAGCCTTCATAGGTTGGTATTTTTATGATACTAGATCCTCTAGGAAATGTGGAGTAGAATATAAATTTTATTTTGGAATATATTAGTAGATCTAAGGTTCTCAAATTGTGTGTATAAGTGAGGAGATGAGGTTCCTTTTCAAAAGTGAGAGGTGTGGCACCATTGTAAATACACTTTACATTAAAATAATATCCATTTTTATGGGAATGTTACACCAAAATATCGAATTTGTGAGGATGAGATAAATTAAGGTAATAATAGACTTAAACAATTCAATTGGTATATATGTTAGCGATAATTATGGCCTTGTTGTTTAGGTTGACCCCCCCCCCCCCCCCTCAACTCTTTTAACCCTTACCGTGGTGACAAACTTTTACCATGGTAACTTATTTATCAGCCTAAAATTAAGTTTAACTATTTACCCAATATTTATTATTCCGATTCAAAATATGGAATCTATTTTATTATATTTAATTTCAATATGTGGTAGAAATTAATTCTAATGTCCTCACACTAGATGTATAAAACCTATTTTAAGAAAAAAAACATATATTTGAAGCATAAAATGAATCTATTATTAGTCCATGCCTAGTAACAAAAATTATATGAATGTTAATTTAATTTCATGAATATATTATAGAAACATTTCATTTAAATCATTCATCAATGGTTATTGATTTAATTTATTAATATAAAATACATTACACACATAAAAAATAGTTTTTTGAAAATGACTCTTTTTACCTTCGAATGGCTTTAGCTTTATTTATAACAATTTGATAATCAATGTATAAATGATTATTCATTTTTTACTTGTATAAAAAAATTATTTTTCATCAGTTTAATACTCTAAATAATAGAAATTGAATTTTAAATAAAACATATATAATAAAATAATTTTTTTAAATACGATATTTTTATTAAACCGAGAATAATTAAAATAGTAACTCTTATAATTAATTAAATTGTTTTCTTATTTTTTATTCATTAAATTTTATTATAATATATTTCATTTTATACTTTAATAAATAATTATTCACTTGATTTTGGTGTTCCTCGCATTTAAATATATTGAACACATTAGATTTATTTAAACCTAGACATATTCGAAAATCTCAAGGTGTTTCACTTTTTACCTTCAAATGATTTTATTTTTATTTTTAACCACTTTATAATCAATATTAGAATAATTATTCATTTTTATACCTATATAAACAATAATTTTCAAAAAATTTAATACACTAAAAAATAGTGGTTGAATTTTAAATAACACATATATAATAAAATAATATTTGTAAAGAATACATTTTTTAACCAAGAATAATTAAATTAGTACTTTTTATAATTTCTTAATTAATTTTACTGATTATGTTTCACTTAATTGTCTTGTAATATATTTTATTTTTGTTTTAATAAATCATTATTCACTTAATTCCAGTGTTATATGCATCACAAGATGTCAAATGCATCGAATTTATTAGGTAGAAATATAATCTAAAATATAAGGGTGTAACATTCTACCCTTTATAAGAATTTCATCCTTGAAATTAATTACTATAAAGAAAAAAATTGGATAATATTTCCTCACTATACCTTAATGTTCTCATTTTCTTCCATAAATTTATGGTTTCGCCAAAAACTTTGTCAAGGTGAGTGGTCTTATTTTTCATCCTTTTATCTCTTCGATCTAGAATATCCACTAATTATTCCTCTTAATAATATCATGCTCCATAGGTACAACCACTGAGTTTAGTACATATAAAGGATCGGGTATGTACATCCTCAAAATTGATACATAGAACAAATCGTGAACTTGGGATAGGTTTAGTGGAAGATCTAAGTGATAATCTTCCTTCATGATATAATCAAGAATCTCATAGGGACTGATATATATGGGGATCATCTTCCCCTTCTTTCCAAATCACATAACTTTATTCTAAGTATATATTCATGGGAATAATTTCCACTAACTTTACACTCTATATCTCATGGACGATTATCAACATAACTTTTTTGTCAACTCTAAGATGCCTTGATGTGTTCTTTAATGGCTCTAACCATATCTGTCATTTATTCAGCTATCTCAAGTCCCAATATCTTACACTCTCTAACTTAATCCTTTTATGTTGAAAATATATACTTCTTTCCATAATAGTTTTAATAATTATCTATCTAAATTTTCAAATTAAATTTATTATTATAATAAAATTCAACTAGATTAAGGAATTGATCCTAACCACATTTTAAATACATAGAAAAAGTTATCAGCATATCTTCTCAGGTTTGAATTGTCCTCTCAGACTAACCATCTATCTGAGGATGATATGTAGTTCTAAATATGAACTATGTATTAAAATATTTCTGAAGACTTCTCTAGAACTATTAAGTAAACCTTATATCTCAATTAGATACAATTTAGAGTATTACTTTATATATCCATACCACTTCATTAATGTATATCCAAGAAAGTCGGTCAAGTAAGAATTTTTTTGATATAAATGAGATGTGATTACTTCATAAAGTGATTGAATACAACTCAAATTTCATTATGGACTTTATATGTCATGGGTAATCCTGAGAAAAATTCTATGGTGATTTTTTCCCATTTTGATATAGGTATTGGTAATGGTTTCATCATCCCCTTACACTTCTGTCATTCAAATTTAACTTACTGAAATACCATCCATTAAGATATATACTCTACAATATTCATTTTCATATTGTCACACCAAAAATGTTCTTTGATATCTATATACAACTTTTTACTTCTATTATGGATATCGAATGATGGGTTATGTAAATAATCCAAAAATTCTTTCTTCAATTCTGGTATTAAAGGGACACATATCTGGTTCCTAAAACTTATCATTCGATCATGGTCAAGGTTTAACTCTGAAATAATCCTTACCTTCTTTTATAGTTCCATATCCACCTTTTGTGCCTATTTAATCTTCACATGGATAGGTGGTTAAATGTAAATCTAATAAATATAATATTTCTCCCTTTTAGTTATGATTTCAGGGCACATTCTTTGAAAATACATAATTATTTGATATTTTTTAATCCTTTTTATAGACAAACTACTTGATCCTTCTGAATCAAAGCATAAGTTACCTTGTTCACCTTGCTAGGGTGGTAATGTATTGAGAAATAATAATCTTTAATCAACTCTAACTATATCCTTTGGATTATATTCATAACTTTATATATGAATATGTACTTCCATATTTTATTATCAATTTAGATATATATCAAACCTTTCACAATAAAGATAATGCATCCATATTTTTAAAGAAACATTTACCGCTATCATCTTCAAATCATGAGTTGGGTAATTTTTCTCATGAACCTTCAATTATCATGATACATATTCTACTAACATGTCATTCTGCATTATAAAACATTCTAGTCCCTTCTTTGATGGGTCATTGTATATCACGAACCCTTCTTCATTGTTGGGTAGTGTGAGTACAAGTGTATTGACCAAACTTATCTTAAGTTCCATGAACTTTTCTTCATATTCATATATTGAAAGGAACTTATCTCCCTTTTACATAAACTTAGTTATTGTAGTTGATGAACATGATAAATTTCTCAAAAAGCATCAATAGTATCCATCCAATCCAATAAAACAATGAACCTCAATTAGTGTGGTTAGTCTGTTCCGTTGTTCAATAACTTCTATCATTGAAGGATCTATAGATATACCCTCACTTTTAATTATGTGACCCAAGATTAATATATTCTGTAGCTGTAATTTATACTTTCTAAATTTGGAATATAACTTCTCCTTCCTCGCGGTATTCAACAAAATCCTCAAATGATCTTTAAGATCTTATTTTATCTTGTAATATATAATAATATCATCTATAATGATTACTAAAAACAATTAAAGGTAATATATAATTACTATATTAATTTTATTTATGATGATAGTGGGGGAATTGGTAATTCTAAATAGCATCACTTTAATTCATGGTATCCATACCTCGTATGGAAGTATTTCTTGGGTATATCCTCTCTTTTGACCATTAACTGATGATATCTAGATCAAAGATAAATCTTGGAAAAGTATTGAGTTCTGCACTATTGATCAAATAATTCAATCCATATTTTTTTCAAAAAGAATAGTTGAACCCCATGGTGAGTCACTAGGGAATATGAATCCCTTTTATATATTCTCTTTTAGTTTATTCTTAAAATTTTGAAACTCAATTGAACCTATCCTATAAGGATTCTTTAGAATAGGGATAGCTCTAGTTATGGGTTCTATTGAAAACTCAATATCATGATTCAGAGGAAGAGTATGAAATTCTTTAGGAAATACATCACCATATTCTTGAATAATTAGAATATCTTTAGTGTTGATTTTATTCATAACCATTTGAGAAAAATACCCCTCATGAACTTGTAGTAAAACCCATATAATGGGAGTAATTACATTGAAAGATCATTCACATCCTTTCACAAATGGATGATCATAGGTTGATTCAGAATATAAAATGTGACCTATGTTAATTGAAAATTGATATGGGATCTATATGTAGAGATCAAATCCATTCCAAAAATCACATAAAACTCAACTATAAGGAAAATAAAAATATGTCTAAAATGAACATTCCCACAAAGTTATATTGAAGAGAAGCTATATACTTGTTATATAATCATTGTATCATTTTTATTTTTCATTGATAAATAAATTTAAAACTATTGAGGTGGTGATTTCATACTCATAAAAAATTATTTAGATATAAAAGAGTATTTAAAACCTAAATCAAAAAAGAAATTTATAGATCTAGAGTGGATGATAAGTGTACCTTTCACACTACAAAAAAAATGACCCAATTATAGGAGGTTATTTTTTAGTTTAGAATGGGTTATAACCCCCTCTAAACACATTAGCGGTGGTTATGAGGAACTTCTGCTAATGTGTCTACCTACTGTAATTAGAGGCAGTTTTGATGTAATGTTGGTAGAGTAGTGTTTAATTTAGCAGTAGTTGTATTAGTTGGGGTTAAAACCCCCTCTAATTTCAACATATAAACTATGTTTATAGGGGGTTTTAACCCCCTTGACTTATTTGTCAAATTAGAGGTGGTTGGAAGCCACCGCTAGTTGAGTAATATATCACATATTAGAGGTGGTTCTGGAAACTACCGCTCTAATTAATCCATATTAGAGGATTTTTTCAAACTGCCTCTATTTATTTTGTTTTTTAAGAAACCAAACCTCTCATGTTTGAACACCCCACTACCTCTCCAGTTCCTATTTCATAGTCACCCATACTGCCCCCATCCCATGTCACAGGACCCCCCTCTAACTTATTTATCAAATTAGATGTGGTTGGAAGCCGCCGCTAGTTGAGTAATATGTCACATATTAGAGGTGGTTCTGGAAACCACCTCTCTAATTAATCCATATGATAGGAGTTTTTCAAACTACCTCTATTTATTTGGTTTTCTAAGAAACCAAACCTCTCCTGTTTAAACACCCCCCCCCCCACCCCTCCAGTTCATGTGTCATAGGAACCCCTCACCACCCCTATCCCATGTCACAGGCACCATGTTCCCCCCCTCCTATTTTCAGGACACCCCCACCCCTGCCCACCCCACCCATCTCGTTCCCCCCATCCTATTCCCATGACATCCGCCCATCCCGTTCCCCCGTGTCACCTACTACCCCCATCACATTCCCCCTCTTGTTCCTTATCACCTGTGCCTCCAACCCTCCCATAATCTGACACATTATATAAAAACTTTCCAATGTTAGGTTTCAAACACCTCACATCTGGCATGCATCGCCTAAAACTTTACCACCATTCCAATAAAATTTAAATATTATAATTAGACAAAAAAATATTTGTATATATTAAGAAGGTAAATCAAATAAATATTATTTGAATAAATATTTAAATACATATAAATATATAACCTACATATATATTTATATAAATCAAAATATTCATTTTTATATTATGAATTTATGTATTTATATTATAATACATTTTTATTATATTCAATTTATACATTTATATAAACTATATATTTTATGTGTATTTACATATATTTGAGTAAATATATTTTGTAATTCATTTTATGTTATATATATACACATATATTTATATATTTATAAATATATTTATGTAAATTATTTATATACTTAAATATATATTTATAAATTATGTACTTGTTGTGTCGCGCCCCCCAACTGCCTCTAATTCCCGCATTCATTTTGTAAAATTTAAACCGTGAGGGGTTTCAAACCGGTGACCACCACAATATACATCCCACCCCTTTGCCGCTATGGTAAACTAATTTTGATATATTAATTACATGTTATTATATTTATATATATTAGGAAGGTGGTTCAAATATATCTGATTTAAATAAATATTTAAATAGATATAAATATTTATATATGATATATTTGTGTATAATATTTATATATAAAATATATTTTTGTATGATATAATATGTGTGTGTGTGTGTGTGTAATATATATATAATGTATTTGTGTATAATATATGATGTATATATTTGTCTATATTATGTATATATAATATATTATATACATAAATATTAGATAATATATAATATATTTGTGTATAATATGTATATATACTATATCTATGTATATATAATATATATATTTTTACATAAATTTGAAAACCCATTTATATTTGTGTGTGTATTTATGTATTTATATAATATTTATAGATATAATATAATTATAGTAAATATATTTATATAATAAGTTATATATATTTTTATATATGTACGTGTGTGCGTAACAATAATATTATTAATTATTATTATTATTACACATATTTTTTAAAATATAAACATTTTATGTTGGTTTTATAAATACTAAATATTTATATACTTTATGGTTTGTATTATACATATATTATATTAAATACATTTATATTAAATATTTAGGTATGTGATTATATACATTTATATTATATAATATATTTATATACACACAAAACTAAATACATTCATATAATTGGAAATATATAATATGATTAAATGATATATATATACAATATATATATATATAATAATTATATAATATATATAAATTTATATATTATTAAATATTTATAATATAATATATATAATATAATTATATAATATATATATTTATTTATTTATTTATATTTATATTTAATTTTAATTTTTTATATTATATATATATATATATATACAAAATATAATATAAATATATTTATACAAAAAATATACAATAAAAATGTATTTAATATAATATATGTATAATATAAATCATAATATAAATGTATAGTATTTATAAAACCATATATAAATTTTATAAATTTGAATAGATATTTTAATATTTACATTTATATTATGTATACCAATATTTATATATCTATACATTTTTGTTAAGATGTATAAGTATTTATTTAAATTATTTATATAATGTACTTATATATATATTTATTTATTTATAATGTATTTTAAATATATTTATATAATTTATTTATATAATATATATACACACACACATATATATTATAAAATTTGAATTTATATGAGATTTATTTTAAAAAATAAATATAATTTAGAGGGGGTTTAAAACCTCCCTAATAAAAAGGATTAGTTCTGGTTCATGACCCTTATAAAATTTCTTGAATTAGAGGGGTTTCAACCCCCCCCCCTCTAATTTCATCAATTAGAGAGGGTTCAAAACCCTTCTAATTTCATAAACTAGAAGGAGTTCAAAACCCATATAAAATCTAAGGGATTTTTGGTAGTTCAAGAACCCCCTCTAATATCTTAAATTAGGGGGTTGTGAAACACCACTATATCCTTTTAAATAAATAAAATATATATATCCAAACTAGTATTGTGTATATATATAGCTCCCCTAAAATCCAACTAAATATATAGTTCCATAAATATTTTATAGGGAGTTGTGAACCCCCTCTAAATTTTATGATTAGAGGGGTTTTTACATAACCCCCTCTAAAATAAATTTAAAGGGGTTGTGCATAACCCCCTCTAAAAAACTACCACTAATCTTCTTCTTTTTTTTAGTGTCACCACTTTGTTATCATCGCCCACTTCAATAGTTTTGATTTCATAATCCTTCCCTTTTTCCCTTTCTCTTAAGAGGTTGTTGATACTAATTTTTATCATTAACCCTTTAATTCATGAACTAATTATAATAATGTCCATACTCCATTCAATTATAACATTGGAGTGTTGGCAGTGTATTCAATTGAGCCTTATTTTCATTATTTATTGACCTTTTCATGTCTCTTCATCATTCATTTTATAGATGGCCTACTTTTACACACTAAAAACTTTTACCTACTCCCATAAGGTAATTTCACCATGTTTCTTCTCTTATTTATGGGATGAAATGATATTAAATTTTTTCATACATTGGTTTTATTATTAGAATTTCCTCAAAATTTCATCATTCCCTTCTTATCCACAGAGCCATGAGAGCATTGAGAGTCTATTTTCTCTATTTCTACATTGAGAACACATCGAACAATTTCTTAATGTCTATCAAAGTCTATTATATCCATAACCTTTCAAATACATGATCTTAATACACTAAATAATAAATCAATTTTTCATTCAAGTTCGATAATAAATCTAAAATCACACCTTTAAAGTCTGGTGAAATTTTCCTCATAGGTGAAAATGGATTCATCATCCTTCTGCTTCAGTTCCAGGAATTACCTCTCTATTTTATTATAAATATTTTGAGTAAAATAATCATTGATAAATACCTTATTAAAGTATTCCTATTTTATGTATTCAATTTATTCCTCTTGTCCCGTTTTCTTGATAAGATACAACCATTGATCAACTTCACCCTCCAAGTGATACACAACCAAAAAACCTTTTTCATGCTCTAATCAATAGAAAATAAAAAATATGTTTCTATAGAATTAATCCATTTTTAATAAATAAGCGGATCAGACAACCCACTAAAGGAATATGGGAAGTTTCATATAAAAGTCTCCATGGTGAGTTTTTTATGAGCACATTTTCATGAACGTTAAATTTGATATTGTTTTAACTAGAAATTTTATAGTATATCAGGAACCCTAGGTTATCTCTCAATAGAGCCTTAGATCATTATTTTTAAAATAAGTTCAAATTTAGGGAGAATTAAATGGGTTTTATTGATTTATATTTTTGGGATCACTTTAGAAAGCATGCGTGAGTAGATATTTATGAAGCTAAAGAGAGTTATTTCAAATAATTTATGTAATTGTGATCACCCAGGTTAATCCCCTTGATGCTCATTTATCATTACTACAAGGGAAGGGCATAAATATTATAATCCATGAGTTTTCACTTTTTAAAACACATTGTTAAGTGAGTTATTACTAGGTTAACACCTATTATTTGATCAATCACATGATATTGAGTATCAGAGACTGCTCAAAATCAATCCAATTATATTGATGTGAGACAGGAACTCATCAAGGATTAATATTAATAAAGTAATGTGATTAATAAATTGAGAACCTTTTTCAAATTATTATCATTATTAAAACATTTATATTCATGAGTTTTAATTTTGGATTTTATATAACAATTAATTTTCCAATATTACTCAATAAATAGAAGTGGTGAGAAAAGAGGCATTCATGCTCAAATCATCACAAAGTCTGGGTTATTCAAAGAAGCATGATGATCTGTGATCATATGATTCTTATATGTTCATACCAAAATAAAATCATGAAATGGGACATATAAATGGATAACAACTGATCTTCGACTTGGAATTAAAATATATTTGAAATTATTATGATTTGTAGCTTGGGATTACTTCAAGGTTCCTCCTTAGGTGATCACAAGGAGTTTAGAACTCCATGGAAGGGGGGGAAGACAATATAAAATGATCTAAATCCTCTAATCCTACCCTAAGTTCAAAAATACATTTTCAATGAGGAATAGGAGGCTTTTTTAATAACAAATTACAAAATAAAGGGATAAAATAATTCAAGTGTATAAAGGACTAGGTGACTATTCAAGGCAAACTTTCTCCCTCAACTTGGTTCATCAATTTGACTGAATAAAATGTTAATTATTGCCTTTTAATTCAGTAGATATGTGGACCTTCGTGTTATGTGTCCAAAGTAAAATTAATTAGACCAATTATAGTTCTGAATCCCAAGATATGGCATGAATACCAAAGGGTGGTCCAATATTCCTCCCCTAGGTTTTATTCAATTTATAGGCCCTATTTGTCTTATTTTTATTAGATCCAACTCTTGTAACAGTTAAAGAAATTATATTACAATGTATTAATCATCCTAAAAAATAATTTTATAATTTGGATTAGTGTATAAAATGTTATAATAAAAATACCAACATGTTTTCAAATTAGATCAAAGTGTAATTTTATAATTTGATTGTGTTTTCAAAAAAAAATGAATTAAAAATATATATTTAGAAAATGAATAATTAATAATGGGGTATTAAAATATATAAAAAAATATAATTATAAAGTATAAGGGTGAAAATAAACAATATATCATTGTGCAATTAGTTCATTCCTTTGGTTTTTAATAAGTTTATAATGATTCACGTTACCATTTATATCTTTATATAGTTGTGTGAAGATAGCCAAAAGATTTTTCATACCATCTCTAATTACATTTTTTTGATCATGAGCATAATCATTTCAATGGATATCACATTTTTTGTTTAAACGATTCCTCCTTATAACAACCCAAAATTTTTATCAATGAAATTTCCCTTCTGATTATATAATTGTGTCATATTTAGTAATATAGTACTATATAATTCACACACACTACATGATTGAACCAAAAATTATTATTATATGAATTTGAACATTAAATTTAGAAAATAAATATATCCATGAGAATTGAAAATATTACAATGGGATAAAAAATAGAAAATAAGATAACTAAAATATGAAAATTTGGATTTGCTCGATCCCGCGGAATAATCACACTCATTAAAAACACTATAGAAATGATGTAGAATATTAGTAATAAAATATTAATTTTGTAAATGAAAATATAAATCAACTTGAGATAAAATATAAGTTAATGGATAATGAATGAAATATGAGGTATTTATAGAAAGTAAGGAACCCATATAACCATTACAAATCTGACCATTAGGAATAGTAACCTGACTATTAGAATAGTATCCTCACTTATGGAAGTGTAAAATAATATTTAGTTTTCATATAAAATTATAATATGGAATATTTATATAATGATATAGGTAAATAAATGTATTAAAAATGATAAAATAAGTGTTTATATTTTTGTAGAATATAATTGTTTATTTTATTTTTATAACAAATATAATTGTTTAAAAGAAAGTTTTTTTTTCATAAAATGAATTTATAAATTAATATTAAGTTTTATTATGTTGATAATATAATTTTTTAATACCATAATTAATTCTTCAAAAGGATATAAAAATGATCATAATATTAAAATTATAAGTTTTAAAATAAATAAAGATTTTATTTAAATTAAATTTTTTATATTTATAAAATTATTTTCATAAAATGGATGTTATTTTTGTATTATTCATTTCAAAGACTATTTAGGGTGAATTTTTTATATTTTTCTAAAAAAATTGGATTTTTGATGAATTGTGAAATAAGGTAAAATACAATATTTAGCATTATATATTAAATAAATGATTAATTGAAAAGGGGTTGTTTCAAGAAACCATTATTTCAAACTCACATGCATTATTTAATTTTTATAGTCATAAGATTCATCACTATTGGTAGTCTTGATCCAAAATAATAAATTAATGAATATAATATTCAAAAACACCCCTCTCCTCCCCTTATTACCACCCCTTCTACTCATATATTTTAAGCCTTGTATATTTTCGAATTTCTACAAAATTATCTTCCCAAACCTCTCCCCAATTTCCTAGTTCTTTTGGTCTCACCAAATAACATTTCAAGGATCCTTTTGGGGTATCCTGAGATGATACAACCAAAGGAAAAGGTAAAATTATATACTAACCTCTTTCAATTTTATTCTTCTTATACCACCCTCATATAGACTAAAAACACCTAAAAATAGTAACATCTGTATCATAAATATAATTATATATTGTTATTATTATTATGTAATATCCATATTCTACCCTCACCTCAATTGATTTTTAAATGAAAATGTTGTTTACAATATGGTTGGTTCACCGCCTCCATGAACAACAAACTTCGTTTTTCTCCACCACCTTCAAGGATATTCATCAAAATATTATTATAGATATATAATATTAAAATAAGAATATTAAATATTATTTAATTTTATGGAATAAATTAATAATCATTTAATAAAATAAAACAAATCTAGATCATGATGGTTCGTAAAATCATGTAAATGAACTAACTGTATAACATTAACATTTTTAATAAATGAATTATCATTTATCATAAAACATATGGATATTAGAGACTATTTGAATTTATATAATATATTAATATCATCTTATTTCACATATGGAGTTCTATTCCTATTTTACAAGAACTTCTATGTTTTTCAACAGGTGATCCGACCTTGGAACCATGAAACGAACTCCCTAAAAACAAAAAACAAAAAAATTATATATCCTTAAAATGGTTGTAAATGAGAATAATATGACTATATTAAATAAATTATATATGGAAAATGTTATAAATTAATTAATTAATGAGTTTAATTTGATTATCCATGATGTTAAGTGCAAGTACAGAATAATTATTGAAACTAGGTTAAGGGGTCTCTTTGAACCACCCCATTTTCATTAGGTTACACTTTCTCTATCTTTACCAAACTTTATCCCTATATTATTCTTATTTACTCCTGAATTTTTTACATATATCCCATGCATATATACCTAGTGTCATTTACTTTTCCTTGATGAGGATATTAATGTTTTAAAGGTTCTCTTCCCAATTTCATATGTTATGAAAAGTCAATTAAAGGGAACTCTTTTTTTTCTTTTCTTATTTTAAAGTACCAATCAATGAAATATTCAAAAACTTCCATATTATATAATAAAACACATTTTTATATGGAAATCCATTTTATTTTATTTATGGTTTTATGCAAATTATTATGCTCTTAGCCTCTTCAAATACTCTTTACCCGTTTCCCTAAAACCCCCCTTAAGTTGTACATTTCTAATGTAACCTGTCCAATATTTTTCACATATTCACTTCAATTGGACATAATTTTTCATGATCTATGTATATATTCACCTATAAATTTCCATGATTTTTTTAATCCATTGTTTCATGGAAACAATTATGATATGTTATACAGTTATGCTATAAGACATGTTTATGAAACCCATTTCTTTCCATGGGTAATTCTTATATTTATTCCTTACGTATGATTTCCATTTGTGGAACACATAAGTATGTAAATTTTATGATGGGTGCACCTAGATATATATCCAATTAATTGGTTAATGTTTTGGTCCCATGATACATTATGTATGGTATTAGGGAGTAAACCTAATCCATGATGGTTCATAAAGAGTTTTTTGGATGTGTATTTGATTGGATGATGGAATTCCAGGAGGAACAACTGGTGGCGGTGGGGTTCTCCTTAAACTCTCTTTGTGTTGTTCCTGATGATGATAGAAAATAGTATGTTTCCAAGGTGGTGTTTCTTTCTCCCTTGATGATGGTTTTTTCTTCTTATATGGTGGTTTCTCTAGGTTGATTTGATTATTGGTGATGTTGTGAAAGTGGAATGGTTAGGTCTATTTCAGTGGTTTCATTCAATGTTGATTTGGGCCCATACTGGAGATTCTTCTTACAGTTCATCGATAAGGGTCATGAAGTTCTTTTGTGCTTAGTTTCTATGTTTTTATGATGGTGATGATAGTGTTTCAAACAAAAACGGTGATAGATTCTGGTAGTTGTTTCTCACCAGAAATATGGTGTGATGATAGGTTCGATTTGTGTCAGGGTATGTGACATGAGGTGGTTCATATCCTAAAGCAGTGATGATAGTTTCAATTTTAATTCTAAAGTTTGAACTTTGAAATTTAAATTTAGAAATTTGAATTTGGTTTTTTTGGGGTTTGTGTGGTAGTGTATGGTTATGTTTGGTTCCCACTTAACCAAAAAGTGGATTTTAAAAAAATGGATTGATGGGATTGATATAGTTTTTATCGAATAAATTCCTAGTTATTTTTTGGGTATTAGGATAATAATATATTACGAAAAAACCCTAGGGATAAGTCTAAGTATATGAAAATAACCTGAATTTTTTTTAAGTATAGAGTGATTGGTTTCCAAGAAATTATATCCATGTCTTGATACTAAAAGTGAATGTGGATCTGGCACAGTTGTACATAAGGATAACAACCTCTAAAATTATGACTTGGGTATTAACTTGATCAACACCTAGTGCATGAAAAAAATCCTTATTTTACACCTAGTTTGAAACTCCTGAGGCATATACATTGGAAAATTCACAAACTCTTTACAAACCATTATAAAGGACTTAAATAAATTATTTGTTTAGAAAACCTAATAAGGAAATTAGCATGGATAGGCTAGATTATAACCTAGAGACTTATAAGTTAGTATTTTCATTTCATTTATAATTTATTCCTTATATGCCCATAGTTTACCTATTTATATGATTTTTTTAGTTTGAGTATTCTCATCCATAATTTTATTTCATTTATTTTAGTTAATAGTAGGAAATAGGGAGAACCTTGACAATAACAAATGTAATAAGAAATGTGATGACTACCCTAATGAGATGTATAACCTTATGGGAGTGGGATATGATAACTTAATGGAAATACTAGCCCAGCTAACTCATGTTAAGAATAATAACTTGAATCATGTGGAATTCTCTACAACTCCTAAGAAAGAGAAATTTTTGGTAAAGTCCTTTATATGGAAAAGGCCTCCTACCAATAGTGGATCTTCTGATCCCCACATCATGGAATAATGGATTAAATCTATTTAAAATATATTATATATCCTTAAATGATAATATTAATAAAAAATCATAATGGTAATTTATCACATGGAGGGGGAAACTGATCAATGGTGGAAACGGATCATGAACATGAAGTAAAAAAGAGGATATTGATTCCATTGAATGGGAAGAATTCAGGAAAAAAAATTGATAAATTTTTTCCCAAAACTATAAATCTTAAAATGGATAGGGGGTTCTTAAGATAGAAGAAAAAGGAATATGATTATATTGGGGTGTATAAGGTAAACTTAAAAAGGGTTGAATGGTACACCTCTGACTTTTTCATCAACACCGAAATTAAGTTGGACCATTTCTTTAATGGGTTAAATCTGAGTCTATGAAAATATTAAGTGATTCAAGACTTTGATAGCTATAAAAAGATTTTTTGATTTTACATTAAGTCTAATATAGAGATTGGTGACTCTTAGTAGTATCATGGAGCTGAATACAAAAATCAGAAATTGAAGTTTAATTTTGGAGGATCAATGAATAAATCTCATGGAGGAAAGAAAACTCAACTATCAACGTGTCAAAAATGTCAAAATAAGCATCCTAGAAATTGTCTCAAGGAAACCGGGATATGTTTTGAGTGTGTAAAAGAGGGGAATTAGGTTAATCAATATTGAATAGAGATGAATAATCCCACAAATTCTATGGATGAAAAGAATGTTTATATCAACACTCAACCAAAGGTCCAGTGTTTCAACTATAAGGAAAATTGGCATTATGTAATCTAATTCCCTACACTAAGGGTTATCGAAGATAATCAATGAGAAAAACCTCTAAAGACTAGAGATAAAGTAATGGAATATGTTATAACTACTAATCATATGGATCTAAAAAATTATGTGGGTATAGGTATACTATTTATTCATTTAAGAATAGAAAATGAACTACTTGATTCTAGTTTTACCCATTCTTCCATGTCTTGAGAGTTTAGTAGAAATATTGATACACCGCCTCAAAACATAGTGGTTGAGATATCTATGAGAATAATAAATAGATAAATTATTACATTCCAAATATATAACTCCTATCTAATAAATATTTGTGGAATAAATGTCCCATAAAATATTATCTTACTTACTTTAGTGGAGTTTGATGATATTTTGAGAATAGATTAGTTTTCCTTGTATAAAATCAACATCAACTGTCATGAGAGGGAGATCACTATTCACACCTTGAGTTATCCTCAGATTTTATAAAAGTGTATGGAGTAGGATCAATATCATTTAGAATCATCTCCTCAAGAATGGATGTTATTTTCTTATGAGTATGATTATAGAGCTCAAATGGTTGAGAAAAAGAAAACAATCAATCTTGAATACATTCCCACTATGAGAGACTATAATTATGTATTTCTTGAAGAGTTTTTTAGTATTCCTCCTGACTAAGATTTTGAGTTATCAATTGAAATTATACCATGATCTCTTCCCATGTCCAAGTATTCTTACAGAATGGCCACTATAGAGTTGAAAAACAAAATAAGTGGTTACAAGAGAATCTTAAAAAGGGTTTTATATTCCTGAATTTCTCACCATGGGGTGTTCTAATATTATTCATAAAGAAGAAGGATGTGTCAATGTTCCTCTATATTTATTAACATAAACTCAACAAAATCATGATAAATAACAAGTATCCCCTACCATGGATAGATAACCTATTCAATCAACTACATGGGGATCAATATTTATCTAAGGTGGACCTTCAGTCAAGATATTACCAATTAAAGGTGAAGAAGTAAGATATTACCAAGACTGAATTTTGAGGAAGGTAAGTAAACTATCATTACATAGTTATTCCCTTCTAACTAACAAATTCTCCAACAACCTTCATGTACTTAATGAATATATCCTTTAGAGATTACCTCAAAAAAAATTATTGGTATTTATTGATGATATTATGATATATGCCAAAAAAAATTAGGAACATCAGGAACATTTTAATGCTATGCAAAAGACTTTGTGAAAGGATAAACTATACACAAAGTAAAATAATTTTGAGTTATGTATGGAGGTAGTATCATTCTTAGGGCATGTCATCACTAGAAAGGGGATGTAAATATATACCATTCCAAGACAAAGGCAGTTGAGGAGTGGCCCATACCAATATATGTGTTGGATATCCATAGTTTCCTTATAATAGCTAGGTATTATCGATGATTTTTGAGAAAATTATCATGATTTTAAAACTCACTAACCAAGATGACCCAGAAGGGAGTGATGTTTGTATGTACTAATGAATGTGAAGGGAAATTTAAGGAATTAAAAAAGATACTTATCACTACACCATTACTCACACTACCCTCTAGTGGGGAACATTTTTTTGTATATAGTGATTCTTAAAATAAGGTATTGGGTTGTATGTTGATTAAAAATGAAAAATTGATATCCTAAGACTTAAGGAAATTTAAATTTTATGAGAAAAACTACAAAATACATGATTTAGAGTTGGATTTAGTGATCTTATCATAGAATATTTTGTGCCATTATCTCTATGTGAGAAGTGTGAAATATAAATAGATCATAATATCCTCAAACATATATTCATAGAGAATAAAATTATTATGTTCTGGCAAAGATAGTTAGATATGATCAAGGACTATGACTGATAAATCCACTAAAATCTTGGGAAAGAAAATAAAGTGGAATATGCTCTAAGTATAAAGGATCATGAAAACTTATTAATGGTGAGGATTTATAGGGATCAAATCAACCTAGACATGAAAAGTATGAACATGAGAATCATAAGATAACATCATCATTTTTTATCAAATAATTTCTCAACCATCCCTTTTATATAAGATAAAGAATACTCAAATAAATGATGTGTCAATACAAAATAAAGTGGAAATGGAAAAAATTTAAAGTTAAAAATTTATAAAGGAGTTGTATTATTTGGTTCATGACTCTATAAACCATAAAATCATGTGATAAATACAGAGCTATTGAATGAATCACATAGCTCAACCTTCTCCATACACCTAGGGAGAACAAAGATGTATCAGGATCTCCAAGAGCACTATTGGTGGGAAAATATGAATAAGGATATCATATAATATACATCAAGGTTCTTGTTTTTTATCAAGTTAAGGTATAAAGGAAAACATCCTAGGGGATGATGCAACTATTACCCATACCAACATGGAAATTGGAAAACATAACCATGGACTTTGTCACTGGTCTTGCAAATACATCTAGAGTAAATAATTCTTTATGGGTTGTGGTGGATCTTCTAATAAATATTTTTCATTTCAGTTCAATATAATATAGCTTCTCACTCAATCATATTATAGGATATACATAATAGAAATAGTGAGGCTTCATGGAACACCACTATTGATTGTATTCGACTGAGATACAAGGTTTAACTTTATGTTATGTAAGAGTTTCCAACATGATATAGACACTGAGTTGAACTTTAGTATGGTTTTTTCACCCCCAAGATGATGTTCAATCTGGGTGTATTATCCATAAAATTAAAGACATGTGAAAGCATTCCTGATGGATTTTAAAAGAGTATGGTATCAGTATCATCCTCTAGTCAAGTTCTCATACAATAATAGCTTTCAGTGAAGTATCCAAATAGATTTAAATGAATAAATTTAGGGGAATAAATGTAAAAAACTAGTTTTTTGGGATGAATTTGGTGAACACAATCTATAGGGACCTGAAATGGTTGAATAAATGTTAGAAAAATTCAAGACCATTCAGCTGTACATTAGGGCAGATCAAAGTCAATAAAAGAAATATGATGACAACTATCATGCAGAACAAGAGATTTATATTAGAGATAAATTTTTCCTCTACATATCTACATAGAATAGAGTCACGATATTTTAGAATAAGTTAAAGAAAAGTTCTAGGTACATCATTCTCTTTGATATTCTTGATCACATCAGATATTTGTCATATCGACTAGCACTACCATAAACTCTATCTCAAGTACATGATGTATTCCATACATTACTCTTGAGGAAGTACATACAAGATCCTTTATATGTACTTAATTCAGAATTGGTATAGCTATAAAATTATCTCTCTTATGAGGATAAGCCAATTATGATCTTGGACCATAGAGACAAAGTTATACGCAACAAGACAACTCACCTATTCAAAGTACTATGGTAAAACCATAAGTATGAGGAGGTGACCTGGGGATAGGAGGAAGAAATGAAGCATAAGTACCCTCACTTATTTTCACATTATTTGGTAAAATTAAATTTCAAGAATGAAAATTTATTATGGGGGAAATAGTGTAATGACCTAGAATTTTTATCAATGGAATTTCCCTTATAATTATATAATTGTATCACATTTAGTAATATGTATTATATAATTCACCCTCACCACATGATAGGACCAAAAAAATTATTATATAAATTTTAACCATAAATTTAGAGAATAAATATACCCATAATAATTGAAAATATTACAATGGGGTAAGAAAATATAAAATAAGATAACTAAAATATGAAAATTTAGACCTAGCCGATCCCCCAGAATAATCGCACTCACAAACAAAACTGTAGAAATAAAGAAAAATATAAGTAATTCAATATTCATCATGAAAATGAAAATATATATAAACTTTAGAGAAATATAAGTGAATGAAGAATGAATGAAATATAAAGTATTTATTGAATTATGGAAACCATATGACTGTTACAAATCTGACTGTTAGGAATTGTAACCTAGCCATTAAAATAGTATCCTCACTTATGGAAGTGTAAAATAATATTTATTTATCTAATAAAATGATAATATGGAATATTTATATCATGATACAAGTAAATAATGTTTTAAAAATGATAAAATAAGTGTTTATATTTTTTAGAACATAAATGTTTTATTTTTTATTTTTATAAAAAATATTATAATTTTAAAAAAAGTTTATTTTCATAAAATAGGTTTATAAATTAATATTATGTTTTATTATAATTATAAAATAAAATTTTGAGACCATAAGTAACTTTTAAAAGGGTCATAAAAATGATCATAATATTAAAATTGTTATTTTTAAAATAAATAAAGATTTTATTTAATAATTAAATTTCTCATATTTAGAAAATTATTTCCATAAAATTGATTTCATTTTTGGAAACTAAATGTTGAAAAAAATAGGGTGAATTTTTTTATTATTCTAAAATAGTTGAATTTTTATGAATAGTGAAATACGGTAAAATATGATATTTAACTTTATAAGTTAAATACATGATTAATTACATAAGGGGTTATGTAAGAAACCATTATTTCAAACTCACATTCTCAATTTAATATATATAGTTTTGAGATTTATCACTATTGGTATTCTTAATCCAAAATAATAAACTAATGACTAAAATATTCAAAAACACCTCTCTTATCCCCTTATAAATTCCACCCCTTCTCATCACATTTTCTAAGCCTTAGAGCTTTCAAAATTTCTACCTAATTCTCTTCCCAATCCTCTCACCTACATCTTAGGGCTGAAGGAAGAGGTAAAATTATTAACTAACTTCTTTCAATTTTATTCTTCTTCTACCACCCCCATATGCACTCTGTAAACCTAAACATAGTAACATAATTATCCTAAATATAATTATATGTTGTTATTATTGTGTAATATCCAACTTCTACCCACACCTCAATTTATTTTTAAAAGAAAATAGTGTTCACAGTATGGTTGGTTCACCACCTGCATGAACAATGCACTTCGTTTTTCTCTACCACTTTCAAGGATAGTCATAAAAATATTATTATCGTTAAATAAGATTATAATAATTATATTATAACTTATGTAATTTTAAGTAATTAATTGATAATAATTTAATTAAATAAAATGAATCTAGTTCTTGATGGTTGGTAAAACTGTTGAAATAAACTAACAGTAGAAAAATTATCATTTTTAGTAAATTAATCATCCCTATGTCAGAACACATAACGATATTTTAGACCATTAAAATTTCAATAATTAAATGAATATAATTTTATTTCACTTATGGATTTGTATTCCCATTTGAAAAGAACGTCAATGATTATCCACAAGTGATCTGACCTTGGAACAATAAAATTAATGTCCTCAGAAAAACAAAATTAAACTTTATATCTAATTAAAATGGTTGTAAATGAACATAATATAATTATATTAGATTAAATATAGATGAAAAGGTTTTTAATTAATTAATTAATGAGTTTAATTTGATTATCCATGATGTTAAGTGAAAATTCAGAATAATTATGGAACCTAATGTAAGGGATATCTCTGAACCACCCCATTTTCATTGGGTTATGTTTCATCTCTATTTACCACACTTTCTCTCTCTATTATTATCATTTACTACTTATATATTTGATATATACGTCCCAAACCTATATACCTATTGTAATTCACCTTTTCTTGAAGGGTATATACATGTTTTAAATTTTCCCTTATCAATTTCATTCATTATGAAAAGTTGATTAAAGGGAACTCCTCTATTTTCATTACCTATTTTAAAGTACCACTCAATGAAATGTATTAAAACTTACATGGATTATAAAAAACTCATTTTTATATTGAAACCCATTTTAGTTTATTTCTAGTTTTATGGAAATTATTATGCTCTTAATATCTTTAAATACTCTTTAATGTATACATTCCAAAGCTACCTATCAACTCTTTTTTCACATCTTCACTTCAGTTGGAAATCATTTTTCATGATCTATGCATACTTTTCATGTATGAATATCCAGGAATGTTTTAATCCATTGTTTCATGGAAACTGTTAAGATACGATATCCGGTTATGTTATAAGACATTATTATGAAACCCATTTATTTCCATGGGTAGTTCTTATATTTATTCCTTACATATGATTTCCATTTGTGACACAAATAAGCATGTATATTTTCTTATGGGTGTTCATATATATTTCTCCAATGTATTGGGTAATGATTTTTTCATTGGATGTTATTTATGGGATTATGAAGTAACGTAATCCATGATGGGACTTTGTCCTCCATGTGATGTTGTCTTAGTAGTTTGCCTCGACATAGGCTTATTCTATGTTTTATATTGCTGCTAAATTCAAATGATTTCATGAAATTATGATATCATGTTATTTATTTCATGCTTCCATATGATTATTCATTAGCGTTTTGTTTTTATGATGTCATGTTATTAAAATTTATTCATATGTTTTGATTCCTTATAATGTTTATTCTATTACTGAAATTTTTAGCTCACCCCTTTTGTTTATGTATTCCCCAAGTTATCCTATGAAGTTTTTGGTAGCTCAAATGGATTTAGGAGATCATTATGGATATTAAAATAAAAAATATTATTTTAGTTTCATCTTGGTGTTTTATATAACTGGTCTTCTGAAGACACTAGGAATCTGGATCATTAGGTTTTGTTTATTAGATATTTATATTAAAAAACCTGTAATTATATGTCTATAAGACTTGGGTCTCTATACTCATGGTTGTAGACACTTATTAAAACCAACAATCTTAGTATGAATATCAAGCATCAATAATAAAAGTAAGAATCATATGATAATGAAAATAATTATTAATATTTCCTAAATTATGACACCTTATTATCAATCTATGACACTTTAGGTTCATCCTATATCACTTTGGTTTTTCATAGGTTGTCATAGGTTCTATCCTCTCATTAATCAAAACCTAATATCCAAAAATTAATTAAACCCTGCTCTGATACCAACTAAAGAGACCCTAGAATCACTTATATAAATATTATAATATTTTATATGAATGTTCAATACATATCACAATAATATGTTCCTTAGAACCATAATGTTTTAGTTACTTGGGTGAATAGATACATAATCAACTTATTTCGTGAAAGGTATTCAATATTGTAACACCCCAAGCTTCCACAGTACGCTTCTATTTCAATAATGCAATAGCTTGCATTGTACGCAAGTTTGAGTTCTAACACACCATGTAACACCCTGAGATTTTATGATAAGTATTATTTTTAATTTATTTTATGTCATATGTTTTATGCTACACCAAGATTATCTTGTGCTATATGCAACACCGTATTAGCTTGCAGTATACGCAACACTATTCTTGGATTGTGTTACACACAATTTCAAGTTCATTTGATAGTAGTCATTCTACGAAACATTGAGTATATATATATATATATATTCAATGTATAAATGAAATATGGTTGTATTCTGTTATACTAAACAATAAATAAGTCTTGCACAACACGCAACCCTGACTTGACTTGCATTACACGCAATCGTGACCTTCCTTGATAGCGTGTGTAGTACGCAATACCGGGTTTCACTAAACAATGATATATTGTTATAATATTATTATGAACTAGCCGTTATGAATAGTATTAAATAAATTTTGAATTTAATGACATTATAATTCATCTTACACATTTATAGAACATGGTATAAGAACAAAATAAATTTTTCGGGTAAAATAAGTATTTTTCAAAAAATGCAGTTTCGCCGCCTTTTGATGGCGCACCCACTTTAAATATAGTTTTTGACATGTTTATAAGTTCAATTTGACAAAATAAAATTCTTCTTTGTAATAATGAAATAAAAATTTACTTTGGATAAAATTTTCATATTATTCTGGTAACTTTCATGTTTTGATGAATAGTAAAAACATGCTATATTTTAATTTAAAACAAATTTTTTCAACGAAATAATTTATATGGTTAAATTTTAATATTGAATGGTTTTAAAGTATAAATAGTTTATATTTTTACGATTTAATATAATGTATGTCATTAACATTAATTTTACATTGAATTCATAGGTAAAAACATTTCAATCTTTTGCAATGTTTTAACTTTTAAAACTTGTTTTCTTAACAACGGGATTAATTTTAAATTAATTTCTGAAAATTTTGTGTATTGAATTTAGAAAAATTGATTCAATATTTGGAATCAGTGGGTCCAAATTATGTTAATAAGCTACTTTTTATTTTTGGGCATTATGAATAGTAATTACGGTAAATTTTATTTACCATAGTAAAAGGTAAATTGGGTAATTAAGGGTAAATATAATATTATAAAATTACCCTAAAACTTGTCTTAATATAATTGGATACTTATATTTCGTCCTAAGGAATATTTGGGTCAAAATGGAATCCATTGGAACCCACTTGGAGGTGATTAAGACCTTTAGTTTATTTTATTTAAAGGAAAGTGAAATATGTCTCACTCAACTTTAATAATTAATGTATTTTTAATACAAGTTTATGAAGAATATAAATTCGGTTATAAATACTCATTTGAAAGATAAAATGTTTTTATTTATCATGGTAATTTATTTGTAATTTTTAACTGTTATTTAATTACCTTATTATCTTATACAATAATGATGCAGAAATTATTTATTTAGTGAAAAATCAATAATATAGTTTTTATTGAAATAGTAATACATATCAAAAGGCCCCAAAATATGAAAAAAACTTATTAGTAGTGTATATATAAACCCTAATCATACACTGGCAGAATTTTTGACCATTTTAATCCTTATTAAGGTGATTATGACACTTATAATATTTTATTTTAAATGATTCCAAAGTTGTCACCTTCGTAATTTAATAAAGATAACAATTTACATGGTGTTATTTTAAGATGATAAATTCGATTAAAATTATTATTATAAAATAATTGATATTTATCTTAATCAAAGGATTTTATTTTTAATTTTTATGCAGCAAATAAGAATATTAAATAATTATACAAAAATGTTGTACTAATTATTTTATTAAGGATATATCAATTAAATGGTTTTAAAAATATTAAAATAAATATTATATGAAATATTTAATGTTCTCCACATATTTCCTAGAAATATTTGACATGTTAGGAATCTATTAAATATTTTAGTTCGAATATATCCTCTGTGTAGATTTTATTTAAATTCAAATAAATGAATAGTGTCAAAATTGACACTATTGTTATTTTATAAAAATAACATATTATTAAATTGTTTAAAAATCAAAAAAATATTTAAAAATTATAAATTAAAATTTATATAGTCTAAAATGTCATAATTTATCCAATTATGGAAAATTAACAACACATAAGTGATTATTTATAACCATTTATAATTTATAATTTTATTACCTCAAATAAACTTTAATAGATTAAATAAGGATAAATCAAAATGATATGGTTTAAAATAAGACCAAACAAGTCTAAATTTGATTGGTTGACGATATTACAACCCTATATTATCTAATATTCTAATTGAGTCATTTTTGGAGGTTTTTATGTGGGGTTTCAATTTATATTAAACTAATATTTTTGAGGATTCCAAAGGTTCCCCTCTCCTCCCTTATAAAAGGGCACCTCCTCCCTCTCCTCCTCACACCACTTTGAGCCTTCAAGCTCAGCCAAACCCTGAAAATTTATCTTCTCCATTTCCATTGAAACATCCTAGAGGTACTGGTCTACTTTAAAGACCAATCGTAGTGCCCTAAGAGGAGGTTTCAAAGAGGCGTATCGAAGAAGAGGTAATATCCGTTACCGATTCTTTCAAATTTATTTCTTCTTATACCTACTCTTCTTTAGTTGTTTCATTATATTGTAATAACATCAGTATCAATAATATACTGATATGTTATTATAAATATGAAACAACCCCATTTTACCTTCTATCCATCCTAAGGAAAACAAAATCACCGCGCGTAAGTGCGTACGGAATACCGTCTCCACGCCGTGGTGTAATCTGTTTTTCCACCACCACCTTAATTGGATGGGTATAATGGTGTAAAGAATAAATACATATGATTATTATAACATCATACTGATTCTAAGATATTATATCATTAACTCCAATTCGATTCAATAAATATGGGAACGATATCATCGCTCGTGCGTATGTACGGATTACCGTCTCCACGACGCGATGAGATTCATTTTCCATGTTAACCATTCATGAATGATTATAAAGTATATATAATGAATAATAATGAAATATATGATATAATAATGATACTTAATTTATTTATATATATATGTATGTCATCTACTTAATTCCATTCAAGTCAACAAGGAAAGGAAAACAGCGTTCATGCGTACGTACGGCCTACCGTCTCCATGAACGGTGTATTTCATATCATTTATCTATCTATTTTATATGTATATATATATAATGAAAATATATGATATATAAATCATGATTTAAATTCTTTAAGTAATTAAATCATGATATAATTAATAATAATATCAAGAACAACAAGTCCAAACAAGTACGATAAATAAAACGATTTTACCCAAAACGCTGCTTTAACATGGAATTTACAAAAGAACGGGTAATATAAAGTCATAAGTGAACCATATATGATATAATAACAATGAATATTATTCTTTAATAAGTATATGACATTATTTAAATCATTATACAAGATTTTCGGATACATACGAAGCATATTGGACATAAGGTAAGGGAAAATCTCACAATCTCATTCTTATCCGAGATTATTTATTCGTAAGTATTTACTGGGGTTATGTTTATCATCCCTGAAATGTTTTCTAAAAAATGTTTTCATAAAATGTTTAGCATTCTTCCATGTATGTTAAAATTCATTTTTAACCTTTTATGACTTTTACCACAAGGTTTGGAAGGAATCTTTCTTTTGTTTACCAAACGAGGTACTTTTTGAATTTTCTGACAAAAGTACAAGAAGAATGTTTTTTTTAACTTATACAGCATGAAAGGATTTTTACGGTTCTATAAAGCCTTATTTTCATGAATATTACTCCAAAAGATTTCATGACTATTTTCAACAAAATATCTTTCTTTTAAAATTGCATGACGTTTTGTGAAAAGAAATTGATTTTGAAGAAGAAAGGATATTTTCCTCAAGAATTCATTTCAAGTGTTTTATCAAAACCATTTTCCATCTAAGATGACATTATTTCATATGTGTATGTTTCAAGTATAATGTCTCTATGATTTACATGGTTTAACTTTTCTTATGATGAAATATCCATTTGTTTTATATGGATTATGTGATGATGGGATGATGTTTATGAAACCCATTTTATTCTTTGGGTTATGATGAATGTTTTAAGTTTATTTTGTGTCGCAAGTAAGAATGATTTCATTATGATATGGGTGGGACCTATATCTCCCTCCAATGCATTGGGTAAAGATTTATATCTCATGAGATAGACATGGCTGGAACGACAAGTTAAACCGGTTCAGTAATACAGGACTGGAATGAGGAGTGAACTCGATTCAGAAAGGGACTTTGTCCACTAAGATGGTCATGGTAGTAATGCCTTGGCTACTATGGATATCATATCATGTTCTTAATGGTTGCCAAAATTTCATGTTTTATTCCCATTCTATTTTATCATGATTAATGTTCTTTTATGATCTATGCCTTATGTACTTCCATGTTTTATGTCATTGCTCATGATTTCGATGTTTAAACATTATGTTCATGTTTTTAAGTTTTTAAGTTCAAATGTATATGATTTGTTTTATTTTATCCATGCTTAACCTTACTGAGAATTTGAGCTCACCCTTTATATGTTTTCTTTTCCCCGGTATTTAAAGAAAGGTTTTAGGTAAGAAAACAAAAGGGGAAGATCTTTATGGGAGATGTTGAAGATATTTCACCATGATTAGAAGATTATGTTCTGAGTTTCCGAAGACACTAAACTATTACAGTCCTTGAGTGTTGGTTCTTAATATGTATTAAGTATTCCACAAAAGTAATGTAATGTTCATGTACGTCAAGCTTCGGGTCTCTACACACCGCGACCAATCAAAGTAACCGTTATGAATAGTAATACCCACTTTTTAAAATTATATAAATTTTATATTTCAAAATGTACTTCATTTTTGGATTCAGAATATCGAAATTATCCTATGTTGAATTTTTGGTATTTTTCTGAGAACATCCAATTTTTGATGAATAGTGAAAAATACTTAAAAACAAAATTTTTATTCAAAATAATTTATAGTGATAAATTATAATATTGAGTGGTTTTAAAGTATAATTAGAATATAATTTTACCATTTTATCCAATTGTTTTCATTATAATTAATTTCACTTTGAAATTAGACATAAACGAGTGTCAATCTTTTGATAGATATTGTTTCTTAAAAACACGTTATTTGTTTTGACAGCGGGAATTAAATATAAAAATAATTAATGAAACTTTTATGTTTTTAATTTGGTAAATAGACATCATTTTTGAATTTGGAATATCAAATGTAGCTTGGAGTGAATTTTTGGTATTATTCTAAAAAACATCGATTTTTGATGAATAGTGAAACCACAAAGTGGTAGTTAAAAAACAGATTTTTCGTTTAAATGAAATTTTACCTCCTCTGTGATTTTAATTTAAAAAATCCTATATACATCATTTTCATTAGTAAGTAAAATGTGGTTCAATGGGATTAAAATAATTTTTGGTGAATAGTAACTTTTAAGTTTTATTAATCGCGATTAAAGGTAATTGGTGAAAGTTAAGTTAAAAATGATATTATAAAAATATGAAAATATCTTGACACTTGTCCTACCTCTATTGGATGAGTCATGTCCGACCATTACAACCCATGGGTCAATTTTTTGGACCCCATGTAGCCACTTGTGTAAGATAATGACATTAATACCATTTATTTAAAGTAAAAATAAAAATGTCACAAATATATATTGTTTTACTAAAACAATTTTTAGAAGGGGTTATACAAGTCATATTTTTTACTATAAATATTCATTGGAAATATAAAATTATTTCCTACATCATGGTATTTTTTTATAATTTTTAGACATTAATTAAATTAAATATTTTATGACACCATGATGATGCAGCGATTACATAATTAATTAACGATTTAAATAAAATGAAAAGATAATGTAAACTCTAAGACTTACACTTGTCAGAAACCTATTGGATGAGTATATTTATAACCATAATAACCGTATCCTAGAAATATATAATTTTAGGACCTTTAAAATCTGAAACTCATTATATAATAAAGCAACATTTCTTGACTTTCCAAGAGTGCCCCTCCTCTCCTCTTATAAAAGGCCCCCACATCTACCACCTTATTCACACATTCAAGCCATTTGGATCGGCCAAACCCCACCCAAATACTCTCCCAACTTCCCTCTATTACTCCTAGAAGCCTCACTTTGGGCAGAAGTCTTCCCAAGGAAGCCTTTGGCTCAAATCAAAAAGAGTTACCCGATTTAAAGGTAATGTCTTCACTTGTGTTCTTTTGTTTTATTTTGCTTCTCCAACCCCCTAAACTCATTTTATTCCTATATTTTGTAACAAAACCAGTATCTTAAATATACTAGGATGTTTTTATGATATGGATTTGATTTACAATTACACACACCTTTGTCTAATGGTTAAATAACATATTGTTTCTGTGGTTGGTGAATTACTGCCTCACGAAACGATGATTGTTCAATCTTCTTTTAACACCTTTAATTATGGCCATTAAGATGTCACTATATTTATATATGACATATATTATGTTTATGTTTTCCTTATGCTTATGTATTTTTCATTTGTGGCATATCTTTATGATTTCCATTATGAGTAAACGCGATAATTTCATTTTAGGAAGTGCGGACTATCACCCCCTCAAAGTGATTTGAATCGTTAATGCCATATGTGGGACGTATAAAGGATGGAGTAAATGATATTATATATGATATTATACTGGAATTATAATATACCTTTATATCATTATGATTTCATTCCATTAAATACGAAATAGTAATGAAAGTAGTGTTCATGCGTACGTACGGCTTACCGTCTCCATGAATGGTGCATTTCATTTCGTACCACTAAATGTTATGTAATATTATAAATGAATGTATATACTGGATATATATGATATATATGATATCTAAATCATGAATATAATTCTGGATATAATGGATATTTTACCACATGAACAACTTGTAATTATAAGAAGTTTATTTTTGACTCAAGTGCCAAAGATCGACAAAAAGACCGTTATTAACTTAAATAATTACATAATGTTCATAACATGGTAATAAGTAATATAAAAGGAATAATGAACATGAAAAAGGTTCTTAAGCAAGTATAAATTAACTCTATTTTATTATTCATGAGATTAAATAACGATCGAGTCAAGTCAGACACGAGGTATGGGACTTCGTCTCAATCTCCTTTCATTAAGGCATATTTTATCTTATACACAACTTTCTTTTATACGGTGTATAAACCCCCTTAGACTTTTACGTTTATTCAAAAGGAATCATTTTTATACGAAGGGTTTTACTAAATGACAAAAGGGAATGTTTATTTTGTCGTACGTATACGGCGACAATGACTTCTCCGCCGTCGTGACCATTATTTGAGTTTCGACTTTCTCTACAAGCCATAACTTTTTTTTAAATGAAAAATAAATACCAAGTTTTACTTTTATTTTATTTGGTATTGAAAATGGTTTTGATATATCAATGTGTTGTATTGATATCTTGTGATTGAAATGTGGAAATGTTGTGTTTCCTTTATTCATGTTTTATGTGATACGATTATGTTATGGTTTATGATATGTTTAAACCTTTTCATATAAGGAATGCATTGGACTTAATAAGTGACAGGTGGAGCCCGCTATAGCTCCTCGATGCATCGGTAGGTCTCATGAAACAAACTAGTGTCTTGGCACGAGGCCTTGACAAAATCTTATTTGTATTCTTGGCACGAGGCCTTGGCTACGTGGTTATGATAGTCTGACATTATGCATTCCATCATTATGAAAGTGGTTATTGATATTGCATGTGATTATTCGACTAGTAGAATATCCATGTGAATAAGTAAATTGAATTATTTCATTTTATTATTTCCATATTATGCTGAAGTTCAAGTTTAAAAGGATTTTTGTTTTAGTTATACATTGCCTTAAATATTTATTTTTATTTATGAATGTTTCCTCTATATTGTTATCCTTACTGAGCATCTGAGCTCACCCCTTTCAATGTTTTATTTTTTCCAAGATGTGAAGAAGTATTTTATGAATGACCTACAGGGATAGTATGAGGGGATATGAAGACAAGATGTTGTTGTAGTTTTTTGTACTTTATGATGTAATATAAGACTTATGAATGTATCTAGTGTTTCCAAGGCTACTAAACTAATCGGTCTTTCGAGACTTGATCTTTTGTGATCATGCCAATGTTATGTAATAATGCACCGACTCTGGTTAACTGGGTTTTGGGCATTATAGTTGGTATGAGAGGCAGTTTAGTACTAACCTTGGAAGCTAGATTTAGATAAAATCTGATTAGAGCACATATCCCTAAGATAGACTTTGAGGATTAGTATAGAAGAACTTCCTATAATTTTGGTATTATAGAGATTTTGTGAGTTTTCCGAGAAATACATCCTTGTCTAGATATGAGCAGGTAGAGGCGGATCTAGAACAGATGTACCTAGGGGTAAAACCCGAAAACACCGCTTTGAGCTAGACTCGAACGGGAACTGGTGCACCACAACAGGCCTTGCTACACTCCTGGTTACGACACTCTCGGGTGATATTCTTTGGATAATTCTCATTTTCCTTACAAACCATTTTGAAGGGTTTATGAGTATATACTTCCTCAAAGAAAACATTTTTATGATTATGGATTATATCCATAAACTGTTCAATTTATGTTAAGTGTTCTACAAGTATGGAATTATGTATTTTGATTCATAAACTGATCTAGTTTATGCCATTGTTTAGCATGTGATCCATGTAGGTATTTCCCTCCTACTCAAGATAATTATTGTGGAACTGGTGATACAACTGGTGCTTATCAGCTTATCACCATACTGGGACAACTCACTCAGGTTATGAATAATAACCTTACTCGTATGGAGCACCTTGATCTGCAACGTGGAGGATCAATTTTAAACGGCTTCATGGGGTAACAACCACCAAAATTCAATGGGAGTGCAAATCCCTTAGTAGCTGAGCAATGGATAAATTCCTTAGAGAAAATATTCCATGCCTTGGGGAGTAGTGAAAGGGAAAAGGTTATCATGGTAGTTTACCGCCTCACTGGAGATGCTGATCAATGGTGGTCATTGATTTAAAATACAAAGGAAGATGAAGAAGTATCAAGTATGGAATAGATAGATTTCAAAGATCTTTTCTTAGAAAAATACTTTCCTCGTGACCATCGAGTAGATATGGAAAGAAAATTTCTGATTCTGAGGCAAAAGAAGGATGAGAATGTCGCAAAGTATGAGTCTAACTTTACAAGGATAACGAGGTATGTTGTAGATTATATACGTAACCCAATAAGTAAGATTGATCATTTCATTGATGGGTTAAAAACATTTCTCCGTCGAGCATTAGTATCACAATATTTTCTCAACGTATGAAGATATAGTCTCGTGTTCTATCAAGATAGAAAAGGAATTCTCTAAATCTTATGACAATGAAGTAAAGCAATAGAAAATGATAATGGTGGAACAAGAGATAGATAAAGGGAAAAAAGGGAAAGAATGATTTTCCATTATTCGATAATTGTGGGAAGAATCACCCTGGTACTTGCCTAAAAGGAATGGGAGTTTGTTATAAATGTGGAGAAAAAGGCCGTCAGGCTCGTGATTTCAAGGGAAAGAAAGAGTCTTTCAATGTTGAATGCTACAATTCTAGAGAAATGGGGCATTATTCAAATAAATGTCCTAATCATCAGGGAAAATTACCTCAGAAAAGGCCAAGGGATCAAGGCTAATCTTATGTTGTTACTACAGTTGAAGTGGAATAATTATTGTATTTGTGTTTTTAGACTCAAGAACTATATTATGGTTATAATAATAATGTGATATATATATATAAGGATTGTACTGCATTACTTGTTGTTTTCATTAAGGTTTTAATATGATGAAGGTAATCATATTTTTAGTATATGACAATAAGAGAAACTTTACTTTGTTTGGGGAATCTGATGAATTTATTTTAGAATTTAGAGACCTTTTAGAGAAAGTCTGGACATAGGTATTTTGGATAACTATAAAGGTTGGAATAGATTAAGTTTAACTTTGGATAGTATTGTTTAAGGTTAAAAAATTTCTGAAGATTATTTTTGGAATATTATAATACTATAGTTTTAGGAAAAGGACAACCTGCAGGTCGGGGGATAACCCGTCTCGTTGGACAAAGCTGCAGGAATCAAACCCACAACCATAGTGCGATAGGCCTTTATTACCTACCACTAGCCTACAGGAAGTCCCTGGTTATTAAAAAATAGTTTTCTTAATCTAAATGCTATGTGTTAATATTTTTAACCTTGTACGATTAGGATAAATATAATATTTTTGAGTTATATTATCGTTTTGAGTGAAAGATGAGTTTATGGTAGAAATTAGTAGAAGGTTAAAACTCTACTTGTCAAGCATATATATATGTATACCTATCTCTTATTCTATGAATAAATTAATTCTTAAACATTAGGAAAAGGATATTAAAACAAAAAAATGTGTTATCCTAATACCTTATGTTTTGTTAAACTGATGATATTTTAAATCAACATAGATTGAAGGCTTTGAGGCCCTCAATTTTTAACTTGTTTGTGATTGATGACCTCAATCACTCCCTACAAATATTTACATTTTTCCTCCAATTATATGTCTCTAATTTCCACCAATGTTCTCCTAATCGAGATCATAATTTGGTGGTGACTTTTTCATTTCCCTTTCCCTCTTATTAAGGCTAAATTTTATTAACCTTATTTCCGATGTGGGTTTTCCACAAAGGTATTTTCTACTTTAAACCTTTTATATTTGAAGAATAATTTCAAATTTCGAGGACGAAATTTATTGAATGAGGGGAGAATGTAACACCCTAAGCTTCCACGGTGCGCTTCTCTTTCAATAATGTAATAGCTTGCATTGTACGCAAGTTCAAGTTCTAACACACTGCGACCAATAGAAGTAGCCATTATGAATAGTAATACCCACTTTTTGAAATTATATAAATTTTATATTTCAAAATGGACTTCATTTTTGGATTCAGAATATCAAAATTAGCCTATTTTGAATTTTTGGTATTTTTCTGAGAACATCCAATTTTCGATGAATAGTGAAAAATACTTAAAAACAACATTTTTATTCAAAATAATTTATAGTGATAAATTATACTATTGGGTGGTTTTAAAGTATAATTAGAATATAATTTTACCATTTTATACAATGGTGGTCATTAGAATTAATTTCACATTGAAATTGGACATAAACGAGTGTCAATCTTTTGAAAGATATGGTTTCTTAAAAACACGTTATTCGTTTTGATAGCAGGAATTAAATATAAAAATAATTAATGCGACTTTTATGTTTTGAATTTGTTAAAATATTAAACATTTTTGAATTTGGAATATCAAATATATCTTGGAGTGAATTTTTGGTATTTTTCTGAAAAAACATCGATTTTTGATGAACAGTGAAACCACTAAGTGGTAGTTAAAAAACTAATTTTTCGTTTAAATGAAATTTTACCACCTCTGTGATTTGAATTTCAAAAATCTGAAAAAAAATCCTTATCATTGGGAGGTAAAATGTGGTTCAATGGGATTAAAATAATTTTTGGTGAATAGTAACTTTTAAGTTTTATTAATCTCGATTAAAGGTAATTAGTGGAATTTAAGGTAAAAATGATATTATAAAAATATGAAAATGTCTTTTCACTTGTCCTAACTCTATTGGATGAGTCATGGCTGACCATTACAACCCATGGGTCAATTTGTGGGACCCCATGTAGCAACTTGGGTAAGATAAATACATTAATACCATTTATTTAAAGTAAAAATAAAAATGTCACAAACATGTACTGTTTTACAAAAATAATTTTTAGAAGGGGTTATACAAGTTATATTTTTTACTATAAATATTAATTAGAAAGATAAAATGATTTCCTACATCATGGTATTTTTTTATAATTTTTAGAAATTAAATAAATTTAAATTTTTATGACACCATGATGATGCAGCTATTACCTCATTAATTAACGATCTAAATAAAATGAAAAGATAATGTAAAATCTAAGACTTACACTCATAAAAAACCTATTGGATGATTATATTTAGAACCCTTATAACCTTATAATAGAAATATATAATTTTGGTACCTTTAAAATCCGAAACTCATTATATAATTAAGTAACATTTCTTGACTTTCCAAGAGTTCCCCTCCTCTCCTCTTATAAAAGGCCCCCACCTCTACCACCTTATTCACACCTTCAAGCCATTTGGCTCGGCCAAACTCTGCCCAAATACTCTCCCAACTTCCCTATATTACTCCTAGAAGCCTCAATTTGGTCATAATTCTTCCCAAGGAAGCATTTGGCTCAAATCAAAATGAGTTACCCGATTTAAAGGTAATGTCTTCACTTGTGTTATTTTGTTTTATTTTGCTTCTCCAATCCCCTAAACTCTTTTTATTCCTATCTTTTGTAACAACACCAGTATATTCAATATACTATGATATTTTTATGATATGGATTTTATTTAGAATTACACAGACCTCTGTCTAATGGTTAAAGAACATACTATTTCTGTGGTTGGTAAATTACTGCCTCACGAAACGATGATTGTTCAATATTCTTTTAACACCTTTCATGGTGGACATTAAGATGTCACTATATTTATATATGATATATATTATTTTCATGTTTTCCTTATGGTTCTGTATTTTTCATTTATGGCATACCTTTATGATTTTCATTATGAGTAAACGCGATATTCTCATTTTAGGAAGTGCGGACTACGGCCCCCTCAAAGTGATTTGAATCGTTAATGCCATATGTGGGAAGAATAAAGGATGGAGTAAATGATATTATATATGATATTATACAGGTATTATAATATACCTTTATATCATTATGATTTCATTCCATTAAATATGAAATAGAAATGAAAGTAGTGTTCATGCGTATGTACGGCTTACCGTCTCCATGAACGGTGCATTTCATTTCATACCTCTAAATGTTATGTAATATTATAAATGAATGTATATACTGGATATATATGATATATATGATATCTAAATCATGAATATAATTCTGGATATAATGGATATTTTACCACATGAACAACTTGTAATTATAAGAAGTTTATTTTCGACTCAAGTGCCAAAGATCGAAAAAACGACCATTATTAACTTAAATAATTACATAATGTTTATAACATGGTAATAAGTGATATAAAAGGAATAATGAACATGAAAAAGTATCTTAAGCAAGTAGAAATTAACTCTAGTTTATTATTCAAGAGATTAAAGAAAGATAGAGTCAAGTCAGACACGAGGTAAGGGACTTCGTCTCAATCTCCTTTCATTGAGTCATATTTTGTCTTATACACAAATTTATTTTATACGGTGTATAAACCCCTTCGAATTTTACATTTATTCATAAGGAATATTTTTTATACAAAGCGTTTTACTAAACAAAAAAAGGGAATGTTTTCTTTTGTCGTGCGTATACGGCGACAACGACTTCTCCGCCGCTGTGACCATTATTTGAGTTTCGGATTTCTCTACAAGCCATAACTTTTGTTAAAATGAAAAATAAATACCAAGTTTTACTTTTATTTTATTTGGTATTGAAAATGGTTTTATTATATCAATGTGTTGTATTGATATCTTGTTATTTAAATGTGGAAATGTTATGTTTCCTTTATGCATGTTTTATCTGATAAGATTATGTTATGGTTTATGTAATGTTTAAACCTTTTCATATAAAGAATGAATTGGACTTAATAAGTGACGGGTGGAGCCCGCTATAGCTCCTCGATGCATCGGTAGGTCTCATGAGACAAACTAGTGTCTTTTCATGAGGCCTTGACAAAATCTTATTTGTAGTCTTGGCATGAGGCCTTGGCTACGTGGTTATGATAGTCTGGCATTATGCATTCCATCATTATGAAAGTGGTTATTGATATTGCATGTGATTATTTGACTAGTAGAATATCCATGTGAATAAGTAAATGGAATTATTTCATTTTATTATTGCCATATTATGCTGATGTTCATGTTTAATAGGCTTTTGTTTTTGTTATACATTGCCTTAAATGTTTATGTTTATTTATGAATGTTTCCGCTATATTTTTATCCTTACTGAGCATCTGAGCTCACCCCTTTCAATGTTTTATTTTTCCCAGGATGTGAAGAATTATTTTATGAATGACCTGTAGGGATAGTATGAGGGGATATGAAGACAAGATGTTGTTGTAGTTTTTTGTACTTTATGATGTAATGTAAAACTTATGAATGTATCTAGTGTTTCCAAGGCTAATAAACTAATCAGTCTTTCAAGACTTGATCTTTTGTGATCATTCCAATTTTACGTAATAATGCATCGACTCTGGGTAACTGGGGTCGGGGCGTTACAAATACCTCCCAAAAAGTTCTTCTCACATAGTACCCTTCTTATACATAACCTACTTAAAACCTTTATTTATAACCTAAGGAAATAGAAACATAAGAAATGGTGAGATCAAATAATCAGTAAGGGTAAATAAGAGAGATTTCAATCAATGATCATAAGTGAGAATAAGATAGGTAGAATGGTTTGAGAACATGATCATAACTTACAAAAAACATATCCAATAATTCATAGTCAATCAATCATGAGTCATGGAATATGGTTTTCTTATAACAAAAGGTACAAGTTATAAGAGTATAGAATCATTAATAATCAATCATGAGCCATGAGAGAATATCATAAACATAAGTAATAATTTTTTGGTATACACATAACTGTTGAAAATCATTTCCTTGGTCAAGGATCACTTTCAAGACCATCATAGTTGATAGATTACCATAGTGTATTGGGTTTACTCCCCATTCCCATAAACATATTGGAAAGAGTCCTAAAGTAGATTGGTTTTACTCCCCATTATATTTCATATTATCTCATGAGATATCAAAATTTAACCAATGCATTAGAGTTCAATATAATTCTAGGACCTCCCATCGCATAATGAATACCATACAATAGTGAGTCATAAGATCATAAAAACATTCATCATTTCACCACGCCTTAATTAACCAATGAGAAAGACATGGGTTTCATGAAACATATTCATCATAATAAATACATATAAATAAAGTGTGGGGTGTTAGAATAGTATTACCCCAGTGAATCATAATAATCCTAAAAGTATTTTAACATGTATGAAAAATACATTTATAAAAGCATTAGAATTATGATTTGAAAAATAAGAGAAAATATCTATTTATTTTGGTATATTTTAAAATTTTAAAAATATCATAAATGGAAATAGTAATTTCTTTGAAAAAAAATAAAATTATAAATTAATCTTGAAAATTAATAATGATCATTATGGAAATAAAGTGTGTTCGAGCTGTAAATGTTAAAAAACATTAATTTCTAACATTTGTAAAAATTCAAGAATGGGTCTTATATAAAATGTTTGAAAATTTTAATTTTTTAAGTTGTAAATAATTTAAATGTTATTAGAAAATTTATTTATTAAATTTTTATTTATAGATAATAACTTCCATAAAACAATTTGAAAAATATGGATATGGATGATAAATATTCTCAATCAAAAATGATAAATAAGGTCGAATTTTCTTGAAAACATTATTTTATAATTTTTGAGAACCAAAGAGGGGGAAATGGATATAATATTTTAAAAACCCATAAATAATTATAGTAGAATAAAATAGATGTATATTAATAGAAAATGGGAATATAATAATCCCAAAGGTGATTTAAGTATAAATAATCCCGGTTAAAATTGATATTGAAATATAAACCCTTACAGTTATGGTAACCATTGAATCAAAAACTCGTGAAATAAATAACCTTATATATATTTTTAAATACCCATAATTTTCATGAAAATCACTATAAATAAATTCATGGGTAGTATATACACCACACAAAAGAAATAAGTTTCTGAATACATAACATATCTCAATTAAGGAAAATTGATATGAGGGAACCCTTACCTTAAGTCTCAAATTATTTTGTACACATTATAACCTCTTGAATAATAAATTTATATTTATTATAAACCTATACCAAAACCATATTCATACTTATATTACTATATATCATTCCCTTATAATTTCCAATCACCCATTTATTAACAATTCTTTATTAAAATCAATATTTCAGTGTTGTTGTTCCATTTTCCATGCAAGTTTTGGTTTTATGGGTCTGATCCTTTCACCTTGGTCATGGTTATAGAATATTAATAATTTCATAAATATAATATATATTTATTTTATACAATTTTATAACCATCCATGTAAAGTGGTGATTAAAAACGAATCACATCACTTCATGAAGGCAGTAGTCCACATGTGTGCACTAGTAATGCTTTCATTTTTTAACGAATGGAAATAAAGGAAGGTAAATAATAATTTATCATTATATAGTCATAATAATATCATAAATATAATATATATTCATTTAATAAATCTATATAACTATCCTTAAGAGGTTGTAATGAAAAACGAATTATATTTCTTCATAAAGATAGTAGTTTGCACGTATGCATATGCAACAGTTTTATTTTACATTGGATGAAAAGGAGATAGAAAATGATTATACCTTTAAAGTAATAAAATTTTAGTATGTTAAATATATTTATTTAATTTTATTAATATTTTTATAAAATATTTTAAGTAGGTGGAGGAATAAATAATCTTGAAAGAAGTCTATTAATACAATTACTTCTTCTTTGGGTATCCTCCTTTGGTTTACACCCTTATTAGGTCAGTCTTTAGAAGATACCAAGACCTATAGAAAGTGGGAAGTAGAGTTGAGAAGTGATTTGAGTATATATTTTCTAGGATAATGTGATCAAATTTTGTAGGGAAGAGAAAAGAGGAGATGCCCGTTTATAAGTGAGGGGAGTGACACCCTTGTAAATACCCTTAAGCTTAAAATAATATAAAGTAATATTCATGGGAATGTTTCATCAAATGGAAAAATGTTTAAAAGATAAGATAATTTAAGGTTGAAATCCAATCATCCATTATAAAATTTTTAGTGATAATAGAATATTTATCTCTTATTTTAACACCCTCATTAACCTTTTTAACCCTTACCATATTGATAGTATTTTTACCATGGTAACTATTCATTAGGGTAAAAAATTAAATTAACCATATTAACTAATATTGATTATTTTTTTCCAAATATAGAATATATTTTTAAATATTCAATTCATATAGGTGGTAAAAATTAATTTTTATATTTGTGCACAAAACAGGTTAATACTATTTTTTTAAAAAATGTATCTTTAAGCATAAAAATGATTTTATTTTCATTCCTTGCCTAGTAAAAAAAATTAAATGAATGAAAATCTATTTGATTGAATATATTATCTACACATTTTGTTAAAATAATTCATTAATAATTATTTATATAATTTATTAAGATAAAATACATTGCGCACTGAATAGTTTTCTGAAAAATAAGTCGTCTTACTATAAAATTATTTTATCTTTATTTATAACCATTTGATTATAAATATATGAATTATTATTCATTTTTTAACATGTATAAAAAATAATTTTCCATTATTTTAATACAAAAAATAATATAAATTAACTTTAAAATATTATATATATAATAAAACAATGTTTTTAAACAATCCATTTCTGTTTAACCAAGAATAATTAAAGTGGTACTTCTTATAATTACTAAATTGATTTTATAAATTTTGTTTAATTTAATTGTATTATAATATATTTTATTTTTATTATAATAAATCATTATTCCCATAAGTTTTTATTTTTCTCACTAAAATTTTTCAAATGCATAAAATTTATTAAAGAAAAAATATATTTTAAAATCTTGGAATTTTATATTTCATTTCCAATTTTATCGACCGAAACCCATTTTATCAACCAAAATTATTTTAAAATATTTATAAACCCTTTATCATCACTTTAAACTAGTTCTGATAAATTTATCTTTTATCAATGCTAAAGAAAGTGTTGATAAAGACCCATATTCATCAGTTCTTTTTTAGTGTTGATAAAAATTACTAGATTTTAAAGGCACTATGTGGATAAATATTGTTTAATGCTGATAAAAGTGATTTCTAGTGCATTAAAAATCCCGATCTATATTAGTGTATAAAACCTTTAGGTGTTACATATGCTATATAAACACACTTGTAAACTAAAAGGGATTATGGGTAAAGGATCCGTAGAATAGACAGAAGACTGAAGTATAAATATACCGACTCCGAAACAACAGTATTTTGTTATATATAAAGGTGAAGGAATCAGAAAAAGCCATTAAATCATCCAGGACAACCACATATCAAATTGAGAATAAGAGAAAGGGAGAGAGAAATTTGTTCATACAAAAATAGAAGGGATAGAGAGAGGGTGATATCTCAACTAGGGATGGAAATGGGTACATGTTAATTGGGTATGAGAAACTTCACAACCTAATTAAATAGTGTTAGAGTAATGGTAAAATATGTATTTATAGGTTTATGGTTTCATATTAAAAACTCAATTAATAAATGGGTACGTTTAGGGTAGTACACTTAAGGTACCATAAACTCAAACTCGATCATGTAAATTATTTTTTATTAATCTGCAATATATTTTTAAATGAAATTAAAATTAAAAAACATATTTATTTATTTGGAATATGGTACATTATATTAATAAATACATTTTAATTTTTAATTTTCTTATTATATGAAGACAAAATTAAAAAAAAAATTAATTAATTTTTTTATATGATTAATCTAAATTTATAAATGAAATTTAAATATTTTCATTTCTAATGGGTTATTAGAAAGGGTAATATAGTTAAAAATATAATATTGTAGTATTAGATTATCCTCTGCATATAAGTTATTATCCTTCACATATGAGTTACAATATTCTTGATCAACCAGTGGAAATTTTTATTTTATTAAATATATTATCAATACATTTCATTAAAATAATTAACAGATAATTATTAATTTAATTTATTAAGATAAAATAATTATGCAGATAATAGTTTTCTAAAAAATAAATATTTTTACTTTCAAATGATTTTATATTTATTTATAACCATTTGATAATAAATGTATGAATTATTTTTTATTTTTATATATGTATAATAAATACTTTTCTATAAGTTTAATACTCTAAATGAGAGAAAATAGCTTTTAAATAAAACATATATAATAAAAAAATGTTTGCAAATAATAAATTTCTAATTAACAAAGAATAATTAAGGTAGTAATGCTTATAATTAATCAATTGATTTTATTAATTATGTTTCATTTAATTATCTTGTAATATATTTCATTTTGTATTGTAATAAATAAATATTCACTTATGTTTGGTGTTGTGTGCACTTCAAGCTATCAAATACAAAAAAAAAATTAAAGATGAATATATTTTAAAATCTTGGGTTGTTACAACACATTTCAAATTTTATCAACTAAAACCTATTTTATCAACCAAAATTATTAAAAAAACATTTTTAAACCATTTCTAATCACTAGAAACAATCACTTAAAAAGTCACATTTCATCAATGCTAAAATAAGCACTGATAAAACACTTCATCATGAGTGATTTTTTAGTGATGATAAAAGTAACTATCTTTTAATGTTGCTCTACACATTATCATTTTTTTAGTTCTGATAAAAGTGATTTCTAGAACTTTAAAAATCTTAATATTTAGTGGTGTATAGAACCTTTAGGCATCATATTTTTTGTATAAATTATCTTGGAAACTAAAAGGGAACACGGGTAAAAGATACCTAAAATAGACAAAAGACTAAATTATAAATAAGTTGACTTCAAAATAACACCATTTTTTTATGTGTCAAGGTTATGGAATTGGAAAAAGTTGTTGAATCAGCCAGGACAAGCATGTTTCACATTGATAATTGGAGAAAAATAAAGATTTTCCCATATAAAAAAAAGAAAGAACGGGAGAGGGGGTGGGATCTCAAATAGGGATGTCAATGGGTACCTGTTAATTGGGCACCAGACACTCCCAAACTAATTAAATAGAGTTAGGGTAGTGGTTAAAAAAGTATTTATATGGTTATAGTTATAGATTGAAAACATGATTAATAAATGAGTAGGGTTAGGGTAGTACAATTAGGGCACTATAGACCCGAACCTGATTGTGTTGATTATTTTTTATTAATCTATAATATATTTTTTAGCGACATTAAAATTTAAAAAAAAAAATTTATTTATTTAGAATACGGTACATTATATTAAAAATACATTTTAAATTTTAATTTTCTTATTATATGAAGACAAGTTTATATAATTTAATTAATTAATTTTTTTATAGGATTATTCTAAATTTATAAAAGATTCATTGATATCTACACCTTTGACATCTTTTTAATCCTACTTCAAAATATTGAATAATTTAAGGGTAAGAATGGTGTCAAATTATATGGTTTTTATTTTGAAAAATGAAGAATAAAAAATAGATAGAAATTAAGTATTAGATAAAGAGAATAAAATGGAAGATAAAGAAATGTTATTATAGCATCTCCATCATTTCTAATATCTCTCACAGATCCAACCCAAAACCAGGGGGTTGCATTTCCCATTTATAGGCAGTAGGTAGTAGGTGGGAGGGTATTGGTAGGGGTGGTAGCCCAACCTCGTTGATGTCTACATCCACATTTAGTGGCTTCCTAACACTTCCCCTTGGGATGCACACCCCTACCAATGACATAAATTTTTTGATGCAACCTCATTAAAACCCTTTTCTGTAAAAACCCAAATGGGATAAAACCAGATTTAGGAAAATAGTTTAACCACATTAAATCCCCTTGAATGATACATAACATAAATAAATTAAAAAAATTGTAACCTACGCATCCCAATATCATGTACAAGATTTCTAAAGATAATAGATGGTAGTGACTTTGTAAATAAATAAGCAACATTTTTGTTGGATTGAACATATTTCATGTTGATATCTCTATTCTTCATTAACTCTTGTGTAAAGAAGAAAAATGTAAGTGTTATGTGTGTTGTCTAATAATTTTTTAAGAATAATTAATTTAATTATGTGATACACAAACCATTATATATGAATAATATTTTTGTTCTTCAATCCATAGGCAATCCACTTGTTGCTTGGATTTGCTGAGTCATAAACCACAACCAAACACATTCTCAACATGGTTAATGTAATGCTATTACTTCTATATGATTTTAAGATGTTGTAATGAGTCTCTTATTTTGTGATCTTTAAGATATGGAAGTACCTACAACTATGAACACATAACTAGTTTTTGATCACGCATTTTTTGGATCTAATAAATATCCTTTATCTGTAAAACTGACCATCTTCTTTTTTAATTTGTTAGAATAGAATAAAACCAAATAAATAGTTACAAAAATATAAAGAAAAATATGTTTAGTTCTTTTCTAGATTCTTTTTATAGGGGATAAACTAAATATTTCTAATAAATTTTTAGTAAAATATATATCATATGAATGTAATTATCAAGATATATAGCTGCTCTAGTTAGTATTTCTGATGGAAACACATTGCCCAATAGTTGATTGTGGGGGGTTGAATTGTGAGAAATAATTTGTGTTGAGTTCACTATTTTTGAATGGTTTCTAATAGTTTTATTCATTGAATTGGAAACACCCAATATTTTTTTATCCATGACAGACCTGATTTCCAAGGGCAGGCTCTTGTGGTGAGTTTGGCCAACAATGCTTAATAACTCACATTGGTCGAGAGGATGGGAGGTCAGGATCATCACACCCTTTTGGGGGGAATTATTTCCTACTCTGGTACACTCTTATAGATTTAGGATATGTTCATTAATCCTTCATTAATTCCCAATTATTACGTGGGTCACCCTTTAATTAACAATCAATTATTATCATGTATGGTGTAACACCCTGAGTTTTTTTATGGACCTTTTTTTCAAATGAAGTAATTGATGTCTTGGATTTCACTAAGTCAAAAATTCCTTTCACATGGAACTGACTTTGATTATTCTATATTCAACACCAAATTTTCATGTGCTATAAAAGACACCAACTTGGCGTACATTACATGCAACACCGAGTTTCTACGAGACATAATTTTATTGTTATAATTATTTAAATGAGATAGTTATAACCTAACCGTTAAACATAGTAATATGAGTAGTAATAAATATTTTTAAAATATTTTTTATAATGGTTTTATATAAATATAATATATTGATAATGAAAAATATAATTTTTGGTAAAGTCTTTATATATTTAAAAATACTATTTCTCAAATAAACTAATTTTCATGTCCTTCAAAGAAAAAAATAAAATTAATTTCAGACACTTTTAGAAAATTAATTTGATAACTAAAAATTCATTTTTTTAATTTATAATTTCTAAATTATATTATGGTTAATTTTTGGTATTTTTCTGTGAAACTTCATTTTTGGATGAATAGTTAAAAATGCAGGATTTTAATTAAAAACTGCTTTTTCATCAAATTTATTTATAAGGTTAAATTATATTTTAATTTTTTTTAAAGTTTAATTACATAATATTGTTATCAATTAATATAATTTATTTCATTGGAATAAATTTCACCTTGAAATTTTGTATAAAAACTTAGAAAACTTTTGGATGTTTTTAATTTAAAACTAGCATTTTCATCCAGTCTACGGGATTAATTTTAAATTAATTTCTTCCACTTCTGTGATTATAATTTGGAAAAATTCATTAAATATTTTTAATAATGATAAATTATAATTTCTAATAATTTCATCCTTTTTTTACTAAAAATAGTATTGAATGTGATTAAAATTAATTACAACGATTAAGAGAAACAATAGTTTAACAAAGTTCTAAACCTTAAATTTATGACCCAAAATGACCTAGAAAATTTTCTAACACCAATTTTATTTCCATTTTTCTTACATTTACCTTCCATTATTGATATTTTTTTTTGATGACTTTTGTTCAGTAAAAATGTGGGTATACCTAACTTGTTTTCAAAAATACCAAGTGAGTCCCTTCCCTCTCGTATAAAAGGTCACCACCTCTCCTCATTTCTCACACCTCTCAAACCACTTAGGTTCAAAAAAATGTCTCCCTAATATACTTTAAAACATCCATACCATCCACTTTTAATCCTCCATTTGGTCATAAATTCTTCCAAGGATACCCTTCGGTGCGAACCAAAAGGATTTACCCGATTAAGAGGTAACACCATCCCTCAAGCTCCTTTATTTTATTATATTTCACCACCCCCTAAACTCTCTTTATTCTATTATTATACAATAAAACTAGTATCCTAAATGTACTATATTTTTTTATTCTAATTTTTTTACATATACTTGCACACACCTCCATCTAATGGGTAACAAATATATTGTTTATGTGTACGGTGAAAGATCGCCTCACAAAATGATGATTATTTGTTTTTCCTTAACCACCTATCATGGTGAGAATTATGATGAAAAATATATTTATATATAATATATATTATATACATAATGTTTTTAATATTATATAATTTTTTTACAACACATATCTTTATACTTTCCATTTTGTGTTAATATGGTAATTTCGTTTGAGGAAGTGTGGACTACCGCCCCTTAAAGCGATGTGATTCGTTCACACACTACATGAAACATATTAAAAATGAGTTTAGTGAAATTATATTATATATATAACATTATAATTCTACTATAATAATATTATATACATATATATATATTTCATTTTATTTTTTCATTTCAATAGGATAATAAAAATAGAAATAGTGTTTATACGTACGTACGGCTTACCATCTCTATAAATGGTGTATTACATTTCATAATTATATAATTTATAGATTATTATAAAAATATATATACTAAATATAAATTATATTTATATCATATTGTAAATTTTATAAATCGTGATATAATTATAAGCACTAAATATACAACAAATTAAGACACAAGAAAAGAACAAAGCGAATATTATCTGAAGTGAAACCTTAACATAGGATTGTTAACAAGTGGGTAATATAAGATCATAATAAAACCATATATGGTATTAGATATAAGAATATTATTCTATAAAATATGTATAGTAAACATACATTTATTATATAGGAATATTGTATGAGTATGAAGAGAGTCAAGACACAAGGTAAGAGAATTCTATATCACTTTTTATTTCTGTCAGATACAAGCTTTATTCACCACACATTCTTTTTGTGTGGTGTGTATACATCCTATGGATTAACTATATGATTCTTATAATTAAATTTATTGGTATTTACATATCCATTATATGATCTTTATTTCATGGGGTTAATGTTTCAAAAGCTACCAAATCGGTAAGATAGTTTTGACTAAATTTTCCTTCTTTGAGAGACATGTTTTGTTATGCACCTACATTATTTTTTGAGGTGTATATAATTACATTTGACATTTTATATCATGAATATACTTATTATCATGATATTTTTTAAGTTTTGTGTAATTACCTCTATTTTCATGGAGATTATGATCCCAAGTAACCAAGTGGAAAGAGTTTATTGAAATAATATCATTGCTATTTGAGATTGTCAATGATTATGCTTCCTCTGATGAAATACTATGATCCGTCACTCAAGAAAACTCATGAGTTTCCTTATCCCATATGTATTCAATATATATCCTTGTATTAGTACCATTTTTTCACTATTTTGTACTTAAGACAATTAAGAAAAAAATTAAGAAAAATATGACTGTATTTCTCTCTTCAGTCGGAAATCTATTTTATTTCAAAAACCATGTTTTCAAAAATGTTTTCAAATGATATTTGAAGATATTTTTCAAGAAAAAAGAGATTTAAAAAAAATTATGGTTTTAAAATCTTTCTTTATAAGTTTTTAAATCTATTTTCAAATAAATAGGTTTTTGAAAATGTTTTATGTTTTTAAAAAAACGTTTTTCAATGCAGAAAGGATATTTTCCTCAAGAAATGTTTTTAAAAGATCTTTCAAAATTATTTTCCATCTAAGATAACATTATTTAGTGTTAATCATTTCTTTTATGTGAAATTATTCAATTTTTTCATTCATATTCTTTCTCTGAATGGATTATGTTTTGATAGCATGATGTTTATGAAAGTCATTTTTATTTCACGAGTTATATGACTTTGAAACCCAATTATTTTAACGGGTTATGTTTTTGATGAAATGATTATGAAACATGTATATTTTTTCATAGGTTATGATATTATTACATGTTTATGATAACCATTTCTTTTCATGGGTTATGATATTGTTTTCTATGATTTTTTGGCACATGTATGTATGATTTCATTATGAGATGCACTACTGGAAAATAAGTCTTTACCAACGGTTCAAAACCGTTGGTAAAGGCTGGATAACCATTGTTATAATATATACCAACAGTTATCCAAACTGTGGGGAAGTATGGTGTAGGGAAAGTGATATGTCAATGGTTTGTGGAAAACCATTGGCATATCTTAGGATATCCACCTTATACCAACAGTTTTACATAACCGTTGGTATAAATTTTTCACCAACGGTTTAAAACCGTTGGTAAATAGACTATTACGGATATATGTTTTGATGTTTTATACCAACGGTTCTATAGAACCGTTCATATAAAACTCCCTATTCTATTGGTTTACAACCGTTGGCATAGGCCATGCTGGGAAATTGAAGCAGCAGGCTGCTCTGAGCTGCTGCTGTGAGTGGTGAGATGTTGTTGTCCAGGCCTCTTTGAGTGATTTCCAGGCCTACATTTCTAGGCCTGAATTGAATACATACATATAATGAAAACATATACAATTAAAAACATAAATATAAATCAATTAGTTTCCACCTTCTAGAAACTATACACATATAGAATGAAAACATAACTCATAAAGAAATTATAAACATACATAATTGATTTAGAATTCAATTCTAAGATAAAATTATATGTTCAATCCGAAATTCAATCCATAATTGAATATGGAATTGAATACATACATAATTTAATTATCAAATATGAATACAATACATAAAAAACTAAATACGTAATTATATTTTTTATACATAATTAAGAATACATACAAAATTTCATTTTGTATAACAGATACATGATTGAATAAAGAAATTAGAAGATAATAACCCCAAAATAAGGAAATTGATAAATGAATTCAACTAAATACAAATATAATGTCTCATGGTTTGGGGAGGGTGTCTTTGAACTTATTGATGATGATAATGGGTGTGTATCAATGAGATTGTGTGACTTAGGGAATGTAGTTTTCCTTGGCGTAATAAATGACATGTGTTTTAGAATAGGGGTAGGAGTTCCTCACATGATAAGGGGATTGTGTGAGGATAGACCATGGATCCTTGTTCTCAAGTATCAACACAATCCGAATACGTTTGGTCGGTTTTCCATATGTCGGTTGTTTTTACATAAAATGATGTCCATTTTAAACAAAAGACAGACACTTCGAGTGATACAGGCCGCACCGTGCCTTGGATTGAGGAAAGGTTGACTCATACATGTCACAAATGACCCATGGATCATTGTCCTGAAGTATCAATAGAATCCAAATGCGTTTGGTCGGTTTTCCATATGCCAGTTGTTGTTATCACTTAAAATGTTGTCCATTTCAAACAAAAGTGAGACACTTTGAGTGGTACCTACCACACCGTGCCTCAGATTGAGGCAGGGTTGACTTGTATATGTCAAAAATGACCCATGGATCGTTTTTCTAAAGTATCAATATAATAAGAATACATTTGGTTGGTTTTTCGTATTTCAGTTGTTGTTTTCACTTAAAATGTTGTCCATTTCAAATAAAAGTGAGACACTTTGAGTGGTACCGGCAAAATCGTGCCTTGAATTAAGGGGCGGTTGACTCTTACACATCAAAATGACTTATGGATCATTGTGCTAAAGTATAAACACAATAAAAATACGTTTGGTCAGTTTTCTATATGTCTGTTGTTTTTACTTAAAACAATGTCCATTTTAAACAAAAGACAGACACTTCGAGTGATACCCACCATATCGTGCCTTGTATTGAGTTTAGGTTGACTCGTACACATCACAAATGACCCATGGATCGTTTTCCTAGGGTATCAACAGAATATGAATGCATTTGGTCAGTTTTCCATATGTCAGTTGTTGTTTTCACTTAAAATGTTGTCCATTTCAAATAAAAGTGAGACACTTTGAGTGGTTTCGGCCAAACCGTGCCTCATATTGAGGTTAGGTTGACTTTTACACGTCAAAAATAACCTGTGGATCATTGTGATATAGTATCAACACAATCATAATATGTTTGGTCAGTTTTCCATATGACTGTTGAATTTTACTTAAAACAGTGTCCATTTTAAACAAAAGATAGACACTTCGACTGATACGGGACACACTGTGCCTCGGATTGAGGAAGTTTTGACTTATACACGTCACAAATGACCCATGGATCATTTTCCTGAAGTATCAACAGAATCATAATGCTTTTGGTCAGTTTTTCGTATGTCAGCTGTTGTTTTCACTTTAAATGTTGTCTATTTCAAACAGAAGTGAGACACTTTGAGTGGTACCAGCCACACCGTTCCTTGGATTGAGGCTAGGTTTATTCATACATGTAAAAAATGTACTATGGATCTTTGTGTTAAAGTATCAACAGAATCTGAATACGTTTGGTCAGTTTTCCGTATGTCAGTTGTTGTTTTCACTTAAAATGTTGTCCATTTCAAATAAAAGTGAGACACTTTGAGTGGTACCGGCCAAACCGGGCCTCATATTGAGGCTCGGTTGACTCGTACATGTCAAAAATGACTTATGTATCATTGTTCTAAATTACCAACACAATAATAATATGTTTGGTCGGTTTTCTATATGTCTGTTGTTATTACTTAAAACAGTGTCCATTTTAAACAGAAGACAGACAGTTCGAGTGATACCTACCACACCATGCCCTTAATTGAGTAATGGATGACTCATACACATCAAAAATTACCCATGGATCATTTTATTAAAGTATCAATATAATATGAATGCGTTTGGTCAGTTTTCTGTATGTCAGTTATTGTTTTCACATAAAATGTTGTCCATTTCAAATAAAAGTGAGACACTTTGAGTGGTACCAGCCAAACTGTGTCTCGAATTGAGGATCGGTTGACTCATACATGTCCCAAATGACCTATTAATTGTTGTTATAAAGTATCAACACAATAAGAATAAGTTTGGTCAGTTTTTTGTATGGCTGTTGTTTTTACTTAAAACAGTGTCCATTTTAAACAAAAGACAGACACTTCGAGTGATACCTGCCACACTGTGCCTCAGATTGAGTCGAGGTTGACTCGTACACGTCACAAATGACCCATGGATCGTTTTCCTAAAGTATCAATAGAATATGAATTCGTTGGGATGGTTTTCCGTAAGCCAGTTGTTGTTTTCACTTAAAATGTTGTCCATTTCAAATAAAAGTGAGACACTTTGAGTGGTACCGGCCAAAAAGTGCCTTGGATTGAGAGGTGGTTGACTTGTACACATCAAAAATGACCCATGGATCTTTTTGATAAAGTATAAACACAATCAGAATACGTTTGGTCAGTTTTCCATATGGCTGTTGTTTTTACTTAAAACAGTGTCCATTTTAAACAAAAGACAGACACTTCGAGTGATACCCGCCACACCATGCCTCAGATTGAGTCGGGGTTGACTCTTACACATAAAAATGACCCATGTACAGTTTTCATGAAGTATCAATAGAATCTGGAGGCATTTGGTTAGTTTTCTGTATGCCAATTTTTGTTTTCACTTAAAATGTTGTCCATTTCAAATAAAAGTGAGACACTTTTAGTGGTATCGGCCAAACCGAGCCTCAGATTGAGGCGCGGTTGACTCGTACACATCACAAATGACCAGAATTAATATGTTGGGATTCTATAGTTTATGATAAGTTTCACAAAGTTTTTACTTGGGTTTCATTCAATAAGATATGTAACCAGCTTTTTATCCTGAAACTTTACATGTGTAAAATACTTTGGTGTTTTTGAAGTTGGAGAAAGTGAAGAGTACTCTTCTAGAGTTCTCCAACCACTTTTTTGAGTTGGTTAATCTTTCACTAGATATTTTCAAAAATGATTACATAAAATCTTGTAGGTTTTAGATGGGACTAAGGGACGATGTTTGGTTGATGCTAGTTCCTTTTAGCCTTCCAACCTTCCTAGAGGTATTGGATAATGTTTATTTTGATAAAGAAGACATATTTGGAAGGATAGACTTGGGAGGAGATTTAGTGGACGCAATAATTATTAAAAGTTATTATTTTGGTTATAAAAGGAATTAAAAAAGTGTCTAGTGTTCTACGGGACCTATTCCAGGGGCTTCTATAAAGAACCAACATGTTATTTTTCTAACCGTGAGGCATAGTGTTTTTCTACGCCAACTGGGGTTCTGAGCTCTGAACAGGCCCCATAAGCCCCATAAACCATTATAAAATCATTAGGCTTCCAAATTTAGTAAAAAATAAAGAGTTATACTGAATTAAAAAAAATACATACCAGAGTTAAAAACCAGGTTCAAAAATAAAGAGTTATACAGAATTAAAAAATGTAATGGATCAATCAGCCCCTCATCACCATCACCATCACCATTTTCATCATCAGCCTCATCCTCACCACCATATTTATCCTCTTCGTTGTCCTCATCATCGTCCCCATGCTCATCCTCGGCCTCATCCTCGCCCTCGTCCCCATCCTCACCCTCGGCCCCATCCTCACCCTCGGCCCCATCCTCGCCCTTATCCTCATCCTCATCCTCGCCCTCATCCTCTTCAACATCCTCGTCATCACCAGGAACGTCATCATCTTGACTGCCACTATAACTTCTACCTGATGCATTGGATAATGCACCCATTGATGACATATATGTATGACAAGCCGCGCTGGCCTCTGGTGGAAGTGATGAAGATAAATCCTTGATCAGTTTCATAAATTCTTTCTCCCTTGTTTGAACCTGTTCTTCCAACTCTGTGACCCTTTTATCAGATTTTCTTGCATGCTCCTTGACCTATTCCAACTTGGTGGTACTAGAATGGATATCTGCAGAGGACCAATACCTCTTCGGGACTATATTCTTACAAGGTCGGTAGTGTACTTGACCAGAGTGCTCATCTCCCAAAACCTGATATAAAAGATCGTGTGGCCCTAAATTGTCAGGATCTTGGGAATCAAGGTCCTCTATAGCAGCCTATTAAAAATATTAATAGATTATTTAATTTCAAAATAGATATTAAACTTTTAAATAAACAAATTAAAACTTACAATTTTTTCTTGTGTCGGTTCATTAACAGTTGTTCTATCTTTTTTCCTTCTACTCGAGCAAAACAATTTTGTTCGAGGGATACATCCTTCAATATTCAATTTGTTCTTATGTAAAGAAATTGAAACAATATAAAGTTCAAGTATAATCATATATTCAATATTTAATAAATCACATAATTTAAGTAGGAAACAATAAAAAGGGCAAGTCCTAAACAAAAATTATAAACAACTATATCGTACCAGCTGCCTCTCATGATCTGACATAGTAGTGCGCCCCAAAGTGTGGATGTGTTGCTTTGAATCAAAGTTTTTTAAGAATATTCCTAAATAATGTTTAATAATAAATAAGATAATATTAATGAAAAATATGAAAACTGTCATTTAAATACCTCAAATGGAATTAATACCTTAAATTTGGTAGTCGCCCAATGGGTAATCATTTGGCGATATTGTTCTATCAGGAAGTCATACATGATAGGTAATGTCTTTAACTCTATTTCCACTCTATCACACCAGCCAACATACAGCTCATGATTATAAGCTCTCCAAAGCTCTCCTAGCTCCTTTAAACGCGTTGGTCGTGCACCTTCACCATCAGGGAAGCTAAACCGAAGTTGACACCTAATAGATTAATTCATATAAATACAAAAAAATACTACATTAAATCCAATAGATTTTTTACCCATACTTGTGACCATGAATTATCCTTGACTTTGTGTGGTAGATGTCTCCAAGGGAGAGGGATGGCCGGAATGATGTCGAAGTATTTGGCTAGTGTCACCAAAAAACCCGACATTCCTGCCCAGATTTATCAATCATTTGTCCATCATCATTGTATTCAACCATCAACTGTGTCTGGCAGTTCCATACCGCACGCAAGCGAGTACGCCCCCTCCCCCGCCTCCTATCAGTATATGAATCTGTTATTAAAGAAAAAAATATCAGTACAAGTTATAATAAAAATAAATTTTGGTATAAAAATTTGATGGAGTTATATAAATATACATGTGGTAGTCGGATCAATAGGCGTCATTGGATGTGTAGAAGCTGAAGGAATATCCTATACAGGTGGAGTGTCCCTCAGTGTACACTCCTCAACCACATACTGTGTTGGAGCAGGAGTCGAAGAAGGTGGAATATAATATCTTGGAGATAATGAACCATAAGAAAAAGATAATGGCACAGATGTCTGGAAAACTGGTAGTGTAAACATTGGAGGCCTAAATATCATGTGTGTCCCTAAAGACACACCTGGATCAAAATGGGGTGTAGAAGATACGTCTGTGGTAGGGGCATAGTCCAATTGGGTACGACTAGTGGATTGTCTAACTCTCGTACCACGAGCCCTCGTACCACCGGCCTCAGTACCGGGACCACCAGCTGATCGTCTAACTCTGACACTACCCCCCTCCTACCACCAGCCTCTATACTGGGAGCAATATCAGGCTCTTTGTCGGATATCTCTTGTCTAGGGGGTGGATCCTGAAAAAAAGTTTTACACAAAAGTAAACACATCATATTATAAGTTATTGAAATATATATATTTGAAATAAAATACTCACAATAGGGATGAGTGAAGGAAATCCCATCTGTTTCATGCGATGATTATTTTCTATCATCTTTTTCCACCGCCTCTCTTCAATGGGTGTCATTTCTTACAATGAAAACAAATATGGAAGTAATTATAAATAGATAACTAATGTGTAACCCAAAAAACAAAATATAGAAAAACAATTCTGATAAAAATACATAAAGAAACAGAAGATTTATTGTGTTTTTAAGGTAAGTACTAGGATACACACTCTGAATGATGTAGGTGAAACATGTAGGTGAGAACATGACTGTATGATTCTATATATTTCCCACCTAAACTTCGGGTTCACAATAAACTCTAACAATTGAGATATTCGAGTCATCATAAATAATAAAAGGATCACTTCCAATTGAAGTAGGGATAGTGTCAACTTCATCATCACCATCATCAAAAACATGTCTGGGATTTACTTCAATAATTAAACCTAATTTAGGATGACGATGATCATTGACATAAAAAACATGTTTCACCATTGATTCCAATACATATGGTTCATCGATGGCAAGAGTGTGAGTCATGTTAATAACTCAAAATCCATAATCATCAATAAAGGTTCCTTGCCTCATCATTTAATTAAACCATTGACATTTCATCATCGTGACTCGACCATGCGAGTAATAATCCAAAATTATTATTTTCTCCACTACTCCATAATAAGCTACATTTTCAGAACGAGGTCTATTATCTGATGAACTGGCATAACAGTTTACTGTGGCAGTTATCATAACACCATCATGTTGTGTTCTCATGTTTCTTGCTCTTTCAGTGATAATAAATTTGTATCCATTGATCAGAAGTGATTTACAAGCACAAACCATGGTATTAGGACCAAAAGTCAAAGCTCTTATTTCCTCAGAAATAGAGTCTGCAGGAAAACTCGATACTTGAAATATAAAAAAATATTAAACTTAATTAGATATTATTTTTATTTAGTTATTACAGAAATATTTTTACCTTCAATTTCAACCAAGCAGAAAACCCTTTGCTATGCAAAGTCTCTTTCCTTCTCAAAGATAATGAACGATGTTTTCTATATATCAATTCTCTATATTCCTTGTAGATAAAGATAATAATAGTTTAACAAATATTTAAAATTACAAGAGATAAGATAAGAGATACATGTATAATTTACTTACTTGATATACTTATCGAACAAATCACAATTGAACAACACTGTGTGATGTGCCATATCTCGCTCTTCAAGGCTTAATGTCATCAAGGTATATGATCTGGGAATTCCTCCTGTATGAGGAAGTGATGGAAAAATGGGTTCAGTTTTCTCATACTGTTCTTCTTCATTTTTCATTGGTCTATTTATTCTCGTAGTAATATCATACAAATACATTGAGCAGAAATCCGTACATTCTTGAGCCAAGTAACCGTTCACAATAGAACCTTCAGGATAATTCCTGTTTCCAAACATATAATTTCAGTGTGTACATGTTTCTTTCAGTTGGATACATCCAATGGAAATCAATGGGTCCTCCAAGAAGTATTTCGGTCAAAATATGGACAGTCAGATGCAACATGCATGTAAAAAATGATGGAGGGAATATTTTCTCTAACTCACACAAAATTAATGGTGTCTCTACCAACAGTTTTTGCAAGAAGGATTTGGACAACTTCTTAGCACAAAGAACTCTAAAAAAATAGTACAATTGAATAACTGAGACTCTTACATTATTGTACAAGATATGACGGATTGCTATTGGAATAAACTCATGAAAAAGGACGTGATAATCATGAGTATTCAAAGATTTTATCTTTAACTCTTTTCTATTGACCCGTTTTGATATATTTTTTGAATAGCCATCAGGAACCTTAATAGTCTCTAGCACTTCCAGAAATTGATTTTTGTTTCAACAGGTATCATCACATAAGAAGCACATATAACTTTCCCTTTATTTTCACTGATACAGACATGATGCAATTCTAGTGTGATCCCCTAATCTACCATTTCACGCCGAGATTGTAAATCATCTTTTTTCTTCCCCTTGACATTTAGAAGAATTGAAAGCAACATTTCACATATATTCTTTTCAATGTGCATTGCATCTAAGCAATGACGTAATAAGTTGGTTGACCAATAAGACAACTCAAAGAATATACTCTTCTTCTTCCAATTGTAACAGGTATCATTGGAAACATTTTTCCTCTTTCTAGATTTCATTACACTCTTCCCAAATGAATAGCTAAAATCTTCCAATTCATTAAGCACATCAGTTCCAGACATACGCTAAGGTGGATCATCAGTCTCCAGGGTATTGTCAAATCTTCGACGATTGTTTCTATATATATGGTTCATTGGAAATAATTTTTGATGTCCCATGAAACTAAAACTACAACGATATTTCAGTCTTCTTGATTGATTATTCTTCATACAAACAGGACATGACAATTTTCCTTTTGTGCTCCATCCAGATATCATTGCATAAGCAGAAAAATCATTGATCATCCATATAAGTGCAGCATGATTCTAAAATATGTCTTTCGAACATGCATAGAATGTGGGAACACCCACATCCCAAAGAAGTTTCAACTCTTTTATTAAAGGTTACATGTATACATCTATATCATTGCTGAGATCATAAGGGCCAGATATCAGTATACTCAAGAAAGTGTAATGCTTTTTCATACACAACCATGGGGGAAGGTAATAAATGTGTATGAAAACTATCCATGTGTTATGCGAAGTAAGCATCTGCCCAAATGGATTAAAACCATCACATGAAAGACCCAGTCTCACATTACGCACGTCGGCTGAAAATTCAGGATATCGAGCATCAAATCTCTACCATGAAAATCTATCTGCAGGGTGAACCAACTCTTCATTATTCTTTTTTCTCTCGGTGTCATGCCATCACATTTTTACTATTATTTCATCATACATTAAAAGGTTCTATAATATGGAGATCAATGGAAAGTTCCACATTACTTTTTTTGGTACATGAGATGGTGTTCCATCATCTTTTGGCTTCCATCGGGAGGTTCCACATTTGATACAATAATTTCTTTCAATAGTTTCTTCCCAAAATAAACTGCAATCATTCGGGAAAGCGTGAATTATTTTTTTGAGAATCCAAGTTCATCAACTAACTTCCATTCCATATAGTGGTTTGAGGGAATACTTGCATCATCTAGAAGTAAGTACTTCAAGAAGGTAAGAATGTAATCAATTTCAGTATTTGAAATCCCATACATAGTTTTCCCATGAAACAATCAGATTAAAAATTCCAACTTTTTCATTTTACTGCATTGATGATATATTGGAGTCATCACAACATCATTCAATTTTTTCACCCTATCAACATCATCATTTTCATTGGATGCATCATGTGTACTTGTATCAAAATCTTGTTGGTTGGACATCCTTTCCTTCTCATGATGCTGAATAAATGGAAACTGATCATATATCAAACTCTCCAATTCAGTCCTATCATTTGGATTAATAACATTTTGAGATTCCATTTTCTCTCCATTGGGATACCACACATAATAGTTTGTTTGGAAACTATATTTGGTTATATGATAGCTAACTGCTTCATGACTCAACCAAGGTATTCCGGTACAATTAGAACATGGGAATTGTATGCAACCACTATCTGAAGCCTTGTCAAATGTGAAATCTAAAAATCTGTTCAAATTATTTTGAAAATCGGTTAAAATTTGATCAGTTTCATACATCCAACTTCTATCCATTCTGTAAAAAAAATTGCAATAATTCATTTCAATGAAATTCAATAATATTGAAGTTCAATCAAAAAAATATATTTAGGTAAATGACAATTTTTTACTTTAAATAAAATCATAACTGACACATTACTCTATATGATAATCATATTAAGAAATACAAAAAAATACAATGTATATAAGAAAATAAGTTAAAGAATTTCTAATGCCTATATTCAAGGATTTCCCAGTAAGATATTGGAAGTGGATCAAGGAATACATAATCCTTAAGGGTCTCGTTGGGAGTACATGAGTTTTATACATTAACTTCTTCAGGGAGATCAGGATGAGGAGTAGGATGAGGATCACATCAAAAGTAGTTATGGCCTCAACAAGTTTCATCTTAACTATGGATTAAAGGATCCTAGGTTTGGGGACATAGATCATAGGTTGGTAGGGTGTATTCATTGAATCATGTCCCAATTTATTTTTGATAGGGACCTTAAATAGTTATAGGTATGGATTTGATTAAAAACACCTATAAAAAGGATATCCAGGAATTGTGACGTCCCAAACTAGGATGCCACTCATTAATGACATGAACCCAGATGGACACTCATTGGAGAGGGACCTTCAAGTTATATTGTGTTTTATCTCACATATAAATAATGATTTTTGGGTTGTCTGGGGTCCAGGGAGGAGGGTGGTGGGATGTCCGGGATCCAGGGAGGAGGGTGGGGGTTGTCCAGGTTCCAGGAAGGAGGGGGGCTATCCTGGGTCCAAAAAGGTGGGTGGGGAGCTGTTTGGGGTCTAGGGAGGAGGGGGCTGTACAGGGTCTAGGAAGGGGGGTTGTCTTGGGTCGAGGAAGGAGGGGGATTGTCCTAGGAAGACCACAAAACACTGAATGGGGTTCCACTCTATAGTTATGAGAATATATTATCCAGAGATACAAAGATTCCACCTGTAAACATGACAACATTAAATCAGTGCCTACTGTAATTTCATGACATTTAAGGGATATGTGTTTTGTGAAAAGACTATACATTATATTGATGTTCTTGAATGATGGTTTTTTTCCAAAATGTGTATGGAATTCAGTAACGAGGATGATTTCTTCCATTTAACCAATGTTATAGTGTATGTTTAGGATAAATTCTTGCATTTAACAAGTGTTCAAGTTTATTTTTAGGTGAGGTGAGTTAGAGACCATGTTAGGCATGTCATTAGAACATGGGTTCTTCCATTTAACCATGTAGTATTGAATTTTAGGTATGAAAGTGTTTTGACTAAGCTAATTAATACATACTCTGTAGTATGGCCAACACATCATGTGGGCATACCCATGAAACAAATCCATGTGTAAATGGGACGTTTTCAGCACCCCATTTGGCCAAACATACTTTTCACCATAAGGGATTGGCCATGTATATTTACATGTCTAACCAAGTCATGTACTATGTGTACATTCCCATGTACATTCCCAGGACACTAGATTATTGTACACACCATGTCAACCGTTATACACACCATGTGAACCCTTATACCATATTGTCATTATTACAACCATTAATAACAACTTTTTAAACAACATCACTTTTCAAAGATAATAAAATTGAACATAAATCAATAATAATATTGGATATATCAAGTAAAATGAAGTCATACTATTTTACATCCTAAATGACCACCCACTAATGACCCCAAATCTCCCCTTTTGGCCAAATAAAAAGTGAAAACAAAAACACAAAGTTGCAAAAAAAAACTTCATTTGTGTGAAAAATAATAATCCCATGGTCCTCTTGATATTTTAACCACGCGGTCATGATTTTTGAGATGAACTTGTATCCATGAAACCATATGAGAATCACGATTAAATACATGTGTTTTTATGATTTTCCCAAGAATTTTGAGGAAAACCAAATCAGTGAAAATGTTCATTGTGTTTTAAAAAGGTGATTGAATAAATCATGTATGATGTTGAAGGAAGAATAATTAATGGTTATATTTGGAAAACTAATATTCATTAATATTACAAATTTGACATTCTGTGAATTAGTTTCATGAAGAAGGAAGAAGTACTACATGGGAAAAGGATAGGTCCCACCGATAGTTCCCTTTGTAGATATTTTATTCATAAAGAACATTGGATTGTACGGTTAAGTATTTCTTATTTCTTATGTGAAGAATAATTAGAGACCACATACTATTTTGAAAAGTTCAAGAAGATACTCCATATGTTCAATTGTGCAAAGGATAAGTGAACAGTGTGTCATTTTATATATATATAGATTTTGATAGAAACATGATACATACTTATTATGTAATACACATAGTGTACAAAAATTAAGATGAATAAGATCTTCATGTTTGACATGATCTTAATTAAAGGAGTGATTTTCATGAAATACTATGAATAAATATTACAAACAATTTCTTATGAGTTCATATACACGAATCTGTAATATTTGAAGCATTGAGATTAAAAAAACTACGAATCTTTAAAATTAGAACACAAGAAAGAGACATCATTCCCTTATAAATGTATATGTGTAATGAAAATATTAATTGGACAATGAGTACACTGATTTAGTGATTTGAGTACACAATTCCTGGATGTAGTGATTTAAGTACACAATTCGTGGAGTAGTGAATCATAAAATTTTCCAAAATCCCTAGAAATAGTGAATAACGATATCCTTGAGAATAAAAGGATATCCTTGAGAAGCGGTGTAAGGATATCTTTGAGAAGAGGTGGAAGGATTCTAACCTTGAAGCTGATCATATAGAATAGGTGCACCTGGGTTGGGGATTCTCAGGGGCTTCTGGGAGTCAGGCAGCGCTTCTGGGAGTCATGCAATCTGCTTCTGGAATCGGGGGGGGGGGGGGGGGGTCGCCTTCCTTAGTCGAATTTGGGGAATATGTTCCTAGTGGTTATTAAAAACCGTTAGGAAAACAATGATTTCCCAATGGTTTCATCAAACCATTGGGAAAACTCCATCAAACTCCATCTTTACCAACGGTTAATGCAAACCGTTGGTAAAGAAAACCTATACCAACGGTTCAAAAGAACAGTTGGTATATAAGTGTTGGGAAAAGAATGATTTCTAGTAGTGATGGGTGGGACCTATATCTCCCTCCAATTAATTGGGTAAAGATTTATATCTCATTAGATAGACTATGATGGATTTGGAAGGGAACCTTGAATACTAATATGGACATGGGAGTAAACCATGACTACCAAGATGGTATGAGTAGTTAACTAATGCTACTAAGATGTCCATGAGAGTGAACTATGACTACCAAGATGGTATAGGGAGTGAACCCATAATACTAATATGTCCTTGATAGTGATTCCTTGACTACTATGGAAATAATTATTATACTCTTATGTGCTTTCCACAATTCCATGTTTTATTCCTATGTTATGATTTTATGGATTATGTTCATTGTTTCCTTATGATTCATGTCTTATGAACTGCCAAGCATGATGCCATGATTCATGTATATTATATTTGATATGTAGGGTATGATGTTTTATTTTCATTATTATGTTATCATAACCTTATTCTCATGGTTATGCTTACATATCTCCTTTGTTTACCCTTACTGAGAATCTGACCTCACCCCTTTTTATGTTTCCTTCCCCATGTTATGAAGATATGTATTATGTTTGATGTTTCTAAGAAGTTTTCTAGTCAAGAAGAACCTAGTGGGAGATAATGTAGCTCACTTATATATTAGTTTTCATGTTTCCATGTTTCCAACGGCACTAGACTAAAATAGTATTTGGGCATCTGTTTGTATAATTTTTTAAGTATTCTGTAAAAGGTATGTAATGTTAATGTATGAAAATTCAGGTTCATTATAGTTGGTATCAGGGAATAGGTTTAGTTAACATTTGGAAGATCAGATGAGAAAACCTTAGTGAGGACTCTAAGTACATGTCTATGTATAAATATAAGGATAAGGAAAAGTATAGGAAAATGTCTTGGAATATTGGTAAAGGATATAGTGAATGGTTTCCTATCAATGAATCCCTATGGATAATACAAGTGGATGTGACTCTAGAATAGATGTACCTAGGGGTAAAAACTTTTAAAAGATGTACCATGCCTGAATTGGGGTAATCTGGCACATGACAACGGGCCTTGATGCACACCTGGTTTGACACTCTCAAGAGATATACTTTGGGAATTCACACACTCTTCATCAACCATCATGAAGGATTTAAATAAAAGTTGGTTATAAAAAATAGGATAAATCTATGGTGTCATAGATTAAGAAAGGTTTCATAATTTAAAAATCCTATAAGTGACTTTTCATGAGTATGTGGTTCCTCAATATGATAATTTTTTCTTACTCTATGCTCTTGATTTTAGAAAATGGATGGAACCCAAAGGAACTGCGTTAACGGTGATTATGATGGAAAATGAAATGATTGTACTCTTGAGTGACTCAATGCTATGGAAGCTAGAATAAAAAATGGTATTGTTATGCTCACATAGTTTTCTCAAGATATGAATCACGGTGGACTTATTAATGAGAAAAGGAGGGAACAACATTATTTTGAGTCTTTCCTGAGGAAAAATATACCTTCTTTCAAAGGGACTTCTGATCCACTTGTTTTTGAATAATGGATCCTTACTACTAAAAATATATTATCTGTAGTTGGGGTTTGGTTTAGTGGTAAGCACCCCGTAATCCTACATGAAAAATGGGGGTTCAAAACCCATTGGTCGCAGGTACTGTAGCAGTACTGTAGCGGTACTGTAGCAGTGGTGGTACTGTAGATCAATGGGTACTGTAGCGGCGATAGGGCACTGTAGCAGCGGCGGCACTATGCAGGTACTGTATCAGGTAGGTTTCTATTCACAGAATGGAAATTGGGCCAAAAACAATTGGGCCTACGTGCTATGTAATGGGCTACAAGCCCAATGGGCCTTTGAGCTGTGTAATGGGTCTCCCTGTACCCATTTAAAAGAGGTCTTTGATTTTCTTTAATAATAAAATGAGGCTTTCTCCCCAACCTTTAAAAAAACTAAAAATATATTCTCCATTATCCAGTGTTCGGAGAATGAGAAAGTAATTTTGGTTTTTTATCATTTAGAAGGTGAAGCGGACTAGTGGTAGACTCTAATCAAGAATACATGGAAGAAATATTAAATTGAATTCATGGATTGGTACAAGGTCAGGAACTTATTTTTCAATTAGTACTTTCCTCATATTCTTCATACTAAGATAAAGAAAGAGTTCCTTGAGTTAAAGTAAAGGGATGATGAATATATCGTTACCTACGAGGTTAATTTCACAATACTTGTGAGGTACACTTCAAGAATTATCATCCAACCCAAAAGTAAAGTTGATAGGTTCTTTAGTGACTTAAAGCCAAGTATAATAAGGGAATTGGACATAAGAGACTTTAGAAACTATGAATATATTGTGTGTTGTTAAATCAAGGTTGAAATACAGGTTGGATTCATGTATCAATCCCATGTTTTTAACAAGAAAGGAAGATGGAGTTCAAAGGAAAGTCTAAAAACCTTAAAGAGAAGAATATGAGATTTTATTTATTCTCTAAGTGTAGGAAGAACCATGAAGGAAATTTCCTTAAGGGGTCTAATAAATGTTTTATGTGTGGAAGGGAAGGCCATTGTAAATTTGATTACCTAAGTGATGGGAAGAAGTTATCTAATAATGAGAATGGAGAAAAAATATGTAGAGAATGCACCTCCCACAATTCAGTGTTATAAGTGTAAGAAGAATGGGCATTATTCTAATCAGTTCCCAAAACCAAGGGCCGGTTATGATGATTTGTGTTGGTAACCTCTTAATACAAGGGATAAGGAGAAATCTCAAGCAATCACTATTTCTGAAGAGGGGTGCGATAATGACATGGTGAAAGGTACACTTATCATCCACTCTAGAACTGCTAATGTATTATTTGATTCTAGATCTACCCACTCTTTAATATCTAAATAATTTTTTAAGGGTGTTAATATTCTACCAAAATGATTATATGTGGAATTAGCAGTGTAAAACCCTTATGGTATGATGATTGTATCCCAAGTTTATGATTCCTCTCTGGTTGACGTCTATTGGAATGTGCTTCTTGAAAATCTTTTCATTCTTCCTTTGCATGAATTTGATGTCATCTTACGCATGGATTGTCTTCCTCTATATAAACCCCACATCAATTTTCAATGAAGGGAAGTTATATTTGATATTTCAAACCCTCCTATGATCATCCAAAAATGTGATGATAAGAATGAACTTCCTATGGGTATTACATCTAGTGTATGTGTCTTAATTCCCATTCATAAGGGTTGTTTATCTCAAATGGTTGGGGATAAAAGAAACATAGATGTTATGCCTATTGTTTGAGAATTTTTTGATGTATTTCTAGAATAGTTTCCTAGCCTTCCACCAAAATGAAAAGTTTAGTTCCCAATATAAATCATAATTTGTTCCATAGAAATTTCAAATAATCTTTATAGAAAGGCCCTAATTGAGTAGTATGAATTGAAGAAGCATCTCTAAGAAAACCTAGATAAGGGATTCATTTGGACAAGTGTGTCACCTTGAGGTGCACTGGTTCTTTTTGTGAAAAATAAATATGGATCAGTATAACTCTTCATTGACTATCAATAGTTGAACAAGATCACAATCAAGAATAAGTATCTTATTCCTCATATTGATGACTTGTTTGATAAACTATGTAGAGCTCAATAATTTTCCAAGATTGACCTTTATTATAGATATCATCAATTGAGGGTCAAGAAGAAAGATATATTCAAGATGGAATTATATAAAAGGTATGGACACTATGAATATATAGTGATGCCTTTTGGTCTTACTAATTCCCCTACGGTCTTCATAAATTTGATGAATAGATTCTTTAGAGACTACCTTGACCAGTTTGTGTTAGTATTTATAGATGAAATTCTTATCTATTAAAAGAGTAAGGAAGAGCATGAATATCACTTGATAATTGTACTAAAAACCCTAAGGAAGGAGAAACTATATGAAAAATTTACAAAGTGTGCATTTTGGCTACAAAAGGTTGCATTTTTGGGTCACATAATATCAAGAGATGGTATATTAGTACATCCATCAAAGATAGAGGCTATTGAATGTTGGCCTAGGCTAACCATGGTGATTGAGATTCGTAGCTTTCATGGTCTAGCTGGATATTATTGAAGGTTTTTGGAGAATTGTTTCTGGCTATATAATCCTCTGACCAAGTTCACTCTAAATGGTTTCAAGTTCCTCTAGAGAAATGAATGTTTGGAAAAATTCAAGGAACTAAATAGAATGTTAATCAGCGCACATGTTCTTACATTACCTTATAGTAGAGAAGGGTTTTTAATCTATATTTATGAATTCATGAAGGGATTGGGATGTGTTCTTATGCATAATAACATGGTTATAACTTATTCCACATGTAATTTGAAGATTCGTGAGAAAAATTACCCAACTCATGAAATGGAGTTAGCAGGAGTAATTTTTTCATTAAATATATAGAGGCATTATCTTTATAGATAAAAGTGTGATATATATACCGATTAAAAAGTATAAAATATATATTCACATTGAATGAGTTTAACATGATCCAAAGAAGATGGTTAGATTTGATAAGGATTATGACTTCTCAATAAATTACCACCCTGGGAAAGAGAATAAGGTGGCCAATTCTTTGAGTCAAAAGGATCATGCTAGCTTATCCATGATGAGGATCCCAAAAGATCCTATATTTTTGGATTTGAAAAGGATGGAGCTAGAAATCCTTAAGGAAGGGGGAAAATCTTATCTTTCTCAAATGAATGTTTAACCATCTATCTAAGTGAAGATTAAGGAGGAATAGAAGTAACATGAAGAGTTATAAAATAAAGTTGGAAATTTTCCTAAGTTTAACCTTGATTAAGATGGAATGATAAGGTTCTGGAACAATGTATGTGTTCCTTCCACACCAAATTTAGAGGAGTTGTTAGAGTAAGCATGTATTTATTCATTATATATTCATCATGGAATTAAGATGATGTGTAGGGAATTGAAATAATACTTATGGTGGTGTGGAATGAAGATAGATATCGTAGAGTTTGTATCTCGATGCTTGGTATTCCAACAAGTTAAGGTTGAAAGATGGAAGTATAAGGGGATGTTGCATCCATTACCCATACCAGAATGGAAATGGGAGAAAATAACTATATATTTTTTCATTAGACTACCCAAAAACTCTAAAGGGTTTAATGTTATATGGTTGGTATTCAATCACCTTATAAAGTCATCATACTTCCTCACTATCAAATAATACTTATCTTTGGATCATATTTCCATGATATACATTAAAAAAGTGGTAAGGTTCTATAGAGTACCACATTCCATTGTTTTAGATCATGATCTGAGGTTCAAATCAAAGTTCTAGCCAAGTATTAAACAAGAAATTGATATAGAATTAAGTTTCAATAGTTCTTATCATCCACAGATAGATAGTCAGTCTGAAAGAACAATTCAAACCCAAGAGGATATGTTGAGATCTTGTTCTCAATATTTCAAAGGAAGATGGGATCAACACCTTCCTCTAGTTTAGGTTTAGTACAACAATAGATTTCACTCAAGAATTCATATAGAACCTTATGAATCCCTCTATGGGAATAAATATAGATCTCTAATGTTCTGTGATGAATTTGGAGAAACAAATCTATTGGGACATGAGGTCACTAAAGAAATGGTAGAGATGGTTAGATCCATTCAACAGCATATCAATATAGCTCAGAGTCAAAAGAAAAGTTATGTTGATAACCAAAGGCATGGTCTAGAATTTGAATTTGGTGAAATGTTGTTTCTATGAATCTCTCCCTGAAAGAAGGTTATGAGATTCTAGAAGAAAGGAAAACTAATCCCTAAGTATATCAGTCCCTTTAAAATTCTTGATTGCATCGGGATGGTATCCTATTGATTAAAATTCCTCCAAATCAATCTCAAGTCCATGATGTTTTCTATGTATATCTCTTAAGAAATTACATATTTGACCCTTCACATGTACTGACTCAGAGGTCATACCGCTAGAGTAGGATCTTTCTTATGAGGAACAACATGTTGAAATTATGGATTGATTAGAGAACGTTCTATGAAACAATACAACTCACCTGGTCAAAGTTTTGTGTAAAAATCATTAGTTAGAGGAAGCTACATGGGAACTTGAGTATTTGATGAAGCAGAAGTATCCTCATTTTTTTTACCCGAATGAAAAAATTCGAGGGTGAAATTCATTTTAAGGGGGGTAGAATGTAACACCCTGAGTTATTTTATATACTTTTCTCAAATGAATTTATTTATGTCTTACATTTCACCAATTCAAACATTACTTTCACACGACACTGACTTTTCTTGTGATACACACAAAAATAACTTTTTTTATGTTACACGCAACACCAATTTTATATGAAACATAATTTTATGGTTATAATTATTTAAATAAGATAGTTATAACCTAGACATTAAAATTAGTAATATGAATATTAATAACTTCTTTTAAAATATTTTATATAAAGGTTTTATATAAATATAATATATTTATAATGAAAAATATAATTTTTGGTAAAGTATTTATATATTTAAAAATACTATTTTCTCAAATAAACTGTTTTTCATATCCTTTTGTGAAAAATAATAAAATTAATTTTAGAAACTTTTAGAAATTTAATTAGATAAAATAAAATTTATTTTTGAATTTATAATTTCTAAATCATCTTTGGGTTAATTTTCTGAAATTTTATGAGAAACTTCATTTCTAGATGAATAGTAAAAAATACTGAATTTTAATTCAAAATTGCCTTTTCATCTAATTTATTTATAATGTTAAATTATATTTTAAATTGGTTTAAAAGTTTAATTAGATCATATTTTTAATTATTAATACAATTTAATTAAATGTAATCAATTTTACTTTGAAATTGGGTAGAAAAACTTAGCAAACTTTTGGATGTTTTTATTTTAAAAATCTGCATTGTCATCCCGTCTGTAGGATTAATTTTAAATTAATTTATTCCACTTATGTGATTATAATTCATAAAAATGGATTAAATATTTTGAATTATAATAATTTATAATTTTTAATAACTTCAACTTAGTTTTTTACCAAAAATATTAGTGAAAGTGAGTAAAATTAATTACAATGATTAAGAGAAAAATTAGGTTAACAAAGTACTAAACCTTAAATTTGAGACCCAGAACAACCTATACAGTTGTCCAAAACCCATTTTATGGCCATTATTCGGTCATAAACCTTAAATTGTTTGTTTTTTTTTGTTTTTTATTACTTTTTTTAGGTAAAAACGTGGGTATACCTAACTTCTTTTCAAAAATACCAAGTGAGTCTTTTCCCTCCCCTATAAAAGAACACCACCTCTCCCCATTACTCACACCTATAAAACCACTTATATTTTGACAATATCTTCCAAATAAAATTATCAACATACCTACCTTTCTCATTTAATCCTAAATTTTGTTATAAAGTCTTCCAAGTAATTTTTTTGGTGCAAACCAAAAGGATTTATCCGATTAAGAGGTAACACCCTCCCTCAAGCTCATTTATTTTATTTTCTTTCTCTACCCCCTCAGCTCTCCTAATTAAATTATTATAAAACAAAAAAATAATCCTCAATATAATTAGATTTTTTCTTCTATGGTTTTTACTTACACTTACACACACCTCCATCTAATGGGTAACGAACATACTATTTATGTGTACAGGGAATTACCGACTCACAAAATGATGATTGTTCATTTTTCCTTTACCGCCTCTCATGGTGGGAATTATGATGTACACTCTATTTATATATAATATATATGATATCTATGATGTCTTTAAACTTATTTAATTCTTTTATAATATATATCTTTATACTTTCCATTTTGTGTTAATATGATAATTATGTTTGAGGAAGTGTGGACTATCACCCCCTCAAAACGATGTAATTCATTCACACACTACATGGAATGTATTAAGGATACGTTTAGTGACCTTATATGACATATATAACATGATAATTATTATTTAATGATATTATATACATAGATATACATATAAATTATTTTATTTATTTCTTTCGATACAAAAATAAATACGAAAACAACATTCATGCGTACGCATAGCTTATAGTCTCCATAGACAGTGTATTCCATTTCATACTTATAAATTCTATATATTATTATAATATAAATATAATTAATATAAAAGATATTTATATCATGTTTTACATTATTTAAATCATGATATAAGTATAAGGACCAATGATATAGCAAATTAACACACATGCAAAGAACAAAGCGAATATTATCTGAAGTGAAACCTTAACATAGGATTGTTAACGAGTAGGTAATATAAGGTAATAATAAAAAAAAATATGGGATTAGATATAATAATATTATTATTTAAAAAAATTATAGTAAACTTAAATTTATTATGTAGGAATCTTTTATGAGTACGAAGATATTCAAGACACAAGGTAAGATAATTTCCTCTCATTTTTTATTTCTGTGAGATACATGATTTATTCACCACCCATTACATTTGTTTTGTGTGTATACTACTCATGGGTGTATTCTAAGATTCTTAGAATTAATTTTTATTTGCATATACATTCTATGATTTTTGTTTCATGGCATTAATTTTTCAAAAGCTACCAAATTGGTAAGACATTTTTGTCTCAATTCGCCTTCTTTGAGACACATGTTTTATTATGAACCAATATTATTTTTCGAGGTGTATATAAATAAATTTTACATTTTATACCATGAATATAATTATAATTATGATATTTTTTAATATTCATTTAATTCACTTTTTACATGTATAGTATGATCCCAATTAACCAAGTGGTAAGAGTTTATTGAAACAATCTCATCACTTTTTGGGATTGTTAATGATTATGCTTCCTTTGATGAAATATTATGATACATATCTCAATAAAACTCATTATTTTACATCTCCTATTTTTATTCAATATATATCCATGTACTATTAACATTTTTTCACTCATTTTTACTTAATATAGTTAAGAAAATATTATTAAGAAAAATCTAATTGTATTTCTCTCTTCGGTCAGAAATATGTTTTATTTCAAAAACCATGATTTAAAAAAGGTTTTCAAAAATGTTTTCAAATGATCTCTAAATAAAATTTTCAAGGAAAAAGGATTAAAATTTTTTTATGGTTTTAAAAGCTTCCTTTATAAATTTTCAATTCTATTTTCAATGAAAAAGGTTTTAGAAAATGTTTTATGTTTTAAAAAAACATTTTTCAGTGAATAATGGATTTTTTCCTCAGGAAATTTAATTATAAGATATTTAAAAATTATTTTCCATCTAATATAATATCTATTGGTGTTACTCATTCCTTTCAAGGGAAATTATTTAATGTTTCCATTAATATTATTTCTCTTAATGGATTATGTTTTAATTGCACGATGTTTATGAAACCCATTTCTCTTTAATGAGTTATATTCCTTTGGAACCCACTTCTTTTAATGGGTTATGTGTTTTATGAAATGATTATGAAACTTGTATATTTTTCCACAGGTTATGATATGATTACATGTTTATGATACCCATTTCATTTCATGTGTTATGATATGATTGTTTTTAATTTTGTGGCACATGTATATATGATTTCATTATGAGATGGGTGGGACCTATATCTCCCTCAAATGCATTGGGTAAAGATTTATATCTCGTGAGATAGACTAACATGGTATTAGAAGTGAACCTTGACTACTAATATTTTCATGGGAATGAACCATGACTGCCAAGATGGTATGAGGAGTGAACTCATGCCAATAAGTTGGATTTGTGAGTGAACCATGACTACCAAGATGGTATATGGAGTGAACCTATAATGGCCCAGGGTTTTGGAGTCCATTACATGGTGAAAAGCTGATGTTTGGGGTGTTCTGGGTGGTTTGGAAGGCCATCCCAGCTTCTCGGTGATGCTTAAGACTCCTAGCGGTGGCCTCAGACTACCGGTAGCCTCGACCTACCGGTGGCCTTGGCCTACCGGTCACCTCGGCCTACCGGTCGCCTCGACCTATCGGTGGCCTCGGCCTACCGGTAGCCTTGTCCAATCGGTATCTTGCTCTATCGGTATACCTAGGCTACCGGTGACCTTGGGGTACCGGCAGCTCTCACCTACCGATGGCCTTGGTGTAACGGTGAGCTCTCCACGGGTTTTCCAGTAGCACATCCTTTTTGCGCGAATTGGTTTTTAAACCCTATTTTGACCCCTTTAATCCTGTTTTAAATCCCATTAATGGCGTTTAATTAAATGATTGGTGACGTACCCTCCTTAAATGAAAAAAAACCATGAGTTTTGGTCATGCCTTTAACCGCGTTTTCAGAAACGCCTGTAGCGCATCCTGTGAGGATTCCTTCCTTGGTTAAGGAGGTGTGCGTCAGTTTTAACAGCCCCAAAGGGTGGGTGTCATGACCCGTCCTCGGGGCCCGTGCCATGACTACCCCAAGCCCGCCTTCCATAGGCCAGGGGCTGGTGACTAGCACCAAGGGGTAATTCCCGTTAAAAAGGGAAGGCATTGCCTTTGTAAGTAAACGAACACCACAGAGCAAGCAAGCAGAAGTAAACACTATGTAAAACTGGGTACAATAGTAAGTGCAGAAAAGTAAGTGGACCAGAATACAAACCCAAACTGAAATTAAAGTACAACTAAAAAGGGAGTACAGCAACTGAAAAGTAGAGCCGCAACGTCAAGCCGTCCACTGAAAGTCCACCTGAAGGGTGGGTACAGATAGCCTCCATAGCTCCTCTGTCCAGCCATCCGCTCCGAGTACGTCCCGCACAGTGGTCCACCTCCAGGTACCAACCTACTCCGCAAGCCTCAACCACGATCAGCACTGTCCGTCGTCTGCAACCAACTCAACGTAGTGTGTGCATAGCCCATGTAGGAGTGAGTATAAGCAACTCAGTAGGGACCCCGAGACCCCCGAAGGTCTCCCAGAATCCAAAAAGGATAATCCACAATGGAAAGATACAATCACAAAGTAACATCCGACACTACTTAGGTATATGCCCATACATATACCTAAGTCACCAATTCCAGTTCGGCTCCAACATCCAAGCCCAAGTTCGATCACGTCCACATAGGATAGCACAACACAATCCACATAGGAAAGAAAGTCAATCACATCGAAGATAATGATTGAAAGTCATGATCCAACTCACACAGGTATACTTCTTCTTAAGAAGATAGAGATGAATAGATGTATCCACTGATTCATCTAAGCCGTCAGACCCACACAGGATCGATAGGTACTAACCCCCGCAATGACCCACAAATGATCGATAGCTAACTAACCCCCACAATGACCCGCACAGGATCGATAGGTAATCTACCCCCACAATGACCCACACAGGATCGGACCCACACAGGATATGTAGGCGCTGGCCCACACAGGACCGCTGAGTGTTGACCGACATAGGATTTTACCCACACATGATCGGTACCACTGATCCACGTAGGATCATTGAGTGTTGTAGTCGTCGCCGTCGAATCCACAGAGGAATTCTATACAGTCGTCATCGTCGTCGCAGTCGTAGCTAGCTCTAGGGTTCCCGCACACAGCAAGCTCATTCGGGAGGGTCCGCTCCCCGAGCCGAAGGGCTGATACATCAACTGACACATAGTCCGGAGTTGATGTATCTTAAATTTCCGTATCGTCAACAGGAACTCAACGTCACAGACGGCGCGTCAATTGGACGCCCGGTCTGAGAGTTATTGACTTTTTCATCCTAGGGGCCCGGTTGGTTTTTAAGTCAAAACCAACCCGACCGTACTCCAACTACATCCAAACCTCGAGCAGAGTAATCCAAAATGTCCGTCTCACTAAGAGGAATCCATCAAAGCTGATGGCACGTCAATCGGACGTCCAGAGCCCAAGTTATAAGTGTTTCCGCTCCGAGGGCCCGGTTGATTTCGTGTACGAACCAACCCAGCCAAACCCAAACTTCTCTGAAACCTTGATTGTAATATACCAAAACGACCGTCTCAATCCAAGGATCGCATCGCAGCTGACGGTGCGTCGATCGGAGGTCCTCAGCCCAAGTTATAGGCAAAATACCGTTAGAGGTCCGGTATTAGGGGGTTGGGGCCCGGTCCGACCCGGCCCGGTACCCCCTGGGTCGGCCCAAACCGGGTTGAACTGACCCGGGTCCGGGTCCGACCCATTAGGGCGCTCTGCCCCCCACGTTGTGAAACTGCGGCCCCCATGTGGGGGGCCGCTCTAGGTGGCCAACCGGGGGTTACGACCCCCGGCGCATCCCCCTGACCGGCCGACCTGCTCCGGTCGGCCGGTTGCTGCCACCACAGGACTGGGGCGGTCCCACCCCCCTGCTCCGATGCCGGTGGCCAAAAACCGGCCGCCATTCTCTGCTCCATCGTGGCCTATGGCCGCGGCCTTGGTCCGTCCGGCGCGGCACGACGGCGCCGCGCCCCTCCGCCGCGGCCCCGCTCCGGTCGCGGTGCTTTTGTGGTTCTCCGGCGCAGTGCGACGGCACCGCATCTTTGGTTCGTCTTCAATGGTGCGGTGTGATGGCGCTGCGCTTCTCCCCCTTTCTTTAATATTTCCTGCGCGGTGCTTCGGCACCCCATTTCCTTGCTCGTGCCGCAAACAATATCAAACAACCAAAGGGGAGAGGAGGGTCGATTGTGTTTGTGCGGTCCAACCTCCTCCCGTTATTGCGATATCAGGCGGCTCAAATTGAAATGAAGAAATGTGGTGGAAGTATTCACGAACAAACAATTAAAATAAACCCCTACCTCGAGCGTAGTTGAACGAAGACTCGTCGCGGGATTGCACATCGTGGAAGGAGGCATCGCGGAAGGAGGATCTTCACGTCGTGGAGAAAAGACTCGTCGGCATCGCATCGTTGATCTCCGAGGATCTGGCGTTCTTTTCTACCTTCATCGGAGGTCAGCGTTCTTCGCGTTCTTCGTGTTCTTCGACGAAGAGGAAGAACTTCAAGGCTTAGAGCTTTTTCTCCCTTCCTTTCACAACCCAACAACTATAATAAAATAAGATTTTGTCTTATTTTATTTCTCAAGCCAAGCATTTTAAAATTAAAAAATTAATAAAATAATTAAATGAATTAATTGAAACGATTAAACCACCCAAATTAATTGAGGCGTTTCATAAATAGAAAAACACAAGGGTTGACTTCCACTTAATAGGGGTGCAGGTGTGTTACCTTAAAAAGGGAGGGGGTTTAGGAAGAAAAGAAACGGTGGGGCTCGTGTGGGCCCCACCTCAAAAATATCCTACTTAGTGGGTAGGATATTGTGGGTCCCACTTCATCCACTTAGTTTAGGTTAAACAAAATAAAATAAAATTGGTTGCACCACTTTTATTTTATTCCTTTACTTAACCCAAAAATTTAAAAACCACACCCAAGCAAACGCAACTCCGGAAAAGGTGTTCCTAAGAAATAACTGGCACTATGATTCCATCGATTCCCTCGGAATTCGATTCCGAGCACCGGTTCAAAAGTTAGGAAAACCCGCTCATTCTTTCACTGAACGTACCCGAGCTAAACTTTGGAAAAATGATTCTGGGCACACCGGGACTCGGAATCTGGTGCCGTCAGAAACTGCGTTCTTGTAAAATCCCAAAGAAAATTAAGAAAAAATTTCCCTTGAATTTTAAGGGTCTTTACATTACTCCCACCTTAGGGCTTTACGTCCTCGTAAAGATACATCAAAAACTAGGGAAACAAATGTAGGTATTGAGCACACATATGAGCCTCCCGCTCCCAAGTGCTCTCCTGGAGGTTCCTGTGCTGCCATCTGATGCACACTAGAGGAATCGACCTTCCACGTAGGACCCACTCCTGTCGATCCTCAATCTCCACCGGGACCTCCGCAAAAGTCACCCCATCATCGATGTCCATCTCCCCATGGTCAATGATATGTGTCGGGTCGTGCACGTATCTCCTCAGCTGAGATACGTGGAAGACGTCGTGCACCCGGTGCAACTGAGGTGGTAGATCCAGGTGATAAGCCACCTCACCTATCCTGTTGAGGACCTGGAATGGTTCGATGAAGCATGGAGACAACTTTCTGCCTTGGCCAAATCTCTATAAACCACGTCGAGGTGAGACCTTCAAGAAGACGTGGTCGCCATCCTCGAACTCCAGTGGCCTCCACCTCCTGTCAGCATAAGACTTCTGCTGGCTCTGAGCTGTCCTCATCCGCTCCTGGATGACCTCGAACTTCTCTGTCGTGGCCTGGACTATCTCTGGTCCCACAAGTGCTGACTCCCCAGGGTCTGTCCAGCACAGAGGTGATCTGAAAGGTCGGTCGTACAACGCCTCGTATGGTGTCATCCCGATGGTGGAGTGGTAGTTGTTGTTGTACGCGAACTCTACCAAGGGTAGGTGGTCCTCCCAGCTACGACCAAAGTCGAGGACACATGCACGGAGCATGTCCTCGAGAGTCTGAATGGTCCTCTCCATCTGACCATCCGTCTAAGGGTGAAAGGCGGTGCTCAGACATAGCTGCGTCCTGAACGCCTCCTGCAACCCCTTCTAGAGCCGAGAAGTAAATCAAGCATCTCGATCGGAGACTATAGATGATGTCACACTATAAATCCATACAATCTCCTGAATGTAGATGCATCCCAAGATCTCCACTGAGCCCTACTCTCTGATGGGTAAGAAGTGAGCCGACTTGGTGAGTCGGTCGACAATCACCCAAATGGAGTCGTGACCTCTGGAAGTGCATCGAAGTCCAGTCACGAAGTCCATAGATATGCCGTCCCACTTCCACTCTGGGACCTCCAAGGGTTGTACCAAGCCTGCTGGTACCTGGTGCTCTGCATTCACCTGTTAGCTGGTGAGGCATCGAGAAACGAACTCTGCCACATCCTTCTTCATGCCCGGCCACCAGTGCTGTCGTCTGAGATCCTGGTATATCTTTGCCACTCCAGGATGTACCGCTTAAGGGGAAGTGTGAAACTCTCTCAGCACCTCCTCCCGTAAAGCAACTGGTACCAAGGTACTTCCTCTGAAAAGGACGTCGTGCCCTCCTCCTAAAGAGAAACCATCAGGTGCCTTTCCTGAGGATATCTATGCACGCCGCGTCTCACAGTCATCGTCCCCATGTTATGCCTCTCTAACCCGCTTCAGTAGTGGAGGAGTGACTGTGAGTGACTGAAGAAAGGCTTCTCCATCTCTATCCATGAAGGATATCTGCAAAGCAGCTAGCTTCTATGTCGCCTCCCCAAGTAGCTGGATGCCAATCCTCCTGCTGAGAGAATCGGCTACTACGTTCCCCTTCCCAGGAGTATAGACTATCTCAAAGTCATATTCCTAGAGGAACTCGATCCATCGTCGTTGTCTCAGGTTTAGGTACTTCTGCGAGAAGATGTACCTGAGACTGTGATGGTCAGAATAGACTATAAAGCGCTCGCCCATAAGATAGTGTCACTGCATCTTCAGAGCGAAGACCACTGCTTCTAACTACAAGTCATGGGTATCGTAGTTCTACTCATGCTGCCTCAACTGACGTGATCCATAGGTTATCACGGTCCACTCTTACATTAGGACACATCCGATTCTAGTCCCTGATGCATCGCAGTAAACTGCGTACCCTACTCCCTCCTCCGGTAGCCTCAAGATAGGCACGCTGGTCAATCTCTATCTCAGCTCCTGGAAGCTCTGCTGACATCTGTCTGACCAAAAAAAGGGTTTCCCCTTCTTCGTCAAAGATGAGAGTGGTGCCACAACTCTGGAGAAGTTTGGCACAAATCTCTGGTAGTACCCAGCTAGTCCCAAGAAACTCCGCACCTCCGCCACGCTCCTGGGTGGCTCCCAAGCTAGCACTGCCTCGATCATCGCAGGATCCACCGAAACTCCCGCCTCAAAGATGATGTGTCCCAAGAAGTGGACCTCGCGTATCCAGAAATGACACTTTGAGAGCTTACCATAAAGCGGGTGCTCTTGGAGTGTGTCCAGTACAACCCGCAAGTGGTAGGCGTGCTCCTCCTCAGTCGTCGAGTAAATCAAAATGTCGTCGATGAAGACCATGACAAATCGATCGAGGTATGGCTGAAATATCCTGTTCATGAGGCCCACGAGCACTGCTGGAGAATTGGTTATGCTAAATGGAATAACCAAGAACTCATAGTGGCTATACCGACATCTGAAGGTCGTCTTATGCACGTCCTCATCTCGAACTCTGAGCTGATGATAGCCTGATCTAAGGTCTATCTTTGAGAACCACCGTCCTCCCTTGAGCTGATCGAAGAGTTCGTCAATCCTCGGTAGTGGATACTTGTTCCTCACTATCACTTGGTTCAGGCGACGATAGTCGACACAAAGTCACAAGATCCCATCCGCCTTCTTGGCGAACAATATCGGGGAAGCCCAGGGTGAAACACTAGGTCGGATGAATCCCTTGCCCTGCAAGTCCTCCAACTGTACCCGTAGCTCTCAAAGCTCGGCGGGAGCCATCCGATATGCTAGGGTGGATAAAAGGGTTGTCCTGGGGTATAGGTCAACATAGAAGTCTACCTCTCTATGAGGAGGTATCCCTGGGACGTCATCGGGGAAAACGTCTGCATACTGATCCACCACTGCAGGAAAACAAGGACTCTGCACGTCAAATGCTCCTAGGATGAGGCTAGCCAACTGATGAGTGATGGGTTGTCCTCTCCTCTACGAGAGTCCATCCTGTGCTGCGAAGGCTCCCTTCTCGCTGGTGAAGGTGAACCTTCTCTCGTCGGTGCGTACACACCGCACCTTGCGCCTAAAACAGTCAATCTGAGCATGGACTGTAAATAACCAATCCATTCCCAAGATGATGTCGTAAGGCCTCAAAGCCACTACAAGAAGATCCCAGCCGAAGCTCTCGCCTCCTAGAGTAAGCTCACACTGCCGGCACCAGTGCGTAATCATCGAGTCTGCTCCTGTAGAAGTCTCTAGCTGTAAGGATCGAGCCAACGGCTCTGTCGGAATCTCCGAGCTCTGAACAAGGGCAGCAGCTATGAAAGAATGGCTTGTTTCTGTGTCTATAAGAACTGCAGCAAGGGTGGAATCGACACTGATAGTACCTTGAATCATCTCGGGCACGTCGTGGTCGTAGGACTCCGCTGTCTAGAGTTGTGCCTGTCTCTACCTTCCATCTCCCTGTGCTCGGGGTGGACCTTTTAGGGGTGGTGGTGGTAGAGCCTGAAAGCATCTCCCACCACCTGCTGCTCGGCCAGCTCCTCTGCCTCGTCCTCCTGCTCTATGCGGACCGCCACGGTCGACCCTCTGCCTCTTCCTGGGTGGTTCCTCAACCGTCTTCTACTCCTCCGCACGGCGGGTCGGGCAATCACGAGCCATGTGGCCCTGCCCGCCGCATGCATAGCACTGTCTGCCTCTCGAAAGACTGGCTCTGCGCTGTGTGCCCGACCCTACTGAGCCAGTGTCTTGAGGTCGTCCGCCTGAGGGTCTGGTCTGCTGGGACCCATGTGTCATATGTCGACTGACTGCTGTATAAGACTCTGCTACGTGCCGCCCTGCGGTAGGTCTCGCTGCTGATGTAGGCTCAGCAAGGAAGCTCTCGATGAGAAGGGCTCGCTCCAGTACCCCTGCCTATGTCGGAATGCTGAGGGAGATCAGCGATGCCCTCATCTCCTGCCTCAATCCCTGCTCGAAGGTCCGGTCCCGGAAAAATGGGTCCCGTACCATGTCCGTTGAATAGCGCGAGAGCTCGGTAAATCTTGCCGAGTACTGTTTGATCGTGGCGCACCTGTTTCTCTATGACTACCCCAAGCCCGTCTTCCATAGGCCAGGGGCTGGCGACTAGCACCAAGGCGTAATTCCCGATAAAAAGGGAATGAATTGCCTTTTGTAAGTAAATGAACACCACAGAGCAAGAAAGCATAAGTAAACACTAAGTAAAACTGGGTACAATAGTAAGTGCGGAAAAGTAAGTGGGCCAGAATACAAACCCAAACTGAAAGTAAAGTACAACTGAAAAGGGAGTACAGCAACTGAAAATTAGAGGTGTAACGTCGAATTGTCCACTGAAAGTCCACCTTAAGGGTGGGTACAGATAGCCTCCACAGATCCTCGGTCCAGTCGTCCACTCCGAGTACGTCCCGCCCAGTGGTCCACCTCTAGGTACCAACCTGCTCCACAAGCCTCAACCACGATCAGTGTTGTCCGTCGTCTGCAACCAACACAATGTAGTGCAGGCATAGCCCGTGCATGGGTGAGTATAAGCTACTCAGTAGGGACCCCGAGACCCATGAAGGTCTCCCAGAATCCACAAAAGATAATCCACAAAGGAAAGATACAATCACAAAGTAACATCCGACACTACTTAGTAATATGCCCATACATATACCTAAGTCACCAATTCCAGTTAGGCTCCAACATCCGAGCCCAAGTTCGATCACGTCCACATAGGATAGCACAACACAATCCACATAGGAAAGCAAGTCGATCATATTGAAGATAATGATTGAAAGTCAAGATTCAGCTCACACAGGTATACTTCTTCATAAGATAATAGAGATGATCAGATGTAGCCACTGATTCATCTAAGTCGTCGGACCCACACAGGATCGATAGGTACGAACCCCCGCAATGGCCCACAAAGGATCGATAGGTAACTAACCCCCGCAATGACCCACACAGGATCGATAGATAACTAACCCCCGTAATGACCCACACAGGATCGAACCCACAGAGGATCTGTATGCGTTGGCCCACACAGGACCGCTGAGCGCTGACCCACACAGGATCTGACCCACACAGGATCGGTAGCACTGATCCACGTAGGATCACTGAGTGTTGTAGTCGTCGTCGTCGAATCCATGGAGGATTTCTGTACAGTCGTAATCGACATCGCAGTCGTAGCCAACTCTAGGGTTCCCGCACATAGCAAGCTCGTTCGGGAGGGTCCACTCCACGAGCCGAGGGGCTGATACATCAACTGACACATAGTCTGGAGTTGATGTATCCAAAAGTTCTGTATCGTCAATAGGAACTCAACGTCATAGACGACGCGTCAATCTGACGCCCGGTCTGAGAGTTATTGTTTATTTCGTCCTAGGGGCCCGGTTGGTTTTTAAGTCAAAACCAACCCGATCGTACTCCAACTGCATCCAAACTTCGAGAGGAGTAAGCCAAAAGGTCTGTATCACTAATAGGAATCCATCAAAGTCGACGGCACGTCAATCGGACATCCGGAGCCCAAGTTATAAGTGTTTCCGCTCCGAGAGCCCTGTTGGTTTCGTGTACGAACCAACCCAGACGAACCCAAAGTTCTCCGAGACCTTGAGTGTAATATACCGAAACGACCGTCTCGATCCAAGGACCGTATCACAGTTGATGGTGCATCGATCGGAGGTCCACAGCCCAAGTTATGGGAAAAAGACCGTGAGAGGTCCGGTATTAGGGGGTTCGGGCACGGTTCGACCCGGCCCGGTACCCCCTGGGTCGGCCTAAACCGGGTCGAACCGACCCGGGTCCGGGTCTAGCCCATTAGGGCACGGCCCGACCCTGCCGGTGCGGCTCGGCCCGGCCTGGGCGTGGCCCGGCTTGGCGGGCTCGGCCTGGCCAGCTCGGTCAGGCGGCTCGGTCGTAACGACCGAGCGATGAAGGGGGGGCGCGTTGTCCCCCGCGTTGTGAAACTGCGACCCCCATGTGGGGGGCCGCTCCAGCTGGCCAGCTGGGGGTTACGACCCCCGGCGCTTCCCCCTGACCGGTCAGCCCGCTCCGGCTGGCCGGCTGCTGCCGCCACGGGATCGAGGCGGTCTCGCCCCAATGCTCTGACGCCGGCGGCCGAAAACCAGCCGTCGTTCTCTGCTCCGCTATGGCCTTGGTCCGTCCGGCATGGCGCGACGGCGCCACGGCCCCGCTCCGGCCGTGGTGCTTTTGTGTTTCTCCGGTGCGGCGCGACATCTCCGCATCTTTGGTTTGTCTTCAATGGTGCGGCGCGACGGCGCTGCGCTTCTCCCCCTTTCTTTAATATTTCCCGCGTGGTGCTTCGGCACCGCGTTGCCTTGCTCGCGCCGCAAAAAATATCAAACCACCAAAGGGGAGAGGAGGGTCGTCCGTGTTCGTGCGGTCGGACCTCCTCCCATTATTGGGATATGAGGTGGCTCAAATTAAAATGAATAAAGGCGGCGGAAGTATTCACGAACAAACACTTAAAATAAACCCCTACCTCAAGCATAGTTGAACGAAGGCTCGTCGTGGGATTTCACGTCGCGGAAGGAGGCATCGCGGAAGAAGGATCGTTGTGTTGCGGAGAAAAGACTCTTCGGCATCTCATCGTCGATCTCTGAGGATCCGGCGTTCTTGTCGACCTTCGTCGGAGGTCGGTGTTCTTCGCATTCTTCGCGTTCTTCCCGTTCTTCGACGAAGAGGAAGAACTTCAAGGATTAGAACTTTTTCTCCCTTCCTTTCACAACCCAAAAACTCTAATAAAATAAGATTTTGTCTTATTTTATTTCTCAATCCAAGCATTTTAAAATTAAAAAACTAATCAAACAATTAAATGAATTAATTGCAACATTTAAACCGCCCAAATTAATTGAGGCTTTTCATAAACATAAAAACGCAAGGGTTGACTTCCACTTAATAGGGGTGCGGGTGCGTTACCTTAAAAAAGGAGGGGGTTTAGGAAGAAAATAAATGGTGGGGCTCATGTGAGCCCCACCTCACAAATATCCTACCTAGTGGGTAGGATATTGTGGGTCCCACTTCATCCACTTAGTTTAGGTTAAAGAAAATAAAATAAAATTGGTTGCACCACTTTTATTTTATTCCTTTACTTAACCCAAAAATTTAAATACCACACCTAAGAAATCGCAACTCCGGAAAAGGTGTTTCTAAGAAATTACTAGCGTTTCAATTCCATCGGTTCCCTTAGAATTCGATTTCGAGCATCGGTTCAAAAGTTAGGAAACCCGCTCGTTCGTTCACTGAACGTACCCTAGCTAAACTTTGGAAAAATGATTCCGGGCACACCGGGCCTCGAAATTAGGTGCCGTCAAAAACTGTGTTCTTGTAAAATCCCAAAGAAAATTAAGAAAAAATTTCCATTGAATTTTACGGGTCTTTACAGCGGGGACCTTTTAATTTGGATGTGTAGGGTGGCCCAGCCGCGTGGTCAACCCATGATCCCGCTTCTTTTGCGGTTTCGATTTTTTCTCCATATCTTAACAGTCCCGGAAATATTGTATCTCATCCTTTATAACCTAAAGGCTTATCTTCTCCCTGGTTTTCTTTTTTCAATCACCATGTGCTTGGAGTACCCTTCCTCCCGACGAGTTGTACCCTCGTTGCAAAGTTTTCCTTGATCGAGTTCCGTGGAGTTCCTGCTACTCCTGATTTTCAGTTTCCACATGAGGAATTAACATCGATCCTTGATCAATCAAGTAGGGATCTTACCTTTGTCTCTCCTACTTGTGTATCATACGGGGTTGGTGTTATATGGTTCCCACGAGGCAGTTAATCATTTCTGTAATAAAGATAATAACTGGTTAAAGAACGGGGACGAGGAAGTTTGTTAATGTTGTTACATGTTTTACCCATGTTTTCTCTATGATGTTGTTATGAATTGAATGGTCATAGACCTACTAAAAATCATGGCCGTTGGGGGCTTTTTTTTGCGCACCTATGCTATGCTCTGTTTTACGCTTTGTCGGGTGATTGGGAATCATGTATGAATTGGTTAAACACTTAAACTTGGCTGTTGAATATGAATGCCCATAACCTTGTGTGATAACCCCAGTTGAACTAAATAATATAAAATAATTAATTATTAACATCGGGATGGTTCAGTTATGAAATGGGTGAAGGGGTGAATGTGTTTTGTTATGGATGGGCGAACAGCGGGGCTGTGAATGGTGTGGTTGGAATGGCATGAGTTGTTGTGTGGCTGTGGTGGTGTTTGGCAGTAGGGTTGCAGGTTGGTTTGTGAACATGAATAAAAGTGGAAAGTTAATAATGAATGGGGTGGAATGGTAATGAATTAATGTGGGGATAACCAATGGTTTGTTGGGTTTTCATTGGTTCCATTTTTTCGAGGGATCCCACTGATTCCACTTTGATGTTATTATAACAAGAGAACCAGGTGTGAATGCTTAAATTTATCGATAGTTTTCCTTCCCACTTGAATCATTGTTTCATCTATGATTATGCCTGTTAGTTGCCCATTAGTGAAGGGATTAACTCATAATGAACTCTTATGAAATGATAACTTGAATAGGGAAACTGGGAACTGTTTGTTGTGTGCCTATTTTCTGAGGCAGCAGTGCTTGGGCACCTGCTTGTATCTATTTGAGGAGCCGTAGGTTGGGATGTGTGTTGGTATATATATGTGTAACTATATGTTTTGTGTTTAGTCGCACCCCACCCGTGTTGATCACTCAGTGTTAGATGCCTCATTTCATGGGGAAGGGTGTTTTCCCCTAGTTACTCTCCTTCCTGCTCCATCTTCCCTAGGCTGTGATGGCTGGAGGTGACCTTATACCCAATGATCTTTGGGTAGGTTTCGATTAGTGTGATGTTAGCTCGGGACGCTTCAGGAAGGTTGTTTTCCCAGGTGTCTTTGGGATGATTCCTAGGTGTGTGTGGGAAAGGATGTGTGGTTGTGAGGCCCAGGTGTGTGCGGGCAAGGATGTGGATGGTTGTGAGGCCCAGGTGTGTGCGGGTAGAGAGAGCGTGGTAGCATCATGACATTTTTCGTTAGGGATGAGCAGCTATCTAGTGGGGGAAATGGTGGTGCAGGGTACCCAAATGTTTTGTTCTTTACTATTACCTTACTGCTTGTGTTATTTGGTGAGCATGGCCAGTGAGGTGGGATGGGTAGATTCCTTGATAAATGATGCTTCTTCTTCTTCTCACAGGACTTTAGGATGTCTCCCCACTTGTGCATGAGAGATTTAGGTTTTTATACTGAGTATGCTTTGTATGTTCACCCTACGTTTACTTTTAGGTTTCCAGGAGGGCTTCAAAGGCCGTGCAGGACCTTACTAGTCTAGACGTTGGAGTTGTTGTTGGTCATTCTTGGATTCTGCTTAGCCTTTTTCCTTTATTGTTTGGTATTTTACTTTGGAGTTCTTGTACTTTGTTCAGTTTTATTTTTAAAACATGCATATAGTTTGGTTTTTACATTGAGTTTTCTATACATGGTAGTGTTTGGCGTTGACTCAATATTTCTCCCAATCCTGGTTAACAAAAAAAGGGTAATGCCTCCCATATTGTGAAAATGTTATACCCTTGGTGCTAGTTGCCACTTCGGGGCCTACTGGAGGCGGGACTCAGGGTTATTATCTCATCTTCGACTAGAGGAAGGGAGGGCGGGGACCTTTTCCACCCCTTCCATTGTCTTGCCGAAGGTTGGTCATGAGAGAATGGTATCAGAGCGAAGTTGAGGGATAGGATGGATTTTGGATTTAGACACAGTGAGGATTGCATGGGATGGTAGGGCAATAATGTTAGGTGATCCTGGTTCATGAAATAGACCAGGGAGGACTGGCTAGGACATGGGATTTTAGGGCCCCCCGTGATCCGATGCAAGGACTCTAATCCTATCAAACAACCAAGTGAGACTACATTTATTGCAGGGTAGAGACCCTAGGGAATGTACGTGCATCATACTGCTTGTGTTTTTAATTGATTTGGGGAATCTTGGGGAGAAAAATTTAATAATAACACTAATTAAAAAAACAAAAAACAAAAAACAAAAAAAAAAGAAAAAAATATCTTGCTACTCAGTCTTAGGAATTATTTGTTTACCTTGCAGCTATGGCACCCGGACGTTATCCACGAGCGACTCAGGTAGTTGAGGCCCAGCAAATCGAGGCGGTTGACCAGAAAAGGGTTGACCGAGATGAGGAGGATGACTTGTGGCAGAGGACTCTATGCTCCTTCTAGTGGCAAGCCCTCGAGAAGTACGAGGGCATCGTTTCTGACTCAGTGACGGAGGGATGGCTCGAGGAGCTAGCCATCACCCTCTCTTTGATTCGTTCTCCGAGGGAGTATTGGGTTCTGTTGGCCGCCAGTCAGCTGAGAGGAGCAGCGCGTCAGTGGTGGACGCTTTTCCTAGGAGAGAGGGCAGAGGCAGAGGTTTCATGGGCCAGTTTTGAGAAGGAATTTCGTGAGGAGTTCCTCTCCTCTATGGCGATGGCTAAGAAGAGACAGGAGTTGATCTCCCTTCAACAGGGAAGCTTGTCAGTGAGGGATATGGGGATCAAGTTCATAGATCTCTTGCGCTTTTCCCCAGATCTCTTTTTGGATGAGGATTCTCGGGCAAGATGGTTAGAGGAGGCACTTTGTCCTTCTCTTCAGTACGTTTTCACTCCCTTCACCCTTCCTACATACCTAGCATTACAAAATAATCCCGAGATAGTATAGAGGATGCACTCGAAGAGAGGCACACCACAAGAGGGGAACCATCTGGGTTCATCAAAGGGGAAGGCAGTCAGCAGTAGGTCTCCAGCAACAGGGCCTTCCAAGTTTCGACAATTATGGAGTAGGCCTCATCAGTTCCAGTTTTGAGCTTCTGGACCTCTCCCCTTTTCCACAGGTCCAGGACTGAAGTGTTTCTCTTACAAAGTTTTTGGGCACATCCAGAGCAGGTGTCCGACTTGAGCTCCACATGGTGGAGGTGGGTAGTTTCAGCACCCACCTCAGCAGCATCTGTTTCTGGCGAGGCCTCTCCAACAGTAGTAGCAGGCCCCTGGTCCTCCTAAGGATGACTTTGCGGGAGGAGACCGACACCAGGGTGCCCCTCAAGGACCTTGACCAGGGCGTAGTCGGGGAGGTGGTCGACAGCAGTGAGCCAGAGGATCTGGGCATGGACAATTGCACACCGTAGAGTTAGTAGCTCCGGAAGGACCAGAGGTCATTTGATTTACAATCAGTTTATTCAGAACTCTTGTTTCTTCCTTGTTTGATTCGGGAGCTTCACACTCCTTTGTTACGCCTAAATTAGCCCATGATCTGGGTCTGGATGCTGAGAGACTTTTTGTGCCCCTAGTGTTGAGAACACCAGTTGGGGGTCAGACCAGCGTATCTTACTTTCTCCGGGGATGTAGACTGATGTTGGGACCGCATCAGTCCAGTGGAGACCTTATTTCATTGTAGATGTAGCAATACGATGTCATTCTAGGAATCAACTGGTTATTCTCTATGCATTCCATCATTAACTACTTTCGAAGAAGGATTTAATTCTACAATGAGGATGGACGATGTGTGGATTTTTTGGGGGAGCGGTGTTATCAGGGGGAAAGTCGACATGTGGAGCCACTCCTTTCTATTCTAGACGGGGTGTCAGTGGAGTCGGCGGATGTAGGAATGATGGATTTCCCAGAGGCCATAATAGAATTCCCTGATGTCTTTCCCGATGAGTTTGTGACTCTACCCCCTCGACATGACATTGAGTTTGTGATAGATTTACAGCCTGGTGTCCACCCGATCTCGATGGATCCTTATCGGATGTCACCTTATGAGTTGCGGGTGTTGCATATTCAGATTGACAATCTGATGGATAATGGCTTTGTTCAACCCAGCATGTCGTCATGGGGTGCTCCAGTTTTGTTCGTAAAGAAAGCAGATGGTAGTCTATGGTTGTGCATAGACTACCAGAGGTTGAATCAGGTGACAGTCAAGAATCGTTACCCCCTCCTGAGGATAGATGATCTATTTGACCAGATGAGGGGAGCAGGTTGGTTCTCTAAGATCGATCTTCAGTTTGGATACCACCAATTGAGAGTGAAGGAAGGTGATATCTCAAAGATGACTTTCAGGTGAAGATATGGCCACTTTGAGTTCATGGTTAGGTCGTTTGGCATTACGAACGCACCAGCTATGTTCATGAACCTCATGAACTCTTTCTTCTGAGAGTTTCTAGACTAGTTTGTTATGGTGTTCATCGACGACATCCTTATCTACTCAAGATCAGAGGAAGAGCACATTGAGCATCTTAGGGTAGTTCTTGGGATTCCTTCGACACCACCATCTTTATGGAAAACTATCTAAGTAAAAGTTCTTGATGCGAGAAGTACATTTCCTTAGACACGTAATTTCTCAAAAAGGAATATCAATAGACCCGTTGAAGGTAGAGGCAGTCGTTTCATGGGAAGCACCGAAGAATGTTGCAGAAGTTCATAGATTACTGGGTTTTTCAGGCTATTACCGGAGGTTTGTGCCTGACTTCTCTCGAGTTGCAGCTCCGTTGACAGGTGTTACTAGGAAGGACCAGGCCTTCGTATGGAGCGACCAGTTCCAGACAGCTTTTGGATACCTAAAGAAGAAGCTGGTTAGTGCTCCAGTACTCAGATTACTAGAGGAAGGGGTGTTGTTTGAAGTGTTTTGTGACGCTTCTGGCCTTGGATTGGGATGTGTGTTGATGCAGCAGTGAGGAGTGATCTCTTATGGGTCTAGGCAGTTACGTCCTCATGAATGTAACTATGCCACCCATGATCTGGAGCTTGTAGTCGTGGTGTTCGCATTGAAGTTTTGGTGGAATTATCTCATCGAAGAGCGCTTTGTGGTCTTCTCAGATCACAAGAGATTGTGTTATGTCTTTTCCAAGTGGGATCTAAAATTTCGGTAGCAGAGATTGGTTGAGTTCCTCCAAGACTACTACTTTGAGATCTCTTATACTGGGGGCAAGGGTAATGTTGTGGCTGATGCCCTGAGCATTAATCATAGAAGGAAGTAGTTTGGGAATCTGCATATGCTTGGAGATCGATGGAAGAGTTTGCAGCCTTGCATTTGGATGCAAGGTTGGAAGGTGGAAGAGGCTATCTGTTTCAGATGAATGTAGTTTCCTCTTTAGTGGTGTAGGTGGAAGAGTCTCAGTGTGGGGACTTGGAGGTAGAAGTGATGTGAGATCGTGTTTATCAGGGAAATGCTCCTGTGGGATGGTCTGAGGATGGTCAACATCGGATGCTTTTCCATGGAAGGCTGTTTTTTCGGATATGATGCGTAAAAGAGTTCTCCATGAGTTCCATGGCTCGGCTTTAGTGGTACATCCTGGGGTCTCAAAGATGTACCAAGGCATGAGGGGACAGTTTTGGTGGCCCGGGGTAAAGCGGGCGGTGGCAGATTTTGTGGCTAAGTGTCTAGTGTGTCAACAAGTGAAGGCTGAACACTGTATTCCTAGAGGGTTGTTACAGCCTTTAGATGTTCCTGAGTGGAAGTGGGATGACATCTCGATGGACTTCGTCACAGGTCTACCTAGGGCTCAGGGAGGCTATGATTCCATCTAGGTAGTGGTGGATCGGTTGACAAAATCAGCTCACTTCTTGGCGATTAAGGAGTCGATCCCAGTGAGTACCTTATCCCAGAGGTACGTCGATGAGGTGGTGCGGTTGCATGGGATTCCGTGATCTATTGTCTTTGATCGATACATGCAGTTTACCTCACGAGTCTGGAGGGAATTACAGCATGCCATTGGCACCCAGCTACGCCTTAGCACTTCTTTCCACCCTTAGACAGATGGGCAGACAGAACGAATGATCCAGACATTAGAAGACATGTTGCGGGCATGTGTTCTAGATTTTTGGGGATCATGGGTATGAAACTTGCCTCTGGTGGAGTTTTCTTATAACAATAGCTTCACCTCCACTATCGGCATGAAACCGTTTGAGGCCTTGTATGGAAGGCCATGTCGTTCACCCGTTTACTGGATAGAGATTGGGGAAGCAGTTGTTCTTGGGACAAAAGTGGTGCAGGGCACCAATGAGAAGGTTCAGCTCATACGTGAGAGGATGAAGGAAGGCCAGGACCGGAAGAAGTCTTATGTCAATCATAGGATGATGCCCTTGGAGTTTGAGGTTGGAAATCATGTGTTATTGAAGGTTTCCCCTCGACGTGGGCAGTGAAGGTTTGGGAAGTGGATTAAGCTCTCCCCTAGGTTCATCGGACCTTTCGAGGTGCTGGGACGAGTTGGTGAGGTGGCGTATCAGCTGGCATTGCCACCTCAGTTGGAGAAAGTTCACAACATCTTTCACGTCTCCCAGATTCATCGATATCTACACGACGACTCCCATGTCATTGATTGGGGAGAGTTAGATGTCGAAAACGATGCAACCTTCATAGAACGACTGATTAAGATCGAGGATCGTAAAGAGAAAGTGCTTCATGGATGAACCATCCCCTTGGTTCGTGTGTTGTGGAGGCATGGTGGCCTCAAGGAGAGAACTTGGGAGTGGGAGGCCCAGTCACGCGTTCAGTATCCAGAGCTGTTTTGACTTCCTTGTTGTTTTTGTTCTGAGTTTTGTTGAGATGTTTTACCTTGTGCTTTAATATATGAAATTCTTGTTTTTCTTAGCTATTAGATGATTTGTTCCCTGTTCTCTGTGTGTCCGAATGTGTGATGATGGGAAAACCTGACTGCTAATCAGGACACATTAATGTGGATGCGATTAAACCTGTGCGGGCGAGTTAGTGCCGCCCAAAGAGGATAATATCTTGAAATGTAAGAAGGGACTCCCTGACTCATGTGTTGGACAGTGTGATCCTTATGCTTGTTGAGGATGTTTGGGGTTGATAACTCTTTGGGGAGTATTCTTGGATGTAGGAGGGTTTTGTTCCATCTTTCGAACAACTCATGGGTTTACCCCTGAGAAGTATCTTTAGAGGGTGGTTGTTTAGACCCCTCTTTTTCTCCTTTCTGGATTGTTCTTATATTCTTGGGGACGAGAATAGTTTTAGAAGTATCTGATGTAATGGCCAGGGGTTTTGGAGTCCATTACATGGTGAAAATCTGATGTTTGGGGTGTTTTGGGTGGTCTGGAAGGCCATCCCAGCTTCGCAGTGATGCTTAAGACTCCTAGTGGTGGCCTCGGCCTACCGGTCGCCTCGTCCTACCTGTGGCCTCAGCCTACCGGTGGCCTTGGCCTACCGGTGGCCTTGGCCAACCTGTGGCCTCGGCCTACCCGTTGCCTTGGCCTACCGGTCACCTTGGCCTACCGGTTTTCTTGGCCTACCTATCGCCTTGGCCAACCGGTCGCCTCGGCCTACCGGTTACCTCGGCCTACCTGTCTCCTTGGCCAACCGGTCGCCTCGGCCTACCGGTCGCCTCGGCCTACCGGTGGCCTCGGCCTACCAGTGGCCTCGGCCTACCTGTAGCCTCGGCCAATCGGTAGCTTGGTCTACTGGTAGACCTAGGCTACCGATGACCTTGGGGTATTGGTATCTCTCACCTACCGGTGGCCTTGGTGTGACGGTGACCTCTCCACGGGTTTTCCAGTAGCACCTCCTTTTTGTGGGAATTGGTTTTTAAACCGTGTTTTGACCCCTTTAACCATGTTTTAAATCCCATTAATGGAGTTTAATTAAATGATTAGTGAGGTACCCTCCTTAAATTAAAATAAGACAATGAGGTTTGGTCATGACTTTAACCGCGTTTTTAGAAACGCCTGTAGCACATCCTGTGAGGAGTCCTTCCTTGGTTAAGGAGGTGTGCATCGGTTTTAACCACCCCAAAGGGTGGGGGACTTTTAAGTTGGACATGTGGGGTGGCCCAGCTGCGCGGTCAACCCATGATCCCGCTTCTTCCACGGTTTCGAGTTTTTCTCCATATCTTAACCGTCTCGGGAATGTTGTATATCCGACTTTATAACCTAAAGGCTTCTCTTCTCCCTAGGTTTCTTTTTTTATCACCCTCTGGTCAGAGTACCCTTCCTCTCGACGATTTGTACCCCTGTTGCGAAGTTTTCCTTGATCACGTTTTGTGGAGTTCCTACTACTCCTGATTTCCAGTTTCCACACGAGGACTTAACGTCAATCCTTGATCAATCAAGTTGGGATATTACCTTTATCTCTCCTCCTTGTGTATCATTCGGGGTGGGTGTTCTATGGTTCCCACGAGGCAGTTAATCATTTCTGTAATGAAGATAATAACCGGTTAAAGAACGGGGATGAGGAAGTTTGTAAATGTTGTTACATGTTTTACCCATGTTTTCCCTATGATTTTGTTATGAATTGAATGAGCTTAGGCCTTCTGAAAATCACGTCCATTGGGGGATTTTGTTTTGCGCACCTATGCTATTCTATGTTTTATGCTTTTTATGGTGAATGGGAATCATGTATGAATCGGTTAAACACTTAAACTCGGCTGTTGAATATGAATGCCCATAACCTTGTGTGATCACCCCAGTTGAACTAAATAATATAAAATAATGAATTATGAACATTGGGATGGTTGAGTTATGAAATGGGTGAAGGGGTGAATGTGTTTTGTTTTGGATGGGCGAATAGCAGGGCTGTGAATGGTGTGGTTGGAATGGCATGAGTTGTTGTGTGGTTGTGGTGGTGTTTGGCAGCAGGGCTACAGGTTGGATTGTGAACATGAATAAAAGTGGAAAGTTAATAATGAACTGGGTGGAATCGTAATGAATTAATGTGTGGATAACCAATGGTTTTTTGGGTTTTTCATTGGTTCCAGTTTTTCAAGGGATCCCACTGATTCCACTTTGATGTTATTATTTACAAGAGAACCGGGTGTGAATGCTTAAATTTCCCGATACTTTTCTTTCCTGCTTTAATCATTGTTTCATCTCTGATTATTCCTGTTAGTTTCCCAGTAGTGAAGGGATTAACTCATACTGAATTGTTATGAAATGATAACTTGAATAGGGAAACTGGGAACTGTTTGTTGTGTGCCTGCTTTCTGAGGCAAAAGTGCTTGGGCACCTGCTTGTATCAGTTTGAGGAGCCATAGGTTGGGCTGTGTGTTGGTATATATATGTGTAACTATATGTTTTGTGTTTAGTTGCACCCCACCCATGTTGGGAACTTAGTTTCGGACACCCCATATCATGGGGAAGGGTGTTTCCCCCTAGTTACTCTCCTTCCTACTCCCTCTTCCCTAGGATGTAATGTTTGGAGGCGACCTTACACCCAAAGATCTTAGGGTAGGTTTCGATTGGTGTGTTGTTAGCCCAGGACTCTTCGGGCAGGTTTTTTTTTCAGGTGTCTTCAGGATGAGGCCCAGGTGTTTGCGGGCAGGGATGTGTGGTTGTGAGGCCCAGGTGTGTGCGTGCAGGGATGTGGATGGTTGTGAGGGCTAAGTGTGTGTGGGCAGGAAGAGTGTGGTAGTGTCAGGACGTTTGCCGTTATGGATGAGAAGCTAGCTAGTGGGGGAAATGGTGGTGTGGGGTACCCAAATGTTTTGTTCTTTACTATTACCTTACTGCTTGTGTTATTTGGTGAGTGTGACCGGTGAGGTGGGATGGATAGATTCCTTGATAGATGATATTTCTTCTGATTCTCATGGGACTTTAAGATGTCTCCCCACTTGTGCATGAGAGCTTTAGGTTTTCCTACTGAGTATACTTTGTATGCTCACCCTACGTTTACTTTTAGGTTTCTAGGAGGGCTTCGGAGGCCGTGCGGGACCTTACTAGTCTGGATGTTGGAGTTGTTGTTGGTCATTGTTGGATTCTTATTAGCCTTTTTCCTTTCATGTTTGGTATTTTACTTTGGAGTTCTTGTACTTTGTTCAGTTTTATTTTTGAATCATGCATGTAGTTTAGTTTTTACATTGATTTTTCTATACATGGTGGTGTTTGGCATTGACTCATTATTTCTCCCAATCCTGGTTAACAAAAAAAGGGCAATGCCTCCCATATTGTGAAAACTTTATACCCTTGGTGCTAGTCGCCACTCCGGGGCCTACTGGAGGCGGGACTCGGGGGTCATTATCTCGTCTTCGACTAGAGGAAGGGAGGGCTGGGACCTTTTCTTCCCCTTCCATCGTCTTTCCAAAGGCGGGTCGTGACAGAACCTGTACTACTAATATGGCCTTAGTAGTGATGTCTTGACTACTATGTAAATCATTATTACATTCTTATGTATTTTCCACAATTCTATGTTTTATTCCTATGTTATGGTTTCATGGCTTATGTTCTTTATTTCCTTATGATTCATGTATTATGAACTGTCAATATTTATTCCATGATTCATGTATATTATCTTTGATATGCAGGGTATGATATTCTATTTTCATGATCATCTTCTCATACCCTTATTCTCATGATTATTCTTACATATCTCCCTTGTTTACCCTTACTAAGCACCTGAGATCACCCCTTTTTATGTTTCCTTTCCTAGGTTATGAAGATATATATTATGTTTGATGTGTCTAAGAAGGTTTTTATTCAAGAAGAACCTAGTGGGAGATAATTTATCACACTTATGTACCATTGTTCATGTTTCCATGTTTCTAAATACACTTTACTAATACATTATTTAGGTGTCTGTTAGTATAATGTTTTAATTATTCTTCCAAATTTATGTAATTTTAATGCATGAAAAAAAAGGGTTGCTATATTTGGAATTTATAATCATATATATATTTTTTTTAGGTTCTTAATATATGGAAATATATGTATGTATCCAAGATTCTCCATCAATGGTGTCCTCTTATGTACTGATTATAGATTCTTCAGTCGTTATTACGATGATATTGGTTTTCTAGCCAAATAGTGAGGTGCTCTAGAGTGTATCCTCATCCAGGGATATGGGAGTTGTTTTGATGTTGGGATCGAGCCTATGTATGGGATTTCTATATATCCTTGGGAATGGAATCATAACCCATGTAGTTTGGTTCCACTTAACGGGACACATCATACCTTTTAAGGTCATGTGATAAGGAGTGAATCGTGTAGTTTAACATCATGTGGTGAGGATATATAGGTGAAATGTTCCTAGTCAAAACTTGTTTTGGGACTTTATAAAGATTTTCCTATGGAACCTAGAAGGGATTTGGATTTCCAGGTGGAATTAGACCCTACTAGGAATGTGGCCTAGAGAGAATAGGGTTGATTTGGGATGTCGGGTTCGGACCTCAAATAGGTTTCCTAAATATCCCTTTTGGATGGTAATAAAATCCCATGTAGTTCAGTGGTAATGACCTAAGCCTATGGAGGCCTTTATAAGGTTTATATCATAGGGTAGTATGGCCCTTTGAGAAGATAAAGTTGGATATTATTACTGAAAAGGATTTCCTATGAAAGGGGTCATGACGAATGTCTCGACTCGTGATGGTTTGGAGGCTAGGCCAGGTATTATGCCTAAGGAGGAGGCCCATAGGTGAGTATGGTGATATAGTTGAGTTTTATTCCTGAAGAGGAAGACCAAAGGATAGATTTCTAGGATTACTCTTGAGAAGGATGCCCTGGTAAATGGGGGTTGTGATTGGGGCTTACTCCTGAGAATAATTCCCATGGATAGGTTTGATTAGGGCTTACTCCTGAAGAGGATTCTCTTATTGTGTGAGGTTGGGTCTTATACCTAATAGGAGGCCCATGTATGTTTGGGATCATGTGTATTTCATGACTATATTCTACCTCTAATCCCACATGAGTCATGCTTGATGTTAGAAACAAGAGGAAACATAAGATTTGGGAAACCACGTGATCTGCTTTTCCCTGAGGTTGGATACATGGCCTTGCGGACCCATTCCTATGGGGGAACTATAAAGGAAGGTGAGAGGAAGATTCAAGAAAATATTCTCTACCCAAAACATGCATTCGGCTGTGTGGATGTTGTAATCATGGTTATCCCCTAATCCCACATAAGTCATGATGAGTCATGCTTGAATGTGAGAAATAAGAGGAAGTAGAAGATCCAGAAAACCACCCACTACTCCTCCTATACCAGTGGAAGAGGATGGGGTTATGGGAGAAGAAAAAGGGACTTAGAGGTTCCCATTCCCTCGCCTGTTGTGTATCCTGGGTAGTTAGATTGAACTACCCAAATGGAAACGGCCCTTGGGGAGAGAGGTGGTGAAAGAATTCAACCTCATGCGAGAAAGGCTATAGGATTACTCTCTGAGGGATTACCTAAAATTAGTTTTGTAGAAATGGAAGAGGATATCATTCCATGTTGAATGAAAAATCAATCATGATCCTTACCCTACCTGCTTGGAACCAGAGGCTCTTGGTCTTAGAAATGAGAAGTGGGGGAAATAGTCCTCACCCTTACATCTATGACCAAGAACTCCCTAACACCATCTCCAGGGTCAGGGTCCTCATGACTATGGGAATGAAAATCCACATGCACTCTAATGACCCTAGCCACTAAGTGGGATAAGAGAAGGAAATCTCTGACTGTAGGAATTCATATCCAAATTGGAGACATGTTGGTGTGTCCCTCTCTATGATTTTGTAAGTTTTAAGGCTTTAGTAGAGGTTTCTTATTGGTCCCCCTTGAGTGAGGGATCCAAAGGAAAAGGATCCCTACCATTGGTGTCTTGGAATAGGGCTCAAAGGTGAGCTTTCCCAAGTCTAGGTTTAGATAGAAAAGGTTCCTCACATAGGGCCTAGGAGGAACTAGATGTGCTTCATGCAGGGGGTATAGGCATGTATGAGCTAAGTATCCCTTAAGAAATGGACCACCTATGTAACAATGCTTGGGAGAGGATTGAGCCTATGCACCATAGGTATCCTCATATATCCTTAGATGGGTATTGCATAGTTCCCCAGTTAGGAAAGGTGCCTATGCTAGTGATTTTCTACAGGGGTAGAAGGGGTCCTCGTGTAGGTGTCTTGTGTTTCAAACCCTAGAGGGGCATTGATATCATTAACTCTCCTTGGTTCTATCGTATCTAGTGTTTTAGAGATATATCTAAGGAATTTTTGGAGACTTGGGTGAAGGGGATGTGTGAACAGATCTTGGGGGATTCATTTTATTTTTCAATTGTTCGAATGGGGATCCCAAGGGTCCTATTTATAGGTATATAGGGAACCCTAGCTGAAGAAGTTTTTTAGCATAGGTACCCCATGTAGGTGTTCACCGTAGGTACCCCGCAAATTAGTGGTTGATAATTCATTACTGCGCATGTGGAGTGTGTAGGTGCCTCGTACAAGGGTGGTTGGGCCTTCTAGGCTACGCAGGAAGGGCCTATGCCAACCTCTTGGCGCGCAGACTATGTGCATGCAGGGACATTGAGTCAAACCACCATGGATAATATACTTCTCCATATCGAGGGGATGCACCCTCACACCCCTACTCTGGATCCATGTCAAGTTACAATCACAACCCTTCATGTCGGTCCCTTCGATGTCATCACTGACCCCATGAAAAATGGAGAGTCACACCATGAACTTTTCAAGCTCAGTTGAGGATGTTTTGGATTGTGACACATGAAAATCCAATCTTCTCCTTCTTCCGACATATATAAATATTTATACTAAATCTTTAAACATAGTGTCCAAGTGATGATCACATCATGAATTCTGTGGAAAACTGCAAGGAACACATTTTATGTTGTCAATAGTGTCACTGAGGTATGGTACTTCTGGACTAACCAAATCTTCATTTTCTTCATAAGTTCAAAATTGATCATTCTTGATATTTAAAGATCGTACAACCATTGAAGTACTTAAAATATTCTCTTTATCCATATTAAATCATTTTAGGGCCTTTTTAGTGTAATTTTACTAATTCAAAAATATACCACTTTGCATATGCTCAATTTTTAATCCAAAACAATGCTTAGTTTCTCTCAGGTCTTTCATTTCAAATTCATCTTTTAAGTTTCTCATTGCTTCATTGATCTATTCTAGAGTTATGATGATATTTAAATCATTGACATAAACAACAATTATTACATATCCAAATGTTATTCTCCTAATAAAAACACATGGGAATATGGGATCATTTATATACCCTTTATTTAAAAAAATATTAACTCAAATGATTATACCACCTACTCCTAGATTTCTTTAATCCATAAAAGTATTTTTAGAATTTAATTGAATATTGATATTTAGTTTTTGATTTCAATAATTTGGTTATCTTGAATCCTTCAATGATTCTCATATATATACTACTATCAAGTAACCCATATAAATAAGTTGTAACAACATCCATAAGATACATGTTATCCCTTTTTAGATACTATAATGCTGATTAGATATCAAAAGGTAACAGCATCCATGACAAGATAATATGACTCCTCATAATCAATTTCGAGTCACTAAGAAAAATTGTGTGTAGAAAGATGATTTTTATATCTTATAATCTTATTTTTATTATTAAGTTTCACACAAAAATTCATTTATATCTAATAGGATTCACAGCTTCATGCATTTGCATGATATTTCCAAAGACCCTTCCCTTGTTATGTGAATTTAATCCAACTTGCATTGGGTCCTTCCATTTATTATAATCTAGTCATTTTTGACATTCCATAACAGACTTTGGTTCAGGATATTCATTTTCTTTATCATATGACATAGAATATGAAAATGTTGCATTAATATTTTCCACATTACTTTGATTCCATATATCACCTATGGTGGAATAATTAAGTGAGATTACATTATTTCCAAAAAAATCAGGATTTCTATATCCTGTGAATTCTATTTATGATTATCATCATGTGTTTCTTTAAGAACATTTAAGTTATGTGTTTCTTCTAGAAAACATGCCTCTATAATGGAGTTTTTAATTATACTCATTCATTTTCTTTTTCTAGGATTTCTATCCTCAGAGCCAATTGCTATTCCACACTTCAGGCATTCTTTTGATATTTTTTGTAGCATCATTATGTAATTGTGTCTTCAGGACATCAATTATATCTAGTGCATTTATAGTTGGAGCATGTGATTTATTCATTCCCTATGTATCAGTAAACACATCAGAAAACTGATTTTTTAGTTCTTGAAAATGTAAAATATTTTTTACTTCTATCCCACACTGTTGGGTGGGAGGATCGAGAAAATATAACATTTTCACATTCCAGTAAATATCCTCCCTTGGTTACCCCCTAATATTGGGAATACTTTTTCACTGAAGTGGAAATCAGAAAAATGTGTTGTAAATACCTCACTAGTTTATGGTATAAGATATTTTATTATATATTGGGATTCATACCCTACATATATACCTTCTTTAAGGTTCTATTTATTTAAATTATGGGGGGTAAATCAATACATATACTACACAACTAAATATTCTTAAGTGTATTATGTCATGATATTATCCAAATTCCAATTAGAGAAGAGAGTGCTTATGATATGCACTTTGTATGATGAAAATTAATGTCAAGCCATGCAATATTGCATAACCCCATAGAGATCTCGATATCTTTATTCTCATTATTAATGGTTGAGTAATAATTTAGAGGTGTTTGTTAATGATTTGTTTAAACCATTTTGTGTGTGAACATGGGGAGCTAGATGCTCTATAATCATCCCCATTTCCATGAAATAATATTTGAAAGCTTGAGAGGTAAATTCTCTATCATTATCAAGTCTTGATTTCTTGATGACATGATCAAGTAATTTTTCTCTCAATTTAATTATTTGATCATAAAAATTCTACATTACATGTTGAGAGAAAACATACATGTGATCATCTTTTAGATGAATATATTAAAACCATAAAATATTTAAATGGACCACATGATGGATGAATTGGATTACATATTTCCTTTTGAATTTGTTCAATAAGGGATGGCATTTCAGCCTTAATTTTAGCTGGATATGGTCTCACAACCAGTTTTCCAAGAGAACAATCCTTGCATGGAATTTTTCTTTATGCATATATCTTCAGGACCTTTATTGAATATCCATGAGAACTTTAAATTATATCTCACATCATTATTGTACCATGATGATCTGATATTTCATGCCACGAATTAATGGTCTATGGTCCATTCTTTACTACCATATGTGTTTCAATTGAACTTATATATTTATAATGCAATCTAGATGATAATTTAGGAAATTTTTCTAGTACATGAAACTTATTGAATTTATTAATGGTAATTCACATATATTTTTCATTTATCTCAGATGTAGTTTGGGTATCATACCCATGTTTGTATATATCATTGAAACTTAACACATTTCTTTTGTACTTTTGGGAAAATAATGAATCCATTATATAGAATTTTTTCCCATTAGGTAAAGAAAACTCACTTTATTAGTTCCTTATATTATATTTACAGGACATGATATAGTGTTCACAATTGGTCTTGTTAGTTTAAGATGAGAAGAATATTTTTTATTTTTTAGAATTGTGTGTCTTATTCCACTATTTGTTATAAAAATATTTGTCTCATTTATGAAATCCATTTTAATGCTTCAAAGAAAATATAATAATATTATAAGAAATACTTTATGAAATTCAAATAATACAATATAAAAAATATAAATCATACAATACAAAACACCATATCACATATCATTACTATTGTGATACTTTTGAATTGTTTCCAATTGTCATCTCATCAAATTCACTAGTAAAATCATCAGCTTCAAGGTAAGTGGGATTTTCATTTAATGGCTCATGACTCTTAGTAAAATTCACCTCCTTTTATTTTTCCTCTATAGGATGTCTCAGCAAAGTGTGGTTCATTCTTCTTGGCTTCAAGAGATACTTTATATAGCTTAAAAAATGCTCTAGGGTTTGGAAAACTCAGTACCAATGTCCCTTAGAACCACACTTGTAGTAGGAATATTTAGGATTCCTCATATTCCTTGAGCTGATATTTCTCTAATTCAAATATTCATTTCAAACGTGCTCATGGTTACGACCACATCCTCGGCCGCACCTTCCACTAAACCCATGTCCACCATGAGATTCATATTAATGAATTCTTTTGTGATTATTTTCATGAAATATATCATTTTATTCAAAAAATTATACTACTAAGAAGTTATTTGAGTAGATCTTTTCAGGGATAAAGTGATGAAATTGTGTGCATAATAGAAAAGAGGAGATACCCTTTTATAAGTGAGGGGAGTGACACCCTTGTAAATACCCTTAACTTTAAAATAATATAAAGTCATTTTCATGGGAATGTGGCACAAAATGGACAAAGTTTAAAAGATAGGATAAGATAAGATTAAAATCCTATCAAACATTAGATAATTTTTAATGATAATTAAATCTTTATTTCTTATTTTAACCCCCATATTATCCCTTTTAACCCTTACCATGGTGATAAGATTTTTACTATGGTAACTAATCATTATGAATAAAAATTAAATTAACCTTATTTCCTAATATTTATTATTTTGTTTAAAAATATGGAATTTATTTTTAAATATTCAGTTCCTAGAGGTGGTAAAAAATAATTTTAATATTCGTGAACAAAACATGTAAAAACCATTTTTATAAAAAAATGTATCTTTAAGCATAAAAATGATTTTATTTTCTTTACTTGCCTAGTAACAACCATCAGATAAATAAAAATTTATTTTATTTAATATATTATCTACACATTTCATAAAAATAATTCATAAATAATTGTTTATATAATTTATTAAGATAAAATACATTACACATAGAATAGTTTTCTGAAAAATAAGTCGTTTTACTTTTAAATTATTTAATCATTATTTATAACCATTTGATAAAAAATATATGAATTATTATACATTTTTTCTAAATGTATAAAAATAATTTTCCATAATTTTAAGACTCAAAATAATAGAAATTAAATTTTAAATAAAATATATATAATAAAAAAAAATGTTTGTAAACAATCAATTTTTGTTTAACCAAGAATAATTGGTACTTATTATAATTACTAAATTGATTTTATTAATTACATATCATTTAATTGTTTCTTAATATATTTTATTTTGAATTGTAATAAATCATTGTTCACTTAATTTTGTCTTTGTGTGCACTGCAAGGTATCAAATACATCAAATTTATTAAATAATAAATGTATTTTAAAATCTTGGGGTGTTACAATTCATTTCCAATTTTATCGATTGAAACCCATTTTTGCGGCCAAAATTATTTTAAAATATTTTTAAAGCCTTTATCAATGCTAGAAAGTAGCACTGATAAAGTCACCTATTATCAGTTCTAAATAAAGTGTTGAAAAAGACCCATCCTCATCAGTGCTATTTTAGAATTGATAAAAATTACTTGCTTTTAAAGGCTCTTCACACATCAAATTTTTTTTAGTACTGATAAAAGTGGTTTATAATGCTTTAAAAATACTAGTATTTAGTAAAGTATAAACACTCTTGGAAACTAAAAGGTAGCATAGGTAAATCATTCCAAGAATGGATAGAAGATTGGACTATAAATATGTTATCTCCAAAACAATACGATTTTGTTATGTATCAAGGTGATGGAACTAGAAGAAGCCACTAAATCGACCCGGGAAACCACATGTCACATTGAAAACTAGAGAAAGATATAGAGAGTTTGTCATATAAAAAAGGGTGGGAGAGATATAGAGATAGGGAGAGGGTGATATCTCAATTAGGTATAGAAATGGGTACCCATTAACCAGGTATCAAAAAAATTGGTCTAATTAAATAGTATTAGAGTAATGGTTAAAGATGTATTTATAGGTTTATGGGAGCATATTGAAAACTCAATTAATAAATGGTTAGGGTTAGGGTAGTACACTTAAGGTACCATAAACACAAACCCGATCATGTTAGATATTTTTTATTAATCTATAATATATTTTTAAATGACATTAAAATTAAAAAAACATATTTATTTATTTGGAATATGGTACATTGTATTAATAAATACACTTTAAATTTGAATTTTATTATTATATGAAGATAAAATAAAAAAATTAATTTACTTAATTTTTTTATATGATTATTCTAAATTTATAAATGAAATTTAAATATTTGAATTTCTAATGGGTTATTAAAAAGGGTAATATAGTTAAAAATATAGTAGTGTAGTATTAGATTATCCTCCACATATGAGTTATTATCATCCACTAATGAATTACATTCACCTTTATCAACCATTAGAAAAATTTATTTGATTTATTATATAATCTACAAATTTCATTAAAATAATTAATCAATAATGATTAATTTAATTTTTTAAGCTAAAATAATTACGTATATAATAGTTTTCTGAAAAATAAATGTTTTTACTTTCAAATGATTTTATATTTATTTATAACCATTTGATAATAAATGTATGAATTATTATTCCTTTTTATACATGTATAAACAATACTTTTCCATAATTTTAATACTCTAAATTATAGAAATTAACTTTTAAATAGAACATATATAATAAAACAATATTTGTAAATAATAAATTCCTAATTGACCAAGAATAATTAAATTAGTGCTTCTTATAATTACTTAATTGATTTTATTAATTACGTTTCATTTAATTATCTTGTAATATATTTCATTTTTTATTTTAATAAATAATTATTTGCTTATGTTTGTTATTTTTTTCACTTCAAGCTATCAAATACATCAAATTTATTAAATAAAAATATATTTTAAAATATTGGGGTGTTACAACACATTTCAAATTCTGTCAAATGAAACCCATTTTATCGACCAAAATTACTAAAAAAATAAACCCTTTACCATCACTAGAAACATTCATTGATAAAGTCTCCTTTAATAGACACTAAAAAACCACTGATAAAACTCTTCTTCATCAATTCTATTTTAGTGTTGATAAAAGCGACTAGATTTTAAAGGTGCCCCTCACATCAGCATTTTTTTAGTACTAATAAAAGTGATTTCCAGTTCTTTAGAAAGCTCAATATGTAGTAGTTTTTATAACCTTTAGGTGTCATATCTTCTGCATAAATCCTCTTGGAAACTAAAAGGGAGGATGGGTAAAATATTCCTAAAATAGATAGAAGACTGAATTATAAATAAGTTGAATTCAGAATGATGCCATTTTGTTATGTATCAAGGTGATGAAATCAGAAGAATTATTTTAATCAACAGAGCTAAGAATGCATGACATTGAGAATTGGAAATGGAGAAAGAGTTGGCTATATAAAAAAGAAAGAGTGGGAGAGTGGGATGAGATCTCAAATAGAGATGTCAATGGGTACCCATTAACTGGGCACCAGACACTGCCTGAACTGAGTAAATAGAGTTAAGGTAGTGGTTAAATGAATATGTATAGGGTTATAATTGTAGAATGAAAACTCAATTAATAAACATGTATAGTTAGGGTAGTACACTTTGGGTATAATAAACCCGAACTTGGTTGTGTTAATTATTTTTTATTAATTTATAATAAATTTTTAAATGACATTAAAATTAAAAAAAACTTATTTATTTATTTGGAATATGATAAATTATATTAATAAATACATTTTAAATTTGAATTTTCTTATTATATGAAGAATAAATTAAAATATTATTTAATTAGTTTTTTGATATGATTATTCTAAATTTAAAAATTATTATTTTATATCTTCACCTTTGACATATTTATAAACCTAATTCAAAACATTATAGAAATCTGCGGTAAGAATGGTGGTCAAATTATACACTTTTATTATGAAAAATGAATAATAATAAAATATAGAGAAATTGAGTATCGGAGAAAGGGAATAAAATGGAAGTGAGAGAAATTTTATTAGAGCATCTCCACCAATTCTAATATCTCTCACTGATCCCACCCAAAACCAGGGGGTTACACTTCCCTTTTATAGGTAGCAACTGGTAGGTTGGAGGGGATTGGTGGGGTGGGTATCCCACCCCCATTGAAGTATACATCCACATTCATAGGTTTCCTAACACTTCCCCTTGGGATGAACACCCCTAGCAATGTCATATGTTTTTTAATGTTTCCTCATTAAAAAACTTTTCCAGAAAAATCCTAGTGGGATAAAAACTGAAATATGGAAAGGAGTATAGCCACATTGAATCCCATTGAAAGTTAAATTACATAAATAAATTAAAAAAATTATAATCTACACATCCCTATATCATGTAAAAACATTCTAAAGATAATAGTTGGTAGTGACTTTGTAAATAAATCAGCAATATTTTCATTGGATAGAACATATTTCATGTTAATATCTCTATTCTTCACTAACTCTTATGTGAAGGAGAAAATTTTTTGTGGTTTGTGTGTTGTGTAATCATTTTTTATTAATCCTTAATTTAATTTTGTGATGCATGAATCATTATCTTTGAATAATACTTTTTGTCTTCAATCCATAGGTAATCCACATGTCACTTGAATGTGATGAGTCATAAACTGCAACAAAACACATTCTGAACATGGTTACTGTAATGATATTACTTCTGTATGATTATAAGATGTTTTAATGAGTGTATTCTTTTGTGATCTTCAAGATATTTTTATACCTAAAACTATAAACACATAACTAGTTTTTGATCATGCATTATACAGATCAGATAAATATCCTTCATCTGCAAAACTGACCATCTTCTTTTCTAATTTGTTAGAATAGAATAAACCAAAATCAATAGTTCCACAAATATAAAGAAAGATATATTTAGTTCCTTTCTATTTTATTTTTTTAGGGTATGAAATAAATATTTTTAATAAATTAGTAGTAAAATATATATCAAGATGAGTACAATTAGCAAGATACATAAGTGCTCTGGTGGCACTGAGGTATGATACTCCTAAACCAACCAACTCTTATTTTTCTTCTCAAGGTAAAAAATGATATTTATTGATATTTAAAGATAAAACAACCATTGAAGTACTTAAAATATTCGATTCATCCATATTAAATAATTTTAAGACCTTTTGAGTGTAATTTGACTGATGAAAAAATATACCACTTGGCATATGATCAATTTGTAATCCAACAAAATGCTTGGTTTCTCCCAGGCCTTTTCTTTCAAATTCATCATTTAAGTTTCTCATTGCTTCATTGATCTATTCTAGAGTTCTAATAATATTCAAATCATAGACATAAACAACAATGATTACATATCTATATTTTTTTATTAATAAAAAAACATGGTCATATGTGATCATTTACATACCCTTTATTTAAAAAATATTATCTCAAATTATTATACCACCTACACCTAGATTTCCTTAATCCATACAAATATTTTTGTAATTTAATTGAATATAGGTCTTTGGGTTTTGATTTCAATACTCTAGGTATATTTAATCCTTTGGGGATTCTCATATACATACTAATATTAAGTAACCCATATAAATAAGTCGTAGAAACATCTATAAGATGCATACTAGCCTTTTTGGCTACTATAAGTCTGATTAGATATCAAAAATTAATAGTATCCAAAATAGGAGAATATGTCCTCTCATAATCAATTCCAGGTCTTTGAGAAAAATCTTGTGTGAAAAGATGATCTTTGTATCTAACAATCTCATTTTTTCATTATTTTTACACACAAAAACACATTTATATCCAACAGGCTTAAAAACTTCTTGCATGTGCATGATATTTCCAAAGACCCTTATCTTATTATGTGAATTTAATTCAACTTGCATTGTGTCTTTCCATTTAATCCAATCAGGTTGTTTTTGATATTCTATAATAGAACTTTGTTTCGGATATTCATTTTCTATTTCATGTGACATAGAATATGAAAATATTTCATTAATATTTTTCAAGCTACCTCAATTTTATATATCTCCTATAGTGGAATAATTAAGTGAGATTTCATTATTTCTAAAACCATTTGGGTTTTCTATATCCTGTGAATTCACTTTATGATTCTCATCATGTGTTTCTTTAATAACATTTAAGTTACATGTTTCTTTTGGAACACATATCTGCATAATGGGGTTTTCAATTATACCCATCCCTTTTATTTTTCTTGGATTTCTATCCTTAGAGCTAATTGTTCTTACACACTTTATGAATGTTTTTGATATTTTTTTAACATCATTATGTAATTTTGTATTTAGGAAATTATTTATAGTTGGTGCATTTACAGCTAGAGTGTGTGATTTAGTCATTCCCTTTGTATTAGTAAACACATCAGGAAAATGATTTATCAGTTCTTGAAAATGTAAATTCTTTTTCAATTCCATCTCACGTTTTTGGGTGAGAGGATCAAGAAAATATAATGTTTTCACATGCCATGAAATATCCTCCCTTGGTTTTTTCTCCCCCTAATATTGGGAATACTTCTTCATTGAAGTGACAATCAGAAAAACTTATTGTGAATACCTCACTAGTTTGTGGTTTAATATATTTAATGATATATGGAGATTCATATCCTACATATATACCTAATTTGAGGTTCCATTTTTAATCATTGTGGGGGAGTAATCTCTATTATAATAAAGTCTTTAAGTGACCAACAAAAGGGGTTGCTAACACTACCATAGAACATGGAAAGGGAAGTACCTAGTTTTATCAGTGCTAAACAGAAAGTGTTGATAAAAGGGGGACTTTATCAGCACCAGCTAAAACCACTAATAAATCTACCATTTATCAGTACTAAAAAAATCACTGATAGAGGTGTACCCTTTGTCAGTGCTTTTCTTAGTACTGATAAAGGATAGATTTATCAGTGCTATTTTTGGTGCTGATAAAAAAATTTTGTAAAAAATATTATTAATTTATATAAAATTATTATATTTATATTCAAAAATAATGTTTATTTTTATAAATTAAAGAAAAAACACATTTTTATAATTAATATTTTTTTTAAAATGGACAGAGAGACAGAATTATTATAGTTTGGACACTATGCACATCTCCTTGTTGAAGTTGATATGAGCTCCACACTCATTGAAAAAATTGTTTTGTCTGCTGATGATGAAGATTACGAGTTGATGATTAAGTATGAAAAGCTGCCTCAATTCTATGTTAACTGTTGTTCCACTATTCATGACTTCGTGCATTGCAGGAAAGCCAAAGGGCATGAGGAGGGAAAGTGCCTTAAGAAGTAGAAGATGTAGAATGCTTCTGGACCTGATGCTAAGGGCAGGAATGAGGCTATTACTGATGCACATAAAGAGCATCCCGATGGACTGGTTGATGGAGGTGATTTAATTCCAGAAGAGCATCCTTTTTTACAGATGTGGTAAAGAAGGGACCTACCTCTGAGGTGGTCATTTCTCCTCATAAGGGTTCTAATTGGGCCACACTTGCTTCTAAGGAGGAGGATGAGCTGTCTGCTCTTGAGGATACTATACAAGAGGAAGTTGATCTTGACCTGAGGCATGATCTTCTTGGTAAGAGGAAGGGGGAATCCAGGGTTGTTGATGATGAGGGATTCCATTTTGTCATGTCCAAAAAGCCACTTTCACTTCTGGATCGGCGGCATACTCCCTAGATTGTGTTACCAACAGGGGGTGTGTTGAAATCCCTTCTGATTGAGATTCTGTGTAGGAATACTGGTAGATTTTTAGAGACTGAAGTGAATCCTCAAGAACCAATTGTCACTCTTTAATCGAAGGGTGATGATCAATCTATTGCCTTTGCCAAGCCCATTGAGATTGAGGTCAAAGGTGGGGCTACTGTACATTCAGTTCACAACATGATGCAATCTATTGACATTGTCAACTTAAAGGGAAAAGAAGAGATTTTTCACCAACCCAGAACCTAGAGATGAGGTCAGCACCCAAAAAATTGAGGTTGAGGGCGTGGTTGAGATGGGAATAGTGCTTCTACATAGAAGCTCACTTTGTAACAGAGAAATCTCTATAAGAAATACTCAACTCTCTTTAATCAACAATCAGATTGGGAAATTGGTGATGACACTAATGCTGATGAACCTCAGTTTCTTGTTATGTAGTTTCTTTCATGGATGAGGGTTTCCCATTGTTTGACTCGTTCATCCTTTCTGTTGTACTTTATTTTTTTATAATAAATTGGTGGGTATGGGTTGGCTTACCAACCTATAGTCAGACTCTTTTCATATTTTATTTATAATTAATATATATAAATACTTTTTAAATATATATATTTATAATTATAATTATTAAATAAATATATATGTTTCCAATGAGTTTAGTCAATAAATATATTGATCATGTGTGTGGGTATAATTGGCATGCATATATGTTATATATCATCATGAATTAATGTTCATTTATACATTACACCCTTCTTATTATTCATGTGGTCCATATGTGATGACTCGTTTTTTATTATATATACTTTACTAGGTACATGATTAATTCATGTCACCCATATGAACTATTATATATGTTCTCAAAAATAATTATAAAATTATATTAAATATATTTAAATAATATATATATTTATTATATTTATAATTATTAAATTTTTATTATATATAAATACTTTTTAAATATATTTATTTGTAATTATATTTATAACTATATATATTTAAATAATTATAAAATTATAATAAATACATATATTATAATTTTATAAATATATATATATATATATATATAATTATATAAAAATATTTTTAAAAATATTTATTTAGTGTAATAATTATAATTGTAAATATATATATATTTAAATAATTATAAAATTATAATAAATATATTTATTATACTTATAAAGTTATAAATATATATAATTAAATAAATAAATTTATAAATATATGCAAATATTTAAAAATAAATACAAATAGTTATAATTATAATTCCTAAATAAATATAGATATATTTAAATAATTAAAAATTATAATAAATATATATTTATTATATATATATACAAATACTTATAAATAAATACAAATACTTAAAATTATAATTCAAAATAAATATAAATGTATTTAAATTATTAAAAAATATATAATAAACACATTAAATATATATATTTATAAAATTATAAATATATTTGTTATAATTTTATAATTATTTAAATATATATATAATTACAAATATAAATAAATATATATTTATTATAATTTTTAATTACAAATAAAAATATATTTATTTATAGTTATAAATATAAATAAACATTTATTTATTTAAATAATTATTAATCTATAATAGATATATTTATTATTTTCATATATAATGTTATATATAATTAAATAGATATATTTATAAATATATAAAAATATTGAAAGTAAATACAAATATTTATATTTATATTTATATTTATATTTATATTTATATTTATATTTATAAATAAATACATATATATATTTAAATAATTATAAAACTATAATAAATATATTAATTATATATATTAATAAAATTATACATATTAGAAATATAAATTTGTTATAATTTTATATTTATTTAAATATATATATATATATATATATATATATATTCATTTAAATAATTATAAAATTAGAATAAATATAGCTATATATATCTATAATATTATAAATATATATAATTAATATAGTTATTATATATATTTCTAAGATTATAAATATAATAAGTATATTTCTTATAATTTTATAAATATAAATAGTTATTTATTTATTTATAGTTATAATTATAAACATATATATATATATAATTTTATAAATATATATAATAATATAAGAAAATTATTGATATTATAACTTTATCAGCGCTTTTTTAGCGCTGATAAAGGTCTATCTTTATTATCACTAAAAAATCACTGATAAAGGCATGTTTTATCAGTTCTTTCTATTTTAACACTCATAAAACACACCTTTATCAGTGCTTTTTATCTAGCTCTGATAAAAGGTTCAGTCTCTTTTATAAAGAAACTCAAAGAGTCTCCTTCATTCTCACACCCCACAAGCTCTCACATAAGACGACCCCTACTTCGTCGACCCCTACGCCGCCTAGCCCTCCTCCATAGTGAACCCTCCTCTTCTGCGAACCCACATTCACCACGAACCCTCCTCATCCATGAACACTCCTCAGCCACAAACGCTCATCGACTGCAGATGCTCCTCATACACGAACGCCCTTGACTGTTGATGCTCCTCCGCCACGAATGATCCTCTACTACGGACCCTCATTCGTCATGGACCCTCCTCCATCGCGAACCCACCTCCTCTGTGAACCCATTTCTATCATGACCCCCCCCCCCCCACACAGATTTCTTGAAGCCCTTATACCTCAATATTTTGGTGTTTTTGACTCTGATTCTTCAAGGAAACATCATGTAAGTCTCGTTTCGCTTGATTTATCCCTCTTTTTAGGGTTTTTCTTTCCCCCTTATTGAGTTCTTATTTTCCAACAGGTTTTTTAACATAATGTTGGTATGATCTCGTGTTTTTGGGGAAAATATTCATGTTTGAGTTTGGATCTTGCCTTAATAGGGTCTTGCTGAGGTGTGATGTGGTTTCACACCGATTTCAGAAGGTTTCCAAGTGTGAGGGTGTTGATTTAACACTTTTACATTATTAGATGATTTTGATATGTTTTCTTGTTTGCATATATGTGTTCATGGATTATTCATGTGATGTGAAACATGTTTTGGAAATGGTTTGATATGCATATGTGATGAAAGTTGGTTTTTGAAAAGAAATTGGTTATATTTCTTATATGCTTTTTGTTGGTGTTCTTTGAGAATGTTTTATGCCTTGTGTGAAAGGTGAGAATTGTTTTTTCAAAATATATATAAAGGTGAAAATGTGTTGAAAATGGATTTCTCTGAGAGAAATGGATTTTTAGTGTGTGTTGGATTCCCTTTTGTGTACCTTAAATGCATCTTTCAATTGTGAAAGTAATGTGAATCATGTTATGAAATAGTTTTTATGTGAGCATGATTTTAAAAAGTGTCTTTGCCCATATGCTTGAATCATTGTTTAAGATTATAATACAAAGGTGATAATTTGATCGCATCAGTGAGGCATTCTCTGAATTTACCTTTGTTTGGTTTTTATTTTTAGGTAGTTGTAATGAATATGAAGCGACCCACCCCTGAGTGACAGTAGGTTCTATATCAAAGGAAGTTTTTCTAGCCTTTTTATTCTATCAACAACCATATTTGATATAGACCATATTTTTGAGGTGGTTCTTCCTTTGACTATGTATAAATCATACTCTTTGATCCCTCCCTATACTACCATCCACCTTTAATTCTAAACATCATTGAGTCATGTCCTTCTTCACTCTTGTATCTAGATTCTCTAGGATACACCTTTTAAAAATTTCTCTAATGCTTTAATCTCATGGTTTCCCATTCTACTGAACACCTCGCTTCTGACTAATTCAAAATCAATGTAACTTTTGAACTCTCCAAGAGTAGAAAGGCCATTTCCCCCCCAAAGTTTGAATCCTACACCATTTAATATCAATCCAAAACTTACCCATTTCAATGGTACCACCACTTTGTTACTAGTTAAATTCCACTAAATCTTAGAAAACCACTTCACTAGAGGAAACCCAATACTCTTCAAACCAAGACTTTCTATCGAGTTTTGATAAAACAATTACCATATGTTATGTAACCAAGATTTAATACCACTTTTTGGAAACTAATAAGAAAAATATCTGATACCACTAGTTGGATTTGGTACACATCAATAATTCTAATGTTAAACCCCCAAAACATGCACATAGTGGAATAAATTCCAGAACATACCTAAATTGGAATAACATATAAGTAAACCTATACCTAAGTCACTACATCATATATCTACCTTCTAGTTCCAGTAACCTAGTAGTTTTAAAAATACCTCCCCCAGACGAAAATGGACAATAAATAATAAACACATGACATAAATGGAATAAGCACACCACATGAAAATTATGTTGTTTGGATGACAATCCTACTTCATAGGGTAATTCATTGATATTTTTATTAAGGGATAAATTGAGTTATAAGAGAAAAATATATTTTTTTAGTCATATCTATCCAGAGCTATATGAGAGACTTTCTGGAAACCATAGTCAAATAATCGTAACAACACATGTAATGAATCCTTCCACCCGCAAACACTCTATGGAAAATCCCCTTAACGGGACAAATGATATAATTCAAGTTATTATCAAATCATATTTTATTCTAAGTGTAATTTTATATCTAAATATATAAATTATTATTTTATTACAACTTTAATTAATTATATGAATAAATTATTAACTATTGATATTCAATGTTATGAAGTGGTTGTGGAATTTAGGTTGATGCATCCATCAAAGGTACCTAACCTAGATTTTCTTTATGAAATTTTATTTAAAAGGTTCTAGACTATTTTGGGACTTGATGTTGCTAACATCATGAATGAGTTTTGGAGAGGTAATAATTCTCTTGAGACATATAATGATACTCTCATCACTTTGATTCTAGAGGTTACTAATATGAGTTCAGTTAAGGATTTTAGAATTACTAGTCTTTGTAATGTCATTTATAAAGTCTTTTTAAATATTTTAGAAAATATACTATGGAAAATCATACCATATATTAGTTTAGTACTATAGTTATTTTCTTATTTTGGTTTGAGACATGATTTACTTAAAAATATTTAGAAAGTAACATAGTTTCTTCTAGTGATGAGTGGCATAGGGAAATTCTTTGTGTGAAAGGAATGAAACTTGAGAAATTTTTGGTTATGTAATATTTTTATGCTTATAGATTTTCTTAGGTGTATTTATAAAGGAAGGAACCAATAGTAATTCATGTGAGAGATGTATACATTGTTCTTAGGGTGTATAACCAATTTATTTGGTGTGATCTATGGATTATTGGGATAATGCAGTGTTTGTAGTAAACTGGAACACGAGTGTTTCATGGTTGCGAGTGTGGTCACTAACTATGTAACATATCTATTAAGAATATCATGTTGTGGTGAAGGATAATTGATATAACTAGACAATGGAAGCATGGATAAGGGATATCCAATGGTGGGGATCACAATATCAAATTCTTGTGGAAATTATTATTTTTACACCAACCTTTGGAATAATGTTATGGAATCATACAACATTGATTGATTTGGGATGAATCGAGGTGTTTTCTATGTATCTTTTATAAAGTTCCTCTATTGGGATTTATGTATTTGTGAAAATTCCTAAGTGGATCTTTTAAAATGATTCAAGTGTTTTGAAATGTTTCTTAAAAAATTATATGTGTTCAACATACCCTTTTTTTGGTTGTAAATATCTTTAAAATGATTTAAACACGTGAAATGGACTTAGGTTGCATGCTAAGTGTTTGTCAACTCACCTGATTGGTTTTCATAAATGGATGTGAATGTTTTGAAAGCATATTTAATGCTTGTTTCATTTTAACATGGGGTTTGTGAAGTTTTAAATGAAAATTTGTAAAATTTATAGGGTTCTCACTCATTTAGATTGATTAATATTGTTGGGTCATGAAGTTGCCTTGAATGCTTTAAAAAATGGATTGTGGTTTTGTGAAAGAGTGTTTGGAACTGATTGGTTTATTTTATAAAGGGTGTGTTATTTTAAAAATTAATTTGTGTAAATGGTAGGTTTTTTTAATGGGATTTCAAGTGTTATTTTATAAACAGTTTTCAAAGGAAATATAAAATGTAGTTTTTCCATAATATTTTAAGTTTATATTTTTATAGAATTAGGAAAACCATTACATTATGTAAATGTTTTGTGTATTTATTTTGTTAAATATTAATATTAATGAATCAAATATAATGGATATCAATAAATAATGTATGGATGCTAATCATTTGACAAAATAGTATGAAGATGGTGTGAAAGAGTTCATAAATTTTTCAAAAGATCATTCATATGACCCTACTCAATTTTTTTCTATGTTTAAACTGTTTTTATTCAAGACTAATTATTCCAAAGGATTTGAAAGAACACTTGATCTATCATGGAATAGATCAAAGTTATAAATTTTGGAATAAACATGGGAAAAAATCTAATATAGTTAGTGATTGGGATAACACTATGTTTTATGGATCATCTGATATGATTACAAGTGTGAACAATAAAGAATAATGTATTGAGGATGTGATTACATATGTGAATTATGGTAAAGTTTTTATTGAGGAAATGACAAGGGTAATTGAAGATGAACTTCATGATTGCCCAAAATTGTTTGAGAAGTTAAATATGTGTGCAAAGATCCCATTATATGTTGGTTTCACTAAATATACAACATTGTTAGTTGTACTGAAGTTGTATAATTTGGAAGAAAGCAAAGGATGGAGTGACGTTAGTTTTACAGAACTGCTTTCTCTCCTGAATGACATGCTCCCAGGAGATAATGAGATCTCGAAATGAATATATGATTCCAAATAAATGTTATGCTTGATGGGTATGATCTCTAAAAGAATACTCGCCTACCTGAAGGACTGTATACTATTTTTCATGGACTAAAAATCACTTAATGAATGCCTAAAGTGTGGTGATTCTCAATATAAGAAAGATGAATCTGGTCCTACAAAAGTTGTATGGTACTTTATAATCATTATAAGGTTTAGGCACCTATATGGGAGTGAGGAGACTGTAGGGAAATTGGCGTGTCATATTGATACAAGAATTAAAGATGGGAAACTACATCACCTAGAATAATCTCCTTAGTGTAAGAGAATTGATCATGAGTATCTAGAATTTGGAAATGAGCTGAGAAACCTTCTTCTTGCATTATCTACAGATGGATTGAATTTTTTTGGTTTTCAAAGCAGCACTCATAGTACATGTCCAGTTATATTGGTAAGTTATAACATACCAATGTGGTTGTACATGAAACGAAAATACATCATGTTATCTATTCTTATATCAGGACCAAAATAATCAGGTAATGATATTGATGTTTATTTGGCTCCATTGATCGAGGATTTGAAATTATTGTGGGATTTAGGTGTTACGTTGTATGATACTTACAGAAATGAATATTTCACTTTGAGAGCCATATTGTATGAAACGATAAATTAATTTCATACTTATGGAAATTTTTTAGGATATATAATAAAAGGAAATCAGGGGTTCCCTATTTTCAAAACATGTACACAATAAATTAGGTTGAAACATTCATCAAAAACCATGTTTCTAGAACATCACGGATTTTTATCCCAATGACATAAGTAAAAAATCTTGGAAGACATCATTCGATGGAAGTTTAGAAGAACTTACAGCACCATCTCAACTAACAGGTGATCAACTATTTGAGAAAGTAAAAGATATGGACACTGCTTTCAGTAAACCATTTTTGAAAAACATTATGAAAACCATTTGGAAAAAGAGATCAGTTTTTTTTTTAATTACCATATGAGAATTTTATGTATGATAGACATTTTCTTGATGTTATTCATGCTGAAAAAATTGTATGTGATAGTTTCATCATCACGTTAATAAATTCACCCAGAAAAATAAAGGATGGGATTAAGGTTATGTTAGATAATGTTGACTTGGGAATACGAGAAGAGTTGGCACCAGTGAAGGGTGAAAAACAAACATTTCTTCCTCCTGTTTCTTACACTCTTTATAGGAAGGAGAGATATCTATTTTTCAACTTCTTGAATTACATAAAGTCTCCATAGGGGTATTCATAAAATATCAATAACATTGTGTCAATGAGCGATTTAAAGTTAAAGGGTATGAAATCACATGACTACCATATTTTAATGCAAGTTCTAATTCTTATAGCTTTACATTGCATTTTTTCCAAGAATTTCCATCATACATTAACCAAGATCCGTTTCTTATTCAAATATATATGCAGAAAAGTTATAGACCTGGTGAAATTACCAAATATGGAAAGATAAATTTCCATCATATTATGTGAATTAGAAATATTCTTCCCGCTAACATTCTTTGATATGATGGTTCATTTGATGGTTCACTTGGTGAGAGATATTCGACTATTTGGTCCTATACATTATAAATGGATGTACCCCATTTAATGGTATATGAATATTTTGAAAGGGTATGTCAAAAATTGAAGTCGGATAGAGGTTTGTATTGGAAAGCGATATATTTTTGAGGAAGTCGTTGAATTATGTACCAAATACCTATCCGATGTGGAAATAATTGGTCTATCGAAATATCATCACATTGGGAAGCTTGTGGGTGAAGGAATTTATGGAAGAGTGGTTGTCATGATCAATATTACAGATCAGAAGTAGGTCCACCTTTATGTTTTTCATAATAGTTTAGATGTTGACCCATATGTTGAAACCCACAAAGAAATTCTTAGGCATTTGAATTCATCAAGGGATGAAAAATGGATATCAAATACACATAATAAACCATTTTTAGGATGGTTTTAGAACCATATTTTTAAGGATTCAGATGAAAATCTGGACTCAATTTCAGAACGACTTCGATGGCTAGCCGGAGGACCAAGTGTGTATGTATTATCTTACAATTATTATGTAATTAATGGTTATACATTCTATACTAATGAACATGATAAATATAGTACCATACAAAATAGTGGAGTTACACTTGTGGATAAAGCGATACAAGTTTATAGTGCTAAGGATAGAAATCCAATTTATGAAAATATGTCATACTTTGGCATCATCAAACAAATATGGGAGTTGGATTATACGACATTCCAAGTGTTGATTTTTTAATTCACGTGGGTTGAAAATATGAGTGTTGTTAAAATATATGAATTGGGATTCATGAATGTTGATTTCAGTAAGGAAGGGTACGAATCATTTATAATGGCGTTATAGGTAGTACAAGTATTTTATGTTTCAGATCCTGCAAACTGAAACTGGTCAATTTTTATGTTATCGACCAAAACCACTGAAGGGTCAGATAAAAATTTAACAAAGGATGAACCTTCCATTGGGAAATTGAAATCATTTCCTAGTGTTCCCAATGTAGATGGTGTTTTTTATGTCATAAGAGACCATAATGAAGGAATCTAGATAGTCGATAGAGGGGTCAAATCCCTTCATCCTTTAAAAAAATAGTTCAATAATCAGGTTATATTTTTTTGTAATATACATCATGTTACCTTATGTTATTATATGTTCATTTTTGATTTTATATAATCTAAACTAAATATTAAACCAATTCTATAGATAATGACTTCTACAGGTGCTGATACTCCCAATACTGAGGCACAACAGGTCTCTCAACCTACTATTGATCGCAGTACAGAGGAACAACATGTTTCTCAACCTGTTTTCGCTCTCAGTGCAGAGGTACAACAAGTTTCTCAACCTATTGTTGCTCCAAGTACAAAGGTACAACCACCATCTGCACATGATGATGCTAGAAATCTCTAGGAACTTATTGATGATGTTGAATCTAATGAAATGGTAGGCGATGATGCACCGACAGTGCAGAAAAAATAGAAGCATCGTAGTTTGATGGTGTTAGCAAAAATCATTAATCTGAAAGTGAAATGCATAAAATACGAGGTTAGATGGAATACATGGGGTCGGTATGTTAACCACAATAAGGCCATGTTCGGTAGTTACATTGGAATATTCACTTGGCAATGCTTGTCAATTGATGTACATTCGTGGAACCATGTTGTCAGCGGGCTTAAGACACTGATGTGGGAAGATATTATGGTAACATTATGATATCATTTCTTTAATTTACTAAAAAATAAAATAATGAAACATTGACTTACTATTCATCATCCCTTATAGAGTGCATTTATAGTAGATGAATCACACAAGGACTATGTATTAAGGGTTTCTAGAAGGATTCACATAGGATTTCACCCAATTTTAAGGAGATATCATCTTAAAGATGATGAAGGGAAAATAAACCTACACCCACCTCCTATTTATGCACACCTTATAACCTAAGAATTGTGGGATGCATTTACTGGTCATTATGAGGAGCAGTCTTTTCAGGTACATTGTGTATGGTAATACTTTACTTGATGATACATGTATTCATCACTTTTATTGGTAGTTATTTATTTATAAAATAGCAACTGAGTGCTGAAAATAAGGAACAGGCAGTAAAACCAGCATACCCATACCATAAATCAAGTATGGGGCATGCTTCACTTGAAAAAAAATTGGTACATATTTTAAATCTACCATAATAATTTTATGTGACATAAAACAACTCCATAACTATGTTCCTCTATTTATATAAAAATTGATGAATCTAGATCCAAATCCACTTCCATCTCATGCCATGTGCTATGGATGTAGGTGAATATAAATAAAGATATAATACTAATAGATGAAATCATACAAAAAGTTTGGGAAACATGTGTAAGAATGAGATAATAAAAAATTTATTTAAATCACTATTACATAATAATTATTACTTATTTTCTTATATTTTATCTCCGACATGGTCACAAGAATCAGAAACACCCACACCGGATGCAGACATACTTTTTATGGCCTTAAAGTAGCCAGAATAGTATGGTTACATTAGAGGTGCAAGTTTTGGGGTGACACCCTGAACATATTTTGATAAAAAAAGATGAGGATCAAAGTGAAGAAATGAAAAAGATGATAGAAATAGTAGGTATCCTTGAAGAACAATTCCAATAATAGAGAGAGATTCTAGTAACATTGATGGGGAGGAGTAAAAGAGAAAAACAACTCATGAACAACCAGTGCATGAAGATCCTGCCCACCCCCCACCAGCTTTGAGGAAAGCCATTCCCCTCAAAAAATTGTCTTAACTAAGGTAATCAATGTTTTAATAATTTTTTCTGTGAAATGTGAATCAGATAGACACTAATACCTTTCTTGTACTGATATTCTATAGGGTGAAAATGGATGTGATTTATATCTATCAACACCCACCCATCACCTTATAGCGAGGGGTACAGTGTTCAATATCCATAAGTACATGCTACACAACAGACCACTTCTAACAGGTCATGTCAGGATGTCAATTAATGTATCCCATGAGCCGAGCACCAAGCTCCTTGTTCCAATTAATGATGAAGATATTCATAAGTTCAAACAAGCTCTTAAAACATTCATCATATAGTTGTCACATCTAATAAAAAAAATTCGACAAGGAGGTATTCATTTCTAATTTATTTTTCAAGATAAACCTTTAATATTAATGAAAAAAGGGATGAACCGAATAATGTTATTACAAGTAAACAAAAGGAAGGGGGTGAAACAAAATAATGGCTCAAAACCATCTCAAGGATCAACCAACCAATCAAAATAATCTACCGAAAGCACCTTAACCCCACCCGTTCTATATCTGCATTTATTATCATTGCAGGATCATGTGGATACAAAGTTGAAAGATGGTCGTACTCACACAATTGATTTTGAAGAAAATATGTATGGAGGGGAAGATCCATACTTAATTGGTGTTGAGAATATAAGTGAAATATTTGATTGTGATTGGCTAGGTGGATCAGTTGTAAATGTATACATGAGGTATGATTTCATGATTTGATTTTCCAAAAGCTGATATACTATGTTAATTATGACTAAATTCATTTCATATTTTTCATAGGCGTATATATGAAAAAAATTGAATGGATTTCCCCATGAACAAAAAATTTGACTCGTTAGTCCTCACATCGCCTCTACAAAACAAAAAAATATAGATTCCAAGAAAGAGGCTAAAATAATGGCAAGCCTGCTCAAATCGTTTAAAAAAATACGGATGAAAGACTCTTCTTTATTTTCTGGATTCAATGCATGGATATCCAAAAAACCAACCACATATGATGGCGTTTTTTAATTTGTAATACACTATATCCAACATTTTAGAACTAAACATCTAGTTAAATAATTTATATTATCTTTTAATGAGGATTCTGTTATGATAGGGTGGTGCATCAATATCGTCAACATCATGGAATAAATCCATGGGCTAAGGACGAGAGACATAACAAGTACTATGACTGGACAAGTATCAGGGTATATATAATAATATTTCACTATCCAAACACATATCAAAACAAATTACTTATTTTTCTCAATGTTTTTGCAGTGTCTAAAACAAAAAAATAGAAAAGACTGTGGTTATTATGTTTGTAAATTTATGAAAGATATCGTATTTCATCAACAAACTAGCATCCCTAAAGAGGTGTTTTCAAAGATAATTATTGTTTCATTTAAAATATTTATTAATCCTTTCTGTATTTTATATTTTCCCATTCCTATTATGACTATCGAAAAGACTCATACTCACAAGATGATATAGATTTATTTAGAAACGAATGGGCATCATACCTGATGGAAGAATGTACACAAATAGCATGAAGATGTGACTTCCATAGAAGTAATAGATTGTTTTATATTTATGTTTAATTTACTTATTTTTAGTGTTACTCACATAAGAATTGTTTTCTTATACAAGTGAATTCCTTTGTTCGAGTTGGGGTGGTTTGTTCGAAACAGATCATGCTCATGAGAGATTGGACTTCGAGGCTACAACCGAGATAATGACAACAAGTAAATGGGTTAGAAATGTATAAAGGTGAATTCCACCTACTTGTGTTATCCTTATATGATAATTGATATCTCCATTGTTTACACATATTGAGTATCTATGATCACCCTTTATTATGTTTCATATCCTTAGGCTATGAAGAGTGGTTTTAGAAATGATGTGTCTTTCAAGTAAAGAATAACTTAATGAGAGACTCTTATGAATTAGTTACTTATGTTTCCATGTTTCCAAAAGCACTACACCTATACTATTATGGCATGGATCATTTTGTTATGTAAGGAATATTAATCTACTAAGATGTGATATCTATGTATGAAATGTCTGAGTCAATATAGTTGGTATCAGAGTAACTGACCTACTCAAAATCGAGCAAACGCATTCAGCAGTTTTGATACTTTAAGGAAATGATCCATAAGTCATTTTAAACATGTAGGAATCAACCTCAACTCAATACGATGCACGATGCGACCGGTTGACTCAAAGTGTATCTTTTTATTTAATATTGACCTTATTTTTAGTAAAAAGAAAACGTGACATACTAAAAACTGAGAAAACGCATTCGAATTGTTTTAATACTTTAGAAAAATGATCCATAAGCCATTTGTGACGTGTAGGAATCAACCACACCTCAATATGATGCATGGTGTGAACGTTATGACTTTAAGTGTCATTATGGAAAAAATGACCATTTGCAATAGGTTATTTGCGACGGGACAATCGGCCCGTCGTAAATGTCTATTATTTGTGACGGGGGAGTAAGGATCAGTCACAAAAAAAGTTTGGTGCGAAATGTGCGCCAAACCGCAGGAAGAACATTTGCGACGGGTTCTTATTCCCATGGAAAATGTCTGACAGTGGTTTTTAGTATTTGTAGTGAGATACTTGTCTCGTCGCAAATAGTGTGTCGGCAGGTACTCATTTGCGATGGGCCCCGTCGAAAATAACATTCTATCGAGTGCCCATTTGCAACAGGTTCTGTTCCAAATAATCATGTCGCAAATAAGCTAACCTACATATACCCTCATCTGTTTCTCCCCTCATTGTACTTCTTTCTCAACTTCTCTCTCTTTCTTCCGAAAAAATTTCTTCTAAATTTTTTCATAGTTTAAACGTTTAAATCAGAGTATAATCCGTGGCTTTTATACTCTAAAAGCTTCAGTTTCAAGGTATTTATCTATTTTTTTTATTGTTATTTAATTTATTTTATTTTGAATTATTTATAATTTTTGTTAACTAAATGCAATTAAATTAAATTAGAATTAGATATTTTTTCAGTATTTATTTTTATGAATAATTATATGTAAGTTTTAATTAGAAATAATTGATATCAATTATAAATAATTAGTAATAATTAGTCACAAATTGTGATAATTAGTAATAAATTGTAATAATTAGTAATAAATTGTAATAATTAGTAATAAATTGTAATAATTAGTAATAAATTGTAATAAATTGTAATAATTGTAAATAATTAGTAATAATTAGGATTAGTTAGTAATAATTACGATTAATTAGTATTAATTAGGATTAATTAGTAATAATTTGGATTAATTAGTAATAATTTGAATTAATTAGTAATAATTGGGATTAATTAGAAATAATTGTGATTAATTGGGATTAATTGAGATTAATTGGGATTAATTGGGATTAATTGGGATTAATTGGGATTAATTGGGATTAATTAGGATTAATTAGGATTAATTAGGAGTGATTAGGAGTGATTAGGATTAATTAGGACTAATTCGGAGTAATTAGGACTAATGAGGAGTAATTAGGACTAATGAGGAGTAATTAGGACTAATTAGAAATAATTTGGATTAATTAATAACAATTAGGAACAATTAGTAATAATTAGTAATAATTAGGATTAGTTAGTAATAATTAGGATTAATTAGTAATAATTGGGATTAATTAGGAATAATTAGTAATAAATAGGAATAATTAGTAATAATTAGGAAGAATTAAAAAAATTAAGAATAATTATGATTAATTAGGAATAATTAGGATTAATTAGGATTAATTAGGAATAATTAGTAATAATTAGGAATAATTAGTAATAATTAAGATTAATTAGTAATAATTAGGATTGATTATTAATAATTAGGATTAATTAGTAATAATTAGGAATAATTAGTAATAGTTAGGATTAATTAGGATTAATTAGGATTAATTAGGATTAATTAGTAATAAATTGGCTTCAATTAGTAATAATTAGTAATAAATAGCATTAATTAGTAATAATTAGGATTAATTAGTAATAATTAGGATTAATTGGGAATAAATAATAATAATTAGTAATAAATAGTAATAATTAGTAATAATTAGTAATAATTAGTAGTAAATAGTGATAAAAAGTAATAAATAGTAATAATTAAGATTAAGTAGTAATAATTAGGATTAATTAGTAATAAGTAGGCTTAATTAATAATAAATAGTAATAATTAGTAGAAAATAGTAATAATTTGTAGTAAATAGTAATAATTAGTAGTAAATAGTAATAATTAGTAATAAAAAGAAATAATTAGTAATAAAAAGAAATAATTAGGATTAATTGGTAATAATTAGGATTAATTGGTAATAATTAAAAATAATTAGGAATAATTAGGAATAATTAGTAATAATTAGGATTAATTAGTAATAATTAGGATTAATTAGTAATAATTAGGAATAATTATTAATAATTAGGATTAATTAGTAATAATTAGGATTAATTAGCGGTAATTAGGATTATTTGGTAATAATTAGGATTAATTCGTAATAATTAGGATTAATTAGTAATGGTTAGGATTAATTAGTAATAATTAGGATTAATTAGTAATAATTAATATTAATTATTAATAATTAGGATTAATTAGGATTAATTAGCATTAATTAGGATTAATTAGGATTAATTAGTAATAAATTGGCATTAATTAGTAATAATTCGTAATAATTCATAATAATTTGTAATAATTAAGATTAATTGGTAATGATTAGTAATAATTAGTAATAATTAAGAATAATTAGGAATAATTAGTAATAATTAGGAATAATTAGTAATAATTGGGAATAATTAGTAATAATTAGTAATAATTAGGATTAATTAGTAATAATTAGGATTAATTGGGATTAATTAGGATTAAATAGGAATAATTAGGAATAATTAGTAATAATTAGTATTAATTAAGAATAATTAGTAATAATTAGGAATAATTAGTAATAATTAAGAATAATTGGTAATAATTAAAAGTAATTAGTAATAATTGGGAATAATTAGGAATAATTAGTAATAATTATGATTAATTAGTAATAATTAGGATTAATTAGTAATATTTAGGATTAATTAGTAATATTTAGGATTAATTAGTAATAATTAGGATTAATTAGTAATAATTAGGATTAATTAATAATATTTAGGATTAATTAGTAATAATTAGGATTAATTAGTTTTAATTAAGATTAATTAGTAATAAATTAAAATAAATTTGAGTGCATTGTGATAAACTGGCATAATTTCCAGTGGATTGGTGGCATTTCTTTTGATCAATGTCTCAGCTCCTTGCAAATTTCTCACACTAAAATCAGTATGAAAAATCTGTTGGGATGTATGTCGGAGCAGATTTTTCATAGTGATTTCAGTTGGAGAAAGTTGCAATGAGGTGAGCCGTCAGAAAAAAAAGGCTCGTTTTCCAGATGACTCATCTCCTTGGAACTTCTCTAACTGATATCACTATGAAAAATATTCTCTGACGTATGAATATCAATTTTCATTTATATTAATGTTATATTATTATTAATATTATTATTTTGTAAATAATTTTATTGTAATAATATTAATATTAATATTTTATTTATATTAATATTTTATCATTATTAATATTATTCTTTTTTATTTATTTTTTCCCATTATTTACGATGGGCCCATAGCAATTAGTATTTGAGACGGCCCGTCACAAAAAGGTTTTTTTTTTAATTTGGAAATGTATTTGTGACGAGTAGTCGGCTCATCGCAATAGATTTTTAAAAAAAAATTTGAACCTATTTGCGATGGTACTACTGCACGTCGCAGATATACCATTGCAAATAGCCCTTTTTCCAATAGTGTGTGTATTTTTATATTAAATTGACAATAAATTTAGCAAAAGGAACAAGTGACATACTGAAAACTGAGAAAACTCATACAGATTGTTTTATACTTTAAGACAATGATCCATTAGTTATTTTTGACATGTAGGAATCAAACACACCTCAATCCTATGAACGGTGTGACCGGTATGACTAAAAGTGTTCGTTATCAGTTTAAAATTGAGATTTTAGCTCAAAACATGTCACTCACTGAAAACCAAGAAAACACGCTCCAATTATCTTCATAATTTAGGAAAATGATTTATAAGTTATTTGTGATGTTTATAAAGGATTCTCATGTCAAACCAATTCACAATGCGACCGGTATGACTCAAAATGCATGTTTCCAGTTTAAAATGTCATTTTAGTAAAAAAACACAACCAACATACTAAAAAATGATCAAATGCATTCAGATTGTTTTGATACTTTAGGAAAATGATCTATAAGTCATTTTTGATGTGTAATAATCAAATTCACCTCAATCTGACACACGATGTAACTGGTATGACTCAAAGTGTCTCTTTCTATTTAAAATTAACAATAATTTTATTATAAACACAACTAGCATATTGAAAACTGAGCAAAAGAATTCGTATTGTTTTTATAATTTTGGAAAATGATCCATGAGTAATTTTTTATGTGTATTAATTAACCCCACCTCAATATAATACACGATGTGATATATATAACTCCAAATGTGTCTTTTTATTTAAAATTGAAATTATTTTAAGTAAAAACAACAAGTGACATACTAAAAACTGAGAAAAAATATTCAGATTGTTTTAATACTTTAGGAAAATGATCCATGAGTCATTTTTGACGTGTAGGAATCAAACCCACCTTAACTAGATGAATTCTGTGACTGATATTACTAAAATTGTCTATTAGTAGTTTAAAATTGACATTTTAGCTCAAAAACATGTCACTCATTGAAAACCAATAAGATGTTCTCTGATGGTCATCATAATTTAGAAAAGAGATTTGTAAGTCCTTTTTGATGTGTATGAAGTAGTATCTTGTCCAACCGACACACGATGTGACCGGTATGACTCAAAATGCATGTTTCCAGTTTGAAATGATATTTTAGTAAAAAAACACAACTTGCATACTGAAAACTAAGGAAACACATTTGGATTGTTTTGATACTTTAGGAAAATGTTACATGAGTCATTTGTGATATGTATTAATCAACCCCACCTCAACACAATGTACGGTGTGACCGGTGTAACTCCAAATGTGTCCTTTTATTTAAAATTGAAATTAATTTAAATAAAAAGAACAAGTGACATACTAAAAACTGAAAAAATGCATTCATATTATTTTGATACATTAATACAATTATTCATGATTCATTTTTAATGTGCATAAATCAAACTCACCTCAATCCAATGCATGGTGTGACCAGTATGACTAAAAGTGTTCGTTATCATTTTAAAATTAACATTTTAGCTCAAAACGTGTCACTCACTGAAAACCAATAAAATGCCCTCCAATTGTATTTATAATTTTGTAAAGCAATTTTTTTGTATTTTTTGATTTGTATAAAGCATTCTCATATCAAACAGATGCATGATGTGACTGGTATGACTCAAAATGCCTGTTTCTAGTTTAAAATGATATTTTAGTAAAAAAATACAACTAACAAACTGAAAACTAAGAAAATGAATTCTGATTGTTTTAATACTTTAGAAAAATGATCCATGATTAATTTTTTATGTGTAGAAATCAACCACGCCTCAATAAAAATAATGATATGATTGGTATAAATCCAAATGTTTCATTTAAATTTGATATTAATTTTAGTAATAGAACAAGTGACATAATCAAAACTAATAAAACCCATTCGGAATGTTTTGATATTTTAGGAAAATGATCTATAACTCATTTATGATATTTATGAATCAACCCCACCACAATACGAGGAATGGTGTGACCGGTATAACTCTAAACATGTCTTTTTTATTAAAAATTGACATTTTATTAATTTATTCTTTCATATTAATGTTTAATTTATTTCTTTATAGTATTACTAACATTATATTTGTTTTATAATATAGGTGGAATATTTTTATTTAGTTGGGATGATTTGTTCAGCAACTAATACCATGGAATAACATTTTTGAGAGGGGATCACAGACGTCAAAAGATGAAACATTAATGTTTTTAACTATTTTTTGGATAATTATAAATGAAATTATATAAAACAATATTTTAAATATATATAGAAGTGTTTTTTTATATACCATGGGTGGATATTTTTTGTATTCATGATGTCAATTAAATTTATATAGCATTGTTTTCCAAACCCTTGTGTGTGATACTTGTTTTTTAATCATTTGCATCATGCATGTGTTTATTTTTTTCTACTTTGTTCTTATCTCAAATTTATTATAATATACTTTATTTTGTATAGTGAAACCATGTGAAAATTGTACTGGATTATACTATTGTATTTTCCACTATTTTGTTTAGGTTTTTGATGGGTATGTTGTTTTATAAATAGCACATCTTCGACAGTTAGGCCTTTATCAGAACTATTTTAAGCACTGATAAAGGGCCCCCTTTATCATCACTTTTTTAGCACTGATAAAGGGGACCTACCCTCCCCACCATCTTTGCTGATATCAATAGAACTATTAAAATCTATTTCTAGTGCTTTTAAAAGTGCTATCTATAGTAGTGTAAATCCCTTTAGCGGCCTCCAAGCAACTGCTTTTAGTGGTCACAATTGCTCGGTCGGTACAGGTCAATAGTGATCGCTTCTGGTGGAAACTAAAACTCTCCACCCAAAACACACAATTTTGGTTGTTGGATGCAGTGCGGGAAGAAGTACGTGATGTGGGGTGATGTTTGGGGTGATAGAGATCCATGTTCACTGACCATGGCAGACATATGGCAACCGGATGGTACCTGGCATGAAGGGGGTAGTCGACTGAGGATGAAGGGGAATCAAGGTAGTGACTGGAGGGCCAAAGGTAGTTTGTTAGGGTCTATCAGTGGGAGGCGAGGTGTTTCAATGTGGCCTAGGGTTGTCCAGGGGTGGCGAAGGAAATCGGGGGCTACGACGGGTGAGTTGCAGTGGTGGGGGGATAGTGGGGCGGGAAAATTCTCGTTGGAATTTTTATTGTAGTGGCCACCAAAATCAGTTGCTAATACCTTCTTTAGAAACCGAAAAAGGCGGTCTCTAAAACCAATAAGTGTAAATAGTGAATCAGTACATATACTACAGAACCAAATATTTTTAAGTGAAATATTCCATGATCTTGGCCAAATTTCAATTAGAGTGTAGAGTGCTTACGATATGTACTTGGTCTTATGAAAATTAATGTCAAGGCATACAATATTGCATGGCCCCATAGGGATTTCGGTAGCTTTATTCTCATTATTAGTGGTTGGGTAATAAGTTGGAGGCATTTGTTAATGATTCACCTAAACCATTTTGTGTGTGTACATGGGTGACTGGATGCTCCACAGTAATCCCCATTTCCATATAATAATCATTGAAATATTAAGAGGTAAATTCTCCATCATTATCAAGTCTTGATCTCTTGATGACGTAATCATGGAATTGTGCTCAAAATTTAATTATTTGAGCATGAAATCATGAAAATGCTACATTACTTGTTGAGAGAAAACATACAATTGACCATCTTCTAGATGCATCAATTAATACCATAAAATATTTAAATGGACCACATGATTGATGAATTAGTTCACATATGTCCTCTTGAATTTTTTCAAGAAAGGATGACATTCCAGCCTTAATTTTAGCTAGATATGGTCTCATAACCATTTTTTCAAGAGAACAAGCCTTACATGGAATTTTAATTTGTGGGTATATCTTTATGAACTTTATTGAATTTCTATGAAAACTTTAAATTATATTACACACCATTGCTAAACTAGGATGACTTGATCGTTCCTGTCACAAATTAATGATCTATGGTCCATTCTTTACTACCATATGTGTTTTGATCGCACTTATATATGTATAATTCAATCTAAATGATAATTTAGGTAGTTTTTCTATTACATGTCTCTTAGAGAGTTTATTAATGGTAATGCACATGTAATTTTCATTTATCTTAGATATAGTTAGGGTATCATACCCATGCTGGTATATATTATTGAAACTTAACATGTTTCTTTTGGACTTTGGGGAAAATAATGCATTTCTTATAAATAACTTTTTTCAATTAGGTAAAAAAAACATGCTTTATTAGTCCCTTCTATCAGTTTTGTGAGACCTGATATAGTATTCATAATTGGTCTTGTTGGTTTAAGATCAGAAGAATATTTTTTATTTTTCAAAATTGCATGTGTTATTCCGTTATCTGGTATGGAAATATTTGTCTCATTTACACAATCCATTTTAATCCTTCAAAGTAAAGACAATAATACTATATGAAACACTTTATGAAATTTAAATAATACAACATAAAAAATATAAAGCATATAGAACAAAACACCATATCACTAACTGAAAATTAATTTTTTTTATTAAGTAAACACTTTTAAAAAAAAAGTGAGAAACCAAGAAACATGACTTCAATGACTTAAGACATCAAAACATTCCCCAACAGTCCAAGATTCAAAAAACTAGATCAAACAACAAAGAAAGGCCCCTCTATTGCACAAACAACATTAAATCCAGTTTCCACCATTCTAACGTTGGACGACAAGTTGTCTCATACAAAGATGGGCCGATACCGATGGACAAGATTATTCCCTCTCAAACATCCAAAATCTAATCGCATAAGTCTAGTGAAAACTTGAAAATCTAAACCTCATCTAGAGTATTCTTTGAGAAAAATCTGGAATTAAGAACCCTTGAACAACAAGACACAAGAAAATAACATTCACAACGAGGAGCAGAAACACCCAAGAAAGTCAAGAACAAAACCGATTTCAATCCATGAACAAATTACAAACTCAAATCCATGTATTCAATCATCACTATCGCACAAAAACATCACCAACAAAACTCTACATAGACTAAAAAACCAGATTCATCACCAATGGGGGAAGCTTCATACACTACCATGAGCTTGCAACCCAGATGGCGGATCCTCGTTGGATGAAAACCCCACTGAAACCCATAGATCACTTTGAATCAACAGTAGAAGGAACCCAAAGAGGTGCTCCATGGTGCATGAAGCCACAATGCACCCAGGGTAGGATCAGAAGAGATGGAGTCCATTGAGGAAGGGCGAGTTCACACTGATGCCAACAACACCTCGAAACCACCATCCTCCCATCCAAAAACAAAGGCACCAAAATGAAACTGTCTGTGTATTGAAATCCATAACCATGAAAAACCCTCTCCCCTCTGTTCCACTTTGGGTCCAATGCAGATCCACACTGGAAATAGAGCCAAGTCGAAGTCGTCGCCAAGCCGCACTGACATCAAGTCGAGATCCAACATTGTTGAAGCTGAAATCCACACCTAATCCTTCACCGAGCCGACATGCCAGGTATGTCAAAGATGAAAGCATCACCTTAACCTTCACCGAGCCATGCTAACGCCAAGACAGATAATGTTGATGTTGATCCAAACCGAGCCACGCTAGAGGAGGGGAGGGGACAACTCTCGAAGCGAAACCCTATCCCTAAGAGAAGGAAAGTCTGTTGCCGCTCAGAGGCTCTGAATCTTCTCACAAAACACCATATCACATATCATAACTATTGTAATTTTTCTAAATTGTTTCTAACTATCATCTCATTAAATTTACAAGTAAAATCATCTGCTTCAAGGTAAGTGAGATCATCATTTAATGGCTCGTGATTCTTAGTAAACTTCACCTAATTTTCTATTCCTTTATAGGATGTCTCAACAATGTGTGGTTCATTATTCTTGGCTTCAAGATATGCTTTATAGATCTTAAAAAATTCTCCGGGGTTTGGAAATCTCAATACCAATGTCTCTTAAAACCACACTTATAGCAGGAATCTTTAGGATTCCTCACAGTGCTTGAGTTGATATTTCTCTAATTCTGATATTCATTTCAAACATGCTCGTGGTTACGACCACATCCTCATCCACACTTGCCGCCAAACCTACACCCACCATGAGATTCATATTTTTGTCTTTTTTCGGGATTATTTTCATGACATATATCATTTTCTTCAGGATATACTATTACTGAACTAGTAGGATGATATTGATGATTTTTAATCAAAAGTTCATTATTTTTCTTTGCTACAAGTAATGATGATATGATATCATAATATTCTATATAACCTTGCTAGTGATATTTCTACAGTAGGGTGATATCAGATGTATGAAATGGCATATATGTCTTTTTAAGAATATCAGTATTCGTAATCACAATACCATAGTACTTCAACTATGATAAAATTATATGCATGAAAAAATCATAATCATTAACCCTTTTATAGTATTGGAAGTGTAAAACATTCAATTCATTATAGGTCACAGGAATAAAAACTCCTTTTGATGATTCACTAGAAGAAATAGTGGCTTTAACATTGAAGATATGGCATCGGTTTTCATTAAACTGATGAAAATGGTAAGTTCGGGAATTTTTTGCGTCGGTTTTAATATAAACCAACGACAAAGTTTTTTTTGGGTTTTTCACATTGGTTATTTTAAAAACTGACACAAAAAACATTATCGTGTTTCATTTACGGCGACGGTTACTATATAAAACCAAAGCTGTAAATGAAAAAAAAATCGGTGTCGGTTTTAAGTAAAATCGAAGCCGAAAATCACAAAAAATATTTTGGCATTGGTTTTCCTAATAACCGATGCTGAAAAAGTTCTAAGAAATTATACAAGATCACAATACCCATATTTGTTGTGAACATTGAAACCCTATCTCCCCCTCGTGATGAACCAGATGGTGGTGATCCATGATCCCTTCAACTATTGTTGATTATTTTCTTCGATATTTGTCATTATTTCATGATTTTTTGTTTGATTATTCATTATCTGTCAATATTTCATCATCTAAGAATGTATTTCTCTTCTAAAACAATTTTCTGGGTGACATTCAATCATGTTTTGATTTTCTTTATTTGTTCTTGTTTATTGTTCATTTCTACAGACATTTTTTGTCACGACCCGTCCCTCAGGGCCTGTGTTGTGACTACCCCAAGCCTGCCTTCCATATGGTAGGGGCTAGTGAATAGCACCAAGGCGTAATTCCCTAAAACAGGGAAGGCATTGCCTTTATAACTTATAAATGCACAAAACAGAGCACACAGTTGGATACAAAACACTAGGTAAACTGTATAACAAAAGAGTGCTGAAAAGTAAAAGGGGCCGGAAATACAAGCCCAACTGTAAAGTACAAGGAACTGGAAGTTCAAGTACAACTGAAGAAAGGGAAAACAGTTGTTGGATCATCCTCTGGGATTCCTACCTGAAGGGTAGGTACATTTAGCCTCCTCAGCACTCTACGTCCTTCAGTCTCCTCCGTGTACCGACTCGTCATAAGGTCTACCTCTGGGTACCGTCCAGTCCTGTTACTCCCAGCCTCAGTCAGCGTTGTCCGTCTTCTGCATCCAACACAATGAGGTGTGGGCATAGCCAGTATAGGGGTGAGTATAATGATAATCAGTAGGGAACCTGAGACCCTCAAGGTCTCACAAAATCCAACAAGGATAAACCACAAAGTATGAAATCAACAGATAACCTCACTTAGGTATATGCCCATACATATACCTAAGTTATCAAGTAATCCATCTCAATCATGAGGAAAATACAAAAGTTACTGACTCAGCTCAAACCAGGATTTTATTCACATTATCAAAACCTCGCCTTCTGGAGAACTCCTCCTCTGTCGAGTACAGTGGGCCTGTCGCGACACCAAGCATGCTTCCCACTATCCTTGGACTGCTGAAGTACTCCTCCTGTCGAATAATGTGGGTCTGCTGCATCACACAGGGGCGCTCCCCACCGTGGGTCTGCCGACACAACCAGGCGCTCCCCCTCATAGACTGCATAGGCACTCCTTCTGTCGAGTACCGCGGGTCTGCCGCCACAACCAGGCGCTCCTCCACTGTGGGTCTGCCACCACAACCAGGCGCTCCCCATTGGGCTAGTCGAGTCACTATGAGTCAATCAGTCAGCAGTCGTTAAGTCTCATCCAGCTACTAGGTTTCCGCACTCTGTCTTCTCGTTAGTGGAAGGATCCACTCCACGAGATACTGGTCGATACTCCAACTGTCACGAATTTCCACAAAGAAGTATCCCAAAGGTCCGCCAAGTCATAGGGGTCTCAACGCAACTGACGGCGCTTCAATCGGACGGACGGTCTGTGAGTTATTAGTCATTTAGTCTCGGGGGCCCAGTTGGATTTGTGCACGATCCAACCTGACCGTATCTCAACTATACCCCAAACTCCAGTGGAGTATACTCAAAGGGACCGCCATGCTCCATGATTACCAATGCCGCTGGCGGTTCGTCAAACAAACATCTGGTGCCAAAGATATGGCCAAAAGAAAGCAAAGGGTCCTAGTGGGCCCAGGTCCGGTTTGACCGAGTCGAACCGACTCGGCCCGACCTAGCCTAGGCCAACCCGGTTTGGGTCGGCCTGGCCTGGCCCATTGGGTCTGGCCCAGCCCGTTGGGCGGGCTAGCCCGTTGGTTTCGGCCAGGCCCGCTTGGCCCAACCCAGCAGGCCCTAAGGGTCCACAGAGGGTCGTGAGGGCGCAGACCGGTCATGAGGGCGTGGACCGGCCGCGGGTTGGCATGAGGTCGGTTCGTCCCGAAGGGTGCCACATGGGCGACTCGGCCTGGAGGGCGCCATGAGGGTGTGAGCCGGTTCGGCCAGGGCGCTGCGAGGGGCGCAGGAGGCCGACTCGACCGGGCCGCCGCGAGGGGCGCGGGAGACCGGTTTGGCCGGGGAACCGTGAGGGGCGCAAGAGGCTGGCTCGACCAGGATGCTGTGAGGGGTGTGGGAGGCCAGCTCGGCTGGGACGCCAGAGGCGCGAAAGTCCGGCTCAGCCGGAATGCCGCGAGGGGCGCGGGTTTGGCCGGGGCTCAGGAGGCCGGTGGCTGGTGCGGCCGGGGCAGCTCGGAAGGGCACCGCGGGACAGGTTCAGCCATGAGGCATGGGAGGCTGGGAGTCGGGGCATGGCGTGGCTGGGGAATGGCATGTCTCGGGTTGGTTCGGCCGGAGAATGGAAATTCGGTGGGCGGCGTGGTTCGGCCCAAGGCAGCGGAGGCCGGTTCGGCTAGAGCGTCGTGGGGGTGGTGCGGGTTGCAGAGGCCGCAGGTTGTGGAGGCCGTGGGTGGAAGCATCGTTACCTTCGTCACCTTCATCATCTCATCACCTCATCGCCATTCTAAAGAACATCATAAAGAAGAACAGCAGAGGTGGGGGTCGGCCAATTTAGATTGGTCTTCACCCTCTACGTTTAGGGTGGTAGCATTTGGCTCACAAGAACAAAGCACAACAAACCCTCCCGCAATGATTACTCCCAAAACCCACAAAAGAAAAACATGTGCAGATCAACTAGTTTGAATTTTATCCATGTTCTTTGTTTTAGAAGGAAAGAATCATGGGAATAATATCATACTTAAATAAAATCCCTACCTTGTTCGTTGTTCTTCGACATTGGCCCGAGAAAGCGGACATCAATTCATTGTAGACAAACACGTCCTACGTGGAAGGAGGTTCCAAGGAAGAAAGTCGAAGTCGAGGTCGTTCTTTATGGGGAGAGTGTTCTTCGTGGTTGAATCATTCTTCTTTGGAGAGTTTTCTCCCAAGAGATCTAATCCTCCTTTGCCAACCTTTTTCCAACAAATGAATAGGTAGCTCCTCCAAATAATAGATTATCTTTTATTTAGTTTGATGGGTTTAAAATTCAAATTGTAGCATTTAATTAAATGAGATGACTCAATAAATTAAAGGGGGAGGGTTGACACCATTAAAAGAGGGGGTTGGTGGCACCATTAAGTAACGGGAGGTCAAGAGACTCTCCCTCATTTATGAGGGGAGTTGAGAGGTTTTCCTCTCACACCATTATTAGGGGAGTTTAGTCCCAGGTGGTCCCCACACCGTAACCTCTAATGGGAGGTTAGGTTCGGGTGGGCCCCACCACCATAACCTCTCATGGGAGGTTAAGGTGTGGTGTTCCTCACCTCCAACTTCCACATGGGTGGTTATAATAGATAAAATAAAATAAAACAAGCGTTTATTTTATTTTATTATTTCCACGAAAAACTCAAAAACTAACTTTCACCCTTGACCAACTATCGTCGAGGTGAAAGTCTTCATAAGCGAATATCGATGTTGTGAGTTAAACGGTTCCCTTAGATTTCAATTCCAAGCACCGGTTCAAAAGATAGAAAAAAATCCGCTCGTACTTTTACTGAACTTACCTGAACAAAACTTCAAGAAATTGATTCCAGGCACACCGGGCCTCAGAATCACATGCTGTCAATTTTCACGGACTCATAAAATTCTCATATATTAAAAAAATACATGGAAATTCTGGGTCTTTACATTCTCTCCACCTTAGGCTTTATGTCCCTGTAATACACAACTCAAACTAGGTAAACAAGTGGGGGTACTGAGCACGCATCTGAGCCTCCCGCTCTCATGTTCTCTCCTAGAGGTTCCCTTACTACCAGAGAATGCACACCAGAGGTATTGACCATCCACGAAGGATTCGCTCCTGTCGATCCTCAATCTCTACTGGAATCTCTGTAAAATTCGCCCCATCATCGATGTCCAGCTCACTATGGTCGATGATGTGAGAAGGTTTGTGCACATATCTTATTATCTGAGATACGTGGAAGATGTCGTGCACCCAGTGCAACTGAGGTGGAAGAGCTAAGTGGTAAGTCATCTCACCAACTCTGTTGAGGACCTGAAAAGGTCCGATGAATCTCATAGATAACTTTCTGCCTCGGCCAAATCTTCATAGACCTCGTCAAGGTGAGACCCATAGAAAGACGTGGTCGCCATCCTCATACTCCAAAGGTCTCTGTCTTCTGTCAGCATACAACTTTTTCCTGCTTTGTGCAGTCTTCATCTGCTCTTAGATGATCTACACATTCTCTATGGTATCCCATACCATCTCTGGTCCCACTAGTTCTGACTCCCCTAGGTCAGTCCAGCACAATGGTGATCTACAAGGTCGCCCATATAACACCTCAAAAGGTGTCATCCCAATGGTGGAGTGATAGATGTTATTGTATAAAAACTCCACCAAAGTTAAGTGATCCTCCCATCTACGACTGAAGTCGAGTACACAAGCACGCAGCATGTTTTTGAGGGTATGAATGGTCCGCTCGGTCTGTCCATTTGTCTGATGATGGAAGGCGGTGCTCAAATGAAGTTGCATCCCAAAATCTTCCTACAACTCCATCCATAACCAGGAAGTAAAACTTGTTTCACGATCAGAGACAATCGTCGAAGGTACTTCATGTAACCGCACAATATCCTACACATAGAGGAGTCCCAAGATCTCTACTGAACCTTACTCTCTGATCGGTAGGAAGTGGTCCGACTTGTTGAGTTGGTCAACGATCACCCAAATCGAGTCTTGTCCCCTAGATGTACGTGGAAGTCCTATCACGAAGTCCATGGATATCACATCCCACTTCCACTTTGGGACCTCTAAAGGCTAAAAAAATCTTGTTGGTACCTGATGCTCCACCTTCACTTGTTGAAAAGTGAGGCACCGAGAGTCAAACTCTGCAACTGCCTGCTTCATTCCCGGACACCAGTGATGTCGTTGGAGGTCCTGGTACATCTTCACCACTCCTAGATATACCGCTAGATGGGATGTGTGGAACTTACTCAACACTTTCTCCTAAAGTGACATTGGTACCATGGTACATTCTCTAAAGAGGATGATGTGCTCCCCACCTTCATAAAATCCATAAAGTGTCTATCCTGTGGATATCTGAGCACGTCGTGCCTCATAGTCAGTGTCCCCATGCTACACCTCCTTGTCTCGCTGAATATCTGTAAAGAAGCTAGTTGCTCTGTCGCCTCACCTAACAGCTGAATACTAGATCTCCTACTGAGTGCATCTACAACAATGTTCCCCTTCTTAGGAGTATAGACTATCTCAAATTCATAGTACTGGAGGAACTCAATCCAACATCATTGTCTCAGGTTCGGGTCCTTCTGAGAGAAGATATACCTGAGACTCTTGTGATCAAAGTACATGGTAAAACATTCTCCCATCAGATAGTGTTTCCAAAACTTCAAGGAGAATACCACTGATGCTAACTCCATGTCATGGTTAGCGTAGTTCTTCTCATGTTGTCTCATCTATCGAGAGACATAAGCGATAACTTATCTCTCCTGCATCAGGACATATCTGAGCCCGGTCCCCGATGCGTCGCAGTAGACTACGTACCCTACGCCTTCTTCTAGAAGCCTCATGATGGGGGCACTAGTCAGCCTCTACCTCAGCTCCTAGAAGCTCTACTGGAATCTCTCCGACCACACAAAGGGTTTCCCCTTCCTCATCAAGGTTGATAACGGTGCAGAAACTCTGGAGAAGTCTGGCTCAAACCTCTAGTAGTATCCATCCAAACCTAGGAAACTTCGTACCTCCATCACACTCCTGGGTGGTTCCCAAGTAAGTACTACCTCAATCTTCGCTGGATCCACTACAACTCCAGCCTCTAAGATGACATGTACCAAAAATTGAACCTCTCAGATCCAGAACTGGCACTTCGAGAGCTTACCATAAAGCTGGTGCTCTTGGAGTGTGTCCAGTACTACCTGCAAATGGTAGGCATGCTCCTCCTCAGTAGTCGAGTAGATCATATTGTCGTCGATGAATACTACGACAAAGAGATCGAGGTATGGCTGAAAGATCATGTTCATGAGTCCCATGAACACTACTGGAGCATTGGTTACACCGAATGGAATAACCAAGAACTCGTAGTGGCTGTACCGACATATGAAGGTTGTCTTCTGCACATCCTCATCTCGAACTCTGAGCTGGTGATAGCCTGATCTGAGGACTATCTTCGAGAACCACTATGCTCCCTTCAGCTGATCAAAGAGGTCATCAATCATTGGGAGTGGGTACTTGTTCTTCACGGTTACCTGGTTCAGGCGTCGATAGTCAACAAAAATCCTCAAGCTCCCATCCATCTTCTTGGAGAATAGAATCAAGGCTGCCTATGGAGAAACACTGGGCCAGATGAATCCTTTTCCCTGCAAGTCCTCTAGCTGTACCCGCAGCTCACGAAGCGCTGCGGGAACCATCTGATACACTGGTGTAGATATCAGTGTCATCATGGGGTACAAGTCAATGTAAAAGTCTACCTCTTTATGAGGAGGTAGACCTGGGACATCATCAGGGAAAACATCCACGTACTGGCCCACCACTACAGGATAGTTTGGACTCTCCACATCAACCGCTTCGAGGTTAAGGCTAGCCAACTGATGAGTGATCGGGTGCACTCTCCTCTAAGTAAGTCCATCCTATGCTAAAAAGGCTCCCTTATCGCCGGTGAAGGTAAACCTGGTCCCATCTGTGTGGACACACCGCACTTTGCACCTAATACATTCTATCTGAGTATGGACTATAGATAACCAGTCCATACCCAAGATGTCGTCGTAAGGCCTCAACGCCGCTACTAGGAGATCCTAGCTGAAGCTCTCACCTCCTAGAGTAATCTCACACTGCCTAAACTAGTGATTAATCATTGAATCCACTCTTATAGAAGTCTCGATCCATAAAGATCGATCCAACGGCTCCATCGGAATCTCTGAGCTCCGAACTAGGGTAGTGAAAATGAAAGAGTGACTGGCACCTGTATCTATAAGTACTACAGCTATGGTGTATTAGACACAGATCATACCTCATATCATCTCTGGAGCATCGTGATCATAGGCCTCATCTGCATGGAGATGAGATCTCTCCTATCCACCTTCTCCCTATGGTTAGGGTGGACCTCCTGGTGGCGGTGGCGGTAACACCTCGAATCGTCGTCCATCGCCAGTTGCACGGCCAGCTCATCTGCCATGTCTGCCTGCTCCCAGCGGACCACCTCAATCGAATATTTTTCTCTGCATGGGAGGTCTTTAGATCGTCTACTGATCATCTGAATGGTGGGTTGGACAGTCACGAGCCATGTGACTCTGCCCGTCGCATGAGTAACACTGCCCGCTCCTGGCATGTCTGTCTCCGCTTCGGGTGCCCCGCACAACCGATACTGAGTCATGTGGTCATCCACCTCTAGGTCTAGCCCTCTTAGACCTCTATGAAATCTGTCTACTTACATCTATAGAATACTCCTCTACGTGCTGAATGGTGGTGTATCTCACTGTTGGAGACTGCTCAGTAAGGAAACTCTCCACCAAGAGGGCTCTCTCTAACACCCCCACCTGCGTCGGGATGCTGAGTGAGATCATCGGAGCTCTGATCTCCCCTCTAAGCCCCTGCTCAAAGTTCCGAGCCCTGAAGAATGGGTCTCACACCATATCGGTGGAGTAGCATGAAAGTTCTGTGAACCTCACTGAGTACTAAGCCACAGTCATGATGCCCTGCTACAGATGATGTAGCTCCTGTATGCGCACTGCGCGAAGAGTTTCTGGGACAAACTCTGCCCAAAACAGGCTCTCAAAGTCTGCCCAGATAAGCGTTATCTCATCATGAACCTAGATCATCAAGCTCCACCATCTTCTCACTACTGCCTTTAGAAGGCTGGAAATAAGAATCATCATTAGTTCTGCTGGTGTCCCTACCTGTCAGAAGACTCTCACCACAGCCTCTATCCAATCCTCAGCCGCCTATAGGTCCATCTCTCCCATGAACCTGAGTTTCCTCTAGCACTGGAACTCATGCAACGCGCTCATGCAGTGTGCACCGTCTATTGCTGGGGTTGGTGGCATCGGTTTCCCAATGGGGAGTGGTACCGCTGGTGCCCCCGCTGGAAAAGGGCCTTGCACCGAGGCATCGTCGCTCGGTTGGATATCTGAGCGTACAACTCTCAGAACTCTAACCAGCTGTCTGTGGGGAGGCATCCTGAAAGAAACAGATGCGACATAGTCAAAATTTTATACCTAGTGAGCTGTCCTGGTTGAGCCGACTTAATGAAAAACTTTTGAAAACACACACTCAATCAGTGTTTTCATGCACTGAGTTGGAAATAAGAAGTCTGGGTCCTGATGTATGGATACGTCGGCCGCCGCACCAAAACTGGACTCCCTGAACTAAAAACCACACTCACTACACTTAACACTATTGCTTCACAAAAAAGATCAGGGTCCTAAGTTCTGTGATAGAACCAACTCCTCTGATACCAATTTGTCACGACCCATCCCCCGGGGCCCGTGCCGTGACTACCCCAATCCCACCTTCCATAGGCCAGGGGCTGGCGACTAGCACCAAGGCGTAATTCCCTAAAATAGGGAAGGAATTGCCTTTATAACCTATAAACACACACAACAGAGCACACAGATGGATACAAAACACTAGGTAAACTATATAACAAAAGAGGGCTGAAAAGTAAAAGGGGCCAGAAATACAAGCCCAACTGTAAAGTACAAGGAACTAGAAGTACAAGTACAACTGAAGAAAAGAAAAACAGTTGATGGGTCATCCCCCGGGGTTCCTACCTAAAGGGTAGGTACATATAGCCTCCTCAACACTCCACATCTGTCAGTCTCCTCCATGTACTGACTCGTCGTAGGGTCCACCTCTAGGTACCGTCCAGTCCCGGTACTCTCAGCCTCAGTCAGTGTTGTTTGTCATCTGCATCTAACACAACGATGTACGGGCATAGCCTGTGCAGGGGTGAGTATAACGATACTCATTAGGGAACCCAAGACCCTAAAAGTCTCACAAAATTCAACAAGGATAAACCAAAAAGTATGAAATCAACAGATAACCCCACTTAGGTATATGCCCATACATATACCTAAGTTATCAAGTAATCCATCTCAATCATGAGGAAAACACAAAAGTTAGTGACTCAACTCAAACCAGGATTTTATTCACATTATCGAAACCTCATCAATTGTAGAACTCCTCCTCTATCAAGTATAGTGGGCCTATCACGACACCATGAACGCTTCCCACTAACCTTCGACTGCTGAGGTACTCCTCCTGTTGAGTATTGTGGGTATGCTGCGTCACACAGAGGCGCTCCCCACCTTGGGTATGCCGCCACAAACCAGGCCCTCCCCCTCATAACCTGAAGAGGTACTCCTTCTATTGAGTACCACGGGTCTTTCACCACAACCATCCACTCCTCTATCATGGGTCTACCGCCACAACCAGGAACTCCCCATTGGGGTAGTCGAGTCACTCTGAGTCAATCGGCCATCAGTCGTCAAGTCTCAGCCAGCTACTAGGTTTCTGCACTCTGCCTGCTCATCACTAAAAGGATCTGCACCACGAGATACTTTTCAATACTCCAACTGTTACGAAGTCCCATGAAGAAGTATCCCAAAGGTCCTCCATGTCATAGGGGTCTCAACGCAACTGACGGTGCGTCAATCGGACGCCCGGTCTGTGAGTTATTAGTCATTTAGTCTCGAGGGCCCGGTTGGATTCATGCACGATACAACCTGACCGTATCTCAAATATACCCCAAACTTCAGTGGGGTATACTCAAAGGGACTGTCACACTCCAAGATTTCCAGCACCACTGACGGTTCATCAAACAGATTTCTGGTGCCAAAGATATGGCCAAAAGAATGTAAAGGGTCGTAGTGGGCCTGGGTCAGGTCCGACCTGGTCGGACCAACCTGGACTGACCTAGCCCGGGCCGACCCAGTTCGGGTCGACCCGTCCTAGCCCATTGGGTCTGGACCAGCCCGTTGGGCCCATTCTAGTAGGCCGCGAGGGGCCACGAAGGGATGTGAGGGTGTGGACCGGTCGCGAGGGTACAAACCAGGCGTGAGGGCGCGGACCGGCTGCAGGTCGGCATGAGGGTGGTTCGGCCCGGAGGGCGCTGTGTAGGTGAATCAACCCAGAGGGTGCCGCGAGGGCGCGGGCCGGTTCGGCAGGGGCACCGCGAGGGGCGCGGGAGGCCAGCTCGACCGGGCCACCGCGAGGGGAGCGGGAGGCCAGCTCGGTCGGGGTGTCGCGAGGGGCGTAGGAGGCCAGCTCGGCCGGGACGTCGCGAGGGGCGCGGGAGGCCAGCTCGGCCAGGACACCGGAGGCATGGGAGGCCAGCTCATCCAAGACGCCAGAGTCATGGGAGGCCGGCACGGCCGGGATGCTGCGAGGGGTGTGGGTTTGGTCAGGGGCTCGGGAGGCCAGTGTTTGGCGCAGCCGGGGCGGCTCGGAAGGGCACCGCGGGACCAGTTTGGTTAGGTGAAGCGGGCGGCCGGGAGTTGGGGTGTGGCGTGGCTGGGGCGCGGTGTGGCTTGGGCCGGTTTAGCAGGCGGGTGGAGCGGTCGGCGGTCAGCGCGGGTCGGAAGCCGGTGGGCGGCACAGTTTAGCCCGGGGCGGCGGAGGCCGGTTTAGCTGGAGCACCGGAGCGTCGCAGGGGTGGCACAGGTTGCGAAGGCCACAGGTGGTGGCTCCATTACCTTCGTCGCCTTCGTTGTCTCGTTGCCTCATTACCTTTCTGAAGAACATCATAAAGAAGAACGACGGAGGGGGGGTCGGCCATGTTAGATTGGTCTGAACCCTCCGCGATTAGGGTGGTAGCATTTGGCTCACAAGAACGAAGTACAACAAACCCTCCCGCAATGATTAATTCCAGAACCCGCAAAAGGAAAACATGTGTGGATCAACTAGTTAGAAGTTGATACATGTTCTTTGTTTTAGAAGGAAAAAATCACGGGAATAATATCATACTTAAATAAAATACCTACCTTGTTCGTTGTTCGTCGACGTTGGCATGAGAAAGCGGATGTCGATTCATTGTAGACGAACACGTCCTACGTCGAAGGAGGTTCCGAGGAAGAAAGTCAAAGTCAAGGTCGTTCTTCATCGGGAGAACGTTCTTCATGGAGGAAGCGTTCTTCATTGAAGAGTTTTCTCCCAAGAGATCTAATCCTCCTTTTCCAACCTTTTTCCAACAAATGAATAGGTAGCTCCTCCAAATAATAGATTATCTATTATTTAGTTTGATGGGTTTAAAATTAAAATTGTAGCATTTATCTAAATGAGATGGCTCAATTAATTAAAGGGGGAGGGTTGACATCATTAAAAGAGGGGGGTGGTGGCACCATTAAGTTAAGGGAGATCAAGAGACTCTCCCTCATTTATGAGGGGAGTTGATAGGTTTTTTTCTCCCACCATTATTAGGGGGGTTTAGTCTTGGGTGGTCCCCACACTGTAACCTCTCATGGGAGGTTAGGTTCGGGTTGGCCCCACCACAATAACCTCTCATGGGAGGTTAAGGTGTGGTGGTCCCCACCTTCAACTTCCACATGGGTGGTTATAATAGATAAAATAAAATAAAACATGCATTTATTTTATTTTATTATTTCCCTGAAAAACCCAAAAACTAACTTTCACCCTCGACCAACTGTCGTCGAGGTAAAAGTCTTCTTAAGAGAATATCAGCGCTGCGAGTTCAACGATGCCCTCAGATTTCAATTCCGAGCATCGGTTCATAAGTAAGAAAAACCCCGCTTGTACGTTTACTGAACATACCTGAAAAAAACTTCATAAATTGATTCCGAGCACATCGGGCCTCGGAATCACGCACCGTCAATTTTTGTAGACTCATAAAACTCCCATATATTAAAAAAATTTACATGGAAATTCTGGGTCTTCACATTTTTGTTAGTTTATGCAATGTTTGTTCTTTCAACAAATTTGAGGGAGCCCATTCAAATTAGGTCTCCATTTTCCTTGGTGAAATCAAAATTTTGTAAGTTTTTATTCAATTTTGATGTAAAATTATTTAGCATTTACTTTTATTTTTGAGTTATTGTTTCAATTATTTTCATGCAATTGATTCTTATTTATAAATTTTTTTCTTAAAGCATGTTTATTTTTAGAAATTTTTTTATTGATGAAATCATCGATGTGATGATATATATTGATTAATGTGTTTGTGCAGCAATGATATGTAAAATATATTTCTTTTATATTTTTTTTGACATTGTGATGTGTGTTAAATATTGATTAATGTTTTGATGAAACTTTTACAATAAAGTCGTTAAAGTTGATTTATTATGATTAGATTCTAGAAAAGGTTATGGATAAATGTACTATTTCATTATATTAGATAACCAAGGATAAGTGGATGTTAGTCATCCAATGATGATGATGAATATAAATGAATTTATAATAAGAAAAGGAGAAAAATAGTGGAAACTGAATAAATTCACCTAAATCGTGTTATTTGAAGTAAAATTTGTGTCTTTGGATATTTTCTTAATAATGATGATATGAATAGTTTGAATGAAATTTTGAAATGATAATGTTTCTTGATAAATAATATTATGATAACTTTTTATGGGTGTTTGATGTGATTTTATATAATTATATGGTAAATTATTTTTTTGACAAGGTTATTCAATCATTGATATGATATTGTGATTTGGATAGAATTTGATAATGTTATCTGAAAAATATCACTACATTATAGATTATTAATGTAATTATTGTTGTCTATCACATTGATGTTATATTTTGATATTTATGTGGTATGAAGGCATGTCGTATTCCTTGAGAGATGTTTTATTCCCTATTAATGATGTTGTGAGAACTAAGACTTTATAATTTGATTAACAATCATTTTTCTTGATTTTTTATTTTTTTTAAATTTATCTGTTTATATATATATATTTAGATTTTTATATGTTATAATATATTCGCCCATCATATTGAGATATCAGGTATTGAATGGATCGTAATTGGATAAATTTATGAAGAACCACTAGTGAATATGAAAAAGGAGTTGATGAATTCTTGGAATTTTCTAAACGAAATCTTCAAGACATTGATTTGATTTTATATCTATGTGTAAAGTGTTTGAATGTGAGAAAGTTAAACTCCAGAGAAATCAAGGTTCATCTATTTTGATATGGTTTTATCCTTAATTATACACATTGGATCCGGCATGGTGAAATAACTGAATATTCAATATATAATTCTGATAAAAATATTCATAATGAGGCAGAGGATCATATTGAAGAATTAATCCATGATTTAGGTATTGAAACCATCGAAAAAATAGCAATTGTTGAATGATTGTATAAAGATTCTGAGAAACCATTATTCCCAGGTTGTAGTAAATATACAGTGTTATCAACAGTTTTAAGATTAGTTAACTTGAAACCAAGAAATGTGTGGAGTGATAAAATATTATCCAACTTACTTGATCTTTTAAAAGAGCTACTTCTAGAAGGCAACAAACTTCCTGATTCCAATTATGAGGCAAAGAAAATATTATGCCCCATGGGATTGGGGTATAAAAAGATACATTTTTTCCCAAATAATTGTGTGTTGTATAGAAAATAATATGAATATTTATCAAATTTTCCTACATGTGGGACATCACGCTATAAAATAGATGAAAATTTAAACTCAGATCCATTGCCAGGTATTGTCATCTAACCTCATGAAAAATCAATTTTGTACTTTCTAATGATATCATCCAATAATTTTTTTATACTAATTATGATAATTCAACTATGATTCATTCTTAGGTACCATAATCAAAGCTTCTACTAAAGCAATTTGGTACCTTCCAATAATTCCTCATTTGAATCATCTATTTTCAAATTCAATTAATACAAAAAGTTTAAAATGGAATTCAGATGATCACATATCTAATGGTAAATTTTTTCAACCTGCTAATTCACCATAGTGGAAGAGATTTGATAAATAATTTCATGATTTTGGAAGTGAAGTTAGAAATATCATAATGGGATTTTGTACTGATGGAATGAATATATATCAGAGCCTTAGTATCCAACATAGTTCATGGCCTATTTTGTAGGTAGTTTGAAACTTTTCCCCACATATATGTATGAAGAAAAAATATGTTATGATGAGATTGATGATTTCTGGACCAAAATAGCTGGAAAATGATATTGATGTGTATATTTCACCATTGATCGATGATTTGAAACTGCTATGGGAGACATGTGTTAAAGTTTTAGAAGTAGACAAGAAAGAGTATTTTCTTTTGTGTGCTATGATAATGTTCACTATAAACAACTTTCTTGCATATGAAATCTTTTCTGGATATAGTGTTAAGGGACATAAAGCATGTCCAATTTGTGAATAAGAGACTTCATATTATCAATTGCATAATGGAAGAAAGACAATGTACATGGGACATCAAATATTTTTTCAAATTGATCATCTTTATCCTAGATTGAAAAAAATCATTTAACAGTTTACAGGAATACAACCCTCCCCATTGACCATTTTTAGTTGAAGAATATTATGACAGGGTGAAAAATATTGATTTGGCATTTTGAAAGAAAATAAGTTTTAGTCTTCAAAGAAATATCTGGAAGAAATAGTCTATATTTTTTGAACTACCTTATTGGATATTTTTAGAGAAAAAACATAACATCGATGATATGCATGATGAGAAAAACATAGGTGATAGTTTGATTGGAATTTTTTTAGACAAAAAATAAAAGATAAAATATGGATTTCATGCTAGATTAGACTTGATATCAATGTGAATACATTTGGAGTTATCTCCCACTATGAAAGGAAACAGAACATATTTACCTCCATCTTGTCACACATTAAGAAAGATTGAAAAGATGAATTTTTGTCAGTGTCTTTATGGTATTAAAGTACCCAGTGATTATTATTCAAATGTAAATAATTTTGTGTCATTGAAGGATTGAAAATTAATAAGTATGAAATCCCGTGATTGTTGTGTATTGATGAAACAACTTCTACCAACTTCACTGGGTGGTATATTGCCGATAGCTATCGGAAAGACTATCATCATGTTATATAATTTATTCAAATTCATTTGTAGTAAATTCATTGATCCAAATTTGTTAGATGTTGTTGAGAATAAAGCAACTCTTATTCTTTGTCAACTAGAAATGTATTTCCCACCTACATTTTTTGATGTAATAGTTAATTTACTGATTCATTTGGTGCGTGAGATAAGAATATATGGGCCTATTTATTTACGATGGATGTATCCTTTTGAAATATATATGAAAATTTTGAAGGGATATGGAAAAAATCTTTATCGATTAGAGGCCTCTATTGTTAAAAAAATATGTATCGGAAGAGGTGATTGAGTTATGTGATGATTATTTGTATGAAGTGGAGCATATTGGTCTTCCTATATCTCCACATATGATATTTGATAATGAAGGTAGAGGAATTTTAGGCTTAAAGGTAAAGTTCATTCCATGTGATGAAGTGATTCATGCACATTTATACATTTTGAACAATGCAGATGAGGTTCAATCATATATATCATCACATATTGTTGAATCAAAGTTATGATATCAGAAAATAAATGAAAAGTGAATGATGATTGAGCATAAAAAAACATTTATTTCACGGTTTAAAGAGAAAGACACCATAGATATATTTGCATCAAAAATATTGAAATGGTTGGAAAGGGTACTATCTCTTAATGTGATCACATTGTCTGGATTTGATATTAATGGATACACATTTTACACAAAAATTATAGATGACAAGAATACTGTTTAGAATAATGGTGTAATGGTCTTCGCTGAAGCACTGCATTTTTCAAGTTCCAAAGATAAAAACCCAATTTCTGCATCAACATCATATTTTAGAGTTCTTAAAGACATCTGGAAAATGGAATATATTAAATTTTGAGTCATCGTGTTTAAGTGTAATTGGGTTGCAAGTAATAGCGGTGAGAAACATGATGAATATGAGTTTAAACTAGTTGATTTGAAAAAAAATAGTTGCAATGAGGAACCATTTATCATGGCCACACATGAAAAACAAATATTTTTGGTTAGGTATCCATAAAATGATCATTGGTCCATCATTTTTCAAGGGAAAATAATCCATTTGGTTGATGAGGATGATGATGGTGGTGGTGGTGGTGGTGATGTTATTGATTTATATGATGCTTCTACATCTACTACACAATTTTTGGATAAAAATGATTATAACACAGACATAGTGCATGCAGTACAAAATGATCATGCTAAAGGGATATCGAAAAATACGAAATTACTCTCTTAATTAATCTGGTAATTATTTACATTTTTTTTATTTTTTGAAATGTACATGTATAAAAAATGTATTATTTAATAAATATTTAATATTATATTTATAAATGTTTCTATAATTTTATAATTAATGTATAAATTTAAGATTTTACCTTCTATATATTTTTTGGGTTAAGAATCATAAAATCATAATTTTTTTCTTCAACTAACACATGTGTGTCCTTTTTTACTTACATATTTCAGTTTTCCTATTTTCTAATTATTCAGTTGGATAATAAAATGCAGGTCCACAAAAATTTCATTATAATTTTCTGTTTCAATGAAAGATACTGATACAGAGATAGAGGATCATGTACTGAGGTATTTTTCTTTTTTCATATTATTAAATATCCATTAATTTTATTATTTAATGAAAACAAACTTTTAATTTACAAAAAAATAATTGCAGGACTACTAATGAGATCTTAGAGGTGGAGTCCTCTGTGTTTACTTTTACGAAATCGAGTTCTTGAGTTAATAAACATGGAATTACACATTTACCAAAACTTTCACTTGTTCATGGAGATGAGAGATTCCATATTACTTTTGATGATGATGATAATGCAACTAGACCAAATGAAACATAATTTATCAGTTATATCTTCATTCAGATTTGTTGGAGGATTATCATATTATATCTTCATTGGAAGGTCATCGACAAGATGAAAAAAGATCAGCTTTGGGAGGCCCTAAAGGTATAATATCTCAATTGATTTTTTTAATATGATATATTTTAAATGACTGATTTTTATTTTATTCAATTACAGATGACATTTATTTTTGAAGAAACAAAAACAATTAAGAAAATATGTCTTAGTTTGGAAGTGGTTATATGGAGAGATTTCAAAAATAACTTGACAAAAAATTATGTTTTTGGAAAAAGACAAAATGAAAACTCATGCCTCAAGTATCAGTTTATAGATGTAGATACATGGAAGAAATTTGTTTCCAGTCGACATGAAGAATCCTTTCTGGTATGATAATTATATTAAATTGTAAAATTTCATATATATGTACCTATTTACTTATTAGTTTACTTTTCATATAATAGGTATCCAGGAAAGGTCATCAAGACATCCAGTTGCAGAATGTATACCCCCATACTTTATCACGTAGAGGATATCATTTTTTAGAGAAAAAAATTATTGAGGAAAAGTTTAAAGCACCAAGAGTTCACACTACTAGTGGTTCTGATGAGGTCCATTTCGGTCCTCCATCTCCCCCCAGTCACCATGAAAAATAGAAGAGTAACAATAATAAAAAATAAAAATTATCTTATAGAGAAAGCTAAGGAAGTAGTTGTCACAACCTGTCCCCCGGGGCCCGCGCCATGACTACCCCAATCCCACCTTCCATAAGCTAGGGGTTGGAGACTAGCAGCAGAAAGGAATATCCCAAAAAGGGAAGGCATTTCCTTTAAACCTATACACACACAAACTAGGTGCACAACAACAGAAACCCAAAAAGTAGAACTACCGATAGTAAAAGTGTGAACCGAAAGTAAAATGGGCCAGTATACAAACCCAACTAAAAATAAAGTACAGCAAAAAGGAAAAACAACTCCAGAGGTCATCCGCCAAGGGTCCTACCTGAAGGGTAGGTACATATCATCATTGTGGCTCTCCACATCAATCGGTCACCCCCGTGCACTATCTAGTCCTAGCTCCCAAATCTCAGTCAAAGCTATCTGTCGTCTGTATAAGACACAATAAGGTGCGGTTGAAGCCCATGCAGGGGTGAGTATAATAATACTCAATAGGGATCTTGATACCCCCGAAGGTCTCTCAGAATTCCACAAAGGAAAAACCACAAATCATGATCTCAATCACAAAGGAAAAGTAAAAGACTCATCTCAAACCAAGTATATAACTTATAGAACATGAATAATGATGATTAGTCATAAAGCTTAATCATATTATTTCGTTGAGAAGTTCCACTGCTGAACCACAAAGAATTTGTTCTATAGTAGATCCACATAGGGTCATAAGTCACCAATCCACATAGGGTCATAAGTCGTCGATCCACACAATATTGTAATTCACTGATCCGCGATGGGCCAATCTAAGGATGGTCCTCGTTGGGTCGCGTTACTGTTGATCCACACAGGGTCATAGTTTGTCGATCCACATAGGGTTGTAGGTTGTCGATCCACATAGGGTCGTAAGTAGCTGATCCATGATGGGCGGCTCTAAGGCTAGTCCTTTTCAGTTCATTCTACTGCTGATCCACATAGGTTCGTAAGTTGTCAATCCACATAGGGTCATAATTCGTCGATCCACACAGGGTCGTAAGTTGCTAATCCACGATGGACCACTCTAAGGCTAGTCCTCATCGGGTCACGCTACTATTGATCCACACAGGGTCGTAAGGCTTTGATCCACACAGGGTTGTAGGTATTCGATCCACATAGCTTCGTAAGTCATCGATCCATAGAGGGTCGCTCTGATGTCGTTCAACAAAGGGTCACTCTTCACTTGACAACCATCCATAGGATTCCCACACTTGGTGTTCTTGAGTTCCATATATTCTTCTCCTCAAGTCACTTTTCATATTTCAAGTGCCATGAATTCTCACAATGAAATAACCTGAAGGACCACCTTGTCATTAGGGTTCCAATGCAATAGACGGCGCGTCAATCGGATTTTTGGTATGTAAGTTATAGGCATTTTAGTTCTGAGGGCCCAGTTGCATTCGAGTTCAATCCAACTCAGTCATACTCCAACATTTCCCAAAGCCCAAGTGGAGTATCTTAGAAGGACCACCTCATCCTAAGGGTCTCAATTTCATAGATGGTTCATCAAACGGACGTCTGGTTTAGGATATATGGCCCTTTAAGCGAAAATGGGTTGAAATGGGTCCGGGTCCGGCCCGACCTAGTCAAACCGACCCAACCCGGCCCACTGAGCCCAGTCCGGCTAGGTCCGGTCCCGCCCACTGGGTTGCAGAACCAACCTGGCCCGCTGGCTTGGAACGACCCTCCAACTGGGTCCGGTCTAGCTTCCCCGAATGGACTAAGTCTGTTCGGGCTCTTTAATCAGTAGCGCCATCCTGGCGCCGCTCCAGCTGACTAGTCCGTATGGACCGATCAAAGGTGGGACCTATGGTCATGGGTACACCCACCACTAAGTCCCAACCACCCCCTTTGGCTGTTGTCTCCTCTGTAATGTCCTGGTTCTGGAAGCCACCCAGAGACACCCCGTACCCGGTTAGTCACATGGCCTCAAGCGCATTTTCCCAAATGTCAGAGGCTGCCAACTAGCAGTAAAGACCTTGTGTGTGATAGTAGGGAAACTATACCCTCATTGGAATTGTAATACAATGGAAGTAAACATATAGAAATAGCGGAATTAGTAATAATACCATACAACAGTAAACAACGGAAGAGTAAAAGTAAGAAACACTGGAGCACATATATAAATGATGCCTGATACATATGTCTAGGAAAAAAGTCAAACAATTGACAATACTAGAATACATTACTAAACCAAGTACAAAATAAAAAACAAGAATCAACTCCTCAGCATCACAAGCCTCAGCTTGGTCTCATGCTCTCCAGCTCCAAAGCAGTCATGTACCTGAAGTAGAAGGGAGTTTTCCCTTATCTATACCTGCAACAATATAATATGTTTGGGCCCAAAAGCATGACCCAAATAGGGTGTGAGACTAAATCCTAGTAGAAAACCACCAAGATATCTATTCCTAATAGTCAGTGAATATATATGGTAGGCAATAAGCAAGAGAAGCAGTAAACAAGGAAGTAATCAACAGTAAACATTCATACAGTTTCAAATCATTCAAACACCACATATCAAGTAAGTAGATAATCACAAACAGGTAACCCTCTGTGATGTTCTCATAGCCTAAACCCCTCTGGTCCTACCTAGAAAACACAAGCAACCCTCTAGGAAGTCCACATTGTCTAACCCCTCTGGTTCAGTTTTAGCATAGACTCTCTGAGGAAGAACTCACCGTTAATTCCCCCTATAGTATCATATCGGTAACTAAAAGGAACTCTGAGGAAGTACTTACATCTCATTCTCCTTGTGACCCATGTCAAGGAACTACAAACACTCTAAGGAAGCCCTTACATTAATTCCCCTTATGGTATCACATCATAACAGTAAAAACAGACACTCTGGAGAAGCCCTTACATCCATTCTCCCTATGGTCTACTACACTAGGTTCTCACGGCCCTGTGTAAGTCAAACGAGCACAGCAATTCAAAGTGTCCAAAGTAAACCACAAGAACTACTTGTCTAAACATTCTATATCACAACATCATGTCAGATAATAAACACTCCATCCTATAATACTAGGTATGGGAAACAAACAAGGTAGCCTAACAGGCTAAGCAAAACCAAACGGTCATAAAAAAACATGCATGGAAAACACTTACAAAGCATAGAAATTAACCCTATTCACATTCAATTAACCTCTATTCAAGCATAAAATCATAGTAGGAAACTAACAGGGCTAAAACAATAAACACGCAATACCCCATTCAAGGGTATTGGGAAATTTTGCACATATAACTCAAAGACTTTCTATAGATTGGCACAAACCACCTACCTTAGTGTTGTAGGATCGCTATACATGAACCTCACGCCTTGAATCTCCCAATAACACTGTAGATCTACAAAAACGCTAAAAACACTCAACCGAGGACAACTCTTAAAAGAAGAGGAATCAGGAAATGAAGCTCTCGAAGAAGGAATATCTTACCATGGTGATCCCAATGCAATCAATGGCAGTCAAATTGGAGACTGGATGCTCGATCAGGGGATTGGGGAATAATCGTGGTTGTACAGTTTCTCCTAGAAGAACCAGACCTAGAAGGAGACGGTTTTGTCCGTCATACGTGACCTCGGTACATTTAATGAAAAAAAAGAAAGTACACGATGTGTACTTTTGAGGTACACGATGTGTACTTGCCCTTACCGAGCCCCACTTTAGGAGGCCTCCAGGTCACCACACATGGTTTTGTGCACAACCATTACATGTCCAGGACATGGATACCTGCGATAACCGAGTACACAGTGTGTGCTCATAAAGTACACGGTGTGTACTTCAAATATTTCTAGAAAGTCCTCTTTTCCTCAAAACACTAGAAAAAAGAAAACATACCTAAAAAGAAGATCCGAGTTCTTACAAACTTCCCCCCTTAAATAAATTTGTCACCAAATTTCCTTAGCAAGGCGGCGTAGAAGAGGAATCCTCCAACAACTCCGGCCACTGTGATTGTACATCAGACTCCCTCTCCCAAGTCTCGTCATGTACTCGCCCATTCTTCCATAGCACTCATACCAGAGGAACAGTCCGGCCATGGAGAACCTTCGTACTTCGATCAACTATCCGGACAGGATGCTCCTAAAAATATGCATCCACCTATAGCTCAACTTCCTCAGGTTGAAAAGCATAAGATGGGTCTGAGAAGTAACGTCGAAGTTGAGAAACGTGGAAGACGTCATGCATAGCCCGATACCTCTATGGTAACTACAACTGATAGGAAACCGGTCCAACTCTCTTTAACATCTCAAACGGCCTGACATACCTCAGTGAAAGCTTACCCTGTCACCTAATCCTTCTGTGTCCCAACCTTGGTGTGACACATAGGAAAACCTGGTCCCCAACCTAAAACTCCAAAGGTCATCTTTGTCGATCAACATAAGACTTCTGTCGAGACTATGCAGTATCCATCCTCTTCTAAATCAACTCGATCTGCTCCATGGTCTCTTGGACAAGACGAGGTCCTAGCATAGCTGCCACTCCTGCCTCCAGCCAACATAAGGGTGATCGGCATGGCCTACTGTACAAAGCCTCATAAATCTCCATCTGAATAGTTTCTTGAAAACTATTACTGTATGCAAACTCTACAAGAGGTATTTGATTCTCCCAAGAACCTCCAAAATTCAGGATGCATGCTCGAATCATGTCCTCAAGCACTTGAATCGTACGCTCGGACGAGCCATATGTCTGGGGATGGTAAGTTGTACTCAGAAGTACCTGTGTACCCAAATCTTTCTGAAGCTCCTTCCAGACCCGAGAAGTAAAACATGATTCCCTGTATGAAACAATGGAGTGTGGAACCCCATGTAGACATAAAATGTCTCAGATGTACAATCTTCCCAGCTCATCAATAATAAAAGTCTCCTTGATCGGAAAGAAGTGAGAAACTTTCATGAGTCTGTCAATAACAACCCAAACTGCATCATTTCCTCAAGGCGACCTCAGCAAACCTATCATGAAATCCATCACGACATCGTACTATTTCCACTCAGGAATAGGTAACTGCTGCAAAATCCCTGCTGGTTATTGATGCTCTGCCTTCACCTGCTGACATGTGGAACACCTCATGAAAAACCCAGCAACATATCTCTTCATACATGTCCACCAATACTGATGGTGTAGATCACGATACATCTTCGTGACACCAGGATGAACTGCCCAAACTGAGGAATGAAAGTCTTGCATCAGCTCCTCGTGTATTCCTTCTGGCACCCATACGCACCCATGAAAACGCAAGATCTCATCCTTGCCTACTTTCCATCTAGGAATAGGGTCCTCTCCTAACACACCTTCCCATAAGACCTGGTCTTCTGAATCTAATAGATGCCTCATTCGTACTCAATCAAGAAGAGTAGAGGTAACAGCTACAGAAGATAGAAATGTCTTCCCTTGTCTGTCGTGCACCTCCAAATGCATCTCAGAGAATAGATCCATTAGTTGTCGCTCACTGCTGGCCTCCTGAACTGCCTTTATATGAGTCCTCCTACTCAGTGCATCAGCCACTGCGTTGTCTTTTCCAGGCATGTCGGAAAGCTCAAATTCAAAAGACAGAAGGTACTCAACCTACCTTCGCTGTCTCAAATTCAGATCGCACTGAGTTAAGATATACTTGAGACTTTTTTGGTCAGTGAAAACCACAAAATTCTCTCCCATAAGATAATGTCTCAAAAAAACGTAAGGCATGAACAACTGTAGCCATCTCGAGATCGTGCGTCGGGTAATTTCTCTTATGTGACATCAACTGTTGAGACCCGTACGGAACGACTCCTTCTCCCTACATAAGCACAGCTCCCAGCCCGATACCTGATGCATCACAGTATACAATATAGATTTTTCTCGGCTCTAGAAATACTAGTATCGGTGCTGAAGTCAACCTCCCTTTCAGCTCCTAAAAGGATGACTCACAAGAATCTGACCACAAGAACCTTACGCCCTTCTTAGTCAAACCCATCAGTGGTGCTGCTAAATGTGAAAAGTTCTGTATGAAGCGTATGTAGTAACCAACCAGCCCTAGAAAACATTGTACCTCAAAGGAGTTCTTCAGTTGCTCCCAGGAAACTACTGCTCTCACTTTTTCTAGGTCTACTGACACTCCTGTCTCTTAGATAACATGACCCAATAAGTGAATTTGGTTCATCCAGAAGTGGAATTTTGAGAGCTTAGAATATAACTGATGCTCTCTTAGTGTACTCAAAACGATCTCAAGATGGGTAGCATGGTCGTGTCGAGTGTGAGAGTACACCATGATATCATCCACAAAGACTACCATGAAAGAATCTAAGTATGGATGGAACACTCAGTTCATCCTTGCCATGAAAATTGCAGGTGCGTTCGTGAGACCGAACGGCATAACCACATACTCGTGTAGACCATACCTAATTCAGAAGGCTGTAAGAGGTATATTAGATGGTCTAATGTGCAATTGATGGTAACCGGATCTCAAGTCAATCTTTTAGAACACCCGGGCTCCTCGAAGTTGATCAAATAGATCATCAATCCTCGGAAAGGGATATCGGTTCTTGACCGTCAATTGGTTCAACCTCCGATAATACACACAAAGCCTGAGGGTACCATCTACCTTCTTCGCAAACAAGATAGGAGAACCCTAAGGAGAATTATTGGGTTGGATGAAACCCTTCGCCTGCAACTCCTCCAACTACTTCTGGAGCTCCTACAACTCAGGCGTAACCATCCTATAAGGAGGAATGGACACTAGTGTTGCTCCTGGAACAATCTCAATAGAAAAGTCCACCTCTCACTCCAGAGGAAAACCTGAAAAGTCTTCTGGAAAGACATCCCTGAAATGATCCACCATTGGAGGAAAGTATATCTGTGAAGTCCCCTGGTCATCCAGATATAGACTAGCAATCTGGGTTGTAACTCCTCCCAAACCATAATGCACAGGTCCTGCTCTGCTCACCTAGACATCCCATTCACCCTTATGAAGAAACAATCTGCCCTCTAGTGATGTGAAACTCACCCTATGGCAGACAATAAGCAAGAGAAGTAGCAAACAAGGAAGTACTCAACAGTAAACATTCCTACAGTTTCAAAGCATTCAAAAACCACATATCAAGTAAGTAGATAATCACAAACATGTAACCCTCTGGGATGTTCATAGCCTAAACCCCTCTGGTCCTACCTAGAAAACACAAGTAACCCTCTGGGAAGTCCACACAGTCTAACCCCTCTGGTTCAATTTTTGCACAGACTCTCTGAGGAAGCACTCACCATCAATTCCCCCTATAGTCTAGTATCAGTAACTAAAAGGTGCTCTGGAGAATCACTTATGTCTAATTTCTCATGTGTCCTGTATAGAGGAACTATAGAAACTCTGAGGAAGCACTTACGTCAATTTCCCCTATGGTCTCACATCGTAACAGTAAAAAAAAGACACTCTGGAGAAGCCCTTATGTCCATTCTTTCTATGGTCTACTACATCAGGTTCTCACGGACCTGTGTAAGTCAAAAGAGCACATCAATGCAAAGCGACCAAAGTAAACCTCAAGAACTACATGACTAACTAGTCTACAGCACAACAGCATGTCAGATAATAAACACTCTATCCTATAATACTAGACATGGGAAACAAACAAGGCAGCCTAACAGGCTAAGCAAGACCAAACGGTCATAAACAAAACATACATGGAAAACACTTCCAAAGCATATAAATCAACCCAATTCACATTCAATTAACCTCTATTCAATCATACAAGCATAGCAAGCAACTAATAGGGCTACAACAGTAAACACACAATAACCCGTTCAAGGGTATTGGGAAATTTTGCACATATAACTCATAGAATTTCTACAAAAAGGCACAAACCACCTACCTAGGTGTTGTATGATCGCTATACGTGAACATAAAGCCTTGAATCTCCCAAGAACACCATGGATCTACAAAAACGCTAAAAACGCTCAACTAAGGACAACTCTTGAAAGAAGAGGAATCAGGAAATGAAGTTCTTGAAGAAGAAAGATCTTATCGTGGTGATCCCAACGCAATCAACGAAGGTCAAATCAGATAACAGATGCTAGATCAGGGGATTAGGGAAGAATCGTGGTTGTACGGTTTCTCCTGGATGAACCAGACCTAGATAGAGATGGTTATGTCCATAAGACGCGACCCCATTACGTTTAATGAAAAAAAAGTACATGGTATGTACTTTTGAGGTACACAGTGTGTACTTTCCCTTATTGAGCCCCGCTTTAGGTGGCCTCCAGGTCACCACACATGGCGGTGTGCATAGCCATTACACAGCCAGCACATGACTACCTGCAATAACTGAGTACACGATGTGTACTCATAAAGTACACGGTGTGTACTCATAAAGTACACGGTGTGTACTTCAAAAAATTCCAGAAACTCCTCTTTTCGTCAAAACACCAAAAAATGAAAACATACCTGAAAAGAAGATTCGGGTTCTTACAGCCATCACTATGGCGTGCCGCCTGCTGTCAGCGCAGTCAACGTTGTTCGGTTTCTTCCATGTTTTCCGCAACGCCTACGGGTGTTGCCACCTCCACGCCGCCGTCGGTTTCCACCACCGTCGTGCCGGTGGTGTCGCGCTAGCGGTGCTTCCGCAAGCCCCCGGCGAAGCTCCGATGGTCTGATTTTCTTCCCATATGCACCAATGGGCCTCCCGGGATTCCTCCTACACTGTGTGTACCTTGGTTTTTCCTTGCCGTCATGTTGCTTGATCACCCATGAAGAATGCAACCAAATCAAAATCGATAGATGGTTCGGGCCTTGTTCGGTTTGACCTGCGCCCTCCGCATTAGATTTATAACATGGGAAGAATTTATACATCATCAAGAGAAGATGAATTATAAAAATATTAGAATAAAACAAAACCCCTACTTAAACATGTTGGATTCGTTGAAGACAAAGGAGGAGAATCCTTTGTTCGAAGATGTTCGTCGGCGTTCATTATCGCTCGTCGATGTCCAGTTCAAATCCTCAATGGCATCGTCAAATCTCCATTATTCATTGGAGGAAGTCATCGTCGGCGTTTCATTAGATCTTTTTCTTGTAGCTCTCCCAAAACCCATGCCAAATGTTTGATTAAATAAAAGAAAAGGAACCACCTACGTTGTGTTCATTAATAGGGTTCATTAATGAACCGTAATTAATGTTCCATTAATCTTATGAGCATCATGGTTACACAACCAAAAGATTGTGTCAATAAAGAGCTCTCAATCAAAGCCTGACGTTACGATGTGGTCCCACCACCGTCACTCAATGGTTGCAAAAAAGAATAAAATAACAACTTTAGTTATTTTATTATTATTTTTCTGAAAGTCTGAAAAATAACTTTTTCGTCCGACTATTTTCGAACAAAGTTAAGATTCACCTAAGCGAATACCACCACTTTGAACTCAACAGTGCCCTTGGATTTTTAATCCAAGCACTGGTTCAAATGATATAAATTTACATCTACACATTTACTAAACGTACCTTAAAAAAAGTTCAAAATTATTCTTCGGGCTCTTTGTGTCTCGGAATCACGTGCCGTCAATTTTCCTAGACTTGTCATAATTTCATATAATTTTAAAAAAATACAAAAATTCTGGGTCTTTACAGTAGTTGATAAAATTTTATTTAAATATAATTTATTTGTCATGAATTTTTCTATTTTATAAATTATAAACACTGATGTTACTTTTTCATTTTTCATTTCATGATGAACTTCATGAGAAAGAGATATGGGGTTCTTTTATCCTTGAGGGTAGGATGGACATCCTAGCCACTGCTTTAAGAAAGGAAAAACACCTCGGTCGTGTTAGAGGATGCCGGGTGGGTGTTAGTATTCGGAAAGTTTTTTGTCAGAGTAAGCAATCAAGAGACCGAGAAATAGAATAATTAAAATTCGAGATGAAAGATATGAAACAATCTATGGGTGATCAAATTCAAGCAGTCGTGTAGTAGGCTTTGTTAGAACACTTGACAAGACAGTCACAGTCTGTGTAGCCTTCCCAGCCTTCCCAGTCTGCTCAGCCGATTGTGCAGCCTCTACAACCATCCCAGCTGGACTACCCTGCCCAATCTGCCTACTTTGATCCTCCACCTCCTTGCTCAGACCAAATCGTATACTATGAGTTGTTTATTGGAGATCCTTATATACATATTTTTGTGTTAGGACTAGTGCATTTTTTGGGGAATTTTGTACATCATCAGCCTATGCAGATGAGTCAGGTTAGAGTATCAGTACTTGATATTATTGATCTTAATGCTCTACTTCCATTTCCTACTAAGGATATTACCATAGTTGGGGATTTTTTGGGTCATTTTTTACCTTGGTAAACTGGTCTTCTTTTTTATATTTCATATGAGGTATGAATTATTTTAAATATTAATTACATATGATTGAAAATTACATATAATGTTTTCTGAAATTTAACTTATAAAAGATTATCTGAAAGAAAAAGAAATTGCACAAATGAAACAAAATGTTCAGAAACAATCAACTATAGATACTTCTGATATTTCTTATGGGATACAAAGATTATCTTGAGCTTCTTATTCCTTGAATAATATCTATGAGTTTTGGATGACTTCTGATATATCCGAAAGAAATTATCCATTGAGATTACTCAAAGAATATATTATGCATCTAGTTTATTTTGAAGAGCTCAACATGAATGTGTTGTAGTTGATTTCCATGTAAGTAAATTGACGTTTGAATTTTTATTTCTTTAATAAAAGATGGTTTAAATTGAATAACTATATTTCCTTTTTAAATTAAGTGTTTATACAAGATTCTTATACTAAATTAAAGCACATACATTTACAGTTTTATAGATCCATAATACATTTCCATGGAAGTGTAACATGTGAACAATCCTAATAGAGTTGCATATATATTTGAGAGATTATCACATACGGAGATTGTGTGTTGGTTTTTTCCATTTCTTGATAAGTAAGAATAGAAACATAATTATGAACTAAAGATCATTATGTTCGGAACCTTCCTGATTGGCGCACTGCGTAACAGCTCCTCAATTAGAGCACCACACAATTTCTATATTAATGAGGTGTTTTTTAATACAGTCTAAGACCGCATGAATTAATTCATGCGATGACACACTTTTGACACAGAGACATTATTTGACATGGATTCTTTTTCCTATATAAGGATACAGTGGAAAGGAATTTCAACACACCAACACCAACAACACTAAGAGAAAATCCCATTTGGTGATCACATTTCTTTGATGACCATATTTTTTTCTCTCCGTCTTTGATTCACTGCTTTTATTATTGAGTATTACTTTTTATATCCCTTCCATTTTTGGGGATTCTCTACCGTGTATCTCTTAATTTTAGTGGATTCCTCTTTCTGGACTAGGTCCCATGGTTTTTCCCTTTTTGGGTTTTCCATGTAAAAATTTCTCATGTCAAATTTATTTTCTGCACATTTGATTTCAGGTCGTTGCGCATCCATTTTTATTTGGAGGGAAATATTTTATTTCTGCTACATGTTTGTTTTTTCGATTGTTTGTGCATTCATCACTTTGTCGATCTTTTCCAACATCTGGAATCATAGGTTTTGGTTTTTTATTTCATATTTATTATGGAGTCCAATTACAGTCAGATGATTTTGTTGAATGGTACCAACTACCATATGTGGCGACTTAAAATGAAGGATCTGCTTTTTTTCAAGAAAATTCATCTTTTAGTGTTTAGTACCCAGAAGCCAGAAAGGATGTAAGATGAAGAATGGGTGCTCGAGCATGAGATGGTTTTGTGGATTCATTCGCCAATGGCTCGAAGACAATGTGATGAACCACATTGTCAACATCTCTCATGCTAGAACTTTGTGGGAGAACCTTGAGATGACCTAGGCTTCCAAGATAAGAAACAATAAATTGTTTATTCTTAAAAAAATGATTAATTTGAGGTACAAAGAAGGTACATATATTTCTGAATATTTAACTGAATATCAGGGATATTTTGATTAGTTGTCTGGCATGGGTATCAATTTTGAAGATGAGGTTTTAGCTCTTTTGCTGCTTAACACTTTACCCGATTCATGGGAGAATTTACGTGTTACTCTAACCAGTTCTGCTCCTAATAGTGATGTGGCATTTAGTTTTTTCAAGTCTGATGTTTTAAATGAAGAGGTCAGGTGACACACTCAAGATAAATCTTCTTTAGAGATTTTAGTCACAGAGAATAGGGGGAGAAGCCTAGACCAGGGACATAATAGTCAAGGTAAGAGAAAAGGAAGAAGTAAATCCAGATCAAAGCAGATATATTTTGAATGCCATTATTTTGGTAAGAAGGGGCATGTTAAGAAGTTTGTTATCAGTTGAAAAGATAAAACAAATTGAAGGAAAATTCACAGAAGAAAAATGGCGATAGAGATGATCATATCACCACCGCTACATGGGGTGATCTTGTTATTATTTATGACTGCATTAACATTACTTCTGATGATTATTACTGGGTTGTTGATAGTGGTTCCTATTTTCACATGACATCGATGGAGTTCTTTACATCTTACAACTCAGGTAATTTTAGGATTTTAAAGATATGCAACGATGGTCATGCTGACGTTGTAGGCATCAAGACTGTTTTTTTAGTGACCAGTATAGGAAGTAAGCTAATTTTGAAGAATGTTCGACATGCACCGTAGGTTCTCTTGAATCTTATTTCTACTAGCATTCTTGATGATGAATGGTTTATCAGTACTTTTGGTGATTTTCAATGGAATATTTCCAAGGGATCTTTGATTGTGGCTCTAGGGATGAAGCAGTCAGGTTTGTATTAGTCTAGAGCTTCTATTTCTTATTATACTTATTGTGTTGTTGAGTGTAGTGTTTCGTCCAAGTTGTGACATAAGAGGATCAGTCACATTAGTGAGAAAGGTCTTGGTTGTTTGGACAAGAAAAATATTATTCCATATTTGAAGAGTGTAAAATTGGACACATGTGATCATTGCTTGGCTAGAAAATAGAGTAGAGTGAGTTTTAGCAGTCATCCTTCACATAGGAAGTCACAGGTACTTGAATTAGTACATTCTGGCGTTTTTTTTTCTTTAAAATTTAAGACCTTTAGTGGCGGTCTTTATTTTGTGACATTTATTGATGATTACTCACAAAAGATATGGGTTTATGTTTTGAATGCCAAAAGTTAGGTGCTCAGTGTTTTTAAGAAATTTCATGTTTCTACTGAGATGGAATCATGAAAGAAATTGAAATGTATTTGCACTGACAATGGGGGAGAGTATTGTGGTCTATTTGATCATTATTGCAGGTAGAAAGGTATTCGGAATCAGACGACATCACCAATGAAACATCAGCTGAATAGTGTAGCTGAGCAGATGAACAAGGATTTTTTGGAAAGAGTTCATTGTTTTCTTTCGGAAGAAAAGTTTCCTAGACATTTTTGGGGTGAGGCTTTACTTACTACTGCTTATATTATCAATTTATCACTTGTGGTTGCTTTGCATACAGACACTCCTGAAATATTTTGGTATGGAAAAGATATCAGGAACAATCATTTGTGTGTGTTTTGTTGCAAGGATTTTGTTCATGTTCCTAGAGATGAGAGATCCAAGATGGATGGTAAGACACACCAGTGTATTTTTATTGGCTATGGACACGATGAGTTTGGGTACAGGTTCTATGATCCTATTTTGAAGAAAGTTGTCAGAAGTCATGATGCAGTGTTTAAGGGGGATCAAGCTATTGTGGACATTGATAAGGTAGAAAAACCTACTTCTTTAACTTATGATGGTTTTGTCAGTCTTGAGCCAGGTTATGATTCATATTTACCTCATATTGTTGATTCTGATGATCATGTTGATGTACAGAATGATTCTCAAGTTGAACAGGTTGGATTTGATATTTTCAATGCACCTTTTGTTTCTAATGATCTGGTTTCATGGGTTATTAATGAACCTGCAGTTCCACTCTGAAAGTCATCTCGACATCGCACTGTTTCTACTTGATATTCACCTGATGAGTATGTGATCCTTGCTGAAGGGGGAGAACCAGAATCTTTTTACAAGGCAATGGAAAGTGAACAGAAAGATAGATGGGTTGCAGCAATGGATGACGAGATGACATCATTGCATGACAACCACACTTTTGAGCTGGTGAAATTACCGACAGGAAAGAGCGCTTTGCAAAATCGGTGGATTTATTGGATTAAGAATGACGAATCCAATTATGTTCTAAGGTATAAGGAAAGGTTAGTGGTTAAAGGATCCCGTCAAAAGAAAGGTATTGATTTTGATGACATTTTCTCACCTGTTGTCAAAATATATTCCATTCAGGTTGCTCTTGGTTTGGCTGCTAGTTTGGATCTATAGATTGAGAAGATGGATGTGAAAACAGCTTTCCTCCATGGAGATTTAGAGAAGGAGACTTATATGAAGCAGCCATAGGGTTTTGTTGAAATAGGTAAAGAAAATCATGTCTACAGGTTGAAGAAGAGTTTATATGGTTTGAAGCAAGCATCGAGGCAGTGGTATAAGAAGTTTGAATCTATCATTTCTCATCAGGGTTTCCGGAAGACATCTTCTGGTCATTGTGTTTTTGTTCAGAGATTTACTGATGATGATTTTATTATACTATAGATTTATGTTGATGATATGCTCATTTTTTTCCATGATACTTCTAGAATTGACAGATTGAAGAAGGATCTTTGTCAGTCTTTTGCGATGAAAGATTTGGGGACAACATGACAAATTCTTGGCATGACAATCTCTCGTGACAGGAAGGCCAAAAAAATTTGGTTATCTCAGGAGAGATACATTGAGAAGGTTCTTCAGGTATTTTATATGGATAGAGCTAAAATAGTTAGTACTCCTCTTGATTTACATTTTAATCTCAGTACTAGTCAGACATCTTCTACTGATGAAGAGAGAGGGTAGATGCAACAAATACCTTATTCATCTGTCGTTGGTTGTTTGATGTATGATATGGTATGTACTAGACCTAATATAGCTCATGTAGTTGGTGTGGTCAGACGTTTTCTATCAAATCCAGGTAGAGATCATTGGAGAGAAGTGAAGTACATTTTTCGTTATCTTCGTGGTACTTCTGATCTGAGATTATGTTTTGTAAAAGGGGAACCTATGATGTGTGGATTTACAGATTTATATATGGTAGGAGATATCGATTCGAGGAAGTCTATTTTGGGCTATTTGATCACCTTTGCAGGGGGAGCTGTATCTTGGCAGTCTAGATTGCAAAGATGTGTTGCTTTATCTACCACAAAGTCAGAGTTTATTGCAGCTACTGAGGCGTGAAAAGAATTATTGTGGATGAAAACTTTTATTCTAGAGCTCAGTTAAAATCAGGACAGGTATGATTTATTTTTTAATAGTCAAAGTGCTATTTGTTTGGGAAAGAATTCCACTTTTCATGGAAGGTCGAAACATATCGATGTTCAATATCATTGGATCTGTAACGTCATTGATTCAAGATAGTTAGAGCTTGAGAAGATCCACACTGATGATAACGGGGCAGGCATGTTGACCAAGAGTTTACCCAGAGGAAAATTTGAGACTTGCCGACTGATTGCAGGGCTGGCGGTGATCCCCACTTAAGTCAGAGGGGGAGTTTGTTGGGCGCCTTTCTGGTTGGTGCACCGCATAACACCTCCTCAATTGGAGCACCACACAGTTTCTCTATTAAGGAGGTGTTTTTAATGCGGGCCAAAACCGCGTGAATTAATTCATGCGGTGACATGCTTTTGACGTAGAGACATTATTTGACGTGGATTTTTTTCCTATATAAGGAGGCAGCAACAAGGCATTTCAACACACCAGCACCAACAACACTGAGAGAAAATCATATTTGGTGATTTCCTTTCTTCGACGATCATCTTTCTTATTCTCCGTCTTTGATTCTATGCTTTTATTCTTGATTATTACATTTGAGATTGCTTCCATTTTTGGGGAGTCTCTACCGTGTATCACTTGATTTTAGTGGATCCCTCTTTCTGGACTAGATCCCGTGGTTTTTCCCTTTTTGGGTTTTCTACGTAAAAATTTCTGGTTTCAACTTTCTTTTCTGCACATTTAATTTTGGGTCGTTGTGCATCTATTTTTATTTGCAGGGAAAGATTTTATTTCCGTTGCGCGTTCACTTTTCGATTGTTTGTGCATTCATCGCTTTGTCGATATTTCCCAATACATTATAATGTCATTAATTGTGAACTTTTTGTATTGTAGGGGGCATTAGATGTTAGGTATATTTTTTGCAAGTGAATGCACCTTATATTGGTTTTTCTCTTTATTAGGGAGTGTTTGTAAAAGATTTTCCACCTTATTAGACAGGTAAGATTTATTGTTTTTCATAGGGTCACTATGTTTAATTCACATTGTTTATACAAGTATTATTAGTGTATATATATAAAAATGCAGTTCATGGAAAAAAATTAACAAAGAATACATGTCGATAAAGAAACTAAATGCAGTCCAATATGTGAAAGTAAAGGTAATTATTTTTTATATTAGATATTATTATTATTTTTTGATATATATATATATATATATATATATGTTTTTATTATCAAGTTAATGATTTATAACCATAGTGTCATCGTCAACAAGGATATGTTGAATGTGGTTATTATGTTCTATGATTCATGTACAAGATAATCACAACTGGGGTAACTACTGAATTTGATAAGGTTAGTTATATTAATTAATTTATATTTTCTGTCATAGTAATCTATTTTTTAATCTCATATCATTCAATGTTATTGTAGACATTCAATGATGACCGGTCTTATACCCAAACTGAACTCACCCACCTTCAATCTTCATTTTCGAACTATTTAAGGTATATATATTCTAATGTCTATGAATAATATCACGTTTTCTTAATAACATGTATTCAAAAAACTAATTCTTTTGTTATAATAGGTGTTCAAATATAATGATATCAAATGAATGCTTTAACAATAACCAACAATGACCATGTTGTAAATTTCAGGTTTGCGTTTTTTAATTCTACTTTATAGTACAAATGTGTAGATAATCTTTTGATTAACTACATAAAAAAATGTAAGTTTTTATATATTTTTAGTTAATGATAAATTTTGTTTGATTATTGTATACTGTGTTTTTATTATAGGAATTTTGATTATTTTGGAAGTGTAATATTTTAAATTTTCTAAAAAAATTAACTTTCAGCGTCGGTTTTTATGACAACCGACGCCAAATCATTTTTTTTAAAAAAATACAGCCAGTTTTTTGCGTCGGTTTTAATGTAAACTGACACCGAAAACTGGCCGTATGTGTTTTTTTGTGTCGGTTTGTTACAAATTGATGCGGAAAACAAGCTAGTGCTGGATTTTCAGTGTCGGTTTTTATAGAAACCGACGTCGAAAATCTTTTTATTTATTAAACTGGTGTCGAAAACTCAGCCTAGTATCATTTTTGTTGTCGGTTTTTTAAAACCGACGTCGAAAAGTATATTTGTTACGTTGCCTCTATAGATTTCGGTTAAAAATGACGTTAAAAACAAAAAAAACCGACATTAAATCTAGTTTTTGCACTGGTGATTATGTCTCTCTTTCAAACTCTTGTAGAGTTTACATGAATTTTTTTTGTGAAGTATGCACATTTCAATTCATTATTGAGATTCTTTGATTTATTTTGAAGGGTTTGTGGATTTTTGTTTTAATTGTTTCTGTGATTGATATCTGGTATTTCTAATGATCACATTCAAACGGGATTGCATGTGGGAGGAGATTGGGGACTAAGACCGTCTCCTATTGCGTGGTTTACTGGAAAATCCAGTACACCTTAGATGTTGACGCGTGTTTAAAAAAATGATAGCCATCCAAGTGTAAATTATAAAAAACAGATTGTCAGAATTTTTACAAAAACTCATTTCTACCCTCCACTTTTATCAATGCCATACAGCTATAATGCATTATAAAAAATTGTAACCCATTGAAAAAACATATCTAAAACATATAAAAAAACATTTCAAAAAATAAAAATGCAGAATAATAAAATGCTATTTTAAATGCTATAAAAACGCTATAAATTACAAAAAAAATAATAACATATAAAAAATATAAAAAACGCATATATATAAAAAAACATAAAAACATTATTCAAAACATAAACATATCAAAAACAAAACATATATACAAAAAATGGTGATATAAATTACTAATTAAAACATATCAATTTATAAAAAAACAATAACAATGAAAAATATAAATTTCCTATAAATTATTATTTTTTAAAAACATTTTAATTTTTTATTTCTTAAATAATGTTGTAAACAACTATTAATCTTTTCATGTTTAAAAATTATTTTTTATGAAAAAAATTAAAAATATGCACTTAGAAAAATATAACATAACATTACTACATTAAAAAGTTTTCTAAAAATATTGTTTGAAAAAAATAAAATTTTCTCAAATAAAGAGAAACTCATTATTTTATAAATGTATAAACATTTTTATGCTATAAATTTTTAAAGGCATAAAAATAATATACTTTATAATGGAACTAAAAATAAAAAATACCAATTTGAAGAAAAAATCACATTTTTATTTAAAGGGAAAAATGTCAATGAAGAATTCCCATTATAAAAAACAAAAAAATAATAAAAAATAAAAGGTGAAAATGTAAATTAAATTTTAATGAATGTATTTATATTAAATGAAATTACATATAATATGTATTAAATTTTTTAAATAAATTTTATAAAAATAATATAATTTACTATTTAAAAATATATACAATACATGAATAAAAATGTAAATAAAATGTACATATTTAAGAAGTTCCAGTAAAGGTTCTTGTGGAAGTTCCAGTGGAGGTTCCAGTGAAAGTTTTAGGGGAGGTTCTAGTGGAAGTTTCAATGAAGGTACCAGTTTCAGTGGAGGTTCCAATAGAGGTTCTGGTGGAGGTTTTAGTGGAGGTTCTAGTGGAGGTTTCAGGTTCCAGTATAACTTCTAGTGGAGGTTCCAGTGGAGGTTCTAGGTTCCAGTGGACATTCTAGTGGAGGTTTCAGTGGACGTTTTAGTGGAGGTTTCAGTAGAGGTTCGAGTGGTAATTCTAGTGGTGGTTCTAGTGGAGGTTCCAGGTTCTAGTGGAGGTTGTAGTGAACGTTCTAATAGAGGTTTCAGTGGAAGTTACAGTGGAGGTTAGAACAAAAGTTCCAGTGGACGTTCCAGTGGAATTTCCAAATGAAGTTTCAATGGATGCAACATAATACAACAAAAGTATATATTTATAAAACTATAGAATATATTAATAAAAATTAATATTTAACAAAATATATTTATATTAAATGCAATTAAATATAATATATGTATTATATTTTATTCAACATCTATACTAATAACAATTATAAATCTATTAAGTGGAATTTTCAGTGGAGGTTCCCATGGAAGTTTCAGTGGAAGTTCTAGTGGAGGTTCCAATGGATGTTCCAGTGGAGGTTCCAGTGGAGGTTCCAATGGAGATTCCAATACAGGTTCCAGGTTTCAATGAAAGTTCCACTGGAAGTTTCAGTGTAGGTTTTAGTGGATGTTCCAGTGCAGGTTCCAGTGGAAGTTCTAGTGGAGGTTCCAGTGAAGGTTTCAGTGGAGGTTCGAGTGGAACTTCCAGTGGAATTTCCAAATGAAGTTTCAATGGATGTTCTACAATACAACAAAAGTATATATTTATAAAACTATAGAATATATTAATAAAAATTAAATTTTAATAAACATATTTATATTAAATGAAATTATATATAAGATATGTAACATATTTGATTCAATATCTATACAAATAACAATTATAAATCTATTAAGATGAAGTTTCAGTGGAGGTTCCCGTGGAAGTTTCAGTGGAGGTTCCAGTGGAGGTTCCAGTGGAGGTTTCAGTGGAGGTTCCAGTGGAGGTTCCAGGTTCCAGTGAAAGTTCTAGTGGAAGTTTCAGTGCAGGTTCCAGTGGAGGTTCTAGTGGAGGTTCCAGTGGAAGTTCCTGTGGAAGTTCCAAATGAAGTTTCAATGGATGTTCCATAATACAACAAAAGTATATATTTATAAAACTATAGAATATATTAATAAAAATTAAATTTTAATAAACATATTTATATTAAATGCAATTATATATAATATATGAAATATATTTTATTCAACATCTATACTAATAACAATTATAATTCTATTAAGAGAATGTTTCAGTGGAACTTAAAACGAAAATTCCTATGATACTTCCTCTGGAACATTCCGGTGTGAATTAGAAACTTACACTGATCTTCAATGAAAACTTTCACTAAAAATATCAAACAGATAACTCAAAGAAAGTCTTCATAAAATTTTTAATGATTCTACTAGAAACTTTATAGCGAAGTTTTGTAAAAAACTGTTTTTTAAAGACAAATTATTTTTTCTTTTTTAAATGGCAAAAATCTTTTTTACACAAATATTTCCTTTAATTTACAGTAATAATTATATTTACAATACAATAAACTCAATATTCTTTCTTGCATTAAAAAAAACTATATGACTTTAAAGATACTAAAGAAAATATATTAATTTACTCCTAAATGATTAAAAAGTCTATTTTTATCATATGTGTTTTAGTTCAAGACCAATATACCCCTTGTTTCAATGGTGTCAACATGGGAGACTAGTGATGGATGTTCGATTATTTCAAGGAATTGGATACAATAAAATCCCTGTGCCTTGAAATTTTTTGAGATTATAAAATCACTTTATTAATTGGGACGTCACATCGGATCTTGTAAACGACGAAGACAGTGCTTGCAGTTCAACTCCCGGACTCCAGGTCCTCACCGTGCAGCAGCTGCATCCACTCATGGAAGCTTTCGCCGTCACCGCCGTCAACGGGGAAGCGCAACGCACCATCTCCGCCGTCTACGACGGAGGATACCAACTGACGCCATGCAAGATCTCCATCCTCACCCTCCGCCGCCTCTCCCACCACTCCACCGCCGGGGAACCAAACCCCGCCATCGTCGCCGTCGACGATGGCCGTCATTAAATCACGCCATGCAAAATCGCTCGTACCATCTGTCCCAGATCCCGCCACCTCCCCTCCCGTTAGGCTGCAAGGAGCCTCGCTTCCCGACGCTTCCCCGCCGTCGACGGGGAACCCAATCGCTCCGTCAACGGTGGACAGAAAATCAGGCCAAGCGGGATCGCCCCCGCCCGCCTCGGCGCCGGACCCCGGCACCCCTCCTGACAAGCCACGGCAAGAGTCGCCATCGGAGGCCCGGCTCGTACCCGACGTGGGGACGCCGTGACCGAAGACGCGAATCGGCCTGGGGCAGTACACCTTCGTCAGCCCGTCGCTCCTCGCACCCTCTCTACTGCCGCTAAGCGGCGGCGGGATGTGGCGGGGATGAGGAGGGGGGATTCCGGCGGCGCGCTTGCGGAGGTGGGTGTTCCAGTGGTTCTTGATCTCGTTGTCGGTGCGGTTGGGGAGGCGGCGGGCGATGAGGGACCAGCGGTTGCCGAGGAGGGAGTGGAGGCGGAGGATGAGGTCTTCCTCGTCGGGGGTGATGCCTCCTCGCTTTATGTTGGGGTTCAGGTAGTTCATCCACCTCAGCCGGCAGCTCTTCCCGCACCTCAGCAGCCCTGAGGAAGAAGAAGAAGAAGGTGTGGTTGGTTAATGAGGAGAGGATATATCCAGCGGGCAGGCATGGGGCGCCGAGATGATTACCAGCACGTTGGGGGAGAGTGTGCCAGCGGCCGTCGCCGTGAGCCTGGATGAAGCGGGTGAGCAATGCGTCTTCGGAGGGCGTCCATGGTCCTCTGTTCAACCCCACCCTGGAGCAGCAGGGAGCCCTCCCCATTAATGCGCCCGCGTCTTCTCCCTCCACGCCTGTCGGCCCGTAAAATAAACGTGGGGCTCAGCTGCGGGTCAAACCGCGCGCGTAATACTCATTTGGAGACGTCTCCAGGGGATCTGCAGCACCCCGCCAGCCCCAACCGCCCTTCTCCCCTACTATCTGCCCGTCTCCAAGATGGTTTTTTTTTTCAATTTCCTCAGATTTCTCTTGAGAACCGGAGAAAAAATAATTCAAAAATCATAGAGACGAGAGGTTTCACATATGATTTATAATTAATTTATATAAATAAGAAGAACCTTTTCTTGTAATTATTTCTTTATTGTCGAATCGGTCTACCACTTTGTTGAGAATCCCACACAAACTCCACACATTGGAAGACCACACTCGAGGAAACAAATCATTGGAAGGAATCCTCTAAACTTCAATGTACTAGAAATAGTAAGAAACACTTTCACCCTAATAATCACACTGAGTTGCACTTACTCAAGCCTGTTTACTCCAAACTCACACAAACATCCGACTACAATTATGTAAGAGAGAGTAAGTAAAGAACTCATAGGTTTTCTGTGGTTCAGACATTCATCATGCATCCAAGGGAGAAAACATTGCACAGTTTGATTTCAATGGAAGTACAAACTTAAAATCACGATGACTAAGAAGCAGGACCGGCCCGGTAAATTATGTTGCCCAAGACTGCCTATGAAATTTTGCCCTAAAATGTATTAAGAGCTACAGTGAAATGGTGAATTTTTTGCCCTTGGTTTTGTATTTTTTTTCTTTGATTGCCTGTTGCCCTAGCCCGGGGGCTCTCTGGGCTTGCCCTAGGGCCGGCCCTGCTAAGAAGCCACGTGGATCACTAACACGTACAATCATTCAACCCCTCAAGAAAGTGACTTCATCTCTTTTGTAGTGGGTCCAACCCGATCATCCAGTTGCACCAACATCCTACAATTGCATTGTGCAACTACAGATCACCAATCACCAGTATGACAACAATGTTCCCAACACTTCACTCTTTTCCTGCCAATATCATGATAAATGTGACGCAAATGCAGACATTGCCTCCTTCCAGTGATCGCAACACCAAATGAATTTTTGATGGACTGAACACTATACTGCACCCATTGAAAATTCCAAATTTATGGCAACCTCACTTCTATCCTGCTAAAGACCGTTAATGCAAGGACTTGAACCCAATTGCCTAGAGTCAATGCCTTATTTTATTAAATTAGCATATAAACAAGGAATATGCATCCCCAAAGACCCAGTAGTTTAGTAGCATTGGAAATAAGATACATACACAAGATAAGTATTACAACTTGAAACGAAAAACAACATAGAAATTCCTTTAATAACATTCATAACTCCTAGGTTATTTAAGCATGTCATTCATAATAAAAATCTTTATGTAATGAGAAAATGAAACATTCAAAAGGGGTGAGCTCAAACACTCAGTAAGGGTAAACAATACATCAGAAGATATCATAAACATAAACATTAGGCATGGTGAATAACTAAAAACACATGCCTTTAAAAATAATAAACTTGAACACATTATGAAAGGAATAACAGTTGAATAAATATTGTCATAATAAAACATAATCATGAGTATTCTACTAGTTGAATAACCACATGAACTATCAATACTATTTTCATAATGAGGGAATTCATAATGCGGGACATCATAATCATACCATCAAGGCCTCGTACCAAGACCATAAATAATCATTTTGTCAAGGCCTTGTGCCAAGACTGCAGTTTGTCTCATGAGACCTACCGATGCACCAAGGGGATATCATGGGCCCCACCCGACAATTACTATGTCTAATGCATTCCTTATATGAACGAGGATAAACATAAAAAACATATACATTCATATTGAAACTAATATATAAAATGTAAATAATTTCCCCCGAGCATTAAGCCTAAACACTAACAATTCAGATTAAATTGGTGAATAGTTTTAAGGTAGCACACCCACAACCAAAATTATCATAAACCATTCAATTAAATATGGTAGAAGATATCATAAAATATTAATCCCAATAATACATAAGAATCAACAAGAGTGTTGAAATAGATGAATATACTCTTATAAAATATTCGAGTAATTCTTGAGATAAATACACTTTTACTTTGAAAAAAAGTGTTCTTTTGAAAAAATCTTTGTATAAAACCAAAAGTGAAGTAAGATAATATTTTCATAATAAATCGAGTTATTTTATAAAGATAATGGTTTCCAAAAAAAATTATAGAGTACCCTTGAAAATAGGTAAGAATTTGAGAAATTCTATTGAAACATGATTGTTTATCGGGAAGGAATTTTGAAAGATCTTTTTAAAACATATAACTCCCCATAAATTAAGGCATGATTTTGATTGGAAAACATATATAGATTATTCACACAGAAATTATGAGAATTATATATGAATGAATAAGAATTTAATTGAGGTAAGTAGATAATAAAAGTAACCCGAATGAAAATGGAGGTTCGGGTAGAAAACCCTTACCTTAAGTCCAAAGGTGTTCCTCACTTGATCTTAACGACCTGAATAATAAAATTTAGGGTCATAAATTAATGATTTCAGAACCTCATATAAATTTAATTTATTTATTATAACCTTGTTAGGTTCATTCATGGACTTTTGATGGTTTAAGAGATTCAATTTCATTGTTTGGGAGTGTTTTCTTCTTTGGTTTTCATGACCAGTTTACTTATATTCATGTATGGATAAACATGTAGAATGAGAATGGTTGTCCATAATAAAATTTGTATGTTATTAGTGAGCAATCAAAATATTACATGGTTATAAAATTCATTTGGTTATTGAGAATGAAGATGAATCATTATATAAAACTTTAATGGCAATTATTTGGGTTAATTGGCGGTTCTTGATCACAACAAAATTATTTTGATTTATAAATTAATATCATGCGTATAAAAGGATTTAAAAACCTTAAATAAGTTATAATACATATATTATAGTCTGTTTCAACCATAAAAATGGTTTCATGACCATAATTGAATATGGTAATAGAAATTGAAAACTTGTCATCCTTTAATGTGATAAATTAACACATCTAAGACGGTGTTTTCATTTCTAGTATAAAAGAAGGGGAAAGAAGAGATGATGAATAATTATTACTTTATCATAACAAAATTCCAATACATGTAAGGTAATGGAGTCATCACAAAATTTTAATGAAAGGAGGTGAGGAAATAAAAATAAAAGAAACTTATGAAATTGAAAGAAATTGAATGTGAATTTACCTCTAGAATCCACCTCCTTGAGAATCTCTTTAAGGGAAGGGGTTTTGGTCTTTTGGAAAGACCAAGAGCTCCTAGAAATGGGGAGTGACTAGGTAAGGGTATTTGAGAAGAACCTTGAAGAGCATAAAGGCTTTCAAGAGTGAAGAGAAGAGGGAGTGAGGGGGGGTTATAGTGGAGGAGAGGAGGGTTTTCCCATTATTTTACTCATTATTTTATTATTTTTCCAAAGACAAACAATAGTATTAATTCTTGTGACCAAGAATTGTAATATGTGAATTTGAGTTAGAACCAAGTGTGATTACATCAACCATGATGCTAGGAATAGTTAATCTAACTGATAATGTATATATACGGTAGATTACCGTATTTTACTATTCATAAAAAATTCATGTTTTGTAGAAAAATCCCAAAAAATTCACCATAACCATTTCTCAGTGTGTAGAATTCAAAAATAAACTTAATTTTTTGAAAATAAATTTCTAAATATTATTAATTTAATTTTTAAATAAAATCCTAATTTATTTGAAAAATAATAATTTTAAAACTATAATTCGTTTTATATCACCTTGAAAAATTAATCAAGATATCATTATATTATAACCTTAAGACAATAAAATAATAATTTATTTACTATTCATAAGGGTCATATTAATATTCATATTAATATTCATAAGGGTATGTTATTATTCACTAAAAATTAATTTTGTCTCATCAACCTCCAAATATCTTACTGAATGCAACTGTGTATGTCAATTTTTTGGAAATTCAAATCACAGAGGTGGAAAAATTATGTTTATTGGTCAGGTTATAACAAAGTGGTGTTTTGTAAAGACCCAGTGTTTCATAAATTAAATATTAAATTTATTTTTAAAATCTTGGGGCGTTACATTATCCCCTACTTGAAAAACTTTCATTCTTGAAATTACCAGAATGTTACCTCAAAAAACGATTTGGGTAGTTCTTCATCATAAGCTCACTAGGATCCTATGTTTTCTCTTAGATTTTATGATTTTTCCAAAGTATCTTTACCATTCGAGTTTTCCGATTCCTCAACACTTGTTCTTTAGTGTCCAGAATCTGGATAGGCTCTTTACAGTAAGATAGGTCAGGTTCCAATTCCATACCTTCAGAAGCGAGGACATGCATTGGGTATAGCATGTAATTTCTTATCTATGAGACATGAAACATATTGTGTAATTTAGAAAGGCTAGGTGGAATAGCCAACTGATATGAAACAGCTCCAATTATCTCCAAAATTTCAAAAGGCCATATGTACCTAGGGCTCCGTTTCCCTTTCTTCCCAAATCATATAACACCGTTCCATGGAGATACTTTTAAGAAAACATAATCTCCCACTTGAAACTCCAAATCCTTTGATTATCATCATATTTTTTTGTCTTCTTTGAGATGATTTTACATGACCTTGAATAGTATTTACCTTTCCTGTTGTTTCCTCCACAATTTCTGGGCCCACAAGCTTCCTTTCTCCAACTTCATCCCAACAAGTTGGTGTACGACATCTCTTTCCATACAATGATTTATATGGTGCCATTTGAATACTTGAATGGAAAATATTATTTTAGGAAAACTCTACTAAAGTCAAATATTGATCCCACATACCTTGAAAGTCAAGTGAACATGATCTCAACATGTCCTTTAAGGTTTGGACCATCCTTTCTGATTGCCCGTCAGTTTGTGGGTGATAAGCAGTACTCAATCAATGCTCAGTATCCAAATATTTCGGAATAATTTTCTATAATTTTGATATAAAATATGGATCATGATTAGAAAAAATTGATATAGGTGCTCCATGAAGTCTCACAACTTCATTGACATATAGTATTTCTAGGCGCTCCAGTGTCAAATCCTCCCTTATAGTGAGGAAATGTGAAGATTTCGTAAGTTGATCCACAATTACCCATTTTGCATCATTCATTCTTAAAGTTTTGGGTAATCCCGTGAAAAAAAACCATAGTGATGTCATTCCATTTCTATGTAGGAATAGGTAGAGGTTGCATGACTTCTCTAGGATGTTGTCGTTCATCCTTCACTTGTTGATAGACTAAACATCTTGATACATAATCAGCAAATTACCTCTTCATGTTGTCTCACCATAAATGTTCCTTCAAATCTCTATACTTTTTAGTGCTACCAGGGTGTATAGAGAAATTAGAGCTATGTGAATCATTCAATAACTCCCTTTTAAGCTCAGGTATAGAGGGAACACATAACCTCTTCCAAAATTTAAAAATTCCATCTTCACACATGAATTCATCCAACTTCCCTTCTTTCACAACATTAATTTTCTTTTGTAGGTTCTCATTATCAGGATAAGAGATTTTAATCCTTTATAATAAATATGGTTGGGAAAACAAATGAAAAAGTAGTGATGTTTCACCTTCTTTTATAATTCCTATATCCATCCTCATAAGATCCACGTACAAAGGATCCTTATCAATCCACATTTGGTTGAGAACTCCATGATCCTTCCTGCTCAATGCATCAACTACCTTATTTTCATTTCCTGGGTGGTATTATATGGTACAATCATAATACTTGAGTAGTTTGACCATTGTATTTTCCCCATGTTGAGTTATTTATATGAGAAGATATACTTCAGACTATTGTGATCTATATATATCTCACATCTTTCACCATAGAGATAGTGTCTCCATATTTTTAGAGAAAAGATCACAACAGATAACTCAAGATCATGAGTAGGATAGTTTTTTTCATGAATTTTTAACTACCTTGATTCATAGATAATAACTCTATCATTTTTCATAAGGACACAACTAACTCCTCTCTTTTATGCATTACTATAGATCACAAACCCATCATTCCCCAATGGTAGGGTTAGGATCAAAGCATTCACTAATATCCTCTTAAATTCTTCGAAACATTCCTCACATTATTTTTTCCATATTAACTTAACCTCTTTATGTGTAATCTTGGTCATTGAGTTTTCTAAACAGGAGATGTTCTGAACGGAATGCCGATAATAACCTGCTAAACTAATAAAAATGTGTACCTCAGTTATGTTCGTTGGAGTAGGCCATTATTGAACAACCCTTTTCTTCACAGGATCAACATATATTCCATCCTTAGAGACAATGTGTCCAATAAAGGAAACTAATTGAATCCAAAATTAATACTTGCTAAATTTCCAATATAATTTATTTGTTCTAAGAGTCTTCAGAATAGTTCACAAGTGATTTTTATGATATTCATATATTTTGGAGTATACCAAGATATCCTCAATAACTACCACCAAAAATTCATCAATATATTCCTTGAAAAATCTATTCATTAGTTCCATGAAAATATAGGGTGCATTAGTCATTCCAAAAGGCATTACAGTAAACTCATAATGCCCATACCTGGTTCAAAATGATATTTTTGGAATGTATTCCTTCCTCAAAATCAACTGATGATATCCAGATCGAAGGTCAATCTTTGAAAAATATTGAGATCCATGAAGTTGGTCAAATAAATCATCAATGAAATGTAGGAGATACTTGTTCTTTATTATTATAGAATTTATCTCCTTGTAGTCAATGCACAACCACATAGATCCATCTTTCTTATTGATGAAAAGAATAGAGGATCCCCATGGAGAAACACTAGGGAGAATAAATCCTTTATCACTCAATTCCTTTAGTTGTTTCTTCATTTCCACTAATTCCACATTGGCCATTCTATAATGGGTCTTTGATATGGTCCTTGAATCAGGAATTAAGTTAATGAAAAACTCAATTTCTTACTCTAGAGGATGTCCAGGTAAATCCTATGGAAAGAAATCGACATATTATTTCACAATAGGTATGCCCTATATTTGAACATTCTTTTCCTCACCCATAGTTATTTCATTCCCTTCCTCCCCAATAATTGAATTCAGTACAGTTACTAGGGGTGGATCTAGATGAGAATCAGATGATGATGTTTCTTCCCTAAAGATAAGGGATTCCACATTGTCCTAAAAAATTGTAACCTCCTTCCTCTTGCAACAAATTTTCACACCATGGTTCTAAGTCCAATACATACCGAGGATTATTTCAAATTCAATCATGGGTATGACAATAAAATCAGCAGATAAATCATGTTTATATGGAATAATGGGGGATACCTAACACAAATTTGTTGCAATGATACTTCCCTTACGAGTTTTGACTGAAAACTCCCTTATTAAATCAAATTGGAAATATCTAGTTTTCTTGGAAAAGTGGGAAGATATGAAAGAATTCAATGATCCAGAATCAATAAAGCATTGTCTAAGTTCAAGGAAACGATTAAAGTACATGCCACCACATTGTTTGGAACTTAAAACTCTACAGTTATGACCTCATAAGCTTGGCCTTGCTCCCTTGGCCTTCTTTGGATAATGTTTCCTTAATGATTAGGACATTCATGTGAATAATGTTCCATATCCCTACAATTGTAGCATTTAATATTGGTAGCTTATTTCTTCCCCTTACAATCCTAAGATAGGTGGCCTTTTTCTTCGCACTTGAAATAGACTCCCATTCCCTTCAGGCAAGTTCCAAGGTGTTTCTTCCCACAATTACTGAAGGATAGAAGGTCAACTCTTCCCTTCTTCCCCATTTTCTTATTTCCTTTTCTAGAGTTTTAGGCAGCCCTCTTATTCTCTTGTTTTCATTTAAATTCATAAGACATAGAAAATTCCTTTTCCATCTTGATATCACTTGAGACTATATATTCATATTATTAGAAACTTTGGGAGACTAGTGCCCTTTAGAGGAATGGTTTTAAACTATCAAAGAATCGATCAATATTACTCCTCATATTATGTATGTAGTCTGTGAAATGTCTTTCTAACCTTGTGAAGTTAGATTCAAACTTTTCAACATTGTTTTCCTCATTATGCCTCAGATTCAGAAATTTTCTTTCCATATCCACTCGTTTTTCACAAGGAAAATATTTTTCTAGGAAGATTTCCTTAAAATACCTCCATTACATCTCTTCAATTTCTTCCTCCTCCTTTGTGTTTTGGATTAATGACCGCCACTGATCCACATATCCTGATAGATGATAAACTTCCATGACAACCCTTTCTCTTTCATTACATCCCAAAGTGAGAAATATCTTATCTAGGAAACTTATCCAATACTCAGCTACAAATGGGTTTATAGTACCATTGAATGATGGAGGATATTGTCTCATAAAGTGATCCAATATAGCTACTCAATATTGTGGACCAGGATGATCTATACGGGTAAGGTTATTGTTCATAATCCGGGCCAGTTGTCCCAGTATAGTTATAAGTTACTCAGAACTAGTCATAGCTTCAGATCCAACATCATTATCTTACATCAGAGGGAAATACCTACATGGGATAAGCGTGTTCATGTAGTTTCCATTACTTCCAATAGGCACCATTTCTAAATAATGGCACACACTATCTTAGGTTTTGAATTGTAATGTATAATCTCAACATAGAAAAATACTTATCATAAAATGAAATTCTATACATAGCTAATCTCAGAATTATAAACATGTTTTCTTTGAGGAAAAAAATTAAAATTAAATCCTTAATAATGTATTGTAAATAAAATGTGAATTATCCTAAGTATATCCCCTAGGAGTGTCAAATAAGGTGAACAGTAAGGCTCATTGTCATGTACCAGGATACCCCAGATCAAGCCTGAAACTCCTTGTCGGAGTTTTCACTTCCAGGTACATCTATTCAAGAACCATGTCCACTTGTAGTATCTAGACAGGGATGTATTTGTTAGAAAGATCCACATAATCTATTCCTTACAAAAAATTACAGGATATTCTTGTATGATTTATCCTCATAGACTATCTTAAGGGTTTGTTCCCAAATCTACATTCTATAAATCTACTTTCCAACTTTTCTACTAAACTTCCTCTAATATCAACTGTAAGGACTCAAACCCAGTTTCCCAGAGCTGGTGCCTTATTTTATTACATTAGAATATAAACAAGGAATATTCATCATGATGGACCAAGTAGTTTAGAAGCATTGGAAACAAGATACATACATAGGTTCAGCATTACAACTTGAAATGAAAAACAACATAGAAATTCCTAAGACAACATCCATAACTCCTAGGTTATTTCTACATGTTATTTATAATAAAAATATTCATATCCTGAGAAAATGAAACATAATAAATGGTTGAGTTCAAACACTCAGTAATGTTAAGTAATAAAATGGAAGATATCATAAAGATAAACATTATGCATGGTGAATAACTAACAACACATGCCTTTAAGAATAATAAACTTAAACACATTATGGAAGGAATAAGAGATGAATAAATAATACCATAATAAAACATAATCATGAGTATTCTATTAGTATAATAACCATATGAACTATCAATACTATTTTAATAATGAGGTAATGAATAATACAGGACATCATAACCATACCATCAAGGCCTCATTCAAAGACCATAAATAATCATTTTCTCTAGGCCTTGTGCCAAGATCATAGTTTATCACATGAGACCTACCAATGCACCAAGGGGATATAGTGGCCCTACATAACACTTACTATGTACAATTAATTCCTCATATTAATGAGGATAAAATTAAACAACATATAAATTAATATTGAAACTAATATATGAAATGTAAATAACTTTCCCCGAATATTAAGCATAAAACACTAACCATTCAGAGTAAATTTGTGAATGGTTTTAAGATAGAACATACACATCTAAACTAATAATAAACCATTAAATTAAATATTTTAGACGATATTATAAAATATTAACCCTAATAATACATAAAAACTAACAAGAGTTTTGAAATAGATGAATATACTCTAATAAAATCTTCGAGTAATTCTTGAGATAAATACTCTTTTACTTTGAAAAGAAGAGTTATTTTGAAAAAATATTTGTATAAAACCATAAGCGAAGTAATATATTATTTTAATAATAAATTGAGTTATTTTATAAAGATAATGGTTTCCAAAAATATATTATAGAGTTCCCTTGAAAATAGGTAAGAATTTGAGAAATTCCATTGAAACAGGATTGTCTATCAGGAAGGATTTTTGAAAGATCCTTTTAAAACATATAACTCATCATAAATGAAGGTATGATTATATTTGAAACACATATATAGAAAATTCAATCAGAAATTATGATGATTACATATTAATGAATAAGAATTTAATTGAGGTAAGTAGATAATAAAAGTAACCCGAATGAAAATGGAGGTTTGGGTAGAAAACCCTTACCATAAGTCTGAAGGTGTTCCTCACTTGATCTTAATGACCTGTATAATAAACTTAATGTTCATAAATTAATGATTAGATAACCTAATATATATTTAATTTATTTATTATAACCTTATTAGGTTTATTCATGTCCTTTTGATGGGTTAAGAGATTCAATTTCATTGTTTAGAAGTGTTTTCTTCCTTGGTTTGCTTGAACGATTTACTTATATTCATGTATGGATAAACATGTAGAATGAGAATTGTTATCCAGAATAGAAGTTGTATGTTATTAGTGAGAAAACATAATATTAAATTGTTATAAAATTTGTTTGGTTATTGGGAGTGAAGATGAATCATTATATAAAACTTTAATGACAATTATTTGGGTTAATTGGCGGTTCTTGATCACAACAAAATTATTTTGATTTATAAATTAATATCACATGTATAAAAGGATTAAAGAACCTTAAATAAGTTATAATACATATAATACAGTCTATTTTAACCATTAAAATGATTTCATGACTAGAATTAAAGATGGTAATAGAAATTGAAAACCCGTCGTCCTTGAATGTGATAAATTAACACATCTCAGATGGTGTTTTCATTTCTAGTATAAAAGAAGGGGAAATGAGAGTTGATGACTAATTATTCCATTATCATAAAAAAAATCGAGAACATGTAAGGTATTGGAGTGATCACAACATTTGGATTAAAGTAGGTGAGGAAATAAAAAGAAAATAAAGGAACTTGAAATGAAATTGAAAGAAATAGAATTTGAATTTACCTCTTGAATCCACCTCCTTGAGAATCTCTTTTAAGGGAAGGGGTTTTGGTCTTTTGGAAAGAGCAAGAGATACTGGATGTGGGGAGTGACTAGGGAAGGGTATTTGGGTAAAACTTTTAGGATCTTCAAGGCTTAGAGGAGTGAAGAGAAGAGTGAGTGGGGGGGGGGGGGGTTATAGTGGAGGAGAGGAGGGTTTTCCCATTATTTTACTTATTATTTTTCCAAAGACAACCAATAGTATTGATTCTTGTGACCAAGATTAGTAATATGTGCATGAGAGTTCTAAAGAAGTATGCTTACATCATCCATGATGCTAGGAATAGTGAATTTAACTCATAATGTATATATACGATAGATTACCGTATTTTACTGTTCATAAAAAATTCGATTATTTCATAAAATAACAAAAAATTAACCCTAACCATTTTTTGATGTGTAGAACTAAAAAATGAACTTCATTTTTTGAAAATATTTTTTTTAAATATTATTAATTTAATTTTTAAATATAACCATAATTTATTCAAAAATTAATAATTTTAAAACTATAATTCATTTTATATCACCTTGAAAAACTAATTAAGATCTCATTATCTTATAATTTTAAGTCAATAAAATAATAATTTATTTACTATTTATAAGATTCATATTACTATTCACATTACTATTCAAAAGGGTATATTACTATTCACCAAAAATTAAGTTTGTCTTATCAGACTCTAAATATCTTACTGAACGCAACTGTGTATGTTAGTTTTTCAAAATTCAAATCACAGAGGTGGAAAAATTGTATTTACTAGTCAGGTTATAACAAAGTGGTTTTTTGTAGAGACTCAGTGTTTCATGCATTCAATATTAAATTTATTTTTAGAATATTAGAGTGTTACAGTTGACATTTTACTATCAAGGATGAAGGTTCCTTTGGAGTATCTCTTATTGGTAAATTGACTCCAACTCTAGAAAAGTCTCCACATAACTTAGTTCATACTATTTAACCATGCCTTCCTTCAAGGAAAATGCATGTTCCACCTTCAAGTAATAACTCCACACCCGCCTTTAAGGGAAAGTGTCTTCCATGACCCATAAATATCATCTGACGGTACGTACACTTGGAAAGACTACAATAAAACAACTTTACACAAACACAAGGATGTTCCCCAACAACAAGTTGCACCAGCCTACATACCCTCTTCCAATGGAGTATGTCAATTTACTCCCATGGGATAATCATATTCCAAGCTCTAGAGTTACCCATATTATGTCTAGAGCCATAACCAATGATTCATGTCATCTAAGATCCCCCTCTAAGGGATCAGATAATTTTTTCAAGTCCACCTATCAACCAGAACATTGAAATATATGTTACACTGACTATGCACAATATAGAAGTAAGGCATGATAAAACAAGGAAAAAAATATCAAAAGAAGTATTCCATGGATATGAAATATTACTCAAGTAATAAACAACATATAAAGGAACACAATGGCTTATATCTCAAAAAATATTCCACATGCTATAAAATATTACACAAGTAATACAAAAAATAGCAATTTTTAGAATCCAATGGATGATAATACCTGGAGGGGGTGGGGGGGAAGAGGGGTAAATCATGTTAAATTAGATTCTTTATTTAATTAAGATCTTATTCTCTTAGTTTGAGGAATTTTCTATTTTCTCTCTTAATGAATGAAGAAAGAAGTAAATTAAATATAGGATTTTACTTGGTTCACATGCACTGGGATACATCCAAGGAGCATACATGACAACCAAATTTACTAGAAGATCACTTCTTAAAGTATAATTTGAAGTAGCCTAAATAGACCTTCTAGTTCACTACAACAAACAATTGAAAAACTCATTGTTTTCCCTTAAAAAAGAGCTCAATTCTCTATTTTTTAAATCCTTCTTTTTCACATGATGAAGATCTGAACATGAACCAAAAATGGTATTTCTATTTAGCATGGAAATGTTTATTTATAAGGAGTATGAGAATCCTAGAATTCCTTCTACGACCTTCTAACTTCCAGATGAAACATAGAAAAAAAAATTGTGCCAACCTTCCACATAACTTCTCTTATTTCTTCCTGTGTTTTATCTGTGTATTTTATATGTGTTATGAACAAACACATATTCCCCCTTTTAAATTCAATCAAAGGGTAGAGATGAATCCTCATTCCTCTATTATTATACCAAGTGTCCCCTCAAATTTATGGGGTTATCATCCACCATAAAATTCGAGTTAACCACTGGTGGTTTTAACTCACAACCCCCTTTGACTGAAATAGTTAGCAGTCAGAAAACCACCAAGCTGTGATGTGGTGTAGGGTACTATGGAGTAGCATCCAAAATTTTGTACTTTTGTGGCATGGATACCATTTCAGCGGTGTCATAAAGAAAAAAAATCATATTTTCTATGGTGTGGTAAAAATTAATGTGGTATGAAGACCTTCATTTTACTAGATACAGTTTTCCAGGAGAAATAACTTCCCCTTAACTCCACATGTTATGCGATTTGGACTCCTCATAATAGCATCACACCAAAATTGAAACAATGTGGTTTTTTCTGCTATGGTGTAGCCTCTTATAGGATTGAAAATCTAAAAAACATCACCTCTACCAATTTCGATCCCTCCACGTCGCATTGCCTAGCTACAGTATAGAATATTTCTCATACATCAAGGGTTGCAGTGTAGCATGTTTGATATAGCATTGACACGTCCAAATTTCTAGTAGCACCAAAATCTTCTCCCCCATACACTACGTTGTGGTGATCATGGTTGTGGTGTAGTGTGAACACTCACTTGTCCCACAATGGAAAATCCTTTGATTAAGGAGAGGTATATTATATTTCATGTTCCATTGAGATCTTGTTGAGTAGTACAAGGTCATATCCCATTGCCAAACATGCAAAAAATCTGGCACATGGGATGCACCGAGTGCCCAAAGGACATAACTCACAGATTTAGAAACTTGGGGTTGAACTGGCTTGGTTGTCCAGTACTGTTTAGACTTATTTTTATAGTAGAATGGATAAGGTTGTGTCATATCCCATTAAATATGGAATGAAACTTTCTCCAAACACTTCCATACTTTATTTTTTCAATAAACACAAATACCAAACCTCCAAAAGGATTTTATCCAACAATATCCCCCTTGGGGTTTTTTGACCATCCTCTAAACACTTCTACCATAACCTTTTTAGAGAATTGAATCAATGACCCACTAATCATTAATTCTAAGCTCATGTGAGAAACAATCGATGTGAGAAATAAAAAGTGAGTAAAAAGTTTGTCATGAATAGATTTTAATAATTTCAAACAATTAAAAAACACCCCTTGGTTTAATTTTTACATACTCTACCCTTCTCATTTTCTTTCTCCCCCTTTGGAACACACTGGATATTTCTTTCTCCCTTTGGAAACGAACCTAAAGAGTTCACTACTCTAAAAATTTACAAATATTGGGTTAGAAAACCGAATACAAATATAGTACTCGGGCCACATCTCCAAAATACCTCAGACGCAACTCCCAATCACCAAAGGCTAGTATAAATGCTAGGGGATTAATGATTGTTGTATGATATATGGTTTTCAAAGGTTTTGGGTTGCAACATAAGAAATTGAAACTATAACCCAAAAATATATTTTCTTCAGTTTCCTTGTATTTCTCCTGAGAACTGGACAAATAAAAACCCCAAAATCCTAGATACAAGATCTTTCACATATAATTTATAATTAATTTATATAAATAAAAATAAATTTTCTTGAAATTATTTCTTTATTATTTAAACAATCAACCAATTTGTTGAGAATCCCACAAAAAATTGGCACATTAGAAGACCACACTAGTGGAAACAAATAACTGGAAGGAATCCTCTCAACTTTACTGTACTAGAAATAGGAAGAAACACCTTCACACTAATAATCAACCTGACTTTCACTTACTCAAGCCAATTTAATCCAAACTCACACAAACATTCGATTGCAATTTTGAAAGAAAAATAAAGTTAAGAACTCAAAGGTTTTATATGGTTAATACATTCATCGTACATCCAAGGGAGAAAATATTTCCCACTTTTATTTAAATGGAAGTACAAAGTAAAAAAAATCATGACTAGGAATCCACATAAATCACTAACACATATAATCATTTAACCCCTCACCAAATTGGCCCCATCTATTTTATAGATCATCTGACCCAGTCATCTAGTTTCACCAACATCCTATAATTACAGGAGTCTATCTATTTCATTGTGAAACTGCATATCCCCTATTTCATTCCTCACCCAGATAAAAAACCACCAGTATGCCAATAGTGTTCCCCATGCCTCAATATTTTCCTAAAAATTTCATGCTAAGTGTGACCCAAATGCAAACACCACCTCCTTCCGCTGATTTCAAAACCAAACGAACATTTGGTGGACTAACCACCATACTGAACCCATGAAAAATTATGTATTTCTAACAACCTCACATCTATCATACTGAAGACTGTTGACATTTCACTATCAAAGCTAAAGGGTCCTCTGGAGTTTCGCCTTTTGGTAAAATGACTCCAGCTCTAGAAAGGTATTCACAATCCAGCAATCTACCACTTGAAGACTAATCAAGGATTCCACAAAATCCTCCAATATTTTGGCTTGAAAAAGATAACATTCTAAATTCTACTATGTGCAATGAACCTCTTCATTTCCTTTCAATTCAACACAGTCCAACTGAGTAATAGTGCTGCCTCAAACTCCCCTAGACTAAAATTTTGGTAAAAATATCAACTGTATTTTATCATCCCGCTATAGAATCATACTTATTCAGTGATAAAAAAAGCACCAATAAAGGGGGTGATTTTATCATCACTAAAAAAGAACTTATAAAGGGGGTGCTTTTATTAGCGCTAAAAAAATGATAATAAAGTTCACATTTATTAACTGTAATAGCCAACAAAAATCACTAGGTCAAGAAGTTCTATATATCCTCTTGTGTTCCTCCCTATTTGCAAGAGGCTAATGACTAATGGATAAGGTCTAAAGTGATGTGGGGATACTATAACCTCAACAATCATATCCATCACTATAAAAATAATGATAAAAACATATCCAAAAAACAACATAGTGGGATATAATATGAATAAATTCTATAAAAAATTTCCATTTCAGGTCATAAAATAGTAACCAAATAGACCCCCAATGTGGCGGGTCAAAAAGTATAATCACACAAATAGATACAAATAAATGAAGGATGATTGGATAGCTATCTGGAGTTTGTAATAGTATCGCATCCATCTCCTAACTCGAAGATCCTCAAGAACTTGTTATCGGTCCCTCTACCTTTTAAAAAACCTTGATTATGAAATCTGATCATTAATCATGATTCTCATCTAGGGTGTGATTATAAACCCAAAAAGACACCACCAATGAATCTTTAACATAATTTCACATGCATAAGAGGTGTATGTCATGATGGAAAGGTAAATGAGAACATAATAAAACAACCAATCATGTATTGAGAGATCGTGTGCTAACCAAGATTCCACAAACATTGGACATACCTACTTTGACACTATATTGAAATAATATCAAAAGTTTTCATCACATTACTTAGTTCATACTATTTAAGCATGCTTCCCTTCAAGGAAAATGCATGTTTCATCTTTAAGGAACAACTACATACCCAACTTTAAGGGAAATTTTATTCCATGAATTATAAATATCCTCCAATAGTATGCACTCTTGGAATGCCCATAACAAAATAAATTTACACAAAAACAAGGATTTATCCCAACAGTATATCATACCATACTATAGACCCTCTTCCAATGGAGTATGTTAATCTCCTCCCATGGGCTAATCCCATTCCATGATCTAGTGTTACCATCTTATATCCAGAGCCACAACCAATGAGTCATGTCATCCAAGATCCCCCTATAAGGGATTGTATAATTTTTCAAGTACACTTTTCAACCAGAACATTAAAATAGATGTTTCACCGACTACGTACAATCCAAAAGTAAGTCATGACACAGTAAAGAAAAATATATCACAAGAAGTATTCTACAGATTTGAAATATTACTCAAGTAATAAAAAACTTAGAAAGGAACAACATGGGGTATATATCAATAAATATTCCATATACTATAAAATATTAAACAAGTAATACACAACATATCAAGTGTTAGAATCCTATGGATGATAATACCTGAAGAGGGGGGGGGGGGGGGTGAATCGAGGTAAAGTAGAATCTTTCTTTAATTAGGATCTTATTATCTCACATTTAGAAACTCCCTATTTTCTCACTTAATGAATAATGAAAGAATTAAACGTCATAGAGGATTTTACTTAGTTCACCCACACTAGGATACATACAAGGATTATGTCTGATAATGTGCCTATGCACCAAATTCACTAGAATATCATTTCTTAACATACAATTTGAAGCGGCCACACTATCCATTCTAGTTCAATATTTTTTTTGGAAAACACACTGTTCTACCTCAATAAGGAAATTAATGATCTATTTGATGAAACCTTATTCTTCACATGATGAAGATACGAACATTCATGAAAAATGACGTATCTTCAGCATGAAAATTTTGATTTCCAGGGAGGATGAGACTCTTATAATTCTTTCTTCAGCCTTCCAACTTCTAGATGAAACCTAGAAAAAAATATTTCTACCTTCCACATAACTGATCTTATTTATACCTGTGTTTTCTCTATGTATTTTCTATATATTATGCACAATAGAATATTCCACATTTTCAATTAAATCCAAGGGCATGGATGGGACATCCTTCATTTAGGATTATACCAAGTATCCCCTCAAATTAATGGGATTATCATACACCATAAAATCGAAGTTAACCATTGGTGGTTTTAACTCATAACTCCCATTGAATGAAATAGTTAGAATTTAGAAAACCACTTGGTTATGATGTGGTGTAAGGTACTATGATATAGTATCCAACATTATGTAATTTTTATAGTGTGGCCACCATTATTGTGACATCATTAAGAAACATTTCATTCTTTCTGTGTCATGGTAAAAATATATGGTGTGGAGATATTAATTTGACCATATCCACTTTTCATGGAGAAATAACAACCCATTAACTCCACACGTTCTGCGGTGTGGGATCCCTATAATTTCATCACACTGAAATGGTTGCACTATGGGATTTTTAGCTATTATGAAACCTCTTGTAAGATTGGAAATCCCAAAAACATCAGCTCTTCCAATTTTATACCCCCTATATTTCATTACCTAGCTGTGGCATGGACTCTTTTTCGTCCATTATGGGATATTGTGTAGAATTTTTGGTATAGCATGGACACCTCAAAATTTCCAGTAGCACAAAAATCTTTTCCTCCATATGCTGCACTATGGTGATCATGGTTGTAGCATAGCGTGACCACTCCCTTATCCCACATCAGAAACTCTTTCAGTTAAGGCACAATATATCATATTTCACATTCCACTGAGTTCTTGGTGAGTAGCATGATGCCCTATCATGTTCCCACACATTCCCACAATCAAGCTCATAGGACACACTGAGCTCTTAGAGGACGTAGCCCAGACATGCAGAAACTCGGGGTTGAGCTGGCATGGCTGGCTAGCTCTGGTTATCCTTCTTTTTATAGTATAATAGTTAGGGACATGGAATAGCCCGTTGAAAATGGTGTAACCCTTTCTCCAAAAACTTCCATCCTTTATTTTGTAAAAAAAAAAACAAAAAACAAACCTAAAAATAGATTTTATTTAATAATACCCCCTTTGGGTATGTGGAAAATCCTCCAGAAACTCCCACCAAAACCTTTTTCAAGAAGTGAATCAATGAGACATTAATCATAAATTATAAGCTCACGTGAGTAGATATCGATGTGAGAAATAATAATTTAGTAATTTTTTTGTCATGAACACCTTTTAATAATATTAAATGATTCAAAAACTCCCCTAGTTTAACACTTATATAATCTTCCCCTTCTTGATTTCTTTCTTCCCATGTGGAACACACTTAGATATTTATCTCCCCCTTTGGAAATGAACCCAAAGAGTTCAATACTCTAAAAAGTTCTGAATATTGGGTTAGAAAAATGATAGATTGTGGCAATAAGATGTAACTTTCTCATTGAAGAAATCATGGGGAGTGGGGGTTCAATCACATATTATTTAATTGGACAGAAGTAGTTGGGCTCCAAGAGCCAATTAATGCTTCTCAAATACCTATTTGGGTAGTGCATTTATCAAGATATCAACCAATTTATCTTATTTTGACACATAATCTAATGAGATAGATCCTTGATCCACTTTATACTTTATGAAATGATATTTGATCTTAACGGGCTTGGTCCATGAATGTTGGATAATATTTTTTCTAAGATTGATTTCACTTGAGTTTTCACACATATTCAAAATTAGAGAGGTAACATCAACACCCACATCATCAAGTTGTTTCTTCATCTATATCTGTTCTGTGAATGATTGAGTGGCATCAACATATTCGACCTCCATAGTTTTCAAAGAGACACAATATTTATTCTTGATTTTCCATGAGATACACAAGCTCCCAAGATAAAAAGTACCACCAGATGTTTATTTTTGGTTATCTATCGAACTAACCCAATCCACACCAGTGAATCCCATAAAATTATTCTATACATAATTCCATTAAAATAGCCCTTAATTCATTACATGATGAATGTAACTAAGTACTATTCTCACAAATTTCAAGTGACTTTCCTTGGAAGCACTTTAAAAATGAGATTCTTGACATGTAGAAAACAATATATCTAGTCAAGTGGTTATAAAGTAAATAAAGATCCTAATAATATTCCAATGAAGGTCACATCAACCTTATTGCTCGAATCAACTTTTGATAATTTCAACCTTATCTCTATTGGAGTTCCCATGGGACTTGAATCATCTATCATAAATATCTTTAGGAATTACTTTTCATATTTGGTTTGAAAAATAAACACCACATCCAATCTTTGAATAAAATTAAAGATAAGGAAAAATGACATTTTACTAATTAATGACATTTGAATCCCCACCTCATAAGTTTTGAAAATTTCTTTCATTGGTTTTCATTTAAGCCTCTAAAAATAATTTCATTGAGATAGATAATCACCATCAACCACTGTTCATTTTAATTATTGACATAGATATTATGATCAACTCCTATATGAAAACCAATATTCTTTATACATTGGTATAATAAAGAATACCATGTTTGTGGTGCTTGTTTGAGGCCATACAATGCCTTATTTAGATGACACACTCTGTCTTCATCTTCATCAATGAAAAACCCATCATGTTTATCAATATACACTTCTTCTATAATAAAATCATTCATAAAAGTTTATTTTATGTATATTTGATAAATTTTGAACCTCTTATAAATTTCCATGTCAAGAAATAACTAGATAGTTTCAAGTCATGCAATGGGTCATATGTCTCATCAACATCAATGCCTTCAATTTGGGAATACCCTTTCTACACTAGCCATGCTTTGTTACAAATCAAATGTCATCTTCATTTAGTTTATTTAAAAACACCTATTTTGTTCCAATGATTTTTTTAGTTGGTCTTTTAATAATTTCCCATATATCATTTTTTTCTATCAGTTCAAGATCCTCATTCATATCCTTGATCCAACTCACATCACATGAACATTTCTTACAAGATTTTGATTCTAATAAGGATATAAAAGATATCTATTGTTCAACCTTTATTCTTATGGTGTGCATCAGGGATATCCGATCACTAATAATATTACTTTAGTTATTACATACCTTATTTTTCATTATTATAAACTTGATAAAAATATTGGATTCTAATCACTTTTTGAATTATCATTAGAGTTATCTCCATTCCCTAAAACCCCTCTGATTTTTTTAATTCTTCATCACTTTTATATTTTGAAGCCTGTTGGTTATCATGAAAAATCCACTCATGTATTGTTTCCTTTTTTATCTTCAACCAGCACAACATCATTTATATCAATTACATTTTCATGTTTTTTGTTGTAACATCAGTAATATTTAATCTTCAATGAATATCCAATAAATATTCCTTTATCTCCCCGTTCTTCAAATTTTATGTATTTTTATTTATTGAGAATAAATAATTTTATTCCAAACTATTGAAAATATTTGAGGGTAGGATTATTTCCATACCACATTTCATATGAAATTTTTCTTAATTTTCACATAGAAATGATCTATTAGAGATGTATACCACTACAAGGAATACTTCCTTCCAATATATTTCTATATGATAATTTTCAATTAGAAAAGTTTGGGCCATATTGTTGACAATATGATTTATTATTTCCATAACCCCATTATTTTGGGGTTTTCTGATAGCTGATACCTGATTTTTAATTCAATGATTTTCCCAATATTCCTTGACATGATGATTTGTGAATTCATTCCTATTTTTAGTTCGAAACTTCTGGATTTTTACTCTAAGAATTTTTTCAGTCCTTTGATATAGACTCATGCATTTATAAACTTAATTATTTTGTGTGATCAACATAATACCTCACATTTTACTATAATCATCTATAAAAAACATAGAATATATACTTCCATCCATTAATTTTGGTGAAATTGTCCCACATACATCCACATGAATGAGATCAAGTAATCTTGAGGCCTTAATCTTCTTTGACTTAAAGGAATTCAAATGGTCTTACCCTTTTGAAATGAATCACATGTATGATTATAATAATATATTAGATGGGGAATTTCATGAGCTCTATTTATTTTTACCAGCATCTCATGGGATGATTGGATTAAATGGCCAATCCATTTATTCCATAGCCTATTTTTATCTTCTTTTTACAACATGCCAAAATTTTCTTCTCCAATATGGTATAGATTTCCCTTTCTTATTATTTATTATATAATGAGTGACCCATCCTTGAATTTGACGGTATAGAAATTTTGAATAAACTTCATTATATTCTATGGTCACATAATTGGATTACAATAAGAAGATTTTGAATCAACCTGTCAACAAAAAGAATGCCGACTTTCTTGAGAAATATTCCTTGAATCTTGGATTTCCTGGAAGCAACAATTTTAAGACCCTAATCATTCCTGAAAAGGATAATACTATATTTGTTATTATTAAGGTTCAAAATGAGGTATTTCTTTTTGGTCATATGTGATGTTCATACACTATCAATAATCCATGAGTTGGAACATTTTGTTTCCCTTAAAGAAATCTCAACAACATTGAATTTCTCTTAAATTCCTTTCTTCAGAAAACTTGGTGAGGAGTATTCTTCCATGATATATAGCTATCCAATTTATTCTTCTTACAAAACTGAAAATATATTAGGGATATATACAATCATGGATGAAGTTTCTATCCTTTGATTTCTTTTGATTCGTGTTCTTCTAGATAAACCTTGTTCCATTATTAAAGCATAATAAATTACCTTATTCCCACAGCCTTTACAATAAAAACAATATTCATCAAAAGGGAAATAATAATTATAAATTATTATTTCATGTTCAGATAATGTTTCTCTCATATTAACCTTAATAAAATAGATAATATATGTTAAGTGCATCCTAATTTTCCATAGAAAAAACATCTAACTCTACATGTATAAGTGTGAGACTTAGAGACACGATTTGATGAATTTACAAAGTTGTGGAGATCTAAATTCTTCCAAAGTGTTGGTTCTTGTGGTTTTAAGAAAACCACATACTTGGATTTATTTTTTAATCACTGAACTAGAGGTATAGGCATGAGTTACTACTTATGAATTTCTTTGGCTCTAATAGATGATGATTCTTGTGGAAATGTCATCATTCTAAGTGTCAATATTCATTCTTGACCTTCAAATTTTCATTGCTAACACATAACATTTTCTTCCATCTACTCAATTCTATTTTCTATTTTTTTTATAGTTTTATCCAAACAACGAACGATTCAAATTATTTCTTCAATTTTGAGCTTCAATTTGACTTCCTTCCATGACTTTTCTAAACATACAAATATGAGTTTTTCAATTTCAGACTTTAACTCTAACTTCTATTATTATTAATATTGGTTGTTGATCTTAGAATCATGCACTACTTCATTGGACTTCATAGTATTTTCTCTCCACACATCAAGTTATTCAAGGTTTACTTTAAGTTTTCCCTATAAATAAACCCTTCCAACAAATCCTTCATTCTCATCATCTGTTGGATTATTTTAAATAGCCATCAATATTTATTCATCTTTATAGTCTTTATTATTTTATAACTCACATTCATTATAAATATCTTCCTATATGAAAAGAATATTTCATATTTTAATGACCTACATTAAGAATTCTTTGATTTTTTTGTCATTTTATGAGTGGGTTTTCTTTACCAGCATCATCTTGATTGTTTTTGGGATATTTGGATACAAGATGTCCCACATTTTTACACTTGAAACAAGAAAGAGGAACCTTAACCTTAAACATTCCTTTTAATCTTTTAATATTAGAGTAAAAAATGACATTACTTCATAGGCTTTGTCAACTTCTAAACCTTCTATGATTGAGAGTTTATTCATGTAATTAAAATCCACCTCCTGAGTTCGTTCCCTTATTATTTAATCATTGTCTTCATTTCTCATTTCATAGGCCACCAAGGTGTTAATAATGTATTGATTAAATAATTTTGTTAATTTCTTTTTGATATTGATGCTCAAAAACACCCAAATTTATGTTACTAAGAAAGTCTATTTATTGTTAATTTCAGGAATATGATATTCATTTCAATATTTATTATTTATTCTAGAAGTTTACACAAGTTGTTAATACATGGGTGAATATTTGTTTAAAGTATTATAGATGTGATTGAAAGTATTATGGAAACATTGTTCATACCCTACGTTTTTAAGAGTAACATATGGTTTGGAAACCCTATGTTTAGAATGAAATGTATGGATTATGTACCCCACACTATTGAAAAGTATGGATCAATAACCCTATATTCAGAATAAACCCTATGTTTAAATTAATAAATGTATGGTTCATCAAACCAGATTTCGTAATCAACCATACATTGAAAACCCTACTTTTATAGTTTTCTGCTATATTAAGAAACCCTATATTTGAATGGTCAATGGTGGAGTTTTAATTTAAGATATTATTCAAATTTTCTTCAATGATCTCAATGGAAGTAGATATTATTTTAAAGTTGTTTCATGACTTATTAAAAGGATCATATAAATAGATTAAATTTTTACTATTTATAAGGGAATTCATGACACTCTTTGAATGATTTAAATTAAAATATTCATGATTTATCATCCTATATTTCTGGAGTTATTTGACCAGGAGGAGTGTTCAATCATTGTAATAAATAATGGGATATTCATTATATATATATATATATATGCATATGATAATAATTTGAAAAAACACAGATAGAAATATATATATATATATACACATAAAAAAGTGAAAAATGTGTTATTTCTATTACTAGTGCTAAACTTTAGAGACATACATGTTTTGACTTAGCTGATTGACTTTCAACTATTATTGGAAATTCTACTATATATTATTGTTATATATTCTTCTATAATTTCAAAAAATATTTTTTTAGAGATACACTTTAGAGGAATACATGTTTATTCATATATTTGGTGTTTTATCTATCTCTGTTTAAATAAATCCTATAAAAATATTGAATATTTTTTTACTGCTAGTGTAAGATATTGAAGATCAAACACATTTTTTAGTTGCTGTTACAATTATGAGCATAACCTACATTCTCAATCAAATAAATATCTCTTTATTTATTAGAGTATTGGCTGCTCAGACTTAGTTGTGGTGGTGAAGGAGTATCAGCTTCTCAGACCAAGCTGTGGATTTATAGTTACCAGTAAAAGAACCCGAAGGACTTGTAAAAGCCTTATTATAAAGTTTTCAACTAGCTATAATCAGTTGGTAAGGTCTTATGATAATAGGATCTATCTAGTGAAAATCACTAATCTCATTGAGGGAGTGTTAGTGGAGTGGAATAGGGTATGATTGCACCCTAAAACACTATAATAATTGATGTGTACTTATTATCTATTTATTAGATGCTTAACATACCTAAAGAAGATAATCTGTATGTCAAGAAAATTATTTTGAATTAGTTGAAGGTTTTAAAGAATCAAAATTCACCCCCTCTCATGTCTTTTTCATAATCAAACCGACTAACAAGTTTTATCAAAAGAAGGGATATATTGGCATATTATCTTATTGAAAATACTCTAATATTATACTTTCTATTTTTGATACAAGCAAGTAGTATCAAAGGGTTGGGATCTATCATAATACTCAATACCAACAACCAATATCATAGGTATATTTTGGATCTAACAATACTGAGTTAAAGATTCATATGAATATGAATCTTGAAATGGATGATCCCAAAGAAGGTATTTCGGTGATCCATGCTCCATTAATGGGATATTGACAAAAAATTTCAACAATGTTGCTGCTTTGGGAGATCCAGTTAGGAAATCAGATAAATATTTAAGGTTACTTAGTGTTTTACCCTCTAAGTGGAATGAAATATCTGCTTCTATATGAAAATCTACACCTGTGAAAGAATTAGTAAGTAAAGAATTGATTAGAACCTTGATGATGTATGAAGATGAGAAGTAGGATGAAGCTATAAATCATATAAAATATAAAGAATATTCTCTCAAAACTACTATTAATGAATCATACGATTCAAGTAATCCATATTTAAAAAAATATTTATCAAATATTGTTAAAAGGTTGTAAAAATTGTACAAAAAGAGAATGAAAGGGACTAAATAGAGTATTTTTTTGTGAATTCATAGAATTGTAACATGATGTTATGGTTTTCAGGTATTACTAAACCCCTATTTTGATCATGATTTGTTTGGGTTTCATTTAAATGTGTTTCAAGTGAATTTTGAAAATTTTGGAAGGGTTTTTTTGGGTTGTTCATGGTTGGTGCACAGTTTTCCCAAACCATGCACCATGATAGTGAAAATTGTGCAAACTGAGGTAGTGAGGTTGTTCATGGTTGAAGAACGGTTTGAAAAACTGAGCACCCACCTAGGAGAAACCATGAACCCCCATTAAAAGGCGAACATAGTTTGGGTGAAAGGTTTGTCTAATCATGCAAACCTACCTAGCTAACCATGTGTACATGATTTTTTAATCCGAAAATTAATTTTAAACATCACAAAACCACCCTTTTAGGTTATTGATATACCTAATTCGACCTATTATGATTTATTCTTTTAAGGGAGCTCCCAAGAGGTTATTTTGGTCCCTCTACACCATTAAAAAAGTGAATCCAAGCTAGATGAACAATGTTCAATCTTCTGTTAGTAGGTTTCCTCTTCTCATTCTCTTTCTCATGATCTCTCTTACTTTATCCCTAGGGTTTTATAGATACCCACGTTTTTGGATAATAAAATATCCTCTATTTTAGATCTTGAATCTAGGGTTGATTCTCAGATATTAATTTCTGATGATCTTCATTGGAGTTTTCAGTTTAAGGCTTTGTGTTTTGGGATCCCGTGATCCTGAGGTAGTTGGTTTCATTTTTATTTGCCAATTTTATTAACCCTAAATTGCTTGATTTTAATTAAATTGTATGATTTAAATTCAATTGATTGATATAAATGTAATGGATTTTAATTGGTTGATTAAAAACTCAATTCAATTAAATTGGAGTTTTTAAATTGAATTTTTCATGCCTTTGGGAAAACCCCCCAATTCCATTGAATTGGGGTATTAATTGTGAAATTGATGGAATTTTGTGAAATTTAAATTGTGAAATTGATGTGATGAAATTGATTTCAAATTGGTATTTGAGAAAAATGTAAAAAATGGTTTTTATAGAAACCCATTGGTTTTATCTTAGAAACATGCATATTTTGATTAAAACCCTGTTTCAGTTTTTAAATGGAAAATTAACATATTTGAAATGGAAAATGGGATGAATTCTATTTTAAGTAGTCTTAAAATAAATTTCCCATCCTTGATTTGTATTAGATCACATGAAATATTAGGTCGTTAGTGAGTTATTCAGTACCACACACTATTATTTACAACACTAACAATACATAAATCTAGTAGGTTACATCTCCGAAGGCATGGTGATGTGTCCTACTTGGTCAATATCAAGGAGGATGTGTGTATAAACATATTGTCATGAAGACTATTCCAGTGTGAGGGAGTCCCATAGTCTGGAACTATCGTACCTTTTTGAACATGACCATGTAGCTCACTTGTTTGTATTTGAAATATATTCCATTATTGTTGTAAAATATTTTACATGACTTATAAATTTATATAAACTATTTATATAAAATTATCATTTATCCATTTGTTTAAATTATTTCTATAATTTGAAATGTAAATCATGATTTTTTTGAAATAAGATTTTGAAATTCCATGCCTTTTTGTTTAAAAATTGAAATATTTTTTTGGTTAATTAAATGTTGGAATATATTATGGAATCTGAAGTGAGACCGTACAATGATTCTATCACACACCCTACCCATTCCTTCAGGTGTTTATAGATTATCTTCCTCCAAGTTTGATCAGGGGTAAGGCACAACATGGAAGTGGTATTAGCTGTTTATCCTTGGCCTTGGTGAGTTGTTTTCAGGTTGGGACTTGGGTAGTTGACCTTCATTTTTTCTATACTTTATTATAATACTTTGGGTTTTTTATGTCTATTTTACTTCCAGTGCACTTCTCCTTATGGAGTTCATCTTTACGCATACTGACTTATTTATCTTACTTCTGTTGTGTTTGCTGAAATTAATTCCCACTTTCATATTGTATGATGACAAGTGCTTTCTTCCAACCCATGGGGTCGGGAATTCCCTTGGGGATATGTTAGAGCTAGATCAGTTATCGAGTTACCAGAGAAACTAGGATGGTTTGTGAAAAAGTGGTATCAATGGGAGATTTTTCATATTTTCTTGATGTCATTATACGATTGTGTATTTTTTTCAGGACTTAGGAGGTAGTTGTGATTGAGTGCCTGAACATCTCTCACCACAATGAACCTTAATTCACTAGGGGTGGTTTGGGAAAGACATCTTGAGGATTATTTCTAGTATTTTCCCTGATTTTTATTTGGATATATTGAAATATAAATCTTTTTTTCTATCTATTGGGATTGATTTCCCATGTTTCTCAGTTTGAGTTTTAAATATGATGTCTTCAACTTTGTCTCTTGATGTTGTGTAGCAGCATTCCTCCAAGAAGACGTGCGAATCAGATCTAGGAAGAAGATGCTGATGAACCTCAGTGATCAAATCCTCTCGTAGAATCGAGTCTGGATGAGGTGATTGTGCATACTATCCAAGAATTGGGATAGGCACCACCACTAGTTCCCATTTAGGCTCTAGCGGTGGAACCTTAAAGGGATGTTCTCCAAGATCATTCTCAGGATTTCCTTCACTAGAATCCACTAGCATTCAATGGATCCAATGATTCTCAAGAGGCTAATGAATGGTTGATAAGGGTGGAATGTTTGGATAAGTTCTTTGAGACACCTGATGAAACAAAGGTGAAGCATGACACTTTCATGTTGGAGTGACCGATTTGGAGATGGTGGTACACGATGGTGATGGTGAATAAGCACGAGGTTCTAGATTGGAAAGACTTCAATGATCTTTTTTTGAACAATTATATCTAGAGATGATGGTTTTGGCCAAGACTATTGATTTTCTCAAACTTGAGTAGGCTGATAAGACCATGACTGAGTATGAAAACCATTTTTCTGAGCTAGTGCAGTTTTTACCAGATATATCATCAAATGAAAATATGAATACTTGAAGGTTTGAGTTGGTAATTTTATCGGATATTCATTCTCAGGTTTTATTACTAAAGCTACCTTCCTATGTTGATGTTTTGGATAGAGTATTGATGGTCAAAATGGATCTGGATGGAAATTCAGGGTTAATGGGAGTTCCTTTTTTTCCCAGTGCCAGTGTAAATTAATCAAAAGGAAAGAATAATCATGATGATTTTCATAGTGGTTATCAACACTAGGGGTTTTCAAGACCTCCTAGAGTTTGTGGAAGAGCCCCTTTGATTTTCTACCCATGTGGAAATCCTGGGGATTCTAAGCAGGTTTTTACTGAGGCACCCAGGATTTGTGGCTACTGAGAATGCTCAGGTCACCTATAGAAGTTATTCTATGTATTTTATACTCCTCGTAGTGTCATGGGATCATCATTGCATGTTAAAACGATAGTGCAATCAGATGATTCAGGGATAATGAGGTTTTATCCACAAGCATCCGAAATGAATATTCTTCATACAGTGGAAGAGTCTCCAAAGGAAATAGAAATGGGTCTAATGATTGTGTGAGGTACCATCATTATAGATTCATCATTAGTGAATGCTTTATTTTATACTAGTTCATATAATTCATTTATTTCAACCTGTATTGGAAATCCTCTTAATATTCCTACCGATATTTTATCTTATGTGATGGATATTGCTACACCTCTTAGAACAAAGAGAGAGTAGGGTCTCTATAGTCCCACTTGTGTTTTCTCTTTATTATATGTTGATCTTTCTTGGAGATTTCTAGTTCTCAACATAAAACCTCTTGACATCATTTTCTAGATGGATTGGCTCATTGCCAATAAATCCCGGACTAATTGTTATCTTGTACGGGTCTCCTTTACCGCACCCAATGGGGTTTTCCATATCTTTCAAGGATAATGGGACCAAAGGTTGAGTAGAGAAAAAACTTATTATCCAGATTTTGGGGAAGTAATATCTATGTTTTCTTTTGACTTGGAGTGGGAATCTTTGAGCGGTGATCTTCCTCTAGTTGTCGTCAAGTTTCCAAAAATCTTTCCTTCAGACTTCTCTGGTTTTCCACTAGTAAGAGAGATAGAGTTTTTTATTGCATTAGTTATAGGTACTCAACCAGTGTCTATTCCCTATTATCACATGGAAATAGATGAAATTAAAGAGTTGAAGACTCAGTCGGATGATCTTCTAGAAAAAGGATTCATATTCCCAAGTGTGTCACTTTGGACGGTGTCATTTCTATTTCTTAAGAAAGATGATGGTTCACTTATCATTTGTGTGGATTACTAAAAACTCAATAAATTTATGGTAAAGAAAAAATATCCATTTCTATGTATTGATGATGTATTTGACCAGTTGAATGGGGAGAAGTGGTTCTCAGAGGTTGATATTTGATTTGGTTACCATCAGTTAAGGATAAAAGAATTTGACATTTAGAAGACCAAATTTTAGAGTAGGTACGACCATTATGAGTAACTTATCATGATTTTTGGTTTAAACAATGATCTTATAGTATTTATAGATAAAATGAAAAGGCTTTTCCATTATTATATCTATACTTTTGTTTTAATCTTTGTGTATGAAATCCTTGTTTACCTTATGTTTGAGGATGATCATGTGTGTCATCTGAGAGAAGTTCTAGAATTATTGAGAAATAATAATCTTTATGACAAGCATTCAAAATTTGATTTATGGATTTGGGAAGTTAAGTTATTGGGTCACATGGTGTCAGAACATATAATTTCAGTTGATCAAGAAAATGTGAAAGCTTTTATGACATGAGAACAACTATGAAATGTTTTCCATATTCAGAGCTTCTTGGGTTTAGCTAGGTATTATCATCAGTTTGTTAAAGATTTATCAAAGTTGGATTCTCCAATGAATATTCTAAATTGTAAGGGGGTAAATTTTTATTGGGATTAGAAATGTTAGAATTATTTTGTTAATATGAAACTTATTTTGACTACTGCACTAGTGTTGACTCTCCTATAGACTGGGTAGGTCTATATGATCTTCTGTGATGCATTGAGTTCAGATTTGGGATGTGTTATTATGAAAGGTGATCATTTAGTTTCTTATGGATCTTGTCAACTTAGTCTATACAAGAATAATTATCTGACCCATGAACTTTAACTTGCATCTGTGATACACACACTTAATATTTGGTGATGCTACCTTTTTAGATAAAGGTTTACTGTGTTTTCTGACCAAAAGATCTTTAGTTATATCTTATCGTAAAAATATTTGAATCTCCACCAAAGGAATTTGGTGGAGTAACTAAAATATTTTGATTTTTACATCACCTATATCTTGGGGAAAAATAATTTCATCACAAATTCTTTGAGTAGGAAACTTCTTACCCAAGATGTGTAGAAGTAATAAGAAGATTGGAACCTGATATCTCTCTTTTCACAATTTCATATTGGAGTCTGAAAATTAGGGGATGCGGTTAATTTTTCCAATTTTCATCTGAAATTCACTCTTATTAATATTATTATTCATGAAAAACATCTTTATGATGAGTTCTGTAGCATTAGAGACTCTCTTTATGGTGGAGATACTATACCTAACTGGTCATTCTCCACTAAGGGAATTTTATGCTATTAAATCCAATTTTTCTTCCGTTAGCGGTAAGAAATTTTTTGATGTGGGATTACCTTAATTCCTAGTGTGTGTTACAACCAAGAACCACAAATATGTTCTATGAAATGTAGAACCAATTCTAGTGTCTAGGTATGAGATGGTGCATTGTTGATTTTCTCCTTCATTGTTATATGTTCTAGTAGGTCACGAATGAGAACCAAAAACCTTCAAGTTTGATTCTAACACTTTTAGTTCCTAATTGGAAGTCGGATGAAATATCTATGTATTTTTTGGTTAGGTTTACATGTACCCAAAAAATAAGAATGTGATGTGATTTATGATCGATCGGCTGACAAAATCATCTCACTTTATACCCATTTGTGATACAACCAATGTTGAGGAGTTGGGAAATCTCTATGTGAATAAGATTGTTATTTTTCATGAAGTTACATATTCTATAGTCTTTGATATAGATCCTCGGTTCACTTCTCAATTTTGGGGAGGCCTTCAGAAGGAACTAATATATCAGGTTCATTTTGAGTATGACATACCATCCACAATCGAATATCCAAATAGAAAGAGCTATATAGATTCTTGAGAATAGGATCCACGATTGTGTTCTTGACTTTGGTGGATCTTGGAATGATCATTTGGGGATGTTTGAGTTTAATTATAACAATAGTTACTAGTCCTCAATTAGAATGGATCCTTTTGAGTCCTTGTATGGACACCCCTATAGATATCCATTATGTTGGTTGAATATTGGTGAAAGTTTCTTGGTTGGATAGAGCTTGGTTCAAGAGACAATAGAAAATATTTAGTTGATTCATTTTATAATGTTGATGGCACAAAAATAGTATGTCTTATGATGATCATCACCATATAATATTGTAATTATCAGTTGGTGACCAGGTTTTCTTGAAAGTTTCATCTCTGTTGGGTCATCAACAACTTGGGAGGAAAGGGAAACTTTCTCCTCACTTTGTGGGACATTTTAAGGTTTTTGAGAAGGAAAGGAAAGTTTCTCAACATTTATGAATTCCACCATAGTTTATATTGATACATAACGTGTTCCATGTATCATAGCTAAGAAAGTAACTATTTGATCCATATCATGTTCTGATCTAGAGTGATCTTGAGTTTGAACCGATTTATCTATGTCTGAACGTCTGGTTAGGATATTTGATTCTGAAACCAAGGTACTTCATGGGAAGAATATACCTTTGGTTCAAGTTCTATGGAAGAAAAATTCTAATTCTCATGAGATATGGGAGACATAGGCACCAATGAGAGCATAATAGTCTCATCTTTTTGAAATGCGAGCTTCTTAGTAGGATTTCTAGGGGAAGACAGTTTCTATGGTGGTTACATTGTAACATCTTGTTATGGTTTTCCGGTATTTATAAACCCATATTTTGATCATTCTTTGGTTGGGTTTCATTTAAGGGAGTTTTATGTGAACTTTCAAAATTTTGGAAGGGCTTTTTGGGCTGTTCACATTTGTAAAATGGTTTTCCCAAACCGTGCGCCCTAATAGTGCAAACCGTTCAAACTGAGGTAGTGAGGTTTTGAATGGTTGGACCATGGTTTTAAAAATCACAAACCCACCTAGGATAAACAATGAAATACTATTAAAAATGGGAACACAATTAGGGTTCATGTTTTTTATAAGCATGTGGGCTTTCCCAATTAACCATGCATATGGGATTTTTTTAATCTGAAAATTAATTTTAAACATCCCAAAACAACCCTTTTAGGTTCCCTACAAACCTAATTCAACCTATTACAATTTATTCTTATAGGGGAGATCCCAATAAGTGATTTTACCCCTCTACACCCTTCCACAAGGAAATTGAATCTTGGAGTACACTGTTCGATCTTCTCTCAGCAGGTTTCCTCTTACTATTCTATATCTCTTTCTCTCTATTCCTTCCCTACCTAGGGTTTTGTATATCTTTGTGTTGTTAAAGAATGTAATATCCTATATTTTAGATATTTAATCTAGGATTGGTTCTCAGATTTTCGTTTCTGATGATCTTCATTGGATTTTTCCATTTAAGGCTTTGTGTTTTGAGATCCTATGATCTTGAGGTAGGTGGTTTCTTTTTGATTAGAAAATTTGATTAAACCTAAATTGCTTGATTTAAATTCAGTAAGTTGATTTAAATTCAATTGATTGATATAAATTAAATTGCTTTTTATTGTTTAATTAAAAACCCAATTCCATTGAATTGGAGTTTTGAAATTGGATTTGACATGAATTTGGGAAAACACCCCAATTCAATTGAATTGGGGAGGAATTGTGAAATTGATGGAATTTTGTGAAATTTAAATTGTTGAATCTAAATTATGAAATTGATTTTATGAAATTGATTTCAAATTGGTATTTGTAAAAAATGGATTAAAATGGATTTGATAGAAACCAATTGTTTTTATCTTGAAAAAATGAATATTAAAAAGAAACCCATTTTGGGTTTTAAATGGAAAATTGGCATAATTGAGATAACGAATATGACGAATTTTATTTTAATAAATCTTAAAATAAATTTATGACCATTGATTTTTATTGTAGCACATGAAATACTAGGTAGTTAGTGAGTTATTTGAGACCACACACTATGATTTATAACAATAATAACACATAAATATAGCAGGTGACATCCTCATTGGGATGGTGATGTATTCTCTTTAGTCATTATCATGGAGGACATGTGTATACACATATTTTCATGATGAATATTTAAGTTTGATGGATTCCCATATCCTATAACTATCATACCTTTTGGAACAAGACCATGTTGCTCGATTGTTTGTATTTGAAATATATTCCATTGTTATTATAAAATCTTTTACACAACTTATAAATTAATATAAAATATTTATATAATATGTTTATTAAGCCATTTGTTCAAAGTATTTCCAAAATTTTAAATGTAAAGAATGATTTATTTGAAAATATTCTTTTGAAAATCCATTCCTATTAATTTAAAAATTAAAATCTTTATTTGGTTCATTAAATGTTGTAATATATTATGGAATCCTTAGTGAGACCCTACTGGGCTTTTAGCTCACACACTACCTATTCCTTCGACTATTTGTAGATTATATTCTTCCAAGTTCGATCAAGGGTATGACACCACCTAGCGGTGGTAGAATGTGTTGATCCTTGGCCCTGGTAAGTTCCATTAGAGTTGGGACTTGGGTTGTTTAAATTTCTATTTCTGGTACTTTATTGTAGTAATTTGGGGTTTTTATGCCTATTTGACTTCAGGTACACTTCTCCTTGTGGATTTATTCTTGTATGCATACTGAATTATTTATCTTGATTCCTTTATGTTTGTAGAAATTTTTTCCTACTTTCACATTGTATGATGCAATGTACTTGTCACCAACCCTTATGGATTGGGAATTCTATTTGGGCCATGTTAGAGCTGGCATGGTTATCAGGTTACTAGGGTACCCAGGCTGATTCTTGATAAGAAGGTTATACAAAGGATAACTATCCATTACATATATCTCAAAGGAAAGAAGATTATAAGAGAAAAGGAAAGAAAACTATAAAGGCTACCAGAAATGATTCTTATGGTTTAAGTAATGAGTCTTTTATAAATTTTAAGGCTGAAAATAAAGAACAAATGGTATGTATTATGACTCATACTGATGAGGTACAATATTCTAAATCTCAAAATTCTAATTCTAAAGAACTTTCTTATTATGAATTTTACATATATTGTTTTATGATTAAAGATAAATTAAAATCTTTAAAGAAAGATTATACAAAACTTATAAAATATTATGATGCTATTTTATTAGATAAAAAATATTATAAAAAAAATTACATATTTAAAGTCCAATTCTTCAAAAAATTATTCTGACATGCATAAAAAAATTAAAGAATTATTGGATGAATTTGACACTTTAAAGCAATCTTATAGTATGCTTATCAAAGGAGAAAATTATTTAAATAAAATCCTTGGTAAAATTAAAATTCACAAAGGAAAACTTGATATATTTAGTAATAGTGAAAGATTAAAATTATATAGGAATTACTTTGTTCCTGGTAGAAAAATTATTTCAACTATTATATGTTTTTATTTTGGTATTAATAGACATTATGAAAATGACTGTTTCTTTAGAAAACCTCAAATTTTTGGTGTTAATAATGTTTATTTTTCAAAAGAGTTGTTTTTTTAATGTACCATATTTTTCCGTGTATTATTTTTAAATATTATATGTATTATATTTGAGACCGAGCATTGAGACAACGTATGATTCCAAGGGCCAATGTACTCAGAATAAATGTTTTAAATATATTAAAATATTAAATAATACGCATGTGTAGTTTTCTTGAAAAAGTAGAATAAATTCTAAATGGGCGCTCAGATAAGAAATATGAGGTAACCTTTTCATTAATAGTAGTGAATTTACCCTAGGAACTACCTAACATTGGTCAGAACAATTCAACTATGAAATATAGTTTTGTGTATTTTTAATAAATAAAATAAATTTATTTTTTTTCTATTTCATCAATGAAAAAATGAGGCGATTATTTTATTTTAAAGAAACCTTTATGTAGAGATCTAGGGTTAGGTTCATAACCCTGTAATTACGTGGAGGATTTGGAGAGGAAACCATGAATATTTCTCTCGGTGGACGATGAAAGAACTATGGATTGAAGATTGAAGAATGTTATTCTTGATAGATCTCACCAGCAATAATTTATATTCAATAGAGAGTGATATAATTCCCAGGTAGAGTGTGTTATTTTGGATTTTTCTTTCCCCGTTATTATATTCAATGACAAACACAGACCAACCGACACACAGATTGATCTATAATTTGGTCATGCTTTGTGAAATGGGTTTTAGTTGTGGGATTTACAGGGTTTGATTATTTCTTTGATTGTTGATCATTCTTATGGGAATGGATCGAGGCTCGATTGAAAAATAGTTGAGGTTTGTGCCTCAAATTCATTCATTGTGATTTTCTCCCCGATAGTTTTTATGTGTGTTCTTCATTCTTCGACACGTTCATGAACGATCGATCGTTGAACCTACGTTTCTTGGTGCAAGGATCCGGAATTCAAGATCCATAATTAGGACAACCTAACAAAGGTGAAAAGTAGAGGGTGATGGATGAATCAAAGCGAATCAGGAGAAAATGTTCTTTGAGAAGTTTGTGTCGGGATGGATTTAAACAGATTTATGAGTTGATTGAAGGCCCAAAACACATCAATTTGGTGTTAGGGTGGAGAAATGACATTGGATTTGGATTTTTGAGGTGAAAAAATCACCAGAACAAGAGCTGGAAGATCGACCAAGGCATGTGGAGGAAGGAACATGCGTTCTGGAAAATTCTGATGAACAGAGCGTGTAATCCAGGATTACACGGTGTGTGTCTCCCACTGAATGACAAATAGGGTTTTGGGAGATTGTTAAATGTCACACGGTGTGTGACCCCTATCACACGGCGTGCATGCCATTCCCAAATACTTAGAGTGTACATGGGAAGTACACAGATATGAGGTGGAGTACATGGGTTGACTACACGGAGTTTACTCCACCACACAACATGAAGTAGACTAGATACATGGGGTACCACATGTACTGGCACATGGGAAGGCAGACATAGTTTGAAACAGTGTACTAGAATGTGGATAGAGCACATGGGAGGAACCCAGATGGAAGGACACATTGTGTGACTCCCTCAACATTCTGTGTACCCATATTCTATGTGACATGTTCTAAATACATGATCCATTGTACACGGGCAATACCTAGGGTCAAGGTACACGACATGTGACCCAACTACACTCTATGTAGGTAACGTTCTGGCCTAACTAACCATTAACCCATCAGTCGGACCAGTGGGTCACATGACCTCAAGCACGTCTCACTGTATGCCATAGGCTACCCACTATCAGTGAGGGTCTTGGGAGGTGATAATGGGGAGACTATACCCTCTTATCAGAGATGCACAACGGTACAACAAAGTAAATAACAATCAACAATGGAAGCAGTAAACATGATTAAAAAATTAGTTAAAGGTAGATTTGATACGACTGAACAAGAGTGGAAAAATCTAGTTTATACACAAAATAAATGTCATGGTGATACATAATTTGAAATCAGTAAACAAACAACATGATTTTCAAAATAGAACAAAACATGTCTCAAATAAGGAAAAGAACATAAAAGTAATAAGTAAAACTCCATGAGAATATGTAGCTCCAGCTCAGTCCTTTACTCTAAACTCTAGGTACAAACATACAACAAAAAGCAAGGTGCAAGGTTCGTAGTCCTATGAACAAGAAAGGTCTACTTGGGTACCCTAGTGAAATGGCGGCCCAAGTAGGGTGCAGGATATAAATCTCAGTAGTCCAGAACCACTGGTGTCTAGATCTATCTAGAAAATATAATGTAAATTTAATAGTGTGCAGAAATAAAGAATTTAATAAATAAAACTGCATAAAGAATAACACCCATCCAGGTTCCTAAGGGATACCTGATGACTATACCAACTTCAGATCATGCCGGGATATCATTCTAATCATGTAAATTTAATATATATATATATATATTTTATTAGTATGTATATATATAGATAACTGTGAGTATGGGTGGATCGGGACATACCACCACCATATGAATTCTAGGGGAGCTCTCACGGTCTGCCCCAAACCCAAGTCAAAGAGCCCTTTTTATCTCTTGGCCTATATGGATATAACAGCAATAGGCAGTGATGCCCCTTGTCCAAATTTAAATAATTAAACAGGGTAAATATACCTACCACCCACATTTAACATAATGGATCAAGGCTATAATGCCTACCACCCACATTTAAATAATGGCACGAGGTAAATATACCTACCACCCACATTTAACAGAATAGCTCAGGGCTATAATTCCTATCGACCTCATTTAAAGAATGGTATGGGGTAAATATACCTAGCTTATACATTTAACAAAATGGATCAGGGCTATAACGCCTACCACCCACATTTAAATAATGGCACATGGTAAATATAGCTACTGCGCACAAATAAAAAATGGCACAGGGTAAATATACCTACTAACCACATGTAAATTACAATCATTTTCATAGTTATAATGTAATGCATAAGGTAGTACATCTTATTAATTTCAAAAGGTAATACCAAATACATAATCATTTACAACATATAATGTAAGTCAAACCATATTACATCATTTAATTTCAAGAAAGAAACCATATGATGCATTGTCTTTACAATAAATCTGAACAAGGGTGAGGCCATGCCTTCCCTTGAAACATTTCATTTAAGGCATTTCATTTAAATGGAATTAAAAAATCTCAAGTGTTTCCATCAAAACATTAACATAGAGATCACATTAAATTTATCACATGAGGCATGGACCTCTCATGCATGTCATTAGGTGTAATTCATTACACTAAAGGCCATTTCACCCAATTTTCCTAGACATGGAAAATTGGTTTAAGGGCCAAGTTCACTATCTTAAGATATGCTTATTATATTAACCCAAGACATGGTATTACCACCCTAATCTATTTTATATCAAGTTTAAACCATTAATACATTTCAAAGGAAAACATACAATCCGAATTTCCATCACAAAAGCAGAAAGCATAGAGGAAGACCATTGCAATATGCCAAACATGTATACAAGTCTATCTCTACATTTTAGGTTAATGGAAGTTCACCTCCATTGGAGGGATTATATTATAAAATCATGACTCTGTTTAATAAAAAAAATCATTTATTTTGTTTAATATTTTCTTCCATTTCACCAAAGTAAATCATTTAAGAAAAAGATACTATATAAGGAACAACATTAATAAAGGCACAAGGAAGTACAATTAATTAATTAATACTTTCTTAAGTAAAAAGGGGAATGGAAGGGGAATCCACCTCAAAGTAGAACCAAGACATCCACCTCATCTCTTACTGCTTTCTAGATAAAATTTTCTGCTCTCCCACAAGGAATATGAAACTTCACACACATGCAAGGACACCTATCCCCTATGCACACACCATCATGACCATGGGCATACACAAGGGGATCCTTACACGTGATTATATGCATATACCAGTCGCTTCTCACCTACACATGCATTTTTATATATATATATATACACACACACACACACATGGGAAAACCTGGCCCTATACATGTATAATCACTACCATGGGTGATTATACATGTGATGGGGGAACCCATATATATATTTACATACCTATGAACATGTAGGCAAGTCCCCCTTGACCCGATGACTCTAAACCAACAATATGGGACCAAGACACTACACATTAAATAAAATGAACCTTAAAATAAATTAAAAACCCAATTTAACAGGTAAAAAATAAGCATTAAAAACAAAACCTTACATCAGAACAAATCCAGTAGACCAAAACCAACCGAACCACCTCACCTTTAGAGGCGGTTGCCAGAACACGCAAGAAAACATCCCAATAGACCTTCTGCATGACCTTCAAAGAAAATAAAATTGAAATAAAAATCAACCCAAAGGATCTAGTGTTCATAAAAACCCTAGGGGCGATGGTTAGGATGAATTGAAGTTGAGAAAAGGTAGGAGAAGGTGCATGAAACCTTACCTTGAAGGATCATGCAAGAAATTGTGAGGCATCTGACCAGAATCAAAGATCAGAGGAGGTTCGAGGGAGGGGGTCATGCACATTGAAGGGGAGAACCCCTTGGGGGGGGGGTATTCATCGAAAATAGGGGAGAGGGATGAGTATTTATATTTTAGGTTAAAGTTTTATTTTAATTTATTTTTAAAATAAATAAAATTCTAAAAATTGGGTGTTGTGCACAGTTAAGCCACATGGTTTGGAAAACTGTATGCCAACCGTGAGGTACCCATTTGCTTAAAAAATACCATCCGCACAGTATATCCCACACGGTTAACAAAACTATGTTCAGTCCATGTAAAAGCCACTGTCTCCCAGAAACAAGTCACAAGGTTTCCTATAGTTGGCCGCACAGTTTAGAAGACCGTGTGTAAACCGTGCTCCCTTTGCTGTCCTTTAAAACTTAATGTTTTTTAGGTCCAACACTCGCAAAACTTCTCTATCCACTTGGGAAAACTTAATGAGTTTTTCCCAAGTATAAATACATCACTTAGAAGTGATACAACTCTTTAAATTTTGTTTTAGGGCTCAATTTAAAAAATGACTCATTTAGTAATTTAAAAAGTTCCAACCCCTTCACATTTTAGTCCAGTCCAAAATGAGGATCATTACAACCATACCACCTTAGAACTTATCATCCTCAAGAATCCTTAGGGAACAATATAACACATCACCTGACCTACAAGGGTTGTGATTCTTTGTTCAAACAGCCGTGCAGTGTTCCCAAATGCTGAATGCACCCTTAAGAATTTCTAAGGCCAAAGGAACTTAAGCTATTAAAACTAGATCCAAAACTCATTTCCAATCGAAATACTGAGTCAGATCTTACCCTAGCCCATCCAAATAGAGACACAATCACATTGTATTCTATTCATGAATTTGAATCAGGGTACTTCCCACCTTAGGTTCTAACGCTAAACGACCAAAACCAAACTGCAGTTCAATCACTGCTGGGAAAACCACTACAAGCATGCCCTTAAGAATTTGACGAAGCTCCTAGTGTGATTTTAAAACGATCATACAGTTGATTTAGGATCAACCCCGAAGCCTAAGTTGAACCGGATTTTCATGAAAGGCCCCTACTGACACCAATCACACTCATCTTCACCTGACAACGTGGCTTTAAAATGGTTCTTCACCAACTATAACTATTTAACAATAAAAGGAAGAGTCAAGCCACTATGATTGACTCATTAAGAATACGCCAAACTTAGATGGCTGGAATTTTATAAGTTAAACCACGATGTATTCTCCCAATGCATCATGAATTTACAAAAAACATGCACACTGAATCCTACACTCGACTCCTGATGATTTTTCTAAGATCAAACCATAAGGGAATCCATGCACCCCACATGCAACACAGAAGGAGAACCACCCAACAAGATCAAATTTTTTTAAAACATTCAGCGCGATGTAAGACTAACGCTCTTTTAGTGCATCTAGGATGAAGACAAGATAGGGGACATGATAATCACTTAACAGAGTACACCAAGAGGATTGAAACATATTATAGTTAAATTTACCTGATTACCAGGAGAAATAATGGTTGAACCACCATTTTTTGACTATAAGGAAAGGACTCAGCTTCACCTACTGACGAACCGTCATTAACTGAACACATGCCTATACCAACCAAAGTCATTTAGTGATCGCTCAAGATTTAACAACTAAATTCCTCAAAGATCAACGATATTTCCTAGAGTTTTCATACACATAAAACCAGATCAAAGTTTTCTTGGTGAGCAAACACCGACACAAAACAACACCTGCAAGCCTCAAAGGCACTCAAACATAAACCGACCATTATCCAATGGTCCACTTTGATTGGATTACTTATACTTAGAAGGACACATAATCACCAAAACCGACATGAAAATCCCCACCTAGGAGTGTCATAGTCATCTAAGGAAAGGAGGTAAACTAGCCACTCACAAGCATGCTTGGACAAAAACACCATAATGAATCTGTGATGTTCCTCTGAGTCACACTCACATATAACAAGCATATAAATTAGGCCAAACCAGACCTAATTTTAATTCCCTAACCCCAGTTACCCAGATTTGGTGAATTATTACATAAAATTGGCATGATACAAGGAATCATGTTCTAAAAGACCGATCAGTTTAGTAGCCTTGGAAGTACTAGATACATACATATGTTTTACATTACATCATGAAATAAAAAAAACAACACTGTGCACCCTTTGAACACTCTTATATCCCTTCTCCCATTATTGTAGGTTAATCGTAATATACTTCTTCACATATTGAGAAAAATAAAACATAAGGGGTGAGCTCAGATGCTCAGTAAGGATAAAAATATAGTGGAAACTATCATAAATAAGCACAAACATTTAAGGTAATGTATAAGACTAAAATACAATACTTTTAAACATAAACTTTAGTATAACATGGAAAATATAAATCAAGTAATTCCATTTACTTATTCGTATGGATATTATACTAGTTGAATAATCACATGTAATATCAATAGCCAATTTCAAAATGATGGAATGCATAATTCCAGACATCATAACCACATAATCAAGGCCTCGTTCCAAGACTAGAAATAAGATTTTTTCAAGGAATTGTGCCAAGAAACTAGTTTTTCTCATGAGACCTACCGATGCACTGAGGAGCTATATCAGGATCCACCCGTCACTTACTAAGTCCAATGCATTCCTCATATGAAAAGGTTGAAAAATAACATAAACATTCGTATTAAAACTAGTATATGAAATGTCAATACTTTATCCATAAACCATGAATGGTATAAAAATAACACATCCATAGTCAAAAAAATCACAAAACCTTCAATATAATATGGAATATTGTATCATAATAAATCAAATTCAAACAAGTGTAAAATCTATCAAAGGATGTTGACATAGATGAAATCAAAACTATTTGAGAGAAATATCTCTTTATATTTTGAAATCATTTAAAAGGCAAATAATTATAAAAGAAAACATTTATTTTGAAAATATTCTTATAATCTTTTAAGTGAATCTAGGAAGGTGTTATAATGGTGGAAAATAGCCTCACTCACTGTATAAGTTAAAAAAACATTCTTTCCTTAATTTTTCGAAAAGGTCATAAAGTACCTTGTTTGGAAAACAACGGAAAGATTCCTTTAATTTTTTTTTTATAAAAATTAAAAAAAGGGTATAAATGACTTTAAAACATATTATAGGAAATAGTAAAAATGTTTTGAAATACATTTTTAAGAAACATGGATGCAGATGATAAAGTTGTCCCAGTAGATACTCATGTATAAACAACCTCAGATAATGAAGAGATTATAGAATTAACCCTTACCTTGTAATTTTTCTTGATAGAGGGTATATTAAACTCCTTTATAATAGTTAAATCATTGTTATTAAATTTTAAAAGAACTATATACATAAATATGATATCATATACGATCTTCTAATATAGCTTTGTTAATAATATTTCAGTAGTATCATTGTTTCAGGTGTTAACTGGTTCGTTTTCCTTTATATGATTTGTTATGTAAGACATGTTTGTTATGGATAGGATTTATTTAATTAATATAATGAATGATATTAAGTTATTAAACATTATATTTAATCATAAAATGAAAATTATTCTTGAATGATTATGATGGGGAATGAATTTTATCACGTTTGTGGAGATGGTAATCCGTACGTACGCACGAGCGACAATATCATTCTATAGATGGTGAAATCATATGTAATTGGATGGTATATCATATATATAGAATCATTAAAATTTTAAATTTATTATTTACATCAGTTATACTCATTATTATATCCATCCAAATAATTAAGTGTTTGAATAACAAACTACACCACGACGAGGAGACGATAAGCCATACGTACGCACGTATGGTGACTTCTCAGTCATAGGATGGATAGAATAATGAATATGGTTGTAACATATTTATAATAACATCATAGTATGTACAAGGTACTATGGTTATTATTTTGGTATGGAAAAAATAGAGTAATAGTAAGTAGAAGAAGAAAAGAACTTTGAAAGAGGTGGTGAAATTATTACCTCTTCTTCAGGTGTTTCCTTTTTGAGTAGATAAAAAGGGCTCCTTAGGATGGATTTATGATCAAAGTAAGGACTATAGGTCAAAGTGAGGGTAGTTCGGAGGATAATTGAGTAGGTTTTGGCCAATCCAAATGGCTTTGGAGGTGTGATTTTGAGAGAAGGGGAAGTACCCTTTTATAAGAGAGGTGAGAGTCACTTTAGAAAAAGATTGAAATATTATTTAATTATACAATCATATTCTATTTATAATGGCTCCAAAAGGATTTATCTAGAGAATAAGGTGGGGATGGGTCAAAAACCTTTCAACTAATAGGTTTTATACAGGTTTAGGTCACCATATTAACCTTATATTTTATATTTAACTCTCAGTGAAATAGTTTAACTATTAACATGTATTCTTGTATTATTTTAATAAATGGTTAATAAAATTACAATAAAAAGCCAAGAGAACCCCAAGTGGTTAATTATTGATATATATAACCTTATATAAGTCTTTTTAACAAACCTTATATTCTTGTAAATATTATATCAATTAATAATATAATATTTGTTTTAAAAATTGATTTATGTCAATTTTGACACTATTTGGTATTTTATTTTTGTGAAAGTCATAAAAACTTTATCACTTAGAATTTTTTTTATTTAATCAGCCTTAAAATCTCATATTAAAATATAAAATGAGTGTAATTAATCATAAGCCTCAATTTACATTTATTTTGATATTTATAATAGTAATTATTTAAATATTTCATTAATAAGGTAATTACTGCATCATCATTGTGTCATAAATAAATTTAATTATTTAATGTCTAAAAATTATAAATAAAATACCATTATGTAGGAAATATTTTTATATTTATAATTAATATTTATAGTATAATTTATCTTATGTATAAACCTATATTAAAAATGGTTTAGTTATTAAACATTGAATTTAACACTTTTAACTCTTATTTAAATAAAATAATAATAAATGTCTTAATCTAATAAAAGTAGAACAAAAGGAATATATTTTATTCCTAAAGTTGATTTTGGTCAAAATACACTTATCCAATAGAATTAGTACATGTTTTAGGGTAATTATAATATCATTTTCAACTTTAATTATCCTATTTACTTTTAACCATGGTCAATAAAAGTCAAAAGTTACTATTCACCAAAAAATATTTTAATCTTATTGAACCAAATTTTATTTACTGATGTTAACTGTGTCCCTAGAATTTTTGAAATTCAATTCACAGAAGCAGTAAAATTACGTTTTATGCAAATTTGAAAATGTGCCTAGAAGGTGGGTAAAAGATGGTAAAAAGTTAAATAAATTTTTATATATATAATATTATTATAAAACGACTCCAATGAATGAAAATAAAAATATATAGGTATTATGTATCTATTTTTACATAAAAAAATTTAAATAAAATAACTAATTATTTAAATAAAAAGCCGATTTTAAACAATAACGCAGTGTTTTTCACTATTCAACAAAAAATTGAAATTTTTAGAAAAATACCAAAAATTTACCCTAAGCTAATTTTGATATTACGAATCGAAAAATGAGTTCCATTTTGAAAAATAAAATTTATAAATTTCAAAAAGTGGGTGTTACTATTCATAATAGTTAGTTTGATTGGTCGTGGTGTGTTAGAACTCGAAGTTGCGTACAACACAAGCTATTGTATTATTCAAAGAGAAGCGTACTGTGGAAGCTTGGGGTGTTATATAATAGAATATAAAAACACCCAAGTCTTTAGAAACTCATACCGAGCGTTGGGATGAACCTATTTATTTAATGCTCAGGTCACTCTACCTGGAGATAAATTGAGACCATACTCTTAGGCACAAAACTCAATGATTTAACAGAACTCAATCGGTTCATTATTTCATTTAACACTCAATGGTAACATGTTTATCAACACATAATTATCAAGGAAAAGAGAAGGGATCAAATGACCAAAGGAGCAGCTGACCATGCCCATGTCTTGTCTAACCTACTTAAAACGAGCATTACCCGATGCTAAAACCCATAAAAGGTCGAAGAAAGGCCTGACCACCCATTCAAACATGGGTTTCATTGGGATAAAAAAGTCATACAAGGGAAAATGACACCTAAATAGTACCAAACATTAGAAAACAAATGAAACTAGCAAGGAATTAAAGATTCTAAGGGTGCTGCCTACTATGGGTTAGCCCCTTGCAAAGAACAAGCATCAACCCAGAAATTTGGTCATGCTCACAGCAGTCACTAGGCTCAAATCCAATAATCGAGCCATTTCTAAAAGAACAATGCCTATGAAAAACACCTACAATTCTGTTCAAAGGAAACTCAAATAGAAACTTAAAACTTCCTATACATGAGGGTTTTACCAAGGTCACCACTAGAGGTTCCATTTCCAATCCCATTTTAATTTATTCACATTTAATCTTTAAGAATTGAAATATTTCATTTAAAACATAAATTACCATTTTTCAAGAAAAAAATCAGGGTGCTTAATTTTCAACTAATGCCCTAAGGTCAAAACATGCAAGTTTCAAAAAACTTACTTTTTAAACATTTAAATATTCAATAAAATTCCGTCATAAATAGGAAATTTATCATAATAAATTCCCTTTTTAATCATTAAGGAGACCTATTAGGGTCTCATTAAGCCAATTTACCTCATATCAAATTTGAACAGCTTGCACATTAATAAGAATTTCAGAAAGCATCATGTCATTACATTTAAAGTGGGGTTCCATTTCTAATTAATAAAGTGCCCATACACTTCATGGATTAAATTGGCTCCCATTAATCGATACAAAAATCTAATTCAGAGTTTAACATGCTCACAAAAATGATCCAATGATAGGGGAGGACACCTACCAACATGTAAAGTGACCATACACTTTACATGTTAGTATTTGGACCCCTTTAGTAAAAAAAATTCACCTTAGATTTTAAACTTTGTAGCCTTTAAATTTCAATAATAGCTGTAAAATGTATTCATATTGTGCTAAAAAAAGGTTTGAATATATGAGTTACCATTTCCTGGTTATATAGTGCCCATATACCTTACAATCGAAAACTAGGTCCCGTTTATTCACAACCCATATATTTTTATCCCATACAACGATTACATTTTATCCAAAAATAGAATGTTACTAGGATACTTAGCATGGAATATAACAACATTATACTAAAATAAAAGGCATGGAACAACATATATCAATCATGCTAATAAAACAAAACCATGTCATAACACTTAATCAAATCAAAAGGCATCCTACACATGAAACTACATGGCATGACACTATACATGGAATGTGAATTTTTATGTACATAGTATGATGCATGGAATGAAAATTCCTTACCATAATAGGAAAAGGGTAGAAATACCAAAAATTCCATAAATCATCAATAGTTGAAATACAACAATCACTCTAGGTGAAATCATATCAATTGAAATAGCAACAGGTATGAATAACAATTCCCAGCCCTGGTCACTTTGTCATTTCTTGTACGTGGGGTGATCAATTCCAAGAATGGATATTAACCAAGTGTCAATACATTACTAATCTCCTATATACCAACCTAAAATAGTAATACAAATGAAATTAAACAACCTATGATACCACTTTGTAATGTCCCGACCCGACTAACCATTAACTCGGTAGCCAGACCGATGGGTCACATGGCCTCAAGCGCATCTCCCCATATGCTAGAGGCTGCTAGCTAGTAGTGAGGGCTTCGGGAGGTGATAGTGGGGGAGACTATACCCTCTTATCAAAGATGTAAAATAGTACAACATAGTAAATAACGATAAAAAACAGAAGTAGTATACATGATTAACAAAGTGGTGGAAGAAAAATTAGATATAACCGAATAAGAGTGGAGAAATCTAGTTTATACAATAAATGAATGTCATGGCGATAGATAATTTGAAAGTATTAAACAAACAACATGATTTTCACAATAGAACAAACTAGGATTCAAATAAGGAAAATAACTAAAAAGTCCTAAGGCAAACTCCATGAGCATCCTAATCTCTAGATCAGTCCTTTGCTCTAAACTCCAGGTATGAACATAAAACAACAATAAAGGTCCAAGGTCTACAGTTCTATGAACAAGAATGGTCTACTTGGGTACCCCAGTGCAATGATGGCCCGAGTAGGGTGTAAGATGTAAATCTCAGTAGGCTGCACCATCGGTGTCTAGCCCCATATAAATAGTGTAATGTAAATTTAATAGTGTACATATATATAGAATTTAATAAATAGAACTGCATAAAGAGTAACACCAATTTAGGTTCTTAAGGGATATTTGATGGCTATAGCAGTTTCATATCGTGCTGGGATACCAGTCTGATCATGTCAATTTAATATATATATATATATATGTTGTATCAGTATGTATATATGTACAGATAATTGTGAGTTGGGGTGGATTGAGACATACCACCGCCATCTAAATTCTAGGGGAGCTATCATGGTATGACCCAAACCCAAGTCTAAGAGCCCTTTTAATTTTTGGGCCTATATGAAGACAATGGCATGGGGAATTGATGCCTCCTGCCCACATTTAAAGAATGGAATGAGGTAAATATACCTACTTCTAACATTTAACAAAATGGCTCGGGGCTATAATGCTTACCACCCACATTTATGGAATGGCACATGGTAAATATACCTACCACCCAAATTTAATAGAATATATCGAGGCTATAATCCCTACCACCCACATTTAAATAATGGCATGGGGAAAATATACCTACCACCCACATTTAACAGAATGGATCAGGGCTATAATTCATATAACCCACACTTAAATAATGAAACGAGGTAAATATACCTACTGGCCATATATAAATAATTGAACATGGTAAATATACCTACCGACCACATGTAAATTACAATAATTTTCATAGTTGTAATGTAATGCATAAGGTATTACCTCTTATGCTTTTCAAATGGTCATACCAAAGACATAAGAATTTACAACATAAAATGTAAGGAAAACCATATTACATCATTAATTTCAAGCAAGAAACCATATGATGGATTGTATTTACAATAAATCCAAACAAGGGTGAGGCCATGCCTTCCCTTGATTCATTTCATTTAAGGAATTTCATTTAAAAAAAATTAAACCATCTCATGTGTTTCAATCAAAACATTAACATAGCGACCACATTCAATTCATCACATGAGGCATTTACCTCTCATGCATGTCATTAGGTGTAATTCATTTCTCTAAAGGTCATTTCACCCAATTTTCCTAAACATGGAAAATTGGTTTAAGGGTCAAGTTTTCTATCTTAAGCCATGCTTATTATATTTACCCAAGGCATGGTCTTACCACCATAATCTGTTTAATTTCATGTTTAACCTATTAATAAATTTCAATTTAAAACATGCTATCCGACTTCCCATCACAAAATAAGAATGCATAGAGGAAGACCAATGCAACATTCCAAACATGTATACAAGTCTATTTATATATTTTATATTAAAGGAATAAAACCTCCATTAGAGGGGTTTTATTATAAAATCATGGATTTGTTTAATAAATAAATCATTTATGTCATTTAAAATTTTATTCCATTTCACCAAAGGAATCCATTTAAGACAAAACTACTATATAAGGTACAATATTAATAAATGTGCAAGGAAGTGAAATTAATTAATTAATGATTTCTTGTGTAAAGAGGGAAATGGAAGGGGATCCTACCTCAAAGTGGAACCAAGCCATCCACCTCAGCTCTTGGTGCTTTCTAACTAAAAACTACTTCTCCCCTACTGGGAATATGAAACTTTACACACATTCAAAGACACCTAGCATCAATGCACACACTCGCATGGCCATGAGCATACGCAAGGGGATCCTTACACAATTTATTATATGAATATACCGGTTTTCACTCACCTGTGCATGCATTTATAGATATATACATGGTCACACAAAGCCACATACATGTATAATCACTACCATGGGTATACATGTAATGGGGGAACCCCCCCCCCCCCACACACACAGATATATATATATATATATATATATATATATATATATTCACATACCTACACCTATGTAGGAAAGTCTCTCTTGACCCGACAATGAAAACCACCAAGAAGGGACCAATGCACTACATATTAAATACTTAAAACCTTAAAACAACTAAAAACCCCAATTTAACTGGTGAAAAATAAGCAGCAACAAAAAAATACCTTAGAACAAATTTAGATACTGAAACCAACCGAACTACCTCGCCTTCAGTGGCGGTTGTTGGAACACACAAGAACACATCCCAATAGACATTTTGCTCGACCCTAGAAGAAAATAAAATAGAAATTGGAATAAAAAAAGGAGACAGGGTTTTGATAAACCCTTGGAATGATGTTTAGGCTGAATTGAAGCCAGTAAAATAGAGGATAAGGCGTGGGAGACCTTACCTTGAAGGATCATGTGAGAAATCATAAGGGATCTGGCCAAAATCAAAGACCAAAAGAGGTTCGAGGGAGGGGTTATGCATGTTGAAGGGGAGAACCCCTTGGGGGGTTGTGAGTCAAAAATAGGATATAGGGATGAATTTTTATATTTTAGGTTAAATTTTAATTTCAATTTAATTTTAAAATAATTAAAATTCTAAAAACTGGGTGTCACGCACGGTTAAGCCGCACGGTTTGGAAAACTATGCACCAACTGTGCAGTACCTCTCTAATTAAGAAATCCCATACACACGGTCTATCCTGCATGGTTAGAATAACCATGTGCAGACCATGTGAAAGCCGTTATCTCCTAGAAACAAGTTGCACAATTTCCTATAGTGGGCTGCATGGTTCAGCAGACCATACGTTAACCATGAACCCTTTTCTGTTCTTCAAAACTTTATGTTTTTCAGGTCCGAAACTCCTAAAACTTCTCAATCCACCTGGGGAAAATTAATGGGAATCACCCAAGTCTAAAGACATCACTTAGTAGTGATCCAAATCTCAAAATTCCATTATGGGGATCAGTTTTAAAAATAAACCATTTAGTAAATGAAAAATTTCAAAACCTTTCATATTTTAGTCTGGTCTAAAATGTGGATCATTATAGTGTACCCCACTATTATATCTTTAGAATAACTTTCTAGAAAGAGTTTTGGAATCCCTTGAGAGGCCCGAAGCAGGATCCTCTATTCATTCTTCTTTCCCTAGGTAAATCTTTGGTATTGACATGACCAACTTTACAGGGTGTCAATCCTATACTTAGTGAGTTAATCCAAATTGAGTTATTGGTATCACCCCATTGACCTGGATGTGATCCTCATATGTGTATCGTATATCTCTTTAGATCTATCAGTGTATATATCTTATGATAGTTCCCGATGAACAACACTTCTCGGATGAATGTCGTCAGTGCTATTGGACTCGGGAGTGCGTTCTAACAGATGAGTGCTTCGTGTAATATTTGAGTTGAATTCCTAGTGTTGGTATGTGGTAGTCATGACATACCTCTAGACTGTGTGTCTTAGATTGAGTATATCTAAATATTCTTATATATTATGTAGACATATAATTGTGTATAACTGATTATACTTTCCTTTATTATATTTCATTATGGTTTTAGGGTGTCCTACTGATTATTTTTATACTCAACCCTACACAATATTTTCCCACATGTGTCATGTCTTATGTATACGAGTAAAATTTTGACGGAGTCCTAGGTGAACCAGGATCAAAAGGTGCTTTGTGAGATCAGGCAGGCTGAGGTGTGTTGCTATGGCTATAAGAAGTAGTCCCAGTACCTATTATTTATAGGTTGGATTTGTGGTTTACAAACTCTTCTTGATGGGCTTGTATTCTAAACCAGTTTACTTTACCTTCTTACTTTCCTATCGTACTCTGTTGGTTTGGATATAGTGGTATGCATGCATTGTTTACTTATGGGGTTTTTACATTTTAGAATTTGGTGGGCTTGGAGATGGGTGTGTGCATATAGGTACATAGGAAATTACTCCCATGTTAGTGATGTGCCTACTCAGTGCTAGTCACTAGCCTCTGGCCTTTTAGAGGTGGGCTTGGAGAGTCACAGAACAAACCCCACTAGGATGGGTCATGAAAAAGTGGTATTAGAGGTGGTCGGTTCTACTTTAGGATCGAGAGTCTGTGAGATTGGTTTGGGGAAATAGTGTTAAGTGTTTCATGTTATATTTTTAGGCTAGGGACTCCATTGTTGGTACGAGCAGCCAACATATCCATACACCACGACTATTATAACTTTATTTTTTTACTCGGTACATGAGAACACTGGTTGAAGGGAAAATAATGGTACATGCATCATATGGGAATGGGTTGTGGTTTCCATGTCCTTCTTGAGTTATCTCTCTAGATATACTCATTGACCATGGTACATCTTGTTTCCTTATAGGATGCCTTTGTGATTCATACCAGCTAGGATTTAGTAGCTTGATCATGAGGATGACCCCCTCAGTGATAAGGCTTCGATACATGGACCAGTTCCCCAGATGTTACCTCTAGGTGGTACACCATCTATACGACCACCTATTGAGAAACACGTGGTACCCATAGTATGAGAAGATGAGGATCAAAGGCTGAGTGAACTACACAAGTTTCAGAGATATAGATCCCTTAAGTTCTGAGGTGAGGTGTATAAGGACTGGATTGGGGTAGTGACCCAGGTTTTCCGCCTAGTACATACACGAGCAGATCAAATGGTTGTTCTTGTGATGAGCCTTCTACATGGTTCAATAGGAAGATAATGGAGTTTGGATATCCAGAATCATAATGAGGAAACTCTTTTGTGGGAAAATTTTGAGTATCTATTTAGAGAGGTGTTCTCACCATTTATGCTGAGAGATGTTTTCATACACGATCTTCTTAAACTCCAATACGGTAGTATGATAGTGGTTTATTATTCATTAAGTTTCACTGAATTTTCTAGGTACTCGATGAATATGGTTAGAGATTAGTACATCAGGGATCAGACCTTCGAGAGAGGTCTGTATAGGGACATCTGAGCCAATGTTACCCCTCTGTGTATTCCTACCTATAATGGGGTGCTAGAGAGAACCTTTTTGGTTGAGAGTTCCTTGGTTGGGAAGATACAGCCAGTGGTAGTTAGTAGAGGGAAAGAGGGAGCAGAGACCTCAGAAATAGGAAGTTTATGTTAGTATTAAAGACTTAGACATGCAAGATGTTTCAAGAGGAGGTCCCAAGATAGGGAATTTGTATCTCAGGGATCACAGGGTGGGTCCAGTCATCCTAGAGAGAGGCAATGCATTTCATGCAATGAAAGAGGACATATCTCCTGAGGTTTTTCAACCTGTCATACTACAAATAGAGAGATGTTGTATGAACTACCATTGTAGAGACAATGATAGGTGTATGTGGATCTATAGGGTGGTAGATGTGGAAGAGAATCTTGGATAGTAGCAAGAAGTGGTATATGTTTCGACATGTTACCACCACCACCCCCCTGGTGGTCCATGAAAGACTCTAAGAGTTGGTGGATAGGGATGAGGATAGGTGCAGGTAATGGAGTCTTATAACCTTAAGACTCTAGGGATGATTCGAGGTATGATCTATGTCTTTTAAACCTTATCTATAATTTTTATAAACACATATTCTAGTCAGTAATTTCTTTCCACAAACCTTATTTGGGACTCGAAGATTCTTGTTGAACTGTTGACTTGACCCTTATGCTTAGAGACTCATACAGGAGGAGATTAGATGATCACAAACTAGTGCCGGCAGTGTGACCTAACCCTTGGAGGTGATATTTTCAGTTGAAACCTCTTTGTGGAAGCATGAGGCCTTATGATGTTATTCTTGGTATGGATTGGTTATCCACAGTCCATGCCCAAAATGACTATTTTAGGTGAAGGATGTAGTATTTCCATAGTGATGGAATGATATTTTCCTTTTTCAGTGAAAAGGAAACCCATGAAACTTTGGATGGACTTATACATAGGAGGGTGAAGCTGATTACTCATTAATTGGCTATCCTGGACCTCAATGAAATAGATGTTATCAGATTCCAGTTTCCAGTGGTGGTGGTGGAGTATGAGGTCGTATTTCTTGAAGATGATCCAGGATTACCTCCCTACTTGGAGATAGACTTATGAATTTATTTAAACCCTAGAAATACATCAATATATACACCAATATATCAGATGGATCCCACAGAGCTTCATGAGTTGAGGGTGTAGTTTGAGGACTTGTAGAGAAGGCCTTTGTGAAACCCAGTGTTTCACCCTGGGTGGCTCTAGTTTTGTTTTCCAAAAAGGTAGACGGGATATTGAGGTTGTGTTTAGACTACTAATTATTAAACTAGGTGTCTGTGAATAACAAGTATCCAATAACAAGGATCAATGACCTCTTCAATTAGTTGAGTGGGGCACGATGGTTCTCAAAAGTTGACCTTCACCAGTTTCTAGTACGAGATGAGGATATACCGAAGATAAATTTAAGACATCATTAAGGTAACTATGAGTACTTTTTGATTCCCTTTTGAATGGATAACATACCATAAGTTTTCATGGGACTCATGAACCGGAAATTTCACCCTTACTTAGACCAGTTCATGGTAGTCTTTATTGATGATATCCTGGTATACTCGACGTCTAAGGAGGAGAACACAAGACACTTAAGGATGGTTCTAGACATACTTAGAGAGAACCAACTTTATGGTAATCTCTCAAAGTACCAATTATATATTCATACATTCCATTTTATGGTACATGTTATCTCATAGGATGGAGTGAAAATGGACCCATGTAAGGTCGAGCTAATGTTAGCATGGGATCCACCAAAGAACGTGGCAGAGGTGCAAAGCTTCCTCAGGAAACCAGGCTATTATCAAAGATTCATACCCAATTTCTCTATGATATCATCACTTTTATATCTTTTAAATTAAAGGTAAATCCTTTCACATAGATAGAGAAGTTCCATAAGTGATTTCAGGAGATAAGGTAGAGGTTGATGAGCGCTATGATCCTAAAGTTACCAAAGGAATGCGTTGAGTACGTGGTGTTATGGGATGAATCAGGGACCAATATTTGTTGTGTCCTGATTTTGGGGAAAGAGGTGATTTCCTATGTTTCACACCAATTGATACCACATGACTAGAACTACACAACCCATGATCTTGAGCTAGCATCAATAGTATTCGCATTGAAGATGTGTCAACACTACCTGATGGGTGATTGGATTATCGTTTACTCTAATCACATGATTCTAAAGTATATCTTCTCTCAAAAGTATCTAAACCTGAGATATAGGTGATGGATAGAGTTCCTCTAGGACTATGACTTTGATATTTTCTATACTCCTAGGAAGGGGAATGTGGTGGCAGATGCACTCAGTATATGATCTAGTTCACAGTTTATGAACGATGTGTCAAAGAAGTTACCCTCATTACAGTTATCCTTTGTGGATAGAGATGGGGTATCTTACCTCAATTTGATGGTTTTTACCCCTCCACTATTAAAACAAGTTTGGGAGGAACAACTTTGGGATATTGACTAAAAGACCCTACATGATTAGATATCCATAAAAAATGCCTCTGATGGATATTCATAAGGTGGGGAGAACTCCATTATTTTTAGAGGATGCATAGTAGTACCAGTGAAGTTGAAGGAGTAGTTTTTATGGAGTTATATTCACCCCCTTTGGTAGTACATCTAGGTGTGGTGAATATGTACTAGGACCTCCAATGTTAATTTTTGTGGCCTAGGTTGAAGAATAGTGTTACAGAGTTCTTTTATCGATTCCTTACTTATCAAAAAGTTATGGATGAGCACTAAGTTCTAGTGGGTTTAGCTCAACCCCTTGAGGTGAAAAAATGAAAGTGGGATGGGATATTGATGGACTTCATGATGAGTTTACCATGTACTTTAAGGGGATATGATTCCATATGGGTGAACACTGACTGACTCACCAAGTTGGACCACTTTCTAACTACTCAAGAGAAGAGTTCAGTATAGATCATGGGATTCCTCTATGTGAAGGAGATAGTTCGACTCCATGGAGTTTCATTGATGATAGTTTCAGATCATGATTTTCAATTTACATCTCAGTTGTGGAAGGGGTTTTAGGAGGAATTTTGGATATAGTTACGCTTGAGAACATCATTTCACCCACAGAAGGATGACACAACTAAGGGGAACATTCAGGTTTTGGATGACATGAAACAGGAATGCATGTTAGAAGTTGGTTGGAGTTAGAAGGATCCTTTTTGGGTGAGAAATCCATTTAGTGCATTTCTGATAAAAGCATGGGAATATCCTGAAGAGCACATGGGAGAAGGAGGCTCAGATTTGTGCATAGTACTCACATATTTTTTAGTGTCCTTTGTTTGGATTTTTGGGGATATAAATTCCAAGGTGGGGAGAATATGATGTCCCAAATTTTTTTGTGTATTATTTTTAAATATTATATGGATTATATTTCAGACCAAGAACTGAGACTACATGAAATTACGAGGCCTAGTGTGCCTGAAATAAATGTTTGAAATATATTAAAATATTAAATAGCATGCACATGTAGTTTAAAAAAAAAGTGAAATAAATTCTAAATGACTGTCTGGATCAGAAATCTGAGGGAACTGTTGCATTCAGATTAGAAAAATTACTCTTAGTATGACCTAACATTGGGTGATATAGGTCAAATGTGAAAAGTAGTTTTAGGTGTTTTTAATAAATAAAATAAATTTATATTTTTTCTTTTGTTTCATTTACATAGAGATGTGATGATGGTTTTATTTTAAACAAAAATTTAAAATATATCTAGGGTTAGGCTCATAACCCTGGAATTTCCTAGAGGTTATGGAGAGGAAACCCTAAAGATTTCTCTCAGTGGGAAATGACTAAACTGTGGATTGAAGATTGATGAATGCTAATCTTGATGGATCTCACCAGCAGAAATCAATCTTCAATAGTGATAAATCCAATTCCTAGGTAGGATGTGTTATTTTGAATTTTTCTTTCCCCATTCTTAGATTCAATGAAGAACAAAGACCAACCAACGAACAAGTTGATCCGTGGTTCGGTCTATCTTTGCAGGATGAGTTTCAATTACAGGATTTATTGTATTTTATTATTGTTTTGATTGTTGATCATTCTTACAAGAATGGATCAAGGATGGAACGAACAACAACATAGGTTAATTCCTTAGATTAGTTCATTATGCTTTTCTACCATGGTATTTTCAATGCGTGTTCTTAATTATTTTATGCTTTCATTAATGATCGATCATTTCACCTTTTTTTCTTGGCACAATAATCAAAGATTCGAGATCTAGCATCAAGACAACCTAATGAAGGTGCAACAGTGATGGAGGCAAATGAATCGAAGTGAATCAGGAGAAACTGTTCTTCAAGAAGTTTGAATCAGAATGGATTTAAATGGATTTACAAGAATATTGAATGCCCAAAACACATTGATTCGACATTAGGGTGGTGAAACTACCTTGGATCTGAAGTTTTAAGGTTAATAGATTGTCTGGATGAGATCTTGAAGATTGATTGAGGCACACAAAGGAAGAACCATGGATTCTGGAAATTCCTAATGAACACTGCATGTAATCTGGGATTGCACGGCATGTAGCCCCCACTAAATGATGGCTAGGTTTTCGAGAGATAGTTAAATTTCACATGGAGTGTGGCCCTAGTCACATGGTGTGCGGGCCCTTCCTAGAGACTCAGCCTGTACATGGAAATTACACGGACACAGGGTTGATTACACAGGTTTCCTACAAAGCATGAACTATACCACATGACATGACCTAGGCCGGATACATAGGCTAACCCATGTACTGGTATATGAGAAGGTGTCCATGGGTTGACACCGTGTACTGGAACATGTATAGAGCACATGGGAGGACCCCAAATGGAAGGACATGACGTGTGACTCCCTCGACACACCATGCACCCATATTCTACATGACATGTTCTAAAGTCACAATCCATTATACTTGTGTAGTACTTGGGGTCAAGGGACACGATGTGTGACCCTAATAAATTCCATATACCCACTTCTACAGGGCTTTATTGTCTTGTCCTATGTATATTGGATGTGTTTTATTAGGCCTTGTTCCTTTTATCAATTTCCTTGAAGTTATGTATGAATCATTTTCTACTCATAGGACTATAATCCCTTCATAAGGACTTTCTAGATAGGGTTATGGAATCCACTGAGAGGCCTAGAGTGGGATCCTATATTCATTCTTCATGCCCTAGTTAGAGTCTTCGGTGCTGACATAACCAACTTTATAGGGCATCGATCATCTACTTAGTGGGTTAATCCAGATTGATTTTTTGGTATCACCCCTTGGACCTGGATGTGATCCTCATCAATGTATCATATCTCTCTTCAGATATTCCAGTGTATCTCTCTCATGACAATTCCTGATGAACAATACATCTTATAAGAACTTCTTCAGTGATAATAGACTCATGAGTGTGTTCTCCTAGATGATTGCTTCTTGGAATCTTTGAGCTGAATCCCTAGTGTTGGTATGTGGTAATCATGAATTACCCTTAAAATGTGTGTGTTGGAATGAGTATATATGGATATTATTATATGTGTTATAGACATATACTTTTGTAGATATGACTGTAATTTCCTTTTTTATATTTCATTGTAGTTTCAGGGTGTCTTACTAAGTATTGTTATACTTACCCCTTCATAGTATTTTCTCGCACATGTTGTGTCTTGTGCACAGAAGTGAACTTTTGATGGAGTCCTAGGTAGACTAGGACCAGAAGGTTATTTGTGAGTTCAATTAGGCTGAGGTGTGTTTGTATGGATATAGACAATAGTCTGAGAACCTTTTTTATAAGTTGTACTTGTGGTTTATACACTCATCTTAGTGGGCTCGTATTATGGCCTAGTTTACTTTACTTGCTTTACTTTTCTACCGTACTCTGTTGGTTGGGATATAGTGGTATGCATGCATTTTTTACTTAGGGGTTTTTAAATTTTAACATTTAGTGGGATTAGAGATGGGTGGATGTGTAAAGGTATATAGACAATGATTACCATGTTAGCGATATGCCTACTCGGTGCTAGTCATTATCCCCTGATCTATTAGAGATGGGATTGGGGAGTCAGGGAATGGTCCCCATTGGGATGGATTATGACTTATTTAACTTGAATAGTATAATCTCTACACAAAATAAATAGACTTGGTTACCTAAAACATTAGTTTCTAACATCACCAGACCCAAAATCATATGGGTACCAAAAGACACTTGTATTTGACTTTTTGAAGGAATACACCACTAAAGTACACTGTTAAATCATTATGTGGTCATCTAAAAAGTATATAAAAATATCTATCTTAACATTAGAGTTATGAACTCTAGAATAGTTCTTCATAAAAAATACTTATAATTGGAATTGATAACCATTAATTATTGTATTAATATTCTTATATGTGCTTTATTGCATTACTTTTTTTATATATAGGGAGAGAGATTTTATTCTAAAATTGTTAAATCATTCCTTCCTCTTTGAATTAAACTATTAAAACCTAGTCTATATAAATGTATTACTAAAATATTAAAAAGTATTTTTTAAAAACTACATTCTTTGTTTAAATATTTTAAACTTATTGTATTTTTAATTTCATATTGTTATAAAATTTTATTTGTTGACATAACATTTTCTTACAAAATAGTTTTCTCATGTGAAATGTCTTTTCAAAAATTTAAACTATTAAAGGATTATACTATATTTTTTGGCTCTAAAATGTGAAGTTTTGTCTAAAAATTGTTTAAATAATTTTTTTTCTTACTATTTAAAACCCTAGAGTCTTATTCTAAAAACTTCTTAAATTATTTATTATTCATCTTTAAAATATCTTGTTTAAATTTTTTAAAAATCTATCTAAGAAAGATGAAGATATCAAGAACTTCAAGTTTTTAGAACAATATTTCTCAAAAGAGAACAAAAGGTAATCCTTCTTCTGATCTGTTTGGAGAATAGTAAGTTTCATATGTAAAGGATTCATTTGAAAAATATTTTGAAAAATATAAATAAGTTCATGGTTATGAAGAAACAAATTTTTTTTCATATCGAATGATTTAAAGAGAAATTTATTATGAATAAATTTTGTTTAAGGTTAATACTTTGAATAAATAAATAGTGAAGCTACATGATGATCTAAATGTATCTATAAAGTTGTATGATGAGCTATAAAAAATATCAATTTCAAATTTTATTTTGATACATTAAAAAGGAAGTATCAGAATGTGAACAATTTCAATTTTAAAAGAAAACTTTGAATCATTTAAAGTATAAATGTTACGACATATGGAGTTACTCAAAAGTGAAGCTATTACTAAGCTAGATCTTGATGAACTAAAGAATTTTTTGGTTAAACAGTTTTCATCATCTTTTATATATCAAATATATGTAGATTTTCAAAGAAAAATAGAATAGCTATCAAAATGTTTAGTAGACTTAAGTGAAAAAGTTAAAAGTTTGGAAAGTTTTCCTGATCCATCTAATCCTTCCTAACACCTTGTTTCTTTACCTGTAGATTATTTAAAATAAATATATTATATATTTTTTTAAAATTATGATTAAGTAAAAATATGATTTATAATTGTTTCATAATTTATTTTTGGAGTTTTATGATATTAATATTTTACACACACATATATATATATATATTACATGTAAACATGTTCTTAATGTTTTAATATTTTAAAAAAAAACTCATTACATGTGATAAACCATTTTATTAATAAAGTAAAATGTTTTTCTCAATTATAACATGTGAAAATATTAGTTTAAAATCCTTTATTACCTGAAAATATTTTAATTCCTTGGATATATTTTCTAATTATTATATGTCTTAGGGGGAGTTATTAGCAAGTTTTTAATTATTTTAAGTGACTATGTTGTTTAATAAATTCATTACAATACTTTATTATTAATTGAACAATATTTTTCATACTTTTATGGATCCTTTATTGAATCCTTTTATATTTTTAAAGGAAGCATGAATTTAGGAGACTTTTTTAGTTCTACATAAATTCAGAATACATTTTGCTTTTTCTTTTATAAAAACCCACTTTTTTGATTTCACTAAAAGGGGGAGAAATTTTGGATAAATGGAATAAAATGGTGAGAAATTTATATGATAAATTTATGAGGGAGGGATTTTTGAGAAGTTTATGAAAAATTTATTTGAAATTATAGAACTATTCTTATCATTGAGAAATATCATTACTTATATTTTTAAGAATTTCACAATTTTTTTAATTTAAATATTTATTTTATGGGGTTTTTGGTCATAAAAATGGTTTATTGTTGAGAATGCATCGATTAAACAATTTTGTTAATTTATTTTTGATTTTGATGCTAAAAAACTCACACATTTATGTTACTAATAAAATTTCCTTTAAGTGAATTTCAAAAATATGATATTTGTAAGAATATTTATTATTTATTCTAGAAGCATACACAATCCATTAATATGTTGGAGAATATTTGTTTAAAGTATTATGGATGTGTTTGAAAGTATTCTAGAAACAATATTCATATCCTACATTTGTAAGAGTAATGTATGATTTGGAAACCCTACATTTGAAATGAAATGTATAGATTGTGTAAGCCATGTTGTAGAAAATTATAGACCAACAACCCCACATTTGGAAGAAACGCTATTTTTAAAGGAATAAATGTATTGTTCATCAACCATAATTTAATAATAAATTTCATTTTGTCAACCCTACTTTTGGAGTTTGTCTCTACATAAAGAAACCCTACGTTTGATTAGTCAATTATAGAGTTTTAATTTAATATATTATCTATGCTTTCTACAAAAATATCGATAGAATTAAATATCTTTATAAAGTTGTTTCATTACCGATTTAATTACTCATATTCAATGGATTAAATAATTCATATTTCTAAGGTAAGTTATGATTGTATTTGAATGATTTAAATTCAAATATTTAAGATATATTATGCTATATTTTAGGATTTATTTGACCTTGAGGAAATTTTGATCATTATGATAAATAATGGGATATTAATCATCTATATATATAAAAAATATCATAATCATAACATGCACATAGAGAAATATATATATAAGAGAAAATTTAATAATGCTGCAGTTAGTGCTTCACTTTGGAGGAATAAATTTTTTGATCTAGCTGATTGAATTTCTACTGTTGGTATCAAAAGTGTTATATCATATTGTTACATATTATTCTAAAATTTATTCAAAGTGTTTTTCAGAGATACACTTTTTAGGCATACTTATTTATTCATCTGTCTGGTGTTTTCTCTATCACTCTTTAAAGAAATCCCGTGAAAATATTGAATATTATTTTAACTACTACTGTATGATATTGAATATCAAACACATCTGTCAGTTTCTACTACAATTTTTAGTGAAACCCATGTTCTCAATAAAATAAATCTCTATTGATTTATTGGAGCATTGACTTCTCAAACTCAATCATGGTGGTGAAGGAGTACTCTCTTCTTGGACTACGCTGTGGATTTTTGGTTCCCTGTTGAAGAACTAGAAGTACTTGTAAAAGCCTTATTTTAAAGGTTTCAACTACCTATAATCTTTTGTTAGGTCTTATTATAATATGAACTATCTAGTTAAAATCAATAAGCTCACTGAGGGAGTGTTAGTGGAGTGGACTATATGATATTTGTGCTCGAACCACTATAAAAATTGATGTGTTCTTATTCTCTATTTACCCTATGCTTAAATTACCTAATGAAGATACACTTCATATCAAGAGGATTATTTTTAATTTTTTTATTGTTTAAAAGAATCACAATTAACCACCCATATTTTGTCTTTATCAAAATCAAATTAACCAACACAAGGTGCTATTTGGGATATCGAGAAAAATTTATTTTGGATCTTTATCTTCTCGAACTGAAATTTTTTCATTGAAACATGGAGGGAGTCTTATAATTATTCTCTTCAAAATATTTTCATCATTGATTTCCTCATCGAGACCTCTCATATATTCAACAAGAATATTTAGATGATCAAAAAATACATCAACCATTTAATTTGAGTTCATTATCAAGTCTTCATACTTATTCCAAAAGACCTATAAATTGTCCTACCAAACCTGTGAATCTATTTCATAAATTTTTACTAGTTTTCCCACATAACATGAGATTTTTTAATGACATTACCATTGTGAAAAATTTATTATCAAGATCAATACCCAAGGCATTTATTGATTTGGATTCTGTATCTAATTCATGAAGATCCCTTTCTATCAAAGTTTAGATTTCAATATCAGTAGTGATTCCAAAGATGATAGATGTGTAAAAATACATGCCCAAGGATTTGAAATAATGTTGAATATGTATTTCACACAATTGTAAATTACTTCCTTTGAACATGGGAACTCCTTTATGATTAACATCCATTCCCATTCTTCTAAGAGAGAATAAGAATAAACACCCCTTTGATACTGATTTTTTGAATCTTATGGATGATAACACCCTAAGAGGGGGGGGGGGTAAATCAGGGTAAAGTATATTATTTATTTAATTATGATATTGTTATATATCCTTGAGGAATTCTCTATTTTCTATCTTAATAAAAAATTAAATCAACAAATTACATATAGGATTTTACTTGTTTGACCTACACTGGGATACATCTAAGGATAATGCTTGAAAATGTGAATATGCACAAAATTCACTATAATGTCACTGATTAATGTAAAATTAAAAGAGTCCTCACTATACCTTTTGATTCACTACCATAAAAAATTGGAAAAATCACTTTTATCCCTCAATAAGGAACTCACTACTCTATTTTTGGAATTCTTCTTCTTCACACAACAATGAACTGAACATGAACCAAAAATTGTGTTTATCTTCAACATGATAATGTTTATTTATAGTGAGGATGAGACTCATGGAATTTATTCTTCAACCTTATAACTTCCATATAAAACATGGAACAAAACTTTTCTCGACCTTCTATAGATCTTCTCTTTTTTCTTCCCATTTTTATCTGTGTATTTTCTATGTGTTATTCACATGATCATATTCCCCCTTTTAAATTAAATACAAGGGCATGGATGGATTCTCCTTTTTATAGGATCATTAAAACTATACCATTAAATTAATAGGTTCATCATACACCATAAAATCTAAGTTAACCACTGGGGGTTTTAACTCATAAACCCCTTAGATTGAAATAGTTAGCTGATAAAAAACCACATGGATACAATGTGGTGTAAGGTAATATAGATTAGCATCTAGAATTTTTTACTTTCTGTGGAATATCCACAATTTCTACATCATAATTAAGAAACAGTTCATACATTCTATGCCGTGGTCAAAAACACTATGGCATGGAGACCTTCATTTAACCAGATCCAATTTTCCTGGAGAAATAACCCCAATTAAATCCACAAATTCTAGGACACATGCTACTTATAACTGAATCACATTAAACTAGCTAAAATTTGGTGCCATCTGTAGTGGTGTATCCTCCTATAGGATTATAAATCTTAAAAACACCACCTCTACCAATTTTGGACCCTCCATATCCCAATGCCTATATATGACATGGATTCTTTCTCATATATTAAGGGCTATATAATAAAATTTTTTATATAGTGTGGCCCCCTCCAAATTTCTAATAGTATCAAATCCACTCATCCATACATTATTCTATGGTGATCATGTATGTGGTATAGCATGAAAAATCCATTTTCCCACATAAAAAATTTCTCTGATTGAGGCATGGTATATCATATTCGACATTCTACTAAGAAATTAATGAGTAACATGGGGTCCACTCCCATACCCACACATGAACAAAATCAGGCTCATGGGACACACTGAAAAGCATTGGACCACTAGTCCAACCAGTTTTTTGGATCATACACATGCATGATCTCCCTGGTTCTGTCTATGGCTAGCTATTATGGATAGTTACCCTACATGGTTGAGCATGCTCCCACATATGTAGGGTTGACCTGACTTGGCTGGCCAACCCTTGTTTTTCTTCTTTTTACAGCCCAACAATTAGGGTTGCAGTGTAGCCCATTGATTACTGTGTGGAATGATAAGTTGAATTTATATATAAATATTGGATACATTTAATTAAGGATTATTCATGTTTTAATTTATAATGCACTGGGTTTTGGTTTGTTTTCATAGGAATTAAGAATTTTGTATTTTAAGGAAGAAATACAAAAAAGTTAAAAAAGGATTTACACATTGTGTATAGCATACACGGTGTGAATCCCTCATTGAAGACATTACTATAGACCAAAGGCCATCTCTTGAAGATGTGACATGACATGAAGACAACACATGATGTGTACATTCATTACACATCATACAAATTTAAAAATAAAAATCCTACTGAAGGTGAATCACATACATAGCGTTCAAAGCTTACATGACATGAAAAATTCAAAGATCCCATCCAGTAAAATATTTTTCTCAAAGATCCCATGAGATTCAAGATTTTTAAAGGTGATTTTGGATATCAAATACATGATATGAAACCTGATAACATGATATATAGATATCGGGAAAAAGTCACTTAAATCCAGTACATGACATGAAGGCATTACACATCATTTAATTTTCAAGCCTATTTATTTTCCAGTGGATCCTTCGTGCTAAATAGTTCAGAACTAAGAGTTATCTCTTATTTTATTCTCTCATTTTCATATGTTTTATTTTACAAAACAATTTTAGTTCATTATTTTTATTTTTTTATTAAATACTTTTGAGTTTTCAATCGATCTTCATTCATTATTAATACTTTTATGTTCCACTTTCATTGTGACGCTCTCTTTCAATACCAATTTTCTTTCTTCATGAAATCTTTTCGTATATTCATTGATTATACATTACAAGTGTTTTATGGGATTTTATTGTTTTTAATTTATCAAAATTGAACTTCTAATTGTTTTAATATTGGATTTCCTATTTCTCATTCACTTCATGATTATGTGTAACATGTTTAGTATTTAATTTCTTTTGATCATTACTGTCATGTGCAGCTAATCTGTTTAGGGTTAGGGGTAAATAATATGGATTTTTATGAACCTAATTAATATAATAATTAAACCATGGTAACCCTATAACTAGTAGTTAGGTTAAAAATATATTTTCATCACATTTTCTTGCACAACATTGATAATGGGAGGTGAAATTGAAAAAACATGACCTAGTTGGAATTGATAAGGCTATGATAATTAGCCTATGACACTTTCTACATAGAATCTAAGTGTAATACACCTAGGCTATTAGATATACCCAAACTAAGGGATAAATGGAGCATAGGTAAATCCAATTGATTTGACCAAAACCAATTGGTGAATCATTCACCACTTTGAAGCTTAAGGCATAGGAATATTTCAAGATATATTTAAGATTGTCTTCTTCCAAGATCCCTGAAATTGACCCCGATCCCTTCTTAGTTATTTTAACTAAATACTAACTTTATAGTTTTATAAAAAACCAATATTGAAGAGTGAACATGGGGAATCCTTTCTAATTTTTTGTTCGAATGTTTTCTTCCATACCAATGATCTCCATGGGTTCTACCATGCACTTCTACTTTACTACTCCCTAATAGTAAGTGTATTTTGGGAAAATAAATTTCTAATCTCATCAATACCAACATGAATTCAATGATTTATTCCAGTGCATCAAATTTTGGAACCATTTTCATGGACTACTATTTACTAGGAATAGTAGACTTTGAATTGAAATTTATATTACCTCACCCCTTTATTATTTTTCCATGCCCTTTTCCTTTTAAAATTTTCTCCTATAGGAATAGCCACATCCTCTATCTCTCTCTCCTATTCTAGTGCACACGTCAGGGACCCTTGAATTTATCAAGGATCTTAGATGCATACGCAATACTTATTTTTGATCCCATGATCAATAGAACAATTATTTCATGCCACCACTTCACAATGGATGAGAATAACAATATTGAACCACCACACCATCAAGACCCCCAATATGCACTACATAATGATCATGGTGAGTTGATATCATTGTAGGAGCACACCATAATGGACTAAATCTTGTCATCCATAAGTAGTGTTGTACCCAACATTATGTTCCCTCCAATTTAGGTGTATAATTTTTAAATCAATACTTAACTCATTAATATTATCTAGAACATGTTTGAATTTATTATGCTACAATGTGATGACCCCATGATCATATTTCCAAACTATTAGAGGTTTATGATACCTTTCGCAACTAGGGCCTATTAGTAGATGCAATAAGACTCATTTTTTCCCATTATCCTTACATGAAAGATCCAAGGATTGTATAAAAATTTGAAATCCTGAGTTTATTATGACTTGGGATGATCTAGCCAAGAAATTATTGGGCAAATACTTTCCGCCGATCTGAATGTGGAAGTTAAGAAATAAAATTCATAACTTTTCCCAAAAAGATGGAGAATTAGCATGGGAGGTATGAGATAGATTCAAAGAATTCATCAGAAAGTGACTACACCACAATCTAGATGTGTATCTTTGACTTCAAACATTAAACCAGAGACTCTATCCTACTACTCGAACTGTAGTTTATACCACTGCCAATAGTGAACTAAAGCTTAAGAAACTAGAAGTTTGATGTACCATTATCGATGAAGTTTCCCATAATTCCAGTATGTGGAAAAGTGATATTGGACCACCTATATGGAATCCACCAAGTGAAGGAGACTTCCCATATGTTATCCCAAGTTGAGGCCTTAACTAAGAAGATAGAGTATTTTTAGTTACAGACTATTCCATCACCCCTTATCCTCCTATAAGTGAAATTCAATCCTTTGAAATGTGTGAGGGCCCTAATTCTTACCAAGACTACAAGGACAGAATAGAGGAACCTACAAACCAATATTTTAATTATGTTAATTGTAATCAACAATACCAGTACTCTCAATAATATTAATAGAAAAAATATCAGAAAATACCATCTTAACATCCACAATTTAAAAACCAAGTTTATTTTCAGTAGAGGAGTTAAAAAGTTCCACTAAGTAATTAGGGACCACCTAGTTACCAACTACACGGTCCATCTCCTCTACCATATAAAAAATTTCAATAACCTTTTCCTATACTATATCAATTCCCACCATATCTATATCAACAGTACCAACAAGATCCACTAAGACCACTACAACAATCCCAACCTCTCTAATCCAATATTGAAAAACTACTCACTTACTTTATGAATAAATTAGAACAAAGTATTAAAAATAAATATATATAAATTTAATTCCAAATATAATTCCTACACAATCTCGATTAATAAATGGGTAAAATATCAAAGACCTTATCAGACCAACTACCAAGTACATTTCTCGATAACATTAATATGAACTCGAGAGAAGAGGCAAAGAAAGTGGTTCTTAGTAGTGAGAAAGTTATGGATTTCTAGAAACTATGAAAATATGAGGAAAATAATCTATCGAAACCCATAAAATGGGTGATAGTCATCATTGAGGATGACAATGAGAGAACAAAAGAAGATGATAAAGAAACAAGTCTAAAATCAGAAGCTACTCCAAAAGATCTGATAAAAGAGAAGTTTAAAAAGGAGTAAGTTTATGTAGGACCACTAGGGTAAAAACCCCCTTTTACATTCCCTAAAATAATAAGGCAAGGAAATATCAAATGAAAAAGAAGAAGTTTCTAGAAATTTTCAAACAATTTCACATTCATATCCCCTTCAGCAAGGCAGTCACTCAGATACCCACCTACACCGAATTCTTGAAAGAATTACTTTCCAAAAAAGAAAGATAGAAGGATTAGGTGTCATTTATTTAAGTGAAGAATGTTATTATGTCATTCAATATATTATTCCCCCCTAATATAGGATACCATGGTAGCTTCTCGATTCCTTGTACTATAGGGAAATTAAACTTTAGAATAGAATTATATGATCTAGGTGTGAGTATCAATATTATGTTGATGAGATTATTTCAGAAACTATGGATTTGAGAACTAAATACAACAATAGTGTCATTAAAACTAGCTGATAGATTAGTAAATTACTCTTTAGGACTTCTCAAAGATGATTTAGTCAAATTTTCAAAAATAATATTTTACATGGATTTCCTTATCCTTGACATAGAATAAGGATACATTCAAATTATTCTATGTTGGAAACTTTTAGACATTGGTATGGTATTTATTGAAGTAAATCAAGGTCTTATGATATTCAGAGTTGGAGATGAATGTGTTGTGTTTGACATAGAAAATGTTGCAAAGAAAAAAAGATCATTCATTTGACTGTAAAGATACCTCTCTTACTGATGGCAGATATGTGTTTATGACCAATGAGGATGATAGATAGATCATATACTCTAATGAAGATAAATACAGTGATTATTAGAATAAAAACTAGTCTGAACCATCGAAAAGGGACACCATCCCACCATTCACACCTTTTATCACTAAGCCACTGACTTTGGAACTAATACCTTTGTTGAGAACACTCAAGTACTTGTTCCTAGAGACCGAGACAACACTTCTAGTCATTAACAGCTCAGAGATGACCCAAAAAAAGAGAAAAATTTGATTTAATTCCTAAAATGGAATAAAAACTCAATTTAATGGGGGAGTGGATGACCTTAATGGGACTAACCCCACAATCTGCACTCGCAAATTGTTTTTGGAAGAAGGTGCTAAACCCAAATGCCAAACCCAAAGGTGAATAACCCAAAAAATGAAATAGTTTGTTAAGAAAGAAATGGTGAAACTTATAAATGTTGGAATAATATTTTCAATATATGAAAGTGAATAGGCGAGTCCCCTATAAGTATTTCCAAAGAAGGGAAGCCTAACTATTGTAAACAAATAAGGTAGATGAGATGATCTCTACTCAAAACATCAATAGATGGATAATATGCATCGATTATAGGAACCTCAATGTAAAAACCAAAAAATACCATTTTCCACTACCATTTATGGATCAAATTATGAAAATAAAAGCATGGATCATTTCCTGGATGGATATTCAGGATGCAATCAAATTACAGTCAATCTAACTAACTACTACAAAACTACATTCAATTATCCTTTCAAAACCTTAAATTATCAACATATGTCAATTGGTATGTGCAACACGACAGAAAAGTTTCATTGGTTCATGACACATATATTCCATGTTATAAAGGAGGAATTCTTGGGGATCTTCATGGTTGATTTTTTTCTATATAGAAGATCATTCAAGGTGTTCTTGAGTAATTTGGAAATAGTCTTGAAATTCTATGAAGAAAAATACATGGTAATAAACATGGAAAATTGACACTTTATGGTCAAAGGATGCACAATACTCATAAATAAAATCTTAAAACAAGGCATGAAGGTGGGTCGATCTAAAATCAAATTGATAAAAGATTTACCTGATCCCCCAATAGTGAAAGGGAAAAGAGATTTTTGGGCCATGAAGTATTCTACTAACACTTCATTAAAGACATTGTGAAATTATCCCACTCATTGACATATTTATTGTCAAAATAAACTATTTTAAATCTCACCAAAGAGTGTCGATGATCATTCCAAATAATAAATAATAGTCTCTTGGTTGATACATTTATAATTTCACTAGATTGGGATAAGGAATTTGAATTCATGTGTGATGTAAGTGACTTCTCTATTGGTGATGTCTTAGGATAACAAGTTGAAAATATCATTTTTCCAATTTACTATATTAGTAACCCATTTAATGAAACTTAGGGTAATTATAAGAATACTAAAAATGAACTTCTGGTAGTCATCTATGATTTTAAAAAGTCTCTCTCATAAATTTTACTATTTAAAGTAGTTGTTTACACTAATCATTCAAGACTTAAATATATACCGAAAAAAAGATACCAAACCATGTATGATATGGTGGATCCTACTACTACAAGAGTTTGACATCACAATAAAGGAAACAAAAGGAATTGAGAATGTTATCACTGATCATTTATCCAGACCACCATTTCCCAACATTAAGGATGACAATAATCTTGACATCAAGGATGACTTCACTGATGAAACCCATTTCTTGATAAATACACAAGCCTGACCACAGTTTTTAGATAATGAAAATTATATCTCCAAGATATCACTTTAACCTGACCTTACCTATCAATAGAGGAAGAGATTTTTATTCAAATCCTCACATTACTACTGGGATGAGCTACTAATTTTTAAGTGCTATAATAGTGGCTTAATGCAGCACAACATCTTAGAAGATGAAATAAAAAGCGTAATAAAAATGGTTTATACATCACTAGTGGGAGGGAATCATTGACCCAAACATACTAGGGATAAAATAATTTAAAGAATACTATTATTTCCCATGATTTATGAGGATTAAAGGATATTTTTTCAAACCTATGATTGGTTCCAATAGACATGCACTATAAAAAAAATAAATTAAATGCCAAAAAATCCCATCCAAGAATTAAAAGTCTTCAATGTATGGGGGAATGATTTCATGGGACCGTTCCCTAATTCTCATAGAAATTTTTATATCCTAGTCGGCATTTACTACATCTCAAAATAGGTTGAATTTGAACCCACTACTCATAACATAATAAAAGTGGTAATGAAATTTTTAAAGAAAAATATACTTTATAGATTAAGATTTTTATGATTACTCATTAGTGATCAGGGAACTCAATTCACCAATAATTCTGGGAATGGATTGCTTGAAAAGTATGAAATTGGGTATAAAACAGGTACTCCCTACCACTTGGAAAAAAGAAGGAAAGTATGAGTGTCAAAAATAGAAATTAAACTAATCCTAGAGATGATAGTGAACAACAATAGAAAAATTTGGAGTTTTAAATTAAATGATGCACTTTGGGTGTATAGTACAACCTAAAAAATTTCCATCAGTACTACTTAGTTCAGACTAGTGTATAGAAAGCGATACCATTTACCAGTGGAATTAGAGTACAAATATTTTTTGAAAATAAAAAAATTTAACATGGATGCTCAAAAATTTGGATAAGTTAGAATGATCCAAATATATGAGTTATAAGAAATTATTAAGGATGATTATGAGAATGATATAATTTATAAATAAAATAAAGAAAAATGGCATGACCAAAGAATCATGCATCGAATCTTCACACCGAGGGGTAAAGTTATGTTATGAAATTATCGATTAAAATTATTCCCTATAAATATAAAATCTTGATGGAATGGTCCTTACCAAGTCATTAAGGTTTTACATTATGAAGATAATTAGATTTAGAAAGGCGGAGAAACACCATTCAAGGTTAATTGCAAAAGGTCAAAAAATTACCTTGATCCATTCTAAGAAGGGTACTTCATCACTCTCAAATTCACCTGAATAGAAAAGAGCCTGGATGATGATGTTATTGTAATCAATTTTTGGGAGGAACCCATATTTTTGTTTTTTTATTATAGTTATGTTCTTAGGACCTTTATTTACCCTTTATTTCATTCCTATTTGTAGGTTTCCTCAAACTTCACTATACTCCTTTACTTCCTTTATTTAAGCTGAGTTTCACTACTGTTACCATGTGAAACTACCATTTTTCTACATCCATCTTGTTTTAATTCTATATACTAATATTTTACCTAGTGCAGGAATTTTGTTTCTCAAAATTTATTATAGGTATCCCAAATTTCAAATCACCATCCAAATATTTTCCCCATGGCATGATATTCAATACATGGAGCCATCGATTCCCTAATTTCAATTTCAAATTTTCATTTAATTTTCTCTATGAATTACATTCTATCTATATCATACTTTCCAAAATAGTGAAGACACTATCTCATTTTAATTGTGGTAAAGTCTTTGTTGAGATTTATTATTGATACACTATGATTATTTACTTTTTCACCTATCTTGGAGTAATTTTTAATTAAAATCATACTTTAAACTTAAAATATCATCAAACCCTTTTATATAAAAGGAAAAGTTACAGTAGAGATAATTGAAACCCATTTTTATTACTGTTTATAATTTTTAGTATGATTGATGAGTTTAGTAATTTAATTAAAATTCAAGATTATTTCAATTTATTTTGATTGAATCATTATAAGATTTTATACCCTAAGTTATTTAAATTTATTTTTGTATAGTCCCATTTCTAAGATAATTCTAGAGCCATGATATCATATTCATTTATGAGAATATTTCTTAAGAGACACCTTAGAAATGTAAACCTGTTATAACATACATTGATATATTATTGAGGCTTTGATTGAACAAACACACTTTTAAAATAATTGAGGCAAAATTTTTGAGCAACTTTTTATTGAGAAAAACCTGTACATATTTTCGTCTTTATCCTGTAGTTCCAATAAATAACCTTATAAGGATGTAATCACTTAAATCAAATTATCCCTTCCCACCCTTCTATTAGTACGATGCATGCTTATCCTTTGAATAAGTGTGGGGGAATTTTCACTACTAATGGATACATGATGTTAGTATTAAGGATACTTACATTGAAACTTTCACCAGGTTAATATGATGTGGTCCATGATTGGTTTTGGAATTTTCTTCACCTACCACATTCCTTTAAAAAAGAAATAAATTTTGAAAGAAAAAGAAAAATATTTTGGGTTGTGTATTAGAAAGGTAAAAAATAACCCTTACCAGATCGATGAATCATATGATGTGTCATATGTGGTTAGGGGATGGATGTGTGACCTATCCTAGACATGATTTTTGAAAAAAAAGAAAAAAAAAGAAAGAAACATGGTACATTTTTGATGATTACATGATATAACAATGGACCCACCTTGAGCTGTTAGAGCATATACACATTTTTTTTCAATAGGATAAACTTAATTACACAATTCATGATTTTCATGCATTATAATTTATATTTTACCCTCATTTTGGGATTGTTTTTTTTATTTTTTACCCACCTTACCTCATCCTCAGAGTCATTTGAACCATATTCTTGAATCCCTCATAACTGATTTTGTATTTGTCTTTATGAAGTGAAGATGATATAACCAATGAAAGACTATGGTTAGGAACATATAGTAAGGGTATAATCATAACTCTAGTTACATTTTACATTGAGTGATGAGAAAAATTTTTTTATATAGTAAATTAAAAAATGGGTATAGTATTTAAGGAATAGTTATGAAATTATAATTGAAGAAAAAAGAATATATAACATAATTTAACTATGAGGCATGAATGATTTTATCTATAGGATTGATTCTAGATGAATGATTTTTTTACTTACAATTAGTTTTTATTTTCTTGGTTATAATTCATGTTTCCTATTTAAAAATTTTTTCATTTGGAATCCCTGTTGAGATGCTTTTTTCTTGAGGATAATCAATTGTTAAAGTATGAGAGAATTTGATAAAATGAATTTCTATATACATATTGGATACATTTAATTAATAATTATTCATTTTTTATTTGATAATGATCTTTTTTTTCACAATAATTAGGAATTTTTTACTTTATGGAAGTAATGCTAAAAAGTGACAAAAATAGGATTTTAACGTCATGTATATCATACACGACGTGTATCCCTCATTTACAGAATCCCTATGGACTAAAGGAAAACCTATAAAGATTTAAAATTACATGAATATAGCACATGATGTGTATATTAATTACTCATCATGTAAATTTCAAAATCATAATCCTACTGAATGTGAATCATATACACGGTGTGCAAAGATTACATGATGTGTGAAGTTTGAAGATACCATGAAATTAGAGATTTTTCTTGAAGGCCCTGTGAGATTCAAAATTTTAGGAGGTGATTTTGGATCTCAAATAAACAATGTGAAACCTGATTACACGATTTACATATGTTAGGAAATCATCACCTAAATCCAGTACACGGTGTGAAGCCTAAACACACTATGTAATTGTTGTAACACCCCAAAATTCTAAAGTAATAACATTGTATTTAACAGCATGTATAACACAAAACACCAAAAATAAAAATAAATATAAAATATTGATACTTTAAGATATATTTAATGTTAAAAATAAATATATTCTATAGCTTTTAATGCACATAACACTGAATTATATTGAGTTACATGCAGGAACAACTTTGTTTGATAGCTTGTGTTAAACGCAAAACCGATTTTTATCAAACGAAAAGATATTATTAAAATACTATTATTTAACATAATAACATATAAAATAACCATTAAATTGGTAGTTATGAATAGGATTAACTAATTTATAGAAATATTTTGTTGAATTCATTGGTTAATAATTAAATAGAAATTAATATCAAAACCAAATGAATATATATGAAATGTTTTTATAAAGAACTATTTTTATGATTCCAAAGGTGTTTTGTATTAATATATTAAATTAATTAATATTAGTGAATGATATTACTAATATATATATATATATATTATATTAAATTAAATATTTTTGACTTTCATCTAATAGATTTGATAAACATAAGATAAGAACATACCTAATTTTATGCAAAAAAAGAAATATTTTTATAAAGTCAGTCTTGCCAACTTTTCATAGAGTTACTATTTTAAAACATAATTTTGAAAATTTTATAAATTTTATTTCAAAAAATAGACTTAATTTTTGAAATAAAAAAACAAAATTATTATAGTGTGAATTTTTTGTATTTTTATGAAATTTGTTTTGATGAATATTGAAAAATATTAATTTTAATTGAAAACTGTTTTTTCATAAAATTTATTTATATAGTTAAATTATATTTTAATTTGATTTTAAAGTATATTTTTTCAATAATAAATCAATTAATCCAATATTTTTCATTTGAATCAATTTCACATTGAAATTGAATATAAAAACATTTCAATCTTTTGGACATTTTCACTTTAAAAGCCCGCTTCATCGCCCTATTTGCAAGATTAATTTTAAATTAATTTATGCCAATTATGTGATTTTAATTTCGAAAAAATAATTCCATATTTGGAATCCAAATAATTTATAATTTTTAATAATTTCAACTTAGTTTTTGACCCAAAATATTATTGAAATCAATTAAAATTAATTACAACGATTAAGAGAAAAACTAGCTTAACAAGGGACTAAACCTTAAACTTAAGGGACAAAGTGACATAGAAACATGTAAAAAAAATTTTCTGGACATATTTAGACCATATAATCCATATAATATAATTTTTATAATTATTGGAGAAAAATTATGTAAGGGAGACATCTCAATAGTGTTTATATTTTTATATTTACAAAAATGCCACTTCTCCTCTAGTATTAAAAGACACTCACCCCTCCCACTTATTCAGACCTCTAAAGATTTTTGGATCATCAAAAAATTGACTGAATAATATCCTAAAATCCATAAAATAATCCTAGAAGACTCAATTTGGTTATAAAGAAAACTAATTAACATTTTTTTTATAAACTAAAAGGAGTTACCCGAATAAGAGGTAACGTTCTCCCATAATCACTTTTGTTTTATTTTTTTCTTAACCCCTTAAATTATTTTTTATCTTTATTATATAATAAAATAAGTATATTAAATATATCTGTATGTTTTTACCTTAAGTTTAATATCTACAATTTCACACACTTACATCAAATGGGATACACAATCATCATTTGTGCGTACGACAAACTACTGCCTCACGAACCGATGCAATTCATTATTACATTACCACCTTTTAAGGTTGGGAATAATAATGTATTTATAGTTTATATTTGATATATATGATATTTATAATTTCTTTATGATTTTTTAGTTACTATATAACACATAACACATAACTTCATGATTTCTATTTTTTGGGAATACAATAACATTGTTTATGGATGTGTGGACTACCACCTTTTCAAAGTGATATGATTCATTCACGATATATATGAAATGTATTAAAAATGATTTTAATTAATATTTATGACATATATAACATTAATATGATACTATAATGATAACACACACCCAAACACACACACACACACATATCACTTTTTAAATATGATAAGGAAATGAAAGTAATGTTCATGCACATTTACGACCTACCATCTCCATGAACATTTCATTTCATTTCCTATCTAAATATATTATGGGTTATTATAAATAAATACATACTAAATATATATGATATATAAATAAGTTTTTAAATCATTTAAATAATTAAATCATGATCTACTTAAGAAGAAAAAATATAACAAGTCAAAACATACTAAAAAACATGACAATTAACACCCAAAATGATAAAAATAATGAAATATTGTTGAAAAGGGAAATAAGATATTATAATAAGATTATATATGTTATTATAAATATGATTATGTTTATGGTATAAGTTATTAACATGTTTAAACCAATATATAGGAGGTTAAATACCATGCAACTAAAAGGAACCATAAGGTAAGGTATTCTTGTCTCACTTTTTCTTTCGTGAGTCATACACCATTTTCAAAACTTATTTATTTTGTATAGTGTATATAATGAAAATATTGTATTTTATATCATTAATAAATTTATATTCATGGTATTTAGTGTTTCATTTGAATTTATTTCGTTCATAGGGACTATAATTCAAAATTTACCAAGTAGTAAGGGATTTTCATCTCACTATTTACATCTATGAGATAAATATCATATTCACCACTTAATTATTTTTTTGTAGTGTATATACTGCCCATTTTTCATTTAATATCATGATTCATTAATAATTCATGATATTTTAAGTTTTAATTTTAATTATCTCATTCAAGGGGCTTGACTTGAAAATTACCAAGTGGTAAAAGTTATCTTTACAATCTCACTTACTTTTGTGATTTTTAACTTTCTATTGAAAAATTAAATTCCTTATGAGAATTTTCTATTGGAAATGAAATTTAATTTTTATATCCATACTCTTTTTTATGGGTATAATTATTTCCTAAAAAATCTACCATTGTTACATATGGTTTTTACTTGATAGTTATTTGATTAACTAGGGAAATATTGGAAAATCCGTATCTTTTACACAATACAGATATTTGATAAGGCACATTGTTCATGAATTAAATCTATTTTTAGATATATAAGGAATTATTTGGATATGTATGACATTTTTGGGGCCCAATTATATATATCCCCTCGATACATTAGTAGTATATTGAGAGGAATCATTTGGACAATCATATGGATTTTTACTTGATTTGTTATAAATAGTCTTGTGAAAGGTCTTGATAGTAAATGTAGAGACCCAAAGCTTAACGTACATGAACATTACATTACTTTTGCGGAATACTTAGTACATAAAAAAAACACACACACAAGGATCGTAATAGTTTAGTGTCTTTGGAAACTCGGAACGTAATCTTCTAATCGTGGTGAAAGATCTTCAATATCTCCCATAAAGATCTTCCCTTTTTTTTACCTAAAACCTTTCTTTATATCCTGGGGAAAATAAAACATAAAAGGGTGAGCTCAAATGCTCAGTAAGGGTAAACAAAAGAAAAATCAATGACATCATATTCATAAGAACATAACTTTTGGAAATCTTAACCTGCAAAAGAGAGCATAATTTCATAACATGGGATAAATCATAGTAGTGAAATGAAATCCCAATAATCATAACTTAAAACATGAAACTTTGTGGCATTCACACATAATCATAGAGAATCATTTCTTGTTAGTCAAGACTCATTGCCAAGACTATCTTAGTGGACAAAGTCCCTTTCTGAACCGAGTCACCCTCGTTTCAGTCCTGTTTCACTGAACCGGTATAACCTACCGTTCCAGCCATGTCTATCTCATGAGATATAAAATCTTTACCCAATGCATTGGAGGGAGATATAGGTCCCACCCATCTCATAATTATACAATTCTTATGTGTGCCACAAAATCATAAACCATACATCATAGCATAACCCATGTAATAAAAATGGGATTCTTAAACAACATGACATCATAAAACAATTCATATAAGATAAAGGAATTCATAAAAATATTTCCATCACAACATAATCAAATCCATGTAATAATAGGGATAGAAACATAACCCTATATTATCTTAGATGGAAAATAATTTTGATAAAACAATTGAACTTCATTCTTGAGGAAAATATCCTTTCTTATTCAAAAACATTTTTCGTTTCTTAACATGTCATACGAATTTAAACTAAAAGAAGTTGATTAAAAATAAACTTGAAAGCTTGTAAAGGAAGCTTCTTGGAAATAATGTTTTAAAAATCCGTTCATGCCATATAAGTTAAAAAAAACATTCTTCTCGTACTTTTGTCGGAAAAGTCAAAAAGTACCTCGTACGAAAAACGACAAAATATTCCTTTCTTATCCTTTACTAAAAACTCACCGAAGGGTAAAAATGGATTTAAACAATTGTAGGTGGATTGAAATAAAATCACATATTTATGAAACATGGATGTGGATGATAAAATACACCCCAGTAAATACCAAAGTATAAACAATCTCAGATAAAAATGAGATTGTGATATTTTCCCTTACCTTAGGTCCGATTTGCTTTGTACGTGTCCGAAGCTCCTGTATAATGGTTTAAATAATGTTATTGACTTATTCCAGAATCATAAATATTGTTATGATATCATATATGGTCATATTCTTAGCTTCTTATTAGTAATATTTCATTGTTACTTGTTACTCGGGTCTTTATTGCCTTTTGTTCTTATGCGTGTTTTGCTGAATAAATTCTTATTCTTCTTTTAAGGTTATAGATACCTTATATCCAGAATGGTATTAGTGTAACATATTTCATATTTATTCATTCAATTCATTTATATAATTACTATGTAATGATGATCATGTAGAACGTATCGCATCACATCGTGGAGACGGTATTCCGTACGTACGCACGAGCGATGATATTGTTCCCATGATCGTGGAATTGTATTTAAGTGTATTTATACTATTTAAGTATCAATATAACTTTATAATATCATATATAGTTACTCATTACACCATTATACCCATCCTTGTAAGGTGATGGTGGAAAATAGATTACACCATGGCGTGGAGACGGTATTCCGTACGTACGCACGCGGGGTGATTTCATTTTTCCGTAGGATGGATAGAAGGTTAATTAGGGTTGTTTAATATTTATAATAACATATCAGTATGTAAGTAATACTGATGTTATTACTTTATCATGAAACAACTAAAGAAGAAAAAGTTGAAGAAGAATGAAATTGAAAAGATTGGTAATGGATATTACCTCTTCTTTGAAACGCCTCTTTGAATCCTCCACTTAGGGAACTAAGATTGGTCTTTGAAGAAGACCAGGACCTCTAGGATTATTCTAGGGAAGTGGAGAAGGGATTTTATCAGGTTTTGGACGAGCTTGAGTGCTCAAATTGGTGTGAGGAGGAGGGGGAGGAGGTGCCCTTTTATAAGGGAGGAGAGGGGCACCTTAGGAATATCTCAAAATATTATTTTATATTAAAGTCAAGATCGGTTTATAATGGTTCCAAAGGGTCTTATTTCGAAGGTAAAGTGGGGATGGGTCTAAATCCTATCATCCAATAGGATTTAGACAAGTTTAGGTTATTATTTTAACCTTATCAATTAGATTTAACTCTAAGTTAACTAATTTAACTTTTACCGTGACTTTTTGTTTTCTTACACTATATGGTTAATACAATTACTATAACATGCCAAAAGAACCCCAAGTTGTTTATTATTAATATATATATCCTTATCTAAGTCATTTGTCCGAATTTTAGATTTTTATAAATTAAATAACAATTAATAATATAATATTTGTTTTAAAAACTAATTTATGTCAATTTCGACACAATTTGGTACTTGATTTTTATGAAATTTTTAACAGAATGATAAGTTCGAACAAAGTTACTTAAATCAACAATAACATGTCATATTAACCTAGAAAATTAGTTTAAGTCATAAAAAGTCTCAAATTTCATTTATTTGGGCATTTATAACATCAATTATGTTAATATTTTCTTAAAAAGGTAATTACTGCATCATCGTTGTGTCATAAATAAATTAAATTATTTAAAGTATAAAAATTACAAATAAAATACAATTATGTAGGAAATATTTTTAGCTTTCTAATTAATATTTATAGTCTAAATTATATTATGTATAAACCTATATTAAAAATGTTTTAGTAAATAAACTTTGATTTTAACTCTTTTAACTCTTCTTTGAATTAAATAATAATAAATGTCCTAATATAATCCAAGTGGGCCTAAATGATAATATTTTACACTTAAGGTTGTTTTTGGTCGAGATAAACTTGTCCAATAGGATTATGACATGTGTTAGGATAATATTAATATCATTTTTACCCTTAATTACCCTATTTACTTTTAACCATGGTAAATAAAAGTAAAAAGTTACTATTCACCAAAAATTATTCTCATCTCATTGAACCACATTTTACTTACTGACATCAACCGTGTCTCTCGGATTTTTGAAATTCCATTCACAGAAGCGGTAAAATTAAGATTTATGAAAAAATTAATTTTTTTAACTACCACTTAGTAGTTTCACTATTCATCAAAAATTGAAGTTTTTCAGAAAAATGCCAAAATTTCACCCTAAACTATAATTGATATTCCGAATTCAAAAATGATTTCTATTTTAAAGAATTCACAAAATATAAGTTGCATTAATTAATTTTATAATTAATTTCCGCTGTCACAACAAATAGCGTGTTTTTAAGAGATAATAACTATCAAAAGATTAACACTTGTTTATGTCTGGTGTAAATGTGAAATTACATCCAATGACCAACATTGTATTGAATTGTAAAAATATATTCTAAATATACTTTAAAACCACTCAAATTAATAATTTATCACTATTAATTATTTTGATTAAAAAAGTTGTTTTTAATTAAAATTTAGTAATTTTCACTATTCATCAGAATATGAATGTTATCCGAAAAGTACTAAAATTTCACCTTAGGCTAAATTCGATACTCCGAATCCAAAAATGAAGTCCATTTTGAGAGCTAAAATTTATAAAATTTTAAAAGGTGGTTATTACTATTCATAACGGCTAGTTTTAATAATATTTTAATAACATATCGTTGTTTAGTGAAACTCGGTATTGCGTACATCACACGCTATCGAGGAAGGTCGTGATTGCGTATAATAAAAGGAAAGTCAAGGATGCGTGTTGTGCAAGCTCCTTTTGGTGTAGCGTACAACACAAGACATTAATGAAATTAAAAAGAATATTTTTCATAAAATCTTGGGCTGTTACATTCTACCCCCCTTAAAATGAATTTCGCCCTCTAAATTCATCGGGGTTATAAATGGTTTACTATTCGAAAGTTTCTTTAATAGAAACCCACATCGTAAAAAGGAATACCAAAACCAATCTTTAAAAACGAAAGTATGAAACATAACGGTTACCCAAATAAACTAATCACTGGGTTTCCACATAGGTGAAAATATGGATGTGGAAGAGAAATCTAACCATCATGTTCTGATGGAGAGTGGTAGAGAACATGGCTATGGAAAAGCCAGAAATCACAAAGCCATAAATTTGTGACGATCTAGGGTACCATCTGATTCATCGGATATAAGGGCACTAGGACAACATTTTTGGTTTTCAAGATCATTTCCCTAAAGTTGAAAATTTTGAATTTGAATAAATACTTACTTTATTTTGGTACAATCTCACTGTTGTTCGTGCCTTGAAAAATTTCCACTTCATCTCTTAAATAAATGAAGTTGAATTTGTTATTCGTGAAGTGTTAGCAGATCATGTGATAGAATGACGGGTCATTCCATCTGTCTCAAACAAAAGGTTAGCAAAAATTATATACATAAGTCGATCTATAGTGAGATTAATCATATATGGTTCCTAAAATGGACTTATACTTCATATATCATACTGATTAATATAATAAAACTAGTTTCTACTAAACAGGGACTTCCTGTAGGCCAGTGGTAGGCGATAAAGGCCAGTCGTACTTCGGTTGTGGGTTCGATTCCCACAGCCTTGTCCGACGCGATGGGCTGTCGCCCGTCCTGCAGGTTGTCCTTTTTCTAAAACTATATTACTATAACATCCCATCAATAATATCGAAAAAACTTCTATCCTTAAACAATACTAACTTATGTCCAACATAATCCATTCCAATCTTTAGGCTTATCCATAATACTGCAGTCCACTCTCATAGTGAAAACGATTACCAGAGATTTAATACCATCGTTGATCCCCATATATTCTAAGATATGTTTTGTTGGTCACATTCCAAACATTCAAAGTCCTTAATCATGTATTCTCTTGAATACCCTTGGTGAAAACATGAATGCAGTTAAAAGTTAACACTTTCCACATACCAAAATCCTAAAAATTCTATATACTCAAACCATGATATCACTTAGTCCTTATATCAATCATGAGCTCATGAATACTGTTAAACATTTTGTTTTCTCGTTTCCCCTTCATTATGTGCATATCATCTTATTTCCAAAAATATCTCAATCACTTTGAATACCACATTAGATCAATACATAAATATTACAATACTTTATGATACAACATTATTTTGGAATCCCATTACATAAAAACTTAATCATTCCACCACATCGTTGTCATATTCAACATCGCCAATAGTGATCGCATGTGACTTCCCTTTGTACTTTTCCTTAAGCGGTTGCTCATGTTGATCATCACTAACCCTTGGATTAGGGAATTTATTAGCATAATGCCCCATTTCCATGCACTTGAAACATTGAAGTGTTGGTGGTGCGTTCTCTGCAGTGTTTTCTTTGTTCACATCATTAGAAACCCTTTTTCCATTACTTCGACACTCAGCTGCTCGATGACCTTCTTTTCCACACTTAAAACATTTTCTAGTCCCTTTAAGACAATCTCCACCATGCTTCTTTCCACACTTTGAGCATAAGGAAACATTCATTTTCTTTTCACCATTATTCTGAGATTTCTCCTTGAACTCCATCTTTCGTTTCTTGTCAAAACCATGAGATGGATATGTAACACCAACTTCCATTTCTACCTTGATAGCACAACGCACAATTTCTTCATAGCTACTGAAGTCTCTTATAGCTAATTCCCTTCGAAGACTTGGTTTTAAGCCACTGAAAAATCGATCAACTTTACTTTTAGGTTGGATGATAATGCCAGATGCATACCTTGCAAGTCTTGTAAAATTCGCTTCTTATATACCAACAGATTCATCATCCTTCTGTTTCAGCTCAAGAAACTCCTTTTCCTTCTTCGTTCGAAGAATACGAGGGAAGTAATTACTGAAAAACAAGTTCTTGAACTCGTCCCATTCCATGGAATCAATTTCATCTCTTTGCCTCGTATTCTTGATAAGATTCCACCATTGATCAGCTTCACCTTCCAAACGATATACTGCTAAGATGACTTTATCATGTTCAGAACATTGAAGAACTGAAAATATCTTTTCAGTGGTACTGATCCATTGTTCAGCAACAAGTGGATCGGAAGACCCACTAAAAGAAGGTGGTCGTTGCCTCATGAAGGACTCAATAGAATATTGTTCCCTTCTATGCTCATTTGGAAGTCCAGAATGATTCATAGCTTGTGTAAGTATAGCAATAAGATTTTGCACTCCATCTCCCATAACATTTGTTTGTTCATGAGGGAAATCATTACATTGTCCATTGCATTGATCAACACGGTTCCATCGGGTTCCAGCCATCGTCTAAAACCCAAAAATAATAGTGTGAGAGGAAAAAATCATGCTAGGGAAAACAACATAATAAAGGGGGAGTACCTTCAATATCTAACATCTTAGGTTTAATTCTATGATCGTTAGCGTAATTCTCGTACTATAACCTATACGTATACTTAACCTTAGGGACATCCCTAGACATACCTTAGAAATATCTCTAGGGATCTCACTAACGTTTTCACATCCTAGTTTCCAAAGGTTGACTAAACCTTTCCTCTGATACCAACTGTAGAGAACCGAATATTAACGTACATGAACATTACATTACATTTGCGGAATACTTAGTACATAACAAAAAACACACACAGAAGGATCGTAATAGTTTAGTGTCTTTGGAAACTCGGAACGTAATCTTCTAATCGTGGTGAAATATCTTCAATATCTCCCATAAAGATCTTCCCTTTTTTTACCTAAAACCTTTCTTTATATCCTGGGGAAAAGAAAACATAAAAGGGTGAGCTCAAATTCTCAGTAAGGGTAAACAAAAGAAAAATCAATCACATCATATTCATAAGAACATAACTTTTGGAAATCTTAACCTGCAAAAGAGAGCATAATTTCATAACATGGGATAAATCATAGTAGTGAAATGAAATCCCAATAATCATAACTTAAAACATGAAACTTTGTGGCATTCACACATAATCATAGAGAATCATTTCTTGTTAGTCAAGACTCATTGCCAAGACTATCTTAGTGGACAAAGTCCCTTTCTGAACCGAGTCACCCTCGTTTCAGTCCTGTTTCACTGAACCGGTATAACCTACCATTCCAGCCATGTCAATCTCATGAGATATAAAATCTTTACCCAATGCATTGGAGGGAGATATAGGTCCCACCCATCTCATAATGATAGCATTCTTATGTGTGCCACAAAATCATAAACCATATATCATAGCATAACCCATGTAATAAATATGGGATTCTTAAACAACATGACATCATAAAACAATTCATATAAGATAAAGGAATTCATAAAAATATTTCCATCACAACATAATCAAATCTATGTAATAATAGGGATAGAAACAGAACCCTATATTATCTTAGATGGAAAATAATTTTGATAAAACAATTGAACTTCATTCTTGAGGAAAATATCCTTTCTTCTTCAAAAAATTTTTTCCTTTCTTAACATGTCATACGACTTTAAACTAAAAGAAGTTGATTAAAAATAAACTTGAAAACTTGTAAAGTAAGCTTCTTGGAAATAATGTTTTAAAAATCCGTTCATGCCGTATAAGTTAAAAAAAACATTCTTCTCGTACTTTTGTCAGAAAAGTCAAAAAGTACCTCGTACAAAAAACGACAAAAGATTCCTTTCTTATCCTTTACTAAAAACTCACCGAAGGGTAAAAATGGATTTAAAAAATTGTAGGTGGATTGAAATAATATCACATATTTATGAAACATGTATGTGGATGATAAAATACACCCCAGTAAATACCAAAGTATAAACAATCTCGGATAAAAATGAGATTGTGATATTTTCCCTTACCTTAGGTCCGATTTGCTTTGTACGTGTACGAAGCTCCTGTATAATGGTTTAAATATTGTTATTGACTTATTCCAGAATCATACATACTAATATGATATCATATATGGTCATATTCTTAGCTTCTTATTAGTAATATTTCATTGTTACTTGTTACTCGGGTCTTTATTGCCTTTTGTTCTTATGCGTGTTTTGCCGAATAAATTCTTATTATTATTTTAAGGTTATAGATACCTTATATCCAGAATGGTATTAGTGTAACATATATCATATTTATTCATTCAATTAATTTATATAATTACTATGTAATGATGATCATGTAGAACGAGTCGCATCACATCGTGGAGACGGTATTCCGTACGTACGCACGAGCGATGATATTGTTCCCATTATCGGGGAATTGTATTTAAGTGTATTTATACTATTTCAGTATCAATATCACTTTATAATAATCATATATAGTTACTCATTACACCATTATACCCATCCTTGTAAGGTGATGGTGGAAAATAGATTACACCACGGCGTGGAGACGATATTCCGTACGTACGCACGCGCGGTGATTTCATTTTTCCGTAGGATGGATAGAAGGTGAATTAGGGTTGTTTCATATTTATAATAACATATCAGTATGTAAGTAATACTTATGTTATTACTTTATCAAGAAACAACTAAATAAGAAGAAGTTGAAGAAGAAAGAAATTGAAAAGATTGGTAATGGATATTACCTCTTCTTTGAAACGCCTCTTTGAATCCTCCACTTAGGGAACTAAGATTGGTCTTTGAAGAATACCAGGACCTCTAGGATTATTCTAGGGAAGTGGAGAAGGGATTTTGGCAGGGGTTGGCCGATCTTGAGTGCTCAAATTGGTGTGAGGAGGAGGGGGAGGAGGTGCCCTTTTATAAGGGAGGAGAGGGGCACCTTAGGAATATCTCAAAATATTATTTTATATTAAAGTCAAAATCGGTTTATAATGGTTCCAAAGGGTCTTGTTTCGAAGGTAAAGTGGGGAGGGGTCCAAATACTACCAACCAATAGGATTTAGACAAGTTTAGGTTATTATTTTAACCTTATCAATTAGATTTAACTCTAAGTTAACTAATTTAACTTTTACCGTGACTTTTTGTTTTCTTACACTATATGGTTAATACACTTACTATAACATGCCAAACGAACCACAAGTTGTTTATTATTAATATATATATCCTTATATAAGTCATTTGGCCGAACCTTAGATTTTTATAAATTAAATAACAATTAATAATATAATATTTGTTTTAAAAACTAATTTATGTCAATTTTGACACTATTTGGTACATGATTTTTATGAAATTTTTAACAGAATGATAAGTTCAAACCAAGTTACTTAAATCAAAAATAACATGCCATATTAACCTAGAAAATTAGATTAAGTCATAAAAAGTCTCAAATTACATTTATTTGGGCATTTATAATATTAATTATGTTAATATTTTCTTAAAAAGGTAATTACTGCATCATCATTGTGTCATAAATAAATTAATTTATTTAAAGTATAAAAATTACAAATAAAATACCATTATGTAGGAAATATTTTTATCTTTCTAATGAATATTTATAGTCGAAATTATATTATGTATAACCCTATATTAAAAATGTTTTAGTAAATAAACTTTGATTTTAACTCTTTTAACTCTTCTTTGAATTAAATAATAATAAATGTCCTAATCTAATCCAAGTGGGCCTAAATGATAATATTTTACACCTAAGATTGTTTTTGGTCGAGATACACTTGTCCAATAGGATTAGGACATGTGTTAGGGTAATATTATTATCATTTTTACCCTTAATTACCCTATTTACTTTTAACCATGGTAAATAAAAGTAAAACGTTACTATTCACCAAAAATTATTTTCATCTCATTGAACCACATTTTACTTACTGACATCAACCGTGTATCTCGGATTTTTGAAATTCCATTCACAGAAGCGGTAAAATTGAGATTTATGAAAAAATTAATTTTTTTAACTACCACTTAGTAGTTTCACTATTCATCAAAAATTGAAGTTTTTCAGAAAAATGCCAAAATTTCACCCTAAACTATAATTGATATTCTGAATTCAAAAATGATTTATATTTTACAAAATTCCCAACATATAAGTTTTATTAATTAATTTTATAATTAATTTCCGCTATCACAACAAATAGCGTGTTTTTAAGAGATAATAACTATCAAAAGATTAACACTAGTTTATGTCTGGTGTAAATGTGAAATTACATTCAATGACCAACATTGTATTGAATTGTAAAAATATATTCTAAATATACTTTAAAACCACTCAAATTAATAATTTATCACTATTAATTATTTCGATTAAAAAAGTTGTTTTTAATTAAAATTTAGTAATTTTCACTATTCATCAGAATATGAAAGTTATCCGAAAAGTACCAAAATTTCACCTTAGGCTAAATTCGATACTCCGAATCCAAAAATAAAGTCCATTTTGAGAGATAAAATTTCTAAAATTTTAAAAGGTGGTTATTACTATTCATAACAGCTAGTTTTAATAATATTTTAATAGCATATCGTTGTTTAGTGAAACTCGGTATTGCGTACATCACACGCTATCGAGGAAGGTCGTGATTGCGTGTAATACAAGGCAAGTCAAGGATGCGTGTTGTGCAAGCTCCTTTTGGTGTAGCATAAAACACAAGACATTAATGAAATTAAAAAGAATATTTTTCATAAAATATTGGGCTGTTACATTCTACCCCCCTTAAAATGAATTTCTCCCTCGAAATTTGTCAAGGTTATAAATGGTTTACTATTCAAAAGTTTCTTTAATAGAAACCCACATCGTAAAAAGGAATACCAAAACCAATATTTAAAAACGAATGTATGAAACATAACAGTTACCCAAATAAACTAATCACTGGGTTTCCACATAGGCGAAAATATGGATATGGAAGAGAAATCTAACCATCATGTTCTGATGGAGAGTGGTAGAGAACATGGCTATGGAAAAGCCAGAAATCACAAAGCCATAAATTTGTGACGATCTAGGGTACCATCTGATTCATCGGATATAAGGGCACTAGGAAAACATTTTTGGTTTTCAAGATCATTTCCCTAAAGTTGAAAATTTTGAATTAGAATAAATATTTACTTTATTTTGGTACAATCTCACTGTTGTTCGTGCCTTGAACAATTTCCACTTCATCTCTTAAATAAATGAAGTTGAATTTGTTATTCGTGAAGTGTTAGCAGATCATGTGATTGAATGACGGGTCATTCCATCTGTCTCAAACAAAAGGTTAGCAAAAATTATATACATAAGTCGATCTATAGTGAGATTTATCATATATGGTTCCTAAAATGGACTTATACTTCATTTATCATACTGCTTAATATAATAAAACAAGTTTCTACTAAACAAGGACTTCCTGTAGGCCAGTGGTAGGCGATAAAGGCCAGTCGCACTTTGGTTGTGGGTTCGATTCCCACAGCCTTGTCTGACGCAATGGGCTGTCGCCCGTCCTGCAGGTTGTCCTTTTTCTAAAACTATATTACTATAACATCCCATCAATAATATCGAAAAAACTTCTATCCTTAAACAATACTAACTTATGTCCAACATAATCCATTCCAATCTTTAGGCTTATCCATAATACTGCAGTCCACTCTCATAGTGAAAGACTATCGCACCCATGCACATCACTCTTTCTTATCACAAACATAATAAAACTTAATAAGTTAAGTGCAGAATAAATGTAATTTATATATACTTTACCCAAGCCAAGTCTTAGGTTATCCCCTCATTTTTAAGGGTAAGAGGTCACAGTGGATATAATAATAAGAAAAGAGAATAATTATATTATGTTTGTAAGAGAAATAGATATAGAAGAAGATGAAAATACTTGAATTAAAAAGATGCATATGTGTTACATGGAAAAAGAAAATTAAAACAACAATATAAAATAAAATTTCTATGTCAGAAGAATGTCCATAAGACTCCTCTATAATTTTGGTGTCAAACACCTATTAGCATGGGTGAAATTCTCCTTATATAGGCCAAGGTTTTCCATCCTCCAGTCTTCAAATTTCAGATCTTCAAAATCTTGGTTTAAGATTTCCTATAGATTCTATCCACCGAATGTTTGACCATGGTAGGATAATTAAATTTCAGAATATTGGAATCATGTCTTCATGAAAGATGTTCCAAAATATCTTATACGATTATCAAAAAAATTTCATCTTTTATAAACACTATGTAGTAAGAGATATGGCTAATTAAATTCTAGATTTTATTCTGGATGAATGTTTCCTTTTTTTTCTACCCCAAAAGTTTAGCAACCATGGGTCGCTTTGATGGTTGAATATATCCATTATCTTCAAAAAATGAACTCCCCATTAAATATTATTTCAAATCCAATTGGAATCACTTCAATTGTATGTATGTAGATCTATTTATGATTAATTCATTGAGGTGGGGTCCACCTGATTGTCTAGAATATTTGTCCAACTTGATTAAATTTTTCGGACCCTTGGATGGCTGAATTAAATCCTCGTCCAAAAACAATGGATGAAGAAAATAAATATATGAACCCAATAAAAAACGAATCAGATAAATGGGATTTATATTTTAATGGATATGTGTGAATTATGAAAGTGATTAAAATTTGTCAATATTTCCAAATTAAGTAGTTTACATATTTAAGCTCAAAACACCCTATAAATACAAAATTGATGTAAATAACTCAACTTGTTCAATTTTTAGCGATTAAATCATTTAATTACACATAAGAAATGATGAAAATATTATATCTATCAATTCCCCCGCACTTAATCTATGCTTGTCCTCAAGCATAAAATCTCAACATGGAATTGAAAGGGCACCAATGTTACCAATATTTAAATTTCAATGCAATAAAATCAAACAATTATCAATGCACAATAAAAATTTCAAGTTCGACAAAAAATATCATTTTAATTTACCATTTTTCAAAGAAACAATAAATTCATGCATTTTACTTTTCCTCTTTGAAAAAATGATGGAGATTCTCCTTTCATTCATTCAAGATTCTAAATTTATTATTATTAAACATTCCAAATCATGATCTACCTCACTTTGGAATCTTTTCTATCATCACTCATGATATAATTAAAGTGGAGTTATACTCATATCATTAGAACATGCTTCTCATCTATAGGCTTGTAAAGGTACTACTTTCTCCACTTTGTAAAGCCCAAAAGAACATAAAACCATGAGGACTTTTAATAAAGGTTCAAATGACTCTATGGATTAGGGTTTGTGGGTAAATGATTGAAATAATTTAAGTCCATAAGTAAGTGGTTTGACTCTTAAGTACAATTCATGATTAATCAAGTGAAACACAGGATAAACCTCACTCAAATCCCCTTGAGAATATGAAACACAACACCACCACCTTTTAATGACATGAGACATGAGTCAATAAATGATTACAAAGAATGATTTCATCCAAGTTCTACCCCTTTTAAATAAGCTCTATAAAGGCACAAATTAATTTATTTCTTTTTTTTGATTTTTTTTGTAAATCTCCATAAAGGTACAACTTTATTTTCCATTGTTTTCTTTTTTTAAGGAGAAACAGATGAAATGAAATAATCATAATGAAATGATGAATCATGCCCAATTTTCTAATAATACACTACCCAAAATGATGATGCACACCTCACACCACCCAAAAATGATAAACATCCTAATTAACACACACAAAAGGTTCTCCCCCCACACTCAAACTTGAAATATCAATTAGAAAATACTAAAAGTGCAGGTAGGTAAGGAAATATCAGCTTGTAATGTCGCTTAAACCTATAAAAAAAGTCATGGATTCTATAGGATAACGAAGATTAAATGTAAGGGTGGGTATCAAGTAAATATGTGGCTAGACAATGTATCACCTCATCATTTTAAATTTATTTTTTCATAGTCATAGATTTGATAAGTTTCAATACAAGTTCTGGAAGTTGTCATGTCTTAAGATCACTCAAAAAATAAACTCAAGATAAAATAGGAAATATTTGGTCTAGAAATCCTCTCAGGAATAGAAAATATTGAAATAGACAATCACTTATGACATAATTAATAATAATAAATTAATTCACATGAATTTAAGAAATTAAAAGCATGAAAAATGGTAGGGAAATTTCATTTACATGAATTAATTAATTCCCAAAAATTATGAGTTTCTATTTCAATATCTATGCTTCACTTTAATCATCCAATTATCCATTTCACTCATTAAATATCATTAACATTGATATCTAAAACATGGAGTCACTAGATTTCTATAAAACACATGTCTTTTAGATATTTCAAGTAAAACAAAATTCAAGTGTGGGAATTCAATTCCAGTTTAAATCAAAAAAAATGTAAGGAGTTTCCAAGTTAAACATTAAAAGTGAACTCCCTTTTCATATGAAACTTGGTTTGGGGGGGGGGGGTTCCCTTATGCCATCATGAACCTAAAAAAAGAATTACTCAATTAAGTGAAAGGATCATGTCATTAAAGATAAAAAATATAAGAGGGAGTGGGATTCTTGCTAAGATACTTCTATGAAAAGAAATTTGAATCTAAATTCCTAAAAAGAATGTAAAGATATGTCTTGGTAAAATCCTCCAAGTGGGCCCTGGATTCTTTTACTGCCTCCAAAGGGAATTACTAGCTATTATACGTAATCTGATGGTGGGTGGATCTTCTTGGAAATGAACCACCACATGTTTTTTCTTTCCATCCTGCAGTTCTTTGTTCTTATTGAGGATGAATCCATAGAAAAAGTACACTAGATCCCCCCTTCTCAATGTGGTATAACTTTCATGGTGGGGGTAGGATGAATTATGTAACCTCCTCTTTTTCAGTTGCTACTTGAGAAACGTCTTATTTAAAATCTAATTGTTTCTCCAGATGTGCTGCATGAAAAGAATATTCAAAGGGAGATTCAAATTTTAGATTTTAAGTATTAATTTCCCAATCTTTCATTTTAAGGTAGGCAGCTTGTATATTTTTTTGTTCAGGCATAGCCACTTGTATCTCTTCATGGTCTTCCTAAAGCAGATGATCAATGCCCTTAGGGAGCTCCATGTGTTCTTCAACAGGTGCAATTTCTTCTTTATGAACTTCTTCCAGGGTGATACATGGATTTACCAAATCTGAAAATTCAAAATCATAAGGAGTGATACTAAAATAATATTGAATGAAATAAAAAAATATAGATTTCATGAAAAGATCTTCTCCCTGAGCTACTTTTGGATCAACCACTTATTCAGGGATAAGTGCCTCTTGGAGTCGATCTTCACTTGATGGAGGTAGGTAGTCAGGATACTCTAGTATTTCTTTCAATTATACCACATATGTGGTTTTCTATCTTCCAAGTATATAGAGAGGTATAAAGGTGGTTTATCTTATACTTAGTAAGGAATTAAGAGATCATGTTGCATTTCAATTTATGCCCATGCACTCCAAAATTTCTCCAAATTCACATGATCCCCCTCTCCTAAATTAGTTAAAAATGATATTTAATCTATCTCATCCAGAAATGGTTGAGATAAGTGGAATTTATCTTTAGGAACATCCTCTTTTACCCCCTCTGGTTCTTCAACATCAAAAACTAGTGGGGGAATTTCATCCATAGCTTGCTCAGGATCTTGGTCTGGTTCAAGCTCAGGTTTCTCAATTTGTGCTCGAACATATTCAAATGATATTTTAATTTTTCTACCCATGTCATCTAGATTATTGCTAATCCTATCCACCAGGTCATTTGGATCGCTATAATCCACTTCTAGTTCTTGATATTTCACTTGCGAGTAATCATCCCATGCATAATAATTTGAATTTGAATACATCATGGAAAATGTTTTTTAATTTTTTTTTAATAAAATAATGAAAAATATCTAAAATATGAAAATAGAAAAAGTAAATTAAAAAAATTATTATCTCCCTAGAAACAATGCCAGTTTTGATGCACACCTATTGTATGGCATGGAAAAAGCAATTTATTTTCTTAATGCAACACAAAGGCTGACTAGAGTCATCTCACTTGGAGAGTTTTCTCAGTTGTTTACCCACTTAATCTAATTCACCTATACTAATTTTTTGGTTTTTTATTTAATCTTATAATTCTATTTAATTTAAATGAATGAAAAGGTTAAAGAAACATGCAATGACAGAATGATATTAGTAAAGAAAGAACTTGGCCTTTGTGGGTTGGTTTGTGGGTTCCATTATTCTCCTTATTAGTGTTTAAATTACATTTGATAATTCAATTATGAGACCTCATTCATGAATCAATATTCCTTTATTTATTGTTTTGAAATATTGAATGCATATATCAATCTCAATTCCACCACCTCCTATAATCAAGGCTGATAGCACACCTCGATCGAGCATGTGACATCTCCCAGGACCTGGCTCCATCGTATTCCATTTCATCTAATGAATGGATAATCTACACCATATAAAGATATTGTATCCAGAAGAAGGGTGGGAAAAAATTTCATAAAATAATAGAAATAAGTTTGAGTTCAGTGTTGTGGTGGACGACTTCCGCACCCGTTCACATCACTCTAGATCATTATAAACATAATAAAACTTAATAATTTAAGCGCATAATAAATTGAATTTCCACATGCCTCCCCTGGCCCAAGTCTCGGGTTAGCCCCTCATTTTTAAGGTTAAGAGGTCATGGTGTATAGAATAATAAGAAAAGAGAATAATTAGATTAGGTTTGTAAGATAAAGAGATATGGAAGAAGATGGAAACACTTGAATTAAAAAGGTGAATTTCCATTACATGGGAAAATAAAATAAAAATAAAAATAAAAGACAAGAAAATTTCTATATCAAAAGAATGTACCTAAGACTACTCTATAATGGTTGTGTCGAACCCCTATCCACATGGGTGAACTCCTCCTTATATAGGCCAAGGTTTTCCATCCTTCGGTCTTCAAATTCCAGATCTTCAAAATCTTGGTTTAAGCTTTCCTATAGATTTTGTCCACTGAATGTTTGACCATGGTAGGGAAATTATATTGCCGAATATTGGCATGGTGTCTTCAAGAAAGATGTTCCAAAATATCTTCTACTATTCTACACAAAATGTCAGCTGTATCAACACTCTTTAGTAATATATATGGATAATTAAATTCTAGATTTTATTATAGATGAATGTTTCCTTTTTTATGCCCCAAAAGTTTAGCAACTGTGGGTCGCATTAATGAATTAATATCTCCATTATCTTCAGAAAAAGAATGCCCCATTAAATATTCTTTCAAATAATATTAGAATCACATCAATTGGATATATTTAGACCTATTTATGATTAATTCATTGAGGTGAGGTCCACCTGATCATCCAGAATAATTTTCCAACTTGATTGAATTTTTCAAACCCTTGGATGGCTGAATTAAATCCTGGTCCAAAAACAAAATAATAAGAAAATAAATATATGAAACCAATAAAAAATAATCACATCAATTGGATTTATATTTTAAAATATATACATGAATTAAAAAAGTGATTAAAATATGTCAATATTTCCAAATTAAACAGTTTTCATATTTAAGCTTAAAACACCCTATAAATCCAAAATTGATGTAAATAACTCAACTTGTTCAATTTTTAGGGATTAAATAATTGAATTAAACATAAAAAAATATGAAAATATTATATTTATGAATAAATTATTACCAATGAGAAGGATCCAAATGGTATACTACTATCCCAACATGCTCGGTAATCATGAACAATCCAACAAACCTTTGCACTGACTTCCTTTTCTTAGAAAATCATCGATTCCATAATCAAGGAGTCACTATAAGGAAACTTGGTATCCTATAGGGAAATATAAGGATCATCTAATCTTTACAAAATATGATTTATTTCTTCTCTTAGTGGTTACTGACCACCATCAGATTAGCTACACTCTTTCAGAGGTCTCCTCTTCCATGGTCACCCCCTCAAAAAATTCATCACCCACCTTATGCCAATATAAAAATGAATGATATGGATGACCATAGTGAGCCTTATAAGGTTCCATACGAATTGAATCCTAGAAGATATATTTTTTATGTGAAATCAAACAAGGATAAATGATTATCCAAAGATCCATCAAAGGCAAAAACATATGCCTATAACATATCCTCTAAAGTCCAAATTACCCTCTTTGGCTGTCTGTATGTCTATAGATGATACCCTATGATTAGTTTAAGCTATGTAACCAAAGTATTTTATAACACTTTCCAAAATCATGATTTGAAATTTGGGTCTCTATATAATATGATTCTCAATGGAACTCTATATAGGTGTAAAATATCCTATACATACAACTTTCCCAAAACATCAAATGAAAGGGTCTCTTTAATTAGTAATAAATGGGTCAATTTTTTTCAGTTGATCAACTTTTAATTAAACAACATCATGAATTATTGATGTCTTAGGTAACCCCATTATGAATTTAATCAAAAAGTAATCCCACTTACACATAGGTACCAAAAGTGGCAGAAAAAAACCACTAAGACATTAATTCCTAATCTTTCCTCGCTAACAAGTAAGGCATCATGACAAAAACTAGAAATGTCACCCTTTATACCTAGCCACCAAAACTGATGTCATATGTCATGGTACATCTTTATTGAACCTGGATTCACTTCCCATTTAAAATAATGAAAGTCTCTCACCATATCCTCTCTCAAGGATGCCAACATTCCCATGAATGTAGATCATATTGACATCATCTAAGGACCACCCTAGTATTGAATCACCCCCCACCAAGAACTCCAGTATCATTATACACTAGTTATTTGACATTCGATTAGACATTAACCAGTCCAATAATGAAAATATGATTACCAAAGGTGCACATGTCATAAATATATGCTTCTGAAATGCATCCACTAAACACTAATTCATGAAACTCCTTAGATTCCATTCCTCATATTTTTTCCACCCTCCAAGTAATTTTGTCTCTGATATTTTCATACTAAGATCATTTTCAATGAAAATACCTTTTCTTATAGAATTATACATCTCAAAGACAAATTTTTGTAGATACTCAACCCAATTCCTCAACATTATATTTAGAATCCATTGAGATAAGATGTATTTCAATATCCATTGGCCAGTATCGACAATAAACCTATCACTAAGGAAATAATGTTTCCAACACTTCAGTGTATGGAAGTTCATGGACCAAAACTACTAACACTAAGTCATATGTCATGTACTTTTACCCTTAGGGATATAGAATATGTGAATCATAATAAACTACTTGACTCTTATCATCAAAACATATCTTAACCCAACACTTGAGGCATCACATTATACTATGTATCCAATACCATTCTTAGGGAGAATCAAAATTAGTGTTGTCATTAATCCCCTCATTAGCTTTAGGAAGACCTATTCATACTGATCATAACACACAAAATTCACCCCTTTTTGGTCATCTATATCATTGATGCTACATAATGGGAGAATTCCTGGATGAAGCATCAATAATACCTTATATTATCAAGGATTATTTTGATCTAAAACATGTTCCTAGGAAATGACCAAGATATCACAACCTCTACATTATCCGGGACCACTAAAATTCATGCCTAATAAATTATATGCTTGAGTAATTGTACCATTTGAATCTAAAAGTGGAACTTAGACATTTTATCATAAAAATGATATTCTCAGAGTATACTAAAAAAATGTAAGTGTTCCCTACATTAATATCTTAAGTCCATGAATATATCAGGAAATAGTCAATTAAGACCCATACCTTCAAAGCTTGGAATTTCCTCTATGGTTCATGAATCACTTTATTCACGAAAGTTTATAGTTCATAGGTTTAATTTTGTAGACCCATACCTACACCCAGAACTAACCTCATCAAGTAAGAATGTGTCACCTTATAACAAATCATATGAGATGAAACAACTTTCCATATCAAAAAAATTACCTTGGTGGATTTGTACACGATTTATTAAAGTGTCCCTTCCTTTATCAATTGTAGCACTAGGTAGGACCACCTCCCATATAGATAGTAAAAGAATCCCTAATTTCACCCACCAGTTGGTCACCCTATTTTACCACCTCAGCCTTCATTTTCCTACTACAATAAGAGGAAATTTCTAAAATATTGGGAATCCAAGTCATCTGTGCATTATAAGTTGGAAGAAAAATTATTATCCTGTCCTACTCTAGCCCCTTCTCAAAATTCAAGGACTTGTGAAGCCCCTAATCATATATTGTTAGTTCAAATCCTTGATCCTGATGTTTAAGCTTTAGAAAAAGTAAAATATCAAACTTCCTATCCTTATACACCTCATTCCTAGCCGAAAGAATAGAAAATAATACTAAATACATAAAGTAAGGTGAGTAAGATTAAACTGACACTGTTCCCTATTAAAATTCCATAAACTTCTATGATCAATCCAAATTTAGTGTATCATGAAATAAGTTTTAATATACCTGGACCAATACTCCCTCACATGGATAATCTTAGGATGGCTATGTGACTATAGGTTTCCCTACCCACACACCAGAGGCAGGAGACTATCAGAGAGAGTGTAAAGAATATAGTGAGGTTACTATACCCTCTATAAATAGAGTAGTAATATAGAGGAAATTATAACTATTAGAGTATAGGAAAGGTAACGACCCAGACCCATTTACCCAGAGTCAGTGTATTATTTTAATACATTGGCATGATTACAAGGAATAAATTCCCTGAAAGACTGATCCGTTTAGCAGTCTTGGAAGTACTAGATACATATATAAGTTTTACATTACATCATGAAATAAAAAAACAACATTGTGTCTCATTTGAACACTCTTATATCCCTTAGCCTATTTCTGCAGGTTAATCCTAATATACTTATTTGCATCCCAGGAAAAATAAAACATAAAAAAGGGGTGGCCTAATTTGCTCAGTAAGGATAACGATATATTAAAAACTATCATAAATTAGAACAAACATTTAAAGCAATGTATAAGACTAAAACACAAGCCATTTAAACTTAAACTTAAACATAATATGGAAAAGATAAAGAAAATAATGTCATTTAATTATTCACATGGATATTCTACTATTCGAATAATCACATGAAATATAAATATCCAATTTCATAATGATGGAATGTATAATGCCGGACTTCATAACCACATAGTCAAGGCCTTGTTCCAAGACTACAAATAAGATTTTATCAAGGCCTTGTGCCAAGACACGAGTTTGTCTCATGAGACCTACCAATGCATCAAGGAGCTATAGTGGGCTCCACCCATCACTTAATAAGTCCAATAAATTCCTCATATCAAAATGTTTAAACATAACATAAACATTCATATTAAACTAGCATACAAAATGTCAATACTTTAACCATAAACCATGAATGGTATAAAAATACCACATCCATAGTCAAACATAACCCATTCAATAAAATATGGAATATTTTATTATAATAAATTAACCTCAATTGAGAATAATTAAGGATATTGACATAGATGAAAATAATCATCAAAACTATTTGAGAGAACTATCCCACTTTTTATTGAAAACATTTAAAAGTATCACTATTTACCAAGAAGATGTTTAAAATAGATTTTTGAATCAAAGTGTACCATACCAATTTGAAACTTTTAAAATGAATTTTAATTTTAAAACATTAATTTACATATAAATAATTCCTTAAAACTATTTTTAAAACAAATACATTAATTAAAAAGATTTAGAAAAATAAAATTTTAAAACATTTAAAATGATATTTTAGTTAGAGTTACTAACCAAATGAGAGACGCTTGAATATAAATAATTGAGGTAATAAAAACTTAATAATGTCATGAGAATAAAGTAATTCATGACATATTATGCCAAAGTACAGTATATACACCAAATAAAAGTGAATTGGTGAATAATAACAAAGAAGTCTCAATAGAATGTAAGTTGAGATGAAATCTCTTATAAAGACTATATCCTTAGGTTAAGGATAAATCAATGACATAATTATGTGTGAAATATATAAATACACTAAATTTGATTGGATATTCAGTGTAAAACAATCAGAGGATATTCACACATATTCTTGTAACAACAACACCAATAACTTGGATGTTTAACTCAATGAATAAAAATTGAGTTAAGATTACTCTTATCAAGTTCATATCAATGAATTGAGAATTTATCAATGGTGTGATTATATGTATAAAAATAATATCCACACAAGGGGAGTGGAAATAACTATATAAATAAACAAATAGTGATTTTATACATAATCTTGGAGTAAAATAATCAATAAAGTTTGCATAAAAACCAATGAGTAGAAATTGAAAATTAGAAATTCCCTTAACAATTTGGTGACTTACGAAACATTCACACCTTGAAATAAGGTTCATAAAATTAAAATTTAAATACACATAAATTAATATATATTACACAAGGAATACAATCATGTTCATTACATACACCACATAAAAGGAAATAGTGGAAATATAGCAAGAATCTCACAGAAATAAAAAGTGAGAAGAAAACCCCTTACCATGTTGTAATTAATCGAGTCGTATGACAAAAAGTTGAAAACCATAAAATAAATCACATAATACCATGAATATAAAGATAATAATGATAATATATATCAAATGGCAGTACACAATACACCACATGCAATAAATAAGTGGTGAATAATGGAAATCTCACGGAATTAAAAGTGAGATAAGAAACCCCTTACCTTGTACTTTTTCTTAGTAGAGGGTATGATAACATCCTATATAATAGTTAAATCATCGTTATTAAATAATACAAGAATAATACACATAAATATGATATCATATATGATCTTCTAATATTTCTTTGTTAATAATATTTTAGTAGTATCATCGTTTCAGATGTTAACTAATTCGTTTTCCTTTATATGCTTGGTTACGTAATCCATGTTTGTTATGGATATGATGTATTTGATTAATATACAGAATTATATTATGTTCATAAAAATTATTTTTAATCATAAAATGAAAATTATTCTTGAATGCTTATGATGGGGAATGAATCTCATTGCGTTCGTGGAGACGGTAATCCGTACGTATGCATGAGAGGAAATATAATTATATTGATGGTGAAATAGTATGTAATTGGATAGTATATAATATATAAATAATCATTATCATGTTATATTTATTATTTAAATATTTTATACTCATTATTATACACATCCAAATAATATATTGTTTGAATAACAAACTACACCACGACTTGGAGACGGTAAGCCATACGTACACACGTATGGTGACTTTGTCATTTATAGGATGGATAGAATAAAGAATATATTTGTACCATATTTATAATAACTTCACAGTATATAGAAGGTAATGGAGTTATTATTTTGGTATGGAAACAAAAAAAGAAAGAGGAAGTGGAAGAAGAAAAGAACTTGAAAGAGGGTGCTGAAATTATTAGCTCTTCCCCGGGTGTTTCCTTTTGAGTTGATCAAAAGGGACAATTAGGTTGATTTTATGATAACGTTAAGGACTCTAGGTTGATGTGAGAGAATTTGGGAGGATATTTGGGCAGGGTTTGGACGAGAAAAATGTCTTTGGAGGTGTGAAATTTAGAGAAGGAGAAGTACTCTTTTATAATAGAGGTGAAGGTCACTTTATGAAAATCATGAAATATTAATTATAATAAAATAATTTTCGGTTTATAATGGCTCAAAACTGATTTATTTTTAAGATAAGGTTGTTATTGGTCGAAACAATCTCAACCAATAGGTTTTAAACAAGTTTAGGTTACCATTTTAACCTTATCTTTTAGATTTAACTAATAGTTAAATAGTTTAACTTTTAGCGTGTCTTCTTGTATTATTACACTATATGGTTATTAAACTTATTATAAAATTCCAAAAGAAACTAAAGTAGTTAATTAATGAAATATAATATATTATTTAAGACCTTTGTACAAACCTTATATTTTTAGGAATATCATATCAACCAATAATATAATATTTGTTTTAAAAACTCATTTTTGTCAATTTGGACATTATTTAGTATTTGTTTTTTTGTGAAAATAATAAAAACACTATTAATTAGAACAAAAATTATTTAATAAACCTTAAAATTTCTTATTAACCTAGAAAATTAGTGGAATTATTCAAAAGTATCAAATTATATTTATTTGAATATTTATAATATCAATTATTTTAATCAATCATTAATAAGGTAATTACTGCAACATCATTGTTGCATAAATAAATTTAATTATTTAATGTCTAAATTTTTTAAATAAAATACCATTAAGTAGGAAATATTTTTAGATTTATAATTAATATTTATAGTTGAATTTATCTTATGTATAACCCTGTATTAAAAATGGTTTAGTTATTAAACTTTTAATTTAACTCTTTGAACTATTCTTTAAATAAAATAATAATAAATGTCCTAATCTAATCCAAGTGAACCAAAGAGGGTCATATTTTATTCCTAAGGTTGTTTTCTATCGAATTACACTTATCCAATATAATTAGAACATGTGTTAGGGTAATTATAATATCATTTTTACCATTAATTACCCTATTTACTTTTAACCGTGGTAAATAAAAGTCAAAAGTTACTATTCACCCAAAAATTATTTTCATCTTATTAAACAAAATTTTACTTACTGATTTCAACCACATCTCTTAGTTTTATGAAATTCAACTCACGGAAGTGGTAAAATTAAGTTTTATGCAAATTTGCAAATGCTCCTAGAAGATGGGTAAAAGACGGTAAAAAGGTCAACATAATTTTATACATCAAATTTTATTATAAAATGACTCCAATGAATTAAATTGAACTAATATAGATATTATATATCTATTTTGACTTAAAATAAATTTAAATAAAATAAATAATTTTTTAAATAAAAAGTCGGTTTTAAACTATAACGTAGTGTTTTCACTATTTATAAAAAATTGACTGTTTTCAGAAAAATACCAAAAATCCACCCTAAGATAATTTAGATATTCTGAATTCAAAAATGAATTCTATTTTACAAAATTCAAAACATATAAGTTTCATTAATTAATTTAAAATTAATTCCCGTTGTCAAAACCGAAAAGTGGGGTTTGAAAAAGTAAAAACTATCAAAAGAATGACATGTGTTTATGTTAACTTTTAATGTGAAATTACTTATAATGACCTAAATTGTATTAAATGATAAAAATATAATCTAATTATACTTCCAAACCATTCAGATTCATAATTTAACCATATAAATTATTTCTATTAAAAAAGTTTTTTTCAATTAAAATTTAGTATTTTTTAGTATTCATCAAAATATGAAAGTGATCAGAAAAGTCCCAAATTTTTATTCAAAATAAATTTTTATTTACCGATTATAAAGAATAATTTAATTTCATTAAATTTAATATATAAAGGTGTCAAATATCAGTTTTAAAAAGGGTTTTCCATTAGAAGGTGGTAAAATTTCATTTTTTGAAAAATGATTCTTTTATCTAAAAAAATGAATTTTTTCCTATATTATGTCTAAGAAGAACATAATATGGATTCTAATTTTATATGGAGTATATAAAATTCAAAATTCTGTTAATACTATTCATAACTGCTTTTTAACGACTGGTTTGGTAAGTGGTGGTGCGCTCAAACTCAGTGTGGTGTGTAGCGCAAACTATTGAATTACTTTGAAAGAAAATAACTGACTATGAAATCTTGGGGTGTTACATTCTTAAATCCTTTTGGAAATTGAATCCTCAAAATTTTAAAATTTTCTGGGGAACTTAATTGAAATTACTACATTCGAAAATGAGTCAATAAAACTATCACTTTAAAAGAAAGAAAGAGAAGTATAAAGGTCTCCCGAGATAACCCATACTAGGATTCCATGTAGAAAAACATGGATATGGAAGATAAAATAAGTGTCAAGTTCTAATGGAGAGTGATATAAAGAATTATTAGGATAAAGTTAACAATAATAAAACCACAATCTTATGATGGGATAAATAGTCATTAGTTTCCCAATAGGAAAAGTAAACAGACAATATTTTTTTAAGTTCTATTTCATAAAGTTGAGGAATTTATTTATCATATTGACTAAGAAAATAAAGATATATACTTACTTTTTAAGTAGAGTTTCATCATTTAATAAATTTCTACCACTAACTCATCTTTTTTTTTTCAAATAATGAGTATTCAAGATGACTTTTTCACACCTGAAGCTCAAGAATCAACTTCTAGAGAATCCCATGATCCAGAAAGGATAAACTATATATTTACTTTGTCTTTAGAGATTAACCAAAACCAAAATGATTAGTACAAGATCAGATGATCACCAAAAAGGATAATCCTTTTGAGAAATAAATACTAATCTTAATTTATTAAATTAAACCAACAATACCCAAAGTTCAAAAAATACCTTTCAATAAACAACAGTACTTTAAATCCTTCAATATAATCCAAAATAATATTAAAACCCAAAAATTAGAATAATTTGATTACGTAGTCTTCCTCGTTAAATTATATCTCTAAATAACATTGATTACTCTTAAAGTCACATACTTAAAGTAATTATCCTAATCACATTATCTCTATGATAGGTTAATAATTTCCATAAATAACCCAAATCACTATAAATCCATAATAAAAACCTAGATAAAAATCCACCATTACTCAAATAAAATCTCATAGTATTCTATTTTCCTTAGGCATATAGTGTTCCCAACAGAGCGGACGTCCTCCAAAATAACATTTATCACTTAATCACTAAATCATTCTCCTATACTAAGGATATCCATTTGATAAGACATAATATCCCAAATCAACTTATTATTGATCAATAAAATCATTTAACTAAAAATAATTAGTCACACTAACCAAGGACTTCATGTAGTCTAGTGGTAGGTGATAAATCCCAATTATACTCTAGTTGTGGGTTCGATTCCCGTAGCTTTGTCCAAAGCGACGAGTTGTCACACGGTCTACATGTTGTCCTTTTTCAAAAACTATATTTTATAACATTCCCAAAATTAAAAAAATTCTTCAAAATAACCATAACAAAATTTCACCACAAATTTTATCTCATACCTCGCATTTTCATCCCAAAATTTAATAACTTGTAATTTTCTCAACTTCAAGGATCATAAAAACCCAAATGGTCATTTATAACTATAATTGAAAAGGTAATTATTTCAAAAATAACATTTTCACATAACAAACTGCAGGGTTACACATACAAGAGAAAAGTCTTCCAAATTAATCTCATCAACAAAGAGCACTACTACTTTTAAACATTTCTTCATCCTTTTATTTCCATATAGGGTTTTCCTTCAACAAGAGGTTATCCTGAAGAATAGGGCATTCACTTAGGTTATGCCCAGGTCCGCTATATTTACGGAAAATTATTGTAAATGGATTCTTGGGATCATTTTTTTCTTCCATAATACTCTTCCTTTTCCTCGACAATTCTTTACTTTATTTCCTTCATTCACACACATAAAGCATTTATTTGTTCCATCAAGACACTTTCCTAGATGTCTCCTTCCACATTTCATGCATGATGGAAATTGAGATTTCTTTTCTCCATGGTCTCTACTGCTGGATCTCTTATCATTCAATGCCTTTCCCTTCTTTGTTGAGTCTAAGAGTTGGTTAATATATATGTTGTTGAACATATTTTTGGAAAAATGATTCGGTATGAGCATGAAATTTTTTACACCTATCAAAAATACATTTCGTTTCTTATTTCCACCACCGTGACCACCTTGTACATTATGTTCAATGTTACTATGACTTCCTTAGAATCCAGCTATTGACTAACACAAGAAATCATAATGTGAGTTATAAAATCTTTTAGAGAAATCATAACACCGTATTTTCAATCTAAAACACATTAGTATTAACGAAGTTTATTTATTCCCATCTTATATTAAAATTTTTCAAATTGGTTTATAAAGAAAATGTGAATTATCCTAAGCATATCCCCCAAGAGTTTCGTAACCAAGAGTGCAGCAAGGCCCGTTATCGTGTACCAGGATACCCCGGGTCAAGCCTGAAACTCTTTGTTAGAGTTTTCACTCCTAGGTACATCTGTGCCAGAGATGCCTCTACTTGCTCGTATCCAGACTAGGATGTATTGCTTAGATAACCCACATAATATTTACATTACCAAATTTTTTTGGATGTTTTCTATAGTAATCCTCAATGTCTGTCTTAGGGAAGTGTTTGCTATTCAGAGTTTTTTTCTCTAAATCTATCTTCCATGGTTTGTATTAAACTTCCTCTGATACCAACTATAACACCCCAACCCCAATTACCCAGAGTTGGTGAATTATTTTAATAAATTTGAATGATTACAAGGAATCAATTTCCTGAAAGACCGATTGGTTTAGCAGTCTTTGAAGTACTAGATACATACATAAGTTTTACATTGCATCATAAAATAAAAAAACAACAAAATTGTGTATCCTTTGAACACTCTTATATCCCTTAGCCTATTCCTGTAGGTTAATCGTAATATACTTATTTGAATCCCAGGAAAAATAAAATATAATAAAAGGGTGGCCTCAGATGCTCAGTAAGGATAACAATATAGCAGAAACTGTCATAAATAAGAACAAACATTTAAGGCAATGTATAAGAATAGAACACAATCATTTTAAACATAAACTTCAACATAATATGGCAAAGATAAATCAAATAATTTCATTTACTTATTCACATGGATATTATACTAGTCGAATAATCACATGTAATATCAATAGAAAATTTCATAATGATGTAATGCATAATTCCATAATTCATAACCACATAGTAAAGGCCTTGTGCCAAGAATACAAATAAGATTTTCTCAAGGCCTTATGCCAAGACACCAGTTTATCTCATGTGAACTACCTTTGCATCTAGGAGCTATAGTGGGCTCCACCCATCACTTACTAAGTCCAATGCATTCCACATACAAAAATGTTGAAACATAACATAAACATTTGTATTAAACTAGCATAAAAAATGTCAATACTTTAACCATAAACCATGAATGGTATAAAAATAGCACATCCACTGTCAAACATAACTAATTAAATACAATATGGAAGATTTTATTATAATATATTAACGTCAATCGATAATAATGAAGTATATTAACATAGATGAAAATAATCATCAAAACTATTTGAGAGAAATATCCCCCTTTTTCTTGAAATCATTTAAAAGTATCATTATTTATCAAGATGATATTTAAAATATATTTTTGAATCAAAGTGTCCTATACCACTTTGAAGATTTTAAAAAAAATTTAATTTTAAAATATTAATGTCTATATAAATAAATCCTTAAAACTATTTTTAAAACACAGACATTAATGAAAAATATTTAGAAAAATAAATTTTTAAAACATTTAAAATGATACCAAATGAGAGATGATTTAATACAAATAATTGAGGTAATCAAAACTTAATAATATAAAGAGAATAAAATAATTCATGATATATTATGTCAAAGTATAGTATATACACCAAATAAAAGTGAATTGGCGCATAATAACAATGAAGTCTCAATGGAATGTAAGTTGAGATGAAATATCTTATAAAGACCGTATCCTTAGGTTAAGGATAAATAAATGACAAAATTATGTATAAAAAATATAAGTACACTAAATATGATTGGATAATTAGTGTAAAACAATCAGAGGACATTCACACATATTCTTGTAACAACAACACTAATGACTTGGATGTTTAACTCAATGAATGAAAATTGAGATAAGATTAATCTTATCAACTTCATATCGAGGAATCGAGAATTTATGAATGGAGTGATTATGTGTATCAAAACAATATCCGCACAAGGGGAGTATAAATTACAACATAAATAAATAAATAGTGATTTTACACATAATCTTTGAGTAAAATAATCAATGAAGTTTGTGTAAAACCCAATGACTGGAAATCAAAAAATAGAAATTCCCTTAACGATTTGGCGACTTACGAAACATACACCCCATGAAAGAACAATAATATAATTAAGATGTAAATACCTATAAATTAAATTATATTACATAAGGAATACAATCAATGTCAGTATATACACCACAGAAAAGAAAATATTGGCAATATAGCAAGAATCTCACAGAAATAAAAAGTGAGATAAAAACCCCTTACCATGTTGTAATCAATCAATTCATATGAAAAAAAGTTAAAAAACACCAAATGAATCACAGAATACCATGAATATAAAGAGAATCATGATAATATATATCAAATGGCAGTACACAATACACCACATGCAATAAATAAGTGGCCAACAATGGAAATCTCACAGAATTAAAAGTGAAATAAGAAACCCCTTACCTTGTAATTTTCCTTAGTAGAGGGTACGTTAACCTCCTGTATAATATTTAAATCATTGTTATTAAATTATACAAGAATAATATACATAAATATGATATCATATATGATCTTCTAATATTGGTTTGTTAATAATATTTTAGTAGTATCATCATTTTCGATGTTAATGAATTCGTTTTCCTTTATATGGTTGGTTATGTAATCCATGTTTGTTATGGATATTATGTATTTAAATAATATAAAGAATGATATTATGTTCATAATTTTTTTAATCATAAAATGAAAATTATTCTTGAATGATTATGATGGGGAATGAATCTCATCGCATTCGTGGAGACAGTACACGAGCGAAAATATCATTATATTGATGGAGAAATCATATGTAATTGGATAGTATATCATATATACAGAATAATTATCATGTTATATTTATTATTTACATAATTTATACTCATTGTTATACCCATCCAAATAATGAAGTGTTTGAATAACATACTACACCACGACGTGGAGACGGTAAGCCGTACGTACACACGTATGGTGACTTTGTCATTTATAGGATGGATAAAATAAATAATATGGTTGTACCATATTTATAAAAACATAATAGTGTGTAGAAGGTACCAGAGTTATTATTTTGGTATGAAAAATAATAAAGAGTAAGTGGAAGAAGAAAAGAACTTGAAAGAGGGTGGTGAAATTATTACCTCTTCTTTGGGTGTTTCTTTTTGTGTTGATCAAAAGGGATCCTTAGGTTGGCTTTCTGATCAAAGTAAGGACTATAGAATGATTTTAGAGAAGTTGTTAGGATATTTTGGGCTGGTTTTGGTCAAACCAAATGGATTTGGAAGTGTGAAATTCATAGAAGGGTAAGTACCCTTTTATAAGAGAGGTGATGGTCACTTTAAGAAAACCTTGAAATATTATTTTATAATAAAATAATTTTCGGTTTCTAATGGCTCCAAAATGATTTATTTTGACTACAAGGGGTGGATGGGTTTAAAAACTCTCAACCAATAGGTTTTATAAAAGTTTAGTTTACCATTTTAACCTTATCTTTTAGATTTAACTCATAGTTAAATAGTTTAACTTTTACCGTGTCTTCTTGTATTTTTACAGTATATGGTTAATAAACATACTCTAAACTCCCAAGAGAAAATCAAGTGGTTAATTAATGAAATATATAATATTATTTAATCCCTTTGTCTGAACCTTATATTTTTAGGACTATCGTATCAACCAATAATATAGTATTTTATTTAAAAACCCATTATGTCAATTTTAACATTATTTAGTATTTGGTTTTTGGGAAAATCGTAACAGCTTTATTACTTCGAAAAAAATTATTTAATCAACCCTAAAATGTCATATTAACCTCTAAAATTAGTATAATTAATTAAAAGTCTGCAATTATATTTATTTTAATATTTATAATATCAATTACTTTAATCTTTCATTAATAAGGTATTTACTGCATCATCATTGTGTCATAAATAAATTTAATTAATTAATGTATAAAAATTATAAATAAAATACGATTATGTATGAAATATTTTTATAATTATGATGAATATTTATAGTCTAATTTATCTTATGTATAACCCTATATTAAAAATGTTTTAGTTATTAAACTTTGAATTTAACTCTTTTAACTCTTCTTTAAATAAAATTATAATAAATGTCATAATCAAATCCAAGTGGACCAAATAGGGTAATATTTTATTCCTAAGGTTGTTTTTTGTTTAATTACACTTATCCAATAGAATTAGGATATGTGTTAGGGTAATTATAATATCATTTTTACCCTTAATTATCCTATTTACTTTTAACAGTGGTAAATAAAAGTCAAAAGTTACTATTCACCAAAAATTATTTTCATCGCATTGAACCAAATTTTACTTAAAGATTTCAATAGTGTATCTTGGATTTTTGTAATTCAACTCAAATAAGTGGTAAAATCAAGTTTTATGCAAATTTGAAAATAATCTTAGAAGGTGGGTAAAAGACACTAAAAAGTTCAATATAATTTTATACATCTAATTTTATTATAAAATGACTCCAATGAATAACATTGAACTTATATAGGTATTATATAACTATTTTGACTTAAAATATATTTAAATAAAATAAATAATAATTTAAATAAAAAGTTGGTTTTAAACTATAACGTAATGTTTTTCACTACTCATCAAAAATTGAATGTTTTCAGAAAAATACCAAAAATTCACCCAAAGATAATTTTGATATTAAAAATTCAAAAAATAATTCTATTTTAACAAATTCAAAACATATAAGTTGCATTAATTAATTTAAAATTAATTCCCATTGTCGAAACTGAAAAGTGGGGTTTTTAAAAAGTAAAAACTATCAAAAGATTGACTTGTGTTTATGTCAAATTTAAATGTGAAATTACTTATAATTACCTACATTGTATTAAATGATAAAAATATAATATAATTATACTTCCAAACCATTCAAATTAACAATTTAACCATATAAATTATTTCGAATAAAAAAGTTGTTTGCAATTAAAATTTAGCATTTTTTTGTATTTATCAAAATATGAAAGTTATTTGAAAAGTACCAAAAATTTATTCAAAATAAATTTTTATGTACCAATTCTCAATAAGAATTTAATTTCATTAAATTGAATATATAAAAGTGTCAAATACTGGTTTTAAAAAGGGTTTTCCATTATAAGGTGGTAAAATTGCATTTTTTGAAAAATACTTCTTTTATCGGAAAAATGAATTTGTTCTTATACTATGTCTAAGAAGCACATAATATGGATTCTAATATTATATGGAGTATATAAAATTCAAAATCCAGTTAATACTATTTATAACTGATTTTGAACGACTAGTTTGGTAATTGGTGGCGCGCTCAAACTCGGTGGTGCGTGTAGCGCAAGAAATTGAATTACTTTAAAGAAAATAACTTACAATGAAATCTTGGTGTGTCAAATTCTTCCCCATTTTGGAAATTGCATCCTAACAATTTTAAAATTGGGATTGGTAAATTCATTGAAAGTCCCACATCGGAAAAATAGTCAATAAAACTATCACTTTAAAATAAATAAAGAGAAGTACAAAGGTCACCCATGATAACCCATTCTAGGATTCCATATAGGAAAACATGGTTATAGAAGATAAACTAAGTGTCAAGTTCTAAGGGAGAGTGATAGAAAACATGATCAGGAGAAATTTAACAATAAGAAAACCACAAACTTATGATGGTATAAATAGTCATTAGTTTCCCAGTAGGAAAAGTAAATGGACAATGTTTTTTTAAGTTCCATTTCATAAAGTTGAGGAATTTATTTATGATATTGACTAAGAACATAAAGAGATGCACTTAATTTTTAAGTATAGTTTCATCCTTTAATAAATTTCTACCACTAAGTCATCTTTTATTTTTTCAAATAATGAGTATTCAAGATGACTTTTTCACACCTGAAGCTCTAGAATCAACTTCTAGAGAACCACATGATACACAAAGTATAAACAATATATTTAATTTGTCTTTTGAGATTAACCAAAACCAAAATGATTAGTACAAGATCAGATGATCCCCAAAAAGTATAATCCTTTAGGAAAAAAAAATACTATTCTTAATTTCTAAAATTAAACCAACAATACCCAAAGTTCAATAAATACCATTCAATAAACAATTGTACTTAAAATCCGTCAATATAATCTAAACTAATATTGAAACCCAAAACATAGAATAATTTGATTACATAGTCTTCTTCATTAAATTGTATCTCCAAACAATATTGATTAGTCTTAAAGTCACATACTTAAAGTAATTATCCTAATCAAATATTCTCTATGATAGGTTAATAATTTCCATAAATAACCCAAGTCTCTATAAATACACAATAAAAACATAGATAAAAATCCACCATTACTCCTCAAATTAAATATCATTGTATTATATTTTCCTTAGTCATATATTGTTCCCAACAGAGCGAACTTCTTCCAAAATAACATTTATCACTTAATCACCAAGTAATTTTCTAATACTAAGGATATCTATTTGATAAGACAAAAGATCCCAAATCAACTTATTATTGATCAATAAAATCATTTAACTAAAAATAATTATTCACACTGACCAGGGACTTCACATAGTCCAGTGGTAGGAGATAAATCCCAATCGCACTCTGGTTGTGGGTTCAATTCCCGCAGCTTTGTCCAACACCACGGGTTGTCACACGATCTGCATGTTATTCTTTTTCAAAAAATATATTTTATAACATTCCCAAAATGAGAAAAATCTTCAAAATAACCATAACCTAATTTCACCAAAAATGTTATCTCATACCTCACATTTTCATCCCAAAATTTAATAACTTGAAATTTCCTTGACTTCAAGGATCATATAAATCCAAATGGTTATTTATAACTATAATAGAAAAGATAATTCTTCCTAAAATAGCATTTTCACATAACAAACTACAGGGTTACACATACACAAGAAAACTCTTACAAAGTAATCCCATCCACAAAGAGCACTAATAATTTTAAACATTTCTCCATCCATTTATTTCTACATAGGTTCTTCCTTCACCAAGAGGTTATCTCGGAGAATAGGGAATTCACTCGAGTAATTCCTAGGTCCCCTACATTTACGGCAAATTACTGTAAATGGATTCTTGGGATCCTTTTTTTTCCATAGTACTCTTCATTTTCCTCAATTTTTTTACTTTATGTCCTTCAATCCCACACATAAAGCATTTATTTTTTACATTGAGACACTTTCCAAGGTGTCTCCTTCCACATTTCCTACATGATAGAAACTGAGATTTCTTTTCTCCATGGTCTCCACTACTGGAGCTCTTATCATTCACCTCCTTTCTCTTCTTTTTTGAGTTTAGAAGTTGGTTAATATATATATTTTTTATCATATTTTTGGAAAACTAATTCGGCATGAACATGATATATTTTACACCTATCAAAAATCCATTTCATTGCTCATTTCCACCACCATTCCCACCTTGTACAACATTTTTAATGTTACTATGACTTCCTTGGAATTCAGCTATTGACTAACACAAGAAAGCATAATGTGAGTCATAAAATCCTTTAGAGAATATCATAAGACCTTATTTTCAATCTAAAACACCTTTTGATTAACCAAGTTTATTTATTCTCATATTATATTTAAATCCTTCAAATTATTTTATAAAGAAAATGTAAATTATTCTAAGCATATCTCCTGGGAGTGTCGTAACCAGGAGAAAATCAAGGCCTTTTTTCGTGTACCAGGATACCCCGGGTCAAGCCAGAAACTTCTTGTCGGAGTTCTCACTCCTAGGTATATCTGTTCCAGAGCTGCCTCTACCTACTCGTATCCAGACAAGGATGAATTGCTTGGATATCCCAAATAATATTTACATTACCAATTTTTTTGGATGTTCTTCTATACTAATCCTCAATTCCTATCTTAGGACATTGTTTCTTATTCATAGTTTTTTCTAAATCTTGCTTCCAAGGTTTGTACTAAACTTCCTCTGATATCAACTGTAATGCCCCAACCCCTGTTACCTAGATTCGGTGCATTATTTTAATATATTGGCATGATTACAAGGAATCAATTTCCCAAAAGACAGATCAGTTTAGCAGTCTTGGAATTACTAGATTCATACATAAGTTTTATATTATATCATGAAATAAAAAAACAACATTGTATCTTCTTTGAAAACTCTTGTATCCCTTAGACTATTCTTGCAGGTTAATTGTAATATACTTATTTACATCCTAGGAAAAATAAAACATAAGAAAAGGGTGTCCTCAGATGCTCAGTAAGGATAACAATATAGCAGAAATTGTCAAAAATAAGAACTAAAATTTAAGGCAATGTATTAGACTAGAAAAAAAGACTTTTAAAATTAATCTTAAACATAATATGGTAATGATAAATCAAATAATGTCATTTACTTATTCACATAGATATTCTACTAGTCGAATAATCACATGTAATATCAATTTCCAATTTCATAATGATAGAATGCATAATTCCATACTTCATTACCACATATTCAAGGCCTTGTGCCAAGACTACAAATAATATTTTATCAAGGCCTTGTTCCAAGAAACTAGTTTGTATCATGAGACCTACTGATGAATCGAGGAGCTATAGCAGGATTCAACTGTCAATTACTAAGTCTGATTCATTCCTCATATGAAAATTTTGAAACATCACATAAATGTTCATATTAAACTAGCATATGAAATGTCAATACTTTAACCATAAACCATGAATGGTATAAAAGTGGCACATCCAAAGTCAAACATAACTCATTAAATATAATATGAAAGATTTTATTATAATAAATTAACCTCAATCGATAATAATGAAGTATATTGACATATATGAAAATAATAATCAAAACTATTTGAGAGAAATATCCCCCATTTTCTTGAAAACATTTAAAAGTATCACTATTTATCAAGAAGATGTTTAAAATAGATTTTTGAATCAAAGTTTCCTATACCAATTTTAAACTTTTAAAAGGAATTTAAATTTTAAAACATCAATTTCTATATAAATAAATCCTTAAAACTATTTTCAAAACATGGTCATTGATGAGAAAGATTTAGAAGAATAAAATTTTGAAATAGTTAAAATGATATTTTAGTTAGAGTTCCTAACCAAATGAGAGATGCTTGAATACAAATAATTTAGGTAATGAAAACATAATAATATCATGAGAATAAAGTAATTTATGATATATTATGTCAAATTACAACATATACACCAAATAAAAGTGAATTGGGGCATAATAACAAAGAAATCTCAATGGAATGCAAGTTGAGATGAAATCTCTTATAAAGACCGTATCATTAGGTTAAGGATAAATAAATGACAAAATTATGTGTGAAAAATATAAAAACACTAAATATGATTAGATATTCAGTGTAAAACAATATGAGTATATTCACACATATTCTTGTAACAACAACACCAATGACTTGGATGTTTAAGTCAATGAATGAAAATTGAGTTAAGATTACTCTTATCAAGTTCATATCGATGACTTGAGAATTTTTCAATGGAGTGATTATGTGAATCAAAAGAATATCCACACAAGGGGAGTGGAAATTACTACATAAATAAATAAATAGTTATTTCACACATAATCTTGGAGTAAAATAATCAATGAAGTTTGCGTAAATCCCAATGAGTGGAAATCGAAAATTAGAAACTCCCTTAACGATTTGGTGACTTACAAAACATACACCCCATGAAATAAGGATCATAAAATTAAGATTTAAATACCCATAAATTAAATTATATTACATAAATAATACAATCATGGTTAGTACATACACCATAGAAAAGGAAATAGTGGAAATATAGCATGAATATCACAGAAATAAGAAGTGAGATGCAAACCCTTACTATGTTGTAATCAATCGATTCGTATGAAGAAAAGTTAAAAAACACCAAATGAATCACATAATACCATAAATATAAAGATAATCATGATAATATATATCAAAAGGCAGTACACAATACACGACATGTAATAAATAAGTGGCGAACAATGTAAATCTCACGGAATTAAAAGTAAGATAAGAAACCCCTTACCTTGTACTTTTCCTTAGTCAAGGGTAAGTTAACATCTTTAATAATATTTAAATCATTGTTATTAAATTTTAGAAGAATCATATACATAAATATTATATTATATATGATCTTCTAATATTTCCTTTTTAATAATATTTTAGTAGTATAATCGTTTCTGATGTTAACTAATTCATTTTCCTTTATATGATTGGTTAAGTAAGCCATGTTTGATATAAATATGATGTATTTTATTAATATAAAGACTGATATTATGTTCATAAACATTATTTTTAATCATAAAATGTAAATTATTCTTGAATGATTACGATGGGGAATAAATCTCATCACGTTCGTGGAGATGGTAATCCATACTTACACACGAGTGACAATATCATTATATTGATGGTGAAATCGTATGTAATTGGATAGTATATCATATATAAATAGTAATTATCATGTAATATTTATTATTTACCTCAGTTATAATCATTATTATACCCATCCAAATAATGAAGTGTTTGAATAACAAACTACACCACGACGTGGAGACGGTATGCCATACATACGCACGTATTGTGACTTTGTCATTTATAGGATGGATAGAATAATGAATACGGTTGTACCATATTTATAATAACATCAAAATATGTATAAGTTACTGAAGTTATTAGTTTGGTATGGAAAAAAAAGAAAGAGGAAGTGGAAGAAGAAAATAACTTGAAAGAGGGTGGTGAAATGATTACCTCTTCCTCAGGTGTTTCCTTTTGAGTTGATCCAAAGGGCTCCTTAGGTTGGATTTATGATCAAATTAAGGAATATAGGTTTATTCAAGGGAAGTTGGGAGGATAATTTGGCAGGTTTTGGCCAAGAGAAATGGTTTTGTAGGTGTGAAATCCAGAGAATGATAAGTACCCTTTTATAAGAGAGGTGAGAGTCACTTTAGGAAAACCTTGAAATATTATTTTATAAGTAAATCATTTTCAGTTTCTAATGGATCCAAAATAATTTATTTAGAAGATAATGTGTTTATGGGTCTAAAAACTCTCAACCGATAGGTTTTAGACAAGTTTAGGTTACCATTTTAACCTTATCTTTTAAATTTAACTCGTAGTTAAATAGTTTAACTATTATCGTGTCTTCTTGTATTATTACACAATATGGTTAATAAACTTAATATAAACTTCTAAGAGAAAATAAAGTGTTTAATTAATTACATATATAATATTATTTAATCCCTTTGGACGAACCTTAGATTTTTAGGAATATTATATCAACCAATAATATAGTATTTTTTTTAAAAATCATTTATGTCAATTTTGACATTATTTAGTATTTGATTTTTGAGAAAATCATAACAGCATTATTACTTAGAATTTTTTTAATCAACCCTATAATGTCATATTAACCTATAAAATTAGTTGAATTCATAAAATTTCTCAAATTACATTTATTTTAATATTTATAATATCAATTATTTTAATCTTTCATTAATAAGGTAATTACTGAATCATCATTGTGTCATAAATAAATTTAATTATTTAATGTCTAAAAATTATAAATAAAATACCATTATGTAGGAAATATTTTTATATTTCTATTTAATATTTATAGTCAAATTTATCTTATGTATAAAACTATATTAAAAATGGTTTAGTTATTAAAATTTAAATTTAACTCTTTTAACTCTTCTTTAAATAAAATAATAATAAATGTTATAATCTAATCCAAGTGGACCAAAGAGGGTCATATTTGATTCCTAATGTTGTTTTTGGTAGAATTAAACTTATCCAATAGATTTAGGACATGTGTTATGGTAATTATAATATCATTTTTACCCTTAATTACCTTATTTACTTTTAACCGTGGTAAAATAAAGTCATAAGTTACTATTCAAAAAAATTATTTTCATCTTATTAAACAAAATTTTACTTTATTATGTCAACCATTTCTCTCATAGTTTTTAAATTAAACTCACATAAGTGATAAAATTATGTTTTATGCAAATTTTCAAATGCTCCTAGAAGGTGGGTAAAAGACGGTAAAAAGTTCAATATAATTTTATACATATAATTTTATTATAAAATGACTCCAACTAATTAAATTGAACTTATATAGATATTATACATATATTTTTAATTAAAATAAATTAAAATAAAAAAAATAATTATTTAAATAAAATGTTGGGTTTAAACTATAACGCAGTGTTTTTCACTATTCATCAAAAATTGAATGTTTTCAAAAGAATACCAAAAATTCACCCTAAGATAATTTTGATATTTCAAATTCAAAAATAAATTATATTTTACCAAATTCAAAACATATAAGTTCCTTTAATTAATTTAAAATTAACTTCCTTTGTCGAAACCGAAAAGCGGAGTTTTTAAAAAGTAAAAACTATCAAAAGATTGACATGTGTTTGTGTCAAATTTAAATGTGAGATTACTTATAATGAACTAACTTTTATTAAATGATAAAAATATAATATAATTATACTTCCAAACCATTTAAATTTATAATTTATCCATATAAATTATTTCGATTAAAAAATTTGTTTTCAATTAAAATTTAGTATTTTTCAATATTCATCAAAATATGAAAGTTATTAGAAAAGTGACAAAAACTTATTCAAAATAAATTTTTATGTTACTATTCTATATAAGAATTTAATTTTATTAAATTGAATATATAAAATTGTCAAATATTGGTTTTAAAAAGGGTTTTCCATTAGAAGGTGGTAAAATTTCATTTTTAAAAAATACTTCTTTTATATGAAAAAATGAATTTGTTCTTATATTATGTATAAGAAGAACATAATGTGGATTATAATATTATATGGAGTATATAAAATTTAAAATTCAGTTAATACTAGTCATTACCTTTTTTGAACGACTAGTTTGGTAAGTGGTGGTGCGTTCAAACTCGGTTTTGCGTGTAGGGAAAGCTATTAAATTACTTTAAAGAAAATAGCTTACTATGAAATCTTGGGGTGTTATTGGAAAACAATCTAAATAATATAAATTATCAACAAATAACAATATCTTGAAACATGATATGAATTAAATAATGCATACCATAATCAACCATGCAATGAAAGGATGAAATGTAGCTAGATGATATGTTGAAAGTCAAAAAAATAAATAACTAAGAAAAATCAAATAAATAGTACCAAGATACTGGACTTAAACCACATGTAATTCCCATATCCATGATCAAACCCATAAAGTAATCCAACTATCAACAATAAGGCCCCATTCCCTTGTCCAAACTTCTATCCATGAAATCTGTTTGGGTAAAAAATAACTACCCATATGAGGTGTGAGTAAAACTCAGTAGGTGAAACCACCAAGTCTAAAAATCTAGTATGAAATATATAGTACATGAAATAATATATAAATAGGGTTCTAATTTAAACAAATAATATCGCACATGTAATAAAATACACAGATCCTCGAGCTCTGGGTTGACACCTTGGGTATACACCAACCTACTTCAATACCAAGCTAGATATCTCTGAGTATCTTGTGGAACCATTTTATCCATTATTATAACCATCCTAGGTTATATCCATAAATCATCATAGGATAACCAAGTAGAGCCCTATAATCATTAAATTAGAATCGAGAAAATCCCTATAAGAATTGCAATATAACCGAGTCAATCCCTATAAATATTACACTAGAACTGGGAAATTCTCTATAAACATTATAGCATAACCATGTCAATACTTATAAGATTTAAATAATAATCAAGAAAATATTTATAACAATTAAATCATAAAAACGATAAATAATAACACATGTAATCACAATCCATTATGGTCAATTGATCAATCACCAATTTTCGTTTAAACCCCCAAGGTTGTTAGCATACCAATTAATCAATTCTTAGTCCATGTAATTCTATAACGATTAATTACACCAATATCACCAGTTATTATAAATCATAATATTAATCTATAAATCACCATATATAACATGTTATAGAGTATAAGTCTTAATCTTACCAAGACATAAAGCATGGTTAAAGGATGGCACGCCTATCAGGTGGTCACATGTCTTGGTCTCAATACCAAAAGACCCAACAAGATCCAATGAAAGTTCTATACATGTGTAACTCATCAATAAAGGTTAATAAAATTATTTATACTTTGTGAATAGTGATCCATCATGATAAAAAATATTGCGTGTACTATAATAAATTGAAATAGATAAGAAGGATATGTTCCAAACCACTAAACTCAAAAAATAATTAGATACTAACAAACTCTAGATTACCAAGATAGCTCTTGGATCCTCCTCCTACCCCTGCATTGATGAAAATAAATTACGTGTATAAATAATTATATAATAAAAACCAAAGAAAAATAATAACATTGAAACTGTAAGGATTACCTTCAACCTCTAGGTTTGGAACACTAGGGTTGGAAGCCTTGAGTCCCCATAGATTGATCCCTATAAGGAGGGGGTTGAATCCGATGGAAAGGAGGTACAAAATCCTTAAAAAATATCTCTAGGTTTCCTAGGGGTTTTGAGGTAAAATTTGAACCAAAATATGTTTATGGGGTTTTAGAGTATTTATAGACAGGCTGTTAAAAGGAGGACCATGGAACAACCTAGTAGACCGCGCTGTAGAACCATATGACAAAGGTTACACTATAGTGCTACCCAAGGGACCACTCCATACCCTACTTTGGTCAAAATACATCCTATATCCATGATGGGTGATACCCCATAGATCCTATAAACATGGTTATATACCATTTTATAACCTAAGGCACCATACCATATAATCTTAAAACCTTTAGGGATAGTTACACCACAACCAACATCCATGCTATTAGGGAGTCGAAATTGATAGAACTAACCAATTTCCCCCCTGAGGACCTTATTCTATAACCACCCTTCCACACCGTATCTATTCCAAAATTGGAATCATCTTGGATTATCCTCCCCTAGGACTTCATTCTATAACATTTATATCCATGCCGTAGTGACCAACACTACGACGCAACCCAGATCTCTATGTCATAATCTACTTTATAGATCGTGATTTCCCAACTACACTACTCCTTCTTCCTTAATCAGATCAACTCAACCAAAATAAGTCTTGGAAAAAAGGTTCTAAAATAAAAAATAGGATTAAATAAGTTCACAAGAATTTAAATTATAATGAACCTGAAAAAGTATTGGATATTACAACCTCCTCACCATATAACTACTCATCCCTGAGCTACTCCAAGAATCAATGTGGGGTATTCGCAAATAGGTATAGTCACTACACCTATATATCAGACCCCCTCCCCCAAGTCTCCTTTTCAATATGCCCACACCTTCACATTACTTTCACTATAGGTATGGAATTTCCCCATTTATTATTCTCACTAAAATTCCTAATATGAATCAGATGCTCCTCAAAGGATGCATCAACATGCAGCTTGATGTCATCAACATCTATCATGTCAGAGGGTAAATGATTATATCTATAAATACAATACACATGAAATAAATCATTCATGGAATTTTATAACTCTATAAGGGATAAATGGTATACCATAGGACCTTCACTTTCTCTTATCTCAAAGATTCTGAAAAACCAATGTAATATCTTCCCCTATTTCTTGATATGACATTTACCCAGCCTAGGTCATAGTTGAAATAAAATATCATGACCTAACTATATATATAGAGGACACCTATGAAGGTCATTGTATGATTTCTTCCAGATCTTTTTGGTCACCAACCACATTTTGATTAACTTAACCTACTCACACATCTCTTGTAAGAGACTAAGATCATTGGACACTAATTCACAAGCCTCTAACTAGAAAACATTTGAATGAAAAGGTCTCCCATATAAGGTCTCAAAATGATAAATTCAGATCAATTCCTGGAATCTATTATTATAAGAAATTATGATCCCAAGAACCATAAAATCCAAGACACGGGCTCAAAATACATCCTATTTAATTTGAATCATCCTCTTAGATTAGATTTATTATGAGGATGATAGGTTATACTTAGAATAAATTATGATCCTATAGCCTTTTTTAGGCCTATTAAAATTGTGACATGAAATGAGTATCTCATTTAGAAATGATCCACCTTGGTACACCTTACAGTCGAGCTATTTCCCACACATATAGACTACCCAAATCATCGATGGTGAAGGTATCCCTAATATGAAAAAATTGGTCTACCTTCATCAGTTGATCCATGATCACCCATAAAACATCATTGTAGTGGGGTGTCTTGGGTAATCTTATCATGAAGTCTAAAGTCACATCATCCCACTTCCATTATAGAATGGGTAGATATCGTAAAAACCTTGAAGACCTATGATGCCCGACCTTCACCAATTGAGAGGTGATATATATGGCCACAAATCCCAATGTCTCCTTTTTCATCCCTAGACACCAGTATTTACTATAGAGATCACAAAACATATTTTTCATACCTAGGTTCACTTTCTATTTATAATTATATAAATATCTCATCATCTCCTTACACAAACCCATATGAACCCATACTTAGGATCATAAGAGAATAACATCACTGCTATCAATAGACCATTATGGTGGTGGATCCCCTCCATAATATATGTACCTAAGAGATAATCCCTCCAGATTAGATAATCAATATATCTTGATCTATTCATGAATAATGGGTATAATTGATGTGAAGTAAGATCTACCTATCCCTATTACACATTAACATCAAGATTCATGTCCAAAAAGAGATCCATCAGCCACCACTCATCACAAGACTCCCACACTACCACTATATATGTCTTTCAGATCAAAGAATCAGAAATGTTGTTGTATTTTACTTAAATTAAATGTAACTAAAAGTTGAAAGACATCAAATACTAGACCCAACACATCTTCCAAAGGCACAGGTATCGCTGGAAAAATTTATACTCCAGGATCCTATGGTTCGTGTGCACCAAAAACATCTAACCCAATAGATAATGCCTCCAACATCTCATGTCATGTACTACCACATATAAATCTAGATCATGAGTAGGGTATTTCTACTCATGCAGTCTCAACTATCAAGATCTATAAGTAAAAAATCAATCTTACTGTATAAAAAATTCTCCAAGTCTCACTCCAAATACATCATAGTGTACGGTATACTCCTTACCTGATATAGAAAAAGTTAGAATCAGTTATTAGGTTAGCCTAATATTCTTCTCCTAGAATTTCATCAAATAAGAATCTGACCAAACTAACTTCACCCCTTTCTTAGCCATCTCAGACATTAGTGCTGCCAAATGGGAGATGTCCTGAATTAAATGTTGATAATATCCTTCTAAACATATACAAATCCAAATCTCAACAACATTCTTAGGGTTCTATCAAGATACAATGACTAAAAATTTCTCTAGGTCCAATCCCACTCCATCATTTGAGATTACATGGACCAATAAGTTCACTCACAAAATCCATATGTTTTATTTTGATATCCTTGTGTAAAGAAAATTCTCTCTCAGTGTACTCAAGATGATGTCAAGATATTGGGAATGAGAATATGTTGAGTGTGAGTACACTAAGATATCATTGAAAAAAAAACTACCACAAAATGATCTAAAAAATGGAAGATTTGATTAATCAAGTATGTGAATAGCACTGGTGTATTCATTAGACCAAACGACACCAATAAAAACTCATAAAATCCATACATGCTCTTAAAAGTAGTCTGTGGTATGTCATATGTTCCCACTCTCAACTAATGATAACCAAAACTCAATTAAATATTGGATATGAATTTAGAACCAATCATATGATCTAAGAGATCATCTATGCATGGCATGCGATATCAGTTCTTGACGGTTATCTAGTTTATAATCCACACGTAAGTGAAGAGTCTCATAAGACTTCTTGGTGAAAAGAATGAGAAAATCCCAAAAATAAGTACTCATCCATATGAATAATTTTCCATCTAGGTCTTAAAACTAAAATTTCAACTCATAAATCTATATTGGTGCCATCCTGTATAGTGGGATAGAAACTGGTTCACCTCCCAAAACCAAATAAATTGTGAACAAAATCTCATGTTTGGGTGGTAAGACAAATAACTGTTCAATAAAGACATCATGAAAATAGTATACCAATGGAGGAAAAACCTCATTATAAAATCAATATCATCTAGAGCATGGATTTCTATTTGAGTGATTATAAAATCTAATCTACACTGAATTGATACTGCACAACCAACCAAAAGATCATGCTTACCCTGGAGAGTATAGTTTCCCTTCTAGAGATTGTAAGGAAACTCTCCTCAGATAAAAATATATATGATCCTAGTATAAAACAATCCAATATATACCAAGAATAAAATCTAATCCTATCATTTAAAACACAAACAACTCCAAAAAAAATCATAACATTTAATTTCCAAATAATATGCCCTGCAGCACTTGATATTCTCTAACCAAACTCTCAATGGTGTTTCATCGGTCATATTACCATCCAAAAACTCCATAAAAAATGAAAAATTTTGAATGATATGAAGATTAAAACGAATATTATGGTACAATATTGAAAAAAATATAGGAAATGGTAGATTATATAGGAATCATGCCTCTGATGGTGGAAAGTCATGCACCCAAACTAGCTAAAGTAGATTGCATATAGTGTAGCTGACTCAACCCTCTACCCTGTGATTGAGTTTGACTCCCTTGTGCTATTCCATTTGAGGGGTACTTTTTCTATTATGTTGGGGTAACATGTACCCAACCTTGGATTGAACATATGATGGAACTCTAGCTGCTGGTCTATTGAGGAGTAACTAAGTCCCTCCCTGAATCAGGTGCCTATCCGGACCCCATACGATTTCTCTGCTATAGTAGGCCTCTATAAGACCTTTGAAGATTTCCCAAATTTCCACAATAATTCCACTTCATATTAGGGTAAGGAAACTGAGGTCTCTTGTGGCTAGACTTTCCACATATAAAGAATTGTAATAGAACATGGTTTTAAGACGACTATCCATTGCCTTAACTACTCTACCCACTACTTCCCTGATAGTAACTGTCCTAGAAGCGCTTCTTATTTATAGATGACGATATCACATATTTACCTACCAAATAATCCTATACACCACTCGAGGACACTTTCAACCTCCCTTTCATGATGAGATATTTATTTATCACACACAAAAAGTTGTTTAAATGAAATACGTTCATGTATGATTGGATCTCGTAGAAAATACCATCCTAAACACCCCACCCTTGAGACCTCAACTACTTCCAAGGATAGAGAAAAGTGTTGCAGGTCTCTGAAGCATTCAAAACATTCCATCATTAAACAACCATAGTTTTTATGCTCATGAGCTCATGATCCTTCTCATACCTCAAGGTCTTTGGTTAGGAGTATATTATAAAACTCACCTCGAAATTCTTCCATAATAAATCTTCTTACTGCCCAACTTGATCCAGGATATCCCAATAATGATTTGATTGTCCTCAAATATTATAATAAGGATGCCTAACCTTTATTTTAGTGGGTGTCTAATGGTTCTTAAAGACCATATATACTGAATCAATCCATAACTCATCTTCTTGGGGGCCTCCCTCCCTAGTGAACATAGGCATATACTGTAGATGAAACTCTCTTGTTAGCTTAGATGTCATAGGTGCGGTGTGAGCAGTCTGCCTTTCCATAGATTGCATGACCCAAGGAAGATATCAGAAATCTTATATTCTATTATATTATCACAATTTTCAGGAAGTACTAGATCTAATGCGTTAGGATTGTGCAGATTACCACTCTCCAGATGCTCAACTCAAAGAAAACACAGAGGCATTTTCTCTACAAAGACCAATGCAGTCTTTAGAATACAAAAAACTCAACACGACCAACCTCAATAGGTGAAAAAATAGATAAAAACTATTTCAAGGTTCCTCTATACTTGTATTAACAATCTAATTGTCATAACATTTTAGTTCCTTTCATCTTTTACATTAGGTATATCAAGGTATTTCATTTAACGTTCATATGGAAAAGTGTGTAACATATGGTAAATAAGTCCCTATAATTAACGATGCATGTCAAAATACATATATATGTTCCTATAATGATGCATTTATACACATATTGTGCCATATCAGTCTATGAGTAAAAATCCCAATAAAAAATAACATCACACATCAAGTGAATCACCCAAGGTGAAATAACATCAAAACTGTAAAAATCAAACAACATGAACAACAATTACATCCCTAATACCATGGATTCCCCCCATAAATAGGTTAGCTAATCCCACGCAAAATCTCATTATTATGTTCAAATATATCCTAGTCTCATTTCTACCATTCCTAAATAGTAAATAAACAGAAATAAAACCTGAGGCTATGATACCACTTTGTAACATCTCCTAACCTAGTTTTCCCTCAATTGATCGAACCTAGGTTGGCTACATAACCTAAGGTGTGCCTCATTATATGATAGAGGCTCCTGAATATCAGTGAGAGTATAAAGGATATAGTGGGGATACTATAATCTCAATAAAAAGATTAGTAATTCTGAAAATAATAATAATAATTAGACTATAAAAAATAATTGAAATAATATAATGATCAACATATTACAATAGTAGAAAGAGGATACAAATAAAATAATCAAAACCATAATAAACCATGTAATGATAGGATAAAATATAATTATATGACATGATGGAAGTAAAAAAAATAAATGACTGATCAATCTAAAATGAAGACTCTAAGATCATGGTCCAGAACCCCATGTTGTTCTCATAAAACCCATAAGGAAAATCAACTATCAACAACAGGGTCCCTTTCCCTTGTCCAAACCTACATCCATGAAATCTGTCTGGGTACCCAATGACGGCCCATCCATAGTGTGAGTATAACTCAGTAGGTCAACACCACCATGTCTAAAAATATCCAATATAAGATATATATATTGTGTCTGAAATAAGAGATAAAAATGTAATTGATTTTATCAATTAATACTGCACAAGTAATAAAATCCACTAACCCTCAAGTTCTGGGTTGACATATAGGGTTAGTACCAACCTGCTTCAAAAAAAATATGGATATATCAAATACTATCACAAAACCATGCTAAATTTTACCATAAACCTCCCAGGTTATAAAAAAAAATCACCACATGAGAACTAGGTAGGTCCCTATAAGCAATACAATAGAATTGTGAAAATCCCTATAATCATTACATCATAACCGATTTAATCCCAATAAGCATTATAGAAGAACTGGTAAAATACCAAAAAATATTACAACATAACAAATCCAATCCCTATAATCATTATAACTTAACTAATCTTATACCTATAAAAATTATAGAATAAAAACACAAATAATAAAACAAGTCATCATAATCCATTATGGTCAATTCATCAAAAACAAATTGTCATTTAAACATCCAATTTCATTAGCATACTAAGTAACCAATTATTATTCCATGTAATTCCATACTCATCAATAACAAAAATATCATTAGTTATTCCAATTTATAATATTAATCCATCAATCATCATATATAACATGTCATAGAGTATAAGGATCAATCTAACCAAAATTTCAAGAAAGGTCAAAGGCTAGCACACCCATCTGGTGGACGCTTGTCTAGGTATCAACATAAAAAGACCCAAATAGATCCAATGTAAGGTAAATAAATGTGTAAATAATCAAAATATGTTAATTAAATTGTTTAGGTTATGTACATGGTGTTCTGGAACAATCATACATCTTTAATATACTAGAATAAATGGAAATAGACAAGAGGGAAAAATTCTAGACAACCCACCTCAAAAATTAAGAAGACACTAAAAAAATACCTATGTCTAAGGAAACACTTAGATCCAACTATTATCCCTTTATTGATGGTAAGAAATTATTTCAACAAGAAATTATCTAAGTGGAAACTAAATAATGATAAGAAAGAGAGAAACCAAAATGATTACCTTCAAAATCTAGGCTTGAAACACCATGTATGGAAGGCTCAAGTCACCACATATTGATACTTATAAGTCAGAGGTTGAATCTGAGGGAAAGGAGGTCCAAAATACTTTGAAAATATATATGGGAAGCTTAGGCATTGAGATGAAAAATTTGAACTGCAATGAGTTTGGAGGGTTTAGGGGTATTTATAGATTGGACATTCTTAGTATCTTCATTAACAAACGCATGAGAAATGGAGAGATTCTACCAATAAAAGAAGGATGAACCTCCCCTCCATATCGTAACTCATTTTTTCTGTTGACACCTAAATTTTCATGAATTAAAATAGGAGGTCAGTCTAAGGCTTTAACAAGGTGTTGGAAGAGTACTACCATTGGAGTGGATATGTCATTAACAAGACAAATAGAATCATTTAAATTTATAACATATGTACTTCTAGCTAGGTCTCCTCCTCATGCCATCTCATGGACATTAAAATAGGGAGTTTTCCTATGGGCTACTTGGGTGACCATATATTCTAAGGCTATATTTGAATTTGAAACTTTGATAACATCATCATAAAGATCACTGAATGGGTTCTCAATTGAAAAAATAGATACCTATCCTTTGGGGTCAGATTTCATTGGTCAACAGTGTACTTCTGGACACTCTTGTTCATGCCTGTTCTTCCATCAAAGTATTGAAAGGAGTCATCCCCAACATTTGAAAGATCCCGAATCATTTCATATGGGAAACCCTTTATGAAGGAAAGATTCATTGGGTATCCTGGGTTAAGATAGAGAGGACCATTCAGGAAGGAGGGTTCAACATGCGTAGCCAAGCATACACGCTCCTATGCATGCTTAAAATATGGCTTGAGAAATCCATGAAAGACTTTCCTTATGGGGGAGGGTTAGAAAAATAAATTGTGAATGTAGTTTGGAGATGGTTGAAGGCCATGCATCTTTTTTCTAGTATATGATATTACCCCTTTTCATAGCTCTTTAACCGTACACCGCAGGATTATCGGGCAAGGTGTTATGTCCTTATGGAATCATAATTAGGTTGGAAAAGTTATTGGATTCATGGGATATCTAGCTACCAATATCTCTTTTAGAGATGAATGTAGATTCTTATTCATCATCAAGGATGTTTTGGATAATGAACAACAAACCAACTTTAACCTTATTGATATCAAATCAGATCTAGATAGGGGTGTGTTTACTCATTCCATCTCGGGGACCTTATCCACATTTTTTTTGTTAGACTCTTGCACCACAGGAGTATGTTGATAACTGGAATGATGTATTGTGGTTTAAGATAATTCCAAAATGTTTTAACTTCCTCACATGGAGTATTATAAATAATTTAGTTCCCATGGATGAGAACAGTATAAGATTTGGTATCTACATGGTATCTCGATGCTGCTGCTGTAACAACCACATAGAGGAGTGTTCTATGCATGTTTTATTCGAGGGATAATGGGTGAATGATGTTTGGATTTTTTTCGAAAGTTTTCTTCCTTAACTTCCCAAACCCTTCTTGATGCCCCTTTTCTTGATTTTTGGTTTCATGGCTTAGGTGATAGGGGTTCAGAGAAAATGGTGCAGACTATTGTCTTGCATGATAGATGATGGTTCTTATGGTATGATTGGAACAAAGAGAGGTATGAGGGAATACAATATCTTGGGAGGGAAATTATTTCTAGAACTAGGAACCTTTTTCTCGACATGGTTAGACTCATTAGTAACCGGTGGTATTCTCTTTCCCTTCATTTGCTTCATACTTGCACCCAAGTCACACAACATAGTTGCAGTGCTTTATAAAGTCAATGGGTCTAATAGAAACCAACCTCTGTGGGTTTGAAACTTAATAACGATGGTTCCTACATCTTAGGAGTCATTATAGGAGGAGGTTTTATCTGAGAATCTAGGGGTTCGGTCATCTTGGTTTTCATAGTACACCTTGTCTATAGATCTTTTCTTCAGGCAGAGGCCCACTCTTTTCTCACTAGCCTTACCTTATGCCACCAGGGGAAGATTTTTATCTCTAAAAAAACTAATTCTATAATCCTTCTTAAATATTTACATGGAACTGGTTCTATTCCTTGTTTTTTTACCCATACCATCAGAAAATTATTAGGTTTTCTCTCCAGTAAAATCTGAATGGTTCACACCTAGCGTGAAGGAAATAAAGTTTCAAAATAGTTAGCTTTCCTAGCAGTTCAAGACTCTGGTGTTTCCTACTTCTATAATTTTATGTTTTTGGAACCTGAGGGGGATACTCTTACTATTTGGGATTCCCTAAAGTTACACTATTTTAGGCCCCCTAGGTTCTTTCTTTCTTTTCCTTTTCCATGCGATTTTCCTTTTCTTAATAAATAAATATATGATGATAGGGTACTCTACATCAAAACCTAATGGAAAATGCCACAACCTCCCTTGGTCAAACTATCTCTGATATCCATAGAGTTTGATATTCCATAGATCTTATAAAAATAAGTATATACTATGTAATAACCTAAGACACCAAGGTACATCACCCCAAAACTCCAGGAGATGGCTATGACACAGCAAGACTCTGTGTCACAGGAGTGTCAAAATTGGCAGAACAAGAAAATTCACCCCCAAGTACCTTATGCCTCAACCACCCATCAAAACCATATCTATTCCAAAATTTTTAGAAAGCCAAATAATCCTCCTCTAGGACCCTATTCCACATATTTGAGATCTACACCGAAGTGGAAAACACTACAATGCAACCTAGATCTCCATGACATAGTCTACTTTGTAGCTATGGTTTTTCCAACTTGACTCTACCTAATTCCTTCATTCAATCAACTCACCCCAAACATAGTTTGACATCAAGGTTTTAATGGAAAATAATAGGCTCAAATATGTTCACAAAATTTTAAAGTGGAACACACATAAAAATGTATAGGATCTTATAGAAATCCTCAAAGAATAGCTCCTTAATGTCCTCTCAAGTAAAACCATAATGATTTCCTGATTAAACCATAATTCCCCACCACCTTTTAGCAGGCCATTGAATCATAAAGGTATCTAATTTCACCCTTCTATACTCAAGAGTCACAACCAAATAAAAAATTCCCTCAATAATTTCAATATAGTCCTCAGTATCCTGAGGACCACCAGTTCCCTATAATTCTGGCAGATGTTGGAGTTGAAAGTCTTGGGTATAGCCAACCATCATCCTTTTTGTCCCTCTTCCTTGAGAAGATATAGTTTGCAAGACTCCATATTATGGAAGGTTTAATGCCTGAACCACTAGAGGAGGTGTATCCTTCTATATAGACTATAGTAGAAATGGCATGTCCTCCCTAGTAGGAGGATTATGGCATCTCCAATGTTCCATTTTTATGAAATTCCAAAAAAAATTAGAACACCTATATAACTTTCTTATGAGAAAAATTAAGTAGTTACAAGGAACATAAATGGAATTTCTATAGGAATACCTATCTTGGAGGTACCACACAAAAGGTATAACTCTCATAGTTATACCGAAGGATCATTCCTAGTCCTCCACACTTTCATGTTAGTCATAATCATATATATAAATCATACCAACATTCAGAAGTTCAACTAATTAATGAAAGAACCAACATATCATTGAAGTATATAACACTTATATATCACCGATTAGATTAACAGAAATCAAGGAATTTAATTAAAGAACTAATAAACAACAAACAAAAAGCATATATATATATATATATATGACATTCAATCCAACACAGATATTCATGATTCATTAACACACCCAAATATCGTATAACTGTAAAAATAATCCCATCACTGGTAACTTATAGTTTCATTATATATTAATTGACTAGGCATATAATGAGTCCCCTACCCATGTTTCACACAACCTATCTCCTTTTTACCATAAACCCAAAAGAAAATAAACATCAGGAATTTGATACAATTTTGTAACAACTCAACCCAAATCACAAAGTCCAAGACAAAGTTCCATATATCCTCATGCATGCCTCCCAATACACAAGAGAATGCCAAAAATAAGTGAGTATCTAAAGCGATTTTGGGAGACTATATCCTTTTAATCATATCCATCACCATAAAAATAACTATAAAAACATATACAATAAAAAACATAGCAAAAGATAATATGAATAAATTAGATAAAAAATTCCATATCATATCATAAAATTATAAAAAAACTATAATGTACCGGATCCTAATGCCACTTAACTAGTGCCCCATACCCTATTGGCCACATGGCCTAAATCACATTTCCCCAAACACTAGAGGCATCCTACTATCGTCAAGGGCCTAGGGTGTGATTGTGGGGAAACTATTCCCTCATTGGTAGAGTGCAACACAATTAAATAATAGTACACAATAGAGGAAGCAGTAAACAACATATAACTGAAAGAAATAGAGGAATACTAATATGATAAATAACCAAGAATCATTCAATACAAAAGATGATACATCATGATATGTTCTTTGAAAATAGCCAAACCTGGTAAACTACAAGAATCCATGATATATGTTCCAAAAGCAAAGAAATAAAGAAAAATAGGAAGTATCGAAAGTCTCAGCTCAATCCCATGCTCTCCTACACATGAAAAGTATCTCAAGTACCTGTAGAAGGGAAATTTCCCTTATCGACACCTATAACAATATAATCTGCTTGGTTTCAAAATCATGACCCAAACAGGGTGTGATAAATAAATCCCAATAGGCAACCACCAAATATTTGTGCCTATCTATCAGTGAGTATATGCAACAAGTAGTTTACAAAAAGGAAAAAACATTAAACTAGGAATTACTCAAATGTAAACGATCCTACAAGTCATATTTTCCATTTTAATTCATTATTTTTAGTTCAACCAATCAATTACATTGAATTATATAAGTCTTGAGATTCATCCTAAGCCCTTCAATCACCCATATAAATAATACTCAACCAATACCTCAGAAGGCTGTCTGAAAAACAAAGTGAATAGCAAATCCAAGCTTGTGCTTTGGCTTTGCAGACACATCATATATCATTCCATTTCAATAATATATTCAAAATATTACCCATAGGAATAGAAAAACCATACCCACAAGAATAAACTGATCCTTAACCTTAGGCCTAAAAAATCCTTACCCATAGGTATAAAAACTCATCACCTACAGGCGTAACAAATCCTTGCCCATAGGAATAATAGATCATTGCCCACATGCATAACAAATTCTCTCCCACAAACATAACAAATGAATTAGGATCAATCCTAGTATATCATAATTCCAGCATATTAAAAAACACATGTAAATTAACCCATTACATTGTTAACATATAAAAACACACGCGGGCATCACACATATCATGCAACAAGTGAATTAAACTATCACAAGGCTTAAACGATAATTGTCATATCATGGGGAAAATGGGAAATCACTAATCCCAAACCCATTTAAAAAATAAACCACAATTTACCATAATTAAAATTAAATTATAATTTTAATTCATACTTAACAAACCAGTAAGGGAAAAAATGCATTCCTCATAGGCAACCTCAACCAAATGGACATAAATAGTCATTCTAAGGGAACGTACCCACAAGGTGGCCCTTAATCAAACTAACAAGATAAAACATGCTTAAATTAATTTATTTCATGACATAATCATCATTAGGCAATAAAAGGGGTCAGTTTCCATTCAAGGCTACACCATAAACATGGGAGAACATAATACGACACATATGAACAACTAGACATTGAGAGAAAGGCATAATACCACCTACCTCATCATAGTACAACTCGCCTCATCCAGCATCGAGCTTTGATATGACCTAGAGTGAGGTAGATCTACAAAATGTGAAAAACTCTCAACCCTTGATAACTTAATCAAGAGATGAAATCAGTAATAAATGCTCAAGAGGAATCGAGTTCTCACTAATAGGATTCCAATGAATATGATGGTGTTCGAATCAAAGACCATATGATGAAACAAGAGGCAAAATCCTGATCAGATTTTCCAAGGCACACTTCTCATCAAATGGGGTTCATTTTTGTTTATATGAAAAAATGACATACTGCCCAACTTAATAATCAATTTAAAAAATAATACTCAGTGTGTACTTCAGACTACATGCTATGTTCATACAAATTCTGGCCCGACCATGATGTGGCTGTGTATTAGGATTACATGGAATGTAGCCTTCTATACATGATGTGTACCTATAAATACACGGTGTGTAATTCCCAGTCACATCATGTGATAGGCCTATAGCTGGCCCCTCAACCTCTTTCCCCCCATTTTCATAAGTAAAAACTGAAAAGGAATGATCTATAACTCAAAGGAAGAACTAGGTTCTTAAAAAACTCCCCCCTTAATAAAATTCATCCACAAATTTCCCTTCCAAGGGTGGTTAAGAAATTTATGAGAATAGATATGGCCACTATGATCGTACGTTATCCTCCCTCTCCCAAGTCTCGTCCTACACTCAGTTGTGCTGCTATATCACCCATACCAAAGGAACATACCAGCCATGGATAACCATCATGTTACGATCCATTATTTGAATGGTATGCTCCTCAAAGGATGAATACTTCTGAAACTCCACTTCCTGAGGCTTAAAGGTGTGAGACGAGTCTAAAAAGTCACGTGACAACAGAGAAATGTGGGAGATGTTGTGTATAGCCTCGTACCTCTGAGGTAACTGAAATCAATTGGAAACCGGACCGACCATCTCCAAAATCTCAGATGGACTAACTTATCTCAGTGAAAGCTCACACTGTCTCCTAATTCTATTGTGTCCCAAACTTAGTGAAACACACAAGAAAACTTGATCCCTGACCTCAAACTCCAGAGATCTCCTATGTCGATCAACATAAGATTTCTGATGAGACTACATAGTATCCATCCACTTCTAAATTAACTGAACCTACTCAAAAGTCTCATGCATGAGATGTGGTCCCTATAAAGCTGCCTCATCTGCCTCTAGCTAGCATAGTGGTGATCAGCATAGCCTACCGTACAAATCATCATAAGGTTCCATCTCTATATTCACCTAGAAACTGTTATTATAGGAAAATTCAACCAAGGGAATATGCTTCTCCCAAGATCCCCCAAAGTCTAGGATTCATGCTCTCAGCATGTACTCCAACACATGTATTGTACGATTTGATTGGCCCTCAATGTGAGGGTGGTATTCTGTACTCAGAAGCAACTATGTACCCAACACCCTCTGAGAAATATTCTAGAAATGAGATGTAAATAGGGAATACCTATCTGGAATGATAGACTGAGGGACCCCACAAAGTTAGACTACCTCATGAATATACAACTTCTCAATCTCATTAACACATAAGGCCTCCTTAATCAACAAGAAGTGATCGACCTTCATAAGTTTTTTAACTACCACCCACACAACATCGTTGCCTCTAGGTGACCTTGATAACTCAATCATGAAATCCACCATGAAATCATCCCATTTCCACTCTACAATAGGTAACTACTGTAAAATCTCAGCTGGACGGTGATGTTTCACCTTCACCTACTAATTGGTGGAACAACTCACAACAAAACCAACCACCTCTCTCCTCATACCCAACCACCAGTACTAATGGCGCAAGTCATGGTACATATTGGTAAATCTGGGATGCACTACCCAAGATGAAGCATGAAACTCCCACATCAATTCCTCAAATATGTCCATTTGAACCCATACACGTACATGGATCTGTAAGATCTCATCATCACCTATCATCCAACCAGGGGGTGGATCATAACCTGCTATAATATCCCACAAGACTAGGCCCTCAAAATATGATAGTTGTCTCATCCTCACTCTATATAGTAGGGGAGAAATAACAACTAAAAAATGAAGGAAATTATTTCCCTGGTTGTCATGCACCTCCAAGTGCATCTCAGTGAACAATGCCAAAAGATACCACTTTTTACTGGCCTTCTACACTGCCTACATCTGAGTCCTTCTGCTCAGTGTATCATCCATTGTATTGCATTTTACAGGTGTGTAGGCAAGCTCGAAGTTGAAATAGTGAAGGTATTCAACCCACCTTCATTGCCTCAGATTTAGATCACACTAAGTAAAGATGTACTTGAGACTTTTGTGGTCTGTTTACACCACAACACTCTCCCAATAAGTAATGTCTCCAAAAACGTAAGGCATGAACAACCACAACAAACTCAAATTGTGTGTCATATAGTTACTATCATGTGGATTCAGCTGCCGAGACCCGTACAAAATGAATCATTCCCCATGCATAAGAACTGATCCCAGCTCCATACCTAATGCATCATAGTACAAAGTGTAACTCCTTCCCAAATCTATAAAAATCAGTATTGATACTGACTTTAATCTCCCTTTCAGATCTTAAAAGGTTGTCTCATAAGAATCTGACCACACATACATAACACCCTTCTTTTTCAAGCTTGTCATTGACACTGCTAAGCATGAGAAGTCTTGTATGAAATGCCTATAGTAAACAGAAATCCCTAGAACACTTCGCACCTTAAAGAAAGTCTTGGGCTTCTCCCTGTTAACTACTGCTCTCACCTTCTCTGGGTCCACTAATACTTCTATCTTCAAAATAACATGAACCAGGAAGTGAATCTGATCCATCTAGAAGTGAATCTTGGAGAGATTAACATATAAATGATTCTCTCTCAGTGTCTTCAAAATGATATCAAGATGGTTGGAATGGTAATGTTGGTTGTGAGAATATACTAGGATATCATCCATGAAAACCACCAAAAAATAATCCATGTGAGAAGAGAACACTAGATTCACTAGTTACATGAAGACCGCTGGTGTGTTTGTAAGACCAAACGACATAACCAAATACTCGTCAAAACCATACCTGCTATGAAATGTGGTACAAGGTATGTCTGATGATTGAACACGTACCTAGTGATATCCTAAACTTAAGTTAATTTTTGATAACACATGGGCTCCTTGAAGCTGTTCAAATAGTTCATCTATCTATGGAAAGGGATATAAATATTTAACTGTCAACTAGTTCATTTTATGATATTTCACTCATAAACTGAGGGTACTATCCAAATTTTTTTCAAAAAGGACCGGTGAACCCCATGGAAAAGTATTGGGTTGGATAAAACCCTTTTCCTCTAAATCCTCTAACTGCCTCTTGAGATCTAATTGCTCCGTCATATCCATCCTATAAGGAGAAATAGATATTGGTGTCGCTACTATCACTAGATTGATAGATAAATATACCTCTCTTATTAGAGGTAACCCTGAAAAGTCATCTGGGAAAAAAATCCCTGAACTGATTAACCATTAGAGGGAAATCTATCTGATGTGTTCCCTGGTCATCCAGATATAAACTGGAAATCTGTGCTATCATCCTACTCAACCCATGTTTCTTGGGTCCAACTCATCTTTCCTGGACATTCCACACTCCCTTGTATAGAAATGATCTACATTATAGTGATGTAAAACTCACCCTACGACGATAGAAATCGACAAAGGCCTGAAAGGAGACTAAAAAGTCCACTCCGAGTATGAAATCAAAACCTGTCATCTCTAAGACATAGAGATCCCAAAAGAAGTGACACCCACAAACCTCAAGGGGGAACTCCTTATACTGAAGCACACCTTCAATTCTTATCCCTAACAGAGTGTTTAGCTTCATAAAATCATCAGAAGAGAAGACACAGAGACCAAGGAACTCTAAAAAGGGAACATATTTAAAAAAATGGGAAGCCCCTATATCAAAGAGTTTATAAGATAAAATTGAGGCAACTAGAATAGTACCTTTGATAGTAGAAGGTTCGGGATCCTACTTCTACTGGGTCTACTGCACTTCAAAAGTATGGATTGTACCATAGCTCTGTGACACTTCCAAGATTCCTTGAGCTAATCTACTCTGTTGTATATGAAAACCTAGAGTATGGCTACCTCAACCATGACCACCACCTCAGCATGAGCTGCCTGTAGTATTCTAATTCCCAGATTAGTGAGAAGCTGCTGAACCTGCTCATAAATGTGGATTTGGTGCAGAACTTATCTCACTAGATGTTGGTGGAAACGTCGTGCAGTAGCGCTATAGATGTCCCATCATGCTGCAAGCTCGACACTCTACTGGGTGTATCAGGGACTATAATCTCTTATGCCCATCACTTCCACACTGATATCATGATGCATAACTACCAGAAGAAAAATTATTAATGCTCCTATCACCTCAAGAAATCTCCATACGACGCTTATTTCTTCTGGTCAAGACAGTACCATATCTTCGTGCCGAACCACCCTGGTTCGCACCTACAGCTTCCCACAGATTATTCTTGGTAATTAGATCCTGATTCATGATGGGATATATGTAAGGTGACCTGAAAATGTTCACCTGCGACCAGATGTCATACTTGAGACCATCCTCAAATCACCTAGCCCTCGATGTCTTGTCACCCATCAGAATAGGTGCGAATATTTTAAGATTTGTGAAATGGCCAGAGTAGTCCATCACTAACATAGAACTATACTCCAGATGCACAAACTCCTAGGATCTATTGGCTCTCAGCATCTCAAGAAAATAGTAGTCATAAAAGATCATATGAAAATATCCCCATTCCATGTTTTGATGATGATTTGTCTATGTGATATCATCCCACCACCTCTTGGATAAATCACACAATATATATGTTGCGATCTTGACCCTCCTCTCAGGAGGAATCTCCATATGCTTAAAGATCATAAGCATGGAATCCATCCATGACTCTACATCCTGTAGTCCCCCATCCCCTGAAAATGTAGGTGGATGCTGATGCTGGAATACTCATTTTAGTTCTTCCATAGATGTCGTAGGCTGATGTACACCATGGAAGGTCTGTATAAACAACATGAATCCTTTATGGAACTGTGAATTTTCACCTGTGTCCAGTATAACAACTGGTTCCATGACTAGCACATATGGAGGATCTACTGGTATCCCATGGCCTACCACATTCGGGGTATGCTCATTTCCACTCTCTTGGAATACAACTGGAGATTTTCGTGGTGGAATTTCTCTATAAATTTAAGCATATACACCTTAGCATAAGATTATTCATCAAGGTACGCAATTCAATAATGAAAGAACTAAATTGTATATGAAAAGCCTCAAACATTCACAAAATATGAGTACACGATGTGTGGACTTAATTTCTTAAATGGCCATATACTCCTACCGGCTAGGGTGTGTAAACACCCCAGGTACACAACGTGTAGGGAGTATACATGTTATGTCTCATTAAACTCTCACATGGGAATGTAACTCCACCTTCCTTGGTTGTGTAAAGTTCCTAGGTACATGGTGTTTTAGGCTTACACATAGTGTGTACTCAGGTCTTCCCTCTTGACCATGTACTTTTAGATGGCCAGAGCCATACAGGTCTACCTATGAAAATCTTTATGGGGTGTACATAAGGTACACAATATGTTATAATAAAAAAAACAAACCATGATCTCTCTCTCACACGGCCAGATACAAGGTCAAAACCCTCATGGCGTGTACTTAGAGTACACCATGTGTACTAAAGAAAATTTCTTTTCTTCCTAAATAGAAGAACACATGGCATGTGTTCATAGGAACACACGTTGAATTATTTGGGCTTCCAGACTGTAAGCCTCAAAAACTTCCTTGAAACCTGTGTTTTTGCAAAATAAAGCAACAATGTGCCAAATTATGTTCCGTGGGGGCCCATACTCCCCGCGAATCAAAGGTTGGAATCCACATATAGTACATAACAAAACAATTTATATCCCATGGCTGGAACATAATCCACCAATTTCCAATCCAAGATGACCCATACTCCCCAGGGATCAAAGTTTGGAATCCATCAAATTCAACCACTACTTGTAATAATACACCTATCACAATAGAAGACATATCTATCACAGTATTTATCACAACAACATGCATATCTAGCTTGATATCTATCACAAAACATGTAATCAGTAATGCTCTCTAAATGGCATGAAAATAATGCATGACATGTGATTTATAAAAGGTTCCTATATAATGAATGAGATGGAATACCCTCATCTCATTGGGTTAAACAAAATAGAATCACAATGATATCAATACTAACAATAAAAAACAAGTGCGTCACCTAACGATGAAATTGAATCAACAATAATAACTCAAAATTCAATAATTACAATTTCATTTGAGGTAATCTAGATTTTCCCTATACATGGGGTAGCTACTCCCAAGCACAACTAATTACAAACTTTTGTTTCCTTTATATCATTGATAAATAGTAAAAAAACCAGGAAATAAATCCTTTGATACCACTTTGTAATATCACAAATCTAGATGCCACTCAAATGGTGCCCTGTACCCTGTTGGCCACATGTCATCAAATGCATTTCCCCAAACGCTAGTGGTTGCCGACTAGCAGTGAGGGTCTAGGGTGTGATATTGGGGAAATTATGCCCTCATTAGAAGATTGTAACACAACAGAGTAATAATATACAATAGAAGAAGTATTAAATAACATATGACTCAAATAAATAGTGGGAGACTAATAAGATAAATAAGAAAGCATCATTCAACAAAAAATATGACACAACATGTTATTTTCTAATAAAAAACAAAAATAGGTACACTGTAAGAATCCAAAATATATGTTCCAAAATAAAAGAAAAAAGGAAAATAAAGAGCATCACATGCTTCAAATCAGTCCCATGCTCCCCTACTCCTAAACAGTATCTCAAGTACTTATAGAAGGTCACTTTCCCTTATCGACCCCTACAACAATATAACCAGTTTGGGTCCAAAACCATGACCCAAACGAGTTGTGATAAATAAATCCTAGAAGGAAACCACCAAATATCTGTGCCTATCTGTCTATGAGTGTATGCAACAAGTAGTGTAAAAAAAGAAAAAAATAGTAAAATAGGTAGTACTAAAAAGTAAACGATCCTACAAGGCATGTTTTCAATTTTCATTCATTATTTTTAGTTCAACCAATCAATTACATTGAATTATATAAGTCTCAAGATCTGGCCTAAGCCCTTCAATCAACCGTATGAAGAATACTAAACAAATACCTCAGAAGGTTATCTAAAAAATAAAGTGAAGACCAAATCCAAGATTGTTCTTTGGCTTGGAAGACACATTATATATCATTCCATTTCAGTAATCTATTCAACATATTTACCACAAGCATAGAAAAACCCTACTCGTAAGCATAACCAAATCCTTTCCCTAAGGCCTAAAAAATCCTCGCCCACAAGCATAAAAACTTCTCACCCAAAAGTGTAACAAATCCTTTCCCATAGGCATAACAAATCCTTACCCACATGCATAACAAATTCTCTCCCATAGGTATAACAAATAAATCAAGATCAATCCTAGTATATCATCATTTTAGCATATTAAACAACACATGTAAATTACACTATTACATGGATAACATATAAAAACTCACTTTGTAATCACACATATCAAGAAATAAGTGAATTAAACTATCAATAGGCTTAAACGATAATTGGCATATCATGGGTTAGAGGGGAAATCACTAATCCCAAAACTGTTAATCAAATAAATAAAAATGTACCACAATTACAATTCCATTATAATTTTAATTAGTACATAACAACCCAATAAGGGAAAAAATGAATGCATCATAGGTAACCTTATCTAAATGGACATAAATGGTCATTCTAAGGGAACACACCCACACAATGGCCCTTAATGAAACCAACAAGATCAAACATGCTTAACTTAATTTAATTCATCACATAATCATCATTTGGAAACAACATGGGTCAATTTCTATTGAAGGTTACATTCTAAACATGGGAGAATGGAAATATGGAACATATGAACAACTTGACATTGATCAAAAGGAACCACACCACTGATCTCATTGTAGTACAGATCTTCTCGTCCAGCGTCAAGCTTTGATTTGACTTAGAACGGAGTAGATCTAAAAAATAAGAAAAAATTCTCAACCCTTGATAACTCAATCAAGAGAAGAAATTAGGAACAAAGGCTTAAGAGGATTCAAGTGCTCAACAAGAGGATTCCAACAAATCTGATGGTGTTCAAATCAAAGATCAGATGAAAAAATGGGAGGCAAAATCCCATTCATATTTTCCTAGGTGCGCTTCTTGTCAAACGAGGTTTACATTTGTTCATTTAAAAAAACAAGGTACTAATCAACTTAATAATAAATTTATAAAATACACGGTGTGTACTTCAGACTACACGCCATGTATGTAAAAATTCTGGACTAATAATTATGTGGCCTTGTATTAGGATTACGTGGCATGTAGCCTTCCATACACGACATGTACCTATAAGTACACGATGTACATTTCCCAGTCACATCATGTAACAAGAATGTAGCCAACCTCTTGACCTATTTTCTACCATTTTTCTATGTAAAAAATGAAAAGGAAAGATCCATACCTCAAAGGATAAACCATGTTCTTAAAAAAACATACCTCTATTTGGGTATGTGAAAAAGTTAAAGAAAAAAACTAGAAATAAGATCACGCATTAGCTACTTAGAGTCAAACCAAGTACCATGTCTATCTCTTAACTCAAATATCCTTAGAAACCTACCATAGGGCCCTTTCCCTTCTCTAGATCCCTGATCATGAAATTTTCATGCGAATCAATATTTCCATATAGGGTGTGACTATAAACCTTGAAGGACACCACCGATGTGTTATTAACATAAGTGTACATACATAAAAGGTGTATTTCATGATGTAAAGGTAAATACACACACAATCATTCACCCAATAATGTACCAAGTTATCGTGTACTAGCTAAGATTCCATGTAACCTAAAATTACTTGCATCAACACTATTATGAATAATAACATAATTAGTTATTTCAAAACATAGTTCATACCTTGTAACTCCATCTACCTTCAAGAACAATACACATTTCACCATTAAGGAACAACTCTACACTCACAATTAAGGTAAATTTTCTTCAATGAAAGAAGACCATCCTATGAAGGTATACACACTTGGAACGCTTAAAATAATGGAAGTTTACACATATAAAAGATGTTACCCAATATTACATCATATTATACTACAAGACCTATTACAATGGTGTATGATGTACTCCTTTCATGGGCTAATCACATGTCAAACTCTAGAGTTTCCCATAACTTGTCCAGAGCCACAACCAATGATTTATGTCATCCAATCTACCCCTATTTGGGACCAACTAAATCCACTAGGGCCAATTTTCAACCTAAAAACCAAAATAGAGTTTCCATCAGCTATTCACAATACAAAAGTAAGGAACAACATAGTAAGGAACAATAAATCATAATAAGTATTCCATGTCTATGAAATATTACTTCAGTAATAAACAAAATAGCCAAGAAATACATGACATATATCATAATAAATATTCAAAAATCTATAAAATATTTCACAAGTAATACGAAACATAGTAAGGAACAACATGGAATTTCAAATATTCCACTGGATATGAAATAAACACATATAAGGTGTGATATAGAAAGGAACACACCATCCATAACCAAGTAAAGGTGTCATGAGCTACCCTTGAATGACACATACCATATCATGCAAGTGTCTCTATACTAGGAACATACTCATAATCCACACATTTCAAACAACTCTGTACAATGGACCAAGATGGTAATGACTTTCTACATTTAACATGTTCATGAAAAATACTATGATTTGTAAAGAAACGATACATGGATCATTCCCATGCACCAATTTTTACTCAAAAAAGAACCAATAAATAATAAAATATTCTCTATAATTTTAATTCTAAGAAGAGATCATTCCAATAAATGAAATCCAGATAAACATACCAAAAGGGAGTCTCCATAAACAATAGATCTAGATCCCAAGATAGAGTAAATTATTCATAATAGATCTAGCTCTGATACTTCAATGATATAAGAATTTCCCCTTAGATCATGAAAGAATCCACAGATATATCCAACATAGCTTGAATATATGATTCATCTCTAGATAGAAAGAGAATGTCTAGGATAAATGTGAATAATTGAGGAAGAAACAACCTCTTACCTTGATTTCACATGATCCAATACTCTATCTCCACCAGATTTGGAGTATGTAAGGAGTATTATTGCCAAGAATCACTACTGGAGTCCGTAGGTTTGCGATACCTAGAAGTATGAGGAAGAGTGAGAGGTTTTATGATAAAAAATATAATTTTTGGATTCCTCAATACTCCATACATGGTTTAGTCACACAACTTTCCAAACCATGCATCAACTGTGCTTACACCTGTATCTCACAATACATAGTTTTCTGGGAAAAGTTACATGGTTATCTCTAACTGTGTGAAAAAAATTCTTTTACCACCATTATTTTCTAAAAAAGGCAAACAAATTCATGGGGAGATTTTCATGATTTCCCCTAACTATGTGGCAACCGTGCACCCACATAAAAGAATCTAAAAACCCCCAAAAACAACTAAATTCTGTTCTAAACTTCAACCAAGCATATCATAATTGAGAAAAACTTAAATAAGGGATTAAAGTAAGGTGTAAGTTACCTAAAAAACTCTTGGACATTACATCATTGTTTTTTTAACTTTGATAAAGGCCATATAGATCAATAATTTTTTAGGACTAATAAAAGGTTCCCTTTATAAAAAAATTACATATTATAAAAAATAAAATTCTAATATATAAATATATTCATATATATATTGATATAAATATTATATATTTTCTTAAATATGATTTATAAAATACTGAATATATATTTACATTTAATATATAATATATTTAGTCAAAAATTAATCATAAAATAATTAAAAAATAATTAAAAAATAATAATAATTAATTATTTTCCAAATAGAATCAATTAACAGACATTTAACAAAAATTTCATGATAGACAAAATTAATAAAATAATTAATATCTTAAGATAATTCAAAAAAATGAGTTAAAATTCAAATAACTAAATTTTTTGATCCGAGTATCCATTTGGGCTCCACGAGATGTCAAATAAAATCTTGTAAAGATATCTACACCATTTATACTTTGGGGACCCCAATACCTATTTTTTATCAATAAATAGATTCCTAGAATGCCTCCAAAAATGTGTTTTCTGTTGCAATTCCCTAATTTTTTGAATATTAGATGGAATTTCCGCTTCGTTTAAGCAGTTATTGTTGTCTTTTTTCAATGGAGACTGAATTAATTCCCATATTTTACTTTCATATATATATATATATTATGGTATTCCAAATTTATCAATTTTCATATTTTAGTATTATTTATAATTAAATATATACAAATATATATATATATATATAGATACATACATATTTGTATATATTTACATATAAGAATTTAATTATATAAGAAAATATTTAAATATGTGTAGACATAAAATATAATTTTAAATTTATAAACCTTATGAAAATAGTTATTATAAATTTTATTTAAAATAAAAATGTATGAATATGTATATACCTATTCAAATGTATATACAATGTTTAATATAAATATATGTCTCTCTGTGTCTCTATTAATAAACACATATATATTTATTTATGTATTATAATAATATATAAATAAATATTAATACATTATATATGTAAATAAGTAAATAAAGAAATAAATAAATATATACACATATAAACATATGTATGTGTGTTTATATATATATATAAACACACACACACCAAAAAATACACACACACAATTAAAAATAATTACATAATTATATATAAATATATGAATAAATATATGGTGAAAAAGTATGTATCTAAAAATATATTAATAAAAATATATATCATAAAATATAGATTAAATAAACATAGAGCAGTGGTAAGGACACATGCACATATGGGTGGAGTTCCCAGGTTTGAATCCAGGTAGAGGCATGTATGAGTGGCTATGAAGGGGTGGGGTGAGCACTGATAAAGGCAGGGAGGACTAGAAAGTGATCAATGATAATTACCTATTGGAAATCATGAGTGAGTAATGTTAGGGGGTGTGCGAGTGGTGAGAAAGGTGGTGGTGGGTTAAAGTATTGAAAAAATATTTGTCTTCCACCAATAAAGCATATTTTTATTATCACTTTTTTTATTATTGATAAATGGTGCGTTTATGAACTCTAAAAAAGAATTCATAAAACTAGAATTGATAAGGTCCCCCATTATTCATACTTTTTAGTAATAATATAAGGTTCCTTTATTGGTTCTTTTTCAAGCACTAATAAAAAAGAACGACTTTTAAATTTTATTAGAAGATCAATAATTTTTTAGTGATACTAAAATCGTTTTATCCTGATGATAAATTCATGATCTTTAGTTCCATAACCCTAACACACCATCCTCAAGAAACATCTGAATGTAATGGTAATTCAGGTTTATGTGCATCATCCTTTATAAAACACTAAATTTTTTGTGTATTTCCCTCCAACTATCACAATAGACAAATGAACTTTCCTATATGATTTTGGGTTCCTCAAACAGACATTTCAACCACTCCATTTCTTTGATTTATTCTATTTCTAACACATACTATGCTTTCATTATAGAGATATCAGTAAATAGTTTCATCCTCAACATCCAACTAATTTTGGTTACACTAAAAGTAAATATATAAATATTTATGATTTTCTATTAACACGAGTCTCCCCAAAATTCTGGGTCAATATGCCCAACCAGTAGATCATCTTCTTTGAATAAAAATGAAATATCTTTCGTTCATTTAAGATATCTCATGATCTAATTCCTATCTTTCTAATGTTCATTCCCTAGATTTGACATGCAATGATGGATGCCTACCATTGCATGGGAAAGATCTAGTTGACTGTACACCATGTCATAGATGACACTTACTACTATGGATGCATATTATATTCTTTACATGTGCTTTTACTCTTCCTCAATTAATGGTTCTTGTTACTTTGAGTGTTTTAAGTGTCTTAAAAGAGGAGTTGAAATTTATTTGCATCCAATCATCATAATTTTTTCAATAATTATCCTGATTTACTCTTTGTAGAGACCCAAACTTCTCATAAATAAACATTATATATTAATAGATAAATATTCATTATATAACATAAAAATACACACTATAATTGTTTAGGTATAATTCATTTGAAAAAATGGAAATATAAAAAACTAGTTCATAGGTGAGCTACACCATCTCCCACCATGTTCTTCATAACTATCACCCTTCTTATCCATATCATACATAATAAATTTCATCATAAAATGGGGAAATGAAACATATGAAATGAAAATATCAGATGATCAGTAAGGGTAAACAAGGGAGATGTAAACATATCATTAGAATATGGGCATGAGAACATGAGAATAACATTTTAAAACCAAACCCAGCATATCATATATCACATAATTGTGTCATAAAATAAATCATAGTAGTTTATAATAAATTAACAATAAAGGAATCAAAGAACATATCCCATGAGATCATAAAATTAGCATAAGACATAATGTTGTGGAAAATATATCAGTATAGAAAACCCTTTTTAAAGGATACCCAACAAGACATTCATAACTTGTTTGGCTTGGGATAACCACCCTTGTACCTAATTCGGTCTGGGGATAACCACCCATGTACCCTATGTTTGTGCTTAGGATAAACTTCTATATACCCTTTGAGATCATAGAACACTAATCATTACCCAATGTATTGTATGATTATATAGTTCCCACCCATCACATGATGAAAATAACACATACATGTTCCACATGATCATAAAGCATTAATAATAACAAAACCAATGAAAATAAAGGGGTTTCATAAAACATTTATTCATATATTAACCCATGAAAAATAAATAGGTTTCATAAACCTCTTTTTATCATAAACACAAACCATTTATATAATTAATAAATATGGTATCATTGGATTATATCCCCATTAAATATTAAGTAACATCAAAGGATTCTATATTCGATGGAAAATAATTTTTAAGGAAAAATAGCTTGCAATATTTCTTGAGAAAAATATCATTTCTTCGAAATTAAAATTTTTAAAAAGATAAATTCATAAAATATTTTGGAATTATTTTCTTGAAAAATAAATTTTTTAAAATTATGAAGGATGCTTTTAAAAACACTTTAATTTTTTAGAGGAAAATATCCATTCCAATTTAAAAAGAACTTTTCCAAACATAAAAAGATAAAAATAATTTTATTTTAAAATAAAATTTGAAACTTATAAAGGAATATTTACAAAATTTAGTGTTCATGATAGTAGGAAATTCTCTACATATTAAAACAAATATTTTATTCACATTTTCAGTAAAATCCAAATAAGACTTGTTTTAAAAACAACATTAAGATTATTTTTTATTTTTTTGTGAAAGTAAAATAAGGCTAAAAATTAATTTAAATAATCCTATAGGAACAATAAATCTTTTTTGAAAACATTTTTAGAAAATATATATATGTAAGAAAAAATATTTTTTGAACAAAGTGAGAAATAATTTCAGTTTTCTTTAAAAAAATTATTTTGTAATACTGAGTACATAAAGTGAGGAAAAGGAAGGTAAAAAATGTATTCTCAAGAAATAAATATATTATAAGATAATTCATGGGTTCATTAAGATATATATCATAAAATTTCACCATTTTAAGCATTAACATAAACAATACCGATAAACGATGGGATTGTACCGTAAAACACTTACCACTTTGGTAACTTTGATTCATGATCCCCATGAAAGAATAACATTAAATGAAACTCAAAATATCACATGAATAAATAAATTCAGTATATTAAAATTTAAGGGGGATTTATACACACCTCATAAAATAATATTGGTGCATAACACAACATATGTCCCAATGAAGACAAATTGAGACAAAAATCCCTTACCTTATGTATCAAATTCCTTTGTACACATAAACAAGTCCAATATAATATATATAAGTTTATTATAAATATATTAAATATCCACATATATATATATATATCATACCATATATTATTTAATTATGACCTTTTATAACACATTTATTAACAATTCTATGTTAAAATCACATTTCAGGCAATAGTTGATTTGTTTTTCGTGTATGTTTTAATTTTTTATTTTTGGTCCTATTAATTTGATCATGTTTCCATAATATCCATATTTTAAACCATGATATTAATATAATATTTATTTACTCTATATGTATTTATAGTAATCTATAAAATTTATACATTGAAAATGAAATACACCGTTTATGGAGATGATAGACCATACGTACATAAGAATGCTGCTTCTATTTTTGTTGATGGATGAAATGAATCAAAATAAAATAATATATTAACTTTAAAGAATAATTTTTATTTTATATATATCAAATATATTCATTAAATACATATAAATTACCTTCCATTCAAATCATATTCGAAAAATGAATAACATCACTTCATGAGACGATAGTCCATTGTACAAATGAACGTTGTTATCTTATCCCCAATGGAATGAAAAATAAGAAGGTATATGTAATATAATAATAAAATAAGTATAATTATGTTTCCAATATCTTATATATTCATTTAATCTATACTCATTACCATTCAAGTAAAAGAAAAATGAAGAACACATCACATCGGTTTACGAGGCAGTAGTCCACCATACACATGAGCGACATTATTATTTTCTAAATAGTTGAGTGGTAAGAAGGTATATGTGGTATTATAATTATATAGGTATATTAATATCATAAATATAAAAAATATAAACATTAAATACATATTTATATTCATCTATAGGAGGTGGTGATGGAAAAAAAATTACATTGGCTTGCATTGCGATAGTCCGTTGTACACACAATCAACAATTTCATTTCCCATTTGATGGAATAGGAGATGAATATAAGTTATGATATTAAAATAATAAACTCTAAGTATATTTTATATACTAGTGTTATTTTATTATCATATTTTAATAATTTTTTAAGGTGTTAGAAGAAGAAATAAAACTAAAACAAACGTTTAAGAATTTTACCTCTTCTGTGAAGAACCTCTTTAGGTTTATACCTGAATCATTGTTAGGAGGGTTTAATATTAAAAATAAAGAATGTAAGAAGTGTAAATGGAATTAGGTAAAATATTTAGGTATTTATTTTATGAAACAAATGGTTTTGTAATTGTGAATATGGGAGGAGATGGGGTGGCCTTTTATAAGTGGAGGAGAGGATACACTTAGAATTTTTTTAAAAGAATAAATTACACCCATGTTTTTCATTTGAAAAAAGAATCAAAATGGGAAATTATCAAAACTTATAGGTTATATAATCTAAATATATACATATAATGAGTTATGGAAAATTTATAATTCATTTTACACCTTATTGTTTCTGGTTTAACCTCCTGATAAACCTGTTTTAACCTTAACCATAATAATTAATATTTAATAATTTTAGTATTCATTTTGATAAAATAATATTTTAAACTTATTTTAAAATATTAATTATTATAATTGGAAAAATTTAATCTATTTTTCCAAATTCAATTCATATAAGTGAAAAAATTTAATCTAAAATTAAACCTATAAATGCAATGAGAAAACAATTCTCTAAAGAGAAAATGTTCAAAAATTAAAAATTATTTTATATAAAAAATAAGTATGAAAATTATTCTAATGAAATAAATTAGATTAATATATATATATATAATTTAACTAATTTTAATTTTAAACCATTTTAAAAAAATAACCTTATAAATTCTTTAAATGAAAAGACAATTTTCAACAAAAAATAGTATTTTTCACTATTTATAGAAAAAATAATCTGTTTAAAAAAATATCAAAAATTCAACCAAAGATAATTTTTACATGTAGATTTAAAAAATTATTTTTATTTTGTGAAATAAATTTTCTAAAAGTTTATAAAATTTATTTATTTATTTATTTAACAAAAATAAATACGAACATTGTTTTGAGAAAATTGTATTTTCAAAACATATAAAGAATTTAAAAAAAATTAAGTACATTTTTATTAATTTTTTCTATATAAAAAAATTATAAATAATATTTAAAATTTGTTTATTCCTATTCATTCAATAAATTCTAATAGTTAGGTAATAAATGACATGTTTAAATAATAATATTAATAGTTTTATGTAGTTCATGAAATCTTGGTGTTGCGTGTAATAAAAGCTATCAAAGAAATTAAATTTATTCAAAGAAAAATATTTATAAAATATCATGGAGTCCTATTATACCCCATTAAAATAAATTTCACACTTTAAATTCACCACTTTGGTATAAATAACTAAGGATAATTTTGTCTCATTACATCCTCAGGTTCCCACACTACTTCCTTAAGCTTGTAGTTTCACCCCAAAAATTTGACCAAATGAGTTGTATTTTTTCATTGAAATTTATTAGTGTGATTTAGAATATCCAATAGTAATTAATAATAAAAAATATAATTATCTTGTAAAATGAACTCTGATTTTTGTACATGTGATGTATTAGTTATGTACTTCCTCAGGATAGATACATGGAACACATCGTGAACCTGAGAGAGGTTCGGTGGAAGCAACAAGTGATAAGATATGATCCCGATAAAATCAAGAATTTCTAAGGTAATGATATACCGAGGGATTATTTTTACCATATTTTATAATATCATTGTCTTATTCCATTGGTAAATTCACATGAAAACCTTCTCACCAACTTCAAATTCTCGATCACATCGATGATTATCTACATAAATTTTCTAACATGTTTTTACTTCCCTTATGTGATAATGAATAGAAATAGCATCCCTACCATTTATCTAAGCAGTTTTGGTCCCGATATTTTAATTTATTAAAATTTATCCCAACATGTTGGAGTTCTAAAATTATTTTCATAGTGGGATTCATAATGTTTATTTGAACGATCAAGTAAAAGCTATTGTTGCAAGAAAATTCATCTAGAGGAAGGTGTTGATAATAAACACCATTGAAATACATATAATAAGATAACAACATATCATTTATGGTTTGAATTGTGGTATCATATTTACCATCTATCCAAGGATGATACACAGTGATTAAACTCAATTTTTTATCAAGAGTTTGGTGAGGACCTTTTCAATACTTTGAGGCAAACCTTGGATCCCGATCAGAAATAATAGAATGTGGTACTCCATGAAACCTTACCACTTTATTAATGTATACTCTATAAATATGATCAAGATATAATTTTTCTTTGATTGTAGTGAAGTGTAATGACTTTTTAAGGAAATAAACTATGACCCATGTTACATTATTTCATTTAGACATTTTGGGGAGTCCAACATCAAAATCCATGGTGAAGTTTTACCATTTCAATTATTGTATGGGAATTGTTTGTAACATACCTTTAGAATTTTTCTCTCATTTTTAACGTGTTTATATACCAAGAAATGATATAAAAACTTTGTGATATCTCTCTTCATTCCATCCCATCAGAAACTCTCTTTCAAATATTTATACATCTGTATACTTATATGATGAATAGAAGAAGAAGAAATATGAAATTCCTCTGAAAAATAATTTTTCATACCTATTATTTATGGAATACATATAGGGTTCTTGAACCTTATCATTACATCACAATCAAGGTTAAACTCAGTAAAATTTCTTACCTTATACTATAGCTCTATATATTCTTTATGTGCCTCTTTAATCTTCACATATATAGATTGTTGAAAAATTTCTTGAGAAAGATAATATTCATCCCCTTACCTTAGTATTTTCAGATCGATACTTTTAAAATATATATTTTTGGATCTTTTGTGACCTCATAATAGATAAGATAGAATGATCCTTTACAGTCAAAGCATCAACCACCTTATTCGTTTTCCTAGGGTGGTAATGTGTTGATCATTCATACTCTTTAATCAGCTATAACCATATTATCTGACACATGTTTTAATCCTTTTGTATTAATATATATTTTAATCATTTGTGACCAATATATATATATCACCCTTTTTTCCATAAATACAATGCCTAAAAATATTTAATTCAGAAATTACCGTTTCTAACTCTAAATCATGAGTGGCTTAATTTTTATCATGAACATTTTATTTTCTTGAGGAAAAATATATAACCATTTAATTTTTATAATAAAAAATAATTATACCTTCTTGGATGCATTATTATAGATTATAAATCCTTATCTAGTGTAGTTTAATGTAAGAAAAAGTGTTTTGATTAATCTTCTCTTCATTTCCTTGAAATTTTCCCCACTTTCACATGTCCAAAAGAACTTGTCTTCCTTATCAGTAAATACGGTGAGTAAATTAGATAGTCATGAAAAATTACCCAAAAAGAATCAATAATATCTAACCAAATCAAGAAAAATTCATATTTCAGTCACAGTGGTTGGTCTGGACCAACATTTAATAACTTACATCATTGATGTGTCCACTGATATACCATATCTTGAGATTATATGAAGAAAAATTAAAAACTTTTATATCTAAAATTCACACTTTGTAAATTTTCCATACAGTTTATCCTTCCATAGGGTCTTTAATACAATCCTCAAGTGATCTTCATGCTACTAATTTATCTTTGAATAAATAAGAATGTCATCTATAAAGACTAAAACAATATGATCCAGGTAATCTCTAAATACTAAATTCATTAAATACATGAAGATAAAAGGGGAATTTTTAATATCAAAATTCATTTCTATATACTCATAGTTTCCAAACCTTTTATGGAATATTTTCTTGAATATATTATTCTTCTTGAACCTCAATTAATGATATCCATAAAAAAGGTTAATCTTAGAAAAGTATTAATCTCTATGTAGTTGATCAAACAAGTCACCATTACATAGTAGAGGATATATGTTCTTGATATTGACATTTTTTAGCTCCCAATAATCAATATATATTCTCATTTATCCATATTAAATTTTAAAAAAATGAACAAGTTCACACCATGGTGACACACTTGGCCGAATAAATCCCTTATAATGATTCTCCTAGAGTTTCTCCTTTAATTCATGTAATTCAATTAGGGTTATTCTATAGGGAGTCTTTGAAATAGGTGTAACACCTAGAATGAGTTCAATTAAGAACCCAACTTCATGATTCGATGGAATACTAGGAAAATATTCTTTAAATACATAAAAAACTACCTTATAATAAGTATATCAAAAAATTTTATTTTCCCAAACCATCTAATATAAACACCCACTTGAATAGGAATTAAAAACCACAAAATGGATTTTATTTCCATTGGAAGTTCTTATTTATCATCACACTCATAGATGTTAATAGGTTGGTTTTAGATATCAAATGTGACTTCCCTTCCTCAGTAATTTATTTGGGTTTTATGTAAAGAAATATAATATATTCCCAAGATAACATCAAATTCAACCAGTAAAATAATGACAAGATTTTTTAGAAGAAAATTCCTACACAATTTAATCAGAGATAAATCATATACTTGTGATTTAATTATCATACAATTTTGGGATTTCACTACTAATTTACGATCCAATAGTTGAATTAGAATTTTGATACCCTTATAAAATTTTTCAGATATAAAAGAGTGGGTAGATCCAGATTCAAATAAGATATTAGTAGTTTTACAGTGGATTGTAAATTAACTATTCACCATTTTGTTATTACACCCCTCATTTGAAATAGTGATCACATGAGATTTACCTTTTTTCCCTCATCTTAAAAGGATACTGACATTGATAATCATCATTAACCATCAGATTGAGAAAATGTTATCATAATTTATGAACACCTTTCATTTGAAACACTAAAGTGTCAGAGGTGTATTCTATGGATATTTCTCTCTATTCATATCATTAGCTAAATTCTTCCCATCACTTAGGCATTTAGAAACTCGATGAAATTATTTTACACAATTGAAACATTTAGTAGTCTTAGTAAGACAAATTATTCCATGTTTCCTTCCACACTTTGATCATGAAGGAAATATCATCTTTTTCTCTCTATGATTTTTAGAGTTTACCTTGAATTACATATTTCTTTTCTTATCAAAACAATATGATTGATGGGTCACTCCAATATCAATTTCCACCTTGATAGCACAAAATAATATTTCTTCATAACTACCAAAGTCCTTTATGGATAATTCCCTTAAAATACTTGGTTTTATGCCATTAAAGAATCAATCAAACTTACTATTAGGTTGGATGATAATACCAAAAACATATCTCACAAGTCTTGTCAACTATTCCTCATAGGTAGTAATAGATTCATCATCATTTTTCTATAGCTTAAGGAATTACTTTTCCATTTTCATATGAAGAACAATTAGGAAGTACATATTGAAAAATAATCCCTTAAACTCATCCCACTATATAGAATCAATTTCATCTTGCTGTCTCATATTCTTGATAAGATTCCACCATTGATCCACTTTTCCTCCCAAATAATAGATGGTCAAAATGATTTTTTTTCATACTTCAAACACCATAAAAAGAAAAATATATTTTTGATGGTATTGATCCATTTCTTAGAAAATAGTGAATTAGTATAACCACTAAAATAAGGTGGTTGGTTCCTCATGAAGGAATCAATAAAACATTTTTCCTCCTTTTACTATTCATAAGATAAACATCATTCATATCTTGAGAAATTTGTGTGACCATAAAAATAATATTTTTCAATCAAAATCCCATAAAATTTGGTTTATCAGGAAGAAAATCATTGAATTTTCCATTGATTTAAATATTAACATGGTTCTTTCAGGCTATATCCATTGTATAGAACCAAAAAATATAGTGTTAGGAACACTGACCATAGTAGGGAAACCCAATAATAATGAAAAATAATTAATAGGAAGTCTAAATCCTGACACCTCTTTTTCAATATATGACACTATTGGTTTCACCTTGGTAATTCATGGTCATCATATATTTAAATATTTCATGATGTTTTATAAAGAGTTTATGAATTTACAAATAATAGGCCTTGTTATTTTCAAACTCTGTGCTTAACAAATCTCATTGTCATGCACCAGGTCACAATTGAGACTGGCTCAAATCACCATTTTTAGATTTATTAACCCCAGTTACATATTTTTTAGAGGCACATCTACTTGTAGTATATAGACAGGGTTATATTTCTTGTAAACCCTTATCTCTATCATTCACTAAAATTATAATATATTTTTATTTACTTAGATATATCCTTATGGTTCTCACTAAAGTTTTCTCATCTTAGTTTTGAAAGGTTTAACTAAACCTTACTCTGATACCAACTGTAGAGACCTGAACATCTCATATATAAATATTATATCTTAATAGATGAATATTCATTACATAACTAGAAACATAAACAATGGGTTTATAGATGAGTTACATCATCTCCCACCAAGTTCATCATAACTAACACCCTTATTATAAATATCATACATAATATATTTCATCATAACCTAGGGAAATGAAACATAATAAAATGAGAGCTCAAATTATCAACAAGGGAAAATAAGGGAGATATCAACATATCATGAGCCTAAGGTCATGAAAACATGAGAATAACATTTAAAAACCATACCCTACATATCATAGATCATAAACTTGGGTTATGAAATAAATTTTATAAGTTCTTAAGACATGAATAATAATAGAATTAAAGAACATAGGACATGATTTTATAATATTGGAATAATACATAGAGTTGCAGAAAAAACATAATCATAAAAAAATTATGTCAGGTATGGTCACCGTGAAATTTATAACATGTTAGGATTGGGATAACCACCTGTGTGCTTGCTTTAGGATTGGGATAACCTCCCTTATACCCTATGTTTTGGATTGGGATAACCTTCTATGTATCCTACAATATTATATAACATTAAGTATTACCTGATTCATTGGAGGAATATATAGTACCAACCCGTCACATGATGATAATCATACATTAATGTGCTACAATATCAAAAAACTTTCATCATATCAGAACCCATGAAAAGAAATCAGTTTCATAAAAAATTTCATCATAACATATCCCATGAAAGAGAAACATGTTTCATAAATATATTGTCATCATATACATGAAACATCTAGATAATTAATAAATATGGTATCATTGAATCATATCCCTAGTAAATATTAAGTAACAAAGAAGTATTTCATCTTATAAGAAAAATTATTTTTAATGAAAAATCACTTAGAACATATCTTGAGGAAGATAACATTTCTTTGAAAATAACCTTTTAAAACTTTACATTTATACAATATTATGGAAATAATTTTCTTTTAAAAAAACCTTGAAAACTAATAAAGGAATATTTAAAAATCATTTAAAACATTTATTGAGGAAAATATCCCTTCCACATTGAAAAACACTTTTAAACCATAAAAATTATTTATAATCCTTTTATTTCAAAATAATATTTGAAACTTATAAATTAATGTTTAAAATATTATGTGTTCATGATGATGAGAAATTCAATAAAATTTAAAATAAACATTCCTTTCACATTTTCAGTAAAATCCAAACGAGCCTTGTTTTGAAAATGACTTGAAGATTATTTTTTTTAAAAAGTAAAACATGTTTATAAATGACTCTAAATAATACTATAGTAACATTAAGTATTTTGTGATTTTTTAGAAATCATGGATATGGAATAAAAAAGGGTTTTTAACCAAAGAGATAAATAGTCAGTTATCATTAAAAACATTTTTTTGGAATATTGAACACATGAAGAGAGTAAAATGAAGGGAAAAAATTTATTGTCAATAAAAAAATACATGAGAATAAAATTCATTATTTTATTGAGATATATATCATAATAATTCATCATCATAAGAATAAACATAAATAATCCCGATAAATGATGAGATTGTATTGTCAAACCCTGACTACTTTGGTAACGTTAAATTGTGAGCCCCACAAAGGAAAAAAAATAACTAGAAATTAAAATATCATGGGAATAAATAAATTCTTAATATTAAATTTCAAAGGGTTTGTATATATACCTCATAAAATATGATAGGTTTATAACATAACATATATCCCAAAGAAAAAAATGGTGACAAAAATCACTTACCTTTTGTGTTGACTTAGTTTGTACACGTTAAACCTCATATATAATAAATATAACTTTATTATATATATATATATATTATAGAACCATAATTATATATATCATACCATATATTATTTACTTATGAATATATATTACAAATTTATTAACAATTCCTTGTTAAAATCATGTTTTGTGCAACAATTGCTTTGTTTTTCGTGTATGTTTTGATTTTTTATTTTATGTACTCATAATTTGATAATGGTAAAATAATCTAAATATTTTTAAAAATGATATAAATATAATATATATTCATTATATATTTACTTAGATTAATCCATAAATGTTAGAGATATAAAATGAAATACACTGTTCATAGAGACGATATGTTGTACATACGCATGAATGCTATTTCCATTTTCTTAAAGAATGAAATGAAAGAAAGTTAAATATTATATTAACAATAAAGAATAAGTTTCCTATAATATATATCACATATATTCATTAAATTTACCTTAATTACCTTATATGAAAAGTGTAATTGAAAAACAAATCACATCACTTCGTGAGGTTGTAGTCCACATACACATGAACAACATTATCATATCACTTGTAGAATAGAAAGTAAGGTGGTATATGTAATATAATAATATGATAATTATAATAATTTTAAAAATATATTATATATTCATTTAATATATCCCTTTTACCATCCAAGTAAAAAATAAATAAAAACACATCACATCAGTTTGTGAGGCGATAATCCTCCACACACATGAGTGACATTATTATTTTCCAATGGGTTGAGAGAAAAGAAGGTATATCTTATATTATAATTAAAGGGGTATATAAATATCATAAATATCAAATCTATAAACATTAAATCCATCAGTATATCCAACTATGAGAGGTGGTGATTGAAAAAAAATAACATCAGCTTGCAAGATGGTAGTCCACTGTACACATGATCAATGATTTTGTTTCCTATTTGACTGAAGATGAGATAGATATAAGTTTTTAAATTAACATAATAAAATATAATTATATTTTACATACTTTTGTTATTGAATCATTATGTTTTAAGATGATTTTATAGAGGTGGAAGAAGAAATAAAACAAAAACACAATTTTAAGAATTTTGCCTCTTCTTCAGAGAACCTCTTTAGGATTATATGTAAATCCTTCTTAGGAAAGTTTAATTTTCAAAATAAGGACACTAGGAGGTAGATATATAGTTAAAGAATATATTTGTGTATTTATTTTATAATAAAATGGTTTCTGAAGTGTGAATAAGGGAGGAGATGGGGTGTCCTTTTATAAGTGGGGGAAAGGACACCCTAGGATATTTTGATATGAATAAAGTGTTACGAATTTTTTCACATGATAAAAGGATCCAAAATGGGTTATTATAAAAAATTAGAGTTTTAAAGGTCAAAATATTCTTATAAAATTGGTTTATAGAAAATTTTAAAGGTCATTTCACCCCTTATATTCTTATCTTTATCCCACAATAAATCTGTTTTAACCTTAAATGAAATAATTAATTTTTACAATTTTTATTATCAGTTTTGAAAAAATATTAAGTTGAAATTATTATAAAAAATAAATTATTCTTATTAAAAATATAGAATCCGTTTTGAAAATTTTAATTCAAATAATAGGCAAAATTTAATTTAAAACTAGACCCATAAATGCAAGAGACCCAGATTTTCCAAAGAGAAAATTTTAAAATTTTAAAAATGTTTTTATATAAAAATTCAACATGAAATTGAATTTAATGAAATAAATTGTATTATTAAATATATAATTGAACAAATATTATATTTAAAACATTTTAAGTAAAAATTAACCTTTTTTAATTCTTTAAATGAAAAGGCATTTTTAAATAAAAATGAGTATGTTTCACTATTCATCAAAAAATTATTCTTTAAAAAAATACCAAAACATTCAAAATAAGATAATTTTGAACTATAAATTTCAAAAATAAATATTATTTTATTGATATGAATTTTATAAAGGTTTCAAAAATTACTTTTATTATTTTTTCACAATATGCAATAATTTTTTTGAGAAAATAGTTTTTTTTCAAAATATATAATGAATTTAACGAAAAAATGACTAATTTTTTATTAATATATTTTATTTATATAAAACCATTATAATAACTATTTAAAAGTTGTCTATTCCTATCCATGTCTCCATGTTTAATGTTTGGTTAATAATAGTAATGTTTAAATAATAATATCAATAGTTTGTCACAGCTCGTTAAAACTCAGTGTTGCATATAATGAAAACTATCAAAGAAATTAAATTTATTAAAAATATATTTCATAATATATAAGGGTATTATACTATTTCATTAATCAAAATAAACTTCTGTTCTTCCTATTTATCTCAATCCTCACATCGAATATATATTTTTTATTTTACCAAGTTCTTTCATCTCAAATTTTCTAGACGAGCCCTTAAACTCTGGAATATATTGAATTGAAGAAACCAATAGATGAATATAATCCATGTAGGATAATGAAATTACCATCATTTTACTCCTTATAATAGTATAAATGTTCTGAGTTCCTCTACATGAAACCTTTCTCTGCGGTAAAAGAGATGAACTTCTGGATCTAGTGTCTCAACACTTATTTCAAACCATAAATACTTTTCATTAGTTTTCACACCAAGACTCGATTCCATTGACCAGTGAAACTAGAAGGTTAATTTATATAGATATATTTTCTAGATACATATTAAAAAAATATATCATCACATCCATTTATTTGTTATTTATACCTATTAAAGTAACCATACTGAGCACAATTTTAATGATAATATGTTCTACTACTGAAGATTTTTTTTTTCAAAAATGGTGATACAATCATTATAATGAAATAATTACCATTATAATTTATTTTAACCTTAACCTTCTATTGGATCCATCTTTTAAATAGAAACCCAATTTATTTCATGTACCTTCTTTCTGAGTCGTATATCCCAGAACTCCCAAGTGTTATTTTCGAATAGCTAATCCAACTCCTCCTTTATGGACAAATCCCATGTTTTTGGAATAAAAAATTATATACACTTCTTCCAAAATCTATAGTTCTATAAAATCCATTAAAATTATAAATTTAATATCAGATCAATACTTATGTATCAGTCATATGACTCTTATGGTCCTCCACTATTCAGTCTCCAGTTGTTATCTCTTTGGAACCGAAACCTTCATATTTTATTCCCCTTAAATTCTATACTAATCCTCACCAGTTATCCATTTTCACACACCCACACACAGATATCTATATCATACACTAATCTCATTCTCAAACCCTATATTCTATGCTATAAAATTTACTTTGTAATTTTTAACTTTTGGTAGACTCAAAGCCATATGAACTCTATAGAATTGATCTTCCCCTAATCCCCCATTTAGATCCACTTGGATTGACGTTCAGTTATTTTCCTACAAATTTATTTTTCTGTAAAATTTGGACCTTCTGGGGGAAATAATCATTTGATAGAATATTTAAACTTCTAATGAATTTCCTTTTTTCATGACCCCAAAGTAAAAAACCATGGTTTTTATCTCAATATCTCATAAAAAGGCATGCATAATATTTTTATTCTAGCTTATATATATCCTTGAAATCCACATGAAGTATACTTCTTAGATATCATAGGAAGGTGTTAACTCAAAGGTGGCCAATTGGTCATGAATACATCTTAGTATCTATCGATTATTTCAGAAAGTGTGACCTATACCATGATCAGAGTGACACACATCTACATTATCTATGAAGAAGTAGCTTCACACTCATATGATTAGGTTATAAAATATCTAACCCTTTCTAAAGGGTTAAATTTGGTTAATTTTATATCTATAGAGAATTCAATTATTTATGTCCATTGGTAATGATGATCTCCGATTGATTAGGTACAATGGGTTATTCACTTCCTACTCCTAAAACGCCTTGGGAATTATTTAATGGAACTTCATAATTGTCACAAACCAATCATGGGTCGACCCTGAACTGGTCACCCGAGCAAATCTATGACATGTCCCAAGGGGCGTTCCCGATCCCCTCAGGATGAAAACTAGTGCTAGGCATCAAAACTAATATGTGGGAATGATTTGGTCCGTAAATAAAACATATGTAAATAAACATTAACTAACAATAAGATGAAAAATAGCAGCAAAAGAGAAAAAGAATAAACTGTACATACCTCCACATGACCTACTAAGTCACCACACAAATTATAACAAGCTCTCTCCAAGAGTGATGTGAAACTTGGAGAACCTCAACCTGAATAGATAGAGTAGGCGTGAGCATCGAGATTCTCAGATGGAATGAAAAAATAAACTATGCTCAATGCCCAACCACTAAAATGAAATCCATTCTTACTGATCTGAAAATTGGATATATAAAAATATGGTTTTACACTCCTTTAAAAAAACAAGTAACAATCTTTTACTTTTAATAAAAGCCTCATTTTTTCCAATTCATTTTTCTAAATCAATTACCAAATAATATAAGTCGTTATAATGAATTATTTTTAAAGCCAACTAGTTCCAGAATAGTTTCTATATTATAAAAAGAAAAGTAAAAGTTTCATGAGATCAAATAACCAAAAGTTCCATAAAAGAAAGCAAGAACATACAAGTACGAAACCATGGAAATTTCTTAAACATCCCAAGAGAGATCCCTGGATGTACTCAGTTCAGAACCACATATCGACGTATGGTGAATCCCCAAAGTTAATAACCAACTAGCTTCACTAACCTAGCCTCACTAGTGGCACATCTTACCTGGCCTAACATCAAATCCAGGGGGTACCAACTCGTCTAATCGGGGTTGATCAGAAACCATCACTCGACCCTCTAAAATTTCCCCAAGAACCCATGGTGATATTAATACTGTGTAAATAGGAGGCCCTCGCACACGTGACTCTTATTACATGATGTCACCACACTTGCCTACCCAAAAAATTGACACCCTATACGATAATCCATAAAGGTATATCCCTCCTATATTGGTTCCCACTATATATATATATATTGGTAAGCATGTACACATCATATCAACCAAGAATCCAACCTGGTCATCCCATCACACGAACCTTTAAACCATTTCACAAAGCACTTTAAATTTCCAACCAGGCATTCACAATTTCAAAGTGACATAAGGTTCCAACCGGGCCTTTAATACCATCATTATAATATACCAAAAAAATATTCCAAATCAAATTCAATTCGCAAATCCATTTCAAATTCAGGGTTAAAAACAAAAAACATACTTAAAGAGTGTCAAGCGGGCCTTCATGTCATTAAATTGTCAAATCACGCTTCAAGGTGCCAAAAAAGTCAGGTTTTAAACACAAAATCTAACTGAATACTTTTAGTTTCAAAATATACACTTCACAACAAGGGAAATTTTATTAAACTATTTTAAAATACTTTGTACACCTTCATAATTAAAAGAAAATTGTAAATTGGCTTAGATAAGTAATGAAAATTAATTGGAAACCAATCTCAAAGAGGTGATATCCAGTTCAAAAAACATATATAAATATATACATATATAAATGAAACATAAATATGTAAACACACTTTTTTAGAAAAATGAAAATAAATCATTTAATTCAAACTAAATATTTGAGAATGGAGGACCTACCTCAAAAAGGAAGCAGATCAAGCCAAGGTACTTCGACTCTTGAAGATTTGACAAAAAACGCCCACACCAGCACACACATACATTCTTATACATACATACATACATATGTATATATATATATATACCCTTAATCCAATGTACATATTCCCCATTCCATGAGGGAATATGTGCATGAAATATATATATATATATTTATATATATATATACATACATAAACACATACGTACCTATGTAGGTGTGGGTTCACACCACCAAGGAGCCACCAAATCTCTAATTAATTAACATATAAGGACCAAAATAATTTAGAAATAAAACATTAAAGAAACCATGTATTATATTTATTTCAAAACTAAGATAAAAATGCACAATTTACTCAAAATTCCAAATGAGACCCTAGATTTACACACCCAAACACATTTAAAAAAATTATTTCAAAATCCATATTTTAAGAAAAAAATGCAACTTTCAAGTCATGAAAGATGGGACTTAATACCTATTATTGACCACAACTCACACCAAGATCCAACTGGGAATATATTTTGAGTTTACGTTTCAAACCTTTCATAAAATCCACAAAAAAGAACAAATCTTATTTTGGAAACAAAAACCATTTAAAAAACCAAGGTTTTAAGAAAAAACTATTTTATAGGTGCCATTTGCATTCAAGGAAACATCCATGTGTGCACCTAGTGCACCCACGGATGTTCTAACTTCCAATGGAACACCCAAACATGAAAAGTAAAACAAAAAATATATTAAAAAAACCACAACTTACTTTAAAACCACAACCAACTACTCATATTATTTAGATAACAAAAAAATCCCCTTGAAACCATAAAACCCCTTTCCAAAACAGTTTACACATTAAACAAGTCATAGAATTACTAAACCAAAAACACCAAACCATGTTCACAAATAAAAAAATTCCATAAGACCATAATTAATGATAAAAATTTAATGAAAACCCCCTATTCCATTTAGTGGAATAATAACATTTAAAATACACACCCTAAGTGCTAATACTCTAGGAATTTCACATAAGTAACCTTGAAAATATAATTTTAACATACCAAAATAATTCCAAAATGCTATAATAATTTAAAAAAGGGTTCCATATAGGTGAAATAATAGTTTATAAACTTATTTAAAATGTAAATAATCAAAGGAAGTGCATTAGGGAAGAAAAACATGGAAAATCCTACCGAAACCTCATGCGATTGGAGTAAAACTTCAATGGAAGAAAGAGCGATGCCCTAGAGACTAATCACACACCCTAAAAAAATTATAAAAATGTGAGAAACACAACTAAGGTGTTAGGGTTTATATAAATTAAAGAAAAAACCCAAAACTGAGGAAGAAATTTACCAAAGGGTGGGTTATTAGACGGGGCAGAGCAGCGGGTCATCGGGGTTGAGTTCACCGAAGAAGAGCATAGACGACCGGAGAAAGAGAAGGATGCCACCATCAGGTCATGCACCAGAGGCTGGACTGACAAGTTCAAACTACACCGGTGTAAGGGGTTCAGGACACCACTAGGAGAGAAAGAGGTACGGTGAGTTTAGAGGGGTGCCGACTGAGTGGTTTGCCGCATGCATAAGAAGACCGTGGGGGGGGGGGATTGACTCACCACTGGGAAGGAGGAGGGTTCCTCGTGATGTGGAGAAAATGAGGGGGGTGGGTGGGTGGGTGTGCCTCACACAGGAGTTGGGAAAAGTGTCAATTCCCCCTAGGGTTTTGCCTCTTTTTTCTTATAATAATAATAATATTATTATTACAATAATAATAATAATAATTATAATAATAATATTAACATGATAATAATAATAATAATAAAACCAATAATATAACAACAATAATATTAATAATAATGGTATCCCTTTAATACCATTTATTTCATTTCTTTAATTATAAAACTATTAATAACAAAATTTAATAAATAATATTATGAATATCAATTTAGAAATAATAGTATTACAACAATTTAATAATAATAATATTATGATTATCTACATAGTAATACTAATAATAATATTATTAAGGTATAAAAATTTATTAAATTTATTTATTTCAAGATTTGGGTATTCACACGGTCATCATGGCTGACCGCACGGTTACCGCTAACCGTGTGGTTCTCGTGCACCAGCCCAAAACCCACAAAAAATAACAATCCTAAATTTTTTTAACCTACATTCAACAAAATCCTTGAAGATAGATCCTTAAGCCAAGAAATAATAAAATAAAAATAAATTTAAAAGTCGGGGTGTGAAAATTCTCCCCACCACATAAACTTTCTACCCCCAGAAAGTCACCTAGCCGAATGATAGACATAACTTGAATCCATGCTCGATTGAAAGTGAAAGAAACCACAACCCAAGAGAAAGGGAGAACACATGAGAGTTCTCCCCACCATAATAAATCAAATAGCGCAAGAATTTAACACCCAAACATACCACCCTGGGAAGTGGATACCATCACAGGAACTCCCAACTAATCCAAACTAACTTCTATTGCATTATCAAAACAACACCTCCACTGAAACTTGGAACACTCAACCCAGACCAAAAAACCCTAACACTAGATAAAAACCTCCAAGAGGAACTTAAACTAAGTAGTGAAATAGATCATAACTACAAATATTTATTCTTCCACAGGAACTTAGATATACAAATAAATATAGATAAACTGAGATCAACCCATACAAGGGCCAACACACTTTTAAGAAAAATGTATGATTTAGAAAACCACATCCACACAAACAGGACTATTTGGATTATAATAGAACCTGTATTTTAGATATTCACGATGAATCAATGAACTTACAAACATTTCAAAACTTTAATAGAAGAAAAATAATAACAAAACAACTTTAAATGTTTTACTACCAACATGGAACACAAAACCCAGACCAAGGCTCTACACCCCCAGCAACTCCTGACTATGTGAGAGCTTCACCCTAAGACCTGTGGCTGGGGCTGCGATGGATGAATCATTTCCTAACTCAAAATCATGCACTATAATCCTCTAGTCACAATGTCTTCTTTAGGAAACGCTTCCTAGAAAACTTCTCTAGATAGCCTAGACACCCACAACAATGGCATGTCTTCCGAGGGGTGCGACATGATAGCTCCGTGTGCCCTAAAAATCCACATGATGGCACACCATTGAACGGTCTAATGAACTGGAATCTAGAACCATTGTAGAGGACTCTTTAGAAATAGGTCCCTCTGGCACACCCTACTCTCTATATGGGAAACCTTAATGAGAAAATGGATACACTGGATTTCCAACCATCTGTATTCCAGAGACCAACTCATCTAGGAACGCCTCATCCACTAGATTCTAAAAAATATGGTCTTTAGAAGGGTGGAATCTCTCTTTGATCTATGGATGAAGACCCTCGATGAAGAGGGAAGTCTTCATCAAATCCTGTGACTCTACTTTCAGAGAAAAGGATATAAGTTCCTTGAAATTGTCAACATATGACTTCACCATCCATTATCCTTGTTGAATACACATAAGTGAATACTTTTTTTCAAACTTCATCTCTTCAGGTATGAACCATAAAATGAAGACTAATTTAAAGACATCTCACATAATCCCAACATTCATTGATGGCGTGCTGAACAACTCCAATTCTTCAAGAGTTGGAACTTCAAACATACCCAAAACGACACACAACCTGATAGCTTTGGGAGTTCCCAATACCCCAAAGATGCGCTCGACCTCTTCCAGCCACTCTGTTGCATCTAATGGACCCCTATCACCGTAAATGATAGGAAATATCTAAGAAGGACCAATAACTGGTCATGAATTATCAGAAACCTTGGGGACATTTCTTGGAGGAATTTTCTTAACAACACATAAAACACAGATCTATAACCAATATCAAGCCAATGCAACATCAAGGAAAACACCTTCATCTGAAAACAAACAGCTCAAAATCCAAAAAATATAAACACAACCAAAATCATCCCTTTTAAAAACCACCTTTAAAAAACAAGTTCAAGCCTTAATTTCAAATAAACACCCATGGAATCCCATGAACTATCACATATTTTTCCATCGATTCCATTCCATTTATTTTCCAATTTCAAACAATTACCAAATTTTCAAGCCAAAACATTTTCCTTTAATACCAATTTTACAATCCCAAAACCATTTAAAAAGAAGAATCATCATTTTAAAATCATTTTCATTAAAAAAACCTATTCCAACCAGAGACAAGACAAAATACCACTTACACCAAACTATTGGAGGGTGGTACTAGTGTCTATGCCCAACTCAGTGAAATGATAGTGAGACATACCCCAGGTAGGAAATAACACTAAGAGGAACTTGAACCAGGCACTTGGATATCACATGGGTCACTACTCCAAGTGAAATCACAACATGACACTAACTCGCCTCCATTTCAATCCCTGAATATAAAACAAACCAGAAAAAGACAATGACTCAATTCCCAGACTACCCCTGACGACTTGAGGTTTGGAATGAGTGACGATCCATGGCACCCTTCCCGTAACTACATCCTAAGCTCCGATAGTCCGAATCTCTATATACAGGACACCCTAAATAACCATAACCTGCTCTAATACCATTTTTTCGCGAACCAATCCCGAGTTGACCCTGAACCGGTCACCCAAGATGGTCCATGACATGTCCTGAGGGGAATTCCCGATCCCTTTGGGATGGAAACTAATGCCAGACATAAAAAATAACACATGAGAATGATTTGGTTAATAAATAAAACACAAGAAACTAAACAAAAAATGATAATAAGATGAAAACTAGTCATGAAAAGAGAAAAAGAATAAACTACACATACCTCTACATAACCTACTAGATCACCACCTAACTTAGAACCAATATCACTTTAAGAGTGATATGAAAGTTGGAGAACTTGAAACTGAAAAGATAGAGTAGGTGTGAGCACTGAGATTCTCAGAAGAAATGTCAAAATAAACCACAACCAATGACCCACCTATAAAATGAAATCCATTATTTCAAATCTAAAAATAGTATATATAAAAATATTATTTTCCACTCCTTTAACAAAACAGGTAATCAAATTTTACATTTAAGAACCCCTCCATTTGCCATTTATTTTTTCTAAATCAATTACCAAATCATATAAGTCATTTCAATGGAATATTTTTATAAGAAAATAGTTCCAAAAAAGGTTCTATCTTATAAAAAGAAAATTAAAAGTGTCATGATATCAAATAACCAAAGGTTTTGTAAAAGAAAGTAGGAACATACAAGTATGTAACCATGGAAATTTATTAAACATCCCTAGAGAGATCCCTTGACGTACTTGGTTTGGAACCACCTATTAGTGTATGGTGAATCCCCTAAGTTAGTAACCAGCTAGCTGCCCTAACCTAACCTCACTAGTGGAAAAAACCACTTAGCCTAACATTAAATCCATGGGGTACCAAACAATCTAATCGGGTTTGATCAGAAACCATCACTCGACCCACTAAAAGATGCCCAGGAACCCATGGTGGTTATAATACTGAGTATGTAGGAGGCCCTCGCATGCATGGCCCATCTTACCTACCATCACCATACTTGTCTACCCAAAAACATAAACTCTATATAATAACCCATAAAGGGATATCCCTCTTATATAGGTTCCCAATATATATATATAAACATGTACACGTCATATCATCCAAGGTGCCAATCGGGCCGTCACGTCACATAAACCTTGAAAACATTTCACAAATAAATTAAAGTTTCCCACTGGGTGTTCACACTTTTAAAGTGACATAAGGTGCCAAACGAGTCTTTAATACCATCATTCCAATATTCCATAAAAATATTACAAACCAAATTCATTTCACAAATCCATTTCCAATTCCAGGTTAAAAACACACAACATACTTAAAGAGTGTAAAATGGGCCTTCATGTCATTGAACTATCAAACCACACTTCAAGGTGCTAAACAAGTCAGGTTTTAAACAACACATTTAACAAAATACTTTTAGTTTCACAAGATACACTTCACAACTAGGGAAATTTTAGTAAACTATATTAAAATACTTTAGACACCTTCATAATTAAAAGCAGTTTGTAAACAATCTTAGACAAGTTATGAAAATTAATGGAAATCCAATCTCCAAGAGGTGAAATACATTTCACCAAACACATATAAATATCTAAATATATAAATTCCACACTAATATTTAAACCAAATTAAAAAAATGATAAGCAATCATGGACTTAAAATTAAAGGTGTAGGCATGGAGGACCTACATAAAAAAGGAAGCGTATCAAGCCGAGGCACTTCAGCTGTTGAAGTTTTTGATGAAAAAATACCACATCAGCACACATATACATTCTCAAACACACACACACAAATATATACCCTTAATCCAATTTACATATTCCCCATGCCATGAAGGAATATGTTCATGAAATATATATATATATATATATATATATATATATATATATATATATATAGACACACACACACATACATACCTATGTATGTGTGGGTGCACACCACCAAGGATCCACCAAATCATTAATTTATTAACCTATAATGTAATACATCATTTAGAAAAAAATAGAACATTCAAGAAAACAAGTATTATATTTATTTGAAAACTAATACAAAAACATACAATGAACTCAAAAGGCCAAACGAGCCCCTAGATTTACACACCCAAATAAATTTACCAAAATTATTTCCAAATCCATATTTTAACAAAAAGAAGCAACTTGAAAGTCATACCAAATGGGACTTAATACCAAGCATTGACCATAACTCACACCAAGATCTAATTCGGCATATATTTTGAGTTTACATTTCAAAACTTTCAAAAAATCCACACAAAGGGCCAAGCCTTATTTTGGAAACAAAAACCATTTAAAAAACAATGGTTTTAAGAAAACACTATTTGAAAGGTTCCATTTTTATTTAAGGGCACATCCATGTATGCACCTAGTGAACCCATGGATGTGATAACTTCCAATGGAACACCCAACCACCAAAAGGGCACCGAAAATTATTTTCACAAAAATCACCACTTGATTTAAAACCACAAAAAACTACTCACATTATTTAGAGAACATAAAACAATCCACTTGAAACTATAAAACCCCTTTTTAAAAAATTTTACACATTAAAAAAGTCATAGAATTATAAAACCCAACACACCAAACCAAGTTCACAAATATAAAACTGCCATCATACCATAATTAATGAAAAAACTTTAATGAAAACCCCTAATTCCATTTAGTGGAATAAATGAATTTAAAATAAACTACCTAAGTGCTATGACTCTAGGAATTACACACAATTAACCTTGAAAATCTATTTTTCAAAAACCAAAACACTTCCAAAATGATATAATAATTTAAAAAAGGGTTTCATAGAGGTGTAAAACTAGTTTATAAACCTATTTAAAATTTCCAGCATCAAAGAAAGTGCATTAGGGAAGAAAAACTTGGAAAAACCTACCGAAACCTCACGTGATTGGAATGAAACTTCAATAGAAGGAATAATGACAAACCATACACTAATTAAACACCCTAAAATAATAAGAAAAATACATGAAGCACAACTATGGCAGTAAGGTTTTGATAAATTAAAGATAAACCCCAAAACTAAGGAAGAAATTTACCCAAGGGAGGCTTGTCAGATGGGGAGGAGAAGCGGGTCTTCGGGGTCAAGTTTTCTTGAGAAGACTATAGCTAGTCAGAGATAGATAAGGAGGCCATCGTCGAGTCATGCGCTAGAGGTTGTTTGGATAATGCTTCCACGCGTCGGTGCAAGGGGTTTGGTCTGCCGTCAGGAGAGAGAGAGAGGGAGGGCATGGTCAGAGGGGCGCCAGATGGGAAGCTAGCTGTGTGCACAGGAGGAGCCAGGGGTCACTGTTGGGAAATAAGAGGGTTCCTCACACCATGGAGAGATGGTGGGCAAGGGGGGGGGGGGGGAACTGGGTGCGCCTCACACAGAAGCAGGGAACAGGGGGTGATTCCCCCTAAGGTTTTGCCTCTTTTTTTCTTATAATAATAATAATAGTAACATAATGATAACAATAATAATATAACTAATAATGTAACAGTAATAATCTTAATAATAATGATATCTCTTTAATAACATTTATTTAATCTTTTTAATAATAAAAATATTAACAACAAAATTAAAAAATAATACCATTAAAATCAATTTAGAAATAATAATATTAAAATTATTTAATAAAAATAATATTATGATTATACACACAATAATAATAATAAAAATATTATTATTAAGGTATAAACATTTATGAAATTTATTTATTTCAAGATTTGGGTAATCGCACGATCATCGAGTCCGACCGCACGGTTACAGTTAACCGTGCGATGCCCATGCACCAGCATGAAACCCACCAAAAATAACAATCCTCAAAAATTTTAATCCCAAGTTTGACTTGATCCTCAATGAGAGAACATGAAGACAAGAAATAATACAATAAAAATAAATTTAAAAGTTGGGGTGTGATAATAATCATTTCCATTTTCATTAATATTTTATTCATCCATTCAACTACACAATTTTTATTAGTTTTTCTAAGTATATTATTCTTAGTCCTAATGCCTCTATATGTGTAGAAATTATAAAACTCTATATGGTGCACTCACCTTCATTTTTTTATCTCAAGTATTTCATATTACATCCTATTTACCTCTCAAAAAAATATATCCATAGCATGAATAGTCCATTTTTTTTATTTTTGTTCCAAGAAATACAACCAAGATTTAATCATGGAGTCTTAAATGAAGGTTAAAATGTATTATTTTCATGAACCAACTCAAGGAAACCTTGATCCAATCACTCGAGTCAGACCACAATAAGGGATAAGATCAATTCCCAATCCTCCTTATCTAACAATTTAGGTCTAGAACCAAGAATAAATCATTTGGGAATGATTTATCACATAAAACTATAGATAAATAAAAAAAATAAGACAAAACAATACTAGACGTGGAAAAGAAATTAGAAACTAAATAGATAAAAGAAAATAATTCAAATACCTCTATTTGACCTCACAAGTCACCATTATCCACTTAAATAACATCACTCCATGGTGACCGAGACTAATCTTGAAGATGAAAAAAAATATAAAAACAAAGATACAGGTATAATCATGTGTATTAAAACTCAGTATTTATGACTGAATAAACTAATCTCTGCACCTTACATTTTTATAGACTTCCACATCATTATCATTTAAGAATAAGACATATAAAATTCTAGTTTTATACTATTTTTTTAAAAAGTAACAAGAGTCATTTTTTTAAAGAAAACTACTTTACATCATATTTTCAAAATAATTTTCCAACATTGAAATACATTACAAGAAAAAATTCCTTATAAAAGATAGTTAAAACTAAAACAGGTGTTGTAGTGTCGAAACATAACAAAAAAGTGAATATTAAAAATATTACCACATGAAATAAAATAAAAAGAGATAAATAACCATGGTAAATCCGTAAGTATCTAGGTTAGTTGGGTCCCTAGTATCCTCATACTCTTGGTTATTGAATCATATAATCCATTATCATGCACAAGACACAAGAGAGGTCAAGCCAAAGTACATGCAATCCTCTAAAGCATCATCATATAATTTAGTTATTTTTTATTGTAATCATTATGAGGAGCCCAGGTAAGTTCCCTACTGAATCAATTAGCAAACCTGTCCTTAGGACACCCACCTAAGTAACCAGGTTTCTCAAGTTATTTATTCAAATGAAGGTGAGTTTTTTATCAAGATAGAATATATATAAATATCTCATACTTTACACTAAAAAACACTATTAAAATTCTCACCCTTGAATTCCCTTTTAAGTGAAACCCCCTTTCCCTTTCCTAAATACATAAAAAATCCCAAGTCTCGTAAATGAGGATGCATAACATGAAATGTAATTAGAACACACCACATTCCAAATACAAGGGTAAAGTATTAAAAGGTCTTTTCATTTCCTCAAATAGTTCAAAGTGCCAACCATGAATCATTATTTTTAAAAGAAACACCTTTTCATTATAAAAAACATCTGTTCATAACTAATTTTATGGTACATACCATTTAGATAACCAATTAGACATTTTAAATGTTTTAAATTTAAAATAAGGTAAAAAATAAGTTAAGCAAGGGAAACCCTAGTTGTAATCTTAGGTAAAATATGGGAAGTGAGTAAAAATTCATTTTTAAGAATCAAAAGTCACATTTCATAGCATATAAATCTCGAATAATAATGAAATCATTTTAAAAAAAAAATCAAGCAATCATGGAATTAAAATTAAAGGCTTAGAAATAGGAAAACTACCTCAAAGCTTATCGCCTCTAATTATGGAAACTCAAATCCACCTCAATGAGGTCTATAGAAGCAAGATAGACTAATTACGCAAATAAAGAAAAATACCCCTATTACACTTACATAGATTTGAACCTACTCACACACACATATAATCATGACTACCTAAAATGTATATATTCCCCTTTCCGTGAGGGAATGAGTACAATGAAAAAAAACACACACACACACATGAAGGCGAAAACTTTTGTCTCCATGAAGGAGACTTAGACACATATACATGGGTTGGGCACACACACACACACACACATATATATATATACATACATATATATATATATATTTTATACCCATGTATATGTGTGTAAGTATTATTTAGGGAGCCACAAGTTTTCACCTTCATGAATGACGATCCAATGCTACCCCAAGGGGATCCAAGGTATACTAGAACAATAAAAGGAATAAAAAAATCACAAAATAAATAAATAAAAATTATGCAAATAGGAAGAATGAAAGGAAACCTACCAAAAACTTATGATGAAACCACTATATTTGGTTTTCTAGACCCAATCACAGCTCAACTGAGTCCGAGGAACCACAAAAAAAATAGATGGTGGCCCTAACTGCAAAGAAAAACGCAAAAATTAGCCTTTGAGGAAACACTAGGGTTTTTACAAAGTTACACCACAATGAGGAATGAGATATATAGGATTAATAAGGTTATATAGGGAGAGTAAGACTTACCGGACATGATCTCACATGGAATCAGTTGGGGAAATTATCCGTCAAAGGGAGAGGAGGAGGAGGCCATATGTGGGGGGAGGTCCTCCAGGGTGTGATGTTCCACTAAACAAAGAGAGAAAGGGTAACAAGGTTGGTGGGGGAAAAATTAATAATAATAATAATAATAACTATGATGATAAATATAATAATAATAATGATAATGATGATAATAATATTTAATTTTTTTAATGACCTGGAAGGCTGCATGGTTTGGCTACACAGACTACCACACCATGCTCCAACCATGTAGTAACTCTTTCCAAATGTAAGAGGAATAATCCTGGGTTATGGGGATTGAAATATGACCATGTTTCTAACCATGTGGCAAAAAAAAGCCAATGTTTGGGCCACACAATTTTCTCTAGTCCTGTGCATGATTTCCCTTAACAGTGAACTAACAATGTGCCACTATCAAACCTTATGAAATTTATACGTTCATGGGTAAAAAAACTGGTAAACCCAAAAAATATAGTCAAGAAAAAAAAATAGAGAATTTTAGGCTCATGGTGTGACATTTATCCCCACTATTCACACTTTATTCACCCAAAAATTCCCAAAGATTTTATTGGTCAAGACATGAAGAAAAAAAAACACCTCCCAAAACAAAATATTCATCGCCCAAAGATCAAAAATAAAAAACTCCCTTTACTCACAAAAATTGAAATTCGAAAATACCAAGGATCTAGTAATAAAATGTTCATAGAACCAACATGAAATTATGAGTAGCCACTAACAAGAGAAAAAAGAATCAAACCGGTGAAAGGATGGACCAATATAAGAAACTCTCATTTCTAAACAACCCTAAACATAGAACACCCTGACCCCTAACTTAGAAACCAACATAAAAACTCATCACGATTGGGTTGGGATCTCCACAAGCATCTTTCACAAGACCATCCAACCAGTCCAATCAATAACTATGATCGAGGATGGGTGGGGAGGAATGAGAAATTTACCCGTCATGAATATCTTAAAAATTGATTTTTTTATGAATACTAGTGCTCATGTCAGAGCAAGATCCCAAGATATGAAGTATGAAACAAGGACCACCCCTACCCACAACCACAAGATCCAGAATTCCTTCCAAAATATATATTCATCAGAACACAAATTTATAGTAAAAGATAAAATAATAGAGGTATCCCAGAAGAAACCACATACACCTAACCGTTCTCAAAATCCTTCTGAATATACCAAAACACTCAACTAAGATACCTTAAGACACTAAAACTATGAAAAATCATATGTTATTTCACTTTATTTCATGATTTGTTATATAAAGGTACACATAAAACAATCCCATAAGACCATGAAGCATATTGTATTTGGGAAATTAGGTATATAACATAACAACTTAAAGTAGGGATACATCAATATTATTTAAAACTTTCTTAACATGATTCTAAAATTTCTATTACTCTTAAAAATACATGGGATAACATGTGGACATACTTATGAAAGAGGTGAGCTATAAATCACAATAAGGGAATAAAAAAATCATGACATGATGAATGAATTACATGTTAGTCAATTGGAGTTTAAATGGGACCTAAAAGTGGTGAGAATCATAAATATGTACATCAAAGCATGATATATGATGATAACATAAAGAAAATATGGGAATGTGGGCACAACTTAAAACATGAAATCATAAAAATAAGTTAAGGATTAATACCAAGAAATCATAACATAGTGTGATTAATATAACCTCCCACAAACCATATATAGAATCTCATGAGATTAAAACATTACCCATTGCATTGGAGACCTATAAAATTCTGTTCCTACTGGTCACATTAGTATCGTGTACATGCATAAATGTGACACATATATCATTACAAATGGGATCATATTTCATCACATTTAATCCCGTGATTAAGGATTGTGGGATTAAATACATATAAGTACCCAATTAATTAATTATTGGTAAATCTAAGTGAATACACTCAGGTGGAAATGGTGATGGTAGTAACAATAAAAAGGTTTGTCATGGAAAAATCACATGATAATTTTGGTATCATAACAAGGGTACATAATGAATCATGGGTGAGATTAATGAGGGTGACATGGATCTATAATTACTTGTAAATCATAAGGTATATTAGAGGTATGGGTGATAACATAAACCAACATGAAAAAATATAAAAAAGGCATAAAAAGGTGGTGCTTGAATAAAGAAGAGATGGAGAGAATCCCATACCTTGAACACTTGAGGGAACCTTTGGATGAATCTATATAGTAAATTAACGACTATAGTCATGTTATATGGTTTTTGAGTGAAGATGAATGGGGTTTTGGCTGGGTTTATATAGGAAAAGTGAGATTAGTTGTTTAACATTTTCCAAACTTAGGTTTTGGAATCAATACAATAATGTAATCAAAACCGTAAGCATTACCATGGTTTTTCCCATGAGTTTTTCTATATTGAATTATTTTTTATTATTTTACAATACAAAGAACCAATTATATTAAAATATCACTCTTACTGATGTGTAAGTGAGTCATGTTCATAAATAATTGATTTTAAAACCTTAATATATAATATAGGTTTTGGAGGATTCATAAATTGATAATAAATTTAATAAAATAACCTTAGAAACACATTATTTTAAATTTTAAATAAATATTTGGTCATGTATACACTTTATGTAATATATTATATCACTTTTTTTTCATTATGATGTCATAATACACACCATATATTTATAATGTATTTAGTTTCAACCCAAAAATTCAAATGTCTTTGAAAATTATAAAACATAATGATTGGGTAATTTTGTCATGGTGATGTCAAAAACATTAGTTATTTTATACATAAAATATATAATTATAATAATTTGTAATTTTAAATATATAATCCACATTTATTGGGAAATACTGGGTTTTTTGACAATAAAAGTTTTATGACCCTTATAAAAGATACATTTTCACTTAAAAAAATTATATCATCATTTATATTTAATATATACTATTGATAATGATATTTTATTAAATTTTTTTTAATAAAAAATTATTTAATTAATCAATAAAATTTTCTTGATTGAAACTATATATTACCCAAGAAATAATTTATGTTTTATCATATCAAAATCTATTTTTTATGAAAATCATTTATCTAATCATTTATAAGGTAACGACAATTGGGGATAAATATAATAATTATTTTATTGAAAATAAAATATAAATATCCATAATTTTTGGGTTGAGATATATAATCTATTATTAAACCATTGAACACCCTATGGGTAAGGCGTGTGATAATGATATTTTCATGGCATGGTTCAGTAATCATGGTTTGGGATATGATCTCAATGTGATTAAATTTATCCCATAAACAGTTTGACTCACACTATATTTTTGAAACTAATCTTGGGGTTGGTCAATGTAAAATACTAGTGATGCTACCACCCTCTAAATCTCTAATAAATGGGTTTCATATGGTACAATTTTACTGGTCGAGGCCATCACTTATCTCTTATGTATCAATAGGACTTTATCATAACCCTTAATATAGAATAATTATATGATCACTTATAAATTTCTATATTATCAAAGTTTATTTTTATTAATGGTATTTTAAATCCCATATAACTTATAATGGTTCAAAACAAACAAAGTATTGAATGTGTTTTATATAACCACATAATAGAATAGGTCATTTAATTTAATCATAAATGGAATTTCATTTATAAAAAATTGGGTGTTTTTATTATTAAAAAATTTATAAATTATATCCTTGAAATTTTCATTTCATATTATAAAAATGATAGGGTTAATTCTATTTCATTTATTATTATGGTTCCCAATTCACTTCCTCAAACTTGTGTTTCCACCAAAATACTTTGACCAGGTGAGTAGTCTTGTTTTGAAGAACATTGTCTCTTCGATCTAAGATCTTCACCGGTTCTCCTCATATGAAATATCATTCTCTAGTGGTACCACATCTATATTAAACCCATGTGAAAGGCATGGTTTTCACTTTATCAAGAATGATACATGGAATATATCATGTACTTGAGATTGGTTAGGTGGGAGTGCTAGTTCACAGGCCACCACTACGATGTGATTAAGGATATCAAAGGAGATGATGTATTTAGGAAAATGATTTACATTATTCCCAAACCTAATGATTTTATTCAATGTTGATATACAAAGAAACACCTAATATCCAACCTCAAACTCTAGGTATTATCAATGACTATCTGTATAGAGTTTCTATTGACTTTTTGTGGATTTCATATGCTACTGAATGGTTTGAAACTTTTCTTTAATTTCTTAGATATGATTAGGTCCCATTAGCTTTCACTATCCATCTATATCCCAAAATGTCTTAGTCTGATACCTCTTCCTATACAGAGACTTATAAGGTTCCATTTGGATGGAAGAATAGAAAGTGTTATTATATGAGAACTCCACTATGGGAAGGTGATGATCCCAAAATCCATGGAAATACATTGAACATGAACTCATCATATCTTCTAGAGTTTGAATGGTCCTTTCAGACTTACCATACATCTAAGGGTGATAATCAGTGTTGAAGATCAATTTTGTATTCAATTCCTACTGAAGTATTTTCCAAAACCTTGAGGTGAACATTGGGTCTCAATCATATACAATAGAGAGTATAACTACATGAAGTCTTACAACTTATCCTATGTATATATTTTTAAGCTATTAATGAGAGAATTATTCCTTGATTTAAATGAAAAGAGTTGACTTTTTAAGATCATCAACTACCACAGAGATAGAATTATTTCTTTTAGATGTCCTGAGGAGTCCTAATATTAAATCCATGGATATTTTTCCCATTTCAATTCATGTATGGGAAATGGTTACATGATATTACTAGAATTTTTTCATTCCTCCTTAACTTACTATCATACCAATAATTGTGATTCAAACTTTGCAATATCTATCTTCATGTTATCCCACTATAAATTTGTTTCAAATCTCTATATATCTTGGTTATTTCCAGATTAATAAATAAGGATGAGCTATGTGTGTCATAAAGAAGTTCCATCTTCGGTTCTGGTTTCTATGGGGCACATATCGAGGTTAAAAACTTTATAAATCCATATTTAGTTTAGTTAAACTTTGGAATATTTTCCACCTTATTCTATAGAAACTCATTATCTTTTTAAGACTCCTTGATCCTCTCAATAAGGGATGTTTGAGTATTTATTTGATAAAGGTATGATGAATATCCTATTATAATTACCATATTCATATTTTTCATTTCCAAGAACATTAGATCCCTAGAAATACTCATCATGGATAATGATTTTGTATCATTTCTACTCAGAGAATCTACCACATTGTTTTCCTTACTAGGATGGTAGTGGATTGAACAACCATAATCCTTGATAAAATCTTACCAACTCTATTGGACTATGTTTATATCCTTTTGTGTGTTTATATACTTGAGTATTTTATGATCTTTATATATGTCACACTTCTCCTTATAATGATATTTCCTCTAAATACTTAATGATAAGATTTCTATAGTCAATTATAGATCATGATATGTGTAGTTATTCTCATGGATATAAAGTTTATGAGAGGAATATTCTATCAATTTTTGCTTTTTTCTGAGAAAACAACCCAAGACCTTTTTAGATGCATCAATGTAGATCAAGAATCATTCCCTACTAGTGGGTAATGTGTATACAAGTGTAGTGATTATCCTCTTCTTCATCTCTTTAAAAATTTTATCACATTAATCATTCTAGAAAAAATTGACTCCTTTATGAGTTATCTTGGTTAAGGGGATTAAAAATCATGAGACTTTTCTCACAAATAGACCTATATTACCAATATTATCCAAAAATCTACTGATATATATCATATAGGATAGTCTTTTTCACCCTTCAATTGCCTCTGTTTTTGAAGGATCCATAGATATCCATTTCCTAGTGACGACATGGCTTAGTAATGTTACTTTATCTATCAAAAATTAATATTTACTATAATTTTTATACATCTTTAATTTATTAAATGTACTCATTATAATATTAAAATGTTCCTAATGTTATTCCTTTATTTTTTTAAAATGAGAATATCATCCTTAAAGACTAACAAAAAAGTATTAAGGTAATCCCTAAAGAATCTATTCATCAATTCCATGAATATTTATCTATAATTAGTGAGTCCAAATGGCATCACAATGAAATTTTAGTTCCCTTACCATGTATGAAAACCAGTGTTTGGAATATCCTCCTTCTTCACCTTTACAAGATAGTATTCTGACTGAAGATCCACCTTAGAGAAATACTGAGTTCCACATAGTTAATCGAGTAAGTCATCAATCCATGGAATATGATACTTATTATTTATCATGATCTTATTGAGATCATTATAATCAATGTATAGGTGCATTGATTTATAATTCTTCATGATGAATAGGGTCATTGCACTTCATGGTTAAACACTTGGGTGAATAAACCCTTTATCCATAATTTTATTTAAGTGTTTCTTTAACTCTTAAAGTTAATCAAAATATATTATATAAATAGTAATGGATATTAGGGAAGCTATAGGTATATGATAGAAAGATAATTCAACCTATAGAGTATGAGGAAGACCAAAAAAGTCTTTAGGAAACACATTGGTGTATTCCATCTTGATTGGAAAGTCATCAAGGATGATATTTTCCTTATACTCAATCATTTGAGCTAGATAAAATTTATCATAGTGAAATAATATCAACTATTGAGATGATGATACCAAATAATATTCATCATCATACTTTCACTTTTATTGAATTAGAGGGTGATTCATGATATGGAGGGTAATTTATTCTTTCATAAATTAATGGCAGATCCATATAAGTAAATACTTTCCTTACCTAGTAGAGGATCAAATTATGCTAAAGGAATTATCAAAAGGTTTTTTGGGAAGTTTATTCCACATATTTTGACATAGGAGGAGTTATATTATTGGGATTCAATAATCTACCCATTTGATGTTTTTGCCAATAACTCTACTTCCGTGATTTTTTGTGGTGTTTTAATAGTTCTAATAAACTTGAAAGATACCAAATAATGGTTAGAACCATTTATTATAGGGCTAATTTTCTCTATTTTATTTTGGTTCTAATAATTTACCTAATCCAAAATAGAATTAGGGATAATAATTTTCAAACTATTAAACACATAAATGAAAAACCATGAAAATTAAAGGTATAACTCATAAATGACATATATTCCTTAACATATGAATTTTTAGGATTTAATCTATGTTATCCATGTTCTATTTATTAACATAAAATATTATGATTATTTTTATTCCCTTAAAAATGGTTTAAAACGACCTTATGAATTTACCAAAGCATATCCCCTAGGAGTGTAATAATAGGTATGTAGCAAGGCTTGTTTTCATGCACCTATTTACGACCGATTCTAGCTCAATAAACTATTTTATGGGTTGTTACCCCTTTGTATATTTTTGCCAAAACCACATCGAATTGTAGTATCTAGACATGGATGTATTTTATTACAAACCACTTACTCCATAATTTACCAAAATTTAGTGATGTATTCCAATGTTTAGTAGTATCCCTAAGGCTTTCCCTAGAGTTTTCAAATACTAATCCCAAACATAACTATATTTCCTATTGATACCAACTATGAAAACCTGTATTTTATTACACTTTATTTCCTGATTTATTACATAATGGTACACATAAAAAAATCCTAGAAGAACATGAATCCTTTTGTATTTGGGAAAATAGGTACATAACAAAAATTAAGGTTCTATGCACAATGGAAGTGTGTGATGGGTCATGCAAAACATTTATTTTTATCATGATCAATGATCAATCATAGTTGTACAAAACAATAAATGGTGTGATCAAAATAATTGAATCAAATAATCAAAGAAATTGATAAAATGATGAAACAAAAGTTAAACACCGTCACATATTATTTATAATTAATTTAATCGATAAATAATTTCCATGTTAGAAATTATTACTTAATTTATGTATATGGAAATAGATCTACATATTTCTATCATTTTATTATAGGAATCAAGATTAGTTTCTCTCTAACAGTGATATTTACAGGCTCTATAAATCTCTAAACTTCACCATAAGAATCTACGAGTTCTAGAATGACATATCCTATCACTTACGTCATTTGACTTTGATCTCCCCAAGAATTGCTTCCAAAGGGTTCTCTTTGATCTCTCTTGACTCAAGAGTGGAATTTGGAGGAAGATCATTCTCCATTATTGGGAGCATTATTGGAGAAGGGAGATATCTAGGGATTCTAGATGATTATTTAAATTTCATTGGGTACAACAAAAATAAATTAATTATATCTCATAGAAAAATAATATAATTGGGTTTATATTATACTAGGGTTAGAAATAAATAATTTCATAAGTTACCTCTAATATTTATTTAATCCATATGGAACCCCATGTCTATAATAATAATAATAATAGTATTATTATTTATTGACAACCGTTAAACTTGATGAATAAATTAAATATTAATTAATCAAATTACATTGAATATATATTATTTCTCATAAGACATTTAAACTTGGTATCTCATTCCTCAAAAATATTTATTGGGCCTCAAATAATTACTGTTTATTTAATAAGTAAATATCACTGTATTATTCTCTAATAAATAAAGAAATATTATATCCACTAAATAGAAATTAAATATTTATTAAATATTCTTCTCACATAATATTCTCTAAAATAAATAGTGATGGGATATATGAATTCCAATAAACATGAATAATTATTAAAAAACTTATAGAAATAATATTTATTCAAATTTTTAATTAATAAATAAGTAAGATTTTATTTAACTAATATTCTAGATACACTTAGTGTGTGACCCTCTAGTCCTCTTTCTTAGTGTAATTAGGTGAATTAGCTTAAATTCCATGGTTATCATCTATATAAATGCTAAGTCACCCATAGATAAAGAAGTTAATGCAACAACAACATATTAACTTATACATATACTCACTATGTAATATAATCCCTTTATCAAAATATCTATAAATAAGAAGGTTGACTGCCGGTTACATAAACCTACGTGCTCGATGTATATTTCTTTAAATTTTTGGTAATTGAACTTTCATATAGAATTCCATGGGCATGGAATTATTTAGTCAATATAATTTCCATCAAAGGGAATGAGATATCAACTTCTGTTAATTAATAGAAGGAAAAAATCCCTTCTCACATTATTCATTAATTAAATATTACTTGTGATGCACCTAATGTATCATAACTCACTATTAACATATGTCATCATGGTTTTTGTCAATGCATCAAAGTACAAGACTTTTAATACTCATTAATAATAATATTAAAGTATGAGGATCGATACACACATTCCAAGATAGGAACATTCAACGAAACATATAAATGTGGATTTCTTACTAGCTGGTCTCATTCAAATAATATCCAACACTAGATATTACCAAGGGACTACATAATGAGGAGGTTCCTCAAAGTCCTATGAGTGTAAACCCTTGATATCCTCTATCATTTTCATCCCTAAAATTATTTTATATAGATATAGATAATTTATTTAAGAATATTTTCATGGAAGTTTTGGGTTTTCATCATAATGGGGAATTGCTATGAAATTTTAGTGTGATAAAGACTCTTTGGGAATTATCACATAATATGTCATGCAAAAGGGAAATAATGATGTGATAAAGAGTTTGTTGATATTTATAAAAATGAATATAGGTTATCATAAATATACAGGATTTGGTTCTAGGGTACCAACTCAAATAGACTCCCACTTAAACAAGATCCAACTGCTAACAACTGTCAGTTCGCTAGCTATCACATGATACTCATGCTTATGCTGAGATGGGCCTTTAGTCAATGGGTCCACCCAGTTTTCTTCTATGGGAACTCTTCTTATGGTAACTTCCCCACTACAAGAAAAATACCTCAATAGGTGTTACTTATGGAGTATATTCTTTTTCCGTTTTTGTGACCTTGGATATCTTACAAGTGCCACCGCTATAGTATTATCATAATATAATGCGATAGGGTCTTTAATATTAGGTACAATATCCATATCTTGGATAAATTTTTATATTCAAATAGCTTACTTAGCTATATTATAAGCCTATATATACTCATACTCTGCTGTAAAATTAACAACAAATGACTTCGTTAAACTCTTCTAGCTCACAAATCCTTTATTGATACAGAAAACATATCCCAACTATGATTTCATATCATTCTGATATATTTGAAAACTAACATCATTATAAAAACTGATGAATAAATTCTCATCTCCTACATACACCAGAAACATATCCTTAGTTATTCTGAGATACTTGAGGATAACCTTAACAGTAGACCAATTCTTTTCTCCTAGATCTTCTTGATATTTTCCTCTCATGATCAATTCATAAGAAACATCAAATCTAGCATATAACATGGAATACATGATTGATCATATCACTAAAGCGTATAAGATATTACTCATTCTCTCTTTCTTCTGTTTTGTTTGAGGACATATTTTCTTAGAAAGATGTATACCATGTGACACTGGAACCAATCACGTATTTCATTATTCCATGATTAATATCTTTAGTATTTGGTTAATGTATATAGTTTGACTTAGTCTAAGAAGCCTCTTGGATCTATCAATAATTATCTTTATCCCTAGAATATTGGATGCTTCACCAAATTTCTTAATGTAGAAACACTCATTTAACTAGTACTTAACAAACTACAAGTATGGTATATCATTTCCAATAAGAAATATTTCATCAATATATACTACAAGGATAATGACTTAATTCCCACTAAAACTCTTGTAGACACATGGTTAAAATTTATTATTAATTAAAAAAATTCTTTTATAGGTTCATCGAATTGAATGTAATGTGATCTATATTATTTCTTCAATCCATAAATGGATCTCTATAACTTACAAATATGTTTTGAATCACATGGAGTCACAATACCATATAGTTGTATCAAATAGACATCTTCTTAAAATTTCCCATTAAGGAAAGCCATTTTAATTTCTATATACCAAATTTCATAGTCATGGTATGCTACTATAGTAAGTAGAATTATGATGGAATTAAACATGGAATATAGCTAAAAGGTATCATCATAGTCAATTACTCGATGTTGTTTAAACCCTTTAGCAACTGGACATGATTCACAGGTATTTACTTTACCTTCTATGTCTATTTTTCTCTCGAATACCCATTTTTACCCTACGGGCTTTACATAAACTAGAGAATCAACCAAAACGAAAACATGGTTCTGATACATGGGATACATTTTAGAATTCATGGATTCTATCCATATTGCATATTCTAATATCTCTACAGCCTCTTTATAAGAGATATGTTCATCATTATCAAACAATAACGAGTCACCATATTAGGTGACTAGAAAACTAGATCTTTCTAGTTCTCTTACCTCTCTAGTTCTTATACAAAGTACTTGTGTTTCATGAACTACTTCTTCCAAACTGACCCATGTAATCTATTATTATTCCAAATCTAGTGTATTTTGAGAATCAAATTCATCAAATTAAATCTTCATTCCAATATAATTTTTGATGATATTCTCCCTCCCAAGAAGTACAGCTTTTCTAATGATAATAACTATCAGTTTTGAGGGGTTTTTTAGTTAGCATCCCTTTAGGATTTTGTTAGATAAGGCCTTAAAAAATTACTCACAACCCCATACACATGTATGCTACAAAATAAGTTAATTTCTACTCTATAACTCAAAGGGAATTCCATTTTCCACTTTTGTTGGTATCCAGTTTAATTTATTTACCACATTTTGTAATGCATATCCCAAAATGGATAATGAAAGATCTACTTGAATCATCATTGAAATTACCATTTTTAATAAGGTATGGTTCCTTATTTCACTAAGACCATTCCATTTTGGTGTATAAGGTAGAGTTAGTTGAGATAAAATCCCAAACTCCCATAAAAATTTGGTAAACTCTTGGGTAATATATTCACTACCTCGATCCAATCAAATCTTCTTTATCTTCTTTCCAAGTTGATTTTCTATTTAATTATTGAATGATTTGAATTTCTCAAAGTACTTAGACTTATAACTCATAAAGTAGTCATATCCATATCTACTCAAGTAATCAGTAAAATTTACTAAGTAATAATACCTTCCTATAGCTTATAATGGAAAAGAAACTAATCCTAAAAGCTATATGTCCCTTTCACACTATCCACCAAATAATGGTTTTTTCCTTATTCCTTATAAACAAGCATGAAATATTTCAAGTGGTTTTATCTCAAAAGATTCTAAATAACCATATTAATAGAGATTTCTGATACTCTTTTCATTTACAAGAACAAGATGATGATTCCATTACTCGGTGTTATATGAGTCACATAAACAAGATTCATTATCTATTTCCAATAACTGGTTTTTGTAATTTAACACATAAAGGTTGTTATTTAAATGTTCCATACCATAACATTTGTTGTATTTATAAAAGAAATAAATATTTTTCCAAACTTAAAAATAAAACCATCTCCATTTAGGAATGACACATAAATGATGTTCTTGGTAACATTTGGTACCTAAAAAATCCCTTAAGACAAATATCATTCCAGTTGTCAATGAAAGGTGGTAGTCACAAACAACTAGAGCTTCCATACTCACACCATTGGTAGCTCATAGATTCACCTATCCTTTATAAATCATTCAAAATCTATTTGGTTATGGTATTTGGATATATATGTGAGCTCCACAAGATATATATAATACCCAATGTGTAGATATTTATATATTACACTTGATTACAAATACACCCTTATCTTCCCCTTACATCTAGGTGTAGTTCTATTCTAGTGGTCTTTCTTTCAACATGGAAAGTATACCGAATCATTTTTATTTCCCTACCTCTATATATTTCTCTTATTGGAATTATGGTGCTCTAGATATTTAGACTTGTTATTATTCTTGGACCCCTTATCCTTCTTCTTCCTTATCTTATTCAACATAACAATGGTGGGTTTGTCATGCCTCATATCCTTATCTACTTTGAAAATTATATTAAGAAGTTACAAAAGACTCTTATCATTATTTATCATGTTATAATTAACAATAAAATCAGATAAGGTATTCAGTAGTGAAGAAATTATGAGATTTGTGTTCAAATCATTTGTTAATTTAATCACTAATATTTCTAAGAGTTAAATTTATGAAATAATATAGACTACATGAATCCCTGATGGAATTGAATCTCAAATAATAGTTGTAAAAAGATCATTCTACATCTTTTATATATCTTGTCTCACCTTCTATTTATAAATATCCCAAAGGAGATGCATCATTATATACACATCCTTGTCCTCATGTTGCTTCAAAATATCATTTGTAATAAATGATAACAGTAAACACTAAACATCTGTAGCATCATTCAAATGTTTCTCATACAGAGTTAACTCTTCATCAATACCCTCATTTCTAGGTGCATCAGGAATTGGTTCTACTAAAACATATAATTTTCTTTCATGGAATATGATAACACATAAGTGACATTGCCAGTCTAGGAAAATAGTTCCTGTGAGAAGGTTATCCTTCTCTAGTATGGATCACAGTAATATGTTTGAAGTAATTTTAATTTTTGTTTCTTAAAATAAGACATTAAGAGTTTATAAATGTATATGATAAAATTTAGAAAAATAAATATATATTATATTTATTAATATCTTACTATTTTATCAAAGGTAAATATCCTCCCCCATTGTCTTTGGACTATCCTATTACTTGGAGATTTTAGTGAAAAATTTCTATATTCTCCTTCTCATCACCCTAACTTTGTCCTCTCAAGAAAATTGAATGGTTTTAGGAAGGAATTATAAATACCAACTACACTTAATAATAGCTCCTTGATTTGGTAAGTACACTCCCCAATCTTAAAGTCCTTAAATTGGATTTAATCAACCCTTTCCTCTCATTTACAAGAAGTCATGCTTTGGAATTCAACGCTTGATGTGAACTATGTTAATTCAACCCAAAAATTCATGTTATAATTCCCTAATAATTAAAAGCACCCAAACATTGTCTGGTCAATAAATTTAAAATATGTTTGAATTTTAACTAAAGTAGTGGAAGGTTATACTGAATTAATATTTATAATTGGGGGATTTTATCTTTTATGAATTTTTTCCAATTATTATCTTTATTACATGTTAATATTAAGTGGATTTACTTGAGTGATTAACCATGTATTAGATAATATTTACACATAATCTAATTTATTTTAGTTCTATCTTGTATGATTGTTAATTCATTAATTCATGTGATCATGACAAAACATTCATAATGAAATAACCATTCAACTTGACAGAAAAAATAATAAAGTGGTATGATCATGATATTCTACTAATGGTTAGTTTATCTAGTGGATGATAAACTAAATACTGACCTAGGAGAAAAAAAACTTGAACAAATTAAGGTGCATGTTGTAGATTTTCACTTACCCACCTATGTTTCTCCCTTGGATTGGTTTCACCACATCTCTAAACTTGAACTGCATCCAATGGCTTTGGAGATCCATCAATTAAATATGGTTTTACTCACAAACAAGTGAGAGGAAGGGGTTTTTATGAAAGAAACCATGGGCACACAAAACCTTACATAATATGAGGAGAGATATAATGCATGAAAATAATTTAATATGATAATAAATTAAAAGATACAAATCATAAGAAATGGTCTCATACAAGATAATTATCAACAATATGTAGGAAAAAAACTGTACATTTAATAAAATTAACATTTAATTATTAATCATTCTTATTTAAGATAAATCATGGCTAAATCAATTAATTATCTTCTTTAAATAATCAATGATTTTATCTTAATTATCATCTAAATTTCCTTGAGGTTCTCATTCCTCATAATTTTAAAAAAATTAAATAAATTTATTTAAAATTAACTGTACACAATAAAAATGTATCTTGGAGGAAACACGGTGAGTACTCGTCCGAACACCCCAATGTGTATTATACTTATATACTGTTTACTCTTGTGACATATGGAATACATGACCTATCATGTAATATAATGACATATACTATCACTATAATGATCACAAGGTTTACATGATTCATTTTTTTAATGTAGTGTGTAAGGCTTCCAAGTGTATAGTAATAACTATAATATAACTTATGCATGATAGGTAGATCCAAAAATTATGTAGAAATTAATTAGAAATTTATATATATAAAAACCCATCACATGGAGTTTAATTTCATCTTAATTAACACACAGAAGAATATATTATTATGGTTTACATAGTATAATAAATTAATTTTTAATTCTATGCAATTTGGTATAAGTACATGGTGTTTACAAAAAACAACATGGTGCGTACTATTCTCATTATCTATTCGAGGAACACGACTAAGGAATCAATGTGTATTTGTTCCATAGAATGTATTAGAGTACAAGAAATTTACCTGGGATACATGGTGCAAGGTCTCTGAGTCACACAATCACTAGTCATGTAGTCTATGTAAGAAGATACACATCCCATTTATGACTAAGGATTACATGAAATTTACGGAAGTTACATGGTGTGTACTCCATCAGACCATATGCCAAACTGGCTCAGTCAACATGTGATGTATAATTAAATTCACCATCTGTAATAAATTTATAAATATTTAATTAATTCTAAATTAATTCTTGGTGAATTAAACACTAGTACATGTCATGTACCTCTAGGTACACAACGGGTACTCTTGTTTTGTTTTTCTATATTCCTCAATACCTCCATATGAGATCTTTAAATTTATTTAATTCATAAAATTAATTTGTATAATTATATTTTAGAGAAAAAATAGGAATAAGAAGATCTAAAAATTCAGATTTAAGAATGATTAAAATATAATTTAAAACTAAATCACAAATTCATATTTCAGTCAATGATATTTAAATAATTATTAATAATTATATAACCTGGATCTAATACCACATGATGGTTTTGGGTACTGTGGAAGCATGTGATGGGTCATGCCCAAATTTTCTTTCTTTTTTCATGATTTATGATTAATATAAGATTTACACAATTATAAAAGCCGTGATAAATAGAATTTAATCAAATAATATAGATAATGGATAGAACATATGAACCAAAGTGCAAGATTCTCAAAAATTATTTATAATTAGTTGAATTAATAAAGAATTAACTTATGAGAAATTATTTCTTCATTGATGGATATGAAAATATACCTACATCATAGAATCTTTTTTTATATGAGTCAAGACTAGATTCCCTCGAGTGGTGATCTACATGTGTTCCACAAATCTCCAAACATTTCTATAAGAATCTATGGGTGCTAGCATGACAAATCATATTGATTTCATAGTTTACCTTTGATCACCCCAAGAATTATTTCTGAAGGATTCTCCTTGATATCTATTGACTTGATAGTGAAAGGTGGAGGAATATCGATCCCCACTACTGGGAGTGTTCTTGGAGAAGGAAACTCTCCAGGGTTTCAATAGGATTTTCCTGATTTCATTATGCACCACAAAAAGAAATGTATTGTATCTTATGGAAAAATTATATAATTGGTTTTATATACCAACAGGGTTAGAAATGAATAATTTCATAGGTGACCTCAAATATTTTTTTAATCCATTTTGAACAACATGTCTATAAAGATAATAGTAATAGTATTTCTTGACATGCACGAAACTCAAGAAATCAATTAGCTATTATTTAATAAAATAATATTCAATATATATTATTTTCCACTAGAACATTAAACTAAATCCTCCATTCCTCCACAATATTTATAGGGACTCTAATAATGGTTATTTATTTAATAAATAAACATCACTTCATAATTTGTCAATAAAAAAAATATTATATTCAATGAATAGAGAATAAATATTTATTAAGTATTATGATCACATAATATTATCTCAAATAATTGGTATAGAAATATATGTGATTAAGAAAACATGAATAATTATTAAACCTCATGTGGGAGAAATATTTAATTAACTTCTTAAATAATAAATATATAAAATATTATTTAACTGATATTATGGATACACTTATTATGTGACCCTCTAGGCCTCTTTATTAGTGGCATTAGGAAAAGAAACCTAAAGTCCAAGGTTAGAACCTTGCAATACACTAAGGAACCCATATATAGAGAAGTTAATGCCACATCACAATGACATAATACCTCATACAAATGCTCCCTTTTTAATATAACCCCTTTATTACAATATCTATAATCAAGCAGGTTTCATTCTAGGGGCATCAACCTATATGCTCAATGTCTCTTTCTTTGAATTTCCTACAATAGAAATTTCATATAGAACACCATGGACATGGATATATTTAGGATATATAATTTATATCAAATATCATGAGATATTAACTTCTATTAAAGAATATAAGGCAAAAATACTTTCTCTTATTGTTCATTAATGAAATATCACTCATGATACACCCAACGTATCCTACCTCTTCACAAAAATATGTCATCACAGTTTTCATCAACACATCAAAGTACATGATATATAATAATCATTAATTATAACCCTAAAGTATAAGGATTAGTACACATGTCCATATTTAGAAACATCTAATGATACATATAAATTTGGATTTCCTACTGGAGGGTCTCATTCTCATAATATCCAACATTAGATATTACTAAGGGTGTACACCACGAGAAGGTGCCTCAATGTCCTATGAGTCTTTACCCCTGATAGCCTATGTCAATTATTCTACTCAAATTATTTCATCCAAATATGTAACATATATTTAAGAATACTATCGTGGAACTTCTGGGTTCCTATCATAGTGGGGAACTTCTATGACCTATTAGTGTGATAACTACTCTTAGGAAATTATCACATACTATGTCACACATAAGAACAATCCTGATATGTTAAGAAGTTAATTAATATTCAGAACAATGAATAAATTTCATCATAAAGTACAAATAATTTTCTCCTAAGTAATTAAATATAACAATAACAACCTAAAATATAGATAAGTAAACAATATTGAAAACTTCCTCAACATGCTTCTAAAAATCCATTGCTTTTAAAACAACACAGGATAACCAAGGGACTTATATATGAAAGAGGTGCAGTATAAATACAAGTAAGGGAATATGAAAATAATAACATGATAAAAAAATTACACGTTAGTCAGTAGTAATTTAGATGAAACATAAAATGGGTGAAAATCATAAATATGAATATCAAAGCATGATATATGATGATAACATAAAGGGAACATGGGAATGTGGAAACAATGTAAAACATATAATAATAAACATAATTCAATGATAAAATATAAGAGAATACAACATATTGTTCTTAGAATAACCTCCTGCCACCACACATAGAATATTATGAGATTAAAAAAATTACCCAATGCATTTGAGGGTTATATAAATTTATGCCCACCTGTTACATTAATATAATGTACAAGCATAAGTGTGCATCATAGATCATTAACCATAGGATCATATTTTACAAAATTCAATCCAATGATTAAGGATTGTGAGATTAAATAAATGGAAGTACCCAATAAATTAAGGATAAGTAAATATAACTGAATACCCTTGAGTGAAAATGGTAATGGTATTCACAATACAATGGTTTGGCATTGAAAAATTGCAGGATAATTTTGGAGTATAATAGGGTTATTTAATGAATCATGAGAGTGATTAATGAGATATAAAGAGGTATATAATCACTGTTACATCACAATTTATGTATTATATATGTATGATAACATACCCCAACATGAAAAAATTGAAAAAAGGCATAAAACAAAGGAGGTACTCAAAAAAAGAGGAGAAGTAGAGGATCCCTTACCTTGAGAGGGTGTTTCTAAAAGGTTGAGAGAAGATTATTGAGGGATTGGGGGAAAATTGGGAGGGATATAGACTATAAAGGGATGATTATAGTCATGATATAATATTTTAGTGAAGAGTAATGTGGATTTTGGTGAGATTATATAGGAAAATAGAGGGAGTTCTTTATTATTTTCCAAACTATGGTTTTGGACTCTATAAAATAAAGTAAGAAAAAAAACTTTACCATGGTTTTTGACCATGTGTTCTAAAAAAGTGAAGCTTTTTTAATTATTTTACAATTCCAAGAGTTTATCACATTAAAATATTACCCTTGATGATGTTGTAGTGAGTAATGTTTATAAAGAATTGATTTTAAAATCTTAATATATAGTATAGGTTTTGAAGGATTCATAAAGGGTTTATAAAATTAATCAAATAACCTCAAAAGAATATTATTTTAAATGGTAAATATGTATTTGTTCTTAGATTCCTTATATTACATATATTACATTAATTTTGGGTCATTATGATGTCATAATACACACCTTATATTTATAATGTATTTAATTTTGACCCAAAAATTCAAATATCTCTTAAATTTTTGAAAAAATAAATGTTGAATATTTTTAAAATTATGGTTTCAAAAATAATATTTATTTTATCAATAAAAATATCTAAGTATTAGAATAAACACTTTTAAATCAAAAAAACATATTAATTAAAAAATAATTGTTTTTTAACAATAACAGTGTTCTGGCCATTATAAGAACTACATTTCCACTTCATAAAATTATATTATCATTTTTGTTTAATATATAATATTAATAATAATATTTTATTAAAATGTAATTTATTTTAAAAATCCATGAATTAATAAAAAATAGTTTCTTGATTGAAACTATATATTATTCAATATATAATTCATGTTTTATTTTATCAAAATCTAATATTTATCAAAATAATTTATTTAATCATTTATAGAGTAACAGAAATTGGGGATAAATATAACAATTATTTTATAGTAAATAAAATATAAATATTCATACTATTAGGGTCAAGATACATTTCCCCTTATTACACTAGTTAATTCACTAAGGGTAACATGCAATATGGTGAGATTTTCATGGGATGGTTTAGGGACTATGGTTTGGACTGTGATCTCGATGAGTTTGAAATTCCCCCACAAATGGTTTAGATATTGATTTAGTTTTTGAATCAAAATATAGACTTGGTCAATGGAAAATCACAATGATGCTATCTTTTCTGAAATATCTAATAAATGTTCTTCATGAGGTATGATCCTATTAATCAAGGCCATCACTTCTTTAGTCTGTATCAATAGAACTTTATCATAACACTTAATATATACTGATCAAATAATCATTTTTAAATGGATATATTATCAATAATTATAATGTTTATATTTATTTTAAATGTGATATAACTTATAACTGCCTAAAATAACCAATGTAGTGCATGTGTTTTCTATAACAATATAATACAATAGGGAATATAATTTAATCATAATGGAAATTTTATTTATAAAAGTTCAGGTATGTATAGAAAAATTTCCAAAAATAAGACTAAAAATTATTGAGTAAACATTTAAAAAACATGACCATAGGGATATTAAGAAAATACATCCACCAAGATCCCCCAATAGTAAGTTTAAAAAATTAAAAGACACATTAAGGGGAAAATTAAATAGTTTCCACTCTGATTTTAGAGACAATATGCTTGATATACATCCCACACACTAATAAGTTACTCCATTTCCTAAAAACATTCAATCTGAGACAAATGGATGGAGCCCTAATGTCAGGAAGTATCTACTCTGCCATCGTTAGGAGCTGTTGATCCCAGAATGAAACTTCTTCTTTTGGCAGTGCAACTTACAGAACCCCCTTCTGGTGATCCAAGTAGCCACACTGAATGTAAAATCTTCTCACAAGCCAATTATGAACAATTTAATCTTATATTTTTCAACTAGAGAAGGTATATGACTACCTAAGAATATTTGAGTGTGGTCCAATTTCTGGAAATACTTTGGATCCACCACTTGATTTTGAGTTTGGTTGGAGTCATCAACAAGAATAAGGTACTCTTGTATATTTTAGCTAATGAAGGTATATTAAAACCCAATAATACTCGAGTGTGGTCCAATGTATTGAAATAATATGGATACACCCCTTGATTTTGAGTGTGGGTAGTGTTTTCAATGTGAATATCCAAAGAAACACTTATTCAGATTTTTCTCAAAGGCTCTAACCACCTAAAATTTAATAAGATTAAACCACTAAACAACAACCATCACTGATTCCCAAAAATAAAATTCACATAAACAACCAAGGAAGGAATCTCATAGACTGAATATCAACTCTATATTAAGACTCTTTTGGGGTATACTTCCAATGAAAGAAGTAAAAAATTGATTAAAAAAAGAACAACCTAAAACTCCATGCTCTAATCACAAAACAAAAAATCAAAAATAAAAACACCATTTCAACTAATCATCTAAAAAAACAATCCATAGATCCCAAAATCCGAACAAGGAGACGTCAAACATCTCCCAATTTTTAAACAACACATTCCCTATTTTCAAAAAAATTTTCAAAAATAAAAACAATATAAAAGTTTTGTAACTTACCTATGGAATTTCATGAAGCCTCACATGTATAATTTGTCATTATAGCTCTAGAACCCATCCACACATACTAATAACCATTAATTTACTGTGCACATACACCCGTATATATATATGGGAACATTCTTATGAATACTAAGAGTCAAATTAAAGACGAAAGATCACTTTACAAACCATTCTTGAAACACCCCAACTAGTTTTTGAAACCATCATTTATTATCAAAATCAAAAATTTCCAATTTAGTTCTCATATAACATCTTAAAAAACCGTATCAAAATTCAAAAAAATTTTCTCTCCACTTTTAGAACAATTTCCATTTAATTCTCCAAAGAACTCAAATATTTTATTTTTTTGAAATCAAATTTTAACAAATAAAACCTCATTTTTTAAAATCACTAAAAAACTCTCAAAAACCAACATAAACCCGCACCATGAATAAAAAAAGTAATTCAACTATAAATTAATTAAGATTATAAAAAATTGGAAAATTACTATTACAAATGACTTGGTCATATGGATTGAAAGACCTTGCATCCATCATATGAGAACACCAGAGGTCAAAATTGGTAGCCACATGGTATGTTCATGGTTTTTATACCATGTACAATATCCATGGACCCTCTAAATCCCTCTAAAAGTCTAATTAAATCCCTAAGGATGAACAAAAAAACCAAATTTTTTTTAAATACAACCATATACACTGAAAAAATAAAAAAATTTAAAAACATTAAAGACCTAATCTTACATTTTGAGGCACAACCATCCTAAAACACCCAATAAACTCAAGAGTACCTCCGAATTAGTGGTGATAAAGCACCTACCTGTATATTCGAACTTGAATTATAATATTACTATCCCCAAATTACTAGAAATTCCCAAATAATAAGGGATAATTGCATTGATACCATTTTTTCACAAACAAACCTGATCCAACCCCAAACTAGTCACCTAAGTCAGTATAAAAAAGGAATAAGAGGAATTCTAAATCTTAGTGGGCTAGAAAATAGTGCCAGACATCAATAATAACTAAATTGAAAACAATTAAGAGCATTAAATAGAAGATAGATAAAATAAAAAAATAATAATACTGGTAGTGGAAAATAAATAGGAAACTGAATAGATAAATTAAAACACTAGAAATACATCCACATGACCTAATAGTCTACCATCATCCATGGAACCATGATCACTCAATGGAGACTAAGACTGAGTTAGAAGTTTTATCAGAAGTTAAAAACCAAGATAGAGGTATAGGTATGAGTATTGAAACTCACTAATAATGCTCAAATAAACTAATAAAAATTCCATACTTTTGAATTGAAATCCACATCATGATAGTTTGAAAATAAGATATATAAAATTAACATTTTATACTCTTTTAAGGAAAATAAGTGACATGATTCCATTTATGAGAAAACGTATTTCCATTATATTGTCAATTTTTTTTACAAATACTGAAATATATTATTGAATAATTAATTATAAAATAAAACTAACACAAAAACATGTGGAATGGTATAAAAACATAACAAAAAAGAAAATTTAAAAAATAATACCATTGAAAATAGGGGGAAAGTAGAGAATGCACCATGAGAAATACTTAAGTATCTAGGCTAGTTGGGTCTCTAGGATCCTCATACTCTCGATGATTGAATCATATAATCTATTCCCATGAAAGAGCTACTAGAGAGGTCAAATACAATGTTCTAGTAGTCACAAAAGAAAAATCATATTTTTTAGTTAGTGTTTTTGGCATAATCCTAATAGGGAGCTCGATTTAGTGCCCTGTTGACTCATTCGATGTATTGGTCCTTAGTCTACCCGTGTAAGTACCTAGGGTTCTAAAGTTATGCATTCAAATGGAGATGAATTTTTATCAAGATATCATATAAATACATATCTAAAACTTTAAAATAAAAATAGCATTCAATTTATCACCCTAGAAATCCATTTTAAGTGTAATACCTTTTCCCAATCCAAAATACAAAACAAATCAAAATCCATATCATCATCCATAAATAACATGAAGAAAACTTATCACAAACAACATTGCAAATACTAGGGGATTTTTTTAATAAGGGTTTTAATTTACTCAAACATTTCAAAATACCAATCGGTACTCATTATTTGAAAAAAACACGTTTTATTTAGAAAATTCTTTTGGGAGTCACCAATTTTATGATACATACTATTTAGAAAACCAAGTATACTTTTCAAATTAACAATATTTCAAACAAAGACAAAAAACAATATTAAGAAAGCGTAATACTTGTTTGAAGCTTAGGTAAAACATGAGAAGTGAGTGAAAATTCATTTTTAGGAATCAAAAGTCACTTTTTATAGCATATAAATCTTACATAATAATGAAAATATATTTTTGAAATATTAAAGTAATCATGGAAGTATAATTAATGGTTTTGGAATGGGGAACCTACCTCAAAACATGTTGAATCTAATAATGGGAACCCTAATTAACATCAAAGGGGTCCATAGAAGTAATAAAGACCAAAGGCTCTAGTGAAGCAAAACCTTCCTTTTACACTTACAAACATATGCACATATACATAAATATATATAAGTACCCCTATATGCGATGTACATATTCCACTCTTCAAAATGTAATATGTACAAAGAGGGTTTATATATATGCCTTACCCCTATATATCTGTGTATGTCACCTTTAGTGTGTCATGGGTTGTTTCCATCATAAATGATGATCCGAAGTTACTACAAGGAGGTCCAAGGTATACTTTAAAAATATAAGGGATCTAAAAATTAAAAATGCCTAAATAAAATTGGTCCAAATAAAAAAAAAGGAAACCTACCCAAAACTGATTGCGAACCCACTCCATTCGATGCATGAGACTGAATCTCATCTCAACTATGTCCGAGGAACCCTACAAAATAAAAGGATACCCTAGACACAAATAAACCCAAAAAAATCGGTCTATGAGGAATTCCTATGTTTAATCAACCTTTTTTGATAATTATGAAAGAGAGGATTAGTAAGAAGATAGTAAGAGATGGGAATAAAGACTCACCGAACATGATTTCAGATGGAATAAGAGGATTAAATCTGCCACCAAAGGGAGAAGAGGAGGAGGTTGTGTGTGAAGGATCCCCTCTCAGGTGAGGTGTGTCATGTGGCATAAATAGAAAGGGGAGGGGGAGAATTATTAATAATAATAATTATAAAAAACAAATTAATAATAATAACAACAATAATATTTATTTTTATTTATTTATTTAAGGATATGGAAGACCGTATGGTGTGGTTGAAAATTCTTCTAGTTCATACGCCAACCATGTGTAACCTCTATCCCAAAGGGAGAGAAATCCATATAGTTTTTGGGTCCTAGAGAATTATTTAGAATTTTACTGTACATATTGGATATAGATACTATCTTGGATGCATGATTTTCCATAGGCTGGCACATATTTTATCCTAACCGTGCACCAATCGTGTTCCACCCTCGGTCCTTCAAAAATTTCCAATTTCAATTGAAAAACAATCAAAAAATCCATAAAATGAAAGAAATATCAAAAATAAATAAAATAATAGACAATTTTCCAGTTGGGGTGTGACAATTTTTATCCTTTATGATATTTAATGGGGGAAGGTCACTAGACATTTGTATGTACCATATCCATCTTCCAAAACTTTATCAATATTTCTCTTAATTTAAATCCAAAATTCCATTTCTTATCAAGTATGAAACTATCATAATTTAAAAATTATGAATAATACATCTTCAATGTTCATTTTTTCATGAAAACTTTCATACATATCACACTGAGGTTCCCAATCTAGTAGTGCCACAAATATGAATATTTGAAATATAATGTTTTGGAAAGTGTATCTCCCACTTCTTTTATGGAAAGATATATTATTCTGACATTTACACGTTTTTCTATAACCAAGGAACCCTATGTGATTTTCCACACTCCATTTTAAATGTTTATTCCATATCCAACTTTATCTAGTCATCCTACTAAAATCATAATCTTATAGAGCCCTCAAATATATTAGACACATTTTATCACAAGGACACTACCATTATTCAGTGAAAATTTTATATCCCCCTACACAAAAATAACAATAGATTCATAATTTTATAGATTCAATATTCCAAAAATTGGGGTTATAAAATTTTTTAGACATGACTTTTCATAAGTGTAGTGGAATGATGAACCAGAATCTATGATATGAGATTCTACCTATTTATTGGAACTAAAAATTAGATTGGAACTACCTAAAATAACTATAATAATTGAATTCTAACCTCTAGAAGTTGATATTTTATAATTTCCTTTTCACTCACTACAATATTTCCTAAGATGACCCCATTTTCCACAACACCAATAGGTTGGGTCAGGTCTGGTATATTTTCCTTTGATCCTCTCTCTTGACTTTTCTTCAAATTACCATCAACTGCTTATATTTGGTGAGTGTCTTCTTCTATATCCATTCAATGGAACACCATAAGGTGCATAAATATCCCACATCCAGAGACATTCATTAAGAATCTTGTTTTAGAAATCCTCAAAGATTAGTTTTTATTTTACACTATAGTTACTCACCGCTACCACCTATTCATGCCATTATTTTAGAAATGATGATAACATTACTATATCCTAGACATCATCATTGAAATTAATTATCACAAACTTGAGATGGCTTCTGATCATGTTGAAATCATTCACATGATCAGAAGAAGAACTCACTTATGATAGCCTCATCTTGAATTGTCATCAAATTAAGTACACCTTATTGAGTGTTGTAGGCTTCTCATGCATATCTTCTAACACTTCCATTAAATCCACTATAGACTTCATATCTTAGATGTTTAATGTAACACTCTAAGTTTATATAATATATTTGTATTAAATAATTTAGATGCGTTCGATAGTTAGTGATACATGAAACATCAAAAGTAAGTGAATAATGATTGATTAAAATAAAAAATAAAATAGTTTACATAAAAATTAAATAAATTATAATAATTAAAATAAATTGAGTAATTATAAGAAGCACCCCTTTAATAAATAATTTCTTAAAAAAATTTGTTATTTAAAAAATATTATTATTTTATATTATATATGTTTTTTTAAATGAAATTTTTTTAAAATTTTAAAATTTTAACTTCAAAAAATATAATTAATTTTTTAACACTTCATAATAATATTATTTTAGGATAATTTCCATATATTTTTTTTAAAAGACTCCTTTTTAGGAGAGTAGCAAAATAAATCATTTTAGGAAATACCATGTATTTTATGAGATAATTAGGATATAACCATGAATTAAAAATTTAGGAAACCTCTTTTCATGACAAAAAATTTACTATATAAGTAAAATTATGAATTTAAAAATATTAATATTAATCTACAAACATATATTTCAAACTTTTAATCATAAGTTTTATATTTATTTCTAAAACTGTTGTTTTACGATTTACATTTGTTATTTTCAAATTAATTTTTATCACATATATAAATTTCATCTAATAAAATGGATTATATATTTCAAATCATAAGTATATAATTATATAATTAGTTCCATTGGAATTTTAGACATAAAAATAAAACTACCTAGGTAAAAATTAGTTACCAAGGGTAAACAATGAGTTACCTAGTAAAAGTAAAAGTTAAAACTAAAGATAGAAGTACTAAAATCACTCAAATATTCCATATAAATTAGTAGTGTAAATAATGATATACCTCCACTCTTCCCATATCCATTCTGTTCCATTATTTGATCCCCTTGGCCATTTAATTGTGAATTTTACTTTTATATTATTAAAAAATGACACTCACCTCATTTATAAACGGATAATTCCACCTCCCAATTAATCACACCCTAAAATTTTAATTTATATTAAACATCTACCCATTTTAATTACCCCATATCCATCTCGAACTTCTGTATACCCCATTTATATAAGAAGAATCTCTAATTCCTCTATTCTAATGTATCATTCATGATGATGATTTAAACTCTCAAAGTGAGTATCACCCACTCTCGGACATTATTTTCAATATATTTTTCATCCATACTCATAAAATCCTAATAAAACCATATTAATATAGTGACATCAATATCATTATTATACTGAATTTTAATATATTAAATTTACAATATTTATAGACCTTCCTCCCTTTTCCTTATGAGAATGAAAATGTCATCTATTCATATGGGATAACTACCACCTCTATGAGTGACCTAATTAATTTTTCATAATAAATTTACATAGATGTATCTAATAAGATATTTTGTGTATATATATAATTTTTAAAACATTATTTAAATTTTTAAAAGGTTAAATTATTTCTTACCATACTTTTATTCTATGGAAAAAGAAAACATCACCCATGTTACTTACAGACTACCACATTCATGGATGATGTGATCGGTTTATTATCACTGCCCTACATGGATTATTATTAAATATTTTTATGAATTAATATAAAATTTCTGATAAATATATTTCATTAATTTGGTTCTAAATTTATGACAAAAAAATTAATGATTATTATAAAGTAGTCTATTATTATTTTTAAATTACCTGAAACTAGTTGATCATGTATCATGTTCTCATGAACCATGATCAATGTTTCCATAAAGTGAACATTGGGATGAAAAAATTATTGAAACATAATTAGTTAAATATAATTTATTATATATGAATGGTTAAATTGGTATCAAATAACGAGGTTTGAGGTTTCTATTACAAACATGAACAAAGAGGTCAAAAATACCAACATCTGATAATGAAAAAAAGTTATGTATAACTAATCAATGTATAATAAATGATTATAAACAAAAATAAAAGGTTAAATATATGAAAAAAAGTCTAAAATAGGTTATTAATTTGGTTATGTCTACTATACATGATGTTAAGTTTGATAAAAATGGTAAGGGGGTTCCCATCTCTATTTTTGTTCTTTAAGACTTATGCCATATACACCACTTATTTTCGATTGTGTGGTGTATATACTTGCCATGAATATATTTTTATCATAATTTTAATGAGTATAAAATTAATTAAATTTATATATAAATTACTATATTTCAAGGGATATTATTTCAAGATTTACCAAACCTATAAGGATTTCACCACCAATCTCATTCTCAAATCGAGATTTCTTTTGAATGATAGTATATTTAGAGAATTTTTATTCTCTTCCCTTCCACGTTTGATTTATTTACAAATTATTTTTATCCTTAATTAGTTATAAAAATTAATGTAAATATTGTTTTAATTTAAAAAATAAAAGTTTTATTTTAAAAATTATACTTAATTTTAGAAGGAATTCTTAATTTTAAAAGGGATTTTAAAGGATTGTGTTTTTTCTGAAATAACTATTCTAAATTTTCATGTCTTCTCAAAAAAAGTTTTTAAAATAAAATTTAAATGATAATTTTTTTTCTAAAAAAAATTTTTATTTTTAAATTTTTATTTTTAACATCTTTTATTAGGCTTAAAGTATATATTTTTAATCAAATTTTCAAAAATTTTAAAAATGGGATATTTATTTTTTATATTTCAAAGAGATTTATTAAATAATATATAAAAGAGTGATTTTAAATCCAGGTCAACATCCTTTTATAATCTTGATGTTACACTTGAGATATGTTCTTATGATATCATCCACCATCATTCTTTTTATGTTTTTTCATGATGATGTTTTAAGTAAGTATTCATTAAAACCTTTTCTTTCCCATGAGTTAATTAATCTATAATTAAACAATTAAGGTTTTTATGATATTGAGGAATGATTACATATGGTTTTCATTATATAATGGGTTGGGTCCATTAAATCCTTTGAATTTATTTGTAATGTCAATATCTCTTGATCTAAATAGGTTATACATGAGGATATCTCAAGAACAAGGGTACATGAGTGGTAAACCAATGCCCAAGGGTACATGGGTGGTTAAACTAAGTCCAATAATGTACTCAAGTGGCTAACCCTAGCGAATTATGTGATTAATGACTTGGTGGGTAACCTTTATATATGATTTCTATAGTTATGATTATTCCATGATCTTATGCCATATTCTTATACCTATGTTATTATCTCATGGGTCATGATTTATTATTGATGATTTTTAACTCTTACGACTCATGTATTTTGTTATGAAAAATATTTATGGAATGAATCATGCGTTATAATCTTTGAATTTTTTGTTATTATTTTCATAATTTATATTAATGTTTTCATACCCCTTTGTTTTCTAATACTCACTTATGATCATAAATTTTTATCTCATATGTTTACCCTTACCATGCATCTGATCCCACCCCTTTATTATGTTTCTATTCCTCTAGGTTTTGAATAATGGTATTAAGTATGATATATCTATAATGGTAACATGTGAGGAGAATGTTTGTGGGAAATATTGAATATTTTTCTTAAATATGATTATTATTTATCTAGTCTCTAAAGACAATAAACATTTATGGTTATAGGGAGTGTATTATTAGGATATGTATTTAATATTCATCTATAATGATGTAATATTTATATAAGTAATTTTTGGGTCAATTAAGTTTGTATTAGAACAAGTTTTAATCATTTTTGTGTTTTAGGATGAGATAAATTTAGTGAAATACCTGTGAATAATTTTAATTATTGGATAAAATCCTATAATTTTGTTAAATTCTATATTTTGCGGTTTTCCTGGAAATAAATTCCTTTTCTATATACTATTAGTGGATAAATTCTTGATTATAAATGTACATAGGGTTCATTATGTTGAAAAGGGAATATTGAGTATTAACTCAATCATCACTCAATGTATGAAAAATAATCCAAACTATACACATGGTTTGACACACTCTAGGGATATAAATTGATTAATTTAAATTCTCTTTATGAACCATTATAAGGTATTTGAATATATTGAGGTTAGAAATCATAATAGTAAATGATCATGTAAAATATATATTGAAACCTATAATGTCATTAGATGATAGATGGTGTTATAATTTAGAAAGTATTAGGAATAATTTTCATTATCATATGATTTATTACTCTAATTAATTGTGATTGATACTCACACTAACATTTTGGGTGTAAGAAAATGAGTATAAATTGAATCAAGTATAGAAAGTTATTATTATTATACCTTCATAAATATTAAATTTATTGTATATGGTTCTACCCACTATTTTATATCTTAATAATTTTATAAGGATATCACCCCATCACATAGACTATTAGATATTAAAATATTGATGAAAACTCATAATTGAATGATGATTTCATCTGAAATATATAACATCTATCTAATAGAAGTTTTTGGGAATGTTCTTCCTGAAAATATTATCATTCTCACTACAGAGGAATTTGATCTAATTTTATACTTGTATTGTATCTTTCTATATAGATAACATATCAATTTATAATGAAGGGAAGTTGTATTTGATATCCCAAATCAGCCTATGATCATCTATCAATGTGACGATGAATATGGAAATATAATGGAAATTAATTCCATCACATGGGTATTAATACTTATTCAAAATATTTATTTCAAATTTTAGGGAGAAAATGAACATTAAAGATGTTCATACTTTCTAGGAAAATGATAATGTATTTACTAAAGAGTTTCCTACCCTTCCCCCAAATTATGAGGTTGAGTTTTCAATAGAACTCAATCTTGTTGATACACCTATTTAAAAGACTCCTTATTAGATATCCCTGATTGAGATGCATGAATTAATAAAAAATCTCTAGGAGAATCTAAAACTGGGATTCATACATCCTAGTGTGTCACCATGTAGAGAACATTTTCTTTTTGTTGAGAATAAAGATGGTTCAATTAATATTTTCATTGATAAAAGGGATCTTAATTAGATCACTATCAAGAACAAGTACCCTCTACCATGTATTGATGAATTTTTCAATAAAATGTATAGAGATCAATACTTTTTATAGATTGAACTCTGATATATATATCATCAATTAAGGGTAAAATGATGATATTCCAAAGACAACCATTTGTACAAGGTATAAAGACTTTGAATTTATAGTGATGACATTTGGAATTACCAATGCCTCCATTATGTTCATGTATCTAATGAATAATGTATTTATAGATTACATTGATCAGTTTTTTGTAGTTTTTATAGATGTTATTCTCATACATTCTATGAATATATAAGAGAATGGAGATCATATACGGATTATGTTAAAGGCCTTGAGGATGGAGAAACTGTATTCAAAATTTATTAAATTTGAATTATTTATATATAATGCCTCAATATTGGGTCATTTTATCACTAGTTAAGGTATATAGCTATATCCTTCAAAGAAATAGGTTATTAAACAATTACATAGACCACCCCCAATTACTAAGATACATATTTTTCTTTTATTGGACGGATACTAGCGACTCTTTGTGATATATTTATAAAAAATATGAAATCTAATATCTAATTTGACATAAAATGGATTCGAGTTTCTTTGGATAGGTAAATGTGATGAAAATTTCAAGGATGTGAAGAGAAGATTGTTCTGTGCACTTATTCTCATACTACCTGGGATTATAGAAGGGGTTGTGATATACAATGATGAATCAAATAAGTTTTTAGGATGTGTTATAATAAACAATGGAATGATGGTTTGTTATTCCATATTCTAAAAAAATATTAATAAGAAATATTACCTAAATCATTATTCCGTGCTAGAATCAGTAATTTTGGATTTGAAAATATGGTGGTATTGTCTTTATTATGAAAGGTGTGATATATTTAATGATTATTAAATCTTGAAGTATATATTCACATGGGAATATTTCAATATACACCAAATGATATGGTTATAATTGATTAAATATTTTAACTGATTACTATATTACCACCCTAAGAAGGAGAACAATGTGGATAATACTCTAAATTATAAAGATCATGTTAGCTTGTATTTGATGAGAATTGAAAATGATCCAATAATTATAGATTTATAGAAGTTGATCCTTGAAATCATGAGGGAAATGGAGAAATACTATATTTGTCAAATAAATGTTCATCCATCCATCAATTTGTAGATCAAGGAGGTGAATAATGATGATGTAGGGCTATAAAAGAAGGAATTTTCTAGAGTTAAACCTTGATCATGATAGAATTATAAAACTCAGGAAACAAATAAGCTTCTATAAAATACCATAATAGAAAAAGTAACTATTGGATTAATCACATAACTTTTCATTCTCCACCCATACTTGAATTATATTGATATATAGAGATATCAAGGATTATTTCTGGTGGGACATCGTGATGAGGGATATTGTAGAGTATGTATCATGATGCCTGGTGTGTCAGTATGATAAGGTTGAATTCATATAGTATAAGGGGATGATGTAATCATTACTCGTACCTATAAGGAAATAGGAAAACATCAACACTAATTTCATCATAATACACCTAAAGACATCTAAATTGTATAACATAATTTGAGTTATTTTTGGAAAATTTAGTAGGTTAACACATTTAATTTATATAAGAGATAATTTCTTGCATTAACAACTTGCTAGTACATAAATTAAGTAAGTATTAAGGTTTCATGGGGGACCACTCTCAATTGTATATGATTGAGATCCAAATTTTACATAAAAACAATATATAATTATTCTGAAATTGTTTAATATAGAGTTAAACTTTAGCATTACATATCATCCTTAGAAAGATGGTTATTTTTAGAGGACCATTAAATACCTATAAGATATGTGTATATATTTATCTTTGTATTTAGAAGGTGGTTGAGATAAATTCCATAATATAGTTCAATTTTATAATAATAATAAAATTCACTCCGGAATTAATTTGGATTCATATGAAGCCCTACATGGAAAGAAGTGAAATAATCCAACATGCTACGATGAATTTATAGAATGTAAGATATTGAAACTTGAGATAAATAAGGAAATGATAAATAAAGTTAGAGTTATTCAGCCACACATTAGGGCGGCTTAGAGTTGACAAAAGAGTTTTGTAGAAAATATTTGGAGAGATAAAGATATGAAGTTTGTGATAAGGTGTTTATATAAATATCTCCTTGGAATAATGTTATGAGATTTGGAAATAATGGTAAGTTTACCCCTATAAATAATGGTCCTTTTAATATTCTTGATGATATTAGGGTGGTAGCTTATCACTTTTTGCTTCCACCAAACCTCTCATAAGTTCAAAGTTTCTTCTATGTATCACTTTTGAATAAGTACATACCTCATTATTAACATGAAATAAACTCAAAGTATGTATATTCGGATCATGATATTTCTTATGAGGAACAACTAGTGGAGATTTTGGGTCCATGAGATAATGTACTAAAAAACAAGGCTACTCACCAATTAAAAATTTATTGGAAAAAAAAGTGAAATTTAAGGAATTTATATGGGATTCAAATGAGTTAATTTTGTAGAACCATCCTAATATGTTTCCATTAGAATAAAATAACTTCGAGGGTTAAATTATTATAAGGGGGTTGAATGAAACACCTTAATCCCACAGAATATATTTTTCTTTAATAAATTAGATGTGTTTGATATCTTGAGATCCACAAAACATCAAACTTAGGTGAATAAATTATTTATTACATTAAAAAATTAAATATATTAAATTAAAATTAAATAAAACATAATTCATAAAATCAATTAAGTAATTATTAGAATTACATCTTTTATTATTCATGGATAAACAAAAACATTTTTTTAAGAACATTGATGTCATTGTATATTATATATGTTATATTTAAAAGCTAAAGTTCTAAAATTTTAGAATTTTAATTTTGTAAAATAACTTTTATTTTTGGACATAGAATAAAAATATTATATTAAGATGAAATTTTGGGATATTTCTAAAAAGGCATATTTTTAGGTGAACAATACAAAACAGATTCCTTATAATTATATTATCTTTTATGAAATCATTAGGATATAACCATGACATCAAAATTTATGAAAAAAATTTTATAAACCAAAAATATATTTCAGAAATTAAAATTGTACATTTAATATATTAATATTAATTTGGAAACCTACATTTTACATTTTAAAATATATGTTTTATTTTTATTTCTAAAAATAATTTTATGAATTATACATTTATTATTTCAAAATTAATTTTCATCACTTATATAAGTTTAATTTTTTAAAATGGATTCCATATTTATAATAATAATAAAAAAATCATTTAATAATATCCATTATAATTTTGGACATAAAAATAAAACTAAGTATGTAAAAATTAGTGACTCATGGTAAAAAAGAGTTACTATGGTAAAAGTAAAAGTTAAAACTAAATAGAAAATGATGAAAATATCCCAAAACTTGTCTCCAAATGAGTGGTGGAGAGAAGGATCAACCTTTAATCTTACCCTCCCCATAAATTTCGATTATATGATCCACTTTGCCATTGAATAATGAATCTTCCTTTATATTATTATAGAAATGCCACTCTCTTCATTTATAAAAAGAAACATCTACCACCCCTTTACTTACACCCTATAATTTTAATTCCTCTTTAAAATATACCCAATTCACTTCCCTATATTATTATCACACTTTTTTAATCCCATTGATCTAGGAAGAATCCCTAATTTCTCCACTTCCAAAGGATATTTCAAGTGAAGATTCCAATTCTCAACTTGAGTTTCACCCCCTCTGTAACAGTTGGTTCTATATCATTCTCATAAATTATCCTCTTAACCTATTAAAATAATATTAACATAATAAAATCAGTATCATTGGTATAATTAATTTTATTATATTAATGTTACAATCATTATCTAACTTCATACCATCCCATTTGAATAATTAAAACATCGTTCATGATTACGTATGGTCTACCACCTCCATGAACAACATACTTAATTTTTTTATAACCTCCTTACATGGATGGTTCCAAGGTGATATATAGTCTATATATATATATATATTATATTTATAAAATTATAAAAAATTTTAATGGATATTGTTTTCTATTTTCATTATATTATAAGGAAAACTAAACGTTGCTGTGTTTTGTGCGGAATACCGCCTCCACTAAGGACATGTTTTTTTTAATCACTGACCTACATTAATGGTTCTAAAATATTTTTATGAATATATATAATATTAATGTGTAATATGTTTCAGGAATATGGTAATTAATGGATTATATATAAATAAAAAAACCTTATAAAGTAGTTGGTAGTATTGGTAAATTACCTGAAACAAGTTCATCATACATCCCGTTCTCATGAACCATGCCAATAACATCCATCAAGTGAACTTTAAGATGAATAAATAATTAAAAAAATGATTTAAATATATTCTATTATCAATATATTATGAACTTGGTCTCAAATATAGGGGTTATATGTCTCTATTACCAACATGTTCCAAACAATCGAAAATAACAACATTTGATAATGAAAATAAGCAATGACTAACTAATGATTGTATAATAAATAAATATAAAAAAAGTGTTAAAAAATTTATATATATGAATAATTTTATATAATAGGTTATTAATATGTTCATGTTTATTATATAGGATTTTGAAGAGATTTTGAGAAATTCTAGAAAAAAGGGTAAGGGGTTTCTCATGTCATTTTTTGTTCTTTGAGACTTACTCCATATCCACCACTAAATTTATTTTTTGTTGTGTATATACTACCCATGGATGTATATATATCATAATTATAATGATTATAAAAGTTATTATAGACCCATATTATGTACTATGTTACAGGGGATTTTGTTCAAGGGATACCAAAGTCATAAGGGTTTTGTCTCCAATATCATTTTCAAATTGATGTTTCTTTTGAATGATAATCCATATAGGGAATTTATATTCTATTCATTTACATTTTTTAATTTTTTTTTATAAATTAATTTAATCCATAATGATTTTGAAAATAATTTTTTTTATATTTCTTAAAAGTATAAGTTCTTTTAAAAGGAAATCTTAATTTTATAAGTGATTTGAAAGGCTTGTGTTTTTATGAAAGATGTATTCAGTATTTTTTTCTTCGCAAAGAAAGGTTTTGAAAGAAAATTCCAGTTATATTTTTTATTCTAAAACCATTTTTAGTTTTATATTATAAATTTGATTTTTTTTATCAAGATCAGAGTATTTATTTTTAAAGAAAACACATTTAAATAATTTAAAAGCTTTCCAAAAATGGGATATTTCTTCTTGTATTTCAAAGTGATTTATTCAATAATCTTGAAAGGGTGATTTTTCATATATGTGAATATCTATTGAAAATAAACATGTTAAACATTGGATATTTTCTTATGATGTCATCCAACTTCTTTTTATGGATGTCTTATGATTATAAAATTTAAGGAAGTATTCATGAAACTTGTTTCTTTATCATCGATTAATTAATAAATGATGAAATTATGAATGTCTTATATGATCTTGTGAAAAAATTAAGTATGATTTTAATTATGTGACAGGTTAGTCCCATTTAATTCCTTCAGTGAATTGGTAATATTATTATCTCATTAGATCAAAAGGGTACACATGAGTCTATCCCAAGCCTAAGGCTACATAGATGGTAAACCTAAGTCGAAGGGTAAATGGGTGGTAAACCCAAGCCCAAGGTTAGATGATTGGATTACCCAAGAAGATGAAGGTACATGAGATGTAAAACTAATCTTACTATGTGATTAATGTCTTGGTGGATGGCCTTGATAAATTATTTCTATGTTTATATTTATTCCACAATATTATGTTATATTCTTATACAAATATTATACTCTCATGGATCATGATTGATTATTGATGATTCTACACTCTTAGGAATCATATATTTTGTTATAGAAAAGATTTACTCCATAAACCACGAATAATGATCTATTAATTATTGGGTATAATTTTCATATGTTCTGATCTTGTTCTCATACCGATATGTTATTCTTATGATCACTTATGATCATCAATTGTTATCTAAAATGTTTAACCTTATTGAGAATCTAATCTCACCCATTTTGTTATGTTTCAATTTCTATAGGTTTTTAAGAAAGTTATTAAGAATGATAAGTATATAAGGGTACAATGTGAGAATAAAGTTTGTGTGAAATGTTGAATATTATTCTTAAATAAGTTAAATATATTTCTAGTATTCAAATATACTAATCCCTTATATTTATAGGGAATATATTATTTTAATATATATATATATTTAATTTTCATCTAAAATGATATAATATTTTTGTAAGTAATGTTCGGTTCACCTGATTGATGTCCATATTTTATTCTAGTTTCATCTTCACTAAACCCAAATCCTTTATATCCATATTTTACCATTCTCATTTATTCATCTCTTCAGTATTAAAACCTTTCAATAAAACTTATAGGTCATATGGATGAGGAAATATTCTGACCACATCCTATATAATCCAAAATCAAATCTATAAAAATTTCCAATACTAACTTTTCTATCTTCTGATGACATCATGTTCCAGTATAATGAATGTTAGTAAATCAAAAAATGTTTGACCAAGTAATAATGTTACATGAGTTACTTTTAAGAAAACTATAAAGAATATAATATAAACTCTTTATTATTTAATAAAAATTGTTGAGAATATCACAAAAATTCACACACCATAATTTTTTCAACCAAAATACCACACTGGTAGAAAAAGATGACCAAAATAAATAATCAAGATTTCAATGTACTAAAAATACAAAGAAACACCTTCAAATTAATCACTGCACTTTTTTATACCCACTCAATATTATTTAGTGAAATCTCACACAAAAATTCAACTAAAATTATTAAAGTAAATGAAAGAAAGTAATGAACTCAAATGTTTTACATGGTCCTTACATTCATCCTAATTCTTTATGATAAATAATTGCGCACCTTGATTTCAATTAAAGTAAAAAAATTGTAATAATTATGACCAAGAATCCACATATATCACTAACAAGTATAATCATTTAACATCTCTATAAAGTAGTCCTACCCCCCTTTTATTGAGGGGCCCATATAATCATCAAGTTTCAACTATATCCTATACTTGTGGGAGTCCATCCAATGCACTTCACAAATTATGAACCCCTGTTGATTTACTTAGAATGAAAAATAATCATGGTATGAAAATATTATTCACCACTTTTCAATATTTTTAGAAAAAAACACAATAAGAGTGATCCAAACATTGAGACTTCCTAATTATTTGGATTAAAGCATTATATGAACTTCAAGTATAATGACCACAATGCTAAACCCATAATAAATTCTAAACTCTTGACAACCTCACTACCACCATGATAAAGGCCACTACCAATGATATATCAAGTTCTAAGATTCATATGGAGTTTAACCTTATAGATAATGACTTCATCTTATAAATTATCTTCACGATCCACACATACATTTTTCTTAATTATAAGGATCCAAACTTTAAAATTATCTAATATTGAGTTTTAAGTCAACAATTCATTTTATTAAATTTAAGTATCTGTACTATTTATTATTTTAGATAATTAATCCACAACTATTACATATCAAATCCATATTTTTCAAAGTGAACACTACTAATCATTATACATTTTTTCAACAATATAAAACTTTTAAAATGAAACAAAATTTTTATTTAATGAAAAATATTCTTGACTTTCAACTTCAATTTTTCTTGGTTCATACTCATCATTAAAAACCATTAAAAACATTTTAAGACATCTTATCAGGACAAAAATCTCAGTAAGGGACATATAAAAAGAAATAAATAAACTTGTTAGTAATTTTAAAATCATGATATCATAATACATAGTTTACTTTAACAGAATAAACTTTGATCTAATTTTTTACTTACTCATAAAATCAGCTTTACAACCAAAGGTTTTTCATAAAACATTTTATAAGAAAAAATCAAGAAAAAAATCATAATCTTGAAGGTTTATTAGAAAAAATGTGAACCCATTAAAAAACTTTTCTAAAAAAATACCTTTTACTCAAAAGGGAATAATTATTGTAAACAATACTTACCTTACCTTTTGTAATAAAATATTTTCCATAAAATATTATCAAAAATCAAATACAATCCATGTAGGTACCTTGGGATATCATCTTTATAGAATCCTTATAGAACCCTTACAATTAGAATAACCATACGGTATACTTCCAATATAATTATCCAGTGCAAATTATCATTACCCAATGCTTTGGAGGGATATTTGGGTGCACCCATAGTATATGCTATGTTAGGATAACCCATTATCATGAACTATATATGGTTCACCCATAATCATAAACAATTTCCAAGGAATATATCATGAATAATTTTTTTAATATTCCATGTTTTCATTATAATTTACTTGAAAAACACTTTTGAACCCATAAGTAAAAAACTTTTGGATATCAAAATACCCTTTTATTTTTGGAAACCCTATTTCAAAAATAAATTTCCCAAAATAAATTGGAAAAGGGTCATTATTTGAAGAAAAAATGGAATCCTATAAAGGAATACAAATAATGGTTATGATGATGGGAAGAATCATTGTTGTCTTATAGGTTAAAATAGAACATTCCATATGTCTTTTGTATATAAATTCAAAACATTAGATATAAAATAGATAAAAAATTCCTTTTAAAAAGTATTGAATGAAAGTAAAAATAGAGAGAAAATTTCCATTCTAATTCATTTTATTCCATATAAATATTTCCATTAAATAATTTTAAAAATATAGACCTGAAATAAAAATATTTAGGAAATAAAATTTTAAAATATTTAAAATGTGGTTTTTATAGTACGATGTGACTTATGTGAAGCCTTAAAAAAATTCCAATTTAAATTTTTTTAAATGAAGTATATTATGTTAAAAAATTATCTTCATAATATGTTGAATCATAAATTATTATTTTCTTGAAAACATTATAAGAACATGGACATGGAAGAAAAAGTGTTTAAAGAGAAACTATAAAAGAATGTTTTTTAAAATAAAGTCCCTTACATAAAACCTTAAAGAGATTAATTTTAAAGAACATTGTAAATAAATTCCATTATGATAAAAAATGACCTTATGAATCCATTTAACCATAAATAATATTTTTCTAGAAATATTTATAAGAACATTGACATTGAAGAAAAATAGTTGGAAGGGAAACTTTAAAAGAGTTTTAAAAAATGAAAGTCCCATACATCCATCCTTAGAAAGATTTATTTTTAAAAACATTGTAAAGAATGTTAATTATGTTAAAGTATAATATTTATCATAAATTTTATCATAAATATTAAATTTATTTAAACCATTATAAGAACTTTGACATGGATGAAAATGAGTTGGAAGGGAAACATTAAAATAGGGTTTTTTAAAAGAATGCCCCTTACCCTGATCCAACTCATCACATTCATTATTTATCATCTTAAATAATAAAATTATGTTAATTATTTACTTAAATAAGAAAATTTTTCAAGTTTATTATAACTTTTTCCATGTTACAATCAGTTACTTATTCAATTAAGTTCATGTTGGTCATTTTGATGATATTCAGCTCATATGTCCAAAATGACATTGGTAGGTTGACTATGGTAAAAGAGGACTCAATTTAAGCATATAATAAATAATAATAATTAAATAATTATTATTTATATACATAAATTAAACTTTTAAAACTAATTGTGAAAGATAGTTTTGAAAAAAAAAACTATGCTACAATCAAAGAGATGGTAGTCCTTTAGTACACATGAGTGACATTTCCATTTTTCAATGATCATTATAGAAAGAAGGTAAGAAATATTTTATATTTTAATAATTACCATAATATCATAAATTAAATATAATTTCTTTAAAAATTTTTATACAAATCCTCCATTTTATGTGGTGATGAAGAATGAATCAGATCTCCCCATGGAGGTTTTAGTCCACACTTATGCATGAAAAAAATTATCATTTTTCAGTGAATGAAAAAGGTAAGAAAGTAAATTACATGTAATGTTTTAATAATGATAAATATTTAATGAATATAATATATATATGTAAATATATATATCAAATCCATCATTATAACCATCTATAAGAGGGGTTGATGGAAAAAGAGTTACATTGGTTTGAGAGGTGGTATCCCATCGTACCCACAAACGATGGTTTTGTTTCCCATTTGATGAAAGATGAGATATATATAGATTATGAAATTAAAATAATAAAATATTAGTACATTTAATATATACGTGTTTCTATTTAAACTTTTTTAATATATTTTGATGGAGGTAAAAGAAGAAATAATATGAAAAATATTGATTAAGAACTATACCTCTTCTTCGGACAACCTCTAAAGGTTTACACCAAAATCATTCTTACGATGGTTTTTTATCAAACCGTGGAATATAGGATGTTTTTAGGGATGTAATTAAGGGAATTTGGTAGGTATTGGATGAACCAAAATACCTTTTAAGTGTGAATAAAATATGATATGAGGGGCCCTTTTATAAGGGAGGGGAGGGGATCTCTAGAGATTTCATAAAGTATCAAATTAATATAAATTAATTTTCAAATTAAAATGGATAAAAAATCAAAATATTAAAATATAATATGATTATGAGTCGAAATTAATGTATAAAATAAAAATTAAACAAGTTTAGGTGATGTTTTTACCCATATGTTTTTAACCCTTGTAACCCCCTTTTCACAATTACTATCGTATAATAATTTTTATACTTTAGGGGTTTATAAAGTTACTATAAAGGAAAAAACACATAAATGGACCATAATAGATATTATAAACCCTATCCAATTTTATTTTTTAATGATAACATTTTTATGAATTTTAAATCATTTTGTAAAAAATTATTTATTTTAAAATAACATTAATATCAATTTTTTGGAACTATTGATTTAATTTGATTTAAAAACAATATAACCACAAATTAAATCAAATATATTCCATTAATAACTGTATAAAATTTTATATTAATCTAAAAAATTCATATATCATAATAATTCATTCAATTTATATTACTTTTATTATTTTTAATATAATTTATTTAATTTTTCTATTAATTGAATGAATACCATGTAGGTATCTTGAGAAATAAATTTCATATAACTCATATAGAATTATTAAAATTTTAATAACCATATGGTTGAATTCAAATATAATTATTTATAGAAAATTATAATTACCTAATGCATTGGAGATCTATCTAGGTGCACCCATCGTATAAGATATATCGGTCTCACCCATCATAATGAATTATATCAGGCTCACCTGTAGTGCCTCAGATTTTACAAATATTATTTTTGGATTTTTTTGGATTATTTTTAAGACCTGGTGCTAAGATGGTGTGAGATTTCACATCCCGTTGTGCCCAAAATCAATATTTAAATATATTTAACATATTAAATTGCATTCTCATGCAGTTTTTTTAAAAAAGTGGAAAAATAAAAAATGGGGGCCCATATTAGAAATCAGAGGGCACAATTGAGATTAGAATGCAGATTTTATCCTAGGTGAAACATAACATTTATCATCACAAGGAATTTGTGAAAAAGTCACCATGGGTGTAAAATGAATAAAATAATTAAATGAATTATTTCATTTCATTTCATTGACAAAACTACCTAAAATATTTTATAAATATATATTTATGAATGATTCCTAGGTTTATCTGCTAAAACCAAGATACCCAAAGGACCGTTGGAGGGCATTGAAGGTGATTGAGTTGGTGGACAACAACTATATAGAATATTGACAACCCGTGCGAGACAAAATCAGATGATCTTGCTAATGATCATAGAACAACTCCATTATTCATCAGTGATTGATCCGAATCAAGGTAGGATGTTTATTTTAACTGGATTCATTCATCATTTATGATTTCTAGGATGAATGGGAATCAATCAACTAATTAATTGATTCACAGATCGTGTATGTTGTGGGATGAGTTAGTTTATTTCAAAAATTTGGTATAATATCTTTGTGATTATTTTTTATCTCTTTGATATCCATTCTAATGGAAACTAATTAAGGTAAATAAGAACATAGACTTAGGTCCAATCCTCATGATTGTTCCTTGTAAATTTTTCTCCCAATTCTTTATTCTCCATGGGAAAATATTTTGGCCTATGGTTCTAGAAATACTTAGTAAATACATCATTTCCCACCCATTTATTATAAAAAATATTTGATATCGAAGAAACAAGATTGATACGATGTGATGGTGGTGTGATGATGGAGGAAAAAATAGATCAGATGATGTCGATACATAGTTTTTGTGTTCTTTTGTGGAAAAATTATGAACTCCATTCGATGGAATTTTTTGAATGGATTTTATGGATGAAACATGTTTTTTGATGATGGAATGAATCATCCAGACATGGTTACCAGTTTTCCAATGAGACACATTTCCAAAACAAGGGATGGAGGAGCAGACAAAGATATGAGATCTAGATATAAGATTCTTGAAAATTCTGCAACACATCACTTATAATCCAGGATTAAAAAACTTGTGGGACACTCTAAGTGGTGTAAAGTGTTTTTATAAGAAGATTAGTACCACAAAGTGTGAGACCATGTCACATGTTGTGTGAACCCTCCCAGATTGCTTGGTGTGTATCTTAGAGGGTATACAGACAGAACTAGAGAGTACATGGGCATAAGAAAAATGTGTACTCCTGTACAGACATTTCCTGGACGGACATACATAGGCTAATTCATGTACTAGTACATGGAAAGCAGTACCTAGAAAGATTCAATCCATGTATTGTTACATGGAAATGGACACATGCCATTGTAAATGGACAGGATCTTATGCTAAAGGGACATGAAATTTACACTTAGTACATGTCGTGTACACCCTTAATGTTGGATTCGAGCCCTTTTACTATATATCTGAGAAATGTTTTGTTTGGGTGTGTTACCTGTATCCATTCCCTGAGGTTTATTATAGAATCACCTCCAATAAATACGACAATCATCCATTTAAAAGGACTTCTTGGATAGAGTTATTAGAGTCCTTCGATGAGGTATGGAGTGAGATCCTCTATCATCTTCTTTACCTAGGGTGATCACTTGGTATCATCATGAAAAATAGTACACGGGCTCTGATGCTCTACTTAGAGAGTTAATCTAGATTGAGTTGTTGGTATACCGCATGGCCTTGGATGTGATATTCATCTTTGTATCGTATCTCTTCATACTTTTAGCATATACTTATAATGGCGAGACCCAAAAATCACTACCTCTTAGAATATATTCATTAGTGCTATCATGTTCATCGAGTGTGTTCTCTTGGACAAGTTATTTGTGAAACCTTTAATCTATAAGACTAAGTTGGTATTAATGTTTTGACTTTAGCCTTGAATCTATGTGTATTTTTTGAGTATATATATATATTCTTGTTATATGTTTTGTAGAAATATACATGTTCAGAGCTAAATTTTATTTTTTTTGTTTTATGCTTTGTTGTTTTAGGGAATCCTACTTGGTATTGTTATACTCACCCCTACATGGGATTTTCCCACACATGTTTTTTCATAGATATACGGTTAACCTTTTGAGAGAGTTCTAAATATACCAGGACCAAATGGTTCTTAGTGAGACCAAATAGAACAAAGCATGTTCTTAATATATCTTGAAAGTAGTCCCCGATTAATTTTAAGTTGGACTTGTTTTTAGGCTTATTGTGATGGGATTATATTTGGCCTTATTTTCATTCCTTTACTTCCTATCGTACTCTAGTTATGGGATTAGATGTGTGAAACCATGGTTTAATTCATTTGTTTTACATTTTAGCATTATATGATCATGGATATGTGTGAATTTGTATAGGTACCTAGGCTAAGGCCTCCCATGGTACTGATATACCTACTCAACGCTAGCCACTAACCCCTGGAATATTGATGGAAAGCTTGGGGAGTCACGGCATGAGTCCCTTTAGGACGTTTCATGAATGAGTGGTATTAAATTATTTGGTTTTATGTTTGGGAAAAAGTCTTTGATATTTGTTTGGGGTAATAGTGTTAAGTATTTCAAGTGATGATTTCAGGATAGGGACTCTAGTGGTGGTGTGGTGGCTGATGAATCCGTAAATCAGGGATCTTATCACTATCCTTTCGACTTAGTATATGAGAACATTGTTTTTAGGAATAAATGTTACATACATCAAATATAAATGGGTTTTGGTTTCCATATCCTCCTTGAGTTAGATCTCTAGATGTAATCATTGATCGTGGTACATATTGTTTACTTTTAGGATAACTCGATGATGTATTCTAGCTGGTATTAAACATTTGGATCACAAAGATGATCCCCTAAATAGTAAGGCATAAATTCAGGGACTAGTTCCATAAGTGATACCTTTAGGTGGTACACTATCTATATCACCACAAGTAGAGAAGTATATGGTACTCACAATAACAATAAATGAGGTGCACAGGTTGAGCACACTTCATGAGTTTTAGTGATAGAGACCCTTAAAGTTATGAGGTGATCCCAACCCACTAGAGGCTGATGACTGTCTTGAGGAAGTGAATCAAGTTTTCTATATATTCATGACACTATCAGATCACATGGTGGTCCTGGAAGTGAACCTTCTGTAGGGATTAGTAGGAGGATTGTGGGGGTTAGTGACCTAGTCTTACAATGAGGTGAATTTGGAATGGTTAGAGTTTGAGATCCTTTTGAGAGAGGAGTTGTATCTATATAAACTAAGGGATTTATGTATCCAATAGCTTATATAGCTCTTACTGGGAAGCATAAAAGTAGATGAGTATTCATTGAGGTTTACCAATCTCTCAAGGTACTCAATGGATATGGTTTAGGATAAATTATTTTGGGGTCAGACTAGTGAATGAGAACTATGTATAGACATACGAGACAACATTCTACCTCTATTAATTCCTGCCTATACTGTGAGATTTTTTGGTTAAGATTTTCCTATCTCAGTAGAAACAGACAGTGGTTTTCGGAAGTGGGAACATAAGAGAAAATGCTTAATTAGTAGGGAGACGAATTCAATCTCAAGGACCTAGGCGTGAAAGATATTTCAGAAGGAGGTCCCAAGATAGAGGGTCTATAGTTCAAGGCTCATAGAATGGGTCCAGTTAGCCTAGGTATTGGAGGTGCTACTCATGTGACAGTAGGGGATATGTTTGATGAGATTTTTTAACCCACCGTATGACTGAAATAGATACCTTGGATGGGAATATGAAGTATAATTAGTTGTAGAAGAAGATAGGTCCATAGGATAGTGTATGTGGAAGGGGATCTAGGAGAGCAGTAGGAGGAGGTTGATGTTTTTACTTGTTACCACCACCACCACCAGGTGGTCCAAACCAAACTCACTAAACTGAAGGACATGGGGGGAAGATACATGCTATCAAGGTTTACAACCCAGAGGCTCTAGGAATGATATACGGTATGATATGATTCTTATATACCTTAGTTTAAGTACTAATAGAAAATAGTGCTTGTCATTCCTTTCTTTCCACAAATCTGGTTCAAGACATAGATATTTTGATTGAGCCCTTGGCTCAACCCTTGCATCTGGATACTCCTACTGGATATGAATCCATGATTACACACTTGTGTTGATAGTGTGGCCCAAATCTTGGAGGTGATATTTTCTGTTGGGATTTATTTGTAGCAGTAAGGAGGCCTTATGATGTCATCTTAGGTATAAAATATTTATCTATAGTTCATTCCTTGATCAATAGTTTTAGGTGGAGGATGCGGTGTGTCTACAGAGATGGGACCATGTTTTTATTTTTGTGTTAAAAGGAAACCCAGACAACATAGTACAAACTCATGAATATGAGTGTGTAGCCTATTACTCATCAGTTGGCTAGAATAACCCTTGGTGCAGTAGATGTTATGAGTTTTCATTTTACTATAGTGGTTGAGGAGTATGAGAATGTTTCTCCTGTGAATGTTCCATTCTTACCTCCCCATTGAGAGATCTACTTCTATATTAGTCTACCCCTGGAATGACCCTAATTTCTATTCTAGCATATCTAATGGATATCGTACAGCTTCATGAGATGAGGGTGTAGTTGGAGGACTTGTAAAGGAAGAGATTTGTAAGACTCGGTGCTTCTTCAGGAATCCACATTTTTTTCACAAAAAATGGTAGACATGAGCTTGTAGTTTTGTGTGAAATATTTGTTCTTAAATTAGGTGACTATGAAGAATAATTATCCTATATTGAGGATCAATGAATTATTTGATCAGTTGAGAGGGGTATGATGGTTCTCAAAGGTTTACATTAGATTAGGCTATCACTATTTGTCAGAATGGGATTTGGATATTATGAATTTTACATTTAGATACCACTATAATCAATATGTGTACTTGGTGAATATATTTGGCATGATTAATACCCTAAATGTGTTCATGGGACTCATGAACTAGATCTTTTAGACATTCTTAGGCTGGTTTGTGGTAATCTTCATCGATGATATCCTCGTATACTCAGCATCTGAGGAGGATCACATGAGACACTTTAGGATGGTTCTGGATGTAATATGAGAGAACCATATTTATATGAATCTCTTGAAGTGTTACTTCTTGGAACATGAGGCCCAATTTTTGGAACAAGTTATGTCAATGGATGGAGTGGTAGTATCCGTAGGCACAGTCAAGCCAGTGTTAGCTTGGGAGCCACCCAAGAGTGTGAGGGAGGTGCAAAGATTCCTTAGGTTGGTAGGCTATTTCTGAAGATTCATACCTAATTTCTCTAAGATATCAGCACCCCGGATAGATTTTACCTGAAATGGGAAGCCTTTTATGTGGACATAGAGGTTACATAATTCTTTTCTGGAGTTGAGGTAGAGATTTATGGGAACTCCTATCTTGAGATTTCTAGAGGAGGGTGTAAAATACCTATTATTATACGATGAATCCAGAACCATGCTTGGTTTTTTTATAATTACAATGTAGGAAGTGATTTCATATGGTTCACATTAGTTGAGAGAACATGAGCTGAACTATGCGACCCATGATTTGGAGTTAGTAGTAGTAGTCAACACACTCAATATGGGGTGACACTACCTGATGTGAGAGAAGTTTATCATCTATTTTAACCACAAGATTATCAATTATATATTCTCTGATAAGTATTTTAATTTCATATAGAGGAAATGGATAGATTTCTTCCAGGATTATGACTTTTAAATTGTCTATACTCTTAAGAAGGGGAACATGGTAGTAGAAGCTCTCAATAAGAGATCTTGTTTGCAGTTTCTGAATGAGGAATCAAAGTAGTTGTCCTTATTGAAGTTATACTTTGTGGATGGAGATGGGGAAACTTACATATAGTCAATGGTTGTTACCCCTCCACTTCTATAGTGTGTTAGGGAGTCACAGCTCTGTGATACTAACAGTGAGACCCTACATACTCAAATATCTACTAGACATGCTCCCAATGAATTTTATAAATGTGGGGGAGATAATAATTCTTTTTAGAGGAAGAAAAATGGTACCAGTGATGTTGTGGGAGTATATTATGATAGAGTATCAAATATCTCCTTTAGTAGAACTTATAAAAGTGGAAAATATGCAGCCGGACCTCCAACATCAATTTTGGTGGCCAGGGTTGAAGAAGGGTGCTGCAGAGTTTTTCTCTTGATGCCTTACATATCAGCAAGTGAAGTCTAAGCATCATGTTCCACTGGGTTTAGCTCAAAACCTGAGGTTCCAGAGTGAATGTGGGATGAGATACTGATGTACTTCACAGAAGTCTTACAACGTACATCCTAGGGGAAATTCCATTTGAGCGATCGTAGATTGAATCACTAACTTGACCCACTTCATATCTATTAATAAGAAGAGTTTAATATAGATATTGGGAGGCCTCTTCACGTATGAGATAACCCAAATCCATGGAGTTACCTTAATTATCATTTATGACTATGATTCTTGTTTCACATATCAGTTATGTAATGGATTATAGGAGGTGTTTGGGACTCAGTTACACTTGATCATGACATTTCACCCCCATACTAATGGCCATACTGAGAAGAATATTATATTTCTGGAGAACATGCTATGATATTGCACATTGGAGTTTGACTGTAGTTGTGTGGATCATCTATCTTTGGAGGATGTTTCATATAATAAAAACTACCATTCCACCATTGGTATGGAACCATTTGAGGCTTTGTACGAGCGACCATGTAGGTCCCCACTATAGCAGAATGACCTATGAGAGTCAACACTCATTATCCCATAGTTTGTGAAAGCTAAAATTGAGAATGTGTATATCATACAAGATTGGATGAGAAATTTGAAGATCTATCAGAAGTTTTATGAAAAAAATGGTATAGGAATTTTTATTTTGAGTAGGGAGACCACGTGTTCCTATGAGTTTCACCTTGAAGTTGATTATGGGGATTTGTCTAAGGTGGTAATCTTTATTAGATATATATTTTCCTTTTCTAGGTACTTCACAGAGTTATCGAGGTGGTGTACCCCTTACCTCTACCTCTATAGTTATACATGGTACATGATGTCTTCTATGTGTCATAACTGAGGATGTATGTTCATGAATCATTACATGTTATCGACTATGAAGTTCTATAAATCCCGATTGGAGATACCTTTGTCGAGTACTCAATAGAAATTGAGTATCAATATGAGAGGATCCTTTATGGGTGAATGATTCTTTTAGTTCATACCCTGTGGAAATATGAGAATCTTTAGGAATGAATATAGGAGTGGGAGGATCATATTTGTGCTCAGTACCCACATCTCTTTATGTAGCTACTTCTTTTGGATTTTCAGGACATAAAACCCCATGGTGGGTAGAATTTAGTGACTTGAATTTTCCTTGTATTATTTTTTGACTTTTTATGGATTATTTTCATGACTAGGAATTGAAATGATATTCAATTTTGAGGTTCTTTGTTCCGATAATAAATATTGGAAATATATTATATATATTAAATGGAACAAACATAAGGTTTTCCTAAAAAAGAAGAATAAATTCTAAATGGGGTCCCAAATCAAAAAATACGAAGGCACTGTTGAACACAGAATGAAGATTTTACACTAGGAAAGATAAAATTTGTCAGCATGAGGAGTTTATGAAAAATTCAACATGAGTGTAAAATTAATAAAATGAATAAAATAATTATTTTAATTTATTTTTTTTGATTCAACAACCAATCCTCTTAAAAAATATAAGGTTATCGAGGATTCCTGAGTTTATCTGATAAAACCTATAGATCCAGAGGATCTTTAGAGAGAATTGAAGGATATTCCATTGGTGGAAGATGACCGGATCAAATATTGATGACCTATGCGAGAGATAATCATAGGATCTCACCAAATATCATGATGTATCTCTATTACTCAATGGAAATTGATCTGAATCAAGTTAGGATGTTTGTTTTGATTGTATTCTTTCCCTGTTTATGATTCCAATGATCAAAATAAAATAATAAAATAAGGAATTAATTCATAGATCATGTGTATTTCAGGATGGGTTAGTTTATTTTAGGAATTGGTAGAATATCATTTTGATTATTTATTATATCTTGATTCACCAATCTAATAGAAAAAAATTGAGTTTGACATGAACATCGACCAAGGTCCATTCCTCATGATAGTTCCATGTTCTTTTCTCCATTGATTATTTTTCATAATGGGAAAATCATATAGCCCGTTGTTCGACAAATACCAAGAAAATCAATCAATGTTCACCATTTTCTTAGCACAATGATTCAATATCATAGATCCAGGCTCAGCACGATTGGATAGTGGTGCGATGAAGGAGGTGAAAATGAACCAGGCATTGTAGATACCCAGTTTTTTGTGTTATTTGGTGTTCAATGAAGAACACCATTCAAAGGAATTTTCCAAATGAATTTGATGGCTATAATATTTTTATCTATGATGACATGACTTGTTGGGACATGGTTATTGATTTTTTTGGTGAGATACATTACCAGAATGAGGGACGAAGGAGTGGAAAAAAAACGTGGTATATAGATCTATGATTTTGGAAAATTCCACAACACACGGTGTGCAATCGATGATTAAGTGGTTTGTGGGACCCTCTCAGTGGTATCTAGGGTTTCAATATAAAGATAAATATCACACGAAATGTGACCATGTCACACGATGTGTGGCACCTCCTTGATGGATTGGTCTGTAAATTAGAGGGAACACAGACATAGACATGGAGTACATGGGAATGGGCATGTCATGTACTACTACACAAACATGACCTGTCCAGAAATATGTGGGATAATCCATGTACTAGAACACATGCATAATTACATGGGAACCCACACACTATGTATTGTTACATGGACATACACATAAGCTATTTCACATGGGCTGGACTCGATGATGAAGGTACATGACATGTAATCCCACTAAAAGCCATGTAATGAAATATGTATTTGATCCCTTATCCCTTATATATTGTAAAAGTTTTGTTAGGTTTCATACCCCATATCCATTCCCTAAGGGTTAGTATGAAATCACCTCCTACACATTGAAAATAAATCTATTCAGTAATAATTCTTAGATAGAGTTGTTAGATTCCTTATGTGAGGATTAGAGTGAGATACTATATCATATTCTTTACTTAGGTGGAGTTCTTGGAATCATCATGACCAATACTACATAGGCACCGATCCTCTACATTTTAGGTTAATAGATATTGAGTTATTGGTATACCACATGGCCTTAGGTGTGATTCTTATATGTGTTTCGTATCTATTTAGAGTTCTAGAGTATACTTATAATGGTGAGACATGATGATAACTAACTCTGGGACATACATCATCAATTCTATATGACTCAAGGAGTGTGTTCTCACAGATGCTTGCTTTGTGGAACTTTCGAGCAGGAATCCTAAGTTGGTATTATGGTTGTGAATTTACATTTGAGACTATGTTTATTTGTTGAGTATATCTAGATATTCTTGTAATATGTGTTGTTGAAATATACCTATGTAGAGTTGACTATTATTATTTTTTTGTATTGTTTATGGTTTTGTGGTGTCCCACTAGGTATATTTATAATAACCCCTGTATGGGATTTTCCTCCACATATTGTTTCTTGTGTGGAAGATCAAAATTTTGACAGAGTCCTAGATAAAGTAGGACCAAACAATTATTAGTGAGACCAGATAGACTGAGGTGTTTTCCCATGGTATCATGACAATAATACCCAGTTACTTTTAGGTTGAATTTATTTTCATACACTTTCTGGTAGTCATGTATTTCCCATTTTCTTTCCTTTACTTCCTATAATACTATAGTTTTCATATTATATGTATGAATTCAAGGTTTCTTTCAGTTATTTTACATTTTATAATTGTATGGGCTTGGAAATGTGTGTGTGTGCGTACAGGTATGCAGGCTAAGGCTTCCCATGTTAGTGATATTCCTACTCGGTGCTAGTCACCAACCCCTGGCCTATTGGAGGCTGGCTTGGGGAATCTTTGCATGGGCCCATTTGGGATGAGTTGTGAAATCACCTATCATAATAATAAATTTCCAAGGACAACATAAATAATTAGACATTTTAATCTTTCACATGTTCATCATAAATACCTTGAAAGAATCTTTTGAGAACATCTGTAAAACAATTTCGGATAACAAAATACCCTTTCCATTTTAAAACCCCACTTTAAAAACTTAAATTATTATAAAAAATAGGGTTTTTTATTTGAAGAAAAATAGAATCATATAAAGGAATCAAAATAATGATTTTTGTGGTGGGAAAAGTTGTTATCATCATATTCATTAAAATAGAACATTCTTATTTTATTTTATAATAAATGTCAAAATGTTCCATATAAAATATTTAAAAATATTACTTTTAAAAAATTTTGACATTTTTTTAAAAGATTCATAAAATGTCCTTCATAATTTATTTATGCCCATATAAAAACATCCATAAAGTAATTTTAAAAATATGGACATAGAATAAAAATATTTAAAAAATAAATTTTTAAAATATTTAAAATGTTTTTTAAGTAAAGTTCAACTTACATAAAACCTTAAAATGAATCATACTCAAAATCCTTTTAAATAAATTAATTTTTTTAAAACATGACCTTAAATATGCACTGAATAATAAATAATAATTTTTTTAAACCATTTATAAGAAGATGGACATGGAAGATGTTGAGTAAATAAGGTTTTTCTTATGACTTTTCCATTACTTCATACTTGGGGGAGATTGTTGAGTCATTAAGGATTCCTTATGTCTTTTCCATTCCTTCTTGTTTTGAAAATCATAAACACCTTATCTCATGGAAAATTTCATTTTATCCTGTGTTTTACTTCTATAAGGAAAAAATTCCTTCCCCAAGGAAATTTATCCTTACCATGTTTTCATTGTTCATATCATAATTTTTCTAAGTATAAAATTTGGTTTGAAACCAAAACCTCAGAATCCTATAATTACCTAGATATGAAGCATTCTGTTTTAGGATTCGAATTCTGATTATAAAATCTGGATACGAACTCTTCTGAGTTCTGAATCTGAATTCGGAATACGAATTATGGATATGAACTCTTCTGAGTTCTGACTCCAAATTCTGAATACGAATTCTGGTTATGAACTTTTCCGAGTTCTGACTCCAAGTTCTGACTCCGAGTTCTCTGAATACAGACTCTGAACTCTTATAAGTTCTGACTCTAAATTCTCATGATCTCTGACTCCGAACATTGTATGTTCTGATTCTGAAGTCTTGAGAATCCAGATTCCGAATTTCCATGAAATTCAGACTCCATAATTCTATAGAGTTCAGGTTCCAAATCCCTAAAAAAAAGAATCTGAATATCCTTTTATTATAGACTCTAAATTCCTTTTTGGTTAGAATCTGATCTTTCATATTCTTTTATTCTGTATATTGGATTTTAGTCATATTACCATACTTTTTCTTACACTTGATTTGTTATAAAACAATTTCGTGCTTTCAGTTACTCATTAACTATTGTTTGAGTTACACGTGTACAGGTCCCTCTGAAATTCAAGGAAAAATATGACCATTGGAGGAGGGAGCTGACTTTTGAAGCCGTGCCTATAAATTGGAGCTCCTTTGAACGAGCTCATAACTTTTGACTATTCTATGACCCTAGAGATGCCATGCTGTTGAAGTTATTTATAGAGAGAGAGAGAGAGACTCTCATTACTTTGTGCATACTGAACTTCTTGTTCAGATTTGCTTAGTGCGACTCCGATTGTTGCTGTGTACAATCAAGGGCTTCCGGGGATAGGAAAACAGAGGTGCCGACTACCTTGAAGTTGAGGGCTTGCGAGGATAACAAGAAAGGCTCTGATCTTCGTATCGGGGGCCTACCCTGGTGTGGGAAAGACATACTTTCTTGAAATTATAAATCAAGGGACCTTTATCCAAGGTTGTTGGATACCCTTATCTTTGGGTTAAAATATTTTCTACCCGTTACTTGTTTTGTTACAAGTTTTTCCGCTGCATTTTTATTGCTGAGGAAAGTATTACTATCTTATACTTTCTTATACTTTTACTCTGATTTATTTAGATTCTATATGCTTTAAGGTAGAATCTTTATCTTCGTAAACTTTTATTAAGTTTAATTTCTGGAATCATCTTTTTGGAATCACTTTCTCAGAATCATATTTCCGTAATCAAGCAAGTGTGTAGAACTAGAGGTCTTATGAATTACCTTATTTAACCTTGTTAAACATAACTATATTTAAAAGTTTCAAAGGAAAATTTTAAAGTATACAATTCACCCCCTCTTGTATTTTAAGCATCATTAGATTCTTTACACAATATCTCTTTTATTTCGATCCTACTTTTGGTATTATAGAGTATATCATACTCACATACCTTCTCAACAATTAGTATTATAGGAGGTTACCTTGTATCCTGAACCAATCTAACAATTGGATTCATAGTTTTGGTTCAATCTGATTTAATCTCACGATTAGATTCAGAAGAGAATTCATCTTTTTCTTTTCTCAGATTCATATTTTCAAACTCATAAGTTCAGATTCATTTTTTGCTTAGATTTACTCTTGTTCTATATTTTTCTTGCTTAAGAATATTTTCCTTGTTAACAAACCATTATTTCTAACAAGTTTGTGTGGAATGTTTTTTTAAGATGGCAGGAATCAATGTTGGTTCCATTGATAATTTCAACCCAACTAGACCACCTATTTTTGATGGAAATGAATATAAATATTGGAGAGATTGCATGAAGAATTTCATTATCAATACTAGTGTTGATAATTTTGTTATACTTATTATAGGATATAAAATTCCCGACAAAGAAGTTAGTACCTTTACCAATCAAGAAAATCATGATTATCAACTGAATTATAAGGTAAAGAATACTTTACTTTGCTCCATGACTAGAAATATATATATCCAAATTTCATCCTATGAAGTAGAAAATTGTATATGGAAGAAACTTGAAGTTACACACTTTAGAACTTCCAAAGTAATTGAAACTTGAAGATCCATGCTCAGAGATGAATATCATGATTTTAATTTTCCTTATGGGGAACCCATATGTAAGGTGAAACAAATATTCATGACAATTGTGAATAGTTTAAAATCCATGGGTGAGAAAGGGTTAGATTATAAAGCTCTTGTTGATAAGGTCATACACATCATTCCCAATGAGTTTGAATCTAAGAGGACTGCTATTAATGAGAACAGAAAGGTTACTCTGATTTCTTTAGATAAACTATTTGGAACTCTTCTTCAACATGAGACTAGAATGAAGAGAGATACAGATAATGTAAAGAAGAAGAATGGGAATTGCAATGTTGCTTTTACTACCACTTCAAACCATATTAAATCCAAGACTCCTGATAGAGTTACTAGATCTAAGTCTAAGAAGGTTATTATCCAATCCAAATCTATTGTAAGTGATTCCTAAGAGAATGAGTTAGCAAATATTTCTTAAAGAATGAACAAGATAGCTGGACAGAGGAACTTTCAATCCAGATACTAAAAGAAATAAATAAAAGACAACAAAGATTTAGAAGTTACATGTTATGAATTCAAGAGAGATGGACATATAAGACCTGATTTTCCTATGCATAAAATAAAATTAAGAAAGGAAAGGCATTCATAAAAAAACAAAAAGAAGTATTACAAGGATAAAGCTAAGAAAGTATTAAAAGATAATGATACATGGAGTACCAGTGGTGGTGACTCTTCAGATTATGAATCTTCTGGACAGAAGAATCTTGGTCTAATAGCTAGACTACCTATTGACCATCATTTCTTGATGGATAAGGTGCATAATGATGAATTAATGACCAATGTTTCTTTAAATTATAATTATAGTAATGATAAATATTATAACTCTTTGGATAAATAATCTTCTTCAGGTGAAGATTATACTTTACCTTCCTATGAATAAGTTTCTAGGTTTTCCAAACTTCTTGAGATTGAGAATTCAAAACTCATGAAAAATATTGATAAGGAAAAATCTCGGAATTCTATTCTTATTATGGAAATATCATATCTTTCAAAATATCTTGATAAGAAAATTCTTATTTTGAGAGTATTTCAAAAAATCTTGATAAAGTAAATTCTGAAAAGTATAAAATTTCTAAAGATCTAGAAAACATAATTTCTAAGAAAAATGTTTTCAAGCCTAACTCTTATTCAACATAAAATGTTTTATAAGGCAAGAACTTGGTTATCAAACTGAAATCCAAAATTTTTTCCTTGAGGAAGTGTTTTCCAACTTTACCTTAGGTAAGGAAAATTTTGATAAAATGCATTCCCAAATCCGAACTCTAAGGAATAGTTCTGGTTTTGGTTATACTGGTTCTAAACTGATTTTTAGTAACAATTATTTTGTTCCTAAAAGTGCTCCTTTTTTTACTAAGAGTCAGTGTGTTGGACACTGGGAAAAAAACTATTCCTTAAACAAAACCCAATCTTTAGGATTCTGTAAAGCATATTTTTCTAAAAAGATGTGGGTGACTAAAATTTTTTTTTCTAAGATTTCCAGATCCCAACAAGTTTGGATTCTGAAAACCTAACTTTTTATTATTTTTAAGAAAATAGAGAAGGTACCAACAACAATACTTGGTACATGGATAGTGGATGTTCCCGGCATATGACTGGTAATAAAAAATATTTTGAAAAGATTATTAAGACGAAAGGAGGAAAAATAACTTTCAGAGATAATGCTTAGGGAGAGATTATTAGTATAAGTAACATTGTTCTTCTTAGAAAAACTTTGATTTCAAATGTTTTATTTGTTAAGGGTATTAAGAACAACCTCATCAGTATAATTTAATTATGTGATGAAGGTTAACTTGTGAATTTTAGGAATGACAAGTGCTATGTGAAAAATTACAAGGAAGATTTTATTCTTTCTGGCCATAGGAAAGAGAATGTATACACAATAAACTTAGAAGACCTTAGGAGAAAAGATCTACATTATCTAAGTGAAATGGAAGATCATTCTTGGTTTTGGTATAGAAGGTTAGGACACTGTAACCTTAGGAACTTATGCAAACTTTCTAATAAAAGATTAGTTAAGGATCTACCGGATCTTAGATTTGATTCCTAAAAAGTTTGTGACCCTTGTCAATATGGAAAGAAACATAAATCAAGTTTTAAATAAATTGGTGAAGTCTCAAATACTGATGCATTATAGTTAGTGCATATGGATCTCTTTGGACCTACACAAACTGGAAGCATTGGGGGCAAGTATATTTGTTTTTGTCTTGGTTAATGATTACAATAGATTTACGTGGGTCTATTTTCTAGTAAAGAAGTCTGAAGCTTTTTCTTATTTTAAAAGTTTTAGAGCCCAAGTTAAAAATGAGAAAAACCTTCCATTGAAAACTATTCATAGTGATCATGGTGGTGAAATTCAAAATTCTGATTTTGAAACTTTTTATAGTAGAAAAGGAATTACTCATAACTTCTCAGCACCCAGAACACCTCAACAAAATGGTGTTGTTGAAAGAATAAATTTAATTCTTCAAGAGATAACTAGAACCATGTTAAGTGAGTATTATTTGGCCAAACATTTTTGGGCTGAAGCTGTAAGTACTGCCTATTATACTATAAATAATGTTTTGATTAGACATTTTCTTAATAAAACTCTTTATGAGTTACAGAATGGTAGAAAACCTAGACATTCCTAAGGTTTTTGGCTGCAAGGTTTTAATTCTGAATACTAAAGATACTCTTCATAAATTTACACCAAAATATGATGAAGGAATCTTCCTGGGCTACTCCACAACTTCTAAGTATTATAGTGTTTTCAATAAAAAAACTTTACTGTTGAAGAAACAGTACATGTCAAATTTGATGAAACTGATCCCTTTGTTTTTAAACAACCCCAACCTACATCTTCGGATGTGTTTTCAAAAACTGATTATCAACCATTTTTAGAAGATCCTTCTGACAAGGTAAATTTCCAAGAAGATATTTCTGAAGCATTTAAACCAAAATATTTTCTACCCTATGTTGATGAACAGGTATTACAAAACCCAAATCAGTTGTTTCTTAAGAATCATCCCAGTAATAGCATCATTGGTGATGTAAATCAACCTGTAAGGAATAGAAATTCCTTTAGAAATGAAGTAGAACATCTAGAATTTCTTTCCCAATTAGTACCAAAAATTACTGATGAAGCTTTAGGAGATGATGATTGGATTAAATCCATGCAAGATAAACTAAATGAATTTGAAAGAAATAAAGTCTAGAGCTTGGTTGAAAGACCTAAGGAAACTTATGTTATTAGTGTAAAATGGGTCTTCAGAAATAAGTGTGATGAAAATGGAATCATAGTTAGAAATAAAGCTAGACTAGTTTCCAATATCTATAATCAACAAGAGGGAATAGACTATGAAGAAACCTATGCTCTAGTAGCTAGAATTGAATCTATCTGTATCTTACATGCCTTTACAACATTCTTTAATTTCAAACTTTTTCAATTGGATGTGAAATGTGCTTTCCTTAAAGGTTATGTTCAAGAGGAAGTCTTTGTTGAACAACCTCTTGGTTTTGAAGATACATAACATTCTGATCTGGTTTTTAGACTTACCAATGCTTTGTATGGACTTAACAAAGCCCCTCGAGCTTGGTATGATAGTCTTATAAGATTTTTGCTTCAAAATAATTATGTTAAGGGAAATGTAGATCCAACCCTTTTTATAAAGAAATATAATAAAATGTTTTGATTGTACATATTTATGTTTATGACATTATATTTGGTTCAACTCAGCAATCCTTAACTGATTCCTTTGCAGATTTAATGAAATCTGAGTCTGAAATGAGTATGATTGGTGAGTTAACATTTTTCCTCAGTTTTCAAGTCTATCAAAAACTAGAAGGAATCTATATATCCCAACATAAGTATATTAAATATCTTCTTAAAAATTATGGATATAACAACACTAAGAGTATAAGTAATCCCATTGGTACCTCAAACACACTTGATCTTGATGGAGCTGGGAAACCAGTCGATCAAACCTCTTTTAGAGGTATGATAGGAAGTTTACTTTACTTAACAACTAGTCGTCCATAATTAATGTTTTCATTATGCTTATGTTAAAGATATCAATCTAATCCTAAGGAATCTCATTTAAAGGCAGTGAAAAGATTTTTTCGCTACTTAAATGGAACCATGGATTTATGACTCTTTTGTATATGTATAAATGATTTTGTTTTAAATTTTCTTTCAGATGATGAATTTGGTGGATGTAGAATGGATAGAAAGAGTACATCCGGAACTTGTCATTTCTTAGGAGATTCCTTCGTTTCTTGTTCATTCAAGAAGCAACACTTAGTAGCAATTTCCACTATTGAAGCTGAATATGTAGCATTTGGAAGTTGTTGTGCTCAGGTGTTGTGGATGCAACACACAATCATAGAATATGGTATGAGTTTTACCAAAACACAAATTTTTTGTGATAATAAAAGTGCCATTTCCCTTAGTAAAAACCCTACACCACTCTCGTGCAAAGCACATAGTTATCAGACATCACTTTCTTAGGGATCACAAACTAAAAGGAGATATCATTCTTCAATTCATCGGAATGCAAGATCAACTTGCTGATATTTTCACAAAATCACTACCCTTTTATATATTTGAATTCATTAAACATAAGTTAGTAATGATAACCATAAGGTAATATTCCTCATTAAATTCCTGTTGGAATTAATATTCTTACAGTAATAAACTCCTTTTCATAGGGGGAGTACATTTTCTTGTTAGTTTTCAAAAAACATTTGTAGTGAAATTTGTTTTTTGTAGGTAGTTTTGTTTTCAAAATTTTTCATAATGAAGTTTTCAGATTTTTCATAATGAAGTTTTCATATTTTTCGTATTGAAGTGTTAATATTTTTCGTAATGAAGTTTTCATATTTTTCATAATGAAGTTTTCATATTTTTCGTAATGAAGTTTTCATATATTTTGTAGTGAAGTTTTCATATTTTTCGTAATGAAGTTTTCATATTTTTCATAGTGAAGTTTTTATATTTTTCATAATGAAGTTATTCATATTTTTCATAATGAATGTTTCATATTTTTTGTAGTGAAGTTTTCATATTTTTCAAAGTGAAGTTTTCATATTTTTAAAGTTTTCATATTTTTTGTAGTAATGTTTTCATATTTTTTTCAATGAAGTTTTTTATATTTTTCATAATGAAGTTTTCATATGTTTTGAAATAAAGTTTTTCATATTTTTCATAATGAAGTTCTTCATATTTTTTTTCGTAATATAAATTTTCATAATAGATTTTTTGTAATGAAGTTTTTCATTTTCAAGTTTTTTTTCGGTATCTAATGTCCTTTAAGAATAAATTTTCTCAATACGAATAATTATCATGAAAATCTGAAAGGTATGATTCTTTTTGGAGTTTTCGTAATCACCTTTTACTTGCTGGTATTTTCTTTTGTGTTCTTTAAAATTCTCAAATTTAAGTTTTCTTAAATCCGGATGTTTTCCTTTAAAAACCTCAAAAGATTGGATCCTACCAAATTTTCCTTGCGGCTATCTTTTCAACTGTCAGATCTGATCAGAAGAAATATCATCCATTGGATTGAGTTTGGAAGTCGAACTGTCATATCAATTCCTATAAAAATAGGACCCCTGATGGTTGTCCCACACCAGTTTTTCAGAGTTTTTTCATGTCAAAGCTCTGCCACACTTAAAAAGATCATTACAGATTTTCAATGGTCTCTCAATTCCGAATGTCTGGTGAATTTCCTTCTCAAGAAATTTCTTCTTTCAAGCTGATTATGGAGTGGAAAATATACAGAGAAAGGCTAGTGCATCCAAATTTTTTCAACAAGTATGAATCTATTATTTCAAAGAATATCAAGCTTAATGGATGAGAGAGTGTATCCATATCAAAGACAGAAGCTCAGGATGTTGTGTATCTTGATCTACTTGTTGAGTTTTATGAGTCAGTTTGCTTCTTTAAGAAAGAAGGGAGAGATAAGTTCTCATTCAAGAGTTATGAAAAAACCAATTCCCTCTCATACACCAAGGATGCTAGCCTGTTTGGGTTATCCTATGAAGGGGAAGCCGAGCTCTGCTCCCACAAGCTTCTAGATGATCAAGTATGTTTTTTAAAGGTAAAATCTATGGAGTGTCTTGGACTCACAGATGTCAAGACTCCAAAAATCGCACATTTGTCTACAAACAATGAGATTCTAGAGTTATGGGTTCTAGGTTTTATCATTCCAAGAAAGGGTGATAAGGACACCCTAAAGAAAAGTGATACGTATATCTTGGACTTTTCGATAAATCTAAGGAAAATCAATCTTATGAAACTTATTCTCATTATGATAGAGAATATCAAGAATGGGAATTTGAGAGCACAAATAATCATGTATCTTGCCCTACTCTCCAAGTTGATTGTTCTATGCTTGGATTCCTTCAAGATTCCTTGCAGTTCCAAGCCGAGGAATTAAAAAGTTATGCTAGTAAGTGATGATATTTTAAAAAGAATGAATGTTGGATTTTCTAAAGACTTCGGAGAGTTTTATGATATACCAATAGAAGAAGCATAAGTTGTTCCAAAGATTGCAGAAGAGGCTAAACCGTCAAATAAAGGAGGAAAGAAAAGGAACTTGAAAGAAGTGGTAGAATAAGGAAAACTATCAGAAGCCAAAGGAACCCAATCCGCACCTCCAAGGCCTAAGAAGCATAAAGACTATCCTGATGAGGTAGTAGACAAATGGTGGGAAGAAAAAAATAATCGGAATGAAGGAGAGCCATAGTTTGGATTAGACCCTGCCGAGGCCAAGGCTCTAAAAGAGAAGACAACTGAAGTGCTTGAGAAGCAAACCAAAGAGAAGAATCTTAAAAAGAAAAATTATGAGGCCAAAATTTTCCAATCTCGTTTGAGGGACACTGAGTTAGCTTCTGAAAATATCCCAGTAACGAAATCTTTCTTGGTAGAGCCATTACCTGAGACTCTAGGGAAGAAGTTCTTGACTCTGGAAAAAGTACTTGAAAAAGTTGATAAAGAAAAGGAAGTGGTACATGAAGTACAAGAAGCTCAAAGTAGTGATGATACAACTGACCTAATAAATCAATTTGAAGACTTTAATGAGATGGAAATTGCTTCCGAAAAATTGTCTATCCGGACTTCTTAAGCCGAATCATCAAAACTTTCTACCCCTGTAAATGATGAGAAAGCTGAAGAGGAAGTGAATAAACCTTCTGAGGAAGAAATTTATACTCAAGACTTCATTCACCTTGAGGATATTGAAGAAGGAGCCGAAAATGAAAAAATCGATAAATATAGAATAGTTCACTTGTTTGAAAGTGAGCATGAGTCTCCAAATGAAGAAGCTGATCCGAAAACCAAAAAGGGAAAACAAGTTGCTGCTGATACTCCTACGAAAGCAATTTTAAGGAATAAAGAAGTCAGTGGATCTTCTAAGAGGATGCTGGTCGAGCTCGAGGAAGAACCATCACCAAGAAAAATGTCAGATTCGGAGTCATCAACTCTGGGACATGACTTTGTCATTCAATCTCTGAATATGTTTGTGGAAACCATTCCGATCTTTCCAACCATTGAATCCAGATGTCAAATGATTCAACATATCTTAAATCAAAAATAGGATTCTATATCTATGGTGATGGATAGGTGTGTAAATATTGAGACTGATTACAATAAATTTTTTATCAACGATGATGCCCATAGAAAATCCGGTAAGAAAGTTATGAGATGGTCAAAGAATTTAGTTGAAGATTTTAGAGATCTTGATGAATTTCAAGATGATGTTAATGAAGATTTTGATACTGAAGATAGAAAAATCAAGGATATCACAAATACATTTGAGGAAAATGCTAAATCTTGAGCAAAATACTCGGATTCAGGAGGTCAAGGATCTGAATGGGAAGCTAAAATATGTTGCTGAAACCTGGAAGAGAGAAAGGGATCTCCGAATCGAGATTGAAGAAAAGCTAGTAAAACAAGATGACTTGTTGAAAGCTTAGGAAGACGCTATGAAGGCTTAAGATGATAGGATCAATGACTTAGAGAAGCAATTAGAGGAGGATAACAAGGAGATAAAGAAGCTGAAAATGGTTTTGAAGAAACTCATTCCCAAGGAAAAGGAAGAAAAATGAATATGATCTTTTGTTGTATTATTCCCTTGTACAAATTTTTTCAATATTTGGCTTGATTCTCAAGAACTTCAGCAGCCTTCTCTTTTAGAGCCTTGTCCTCAGGACGGTTTAAGACAAACTGTGTCTCTCCTTCCTTCTGATTCTTTTTGTCTTCCCACTATTTTTTTACTACCTCATCCGGACAGGCTTTCTGTTTCTTAGGCTTTGGAGGTGCATATTGGGTTCCTTTGGATTCTTAGAGTTTTCCTTATTCTACCACTTCCTTAAACTTCATTTTCTTTCCTCCTTTCTTGGAAGTTTTAGCCTCTTCTTTAATCTTCAAAACAACATCTGCTTCTTATACTGGTAGATCATAAAACTATGTCGATATGAACTCTTCTGAGTTCTAACTCCGAATTCTGAATACGAAATCTGGTTACGAATTTTTCCGAGTTCTGACTTCGAGTTCTCTGAATAAAGACTCCTAACTCTTATATGTTCTGACTCCGAATTCTTATGAACATTGACTCTGAACTTTGTAAGTTCTATTTCTGAATTCTTAAGAATACAGATTCCAAATTTCCTTGAAATTCAGACTCCAGAATTCTATAGAGTTCAGGTTCTAAATACCTCGAAAACAGAATCCGATTATACTTGTATTATAGACTCCAAATTTCTTTTTGGTCAGACTCCAAACATTCATTTTTTTTCATTCTGAATATTGGATTTTAGTCATGTAACCATACTTTTTCTTATACTTGTTTTGTTATAAAACGATATCATGATTTTTGTTACTCATTAACCGTTGGTTGAGTTACACGTGTACAGGTCCCTCCGAAATTCAAGAAAAAATATGAACTTTGGAGGAGGGAGCCGACTGTTGAAGCCGTGCCTATAAATAGGTGTTCATTTGATCGAGCTCATAACTTTTGACTGTTCTATGACTCTAGAGATGACATTCTATTTATGTGATTTATAGAGAGGGATACTCTCATTGATTTGTGCGTACCGAACTACTTGTTCAGATTTGCTTAGTGTGACTCCGATTGTTGTAGTGTAAAATCGAGGGCTTCTAGGGATAGGAAGACAGAGGTGCCGACTGCATTGAAGTTGAGGGATTCCTTGCTAAGGAAGATAGAGTTGCCGACTACCTTGAAGTTGAGGGCTTGTAGGGATGGAAAGACAGAATCCGATCTTCATATCGAGGGCTTACCCTGGTGTGGGTAAGACAGATTTTCTTGAAAGTATAAATCAAGGGACCTTTATCCAAGGTTGGATACCCTTCTCTTTGGGTTAAAATATATACTACCTGTTACTTATTTTGTTACATGTTTTCCTCTGCATTTGTATTATTGAGGAAAGTATAACTATCTTATACTTCATTATACTTGTACTCTGATCTAGTTTGATTCTATACGCTTTAAGGACGAATCTTTATCTTTGTAAACTTTCATTAAGTTTAATTTCCTGAATCATCTTTTCAGAATCACTTTCTCAGAATCATATTTCTGTAATCAAGCAAGTGTGTAGAACTAGAGGTCTTGTGAATTTCCTTGTTTAACCTTGTTAAACATAACCATCTCTAAAAGTTTCAATGGATTTTTTTTAAATTATACAATTCACCCCCATCCTGTATTTTAAGCATCATTAGATACTTTACTCAGTATCTCTTTTATTTTGATCCTACATTTGGTATTATAGAGTATATCATACTCACATACCATCTCAACAGAATAAAAATAGTTGGAAGAGAAACATTAAAATAAGGGTTTTCTAAAAGACAATCCCTAACATAAAACCATAAAAAGGTTAATTTTTAAAAATATTTTAAAGAAATAAAAATATGGTTAAAAATGAACATTATAATCCATTTACTCATAAATAAAAATTTTCTTGAATCATTTTCAAGAATATGTACATGGATGGAAAAGTGTTAGAATGGAAAATTTTATAGATATTTTTTTTAAATGAAATTAATTTACATAAAACCATAAAAATATTACCCCTAAAAAAATTTAAAATAAAGTAAATTATGGTAAAAAATGACCTCTCTTAACCAATTAATTATTAAAAAAAATTCTGTGAAATGTTTAGAAGAATATGTACTTGGAAGAAAATTAGTTAGAAAGGAAACTTTAAAAGAGTTTTTTAAAAGAAAGTCCTTTACCATGAGTCCAACTCATCATGTATGTTATTTATCTTCTTGAATAATAAACGTATGTTAATTATTTACTTTCTTAATAAATTTTTTATTTTTATTAGTAATTTTATTTCTATGTTATAATCTTTTAATTAATCAATTAAATTTACATTGGTATTTTTGATGATATTCAGCTTATTTGTCCAAAAGGAATTAGGTAGGTTGAGTATGGTCAAAGTGGTCAATATTTCAACATATATAGAATAATAATAATGAAATAATTATAATTTTTTACATTAATTTCACTTTTAAAACCAATCATTAATGATATTAATGAAAAATTAACTATGTTACAATCATGAAGATAGAAGGCCGTATATACGCCTGAAGAACATTTTCATTTTTCCATCATCATTATGGAAAAAGTATGTATTATTTCATATTTATAGAATTATAATCATATAATAAATACAATATTATTTATTTCAATATTATTATATGTATCCATTATTTTATGTGGTGATGAATAATGAATCACAATACTTTGTTGCGGTGATATTCCACACATACGCATGAACAACATTATCATTTTTCAGCAAATGGAAAGATTAAAAAGTAAATTAGATATTATATTTTCAAAATTATAAATATTTCATGAATATAATATGTAAAAATTAAATTCATCATTAAAACTAGACATATGAGGAGGCAATGGAAGCCGAATTACATCAGTTCGTGAGGTGGGAGTCTGCCGTACACACAAACAGCGGTTTCGTTTCCTATTTGATGGAAGAGGATAGGGATGCATGCTATAACATTAACCCAATAATATAAATGTATATGGAATATAATTCTTTTATTATCTCATCATGTTTAAAGAAAATTAAAGAGGTATAAGAATAAACAAAACAAAAATTCTTGATTAAAAACTAAACCCCTTATTTGGGAAACCTATTAAGGTTTACTACAAAATATTTCATAGAATGGTTATATGATCAAACCTAGGCCTATAGAAAATGAGGAGGGATGCAAATAATATATTTGGGTAGGTATATTCTGAACCAATATTACTTTGATGTGTGATGAATAGAGGATATGAGGTGTCCTTTTATAAGAAGGGGGGGGGGGATTTTTCAAATTTATAAAGTATTAAATTAATATATATTAATTTTCATATTAAAATATATAAAAATGATAATATTATATTTTAAGATTATTATGAGTTGTAATAATTACATTGAACAATATTTTAAAAGTTTATGTGATTTTTCCATATTTATCTTTTTGTTTCAACCAATGTTACCCCTTTTGACAATTACCATGGTAATAATGATTTTATACTTTAAGGGTTAAGAATATTACTATAAAAGGAAAAACAAATAATAAATGGAAAATGATAGATACTATGAACCATATTAAATTTACTTAGATGAAGATACGTTTTTTAGTAATTTTAAATCATTTTATAAAACATTATTTATTATAAAATAACATTAATGTCATTTTTGGAAACATTAATTTAATTTGACTTTGAAAATAACATGAAAACAAATTAATTCAAATATATTTAATTAAAACCCATATTAAATGTTATATTAATCTAAAATAATCATGGAACACAATAATTAATGAAATTTATTTTAATTTTATTAATTTTAAAATTATTTATTTTATTTTTTAAATAATTTTATAAATAATGTGTCAGCATTGCATAAGAATTTAAGGTAATAATATAATTACTAAAAATTGTAAATAAAGTACCATAATTAAAATAATTCCATTATTATCAAAATAACCATTAATATTATGCCACACATTTTGTCCCGATTTGAACACATAAGATATTTCTAAAAGTATGAGAGTAACATTTTTTCTTTTTATTTACTTAAAATTTATTATTGGTCACATTCATGGAAAAGTGTAATATAAACAAAAAAAAATTATCTTATGGTTATAATATTCTACATAAATTCATAAAATAATATTAAACATGAAAAAGGGTGGCCTTATCACTTAGTTTTAACCTAATTTATCCCGATTTAATCTTTTAATGAGTTGACGAATGTTTACAGTTTTTACTATTCATTATGAATGAAATTAAGTTTAACTTATTACGTAATATTAATTATGATTATTAAAAATATTTAATCCATTTTAAAAATTTAAATCTTTATAATTTTTAGAAATTTAATTTATAAAAACCTTGCAAAGCATGAGAAAAATCATTTTTTAGGAAAATTCATTTTTCAAGCAATATATTGTTTAATATTAACTCTTTGACTAGAAATAATCATTTCAAAAATTAAATTCATATAAATATATATATATATATATATATAATAGATTTAATTTAAATATTTTCTTATTTGTGGTTATTTTAATTAATTAAAATTAATAAACATTATGCAATAAATTTTTAAGGAAGCTATTTTTTATACATAAAATCAAACATAACCCAAAATCCTGGAAATAAAAAATTCAAATAAATTTAATTATGTTATTATAAATAAAAATTTTCATATGTAACTTTAATACTAAATCCAAAATATAATTATACTTCTAATTTAATTGATTTATTGGAAATAAATGGCATTATTTTAAAAATCTATAATTTTCTCTAGTCATTGAAAAATCACACATTTCATAAAAATACCTAAATTTTATCCTAATTTAATTTTGATATGATAATTTCAAAATTAAGTTCACATTATCAGATAAATTTTTTAAATTTTCTTTAGATTAGTTAGAATATTTTCTCATTAAAAAATAAAAAACATTTTTGAAGAAAACATACTTTTTGAAGAATAAAATGTATTCCTTAAAAATTGATTGATTATTTTCAAATAATTTATAAATGAATTTAATTAAATGGAATATATATATATATATATTCTAAATAATTTAATCATATTCATACCCAAAACTCTAACATCTAGGTTATGATAATCATATTTAAATAATAACATTTCCTGGTTTGTTTTTGCTCGGTGCTGCATGTAATATATGATATTAAACATAGTTTTTCTTTTTAAAATGTTAGGGGTTTACATTACTGTAGTTTTTATAAAGTATTCAATGGTTGAATCCCTTTTGTGGTAATCCACACATGCTCCATGAAACTTTGAATTATGCCTTTAGATATTCGAATGTTAGTGTGGAAGAACCAAATCACTTGCTTCATTTTCTAATGATCACGAAAAGAATCCCTTCTAGTGTTGAAGGATTATTTCTAGTTATCTTAAGGACTTGAGAGGGAGTAGAGAAATTGATACAGATAATTTATATATATATTTTAGAGTTTTATCACTGATTTTTGAGTTTAATTGTTTATTTTGAGGTGTTTTTTTAATATTTAATGTTTTCATGTTCAATAGGTTATTTGGGATTTAGTTCAAAATTGAAGAAATTGTAGGTGGCTCAGGTTGTGATGTTAATTGATGTAGATAGACTATGAAATGAGGTAAACAAAGGGTTTGTGTCATAATAGAGACTAATGAGAATGAAAAATTATAAGATTAATGAGTTCATGATGTTACACTATCTTCATGGTGAAACTAAAGTGTTTTAGAGTGAAATTTAAGGCAACCATGGCAGACACCCATTGGAAATTAAGCTAGAATAGAATTCATTAAGTAATTGACCACATGAACCATCCATTTGATATCAAGATGGAAAATTTTAAAATCAAAATATGGAATGCATCAATACCATTTGAAAGTGGGACAATGTTCCCATAGCTTTTAGGCATTTCATATGTGTCGGTTAACGCATGCAGGAGGAAGTTGTTGTATGGGTCCTCACCATATATTTTTTATGGTGATTTTTCTACATCTCTATTTAAATGATGACCTTTACATAGTTCCAAACTAATGTGGGATATAATTAAATTTACAATCATGTTGTAAAAATATGAATCACTTCATGGATAGGATATAAAGTCTACGAAGTTGTGTTTTGTTGTCCACACCATGATCATGTCATTTTAATCCTCACATATTTTTGAGAAGATTAAAAGAAATATATCTTAGATAATTTCCCAAATATTTCATGATGAAATATTTAGAGTAGATTAAAATTTGAATTGTTTAAACTTTAATATGTGCAAATAATCCATGGTTTGTATCACATCTTGTTTGGGGAAGAATTGATGAAATGGATTTGGGAACTTTATTCCATGATACATCCATTTGTGATGCGACAGGTTTGATCCTGAAAAAGTTTGGAGATGATTCCATGATAATTCATGTCAATATGTCAATATTAATTCCATCAATAGTGTTTATGTATAAATATTAAAATATAACTAGAGTCTATAAGGGCATGTGAATTGTTTTAGGTTTTTCTCTTATTTTTTTGTCTCTCTGAAATAATTTGGTGTTCATATAATTCCAACACTTTTTTTGATATTTTATTTCTGAAATGAAGTAAGGTTAATTATTATTTCATTATCCTAAATTAATTTTTAAGTTATAATATCATTCAATCATCTACTAATACATTTTCTTCACATCTGATGGAATTATCTACTATTATGAACGGATAATTACTTCAAGGGGAGGGTGTAACAACCCAAAAATTTATAAATAAAATTATCTTTATGGTTGAATTAAATTTATTTTTATGTATTTTTGTTATATAAAACTCATGAAAATATTTTTTCTTATTATATCCTATCATATTTAAGAGATAGTTAATCATGTCAAACATTGATAATATATCCATTGAATGGTGATCGTATTATTAGTATAAATATAGGGTTTTGAAAAATCCAATTGAAACACACAAAGGAAAATATGGACTTAAAAAGTAGAATTGTACCTTATGAATACCATTTATTAGAGCTTAAAAGGGACATATCATAACTCGGTTTTTAACTTTAACAATCCTAATGTGAGATCCAATAACTTAAGTACAAGAAAACCTGTTTATAGGAGATGTTAAAGATCATCGAGATCATGACCCAAACCATGTATACCGAACCACCAAATGAAAGTCTCACCCTAAAAAAACTCACCCTTAGGGTTATTATGGAGTAATAAAGGGATACGTATCAAGACCTTAATAATCTGAATATGTATATTATATATGACAATTAATATATTTTCCTTTATAAATGATTTGGATTTTGATTAAATAAAACTAATTTTTTTTGGGTAATATTAAAATTCAATTAAGAAATTTATTTTGATGAATTAATGGATCTTTTAAACAAAAAATATTTTAATAGAATATTTTTATTAATTAATTTTTATTAAATATAAATGGTCATATAATTTTTATGATGTAAAATTTAATTTTTATAAGGGTTTGAAAACTGTTATAGTCAAAAAACCCACCATTTGTCAAAAAATGTTAATTTTTATTTGAAAAGTGAGTGTTAAAATATTTATTTAATTACGTGGATAGAATAAATATTATTTTTGAATAGTAACATAAATTTATCTAATTGTGAATTTTTCATAATTTTCAGATATAGTCAAACTTTTGGCTAAAAATTAAATATGGTATAGATATACGGTGTGTATTATGACATCATAATACCCCAATAAATGATTTATAAATACTATAATAGGTATCTACAACCAAATATATGTTTACAGAATACAATAATGTAATTTTAAGTATATTTAATTAATTTAACAAAGCCTTTATGAATCCTCTAAAACCAATAATATAATGTATTTTTTTAAAATCATTTCTTTAAGGGCATGACTCACTTACACCTCACTAAGGATAATATTTTAATAATTTTGGACCTCTAAATTACAAAATAATAAAAACCTATTTTATTTTTTTACTAAAAATGGGAAAAAACCATGAGAATTTTTGTTTCTTTTTTACTTTATTGTGTAGAGTCCAAAACCTTTGTTTGAAAAATAATAATGAATTAACCAATAATTTCCTATATAAACCCACCCAATATAACATTAATCTTCAGTAAAAAATATTGGATCTCATAATTACTCTTCCATTCCCTCTCTGGATTCCTCCCAAGGTTCCCAAAATCTCTTAAGAATCTCCTACCATTCTTTTGGAATCACCCTCGCAAGGTAAGGGATCTTCCAAAATCCTTTTTTTCAAGCACTTATTTTTTATGTTAGGCCTATTAATTTCCATTTTTTCCTGTTTGAATATGTTCTTTCATACTCCGTTACTATCCATTTGATTTTTGAATGATGTGATACCCCATTAACTCTCATTAATCCTCCCACAAACCTTTATATACACCCGTTACCATGCCAAAATTTAGTAAGGGATCCTCTCATCTTCCTTTTGATTCAAGTATGCTCATTACCTTATGCATTTCATCACTATTTAATAATGTTGGGATATCTTCTCATATATCCCTATTACTTACCTTATGATTAATATATGATTATGGGCCCCTTTCACCCTCATCAATCTCTCCCATGAATATTTATGTGCCACTGTTATGCTATTGAAATTTCACCACGATTTTATATGCTAAAGAAATGTGTAGTGAATACCAATACCGATTTCCTACCATGGGTGTTCACCTATATTAACCAATAATTATTTTATTTTCAGATTACATGTACTTATTCTATAATCATTAGTTGTGTAATAAAATTTTATGATAAATGATTGAATGTGGTATGATCTATATGATACACTAATGTATTTGAATGAAATGAAAGTGATGGGATCCCTCAAAATTCTATAGAATTACACTACATTGGGTAATGTTTTAGTCTCATGATACATCATGAAAGGGATTAATGAGTGAAATTAATATATCATGGTACCTTTTTCATCATTATTTCTTGGTGGTTAGACTTGACCTAGGATTATGGTTCCATATAAAAAGTTGTTTCCACATTTACCATATTTCATTTATGTTATAATGCTATGTCATGAATCATTGTTCATTTTTCTGATTCTAACCCATTTTATGTCTCATTGATACACCTATTTTCTAACATTAAATACTTTCATCACGTTATTCCATTTTATTCCCTTACTGGGCATTATATATCGCCCATTTCTTATGTATGACCCCATGTTATCTCATAAATTATAAGTACAATAGAATAATATAATAATGTTAAGGAATTTTTCAACAATGTTGAAATATATTTTGTTTTAAGTTGTTATGTAGTGCACATAATTCCTAGATATACTAGCCTTATCAATCTTCTAGGTTGTATTATGTATAATGTTATTTAGTAAATCATGAATTAATATGTAATAAAGAGTAGGGTTTCTATAGTTAGCTTGAAAGTAAAGTTTATTAATTTTGGGATTAGGATTATAAAACTATAGAGAAATAATTAGGGATAATACAAAACGTTTAGATTAAATCTCTAAATTTTGGTAAATTATAGAGTAAGTGGTTTCCAAAAAAATAATTCCTTTTATAGATACTATAAGTGTATGTGTCTCTAGAAAAGATGTACCAAGGGGTAAAACCCAAAAAACCCGCATTGGGATAGACTTGATTGGGAAATGATGCATGACAAGAGGCATTAGTGAACAACTGTTTGAAACTCTGGGGGGGTATGCTTTGGTAAATTAATAATCTCATTATGAACCATTATTATGGGAAAAAAATCCCATAAGTATCTATGTTAAGGAATAAATCATGGATAACATAGATTGATGTCTATAAATTCATAAGTTAAGGAATAAATGTCTTTTATAAGTTATCTCTTTAATATTAATGGATTCTCATTTATGTATTTAATAGTTTAAAAAATTATCTCTGTAAGATTGTTTTGGATGAAGTAAATTAGTAGAACAAGAATAAAATAGTGAAATGTTGTGTTACCTTTTATAGTTAAATGCATTCCTTCATACCAATAAAGTCTAGTAAAACTGATAAAATTCCACCACAAATCATGGAAGTAGAGTTGTTAGTGAAAATAGAAAATGGGGAAATTATTGAACCCAAAGTAAATAAATCCACCCATGTCAAAATTTATGGGTTTAACTTCTTAACAAACCTTTTTATACTCTCAATGGTGTAATTTTATGTAATTATGATAGTAGACTGTATTTATTTATATAGAGAAAAATTAAATTTCCATGATAAGGAAATCACTCTCTATATTTCAAATCATCCTACATTTATATACAAGTTCAATAAGAAGAATGCATATTATTTATCATTAAAATCACAAGCATGGAAATTATTTCCGTATAAGAAATAATATCTATATCAAATGATTTACTCTAAGGAAAATATAGTCCACAAATTTATTCCCATTGAGCGTGAATACACAGATGTGTTTATCGAAGGATTTTTAGGTATTCCTCTTCTCTGATAGGTTTCATTTTTAATCGAGCTTATACTTGGAGTTTTAATATTATCCAAGACTCTATATATAGAATAATTGATGTGGAACATAAGGATATTAATAAAAATCTACATGAGAATCTGGGTAAAGGGTTCATATGCACAAGTGCTTCACCTTGGGGTACACAATTCCTTCTCATCCAGAAGAAGGATGGGTCAATGATACTTTGTAGTGATTATCATGACCTTACTAAGATTATGATAAAATTAAGTATTCATTTTCATGAATTTATGACTTTTTTGATCTGATACATGGATACCAATACTTATCCAAGGTGGATCTTTGATCGAGGTATTATCAAGTAAGGATGAAGAATGATGATATCCCCAAGAACACTTTTCATATAAGGTATGAGCACTCTGAGTTCATGGTAATGAGATTCAAAATAACTAATTCTCTAGAAATTTTCATGGAATTTATGAATAGTTTCTTTAGAGATTACCTAAACAAATTTATAGTGGTATTTTTAGAAGATATTATAACATACTTCAAAATCAAGGAGAAGCATGAGGAGCATCTGATCACTATTCTAAAGACCTTACAAAAGGATAATATTTATGAAAAGTACAAAACATTTGAGTTCTATTTGAGGGAAGTATCATTATTATGGAATATAATGACAATAAATAGGATATCTATGGACCCTTCAAAGATAAAATCAATTGAAATATGGCCAAGGCCAACATCTATGACAGAAATCCATAGTTTCTTTGAATTATATGGGTACTATCATTGATTTTTGAGAAATTTATTGTGACTATAAAACACTATAAATAAGATAAATTAGAAGGGATTCAAGGATTTTTAGAATAATTAATTTGAATAGAGTTTCAAGGATTTGAAAAATAGGCTTATCACTACACCTGTACTTATGCTACACAAAAGTTGGGAACATTTCATGGTATGCAGTGATGCTTCGAAGAAGGTATTTGGGTGTTTTCTAGTCAATAATGATAAAGTGATAACCTATACCATATGTAAATTTAATGTTCATGAATAGAGATACCCAACACATGATCTAAAATTGGATGTAGTGATATTCACATTGAAAATCTGGTGGTATTATCTATTTGGGGAGAAATGTGAAATATAGATGGAATATAAGAGTCTCAATTACATATTCACACAGAAAGAGATGAATATGCACCAAAAAAGATGGTTAGAGATGATTAAGGACTATAATTGATAAATCCACCACCATAATGAGAAAATGAATAAAGTGGTAGACGCTATAAGTATAAAGGATCCAAATTTTTATCATTGATGATAATGAAGAATAATTTTATCTTTTTAGACTTGAAAAGGATGGACATGAGAATCATAATGGAAGGAACATCATCAATCCTTTAACATATTATTTTTCAACCATAACTTCCAGAGAGAATAAAGGATGATCAAAGATATGATGTGGGAATTCATAAAAAATTGTAAGCTATAAGAAAAGGGAAATACTTTGAGTTATAATTTAATGAAGAAGGAATTGTGATATTTGGGTCACAACTATGTGTACCATCAAATATTGAGTTAAAGAAGGAACTGTTGGATGATGCACATAGCTCAACCGTATCCATCCATCCAGGGAGTAAACATATGTACTGATATTTCAAAAATCACTATTTGTGGAAAAATATAAAGTATGAGGTCACAAAATAAACATCAAGGATTCCTGTTTATTATCATGTGAAGGATGAAAGGAAAAAACCCAAGGGGATAATGACACAATTATACATAACTACCTGGAAGTGGGAAAATATAACTACATAATTTTTATTGGTCTTCTAAAGAAATCTAGAAGAAATAATGTTATATCGGTTTTTGTGGATCATATCACAAAAACTACACACTTTATTGTAATTTGAGAGGAATTCTCACTTGATCTACTTACAAGGATATACATTATAGAAGTAGTGGGGTTTCATGTAACACCACTATTGACTATATTTTATTGAGATCCAAGATTTACCTGCTTGGTTGGGAAGTGTCTCTAAAATTCCCTAAATACTGAGTTGAACTTCTTCAGGGATTATCAACTTCAAAATGATATCCAATCTGAGAAGACCATTGATACACTTGATAAAATTTTTATATCATGATCAAATGACTTTAAAGGAGGTTGAGATCAACATCTTCTTCTGCTTAAGTTCTTTTACAATAATATTTTCCACTCAATAATTCAAATGGATTCATATGATGAACTTTATGGTAAGAGGTGTAGAACACCTTGTTAATGGGATGATGTTAGGGAATACAAATTTTTAGGTCATGAAATGGTGAGGAAATTGTTGAAAAGTTAAAAACCATTAATTATCACTTCAAGGATAATCAATGTCTACAAAAGATCTATGAAAAAAATCTTCAATGAGACCTAGAGTTTATGTTTTGAGATAAGGTATTCATCCTCATATCTCTATGGAATAATTTCAAGAGATTTAGGGAAGGAGGGAAAGCTGATCCCATGATAAATTAGTCCCTTTGAGATCCTTGATCGCATTGGCATGACGACCTATTGAATTGAACTCCCAACTTACCTATCTCAAGTAAATGAAGTGTTCCATATACCACTCTTCAAGAAGTATATAACAGACCCCTCACATGTACTCAATCAAGAGGCGGTACCTTTGGAGAATGATCTTTCATATGAGTTGCCGCCAGTGAATATATTATATTATAAAGACAAACCTCTACAATATAAGACAATGCACCTGGAAAAGTGTTATGGAGAAACAAATTTTTTGAAAAAATTACATGGGAAAAGGATGAAGGGGTGAAACATAGTTACCCTAATATGTTTTATTCTCTATAATAAAACTTTCAAGGGAGAAATTTCTAAAGGGGGATGATTGTAATGATAAGAACTTTTATAAATAAAAATCCCTTTGTGGATGAACCAAATGTCTTATTATTTATTTTTTATACAAAACTCATGCACTTATTTCCTTTTATTATATCCTATAATATTTAAAATACTTTTAAGAATATTAACTATTGATAATATATCCATTGAATAGTCATCATATGATTAGTATAAATAAAGGGTTTTGATAAATCCAATTGACACTCAAAAAGTAAGTGATAGTCTCGACGAGTATGATCATACCCTACAAAGCCCATTTGTCAAAGCTTCCAAGGTTGATAACATCATATGTATTTTCTTTTTACCAATACCAATATGATATCTAAAAACTTAAGTATGAGTGAAACCATTTATGGTAGAATCTCAAGCTCATTGACATCATGGACCAAACCATGTACATCAAACCACCCCATTAAAGTATCACTACCACACACCTTACGCTTAAAGAATTTTCTAGTTTAATAAAGGGATATATATAAGGAACCGAATAATATGAATATGTATATTTTATAGAATAATAAATATATTTTCATTTTATTATTTTTACTTTATAAATGATATTGATTTTGATACAATAAAAAAAATTGTATTTTTAGGTAATATTCAAATTCAATTAAAGAATTTATTTGGATGAATTAATAGATAATTGAAAATAATATTATATTGATAATATACTATTATTGAATAATTTTTATTAAATATAAATTATCATATATTTTTTATGATATTAAAGTTAATTTTTATAACAGGTTAAAAACTTTTATTGTCAAAAAACCCCTCATTTCTTTGTAAATCTCAATTCTTATTTGAAAATTTAAAATTAACAGAATCAAAAAAATATTTTTGATAAAATAAATATTATTTTTTGAATCTTAATGTTGAAATTATCTAATGAATATTTTTTCATAATTTTATGAGATGGTTTAATTTTCAGGTAAAAATTTAATACAGTATAAATATACAATGTGTATTATGAAATCATAATACCTAAAAAAGTTATGTAATAAATAATATAAATTTTATCCATAAAAAAATGTATGTTTAGCCTTTAAAATAATTTAATTTTAAATTTAATTAATTCATTATATAATTTTTTTAAGAATCCATAAAAACCTATAATATATTTTAAGGTTTTAAAATCATTCATTTAAGGACATGAATCACTTCCGCATCATCAAAGGAAATGTTTAAATAGTTAGAAACTTGATCTTATACAATAACAAAAAAACCCTATTTTATATAAATTATGGTCAAAAACCATTATAAATTTTGTGGTTTTTGGTTATTTTATTGTACAGGGTCCAAAACCTAACTTTGAGAAATTATAAATAATCCCCCACTCATTTATAATATAAACCCACCCAAGATACCATTTATCTTCACTTAAAAATATTGGATCATATCCTTACTCTATCCTACTAGTCTAGAGTCCTTTAAAGGTTCCCAAAATATCTCAATAATCTCCTCCCAAGCTTTTGAAATCACCCTCTCAAAGTATGGGATCTCCTACTCTACTTTTTGTTCAAGAACATATTTTATGTTATGACTCTTAATTTAAATTTTTTCATGTTGGGATATATTCTCCCATATCACCATTAGTTTAAATTTTATTTCTAAATGATGATATACCCCTTTCACTATAATTAATATCTCCCATGAACCTTTATGTACACCAGTTACCGTTCCAAAATTTTGTAAGGGATCAATTCTTTTTCCTATTTATTCAAGTATCTTCATTACATCATTCATTTTATCTTAATTTAATAGTATTGGAATATGTTATTAAATATACCCTTACTAAATTTACTTCTTATAAATGATAAGATACCCCATTCAGTCTCATCAATCCCTCCCATGAGTATTTATGTTCCCTCATTATGCTATCTAAATTTCACTACAATTTCCCCTGCCAAAAAAACGTGTAGTGAATAAACATACAAATTTCTTATAAAGGATGTTAAAATTTATGACCCTATACTTATTTAATTTGGTAATTAAATTTATGTATTCCACACACCTTTATTTTTGAATAAAATGTGATGATAAATGATTCCATGTTTTTTGATCTATGTGGCACACTTATGCATGTGAATGAAATGAATGTGACAGGTGTGCCTGAAATTTTATAGTGGTTAAATGAATTGGGAAATGATTTAGTTTCATGGGTCATTATGATATGGATTAGGGATAGAACCTAATCAATCATAGGAAATTTTACATCATCATTTATTGGCTATTATCCTTTACTTATGTTTATGATTCCATGTTTAAAGTTATTTCCAAAGTTTTCTTGTTTTCTTTACGTTATCATGCTATATCATGATATATCATGCCTCATTGTTCATGTTTATCATTGTCAACCATTTTAAGTCTCACTGATATGTCTATTGTATAACATGTAATACTTTCTTCATGTTTTTCCATGTTTATTCCCTTACTAGGTTTTATAGATCACCCATTTCATATATATATATATATCCCTCGGTTATCCCATGGAGTTTTAAATAAGATTTAATAATATGAGCATGTTAAGGAAGTTTTGAATAATTTTCATGTATTCTCTATTTTAAGTTGTTATGTAATGTACCTAATTCCCAAGTACACTAGACATATTAATCTTCTTGGTTGTATTATTTATAATCTTATATAATAAATGATGAATTAATGTGTAATAAAGATCTTGGTTTTCATAGAGGGATTTAGTGAAAAATGATAAGTGTATTAGTGGATCATTAATCTAAATCATGCTAAATCATTTTGGTCACAAATTGGTCTTGTAATGTAATCTAAAGAACATATTCTTACATAAATCTAACCAAGAAAATTGTAATGGGAATAAATCCAAATCAAATGAGTGAATCAGGTTATGAACAATAACTCATATGTATCTTCAAATTTAACAGTCAAGACTACTGAATCTAGGATAGTGTAATTATTTTGACAAAAGTATTTTTAGTATCTTAGGTATAATTAATTTTTTTAACATTATTGGTCAATGTTTATTGAATGAATTTGTGAATTGTATTTGGTCCATTCCATGGTTAGAAGAGGATATAGTTTCCATTGTGAAATCCATTAAAATTGATCCCAATAATCTGTATTAATTAATTTCTTTTTTACTTTAGATAATAAAGTTTTTAAATAGTTTTATCAAAACATTTTTTGATTAGTCAATATAAAAATTGACTAGTTCCAAAGGCTCACATTTTAGACTCATTTTGGGATGATCCCATAATTACACTATATAATATTTTATTATTATTAGATAGTTAATAACAATTTATAAAATTTTAAATTAGGTTACCAATAAATAAGCAGTGATACTCCATGGTCAATCAATTTTTGGAACAATTTCTAGGGAGTATTGGTGACAATTAATGTTTATAAATTTAGTTTATTAACTCATTTTATCTTCCCCTCATTTATATTTTTCTTTTTTGTTATTTTTACTTGAATGGGTGTTTTTTATATTTACATGAATTATAGTGAATGAGAAGGACTTCAACTACTTTTTATATGAGGTTAGATGACCAAGATTCACTCGAGTACAACCCCTAGAATGAGAGAACTATGTTTACATGACACCGATTAACCATAGAAAGTAACTAAAACCCTAATTCACCTGAATGTTTTAATGATCAGTTTTTCAACATGGAATAAAATAACAGGAGGTTGATGATGAATTTGAATTATATAATTTCAGTGTATAGTCTACCTTCCAACAATGGTTCCACCAGGAGTATCATTTGACATCCCATTCAAGAGAACACATTTGAGATCAAACCTTTCCTTATCCAGTTGATTCTAAACATGAGGCAATTTAGTGGGATATAAAGTGAAGAATCACACATAAATATTTCAGTTTTTTATCAATCTTTGATACCTTTAGAGATAATTTAGTTACATCAGATCCGATTATGTTATATACATTCCCATTCTAATTATAGGACTATGATAATGACTAGATGAGAAACCATTCTCTAGGGAAAATTAACACATGGGATGATTTGACAAATAAGTTTATCAATAAGTTATTACCACCTACATATACATAGAATTAAATAGATAAATCTAAAACCTTTCCCAATTTGATGGAAAATATGTTGGGAAGGAATGATAAATATTTAAGGAACGAATAAAGAAATTTACACACCATGAATGAATTTTTCCCCCAAATATAGAGATTATATTATGGATAGAATATTATATAATGAGTAGTGGTTTATGCCTCAGTAGATGGAGGCTTATTAATAAAGACACTGAAGGTTGGCAGGGATATTCTATATGAGATTTTACACAAATTTGACCTTTGGAAAAGTGATCTAGAACCTTTGTGAAGAGTATTTATGAAAGATGAAGAGACTACGTGTTTAGCTTCCCATGTAGAGGACCTCAAAAAGAATCTGGATCAATTATAATTTCTACCACAATAATAACCGCCATTGGAACCAACAGTCTAAGCCTAATCTTATAAGGTGTGTGGAGGTACATATATAGATTAAGAGTAATGATCAGGATATGAAGAAAACTATCCCATGGATTTTAACTATATGATCTATAACCAAGTCCAACAGACTAGTCCATCCCAAAAAAGTACAAACTTAGGGATGGAATCAGTAGTGGTATGGCCAAAACTTCCCACATAATCAAGTAGAACCTAGGTACCCACTATTCCCCTAAGATTTGTGACTATTCTAGCCATTCCGCCCTATAATATATCAGTATAATTCACATCAATATTAGTAACAACAATAATCTCATCCATGAAAATATCCCCAAGATAAACCCCATCAATATATCCTTGATAATTTTTTCTCAACTTTTTTTCAAAAGGCATACTGGTGTATGAATAATCATGAGAATAATATGAAAACTAATGGGATTATCTCTACAACCTCAGAAATCAGTTAGGGAAAATCTACCAGATACTATAATAATGATTAGAGGGTATGTTAATCAATAAAATAGAGACACATTAATGATAGTAGTCCAAGGATTTCACCTTGATAATTAAATGATATATGGATTATAAGGATAAAAATAAGATGGAAAGACTCCCAAAAATAGTTTCAACCATGAAAATGCCCTAATATCAACCCTAAAAATATAGAATTTATAATTTTATCTAAAAATTCATTCAGAAGGAATATTAGTATATTAAGATGAAATATTATATGATTAAAAATAAATATATTAATCTCTATAACTTTGATCATTAGTTGATGCAAATCTCTCAGATAATTTGATAGAAATTACCAATTATGCTACCGAGTAACGTAAAGAGACATACATAGGAGGAGTATGAGGTTGTGACCTTGAAAATTAAATGAGATATGAAATATAAGGATAAAAATAAGGCGAAAAGTAACTCACAATAAGAAGGTAGAATTAAGGGAATGAATTAAGAAATGATTTTTTGGCTACAAATAGATTTGGACGTGTAAAAAAATCATTTTAGAGGAAGAAAGAATAAAAAAAGAAGATTTTCCACTTCAATTTGAATAAGAATAAAGGAAGAAAAATGCATATAACATGACCCATACAAACCCCCTTTTCCATTTATAGAGAATATGAGTCCACAGAAAGTGGAATATCTATATAAAAAAATATTGGTTATGCTTAAGAAGCTGTGCATCAACATTCCATTCATGGAATCCATCACTAAAATGAAATCATATGATTTTTTAAATGAATTGTTATAACACAAAATGAATATGTGGTATTTGGTAGTTATATCACTTAATAAAGAATATTTAATTGATTTACAAAGAAAAATTACACCAAAGATGAGGGAACACATCGGTTTATTTATTCTATGGACCATTAGATCATATAATTTTTGAAAGGTTCTTTGTGGTTGGGGAATATTCCTGAACTTGTTGTCGTTGAGTGTATTAAAAAGGTTGAGACTTGAGGAACTAAAGTATATGTGAGTTCCATTAAAACTAGTTGACATATTAGTAAATCACCCTATGTTATTTGGTAGGATGTTATTTTTAAGGTTAGAAGGATTATATTCCAAACTAATTTTTCAATTCTTGACATGGAGGAAGAAGGAGATATCCTGATAATTATATGGAGATCCTTCTTGAAAGTAGGTAATAAGTGATCAAAGCCACCTAAGGACAACTCGTCTTTTGAGCCAGTGAAAAAAAGTTGAATTCAACCTTGTGAAGGTGGGGAATTAAGGGGAAATTTTAGTTGATTTACATGCAACTTTCATAGATAATAAAGAAGAAGAACCAAGGGAGATATCACTAATGAATTTATAAGATTAAGAGGGGGATAAATTGATAGATCTTATTTATAAAATGGAATAATTTTTTTATCATTCTGTATAAGAACACAATGACTACAAAATCTTGGACAAGGTATAGTGGATAAAACCATTGAAAAAGGACTGCTAATCATATTTTATACCCCAAATTATCTATCAACTAGTACTATAATTGAAGTCACTGTTGAGTAAACTATGGTGTTTAATTTTTAGAGCATAATAAACACTACCAATTATCATAAACTCAAACTTTATGGGGGAACAAGAGGAGAAAATAATTTCTATTGTGACATGAATAAAACATTCAATTTCATGGGAAATTACAAATAATAAAGTGATAAAATAAAATTTCTATACCTAAATTGTTTTACTTGAATACATAACATCTATGAGCTACCAAAAATAATAGAAACTAAATCCACCCTTAAAATATGTCATGAATAAGGAGATGATGATATTATTTAATGTTGGATTTTTTTTCTCTATTATAGTTAGAAAATTGGTGGGCCCTCTTCAGGTAGTTCTTAAGAAGGGAGGAATTTTAGTGGTAATGAAAGTGAATAAACAAATCTCTAAAATAACCTTTATGGGATGGTTCCTTTTCCCTGATTATAGGATACTAAACACATCCACCTAGAAAGATCATTTTACATTACCATTCATGGACAAGATATTATAGAGGTTATCTGGGAATGAGTTCTATTTCTTTCTTAATGGATACTCATGATATAATCATATACTATTGAACCCAGTTGATGAATCAAAAGGCATATTTACTAACCCATATGGAACTATCTCCAACTATTATATGTCTTTTGGGATGTGAAATGAACTGACCACATTACAATGGTTCATTACAAACATTTGTCATGATATGAAAGATGTGATTTCAAAAATATTTATGGATTATGTTTTTATCTATGGGAGGTTATTTGATGTTTTCTTTATTAACCTTGATTTATTGTTTAAGAGGAGTGATAAAAAGTTCCAAATTCTAAATTGTGTGAAGTTATATTATATTTTATAAGGTGTAATCATCCTTGTCAAATATATTTTAAAGAAAGGAATAAATATCAGTCTAATAAAGATCAAAGTCATAAATGAACTACTATAACCCACAATGGTGAATAGGATATGAATATTTCTTAGTCACATGGGATTTTACCATCATTTGGAAAACTATTTCTCCTAGATTGTTCATTTTTTTTACCATATTTTAGTGAATGATGTACTATTCAATTTTGATGAATCTTGTTAATAATAATTTAATGATCCAAAAAGAAATTTAGTGTTTCTCCTAATCATTATAGATTTAAATTGGGGAAATTATTTGAGTTGATGTATGATGTGAGTGATTCTCCATGGGAGATATTTTATGAAATTAGATCAATCATATTTTTTACCCATCTATTATGCTATCCATATGCTCAATGAAACTCAAGTGAATTATACAACCAAAAAGAAGGAGTTTTTTTATAGTCATCTTTAATTTTTGATAAATTAATTTCTTATATTGTCTTATCTAATGTTATTATTAACACTATCCATACAACTTTCAGATATCTATTAAATAAAAATGATTATTTGCTAAGAATCATATGACAGATTCTATTTCTACAATTGATTTATTTTTTTCTTCAAATATAGAAACTTATTTTAGAATGTTTTTACTGACCATTTTTCAGGCCCTTAATTTTTGAATAATATAGAAGAATATGAGTTGGATATTATAGATGAGTTTCAAAAAGGGATGTTATTCTATGTGGATTTGAAAAATAGGTCATCATTCCCTAATATAGTAAACTATTTGGACAATGGGACATTGTTTCCTTACTTCTCTTATGAAAAAATAATTTTTTCTTAGTAGATGAACCAAAATACTTTTGGGATGAGTAATTTAGTTCAAATAGTGTATAGATAGACCTATTATAAAATGTGTACCTGAGGAAGAAGTACTAAGTGTATGAGAATTATACCATTCACCACCAACTGAGAGAAACCATGGGTATATTCATACCTTGAATAATGTAATTTTGAGTGGATTATTTTGTTTAAAACTTCATAGGGATGCTTGATAATGTGTTCTAAGTTTTTTTAATTTCTTAAGAGTTCAAAATATTGGGAAAGGAAATAAGATTGTATAGAACCCAATTATAAAGGATTAGGTTTTCGATGTTTTGGTAAATGATTTCATGGGTCCCTTTTCAAACTCTTTAAAAGAAATATATATTCTTATTGGTGTAGAATACATGTCAAATTGGATGAATGAATAAACTACAACTTTAAATATTATAAAAGTGGTAATTCAATTTTTGAAGATGAATATCTTTTCTCATTAAAAATTCCTTGATAGATCATCAAGGATTAAGGTACTAACTTCAATAACCACTTAATGAGGGTATTCCTTGAAAAATATGGTGTATAAGACAATATTATCTCCCTGATCTCCCATAAAACAATTGGAAAGTGGAACTTTTCAATTGGGAAACTGAGTGGATTTTAAAGAAGATGGAAAACTCAAACTGAAAATATTATAGTATAATGCTTGATGATGTACTTATGGTGTGCCATATAGTATTTCAAATTACCATTATAATGACTCTATTCATATTTTTTATTTAAAACTATTTAATCAACCATAGGAGTTACAACACTACTTGTATTAGGTAGTGAATAAAATGAATCTGGATTCACAATTGGTAAAAGGGAAAATTTTGTTAAAACTTGATGAGTTATAGGAGTTGAGAAGATATAATTATAAAAATTACAAGAATTATAAGTGAAATACCAAAATTAAATGAATGATCCATCTTCTATGGGACTTTTATAACTGGGGATAAAGAACTCTAGTTTAATTCATTTTTTACTTGTTTCTATTTAAATTAAAGTAATGTTGGTTGGGATCATTCCAATTGATTAAACTATTTCCACATAGAAGGATTAAAATCTAAATGGTTAATTATGTTTCCTTTAAGATTAATAGACAACAAAAGCACTATATTTGGAACCTTTAAAATAGTGATGTATCCTCTCATGGAAGTTTTATTAATATCCTAGAAGGTACATGTAGAGCTATACATTAAATAAAGTGATGAATAGGAGGCACAAAAGTATTTTTTCATGTTATATTTTTCATTATTTTAGAATAGGATAGATAATTTATTAGTTAGAGGATTTGAGAAACTATTCACAGCCTTTTCATTGGATCCTCAAAAGAATAGTTTTGGCTAAGATTAGAACCAGAAAAACTAGTCCATGTAGAAATTCATAGGATAATTTTTACACCATTACATATTTAGGGTCCAATTTATATAACATGTCTCTAAAATACACCCAAATATTCATGCTATACAGTACTAGAACCATAGAGTAACATTAAGTTATGTTAATTAATCTAGAATCTATGTCAATGTATTTTGAAGTGTATAAGATTCAATATGGTAATATATAAACACATAATGGTCATTATGGAATTATACTACCTATGTAAGGATCAATTTTCTCACTGTATAATGGTAGTCCAAGAGGATGTGGTGGATATTAAGTGAGTCACACAATGAAACTTACTAGTAAAGAGAATTAAATCTATTCCGTAATTCATCCACCTACTCATGTTGTGAAAGAGGTCCCTCACAAAATGATTTTTTATAGACAAAAATGAATTTCCAGGAATTTTAATTAATGGGCTGTAACACAAAAGAGGGAATTCAAAACACAACTTCTTCAATTGATCTAACACTCATAGTGTCTCCATAAACCATATTTTTCTTCTTTGACTACCTCTCACTATATTTTTTAATCTCCATCTTCCTTAGAGTTCCAAATACGTTTCCGCAACAACAAAAAAACTCACAACTCTTTACGAGATTTATTGTGTGTTAAGAATCATTTATTCCTTACCCTTTACTCCCAATATCTACCCTTCCTTCCATTAATTTCCTCTTCCATTCATTTTAATTTACCTAAGCTCCACATCACCATTTAATTCCTTTACAATTCCATACAAAACCCATTTCTATCTTATAAACCATTGATACCTATTAAATGGAATTCTTTAAGGATTCCATGACCAATCCATAAACTAGAAAATATTTAGCTTAGTTACATATAAAATCCTTACCCACTTCCTTCAAGAAAAAGAGAGATTGAGTCTCTTCACCTTCCCCTTAAACATCTTTTAGCACTTACTATTCATTAAAATCCTTATCTCATTCTTATTTTTGGGAGTATCACCCATATTATCACATGAATATATTTTCTTCAATTTAGGGAGTCTAAACAAATGAATCACCTTGAAAAGATATAGATAAATCTGATGAAAACCAATATGATAATGGACCTATAAATTATAAAGAATATTAAGATATAGGAGGAGTTCATAGAGGATATCTAAGACATGAACATAGTTTATATTATCTAGATATGAGAGGAAATGTTTAGGGAGATATTTATTATGTGTCTCTATATAAAAATGATGACACTGGTTTAAATTAAATCCCATCTAGGCTGGTATCACTATAGTTTCTCAGTGAAATAGTTTGGATTTGTCATGAGAATCTATAGTTATAATATCATTGAGATGGGTGAATATAATACCGTGACTATGGTTATAATATGGTAAAAAAATAGAAGTTATAGGAAGAAATATATGGTGATCATACCATAAAGAAAGACCCAAATACTACCAAGATCACACATCCATGTAGTCCTTTACAATGGATTGTGCACAACGCTCTCTCCCATGCTTGGTCATCCTAGGGATATTATCTTAGGGTGATGAGCCATATCGAGGTTATAATTATATCCATATTGATCCATGAACTAGAAATTAAAATTTCATGATAGTTTTTTCTTTACTATGAGGGTTAGGACAAGAATGCTAGAGGGACACTGATGGAAGGGAACTTCAATAAACATCTCAAAAATATATTGGAGTTTTTAGGCCTCCCTACCCCTTTCATCATTGGTCCATTTACAATTGATTGATTTTATTATTTTATTTAAGATGATACTTTTAATGAGTCTATGAATGATCTATGAGTGGGAGTGTGAGTATATTATTATTGAGAACAAGGATCATTTTTTGACCACTTTAGGATCCATGACCACCCGGGGTGAGGCCAAAATGAAGGAATATACCACTCAAGGCCATTTATTTTTACCCACACCCATGGATAAGGTGTATATTCGCTACCTAGGTTCCTATATCTAGCTCATTATCACACACATTTTGGTTCAACTTAAACATAAGGGGGTTTCCATTATCGAAGACACCAATGCACCAATTTATTCATTCTCATATGTCATCTATCCAGTAGCCTTCCCCTACTACTACACTTATAGTTTCTCCACCAGCACTGACCAATATCTCGAATGATATCATTGGACCAACATGGAAATACTACCTTCACATTATGGAGGTTATTACTGACCCAATTTACTAGAAGGAGTTTTTACTATCCCACCATCACAAAAAAAATGTGAACGACCATAATAAAGGACTGGTCATAACATTTGTTGACCTAGATTCCAGATCCATAACTAATGTTTAGATTTTAGAGTCTCTCATTGATCAGGCCACAACTTATGTTTTGAAATATTCCAAAATCCCACCAATTTCTCTTGATCAAACACCTTATATACCACACTATCCCACTCTAGATGGGATGATATATGAAACCTTGGTTTTTGGTCTTTCAGATTAGTTCACTATTAAATCTATTGATATTTTCAGTTAGATTGAGTATTTCACTTCTAATGAGCAACATACTCATGTGGATGACATTAATGGGGATCATGGGGATGGGAAACCTGAGTCTTATGATTTTCCTGCACCCCAATATTTTTCTATAATGAACTTAACTTGTGTTAAACATGTATTTATATTATCTTAAGCTTATTGTATATCTATTTAATTTTTCTTGAATGAATATATTTCCCTATTTTGTTAACCTACATTCCTTTTGGCATAATAGTATTAATATTTGTTGATCTTTCCACTTTCAAGTGTATAATTTTTTTAGGACTTTCATCCTCTTTTTTACAGTGCAATAAAGGTTTCTAAACACACCATAATCAGTTTCTATCCCACACTTCTTTATGATGGTGTATTTTCTTATTTTATTCATTTTTATGTTTCTATCATTGATTTATATATCATTATAGAAATTACACCTTGATATATAATATTGGAGAAATAATTTGAATTTTATGTGTGTATGGGTGGGATTTTAGCTAACCCAGTACCCCACTTGACTTTTTTCTTATCTTCATCGATTTAGGAGTCATTTCCTATAAAAATCATGCTATTAATTGGATTTTTTTTAAAACGATGATGGAAATAGATGTGAATGTTTTAAATAAAAATAATTGAAAAATAATTTCTTATTTACTCCTAGGTAAAATGTAGTGTGATTATTAAATTTCTTTTCTTTTATATGTTTTTACTTCCTAATGTTATTGATTGATTGAGCCATTACTTGGTACTCATGTCTGGCGTGATTGGACACATTTTTGAATTTATATTCTTGAGATGTTTTCTATTCCAATTTTATATGTTTTTCAACATTACTTGTTACTTGTGAGAAATCTAGAAATACATATCCCTACCATAACACCCCAAGATTCCACAGTATTCTTCTCTTTGAATAATACAATAGCTTGCGTTGTATGTAATTTCGAGTTCTAACACACCACATCCAACCAAACTAGTCGTTATAAATATTAATACCCAATTTTTGAAATTTTATAAATCTTATTTATCAAAATGGGCTTCTTTTTTGGATTTAGAAAATAAAAATTAGCTTAGGGTGAATTTTTGGTTTTTTTCTGAAAACTTTTAGTTTTTGATGAATAGTAAAAAACACTCCGTTATAGTTTAAAACCTAATTTTTATTTAAATAATGATTTTTTTATTTAAATTTATTTTAAGTCAAAATTGATACATAATACCTATATTATTTCAAAGTAATTAATTGAAGTCATTTTATAGTAAATTTAGACGTATAAAATTTTATCGAATTTTATAACGTCTTTTACCCACCTTCTAGAATGTTAGAAAATTTGCATAAAATGGAATTTTACTGCTTATGTGAATTGAATTTCAAAATTTTTAGAGAAACGGTTGAAATTAATAAGTAAAATGTGGTTCAATAGGATAAAAATAATTTTTGGTGAATTGTAACTTTTGAATTTTATTTACCACGATTAAAAGTAAATATGGAAATTAAAGGTAAAAATGATATTAAAATTACCCTAACACATGTATTCATTCTATTTGATTAGTGTTTTTCAACCAAATTAAACCTTATGAATAAAATATGATTCTCTTGGATCCACTTGGATTAGATCAGGGCATTTATTATAATTTTGTTAAAAGAAGAGTTAAAGGTGTTAAATTCATTTTTTAATAACTAAACCATTTTTAATATAGGGTTACACATAAGATAAATTCAACTATAAATATTCATTATAAATATAAAAGTTTTTAATACATAATGGTATTTTATTTATAAATTTTAAAAATTAAATAAATAAATTTATTTCTGACACAATTATGATGCAGTAATTACCTTATTAATGAAAGATTAAAATAATTGATATTATAAATATCCTAATAAATGTAAATTGAGACTTTTGATGCATTATAATAAATTTATAGGTTAATATGACATGTTAGGGTTGATTAAAGATTTTTTTTGGAAGTGATAAAGTTTTTATGACTTTTACAATAATAAAATACCAAATAGTGTCAAAATTGACACAAATGAGTTTTTAAAAAAATATTATATTCTTAAATGATATAATATCCCTAAAAATTTAAAGTTCTGAAAAAGGACTTAGATAAGGTTCTATATGTCAATAATGAACCACTTGGGGTTCTCTTGGCATTTTATAGTATGCTTATTAAAAATTTATTATAATAATACAAGAATAAATGGTAAATGTTAAACTGTTTAACTAAGAGTTATATCTAAAAAGATAAAGTTAATATGTTGACCTAAACCTGTCTAAAACCTATTGGTTTTGAGGTTTTCAACTCATCCCCACCTGTAATTCTAAATAAATTCTTTTGGATCCATTATAAACAAAATATTATTGTATAATAAATTAATATTTCAAGATTTTCCTAAAGTGGCCCTCACCTCTCTTATAAAAGGGTACTTACCCATCTCTCAAAATAACACCTCCAAATCCATTTATCTCAAACAAAACCTTCTCAAATGTCTTCCCAACTACCCTCACTTTAACATATAGGCCTTAATTTCACCATAAATTCAACTTAAGGAGCCTTTTTGATCAAATCAAAAGGAAGAAACCGAAGAAGAGGTAATTATTTCATCACCTCTTTCAAAGTTATTTTCTTCTTCCATAACCTTTTATTTGTTTTTTCCACACCAAAATAAAAATACAGTAACATATACATACTGGGATGTTATTATAAATATGGTACAACCATATTCATTTTTCTATCCATCCTATGAATGAAAAAGTCACCATACATGCGTACGTACGACTTACTGTCTCCATGTCGTGGTGTAGTTTGTTATTCAACACTTCATTATTTGGATGGGTATAATAATGAATATAAATGAATTAAATAACAAATATAACATTTTAATGATTCATTATATATGATATAATATCCAATTACATATTATTTCTCCATCAATAGAATGCTATTGTCACTCATACGTACGTGAGGATTACTATCTCCACGAACACGATGACATTCATTCCCCATCGTAACCATTCAAGAATAATTTTCATTTTATGATTTTAAATATTGTTTAATAACTTAATATAATTCCAGATATGAATCAATGAAATCTTATCCATAACAAACATGACTTATGTAACAAAACATATAAAGGAAAATGAATTTGTTAACACCCAAAACAATGATATTACTGAAACATTTCTAACAAAACAATATTAAAAGATCATATATGATATCATATTTATGTATTTGGTTCTTGTATAATTTAATAAAAATGATTTAAATATTATACAAGAGGTTAACGTACCCTCAACTAAGGAAAATTACAAGGTAAGGGTTAATTTTAAAATCTCTTTATTATTTGAGGTTTTTTATACGTGTGTATCTTTTGGGACCTCTTTATCATGCACATCCATGTTTCTTAAAAATGTATTTAATTTTTTTTACTATTTCCTAGAATATTGAATGAAGTATTTTATACCATTTTTTTACTTTTTATAATTTTATTGATAGTAATCTTTCCATCTTTTTCCAAAGAAGGTACTTTATGACTTTTTCAAAAAATTAAGGTAAGAATGTTTTTTAACGTATACAGTGGATAAAACTATTTTCCACCATTATAGAACCTTTGAAGTGTCCCTTAAAATATTATAAGAATATTTTCAAAATAAATTTTTTCTTTTCTAATTATGTGACTTTTAAATGATTTAAAAATATAAATAGATACTTGTCTCAAATAGTTTTGATTTTATCTATGTCAAAATCCTTTGATGGATTTTACACTTGTTTGAAGTTGATTTATTATAAAACAATATTCATATTGTATTGAAGGTTTTTTGATATGTTTGAATGTGGATGTGTTATTTTTATACCATTAATGGTTTATGGTAAAATTATTAACGTTTTGTATTCTAGTTTTAATTTGAATGTTTATTTTATGTATCAACATTTTCCTATAAGGAATGAATTGGACATAGTAAGTGACAGGTGGAGCCCTCTATAGCTCCTTGATGCATCGGTAGGTCACATTAGACAAACTTGTTTCTTAGCACAAGACCTGGAAAAATTTTTATTTGTAGTCTTGACACAAGGCCTTGAATATGTGGCTATGATGTCCAAAATTCTGCATTCCATCATTATGAAACTTTATATTGATATTAAATTTGATTATTCAACTTATATAATTTCCAAGTGATTATGTAAATAACATTATTTGATTTATCTTTTCCATATTATACTGAATTTTAAGTTTAAAAATGATGGTGTTTTAGTATTATACATTGCCTTAAATGTTTATTTTTATTAATGATATTTTCCACTATATTTTTATCCTTACTGAGCATCTAAGCTCACCCCTTCCTTATGTTTTCTTTTTCCCAGGATGTGAAGAAGTATATTATGAATAACCTGTAGGGATAGGCCAAAGTATATGAGTGTGTTTAAAGGGGACACAATGTTTTTTTCTTTATTTCATGATGTAATGTAAAACTTATGTATGTATCTAGTACATAAAAGATTACAAAACTAATTGGTCTTTCAAGACTTGATTTCTTGTGGTTATGCCATTTCTATGTAATAATGCACTGACTCTAGGTAACTAGGGTCGAGGTGTTATAGTTTGTATCAGAGGAAGTTTAGTAAAAACCTGGGAAGATAGATTTAGAAAAACTATAATTAGAGAATATTACCCAAAGATAGACTTTGAGGATTAGTATAGAAGAAATTCATAGAATTTAGGTAATGTAGAGATTTTGTGAATTTTCAAGCAATATATCCTTGTCTGGATACAAGAACGTAGAGGAAGATTTGGCATAGATGTGCCTAGGAGTGAAAAATTTGACAAGGAGTTTTGAGCTTGACCTGAGGTATCCTAGTACACAACAACAGGCCTTGCTTCACTCTTGGTTATGAAACTCCCGGGGGATATGCATAGAATAATTCACATTTTATTTACAAATAATTATGAAGGTTTTATGAGTAAATATCTCCTAAAAGAATATTTTTTTTACGATTATGGATTATATGCATAAACTATTCAATTTACGTTATTTATTTTACCTGTTTGGAATTATGTATCAAGATCCATAAAATAATCTTATGTATTCCATTTTTTAGTAATGGCACATAGTGGAAGGAATGGAAACCGTATCAATGCACATAATCCATGTAGGGATTTCCATCCTAATCAAGATAATTATAGTGGAGCTGGTGATACAACCAGTGCTGAACAACTTATAACCACACTGGGATAACTCACTCAGGTTTTGAATAATAACCTTACCCATATAGAGCAACCTAATCTACAATTCATATGATCAATGTTAGACCACTTCATGAAAAAAACCACCAACATTTAATGGGACTACAAATAAATTTGTAGGTAATCAATGGATAAGTTCCGTAGGGAAAATATTTCATGATTTGTGGAGTAGTTAAAGGGGAAAAAGTTGTCATGAAAGTTTATTACCTCACAGGAGATACAAATAAATGGTGGTCATTAATTAAAAAAAAGGAGTATGAAGAAGTATCAAATATGTAATGGATGGGGTTTAAAGATTTTTTCGTAGAGAAATACTTTCTTCATGACCATCGAGCGGATATGGAAAGATAATTTCTGAGTCTAAGACAAAATGATGATGAGAATGTCACAAAGTATGAGGTTAACTTTACAAGGTTAGCAAGGCAGACTATATTTTATATACATAATCCAAGGAGTAATATTGATCTATTATTTAATGGGAAAAACTATTTATTCGTCGAGAATTAGTCTCAAAATCCTTTTCATCACATGAATATATTGTATCATGTGTTATGAAGATATAAAAGTAATTGTCAATGTCTTATGACTTCAAAGCAAAGAAAGTGAAGAAGAGATCCACTAAACACTCTGGAAATTGAAATAAGTGGAATAAGGGAAAAGTTTAATTTCCATCCTACAGTTAATGTGGGAAGAAACACCCCGGTACTTACCTGAAGGTAATGAGTGTCTGTTAAAAGTGTGGTAGAAAAGGCTAGAAACGCGTGATTGTAAGGGAAAGAAAGAGGCTATTAATGTTGAATTCTACAATTGTAGAGAAATGGGGAATTATACAAATGAATTTCCTAAGCTTTATGGAAACTTACCCTTGAAAAGGACTAGGGAGTAAGGCCAAGATTATGCAATCACTACTGCTGAGGTTGAAGCTCCGAATGACGTGGTGATAGGTAATTTAATGGTTTAATCAAATTTATCCAATGCATTATTTAATTTGGGGTCATCAAGTTGTTTCATATTTCCCCAGTTTTCTATGAAAATTACATATTTACAATTTGATTTAACAAGGTATTTGTTAGTAAAAACTCCTAAGGGAAATATCATTGAAACACAATTTTATGAATCAGTTCCCATTAGGGTGTGTAAACGTGCTTTATCTACTGATATCATCATCAAACCTATGATTAAATTTAATATAATTCTCAATATGGATTGTATTTCAGACCATGATGCAAAAAATTATTGTAATAAGAAGGAAGTTAGAATTTTCGATGATCATAAAGAGTTCCTTATCTTTATAGTAGAAACTTCACCATATGATTCTTATCTAGATCCACCCCCAAAAGCTCTAATAAATTCAATTATTGGGGAGGAAGATAATGAAATAACTATGGGTGAGGAGAGGAATGTTCAAATAGAGAATGTACCTATTTTGAAAAAATATGTAGATTTTTTTAGAGGATTTACATGGACATCCTCCAGAATGAGAACTTGAGTTTTCCATTGATTTAATTCCTGGTCCAAGGCCCATATCAAAGACCCCTTATAGAATGGCCATAGTGGAATTAGTGGAACTAAAGAAACAACTAGAGGAAATAAGTAATAGTGGATTTATTCTCCCAAGTGCTTCTCTATGAAGATCCCCTATTCTTTTTGTTAATAAGAAACATGGATCTATGAGGTTGTTCATTGACTACAAGGAGTTCAATGATATAACAATAAATAAAAAGTATCCATTACCCCTCATTGATTATTTATTTGATAAAATTCATGAAGCTCAATATTTTTAAAATATTTACCTTCGATCAGGATATCATCAATTTTGTTTGAAGAAGGAAGACATTTTGAAAGAAAAATTTCGTACCAGGTATGGGCATTAAGAGTTTACAGTAATGCCTTTTGGATTGACTAATCCACCCTCTATCTTCAGGGATATAATGGAGTTTTCAAGGAATATATTAATTACTTTGTAGTGGTATTTATTGATGACATCTTGGTTTTTTTTAAAAGATATTAAAATCATGATAATAATATGTGCACTATTCTAAAGACTCTTAGAAGAATTGAATTATATGGGAAGTTTAGAAAGTGTGAATTATGAATTTAGGAGATTTCATCTCTTGTCCATATTGTCTCTAAGGATAGAATATCTATTGATCCTTCTAATACTATAGAAATACAAGAATGTCAAGAACCAATGAGTATAATTGAGGTATTCAGTTTTATTGGTTTAATAGGTTATTATCGGCATTTCGTCCAAGACTTTTCTTGATTGGCTAACCCATTAACCAAGCACACATGTAAAGGGGTTAAATTTGTTTGGACAAAAGAGTGTGAAGAATGTTTTTAAGAACTAAAGAGAATATTAGTCAATGTTACTATCTTGACTCTACCATTGGGGAATGATGATTTTGTTATTTATAGTGATGCTTAAAATAAATGACTTGGTTGTGACTTTATGAAGAATGATAGAGTTATTTCCTATGCATAATGATAGATAAAAATTAATGAACAAAACTATCCCACTCATTATCTTCAGTTAACAGTTGTAATTTTTTCTTTAAAGATATGGAGACACTATATCTATGGTGAAAAAATGTGAGATATATAATAATCACAAGAGTTTGATGTATATTTTCTCACAGAAAGAACTCAACATGAGTGAAAGGTGATGGATATAACTACTCAAGGATTATTATTTCACTATAAACTACCACCTGAGGAAGGAAAATAAGGTGGCAGATTCTTGGAGCATAAAGGATCACAAAGTTTTGAACAAGATGAGAGTTGAAAGGGATCATATGTTCATGGATCTAGTAAAGATAGATATGGGAATAATCATGGAAGTTGAAACGTCAATACCTTTTCAAATGGTTTCCAAACAATCATTACTATAAAGGATAAAAAGTTCTCAGACTGATGATTTGGAGTCTCAAAAGAATATTAATGTTGTGAATGATGGGATATTGATTGACTTTGTATATAGAGAGGTAATTTTGAAATTTGGGAGGTGGCTTTGTGTTCCTGATATACCTTATCTAAAAAGGGAATTGTTGGATGATGCTCATAGCTCTAATTTCTCTATACACCCTGGTTGCACTAAGATGTATAGAGATTTGAAGGAACATTTTTGGTTGGACAACATGAAGAGAGAGATTGCTGATTATATGTCAAGATATGTGGTTTATAAATAGGTGAAGGATGGAAGACAACATCCTAGTTTAGTACTGAAACCTCTTCCCATACCTGAGTGGAAATGGGATGATATTACGATGGACTTTGTCATGGGGCTAGCAAAGACTCCTAGAAAGAATGATTCAATATAGGTCATTGTTGATCATCTTACCATGTCAGCACATTTTCTTGCTATAAGAGAAGATTTACCACTTGAACATTTTGGAAGACTATATATTAATGAAGTTGAAAGACTTTATGGAGTACCTCTATCGATTGTTTCTGATCATGATTCCCATTTTACATCAAGATTTTGGAAAAGTCTTTAGAAGGCCCTGGATACTGAACTTTGTTTAAGCACTACCTACCACACTCAAACTGATGGATAACTAGAATGAACTATTCAAACCTTAGAATACATGTTGATATTTTTCTCACTTGACTTTCAAGGTATGTGAGATCAATATTTACAACTGGTAGAAGTTTCCTATAACAATAGCTTACATTCTAGTATTCAGATGGCACCATATAAAGCATTATATAGAAAGAGATGTCACTCACCAACTTTTTGGGATGATATTGGTGAAAGAAAACTCATAGGCCCATATCTTTTTGAGGAAACAATGTAAAGGTAAATATTATCCAAACCCACATCAAAACAGCTCAAAGTAGGAAAAATAGGTATGCAGATAACAAAAAGGAAGTATTTGGAATTTCAAGTAGGAGATCATGTTTTCTTGAAGGTATATCCATGGAAGGGTGTTATAAAATTAAGTTAGAAGGGTAAATAAAGTCCTAGGTATATGAGACATTTCGAAATTCTTGAACTAATTGGAGTTGTATCTTATTGTTTGACAATGCCTCCAAGTCTCCCCAAAGTTCGTGATTTGTTCCACGTATCACTATTGAGAAAATACATGCCAGTCCCAACACAAGTAATCACCTATGAATAATTAGAACTGGAACCCGATCTGTCTTATTGTGAAGATTCTATCAAGATTCTTGATACCATAGAACAAGTGTTGAGAAACCGGATGACTGGTCTGGTAAAAGATCTATGGAGAAACCATAAGATGGAAGAGGAAATGTGGGAACCCGGGGGACTTATGATGAAGAACCACCCGAATCTTTTTATGCAGTAGTGTTATAGAAATTTCAAGGAATATATTAATTTAAGGAGGGAAGAATGAAACACCCCAAGATTCCACGAAATACTTTTTTTGAATAATACAATAGTTTTCATTGTACGCAACTTCGAGTTCCAACACACCACAAACAACCAAACAAGCCGTTATGAATAGTAATACCCAATTTTTGAAATTTTATAAATTTCATTTTTCAAAATGGACTACATTTTTGGATTTGGAACATCAAAATTATCGTAGGGTGAATTTTTGGTTTCATTCTAAAAACATTCAGTTTTTGATGAATAGTGAAAAACACTCCATTTTTGTTTAAAACCTTCTTTTTATTTAAATAACTAATTAGTTTATTTAAATTTATTTTAAGTCAAAATAGATACATAATACCTATATTAGTTCAATTTAATTCATTTAAGTCAATTTATAATAAAATCAGGTGTATAAAATTTTATTGAATTTTTTAACGTCGGTTACCCAGCTTTTAGGCACGATAGCGAATTTGTATAAAATATAATTTTACCTCTTATGCAAATTAAATTTAAAAATACGAGAGACACGGCTGAAATCAGTAGGTAAAATTTGGTATAATAGGATTGAAATAATTTTTGGTGAATAGTAACTTTTGAATTTTATTTACCATAGTTAAAAGTAAATAGTGCAATTAAATGTAAAAATGATATTATAATTACCCTAAAACATGTCATAATTCTATTGGATAAGTGTTTTTCGACCAAAATAACCCTTAAGAAAAAATATGACTCTATTTGATCCACTTGGATTAGATTTAGAAATTTTTTATTATTTTATTTGAAGAAAAGTTAAAAGTGTTAAATTCAATGTTTAATAACTAATTTTTTTAATATAGGGTTATACATAAGATAAATTCAACTATACATATTTATTTGAAATATAAAAAGATATCCTACATAATTGTATTTTATTTATAATTTTTTTAGACATTAAGTAATTAAATTTATTTATGACACAATGATGATGCAATAATTACCTTATTAATGAAAGATTAAAATAATTGATATTATAAATATCCAAATAATTGCGAATTGAGACATTTGATGAATTAAACTAATTCTGTAGATTAATATTAAATGTTAGGGTTGATTAAATATTTTTTTAAGTGTTAATGTATTTCTGACTTTCACAAAAACAAAATACAAATAGTGTCAAAATTGACATAAATGAGTTTTTAAAACAAATACTATATTATTAAATGATATATTATTCCTAAAAATATAAGGTTCAACTAAAGGACTTAGATAAGTTTATATATGTCAATAATGAACCAATTTGTGTTTTCTTGGCATTTTTATAGTAACTTTATTAACTATTTATTATAATAATACAGGAATACATGGTAAACGTTAAACTGTTTAACTAACAGTTTAATATAAAAGATAAAGTTAATTTGGTGATGTAAACCTATCTAAAACCTATTGTTTGAGAGGTTTTTAAACCATCCCCACTTTATCCTCTAAATAATTCCTTTATGATCCTTTATAAATTGAATATAATTATATAATAAATTAACTTTTCAAGCTTTTCCTAAAGTGACCCTCATCTCTCTTATAAAAGGGTACTTACCCTTATCTCAAAATCACACCTCCAAAGCCATTTGTATTGAACAAAACCTGCTAAAATATCTTCCTAGATACTCTCAAATCAACCTAGAGGCCTTAATTTGATTATAAATCCAACTTAAGGATCCCTTTGATCAAATCAAATGGAATCACCCAAAGAAGAGGTAATTATTTGATCACCTCTTTCAAAGTTGTTTTTTTCTTCCACTTACTATTTCTTTATTGTTTCCATAACAAAATAATAAATCCAAAACCTCCTATGTAATGTGATATTATTATAAATATGGTACAATCATATTCATTATTCTATCCATCCTATGAATGAAAAAGTCACCATACGTGCGTACATACGGCTTACCGTCTTCGCATTGTAGTGTAGTTTGTTATTCAACACTTCATTATTTAGATGATGATAATAATGAGTATAACTGCTTTAAATAGTAACTATAACATTTTAATGATTTTGTATATATGATATACCATCCAATTACATATTATTTCACCATAAATAAAATGGTATTGTCACTCGTGCGTACGTACGGATTACCGTCTCCACGAACGAGATGTGATTCATTTCCCATCGTAACCATTCAAAAATAATATTCATTTTATGATTAAAAATAATGTTTAATAATGTAATATAATCATTGATTTGAATCAAATACATCTTATCCATAACAAACATGACTTACCTAACAAAACATATAAAGGAAAACGAATCAGTTAACACCCAAAACAATGACACTACAAAAATATTATTAACAAAGAAATAATAGAAGATCATGTATGATATAATATTTTTGCATGTGGTTCTTGTATAATTTAATAAAAATTATTTAACTATATTACATTAGGTTAATGTACCCTTGACTAAGGAAAAGTATAAGGTAAGGGTTAATTTTACAATCTATTTATTATCCGAGGTTTTTATACTTGAGTATCTACTGGGACCTCTTTATCATCCACATTCGTGTTTCTTAAAAATGTATTTCAAAACATTTTTACCATTTCCTAGAATATGGGTTAAATTCATTTATACCCTTGTTTGAATTTTTTATAAACTTTTTTGAAATGAATCTTTCCATCATTTTTCAAATAAGGTACTTTATGACCTTTTCTAAAAATTAAGGTAAGAATGTTTTTTAACATATACGGAGGGTGCAACTATTTTCATCCATTATAGAACCTTTGAATCTTCCCTTACAAGATTATAATAATATTTTCAAAATAAATGTTTTCTTTTATAATTATGTGACTTTTAAATTATTTCAAAATTGAAAGAGATATTTCTCTCAATTTTTTTGATTTCATCTTTGTCAACATCCTTTGATGGATTTTACACTTGTTTGAAGATGATTTATTATGATAAAATCTTCTATATTGTATTGAAGGTTTTGTGATATGTTTTCCTGTGGATGTTTTATTTTTATACCATTCATGTTTTAAGGTTAAAGTAATAACATTATTTATTTTATATTTAGTAATAATGTTTATGTTATGTTTTAACCTTTTCATATGAGGAATGAATTGGACTTAGTAAGTGATGGATGATTCTTTCTATAGGTCCTAGATGTATTGGTATGTCTCATGAGACAAACTTGTGTATTTTAACAAGGCCTAGAAAAAATTTTAATTTTAGTCTTGGCATGATTACTTGACTATGTGTTTATGATTTCCAATATTATGCATTCCATTATTATGAAATTAGCTATTGATATGACATGTGATTATTCAACTAGTAGAATATACATGTGAATAAGTAAATGGAATTATTTTATTTATCTTTACCATATCATGCTGAAGTTTATGTTTAAAAAGGATTGTGTTTTAGTCTTGTACATTTAATTAAATGTTTTTTCTTATTTATGATAGTTTCCACTATATTGTTATCATTACTAAGCATCTGAGCTCACCCCTTTCTTATGTTTTCATTTTCCCAGGATGTGAAGGAGTATATTATGCTTAACCTGTAGGTATAGGCCAGTGGATATGAGTGTGTTAAAAGGGGACACCATTTTATTTTTCTTTATTTCATGATGTAATATAAAACTTATGTATGTATCTAGTACTTCCTAGGATACTAAACTAATAGGCCTTTTAATACTTGATCTCTTGTGATCATGCCAATGTTATATAATAATGCACAAAATCTGGGTAACTAGGGTAGAGAAGTTACAACTACCATAAATTTCTTGATAATCTTACCAAAACATGATGATTTTTAAATACATTTAAATTATTAATGCCAATGATTGAATTGTTTGAGGCCATGTGACCTTGAGGCCTAACCTATATTTAATTATTATGAAACCCATAAAAACCATAGAATACCTTAATTAGAATCCACATTATAAGAATATATTTCCTTCATACCCTTATTTATTTATGTATAATAGAGATATCATTCATTTGAGGTTTAAAAGGAGATTTGGTTGTTTTTAAAGAGCTATTGAAATTATTGTGTCAAAATAAAAAATGTGGGGTTGTTATTTAGGTTATATAAGATGAAAGGTTCAAAACTATTGGTGACTGTGATTATAGTGCATCCAATAAATTTTGAAAATAAAATTAAAGATGTAAAAGAAAAATGAAAAAATAGAATAATGATAAAAAAGAGAAAAGAGGAAAAATTTGGTATGTCAGATACATAGGATTATCCTATTTCTAAAAGCACCTTCCAAATTATTGTATAAACTATTACAATTAGTGTTAGTAAGAGATTGATTATGGAGATTGTGGTGTTAGTTTTTTTTTACCTCAAATGGAATGATACCTTGTTTTTACACATATTCCTCAAAAAATAGGGGAAAAATATGAGAGACAAGGAGAATTATTATCACTCTATTGAAATTTTAAATGTGTTTATCTGTTGAAAATTGGGGAGGGATGTGTGGGATATTTTTTAAATAATGGTATTAGAAGGAGCTGTTAATTTAATTTAGATCACTTGAATATTATGAATTATTATGTAATAATTTAACCATTATTTTCCATCACCTAATTTTAATTTTTATTTCATGATACACCAACCATTATCCTCAGATTTATTAGAACCAAAATGAAAAATTCCTCATGATATATGTGTTTTTATTTATAATTATAGGTGTAAGTATCTTATAAGATTACAAATAATCTATTTACACTTGATATTAAGAATAACTCCTATTTAAAAGGATCTTGAATTATAACCATTGATATTTTGGAAAGGTAAATTACAATGTGGACATGGTTGATAAGGAATGGTTGAGAGAAAAGTGATAGAGGGAAGGGGGATTAGAATTGATGTCTAATTATGAATCATGAAAAATTTACTGGGGGGATGATTTATTGATATTTGATGTTGTTTAAGTAATATCTTTGTTCTTTTGAAATATTTTGATTTCATTTTACAATTTTTGATGATTACTTACCTTTGTAATAATCTTTGACATTCTCATTGTTTGATGATAAGAAATTATTCATGTGTAGGGGAATTTCATAGTGATAATTCATTCACATGTTTTCATGTTTTTATCTATGATTTTTGAGTTTATTTGTGTATTTTGTTTAATATTTCAATTTTTGAGGTTCTATAGGTTTTCTAGACATTGGTTCATATTTATAGAAATTGAATGTGGTTTGCACCATGATGAATCTGGGTGCTTCCAGAATGGTTATAGACATCATAATAACTAATTTAATTAGAGGTTTTGTTCCATAATAGATACAAATAAGAAATATAAGTTGAAATATTACTGTGTTTTAGATAAAACACTATCTTCTTGGAATGACTAAAGAGTTTTAAAGTGAAAATTAATCCAATCATGGAAAAATACCATAGAAGATCAGGCAATATAAAATATGAACAATCATTTACCACAATCACTAGCTAAGTGGAATCCGAAATTGGTAGTGCATAAGTACAACTTGGAATGATTAATCACCAGTTTCATGTGGGATAAATCACTTTATGTATGTCATCACTACAAACGCAAGGGTTAACATATGTGGGATGAAGTTGTGGCATGGGTTAGTACCACATGTCATTTTTGATGTAATAATTCCATGTATTAATATTAAACAAATACGTTTCTTGAGGTACACACAATTTGGTATAGAAAAGAATTACCCATCCTGAAATGAAGATATGAATCATTCCATGATCAATATATAAAGTATGTGAAGATATGTTTTGTTGTTCACACCATGATTATATCATTTAGGACATGATTTATTTTTTAAAATATTCAATGGAGGAAATCCAACCTAATTTCCCTAAGATTTCATGTCACAACATTTAAGGGATATTCAAGTTTGAATTGAGGAAAATCTATCCAAACCTTTATGCCTTGGTTATAATCATGACTTATTTGAGGTAGAACTAAAAAAAAGGGATACAAGTACTTCATTCTACGACACATCTATTCATTACACGACATGTTCGATCTTGAAAAATTCTGGATATTATTTATTTATGATTCTTACTAGAAAATCACTATTTATTCCATGAATGATGTTTAAGAATAAATTTAAAACTCTTCCAATAGTTTAGAGGGGTATAAAATCATTTTAGTTTTTCCTCTACTTTTTTTTCTGTCTTTAATACTTTTCGGGGGTTTCATGATTCTAAGAATTTATTTTTGAGATTTTTGTTCTTAATTAAACTAAAATTAATTATTCATCCATTATTATGGAACCAGTTTCATGTTATTATTTCATTCAATAATCTCATAATACATTTTCTTAACATATGATATTTTACTTTTATATTATGCATGGATAATTACTTTTAGGGTAAGGGATCGAGAGTAAAAGGATGTGTGTGTTAATAGATCATTAATATTTATCATGGTATTTTTTTGTGGTTAGGAATTATTATTTTTTAATTAATTTAAATTAAATCATTTTATATTAATCTAACCCAGAGAATTGTAGGTGGGAATCTAAATTAATTTTGTTAATTGGGTTAAAACCAGTAACTCATATTTATCTTTCATATTGAGAGTTGATTATAATGCATTTAATATAGTGATTATATTAGGATTAAAGGATTTTAATAGCTTAAGTAAAATAACCCATTTTAGCATAAGAGGTTAACATTCATTGAAAAACTTTTTGTCTAACAGGTTTTCCAATCCATGGTTAAGATAGGTGATATTTTCCTTTGTGAAATCCTTTTAAATTTATCCCAAGACTATGTTTAAATTAATTTGTTTTACATTAAATAATATTTTTAAAATAGTTTGATACAACCCTTTATGATTGAGTAATAATTTCAATTGACCAACTTTGAAGGATCAATTTTTAGCCTCTTAATGGGAAAATCTCATTCTTCCACTATCTTCTCTTTTGTAGTTACTAGGGGATCAATCACTATTTATAAATTTCTAAATTAGCTTACCTATGAGGAAGTAGGGATGATCCCTGAGTTATCAAGGATCTACGATCTTTGTTATTGAGATAATTTTAGAGGAATTTCTCTCTAGGGATCTAGACAATTCTTAATAGGAAAAAATTTGTGCACAACAAATCCATCAACTCGAAATAATATAACCATGATTAAATACATAGGTCATAGTTTGATTTATTATATAAAAGAATTTAACCATTATCTTACTTCTCACCACACCCCACATTTAATTATAATAATACTATAATTATTAATTTAGAATGCATTAAACTCATGTATATTTAAAAATCATTTCTTTCATACCATTAACTTGGCCCATTAATCCTAAACATTTATTGAAACTTTAATAATAAATATTTATTTTAATAAATAAATATAAAAATATTACTTATTAAATATACATTTATGAGATCAAAATTACAGGAATAATAACTATTCCTTGGAACATGAGAATAATATTTATTCTAATATTAAATTCATGTAGAATATAACTAAGATTCTGGATACACATAGCGTGTCACCCTCAAGGAATCTTTCCAAATTACATTGGGATAACTAGAGAAAATTACAAGACTAATGTCTAGAAATATATCATGAAACACATATATAAATATGTTAATGTCTCAATTACAATTACCTCTTACAAATTGTCACTATATAATAAAATACCTTTGTCAAAATATCTCACATGTAGGTTGTATTACAATTGACATCAATCTATATACTTGATATATCTTTATTTGAATTTTATAAAATTAATTCAATGATAAATAAACCTTAGAATTAGAATTAATTTGGGATTTACATTATAATAAAAGGGGCTAAGATATTATCTTCTATTAACTTGGGATGGGGAAAATACTTTCTTGACTTATTCATTATTTTCATATCATTCGTGACACACCAAATGTATCTTTCCTCATGAGGAGAATATTTGATTATAGTTTTCATTATAACATACATGAATAATGATATGCATTAATAATTTTCTAAATTATACGGGATAATACACACATCCCTATATAAGAATATACATTGAAACATTCAACACGTGGAATTCCAAATGGAGGGACTATCCTCATAACCTCATCTCTTTGATATTAACAAGAGAGAACATCATGAGAAGAAGTATAAATGAATTATGTTCCTCCAATATATAATATCATATACTATCTATGTGATACTAAATATATTTCATTAAAAAATAGGGAATATATTTATTAACATCATCATAGAGCTTCATTTTTCTCATCATTGTTGTGAATTTATATAACATTTTAATGCGAATGATACTCTAAAGACATTATAACATTAATGTTATGTAGAAGAACACTCATCATGCGATAAAATATATTTTTTAATATTCAATAAATTTAATATAAAGGTAATTTAAAGAAAAAATTAGTTGGTTCTAGGGAACAAAATCCAATATAATCACACTTTCACTAGATTCAACTACGAAATTTTAGTCCGCTAGCTCTCATATGATATTAATGATCTTATTTGAGATAAGTATTTAGTCAACATAAACACCACATTATACTATATGAAATGTATGCTTATTGTGACTTCACCCCATTTAGAAATATACTTTAATTAGTGATACTTTCTAAGTATATTGTTTATCCATTGATGTGACCGTAGATATTTAGTGAGATCCACTACTACAGTATTACCACAACAAAATGTGATATGGTATTTACTACTAGGAACCACATAAAAATTTAGGACAAAGTTTCATATTATTTAGCTAGGTTATAAGACATAATATAATTTTTCTCTAATTTAAAATTAGAAAAGACTAGCTTCATTGATCACTTAAGAATCACATCTTCTTCGTTAATAAAAAATTCATATCCTGATTATGATTTTAGATTATCTTGATTTTTCTAGAATCTAGAATATATATATACCTTGATTACTAGATCAGCATCTCCTCCATAAACTAAGAACATATCCCTAGTATTACACAAATTCTTTAGGATAGTCTTGACTGTCATCCAATGGAGGTCTTCTGGATTTTCTTGAAATCTTCCATCCATGATCAATGCATAAGAAACATCAAGCCTAGTACATATCATGACATACGTAAATTATCCTATCACTAATTTATAAGGAATCATGATCATTCTATGTTTTTACAATATTTCTAAGGACACATTTTCTTGAAAAACTTCATGCCATGTGATGTTGGAAACAATTCTCTCTAGGTGTTTTGTATAGAAAATCTTTTCGATATCTTTTCAATGGAAGTACAATAACTTTGTCAAAGCATCCACATTTATCTATCATTAATGATTACGATCCCATGAATGTATGATGTTTCACCAATGTAATTTATAGAGAATCATGTTTTTAAACATGTCTTAACTAAATGTAAGACCAATATCTCATTTCCCAATAGTAATATTTCCTCAACATATACTATTGGGAAAGAAAATAAACTCCCACTAAACTGATTATAGACATAGGGATCATATTAATTCTTTAAAAAACAAAATTACCTTATGAATTTATAAATGTTAATTTTTAATGATATAGATTCTTGATTATCCCATAAATGAATATTTATAAGTTTCAAACCTTATTGGAAACTTTTGGAATAAAAAACCCTTATAGCTGTGTCATATATACATATTCCATAATCTTTACATTATGTAAAGTAGTTCTAACATATATATGCTAAATATCATAATTAAGGTAATATTTTTTGAAAAATGAATTATTATGGGTTTTAGAATGGAATATGTTGAAAAGTTTTCATCATAATCTATTCTTTTATATTAATTAAACCCTTTAAACACTAGATATGTTTTATAGGAACTAACATTAATTTCCTTATAAAATTTATTCTTGAATACCCATTTTCATTCAACCGGATTTATATCTACTAGAGGATCTACCAAAACCTAAACATGGTTTTGATATATGGAACATGTTTCTAAATTCATGGATTATTTCCATCATGAAACTTATAATATGCTTATATCATTCTTATAGATAATTGGTTCATTATTATCAATTAGAAATGATCCACCATCCTTGGTGACTTGAAATCCATATCTATCTAGTCATGAAACCTCTCTAGTGATTTTACACAGTACTTGTGTCTATAGAACAACCATTTCCTTGAGGCTATATGGAATGCATTCTATTTTCAACTCATGAGTATCTTGAGCATCATATTCATCTAATTCAATCTTTCACCCACTATATCTTTTACACATGTTCTCCATATCATGGAATATGGTATGTATTTCCACCATTAATTTATTTTATAAGGTGAATTATAGATAACATAGACTTTTTTCCTTGGGATATCCTATAAAGGCACACTTCATACCTTGAGGTGATAGTTTATTGTTAGAGGTAGCCATAAAATATGTTATTTAACCCTATACATAAGTATGTGGTAATAATAATTTCATCCCATACATTAACTCATATAGATTTACGTTTACTTCTTTTGTTGGAACATGATTTTTTATATGTTTCACAATCTATAATGAATATCATCAAAAGGATAACAAAAGGCCTGCATGAGTCATCATTGACATCACTATATATGACATTGATCGATTCCTCATTTTACTCATACCATTATACTATGGTTTATAAGGATGAGCAAGTTAATATAGAATCCAAAACTCTCTTATATAGTCAATGAACTCTTGGTTGTGATATTATCCACATAGATCTGATTGATGATTCTTTCTCTTTTTTCCAAGTTGATTTTATACTTCATTCTTGAAAACCATAATTTTTTTAAATAATTCATAATTATACCATATTACGTAGACATACTAATATTTACTCATGTCATTGATAAAATTCATGAAGTATGAGTATCCACCTCTACATTCAATTGGAAAAGTTTTTCACACATTTTTGTGTACCAATTCAAGAATATCTATAGCCCTTTCACCTTTTACACTAAAAAATGTTTGATTCACTTGTCTTTTAAACAAGAATAACATCTTTGAAGTGGTTTTAATTTTAAAAAAACCAAATAAGAAACATTATGTATATTTATCATGTGATTGTAATTTACATGAACAAGTTGGTGATTCCACAAATGGGTGTGATATATTCCATGTGAACTTAATTTGTTATTTATTCACAATACTAGGTTTTCATATTCTGGTACATAAATACCATGATTAAACACATTATATATTTGTAAAAGTAGTATATTTTGTCCCAAAATGTGATTAAAAATCAAAAAATATTTAAAATGGACATAGATATAATGTTTTTGTTAACACTAGGATTGTAATAATATTTCTTGATGACCAGAACCAACACAGTCACCAATATAAGGTGGTAGTCTCCAATAGCTAAGGTAACCAATATTTCTCTATTAGAAACTCAATGATCTAAAACACATTTATAAACCTTATTAAATATACTTGGTTCCAGTATTCTGATATAGATTTTTGAAAAATAACTAGCATGTAATACCAAATTGGTAGATATAGAGATATTGTATTTGAAAACAGAATCACCTACAGGTTCCTCATGATTCTTCACCCAGGTATATCTCTTATTTCAGTGGAAATTCTGACCACATGAAATAAATTATGCATCTTATTCCTTAGAATTATTTGAGATATTTATCTTCTTGGATAGGTGGGGAATAAAATCATTTTACTTATATTGGTTTATAGGGACATTTTCCTTTTTCTTACTCTTATTCACCATAAATACTTTTACATTTTCATGCCTCAAGTATTTATCTGCTTAAAGAATATATGTAAGAAGATCCATGAGAAATTTAATCATATTTCTCAGGTTATAATTCACAATAAAACTAGATAATATCTAAAGTGGGGAATAAAGTATGATGTTGATGCACAACTCATTAGGCATTTTAAAACCCAATATTTTGAAACAATCTGGATAACTAATCATCTTTACTTCGTGAGGTTAATATGGATAACCATCCCCAAACATGCATGTAAAGAGTGATTTGGATATATCATAACTATAAAATATATAATTCTTTAAATAAAGGTCATTAAGTAGAGACATAATTGTTCAAGAATCCATGCTTTCATGAAGCTTCTAGATTGCAACGTCCTAGTTCCAAAAGCCGCCCCGAGGCGCCCCGTACCCGATTGGTCACATGGCCTCAAACACATTTCCCCTAACGCTAGAGGCTTCCAATTAGTAGTGAGGGCCTTGGGTGTGATAGTAGGGAAACTATACCCTCCTTGGTAGAGTAACACAGTGGAAGTAAAATAGATATAAAATAGAGGAAGTAGTAGAAATTTCAACAACAGTAAACAATGGAAGACTGATGAAGAAAAAACTGGAGCACATATATATGAATGATGCACGATACATATGTATTGGAAAGAATCCAAACAAGTCACAATTATGAAAGACAAAATTAAACCAAACTATAAGAAAAACAAGTAAACAACTCCTCAGCATCGCAAGCCTCAGCATGGTCCCATTCTCTCCATCTCCAAAGCAGCCAAGTACCTGAAGTAGAAGGGCACTTTCCCTTATCTATACCTACAGCAATATAATCTGTTTGGGAAAAAAAGAATGACCCAAACAAGGTGTGAGACTAAATCCCAGTATCCAATCACCAAGAGATCTGTGCCCAATAGTCAGTGAATATGTATGGCATGCAATAAGAAAAAGAAGCAGTAAACCAGGAATTACTCAACAGTAAACAATACTAAAGTTTCAAAGCATTCAAACACCACATACCAATTAAGAATATAATCACAAAAAGGTAACCGTATGAGATGTTCTCACAGCCTAATCCCCTCTGGTGCTACCTAGCAAACACAAGAAACCCTCTGGGAAGTACACAGAGTCTAAACCCTCTAGTTCAGCTTTAGCACATACTCTCTAAGGAAGAAATCACTATCAATTACCCTTATAGTCTCATATCGTTAACAAAAAGGTGCTCTGGGGAAACACTTATGTCACATTCCCCCTATGGCCTGCATCGAGGAACTAGAAACACTCCAAGGAAGCACTTACGTTAATTCCCCCTATGGTCTCATAGTGTGATAATAAACAAACACTCTGGAGAAGACCTTACGTCCATTCTCTCTATGGTCTACTACACTAGGTTATCATGGCCTAGTGTAAGTCAAATGAGCATAACAATGCAAAATAGACAAATTAAACCTCAATAACTACTTGGATAACCAGTCTATAGCATAATAAAAAGGCTGATAATAATCACTCCATCCTAACAATACTAGGCATGGGAAACAACTAAGGAAGCCTAAAAATCTAAGCAAGAATAAATGGTCATAAAAAAACATTCATGGTAAAACAATTCCAATGCATATCGATTTACCCTTATCACATTCAATTAACCTCTACTCAAGCATACAAGCATGACAGACAACTAATATAGGTAAAACCGTAAACACACAATACCCTAATCAAGGGTATTGGGCACTTTTGCACATAAAATTTAAATACTATCTATGGAAAGGCACAAAAAACTTACCTCAGTGTTTTAGGATCATTATAAGTAAAACTCAAGCCTTTAATCTCCCAAAACACCATTGATCTACAAAAATGTCTAAAAAGTTCAAAGGGAGATAACTTGAGAAAGAGGAGGAATCAGGAAATGGATCTCTAGAAGAAGGAAGAGCTTACCAATGTGATCCCAACACAATTAATAGCGGCTGAATCGGAGGACAGATGATTGATCAGGGGATTAGGGAAAGATCGCGGCTGTACAGTCTCTCTCGGATGAACTAGGCTGAGAGAGGGATGGTTTTGTCTGTCTGACGCGATCTCAGTATGTTTAATGAAAAAAATAAAGTACACAATGTGTACTTTATAAGTACATGACGTGTTATTGCCTTCACTGAACCCTGCATTAAGTGGTCCCCAGTTCACCACACATGTCCATGTGTTCGACCGTTACATTTCCAATACTCGGCTACCCGCGATAACAAGGTACACGACGTGTACTCACAAATTACACAACACGTACTTAAGAAATTTCCAGAAATTACTCTTTTTCTAAAAAACATCAGAAAAAGGAAAACATTCCTGAGAAGAGGATACGGGTTCTTACAAACTTTCCCCTTAAATAAATTTCCCCCCAAATTTCTCTATCAAGGTAGTGTAGAAGAAGAATACTCAAACATCTCCGGCCACTGTGATCGTACATCGACCTCCCTCTCACAAGTCTCATCCTGTACACTTTCGTACTGCCATAAAACTCGTACCAGAGGAATAGACTGACCATAGGGAACCTTCATACTTTAATCAACAGTCTAGATAGTATGCTCCTCAAATGAGGCATCCACCTATAACTCAACCTATTCAGGTTAAAAAACATGAGATGGGTCTGATAAGTAACGTTGCAGTTGAGAAATATAGAAGACATCATGCATAGCCCGGTACCATTGAGGTTATTGCAACCGATAGACAACCGAACCAACTCTCTCCAAAACTTCAAATGGCCTAACGTACCTCAATGAAATATTACCCTTTCTCATGATCCTCTTGTGACCTAACCTTGGTGTGACACATAAGAAAACCTAATCCTTGGCCTTGAACTCCAGAGGTCATCTCCATTGATCAGCATAAGACTCCTATCTAGACTTTGCAATAGCCATCCTCTTCTAAATAAACTATATCTCCACTATGGTCTCTTGTACAAGATGAGGTCCCAACATAGCTGCCTCTCATGCCTCTAGCCAACACAAGTGTGATCGGCATGACCTACCATATAAAGCCTCATAAGGTTCCATATGAATAGTTTCTTGAAACTATTGTTGGAGGAAAACTCCTCTAGAGGTATGTTCTTCTCCAACAAACTTCCATAATTTTGGGTGCATGATCAAAGCATGACCTCATGCACCTGAATCATAATCTTGGACTGACCATCTTTCTGGGGGTGGTAAGTTTTAGTCAGAAGTACCTATGTACCCAAGGCCTTATGCAATCCCTGCCGAACCTGAGAAGTAAAACGTGTATCCCTATCTAACCCAATGGAGTGTGAAAATCCATATAGACATACTATATTGCGTATTTTCAACCATCCTATCTCATCAAAACTGAAAGTCTCCTTGATCAGCAAGAAGTGAGGAACCTTCTTGAGTCTATCAATGACAACCGAAAATACATCATTCCCTCGAGGAGACCTTAGCAGAACTGTCACGAAATCCATCACAACATCATTCCACTTCTATTGGGGAATAGTTAATTACTGCAAAAGCCCTGTTGGTCACTGATGTTCTTCCTTCACCTGTTGATAGGTGGAACACCTCATCAAGAAACTAGCAACCTCACTCTTCATACCTGGCCTCTAATACTGACGGTGTTGATCATGATACATCTTGGTGACACCAGGATGAACTTCCCAAACTGAGGAATGAAAGTCCCTCATCATCCCCTCACGTATGTCTGCTGACGCCCATTCGCACCCATGGAAATGCAAGATCTCATCCTTGCCTATGGTCCATCCAAGAATAGAGTCCTCTACTAACATGATTTCCCATAGGACTAGGCCTTATGAATATGATAGCTGCCTGAACTGCACTCGATCAAGAAGAGTAGAGGTAACAACTACAGAAGTAAGAAATGTTTTCCCCTGCCTATCGTGCACCTCCAAATGCATCTTAGAGAATAAATCCATAAGCTTCCACTCACTACTGGACTCCTAAAATACTTGTTTCTAAGTCCTCCCACTTAGCGCATCAGCCACCGCATTTTCTTTCCTAGGCGTATAGGCAAGATCAATGTCAAAAGACTAAAGGTACTCAACCCAACTTCTCTGTCTCAAATTCAAGTCACACTGAGTGAATATATACTTGAGACTTTTGTGGTCGATGAAAACCACAAAAAAATCTCCCAACATGTAGTGTCTCCAACAACATAAAGCATGAAAAACTACATCCAACTTGAGATTGTGCATCTGTTAGTTTATCTCATGTGGCCTCAACTGTCAAGACTTGTTTGCAATGACTCTTTCCCCCTACATAATCACTGCTCTAAAACCAATACTCGATTCATCATAGTACACATTATAGCTCTTGTCCAACTCCATAAATACTAGTATTGGTGCTGAAGTCAACCTCACGTTCATCTTTGAAAAGGATGACTCACAAGAATATGTCCACAAGTACTTCACACCCTTCTTAGTCAGACCTGTCAGTGGAGATGCTAAGTGTGAGAAGTTCTGTATGAAACAAATGTAGTATCCACACATCCCTAGAAAACTCTGTACCTCAAATACGTTCTTCGACAGCCCGAAGAAAACTACTACTCTCACATTCTCTAGGTCTACCAATACTCCTATATATGAGAAAACATGACCCATGAAGTGAATATGATCCATCCAAAAGTGGTATTTTGAGAGCTTAGCATATAACTGATGCTCTCTCAGTGTACTCAGAACAATCTCAAGTTGGGTAGCATGGTTGTGTCGAGTGTGAGAGTACATCAAGATATCATCCATGAAAAACACCATGAAAGAATCCAAGTGTGTATGGAACACTTGGTTCATCAGTTCCATGAAGACTGCAGGAATGTTCGTGAGACTGACCGACATAACCACAAATTTTTTTAGACCATACCTACTTCAGAAAGTTGTAAGAGGTATATCAGATGGTCTTACATGAAACTAATGGTAACCAAACCTCATGTAATTCTTTAAAAACACCAAAGATCCTCGAAGCTAATCAAATAGATCATCAATCCTTGTCAAGGGATATCAATTCTTGACCAACAACTGGTTCAACTTCTGATAATCCACACAAAGTCGAAGAGTATCGTTCACCATCTTCACAAACAGAACATGAAACCCCAAGGAGAAGTATTGGGTTGGATAAAAATATTTGTATATAACTCCCCAACCGCTTCTTGAGCTCCTGCAACTCTGGTGTATCCATCCTATAAGGAGGGATGGACATCAGTGCCGCTCCTGGCACAAGATCAATAGAAAATTAAACCTCTTTCTCCAAAGGAAAACATAAAAAGTCCTATATAAAGAAGTCCCTGAAATGATCCACCACTGTAGGAATGTTCATCTGAGAATTCTCCTGGCCATCCAGATAAAGTCTAGAAATCTGGGCTATGACTCCTCCCAACCCATGATGCTAGTGTCCTTCTCTTCTCTCCTAGACATCCCATTTAACCTTATGAAGAAACTATCCTCCCCTTGGTGATGTGAAACTCACCCTATGATGATAGCAACCAACATTTTCCTAGAAGGGAACTAACCAGTCCATTTCGAGATTGAAATCATATCCCATTATCTCTAGGGAATAAAAGTCCCATAAGAAGTGACACCCACCAACCTCTAGAGGGCACTCCTTTTACCGAAGTACACTAGCCATTCATGTCCCCAACGGTGTGTCCGAAGTCAAGACATCAGCTGAAGTAAAGATATTAAGCCCAAGGATCCCCAAAACAATGACTGATATAAAGCTATGGGAAACCTCTGTATTGAAAAGAGCAGAAGCTAAAACTGAGGCAACTAGGATCGTACCTCAAACTATGGAGGGTACAAGATCATGATTCTACTGAGTCTGCTACACTACAAAAGTCTGACATGTACCACGACCTTGTGACCTTACCTGAACACTCTGAGCTGATCCACCCTATTGTCGCTGAAAGCCTGGTGACTGACTTCCATGACCACGACCTCCACCTCGACCTGAACGGTTGGAAGAACTCCTGTTCCAACACTAATGAGAAACTGGTGGTGCTGCATTTGAATGCAGAGTCATAAAAGAACCCCTGTCACCAGCTGCTGGTGAGAAGATCTGACAGAAACACTGAATATGACCCATGTTTCTACTTGATCGGAACTCTAATGGGTCTATCAAGAAATGTGGCCTCATATTCTCTCTCTTTCCGCATTGGTAGCACACCACCTAGATACTAGAAAAAGTGTCTTGACTCCTTGGATCACCACGCAAAGACCCCCTACGGCGCTTCCTGATATTATTATGAGGGATATGAACTCCAGATGACAAGCCTCCCTGGATCACAACTCCAGAATCCCTCAGATTTTACTCCGTGATCAGCGCCTGGTTGACTATAGAAGTGATGAAAGTCAGCCTAAAGATGTTCACCTGAGATTGGTTGTCATGCCTGAGACCATCCTGAAACTTCATTAATATGAATAACTCATCACCTCCTAGAATTGGTGTGAATCACTACAGCTCTGTGAATTGAGAAGAGTACTCCATGACTGATAGAGTACCCTACTCTAGACTAATGATATCTCAAGCTTCAACGGCCCTCAAGGTCTCCTGATAGAAGTGTTCATAAAAAGCACACTGAAAGTCATCCCAATGCATAACCTGTTGGTGTCCCGCCTATGAGATAACATCCCACCATATCTTGGAGTAATCATGAAGAATATACATAGCGAGCCTGACCCTCCTCTCTGGAGGTGTCTCCAGATGCTCGAAGATGGAAAGCCTGGCTTCTAACCATGGCTCTACAGCCTAAGGTCCTCCTTCCTTGGTAAAATAGGGAGGACGATGCCGCTGAAAAACCCGCGTCAACTCTGCCATAGAAGGGGAAATATGTGGTACTCTTTGTAAGGTCTAAATGAACCTCATGAAGCCCTCTCAGAACTGTGCATTAGCACCTATGTCTGGAGTGATGACCGGTGCCAAGACTAGCACAAATGAAGGATCTGTTGGTAATCCTTGATCAGTCATATCCTATATCTGATCATTATCCTGTCTCTGGTAGAAAAATAGAGGACATCTCAATGGAATGAATCTACATGGTCAAGCACCCAATTAAGATCAATATTAAAAGGGACTAAAACTTAGAAGGAGTAGAAGAGAACAGAAGAAATAAAGCATTCATGTTTTTCAAAACATGGATACATGACATGTATATTTAACTAGACAAAGTGTTCCTTTAAGCCATTCACATGGGTGTGTAATTTTGCCAAAAATGGTCGTGTAACACCCCAAACACACGGTGTGTTGTCCTAACACACAACATGTACTTGAATCTTCTTTCCCAGCCCAAGTTATTCTACCCAGTTAAGACACATGGTTTTCTCTAGAATGAGACTATACGATGTGTTAGTTCCAGACACGACCTATACTAGAAGAGCTTCACTGACCTGTGTTTTTAGTGACACAGCCTATTACATGGCTCACCCAACAAGGTGTGTTCCAGATGGACACAGAATGTACTGATTGGGTTTCAACTTCCCGTGTTGTTAGTTACATGGGCGAACAAATGGATTATTATACATGACATGTTTATTCCAGACACGAAGTATACAAGAAGATTTAACCGACCCATGTTGCTCATTACATGACCAAATACTTAGGTTACACTATACGGCGTGTTCCAGACGGACACAACATGTATTAGAAAAGACTCAACCAACCCGTGTTGTTAGTGACATGGCTGGTTACATGGTTCTACAACATGGCATGTACATCCGATACATGGTGTGTCCTACCAAATATTTCCAAACCCCGTGTCCCCACCCACATAGTCTGAGACATGGTTAGAGACTACACGACATGTACATATGGGACATGACATGTACTTAAGAAAAATAGTTTCCTCCCAAACAGAAGAACTCATGGTGTGTATTTATCATTACACTGTGTGTATTCTTTGTTTTTCCAGACAATAAGCCTCAGAAACTACTCCAGAGCCTAGAAAAACATTGAAATGAACATTAAAGTTCCAAATTCTGATCCATGAGGTCCCATACTCCCCAAAAATCAAGTCTTGGAATCTTATACATGTTATAAACACACATAATAGATCAACGATCCACCAAATTCTGATCAAATAGGGCCCATAAAACCTAAAAAACCAATGTTTGTAGTTCATTCAAACAAAACCTTACACAACCAATACCCTATAAAAAATTAGGTATTTTTGACAAGGCATCTATCAAAACAACATGAATATCTAGCAGAACACTTATCACAACAACATGTAATCACTAATGCACCCTAAATAGCATGGAAAGAAAGCAAGACATGCGATTCCTAGCAAGTTCCTATATGATGCATGAGATGGGATACCCTCATATCATTGGGTTGAAATAGAAATAGAGTCACAATAACAACAACAATACCAACACAATATATGTGGGTCACCAAACAGTGAAAATCAAATCAACTGTAAAATTGAAAAACCAGAAAATATTCAATAAACGAGGTAGATTGGCTATTCCCTATACATGAGTTAGCTACTCCCAGTCCCAACTTATTAACAAGTACCAATTACATTCTATCCCTAGCTATAAGATGCAAATAGTAAGTCAAGAAGAAAAGAATACCTCTGAGACCACTTTGTAACGTCCCAGTTCTGGAAGCCACCCTGAGGCGCCCCATACCCGGTTGGTCACATGACCTGAAGCACATTTCCTACAATTCCAGAGGCTGCCGACTAGTAGGGAGGGCCTTGGGTGTAATAGTGGGGAAACTATGACCTCATTAAAAGAGTAACACAGCAGAAGTAAAACAAATATAGAATAGCGAAAGTAGAAAAAATTCCAACAATAGTAAACAGTGGAAGACTGATGAAGAAACAATTAGAGCACATATATATAAATGATGCGTGATACATAAGTCTAGGAAAACATCCAAACAAGTCAAAATATTGACATAAAGAACTAAACAAAACTATAAAAAAACAAGTAAACAACTCCTCAGTATTGCAAGCCTCATCTTGGTCCCATTCTATCTAGCTCCAAAGAAGTCAAGTACCTGAAGTAGAAGGGTTCTTTCCCTTATCTATACCTACAACAATATAATCTGTTTGGGCCCAAAAGCATGACCCAAACAGGGTGTGAGACTAAATCTCAGTAAGAAATCACCAAGAGATCTATTCCTAATTGTCAATGAATATATATGGCATAAAATAAGGAAAAGAAGCAGTAAACAAGGAAGTACTAAACAGTAAACAATCCTGATGTTTCAAAGCATTCCAACAACACATACCAAGTAAGAAGATAATCACAAACAAGTAATCCTCTGGGATGTTCTCACAACCTAATCCCCTCTGGTGTTACCTAGAAAACACAAGCAACCCTTTGGGAAGTACACACAGTCTAACCCCTTTGGTTCAGCTTTTGCACAGACTCTCTGAGGAAGCACTCACCTTCAATTTATCTTGTAGTCTTGTATCGGTAACTAAAAGGCTCTCTGGGGAAGCACTTATGTCACATTCGCCTTATGGCTTGCGTCGATGAACTAAAAACACTCTGAGGAAGCACTTATGTTAGTTACCCCTATAGTCTTGTATCTTGATAATGAACATACACTCTAGAGAATACCTTATGTCCATTCTCCCTATGGTCTACTACAACAGGTTCTCACATCCCTATATAAGTCAAATGAGCCTAATAATGAAAAGTGGACAAGGTAAACCTGAAGAACTACTTGGATAACCAGTAAACAACATAATAAAAAGACTGATAATAATCACTATATCCTAACAATACTATACATGGGAAAGAACCATGGAATCCTAACAGGCTAAGTAAGAACAAACAGTCATAAACAAAATCATGACCCAAAATCCTAACCCAAATAGAAAGACGCTTGCCCTTATCTATACCTGCAACAATATAATCTGTTAGGGCCCAAAATCATGACCCAAATAGGGTGTGAGACTAAATCCCAGTAAGAAATCACCAATATATCTGTGCCTAATAGTAAGTGAATATATATGGAAGGCAATAAGAAAAAGAATCAATAAACAAGGAATTACCCAATAGTAAACAATCCTGCTGTTTCAAAGAATTCAAATACCACATACCAAGTAAGAAGATAATCACAAATAGGTAACCCTCTAGGATGTTATCATATCCTAATACCATCTGTTCCTACCTAGAAAACATAATAAACCCTCTAGGAAGTACACACATTCTAACCCCTCTGGTTCAGCTTTAGCACAAACTCTATGAGGAAGCAGTCACCGTCAATTCCCTCAATAGACTTGTATCAGTAACTAAAAGGCACTCTGGGGAAGCATTTGCATCACAATCTCCCTATGGAACATGTCGAGGAACTAAAGACACTTTTATGAAGCACTTACATCAATTACCCATGTGGTATCGCCGCATGATAAAAAAGAGACACTCTGGCTAAGCCCTTATGTCCATTCTTCTTATGGTACACTACACCAGGTTCTGACGGCCCTGTGTATGTAAAATGTGCATAGAAATGCAAAGATCCCAAAGTAAACCTCAAGAGCTACTTGGATAACCATTCGACATCATAACAACAAGATAGATAATAATAATAACTCTATCCTAACAATACTAGGCATAGGAAACAACCAAGGCAGCCTAATAGGATAAGCAAGACCAAATGTTCATAAACAAAACATGCATGGGAAAAAAATTCCAAAGCATAGAAATTATCCCTATTCACATTCAATTAACCTCTACTCAAGTATAAAAGAATGGAAGGCAATAAACAGGGTTAAAACCGTAAACACGCAATACCCCGATCAAGGGTATTGGGCACTTTTTCACATAAAATTTAATAACTATATACAGATAAGAAAAAAACACCTACCTAGGTGTTGTAAGATCATTATAAGTGAACCTCAAGCCTTTAATTTCCTATGAAAACCATATATCTAAAAAAAATCTAAAACTTTTAGTTGGAGAAAACTTGAGAAAGAAGAGGAATCAGGAAATGAAGCTCTATAAGAAGGAAGAGCTTTCCGAGGAAATCCCAACGTAATCAACAGTGGTCTAATCAAAGGATGGATTATTGATTGGGGGATTGGGGAAATATCGTGGTTGTACGGTCTCTCTCGGACGAACTAGGTCAAGAAGGAGATGGTTTTGTCCGTCAGACGCGACCCTAGTATGCTTAATGAAAAAAATAAAGTACACGACGTGTACTTTATAAGTACATGACGTGTACTTGCCTTAACTGAACCCCGCATTATGTGGTCTCTAGGTATGAATAGTAATAATCAATTTAAGAAATATATGTATAAATATTTTTATTAATGAATATGCATTGATTAATCCATAATAAACAAGGTTTCAATTTTTAGTAAAGTCATTTTACTCTTAAAAATATGTTTTCTTCAAAAATGGTTTTTATCATATTTTTTGACATCATCATTATAATTAATTTATTATATTTTTTATAAATTTTAGTTTATTAAATAAATATAATTATTGAAATTAGTTTGTTAATATTATCTTAGAGTAAATTTTTAGGATTTATCTAAAAATATTTATTTTTCAGTGAATAGTAAAAAATATCATTTTTTTGTAAAAATAAAATTTATTTTAAAGTAAATGTACCTTTATGTTTTTATTTTAATCATAATGTAACCTTAGTATACTTTAATTATAAATAATCTAATTAAATTCATTTTAATCATCATTATACTTTATATTGTTACAAGTTAATTTTTGGGCTAAAAAACACATTTTTTATAAAAATATATATGTGTGCACTGTGGTTTATTTTAATAAATTATTTTAATCACTATTTTTTAACTGTGATAATTAAATTTGAGATTATATATTAAATATAATATTTTAATTTTTTTTATAGTTTTTAAAAATAAATCAATGGAAGTAAATTAAGTTTTAAACTTAAAAATTCAATTTTAAAAAGGGGTTTCTATTGTGGTTTGCACGATTAATTAAAATTAAATTCACAAAAATTTATAAATTGAAAATATTAATATGTATTGAATATTATTAATAATGATAATTAATACAATTTAATAGGAATAATTTAATTTTTTTTCATATTGGATTGTAAAAATAGTAGCATTTTGTCACCACAATTAATGTTACAATTGGTTTATTGGGGGTTAAACTAAGTAATAAGGGAAGTATTTCCACCCAAACCTATATAATTCATATTTATTGAATATATTTAAACATTATGTTATAATAACCTTTAATACCTATCCATTTATTGCCCATTGACCAAGAAAATTACCATATATAATTGAAATATTTTATCAAATTTAATGTGTGTCCCTCCTCAAACTTATAAAAGGGAACCTCCCCTCATCCCTTATTCACACAATTTTAGTCTTCTATATCATCCAATTATATATAAAAATCCTTCATATGTTACATAATTTCATACTAGATCATATTTTCGTCTTTTAAGACCAGTCATTCAAGGTTTAAGGAGTAATCTGAAGGAGGTCAATTAAAGAAGAGGTATATATCTTAAATGAGATCTTTTGATTTTATTTCTTACTATAATTCCCCTAAAATTTTTTTATCCATGAAAAAATGATGAATAAAGTATAAAAATTATACTTTTATGCTATTATGATTATGGAACAACAATTTTCCAACCCTTCTCTATAAAATGGGAAATAAAAGTATCCCTCGTGCGTGTGTGTGGATAATCACCTCCATGTAGCGATACAATTCATTTTCTTCACCGCATTTCATGTACAGTTATTTTGATTGGTTAAATGTTTATTACTTATATTTATGAAATAATTATTCTTATGTAATTATAATATCATATCTACCTTCTTACCATCTGATCCATTGGTAAATGAAGACGTCCCTCATTCATACATGTGGACTATCACCTCCACGAAGCGATGTGATTTGTTTATCATTTATGCTTTACTTAGACAGTAGTAAGAATATATTTAATGAAATTATATGGTATTTTTGATATAATAATGATTATTAAATAGAAAATTATTGTTTTATTTTCTTTCTTTTTATCCATTGAAAAGTGGAAATATCACGCTGTGTATATAAAGATTCCCATCTCCACAAAGTGATGTAATTAATTTTTCAAAACCACTTAATATGAATGGTTATAAATATGTATTTTATGAATATATATGATAATTATATCATCATTAAATTTTTTTATCTGTATTAACCATGATAAAAGTGAAATTACTATAACTACCAAACTCAAACACAAATAAAAAATGAAGAAATTAACACTAAGAAGGACAACTTGAAAAGATAATTGGTATTAAACAGTTATTTAAATGATATAAGTCGAAAATATATGATATTATATGTATGAATATGATTATATTATATAAATATAATAAATCTAATTTTTTTTATACAAGATGTTATAGAAATTAAAAATCAGCTAAGATATAAGGTAATAATTTTCATCTAAATTTCTCTTCATTGAGACATGTTTTAACTTTATGAACAAATTTCTTAGTTCTATGGTGCATACAATGCACAAAAATTTATTTTTGGATAATAAATTATTCAATTAAATGTATTTATATAAACAAATTATTTTAAATCTTATAATTAATTTCTCTTAAAAAATTACTAAAGTTGTGTGGGTTCTGTAACACCCCGAGATTTTATGAGATATATTCTTTTTAATTTTTCTATTGTATACTAAGATTAGTTTGTACTATACACAACACCGTATTATCTTGCAGTATACGAAACACTATTCTTGTCAAGTGCTACACACAATTTCAAGTTTGTTTTGTAGAAATTATTCTACACAACATTTAGTATAGATTTTGTTTAATGCATAAATGAAATAAGTTTTGATTATGTTATACGCAACACCAAACGCAGCTTTCACTACATGCATCCCTGACTTGGCTTGCATAACACGGAATCAAGACCTTCTTCGATAGCATGTGTAGTACACAATACCAAGTTTCACTAAATGAGATATTATTATAATATTACTATGAACAAGCCGTTATGAATAGTAATACCCACTTTTATGAATTTTATAAATTTTATCTTTCAAAATTCACTTCATTTTTGGATTCAGAATATCGAAATTAGCCTAGGGTGATTTTTTGGTATTTTTCTGAAAACATTCAATTTTTTATGAATAGTGAAAACACTGGGTTACTACTTAAAAACTGACTTTTTATTTAAATAATTATTTATTTTATTTAAATTTATTTTAGGTAAAAATTGATACATATTACCTATATAAGTTCAAAGTAATTCATTGGAGTCATTTTATAATAATTTTAGATATATAAAAATTTTATTGAACTTTTCACCGCCTTTTACCCACCTCCTAGGAGAATTTGCAAATTCACATAAAACTTAATTTTACCGCTTCTGTGAGTGGAATTTCGAAAATCTGAGAGACACGGTTAATATCAAGGACTAAAATGTGGTTCAATGAGATGAAAATAATTTTTGGTGAATAGTAACTGTTTACTTTTTTTACCACGGTTAAAATTAAATAGGGTAATTAAGGGTAAAAAAATATATTATTATTACCCGAACACATGTAATAATTCTATTGGATAAGTTTAATTCGACCAAAAACAACCTTAGTAATAAAATATCACCATTTAGGCCAACTTGGATTAGATTAACACATTAAATATTATTTTATTTAAAGAATAGTTAAAATACTTAAAATCAAAGTTTAATAACAAAAACATTTTTAATATAGGGTTATACATAAGATAAATTCAACTGTAGATATTCATTAGAAAGATAAAAATATTTCCTACATAATGGTATTTTATTTATAGTTTTTAGACTTTCAATAATTTAATTTATTTATGACACAATAATGATGCAGTAATTATCTTATTAATGAAATATTGACATAATTAATGTTATAAATACCCAAATAAATGTAATTTTAGACTTTTTACGAATTAAACTAATTTTCTAGGTTAATATTACATGTTAATATGGATTTAATTAACGTTTTGTGAACTAATAATGCTGTTAGGATTTTCAAAAAAATCATGTACAAAATAGTGTCAAAATTGACAGAAAATAGTTTTTAAAACAAATATTATATTATTAATTGTTATTTTATTTCTAAAAATATAAGGTTTGGAAAAATGACTTAGATAATGATATATATATTAATAATGAACCACTTGGGGTTCTTTTGTCTTGTTATATTAAGTTTATTAACCATATAGTTTAAGAAAAAAAGACATGGTAAAAGTTAAATTATTTAACTTAGAGTTAAATCTAAATTATAAGGTCAAAATAGTAACCAAAACTTGTCCAAATTATATTGGTTAAGAGTATTTCTACCCATCCCCACCTTATCTACGAAATAAATCAATTTGGAGCTATTAAAACCGAATATGACTTTATAATAAAATAATATTTTTAGTTTTTCCAAAAGTGCCCCTCTCCTCCCTTATAAAAGGGCACCTCCTCCCTCTTCTCCTCACACAACTTTGAGCCTTCAAGCTTAGAAAACCCCTAAATATTTCTCTTCTACACTTCCCTAGTAATATTCTAGAGGTCATGGGCTTCTTCAAAGACCAATTTTAGTGCCCTAAGAGGAGGTTTCAAAGAGGCGTGTTGAATAAGAGGTAATATCCGTTACCGATTATTTCAAAATTATTTCTTCTTCTACTTCATCTTCTTTAGTTTTTTCATTATGAAGTAATAACATCTGTATCACTCATATAATGGTATGTTATTATAAATAGTAAAGAACCCTATTTCACCTTCTATCCATCCTACGAAAAACGAAATCACCGCGCATGCGTACGTACAGAATACCGTCTCCACGCCGTGGTGTAATCTGTTTTCGAACACCACCTTACATGGATGGGTATAATGGTGTAAATAAATAGATATATATGGTTATTGTAAAGTGATATTTATTCTTTAATATTATACATACACTTCAATACAATTCTACAATCATGGGAATGATATCATCGCTCATGCGTACGTACGGACTACCATCTCCACGAACGCGATGAGATTCATTTTACATGATTAACCCTTCATGAATGATTATAATGTATATATAATGAATAATAATTAAATATATGACATAATGAGGCTACTGAATTTATGTATACACATATATATATATATATATTTCATCTACTTACCTCCATTCAAGTCAACAAGGAAAAGAAAACAGCGTTCATGCGTACGTACGACCTACCGTCTCCATAAACGGTGTATTTAATTTAATTTATCTATATATTATATATATTTATGTATAATGAATATATATGATATATATATATATATCATGATTTAAATTCTAGAATTAATTAAATTATGATATAAGTATTTATAATATCAAGAACAACATGTCCAAACACGTACGATAAATAAAACGTTTTACCCAAAACGCTACTTTGACATGAAATTTACAGAAGAACGGGTAATAAAAAGTCATAAGTGAACCATATATGATATCATAAAAATGTATATGATTCTATAATAAGTCAATTAAATTATTTAAATAATTATATAGGAGGTTCGAATAGGTACGAAGCATATCAGACCTAAGGTAAGGGATAATTATTGCAATCTCATTCTTATCCAAGATTGTTTATTCGTAAGTATTTACTGGGGTTATGATTATTATCCATGTCCATATGTACTCAAAATGTTTTCATAAAATGTTTACTTTTCTTCCATGTATGTTTAAAGTCATTTTTACCTTTTTTTTACTTTTACCACATCGTATGGAAGGAATCTTTCTTTTTTTTCACCATACGAGGTACTTTTTTTGAATTTTCCAGAAAAAGTACGAGAAGAATGTTTTTTTATATCTTATACGACATGAAAGGATTTTTACAGTTTTATAAAGCCTTATTTTCATGAATCTTCCTCCAAAAGATTTTATTACTATTTTCAACAAAATAATTTTCTTTTAAAATTACATGGAATTTTGGGAAAAGAAAATGATTTTGAAGAAGATATGATATTTTCTTCAAGAATTAATCTCAAGTGGTTTATCAAAACCATTTTTCATCTAAGATGACATTATTTAATATGTGTATGTTTCAAGTATAATGTCTCTAGGATTTAAATGATTTCAATTTTCTTATTATGAAATGATATCCATTTTTTATATGGATTATGTTATAATGGGATGATGTTTATAAAACCCATTTTATTCTTTGGGTTATGATGAATGAATTATGTTTATTTTGTGGCACAAGTAAGAATGATTTCATTATGAGATTGGTGGGACCTATATCTCTTTCTAATGCATTGGGTAAATATTTATATCTCATGAGATAGACATGGCTGGAACGGTAAGTTAGTCCGGTTCAATGTTACAGGACTGAAACGAGGAGTGAACTCGATTCAGAAAGGGGATTTGTCCACTAAGATGGTCTTTGCAGCAACGCCTTGGCTACCATGGAAATTATATCATGTTCTTAATGTTTTTCCACAATTACAAGTTTTATTTCCAAGCTATTTTATCATGATTGATGTTCTATTATGATCTATGCCTTACGTACTGCCATGTTTTATGTCATTGCTCAAGATTTCGATGTTTAAACATTATGTTCATGTTTTTGTGTTCAAATGTATATGGTTTGTTTTATTTTCTCCATGCTTACCCTTACTGAGAATTTGATCACACCCTTTATATGTTTTATTTTCCCTAGGATATAATGAAAGGTTTTAGGTAAGAAAACAAAAGGGGAAGATCTTTATGGGAGATGTTGAAGATCTTTCACCACGATTAGAAGATTATATTCTAAGTTTCCAAAGACACTAAACTATTACGGTCCTTGTGTTTCTATTTTTGTTATGTATTAAGTATTCCTCAAAAGTAATGTAATGTCTATGTACGTCAAGATTCAGGTCTCTATAGTTGGTATTAGAGGAAAGGTTTAGTTAACCTTTGGAAACTAGGATGCTAAAACTTTAGGGATATCCCTAGAGATATTTCTAAGGTATGTCTAGGGATGTCCCTAAGGTTAAGTATAAGTATAGGCTATAGTCCTATAATTATGGTAACGATATTAGAATTAAACCTAAGATGTTAGATATTGAAGGTACTCCCCCTTTATTATGTTGTTTTCCTAGCATGATTTTTGCCTCTCACACTGTTCTTTTTGGGTTTTAGATGATGGATGGAACCCGAAGGAACGGTGTTGATCAATGTAATGGACAATGCAATTATTGTCCTCCCGAGCAACCAAATGTGATGGGAGATGGAGTGAAAAATCTTATTTCTATACTTACACAAGCTATGAATCATTCTGGATTTCCAAATGATCAGAGAAGGGAAAAATATTCTATTGAGTCCTTCATGAGGCAACGTCCACCGTCTTTCAATGGGTCTTCTGATCCACTTGTTTCTAAACAATGGATCAGTAATATTGAAAATATATTTTTCATTCTTCGCTGTTCATAACATGATAAAGTCATTTTAGCTATTTACCGTTTAGAAGGTGAAGCTGACCAGTGGTGGACTCTAATTAAGAATACAAGGCCCCAAGATGAAATTGAATCCATTTAATGGGATGAGTTCAAGAACTTGTTTTTTAGTAAGTACTTCCCTCGTATTCTTCCAACAAAGATGGAAAAGGAGTTCTTTAAGCTTAAGAAAAAGGATGATGAATCTGTTGGTGTATACGAATTGAATTTTACAAGACTTGCAAGGTATGCATCTGGCTTTATCATCCAACCTGAAAGTAAAGTTGATCGATTTTTCAGTGTCTTAAAACCAAGTCTTCAAAGGGAATTAGCTATAAGAGACTTCAGTAGCTATGAATAAATTGCGAGTTGTGCTATCAAGGTAGAACTCAAAGTTGGTGTAACATATCCATCTCATGGTTTTGACAAGAAACGAAAGAAGGAGTTCAAGGAGAAATCTCAAAATAACGGTGAAAAGAATATGATTGTTTCCTTATGCTCAAAGTGTGGAAAGAAGCATGGTGGAGATTTTATTAAAGGGACTAGAAAATGTTTAAAGTGTGTAAAAGAAGTTCATCGAGCAGTTGAGTGTCGAAGTAATGGAAAAAGGGTTGCTAATGATGTGAATAAAGAAAAGACTGCAGAGAACGCACCACCAACACTTCAATGCTTCAAGTGCAATGAAATGGGGAATTATGGTAATCAATGCCCTAATACAAGAGTTAATGATGATCGACATGAGAAACCACTTAAGGAAAAGGACAATGGGAAGTCACTTGTGATCACTATTGGCGATGTTGAATATGACAACGATGTGGTGGAATGATTAAGTGTTTATGTAATGGGATTCCAAAATAATGTTGTATATAGTATCATGGAATATTGGAATACTTATGTATTGGTCTATTGTGGTTTTCAATAATATATTGTACTGGTAACTGGGAATGTGATTGAGATATTTTTGGAAAGAAGATGATATGCGCATAATGAAGGGATAAGGAGAAAATGAAATGTTTGAAAGTATTCATGAGCTTATGAATGATATAAGGACAATGTTATATCATGGTTTGAGTATATAGAATTTTTGGATTTTGGTTTGTGGAAAGAGTTGCCTTTTGACAACATTGATGTTTTCACTACAGTTCAATGGGTATTCATTTTTCAAGAGAATACATGATTAAGGTATTCACATGATTGGAATGTGACCAACAAGATATATGAGGGATAAATGATGGTATTCACATGCTTGTTATATGACCTTTTTAGTAATCATTCTCTTTATACTATGAGTTTGGAAAGAAGTATTTTGGATAAGCCTAAATATTGGAATTTATTATGTTGAACATAAGTTAGTATTTTTCAAGGCTAGAACTTTTTTTGATATTATTATAGGAATGTTATAATAATGTAGATTTAGAAAAAGGGACAACCTGCAGGACCGACGACCACCCATCGTGTCGGACAAAGCTATGGGAATCGAACCCTCAACTGAAGTGCGATAAGCCTTTATCGCCTACAACTGGCCTACAGGAAGTCCCTCGTTAGTATAAACTAGTTTTATTTTATTAAGTGGTATGATAGATGAAGTATAAGTCCATTGGTGGAATCATATACGATTAATCTCACCATAGATGGACTTCTATATATTTGGTAACTTTAGCTATCCTTTTGTCTAAAATAGATGGAATGACCCATAATTCTATCACATGATCTGCTAAAACTTCACGAATAAAAAATTCAACTTCATTTCTTTAAGAGATGAATTGGAAATTGTCCAAGGAACGACCAACGGTGAGACTCTACCAAAATCAAGAGCATATTTTTTCTTATTCCAATTTCTTCAACTTTTGGGAAATGATCCGGAAAAACAAAAATGTTGTCCCAGTGCCCTTATATCTGATGAATAAGATGGTACCTTAGATCATCACAAATCTATGGCTTTGTGATTGTTGTCTTTTTCATATCCATGTTCTCTACCACTCTCCATCAGAACTTGATGGTTAGATTTTTCTTCCATATCCATCTTTTCACCTATGTTCTCCTATATGGAAACCAAGTGATTAGTTAATTTGGGTAACCATTATGTTTCATACTTTAGTTTTTAAAGTTAAGTTTTGGTATACCATTTTATGATGTGGGTTTCAATTAAAGAAACTTTCAAGTAGAAAACCATTTATAACCCTGACGAATTTCGAGGGTGAAATTAATTTTAAGGGGGGTAGAATGTAACACCCTGAGATTTTATGAGATATATTATTTTTAATTTTTCTATTGTACACTATGATTAATTTGTACTATACACAACACCATATTAGCCTACAGTATACGAAACACTATTCTTGGAAAGTGTTACACACAATTTCAAGTTTTTTTATAGAAATTATTCTACACAACATTAAGTATAGATTTTGTTTAATGCATAAATGAAATAAGTTGTGATTATGTTATACGCAAAACCAAATGGAGCTTTCACTACACGCAACCCTAACTTGTCTTGCATAACACAGAATCAAGACCTTCTTTGATAGCGTGTGTAGTACGCAATACCGAGTTTCACTAAATGAGATATTATTATAACATTACTATGAACTAGCCGTTATGAATAGTAATACCCACCTTTTGGAATTTTATAAATTTTATCTTTCAAAATGGACTTCATTTTTGGATTCATAATATCTAAATTATCCTAGGGTGAATTTTTGGTATTTTTCTGAAAACTTTCAATTTTTGATGAATAGTGAAAACACTGAGTTTCTATTTAAAAACCGACTTTTTATTTAAATAATTATTTATTTTATTTAAATTTATTTTAGGTCAAAATTGATACATAATACCTATATATGTTCAAAGTAATTCATTGGAGTCATTTTATAATAATTTTAGATATATAAAAATTTTATTGAACTTTTCACCGTCTTTTACCCACCTCATAGGAGAATTTGAAAATTCACATAAAACTTAATTTTACCGCTTCTGTGAGTGGAATTTCAAAAATCCGAGAGACACGGTTAATATCAAAGACCAAAAGATGGTTCAATGAGAAGAAAATAATTTTTGGTGAATAGTAACTTTTTACTTTTTTTACCACGGTTAAAAGTAAATAGGGTAATTAAGGGTAAAAAATTATATTATTATTACCCTAACACATGTCAGAATTCTATTGGATAAGTGTAATTCGACCAAAAACAACCTTAGGAATAAAATACGACCATTTAGGCCCACTTTGATTAGATTAGGACATTTAATATTATTTTATTTAAAGAATAGATAAAATAGTTAAAATCAAAGTATAATTACTAAAACATTTTTTATATATAGGGTTATACATAAGATAAATTCAAATATAAATATTCATTAGAAAGATAAAATTATTTCCTACATAATGGTGATTTATTTATAATTTTTATACTTTAAATAATATAATTTATTTATGACACAATGATGATGCAGTAATTATCTTATTAATGAAATATTGACAAAATTGATGTTATAAATACCCAAATAAATGTAATTTGAGACTTTTTATGAATTCCACTAATTTTATAGGTTAATATGACATGTTAGTAATGATTTAATTAACTTTTTTCGAACTAATAATTCTATTAGGATTTTTAAAAAAATCAAGTACCAAATAGTGTCAAAATTGACATAAAATAGGTTTTAAAACAAATATTATATTATTAATTGTTATTTTCTTCCTAAAAATATATGTTTCGGACAAATGAATTAGATAAGAATATATATATTAATAATGAACCACTTGGGGTTCGTTTGGCTTGTTATAGTAAGTTTATTAAACATATAGTGTAAGAAAACAAAAAAGACATGGTAAAAGTTAAATTATTTAACTTAGAGTTAAATATAAATGATAAGGTTAAAATAGTAACCAAAACATGTCCAAATTCTATTGGATGAGAGGATTTCGATCCATCCCCACCTTATCTACGAAATAAATCAATTTTGATCTATTAAAAACCAAATATGACTTTATAATAAAATAATATTTTTAGTTTTTCCAAAGGTGCCCCTCTCCTCCCTTATAAAAGGGAACCTCCTCCCTCTTCTCCTCACACCACTTTGAGCCTTCAAGCTCGGCCAAACCCTAAAAATTTCTCTTCTCCGCTTCATAGTAACATTCTAGAGGTCCTGGTATTCTTCAAAGACCAATTTTAGTGCCCTAAGAGGAGGTTTCAAAGAGGCGTGTCGAAGAAGAGGTAATATCCATCACCGATTCTTTCAAATTTATGTCTTCTCATACTTCCTCTTCTTTAGTTGTTTCATTATGAAGTAATAACATCAGTATCACTCATATACTGGTATGTTATTATAAATATGAAACAAACCTATTTCACCTTCTATCCATCCTATGGAAAACGAAATCACCGCACGTGCGTGCGTACGGAATACCGTCTCCACGCTGTGGTGTAATCTATTTTCGACCACCACCTTACATGGATGGGTATAATGGTGTAAATAAATAACTATATATGGTTATTGTAAAGTGATATTGATTCTGTAATATTATACATACACTTCAATACAATTCTACGATCATGAGAATGATATCATCACTACTGGATTTATGTATACATATACCTATATATATATATATCATCTACTTACTTCCATTCAAGTCAATAATGAAAAGAAAATAGAATTCATGTGTACGTACGGCCTACCATCTCCATGAACGGTGTATTTCATTTCATTTATCTATATATTATATATATTTATGTATACTGAATATATATGATATATATATCATGATTTAAATTCTATAAGTAATTAAATCATGATATAAGTATTAATAATATAAAGAACAACACGTCCAAACACATACGATAAATAAAAAGTTTTACCCAAAACGCTGCTTTGACATGAAATTTACAAAAGAACTGGTAGTATAAAGTCATAAGTGAACTATATATGATATCATAACAATGAATATGATTCTGTAATAAGTCAATGACATTATTTAAATCATTATACAGGAGGTTCAGATACGTACAAAGCATATCAGACCTAAGGTAAGGGATAATTATTCCAATCTCATTCTTATCTGAGATTGTTTATTCGTAAGTATTTACTGAGGTTATGATTATTATCCTTGTCCATATGTACTCAAAATGTTTTCATAAAATGTTTACTTTTCTTCCACGTATGTTTAAAGTCATTTTTACCCTTTTTTACTTTTACCACATCGAATGGAAGGAATATTTCTTATTTTCCCCATACGGGGAACTTTTTTTGACTTTTCTGGAAAAAGTAAGAGAAGAATGTTTTTTTATATCTTATACGGCATGAAAGGTTTTTTACAGTTTTATAATGCCTTATTTTCATGAAGCTTTCTCCAAAATATTTTATGACTATTTTCAACAAAATAATTTTCTTTGAAAATTGCATGGAATTTTGTGAAAAGAAAATGATTTTGAAGAAGAAATGATATTTTCCTCATGAATTCATCTCAAGTGTTTTATCAAAACCATTTTCCATATAATATGACATTATTTCATATGTGTATGTTTCAAGTATAATGTATCTATGATTTACATTGTTTCAATTTTCTTATTATGAAATGATATCCATTTTTTATATGGATTATGTTATAATGGGATGATGTTTATGAAACCCATTTTATTCTTTGTGTTATGATGAATGAATTATGTCTATTTTGTGTCACAAGTAAGAATTATTTCCTTATGAGATGGGTGGGACCTATATCTCCCTCCAATGCATTGGGTAAAGATTTAAATCTCATGAGATAGACATGGATCGAATGGTAAGTTAATCCGGTTCAGTGTTACAGGACTGAAATGAGGAGTGAACTTGATTCAGAAAGGGACTTTATCCACTAATATGGTCTTGGAAGTAATGCCTTGGCTACCATGGAAATCATATCATGTGAGTAATGTTTTTACACTATTAAAAGTATTATTCCCAAGCTATTTTATCATGAATGATGTTCTATTATGATCTATGCCTTACGTACTACCATGTTTTATGTCATTGCTCAAGATTTCGATGTTTAAACATTATGTTCATGTTTTTGTGTTCAATTGTATATGGTTTGTTTTATTTTTTCCATGCTTACCCTTACTGAGCATTTGAGATCACCCTTTATATGTTTTATTTTTCCCAGGATATAAAGAAAGGTTTTAGGTAAGAAAACAAAAGGGGAAGATCTTTATGGGAGATGTTGAGGATCTTTCACCATGATTAGAAGATTATATTCCGAGTTTCCAAAGACACTAAACTATTACGGTCCTTGTGTGTCTGTTTTTGTTTTGTATTAAGTATTCTGCAAAAGTAATGTAATGTCTATGTACGCCAATATTTGCGTCTCTACATGTTATTTGTCTCAATTTTGTTTCATTGAGACATGTTTGATGTTATATACCTATGTTATTTTATGAGGTATATCCACTAACCCATTGATATGTTGTATAATTGATTTAATTATGTTCATGATATTTACCATTTAATTTTTATTTTATTTCGTTCATGGGGGTTATGATTAAAACATTTCCACAACATTAAGGGTTTTATTTTGTGATCTTAATTTTACTGGAATTATTTATGCCTAAATTTTTTGATAATAAACTTTTATGATCTATCTCCCAAAAATATTTTTTTTATTATAATATATTTTTTTTGAATATTTAATGTTTTATTTTCATTTTACTCTATTTAATTACTCAATGTAGTGAAATAATGTTTTTAAGAAAAACCGATAATGTGTTTCTATTCGACACAGAATCTTCTCTTCCATGTCAATATTTTAATTATAATATTTTAAATAATGTTTTTACTATTATAAAAATATTATTTAATTTAATTTGTTTATAATATTTTAATTTACTTATGAAGGTTCAAAATTAAATTTCTTATCATTCTCCAAACATGGAACTTTTGTATTTTTTTCTAAAAATGTGAAATGAATTTTTGTTTTAAAATACACCACATGGGCCACTTTACCAACCATCATGAATAATATTGTACTTAAAAAATTCTTTAGAAGATTTCTTTTTTTTTTCTTTTCAAATAAAATGTTTTCCATAATATTTTTGAATATTTTTGATTCTAAATATACACTTTCATATAAAAAGTGTAGTTTTCCTCAAGAAATGATAAAGTGATATTTTAATGAAATTTTCATTGATAACAAAATCTTTTGATGTTTCTTATAATTTAATGGGGATAGAATAAAATTTTAACATCTTTATTCTTTATATGTATGCATTATTATTTTTATTATAAAGTTTTTATGAAACCTATATAATTCCCCTGGGTTTTTATATGATGATATTATGAATGTTTTATAATCTTGTGGCACACATATGTTTTTTTCATTATGTTATGTGTGATTCTATTGTAAAACAAGGATGAGTGGTATCGTTATAAATTGATGTTGGGTGGGTTTTTTATATCCCTCCAATTCATTGGGTAATGAAGGATATATCATGAGATAATTAAGATTGGAATGGGGAGTGAGCCCAGTTCAGTAAGGGACTTTTTTTAACAAGATAATCTTGAGAGTGGACCTCAACTAAGGAAATGATGGACTAAAGAGTGAATCCAATCCACTACGATGGTATTGGGAGTGATCCTTGAATAATGAAATTATTTTTTTGATTTTTTATATTTAAAAAAATTACGTTTTATATTTATAACATGTTTTTAGGGATCAAGATTGATTTTGATTATTCTGTAGTCTTATGTCTTGTGTCATTTTTTTGAAAAACGTATTTCCATTTTTCATGAGTGAAGATATTTGATTTATTCGGTATTATTATTGTAATTATTGATCATGTTATCATACCATTATAATAATATTAGTCTCACTTATGATCATTGATTGATATCTATTATGTTTACCCCTGTTGAGTATCTAAGATACCCCTTTCTTATGTTTTGCTTCCTCAGGTTATGAAGAATGGTTTTAAGTATGGTATGTCTAAGAAAGGAGATAGTTTTGAATAACGTAATCTAATATGATGTAGATACTTTATGTATGAGTTTTTTACTTATTAAATTTTCCAAAAATACTAAATCTAAATGTCTATTGGGTATGATTATTGTGAAATGTAATGAATTTTAATCTAAAATAATTTAATATATATATATATGAAAATATGAGTCTCTATAGTTGGTATGAGAGGAAAAGTTTTTTAACTTATTGAAAAATAGATGAGAAAACATTAACAATAACCCTTAGAATAATCTTAAGTATATGGGCACATTATAAGTTATAGTAAAAAAAGGAGTTCAGTTTCATGAAAAAAATACATCCCTGTATGGATACTATAAGTGTATGTGGTTTTGGAATAGGTGCATTATATAATAATATCCTCAAAAAGATTTGTTCAATTATATCATGATCCTCATTCTAGTGCATGGTGAATGAACCCTTACTATGCCCCTGGTTTGAAACTATTGGTGGATATTCTTAAGTTAATTTTAATTTTATTTATGAGATTTTATAAAGGATTTTAATATATAATAACCTAGGATGACCTAGGTTAAACCTAATATTTCATAGGATATAAAGAAGGTGTCATAATTTATACATCATTTGAATTATTTTTCAGGATTAATCACTCCAATTAATAATTCTTGATGGTCAATCTAACCGTTTTTATTTTAGTAAGAGAGTAATGATATAATTATAAAGTTGAGGTAGTTATAGGTACATTATGATATGTAAGTATATTTTTTAAGCTTAGTCATATGAATATTTTTATACTATGAAATTTAACTAGGACTTTTTATCACACTACTTAATGATTAGATGTTTAATTATAAGTAGAAAATCCTAATGGTACATCATGTCTATGAATCTTCCCCAATTGAAGTTTGTTGGAACACACTCCTTAAAAAACTTTTTATTCCCCCTCTTGTTAAATTTTTTATGATTTTTGGAAAGGATTGAATTTATTTATATGATAACCATATAAATTTTCAAGTAAGGGAAATAATATTGGATATTATAAAACAACCAATGATTTTTTATCTCTTTAAGAATAAACATGAAAATACCATAGAAAATATATCAATATTATGCATCATTATTCCTATTCAAAGTGGGTATTTATTTCATATAGTTGGGGAGAAACTTATCATATATGATATTTCTATTGTATGGGTGTTTTTTGATGTCTTTATGGAAGATTTTTCTAGTATTCCTCCAAATTGTGAAGTTGAGTTTTCAATAACACTCATACTTAGCGATACACCTTTTTCAAAGACTACATATAGAACAAATGTTATTGAGTTGTAGGAAATAAAGATGAAACTTTTAGAGAATCATGATATTGGATTCAATCAGCCATGTGTGTCAACATATGGAACACATTTAATTTTTATTAAGAAGAAATATGGATCAATTAGACATTATCAGAAACATAACATCATCACGGCCAAGAATAAGTATCCTTTTCCTCGTATTAATTATTCTTTACCAATTATAATGATATTAATATTTTTCAATGATTGATCATTATTATATATATTATCAGTTATGGGTCAAAAGTGAATACATACCTAAGAAAAAAGTTTATTCAATTTATGGACACTATGGATTCATAATGATACCATTTGGTCTTACTAATTCTCCCACTATCTTCATAGATTTAATGAATATAGTATTTCAATAATACCTTGGGAAATTTATGGTAGCCTTTATATATGATATTCTTATATTTGAAAAGATAAAGGAAGAGAATAAATATTAATTAATGATTATACTGAATACCCTAAAGAATGATAACATGTTTGAAAACTTTACTATGTGTGAATTTTCATTATATAAAGTTTCATATTTGGGTTAAATAATCCCAAGTGAAGTTATATCGGTGGATAGATCAAATATAAAAGTAATTGAACATTATCCATGAACAACCACTATGACTTAAATCCATAGTTTTATTGAATTAGTTGAATTCTTTTGACACTTTTTGATGTATTTTTCATGGATATGTAATCTACTCACCAATTTAACTTTGGATAGATTTTTTTTGGACTGATGAGTGTGAATAAAATTTCAAGAAACTAAAGAGAAGGTTGGTTAGTGAACCTGTGCTGATAGTTACCTATAGTGGATAAAGGTTTGTGATTTATTGTGAAGAATCAAACAAAATTATTAGACATTTTCTCATTTAGAATGATATGGTGATATCTTAGGCCTCATTCCAATTGAATATTCATGATAAAAATTACATGAATCATGATTTGAAGTTGGAAGCGATAATCATTACATTAATGACATAAAGGAATTATCATTATAAAGAAAGGTTAGGAATATATACTTGTTATGAAATTTTAAAGTATTTATTCACATGAAAATATTTTAATATATACCAAAGAAGATAGATAGATTTGATTAATGATTATGACTACTCAATACATTACCACCCTAGGAAAATGAACAAGGTGACTAATGATTTGAATTGAAAGGATCATGTTTTCTTATATTTTATGGGGATAAAAAAGATCCAAAATTTATATATTTTTAATGTATGGTCCGTAAATTCATTATAAAAGTGGATAAATCATATATTTCCTAAATTAATTTTCAACTATATATCTATGTAATGATTAAAGATTTATAAAAGGAGGATGTGGGTATTAAAAATACGGTAAAAATGTTCATGAGATTAACCTTAATTATGATGGAATAATAAAATTTATAAAATGATTATTTTTCCCATAAATACTAGCATTGAATAAGGAACTATTGGATGAATCTCACAAATCATCATTCTTAATTCATCCAGGAAGTACGAAGATTTATAGAGATATAATTTTTTTTATTGTGAAACAACATTAAGAGAGATATTTCAAAGTATGTATATCGGTTCTTGGTATTTTGGTAAGTTATGGATTATTGATAGAATTCTAATGGGATTTAGTAAGAATTACCCATACTAGAATATAAATGGAAAACAATACCATGGATTTCATTTTTTAACTCCCCAAAATATCTAAAGGCCATAATGCTATCTGGGTTATATTCAATCACTTTATAAAGTCATCACACTTGATTAATATCAGAGAATATTTCAATATTGATCAACTTTCTAGGATATACATTAAGGATGTGGTACAGTTACCTGGGGTACTATATTTTATTTTATTTTATAGATATATAACGTTTACCATGAAGTTATGGAAAATATTTCAACATGTTCTCGATAAATAGTTGTGTCTCAAAACCGGATATCATGCACAGATAGATGGCTAGTCTAAGAGGACCATTCAAAACCTGGAGTATATTTTGATATCCTGTTGTCTAAATTTCAAAGGAGTTTTGCATCAACATAATTATATATTCAAGTTTCTTTTAATAAGAGTTTTTACTCAATCATTCAGATGGATCCTTATCAATACCTCCATGAAAAGAAGTGTATAACTCCAACATATTGGTATGATGTTAGAGAAAAAAATATATCGATACTTTATAATGTTAATGAAGTTATAGATAAGGTTAGATCCATTCTATTTCACATCTAGATAGCTTAGATTTGATATCAGAGTTATATAGAAAATCATCATCAAGATATGGAATTTGAAGTTGGTGAGAAGGTTTTACAAAAAATTTCTCTATGGAAGAAGGATATGATATTAAAAAAATGGATATATAATCCCTTTGTATATTAGTCACTTTTATATTCTTGATCTAGTTGGGACTGTAGCTTATCTACAAGAACTCCCCCCAAACCTCTCTAATGTTCACAATGTGTTCCATATATCTCTTCTAAGAAATTATATAACTGTTGCTTCACATGTAATGAACTAAGGGGTTATACCACTATATCATGATATTTCTAATGAAGAAAAAATGGTAAATATATTAGATTTTAGAGATAAAGTTCCATGGAATAAGATTCTTAACCTGGTTAAAGTTCGTTGGAGGAATCATAAATTTGGGGAAGAAACATGGGAACTTGAGAACAAGATAAAGTAGAGATATTCCCATTTTTTAGACCACACTGAGGAAATTTAACGATATTAAATCATTTTAGTGGGGGTATAATATTACACCCTAAGAATTTATATATACTTCATTTGAAATAAAACTGTATTTATTAAATAGCTTGTCTTACATGCAACCTTGAGTCTATATGAACCAAAATATAGTAAATCATAATATCCTACAAATTAAATTGATAGGTGTGAATAGTAACAAACTTATTATGAAAAATATATATAATTTTTTATATCAATGAAAATTTATTGTTTAATTCATAATAAATAAGTACTCAATTTTTAGTAAAGTCATTTTACACTTCAAAAATATGTTTTCCTCAAAAATGGGGTTTTATCACAATTTTAATAGTGACATTTATAATTAATTTATACCATTATTACAACATTTATTTCAGGAAATGGATAATATTTTTTGAATTATCATCTTAAAAAATATTAGGGTGATTTTTTTTCTTTTCCTAAAAAGATTTACATTTTATTGAATTGTGAAATATACTATTTTTTGTAAAAACTACCATTTATTTTAAAGTAAATGCTCCATTAGGTTTTTAATTTTATCATAAATTAACCTAAGCCTAATTTTAATATAAATAATATAATTAATTACATATGAATCATTATTATAATTTGTAAGTTATTTTTTTTGGAATTAAGAACACATTTTTTTCTAAAATCTATTTTATGTGCCCCATGAATTTATATCTTAATAAATAAATTTAATATATATTGATTAATTGTTTTAATGAAATTTATAGATTAAATTTTTATTATAAAATTTTAACATTCATTTTATGGCTTTTATAAGACAATTAATGTAAATAAATTAAAATTTATGCTTAAATATTCATTTTTCGAAAATGGGGTTTCGATGTAGTTTACATGCTAAATTAAATTTAAATTAATCCAATGATAAGTATTTAATTTTAAAAAATTGATTTCATATTTTGAATATTTATAATTAATATAATTCAATAGGTTAAACTTATTTTTTTTCATTTTGAATAGTTAAAATAGTAAGATTTTGTTTCAACAATTAACGATAAAATGGGTTTACTGGGGGGTATTAAACAAAGAGATAAGGGTAATATTGTCATTAATAACCATATAAATATTATTTTTTTGATGATATTTAAAAATTCAATTATCCTAGATTCTAATCCATATCAATTTGGTGCCACTTTCTCATGAAATTGACCTTATATAATTGAAATCTTTTAAGAAATTACATGTGTGTTCCTCCCCTCACTTATAAAAGGGCACATATCCCCCAACCTTATTCACACCATTTGATACTTAAATATCAACCAAGATATAGTCATAATACTTATTAGAATACTTCCCTTAATCCAAGATATTATATACTTCTTTTAAGACCAATTGTTTAATTATTAAAGAGTAATCCAAAGTAGGTATCTCATCATAGAGTTTTAGATCTTAAATGAGCTCTTTTGATGTGATTTATTCCTCTAATTCATTTGAGATTATTGTATCCATAAAAAATTATGAGTAAAGTATCATAAAAATAATTATATGTTATTATTATAATTTAATAATGATTTTACACCCCTTATCCATCAAATAATAAATAAAAATATCAGTCATGCGTACTTATGGACTACCACCTCTACAGAGACTTACAATTAATTTTCCATTACCATATTTCATGGATGGTTATTATAATGGTTTTAATATTTATAAATTATATTTATGGAATATATTTTATTATATAATTAAAATATCATATCTACCTCTTTAACTTTTATCCATCGATAAATGATAACGTCACTCGTGCCTAAGTGTGGTATACCACCTCCATGAAAATGTGATTTGTTTATCATTTATAATTTACATGAATGGTAATTAGAATATATTTAATAAAAATATATATAATATTTATGATATTATAATTATTATTTAAATTTGAATTTCTATTTACCTTTATTTTATTCCATATATAGAAAGTGGAAACATTACTGTTATGTACATACAAATTACTGTCTCTATGTAGTGATGCAATTCAATTTTCATCACCAATTAATATGAATAGTTATAATTACGTATATAATAATATATAATAATTTTGTAATTATTAAAATTATGGATATGTATCAACTATAATCAAAGTCCAAGGACTATAACTGCTGAATTAAACCATACATGAAAAACGAAATAATTAACACCCGAAATGGTGACTTTAATAGAGCATTATTAATAAAATGGGGTAGAAATTATATAAGTGGATAGTAAATGATATTATATATCTGAATATTATTATTTTATATAATTATAATAGATATAAATTTATTATATAGGAGGTTAGATAACTTACAAATCTTGTTATATATAAGGTATCATTTTTTGTCTTAATTTCTATTCAATGAGAAATGTTTTAATTTTATGAACCAATTTCTTAGTTCTATGATCTATATAATACTCATGAATTTATTTTGGAATAATAAATTATTTAATGGAATTTATTTACAAAACCATATGATTTTCGAGTTTCAAATGATTTTTTTAAAAAAGTACTAAAGCTGTAAGGGATCTTTGTCTCAATTCTATTTCATTGAGAAATGTTCGATGTTATAAACCTATATTATTTTATAAGGTTTATATACTACCCCATTTATATTTTTATCATAAATATACTTCTTTCTTGATATTTAATGTTTAATTTTAACTTATTTCTTTTATAGGGGTAATTATTCAAAATTTTACACAATTGTATGGCTTTAATGTTACAATCTCATTTTTACAGAAATTATTTATGATTAAAATTTATGATTGTGAAATCTTATGATATATTTATCAAAAATATTATTAATTTTATTTTACAATGGAAATATATGTATATTTTATTTTTTCCATTAAATTTCATCTCTTTAAGTACCCAAGAGACTGAAGAATGTTTTTAAGGAGAACCAACCTTGTTTTTCCCTTTAGTCAGGAATCATTTATTCTATGTCCATATATTTTAAATGTTTTTCAATAATGTATTTACTATAATATAGATATTATTTAAACGTATTTTTTATAATATTTTATTTTCATTACAAAATTTTAAAAGGATTTTTATTATCATATTCCAAATATAGAAATTTTGAATTTTTATCGAAAATGTGAAAGGATATTTTGTTTTAACTAAAATCGCATGAGAGGATTTCCCCACAAATATGAATAATATTCTATTAAAATTATACTTTTTTGTTTCAATAGAAAATATTTAATTAATATTTTTTAATCTTTTAATTTCTAAAGAAGTCTTTGCAAATATTTATGGTATTTTCCTTATGCAATGTTATAATAATTTTCAATTTTTTTTATCTGTATCTAAATAATTTTTTATGATTTAAAAAGGACAAAATGAAATATTACCTTCATTATTATTTCTCTAAATGGTTTATTATTTAGGTTATGAAATGTTTATGAAACTATTATCCTTTCATGGGTTATGATATGATGATATAATGAATGTTTTATGATATTTTAGCATGTGTAAGTATGGTATTAATTATATGATAGGTGGTTTTGTTGTTAAAAAAGGACGAGTGGTTACACTATAAACCAATGTTGGGGGGATCTGTTATATTCCACTTATGCATTGGGTAATTATTGATATATAATGAGATTATAATGACTAAAATGAGGAGTTATCTGAGTTTAGTAAGGGACTTTATCTAGTAGGATAGTCTTGGGAGCAAACCTTGACTAAGGAAATGATGGAATGTGGAGTGAATCCAATCCACTATAAAAGCATTTTCAATTATCTTTTACTAAGTAAATAATTATATATTATTATTTTCATGCCAAAAAAATATTTTTTTTGATTATTATATGTTTTTTGTGTATCGTGATTAATGAATGATTATTATACACTCTTATTTATTATGTAATCTTTTAGAGAAAACCTTTTTCCATGTTTCATGATTAAAAATATTTAACTGATTGAGAATGATTGTTGTAAGTACTAATAATATTCTAATGACCTTATGCTTATATTATGTTCAATTGCGATCATTGATTGATATATCTTTTGTTTACCCTTAATGAGCATTTGAGCTCACTATTTCTTATATTTTCATTCCCCATGTTATGAATAAAGGTTTTATGTATGATATGTATAATAAGGCTTCTAATTCTGAATAACTAATTTGGAAATTATTTTTATACCTTTGTACTTGTTGTTTTTTTTCCATGTTTCTAAAACACTAAACCTCTATGTTACTCAAGAGTTTATTATTGTTAATGCATTGAATATTCATCTAAAATGATGCAATATTTATGTATGAAAAGTATGGGTCAGTATAAAATAGATGATCACTTAAAACAATGGAAATATATTTCATCATCCTAGTGTGCTAGGAATATATTGATATCCTCCCTACTTGCCTCATTATAGGTATCATTAGGGAGGGAGGAATCCAATATGTATGACTTTTTCACTTGGAATAGTATGATGTACAGGTTCTTGTAACAATTTTGAAAGTTATTTCTTGTGAGGAAATTATTTTTCTTTAATATGTATCACATTTATATTGCCAGGTTTATGTGAATTTCCATTTTCCATAACAAAATCAAAGGAATTTTTACTACTTTATCTTGATTACAAAAATGTGACGTAATAAATTTTATTTATTGGTCTCCCAATATTTTATAAAATATAAATATCATTAAATGTTGTATTCATAATATTCTATCGTATGGATATTCTCAGGGTAAGGATCAATATTTTCCTTTGATAGTGTTTGGTGCGGGTTTTGGTGGTGGATGCTGGTGTTAAGACGACAATAAGGTGATGCATATGATGTCGAGGATTTATTGTACTCATTGCAGCTGGTGATCTTTGGTTTACTCATGGGGTTTGCGGTGATTCAGTTTATTTTTAATTTTGAAATGGGTTACATTTGGTAGGGTGAATTGTTTTTTGTAATTTGGATTTTGCGATGCATATTTTGTAAGGGTGTGACTTATGCCAAGGATGTTTATGTTGGTTCCTACTTAACTTTTAAAGTGGGTTTTCAATAAAATAAAAAAAAATTGATTCTGGAATCCAATTCACACAGACAATGGAAGTGATGGACTCATACAGAAGGATTTTACCCTATTAAGAAACTTTATTAGATCTTATAAAGTAGATATAATCACTAAGATTTTCCCTTGACCCAGGACAAGCTAAGATCCATGAACTTAAGTTCAAAAAAACCATTTATGGGAGAAGTTCAAGCTCATCGAGATCACGACCCAAACCACGTTCATCAAACAACCCCATGAAAGTCTAACTATCAAGAACTGTACTCTTAGGTAATACTTAGGTATAATAAAGGGATATATATCAAAACCTTACTAATATGAACATTTATATTGTATATAATAATGAATTTATTTTCATTTTAGTGTTACTTTATATATGTTTTTAATTCAAATTAGACACAAATTATATTTTAAAGTAATATTAAAATTCAATTAATGGATTTATTTTGATGAATTGATGAATTTTTTAAATAAATAGTGATTTAATAAAATGTTATTATAATTTCTTTTATTAATTATAAATGGTCATATAATGTTTATGAAGTGAAATGTACTTTTTATAACGGTTTAAAAACTATTATTATAAAAAGCATGATTTTTTTCAATAAAAGTAAAATATTATTTGAAAAGTAAAACTTCACATATTTAAAAAATTATTTAGATAAAATGAATATATTTTTTGAATTAGAATGCCAAAATTGTCGAATAGTGATTTTTTCATAATTTTTCAACATAATAAAAGTTTTAGGTAAAAATTATATACCGTATAAATATATGGTGTGTTTTAAGAAATCATAATAAACCAGAATGATTTAATAAATATTATAATGGGTATCATCATCCAAAAATATTTTTACCGTTAAAATAATGTTATTTTAAGTTTAATTTATTAATTTTATTGAGCCTTTATGAATCCTCCAAAACTTTTAATATATTTTAGAGTTTTAGATTCATTTATTTAAAAGTGTGACTCAGCTGCACAATATCAAGGTAATTATTTTAATATGTTCATCCATTTTCCGAATAAAATATTAAAAACCTCCAAATTTGGAAAAACCATAGGCAAAAACGAGGGAAGGTTTGTTTTTCTGAATATTTTGTTATATGGAGTCTAAAACCAATGTTTGTGAAATATTAAAGAATTACCCTATCATTTACTATATAAATACACACAATATCCCACTTCTATTCACTAAAAAACTTATAGAACGTCCTTTATCAACCCAACCCTCTCTAAAATCCTCCCAATGCACCCCAAGCTCTCAAGAATCCCCTTTTCAAGCTTGTGGATCCACACAATAAAGTAAGGGTTCTTTCCTTTCACATCTTTATCTAAGTTTCTTTATTTTGTTATTTCCTTTTATTTTCAATTACTAATGATAGGTAATGTTTTAAAACCTCCCTATACTTCCCTTATTATGTACAAATTTTTATATACTCCTTTATCTCTCATTAAACCCTCCCATGTATATTCGTTACCATGCCAAAATTTAGTAAGAATTATTTCTTTTCTCTTTTTATTCAAGCTTATTTATCATCATGTGCAATTTTTTTATAATTATAAATATTTGGATAGGTCATCACATTTCCATATTAATTTAAACTTAATGAAAAAATTATGAGAGACCCATTTATCTCTCATAAACATATGTAATGAATTTTTAAGTGACACCATTATGCTGCTGAATTTTCACTTTGATTTTCCAGTCTAACCATTTGTGTTGTGAATAAAATAACCATTTCCTATCAAGAGTGTTCGATTTTATTAAAATATACCTTTTTATTGGGTAATTAAATGTATTTATCCCACACTCATTGATATTGGAATATATTATTATGAGGATTGAATCCTTGTTTTATGATCTATATGGTACTCTCAAGCTAGAGATTGAAATGAATGTTATAGGTGTGCCCGAAATTATATAGAGCTCCAATGCATTATGTAATGATTAGTATCATGATATGTCATGTTGTGATAGTGGTGTATTGGATTCCTTTATGGGTCATTGTCCACCATGATGTCTTGGCAGTTTATCCTTGACCTATGATGAAGTGTTTTAAGTTGTGTCCAAATTTCATTTGTTATGATTATCATGCTATGTCGTGCATTATTATTCGTGTTCCTTTATGCCTCATTGATATTACTTGTCTAACATTTATTATTATCTTTATGTTATTCCATGTTTGTTACCTTACTTGGATTTATGGATCACCCATTTTTTATGTATTTCCTCAGGTTATACAATGTTGTTTTAAGCTCAAGAATGTTAAATATTTTTTCATTAAAGATGTTGCAATTCATATTTAAAGTTGTAATGAAATATACCTAATTCCCAAAGACACAAGAATTATCAATATTTTATGTTTTATTAAGTATACCATTTCGTTATTAAATCATGTATTAACGTGTAATAAATATAAATTTTTTTTATAGTTGGTATCAAAGGAAAAGTATTGTTATTTTTGGGGTTTGGATTAGAAAAATATAAAAAAATACTTAAAGATAAGAATAAGTATGAGAATACATCCCTAATATTTGATTATATATTATGTGTTTTGGGAATAAAATACATCTAGGTCTGGATAATACAAGTAGACATGGTTCTAGAATTGATGTACCTAGGAGTAACAACTTTGAAAAAGTGTTTTAGGGCCTAACTCGGGGTAACCTAGTACCTAAAAATAGGCCCTACTGCACACCTATTTTGTAACTACCATGGGATGTGCTTTGATAATCCATAGGATAATTATGAACCATTATTAAGGGAGTAAAAAATGAACATAAAAGTATATTTTTGGAAATATATAATTGATAAAAAAGACGGAAGCCTCAAAATCAATAAGTTAAGGAAATACATGTATGTTATAAGTTATCAATTTAATGAAATTAAATTATCATTTTTGTTTTTAAAAGTTATATATAATCATAATTAATTTTCATTTTATTATAATCAATTGCTTGAAATAAGAGGAATCAAGTAAACAAACGATGTGAGAGAAATTTAATGATTACTCCAATGAGATTCCCAATCTGATGGGAGTAGGAATCACACACTTCATGATGATACACTCTCAGTTGAATTAGTATTTGAATAGAAACCTAGTTCAAGAAGAGCATCCAAATTCACCCAGAAGAGAAAAATCTACAATCGAGTGCTTTATTTGAAAAAGGCCTCCTACTTTCCATGGATCTTCCAATCCCTTAATCATCGAACAATGGATCAACTCCATTGATAAGTTAGTCTCTATCCTTGAATTATTTAAACAAGAGAAGGTTCTTTTGGATATTTATCATATGGATGGTAAAGTTGTTCAATGGTGAAGATTGATAAAAAATACGAAGCATGAGGATGCAATCAATAAAATTGTGTGGATAGATTTTTGGAAAATGTTTTTTGATAAATATTTTCAGTGTACTCTCCATCTTAAAATGGAAAAATATTTTACTTCAATAAGGAAAAATGATGAGGAATCTATTTGGGAATATGAGGAAAACTTTACGGCACATGCACGACAAACCTTCAGCATTGTCCTTATCCCCAAATTCAAGGTTGACTGCTAACTTAGTGGGATAAAACAGAGCCTATGGAAATACCTGGAGATCAGAAATTTTTATAGCTATGAGACAATTGCTCGATGTTCCCTCAAAGTCAGAATAGAAATCAAAAAATCTTAGGGGTATCACAGGGCTAAGAAGAAGAATGTGGAGATCAATTATGGAGGTCTGATAAAGAGATCTAAAGGTGACAAAAAATTTCAACATCTCACTTTCTTAAGGTGTAGAAAGAAGAACCTTGAAAATTTCCTAAAGGGTATGAGGAAATTCATTAGGTATGTGAAGTAAGGACACCTAGTCAGTGATTTCTGATAGGAGAAACCCACTACTGTGATAGAGGAAAGGAAATATCTGGTCAACCTTCAATGTATTGCTCATTCCTACAACTGTAAGGAACCATAAAAATACGATAACAAATACACTAATCCAAGGGTATTCGGAGGCAACCAACAACATACAAGGAAACAAGGTAGACCTTTTCATCACTACCACCAATATGAATCCCAACAATGAAGTGGTGATAGGTACTCTAGTTATTCATTCAAGAAATTCTAATTAACTTTTTGATTTTGATTCTATGAATTTATTCCTATCATAAATGTTTAGTAAAATGATTCAAAAACGAAAAAAAATCATTGAAGTATAGATGTTAGTGAAAATAGAGAATGAGGAAATTATTACATCCCAAGTATATAACTCCTCCCATATCAAAGTTTGTGGGATTAATTTTCAGAAAACCTTGTGATACTCTTTTTGGTGGAATTTGATGCACTTATGGGAATGGATTGAACTTCCCTATATAAATCCAACATAAATTTCCATGATAAAGAAATCAATATATATATTGTGAATCATCCTTAGATTCTATACAAATGAATATAGAAGGATGAAACTTCTTTAGCACCATCATCTCAAACATGGATATTATTTCCTTATGAGAAATAATATCTAACTCAAATGATTGAGTCTAAGGAAAGAATTATCCTTGAAGACATGCCCATTATAGAGGAATACACTGAGGTGTTTCTTGAGAAATTTATTGGTTTTCCTCCTAGATGAGATGTTGAATTTTTGATGGAGCCTATACCTAAGGCATTACCATTTTTACAGAGTTCACATAAAATAGTTTTTGTGGAATGTTAGAAGCTGAAGAAACAACTATAAGAGATTGTAGATAAAGGTTTCATATGACTAAGTGCTTCACCATGGGGGGACCGGTCCTATTTTTCAAGAATAAGGATGGGTCCTTGTGAATTTTCATTGATTATCATGAGCTTTACAATATTATGATAAAGAATAAGTATCCTATTCCTCAGGTTGATGACTTGTTCGATCAACTATATTGAGAAAAATACGTTTCCAAGTTAGATATGTGGGCAGGATAATACTAAATTTGGGTGAAAAATGAGGATATCCCCAAGACTGATTTTCATACAAGGTATGAGCACTATAAATTTAAAGTAATACCTTTCGTACTCACTAATGCTTCAACAATATTCCTGGAATTTATGAATAGAGTCATTAGAGATTACCTTAAAAAATTTATAGAAGTCCTTATAGATGATATTATAATATAATCTAAAATTAAATAAGGGAATGACGAGCATTTTAATACTGAGCTAAAGACCTTTTTAAAGGAAAATATTTATTCCAAGTACAACAAATGTGAGTTCTAGTTGATAAAAGTATCTTTATTTAAGAATATCATCACAAGAAATGGTATATTTATAGACCCTTCGAGAAAGGAAATTGAATGATGGAAGAGGACAACATCTATGAAATATATCCATAGTGACCTTGTATTAGCTGGGTATTATTTCCGATTTGTGAGAAATTTCTTGTGATTTTCAAACCCCATCACCAAACTAACTCAAAAGGAAGTAAAGTTTTCTTGGAATGATTAATACGAAGAAAGATTCAAGGAATTGAAAAGAAAGATTATCACTGTGCCTATGCTCAAACTAACCACATGTGGAGAGATTTTTATGGTATCCAGTGATCCGTCAAAGAAGATAATGATATGTATGTTTATGAAAAATGAAAAAAATTATTTTATATGCTTTAAAGCAGTTGAAATTTCTTTAACAGAACTACCCAACATATGATCTTGAGTTGGATGTAGTTATTTTCACTTTAAAAATATGTCATCATTATATCTTTTTAGAGATGTGTGAAATATATATGGATCAAAAAATTCTCAAGTATATATTCACATAAAAAGTGAAGAATATGCACCAATAAAGATGGTTAGAGATGATTAAAGACTATAACAACTCAATCCACTACCATCCCAAAAAATTGAATAAAGTGGTAGATGATATATGTAAAAAGGATATGAAAATTATATTATTGATGAGAATTGAGAGGAATATAATATTTTTATAATTTAAAAGAATGGACATGGGAATCATAAAGTAAAGAAAATCATCATTCCTTTCAAAAATTATTGCTCAACCATATCTTATGGAGAGGTTAAAGGATGCTCAAAGAGTTGATGCGGGAAATAAAAACAAAGTCAATGCTATAAGTAAAGTATTATCCTTGATGTTTAATGTTAATGATGAAGGTGTTGTGATATTTGGGTTAAGGATATGTGTACCATCAAAACATGAATTAAAGAAGGATTTTTTGGATGATGAACATAGATCAAGCTTCTCCATCCATCTAAGAAGCATACGGATGTATAAATATCTTCAATAACACTTTTTTTTTGGGAAAATATAAAGAAGGATATTGTAGAATATACATCCAGATATGTTGTATGTTATAAAGCGAAAGAAGAAATGAAAAAATCCAAAGGGATTATGCAACCATTACCCATACCTACATAAAAATGGAAAAAAACCCCATGGAAATTTTCACTATTGTTCCAGAAACATCAAGAGGGAATAATGATATATAGGTTGTGGTGGATCATCCTACAATGACTGTACACTTCATAAAGATATGTGAGGAATTATAACTTGATCTACTTGTACTCATATACATCAGAGAAGTGGTCAGGATATATGGAGTACCACTATCAATTGTATCTGATTGAGATGCATGATTCACCTCTAAGTTATGAAAGAGTCTCTATCATTCTCTAAATACTGAATTAAACTTTAGCATAAACTATCACCCTCAAACTAATGTACAATATGGGCATACTATAGAGAAACTTGAGGAAATATTGAAATCATACTCAATTGACTTCAATGTAGGATGTAATCAACATATTCCCCTCAACGAGTTCTCTTACAAAAACAGTTTTCACATGAGCACCCAAATAGTTCCCTATGAAGCACTTTATGGGAAGAGGTGTTGGACACCTTCATGCTAGGATGAATTTGAAAAAAAAACTACTAGGTCCTAAAAGGGTCGAGGAAATTATATAAAGGGTTAAGACCATTTAACATCATATAATGGCTACACATAGCTAACAAAAGAGCTATGCTAACAATCATCGATGAGACCTAATGTTTGATGTTGGAAACATGGTATTCCTCCACATATATCTATGTAATAAAGTGATGATTTTTGGGAATAAGACAAAGATTAGTCCAATATACAATGACACCTCTGAGATACTTTATCGCATCAGAGTAGTGGACAACTGACTAGCACTCACACCTAACCTTTCTGGAGATCATGATGTATTCCTTGTATCACTCTTGAGGATGTACTTACCTGACCACTCACATGTACTCAATATAGAAGTAGTACCGTTAGAGTATGATCTTTCCTATGAGGAGAAGTAGGTGAAGATCATATATCGTAGAGACAATGTCCTTAGAAACAAGAAAATGCACCTTTTCAATGTGTTGTGGAGAAACCACAAGATTGAAGGACCAACATGGTAACTGGAGGAAGTGATGAAATAAAATTACCCTTAACTTTTTTAGGGGGGTGAAATAGAAATTTCAATGGTGAAATTTCTCAAGGGGGAAGATTAAAATGACCCAAACTATTATAAATAATCTTCCCTTGGTGATTTAATTAAATTTATCATTATGTAATATGGTTATTGAAAAAAATAAATTTCCTTGGTCATATATTTGTAATTAAAATAACATTATGAATATTAGCATTTTTAATATAATCATTAAGAAATGATCACATGATTAATATAAATATATGGATTTAACAAATCAGATTATCATAGACAAAATAATTAAGGGTATCACCTAGTAGAATATTACCCTATAAATCCAGTTTATCAGAGATTTCAGAAGAGATAACATAGTTTGTATTTGACCTTGAATAAGAAAAATCTGAGATCTAACAACTTAATCATGAGCAAAACTGTTTATGGGAAAAGTTTAAGCTCATCGTGATCACGAACCAAACCATGTTCTCCGAACAACCCCATGAAAGTCTCACGGTCATGAACCTTACTCTTAGGGTGTACACCATTGTAATAAATGGGTATGTATCAAAATCATAATAGTATGAATATGTATTTTGTATATAATAATGAATTTATTTTCATTTTTATTATTACTTAATAAAAGACATGTATTTTTATTCAATTGAACACAAATTGTATTTTCTGGTAATATTGAAAATAAATTAAGGGATTTATTTTGAGGAAATAATGGTTTTTTGAAAGAAATATTATTTTAATAAAATGTTATTATAAAATAAGTTTTATTAATTATAAATCATCATATAATTTTTATGATGTGAAATGCACTTTTATAAGGGTTAAAAAACATTTATTGTCAAAAGACCTACATTTTTAAATAAATGTAAAATATTATTTTAATAGTAAAAATTCAGAAATATGGAATATTATTTTCATAAAATGAATAATAATTTTGTAATGATAATGTAAAAATTTTCCAATGATGATTTTTTCATAATTTTTCGAGACAATGAAATTTTCAGGTACAAAATAAATACTGTATAAATATATAGTTTATTTTATGACTTCATAATGAATAAAAAATTATGTAATAAATACAATAATGGGTATAATCATGAAAATATATGTTTTTTATTTAAAATAATGCGATTTTATCTTTAGTTTTTTTAATTTTATTAATCCTTTATGAATCCTCCAAAACAGTTAATATATTTTAGAGTTTAAAATTCATTTTCTTAAAATTGTGACTCACCTCTACATATGCAAGGGAACTATTTTAATATGTTCAGAAATTTTCCATATAAAATAATAAAAACCTTCCAAATTTGACAAAAACCATGGAAAAAACCATGGTATGGTTTGTGGTTTTGAATATTTTATTATATAGAGTCCAAAACCTAAGTTTGTGAAATATTAAAAACATTCCCCGCTCATTTGCTATATAAAACCACCAAAGATCCCACTTATCTTCATTAAAAATAAATGTATCACATACTTACTATTCCCTACCCTCTCTATAATCCTCCCAAGGTCCCCAAATCTCTCATGAAGCCCCTTTTCAAGCTTTTGGAGCATCACATTCAAGTAAGGGTTCTTAACTTTCTCTTCTTTATCCGGGTTTCTTTATATTTTTATGCCCTATTATTTTCAATTTATAAATATTGGTTATGTTTTAAAATCTCCAAAATACTGATCTTATTATGTATAAATTATTATAGACCCATTTATCTTTCATTAATCACTCCCATTTACACCCGTTACCATGCCAAAATTTCGTAAGCATCCTTTATTTTCTCTTTTTATTCAAGCTTATTTATTATCAAAGACATTGTTTGTAACTATAAATTTATGGAAATGTTCTAGAATATACATATTATTGTAAAATTAATTTCCAAATTATTATATTACCATTTCACTCTCATCAACTCATTTTATAAATTTTTAAGTGATGATATTATGTTGCTGAATTTTAACCACAATTTCCCATGACAAACCATTTGTGTAGTGAAAACCATACCCATTTACTATCAAGGGTGTTCAATTTTATAAACATATAACTTTTTATCCGGGACTTACATGTTTTAATTACATAATTCATGATCATGGAATAAATTATTATAATGATTGAATCCATGTTTTATGATATATGTGCCACAAATAAGCATGAGAATGAAATGAAAGTGACAGGTCTATCCAGAATTATATAGCACTCCAATTCATTGAGTAATGTTTATTATCATGATACATCATGTTGGGATAAAAGTGTACCTGATTCCATTATGGAACATTTTCCACCCAGAAGTCTTGGTGGGTTATCCTTGACCTATGATGTAATGTTTTAAAGTGTTTCCACATTTCCCATGTTATTGTTATCATGATATATCATGCCTTATTCTTCATGTTTCTTTATGACTAATTGATATTCCTTGTATAAAATGTATTATTATCTTCATGTTATTTCATGTTTATTCCCTTAATAGGAATTATGGCTCACCCCTTTCTTATGTATTTCTTCAGGTTATTCAATGTAGTTTTATACTAAATCATGTTAAAGATGTTTTATATTAAGATGTTGTAATTCATGTTTAAAGTAATAATGAAATGTAACTAATTCCCAAATACACTATACTTATCAATATTTAAGGTTTAATTAAGTGTAATTTTATGTAATTAAATCATGTATTAATGTGTAATACGAAGAATGGTTATTAAAAATCCCCAATCTTGAAATCCGGAACATGGATTCTCTCAACACTTGACTCTTGGTTCTGTTATGTCTCATAGAGGTGATTGACTCTTGATATGAACTAAATTAAGTCAATCCAAATCATTTTTTATAACTAGATAATTGAAATTAACCAGATAGATTCCATAAAATTTCTATGAAACGTGGTTTCATTTTAACTCAAGTAATGGAATGCTATACTGAATTAGTATTTTCTTTGAGGGGTTTTTAAGTTATATATAAATATTCATTATTTCATCCTTTTTACATGATTGTTAATATTATGGGTATTTTACTTAAGTTATTAACCTTGTATTGATAAAATTATTTACTCATAATTGATTTATTTTTCCCCATATTTCATGCTTGTTAATTCATTTATTTAACGAGTCCTTAATAAACATTCATCTAATAAAAAAATTAACTATACGCTAGATAAAAATAAAATAAATAATGATAAAGACCTTAATTATTGGTTGGTTTATCTAGATTTCAACAAACTAACCCATGAACCTTGGGAAATCACCCCTTGAACAGAGATTGGTTTGAGTTTCTACATTCCACTTATTCACCTCTACATCTTTTTGGTTGATTTCACCTCGACTCCATCTTGAAATTTCTACTTTTACATGGGATCTCATTTCTTTAAATATTTTCACTCACATTCAGGCGAGGAGAACCACATGTATGGTGTTACATAAAATAAACCTTAGATACATAGGCCCATTCACAATAAAGGGGAGGGGATGATCCATAGATCATAATTTTAATTTAATAATAATTGTCACAAAAACCATGAAATAATAATTAAATTAAAATAAACCCATTACATACATTGGACAATAAATATCATGATAACATATACATTCAATGATACACATTTAAATAAACTAGAATGAATTAATTTCAATCCTATATTTATTAAGATAATTTTTTGAATTTGTAAATTAATTATCTTATTAACTATTTAATTTATTTAACTTAATTATAAATCCGAAAATTATTTTATATTCTAATCCACTATATTATTAAATAAATTAAAATTAATTAATTACCTGATGTGTCCTGAATAAAACACATATTATACCATTATCCACTATAGGACATGTGATTTCTCTATGTATTTTCCATATCTTGTATTGTATACTTACAAAGAATTTATCATACATGGTGTTTCATGATATTACATGGAATGTAGCTCCATGAGTTGATCTGAGAAGTCATATTAACATTTATTACACATGACACATGTTAATATATGGGGCATGTACCCATTTTAATGACCATGAAGTACATAATATGTACAATGACCACACATGGTATTTAGTTCCAAAATTAACACCTAAATTAATTATGAATTTAATTATATATAAAACCCTATCACACAATGTGTTTGCCTCCCTATGTTTCCCATTTAGTGGTCAATCTGTGATGTGTAATTAATACATGTCGAATACATTGACTACACAACTTCAATGATTCCAGAATGGTGAAACCATGTGAGATACACAAAATTACTTCCAAATAAATTTTGTGTAACCCATCCATAACACCCTAATATTTTAAGATATACTTCTTTTTATATAAATTTAATTCCTTTGAATTGTCAGTTTACATGATACACCAATTTTTAACAAACAATAATATATAATTAGAATATTATTATTTAAATATTTCTATTACTACCGATCCATTAAATTTTTGGTATGAATAAGAATAACCACATTATAAAAAATATGAATATTTTTTGATTAATTCATAAGAAATAATTACTTAATTTTTAGTAAATTCATTTTATACTTCAAAAATATATTTTCTTCCAAAATGTTCTTATTTTATTTTCTGAATAGATATTATAATTAATTTTAAAAACTTTCAAAAATTATATTTTATAAAAATGATATCAACTTTGAAATAATCATGAGAAAATAAACAGAAGGTATTTTTTTTATTTTTCTGAAATGTTTAATTTTTTAGTAAATAGTGAAAAATGCTAATCCTATTGAAAACTGAATTTACCCTTCAAATATTTAATAAGTAATCTTTTTTGAAATTTATTTTAAAATTACCTTAGTTAATGTTTATAAAAAATAATCCGATCAATGTGATTGAAATCGATATTACTCTTAATTTTGGTATAGAAATATTTTTATACTTAAAAATGCATTTATTTGAAAAACCATTTTCAACATGTTTAGGTGGCCTATTTTAAAATTATTTTCTGAAATTTATATAAAATTAATTATATAAAATGTATCAAATATTTTAAATCTTAATTTATATTTGTTTCATGAGGCCACTTTATTTTTTGGTTATAATGAATAGTAAAAATAGTAAAATTTTTGTTATATCAGTTAAGGTTTATAGTGGATTAAACAAAGAGAGAAGGGCAATATTTTAAAATAAACTTGTATCTATATTACTAAATATCCATATTTAAAATTTATCCCATATTTTTTTTATAACATGAGATATTTTTATTGAGTATGAAATTATTATATTTCAATGTTTTGAAAAATATCAAATGTGTCCTCTCCCTCCCTTATTAAGGGTACCACCTCTCCTCTATTCATCATAATTAATGATCCTTATACCTCAAAAAATACCTACCCGAAACAATTAATAATATACCTACCCATTTCTTATAGGTCCTAGTATGATTATAATACTATCTATTCAAGGACTAATGTGTAAGACGAAGGAGGTTCCTGAAAGAAGTGGTATAACTCTTAACCGAGTACTTTCATTTTTTTCCTATAGATACCATAAATAAATATATGGTATATATAATATAATAATTAATTAATTACATTAAATGTAATTAATATTTATTATGATGATGGATCAACCATTTTCCACCTCCACTCCGTCAAATAGTAAACGAAAATTTCACTTGTGTGTATTTCTGGACTATCACCTCCATGTAGAGATATGGTTCATTTTTCATCACAATAATTCATGGTTGGTTATTATAATTTATGTAATGTTTATATATTATATTTATGATATAATTATTCTCCTATTATTATCTTATATTATCAACATTCTTACATTTCCATTCAATATAAAGTGATAGTGACACTCGTGCGTATCTGAGGATTACCACCTCCACCCAATAATGTGACATGTTTTCATCACCACATTATATAAATCATTATAAAAGTTTATGTGATTAATAAAAATGATAACTATTTAATGATTAATATTATATATATTATTAAATCATGAACAAGGTGAAATTACAAGGACCATTGAACCGAAACATGCATGGAAAACTGACGAGTTTTCATCTGAATGTTCATCTTAAAGAAGAAATTATTAATAAAGGATAATTGGAAGTTAAAAATGAATTAAATATATTACGTTATGTATGAATATGGATATATAAAAAATTTATAATAAATATATATTTATTATATTAAATATTTTAAGGCGTATAAAGAAAGATGGAACTTGTGGTAAGAGATTTGTGTTTCAATCTGATTTTAATATGAACCGATTATGCTTTAATTTCCATAGGGGGAAGTTATATAGATTATTAATATAAAACACAATATATTTTATTATAATATATTAATTTCTAGAGTTTTTTTTGTATAATTATTATTTTCCTCTCATTGGTAGATAAAATGACTGAGAAAATGTTTTGACGATACGTTGAAGTTATTTTCCCTTTAATCAATGAACATTTTCTCCCATGTCCATAATCATAAAAATTATTTTAAAAAATTAATAACCTATAATTTTAATGTTTTAAATTATTATTCTTACTATATTTTAATTTATTTAATAAGGTTTAATAAGGAATCCTTTTAAGGAAATGTTTTTCTGAAAAATTCATTTTTGACATTTTAAATTAACAAATTCCTTAGTTATTATCAAATAAAAATATTTTCTCAATATTATAGAAATTTTTAGTTAAAATTTTATCAAAAGATAAATTTATTTTATGATATTTTCAGAGAATAGTTCAATTGATCTTTTAAATTTATATATCCTCTATGTTAATATCTTTTAAGGATTGTTATACTTTACCGAGAATATGTTATTAAGATAAAATAAACATTATTTTTATGGATAGATTATAAGGATGATTATCTATGTATGATTATATGAAATCCTTTTCTTTCACATGGGTAAATTAAGTTAAGATGAAATATTTTTGAAACTTGTTTATTTTCTATGGGTTACATGTTGATAAAATGATAAATGTTTTTTGATAATGTGAAACATTTATGGTTTTTAGTTATGTGGTGGGTCGTTCCATTATATCCATACAATGAATTGTGTAAATATGGATAACTCATGATAAATCATGTTACACCCTAACCTGATTTTATTTTCACAATATTATGTGTGGAATTGGTTTCATGGCCATAAAATGATGTGTGGTCCTAGTTGCATGTCTATAATTAAATACATCGACCAAGTTTCATGTTCTTAAGTTTATTAATGGACCTAATTTCATGTCTTTAACTCAATGAGTAAACCTGTTTCTATTTATACATATTTACAATGTTATAAGCTTATGTTTTCCCCCATTCCTATGTTTATGATATCATGACTCATGATTTATTTTTTATAATTATAAAATGTTAGAAATTTTTTATTTTATTATGAAAATGATTTATTTAATGTACCATGATTAAATATATTTAATTTATTTGGAATTAATTTTTTATATTATGATCATGTTCTCATACCATCATGCAAAAATATGACAATTGATTGATTTCTCATATGTTTTTTCGGACCATGTATACGAGTGCACCCATTCTTATGTTTTTCTTCCACATATTTTTATGGAAGGATATATGTATGATATGTATATATGGGTATCAATATGAAGAATGTTTTAGTAGATGTTGAATATCCTTTATAAAATAAAATTATTAGGTATCTAGTTTCCAAAGGAACTAAACCTTTATGGTTTTGGGGTGTGTATAACTGTGTTATATTCTATTTATTCATCTAAAATGATGTAATATTTATATAAGTTATGATTGGGTCACCTCACCATCACTATGTATTCCATCCATCCTGGTCAATATATAGCGTGAAATGACCCCACAAACTTTTCTCCCACATGACATTCCATGATTTATATAACTAGGCTTGGTGCTGTAAAGATGAGTATATGGAGTTTAATTTTTAGTTACACACTATATATCCATGCTATCAAAAAATATATATAAATCCTTCTACTGGGATAGTCAAGTGTTCTTTAACTTTTATCATCATTATCTTTGTCATATGAAAGTGAACAAACATCTTATATCAATATTTATATTATATAAGAATAAAATAGAAATGAAAAACAAAAAAAATATATAAATAAATAAACAATTAACAAATAATTATAAATTAATATGTGACTACTTTGATACTAGTTGAAGGTTATGGGGTGCAACGAAAGTGGTCAGAATGATATCTTAATAATAGTTTTCATAGTTTTCCTTGATTTTATCCTCAAATATGGATGAATATCAAACCTATAATAATGGGGAGTGGATATTTCATATATAAATTATAAATTTTTTTTATAAATAATAATTACCTATAATTATAATTATTTATTAATTCTTGAATCAATTGACCACTCTTGTCATACTGTCATTGTGACAAATGGTTCAAGGGTAGAATCACTCTAGTGGTAATCCACAAATGATCCTTAAACCTTGGAATTTTACCATCGGTCTCTGAGTGATAACATGGATGAATTTATTTTTTATGTCATTTTTAATTGATCGCAACAAGAATACCTTATGATATTAAAGGATTAAACCTTGTTATCTCAAGGACTTAATAGAGTTAAGGAGGATTTTTGATATCTATTCTTGAGAGAATTATAACGGAATTTATCTCTAGGTATTGAAATAATTATCTAAATAAAAAGTGTTTTGTAGAAAAAAACCATCAGCTTTCAAATGATATAATCGAGTTTAAATAGTTAGGTTAAAGAATACGTTTTTTAATAAATGACCTTAACTATTCACTTAATTCTAAGTGAAACCCATATCGAATAATAATAACAATTATATCCTTATTTACTTAACATGTGATAAGATTTTAAATATTTATTTATCTTTTCTTATAGACCATTAACCCAACTAGAAAATCCTTAAAATTTATCAAACCATAATAAAAACTATTTATTTAAATAAATAAATATCACTATATTATTTTTTCATTAAATATTTATTTGATTAACATAACCTGAATAATTATCATTACTTGAAAATTTATAATAATAATTATTCTAGTATTAACATTATATAGAATTTAATTGAGATTCTGGAGACACATAGTGTCTGACCCACTATGAATCTTTCTCTATAGAATTAGGATAACTACCCTAAAGTAAAATATCATCATCTAAAAATATTTAAAGGATCCCATTAAGAAATATTTTAATTCTTCAATGATAATAATCTATTATGAATGATAACTATGTAATATAATAACTTTGTGCCGATATATTATCATACATGTTGCCTGATTAGTTTCATCAACCTATATGCTTGATACATCTTTTTTTTACATTCAGTAAATGAACTCATTGATAAAACCAAAATGACTATGGGCTTAATACGATAATCCATTTCAATCAAAAGTCCCATGATATTAACTTCCATTAACTCATAAGGGACATATCCTTTCTTGACTAATTCATTAATATCATATCACTAGTGATGCACCCAACACATCCTACCTCAATATGAGAAATTTTCATCATGGGTTTTTAATACATCTAAGTATATGACTCATGATATAAATTAATAATAATATCATATATAAGGCCCAATACACACATTTGTAGATAGGATTATATAATGACACATATAAGATGTGACATTTTTTATGTTCATGTTTGTCTCATTCCATCCTCTCTTGGAGATTACCAAGTAAACACTTCATGAGAATAATTATATATAACTTATGAGACTTTAACACATGATAAGATACATCATCTCTATATATTTATATATATTTTATCTAGTGATAAAACATATATTTAATAATATTGTTGTTTCACTTTATGGTTACAATCATACAATATAACAACAATGAATTTCCAATATAACTTATAATATAAATAAACTATAACATTAATGTTACATAGAAAAAACACTCATAATGTTATGATATATTTATTAATATTAAAGACCATGAAAATAATATAAAACAATAGTAAAAATTAGTTGGATTTAGGGAACAAACTACGATAGTTTTCCCTCATAAATAATGTAAGTACTAGGATAAGGTTCACACCCATACATGGTATGTGTTATATATAAACTGATTGGAATACGAGTATAAAAATAAATGTAAGAGATAATATACAAGCAAAAAACCATAAGTAAAAACATCCAAAATGTAACCAAAAGTGTAATTCTAGAAACAAATGGAATATATAGAATATTTATATTCAAAAAATGGATTGAGGGAAGTAAAATTATTGGAATGATTGTATAAACTCCCAATAAGAACATTAAAAATTTCCCTAGTATCACTCAATGGTCTATCCTTCAAGAGTCAAAAACGAGGCCATATGAACTCCGTATTCTACATGTTGGTAGTCCCCATACTCATGATCTTTACCTTTACTTGGGTCATATAAAAATGGATTTTCAAGTTTTCTGAGAGGGGCCCATGTAATGTGCGAGTACAATATACCTAGTAGGATATAACCTCTCATGTAACACTAATTTTATGATTTAGGTGTCGTATTGATTTAATTTTCACCTAAACTCATGTTTTTTGGTGTGTTATGCTATCCAAGTTGTTGGTGAGGGACTAGAGGGTTAATTATGGAAGCTGTATTGAGTTTAGGATATAATTTTATTGTAGGTGGAACATCATTCCATAAAAAAGAGGGTCATAACATGATGATAAATGAGTAGGCAACCATTGTTCTATAATGGAGTGAGATATATCATGACATATGTTATGTAAGAATATTTTTTAGGTTACTTATGATTAAATTTTTTAAAGGGTCAAATATCAGGCCATCGTAGAATAAAGCTACACAGCAGTAATGGATACATTAAAATAATTCAAGTATTTTTGGAGGATAAATTGGAGTAACCCTTGATCTATGTAATATTAATTTTCCTTTTAGGAGCATGATCATGCTATGACCCCCTAGGTATCATCATGAAGCCTTGATCAAGGTTGTATGTGTCACGCTATTGTGAATTGACCGTTCCTTGAAGGAAAACCAGTGGTGAAGCATTAAACCATGAAGGGTAATCCATTTCCATAAATTGAGGATAAGGGGGAGTATTTCACCGTGATGGAATGGCTACACCATAGAGGCCTTGATATTTTATTCCTTATTTATACCCTATATCAGGGCATTGCACCAGGACTGAAGGAGTCACACATCAAAGAATGTTTTGTGAAATTTTAATCATTAAAGTAATTAAATTAAATGGTTTATATAATAAAGTATTTTAAATGATATTTTCCCCATTTTACATAGTATTCATGTTGTATCCTTATTTCCCCTTAAGTTCTTCCTCCATAAAATTCAGATTTGTTGGAACTAAAAGTGTTTTGTGTTGGATTTTTTGCCAATGTCTAGATTTTTTTTCAATCCCTTAAGAATAATTCACATGTAAAATAGTTATGTTTTAATGTTAATTTAATATTTGGAGAAGTAGTGCCTATAAAAGAAATAACACTCAGGAAAAAATGAGAGGAGATACTTAAAGTTTCCTATATATCCCGATCATGGATTTTTAATTGATGTATGATGATATGAAGAATGTTAAGATTGAAATGAGAAAGATGAATTTAATTTTGGATGTTATATTATTAGTACTGTTAATAAACAAAGGGTAATAGGTGGTTATAATATGGGGTTATGGCTATTCCATAGAGTTTTACTGATGTTGTGTGTAAGTGTAAAGGACAATTTTATAAGAATCATCCATGGAGAAATGTAAGAGTTATTCTAAACTCTTTCTTTTTCAATACATAGAATTTTGGGTTACACATTGCAATAAAGGTAGCCACACTGAAAATATGGTAATGAAGATTTATTTAGTTCTTTATATTTGGAGATACCTTTGTAGAAGAGAACATTCCACAAGAAAACATTCTCAATTACAAAATATAATTGAGGATGCCATGTTGTGAGACCAACGTTGTGGTGTAAAGGATGTTTAGAATATATTCTGTGGTTATGGAAGTTTATATTCCTCCATAATGAGGTGGATGATTATGACCCAACCCATCAAGAGAAATATAATGTTCAAACTATGAAGTAGAAAACCACACCGCAAAATATTGTTTATATAGTGGAGGTTTTTTTTCAGAATGAAAGTATTTTGAGTTGGATGACAACAAAAATTTTCATCATTGAAAAATAATCCTTTCCAAAATAGGTGTCAAATATTAAGAAAGTTTGAGAAATCACATTTCAATATATATAATAATTAAAAGGAACATTTTTTTAGAAAATGTGGATCTAATTATTATCTTATATCAATACGTAGTGAGAAAACCACACTAAAAATGGGTAAAATTGAGATGATTATAATTCTATGAGGGAAGTGTCACTATAAAGAGGCAGTTTCTAGATTACCTATATATTTTTATAGAAATTTTAAATGAGGATATATGGAATTTTAATTTAGAGATTAATTTGAATTAATTGTAACTTAATTAATACTCTGAATTTGTGTTGTAGACATGGTATAATAATTAATAAATTAAATAAAGGTATTTAATCTCAAACCTTGGATTGATGTTTGGTTATATAAAATTTATAAAACCAATGAAATATTTATAAAAAATTAATTAAAACAAAATTATATATTTGAATTTAAGAAAAGATAAGAAGAGAGTAGAGAATATTTGTCATCTAATTTTGGGAAGCTTTTGAAGAAGAGATCTCTAGGAAATTTCATTTCTACATATGGTGTAATTTGAGAGTGAAGGCTTAATAATGAATGTGGAGGAAAAATATTTCTAGATCCAGTTTGAAGTGAATAAAGATGAAAAAAAATATAATTCCACTTATACAATTATCTTCATCTAGAAGAAGAGGAAGCTTCCATTGTGATATTGTGGAATAAAGAGTTTCAATACTCACATTCGAGGTGTTGATATTTTCTATATTGATGCAGAGGTGAGTCTCAAAAAAGGATTTTATCATTAGATATATTGGGAGATATATATTAAAGGAATTAAAAAAACTATACTAAACCATAAGAGACTATCTTGTCGATAAATTTTTATAGAGGACTCAAAATTGTATAAAGTGTTTAAGCATTGTCTTAAAGTAGTGTGTGATTACACAAGATAAGAAACTGCACTTAGATCTATAGTTTTCCAACCTAAAATATCATAGATCACATAAAATGGCTTGTCGTACAATATATTATATCGAAACACCATTAGATCATGCTCCTTGGATTATCCATTAATAGTGAACCAAGAAAAATTTCCATGTCTTGTGTAATTTACTTTCTGTATATGTTTCATTATTTGGTGTGATCATAAAAATGAATAAAAATATATTTAGAAGTTCCTAATAACATGGGAAAAAGATTAATATGAATAAAATTGAGAAATTATTATTTTGAAAACTTTTAGTACCCTGATTGACCCTCTTTTTGTGGCATCCTAGGATCCTATAAGTGGTATCAAATATAATAGTTTCTATCTAGTAGTTAAATCTCTTAATCCTTTTGTATTTTTTCTCACATGGATTCTATGAAGAGGCCAAAATTTTTCATAGGATTTTTTTTATGGTTTGATGAAATAAATGATTAAATTTATATAGTATTGTGGTAGGTAGGTGTTGGGAAATGTTCTTTGAGATGTTGATTTAAAAAATCACATTGAAATATTTAGTGATTTTTGGATAGATAATATTTTGATTAAATAATTTTCCAAAAAGATTTATAAGAGAACCAATCATTATGTTACTATATTCGAGATGTGGAAGACTCTTAATATTATTTATGGGAGACTAGTGGAATTAATGGAAATAGAGATATCATCTTTAAAATCTAGTGAAGACCACCTTATGTCAAAATAAAATAAGAAAGATTATAAAAACAATAATCATGAGAAGAAGGAATCGCCCATTGAGGTAAGTGGGATTTATTTCAATGATAAAAATGTTACTGAAAAAAATTCAGATGCTTCTTGTAAATCTAAAAATTCATATTCCTCTTCAAGGATAAAAATAATTAAAAAATACATGGAATAAGTGGCAACAAAATCTGGTCATCAGTTTGGTGAATCTTTATACAGTGAAAAAGAAAAGATCCAATCCCGATATAAGATAGTGTATCAACAAAAAATCATTCATAGAGGACCATCCATTCATAAAATAAACTTCCATTTAAAATAGGATGACTAAGAGAGTTAAAATTTCCTTGAATAAGGATATAAAAATATGAGTTCAATGATGAAGGATTAAAGTGATCTACAGGATGAAATTTCATAATAAATAGGAAAACAAATGTCGACCAAGAAAAACAATTAAAAGTAAGTATTTTAACTCTCTATAAATGACATGAATAAATGAGAAAATATAAAATATAATATTATTTAGGGTTTAAGGATATGTCTTCTCTATTAAAGGATAAGGATAATAAAATCCATAAGCTTTAGGGGAGGTGGAAAACCATTAATGAAAGGAATAAGATACCTCCCCTGGAATAATAATCTAGTATAAATTTTAAATAGACAAATATAGAATGAAAAAAATAAGAAAATGTATATTTTAAAATTTGGAATTAAAGGAAAGCAAGGGAAGGTAGATTTGAAATTCTAATTTTTGGATATATTGGGTACACCATGAATATGTATCTAAAAGACTAAGGGATTGGAGAAAGATATAATTATACATTGATAACATATTAATCAAAAAGTGAAAATAATAGGTATTTTTTTTTTATATTTCATTTGTGATAACCCAACTCATATTTAAAGACATTATTTTAGTAATGGATCAAAAGAAGTAATAATAAAATAGATTATTCATATAACATACAAGGAGAGGGTTTTATCTTGAATAAAATTTGTTAATATAGAAAAAAATTTTAATATTTTGGAGGAATGGAAGGTAGATCAATGAAAGGAGTACCAAGAACCTATTATGATTCATATATAGTATCCCTCATAGCGATAAGATAATAAAATATAATAAAAAAATAAGTACGATTCTCCGACTATGAAAATAGTGAAGAAACATGAGAAGAAAATATTAGCAATGAAAAATAAATCTGAGGTGATTCTAATAAAATTTGAAGATAATATACATTGTGAATACCTTTTTGGTTTATAAAATCACACAACTGGGCAAGAAAAGAATATTTGTGGAACATCCCTCTTATGGATAAGTAAGCATAAAAAAATATTCACTAGTGTTTCTTCACATGAAAAGATGTGAATAAGTATGATTAGTGTCATTACCAAATTGGATCCCAAGTCTAGGAAGATTAAGAAACCTGGAGAGAGCATGTGAAATGGAATATACATAAGAAGTATTGAAAATATAAATGAAACACCAAAATCAGAAGAAAGTGGGAAGAACTGGGTTGGTTCATCAAGTCTTACCATAAAACATAACCTGAGGATGTTTAAGGTTACCCTATCCCCTTGTACCTAAATGTTTCTAGTATACTTCGGAACTGGCACACGCTTAAGGGGGGATTTGATCTATGTGGTATATGCATTAATAGGATATGAATATATTGAGAGAAGGTGTTTTTAAAAAAATTAGAGACATGCAACAAATATATTTAGTTTGTTTAAAGTTATTAACTGGTATCATGACTTAACAAAAAGTAGAATTCATATCATGGACCTAACTTGACTTAATGAGTGGTGAATAGAATATTTTTTTCTTTTTTAGAACCAAATATATATTTTTATTATAGAATTAATAAATTTTAAGTTGTAAATATAATGATATATAATTAAATAGGTACATAAACAATTTTTTTAACACAAAATATATTTTTTTATTCAAGAATTAATGAATTTTAAGTTGTAAATTTAATTATATATAATTAAAGAAGTTCCAAATATGATTTTTAAAGTTTTAATGGTTTAAATACACCATTGAAGATCAAAAAGTGACATAAGGGTATTTCTTGAAGTGGTAATATACCATCAAGGAGCAGGAAAATTAGTACAATACCATTTTTTTCATCTATATTTGTTATTTGTTAACAATGAGGTATTAAAGAACCATTTTCAAGATACAAAGAATATAATAGAAGAAATTATCATGATCAATAATTGGTTACCTATAAATGAAAACTATCTCATGATTTGGAGACAAGAGTTGAATAAGTTTTGGGGGAGTTAGGGATAATAATTTAACTAGATGGTTAGTCTCATCTAAGAAAATATATTCCTTGTGATGATTGAAGGTTATGGGTATCAAGGGGTATCACATGTTTGTTATCAAGAAGTGGAATCTATTGATTCAATATATGGAATGTCTTCTAAACTTGTTCTTTAATTTTCACTCACTATTGGTTTGGTGTAAGTGTGATTGCGATCACATGATTATTTTTTGTCGTAAGTAATAGATCAAGTCACATTGTTGAAAGTATGTATGATTATAAGAGAGAAAAATGGAAAACTATGATATTTTCAAATGTATGATAATAATTTCATGTGGTAAATTCACTTTCTAAAACATTTTAGGAAAAAGTAGTTGATTTTTTAAGAAAAGTATTAGAGCTTTATGGATTCCAAATTATAAATTATTCTATCATACAAATGGTTTATAAATTGAAATGACGAAATCTATAGGTGTTCTTATTTAATAGTGCTATTATCAAGTGGAGTCAGGCCTAAGTGTAGAGAAAAATTCTCTTTAAAAAGATGGTACCAACTGGGGAATAAGTATTCAAAGAATCAAAATATAAGTGGTTTATCCAAGAAGTTTTAATATGGTACATAGAATGAAATGATGGTGAATTTTAGTGGTTTTAATAGTGGTTTATAGAATCCTGAAATTTGTATGGTGAATTTTTTAAATTTTTTAGACATCTAAGATATTTTTGGATGTTAATTAGATGTGTCATATATGTTAATAAATTCATGAATATTGAGCTAAAATAATATATCCTTATATAATTTTCCAGAGAATCATATTTCCCCATTAAGACTCATGTGATGATTATTGAAGAACTTGAGAAAGAAGGAGTAACAGCTAATGGAGTTACTCCCATGTAATTAAAAAATATAGGGGGAGTGATCTTGAAGGTAAATATGTAAAGAACTAAAGGATAATTATGAATAAAAGGAAAAAAATATAATGATAATAACCCTTATATATTTTATTAAAAAAAGGTGGATTAACGATGCTTGAATTTCCTTAAAATTTTGATGATAATGGGGGTATAAATCATGGAATCATGAATCCATATCATTGGAAACTCAGAAAAATTTTATGAATGATGGATTCATGATAGTATTGAAAAAAATATGAAGTGGGATATTATTTAAACCAAAAGTGTTTGGTGTGGTATTTTTTATCAATCACTTGATTTGTTATCAAGTACCGAAGAAGAATTCACATGGATACTTGGTGATGTGAGAATTTTCATTTAGGATTTAGTGAAGCAGTTGACATAAAATAAAAAACCTACTATTTAAATGAAAAGAGGGAAATTTATGTCCCCATATATCAAGTTCATAGATTTGATAGTGACTTGTGATGGTAAAAAGATTATTAATGTTGAAATGATGAGAGAGTGTTTCATTTTGGATGTTATATTATTATAAAATAGATTAAATGTAAGAAAAGAGGGGGCCATTCCATGTATTTATGTCCTTTCGGAAGAGTTATAGTGATGTGATTCATAAGATTAAGGTAAAATCATTTAAGAATCCTCAAATTAGAATCATAAGTTTCATCCTAAACTTTTATATTTTCAATACATGGATTTTTCGGTTACATGTTAAAACAAAGGTAGCCATACCACAAATATAGAATGGTATATTTTATTGGTTTTGTGGATTCATAGATTCTTGTGCCACATAGAAAATTCCACACTATAAAAGGATCAATTATAAAAAGATGATTGAGGATTACACACTACAATATAAAGGATTTCCATGAAAGTGGTTCATATAAGATTTAGTGGTTATATAATTTTAGGGACCTCTATGTCATAGAATATGATTATACCATAGTATTTCAAGAGAAAGACAAGGTTCATACCATGAAGTAAAAAATATTTCTGAAAAATATTTTTTTTATTATGAAGTTTGTTTTTTGGATGATTGAAAGTATTTTGATTTAGATAATTTTTCGTCTTTGATCCATGGAATTATAGACTATACTACAATAGGTTTGAAGGATTCGGAAGATTTAATGAGTTATTCTGCAATAAGTTTAATAATTAAAATTAAGTTATTTAGCTTGAAAATGGGGATATAATTTCTAACTTAGAACATCCCAAAATAAATAAAACCATGATTGAATGTTTGTGAATTTGAGAAAACCATGCCCTAAAGAGGGAAGTTACATCACAAAGAGGTGGTTTCTAAATTACCTACCAGTTTCAATGGGAATTTTAAATGAGGACATATTTATTGAATTTTATGGATTAGTTTTGATTAATTGGAATGTAATGAGAAAAAAAATTCACGAGGTACTCATATAATAAACATGAAGACTTTGGATAATGGGGGTTGATCTCAAACATTGGTTTAAGGGTTGGTTATGGGAATTATTTAATGCTTTGAAAATAATTTTGAAAAAGTATGAAGAAAAATTTAATATCATATTTTTTAAGAAGAGAAGAAGAAATTACAGCATATTTCACATATGAATTTGGGAAGTATAAGAATAAATGATCTATAGAGAATTCCATTGCTATATTCAGTGTAATTGGAAAGTAAAGATTCAGGGATGAAATAAGAGGAATAACACTTCTACATCTGGTTATAAGTAAATAAATAAGCCAATAAGATAATTCTAGTTATAGAACTATCTTCAAATATAAGAAGAAGAATCCATTGGTATAACTATTTAGAATAAATAGATTCAACTCTCACATAAATATACTGATATTATATTTCTTGAAGAAGAGGTTCCCAAAAAATAAGGATCTTATCAATTCATTGACTATGAGATAATGATTCAAGTTATTATAATGATTTATTTTGAATTAGAATAGACCATACTATCTAAAAAATATTGATTAATATCCTTAATGCTTTAAACTATCCAAGCCTTATATTAAAATAGTGCATAGTTAGATAATAATATGGAGTTCCCTTGGATTAGCAGGTCACCTTCCCAAAACCTTTTTTATCACATTAGAGAGTAGTGTTTTATTATGGAATATTGAAAGACCATATGTGTATTCTCCTTGGATTATCACTTAGTGGTGAACCTGATAAAATCATTTTGAATTATGTTATTTACATTCTATATATATTTAATTATTTAGTGTGATCAATAAAATGAATAATAAGATATTTAAAATGTTCCTACTAACAAAGGAATAAGATCTATATTGATAAAATGACAAAATTAAAAGGGAAAAGTTTTACATATGTTAACACTATGATTCACCCCACATTAGGGTGCCTTAGGTTCTTAAAAATACTCTCATACAAGCTCAAAATCACATCATGTCTCTCACAAGAGGTTTCCTTGGATAATTATGACAATTCCCTTTAATCCACCCTTGGTTTCCTCTACTATTTCAACATGTTTATTTATTTTTCTCAGAAATAAGGGGTGTTTTTCTATGGTTCTTTTATTTATTCCAATTAAGGATGAATCAATGGATGTTATTTAATGAGGAATCACCTAGATTGAGGTTGGTGGTCCCTAAATAATCTATTCAGTTTATTATTCTTTCTTGTAATGTGTGATATGGAGTCTTTACCATCATATATGATTGACCGTAAATTAATATATATCATTTCCCCCAACCTAATTTGAGCTAGGTAAGGATGTTTGGGGACACTATAGACACTTTAATTATTGTACCTTGATGAAATGTACACGAATGGTGAATGAACTAATGTAATTTGTGTTGACTTAATAGATTAAAACTCCCAATTGGTTTTATTTTATTTGTTTTATGACATGATATACCTTAATTGGGTGAACATAGTCCCATTTGTGAAATGGGAAATATGTATCAATGTGGTTGGACTATAACTAAACCCATAGGGAACTTTTTAGTTTCCATATATCATTGGTCTAGTTGAATTGAATTAATGTGAGGGTTTCACCCCAACTTTTCAATGAAACCGCGTGGGTTATATAGGCTATATTCATGAACTTAGGTTGAGTGTGAGGGAACTGACCTACTTATCATTTAATTATTATTGGGATATATTCCTAATAGATTTTTTTTATATATTTATATTAAAATTTTTATGATGCAATGTTTAGGTATCATGGGTACCTAGAAAAACGTGATGGTTGCACAAGTAGATATGGGAAAAGGACCAATGCTTAATGGATGTATTGCATCTAGGATTTAGGGACCAAGAATACAATTGTGATCTATTTTTCTGTATATTCTAGTCCTCTTTTTTACTTTTGGGTGATATATATACATTCTTCCAATAGGGGATCCTATTTATACCTATATGAATACTTGGAATTATAGTTTTTCATGTTTTTATAACATGAGTCTTATTTATATTATGTAGAGAAGATAACTATAATGTCTTATCTTTTTTTTCTTTCTATTTTTTATGTGATAAAATTTATTATATTTATTTCAAAAATATTTTGGGATATCTATATCAAATAGGTTATAGTATCCCCACTTTTTACATATACCCTCACCACTAGTTGGTAACCATGGGTAGAATGAGAGGCACCCTTTAGGTATGTGGCAACAAATTTGGTAATTGGATAGGTGAACTAGATCATAGATTATATGAAGTGGTATTAGAATCATATTTATTTTATTATTATTATAATTTTTGTTATACTCGATATTAGATTTGATGTTTTCGGGTTGTGGTATGGATCTTGTTTCATGAAGTAGCTAAACCTTGTGTGAGGAGAGTCCATGTTACCCTATATGGTACTATTTTTCTTGTTCTTTTATTTTACAGTTGATTTTTTTACTAAATATGATGAATTTTGATATTGAATTTTGATTTATTAGTTTCTTTCCCTATATCAAGGTGGCTGGATCATTCATTCATACATCATTCTTAAAATGTTGAATTCTAATTTCATTGATGTGCTTTCCAATGATTAAACAACATGATTAATATCCATTTCAATTATTTAATGTTTCAACAAAAACATCTATAGTGGTTTAATGTATAACTTTATTATGATATTTTACTTAACTGAAACATTATTTTGTACCATTATTGTTAGATTGATAATGTGAATCCCTTATATATATGATTCATCCCATGATAGAGAGTGGGTAGGCTGATATATAGATATAAATTGAGGTTATAGGAGATTACTAGGATTCTAGAGTGTGTGTATATCATAGAGGGATAATTTTCAAGTTACTTACCACATTATTTATTTTATTCGTACCTTTTATAAATTCATTTATGATTCTTTTGTCTGTATTAAATTGACATGCCATCGTGAAGACTGTATACTGAGTGCCGGTATTATGTGAAACAAACTGACTCAGGTTTTCCTAAAAACTAACACCCGACCTAATATATCACATACCTGAAGGGCATTCCCATTCCCCATAGGCTAGAGACAAGTACCCGAACATCCATCAAAAAAATAGAGGGAACTATTTCTTCCAAACTGAACAAACACATGGAATACATATATATAGAAATAAAGAAACAAAAAAAATACTAAAAACAATATATTCCATGTCTATAGGGAAAACTGGGGAAATATAACAACTGTAATAGTAGAAAAAACATCAAAAGATAAGTCCAACTGCATAGGACTACAACAAACGGCTACTCCAAGTGATGGAGTAGAAAAAACCCCACCATCTCACCCTAAAGTACCCATCACAGATGACATGAACCTCACCCCATCGCTCTAGTTACTTGAATTTCCCTACATTGGAAGACAAACAAAGGTATACACACCAGTGAAGAGGTGGACAGATTGTGAGCTAATATGCTCAGTAGGATCCCACCCTGGTGTTCCCTAACATGTCTCAGTATAAAAAATCCCACATGATCATTATAAAATAAAACATGGCATGATAAGAAGTAAAATAGTTATATAGAAAACATGGTAAACATTTCCCTTTTCCATAGTTATAATAAAAGAAGTTATATCAGTTTCAAAACATATTTTCCAGATTATTTTTTCACAAGAATAAACATGTATATCAATGCTAACTCAGAAAGGCAAACTGTAAAAAAATAAAATCATAGGTATCACAACACTAAGGAATACTATAGGTCTAGGCCGTAGACTACACGTACCACAATAATCAAGTTCACAAATTTGATCATAGAACACATGACTAGAAAGAAGAGGAATAACCTATGAGTAAACCCCCCAATGAGTCAATATCAGTCCCCTAGAAAAACAAACCTTGGAAACATATGAATTCCCCAAGGCAAATCTCCTGATTAATCAAAAAATAATGGATGATGGCCCCATTATAAACCTTCCATCTCAGTACCCAAGTTAACCCTTGTTCTATTTTTGAAAAATGATTTCAATGATTTGAAAACTATTTTAAAACCATTTCCCAATTTCCATTTCAGTGCTTAAAAATACCCATTTTCAATACATTTATCAATAACTAGGGAAAACCATTTTTTTACATTAAACCCTTTTCATGAAAACACAAAACAACCATTCCAATTTCAATATACATAATAGTTTGTAATGAAAAACAATTAGGTTCATCAATGTCGGCTAGAGATGAAACCACCTACCTCAAATATCGAGTCACACACACCCACAACAGAATCCGCCATCAACAAAATCCAACAAATACAATGAAGGCCCTAGAATAGAACCTATACATCTTAGTATTGATTCAAATATAAACACAAGAGGTCGGTAGAAGTGAGGAAACCCACACACCATGAAGATGAACACCCGAAACACCATGACCAATGATGAAAAATGTCTTCGAAATGAGATCTCACAATGAATCTAGAAGAAACCAAGAAGAAGCATCCACATTTGATCAAAAAATCCTGTACCGCAAAGAGAGGGTGAAATTGCGATCAAACACAATGAAGAACCAAAAAGATCACTTACATAGAGAGACGCACTAAAGACGAAATGAAGATCCAAATCCAATAAGATCGATCCATAAGGAGAATAGCATCTGAAAATTTCCTAGGAAGAGCCTTTGTTCAAGAGTGGAGGATTCCAGAATGAAAGGACCAAGAAAAACTACCGAACATGTGATTTAAAACTGGACCTGAGTCCGATCATGACGTGTAACCCCTGGAAACGTCGTGGAGGCCACACTGGATGTGTATGGTAAAAAACTCATCACTTTAGATTAAAAAATACATCATTCTACATGATGTGTACCCACCATTATTGATTATTACCAGTTTATAGTGTGATCTCCCCTATGACGACTTTCACAGAATAGCTAGTACACGACATGTAGTTCAGGCACATGATGTGTACCTTCTCTACATCCTACAAAAAATCTAGAAAACAAATTATAATGATTTTGAACCAAAAGGGAACTTAGAGAAAGGAAAAAACATACCTGATCAGGGTAGTGGGATGTTACAAACTCCCCACCATAAAGACTTTCCATCTCGGAGAAGTCATGTTGAATATGTAACTCCTGAGAAAATATAAGGCCATGCTCTCTCATTAATGACTCACATTCCCAAGTCTCATGAGAATTCAATCCTTGTTTCCACAAAACTATAACCAAAAGAATCTATTTCCCACACAAGACTTTTTTTTCTAATAGTCAATGATCTCACCATGTTTATCCAAAATAGAAGAAAATGGATCTAACTCAATTTCGTCCCAACTCATATCATGAGAAGGATCAAGGTGATACTTCTTGAGTTGAGATATATATAAAACATCATGGGTTTCCATTAATTGAATTGAAAAATCTAACTAATAAAAAACCTATCCAAGACATTCAGTGTTCTAAAATGGTCCAATATATCTCAAAGCCAACATGAGCTATTCTCCAAGACAACAATGACCCAAATGAGGATAAACTTATAAAAAAACCCAGTCAACTATAGATAACTCCAAAGGATGACACCATCGATCTGTATTCGATTTCTATAAACTCTGGGCTCTAACAAGACATCGTCACACATCCTAAATCTTCAAAGATGTCTCCTAAACCAAACTTGGTCTAACTAAAGCTACTTTACCCACCCATAATCAATAAATAAGTGATCTACACAGGAGAACATACAACAACTCAAAGGGATCCATTCTTATCAATGAATGATAACTATTATTGTAAACAAACTCAACTACTCTCAAATTTCTATCCCATGATCCACCAAAATACAAGATGCAGACCTGAAGCATATCCTACAGGATCTGAATTACACACTCCTTTTGACCATCTATATGTGGATGGTAAGATGTGCTCAACGTGAAATGAGTCCCCATTTCCTCTTGAAGACTTCTATAGATCTTCAAGGTAAACCAAAGATCCCTATTTGAAACAACAAAAAAAGGAATCCCATGTAACCTCATGATATTTTACACATACAACTTACCAAGATATTTGACTTTAGGGGTGTCATTAATTATAATGAAATGAGCAGACTTCATTAACCAATCAACAACCACCCAGATAGCATTTTTACCTTGATGTGTCCATGAAAAAACAACAAAACAATTACACGGATACCTTGTACCATTTCCAAATTAGAACTGGAAGAGGTTAAAGCATACCATAAGGTTTTAATAGCTCATACTTTATCCTTTGGTAGGTGTAACATTTGGACACATAATCTGCAATGACACACTTCATACTCGGGAACAAAAATATTATTCTCATGTCATAATACATATTCATAGTTCTAGGATGAATGAACTATGAAGACTTATGACAACCAAACAAGACTAATATTCTAAAAGGGGTTGGGATGAGAACTCGCTTCTCCAAGTAAAGTATACCATCTGATGAAAGAGAACAAGTAGAAATGATATCCTCACCATAAAGGATTTTATGAGTCTTTTGAAACATACCATCCAACAAATGACATTGAAAAATTGAATTCAGAAGAGATGATGATAACTGAGCACTAGTCAAAAACATACATGGAACAACCTCTTTAGTTTCCAAGTGCAATTTAGTGAAGATCCCCATAATATTCCACTACTCCTTCAACTCCAAAATAGCATGTAACCACACCTTCATACTAAGAGCATCTGCAACAACATTACCTTTCCCTAGGGTGTAGGAAATATTGATGTAAAATGTATGAAGGTATTCTATCCATCATCTCTGTCTAATATTCATGTCTTTCTAAGAGAAGATATGTATTAGAATCTTATGATTAGAGAAGGCCGTGAACTTATACCCAAAGAGATTATGCCAGTAATGTTTATGTGCATTCATAACCACAAAAAGATTTAAATCATGAGTGAGTTAGTTATTCTCTTGTGTTAGGAGCTGACGAGAGCCGTAAAATTCCACATGATCATCCTGCATCAACATGCATTCCAAACTAGCAGTAGATGCATCATAAAACACAACATACCCCTTATCGAGCTCTGGTAGGATCAGAATAGGAGTTGATGTCAGAATTCATTTTAGTTCATCAAAATAAGAATCAAAATTTTAATCCCATGCGAATTTCACTTCATTCAGGGCAAGATTAGTCAAATTTGATTCTAGATTAGATAAATTCTTAATGAAACATTGGTAGAACCCAAAAAACCAAGGAAGCTTAAAATTTAAAATACGTTCTACGGTTCCTTACTTCAAATAACAACCTTTACCTTCTTTGGATCGACTAATAATCCATGATCATAAATTATGTGCCCCAATAACTTCACTTATTAAATCTAGAAACTACATTTCAAAATATTTCCATAGATACAGTGATTTCTCATAATTTCCAAAACCTAACCCAGATGGTGCTTGTACTCATGCTCAGATTTTGAATAAACTAGAATATCATCTATGAATACTACAAGAAAAATTTCATGATATTGGTGAAATATATGATTCATCAAATCCATTAAAACTACATGAGTGTTAGTCAGAGCAGAAGGAATCACAAGATATCCATAATGGATATACCTTCTCTTAAAGGATATCTTTAGTATATGAGACTCTTGAACTCTAAGCTGATTATAACTGGACCAAAGATCAATCTTAGAGAACAAATTTTCCACTTCAACTAATCAAAAAAATCATCCACATGAGAAAAAAGATATTTGTTCCTAAACATTACCCAGTTCAACTTTTGAAAGTCCACACATAACTGAAGTAAACCATCCATATTATTGGAAAAGAGTATAGGGGTTTTCCATATAGAGAAACTAGGGAGAGCGAAACCTTTCTCTGATAGATCTTCCAACTAAATATTGAGTTTTTTCAACTTCTCTGGTTCCATGCGATAATAAGGCATCGATATCAGCTGCATACCTATAACTATTTCGATTGTAAACTCTACCTCCCTTTTTGGAGGAGAAATAGATAAATTTTCTAGGAAAATGTCTGAGAAGTGTCAGACGATGACATGAAGATCTCTAACAGAAGAAATGCTATTGGGCTCAAACACAACAACAACCAACAAACTTCTGAGCTCTGGGCGGGAAGGTCCTGCATGACTAGAACTTAGGTCCCACTCCCCCTGAAACACAGGAGAGATCCCATTAGTAGTAAGATGAGAAACACTCCAATGATAACAATCAACCTTAGTAGGGTGAGTGAAAATCCAATCCGTACTGATGATGACATCAAACAGATCAAGGTCAAGAAAGAGAAAACCCCAGATCTAATATGTATCGGCTATAATTAATGAACAATAAAGACACTGAACCCCTACTGTTTCCTCTTGATAATATTTTTCACTAACTCTATGGTAAAGAAAAAAAGTTCTATTGGAATTTTACGTGAATCAACAAAGCGTTCAGATATAAATAAGTGGGAGGAACCAGTATCAAAGAAATAAATTTCTATTGAAGATCCAATACGAAGTATACCTCTCACTATAATGACCCATAATTTACATAAATTGATATTACTTCAAAATTTTAGTACATTAATTACAACATATAATAAATCTATGACATGACTGTATAGGTATAGTGTCTTTAGAAACATGGAAACATAAATAACTGGTTCATAAAACATCCACATCATCTTCCAATTATTTCTTCATAACTATACTCCTTTCTGACATAGCTTACTTAATACCATTATTCACGAACTAGGGAAATGAAACATATAAAAGGTTGATATCAAATTATCAAAAAGGGTATATAAAGAAAAATATAAATCATATCATAATCATAAGACATAAGAACATAACATTTTAAAATATTATCATGCATACAAAATAACACGCTATCATGTCAGGGAATAAAAATTCATAAGAATTAATGGACACAATAAAAAAGTCATAACATAATACATGGAGTTTTTTGGCTTAAACATAAGCATAGAAAATAATTTCTATATTTTCAAAGGATTATATCCAAGACCATCATAGTGGACGAAGTCCATTACCAAACTTGGTTTACTTATCGTTCTAACCATGTATTACTGAAGCAGATTTACATTACTTTCCAGTCATGTCTATTTCATGAGATATAAATCTTTACTTAATTAATTGTAGGGATATATAGGTCTCACCAATATCACAATTATATTATTCTTACATGTTCCACAAAAATATAAATCATTCATCAAAACATAACCCATGAAATAATGTGGGTTTCTTAAACATCACTCAATCATAACACAATCCATGCAAGATAAACAGATTTCATAAAAATAATTACTTCATAAAAAATCAAATCAAAGTAATAATAGGTATTTATACAAAACCCTATTTCATCTTAGATGGAAAATAATTTTGATAAAACACTTGAGCTTAATTTCTGAGGAAAATATCATTTCTTCTTCAAAAACGTTTACAATTCTAAAAATGCCATGCAATTTTAAAAGAAAAGAATTTATTTGAAAATAAATTTGAAATCATGTAGATTAATCTTAAGGTTTATAAGGAATTATGAATATGTAAAAATCATCTCATATCATATAATTTTAAAAAAACATTCTTCTCATACTCTTTCCAAAAAAGTCAAAAAGTACCTCAAATTGAATAACTAAAAATGATTCCTTTAATACTGTTTGCTAAAAATTTACCAAAGGGTAAAATTAACTATAATTTTTTTGAAGAGTAGAAATAAAAATACATAATTAAGAAACATATATGTGGTTGATATATATATCCCTATAAATACTTACGTATAAACAATCTTAAATAAAAATTAAATTGAAAAATTATCCCTTACATTAGGTAAGATATCATTAAAATGTATCCAAGCATCCTATATAATGGTTAAAGTATGTTATTAAATTATACCATAACCATATTTAAGTTTATGATATCATATATGATTCTATTATATCATTTTTATAGTGTTTTAATATTTCCATTATTTTGGGTGTAAACTGCTTCATTTTCCCATTTCTATTTTTCCATGTAAGTAATGTTTGTTATTCTTTGAATGTATTTTTTCTTAATTTCCAAAATTAAATTAAGTTCATAATTATTATTTTTACACATCATATAAATTTTATAATCAATCTTGAAATTTTAACATGGAGAATGAATCTCACTGCGTCATGGAGACTGTTTGCCATACGTACAGATGAGCAACGGTATAATTCCCTTTGTTGGTTAAATGGTTTGAAATTGGATAGTATATTAATTATATACAAAAAAAATAATGTTATATTAATTATTTTAATCCATTATACCCATAATTATACCCATCCAAATAAATTATTGTTTAATAACAGATTACACCATAGCGTGGAGACTGTAAGTTGTAAGAACACACGCATGGTGATGTTGTTATTTGTTGGATGGATAAAAGGAGGTATATGGTTGTGCCATCACTATATAAACATCTTATTTTGTATAATATTATGGATTTATAACTTTTTTATGAAAACAACATAATAAGAGGACGTAGAAGAAGAAAATAATTTTGAAATAAGTGATAAAACAATTACCTCTTTTTTTGAGTATTACCTTTTTATTTTCACTAAAGGCCTCTTTAAGATGGCTTTCTGCCCAAAATTTTTCCTCTAGGGGGAAGGGAGAGAAGTTGGGAAAGGAAATGTTTTGGGGTTTTCCAAGAAAAATTGATTTAGAGGTGTGATTAAAAGAAAAGGAGATGTTCCCTTTTATAAGAGAGGGGAGGGGAACCTTTGGAAATACCAAAACTATTAAATTAATATAAATTAATTTCTACATCCAAATGACTCCAAAGTGGATTGTTTAGAATATAATATTAGTATGATTTTAATTCATATAAATCAAAAAAAAATAGATATGTTTTAATTTTATTTTAAACCTCATTATTTGTATTTATTCTTATTTAATCTATTTTATTTTAATTATGGTAATATATTCTAAATATTTAATGGTCATGAATATTTACTTATATGATGTTAATTTAACATATATGGATATTTTATTAAATTTTAGAGCTTATAGTTATCACTTTTATTTTTTAAATTATTTTTATTATTTTTAAATAACTTAATAAAATGTTATTTTATAAAATAACCACCCTATCAATTTTGAAACTATTCATTTCACTGATTTCAAATAAAATCCACACAAAATATAACTTGGAAAAAACATTGAATATACTCCAAAAATTATATAATAACCTATAAAATTTATATATAACCTTAATTAATTCAAATTATTTTTCTTTTAATATTTAAAATATTATTTATTTGATATTTCTATTAATAAAATAATTTATACGTCACTATTGTGTCATCCTTAATGCTAATTATTTAATTTATAAAAATTATATATAAAATTACATGATTAAGGTAATTATTTTTATTTTCCTTAGACTACATATAATTTATATTATCTCTCGATTATCCATACATTAAAATTAGTATACTTATATAAAAAGAAAGTGTGGAATTTTTTCACATTCATTGATTTTAATAAAATTAATGTCATATTCATGGAAAAGTAGCCATTAAGTGATTCTATTTCAAAAAATATATTTTAATGGTCGAATTTAGTCATGTAGTAGTATTTTTATACATTTTATGGTAATTTTATAATATTATTTTTACCTTTAATTAGCTGATTTACCTTCAACCATGGTAATAAAAATAATTACCAAAGTTACTATTCCTAATGCCCAATATAAAGGTATCCAATTAACATAATTTGGACCTAATTATTAAAAACATGTATTCCATTTTTAAAAATTTAAAACATAGAAGTTTCAATAATTAATTTAAAATAAATCCCATTGTCGAAATGAGAGAATGAGTTTTTAAAAATTAAAACATTGTAAAAGATAAAAATATTTTTACATTTGAATTCAATGTAAAATTAATGATAATGACATAAATTATATTTAATTATAAAAATATATTATTTTTATACTTTAAAAACATTCAAAATTATAATTTATCATATAATATATTTTTTGAAAAAAGTTGTTTTCCCTTAAAATTTAGTGTATTTTTACTATTCATCAAAACTTGAAAGTTATCAGAAAAATATTAAAAATTAATCAAAAGTAAATTTTTTATATCCTGATTCAAAGAAACATATTAATGTTTTCATATAAATATTATTAATGTATCAAAATATTAATTTGAAATGGTTTTTCATTCAAATGTGTAAAATTAACCTTAAACAATAGGCTTTTATATATCAAATAGAGTCTTTTCATACCCTATGACTAAAATGTTCATTGGATGAATATAAAAAATATTTTTTTAAGTATATATCATATATATATCTCATTAATTTCATTAACAAAATTAATTCACTTATTCATAAAAACATCAAATTGATTTATATTTTTCAAAAATAATTGACAGCCAAAGAATTTACAGTGCTTTTTGATAAGTTATTTATACTTATTACCGCTAACTTAACAACTAGTATATAATGGTAATTTTATACTATGAGAATCTCATGGTTCATTTAAACTTATGATTTTATAAAAAGCATGGTACTTAAGAATATAAATTATTTAAAGACAATATTTCATAAAAACATCTGGGTGTTACATTCTAGCTCCATTAAACTCAATTTCACCCTCAAAATTCATCACATGAAAACTAAAAGATGAGGAATCATATCCCTCATCATATCCTCAGATTCCCAATCAGCTTATTCAAATTTTTTATTCCTCCATAAAACATTAACCAAGCAAGTGGTCTTGTTTTGTAGAACTTTTTCACTACAATCCATAATCTCTATCAGTTATTCCATCAAATGGCACGAAGGCCTTCAGTTTTTATTGATTTTTGATAATACACCTTTCAAGGGGTGAGGTGTATCCTTTACAAGGCTTGTAGGCATAATTATTACATGGCCCATAGGCTTTGTAATGACCTGAAGTTTGACTTACATGGACATTACATTACATTTGCGGAATACTTAGTACATTACAAAAACACACACACAAGGACCGTAATAGTTTAGTGTCTTTGGAAACTCGGAATATAATCTTCTAATCCTGGTGAAAGATCTTCAATATCTCCCATAAAGATCTTCCTTTTTTTTAACCTAAAACCTTTCTTTATATCCTGGGGAATAGAAAACATAAAAGGGTGAGCTCAAATGCTCATTAAGGGTAAACAAACGAAATATAAATCACATCATATACATAAGAACATAACTTTTGGAAATCTTAACCTGCAAAAGAGATCATAATTTTATAACCTGGGATAACTCATGGCAGTGAAATGTATTCACAATAATCATAACTTAAAACATTAATCTTTGTGGCATACACACATAATCATAGATAATCATTTCTTGTTAGTCAAGACTCATTGCCAAGACTATCTTAGTGGACAAAGTCCATTTCTGAATCGAGTGACCCTCGTTTCAGTCCTGTTTCACTAAACCGGTATAACCTACCATTCCAGCCATGTCTATCTCATGAGATATAAAATCTTTACCCAATGCATTTGAGGGAGATATAGGTCCCACCCATCTCATTATGATACCATTCTTATGTGTGCCAAAAAATCTTAAAACATACATCATTGCATAACCCATGTAATAAAAATGGGATTCATGAAACATCATGACATCATAAAACAATACATATAAGATAAATGAATTCATAAAAATAATTCCATCACAACATAATCAAATCAATGTAATGATAGGGATATAATCAGAACCCTATATTATCTTAGATGGAAAATAATTTTGATAAAACACTTGAAATGAATTCTTGAGGAAAATATCCTTTCTTCTTCAAAATCAATTTCTTTTCACAAAACATCATGAAATTTTAAAAGAAAGAGATTTTATTGAAAATAGTCATGAAAACTTTTAGAGGAAGCTTCATGAAAATATGGCTTTATAAAGTCGTAAAAATCCGTTCGTGCCGTATAAGTTAAAAAAAACCATTCTTCCCGTACTTTTGTCGGAAAAGTCAAAAAGTACCTCGTACGAAAAAAGACAAAATATTCCTTTCATATCTTTTACTAAAAACTCACCGAAGGGTAAAATTGGATTTAAAAAATTGTAGGTGGATGGAAATAATATTACATATTGAGGAAACATGGGTGTGGATGATAAAATACACCCCAGTAAATGCCAAAGTAAAAACAATCTCGGATAAAAATGAGATTGTGATATTTTCCCTTACCTTAGGTCCGATTTGCTTCGTAAGTGTCCGAAACTCCTGTATAATGATTTGAATAATGTCATTTACTTATTACAGAATCATATTCATTGTTATGATATCATATATGGTTCACTTATGACCTTATATTACCCGTTCTTTTGTAAATTCCTTGTTAAAGAGCGTTTTGGGTAAAATTGTTTCATTTGTCGTCCGTGTTTTGACTTGTAATTATTAATATAATTACTTAGATCATGATTAATTAATTCCAGAATATAAAACATGATTTATATATATATATTCATAATATACATATATATAATAAATCAGTAAATGGAAAGAAATACACCGTTCATGGAGACGGTAGTCCGTACGTACGCATGAACGCTGCTTTCGTTTCCTTATTGAATTGAATGGAATTAAGTAGATGACATACATATAAATATAAATAAATCCAGTATCATTATTATGTCATATATTTCATTAGTACTTATTATATATACTTTTTAATCATTCATGAATGGTTAATCATTGAGAATGAATCTCATCGCGTCGTGGAGACGGTAGTCCGTACGTACGCACGAGCGATGATATCGTTCCCATGGTCATGGAATTGTGTTGAAGTGTTTGTATACTATTTCAGTATCAATATAACTTTATAATAATCAGGTATAGTTGCTCATTACATCATTATACCAATCCAATTAAGGTGGTGACGGAAAATAGATTACACCACAGCGTGGAGACGGTATTCCGTACGTACGCACGCGCGGTGATTTCATTTTTCTATAGGATGGATAGAAGGTGAATTAGGGTTGTTTCATATTTATAATAACATATCAGTATGTGAGTAATACTGATGTTATTACTTTATCATTAAACAAATAAACAAGAAGAAGTTGAAGAAGAATGAAATTGAAAAAGATCGGTAATGGATATTACCTCTTTTTGACGCGCCTTTTCTTAACCTCCACTTAAAGAACTAAGGATGGTCTTTGAAGAAGACCAGGACCACTAGGCTGATACTATGGAAGTTGAGAAGAGATTTTGGCAGGGGTTGGCCGAGCTTTAAGGCTCAAATTTGTGTGAGGTAGAGAGGGAGGAGGTGCCCTTTTATAAGGGAGGAGAGGGGCACCTTAGGAATTCTTAAAAATATTAATTTATAATAACTCTAACCCCAATTAAAAACCTCCAAAAATGACTCATATTCTAATATTATATGATATAGGGTTGTAATCTCATCAACCAATAAAATTTAGACATGTTTGGATCTTATTTTAAACCTTATCATTTTGATTTATCCTTATTTAATCTATTTAAGTTTATTTGTGGTAATAAAATTCTAAATTTTAAATTATAACAAATAATTACTTATTTGTTGTTAATTTTCCATAATTCTTTACTTTATAACATTATAGACCATATAAATATAAATTTATAATTTTTAAATATTTTTGTGATTTTTAAACAATTTTATAATATGTTATTTTTGTAAAATAACAATAGTGTCAATTTTGACACTATTCATTTATTTGAATTTAAATAAAATATATACAGAAGATATGTTCGAAATAAAAGCTTTAATATATTAATAAAAGGTCATATGTATCTATAAAATTAGTGTATCACATTAAATAGTTCATATAAGATTTATTTTATTATTTTTAAAACCATTTATTTGGTTTATCTCTTAATAAAATAATTACTACATCATTTTTGTATAATTATTTAATATACTTATTTGTTTTATAAAAATTTAAAATAAACACTTATGATGACGATAAATATATTATCTTTCACAATAATACTTTTACTCGAATTTATCATCTTAAAATCACAATATTTAAATTGTTATATTTATTAAATTATGAAGGTGACAACTTTGGCATCATTTAAAATAAAATAATATAAGTCTCATAATCTCTTTTATAAGGCTCCAAATAGTCAAATATTCTACCATTGGATGCTTATGGTTTAAATTTACATGGCCAATAAGTTTTTGTTAGGTATTTGTGCATTTTATGGTCACTATTAGTTTAATAAAAACAATATTCTTGATTTTTCACTAGATAAACAATTTCTGCATCACTATTGTGTCATAATTAATGATAATTATTTAATCCCTAAAAATTATAAATAAATTTATATGATGTAGATAATTTCATTAGATTTCTGGAGACTATTCATGTTCAAAGTTTCATGAAGTTTATCACTAAATTAAAATTAATATACTTATAAGATTTTAGAGAATGACATGTTGTCACTTTCTTTGGTTTGAATAATAATTAAATTATTTTCATTGACAAAATTTAATTAAATTAATCTAATCTGACCCTTAGGTGACATGGGTCGTTTTTTAGTCATCCAATAGGATTTTGACATTTGTTAGGGTAATTTTAAAATATTATATTTACCCTTAATTACCAGATTTACCTTTAACTATGTTAAATAAAATTTACCGTAGTTACTATTCATAATTCCCAAAAATAAAAATTATCCTATTAACATAATTTGGACCCACTGATTCCAAATATGGAATCCATTTTTCCAAATTCAATACCCAAAATATGCAGAAATTAAATTAAAATTAATCCCGTTGTCGAAAGAAAACGGGTTTTTCTTTAAAACATTGCAAAAGATTGAATTGATTTAACCTACGAATTCAAGGTAAAATCAATGCTAATGACATAAATTATATTAAATGGTAAAAATATATTCTATTTATACTTTAAAACCATTAAATATTATAATTTAACCACATAAGATATTACGATGAAAAAAGTTGTTTTTAATTAAAATATATCGTGTTTTTACTATTCATTAAAATGTGAAAGTTACCAGAATAATATGAAAAATTTATCCAAAGTAAATTTTTATTTCTTGATTCCAAAGAAGAATTTTATTTTGTAAAATTGAACTTATAAACATGTCAAAAACCAGATTTAAAGTGGGTGCTCCATCAAAAGGCAGCAAAACTGCATTTTTTGAAAAATACTTATTTTACCCGAAAAATTTATTTTGTTCTTATACCATGTTCTAGAAATGTGTAAGATGAATAATAATTTTATAAAATTCAAAATTTAGTTAATACTATTCATAACGGCTAGTTCATGACAATATTATAATAATATAACATTGTTTATTAAAACCCGGTATTGCGTACAACACACGCTATCGAGGAAGGTCGCGATTGCGTGTAATGCAAGCCAAGTCAGGGTTGCGTGTTGTGAAAGAATCCTTCATTGTTTCGTATAACAGAATCCAACCATATTTAATTTATACATTTAATATATATATATATATATATATATACTCAATGTTGCGTAGAATAACTATTATCAAAATTGTGTGTAACACGGTCCAAGAATAGTGTTGCGTATACTGCAAGCTAATACGGTGTTGCGTATAGCGCAAGGTAATCATGGTGTAGAATACAACATAAGACATTAATGAAATTAAAATAATATTTTTCATAAAATCTCGGGCTGTTACAGGCTTTAGAGGAATTCATTTCCCGTAGGCTTCAAACATTACATACAACCCAGACTAACTACTTAGAACTACTCCTCCCCAACATCTTCATTGTGAAATCAGCTCTCCACCTTCACATGGCTGCTCGCCTAAGATATCCTATGAATTTACAGGCTTGTCCCAATGGTAGGTTTCATACCCTCTCATTCTTGAAATCCGTGTAGCTTCTGCTGTGGTGAAAGCTCCTTTCTCATACTCTTGTAGAGCTTGTTCCTTGTAGGTTGTCTGGTTTGTATCTGCAATTAAGGTTGCCCAAAGGCCTTGAGGTGGCCCGAAGGCCTTACTGGCCCAACGGATTGGGTGGCCCGAAGGCCTTAATAGACTTGGGGTCCAAATCGGTGGCCCGAAGGCCCAAACACGGGAAAATTTCTGGCTACTACAGTGCCAAACAGTGCTTTCTACAGTTCCCGCTATAGTACCTGCTACAGTACTGCATAGTTCCTACTACAATACATGCTACAATCTACTAAAGGGCTACTACAGTACCCCTGGAAATTATGCCTCCACCTGAATTTGATCCTGGGTCACTTGGATGCACTTAAGAGTCCTCACCAACTGGGCTGAGGCTCATGTGCCTCTACCGGTTGTTCTTCAAAGGAAATATATTGCTCCATTAGTACTACTTCTAAGCTTAGTACATGGAATGTATTTGGTATGTAATTTATCAGGAGAGATATATGGAATACATAATGAAGTTGATATTGATTTGGTGGAAGTTTCAATTGGTAAGCTACCTTCCCAACACGATCCAAAATTTCAAAAAGGACCGATATTCTTGGGGATCAACATTCCCATCTTTCCAAATCTCATTAATCTCTTACAGGGAGATATTCATAGAAACACCTTATCACACACTTCAAAATATAGGTCTTTTATTCGGTTTTCAACATATTTTTTTGTCAACTCTGAGATACTCTTATATGTTATTGGATAGATATGACCTTTTCTTCCATTTCTTCAACATGATCAGGTCTTAATAGAATTTTTCACCAACTTCATCCCAGAAAGTTGTAGTTCTGTACTTATTTCCATAGAGGAATTCATAAGGATCCATCTAAATACTAGAGTGAAAGATATTTTTGTAATAAAATTCCACCAAAGGTTTGTTTTGATCTCAAACACCTTTGGAATCCATACAGAAACCTCTGAACATGTCTTCCAGAGTTTGAATATTCCTCTCAGACTAACCATATGTCTAAGGATGATAAGCACTACTAAAACATAACTCTATATCAAAAGCATGCTGAAGAATTTGCTTGAACTTTGAGGTAACCCTTGGATCCCAATCAGATACAATGGAAAGTGGTATTCCATGCAATTTAACCACTACCTTTACATATATCCTCGAAAGATGATCAAGATCATAATCCTCTCTAATAGCAATGAAGTGTGATGACTTAATAAGGTGATTAACTATAACCCATATATAAATATGGCCTTTATATGTTTTTGGATGTTCATAAATAAATTCCATAGTGATGTTTTCCCATTTCCATTTCAGTATGAGTAATGGTTGTAACATCCCCTTAGACTTCTAGCTCCCAGACATAACAAGCTGACAAACTGAGCATCAAGAGAGATATTCAGAGACATCTCTTTTTCATTCCATCCCACCAGAAATACTATTTTAGGTCCCTATACATCATTGTGTTTCTAGGGTGAATAGAGAATGATAAACTATGAGCCTCATCCAATAGATCATTCTTTAATTCTAGTATGGGAGGTATACAAAACCGGTTCTTGATCCTTATTATTTCATCACAATCAAGATTGAATTCAGGAATATTTATCACCTGCTTTTTTAGATCCACATATTTCTTCTAAACCTCCTTAATCATCACTTATATAGATAGTTGATCATTCATTTGAGAAAGATAATATTTATTCTCTTCATTTAAAATTTCAAGATACATCCTTTGAAAATCCATAAATATTAGATTTTTTGTGATCCTCATCATGGATAGGCTTGCATGGTCTTGTTTAATCAAAGCATCTACCACCTTGTTTTCTTTCGTAGGGTGGTAATGTATTGGATAATCGTAATATTTAATCAACTCAAACCATCTTATGTAGCACATATTCAGCTCATTTTTTTGAAATTATACTTTAAACTTTTATTCTCAGTATAAATATCACAACTTTCACCATAATGATAATGCCTCTATATCTTTAATACAATGATTATCGAAGATAACCCCAAATCATGAGTTGGGTAATCGTGATCATGGATCTTCAACTACTATGAGGCATAAGCTATCACCATATAATTTTTCATGAGAATACATCCCTGCCCATTCTTGGATGCATCCCTATAGATCCCAAACCTTTATCCACTACATGGAAGTGTGAGCATAGGTTCACTAGATAACATTATTTTTAGATCTCTTAAATTCTCTTCACATTCCTCTATCTAAATGAACTTAACTCATTTGTGATTCAACTTTATGAGTGGATAATATAATCATGAAAAACATTTCACAATAGGTCAAAAATATCCAACCAAACCAAGAAAACATTGGATCTCAGTTACAATTTTTGGTCTCAGAAAACTTTCAAAAACTATTGTTTTTTATGGATCTATATATATCCCATCTCTTTTGGTTATCTGACCAAAAAATGAAACTTACTGAATCTGAAATTCACACTTGGTAAATTGTGAATAAATATTCTCTTTTCTTAGGATATTTAGTACAGTTCTCAAGTGGTCTTCTTTTTATTTATTTCTCTTTGAATAGAAAAAAAATACCATCTATAAAGTCTACCAAAAACTGATCAAGATAGTCTATAAAGACTCTATTCATTAGATCAATGAAGATAGAGGAGGAATTAGTAAGACCAAAATACATCACTACAAATTCATAATGCCCATACCTTATACGGAATGCCTTCTTTGGTAAAACCTCCTTTCCCCCCTTAATTGATGATATGATAAAAAAAGATCAATCTTGGAAAAGTATTGAGCTTTTAATATTTGGTCTAATAAGTCATAAATTAGGGGAAGATGAAATTTTTTCTTGATAGTTTTCTTGTTAGATTCTCGATAATAAATCCAGAGTCTCATTGACTTATGTTTCTTCTTAACAAAAAGAACATATACTCTGAAAGGTGATGCACTAGGGAGTATGACTCCCTTATCAAGAATCTATTTGAGTTTCTTATTCAATTATTAATACTAAATGGGGATATTCTATAAGGTGTATTTGAAACAGGCATAACACCTGGTATGAGTTCTATTGAAAACTCAACTTCACGATTTGATGGACGACCTAGAAATTCCATTAGAAAGACATCATCAAACTCTCATATAGTGGGTATATTCTTAATAATTAGTTTCTCCCTAACCATTTGAGATAAATAACATTTGTTTATATGAATAAGAACCCATAAGATGAAAGAAATTTTATTGGAAGGTTATCTTCATCTATGCATCTATAGAAGATCATAGATTGATCTGGAATATAAAATGTGACTTCCCTTCTTTGGAAATTAATATGAGCTCCATATTGGGAAAGCCAATCCAAGCCAAGAATCACATCAAATTCCACTATAGGATGGATCACATGATTTGAAGGAAGAACTTTCCCACAAAATTCAACCAGATAAGAATTATAAACTTTTGATGTGACTATTTCTCCATTAGGCATCATCATAGAAAACTCAACATCTAACTGTTGTGGTAATACAGTGATACCATTAAGAAATTATTCAAAAATAAAAGATTCAGTGGATCCAGAATCAAATAAAACATTTTATACTTTAGATTGAATGGTAATTTTACCTTTCACCACATCATTATCGTGATCCATTTCACCAATAGTGATTGCATGCAACTTTCCTTTGTATTTGGCCTTAATAGTTTTTCGATGTCGATCATCATCTATAAACCTTGGATTAAGGAATTGTTTGGAATAATTACCCATTTACTTGCTCTTATATCATTGAAGTGTTGGATGTGTATTCTGTGTATCCTATTCTCTGTTCACATCATTATATATATTTTCCCCATAACATCGACATTCAACTTCCTGATGACCTTCTTTTCCACACTTAAAACATTTACTAGTCCCTTTAAGACAATTTGTTCCATGTTTCATTTCCCACATTGAGTGTAAGGGAAAACTAAGCTTCTTTTTAGTGTGGTAATTAGATTTTACTTTGATTTCCATTTCTATCTTCTTATAAAATCCATAGGACTATTGGGTTACTCCAATCTCTATCTCAACCTTAAGAGCACATTGAACAATTTCCATGTAGAAATTGAATTCTTTTATGGATAATTCTCTTAAGAGACTTGGTTTTAATCCACTAAAGAATAAATAAATTTTACTTTTAGGTTGGATAATAATTCTAGAAGCGTATCTTTCAAGTGTTGTAAAATTTTCTTTGTAGGTAACAACATATTCTTCATCCTTTTGCTTATGTTAAAGTAACTCCGTATCTATATTTGTTCGAAGAATATGAGGAAAGTACTTATTAAAAAATATGTTATCGAACTCATCCTATTCTATGGACTCAATTTCATCTCTTTTCCTCGTATTCTTGATAATATTTCACCATTATTCAACTTCACATTCCAAACGATATTCTGCTAAGATTGCTTTATCTTCTTCAGAATATTGTAGAACTGAAAATATCTTTTTAGTGGTACTGATCCATTGTTTAGACACTTATAAATCAGAAGACCTATAGAATAAAGTTGGATGCTACCTCATGAATTATTCTACAAAATTTTGCTCCCTCCTTTTCTTGTTTGGAAGTCCGACATGATTCATAGCTAGGGAAGGCTGTGTGAGTAAAACCACAAGATTTTCCATTCTTTCTCCCATAAAATTTGGTTTCATAGGAGGAAAATCATTTCATTTATTACCATATTTAGCATTAACGCGAATCTTTTGGGTTCCATCCATTCACTAAAAGCAAGAAGCATATTGTGATCAATACTAATAATAATGAGAAAACCGCATAATCAAGAATAAAATTTCAATTTAGGACCCATTAGGTTTTCTCCTAGGTTAGTCATGGTAATTTCTAAAATACTAGGGCTATAACGTATATTTAGAAAAATCCTAAGTGTTCTTACTAAGGCTTTCTCATCCAAGTGTCCAAAGGTTAAATATGCCTTTCCTCTCATGCCAACTACAATGACACATACTTTACAAAAAAAGATATTACATAAAAATTGAAGTACATTCATCAATACATATAATCAATCCATTATAAGACTGTATAGTCATAGTGTATTTAGAAACTAGGAAACATAAACAACTGGTTTATAAAACATCTATATTTTCTTCCACTCATTTTTTCATAAATAGACTCCATTTTGACATATCTTACTTAATACCCTTCTTCATGACCTAGGGAAATGAAACTTATGAAAGAGTGAGCTCAAATGATCAGTAATATTATATAAGGAAAATATCAATCATATCATAATCGTAATACATAAGAATATAAAAATTTAAAATTTTATCATGCATACAAAATAACATGATATCATGTCATGGGATAAAAATTCATGAGAATTAATGGACATAATCCCAAAAGTAATTACATCAGACATGAAGTTTTGTGGCATAAAAATAAGTATAGAAAATAATTCCCATATTATCTAAGGCTCATATCCAATAACATCATAGTGGAAAAATTCTATTACTGAATCAAGTTTACTTGTCGTTCTAGCTCTGTATTATTGAACTGGATTTACATTCCCTTGCAGTCATTTCTATCTCATGAGATATAAATTATTAACCAATTTATTGGATGAAGATATTGTTCCCACCTATCTCATAATGAAATTATTCTTACATTTTCCACAAAAACATAAATCATTCATCATAGCATAACCTACAAAATAAAATGGGTTTCTTAAACATCATTCCATAATAAGATAATATATAAAAGATAAATGGATTTCATAAAAAAAACTCCATCATGAACACAATAAAATCAGTGTAATAATAGCGATAGAAACATAACCCTATGTTATCTTAGATGGAAAATAATTTTGATAAAACACATGAGCTTAATTCTTGAGGAAAATATCCTTTCTTTTACGAAAATTATTTCTATTATCAAAATTCCATGAAATTTTAAAATAAAATCATTTATTTGAAAATAAACTTGAAATAGTATAGAGGAATATTTGTGGAAACAAGGTATTATAAAGACAAAAAAATCTGTTCAAGCTATATAAGATAAAAAAACATTGTTCTCATACTCTTCTTGGAAATGTCAAAAAGTGCCTCAAATTGAATAACGAAAAAATATTACTTTCATAAAGTTTAATAAAAATTTACCAAAGGGTAAAATTAATTTTTCTTGAATAATATAAATAATATTAAATAACTAAAAAATATGGATGTGGATGAAAAATATAACCCTGTAAATACTTACGTATAAACAATCTCAGATAAAAATGAGATTGCAAAATTATCTATTACCTTTTGTATGATATTATTCATATGTATTAAAACCTCCTGTATAATTATTAAATTATGTAACTAAATTATAACATAACCATATTCATATTTATGATATCATATATTATCCTATTATATCATTTTGTTAATAGTGTTTCAATATTTCCATTATTTTGGGTGTTAACTACTTCGTTTTCACAATCTTTTTTGGACCTGTAAGTCATGTTTTTTATTCTTAGGATATATTTTATTCATGTAAAGAATTATATTAAGTTAATAATTATCATTATTACTCAGAATATAAATTTTATAATCATTCTTTAATTGTTAACTTGGAGAATGAAAATCACCGCGTCGTGGAGATGATAGGCCGTATGTATGCACGAGCGACGACATCATTCAATTTAACGGTTAAATGTTATGGAATTGGATGGAATATTAATTATAAAGAATAATAATAATGTCATATTCATTATTTAAATATATTATACCCCTCATTATGCCCATCCAAATAAAGTATTTTTGACTAACAGATTACACCACGACGTGGTGACGGTAAGCCGTACGTACGCACTCATCATGATATTTTTATTAGTAGGATGGATAAAAAAAGGTATAAGGTTGTCCCATAACTACTGTTACATCTCATCATGTATAAGAAACTTGATTTATTACTTTATTATGGAAACTACATAATAATAGGAAGTATAAGAAGAAAAGAATTTTGAAAGGGGTGATAAAATAATTACATCATTTTCATGTATTGCCTTTTGATTTACTCAAGATGCCTCATTAAGATGAATTTTTGACCAAAGTGCAGCTTCTAGGGTGCAAGGAGGGATTTTTTTAGAAGAAATTTGTAGGTTTTGGATGAGGAAAATATCTTTAAAGGTTTGATTAAAATACAATTATAAGTTCCCTTTTAAAAAATTGGGGAGGGGTACCTTTGAAAATACCAAAACTACTAAATTAATTTTTAGATTAAAATGCCTCCAAAGTGCATTATTTATAATATTATATGGGGATGGGTAAAAATCATCTACCAATAAAATTTATACATTTTTTTATTTTATTTTAAACCTTATCATTTTGATTTATCCTTAATTATTCTATTTAATTTTAATGGTGGTAATATATTCTAAAAATTATAAATTAATTTCTATGATGTAGGTAATTATTTTATAATTACAGAGACTATCTATAGTTGATATTATCTCTTGGTTATCAATATAAAAAAATTAATAAAATTATATAAAAATAAAGTGTGACATTTTGTCACATTCATTGATTTTTATAAAATTAATGTCATGTTCAGGGGAAAGTGGCCATTAAGTGATTCCATTTCAAAAAATATATTATAAATGTAGAATTTAGTCATCTAATAGAATTTTTTAAGGTGTTAAGGTAATTTTATAAAATTATTTTTACCTTTAATTACCTGGTTTACCTTCAACCCTGGTAATAAAATTAATTACTAAAGTTACTATTCATAATGCCAAAAAATTAAAGTATCCTATTAACATAATTTAGACCTACTATTTAAAAATATGGAGACCATTTTTAATAATTAAAAAACATAGAAGTTTTAGTAATTAATTTAAAATCAATCCCTTTTTTAGAATGAGAGAACCTATTTTTAAAAGGTAAAACATTGCAAATGATTGAAATATTTTTTCATATGAATTCAATGTAAAATTAATGATAATGATATAAATTATATTGAATGATAAAAATATATTCTAGTTATACATGAAAACCATTAAATATTATAATTTATCCATATAAATTATTTCTATGAAAAAATTTCTTTTCTTTCAAAATTTATTGTATTATTACTATTCATAAAAACTTGAAAGTTATAATAAAAATCTCAAAAATTCATCCAATGTAAATTTTTATATTTCAATTCAGAATAAAATGTTTATGTTACCATATAAAAATTATTAATATGTCAAAATATTAATTCTAAAGGCGTTCTCCATTCAAAGGTGTTAAATTTCCATTAAAAAAATAGGATTTTATATATCAAATAAGGATTATTAATGCCCTATGACTAAAATATCCATTAAACTAAAATATAAAATATTTTATTAAGTATATAACATATATATATCTCATTAATTTCATTACCAAAATTAATTCAGTAAATAATAAAAATATCTAACTGATTTATGTTATTTATAAATAATTGATAGCCAATGAATTCACAATGCATTTTCATAAGTTAGTTATAGTTATTTATCCAAACCTAAAAACTAGGATATAATGGTATTTTTATACTAAGGGCATATTTTAGTTGGTTTAAACTCCCAATTTCATTCAAATCAAGCTATTGAAGAATACAAATTATTTAATGAAAATATTTCACAAAATCATCTGGGTGTTACACTCACCATTGCCAGACCTGCATCAACATCCATTGGACACTCATATACTATGTGTAAATACTTTACTCCTGAGGCCTGCTGATAGGGCCCTATAGTCTATGAATCTTCTAAATTCACCACAATATCCTTTGGAGATGATGAACACTGACCATAATTAGGCGTATTCATTGACCAATATAAACAATGTAGATGAACAACACATCCACAACTATTTCAGGTCTTTAAGGGAATATGACTGGAACATATGGTGTGATCTCCGTTGCTGCACTGATAGAAATATATAGGCACACTACCAACTGAAATGGAAAATGCAGAGGAGGCTCAATATTGAGGCCCACCTCCACCACTTCCACAATAGTCCCGACACTTCCTCTTCTTCCCATGCATTCCATTGAAGCTGTTACCAATTAGAAGAGAATAAGTGAAAAAATGAATTTTCCTACCATGTTCATCTTATCCATAATTAATCTCTACACTATATCTATATAGATATAATGATTCAATATGAACACCTATGATCGTATATCCAGTCAGAAACCATACATATATTTATGAGCCTTTATTTTGTCATTTTTTTAACATCCAGAGAAAAAAAGACAAGTCCAGCAAACTGGTTAGAGTATGCCAACACTAATCAATCTCTCTACTACAATGATATGATATCCATATAATTTTCTAACATCAGAGACTCTGGATAAAACTACTTAAATAATAGGGTTTTGAAACCCTTCCAATCCAAGACCACGTGTTTTTCTACCAAGACCATAGAATCTTACCAATTATTTCCAGAACCCTTGAACTTGAACTCTACAAATTCTTCCCTAATATTATCAAGTGTCTCTAGGAAGTAAAATATTTTATTAATCCTTTATAGCTAATACTCTACCTCTTGAGATTCAGTCATTCCCTTAAAGTATGGTGTATTCTCACACAAGAACACCTGTGATCGATCTCACTCTCCTCTAGCTCCTACCTGTACCTTAACCAATGTGTTATGAACTCGTGGAATATCTTTATTGATAGTACATAATTCCCATAAAATATTCTAAATGAGGTTCTGATCTATAAGGGGGTTCCTTGGAGGACTATCAGCTGCACATTCCTATGGAACATATGGAAGACATCTCGGAGGCATACTACTACAAAACGAAACACAAGAATGGTAAGACTACAGTAAAAATCTCAGTTCAAACATAAAAACCCATAAAAAACTACTATTTTTAAATAAGAAAACAATACTAGAGACACACAAGCCAATATCCCATGGAAATTTACTTCTCATCATGACAAGAGTTGGCCATACACTTATCACAACATACCTATCAAGTCCTGACAATCCTATCTCCAGTCTAGAAGACATCCTAAGAAAGTGATTCTTGAGGACATACCTCCACTAATACAAAACTATAATGAAAAGACCCGAGTTTCCCTCACACCTGGCACTCAAATCGATCTGTCACATACCTGAAGTGTGTTCCCAATCCCTATGGGCTGGCGACAAACACCCGAGCATCGAAAAAACAAACCATGGGAATGATTTCACCCAACCTGAATAAACACATGTTATATATATATATATCAATAAAGAATAAATCGAATAATAACAAATACATATTCCATAAATGTAGGTAAAATAGGGGAATCAAAAAAATAGTAACAGTAACAAAATTTCCATCAAAAAAGTCCAACTACATAGGAATACAACCAACAGTTACTATAAGAAATGGCATGGAAAAACCCCCACCATCTCAGCACCAACTACCCATACCAACTAACCTGAACCTCACTACCTCAATTTCATGCCTTTACTTTCCATTATCTAGAATACAAACAAAGGTCTACACACTGCCAAAGAGGTGTGCATGGTGTGATATAATAGCCTCATTAGGATTCCACCATGGTGTTCAATAACTCGTCTCTTTAAAAAAAAATACAGTATTCTCATTTTAAAATAAAACTTGACATGATAAGAATTAAAGTAGTTTTATAGGAGACATGGTAAAAATTTCTCTTTTCAACAGTTCCAAAAAATTAGGTATATCATTTTCACAATATATTTTACATATTATTTTTCACAAGAATAAAAATTAATATCAAGGATAACTCAAAAATCCAATAAGAACAAATTATAAGAATATTTATCACAACACCAAGGAATACTATAGGCCCTGGATGCAGATTAATCATACCATAATAATCAAGTTCACAAATCTAATCCTAAAACACAGGTCTAGAAAGTAGAGGAATACCCCATGAGTAAACTGTTGAGTCAATAAGGTTTTCCTTATGACTTTTCCATTCCTTCTTGTTTTGAAAATCACAAACACCTTATAATTAAGCAAATCTATATTTTACTTCTACAAGAAAAGTTTCCTTCCTTAAAGAAAATTACCCTAACCTAGATTTATTTATACATAGATTTTTTTTTCTTAAGCATAAAATTCTGATTAGATACCCAAAACCTCAGAATCATATAATGCTAAGGTATGAAGCATTCTGTTTTAGGATCCGAATTCTGGATAGGAACTCTAATAAAGTTCCAATGTCTAATTCTGGATAGGAACTCTAATACTGTTCCAATCCAAATTCTAGATAGGAACTCTAATAAAGTTCCACTCTGAATTATGGATATGAACTCTGATAAAGTTCCACTCCGAATTCTGGATATAAACTCTAACAAAGATCAACTCTGAATTCGGGACTCCGAACTTTTACTGAGTTCAACTCCGAACATTTATTAGTTCGACTCCGAAATTTTAACTAGTTCAACTACGAACTACTATATGTTCGACTCTGAACATTGTAAGTTCAGATTCTAAACTCTGGTGAAACCCAACTCCAAATTTCCTTAGAAATTCAGACTCCAGATCTCTATAGAATTCAGGTTCCGAATTCCTTTAAAATAGAATCCGAATATCCTTTTTATCATAGAATCCAAATTCCATTATGGTTAGACTCCAAACTTTTATTTGTTTACATTCCTAATTTTAGTTTTTCTTATGCTTACACTTGTTTCATTATATAATGATGGAATTATTTCAGTTACACATGTTTTTTTATAAAACGATGTCGTCCATTTTGTTTCAAACTAACTGTTGGTTTAGTGAAACATGTACAGGTCCCTCCGAATTTTTAGGAAAATATGACAATTGGAGGAGGGAGCCAACTATTCCAACCAAGCCTATAAATAGGAGCTCATTTGAAAGAGCTCAACAATAATTTGATCACTCTAGAGACCACACACTGTTAAGGTGATTTCTAGAGAGTTAAGTTTTTCATGATTTGTGCGTACTGAAATTCTCATTCAGATTGCTTCGTGCGACTCAGAATGTTAGTGATTACATTCTAGGGCTTCTGGGGATAGGAAGACATAGGTGCCAACTACCTTGAAGTTTGAGGGCTTCCTTGCTGAGGAAGACAGTGTTTCTAACTACCTTGAAGTTGAGGGCTTGTGAGGATAGCAAGACAGAGACACTGATCTTCGTATCGAGGGATTATGCTAGTGTGGGTAAGACATAATTTCTTGAAACTATAAATCAAGGGACCTTTATCCAAGGTTTTTGGATACCCTTCTCTTTGGGTTAAAAGATTTATATGTTATTACTTGTAGTTTTACTACTTGTTTTTCCACTGTATTTTTTTATTGTAAGGAAAGTATAATTTTCTCATATTTCCTTACACTTGTACTCTGATTCATTTAGATTCTATACGCTTTAAGTTAGAATCACATATTGTAAAATTTGGTTAAGTTTCAACTTCCGGATCCATATTTCTGGAACCTGTTTTTTGGAATCACTTTCCAGATTCAAGCAAGTGCATAGAACTAGAAGTTTGTAACTTCATACCTTGTTCCAATTTTCCAATTGGTGTTAGAGGTGTTGTGAATTTTCTTAGTTTAAATTTGTTAAACTTAGATCTTTCATTGTTTAAGGAAATTTTAAAGTGTACCATTCACCCCCTCTTGTATATTGAATATCTACATCATTATTTAGGTCCTACAATTGGTATCAGAGGAGGTTCAATCTGAAGTAATGTCATGATTAGATTCAGTAGAAAATTTTCAGATTCATATTTTTCAGAATCATAGTTCGGATTCCCATTTTTTCTTAGAGATACAATTTTTTTTCCCTTGCTTAGAATATTTTCTCTTGTTTACGGACTTACACATATAATAAGTTTGTGTGCCAAAGTTTTTCTTAGAGATGACAGGTTTAAATTTTGGTTCTGTTGACAAACTTAATCCTATAAGACCACTGATTTTTGATGGTAATAATTTTGAGTATTGGAGAGATATAATGAAGACTTTCGTTATCAACACTGGAATAGAAAATTTTGTTATGATTACTGGAAGTTATAAAATTATTGATAAGGAAGTAAGTGCTTTCACAAACCAAGAGAATCATGATTATCAATTGAACTATAAGGTACAAAATAATCTACTTTGTTCAATGACTAGGAATATATATAGCCAAATTTCTTCATGTGAAAAAGCTAATTATATATGGAAGAAACTTGATGTTACACATTTTGGTACATCCAAAGTGATAGAGACAAGAAGAGCTATGTTGAGAGATGAGTATCATGGTTTCAATTTTCCTTATGGTGAACCCATTTTCAAAGTTCAACAGAGGTTTATGACAATTGTGAATAGTCTACAATCTATGGGAGAAAAAGATCTGGATGATGAATCTCTTATGGATAAGATTATAGATATTATGCCCAATGAGTGGGAATCAATGAGAACAGCTATTGATGAGAACAGGAAGGTCAATCAAATTTCCTTAGATGAACTATTTGGAACTCTTCTTCAACATGAAACAATAATGAAGAGTGATGAAGAAAACGTCAAAAAAAAAGAATGGAAATGGTACTATTGCTTTTACGACAACATCAAATCATATGAAAGGTAAGACTCCTGAGAGATTAACTAGATCCAAGTCTAAGAAGGTGGTTATTCAATCAGAATATAGTGATAGTGAAGTCTTAGATAATGAGTTAGCAAATCTTGCTTGAAGGATGAACATGATAGCCAGTCATAGAAATTTCCAATCCAAGTATAAGAAAAAGGAAAGGAAAGATAAGAAAGATGGAGAAGTTACTTGTTATGAATGCAAGAGAGCTGGAAATATTAGACCATATTGTCCTTTGCTCAAGAAGAAATAAAGGAAAGAGAGACATTCTGAAAGGAACAAAAATAATTATTACAAATCCAAAGCTAAGAATGTTCTGAAAGCCAATGAAACATGGAGTGCTAGTGGTGGTGACTCTTTAGATAAATCTTCTGATTATGAATCTTCAGGATAGAAGAATCTTGGTATTATAGCCAGATTACCTATTAACAATCATTTCTTTATGTCTAAGGTACACAATGCTGAATCATTGACCAATGTTTCATTAAATTCCAATGACAGTAAATATTATAACTCTTTGGATAAAGAATCCTCTTCTAATGAAGAAATTTTTTTACCTACCTATAAAGAAGTTTCTAGGTAGGCTGAACTACTTTAGATTGAGAATTCTAAACTCAATAAAAAACTTGATAAGGAAAACTCTAGGAATACTATTCTTAACAAAGAAATATCAGATCTTTCCCAAGATCTGGACAAGAAAAATGCTGATTTCATAAGTATTTTGAAAAATATTGAGGAAGTAAATTCTGAGAAGGATAAAATTTCAAAAGATCTTGAAAAATTAATTTCTAAGAAAATTGTTTTAGAACCTAGGACTAGTTCTAAATCTAATGATTTTGAAGTTAAAAACTTTGTTATGAAACTCAATTCTGAAATTTTTTCCTTAAAGAAGTATTTGTCAAACTTTACCCATGGTAAAGAAAACATTGATAAGATGTATTCACAAACACGACCTTTAAGAAACAATTCCTGATTTGGTTATACCCATACAAAACCAACTTTTAGTAACAACAACTTTGTTCCACAAAGTGCCCCATTTTGTAATAAGTGTCAATATGGTGGTCACTGGGCAAAGAATTGTTCTTTAAACAAAAAAAAAATCTCTAGGTTTTCATAAGGCTTACTTTTCTAAGAAGATGTGGGTACCCAAAATTTTTCTTTCTGGAAATCCCGGATCCAAACAAGTTTGGATTCCGAAATTCTAACTTTTTTCTTATTTTTAGGAAGGAAAAGGTAGTACCAACAACAATACATGGTACATGGATAGTGGATGTTCCCAGCACATGATTGGTGACAAAAACTATTTTGAAAATATTATCAAGACGAAAGGAGGAAAAATAACTTTCGGAGATAACGCTCAGGGAGAAATTGTTGGTATAGGTAATATTGTTATTTTTGGTAAAACATTGACTTCAAATGTTTTGTTTGTAAAGGGTCTTAAGCACAACCACATTAGCATAAGTCAATTATGTGATGAAGGGTACCTTGTGAATTTTAGAAATGATAAGTGCTTAGTACACAATTCCAAGGAAGAATTTATTCTTTCTGCCCATAGGCAAGAGAATGTTTACACATTACACTTAGAAGACCTTAAGAGACAAGACTTACCTTGCCTAAGTGAAATGGAAGATCATTCTTGGTTATGGCATAGAATATTATGCCAGTGTAACCTTAAAAACTTATGTAAACTATCTAAGAAGAAACTAGTTAAGGATCTACTGGAGCTTAGATTCGATTCTCCTAAAGATTGTGATCCTTGTCAATATGAAAGGCAACATAAATCTAGTTTTAAATCAATCTATGAAGTCTCAAAAACTAATGCATTACTGTTAGTGCACATGGATATTTTTGGTCCAACAGAAACTGGAATCATCGGAGGCAAATACTATGTGTTTGATCTAGTTGTTGACTACATTAGATTTACATGGGTCTATTTTCTAGTAAAGAAGTCTGAATATTTTTCTTATTTCAAATGTTTTAGAGCCCAAGTTAAAAATGGGAAAAACCTTCCAATGAAAACTATTCATAGTGATCATGGAAAAGAATTTCAAAATTCTGATTTTGAAACTTTTTGTAGTAGAAAAGGTATTACTCACAACTTTTCAGCACCTAGAACTCTTCAAAAAAATGGTGTAGTTGAAAGAAGAAATAGAATTCTTCAAGAGATAACTAGAACCATGTTGAGTGAATATTCTATAGCTAGACATTTTTGGGCTGAAGTTGTAAGTACTACTTGTTATACTATAAATCGAGTTTTGATTAGACCGTTTCTTAATAAAACTCCTTATGAGTTATGGAATGGTGGAAAACCAAGACTTTCCTACATCAAGGTTTTTGGTTGAAAAGTATTCATCCTGAATACTAAAGATAATCTACACAAATTAGCACCAAAATCGGATGAAGGAATTTTCTTAGGTTACTCCACAACTTCTAAGGTTTATAGTGTTTTCAAAAAAAAAACACTTGTACTGTTGAAGAAATAGTACATGTAAAATATGATGTGTCTGATCATTTTTTAAAACCACCTCAACCTATATCCTCAGATGTGTTTTGAAAAACTGGTTATCAACCTTTAATAGAAGGTTCTTTTGAAAAGGAAAATGTTTAAGAAGATACTTATGAAATATTTACCCCAGAAGACTTTCTACCCTATGCTGATGAACAGGTTTTACAAAACCCAAACCAGGTGTTTCTTAAGAATCATCCCAGTGATAATATCATTGGTGATGTCAATCAACATGTAAGGACTAGAAGTTCCTTAAGGAATGAAGTATAACATCTAGCATTTCTTTCCCAATTGGAACAAAAAATCACTAATGAAGCTTTAAGTGATGATGATTGTATTAAATCCATGCAAGATAAACTAAATGAATTCGAAAGGAATAAATTTTGGACCTTGGTTGAAAGATCTAAGGAAACTTCTGTTATTGGATTAAAGTGGGTCTTCAGAAATAAGTGTGATGAAAATGGATTCATTGTTAGAAATAAAGCTAGACTAGTTGCTAAATGCTATAATCATCAAGAAGGAATAGACTATGAAGAAACCTATACTACAGTAGCTAGACTTGAATCTATTCGTATCTTACTTACCGTCGCAGCATTCTTCAATTTTAAACTTTTTCAAATGGATGTAAAATGTGATTTTCTTAACGGTTATGTTCAAGAGGATGTTTTTGTTGAACAACCTCCTGGATTTGAAGACAAAAAATATCCTTATCATGTTTTTAGACTTACCAAAGCTTTGTATGGCCTTAAACAAGCCCCACGAGCTTGGTATGATAGACTTACAAGATTTTTGTTTCAAAATAACTATGTTAAGGGATATGCAGATCCAACTATTTTTATAAATAAAGATAATAAAAATGTTTTAATTGTTCAAATTTATGTTGATGAAATCATATTTGGTTCAACTCAGCAATCATTAACTGACTCATTTGCAAGTCTAATGAAATCTGAGTTTGAAATGAGAATGATGGGTGAGTTAAAATTTTTCCTTGGTTTTCAAATTTCTCAAAAACCAGAAGGAACCTATATATCCAAACATAAGTATATTAATGATCTACTTAAAAAGTATGGATATGACAACACTAAGAGTATATGTACTCCCATCGGTACCTCAAACTCTTTAGATCTTGATGAAGCTGGGAAACTAGTAGATCAAACATATTATAGAGGTATGATAGGAAGCCTACTATACTTGACAGCCAATCATCCAGACTTAATGTTTTCAGTATGCTTATGTGCGATATATCAATCCAATCATAAGGAATCTCACTTAAAGGCAGTGAAAAGAATTTTTGGCTACTTAAAAGGAACCACAGATTTAGGATTATTTTATACTTCTGGAAATGATTTTGTTTTACAAATATTTTCGGATGCTAACTTTGGTGGATGTAGAACGGATAGAAAGAGTAAATCCGGAACTTGTTATTTATTAAGAGATTCATTACTTTCTTGGTCATGCAGGAAGCAACACTCAGTAGCACTCTCCACTACTGAAGCTAAATATGTTGCAGCTAGAAGTTGTTGTGCTCAAGTGTTGTGGATGCAACACACACTCAAAGACTATGGATTGAGTTTTACTAAGACTCAAATTTTTTGTGATAACACAAGTGCCATTTCCCTTAGTAAAAACCCCACACATCACTCTCGTGCAAAGCACATAGATATTATACATCACTTTCATAGGGATCACAAACTCAAAGAAGATATCATTCTTCAGTTTATTGAAATGCAATATCAAATTGCTGACATTTTCACAAAATCCTTACCCTCCGATAGATTTAAATACATTAAGCAGAAGTTAGGAATGATAACCGTGAGGTAATCCTTCTTTATTAACTTCTTTTTGAACAATTATCCTTACAGTAATAAGATCCTTCTCATAGAGGGATTACATTTTCATGTTAGTTCAATAAAAATTTTCGTTCTCAGTTTTCTTTTCAAACTTTTGTAACTAAAATTTTTCATAACAAGTTTTTGAAAAATCTCGAAATGGAAAATCTTGGAATGGAAATTTTTGGAATATAAATTTCGGAATGGAAATTTCGGAATGGAGATTTTCATACTGAGAATTTTCGTAATGAGATTTCTGTACTGAGAATTTTTGTAATGAATTTTCCATAATGAGAATTTTAGTAATGAACTTTCATAATAAGGATTTTTCATAATGAGTTTTTTTTAAAAAAATTTCCTCAAGAAGAATATTACCAATTATGAACAATATTTATAGCCAATCTGAAAGGTATGATTTCCTTACTTAAATTTTTGTAGTCATGTTTTTCTTTCTGGTGATTTCCTATGAGTTTTAAAATTATTCGGATTCTAGTTTTCTATAAATCCAAATGTTTTTATTAAAACCTCAAAATATCGGAGTCAAGTTTTCCTTTCGAGAATGTTCTCAACTATCATATCAGATCAAAATAATTTTCAACCGTTAGATGGTTTTTGGAAGACCAAAGGTCACCTCCATCGCCTATATAAAGGGGACCCCCGAGGGTTATCCCACATTAGTTTTTCAAAGCTTTCGCGTCTCGAAGCCCCGACTCTCTTCTCAAGGACTGTTCCGATCATTGTCAAAGCCGTTCCGAATCATCTAGAACTCTCCACTCCGAATTTCAGTTAAAGATACATCTCAAGACATGTCTACCTCAAATCCAATCTCAAAATGGTTAGTCTTCAGGTAAAGGTTAGTGCATCCGGATTTCTACAAGTTTGATTCTCTCATATCTAAGAATATCCGACTGAATGGATCGGAATATGTTTACTTGTCTAAGTAAGAGAAATAGGATCTAGTTTATACAGATTTACTTATTGAGTTCTACGAGTCTGTTTCCTTCCAGCTGGAAGATGGAAGAGAGATATTTTCTTTCAAGTCTGATGGTAACACTTACAAATTATCTTACACCAAGGCTGCAAGCTTGGTGGGTTTATCTTATGAAGGGGAGGATGAGTTTTGCTCACATAAGCTTCCGAATGAGCAAGGAAGTTTCAACAAGGTAAAAGCATTGAAATGTCTTGGACTTAAAGATACCAATACCGATAAGATTACTCATATCACTCCAAATAATCGGATTCTATAGTTGTTGGTACAAGGTTTTCTCATACCAAGAAGGGGCGACAAGGATAATATGAAGAAGAGTGAAATTTATGTCTCAGATTTCTTGGTAAATCTAAGGAAGATAAATTTGATGAGGCATGTTTTGATTATAGTGAAGAATATAAAATAAGGGAACTTGAGAGCTCAAATCTTTATGTACCCTGCCTTACTATCAGAGTTGATAGTTTTGTGCTTAGATTCTTTCAAAGTTGCTTGTAAGTCCAAAGTTTGGAATTGTAAACTTATTCTTGTCAGTGATGATACTTCGAAAAGGATGAAAATGGGTTTTTATATTGAATCCGGATAATTATACGCTTTACCATAGGGAGAGGCTGAGGCCATTCTGGAATATGTGGAGAAGGCTAAACCAGTGAAGAAAGATTCTAAGAGGAGGAAGCTTAAGGAAGTGGATGGTGATGAAAAAACCCCCAAGTCTAAGGAAACTCAATCTGCACCTCCCAAGCCGAAGAAACAGAAAGCTTATTCAGATGAAGTGGCAGCCAAATAGAGGGATGTAAAAGAGAAGAGGAAAGAAGGGGATCCACAATTCAGATTGGACCCTACAGAGGATAAGGCCTTAAGATAAAGAGCTACTGATGAGTTAGAAAAGAAATCTAAAGAAAAGAAGTTGAATAAAAAGTTATCTGAGGCTGAGCTTATGCAATCTCTGTTGAGAGATACTGAAATAGACTCTGAGAAGATTCCCATTCCAGAAACATTTGATGTCCAACCATCTTTACCAGAGACTTCAGCAAAGAACTATGTCCCTCTTAAAAAAATTCAAGGGTAATGAAGTTGTTGATAAAGTAGAAAGCAAGCTGGTGAAGAAGTAGAGGAAGATATTGTTGTTGAAGTTGAGGAAGAAGAAGAAGAAGAAGGAAGTGATGATCTGGATAAATTGATCAAACAAGTAGAAGATTATCAAGAGAAGGATGAATCCGCAAAATTAGTCACTCTGAGAAAAGTAGTTGACAAAGAAAGTGGGAAGGATAAAGATGATCAAGAAGAAGAGAAGGAAAATGTTTTGTATGATGAGTAAGAATCTTATGAGAATAATTTTGTTGAAGAAGGGACCGAAAAAGAAAAAAATAGATGAAGACCTGATTTTTCAATTATCAGAAAGTGAGGAACAATCTCCAGATGATCAACCCATTCTGAAAGCTGACAAGGGGAAGAATGTTCTGATGGATACTCCAACAAAAAATATTTTCAAGAAGAAGTAGGTTGGTGGTTATTCCAAAAGGAAACTGTTGCAAATTGAAGAAGAACAATCTTCATGTAAATTATCGGATTTGGAGTCATCCGCGCATGGTCACGATTTTATGGTTGAATACCTGAATAAGTTGGTGGACACCATTCCAATTTTCCAACTATTGGCTCCAGAGGCTAGATGATGCAGCATAGTTTGAATCAGAAATCAGAAGCCTTTTCTATGGTGATGGATAAGTGTATAAATATTGAGTCCGACCATAGAATTTTTCTTATCAATTATGATGTGCATAGAAAATAATGCAGAAAAATCACTCTGTGTTCTAAGAAATTTGAAGAAGACATGGCTGACTATGATAATTTTCAGAATGAGGTGAAAGATGCCTTTGACATTGAGGATAACAAGATCAAGAATCCTCAAGAAGAGATGATCATTGAGAAAAGTACTCGGAATCAATTGGTCAGAGATCTGAATGGTAAGCTTAACTCAGTAGCTCAGAATTGGAAATGGGAAAGAGATTTCCGGATCGAGTTTAAAGAGAAGCTGGAAGAGCAAGATGAGTTACCAAAGATGCAGGAAGTGGCCATGAAGGCTCAAGCAGAAGCTTCGAAAGCCCAAGATGAAAGGATAAAAGCCTTGGAGAGGGAAGCTGAGGAAGGCCAAAGAGATTTCAAGAAGCTCAAATCTTTGTTGAAGAAATTGATCCCAAAGGAAAAGGAAGACAAATAAACTCACTCCGATCTTTTGTTGTATTTGGTTTTCCTTGTAAACTTTTCTCAACTCTAATGAAAATTTGGTTGGTTGTATCTTGTTATGTACTAATGTTTTAGGTACTTTATTTTTTTTCCATTCCCTTCAATTCTTTTTGAAAATCACAAAGGGGGAGAAGGAAAAAGAACTACTCAAAAGAGGAGAAAGAAAAATTTAAAATGGAGAAGGAAAAATTTCTAAGTGAAATATGCTTATAGAAAGGGGGAGTTTCTCATTACGAAGTTTTTTATTCCCATGATAATGAAAACTACACTACAGAAATTCAGAATACAATCCTTATAGTATCAATGCCTAAGGGGGAGTTAGTTGTATTCACTATCATCCATGAACAAAGGGAGATATGTTTTAATTTCAGAGTCTAATGAAAATTTTCAAAGTCCTTATATTCTTTTTCGTAAGGATGTTTGTGCTTTCTAAAAAGGGGGAGATTATTGAGTCAATAAGGTTTTCCTTAAGAATTTTGCTTTCCTTCTTGTTTTGAAAATCACAAACACCTTATACTTAAGCAAATCTATATTTTACTTCTATAAGGAAAATTTCCTTCCTTAATGAAATTTACCCTAACCTAGATTTCCTTATACATAGCGATATTTTTATTAAGTATAAAATTCAGATTGGATACCCAAAACCTCGGAATCATATAATGATAAGGTATGAAGAATTATGTTTTAGGATCCAAATTCTGGATACAAACTCTAATAAAGTTCCACTCCGAATTCTGGATATGAACTCTAATAAAGTTCCACTCCGAATTCTAGATATGAACTCTGATAAAGTTCCACTCCAAATTCGGGATATGAACTCTAACAAAGTACAACTCCGAACTCTGGACTCCGAACATTTACTGAGTTTGACTCCAAACTTTTATTAGTTAAACTCTGAACTTTTATTAGTTCAACTCCGAACTTTTAACTAGTTCGACTATGAACTACTACAAGTTCGACTCCGAACATTGTATGTTCAGATTCTAAACTCTGGTGAAAGAAGACTTCAAATTTCCTTAGAAATTTAGACTCCGGATCTCTACAGAATTCAGGTTCTGAATTCCTTTAAAACAGTATCCGAATTTCCTTTTTATCATAGACTCTGAATTCAATTTTGGTTAGACTCCGAACTTTTATTTGTTTACTTTCCAAATTTTATTTTTGCTAATGCTTACACTTGTTTCATTATAAAATGATGTCGTGCTTTTAGTTACACATGTTTTGTTATAAAACAATGTTGTCCATTTTTTTTCTAACTAACCATTGGTTTAGTGACACATGTACATGAACCTCTGAATTTTAAGGAAAATATGACCATTGGAGGAGGGAGCTGACCGTTCTAACCGAGCCTATAAATAGGAGCTCATTTGAAAGATCTCAACAAAAAGTTGATCACTATAGAGACCACACACTGTTAAGGTGATTTCTAGAGAGAGATGCTTTTCATGCTTTGTGCATACTGAACCACTCGTTCAGATTTCTTCGTGCGACTCTGAATGTTGGTGATTACATTAGAGGGCTTCCAGGGATAGGAAGACAGAGGTGCCGACAAACTTGAAGTTTGAGGTTTTCATTGCTGAAGAAGACAGAGGTTCCAACTACCTTGAAGTTTAGGGCTTGCGTGGATAACAAGACAGATACACTGATCTTCATATCGAGGGCTTAGCCTAGTGTGGGTAAGATAGACTTTCTTGAAAGTATACATCAAGGTACCTTTATCCAAGGTTGTTAGATGCCCTTATCTTTGGGTTAAAAGACTTATATCTTGTTACTTGTAGTTTTACTACTTGTTTTTCCACTGTATTTTTTGTATTGTAAAGAAAGGATAATCTTATCATATTTCCTTACACTTGTACTCTGATTCATTTAGATTCTATACGATTTAAGGTAGAATCACATATTGTAAAATTTTGTTAAGTTTCAACTTCTGGAACCATATTTCCAAAACATGTTTTTCGGAATCACTTTCTAGAATCAAGAAAGTGCATAGAACTAGAAGTTTGTAACTTCATACCTTGTTCCAATATTCCAATTAGTGTTAGAGGTGTTGTGAATTTTCTTAGTTTAACTTTTTTAAACTTAGATCATTCCTTGTTTAATGAAATTTTAAAGTGTACAATTGACCCCCCTCTTGTATATTTAACATCTACATCATTATTTTGATCCTACATAAACCCCCCAAAATTTCAATATTAGCACCCTAGAACAACACTCCTAGGAAACAAAGGAATGACCTAAGAAAAACCTCCTCGATAATCATAAAATAATGGATGATGGACCTAAGTGAAACAATCCACCTAAGTATGAAAGGTAACCCATATACTCTTTTTCAGAAATCATTTCAATGATTTAAAAACAATTTCAAAACCATTTCACAATTTTCATTTCAATGCTTGAAAATACCCATTTTCTATCCATTTATCAATAACTTGGGAAAAACCATTTTTAACTAAAAACCCTTTTTAACACACACAAAACAACCATTCAAATGTCAATATACAAAATAGTTTATAAAGTAAAAAAAATCAAGCTCATCAACATTGGCTAGATATTGAACCACTTACCTCAAATATCAGGTCACACATGCCCAAAATAGAATCCACCCACAACTAAATCCAATATTGAAAAAAACCCTAGAATTCAACCTAGACATCTTATAATTTAATGAAATTTAAACATAAGAGATCAGAGGAAGATAATAAACCCACATACCTCAAAGATGAATGCCCACCGCACCACGAGAAATGACGAAAAATGAACTTGGAATGAGATCTCACAACTCATCTATAAGAAACCTAGAAGAAGAATCCACCTTAGATCAAAAAATATTCTACCAAAAAGATAGGGTGCTGTCTTAATCAAACTCAATGAAGAACCATAATGAACACTTACCTGGAGAGACGTAATAAAGATCCAAAGTTGATCGGTTCAATCTAGAAGGAGTGAAACCTCTGAAAATCACCTAGGAAGAGGCTCTATTCGGGAGTGAAGAAGTCTGGAAAGAAATAACCAAACAAAACTATCAAATGCTTGATTTAAACCTCGACATGGGCTGAGTCATGACATTTAAACCCTTTTCATGTCGTGAAGGCCACACTAGATTTGTATGCCAAAAAAAAAGATGATTCAGATTAAAAATAGTTCATTTAAACCCCACAAAACTTGTACCCACCATTCACGACATGTAACGGTTAAGACTGTGATCTCCCCTATCATGAAGTGCACACAACGGCTAGTTCACGATGTGTAACTTAGGTTCACGATCTAAACCTACTTTGTAGCTTGTAGAAAATCCATGAAATAGATTATAAAGACATTGAACCAAAAGGGAAACTAGATAAAGGAAAAAACATACCTAATAAAGGTAATGTGATGTTATAGTATGGGTATAAGTATTTCCAATTTATTGTTGAGGTAGGACCTCTAGTCATGTTTCTCATAGTTTGACTCAATATCCCGATGGAATTTTTCTTGATGTTATTCAGTCATTGGGTTGTTGAGCTCTGAGAGGTGAGCTGTTCATATCTAATATGACCAAGGAGGTATAGTTCTATCATAAACCATTATTTACAAGTTAGGGTTTTCCTTAGTCTATTAAAATAAGAAATGTCTACATTAGAAATATTTGATTATAGAGAGACACCCTTTCATAGGAGGGTGAATCTAGTAGCGTATGTTATTTGAGGACCAGTGAGGAACTTGTGTGATGTACTAATTTGGGGCGAGTAGTATATTTTTATATCCAATAAAAATGTTATGCATATTTATTTGAGTATTTACTTCCTATGACACTAATAGCTGATTGTTCTTGGGTGTTTACACATATATCTCAATGTAGTAAGTCAGTGATGTACTATACTGATCATTTTTCTAGGATTCTTTCTTTTTATCCTTCAATTGTGAGTGATGAGATCACCATGGTTCACCTATTTGTCGTTGGATCGAGACACTTAATTAATACTCAGTTGAACATCATCAATATTACATATTTTTTCTGATTAAATGATTCAAGATGTTGTCTTATAAAGGAACTTAGAAAAAAATAGATGTTTTGGGAAGTTAGGGTCCTATACACTGTCTTGAAGTGTATCTTCAGGTAGCTTGAAACTTATTCTTAGAGATTCACATTATATTTAAGATGGTTGTTCTAGTCATATAATGTTTATTATTTTTCCTAGGGTGGGAGGTATTAAATTTCTGGTTATTAATGTCGAATTTGATGTCATACCTGATCATAGAGGAATAGATCTCTAGTGGCTTGATATTCATGTTGGAAGATGGAGAAGTCTTATCATTTCTACAAAATTAATTATCTTCTAGTTAGTGAGGATAGTGGTTTCTAAGATCATTAATCAATTAATGGATATGGTTTGGTACCAAAGGGTCATAGGTGGTATTATTTAGACCCATTAGGGTGTGGTGGTGGTTGTGATTATCAGGGCTATCATAGGTGTAAGATATGTTCTCCTTAGGGAATCAATGAACTGAGAGGACAGGGTAGAGGCTCATGGTCAAACTAGATTCATACTGTTGATTTGAAACTAATGGACTATATTTAGGGATTTTCGACTATTATAAGTATGATCTTAGTGGAATATATGAATTATTTATCTTCATTTTATGGGGAGTTTGATTTTTAAACAATCCATTGGGGACATGACCATCAGAATCTAGATACACTTTTATCCAAGTATGCTAGTGTCTTTCTAGATGATATAAAGATCAATTATATTGCATTCCTCCTGTTATTCACCAATTCTTGGATTTCTTTCTTAAATACCTCTCAAGGCCACTACCAAAGAGAGGTTTATTTTATGAATAGGACCTTAATCAGTATGGATCTTATATATATTTCCCCATACAATATAGATCCTCTAGAGCATAAAGATCCAATTGATTAGTAAGAGGATCATGATGAGAATGATATTATTTTTTCAAATACATCCCCTTAGGGTGGTCAAAATTTTGTTCACCAAGAAGTCAGTTATATCCGTTTTCCTATATATAGATTCCCAGAGGATAAAACTATGGATATTAAAGTATCAATATCCTTTTCCATATATTAACGATTTTTTACTAGGTGAGGAGATATAAGTGTTTCTCTAAGATTTTATTGAGACAAGGATATCATCAACTGAGAGTGAGTCCTTCAAATGTTTCTCTTATTACTTTTAGGAGCATGCATAACATACATGAGTATCTTGTAATGATATTTCGATTTATGATTAAAATCACTATTTTTATAGACTTGATGGATAGGGTATTCCATCCAAACATTGATTATTTCATGGTGATTTTTATCAATGAAAATTTTGTGTACACTCAGTTGAGGAAGGATCAATCTTGACATTTGGAGATCATTTTGAGAACAATTAGATATAATTAGTTGTATTATTAGATTTTGAAGTGTCATTTTAGGATTAGTGAGGTGTGCCTCTTTGGGGTTATTATATATGAGGAAATCATATCAATGGAACCTCAAAATTTTGAGGCCTTGTTTCTTAGGAGCAGTATGAAAAATTTATTGATATCCATACCTTAATAGGTTTAATGGGTTATTATAGAAAATTCATTCTATAATTCTCTAGACTATTAGTGATGATGATGATCCTAACCATGAAAGTGGTACATTTCTTGCGGTGTGATTCTTGTGAGTGAGCCCTTCCAAAGATAAAGGTTGGGTTGATCTTTTCAATTGTTTTGACCTTACCAGATCCGGGTTAAAAATAAACCATGTATTCTGAGGAATCATGGTTTGGTTTAAGAGTCATTTTGATATAAGGAAATATTTTTTTCTTATGGTTTGAGGTATTTGTGGTTGCACGATCAGAATTATATAGCTCATAATATGGAGTTGGGGGCAGTAGTTCATGCTTTGAGATACTAGAATCAATATGTTATGTGTGAGATGTTCTTCATATATATAGAATATAAGATCCTAGTGTATAACTTTTATTAGAGATACCAAAACTATTTCTAGGAGATTTTTGTTGAGTATCTGTAGTCTTCTGACATTGAGATGAAATATACCCATGATAATTTAGAACACAACTAGAAAATTATCCTATTTCCATGGATTAAAATCACGAAAAAAATGGGAAAACTATGGGTATAGGATATTGTTATGGTTTTTGAAATCATGTATATATATTCCATTGTAGTAAGTTTACAACTGATGAACATAGTTTTTAAACATGGTCATAGTCTCCTACGACTAATTATAGTGGCGATACAAAAATTATTACAATAATATCAAACCATGGTTGGTGGTCAAAAGATATTTAAATTATTGTATATTCTGTATTTTGACATTAAGAGGATATATTACCACAATAAGAGGAACCATAGCTAGAATATTATCATACTTACTCAATTCAAAACCATAGAAATAGGGGATAAAACCATGGTTATAGAATATCTCTAGTGTTTTAGCCACTATTACTATGTAGCTCACTAAAATTGTTGTCCAGCCTAGGTCCAAAGTTTTTATTTGTAGTTGTAGGACCCTACCTCCAATTGTGGCTATAGGAAAAAAATTTATTTATGTGGTTTCAAGTTGTGGTATTAGGTAAAAATTTATTTCCATGGATTTAAATTGCGGTAATATCTTTGAAAAAATAAAAAAACCCAATATGTTTGATCTCAAGACCTATTTCAAATTCAATATAGGAATTTTACACTAACCTATAACACTCTATATGTATTAATGTATATATATATATATGAATATATGTTTATATATTCATATATAAATATTTATAAATAAAATTATAAAACATTATTTCTAAAAAAGGTGATGTGTAACCAGACCTATTTCCATGGTTAAGGAATACTGTTGCCATATATAGTATATAATACCATGATTTTTGGAAAACTATGGTTTTATGAGTTATATATAGGACCCATTACCATGGTTTTGGGAAACCATGGTTGTAGGTGTTTTTAGGATATATAGGCATGGTTTTCCGAAAATATGGCTATAGATCCTCTCTACTTCCATAGTTTTGGAAAACTATAGTCACAACCCTATATTTCCAATATATCACCATAGTTTTTGTAAAATCATGTTCATATCTATTTTCCACAAAATTTTCCACCAAAATTTATGTTTTTTTGACTCCACCAGCTACCATAGTTTCAAAAAACCATTGCTGTAGACTAGCCTACAGCTACATTTTATATAAATTGTGGAAGTATTCTAAAATAAGTATCCATAAAACCATTGTTTAACTCAAACTGTGCCAGTAAGATACCATATGACAAACTTTTTTCATACTATAGAAATAAACCCATGGTCATAGGGAAATGTTTAATTTGTGAACATTTTTATTAATGCACTATGTAGGAAGGCTCTGGTGCTAGTTGTCCAAGTGGATAATAGTGAGTGGAAAATGATGAGATTTTTAATTGAGATGTGATTTTATGTTTAAGATTATCCAAGAATGGTTAACTTAAAATAATAATAATATAACCCTTACTCCATAATATAGTTGATAAGAGTCATTTATTTGACTCAGGTTACATGGTTATGAAGGAAATTATATAAGGTGGGAGAACACCGCATGCCTGGTTCTTCTATTTTGATGAGGTAAATTATATATATGGATTGTTTTTGGTCCTTATGTGTATGTGTTATGAGATGATGTGACATTCACATGCCTCAAGATGGGATATTAACCCTAGTCTCACTAAGATGTATCATGATATTCATAGGCTGTAATGGTGGTCCAAGATGAAGAATTACATAAAGGGGTTCATTTTATGGTGGTTTAACTATTAGTAGGTAAAAGGAAAGAAATAGTGACATGCATGTCATCTTAATTCACAACCCATTTTTGAGTTAATGTTGGACAATGTGACCATATATTTTTTGATTGATTTTGAAAGGATGCCCCATTATAGTGATGCAGTTTGAGTTATTATGGACCAGTTGACAAAAATTGCACACTTCCTTACAATCAGGGTGACCTAGCTTAGTATAGTGTTTGGTGGGTTGTATGATAATGACACAACATTTCTTCATGATTTTCTATAGAGTATCATTTACAATTGGGATTCTTAATTGAAATCTCACTTGTTGAAGGTTCAATAGAAGGTGACTGAAAATTAAGTTCATATGAGTAGGGAATACCATACTCAAAATAAAAAAAAGTTAGAACATACTATCACTATCATAGAGGAAATACTGAGAGCAAGTATCAAGAATTTTTTTGATTCATGGGAGATTAATCTCACACAAGAGGAGGTTAATTATAATAAGAGTTATCAAATATATTTTTAGTGGGTTCATTTTGAATATTTATATGGTTTTTCATGATGAAAATATATGTATTAAATTAGGGTCAAGGAGTCAGTTATTGTTAGTATGATTCTCATATAGAAGATGTAATAGAAAATTTGTACGAAAAAGAAGATGATATAATCTAATGAAATAAGGAAGATATCATATGTTGACCAACAAAGTTTTCCTATGGAGTTTGAGGTGGGTGATTGGGTAATTATATGGGTGTTTCCATGTTTTAGAAGTCATTATTATTGGAGGAAGGGAATAATTGTTCCCATTATTGTGGGGATATTTTAGATCATATAGTGCATTGGCATAGTGGCATACCAATTAATGCTTCCTAAGTATTACAATTCTATGCATGATGTGTTCCATATATCTCATCAAAAGAGATACCATCCCAGTATATCTCTATTGATAAGTACCAATGAGATTGAGCAGGATCTGTTCATTTCATTCAATGAGAGACTAGTTTTTGCAGTGGATCAATGTGAGAATATTATTCATGGAAATATGGTAACTCATTTATAAGTGAAGGAAAATCCTGAGTGTATCTAGGAGGAGAAAATAGAACATGAGTCATATATATGGGCTTAGTGGATATATTTTTCCACTGACGAGGCTCGATGATATTTTTTAATACATATTAAGGATGAATTAACCATTGAAGGGGAGTTTTTAACACCCCTAATTAATTTTAGGTGCATTATTAATTAAATTTTCACTTAACCACATGTTTTTTGTTTTTTATTTGTTATAAGTGTTGAAGGGGGACTCTGGAGATGGTTTTAGGTTTTAGACTGAGTTATAGATAATATTATTCTATAATTGTCCCTATTAACTATAATACATAAGGGTTTCTTCATGATAATCACTAGATAATGGACCATCTCTCTATAATAGAGTGAGATGTGGCAGGGTGGGGGTTGTGTAACAATATTTTTTTGGTTATGTAATATTAATTTTTTAGAGGAATGAGGATCACACCAAAATAGAGGAGGGGTACACCATGATGATGGATATGTAAGAATATATTGAGGCGTGGTGAAGATTGAGTAAGAGTAACCCTTAGGCTATGAAATATTAAGTTTCATTATAGGAATCTAGTTATATCGTGTCCCATAGGCTACACCTTAAAGGCCAGCTCGAGGGGGGGGGGGGTGTTCTTAAATGTAGTGAAGGGGTGGCAATATTCAAGTCGGCTATAAGGGAAGTACTACACCATGAATGGGTATACTATTCTCTGAATATAATCCAATGGGTGATCATTATTCCATAAGGTCATGGATTCACTATGGAGGTCTAGGTATTAGTTTCTTTGGTTCTTCCCCTTAATATGGAATTTCCCATGATTGAAGGGGTCATTGTAAAATTCATGTTTGTAGAAATTTTTTAATTAGTTTGTCAATTTTAATCAATGGTTTAAATATTAAAACATGGTAAATAAGGTTTTTCTCATTTTCTATAGTATCCATGATTTATATTTATTCCCCTTTGATTCTTACTAATTTAATGTTGAATATCCTTCAAATGGGACTAGAATAGTAATTTATCTATCACATGTCGTTTCATTGATTATGGATAAAAATCCTATTTAATATACACTTGGTTTCATCAATTATTTTCCCATGTTTCATTGTTTAAGCCATAAATTTGGGGTTTTCTCATAGGTTTTACAATTTATTCCAATTTGAGAATTAATCAACATGTGATATTCGATGAGAAGGACCCTACCAGGCTAAGGTATGTGGTACCTCACTAATCCAGGTGGTTTATACATGTTTCTCAAGATGTGTTATACAAGGTTTCACTACTCATGTTGTGATTGACCCTAAATCAATCCCAGTTGTTTCCCTTGGCCTAATTTGTGATGGGTAAGGATTTTTAGGGCCATTGTGAACCATATGATTATTATACCTTATTGAGAAGGCCAGTTCCCTGAAGATAATGTAAAATTTAATGACTTAAATGCTTAGAACACCAAATTGGGAATCTCTGAGTGGTTGGATCATATGATAGACCCTAATTGGTTTTTCTTAACCCCTTTTTATAATTGTTTTTCAATTTGAATGTTTTTCTTATGCTATGACCCTAAATGAAGATTTTTATTTTCCCCAAATCCTTATTATTGTTATGTTTTACTAGGGTGAGTGTTTTACCCCATATTTTTAATGAATCTAGATGGGTTATGATGGTTGTACCCAACAACTTCTGTTGAATAAGAGGAAACCAACCTAGTTCTCTTATAAATCATGTTGGATGATATGAAAACCTTAAATAATAAAACTTATATGTTGATAATAAATTTTTTATTATGCGCTATTATGAATTTTTGAAATAGTGATGAGTCAATATTCCCATGTTGTTTTGATGGAAAAGTGGGGTAGATATCTCCACTTGTGATACATTATGCATGATAAGTGATATTATGACTGTTGGTTCAAATATTTGGGATCGAGAATATATCCCCATGATATTGGGATACATTTCCACATTTACCACATTAGCTATATTAATGTATGCGATTACCATTATGATTTATTTTATATTTAAGATGTTATTATCATTAAAATGATATAGAATACTCATGTGACCCTAATGATGATTGCGATGGGATGATTTTCCATGTTATATGTTATTTCCCATGGAAGTTGGAATACTACCAATTTTAAGGCACTTCTATGTAAGGGAATGTGATTTCCACATGAGTGTTGATGTTTAGGGAAATTATACCCTTCCACTCATGTGTATCCTCAAGACCAGAGATATTTTTTATACTTTTGAGTCACTATGTCTTGGGTTTTTATTCCCTCTATTGATCATATAGTTTTTTGCGATGTCTTATTTCATTTGTATAATTTTGGAGATTAACCCATGAATGTGAATATGTTTTTTTATGTGTTTCCCATGTATTAAGTGTTATATCACCATAGGGAAATTATTCACTTTCAATTGGATTTAATATCAAGATGTACTTCCTATTTATTGGTGATTAGGTTATCATAAATATGATATACCCTCAACTATGGATATTCATTTAGGATGTACCACCCATATAATATGGATATATTTAGGTAAACCATTGGTGGTGTACTATTGTGTTATACTCACACATTATTTTTGTTTCATTTCTACCTGAGTAGGCTTCATGGTTACAATAGTAAATAAGTGAAAGGGTCTTATGATTGATAGTTGATTTTATGCTTGGTAGAATATGAGAGTTAGGGGTTAGGCATGAACATGGGACCATTTTTGATATATATTTTATCCCCTTGTCTGCTTTTCGGTGATTCGTATACAACATTCCTATGGGGTCCCTATTTATACCTATATGAATACCTTCTATTACTGCTATTTATATTGTTATAGCATGGGTTTTATTTATATTATATGTGGTATTTAGTTTTGATGTACTATATCTATCCTACTATTTTGATGAAAGTATAGTGATTATATTTTATCCTCTTCTATTTAATGATATTGTTACCTAATAGGGTTTATTCTACACACTTTTTATACTAGCCCCCAGCATTGGTTAGAAACCTCTGGTATACAGGGAGTCATGTTCAAGGTATGTGACTCTTGGTTTAGTCGTAGTGATGGTAAATTGAATAAGGGATGCTAAAAACATCCCCTAAAAACTTTTTAATATATATATATAATTGTAGAATAATCCATGTGTAAATGAGAAGATAACAAATAATATGCTTTAATAAATTTAATTTAAACATTAATGTTAATAGCAATCACCATACACCTAGAGGGTCCATGCCTATCATTCCTACTTAAATCTTAACCTAGAATAGAATATGATTAGTAAAAAAAAGTTAGGTTGAAAGAAATATCAAATTTGGGGGAAAGAGGAATATGTACAAAAGAGTCAAAATTTCTAGCCAATCTATTACATTTAGGTATAGGGTAAGGGGTATACAAGAGTCATAGTATTATGAGCCTGTCTCATCATGTAAACCTATTAGTCCACAATATGTGTAATATGGAACCTTTTATATATTAAAATAATACAACCCTTAAAATTATAAACTATCAATTTTTGGAATCAAGCATTGTAACTACATCATAAGTCATGGAGGCTCACAATAAACGACATTTTTCAAACCACATTAATGTAATTAGGCATATTGGACAAAATTCAATGCAGGGTGGCACTAAAAATATAATTCATATACATTATTTAAATAAAAATCATGTTTAGAAGTATTTTTTTTATATAATAAAACAATAATTTATCAATTAAGTCATGCCATTATTCAAATACAAGCTAACCAGTTCAATTCCTGATATTTATTTTAAAAAAATATGGAAATTTTTTAAATAAGAACCTACCTGGTTATGTTAATATTTTCATAACCTTATATTTATACAAGTTCAACTATTTAATAATATTAGAGTTATAATGGGTTTTCTTACCAAATGAATTGAAAAATAATTCTTTGGGGTCCTGATAATGATGACAAGCCACCACTTGATACTTTAAACCAACCATTGAAAAAGGAGGAATTAGGTATTGGACATTCCAAATTAGTTTTTATATATTATCACTAAAATGCAATTCCAATTGTTGAGTGGGAAAATAAATAGATATAAAAACCTATCATAAAAAAAATTCAATAGAAAACAATGAACCATTTCAAACTAACCTTAAATGATTGGACCCATTTACCCTATATAAAATTAAATCGAGAAAAGGATTATTCTAACCCATCTCCTCATGAATGAAATACTCAGTGAATTATTCCATATTTTAGGATATTTTAAAATGATTTTACAAATTAAAATTTTCTTTAATAAATTACCCTAATATAAATCTTTCCACATTCCTCTAAAATATTAATGATAAATTAATATTTATTCATATCATCTTTAGTATACTTGAGAAGGTCTATTCCTGGAGTAGGAATGAGTCCTTATTTCTTATTTCTTCTAACAATCCTGTATTTTTATGATTAATATTGATCACATTAATCTAGGTATATAACAATATTGTTCTTATTCTTAGTGTTCCATGAGTTAATTTCATTCCTTGGATATCCATAATTTTCTTTTCAAAATTGTATATATAATTTCAATCTCAGTTTTTTTATCCCCACATTAATTTAAAAGATAAGGTTAACCCCTAGAAATATTAGGATTATAATTCTTTTTATAGTTAATCCTAACCCTATTTCTTGGACCTAATATCCTTAACCGCTAATCTTGTTTTCATCAATTTAGGTAGTTTGTAATAATCCTTTTGTCTCTTTATTTTATTTCTTTTGTTAACATGTTATACACCCAAATATACCCCCATTTATTCTGATTTTTTAACATGAAAATAAATATTCTATAACTTTCTCAATTACTCCTAGTTAGAGGAAGTCTTGGAAGGAATAATAGTACCTTTTCCTTCCTCCAAATATGTATCTTACTTAAATAATTTGTTCTTTTTAGACAAAAAATGGGAACATTCCTCAATCTCATACCTATCCTCATATACTTAGTTATTCTTCCTCTTATTTAGAACAACTTTCAACCCTCATTTTCCATTTATACCTCCTATAACTATTCAAACATTTTCTTGAGCTTAGTTTTAATATGATTTCCCAACCAAGAATTTTGGTTATAGATTTTCCCTTTAGAAACCTATTTATCTATCTAATTATATCCTTTCAAGGTGTGAAGGATGTTATATTAGCTTACAATAAGAGGTAACTATAATATAAGTTTAAAATACCCCCTCTTCCACCATAATAATATGATTTTCTAATAAATGAATTGATGACACAAAAAATACATAACAAGTGTACTCAATGTTTAGATCTTGTGATAATTGGTTAAAAAATACTACCAGAAAATTGATTAATTTTTATATTCTTCAAATAAATTATTCTATACATACACATCATCATTGAGACCTTAAAGATATATTATCAGGAAATAAAATGTATCAAAAAAGAAAATCAGTGAATTAAGAACACACCATCTTCTCAGATGATGAGACCCCTTTCTCCAAAAAAATAAGATTAGACCTGAAAGATCATCGGTTAAACCTAATGTAGATATGAACATAAATATTTCATTTTTTAATTACTAGTATATATTATTTCATAAAATAATTTGGATAATTTAATGTAACTTGTATTTTTATGGTCTAGTTAATATTACAATTGACTCCAATCAGAACATCTGAAATAGAGGGTACTTATTAAGTTGTACCTCACAAAAAATATCACAAAAAATATTATTGATAATGAAATAAATGATTTCAAAAAGAATATAAGTAAAAAAGGAATCAAATATAACATTTTATTTTTAATTATAATCTAATTAAATCTAATTCCAAATAAAGTTCATCATCATCTTTTAAATGATGAATTTGAATGATATTCAAGAGGAAATGGGATGGTAAAGTGAATAAGTCATACTATCAGAACATATGAATTTACCAATAAAATTATCAACAATATAGAGTATTTATATGTTCAAAATTGTAAGAGTTAATATAGTGAATAATAACCATATATATGTTTTAGGATGATCACTGTTTAATTGGAAATCATTAGACCACAATTAGTATCGATGATGAAAATGAGTATTGAAAATGAAGGAAATAATATGATATTACCTTAGATAATATTCTATAATAGTTGGAACATAATATTATTGAGTAAATATTAGTATTTCATAGTCCCTAGGATTAAAGGAAGAGATATTACACTTGATAACTAGAGAAAAATAAAAATAAAGGTTGATTTAAGGAGAGATATATCCTTAACTCATCAATAAAAAGCTGTCGAGACTAATAAATGCCACTTAGATCAAGGATTAATGAAGGATTCAAGAGGGATGAGAGGGAGAGAAGAGAGGTCTTGTAAGAGATAGAAATAGGAGACAAATGAATCGAAACCCCATGAAAAATGTGTTTAAGGTATTAGTTTTTATGATGAACGACCACATTCCAATTAACTCTAAAAGAATAACAGAAATTACACTGGGTACCTAGTGATTTCGACTCTATGATACCTTCCTAGTTTTTCCTTATTCTATATTAATTTATTATAACTAAATTTTTATTCAAAAAATATCTATAAAATAGACTTAAAAATATAAACTTAAAATGGACTTATATACCCATAAAGATCAAGGCCTCTTCAACCTCCCTGCAATTGAGATTCTTATACTTGAAAAGAACTTGTCAAATTCTAGAGTGAAATAGTTTTGGGATTACATTTTATCTATGATTCTTACGACCATGATTTTTATTGAACCTAATGATCCTTACAACTTAATCTAAAAATAAAAATTACCTTTATCTATATAACCTTCTAATTTTTATCAACAATAATGATTGGATTCTCCATATAGGGAACATTAACTTCAAGATTGATTTCACTATATCAGATTACAAGAGAAAGTATGGGTACATACTTATTAAATTATGAAACAAAGAATAAATTGTCTATGGAATATAATTTTTGATTTAATAGAAGATAATAATACGATTGTTTTACTTTTTCCATTATTTAAAAAGGTTTTAATAATATCAAGTTTTTCTACCCCTACTTTTCCATTTATTGATTTCCTGATCTTGATGAGACCCAATAAATCCATAATCACCCACTATGAATTCAAATGTTTATACTTATAGTGACCAGATACTTTTAAAATATTATTACATGATTGTTAACATAAATATCAATCAAATACAACCAAACAATTGAGAGGCCTAATGTCTTTGGAAGACTAGTTATAGAAAACTACAACATGTGAATAAAATAAAAATTATTTATTTTAATCTCACTAAAGAGCTTATAAATACCATTTAGATCCTAAAAATACATAGGATAACATGGGAAATACTTAAAAGAAAGGGGTGAGCTAAAAATCCTAGCAATGGATTAAACTTGACATTAGAGTGTAATGTGAGAGTCAATAGTATAACATGATTTTATAAAATATAAGGATCAGGTGTAAACATGTGGGAGATTAACATAAATAAAATATTTTAATTAATTTATATAAAAATAAGAAATTTGGATTAAATATAATAAAAAACATAATAATATTAAAAGGCTAACTGTGAAGACATTATCACACAGTTGTTAAAGTCCCATAAAATACTTGGTTCAGCCCCTAATCCCATACATAACATCTAATGAGACAAAATATTTACCGAATTCATTAAAGATATATCTGGGAACACCCATCATAAAATATTCAAAACCATGTGTTCCAAAAATAGAAATCAATTATAAGGAAAAATTAAAATAATTACACATAAAAAAATGGGTTGCATAATATTTCCTTATATAATAACCAAAAAATATTTCACAAAGAAAGACTTTACGAATTGAATACATGGGATGTATTAACCAATAAAATAAGGGAGAATAAACTAGTTATATATCTGAGAGACACTTATTTATAATTTATAGGCATTCCCTAATATTAAATAGAGATATAAATTGAGTAAAAAAGATAAAGGTCATAACCTTAATAAAAAGGGCGGTTTAGTGAGATCCCCTCTCTTGAGTCTGACTCATTACATATGGTCTCTATCTTGATGAATAATAAATTTTTAATTATCTAATTTATCAAGAAACTTCTTCAAGAATATAATTTTTTTACATTATTTATCACTATGATATATAAAATCACATAATAAATTAATGTTTTATCGAATTTTTTGATGTTATTTGGATCATATATCGAAAAAGACTTAGGTATGTTGACTATGGTCAATAAGGATATAATTTAATCATATATAGAACAATAATGATGATATAATTAAAATTTATAAATATCAATTATACATTTAAATTCATCCAAGGAATGTTATTACGGAAAAAGAACAATGTTGCAATCATGAAGATGTATATCATACGTACACATGAGTAATGCTTTTATTTTTCAACGAGAATAATATAAAAAGTATTATTTTATCTTTAAAAAAATATAATTAAATAATAAATACCTTTTAATTTATTTAAAAATACTTATATATACTATAATATGATGTGGTGATGACAGATGAATCAAATTTCTTCATAGTGGTATTAGTCCACACAAACACACAAATGAAATTATCATTTTTTCAATAGAATGAATGGTATGAAAATAAATTAAATATTATGTTTCTAGAATGATAAATTTTTCCTTAATATCAATATAACAATATATATATATATATATATTAAATTAATAAATTTAACTAGTGATGAGAGGTAGTGATAGAAAATGAATTACATCGGATTGTGAGGCAGTAGTCCGCTATACATATTAACGATGGATTCATTTCCCATTTTAATGGAATTAGGAGATGAATATATGTTACAACATTAACATAAAAAACCTAATCATATGTAATATACATGTGTTATTATTTCTGCATGATTTAATTATATTTGGAAAAGATAGTAAAATAAATAAAATTTAAATACTTGGGTAAGTTCTATACATCTTGTTTTGATAACCTCATTTGTTTTACAACTTCATCCCTATAAGGTTTGTATTACAATAAAAAATACCTACAAAACATGGGATGCAATTTTTTGAATATATTTGGGTAGTTATTTTCTAAATAAAAATGTTTTTTGAATTGTGAATAAAAAATGAGAGGAGGTTCCCTTTTATAAGTGAAGGGTGGGAACTTTTATAATTACATGAAATACTAAATTAAGATAAATTAATTTTCATGAAACAATGGAATAGAAATGATTTTTTTTAAATTGATATGATATAGGGTTCAAAATTTCCAAATAATGAAATTTATACAATTTTTAGGTCATTCCATCCCTTATCTCTTTTTGTATCCCATGTGAATCTTTTTAACAATTACCATGATAATGAACTTTTTTTACACTTTAGGGGTTAAGAGTGTTACTATAAATGGAAAATTGTGACATAAATGGGTCTTGTTTTATATTATTATCTATACATAATTCTATTGGATGAAGGTAATATTTTTAGTAATTTTTAATAATTTAATAAAATATTTTTTATTATAAATTATAATTAACGTTGATTTTGGAAATTCATGAAATATTATATAATAAAATGTGTCTAAATCAAGTAAAATGATTCAAAAATTACATGTATTTGAATATAATGAGTTTATGGTATTAATGCAATCATAAAATCTAATTAATATAGGTTTGGATTCCATTTTATCCCTTATTATTCGAGTCAACGAAGCGGTAACACATTTTAATTTTTACAGGGGTAATGTATTTTCAACATCAAAGCGTTAATTTTTTTGTTATGATTTGAAAATTGGATCCCAAATGGTAAATGGATTATATTTTATACCATTTATAATCCTAATTTCGATATTAAAATATTTCTTATACTTTTAAATATTTAAATGAAATATTATTTTATATAAAATATCATTAGTTACATTTGGCACTACCCAATTAACCTGAACTTAGAAACAACATGAAAACAAAGGAATTGGAATCTAATCATTTTAAAAATCTCTAACAAGTTTTTATTTTATAAAATTTTAATATAATAATTCATTCATATAATATTAGTTTTAATATTTTTTAAATCATTTACTTTATTTTTCTATTAATTGAATAATTACACTATTGAGATTGTGTAAGTATTTAAGGTAATAATTAAATAAATAATTTTTTTAAATAAATCATATTTGAAAAAGAAATTTATATTTCCAATAACTATTTGGAACCAATAAAACTCTATTTTATTCACTATATAAATAATTTAGTGATATTAAAATAAAGAATATGATATTCTTGACTTTATCTTTTACGTAAATTTTATAATAGTAAAAAAATATATCATTGAAATATGCCATATATTCAAAGTTTGGATGATTATGGATGAAATATACATATCTAATTAAATTAAGGAAAGTTTATAGGATATTTTTTAGTCCTTATCCTATCATTTTTGAACCTAATTAACCCATTTTACCATTAAATTGGTAACAAAAATCTAATATGGTTACTATTCATAATGACCGAAAATAAAAGGGTTTTATTTAATAAATTTGAACTATTGATTTTGAATATGGAATCCATTTCTCAATATTCAAAGTATTTATGTAGAAATGAATTAATTTATAATTAATCCACAAATTTTATCGAAAAACAGTTTTTCCAAAAATGCATTTTTTATTATAAAAATATTTTTATACCAAATTCAAGTCTAAAATTAAATAAAAATTAAATGATTTAATTATTTTTAATAAAAAATATCAATTATAATTTTAAAACTAATAAATATTATAAATTTACCTTGTAAATACTTGAAAATTAAATTATTTTTTTTAATAAAAATCAATATTTTTTTACTATCATTAAAAAAACATTTTTAGAAAAATAAAAAAAAATAACCATAAAATAATTTTGATATGATTATTTAAAAAATTATATCCTTTTTTATAATAAAATTTCTAAACATTTTACAAATAAACTATATTATTCTCTTAACAAAGGCAAGAAACATGATTTTTGAAGAAATCATATTTTTGAAGCATAAAACGACTTTACAAAAAATTAGCTGATTATTTACTAAGAATTTATCTATAAATTTGTATTTAGTAGAACCATTATATATATTTTATAAATTATTTAATCCTATTTATATCCTTGATTTTAATGACTAGTTTATAATGACCAAACATAGACAACAATATTTCATGGTTAGTTTATGCTTGGTGTTGCATGTTATATAAACTATCGAACATAATAATATTTTTGAAGTATTGGGATGTTATAGTCTCCCAAATTTAAGAAATTTAATTCTTGAAATGTTAAATTGGGATTAGTAATCAAGGGTTTTAAAATTAAAAATTCCTTTGCGGAAACACACATTATAATAAGGGTTAATAAAAAATTATCTTAAAAGAGGGAAAGGGAAATAAGAGGGTCATATGAAATAATAAAAAATTAGGTTTTCAGATAGTATAAAATTAATGGGAAGTGTAAATATGGGCATGTAATAGAAAAATAATTCCGTAGTACTTATATAGAGTTATAGAGAACGAGGTCAGGGGAATGTTAATGACCAAAAAACTATTAGTTTATCTTAGGTGAAGAGACCATAGATTCATTGGAAATGAATGTAAAATTTTAAATTTTTTTTCAAGAAATTTTTACCAAATTTGAGGAATTATTTTACTATTATAATATATTAAATGATAAAATTTTATTACATTAGTTATTTCGATTTTTTATGAACAATTTCATCCTTCGGATGTGTGTTGATCAATTCCTACTTCATCTCTTACACAATGAAATGAATATTCAAGATGAAGTTTTCATTACTGAAGCACTAGAATTAACTTTTAACAAATTATAAGATCTATAAAAGAATAGAAAATCATTTATACTTTATATAAATGTTTACAAAAAATAAAATTACCAGAACATGCTATAAATAAATCTTGGTTTAATATCTAAAAACTCACCAAATTTTAATATACAGCCATTCCAAAAATAGTTAACCTAAAAACTTTCAAAATTATTACTAAACAAAATAAAAATCCAAACACTTAAAAAGGTTGCTAAATTTTAAAAATAAACTAAAAGGAAATCCCAAAAACAACATAACATAGCACATAATTTCACATACAAGATATGTTCATACATTGATAATATATTCTCTTGAAGCATGGTAATAAACCAAATCACCATAAAACATTAATGAAAACATAAAAGATTTAAAAAATTAACACACTCCTTATTCCTTAAATAAAATCATATATTAGTAAATATATTCTATAATTCCATAAATCCTATAAACTACATTTAAGATAAAATAATAATCTTTTTAATCAAATCACTAATTAGTTGAAAGGTTAGTAATACAATCCCAATCTTTAGTTTTTTCTCATTTAAACATTATTATCTCAACATTTAGCAAATATTAATGTTTATAGTTTCCTCAATCTTGGATTTTTTCATAAAATATCACATTACTATTAAATCAATTTTCTTATTCAATGGTACCATAAATAATTTTCTCACAAATACATTAAAAAACATTCGTTGAACAATCCTAAGTTGTTTCATAAATTTTATAACTAGTATATCATTGATATAACATAATTCCTGAATCCTAATACACAAAAACTTCAATTATATTTACATCAACAATATAACATAGGTCCTTAATTAGTCTAAGATTTGACCCTTGGATTAGTGTATTCACTCGAATGATGACAATGTTCCCCACACACAAGATAAAAATCTATAAATTATACAATAGGATGAACATCATTTTCCTCCATAGAAATATTCATTTTTTCAATGAAATTAATTGCTTTATGACCTTCTTTTGCACACATATAATATATTCTCATTCCATTGAGACATTCACTTGATTTCTTATTCCCATATTCTAAACATATATGAAACTGAATCTTCTATGCTTTACGGTCTCCACCACCTAAGTTCATAGAGAACTCTATCCTTATCTTATTTATGGAGTTTGAGTTTCGGTTAAGGTAAAGGTTATTAGAAATATATTTTGATAAATAATCCGGCATGATCACAACATCTCTAACTCAAATTATAAACCGATTTTATTTCTAATCAAAACAATGTCCATCACATTCAATGTTAAACTATTTCGTTCTAGTTAAAACAATTGACTAGAACTAAAAATTATAGTTTGAGAAACAATAATAATAGTGAAAAAACCTGAAATATTATTCATAGGATTTTGAAATCCTGAACATTTTTTAATGTAATAAAACTCATGTTTACTAATGATTATCCATGGTCATATCTATTAAAATCCTTAATAATGGTTCATGAGGAATATGTGAAGTAAGACAATCATATACCCTGGTAGAGTAATCTTAGGTGTGCAGTAAGGGAATAATCACGATAAAAAATAATGATGGATAATATATAATCAAGAAACTTTTTTGGGGTTATTACCCTTAGATTCATATATTTTTTATCCATAACCACTTTTTGAATCCAAACATGGATGTTATTCTAAGAAAATACCATACTATCCTCCTTACCAAAGTATTAGGATGTTACCTATACATAGAATTTTTACTAGGCTTCTCACAAAAATATTCTAGTCCTAATCAAAAAAAAAATAACTACACCACACTATGATGCCAATTTTAGTTAACCAATACATTTAAATATATTATTACAAAATTTTTAACAAAAATATCTATTAAACACAACCAAAGGATCTATATGCTCATTGTTTTATTAAAAATGTGTACATAAAACAAAAACATGTGACTAAAATAATAATTTATCTTATTTTTAAAAATGTGTTCCTAAATCCCATTGAGCTTCTAAAACTATAAAGCATAATCTTGTAAATACATAAAATAAATGAATGTGCTAAAAATCATAGTAAGGGATGAAACAAGATAAGGGAGTATAATGTGAGAGTAAAAGGTATAACATGACATCATAGAAGGGAAGGATCATGAGTAAACACAAGAGAGAATAAAAAATAGAACAAGGATTCATAAGTTCATTGAAATATAAGAAATTCTGAAGAAACCAAAAATATGGAAAAATAATAAGTCAAGGGTAACATCTAAGGCAACAACACATGGTTGAAAGGGTCCCATAATGAATTAGGTTTACTCCAAAATCCCATACATAACATATGAAGAGACAAAAAATTTACTCACTGAATTAGAGTGATATCTTGGTGAACATCTAATAAAATGTTCATGATTATGTTTTCCATAAATGGAAATAAACTATAAGGGATAATCATAATAATTACCTATGGAAATAAATGGGTTACATAATCTTGAATCTTATAATAATCAAAGAAGATTTCATAAAGAAATAATTTGGGAAATTAACTTAAGGAATGTATTACCCAATCAAGGAATGCCGAATAATCTAGGTGTATATATTAGAGAATTATTTAAATAATTTATAGGAATTTTATAAAATTATATATATATATATATAGAAATTTCGTAATCCAAAGAAAAAGGAGTGTTCAATGAGATTACTTACCTTGAGTGCGAATCGTCACATAATTTATCCATCTTATTGAATAATAAACATTTGTTAGTAATTTAATTTATTAAGAAACATTTTAAAGTATAATATTTTTTTATTGTCATGCAATAAAAATTTACTTAATTAATTAAGTTTTCATTAAAAAATTTGGAAGTATTAGGCTCATATGTCTAAAATGAATTTGATGGGTTTAATATGGTCAATGTTGTCATTATTTACCATATCTAGGAAAATAATAATGAAATTACCATCATTATATATATATATATATATAAATTTTAAAACCAACCATGAAAGATGAAAATGAAAAATGATCTACCTTACAATCATGGATATGGTAGGCTGTACACATGCATGAGTGACATGATCATTTTTCAATGATCATAATAAAAAAAGGTAATTATTATTTGAAATTTCAAAAATGATCATTATATAATATATATGATATAATTTATATAAATACACTTACTTATACCATCATGTTACGTAGTGATAAAAAAAATCACATCGCTTTATAGAGGTGGTAATCTACATGTACACATGAATGATTCTATAATTTTTTTCAATAGATGTGAAGGTAAGAAAATCGATTATATTATATTTTTCCATAATGATAAATATGTAATGAGTATAACACACACAAACAAAAAAACACGCACATATATTTATATAATTATTAAATCTATCATTATAACTAGTCATGAGATGTGGTGAGGGAAAATGAATTACATCGGTTTGTAATGCGATAGTCCACCATACACACAATAGATGGATTTTACACCATTTTTATGGAAGAAGGTGATGAATATATTTTAAAATTTTAATATAATAGATGAGTATAAGGAACATAATAGTGTTATTATTTTATCATTTTAAAAATAGATTTGTAGGAGGTAGTAAAATAAATAAAATAAAAACACTCATTTAAGAAATATAACTCTTCATCAAAAAAACTCCTTTGTCTCCCACCTTAACACTTATAAGGTTAGTATTATGACGAAAACAAGACCTATAGAATATTGTAAGGGTTTATAGAAATTTATTTGTGAATTTTTGTCTAAAAAAAGTTTTTTTTGAAGTGTGAATAATAGAATAGAGTATGTTCCCTTTTATAAGTGAAGACAATTTTGGAATTTATTAAAATATTAAATTAATATATATTAATTTTCAAGTAAAAATGGATATAAAATAGAATATTAAAAAAGATAGATGATATAGGGTCTAAAAAATTCCATCCAATATAATTTATATAAGTTTCTTGGTCATTTTAACCCTTATCTATTTGTTTTGACACCCATTAATCCTTTTGATAATTACCATGATAAAATAGTTTTTTACTCTTCAGGGGTTAAGAAAGTTACTATAAAAGTATAAGTGACAATTAATGGACCATGTTTGATGTTATAAAACATATCACAATCAGATTTTTTATGTTAATATTTTTCAAAATTTCAAATCATTTAATAAAAAATTATTTATTATAAAATATCATTAATGTCAATTGCAGAAGTACATGAAAGATTATAATATTATATGACTCTAGCTCATGTAAAATGATTACAAAATTAAATGGATTTAAGGATAAGGAGGATATTTTGTTAATATAATCAAATAATCAAATTTGGGAAGGTTGGGATATTATTTTTACCATTTCATTTGGTGTAAACCCTTGATTAACCAATTTTATTTTTTACAGTGGTAAAAATATTTCAACATTAAAGAGTTATAATTTTACTTTTTAGGTGATAATTGGCTCAAAAATTTCCAAGAGATCCTATTTTAAACCATTTATTATCAATTGTTTTCTCTTTAAATATTCTTAGTAATTATAAATAATCTAATAAAATTTTATTGAATGTAAAATGTCATTAATTTCAATTTTGACACCACACATTTAATTTGACTTTGAAAATAATATGAAAAGAACAAATTAGAATATAATACTTTAACACAACCCTAACATGATATATTTGTCCCATTTTTTTGGAACATAATAATTACATCATATTATATTACTTATAATATTTCTAAAATAATTTTTTATTTTTATAATAATTAAATAATTACTTTTTCAGCATTGCATAATTCTTTAAGGTAATTATTCAATATCTAAAAATTAAAAATAAATAAATTTGAAAATTTTCATTTATATTTCAAATAACTATTTTAATTGAACATACCCCATTTTAATCCCCCATCAATACTTATTAGATAATAAAATAAAGAGTTTGAAAATTTTGACATTATCTTTTACATAAATATTAAAAATGTAAAAATCAAAATAAAGAATAAAAAAAATTACATATTAAAAGTTTGGATTATTATGAAATAAATGGAATTATACAATTAAATTGATTCAAGTGTTTGAGTTATTTTTTAGTTCTTATCATATTTTTTATCCTTAATTTAATTATTTCTCCTTTATTATGGTAACAAAAATCAACTTTGGTTATTGTTTATAATGAAAAAACTTAAATGGGATAATTTTAATAAATTTTGACCTCTTTATTACAAATATTTAATCCATTTTTCAAGATTTAATTTTTATAATTTTTATAAATTAATTTATAATTAAAATGAAAAACACGTTGAAAAAACCATTTTTCAAAAAATGCATTCTTTATTATAAAAATGTTTTTATACCGAATTCATGTATATAATTCATCCCAAAAACCATAATATGATTATTTTTATGAAAAAAGATATATTAGTATTTTAAAACTCATTAAAAATGTAATTTTCCTTGTAAAACCTTGAAAATAAATATAGAGTTTTCAATAAAAATTATTATTTTCATTATTCGTTAAAAAATAAACATTTTTTTGAAAAATCAGAAAAAAATCACCATAAAATATTTTTATATCATATTTTTTATTATAAAAATTATATTAGTTAACTATAATATTCTGTCACAAAAAGAAATAAAAATTATTTTTGAACAATTTTTTTTGAAGCATAAAATGACTTCTAAAAATTGGCATATTATTTGTTAAGAATTTATGAATAAATTTTTATTAAGTAGATAATTTATATACTTTTCATAAATTTTTTATTACTATTCATACCCTCTAATTTAATATTTAGTTTACAAAAATAAAATTTAAATAATAATATTTCACGGTTTTCTTATGCTTGGTGTTGTGTTCTGTATACACAAAAAAACATATCATTATTTTTAAAATCTTAGGTTGTTACAATATTGAAGGATTTATATAGGTATTTTTTTATATTTGAGTTTTCATGAGTTGTTTCATGAAAAAGTTCACCTAATTCATCACCTCCAAGAATATATTAGGCCAAATCACTGATGCTTCAATGATTTTCCTCTATAAAAAAGAAAAGGGGTCACCCATATAATGCATTGTAGATCCATATAAATAGATATCAGGTAGAAATTATTATATAAAAATTATACCAAACATATTTTTTCGTCCTATAAGCCTAAAAAACCAATAATTCATGATCATATTATATCCTTAAAAATGTATATTTTTCATCCAAAAAAACAATATTTTATGGGTAGAAAGAAGAACTTAGTTTCACATGTGAAACCATTTCTCATTAAATCTATTTCCAAATATGATATGCGACACACAAATCCCTATATAATATTTTTCTAGTAGATATAACATGGAGCATTAAAATTTATATTACATATAATTTCTTTTGCACATTAACTGAAGGGGATTTCCTAATACTTAAATAGCGTGTCATCTGTGTTATAAAATATAACATCATCCACAATACATTCTTGAATCAATAGGATCTTGGTATATTGGTTATAAAATTAATTTTTATTTTGTCCCATTTATATACTAGTAAAGAATGTTTTTAGAGAGTATCTATATGATTTTTATGTTCCTCCGTTACTTGTTGGCCGATCATCTAAGAAAAAAATATATTAATATTTTTTTTCATGAAGAGTCATGAAAAATGGTGATTAATATCACTTAACGAATTCATGATTCTTGGGTGAATTTTACAACAATAATAATGGAAATACTTCCTCACTTATTCATTCATTCTCTCTCTAACTATGAGTCTTCCATTTATATATAAGTAGTAATGAGAATCTATGAAATATCCTTCAAGTATCTCCTCACCATTAAGCTTATTTAAAATAATGATCAAGTCTAGAATAGGTATCTGGGTGTCCCTAACATTATGAATGATAGACTAGGTGATATTTCTATAGTGTATACATGATTTACAATGATCCTAAACCATATAAAACTATATTTTATTCATAAAATCCATTAAGCACCTTATTCATTTTCATTCATCGCCTTTGAGGGTAATTTATTGGTTGAGAGAATTGAAAACAAAATTTCTTTTATGATGATCAATTTGAATATTCATATCAAATAAATAGTCATATTCCACCAAATAATATTTCCTTAGGTTCATTTATGTTTATGAAAAAATTTATTTAAGGTTTTTATGGTTGGTTAAAACCAAAAACACTCATCGAACAAATAATCCTTTAAATGCATTCATTCATGAACCTTGTTAGATAATTATAGATGATGGCTATAATATTTCTTTTCATGGGAAAAAAATAGAGAAACATATTCTACTACCTGATAGTTATTTATAAGAACTTATCCAATAACCACTAAGTATGTGTGATAATACACCTAAAACCATTTACATTGATATATGGTAAGATAAAAATAAGGTAAGAGATCATATTCCTCTTTAATATTTAAATTATGCTTCACATTAGCCAAATGATGTGAAATTGTCTCTTTCATTCATGAAATCCAAAATAGGAGTAGATATCTTTGAGGAATAATAAATAAATAAATATTTATATCTAGTGAGTCCAGGTAAACTCTTTATCTAAAATTTATTTAAAGTAATTTTCCTGGATATCATAAATTTCCTCTTCATAGGATCTATAATGATATTATATTTTCAAAAATTATTTCCAAGGAACTTCAGTTCTCAGATTTAGATGGAGTATTTAGGTAACTTGGATACTACTAATTCTCTCCCAATATCTTTAAGATTATAGAAAGATGTTAATCATGATCATACCATGATATGGAATTAATCAGGATATCATTTACAAATACTATAAAAAAATGAGTCTATATGTGTATAAAGAATCCCATTTATTATCTTTATTAATATTTAATTATCATTAGTTAACCTGAAATAAATTATTAGAAATTCAAAATAGCCAGATTAGCTTTTGAATTGAATCTTTCGAATATCCTCAAGCTTGACTCGAAGTTTATGATAACCTAAATACAGGTTGATGATGAGAAAATATCTATTCCTAATTAATTAGTAAAAAATAAAATATAATATAGGAAAAGGATAATAATTCTTGATCATGAAATGATTTAAATTTTTATAATCTGCACGAAGGCATTGACTCCCATCAATCTTCACTGTGAAATGGACTATTGCACCCTAAGGATATGTGCTCATTTTAACGATCCCATTTCATTCAAGAACCTATAACTGAATATTTAACTACCTTATATAAAATAGTGGAATTCAATATAGAGGAATGAATATGTGAAACATGATATTCAATTATACAAATCACATTTTTATTCTTAAAGAAACTATAACATAATAGACCTAGATTTATTAATGAATGTCACTAGAGGGTAAATTCCAAAATTTTATAAACTATATTTGAAGAAATTAAAATATTTTTTGAATTTATTAATTCAAAATCATATTAGTATTAATTTCTTATAATTTCTTATAAATAGTTATTTTAGGTGAATAATAAATAATAATGACATTATAAAACTTTACCTTTTATGAAATTATAATTATATAAGAATAAAATTTAGGTTTACAAATTTTTTTCATGAAAAAATATATTAAATAAGTACTATAATGAATTTTAAAATATAATTCTGAACATAGAAATAATTTTTTAACATTTTGAAATTATAAGTACTTTTTTTTCAAATAAAAATATTTTTAGTTATTTTTTTAATCATGTATTTACAAGGTGAATTTCTATTTTAGTTTGGTTTTAAGGAAAAATAAATCTCTATTGATTTAAAAGTATCAAATTAATTCCTTTAAATCAAAATTACACTATATTTGTTTGTGTAAAACCATCTTTATGACTAAAATAAATAGTTTTCTAAAAACAGTTTTTGTTATGGTTTTGAAACTTATATTAAATGTTATTTCACGTGCTTCTTGGATTTAAATAATGTAAAATGGTTTTCATTTTCAAAATCATAATAATTAAAATTGTGAAATAATGTTTACTTAATCTTTGGTCATAATTAGTAGTCAATGTGGTAAATATTTATCCCCTTGGTTAAGGGAAAAAGGGTTAATAGGGTTAAAAATAAAGAGATAATGCTTCAACATAACAAAAAACACTTTCAAAACACATTGTTTGGTTGTATTTATTCCATCAGATTAACATCTTCAAAGTAATTAAAATTTTAATCCACTTTCAAAATAAAATGAATTTTATATTTTTAAAATATATTTAAGTAAGTCCATGTGTGTCCCTCCTCTCTATTATAGTAGGGAACCTCTTATCTTCCATTATTCACAAACATTGTGCACTCTATCACAGTAAAGACTTATCCAAGAACCTTCATATCTTCATTCCATTTATTATTGTGATTTTTTCCTCTCTTATTATCATCTTAAGAACGATTAAGGTGTAATTAAAAGAAGTTCTCCTAAATAAGAGGATGTTAAAATCACTTACATGGAAAGTTGAACTTAATGTAAGTGATTTGTATTAAAATATCCTAATATTTTAAGATTTTTTATATTAAAATTTCATTTGGAAAATTTATATGATCCTAATATTTTAAACCCCATATATTTTATTTTTCTATGGTTATGTTGGGGATTACATGTTTATATTCCATTTCTTCTCTTGGTTGATCAATAATTAAAAACTAAGTTACATATAAGGTAACTTATTTTAAAAAAAAATGTTTTGAATATTTCATTTAAACTATTTTCATTCCATGTCTATATTTTTATTAAAATATTTAAAATACTTTTTTTTTCTATTCTCGAAAAACATTTTCACCCATGCTTGAATTTATATAAAAATTGATAAATGTAATATTTAATCATTTTCTGAATGAGGTACTTTTTAGCAACGGTTTGAATGAAGTTTTTTAACAAAATCCACATTAATAATATTTTCCATCATTATGACTACAAATTTATTTGAAGACTCCTTTATAAGTTTCCATGGTTATTTTCAAAGAAATTTTTTTATCATAATTTTAGTAAATTTTATTTAAAATGTTATTACATGAAAATGGTATTTTTTTCTTGATGTAATGAGAATAATTTTGAGAAGTAATTTATAACTCTATTATTACATGAAGTTACAAGGATGTTATTTATACTTTATTTCTTATGATTTCTTTTCTAATGGATTGTTTTTACTACAAAACCTTCATTTTGGATGAATCGATGGTCTTCTATATTCCTTTACTGATAATTGATGGTACCATAATTTGTGAGAATTCACTTTCAAGTGATCATGTTCACTATCACCCCAATTATTTATTGAACATAATTCCTCTCCTTCATATCAATATTTTTAATATATCGGATAAATTTAGAATCATTTATATTTCTTTAATAATGTATCAATTATATACCATTTTTATATATGGAATCAGTTGGAAGAAGTTTATTTTGTAACTTATTTAATTTATTGGGTAAATATTCATGTTAAATATTCTTGATTAAATAATAACAATTATTTATTTATAATTCATTTTGAAAACGAATAGTATTTATAATTTAAAATATAAAGAACTAATTGGTTGTGATAGTTATGGACCTGTATAGTTATAAATATCCCATCGATGCAAAGAATGGTCTCATGAGACAATTTATACCACATACAATATTATATGGGTATATGGTTTACACTTACACATTTATTAAGAATTATGTATTGGTTGAGAATCCTTTTGGGAAAGATTTATGATATACTTGCTAAGAGGCCTTGATCATGAATGCTTTGTGTTATGAATTTCCTTTATTAAGAAATTAGTTTCCTATATACCTGTGATTTATATATTGATATTAACCAAGGATGTGGCTGATTAAATATCATTTGTGTTGATAATCCACTATTCCAGAATTATTATACCTCATTTTTTCATGATATATTTTGTTGTATGTAACCCTTACTTAGTATTTCAGATCTCCCTTTATTTGTTTTCCTTTCCCGAGGATATGAAGGGGGATATTATGAATGATTTCAAGGGTGAAAGAATGTTTCTTATGCTAAGGTTTTATTTTTACAATGTAATATATGAATTATGTATGTATTTAGTTTTACAAGAATTATAAATGGATCTATGCTATATGGTGAGATACATTACATCTTGTAGAAATTTAATAATGTAAACATTGGATTTGGGTTACTAGTTTCAGTACGTTAAGGTTGATATTAGAGTTGGTTTAGTCAGAAAATTAGGGAATATATTTCAAATAAATATATCTTACATTCAATTGATGAAAAATCCTTTAGGGTATTTGAGAATATTTACCACTATAGGAATTTTTATTTTATGCCTCAATATTCATGATGATGACAATATTACTCAGTTTGTGCCACTATTTACAATTGGAGCCTAAAAAATAAAGGGAATAAGCACATATAGTCAATTTAAAGATTAACCTATTGAGAAAGAAAATATAGGTGGATTTTGAATTGAGTAGATCTTGTCCATATTAGGGAAGCTGACTCAGTTTTTACCAAATAAACATTCCCATATAGAGAAACATATTATTCTATTGTATGATTAACCTAATTTTTATTACTTCATGTGATAGAACGGTCCATAATTTAATGGAACTAATAACCAATTAATTACTGAAAAATGTAATAAGTCCCATGAAATTATATTTATGGTTGGTAATTAATAAAATGTGAAAGGGTATTTATGGAATTATATTCGCTAAAGGGATATATTGATCAATGGAAGTTAGTAATCACGAAAACTAAAGATTTTTTTTGAAATATAAATTATTGAATGGTTAAATTTTAAAGAGTTGTTATTTAATAAATAATTTACATGATAATAATGAGCTAAAATGGAAATGAAGTTCCTTAATTTAAATAAGAAGAAAGAATAGAGTGTTTTTGAGTACGATGAAAACTTTATAAGATTATCCAGGTATACTGCAGACTATAAACATAATCTGGAAATCATGATTGATCATTTATTTGATGGGTTTAAGTAAAGTATCTAAATGAAACTATTTTCTCAATTGTTTTCACCATATAATGATAAAATGTCAGGTGACACAAAGGAAGATAAATAATTTTCTAGGTATTGTATCATTAAGTGAAATCAAGGAAAGAATTGGTCAGATGACAAATAAGAAAAAGGAAATGTGTCAAAGAAGAATAAATGAAGGATGAGATTTCCCGAATGTGATAATTGTGGAAAGAAATACTCAGGTACTCGATTAATGGTAACATGAGTTGGTTTCAATTGTGGATAAAGGGGTTATAAGGATATTGAGTGAATAAAAAACAATAAAGAAACCATTTTCATTTAGTGATTCGTATGAAAAGATATGTGGAGTTATTCAAACCAATGTCATAAGAATAAGGGGAATCTTCTGTAGAATAATTGAAGAGGAGAAGGCCATGATTATGTGATTATTAATCATGAGTCTGAATTTCCAAAATATTTTGGGGTAGGTACTTTTATTCTAACGTAATGTTAGCTAATTATTTATTTGACTTCAGATATTATGACTCTCTAATATCATTCATGTTGTATAACAAAATTATTTCCCTACCACCCTAATAAAAGATACTTCAATCAAAAATTCTAGTGTAAATATCTTTATAACAATGTTGTTATAGTGAGATACCATTATGAAACATTAATATGCCATATTTTAAAACATGATTATTACAACTTTGTTTGACTTTTATATAATACTTTGTATGGATTGAATTTAAAATTATAATGATAAAATTTCTTATAAATTGAAAGAGATTATGATTCATGATGGAGATGTGGAAATGATTATTCTCATAGGGTATAATACATCATCTGAATCGTCTCGAGATTAACTTTTAGTTGATATTATTAAGGAAATTGTTATAGAAGTAGAGTATTCATAACCTATGATTTGGAAAGGTATCCTTATAATAACGGATGTATCTTTTATACAAGAATACATTGATGTGTTTTCTAAAGAACTATATGGTTATCCAACTGAGTGTAAATTTTAGTTTTCTATTGATGTCATCATTTATGAAAAACCTATATCTAATACACCATATAGGATGACCATATAATAATAAGTGGAACTGAATAAACCACTATAGGAGTTTTGTGATAAAGGAATTATAAACCATAGTGTTTCACCAAGGGGACCCCCTATTCATTTTGTTAATAATAATGATGAGTCTATGAGTTTTTGCATCAATCACTATTAGAAAGATAAATTTTAACACATGTTATATAAATAAATAATGTTAAAACCCTTTTCCCATTTGGTTTATCATCAGTTATTTATGTTACAAATATTAAAACCCTTACTCATGGGGGTTTAACTTCATTTTTATAAAAACTAATGTCAAAACCATGATGTGAGGTGGGGTTTAACTTCTGTTATATACACACACAATGTTAAATGTATACTTTCAATTGATTGAAATTGATATTTAAATTTTTAAAAAATTGGTTTCAATTTTAAAAATTCGGTCTAAATTTTATTACATCATGAATATATGTATTCCCATGGACTCTATATAACTTCTCATTCTCTTAATTTCAATAATTTTGATCTAATACTCTTCAATCCAAAAAAATATTCCATTGCTTCTACATTTTATGATATCTACGTGGAAGTTTTTAGTATGATCACATCATTTTTTTTTCTTAACTGATAATATTTTTGATGATTTATATTTTATGAAAAGGAAGACTTTTTAATATTGAGTTGAGAACATCAATCTTCCACCTAAGATTTTCTAGTTGAAGATTGAAATGCATTTCCAACTTCCATTGTGGATTCCACTTGAGTTTTTGTAACGCCTCGACCCTAGTTACCCAGAGTCGGTGCATTATTACATAACATTGGCATGATCACAAGAAAGATCAAATCTCGAAAGACCGATTGGTTTAGTAGCCTTTGAAACACTAGATATATTCATAAGTCTTACATTACATCATAAAATGAAAAACTACTACAACAACATAATGTCTCCACAGTCCACACTATTATCTCCTCATAATATCCCTGTAGGTCATTCATAATTTACTTCTTCACTTCCTGGGAAAAATAAAACATAGAAAAGGGGTGAGCTCAAATGCCCAGTAGGGATAACAATATAGTGGAAACTTTCATAAATAAGAGTAAACATTTAAGGCAATGTATAACTAAAACAAAATCCTTTCAAACTTGAACTTTCAACATAGTATGGCATAAATAAAATGAAATAATGCCATTTACTTATTCAAATGGATATTCTACTAATCGAATAATCACATGCAAAATCAATAACCAATTTCATAATGATGGAATGCATAATTCTGAACTTTAATTTCTTTGTCAAGGCCTCGTCCCAAGACCTTGGGGCTAACTGTAACCGGAACCCAACCCAGAGTGCCTCTAATAACCGAACACCAACCCGGAGTGCCTCTAATAACCGGACACCGACCCGGAGTTCCTCTAATAACCGGAGACCAAACCTGAGTTCCTCTAATAACCAGAGACCAAACCCGAGGGCTTACTTTTACCGGTCCCCAACCCAGAACATACTTGTCTAACACATTCATCTGAATGAAAGTTTGAAATATAACATAAACATTTGGATTAAAAATAACTTATAAAGTGTCAATACTTTAAACAAAAACCATGAGTGACATAAGAATAACTTATCTATAGTCAAAAATATCATAAAACCTTCAATAAAATAGGGATGTTTTGTATCATAATAAATCAACTTCAAATAAGCTTAAAAATCCATCAAAGGATGTTGACATAGATGAAATCAAAACTATTTTAAAGAAATATCTCTTTTTTTTAAATCATTTTAAAAGTAACGTAATTATAAAATAATACATTCAATTTGAAAATATTCTTATAAGCTTGTAAGGGAAGATTCAACGATTTTATAACGGCGGAAAATAACCGCACCCGCAGTATAAGTTAAAAAAACATTCTTACATTAATTCTGTCGAAAAGGTTAAAAAGTGCCTTGTTTGGAAAACGACGGAAATATTCCTTTATAAACCACTTATAAAAAGTAAAACAAGGGTATAAATTAATTTAACCCATATTCTTGTAAATATTAAAAATGTTTTGAAATACATTTTTAAGAAACATGGATGTGGATGATAAAGACATCCCAGTAGATTATTACGTATAAACAACCTCGGATAATGAAGAGATTGTGAAATAACCCTTAAATATTTGGTAACTAATGAAACATACAACCCATGAAAGAGTTATCATACAATGAATATGTAAATACACATAAATTAGAGTGAATTACACAAATAATATAATTATGGGCAGTACATACACCACACAAAAGGTGATGGTGGCAATATGGCATGAATCTCATGGGAATAAGGAGTGAGATGAAAACCCCTTACCACGTTGTAATCAACTGAGTCGTATGAACAAAATTTAATAACCACAAAATTATTTACATAATAACATGAATATAATTATAATCATGATAATATATATCAAATGGCAGTACACAATACACCACTTTCAATAATTTAGTGGCGAACAATGGAAATCTCACGGAATTGAAAGTGAGATAAGAAAATACCTTACCTTGTACTTTTCCTTGGTTATGGTAGGTTAACCTCCTGTATAATGGTGAAATAATTGTTATTAATTTATTCAAGAATCATATATATTAATATGATATCATATATTATCTTTTAACATTGATTTGTTAACAATATCTTTTAATTATCGTCATTTCGGGTGTTAACTTACTCATTTTCTTTTATATGTTTTGTTACATAAGCTGTGTTTGTTATCGATAGGTTGTATCTTATTCATATACAGAATTATATAAAGTCATTAAACATCATTTTTAAATCATCATATGATAATTATACTTTAATGGATACGATGGAAAATGAATCTCATCGCGTTCGTGGAGACGGTAGTCCGTACGTACGCACGAGCAACAATAACATTTTTTGATATTAAAATAATATATAAGTGGATGGTATATCATATATAAAGAATCATTAACATGTAATATTTATTATTTACATGAGTTACACATCATTATTATACCCATCCAAATAATATTATATTGAATAACAATTACACCACGACGTGGAGACGGTAAGCCGTACGTACGCACGTATGGTGACATGTTATTCAAATGGTGGATAGAATAATGAATATGGTTGTACCATATTTATAATAACATCACAGTATATAAATGATACTGGAGTTATTATTTTATAATGGTAATAACAAAGAAAGAAGAAGTGGAAGAAGAAAGGAACTTGAAAAGGGGTGGTGAAAACATTACCTCTTCTTCAGGTTCTTCCTTTTGATTTGATAAAAAGGGATCCATAGGTTGGCTTTATGATCAAAATAAGGCCTATAGGTTGTAGTGAGGGATATTGGGAGAGTATTGGAGCAGATTTTGGCCGAACCAAAAGGCTTTGAAGGTGTGAATAAATGACAAGGAAGAGTTCCCTTTTATAAGAGGGGTTAGGGGCACCTTTGGAAAAGCTAGAAATATTAGTTTATATTAAATTCATATTCGGTTTCTAATGGCTCCAAAGTTGATTATTCAAAGGTTAAGGTGGGGATAGGTCGAAAACAACTCAACAAATAGAATTTAGACAGGTTTGGTTACATATATTAACCTTATCTTTAAGTATTAACTCTAGGATAATTAGTTTCACTTTTACAATGTCTCTTTGTATTTTTATATTATATGGTTAATAAATTTACCATATACACCCAATAGACCACCAAGTGGTCCATTAATGATACACCTATCATGATATAAGTATCTTGGCCAAACCTTAGATTTTTAGGAATTTAATATCAATTAATAATATAATATTTGTTTTAAAAACTCTTTTATATCAATTTTGACACTATTCAATAGTTGATTTTTGTGAAACTCATAACAGAATTATTACTTCGAACAAAGTAAATTAAATCAATAATAATATGTCATATTATCCTAGAAAATTAGTTTAATTCATTAAAAGTTTCATATTTTATTTATTTGGCTATTTATAATATCAATTATTTTAATTTTTCACTATTATAGTAATTACGACATCATCATTGTGTCATAAATAAATTAAATTATTTAATGTCTAAAAATTATAAATAAAATATAATTATGTAGGAAATCGTTTTATATTTCTAATGAATATTTATAATCTAAAATCCAACATATATAACCCTATGTAATAATTGTTTTTCTAAAAGATATATGCTTGTGTCATTTTTGTATTCATTTTAACTTAATTAAAAAAAGTGTCCCTATCACCTACAAGTGGCACCATGGGGTCCCAAAATCGACCCAAAGATTCCTATGGTCGAACATGTATCAACCAATAAGTCTAGGACACGTTTTAGGGTAATTTAGTAATATTATAATATTATTTTTTAACCCTTATTTACCGAATTTACCCTTAACCATGGTAAATAAAATATTTACCGTAGTAATTATTCGCAATGTTTAAAAATAAAAGTTACCTTTTTACACAATTTGTAAATCCTGATTCCAAATATGGAATCCATTTTTCTAAATTCAAAATACAGAAGTGGCAGAAATTAATTTAAAATTAATTCCCGCTGTCAAAACAAAAAGCGTGTTTTTAGGAGATAATAACTATCAAAAGATTGACACTTGTTTATGTTCAGGTTAATTGTAAAATTATGTCCAATGACCAACATTATATTAAATGGTAAAAATATTCTAAATATAATTTAAAACCACTCAAATTCATAATTTATCACTATTAATTATTTTGTTTAAAAAAGTTGTTTTTAATTAAAATTTAGTAATTTTCACTATTCATCAAAATATGAAAGTTATCCGAAAAGTACCAAAATTTCACCTTAGGATAAATTCGATATTTTGAATCCAAAAATGAAGTCCATTTTGAAATATAAAATATATATAATTTCAAAAATTAGGTATTACTATTTATAACGGCTAGTTTGATTGGTTGTGGTGTGTGTTAGAACTCAAAGTTGCATACAACACACGCTACTGTATTATTCAAAGGAAAGAGTACCATGGAAGCTTGGGATGTTTCATTTTAAATTTTTTTAAGTCCCCATTTAGTCAAAAAGTTTAAAATATTGTATTTTAAAAGGGTTCACTATTAAAAGTTGATAAAAGTGCAATACTGAAAATGAATTTGTTCTTGAATTATATCTAAGAAACTCATAATATGGATTCTAAAATTATAAGGATTATATAAAGTTTAAAATTTACTTAATACTATTCATAACCTCTTTTTAATGGTTTTTTTTGTAAGTCATGATGTGATTGAACTCGATGTTGCGTGTAGTGAAAGTTATTGAATTATTTTGAAGAAATAACACACTATGAAATCTTGGGGTGTTACATTCTCCCCTCCTTCAATAAATTGCTTCCTCGCAATTTGAAATTGTTTTTCAAAAATAAAAGGTTGAAAATAGAAAATATATTTGTGGGAAAACCCACATCGGAAATTTGGTTATTAAAATTCAGTCTTAATATGAGGAAAAGAGAAATGAAAGGGTCACCACCAAATTATGATCTCAATTAGGAGAACATTGGTGGCAATTAAAGACATATAATTGGAGGAAAAATGTAAATATTTATAGGTAGTGATTGAGGTCATCAATCACAAACAAGTATAAAATTGATGTCCTTAAACTCATCAATCTATGATGATTTGAAATACCATCGGTTCAACAACACATAGGGTTTTGGGATAACACATTTTTGACATTTCAAAATATCTTAGTCGAAATAACACATCGAAAAAATGAATTAATGAGGCCTCTATTTAAAAAAAAGAGTTGAAAGTATGAAGATTTCTGAAAATAACACATACTAGGGTTCCATGTAGGAAAATATGGATATGGAAGAGAAATCTAACCATCAATTATCTGATGGAGAGTGGTAGAGAACATGGCTATGAAAAGTCCAACAATCCCAAAGCCATAAATTAGTGATGATTTAAGGTACTATCTAGGACAACATTTTTGTTCTAAGTTCCTTTTATTAATGTTGAGGAATTTATTTATGAGATTGGCTAATATCGTAATGAGATATACTTACTTTATAATTAGAGTTTTATCCATTAATAAATTTCTACCAAAAACTCATATTTCACTCTAAAAGATAATAGAACGTAAAAAAAAATTCTATTTATACAATTCATACTGGGTTCCAAAATAAATGAATTTATAATTCATCTACCAGATCTTTTTAAAAAAAAAGAACTACATTATTTAATCCAAGACATATCATGGGCCAGTGGTAGGTGATACAACCTTGTCACCCTTCGGTTGCGGGTTCAAGTCTCACAGCCTTGCCGGATGCGACAGGTTACCGCCCGACCTCCGGGTTGTCCTTTTATGGCAATCCAAAATAATCCAAACTATAACTATCCAAAATACTTATGTCCAAACTCACAGTCCAACATTTATAAGGAAGGTAAACATAATGTAGATCCTTTTTACCCCGTAATAACATATGAATACCTTCATCATGTATTCTTTTAATACACTGAAACATCCTGAATTACCACATTCCTTATTGATTACATTCATGCTCCCTTATTCCATATAGAATGCTGGATATACTTCATCAATCCAAAAATGTTTTAAACCCCAATAATGATGGAATATACAAATCATTAATCAGTTCCAAGGTAGTCAAGAATATCCAATATAATTTTTCCAAAACAATCATGTATTATTCCAAAATCACTACCTCGGTATCAGAACTATATTATGGTTTATCATTCTCTCAACCATATATTTTCAAAAAATTTATCCTGCTATTGAGTCACTTTTCATTGTTCCACACAATATCAAGTCCTTAATGAAATAGTACTACAGTACAATCCTTATATAATCCATAATTATTATAACAAGTACATTGTTGATACAACACTCAATTGACATAATCAACATAAGAACTCTAATCATTCCTCTTCATCTGTGGTAGTATCATAACTAGATTATTATCCAATAGCATCATTTGCGGCATAGTCTAATGACTGGGACATAGGTTCGCGTAGTGTCCAAACTCCTTGCAAATGAAGCATTGTACATTTGAAACCATTTTATTACCATTGCAGTCACGTACTTTGTGCCCTTTTCCTCCACACTTATAACAAACTACCATTCCTTTCTGGCAATTTCCTGGGTGTTTCGTTCCACAGTTACCACATATGGGAAAATTATTCTTTTCCCTCTTCCCTTTATCCATCTTTCTCTCTTCTATCCTTTTCTTCTCTTACTTCCCTTCAAAGCCATAAGACTCAGTAAACTCTTTAGTTATCTTATCAACACATGATATTATTTCTTCATATGATCATAATACATGCGAGACTATTTCTCTTGTAAATTCTGGTTTAAGACCATAAAATATATGATCCTTCTTTCTCTTTGTATCATGTGCATTGCTAGAGTTCTCATTCCTTCCACTAGGCGCCATTTCTAAACAATGGCATACATTAGTTTAGTTTATGAATAACAATACCAAATACCAAACTTGTAAAACACATAACATAAATTAAATAGTTTATGGATATAATCCATAATCATAAAAATGTCTCCTTTGAGAAAGTATATACTCATAAATCCTTCACAATGATTTGTAAGGAAAATGAGAGTTATCCTAAGCATATCCCCCGGGAGTGTCGTAACCAAGAGTGCAGCAAGGCCCGTTGTCGTGCACCAGTTCCCGTTCGAGTCTAGCTCAAAGCGGTGTTTTCGGGTTTTACCACTAGGTACATCTGTGCCAGAGATGCCTCTACTTGCTTGTATCCAGACAGGGATGTATTGCTCGGAAAACTCACAAAATCTCTACAATACCAAAATTCTAGGAAGTTCTTCTATACTAATCCTCAAAGTTCAACTTTGGTCTACGTGCTCTAATCAGAGTTTATCTAAATCTAGCTTCCAAGGTTTGTACTAAACTTCCTCTAATACCAACTGTAATGCCCCGACCCTAGTTACCCAGAGTCGGTGCATTATTACATAACATTGGCATGATCACAAGAAAGATCAAATCTCGAAAGACCGACTGTTTTAGTAGACTTGGAAACACTATATATATTCATAAGTCTTACATTACATCATAAAATGAAAAACTACTACAACAACATAATGTCTCTACAGTCCACACTATTATCCCCTCATAATATCCATGTAGGTCATTCATAATTTACTTCTTCACTTCCTGGGAAAAATAAAACATAGAAAAGGGGTGAGCTCAAATTCCCAGTAAGGATAAAAATATAGCGGAAACTGTCATAAATAAGAGTAAACATTTAAGGCAATGTATAACTAAAACAAAAGCCTTTCAAACTTGAACTTTCAACATAGTATGGCATAAATAAAATGAAATAATTCCATTTAATTATTCACATGGATATTCTACTAATCAAAAAATCACATGCAAAATCAATAACCACTTTCATAATGATGGAATGCATAATGCTGAACTTTAATATCTTGGTCAAGGCCTCGTGCCAAGACCTTGGGGCTAACTGTAACCGGAACCCAACCCGGAGTGCCTCTAATAACCGGACACCAACCCGGAGTGCCTCTAATAACCGGACACCAACCCGGAGTTCCTCTAATAATCGGAGACCAAACCGGAGTTCCTCTAATAACTGGAGACCAAACTGGAGGGCTTACTTTTACCGGTCCCCAACCCGGAACATACTTGTCTAACACATTCATCTGAATGAAAGGTTGAAATATTACATAAACGTTTGGATTAAAAATAACTTATAAAGTGTCAATACTTTAAACAAAACCCATGAGTGACATAAGAATAACTTATCCACAGTCAAAAATATCACAAAACCTTCAATAAAATAGGGATGTTTTGTATCATAATAAATCAACTTCAAATAAGCTTAAAAATCCATCAAAGGATATTGACATAGATGAAATCAAAACTATTTTAGAGAAATATCTCTTTTTTTTAAATCATTTTAAAAGTAACGTAATTATAAAATAATACATTCAATTTGAAAATATTCTTATAAGCTTGTAAGGGAAGATTCGACGATTTTATAACGGCGGAAAATAACCGCACCCACCGTATATGTTAAAAAAAACATTCTTACCTTAATTCTGTCGAAAAGGTTAAAAAGTGCCTTGTTTGGAAAATGACGGAAAGATTCCTTTATAAACCACTTATAAAAAGTCAAACAAGGGTATAAATGACTTTAACCCATATTCTTGTAAATATTAAAAAAAATTTGAAATACATTTTTAAGAAACATGGATGTGGATGATAAAGAGATCCTAGTAGATTATTACATATAAGCAACCTCAGATAATGAAGAGATTGTGAAATAACCCTTACCAATTTGGTAACTTATGAAACATACAACCCATGAAAGAGGTATCATACAATGAATATGTAAATACACATAAATTAGAGTGTATTACACAAAGAATATAATTATGGGCAGTACATACACCACACAAAAGGTGATGGTGGCAATATGGCATGAATCTCACGGGAATAAGGAGTGAGATGAGAACCCCTTACCACGTTGTAATCAACTGATTCGTATGAACAAAATTTAATAACCACAAAATTATTTACATAATAACATGAATATAAAGATAATCATGATAATATATATCAAATGGCAGTACACAATACACCACTTTCAATAATTTAGTGGCGAACGATGGAAATCTCACGGAATTGAAAGTGAGATAAGAAAATGTCTTACCTTGTACTTTTCCTTGGTTGGGGTAGGTTAACCTCCTGTATAATGGTGAAATAATTGTTATTAATTTATTCAAGAATCATATATATTAATATGTTATCATATATGATCTTTTAACATTGATTTGTTAATAATATCTTTTAATTATCGTCGTTTCGGGTGTTAACTTACTCATTTTCTTTTATATGTTTTGTTACATAAGCCGTGTTTGTTATCGATAGGTTGTATATTATTCATATCCAGAATGATATCAAGTCCTTAAACATTATTTTTAAATCATCATATGATAATTATACTTTAATGGATACGATGGAGAGTGAATCTCATCACGTTCGTGGAGACGGTAGTCCGTACGTACGCACGAGCGACAATATCATTCTTTTGATATTAAAATAATATATAAGTGGATGTTATATCATATATAAAGAATCATTAATATGTCATATTTATTATTTACATGAGTTACACATCATTATTATACCCATCCAAATTATATTATATTGAATAACAATTACACCACGACGTGGAGACGGTAAGCCGTACGTACGCACGTATGGTGACATGTTATTCAAATGGTGGATAGAATACTGAATATGGTTGTACCATATTTATAATAACATAAAAGTATATATATGATACTGGAGTTATTATTTTATAATGGTAATAACAAAGAAAGAATAAGTGGAAGAAGAAAGGAACTTGAAAAGGGGTGGTGAAAACATTACCTCTTCTTCAGGTTCTTCCTTTTGATTTGATCAAAAGGGCTCCTTAGGTTGGCTTTCTGATCAAAATAAGGCCTCTAGGTTGTAGTGAGGGATGTTTGGAGAGTATTTGGGCAGAGTTTGGCCGAACCAAAACGCTTTTAAGGTGTGAAGAAATGAGAAGGAAGAGTTCCATTTTATAAGTGGGGTGAGGGGCACCTTTGGAAAAGCTAGAAATATTAGTTTATATTAAATTCATATTCGGTTTCTAATTGCTCCAAAGTTGATTATTCAAAGGTTAAGGTGGGGATAGGTCGCAAAAAACTCAACCAATAGAATTTAGACAGGTTGGGTATTTATATTAACCTTATCTTTAAGTATTAACTCTAAGTTAATTAGTTTCACTTTTACAATGTCTCTTTTTATTTTTATATTATATGGTTAATAAATTTACTATATAAATCAAATAGACCCCAAATTGGTCCATTAATGATAAAACTATCATTATATAAGTATCTTGGCCGAACCTTAGATTTTTAGAAATTTAATATCAATTAATAATATAATATTTGTTTTAAAAACTCTTTTATGTCAATTTTGACACTATTCAATAGTTGATTTTTGTGAAACTCATAACAGAATGATTACTTTAAAAAAAATTAATTAAATCAATCCTAATATGTCATATTATCCTATAAAATTAGTGTAATTCATTAAAAGTTTCATATTATATTTATTTGGATATTTATAATATCAATTATTTTAATTTTTCACTATTATAGTAATTACTACATCATCATTGTGTCATAAATAAATTAAATTATTTAATGTCTAAAAATTATAAATAAAATATCATTATTTAGGAAATATTTTTATCTTTCTAATGACTATTTATAATATAATATCCAACATATATACCCATATTTAATAATTGTTTTTCTAAACGATATATGCTCGTGTCATTTTTGTATTCATTTTAACTTAATTAAAAAAAAGTGTCCCTATCACATAGAAGTGGCACCATGGGGTCCCAAAATCGACCCAAAGATGCCTATGGTTAAACATGTATCAACCAATAAGGCTAGGACATGTTTTAGGGTAATTTAGTATTATTATAATATTATTTTTTAACCCTTATTTACCGAATTTATCCTTAACCTTGGTAAATAAAATATTTATCGCAGTAATTATTCAAAATGTCTAAAAATAAAAGTTACCTATTCACACAATTTGGGAATCCTGATTCAAAATATGGATTCCATTTTTCTAAATTCAAAACATAGAAGTGGAAGAAATTAATTTAAAATTAATTCCCGCTGTCAAAACAAAAAACGTGTTTTTAGTAGATAACAACTATCAAAAGATTGACACTTGTTTATGTTCGGTTTAATTGTAAAATTATGTCCAATGACCAACATTATATTAAATGGTAAAAATATATTCCAAATATTCTTTAAAACCACTCAAATTCATAATTTATCACTATTAATTATTTTGTTTAAAAAAGTTGTTTTTAATTAAAATTTAGTAATTTTCACTATTCATCAAAATATGAAAGTTATCCGAAAAGTACCAAAATTTCACCTTAGGCTAAATTCGATATTCTGAATCCAAAAATGAAGTCCATTTTGAAATATAAAATATATATAATTTCAAAAAGTAGGTATTACTATTTATAACAGCTAGTTTGATTGGCTGTGGTGTGTGTTAGAAATCGAAGTTGCGTACAACACACGCTACTGTATTATTCAAAGGAAAGCGTACGGTGGAAGCTTGGGATGTTTCATTTTAAATTTTTTGATGTCCCCATTTAGTCAAAAAGTGTAAAATATTGTATTTAAAAAGGTTTCACTATTAAAAGTTGATAAAAGTGCAATACTGAAAATGAATTTGTTCTTGCATTATATCTAAGAAACTCATAATATAGATTCTAAAATTAAAAGGATTATATAAAGTTTAAAATTTAGTTAATACTATTAATAACCTCTTTTGAATGGCTTTTTTTGTAAGTCGTGGTGTGATTGAACTCGGTGTTGCATGTAGTGCAAGTTATTGAATTATTTTGAAGAAATAACACACTATGAAATCTTGGGGTGTTATAGTTATTTCCAAATAAGATGAGTTTCAAAAAACATCACATCAATTATAAAGATACCTCCACAAGAAATGAAATTATGTTGAATATTTAAGTTTATTTGTCTTATTTTCATTTTGTTTTTGAAATTTATAGTTTATTTATCTCATGTTTTAATTCAAGAGAGTGAATCAGTATCTAAATATTTTAAAAAATTCATACACTTTCCAAATTTAATATTTTTATAACTGATGTATAAAGAAATTTTGTTGTTAGTTTTTGGGTTAATCACAATATAAAGTCAAAAGTTCCACTTTTGAAGTCATTTATCTGAATAACAGATGTCAAAAGCAAAAAAATTATTTTTTGGAATCAATTTTTAAACTGATGTAAAAAATAGCACTTTAAACATTGGATAAATTGAAATTATATTTAAAACTAACGTTAAAGGTAAAATAAATAGATGTTAAAAGGTTAATATATAATATTTTTTTATAGTTAAACCATTTCCATTACCCTAAAAAAAATACTCTACCCCATACTGATGAATTGATTAATTACCTTCACAGAGCTTAATATTTTTCAATGATTTATCATCATTCCAATATTCTCAAATGTGAGAAAATAATGAATATATTATGAAGATGACCTTTATAACAAGGTATCCACATTAAAAATTTATAATAATAAAATTATTAGTGACTAATGAACCCTATATTTTTATGGATCTTATGAATAGAGTATTCAATGATTATCTTTATAATTTTATTGTGATATTTATTTATGATATATTGATATATTCTAAAATACATTATGATAATAAGAGTAATTTGTGTAATATTCTTAATAATCTATGGGAAAATTAGTTATATAGAAAATTTAACCAATACAAATTTTATCACTAACCAGTTTCTTTTCTTGGACATATTTCTTCTAAGGATATAATATCAACTGATCCTTCAAATATAACATAGTTGATGGAATTGCCAATGACAATGAATATAATTGAGTTATATAGTTTCCTTGGATTAATAGGATTCTATCGATGATTTGTTCAAAAAATTTCTCGATTATATAACCCATTAACCAAGAATACATGTAAAGGGGTTAAGTTCGTATAGTCATATGAATATAAATAATTTTTTTAAAATCTAAATAGGATATTGGTCAATGCATCGATATTCACGTTTACATATGGAAGGTAAAGATTAGTCATATATAGCGATGCATCAAAGAAGGTACTTGGAAGTGTTCTTATATAGAATGACAGAGTTTTTTCATATGAATCAAGGTAGTTAAATATTAATGAACCCATGATCTAGAGTTACCAGTCATAATATTTTCATTGAATATAGGGAGGCATTACCCGTATGATGAAATATGTGAAATATATATAAATAACAAAAATATCAAATATATCTTCTCATATAAAGAGATAAAAATAAGAAAAATTTGATGGATAAAATTATACAAGGATTATGATAAATTAATACAATACCACCATGGAAAGGAAAATAATATATATTATGCTTTGAGTAGTAATGATCAAGGAGTTTTGACTAAAATTAGGATTAAAAAATGATCCTATATTCATGGATTTAGTAAATCTATATATGGAAATTATTATGTAATGGGAAATATCACATACAATCAAATGGTTTCTAAACCCTCCTTATTAGAGAAAAAAAGTTCCTAGCTTTTGGATGACAATATTGAAAATAAAATCAAAGGTATGAATGATGGGAAGTTAGTATACTTCATCTATGAATATGGTGTATTGAAATTTGGAAAGTGGATATGTGTTCCATAAATGCCTATAAAAAAGTGAATTATTTGATAAAGCCTATAACTCAAATGTATCTATACACCATGGTTTCATAAAAATGTATTGGGACATGAAAGAATATTTTTTACGGATAATATAACATAAGAAATTGAAGAGAATTTATCAATAAGCTTGGTTTGTCAAAAAAATAAAGGCTGATAGACTATATTATAATGTGGTTAGGAAAACATTACCTCTTATTATATAGAAATGGGATGATATTAATATAGATTTTTTCTATTATATACAAATACCCCAAGGAATGATAAAGACATATGGGTTATTATTGTTCATATTACCAAGTCCAATGATTTACTCACTATAAGGTAAGATATACCTCTTGAGTTCTTCATAGAGATTTATATTTACGATGTTGCTGAGGCTTTACGGTGCACCTATTTTGATGGTATTTTATTTTAAATCATTGCTTACATTTAAATTCTGGAGGAGTCCTTATAAGTATCTAGACACCGAGAAAAATTTGAGAAACTCTTATCATCCATAGGAATATATAGATTCTAAAAAGACTCTTATAATATTGGAATTTATGTTGAAGTCATACTCAAATGAATTTTGAGGTATGTGAGTTTATTATTCACCTTTAGGGGAATTTTTTATAATAATATCCTTAATTCATGCATTAAAATTGAACTATAGGAAGAAGTTTACATAAAAATATTCCTAAAACAACATTTTGTGATGGATTTAGAGAAAGGAAAATTTAAGGGCCAATACTTGTTGAATAGATATTTTAAAAGTTAAAAAGATTTAGAATCATGTTAAGGAATCTAAAGGAATACAAAAAAAATTGGTCCGATAAATAAAGGAATGATTTAGAATTTTTAATGGGAGATCATATTTTCCTGAAGGAATCTTCATCAAAAGGTGTTTTTAGGTTCATCATGAAAGGGAAACTAAATCTTATGTATTTAAATCCTTTTTAAATTATGAAATGATTAAGATCATTAGATTACCATTTTTCAATGCCACCTAGATTCTCTAATTTTCAGTATGTGTTCTATATCTCTTTATGAAGGAAGAACATTCCAAAACCAGCACATGCACTCCCCTAAGAGGAAATATAATTGGAAAATGAATTATATTACTATAAATATCTGATCCAGATTCTTGACCCTGGGCATAAAGTGTTAAGAAATCAAATGGCATGATTAGTAAAGGTACTTTTTATAAATCATAAAATAGTATAGTAAATAAGGGAACTTGAAGATGTTAGGATAAATAAATAACCACATCTATTAATGAAGGGACATGCCATAAATTTAAAAGAAAAAAATTTTGAATGAGGGAAAAAATTTCACCTGATATTAATTTATAGTATATATTTCTGCCAAAATAAACTTTAATATAATGCACATAAATTTATTCAAGAATACGATTAAAAACAAAATTCAAAAATTTTCTAAAATAAATTTAAATAATTTAATTTAATTTTTGAATATATCATGTAAAAATTATCCAAGAAACGTGCAAAATAAAATGAACTTATTTTATAAAAATACTTTAATTAATTCCATTTGTTTCCCTCCCCTCACTTATAAAGGAGTACTTTTCACTTCCCTTATTCAAATTTTTTGAACACTCTCCCTCAACCAAGTCCTACTTAAAAAACATTATATATTCATTCCCTTTATTCATGATCTTTTTACCTTCTCCTTACACTATCCTAATAAGGCATAAGGTGTAATAAAAAGTAGTTATATCAATGAATAGGAGGTTAGAATAACTTATGAGTTAATTCAAACTTGAGTTATGATATTTCTAACACAATCTCATTTTATTTTCATATTTTTATATCCTTATTTTATATTACAAAAATAGATGATCATAATATTTTAGACCGCATCTATTTTTTTCCTTAGGAAATGTTGGGGTTCAAATTTTTATATTCTATATCTTCTTTTATTTTATCAAGAATGAATTATTAAGTTACATGTAAGGGACATTCTTTTAAAAATGATGTTTAAAATTATTATTTCAAAATGTTTTTATTTATTATATTTATTTTACATAAAATGTTTTCTATAATTTTTATACTATTATATAAATATTTATTAATGTTATTTTTACCTACGTTTTAATTTCCTATAAAATGTTTTAAAGTAATCATATTTTAATATATAGAATGAGGTAATTTTTACATAAGGTGTGAATAAAATCCTTGTTTTGACGTACAATTTACAAACTACTTTTCCCATCGTAATGAAAACTATTTTCTTGGAAAATTTGTTTAATTATTTATTTTTTTATTTTCAAAGAAACCATTTTGCTCAATATTTTTAGAATTTTCATTTATAATAACATATGAATAAAAATTTATTATTTTCTCAATGGATTTAAAAGAGGTATTGAAAATTATTTATAACTCCATTCTTACATGAAGTTACAATGAAGTTATTTTTAATTTATTTCATATATTTGCTCTACTAAATGATTTTTTTACTAACAATCGTCATTTATAATTAATCGATAATATTATATCATCCTTTACTAATAATTAATTATTCCATATTTTTAAATTATTCACTTTCCTATGATCATGTTATCGATCACCCACCATTTTTCATTGGACACTATTTTTCTCCCCCATATACATTTCTTGATATCATGGATAAATTCTAAATCAGTTTTATTACAATGATGATGTTTCAACTATATTACATTTCTATATATGGTATGATTTTATGGAATCTTATTAAGTAATTTATGTCAGATATTGGGGAAATATTTGTGTTTCATATTTTTGATTCAATGTGAATAATTTTTTATTTATAAAGAATTTCTAAAAATAATTGTATTGACCATTAAAAATATGAGTAATGTATAGGACATATAAGTTATAGGTTGGTATCGATTATAGTTAGCATCTCTATGAATTTATTGAGAGGAATTGATGGTAGGATTCCTGATATCTTAGTTGGGAGGCCCTGATCATGAATGTACAGAATCACGTGTTTTCTTTATTATGAAATTAGTTTCCATTATACATGTGATTTTTATATTGATATTAACCATATATGTTCATTTAAATAAATTTATTGTGTGAATTTAACATGCTAATATTATCCACCCTTCAGTATTGATTATTCCTTATTTAATCATGAAAACTTCCATTTTATGTACCCCTTATTAAGCATATGAGCTCAACCTTAATGTTTCCCCTTTCCCAAGGATATGAAAGAGGATATTATTAATGATTTAAAAGATTTTAAAAATGTATCTTAGTCCATGTTTTTATATTTCCATTATAATATTTGATTCATGTATGTATATAATTTTCCATGATTACTAAACCAACTGATCCTATATTGTGAGATACTATGTATCCTGAACCAATGTAACGATGTAAACATTATATATAGGTAACCAGATGGGGGCGGGGGGTTAAAATATAGGTTATATTATTTGTAAAATTTTAATGGTAAATTAGAACCCCCATTTAGGGGGAAATCTAAAGTATTGTTCCGAAAATACATTACGATAATGATTTACCACATGGAGTAAATACCAACACTCTATAAATTCCACCACCCCAAGGAAGATACTAGAAACCTTAGTGGTGATAAATCCAACCTTACCTTGATCATGGTTGGATAAACTATCATATAACCCCCACAATCCACATAATTTATCTTGAGTATCATCTAGATATTAGAAAAATACACTTATAGCATAACAATCAATATAAGAAATAAATTTATTCAAAAAACAATTCCACAAATTATTATAAATTAATTCAGAGTTAGAACAATAATATCATAGAAATTCATGTAAAAATATAAATCTAATGTATATACTAGTTACATTATGGTATGTTCTATAATATTTCCCAAAGTAGTATCAAGAATTATATATGAAGATAAGTCTTACACTTTGTGTTAGATAATGGAAGAAAATTGAGTATAAATAAAATAATGGAAATTTACAATATCAAATAAAGAACATGATAACATAGATGATACCAGAATACTACCTCAAATAGTAGATTGTTTGATTTTGTTTATTGTAGTATATTTATTCAAAACATATCATTTTTCAAAACCATCATACTGACCATGAGGTAAAAACACTTGTAAGTATTTTTACACAGTGTCTACATGGAACTGACCACTATATAGACCTCTCTAACACGATATTATAGAATTTGGTTAGAAATATCTAGTATAATGAGCCACTTATTGATCCAATAGTTCCTTTTTTAACTGATGTCAGTACTTGACACACTTTTGTACACTATGCTAGAAAAAATATTTATAGCAAGGCAAATTGTTCACATGAGTGGCACTTTTTTTCTTTAAAGGTAAAATCTGGATTTTGGTGACCAAAGAATGTACACTATTGACACTGTATAAGAGTTATTCTTGAATGAGGAAATAGAGGTATGATACTATGAACCACAACAAATAATATCCTCCCATTACTAATCTAAAAAACTAGATGAACAATCACCTATTGTTTTTGGTGGGAATTTGCTACTCACTCTCAAGACTCTATTAGGTCTAGTTTCACAATAAAAAAATTATTCACCACTTCAAAAAAAATAGGTAGATTAATGACCCTTACTTATGACTTCAATGGATATTTAAATCCCATATTAAAGTGTCTCTCCTTATAATCCTCATCTATACTTAGATATGAATAATGAATATGTAAATTAATGAACATGGATTAATAATAAATAATGGACAATGAATCCTAACTCAAATCCAGGATTTATAAAGAATTTAATTAATAAAATTCATTAGGATAAATCTACTCAAATAATAAAATTTTCTCTATGCGAGACCCTCATCCTTCTTAGATTTAGGAATAACATCCCACCACTGGTGAACTAACACATAAATCATAAATGTAACTAACTAAACATGGAGATACTATAGGGTCAAAATGATCTAAAAAAAATTGTGAATAAGATTGATCAAATCATTAATATTCCTTGTAGAGACATTTCCATGAAATATTGGTGGATGATGGAATCAGAAACACCTCATAATCTTAAAGGCATGATATCCCTTAAAATATCCTCCAAACAAAAAATTTAGTGTTTTTTCAAGATACTCCAAGACCTAAGGGTTAATTGTAGGTTGATTCGGTGGAGCATTATCTTCTTCCCCATATTACATGGTAGGAGGTGGTATTCTAGGTGTAATTCTTTATAATAAAGTAGTGAAAAATATAAAGACCTTATATTAATGAAGTAAAACCCAATGAATTGAAACTGTATTACGAAAATTATGTATAATCACATTCCTATATCTAATTCTTCCATTTATTTAATTTACTTTCCATTTTAAAATTCATCTTTTAAAAACATTCCTAAAAGAGTTCTACATGTTCAAGATATAAATTCAAAAAGAAATAATGTATGGTTTAAGTATAACATAAATGAAATAAACTATAAAAAAATATAAAAAAGGTTCACAATCAAGGACATTAATTACTGACTAATATTAAAAAATAATTAATAATAAATATACAGGAATATACTATTTATTTATTATTAAGGTTTTGGTCAATATGAAACAACAATTAGTTACCAAAATAATATAAACATACATAGAAAAGAACATGATAAATCATTATATCCTACCAGTTCCAATATATCAAAATCTAGTATAATGAATGAGACTCAAGGGTTTAGACTGATTAGAAGTTAATTAAAAAATATATCCTAGACTACACTTAGTGACTCATGCTTCCATTATAACCTTTCTTTCAAGGAATATTTATGGGTTACTTCCTGAGTCCCGATAGTCCAATCCTATGAATACTCTCTTGTCCTATCCTTATAATCCCTTAGTGTAAGATGTAATATAATTTTTTAATAACCATATTTATAATATCCATTTATTACCCATACCATGTTTTGACAACACCACAGACATACCCCCTGATAGTTATATTTTGGTGTAAATGATGAGGGGAAATGGTCATTGTGTGAAAAAGGGTTTGAATCTATAAAATCAAGAAAGTATTATGATATGTTCCACATCCATTCTTTGTATAGGATATATGGAATAATATTGGTCAATTTTTTAGTAAATAAATTTAATATACTATATATATGAATAAAAATATTCCATTATTCAAAACCTTTAAAAATTATAAAATAATCACAATTCTTTAAAAAATTGAATATGTACAAAGTCTGTAATAAAAAAATGAAACCAAGGAACCAAAATTAGATATATGAGTATATAAAATCCCAATAATAAAACTAAAAACAATCCCTGTATCTCCCAATGGACCACCATACAAGAGTTTAAAAATTGGCCATCTAAATTCCATGCTATATGAGTGGGTAGCCCCCATGCTTGGGTTAAATGGATTTTAATGGGTCTTGAGAGGGTCCCATGATAGGTGTTTGTATAATATACTAAGTGTGGGTTTACCACATGCCCCTAACCATGAGTTATAAGATTATGTGTATAAAATAGCCGAATAAGGCATGAATAAATAATAAGGAAAAACGGTAATTATTTGTGAAATTTATATATTTTAGACATAATTTTTATAATAAAGTCCCTATATTTTGAATGTCCATACTTGTATTAATTTATTATGGATTAATGTATAATCCAGGATAATTTATATACCATATTTAGGATGAGACACCCTTCTCATTTTGGGGAAATGGAATCATGTATACAATAGTTAGTATAACTGAGCGATGCATCAAATTCATGTATTATGAAATATGTATACAAGAATATAAGAAATATAAGACAATCACATTTCATTATACATTATATCAATTATATGTGTACTTAGGAGAATTTTATATAAAAATATAATTTTCCCCTTATAAATATAAACTATCACTTTCTAGCACAAAGCATATTAGCCAAATCATATATAGAGACTCTCACCTAATTACCCATACTAAATTTGAATCATAATTCATTGCCCTTTATATCATAACCTCTTCCCTATGGGATAAATAATAACACAATGGGTCCATATGGGTGAGTTGGGAAGCAATTTACCATCTATTTTTAAGAAGTATAGAAGTGACTAAAACAAAGTAAAATCCAAAATTATGTGTGTTGATGTAGGACATATATAAAAAATAATTACTTTTAATAGATAATATATTTGTAAATGTGCATAAGAAACCATTTCCATAAGACCAAAAATAGAAAAAAATGATCAATTTTCTCAATATAAAGAGAAGAAACATAAAAAATTAAGTCCCATCATGTTCCCAAGACTCCATATCTAATATAGATTGGAACTCAAACTGTACTCACAATGACTATGTAGTAAAGTAAAAACAAGAATCCATGTATATAAACATATCTATGGTACTAAAAAAATTATCATGAGGTTACATGTCCATTGGTGTTCACATTCATGGTTTGAGCATAAAATACACATTAAAAAACTAAAAATATTTCAATCTATACAAAAAACAATCAGGAGTGTTCTATAAGTCAATTTACAGATGTATATAACTAAATAAAAATATATTTACACATATTTGACAATAATTTCATTGAAGTATTAGTTAATGAATCAATTTAGTGGGAAATATAAATAACAAATGAAAAATAATTATACTAGGATGATCCATATTGAGAATACCTACTTCGACTTTATATTGGGATTTGACATGAGAAAGTGTAGGCAATATTACAACCATTCCCACTAAGTGATCATAAAGTAGCCTGGGTGCAATACCAATTATATAAATGGGATAAGGGTTTATATATATGCATGTTTGGATGATCTTATATCCTAACCCTTTGGTAATGGGTGTGTGTGGGGGGGGGGGTATAACAAAGTCAGGGAACTATGAGTACATCCCATAGAGTCTCATATAATATGGTGAGGGCATTGCGATCCCATGCCACATGTTCCTTGATAATAGAACCTTGAGGGTAATTTTTATAAATTATATCATAGGAATACCAATAGATGGTTTACATGGGAACCTTTTTACATAAAAAAAATTATACTCACCATTTAAGGTATATACTATCATTACAAGATATCAAAGAGTAATCCACAACATAGAACTAGCTACCAATAACCACATTCCTATTAGACAATGTAGTAATAGTTACATATATATCAAAGTAGAAGTCATGATTAGGTAATAATCTCATTAAAATGAATCCAATTCGCAACATAGGAAAATATAATCATGCACACTTATGTTATACTTGCTATCATATCAATTTTACAAAATCCCAAGCCACCCATTATTTTCAATATAACCAGAGAAATCCTTGAATATCACACTATGAAATCCAAACTAGTATATAAATGCATGATAAACATAAAATAAGATATGATATTTCATCCCTTAATGTTATTCTAGAGGCATACCATACCAAATACAAGAAATATCATAAAGGGATAACCATGGTTTTTTAACATCTTAGCTAAATGAGTTTTACTCATACATGGGCTGTAACTCAAATATGCTAGCTTATTACTAAATGTTAGACTATGTGTAGATTTGGTCAGGTCAAATATATATATATATATATATATATATATATTGGAATTCAATTTTGAAAACTTTACCATTTGAGATAAAAGGTTATCAAGTATTTACATTAAAATTTATATCTTTTGGAAATAAAATTAAACATTTCTCTAACGAAATGAGGTTTTAGAATATTATATTTTATAAAAAAGCGTCTCATATAAAACAAAATACTACTTTGGAACATTAAATAAAAGAATAAAATGAAGTTTTTTAAAACCATGTAATCCATTTTGAATTGGAAAATAGTTTATGAAACTAATTAATTTCAGATACCACATCATTTCATCATTCATCCCACTTGGGTCAACCTATTCATCACCTTTCCACTAATTCAACTATTAAATATGGATATGTTAGGATCATTAGTTATATCTCATGTATGTTAAGAGGGAAAGAATATGTTATTTAACAATTAATGTTAATATCACAAGAAGGTATACTTATATTTAAAAGTATTCACACCACTCATTTTTCATAGTTACTCTACTAGGTAGGGTATCCCTATATTCACCTCAAGCTTACAAGGGATTATGATGAACACTTTAGGCTATATGGGAAAATCAATACCTCTCACACATGTTTATTTTACAATATTAAACAAGAGTTGTATAAACACTCTTAAGCATCCTAGATGTACTACCCATAACCCAATTATTGTTTTCTAAATGTTGGATAAATCTATAAGACATTCAAACCAATATTTATAAAATATAACATTACTAGTCCTAGACAATGTAAGGGTTACCTCCAGTTATTTAGTTTCTATTAATTAGTTATATAGTGGTACATGTTCTTTATGTCACTTTATATGCTGCATAAAAAAAGTATAGGTATGTAAATAATTATAGAAATAAATAATTTATATAATCATGTTAGAAATTATATCAATATCAAGTAGTTATAATCAATTCTATATTCACAATTTAGAATGAATAAATTTATCATTAAGTAGTTAACCATAACTATAAAATTAATCTTGGTTATTTGTTAATTAATTCAAAAAATTTGAAATATGTGCTCTTTTAATACATAATTTGAATATATAACTATGATATGCATTAAAAAACATGAGTTTATAACATCATGAAAAGTAATTAGAATCTGATTTTGTATATTGAGAAAAGTGGTGGTAGATAAATCAAGGTATTCTCTATAGGATTATACATGGGTGGGAAAAACCTTAAAATGTTATATACATGATGTGTCTATGAACACACTCCAATGTCTACATAGCAACCCCTAATAAAAATAAAAAAAACCTAAATAAAATTATATCAATTACACATACTATAAAATATACAATATAAGAACCCAAATTGAAATCAAAATAAAACTGAAGAATAATATCACCCAATTCATGTTAACTATTAATCACAATGATAATCTAATTAGATTATATCTAAAGTGTCCTAAATCCAGGAAAAATTCAAGGAACCCTAAATAAAACTAATTCACATCGTAACCATATAAAAATAGCGTTTAATGGTTGTGAAAACACTATTTTAGGTATTCCCTAGACCAAAATAGAAGAACCTAAGGAATATGGATTTAAATAACCATTAATTTGTTGAAATCCCAAAGTGGAGAGCCCATTAATTGTAAATAAAACAAAGAAAAAAAAGGATGATAAGAGACTTGGAAGAGAGATTACCTTTTTTTAGCATTAATATCCTCTATGAAATAATATTGGGTTGATGAGACAATAGGAGAGGGAGTGGTGAACCAAAATAACAACACAAAGGAGAAACTAGTGTCTAGGTGGATGTGAAACCTAAAAATTAAAATAAAGGTGATAATGTAAATGTAGGGATTTTTTATTCATTCAAAGGCAATTTATGGACCTACCATGTACTTATTCGGAGTCCATTGGGTACCTGATGGCACCTACAGGGGAACCCCATCACTTCCCATGTCCACTTAGTACCTGATACCCCACAACGGGTAAAATATATATTGCATAGTCCTAATACAATAGGTGGTTCCACCTATTGACCATTAAAACTACCAAACCTTCCTAAAAATCTCCAATTATTCCCTAATAAAAATATTAATCCATATTCTATTACCCATGATGTTATCTGAATCCTAGAATGAAAAATGACCCCAAATCAAGAGATTGAGAAAATTATATTTCCATGAAAATTTCATAACTAAATATCTACAAATGATAATAAACAAGCCGAAGGTAATTATAAAAATTTATATAATAGTAATTTTTATACGTGAAAACCATTAAATGAAAGTGCACCAGATATCTCTTATGTATACAATTTATTACATTAACTAGGTTCAATTTAATCTATAACTTCAATATATAATTAAAACTAAATGATGTTACTCCAAGATTACTATATCTAGAAGAATTATTGAATCTTAATCGTACAATTATTATTCTATAACACCTTAAAAAACTGAGATAATATTTCTCTTAATTCATAGGATCACACCACTATATGAAAACCCACATTAATCCAAAATATTAATACTTAAAGAAAAATTACCCAATTGTGATCCCCACCACTTGAATTATCTAGGATATTCGCTTATTAATATTATATATAATTTAAAATACCATAATTTATTATTTATCAGAAATATATTTTAAATAATTAATCAAAATTCCCATTCAGATTGTTACTTTTTATAAATAACTTGATTTGGTAAAATACTTCTCAATGAACTCAAGTAAATCACTTTTTGAATCACCTTTAAAAAAACCCTCAACTCTGTTTCAATCATATATAAAATTAATTTCCAAAACACCTGATTTTAGAAAAATCCTTGTATTCAATTTGAAATCCACCATTATTTTATAAAATTATTTACCTATCAAAGAATTATGAAATAATGTCAAAATCTTATAACTTGAATCCCTACTACAATAAATGAATCAAAAAATTGAATACAAAATATAAGGAATTATCAAAGAAGTGATAGCGAAAACTAATATTTAAAAATGATGAGCATCTTTTCTCAATTAAAGAATAACATATCAAAGAATTATAAGATAAATATATAATCAATGATATCTACTAACATGGAAAATTTAAATCAATAAATAAACATCGGTATAATCCTAGAATTGTAGATAAATAATAAGAACCATGATTTTATAATTTTATCAAAGTAAGGGATAAAATTAGTATGATTAAGAATTAAACTTTTAACAATATATTTCCTATTACCATAATTGAGTAGAACTATCTAAATCAAAATAACTAATTGGTTATTTATATTAACCTATTCCTCCCCAATATATGTATATAAGAAAACACTATATATATACATATATTTGATTTCATCCTCCAATAAATTTTATAAATTTCCCATTATGTTATACCCCATACTATTGTAGAAAAATGGCGCCTTAGATGGATTGGTATAGTGATGGTTGAGTGTTACCTAAGATGTTTTGGTTTTCTCTGGTGTGGGGTTTTCATTTTTTCTAGTTTTGTTTCTTTACAATCACTAAAAAAATGATCATCTTAATAGTGACCAATACTTTTCAAGCATAGATATCAATTTTTAATAGATTAATATTCATTTCATAACCTAATGATCCATTCCAAAATCATATATGTCTAGTTACTTTGGAAACTTTGACACAAAAACAATTGTTTCATAAAAGATCTACTTCATCACCCACTATTTTCAATATATCGATCACCCTTCAAAGACATATAATTTTGAAAAACTTTCTTCATAACCTGGGTAAAGGAATCATAAGAAAGTGTGATCTCAGTTTCCCAGTAAGGGTAAATAATGAAGATATGAATGATCACATAAGCATAACATGAGAATAATGGTATGAGAACATGATCTTAATATTTGAAATCCATACCATCCATATCATAAATAATAATCTTGAGACATGGAAAAAATATTATATGTTCATAAGATGTGAATCTTAATGGAAAAAAGAACATGATCCATGAGAGAATAATATTGGAATATTACATGTTATTGTTTTCCACACATAATATTATAACTTATTCAATATGTATAAATAGAAATAAGTTCACTCATTATGTTTAGGACATTAAATCAGGACCTAAAATTGACTTATGGACATGAATACAAGAAGAAACATTATCATATAGACATGAAAGTTAGGTCTATACAAAAAAACTATGGACATGAAAACCAGGTCCATGGAAAAACATATGGACATAAAAGACATGTAATGAATAAAAGTATTGACATGAAAACATGACCAACGCATAAATTATTCAACTCATAAGTTTTCCATATTTTCTTAATGAATTTGAGGGAGATATAGGTCCCACTCATCATATAATAAAAAAATACATATATGTTCAATAAGATCATAGAATATTCATCACATAAATACCATTAAAATAAATGGGTTTTATAAATATTTCTATATATAACAACCCATGTAAAATAAATAGGTTCCATAAGGAATTCTTCAATTCAAAATACTGTAACCTATGGAAAAGGAATAGTTTTCCTAAACAACTTGTTATGATAAATAAAATATATAAAAATAAAGAAAAAGGATGATATAATTATATCATAACCCTAGTAAATAGTTATTAACATAAAATAATTTTTTCTTAGATGGAAAATGATTTTGAAATATAACTTGGGAAATTTTTTAGAAACATATCATTTTCTCATTGAAATAATCTTTAACAAACATATAATTTCCCAATTATTAAGAAAAATATTTTCTTTCAAAATATAATTGGAAACATATAATTGAATATTTAAATAATTATTAGGTTATGATGGCATAAAATACCATTCATTTATTATATGTGCAAATAAAATATTCTCCTTACAATTTTATAGAGAAATTAAAGAAGTATATCATTTGGAAAATAACATGAAAATTCAATTTAAAACATTTCATAAAAATTAAAAAATAGGTAAAAAATACTTTGAAAAATAATAGGATAATAGTAAAAACCTTCATCAATATATCTTTAAAAAACATTTATATTAAATAAAAATTAATTTCATCCAAAGAGAACAATAATGTCAATTTTATGTAAAAACATATTTTTAGGCACTTGAGTTCTTAGGATTTAGAATATTAAATGAAAAATGTTTTCCAAATCAATTAGCATTGTACAAGAAAATTGAAGAGTTTATTTATATTCATATCACAATTTTTATCATCTGAAACTTAATCCTAAACAATCCTAATAAACATTGTGATTGTAACATAAAAACCTTATAACTTTGGAAACTTTTCAATCATAAGAAAAATGAAGGAAATAATATTATATTGATATTTAAATCCTCATAATTTTTATGAGAATAACCATAAAATAAATTCCTATTAAATATAAACACCACATAGAAAAACAAGTGGTGAATATGGCTTGTGTCCCATAAAAATAAAAGTGATACAAAAACCCATTACCTCGTTATTGACTTTCTTGGAAAGCTAATTAACATCCCGTATAATAAATTTAATTTATTTATACTTATATACTAGAATCAAGTAAAATTTTTTTATATCATATATATTCATTATATTTATATATATATGTTTTTAGTTATCCATAAGGGTAGTGATAAAAAAATAAATTGCACTGTTAATGGAGATAGTAGTTTGTACGTACGCTTGAACACTGCTTTCATTTTTTAAAGGGTGGAATTTAAGAAGGTTAAATATTAATTATACTTTATTGAGTAATTATTAGATCATATATATGATGCATATTTATAAAATCCATCCTTATTACCATGCATATAATTTGGAGGTGAAAAACAAATCACATTGTTTTGTAGAGGAGGTAGTCCACACGTACGCACAAGATACGTCATCAATTTACCATGATTTGGATGGTAAGAAGTTAAATATGATCTTATAATTATAGAGATATAATTATGTCATAAATATTATATATAAACATTAAATCAATAAAAATACCTATCTAATTAATTTGGTGATGATAAATGAATTATATCTGTAAAGACCCGGAAATTTCAAGGGAATTTTTTTCCTAAATTTTCTTTGGAATTTTACAAGAACACAGTTCTGACGACGCCTGATTCCAAGGCCCGGTGTGCCCGGAATCAATTTCTAAAGTTTGGCTTGGGTACGTTCAGTAAACGAACGAGCGGGTTTTTCTATCTTTTGAACTGGTGCTCGAAATTGAAATCTGAGGGCACCGATGAACTCGCAACGCCGGTATTTGCTTAAGGAGACTTTTTCTGTAGTTGCGTTTTATCGAGAGAGGAGGTTTGTTTTTTTGGGGTTTTCTTTAAAAGTGTAATAATAAAATAACGTGCCATGTTGCACTTTATTTTATTTCAGCCGCCATTGGGAGTGAGGTGGTTGACACCACCTCATGGAGGTTGGAGGTGGGCCCACCACACCTTAACCTCCCTTGAGAGGTTATGGTGGTGGGGCCCACCCAAACTAAACCTCCCATGGGTGGTTTATTGTGGTGGGGACCACACGAGGCTTAACCCCCCAATTAATGGGAGGAGAGGAAACCTCCCAACTCTCCCTCATTAATGAGGGAGAGCCTCTTAATTCCTCAACTCCCCATTAAATGGGGAGAAACTCCTTGGCACCCTCCCCTCTTAAGTGGTTCCAACGGACCTCTTTAATTGCGTCAACGCAATTTATTTCACCCGACCCCCCCTTTTTTTTAAAATTATGTAACCACGATGGTTACATACCTCTCCCCCTCACCGATATATAGGGATCTTGGGAGAGGGTTTGGGGGACGGCTTCACCAAGCAACAGAACGCTGGTAAAGTACCGCGACGCCCAACACTTGGGAGAATTAGAGTTCTCCAACGAATAACGCCTTTTTCCAAAGCAGAAAGACGACACTTCTTCTTCCTTTCCACGACCTCCTTCTGTGTTGAATGAATGGGCGTCATCTGCAAGGAACATCGATGATTCTTCATCTTCGAACGTTTCCCGACGTCAACGAACCGGCACCGCTTAGATCCGTGACTTCGTCAATGACGATTACTGAGGCACGTTCTGCGAGGATGTCTTCTGCGACACCGATTTCCGCATCGGCGACGAATGAACTTTGAATCCGAGGTAGGGGTTTTGTCTTTTTTTCAAATTACGTGTTTCTTTCCCTCGAACATGAAAGAATAATCTGTTGGATGTTGTTCCAAATTTTATTAAAAAATTGTGAAAAGTCCATCGTTGTGTTTTTACGAATGGCCGATTGTTATCGTTATAACGGGAGGAGACCGGACCACACGAACACGGCCGATTCTCCTCCCCCTTTTAATCTTTGGTGTTGATTTAGCGAAGACAGCGCGGTGTCGTCGCACCGCGCAGAAACAAAAGAAAACATGGCCGGAGCGGGCTGCGACGAAGGAACGCGGTGCCATCGTGTTGCGCCGTAGGTTTCAAACGAGGCCGCGGCCGAAGTCGGACCGCGGCGAAAGGACGCGGTGTCGTCACGCCGCGTCGAACGGATTCACGTTCATCTTGGAAGTGGTGGCCGGAAAAACCGGCCACCAGAGAACTCGAAGGAGGCGGCTGGAAATCCGGCCGCCGGCGCCGGAAGGAGCGGGACCGCGGGGTCCCGCGGTGAGAACCCGGCCGGCCCCGCGCTGGCCGGCCGTTACAGGGGGGGGGGGGGGAGCCCGGGGGTGTAACCCCCCGGCAATACACATGGCGCGACCCCTTAAAGGGGCCGCCGTTTTAAAAACTAAAGGGGGGAAATGCCCCCTCCCTTTAGCGCGCCGTGCTGGCCGAGCCGTCGTGCCATCGAGCCGCCGCGCCGCCGAGCCACCGAGCAGTCGCGCCACCGCGCCGCCGCACCGCTGGCCGGGACGAGCCGCTGGCCGGGCCGAGCCGCCGGGTCGGGCCGGGTCGACCCGGTTCGGGCCGGCCCAGGGGGTACTGGGCCCGGTCGTACCGGGCCCAGACCCCCCCGTCTTCGGACATGATTGGTTCAAATGCCCATAACTTGGTCTGCCGACATCCGATCGACGAACCGTCAGTTGCGTAGCGATCCTTGGATCGAGACGGTCGTTTCGGTATACTATACTCAAGGTGCACCTTCTCTTTCGGGAGCCTACGTGGTTAAAACTTCATAGTTAAGCGTGCTTGGCCTAGAGTAGTGATCAGGTTGGGTGACCTCCTGGGAAGTTTCTCAGGGTGGGTGTGAGACGGAAAGGCCAATAACTAACAGACCAGGCATCCGATTGACGCGCTGTCTGTTTCGTTGAATTCCACTTGATGAGATGGAACTTTTGGAATACTTCGCCCGAGTTTTGGATACAGTTGGTAGTGGCCGGGTTGGATCTCACCCGAAATCCAACCGTGCCCCTGGAACGGAAAAACTGATATCTTACAGACAAGACGTCCGTTTGACGAACCGTCCGCGGCATTGATGATCACGTTGGGAAACGGTCCCTATGAGTATACCCTATGATAGTTCCGGGTACAGTTGAGATACGACCGAGTTTGGTTTGCTCACGAAACCAACCGGGCCCCTGGGACGAAAAGGCTAATAACTCACAGACCGGGCGTCCGATTGACGCACCGTCTGTTGCGTTGAGACCCCTTTGACGAGGTGGTACTTTGAGAAAATTCTTCGTGGGACCTTGAGATACTTGGAGTATCTACCTGTAGCTCGTGGAGTGGACCCTCCCAGAGATGAGCGTGCGGAGTACAGAGACCGTGTAGCCAACTGATACCTGACGACTGCTTGACCGACTCGACTTGGAGTAAGTCGACTTGCCCAGTGGACGGAGCCCTACTTTCTGAGGTGCAGACCCATGGAGGACGGAGCACTACCTATGTGACAGTGCAGACCTGCGGTACTCGTTCGGAGAGTACCTCAGCAGGCTACTTGGGGGTGTGCACTACTGTGTTTGGGTGACATACCCCGGTGGGAAGAACTACTGTGTTTGGGTGGCTGACCCGCGGTAATCGACAGGAGGAGTACCTCAGCAGTCTTAGGATAGTGAGAAGTACCTCGGAGTCGTGACAGGACCACCGTACACTCCAGAGACGGAGCTCTTCAGTAGTTACTGTTTCGATAATGAAAATACTGGTATGAGCTGAGACTTTGACCTTTGTGTTTACCTCATGATTGTGATGAGTCACTTGATAACTTAGGTATATGTATGGGCATATACCTGGGTAGTGGTTATCCATTGATTTCATGATCCTTGTGTTTCCTCATGATTGAGATGGGTTACTTGATAACTTAGGTATATGTATGGGCATATACCTAAGTAGAGGTTATCTATTGAGATCTTCTTTGTGGTTATCCTTGTTGGTTTAGTTAGACCTTGAGGGTCTCGGGGTCCCTACTGAGTATCGTTATACTCACCCCTGCACGGGCTATTCCCGCACCTCGTTGTGTTGGTTGCAGACGACGGGCAGTGCTGACGGAGGCCGAGTGTTCGAGGACTGGTCAGTACCCGGAGGTGGAATACACGACGAGTCAGTACCCGGAGGTGGACTACATGACGAGTCAGTACCCGGAGGTGGACTACACGACGAGACGACACACAGAGGAGGTTGACAGATGAGAGCGTGGAGGAGGATATCTGTACCTACCCTTCAGGTAGGATCCGTGGTGAACGACCAGGAGTTGCGCTATCTGTACCTACCCTTCGGGTAGGATCCGAGGAGGACGACCCAGGAGATGCTTCCTTCTTCTAGCTGTTTTTCTTTTATTACTGTTGTACCTTGTTCAGTTGTAGTTGTACTTCTTTTTGGGTTTGTATTCTGGCCCATTTACTTTTCAGCTTTTTTTTATACTTAGTGTTTTGTTTCTTCTTGTACTCTATGGTGATTGTTTTCTTTTATAAAGGCAATTCCTTCCCAATTATCGGGATTTATGCCCTTGGTGCTAGTCGCCAGCCCCTGGCCTATGGAAGGCGGGCTTGGGGTAGTCACGGCACGGGCCCCGAGGACGGGTCGTGACAAATTGGTATCAGAGGTGGTCGGTTCTACCGTAGACTCTGATCTTTATTTCTGTGAAGGAATAGTGTTAAGGGTACCGAGTGTGGTTTTCAGTTCAGGGAGTCCAGTGTTGGTGCGGGCGGCCGACGTATCCATACACCAGGACCCTGACAACTAATTTCCGACTTTGTGCACAAAAACACTGATTGCGTGTGTGTTTTCAAAGGTTTTCCCTTAAAACAGCTCGAACCAGGTCAACTCACCAGGTATAATCGTTTGACCGTGTCACGTTGTATCTTTCAGGATGCCTTTTCCCGGACGACCAGCTAGAGCCCAGAGGGACGTGCGTACTGACAGCTTTCCGAGCGATGAGGCTTCGGTAGAGGGCCCTCTTGCAGTTGAGGCACCAGCGGAGGCACCAGCGGTACTAACATACGTTAGGCCACCGATGCCACCAGCCCTAGCAGTAGGCGATGCACGCTACTTGAGTGCGCTGCATGAGTTCCAGCGCCAGAGGCCACCCAGGTTCTGGGGAGAGACGGACCCGCTGGCGGCTGAGCGTTGGCTGGAGGCTGTGGTGAGAGTCTTCAGTCTAGTGGGGACACCGACAGACCTCATGGTGATCTTTGCTGCCAACCTTCTTTAGGCAGCAGCAGGCAGGTGGTGGAGCCACTTGTTCCAGTTTTGCGATAGGATGACCTTCACATGGGAAGACTTCGAGACCTTCTTCAGGGTGGAGTTTGTGCCAATAGCTCTACACCCCGAGAGTGTTCAGGAGCTGCTGCCTTTGCCGTGTGTTTTTCGATCAGTAGCCGAGTCATCTGTGGGCAGTAGACAGATGGTGCAGAGATCCAGGAGGACTAGACCAGCAGTTGGGCGATCTAGGGTTTTAAGACCGGTGGTACGGGGCACCCGGGGTGGGGTTAGAGCCGGGAGTGCCAGAACGAGACTATGTTACGCGTGTGGCGGAAAGGGTCATCTGGCACATGACTCTCCGACTCCTCGTACAGTTGATCCGCAGGCTTTGGGGGAACCACCGAGGCAGAAGCAGTGGCGAGTGCTTGAGCAACAGCCGAGCAGTGGACAAGGCAGTAGAGCTCCTGGAGTAGGTGGACAGGAGCGGAACTAGTAGATACGTCCCTTGTACTTCTAGTTCAATGTTGCTGTTGTATATGTGTCTTTTTATTATGAGCTGCAATAATAAAAAGACACTTATATTTGTGATGTTTTCTTTCCTGTCCTTTTTGTTTGGTTGATACTATGTGGTCCTGTTTAAGACTGTTGACTTGACCCTCACTTTCGAGATTTTTACTGGAGGAGACCCAATGACCTCACACTGATGCCGACAGTGTGACTCGACCATTGGAGGCGAGAGTGACAGTTGGATCTCTTAGTAGTTACATCGAGGCCTTACGATGTCATCCATGGCATGAATGCATCCTTCATGTCAGGATTGACTGTATTAGGAAATGTGTGTGGTTCATCCCGGGGATGAGACCAAATTTCTCTTATCGGTAAAGGAGAAATTTTAGCAGCTCTTGTGGGACTAAAGGAGGTCCAGGTCATCCAAGAGTAGATGAAGACTACACAGTGCAGTAAAAAACAGAAAACCGGTGCCAGTCTTAGAGACTCGGGTGTGTTAAATGTTTCAAGAAGAGGAATCTTTAAATAGAGTTGAGTCTGCGAAGCAGCAGACATAGAGCTAGGAGAGCAGCAAGAGGTGGTGTACATCTTAGCATGCTACAACCACTCACCGTAGTTATCCCCGCCAGGCTCAGGGAGCTGGAGGGCGGAGGAAGAGTGCGGCTGCATGCGGTCAAGGAGTGTGACCCAATGGCTCTAAAAATGATTCAAGGGACGTCTGTGTCCACTACTAGATGCTGTAGTAACAGACGTTGATATGAATAATTCCTCACTTTCACAAATCTTGTCCCAGACCTAGAGTTTCCAGTAAGCCATGGACTTGACCCTCATGTCTGGAGATACCTTGGGAGGAGACTCGATAATCACACTTACGCCGACGGTGTGGTCAGACCCTCGAGGCGAGAGTTTCGGTTGGAATCTCTTGGTGGCAGTGTCGAGGCCTTACGACATTGGTTTGAGTATGGACTGGGCAATCACAGTTCATACACAAATTGATGGTATTAGGCAAAAAGGTTGTGGTTTAACCACGACGTCGGGATGGGTTTTCCTTGGTCGGCGGAAAGGAAACCCCAGGCAGCACGGGATAAACTCATGCACAGTAGGGTGCGACCGATCAATCTTGAGTCGGTCAACCTCATGGAAGTAGTTGTTTTGAGTTTCAATTCTAGCAAAAAATTAGAGACTTCTAGAGTTCAAGGTTGACGATCACGTCCTTATACGGGCCTCACCTCGACGAGGTTTACGAAGATGTGGCCGAAGCGGCAAGTTATCTCCAAGGTTCAGCGGACCTTCTTAGGTCCTCAGCTGGGTAGGCGTGGTGGTTTACCGCTTTACCCATCCACCTCAGTTTCACCTTGTGCACGACGACTTCCACGTATCTCAATTGAGGAGATACGTGCTCGACCCTTCGCATATCATCGACCATGAGGAGATGGACGATGGTGATAGGGAGACAAGCACAGAGGTTCCAGGGGGGATCGAGGATCGACAAGGGTGGTCCTACGGGGACGATCGATTCCTTGGGTGCACTTTCTTTGACAGTACGGGAACCTCCAGGTGAGAACATGGGAGAGAAAGGCTCAGATGGGTGCTTTCTACCGCTTTAGTGACCTTAGTTGTGATAAAGCTTTACGAGGACGTAAAGCCCTGAGGTGGGAGTAATGTAAAGACCCAGAAATTTGAAGGGAAATTTTATTTCCTAAATTTTCTTTGGAATTTTACAAGAACACAGTTTCTAACGGCGCCTGATTCCGAGGCCCGGTGTGCCCGGAATCATTTTCCGAAGTTTGGCTCGGGTATGTTCAGTAAATGAACGAGCGGGTTTTTCTATCTTTTGAACCGGTGCTCGAAATTGAAATTTGAGGGCACCGATGAACTCGCAATGCTGATATTTTCTTAAGGATACTTTTTCCGTAGTTGCGTTTTATCGAGAGCGGAGGTTTGTTTTTTTGGGGGTTTTCTTTAAAAGTGTAATAATAAAATAACGTGCCATTTTGCACTTTATTTTATTTCAGCCACTATTGGGAGTGAGGTGGATGAAACCTCCTCATGGAGGTTGGAGGTGGGGCCACCCCACCTTAACCTCCCTTGAGAGGTTATGGTGGTGGGGCCCACCCAAACTAAACCTCCCATGGGTGGTTTATTGTGGTGGGGACCACACGGGGCTTAACCCCCCAATTAATGGGAGGAGAGGAAACCTCCCAACTCTCCCTCATTAATGAGGGAGAGCCTCTTAATTCCCCAACTCCCCATTAAATGGGGAGAAACTCCTTGGCACCCTCCCCTCTTAAGTGGTGCCAACGGACCTCTTTAATTGCGTCAACACAATTTATTTCACCCGACCCCCCCTTTTTTTTAAAATTACGTAACCACGATGGTTACATACCTCTCCCCCACACCTATATATAGGGATCTTGGGAGAGGGTTTGGGGGACGACTTCACCAAGCGACGGAACGCTGGTAAAGTACCGCGACGCCCAACACTTGGGAGAATTAGAGTTCTCCAACGAAGAACGCCTTTTTCCAAAGCAGAAAGATGGCACTTCTTCTTCCTTTCCACGACCTCCTTTCGTGTTGAATGAATGGGCGTCGCCTGCAAGGAACATCGTTGACTCTTCATCTTCAAACGTTTCCCGATGTCAACGAACCGACACCTCTTAGATCCGTGACTTCATCAATGAAGATTACGGAGGCACGTTCCGTGAGGATGTCTTCCGCGACACCGATTTCCGCATCGGCGACGAATGAACTTCGAATCCGAGGTAGGGGTTTTGTCTTTTTTTCAAATTACTTGTTTCTTTCCCTCGAACATGAAAGAATAATCTGTTGGATGTTGTTCCAAATTTTATTAAAAAATTGTGAAAAGTTCATCATTGTGTTTTTACGATTGGCCGACTGTTATCGTTATAACGGGAGGAGACCAGACCGCACGAACACGGCCGATTCTCCTCCCCCTTTTAATATTTGGTGTTGATTTAGCGAAGACAGTGCGATGTCGTCGCACCGTGTAGGAACAAAAGAAAACACGGCCGGAGCGGGCTGTGACGAAGGAACGCGGCGCCATCTTGTTGCGCCGTAGGTTTCAAACGAGGCCGCGGCCAGAGTCGGACCGCGGCGGAAGGACGCGGCGTCGTCACGCCGCATCGAACGGATTCACGTTCATCTTGGATGTGGCGGCCGGAAAAACCGGCCACCGGAGAACTCGAAGGAGGCGGCTGGAAATCCGGCCGCCGGCGCCGGAAGGAGCGGGACCGCGGGGTCCCGCGGCGAGAACCCTGCCGGCCCCGCGCTGGCTGGCCTTTATAGGGGGGGAGCCCGGGGGTGTAACTCCCCCGGAAATACACATGGCACGGCCCCTTAAAGGGGCTGCCATTTTAAAAATTAAAGGGGGGAAATTCCCCCTCCCTTGAGCGCGCCGCGCTGGCCGAGCCGCCGTGCCGTCGAGCCGCCGCGCTGCCGAGCTGTCGCGGCACCGCGCCGCCGCGCCGCTGGCCGGGACGAGCCGCTGGCCGGGCCGAGCCGCCGGGTCGACCCGGTTCGGGCCGGCCCAGGGGGTACTGGGCCGGGTCGTACCGGGCCCAGACCCCCCGTCTTCGGACAGGATTGGTTCAAATGCCCATAACTTGGGCTGCAGACATCCGATCGACGAACCGTCAGTTGCGTAGCGATCCTTGGATCGAGTCGGTCATTTCGGTATACTATACTCTAGGTGCACCTTCCTTTTCGGGAGCCTAGGTGGTTAAAACTCTATAGTTAAGCGTGCTTGGCCTAGAGTGGTGATCAGGATGGGTGACCTCCTGGAAGTTTCCCAGGGTGGGTGTGAGACGGAACGACCAATAACTAACAGACCGGGTGTCCAATTGACGCACCGTCTGTTTCGTTGAATTCCTCTTGAAGAGGCGGATCTTTTGGCATACTTCGCCCTAGTTTTGGATACAGTTGGTAGTGGCCGGGTTGGATCACACCTGAAATCCAACCGGATCCCTGGAACGGAAAAACTGATATGTTACAGACAAGACGTCCGTTTGACGAACTATCAGCGGCGTTGATGATAACGTTGGGAAACGGTCCCTATGAGTATACCCTATGAGAGTTCGGGGTACAGTTGAGATACGGCCGAGTTTGGTTCGCTCACAAAACCAACCGGGCCCCTGGGACGAAAAGGCTAATAACTCACAGACCGGGCGTCCGATTGACGCACCATCTGTTGCGTTGAGACCCCTTTGACGAGGCGGTCCATTGAGATACTTCTTCGTGGTACATTGAGATACTTGGAGTATCGACCTGTAGCTCGTGGAGCGGACCCTAACAGAGACGAGCGTGCGGAGTACAGAGACCGTGTAGCCGACTGGGACCTGACGACTTCTTGACCGACTTGACATGGAGTGAGTTGAATAGCCCAGTGGACGGAGCACTACTTTCTGAGGTGAAGACCCATGGCGGACGGAGCACTACCTGTGTGACAGTGCAGAGCCGCGGTACTCGTTCGGAGAGTACCTCATCAGGCTACTTGGGGGTGTGCACTACTGTGTTTGGGTGACATACCCCGGCGGGAAGCACTACTGTGTTTGGGTGGCTGACCCGCGGTACTCGACAGGAGGAGTACCTCGGCAGTCTTAGGTTAGTGAGCAGTACCTCAGAGTCGTGACAGGACCACTGTACACTCCAGAGACGGATCTCTTCAGCAGTTACAGTTTCGATAATGAAAATCCTGGTTTGAGCTGGGACTTTTGACCTTTGTGTTTACCTCATGATTGAGATGAGTCACTTGATAACTTAGGTATATGTATGGGAATATACCTGGGTAGTGGTTATCCGTTGATTTCATGATCTTTGTGTTTCCTCATGATTGAGATGGGTTACTTGATAACTTAGGTATATGTATGGGAATATACCTAAGTAGAGGTTATCTATTGATATCTTCTTTGTGGTTATCCTTGTTGGTTTAGTGAGACCTTGAGGGTCTCGGGGTCCCTACTGAGTATCGTTATACTCAACCCTACACGGGCTATTCCCGCACCTCGTTGTGTTGGTTGCAGACGATGGGCAGTGCTGACGGAGGCCGAGTATTCGAGGACTGGTCAGTACCCGGAGGTGGACTACATGACGAGTCAGTACCCGGAGGTGGACTACACGACGAGACGACACACAGAGGAGGTTGACGGAAGAGAGCGTGGAGGAGGCTATCTGTACCTACCCTTAAGGTATGATCCGTGGTGGGCGACCAGGAGTTGTGCTATCTATACCTACTCTTCAGGTAGGATCCGAGGAGGATGACCCATGAGCTGCTTCCTTCTTCCAGCTGTTTGTCTTTTTTTACTGTTGTACCTTGTTCAGTTGTAGTTGTACCTTTTTTTGGGTTTGTATTCTGGCCCATTTACTTTTAATCTTTTCTTTTGTACTTAGTGTTTTGTTTCTGCTTGTACTCTATGGTGCTTGTTTTCTTTTATAAAGGCAATGCCTTCACAATTATCTGGATTTACGCCTTTGGTGCTAGTCGCCAGCCCCTGGCCTATGGAAGGCAGGCTTGGGGTATTCACGGCACGGGCCCCGAGGACGGGTCGTGATAATATCGCTATATGGAAATGATAAGTTCTACGTATGGACGACTGATAATTTCACTTCCCATTTAATGGGAAATAGGGTGGATAAAATTTGTTTAATAATAAAAATAATAAAATATAATTATATTTCAGATAATTAATTTATTATTTTATGAATAATATAAAAGATTTAGGGGATGTAAAATAAGAATTATACGAAAGTGTTTAGTTTTGGATATTACTTCTCATTCAAAATAACACCTTTAGATATCCTCTTAAGTATTCTATGGTTGATCTTATGGGAATATAATCACATATATAATGTGTAAAAGTATTTTTATAATATATATTTTTTGATTTTTTTGACCTATAAGGCTCATGGTTGTGTGATGAAGAGAAAGGAGTGATGCCCTTTTATAATTAAGGCGATAGACGTTTGGAATTTCTTAAAATATTAACATAATATAAATAGATTTTTATGTATAAAAGGATAAAAATAGATAATATTATAATATAATATGAGTATTAATTTAAATAATATTATATTACAAAATTTGGACATGTTTAGATCAAATTTGTACCCTTATATTTTTTTAATCCTTCATTAACCCTTTGGACAATTACAATAATATTAAAGTTTTATACCATTGATGGGTTAATAATGTTACTATAAAATTTTAAAATACCCATAAATGTATAATGTAATATGTTTAAAAATTTATCCCATTATTGTTTTCTTATGTAATTGTATTACGATATTTATATCATCTAAGAAAAAAAATATTTATAATAAAAGATAAAAGATAATTAATATATTTGTTTACAATATTAATTTAATTTGACATTAAATACATCATGATTAAGGGTTGATTAGATTATAATGATTTCTAACATACCTAAATGTCATATATGTCTAAATAATTTGTGGTACACATTAAGTCGTTCTAATTTATCACTTTTATTTTTTAAAAATCATTTATTTTATTTTTCTATTAATTAAATGAATATTATATTATCATTTAACTAGAATTTATGGCAATTATTTATATTATAAAAATTATAAATAAATTCACATAATTAATATAACTTCATTACTCTTGAAATAGATATTTATATTCATTCATAACTTGATTTTTTCTCAATGTGAACACATAAAATATATTTAAAACTAATAGAGTGACACTTCGTAACTTTATTTGCTTTAGATATTATTTGGGTCATTTTCATGGACATTGAACATTAAAAAAATAAATTTTTAGCATAAGGTGATAATGGTATAATTAAAACCAGGCAATAATAATTACTATGAAAAATTATTATTTCATCACCTAGTTTTAACCAAGATTAAACCGAATTATCCTTTAACATGGAAGAAAATTCGACCAAAATTACTATTCATATTGACAAAAAGTAAAAGGGGTCCATTTTCATAAATTGAAACTCAAAATTTCAAAATTTTCATCAATTTTATCAAATCCAATAACTTTTGTTTACAGAAATCAATTTTTAAATATGTTTTCAAAACATAATGAAAATAGCTTTTAGAACAATATAGTTTTTGAGAATAAAACCATATTTATTTTTATCCCATGAATAGTGAAAATATTATATGAATGATAGTTTTTATTGAATACATAATATATAAATTTCATCAAAATATTACACTAATATTGATTACTTTAATTTATTAAGTTAAAAATATATTGCACATATAAAAACAGTTTTTGGAAAAAATACTTTTTCATATAAAAATGTTTTTATATCAAATTAAATCACGAAATTAATTGGATTAAATAAGATAAATAATTTTAATTGGAAAATAGTTTATAAAAAAATAAAACTTTTTTACATTCTTGAAAATAATATATAGTTTTCAATAAAAACTATTAGTGTTTACTAATTATTGAAATATCATTCGTAACATAAAATTAAAAAATTAATTATCAGAAAAATTTGACCTGTTGAATTCAAAAATAATATATTTTTTATGAAGTATAATTTCTAAAATCTCAATAAATTAATTATAATTATATGTAACAAATATAAATGAAAACTATTTTTTTAAATAAAATGTTTATTTAAAGAATAAAATGACAATTAAAAATTTGGTGATTATTTTCATAACATTTCTCAACACATTTATATTGAGTAGAAACTTTAAATATATTTTATAAATTTTTTAATCATATCCATACCCACCAATTTTATGGCTTGGTTATAATAGTTTTTTTAATATTAATTTTTCATGGTTTGTTTTGGCTAGGTGTTGTGTATCTTGTTTGATAAAAAATAAATTAATTGATTTTGAAAATGTAATTAATAATATCACAGGGTGTTACTTTCTCCACATCTAATAAATTTCATCCTCTCAATTTTAAGTTGTTCTCTGTAATCCATTATTTGATATTTGGAAATTTTGTTATTGAAATCCCACATCATAAAAAGTATTAATAAAACATCATCTTAAAAAGTGGGAAAGGAATATAAGAAGGCTATAAAAAAATTCATTTCCAAACAGGATAACAACAATGTAAAGTGAAAATATGGAAATAAAAAATAAAAATAATTCCCAAGGACTAATATGGAGTGATAAAGAACATTGTCACTAGAATGTTAACAATCACGAAACCATGAATCAATATGTGGTTAAATTTACATAAATTCAATAACAGTGAATGTTATATGACAACATTTTTTTCTTAATATATCTATCCTAGAGTTAATTAATTTCATTACTTGTTATATTAAGAACATATCAAAATATACTTACTTAATAAGTAAGAAATCATCCTTTAATAAAATTTAACCATAATCTAATATATTTTTTCCAATGATGATTATTCAATATTAATTATTTCATTCATGAAACACTAAAATCAATTTTAAACGAATCGAATATTATATCATGATATTATTACTATTTTAAGGCATAAAAACATTATTATTCGTAATATATTTCTCAAAATTAATAAACCATTTAATGAAGAAATACAACATTAATCTCTAAAGCATTAAATACCTCAAAAACCTCAAAATTAAAGATTGTTTTAATCTAAAAGGATATGTCATACCCTTAATCTTACATCATTAGAAATAATTGAATTTCATTATTATTAAATAATATTTCTAGTTAAATCACTCTTTAAACCCAAGGGTTACATATACCTCAACCTATTGAAACATCTCCAAAATACCATTAATAACCATGATAAATCACTATATAATCTTTTAATATAGTAAAATTCAACTGAATATCATAAAAACATAGATACTAATCTAAAAGGTAATCCTTAAATTGTACATAAATATATTTGAAAATATTACCTTGTTAATTAATCAATTTTCAACCATCAATATTATAATCAATCTATATTATATTCAAGGAGAAAACCGTGTATATTAGAAATTTAGTTATGTTATCTCTTCTACCAATTTTTTTAATATTTATATTTGCTTAAGATTTTTTTTAACTTCCCTCAGTTTTTTAATCAAATTATTACCTCCTTCCAATATTATATAAAATTAGTTCACTGATTCTCTTCAATTTTTGTGATTTCAGGTGAACAAGAATAGATGGTTTTTTTTGCGTAATCATGTTTCAATAACAGTATTTAATTGGATAAAAGAGATCATTTAATTTTTAATATTGAATTAATGATTTATGACAACCTTTTATATGTAGTGGTTTTTATTTAATCTTTCATATACAATCTATATTATTATAATAATTCTTAATTATATACACTGAGAATAAAAAATTTATTATAGATTTAGTTATTTTATCACTTTTATTAAATTTTTAGTATTTTTATTTGCTTAAATTTTTTATGTCACTATAATACATAAGTTCTTAAAATTCGTCAATTGCATCAAGTAACCTATTCATTTTTTCATGGTTCACACTTTGTACACCACTTCAAAATGAGTCATTGTTTAGGTATACGTATCTCAAGTTATTCAATAAAAAATATATTTATTTTTTTTCTCTTATATATTTTATGTAGTATTGGTTAGTAATTTGTATAAATGTATTTCATTCATGTATAATGTAATTTCTGTTTTCCATTGAAAATTATATTATATTTTTTACACACAACAGTTTTTCTCTTACATGAATTTTTCCAATCAAATTATTACCACCTTCCATTATTATATAATCTTAGTTCATTGATTCTCCCTAGTTTTTCTGAATTTAGGTGATTAGGAATCATTTGTTTAGTTGTTTAATCATATTTGAATGGTGGTATTTCAATAGATAAAAGGGTTAATTTAAATTTTATTTTAGATTTAATGATTTATAAAAGAATTTTTTTTAAGTAGTTTTCATTTAATCCATTAGATTATCTCTATATTTTTATTATCATTATACATTATATACACTTAGAAAAATATTTGTATTAGATATTTAGTTTCACTAAATTTCCATATACATTAAAAAATATACAGTAAATCAAGACTTAATGACTCTACATAGGATACTCAATTAATTATTACCATTGTGACCTCTATTATTTGATGGCTTAGATTAAGACAATAAAAGTTTAATGAAATCTTACTTCAAGAACCTTAGAATATAAAAATATAACATTATTTTTAAACATTACAAAATTCATAATTATGATCCTGATATATTAAAGTATATTTATACTATTGGATTTTAATTGACTAAATCTTTGATAAATACCATACTTTGTTCTTTATAATTATATATCTTTACCCATGTATCTAGTTGTACTAGAATATACAATATTTCAAAAATCTTGCAGATCATCATCATGGATCTAAAAAATTTAATAACTAAGTTGAAAATTCGTTAAATTAGTTATCATTTTTTTAGAATTAAAGTGAAAAAATATTATATGAGGTGTAACATAGATTAATCAAGATATTAAGAAACATGAATGGCCATGAATTGGTAATGCATAAGTCAATTTTGATCAAAATAATATCAGGGTAGATTCTTGGTAACTTCATTTGAAGTCATTTATATGCCAGTTTTAGAGAATTATTCAACGTTGTGACAACCTTATAAGGTGTTTCATTATGAAAAAGTGATTCTTGGATAGTCCTTGAAGGTTTTCTTAGATAGTGGTTTATGTTCTTCTGGTGGTATAAGTGAGATTAAATGGTGGTATGATGATTTGGTCTCTCTCATGACACTGTTCATGGTGATTTTCTTATTTGTGTATCTTTGCATGGCTTAAAATTTTGTGTTTTTTATCATATAAGTTTTGGTTCTATGATTTTGGGAATTAGTGAGATATAGGACTTTTTTGGAAGGGTTTAGATAGTGACGTGCTATATGATTAAAAACAAGAATCCAATATATTGGTTCCTGAGTAGCCATGTCAAACTCATAGAATAATGGTTCTTACAAAATATAATTGACCCAATGCATTTTCACATCATTTATTCTGACACCTCTTGTTAGGTACACCATTCCACCATTTACCCTTACATTTTTCACTTCTAATAAACTACTCTACATAATATTTTTCAATAGACATTAATATTTATTCTTATTTTTAGACATTATAGTGGTTTCAAAAAGAACTTTTTGGATGATTTTGAAGTTGAATATTTGGTACAATGTGACAATGAAATTTTTTCTTTCTACAAATTCAAGTGATTTTCTATGATTGATAAAAATAAAAATGGAAACATCAATATTTATACTATAACTATTGTCTGACTTTTAATTATTATTTATTAAAAATTTTCATCTTATCTTTTCTCTTATCGATTATTATAACAATTATATTCTATTTTAGTTATCTATCAATTTTTATTTCCCAGTGAAAACCAATGTTATTTTGAAAGTAATTTAAAATGTAGTATTATTCATGTAATTGAATTCTCCATGCTAAAAATAAATTTTTATTCCTTTAAATTTATTAACAATGTTTTCTATTATGATGACGATGTCTCATTTATTTATCTACTTGTATTCAAATATTATGTACCACTAATCGATGAATTAAATATATTCAATATTACTATTTTATATTAAATTTTAACAAAGGTATTATCTTATTGAAAACATGTATTACTTTATAGAATGTTAAGAACCAACCTGGGTACCATGGTAACCCAAAAACTGAGATGACCCTAACATAGACCGAATGGCATTTCTGATCCCCGCTAGTCAGTGAATAGAACTTGAAATAACACAACATATAGGTGGGAATGATTTTTCCACCAACAATATAGAAGAAAAGAAAAAAAAATATGTATAACAAAAGAAACTTTATTGGGAGTAATATAATTGAATTATATGAGGTATAAACCAGCCCAAAGCACTATAAATAAAGTAATTAAATGGGAAAATATCTTCATGGTCCCTAAGGAAACAACTCACTAAGTACAAAGATAAAAAATGAGATCCACCTCCAAGACATCCCTTCCCTTTGCTCGAAACTGGAAGAAGAAATTCTACAAACACCTGAAGGAAAAAGTATTGTATGAGCCTAAGCCCCATAAGATACCACCAATGATTCAATAATAGATGCCAAATATAGATTATCCAAATAATTTTTTTTATTTTCAAAATAAATAGGTTTTAAAATTCAAAAGGATATTTAAAAAAAAGCTATACATTTTTAAAATGAGGGAAAAATAATTTATGAAATCGATTTACAAATGATGAAATATTTTTAAAATAATGGATAAAATAAATGAGTTTATGTAAATTCAGTAGGCATGTAAATAAGTTCAAAATAATTGGAAGAAATTTATATCTAAAATATAAATAAAAATAATTAAACATTTTCATCTTCCAAATAGGTACAATAATATTTATGGATATAGGACTCCACACTCTCTATGTGATCACAACAATATGTGTACACATATGTCCTCTAAAAACCAGTCATAGAGGACTCATCACAATCGCCTAATGGATGTGATTGACTACACATATGTTTTATAAAATTATAGTAACCATAGAGTGTGTTTAAATAACACATAATCTACCTATGTCTTCAACTTTCTCTTATACAATCAATGATGAGAAATTTATTTTAAGACTTCTTAAAATAAAATTAAATCTTATACTTCCATTTACATGCCTATTTTCCATTTAAAACCGTTACAAGTTTTAATAAAAAACATACCTTTTTAACAATATAATTCCATTGGGTTATTATCAAAACATTTTAATCCATTTTCACAAGTTTGAAATCCATTCAATACCAATTTCATCATTTCACAATTACCTTACAAAATTAAATTCATTAATTTAATTAAAATAATTTTCATTAATTCATAATATAAATTAAACAATTTTAATTTAAAAATTTCCATAAACACACCTCAATTTAATGGAATTGGGTTTTTTCCAAATCTCATGCCAAAACCATTTCAAATAGATCAATTCACTAGAATCAGATTTTATTATAACAATTAAAGTAGTGTTTAAGATACTTAATTTGAATAACCTATTGAAATAAATCATGCAATACTATGTTAATAAATTTGGATAATAAAGAGAGAACCATCTACCTCAAGGTTATCATTATCAGTGATAATGATAAACCACCATGTGTGGTTCAATACACCTCATCACGACCCTATTATCATAAGTCACAACACGAAATTTCTAGATGTTCATTAGGGGATCATAGAACCAAAACCAGTTATTTTATTTCAAAATGAAATAATACAACGCATACGATGATAGTTTATCTCTCCTGAATAATTTTATGCAATTATCCATTGAAAATATTTTAATAATTATCTTTTGATAAATTAATTAATTATTTTCTTGTTTTTATAATAAATTATCAGAATCATCTTGTGATAATTAATTATAATTATCCTTTAGTATCCTTTAATAAATTATCACTTGATAATTTTAATAATTTTCCTTTGATAATTCAATAATATTTCTATCTAGTAATTCAATAAACTATCTGTCGATAAAATCAGGTATTTATCATTAGATTATATTTATTTAATAAATAATATTTTGTTAAATTATTAAAATTGTCTTTTAATAATTTTTCACTACTATGATATGATAAATTGTATAAACTTATATTCTATAATCTCAAAAAATTATATTTTGATAATTATTAATAGAATTTACTTATATTATTTTGGTTCTATCAATTGATAAATCAATTTTTGATAACTAACATTTAATAATTTGGATAAATATCATTCGATAATTTTTTAAGAATTATCCTTAGTAAATATATATTTTATAATATATTTTAAATTAGACCATTTTTTATTTATTTAAGAGTTTCAGAAATAATGATATATGTTTATTAAAATATATAAATTAAATAAAACCAATGTGAAAATCACCTGGTGCACAATAAGAGGAACCACCACCAGTGCCCGGCAGAAGGAGGAAGCACCGGTTGGATTTGATGATTAGAAATTGACTAAAGTGCATAGGGAATATCCGCAGTCTACCGGACTCATCTAGAATGAACAACACCAAGGAACCGAATGAGTTGGGGTATTTCAAAACCATATAGCCATATAACCATCCACCATTTTGTAATGAATAATTAAATCCATTATTGAACTCAAAATTGAATGATGAGTCTTTGATTCATCCATTTAAGGTGTTATTAATTTTTAAACGTACCGAAACTGTGGTTTTCTATGCTTCCAGATCGATGAGGCTTTAAAAATTTGAGGGTTTCACACATAAAAGTGAGGATGAATAGTAACTTATGAAATAATGAATTAAATTAATAATAAAGTGAAAATAATAAAGTTATTTTCTTAATATAGGTATTAAATAACATAAAACTTATAAGCGACATGACTAAATTCTCTTTACGTATAAAATTTATACACCACCTAGGGTAAATCGCCTATTCCAGAACAAATGGCAGTCTCAAAATTTTCATACAACGCACTGTGTAAGAGAAATTAATTATTTATGAATTAAATAATGGAATAAATAATTAATTAAAATAAAAATTGTTATTTTTATGTGCGATGCGTCTAAAAGACCAATGTTTACAAATGTTATACCACGTAAAAAGAAAAACCATCATTTCAGACACATTAGTGGTATCGAGATTACCATAAGATGCACTGTTTGGTAGATATTTAATTATTTTTAATAAAACAATATATTAAATTTTATTTAATAACTTTATATCATTAGAGAGACATCCAAATGTCTAGATCTTTCGAATGTTATACCCCTCCTAGGCTAAAAACCATATTCCATACAGAACAACTGTCTCTGATTTCTCATACGATGCACTATCTTGGAGTTATTCAATTATTTTGAATAAAGAGTGTGTGATTAATATATTATATTTAATTTTTTATTCAGTAATTACTAAGACTCTATAGGACTTAGAATATCACACAAACTCAGGGTCGAACTCCAAAAATATTTAATTGAAAATTCCAAGATGTTAACTAGCATTTGAGGTCTTTAATACATTTATCCAAACTTTGTGGATAAATAATTTTTTCCCACTTAAGATATTAAAAATTTTACACAATAGGGTGTAGTAATACTTAAAAAAATAATGGGATATTACATAGTATCTGGTAAATGATTATGAAAGTACTAAATAATTATAATGTTTTTTCACAAATATAAACAAACAATTTTTTGAAGAAAATTATAATTTGAATAATAAAGTGAATTTATTAAAAATTGGGTGATTATTTATTAATCATTTATCAATATATTTATATCTATTAGAATATTTAAATATATTTCAGAAAATTGTTAATCCTATCCATACCCACCAATTTGATGGCTACTTTATAATTATTGTATTTAAATAATTTTTTTCATGGTTTGTTTAGGCTTGGTGTTGTGTATCTTGTATTATAAAAAAAATTAAATTTTATTGAAAAATTATTTTGTAAAATATCAATGTGTTACTTTCTACCCATTTAATAAATTTCATACTCGCAATTTTAACTTGTTCTCGGTAATCAGTGGTTTGATATTTGGAAATTTTATTCTTGAAAACCCACATTGTCAAAAGGGTTTATAAAACTACTTATTGAAAAGTGGGAAAGGAATGTAAAAAGAAGATAAAAAATAGATTTCAAAATAGGAGAACATAAGTGGTAAGTGAAAATATGGACATAGAAGAGAAAATTTAGAAGAGAAATTTTATTCCCAAGTACTAATATATAGTGATAGAGAACATGGTTAGGAGAGAGTTATCAACCATGAAACCATGAATCACTAAGTGGTTAAAATTCCATCAATTCAATAGTTGTGAAGGTTGTATGAACACCATTTTTTTCTTATAAAACATTTCGTAGAGTTGATGAATTCAATTACTATGTATATTAATAAAATTTCAAAAATATAATTAATTACCAAGTTTAATACCACCTTTTAATAAATTTACACCACATACTTACCGTTTCTCCAAATGATGAGTATTAGAGATGAATAATTTCATTCTAGAAACAATAAAATCAACTTCAAATTGATATATTAATTATTTCAAGGTATTAATCCTATATTTATACATTATCCAAAATAATTTTTTTTTCATGATATATGTATCAAAATTAACAAACCATTCAATGAAGAAATACAAAATTAATCTCAAAATCCTTAAATACCTCAAAAAACACAAAATTAATGAATTTTTTAATCTCAAAAGATATTTCAAACCCTTCTTATTACATCATCAAAAAAATTAATTTCATTATTCTCAAATAATCTTTCATGTTAAATACCTTGTTAAACCTATGGTTTAAATATACCTCAACCCATTAAAAATTCTCCAAAATACCATTAATCACCCTGATAAATCACTTTATAATCATTTAGTGTAATGGAATTAATGAAAATATCATAAATAAAACATAGAAACTAACCTAAAAGGTAATTCGTAACATTTACATAAATATACATGAAAATATTACCTTGATAATGAATTACATTTCAAACATCAATATTATCTATATCACACAATCTAGTAGACCTTATTTAATATAACATAAAATTATATACGAACCCCAAATGTTTATTTATAAAACAGTATAGCATTCTTCTAAATACCTAGAAATATTTTCAGATCACTTTTAAATCCCATCACATAAAACATTAGTAATGGGGAATTTATGCCTTTGAACTTATGATCAAACTTAAATGTATAAACCCATGATGCTATCCATAACTTTTTTAATAACATCACATTAAAACATATATACATTCAAAAAAAATTACACAGTCCTTATTACTCAAATAAGTTCAAAAACTATTGAATATATTCTATCAATTAAAATATGAAATAGAAATTATAAAGATGACCTGAATATATTTTTCATAAATTAATATATTTCATTTCCATCTATATTATCCAACCAATTTCAATAATCTCTTTATCCCAAAAAACATATTATTTGAAATTCTATTTCAGAATAATCCATAGATGTTTTATGATCCTTATTTTCAAAATATCATTGATATAAAACTTTAAAAACATAATTATTTAATAATAATACATAAATACTCAAATCCTTCCACTCGATAGGTTATTCCTTTTCCTGGTAGTTAATATTTAACAGAAAGCATTAAATCAGACAATTCCTAGGTTTAAAATATATAATATATACAATTACTTAGTAATTCATTGCTCAATGCCCTTTATTTCAACATAAAAAATATCTTACCATCTATTTGAGATATTATTTGATGTTATTATTCCCACATTCTTTAGAAGATGGAATTTCAACTTTCTTACTTCAATTATTTATAACAGTTGAACTTCCATAAAATTCATTTTTCATAATATTTGACTTTCTTAGAAACTCAACAATTTATATGTAATTTAATCATACATCATGAAAGAATATTTGGAATAAACAAAATGTTTCATATTACCTATCCCATTTTATTTGGTTTCTATTGTATACAATCATTCAATTTTCTATCAGGATTAATAGGAATCCTCCTGGTTCTATCCATTGAGTAGTTCCAAAAAATTCATTGTGTGAGAAATAATAGGCATAATTAAGAATCATGAAAAAAAATTTATAGTATGGATAAATTATGAACCAAACACTTCAATCTATGCAACCATAATATTAACCTTGTTTATCCATAGAAATTTTAAAATGGGATGATATCATATAGATAAACATACACATAGGTTTCTCACTAATTTTTTATCATCCTAGTTTCGAAATGTTAACTAACCCTTGATCTGGTACCGAAAATAAAAACCCATACATTTTGTACATTGATTTTATATCTTAGTAGTTGAATATTCATACCATAAAATAAATATCAATGTTATAATCATATAAGTACAGTTCCTTTGCAAACATGGACATACAAATAATATGTTCATAAAAGATTTAATTCACCTCCCACTATGTTCTTTATAAATATCACCATTTTTAAAAAAATAATTCATAAATCATCTCTTCATAACATGGAGAAATTATCAAATGAATCGGTGATCTCATAGTCTTAGTAGGGGAAAAAAGGGTGATATCAATGATAACATAAGAAAAAACGGAGTATAAGGGTTGGATAACATGATATTGACCTTTGAAATCCATAACCTATATATCATAGATAATAATCTTGACTCCTAACGCAAATCCTAGAAGTTCATAATAAATGTATCATAAAGTAATGAAATAGTATGAGTCATGAGATCATAACATTGTAATAAGGAATGGAATTATAAAATACAAATAATCTTATAACTTCTATATATGTATAAATAGAAACATGTTAACTCAATAATTTAAGAGAAATATGTAAAAAAGGTATATGCATATACTTATAACTTGTTCTTATGACTTTTGAATATTTATAAATTGAAATAAGTTCACTCAATAGACCTATAGTCATGAAACTCGGTATATTCATGATCTTATAGACATAAATGTCAGGTTTATATATAAACTTATGGAATTGTAAACCATGACCATGCATAATGTTAAGGATATAAAATATATGTACATGAAATAACTTGTGGACATCAAAACTAGGTAAAAACATAAACTTTTTTACCTAATGAGTTATCCATATTTACTTAATACTTTGAATGAGAGATATAGGTCCCACCCATCACATAATTAGAACCAAAAATATGTGTAAGACAATATCATAATGCCTATTTCATTTTAGAAACCATAAAAATAAATAGGTTTCATAAGCATTTCATCATATTATAATGCACAAAAAATGGGTTTCATAAACGTGACATCATTTCATCATAATATAACCCATTGAAAAAGAACACAGTTTTTAAATATCTTATCATCATAGATATAAATGATCCTAAGAAATAATAATGATGGAATAATTGGGTAATAACAATTAAAAATATTAAGTAACATAAAAGGGTTCCATATTATATTGAAAATGAGCTTCATAGATAACTTGGAAAAGTTCTTGAGGAAAATAACCTATTCCCATTGAAATAAATTTTCTAAAACATAAAAATATCTCACATATTAAAGAAAAAAATTAATTAAAAATAACTTGGAAATATTTAATGGAATCTTTAAACAATTGATCAGTTACAATGGTTGTAAATGTTTTTTCATGGTGTATACCTTAAAATAAAACATTCCTTTACACCTTTATAGAGAAACTCAAAAAGTAACTTATTATAAAAAGGAAAAGAAGATTGATTTTAAATGATATTTAAAAATTAAAACATTTTTAAAAATGAATTAAAAAAATCACAGGATAAATTTGAAAAAAATTAATAAAATATTTTTAGAAAACCTAGATATAAAAGAAAATGGATTTTTGATCGAAGAGATAAGTAAAGTTGGTTTTCCTGAAAAAACATATTTTCAGTTTGGTTAGTACTTAAGGTGAGTATAATGAATGGAAAATATTTATTATCAATAATTTAATAGAGTAAAATAGAATTCAGGAATTTATTGGGTGATATATAGGATGATTTTATCATCATCATCTTCCTAAAAAACAACCCTGGTAAATAATGAGATTATAACTTAAAACTCACACCACTTTGGTATGTTTTGAATCAAAAGACTCATTAAGGAATTGAAATTACATTGATATTTAAATCCATATAATTTTCATGATAATAATTATAAAATAAATCCATGGTCCATATGTACACCATGTTAATGAAAAAAGTGGTGAATATGGCATGTGCCCCAAAAAAATAAATGTGAGATGACAATCCCTTACCGTGATACTGACTTACTTCAAATGTTCTTTAAGTCACTGTATAATAAATTAAAATTTATTATAAATATATAATAGAATAATTTAAATTATTATATCATATATATTCATTATATATATATATATGATTATAGTTATCCAAAATGGTATAGATAGAAAAATGAATACAACACTAATGGGGACAGTAAGTTATATGTACGCATGAACACTGCTTTCATTTTTGAAGGATAAAAAATGAATGGAAAATAATTATTAAACTTTACAAAATAATTAATATATAATATAAATCATATATATTAATAAAATCTATAATTATTACCACCTATGTAAATTTTAGATGAAAATGAATCACGTCGCTTCGTGGAGGTGGTAGTCCACACGTACACATGAGTGACATTATTGTTTTCCATTAGATTGTACAGTAAGATTTTAGAGAAGCTATTATAATTATATTTTTATAATTATGTAATAATTATCATATATAAACATTAAACACATCTAAATACCAATATAAAAATTCTTGTGATGGAAAATGAATGATATCTCTATGTGGAGATGGTAAGCTGTATGTACATCTGAGTGATACTTTCACTCACATTTGATATCAAAAAAGGTGGATAATGGTGGATTCATTATCATAATAATATTTTCATTTTTTAGTATAATTAATTTATTATTTTATAAATCATATAATATATTTATATGTGGTAAAGTAAGAATTAAAAATAAAGTGATCGGTTAAGGAGATTATATCTCCATTGAAAGAAATCCATTAGATATCCTATTAAGAATACTATGGATGTTGTTTTTAAAAGAATGAAAAATTATATTATTTTGATAATGAAGTTCAGAAGATAATGTTTTAGGGTTTGGTCGATATATAAGTCTCAAGTTGATGTGATGAATAGAAAGGAGGGGTTTCCTTTTATAACGAAGGTGATGAGAACTTCTAAATTTCTTAAAATATTAAATTAATATAAATTAATTTTGATGTCCAAAAGGCTCCAAATTGATAATATTAAAATCTAATATGATGATGAGTTTAAATAATCTCATCTAATATAATTTTTATAAGTTTGGATCACATTTTTTACACTTAATTTCTTTTAACCCTTTTTACAATTACAGTAATATTAAATATTTCTACACATTAAGGGTTAATAATGTTACTATTAAATTAAAATACACTAATAAATGTAACATAGTTGATGTTTCAACCATATCCCAATATTTTTTTTATTAATACAAGATCTTTAAGAATTTTATATTTTTAATAATATATTATTTAATATAAAATATCATTAATGCCATTTTGGACTTTGTTTATTTAAATTGACTTTAAATACATCAATAAAAAGGGTTAATTAAAATTTATTAATGAAAAAATATAAAATACGTTATATATGTCTATAAAACTTTTAGTACATATTAAACCAGTCATATTATATCACATTTAATATTTTTAAAATCATATATTTTATTTTTATATTTATTGAATAAATATCGTATTAGCATTGCACAAGAATTTAAGGTAATTATTTAATTATTAAAAATTAGAAATATTTTTCCACCATGAAAATAGTTTCATTATTCTAAAGAAATATATTTATATTTCTTCATAACTTGATTTATTCTATATGTGAACATGTAATAGATATTTAAAACTAATTATGTGGCACTTTCTGACATTCATTACATTAAATATTATATAGGTAATTTTCATGGAAAAGTGTCAATTAAACAAATATATTTCATGAATAATGAGATAATGTTCGAATTAATTTCATCGGATATGAATTAGGATGAAATATTATTACCTTATAACTCTGTTTTAACCTAGATTAATGTGCATTATCATTTACCGTGGAGATAATTTTTACCACAGTTACTATTCATCATGTAAAAAATATCAATGGGGACTATATACATAATTTGAAACTCCTGATTTCAAATATGGAATAAATTTTAAAAAAATTCAATACTTATATTAGAAATAAATTAATTTTAAAATAAGTGCACAAAATGCGATGAAAACAGATTTTAGAAAATACAATTTTAAGTATAAAAGATGATTTATTATTATCCCATGCATATAAAAAATAATAGATGAATATTAAAATATTTTATTGAATATATAATATATACATATAATTTTAATCACTCACAAAATAATTATTAATTTAATTTTTAAGGTAAAAATACATTTCATGTATAAAAACAGTTTTATTAGAAAAATTTGTTTTAGGTAAAAAATGTTTTTATACGAAATTAAATAAGAAACTTAATTAGAATAAATAATAAATCTAATTATAATTTGAAACCTTTTTATAAAAAAATATAACTTTGTGCAAGCATGAAATGAATATATTATTTTCTATAAAAATCACTGTTTTTTTACTATTCTTTGAATAATCATAATATTCAGAAAAGTAGAAAATTATTCCTTTGTTAATTTTAAAAATATGAAATTAAAAAATAATGCCTTTTTGAAAAATGTAATTTCTTAAAGTTCTAGAAATTAAATATAGTATGTTCTCACAAAATTAAATGAAACCCATTTTTGGAAGAAAACTTTTTTTTTTGTAAAAATTATATCACTTTTCTAAAAATTGAGTGATTATTTACAAAAAAAATCATCAATAAATTTATTTTGAGTAGAAACTTTATATATATTTCATAAATCTGTGAATTTTATTCATACCTGCCAATTTAATGGCTATGTTATAACTGTCATATTAAAATAATAATATTTTATAGGTCTTATAGGCTTGGTGTTGCGTATCTCGTATGCTATTGAACAACATAAATTTAATTTAAAAAATATATTTTTAAAAAATTCAAGGTGCTATAGTCTTAGTTTCTCTGCTTCTCTTATATCATAATCTGTCATGTTCTACCATATTCTGGTATAGCGTGATGGATGTCATGGGGATTAGAATTGTGTATTTTTAATTCTTTATAGAGGTCTCTGCAAGTGTGTTTCATATTATATCCCATTTATCCTTAAAATTATCTTGGTCCTTTTAATTTTAGTGGTACCACTTTCTTCAATTTTGATCCCATTCATGTTTTGTGGATTTTCGTGATGATTTCCCCTCAATGATGATGATGTTATTTTGTCTTGCGATAGAGGCACTTGGTATTTAATCCTCTATAAACAAAATAATGTTTAGGGGAAATGTGTTTTTAGGACAATATATATCCATAAATATGTTTTTCTCTATTCAGATGAAATCAGTTTTCTGGTGAGGTTTAGTGATTTTGGTTCCCCATGGTTTCTCTGGTGGTTTGGTAGGGTTTTCTATTTGGTTTTTTGAGATTTATGAATCCATCAACACTAAGTGATGTTGATAATTAATCAATGATGGACGATGATATGATGGTTGTTTTGTGCAATGAAATTAATGTGGAAGATCTTAGATTCTACTCTAGTAATTAATATTTTTCTATTTTTCCAACTTATTCGGTTTGAATTTTAATTTTTAAGTTTATCGTGTCACTCAGGTAGACCACATAGCTCCAAAGTGGCCTATTGTGAGTATGTAATGCTTTTTGTTTACTAGTTGTGTTTTTTATGGTTCCTAATCAACCTGAAATTATATTATTAGAAAAATGGAAAAATAAAATTTAGATAGTATGATATCTAACGATGGTTCATGAACAACTAGGGATGATGGATCTTGACTAATCCATACAACATATATAAGTTCTTAATTTTAGATCAATGAGATATTCAAATTGATACCCCATGAACATGTGTTGTGCATACCTAACTATATATGAAAACATAATAACTTGATCTTACACTAAAAGAAGGTTCATGACATCATTCTAAGGTTTACTTCTCTAATATTGATTGTAATAGTTCCCATATATTCTCAATTATAACCATATGAAAAATATAATTGATCAATATCATTCACCTTGCACAGATACAAATTTTTAGTAACCATGAACTAATTAACTATTCAAAACTCAGACAAAAGTTCTAGAACCCTAGGAACACAATGAAATCCTCAAGGGTTGGTAACTATCACTGTGGGTCTAGGTGTCCAAATTTGGGAGCAATTTAACATCTATTTTTACAGAATATGGAACTAACTAAAATAGAAAAATATGACATAATGTGTGAATATTTTATAAATATAGATAAAATAAGATCATTCTAAAAATAATAAATTTCTAAATGTACATAATCAAACATTTCCTTATAACAACCCACATATGAAAATAAAAACAATCACACAATATATTGAGAATATGTAATAGAGTATACGTTTCATCAGGATCCCCTATCTCCCACTCCAATATTGAGTGGAACATGACCTGTACTCATAATTACCATTAATAAAAGAAAAAATGCATTCTAGTTTCTATTAATACCTATGGGTTCTTGTAAACATTACTATCAAGCTGCATGTCCATGAAAGTGCATATTATTGGTGTGTGAATAACATAATTAGTAGGAAACCACTAATATTCCCACAAATATGAAATATTCTTATGTAAATTCTCCAGATCAATCTTCTCATTTACATAAGAAAATTAATATATTATAAGACATAATTGATTATCAATTTATAACAATAGTAATTAATGAATAAATTCACATGATATTATACAAAATTATAACACTATATACTAGGGGAATTTAAACCTATAATAAGTTCTTTAATCTTAAACTCATCATTAGAGATGATCATGATAATATAATCCTGAAACTATTTCAAAATATTGAGAATAAATCAGTTTGGATGAAATAACAATCCATAAAGGGGATAAGGGAGCATGTTTACTCTATTTAGGCTGATCTTGTAGCCTGTGCATTTATGAATAGTGGAGTGGGTATAATATATTTAGGGAAACATGAGAAAATCCAATGGAGTCTTATTCAATATGGTAAGATTGTTGCGAGTCCAACCAATATGTTATATTGAAACAATACCAAATGGGTGACTAATTACAATTTATATTAAAGAAACATAAATATATGGTTTAGTTAGTAATCTTTTTACATAAATAATTGATATATACCTTTCAATTAAAAACATGAAATAAAAAATATCAAAGCATAATCCATTCTTAAAACACACAACTAGTTATATAGAGCCACACAATCAGTAAAAGAAGTATAAATAATTCCATACATATTAAATAATAATTTATGCTCATATATAAATTCCATTATAATGAATTTAATGATCAATATAGGAAAAGATATCCATTCATACATATGATACTCTAGGTATCATATCAATAGAACATATTCCTAAGTCATGCTTGATTTTCAACATCATACGGTTATTATATAAGTAAAATGAAATGAATTCCATAGAGTTATATAACAATTATAAAATAATGCGAAAAAATATTATTTGACATCATTTTATATATTTCTAGAGGAGTATCATCCTTACATGAAGTCACTAAAAAAATAATAGATAAATGTTCATTAACATCCTAGCGAAATGAGTCATTACTCATACATGGGTAGTAACCATGGTGCATGAGGAGATTTCTAAATGATATACCAAGTGAAGTGTTGGTCAAATCGTACCCACACACACACCATAAGAATCCTAGTTTTAAAATTTATTGATGTTTATAATAATTTTAATTTTTTTTAAAATTGTTCTCCCACAAAAAATAAACTATTCATAATTGGAATTCACTTTTAAATTCATTACCAATTGATTTAAAAGGATATCAAAGATTTACATTAAAATGTATATGTTTTGATAAATAACATTAAACCTTTCTTAGAGTAAACATTATTTTATGAAATTAAATTTTATAAATAGGTTTTTTCAATGTGATACCCCATAGGTCACAAATATGTCACATTTTGAGCTTCGTTCATATCCTTTGAGGTTTTAAAGTCATTAAGATGTTTGGTGTTAAATTTTTTGAGATTTATATAAAACATTCCAAGCACAGAGTCTGAAAATTATTATGAGTAACCATGTGATAACTGTGCAAAATGAATTGCTTGGTTCTAATAAGGATGTTCATGGTTTAAGAACAGTTTGTCTAACCTTGCGAGTCACAAAACAGACCATTCAGGGGAATAGGTTTTAGTATTGTGGATGTTACATCGATTTAGCATTATTTTTCTAACTATACATCCATCCCTAGAAACCATGAAATTTGATTTTATGAGGGGAAGTTCCTACTACAAAGTTATTTAAAATTTTTTGTAACTATGTTTTCTAATCGTGCACCACATATGGGACTCTTAAAATTGGAAATTTACCCAAAATCCTATAGTCATTATAGAGTCTTATCATCACTTAATCACTCTTAATCGTGAATTAAACTCTATTTGAGTGTCTTGAAGGTCCTCTATTTATATATTATAGGATTTCTCTTCGTTCTTAGTGCATCTATTCCAGGTATGTTTCATTTTTTATTTGATCTATTCCACTCTTTCTAGACATCTCTTTGATCTCTATTACCATTTTTTTCACCCTATATGGGCTATTGTTGTTAGAATGAGATGATTTGATGAGGAATTGATGATATTTCTTATGGATATTGGATTATGATGACTATATTTACTCACATATAATATCTATTCATGAATGTGATTAGATTTCATCCGTTGATGAGGTATGTTACTCTATTAAATGGTTATATCACATGAATTACTTTAAATTATTTTAAATTAAATTGGTTTGGTTATGTTACTGGTTTATTTTTAATCAATGAATATTTTTTTTATAAATGTTCGTCTTGGGTGTTATAGAATTGGTTTCAAGGGTTTTTTTCTTCTAAAAAATATTCATTCACTTCTTATGTTTGATGAAATGCCTTAATGTGATTTTGAATTAAAAATGGATTTTTAAGAATGGGAGAAGTGATTATTTTATTCAAGAAATTATTTATAAAACATTTATCTTGGTTTGTTTAAATGTTTTTAAAATAATTTTATGTTAGGAACCTTGAGTGCATCAGGTTATGGAAATATGGTAACATCGGTGAGTGTGAAACCATTAGGTATTATTCCTATGATATCAATACACAAAAGTAGGGCCTGATATTTGTAGGATTCATTATATTATTTACTTAGTTTTCTTTCACATAACCAATTATATATTCCCATTGACAAGATTCTAATTTGTACTTGGTTTATTAAATGATGGTGATATTTTATTTTTAATTGCTGACATACTTATCTTTTGAGATATGGTTGATTTTGATCACTTCCCATTTTTTATGTAACACAATGACCCCAGAATCCAAGAGCCAGTGCATTATTTTAATACATTGGCATGATTACAAGGAATCAAGTCCCATATGACCAATTAGCTTAGTAGTCTTGGAAAAAAGATACATACATAAGTTCAACATTACAACTTGAAAATAAAAACAACACTAAATTATTTTATTAGAAACATACAAGCTTCCTAGAATATTCTTGCAAGTCACTCATGACTAACTTCTTCATATCCTGGGAAAATGAATCACAAGAAAGGGGTGAGCTCGAATTCTTAGTAAGAGTAAGAAATACAACAGAAGATAACATAAACATTGGGCATGGTCAATAATTGAAAACACATGCCTTTACAAATAATTAATATGAAAACTTTATGGAAGGAATATGAGATGAGTAAATAATACCATAATGAAACATAGTCATGGGTATTCTAATAGTAGAATAAACACATGAAATATCAATATCTAATCTCATAATTATGGAATGGACAATGTCGGACATCATAACCACGTAGTAAAGGCCTGGTACCAAGACTACAAATAAGATTTTGTCAAGACCTTGTGCCAAGACACTAGTTTGTCTCATGAGACCAATCGATGCATTGAGAATCTATTGTAGGCTACACCCTTCACTTACTAAGTCCAATTGATTCCTTATATGAAAAGGTTGAAACATAATCTGATCATTCGTATTAAAACTCGAATACGAAATGTCAATATTTTGTCCATAAACCATGAATGGTATAAAAATAGCACATCCACAGTCAAACATAACTCATTCAAAAAAATATGGAAGATTTTATTATAATAGATCAACCTCAATAGAGAATAATGATGGATATTGACATAAATGAAGATAATCATCAAAAATATTTGAGAGAAATATCCCCCTTTTTCATGAAATCATTTAAAAGTCTCACTCTTTATCAAGAAGCTGTTTAAAATAGATTTTTGAGTAAAAGTATCCCGTAAAAATCGGAAACCTTTAAGAAGAATTTTAATTTGAAAACATTAATTTAAATTTAAATAAATCCTTAAAACTATTTTAAAAACATGGACATTAATGAGAACAATTTAGAATAATAAATCTTTAAATCATTTAAAATGATATTTTAGTTAGAGTTCTTAACCAAAAGAGAAACACTTAAATACAAATAATTGAGGTAATAAAAACATTATAATGTCATGAAAATAACTATATTCATTATATTCTTTGTCAAAGTAAATTATATACACCATATAAAAGTGAATTGGTGTATAACAACAAAGAAGACTCAATAGAATGTAAATTGAGATGAAATCTCTTATAAAGACCGTATCCTTAGGTTAAGGATAAATCAACGTCATAATTATGTGTGAAAAATATAAATACACTAAATATGATTGGATATTCAGTGTAAATCAATAATAGTATGTTCACACATATTCTTGAAGAATCCACACCAATGAATTGGATGTTTAACTCAATAAAATTTGATTGAGTTAAAATTACTCTTATCAAGTTCATATCGATGAATTAAGAATTCATCAATGGAGTGATTATGTGTATCAGAAGTATATCCACAGAATGGGGAGAGGAAATTTCTACATAAATAATAAATAGTGATTCCACACATAATCATGGAGTAAAATAATCAATAAAGTATGCATAAAGCCCAATGAGTATAAATTGAAAATTGAAATTCTCTTACTGATTTGGTAGCTTAAAAAAATACACCCCATGAAACAAGTATCGTACATTGAAGATGTAAATACCCATAAATTAAATTATATTCAAAAAAGAATAAAATCATTGTCAGTACATACTCCACAAAAAGGAAATAGTGGCCAATATACCATGAATCTCACGAGAATAAAAGTGAGATGAAAAACCAGGACTTCGTTGTAATCAATCGAGTCATATGAACAAAAGTTAATAACCACCAAATTAATAATAAAATACCATGAATATAAATAGAATCCTGATAATATATATCAAATGTTAGTACACAATACACCACATGTAATAAATAAGTGGTGAATAATGGAAATCTCACAGAATTAAAAGTGAGATAAGAAACCCCTCACCCAAAGTCCGAATTGTCTTCTATGTTCCTTATTATTCATGAATAATAAACTTAAGTTAATTTATCCCTGATTAAGATCATTTTTAATGTTTATTATTCCGTTTATATCATTTATTACCTTGCTATAACAATTATTAAATTATTTTAGTTCATATTTGATATTTTATTGATGTTCAGAAAATGAGTAAAAAATGAACTTGTTATAATTATAATTTTTCCATGTGGTCAAAAGACCATTATCTACAGAATGATATAAATGATTTAGATATAATATATATATTATATATCCAGTATATATATGAATTTATAATAGTACATAACATTTGGAGATAAGAAATGAAATGAACTGTTCATGGAGACGGTAAGCCGTACATACTCATGAACACTACTTTCATTTCTATTTTGTATTTTAATGGATTAAAACCTAATTATACATAGTTATATTATAACTCCAATATAATATCATATATAATATCATTAAATCCATACTTTTTACGTCCCACACAAGTCATTAACGAGTCATATCACTTTGAGGGGGCGGTAGTCCGCACTTCCTAAAATGAAATTATCGCGTTTTACCCATAATGGAAACCATAAAAGAATGATATAAATGAAAAATACAGAAGCAAAAAAGAAAACATAAAAATAATATACATCATATATAAATATAGTTCCATCTTAATGGCCACCATGAGAGGCGGTAGGAGATAATCGAACCATCATCATTTCGTGATGCGTTGGTTTTCCAACCATAGAAACAATATGTTCTTCTTCCATTAGATGAAGGTTTGTGTATGTTTAGTTAGAATAATTATAATAAAAAAATTCTAGTATATTTAGGATACTAGTATTTTTATAATATAAAGTAATAAAAAGAGTTTATGGGGGTTGGAGAAGTAAAATAAAACAAAATAAAAAAAAAGAATTTAAGAGAAACTGTTACATTTAATTTGGGAAACATCCTTTGGTTTTAACTAAAATAACTTATTGAAGTGACTTATTCCTATGTTAAGGCTTATAGGTGTAATATATAGATTTTTAGAGCTTATTTGGGTAGGGTTTGGGTGAGACAAGGGGCTTGATTGGTGTGTGGAATCTGTTAAAAGTTGTGTCCTTTTATAAGGGGAGGAGGGGCTCTTTAGGAAAGTGTGAAAATATTATTTTATTATATAGTGATATTTAGTTTCTAAAGGTACAAATATAATTATAGTCGAAGATAAGATTACTCATGGTCGAAATAAAATAATCCAATAAGAATTGAAAAAGTTTTGGATATTGTTTTAATATTAATAATATTGTTTATTTAAAATTTTTATTAATGATGTAAATACTACATCATTATTGTTTCATAGATAATTTAATTTTTTGGATTTATAAAAATCATAAAAAAATATCATCATGTCAGAAATATATTTATCTTACCAATTAATATTTATAGTCGGAAATATGACTTATATAACCCCTTGTAAAAACTGATATACTAAAAGTTATTTGTTAATGTCTTTTTTTTCTTTACTTTTAGTAAATTAAAATAATGTTTTATTGTCACTTTTAAGTGGCTCCTTGGGGTCCTCAAATTGACCCAAAGAATCCCATGGTCGGCCATGACTCATCCAATAAGGTTAGAAAAAGTGTTAATGTAATTTTGTATTATTATATTATTCTTTTTACCTTGAATTACCATATTCACATTTAACCGCGGTAAACAAAAGTCAAATGTTACTATTAACCAAAAATTATTTTCATCTTATTGAACAACATTTTATTTACTAATAAAAACCTTGTATGTTATATTTTCGAAATTCAATTCATAGAAGTAGTAAAATTTCATTTAAATGAAAAATTCAATTTTTTAACTACTACAAAGTGGTTGTACTATTAATAAAAAATTGATGTTTTTCAAAAAAATACCAAAAATTCAGCCTAAGATAAATTTGATATTCTGAATTCAAAAATGATATCTATTTTTCCTAATTGAAAACATATAAGTTGGAATAATTAATTTAAAATTATTTTCCATTATCAAAACAAATAGAGTGTTTTTAAGAAACAATAACTATCAAAAGATTGACACTTGTTTAGGTATAATTTCAAAGTGAAATTAATTACAATGACCAAAATTGGATAAAATGGAAAAAATATAATATAATAACACTTAAAAACCATTTTAAAATATAATATATCCTTATAAATATAGTATATTAAATGATTATTTTGAATTAAAATACAGCGTTTCTCACTATTCATAAAAAAATGAATATTATTAGAAAAATACTAGAATTTCATCCAAATTAAATTTTTATGTATTGATTCTAAAGAAGTATTTTATTTTTTCAAATTTAATATGTAAAAGGGTCAAATATTAGACTTAGAAAGGGTTCACCATTGAAATGTGGTAAAATTGAATTTTTATGAAAAAAACATTTTTTAACTGAAAAATTGATTTTGTTCTTATAATATGTCTACGAAACACATAATACATAAATTAAAATTATATGGAGTAAATAAAATTCAAAATATAGTTAATACAATTATTAACTAATTTTTAACGACAAGTTTGGTAAGTCGTGGTGCGCTCGAACTCGGTGTTGCATTTAGCACAAGCTATTGAATTTAAAGAATATAACATACTATGAAATATTGGGGTGTTACATTCTTCCCCCCTTTTAGAAATTTCATCCTTAGAATTTTTAAAATTTGGCTTGGGAATTTCATTGAAAGTCCCACATCGGAAAAAGAGTCAATAAAACTACCACTTTAAAAGAAATAAAGAGATGTACAATGGTCACCCGAGATAAACCATATTAGGATTCCATGTAGGAAAACATGGATATGAAAGATAAAATAAGTTTTAAGTTCTGATGGAGAGGGATAGAAAACATTATCCGGATAAATTTAACATAAATAAAATCACAAACTTATGATGGGATAAACGATCATTAGTTTCCCAGTAGGAAATGTAAATTGACAATGTTTTTTATTTTTTTAAGTTCCATTTTCATAAATTTGAGTAGTTTATGAGATTTAATAAGAACATAAAGATATATACCTACTTGTTATGTATATTTTCATTCATTAATAAATTTCTACAACTAACTCATCTTTTTTTTCAAAAGATTAGTTTTCCAGATGACTTGGTCACACTGGAAGAGCTAGAATAAACTTCTAGAGGACCACATGATCTAAAAAGGATAAACTATATATTTACCTTGTCGTTAGATATTAACGAAAACCAAAATTATTAGTAAAAGATCAGATGATCCCCAAAAAGGATAATCTTTTAGAGAAAGAAATACTAATATTAATTTCTAATATTAAACCAATAATACCCCAATGTAAAATAAATACCACTCAATAAAAAATTATACTTAAAATACTAATATATAATCCAAACTAATATTGAAACCCAAAACATAAAAAAATTTGGTTATGTAGTCTTCCACATTAAATTGTTTCTCCAATGACATCGACTACACTTAAAGTCACATACTTAATAGTAATTAACCTAGTCACATATTCTCTATGATAGGTTAATAACTTCCATAGATAACCAAAATCACTATAAATACACAAAAAAAAAACATAGATAAAAATCCACCATTACTCCTCAAAATAAATCCCATAGTATTCTATTTTCCTTAGGCATATAGTGTTTCCAACAAAACAAACATCTTCTAAAATAAAATTTATCACTTAATAACCAAATCATTTTTCTATACTAAGGGTATCCACTTAATAAAACATAAGATCCCAAATAAACTTATTATTGATCAATAAAATAATTTAACTAAAAAGAATCAGTCACACTAACCAGGTACTTCACGTAGTCTAGTGGTAGGTGATAAATCCCAATCACACTGTGGTTATGGGTTCGATTCCTGCAGCTTCATCTGATGCAACGAGTTGTCACATGGTCTACATGTAGTTATTCTTCAAATGCTATATAATTTTTAATATTACCAAAAATGAGATAGATTCCTCAAAGTAACAATAACATAATTTCATCACAAATGTTATCTCATACCTCACATTTTCATCCCAAAATTTAATAACTTGTAATTGTCTCAAACACAATGATCATATAAAACCAAATGGTTATTTATAACTATATTTACAAGAGAAAAGATAATTATTCTTCAAATGTTATTTTCTCATGAGAAATTGAAGGGTTACAAATACAAGAGAAAATTCTTCCAAATAAATCCCATCAACAAAGAGCACTAATAATTTTTAAACATTTATCCACCCATTTATTTCCACATTGCTTCTTCCTTAACCAAGAGGATATCCTATAGAATAGGTAATTCACTTGGGTAATGGCCATGTTCCCTACATTTATGGAAAATGACTGTAAATGGATTCGTGGGACCATTTTTATTTTCTTCCATAGTACTATTCATTTTTCCTCAGAAATTCTATACTTTATTTCCTTCTTTCGCACACATAATGAATTTCATTTTTCCATTAAGACACCTTACTAGGTGTCTCCTTCCACATTTCCTACATGATGGAAAATTATCTTTCTTTTATCCATGGTCTTCACTACTGATGCTATAATCATTCATAACTTTTTTCTTATTTGTTGAGTCTGGGAGTTTTGTTAATATATATGTTGGTGATCATATTTTTGGAAAACAAATTTGACATAAACAAAATATCTTTTATACCTATCAAAATTCCATTTGTTTCTCATTTACACCACCATTACCTCCTTTTACATTATGCTCAATGTTACTATGACTTCCTTGGAATCCAGCCATTGAAAAAACCAGAAATCATTGAGTGAGTAACAATAGTCATACAATCATTTAGGGAATATCAGGACACCTTATTTTCGATTTAAAACACCTTAGGATTAAACAAGGTCATTTATTATCATATTATATTAAAATCCTTCAAATAGGTATGTAACTAAAATTTAAATTATGTTAAGCATATCCCCCAAGAGTGTCGTAACCAAGAGTGAATCAAGGCCCACTGTCATGTCCCAGGATACCCTGGGTCAAGCCCTAATCTCTTTGTCAGAGTTTTCACTCCTAGTTACATCTGTGCCAGAGCCGCCTCTATTAGCTCATATCCAGACTGGGATATATTGATTGGAAAATACACAAAATCTCTACATTTCCAAAATTATAGGAAGTTATTCTATACTAATCCTCAAAGTATATCTTGGGGTATTGTGCTCTAATTAGAGTTTATCTAAATCCAGTTTCTAAGGTTTATACTAAACTTCCTCTGATACCAACTATAATGCCCCGATCCCAGAATCCAAGAGCCGGTGCATTATATTAATTCACTAGCATGATTACAAGGAATAAAGACCCAAAGGACCAATCGGTCTATTAGTCATGGAAACAAGATACATACATAAGATCAAATTTACAACTTGAAAAGAAAAACAACACAAAATTATTCTATTAGAAACAACCAAGATTCCTAGAATATGCCTGCAAGTCAGTCATAACTAACTTCTTCATATACTCAGAAAATGAAACATAAGAAAGGGGTGGGATCAAATGCTCTGTAAGAGTAAGCAATAAATCTGAAGATAACATAAACATTATGAATGGTGAATAATGGAAAACACATTCCTTTAAAAAAAATTAACATGAACAATTTATGGAAGGAAGATGAGCTGAGAAAATAATTCTATAATAAATCATAGTCATGGGTATTCTACTAGTCAAATAACCCCATGAAATTTCAATATCTAATCTCATAATTATAAAATGCATAAAGCTAGACATCATAACCACATAGTCAATGCCTTGTGCCAAGACTACAAATAAGATTTTGTCAAGGCCTTATGCCAAGACACTAGTTTGTATCATGAGACTCACCGATGAATCGAGGTGCTATAGAGGGATCCACCCATAACTTACTAAGTCTAATGCATTCCTCATATGAAAAGAATGAAACATAATTTTGAACATTCATATTAAAACTAGAATACGAAATGTCAATATTTTAACCACAAACCATGAATGGTATAAAAATAGCACATCCACAGTAAAATATTACCCATTCAATACAATATAGAATATTCTATTATATTAGATAAACCTCAATAGAGAATAATGAAGCATATTGACATAGATGAAGATAATCATCAAATCTATTTGAGATAAATATCCCCCTTTTTCTTGAAAACATTTAAAAGTCTCACTATTTATTATATAGTGATATTCGGTTTCTAAAGGTCCAAAAGTAATTAATGACAAATATAAGATGAATCATGGTCGAAATAAAATAATCCAATAAGAATTAGACAGGTTTTTGATATTGTTTTGTTATTAATAATCTTATTTACTTAAATCATTTATTAAAAAGTTAAATACTTCATCATTATTGTGTCATAAATAATTTAATTTATTTATGTCTAAAAATTATAAAAAAAGTCCATAATGTAGGAAATAGTATTATCTATCCAATTAATATTTTTAGTTGAAAATATGACTTATATAACCCCATGTAAAAATTTATATACTAAAAGAAATTTTTTAATGTCATTTTTGACTTTACATTAAGTTAATTAAAATAAAGTGTCATTATCACTCTTAAATGGTTACATGGGGTCCCCAAATTGACCAAAGGATTCCCATGGTTGTCCATGACTCATATAATATGGTTTGGACAAGTTATTAGGTAATTTTGTATTATTATAATATTCTTTCTATCTTCAATTACCCTATTTACCTTTAACCGCGGTAAATTAAAGTCAAAATTTACTATTTAAAAAAATTATTTTCATCTTATTGAACAAAATTTTTCTTATTAACAACAACCATGTATTTCAGATTTTCGAAATTCAATTCACTAATGTGTTAACATTTCATTTAAATGAATAATTCAGTTTTAACTACTATTAAGTGGTTTTATTATTCATCAAAATTGAAGTTTTTCTAAAAAATACCTAAAATTCAGACTAATATATATTTGATATTCTGAATTCAAAAATGATGTCTATTTTACCTAATTCAAAAAATATACTTTTCAATAACTAATTTAAAATTAATTCCCTTTTTCAAAACAAATAGCGTGTTTTTAAGAAATAATAACTATCAAAATATTGACACTTTTTTATGTATAATTTTGAAGTGAAATTAATTCCAATGACCAAAATTGGATTAATGTGTAACAATATAATCTAATAAAACTTCAAAACCAATTGAAAATATAATCTAACCTTATAAATAAATCATATTAAAAGGCATTTTTGATTTAAAGTACAGTATTTCTCACTATTCCTAAAAATTGAATATTTTTAGAAAAATACTAGAATTTCATCCAAAGTAAGTTTTGATGTCCTGATTCTAAATAAGAATCTTATTTTTTCAAATTTAATATGTAAAAGGGTCAAATATTTGATTTAAAATGGGTTCACCATTAAAATGTGGTAAAATTGATTTTTTTTTGAAAAATACAATTTTTATCTGAAAAATTGAATTTGTTCTTATAATATGTCAAAGAAACACATAATAAATAATTTAAAATTATATGGAGTATATAAAATTCAAAATCCAGTTAATAAAATTCATAAAATATTTTGAACGACTAGTTTGGTATGTCATGGGGTGCTCAAACTCAGTGTTGCGTGTAGTACAAGCTATTGAATTTAAATAAAATAACTTACTATGAAACCTTGGGGTGGTGCATTTTATCACTTGTTTTTATACTAATATTCTTATGGATTTGAATATAGACAATTTTACAAAAAACTAAATAATGTTTAATAATTTTTTTAAAATGAAACTTGTTTTTTATCTTTTTTATTTTAAATATAAAACTAGCAGTTGCATGCTGATAGATATTTTACAAATTCATGGTGGTATACTACATGATATTTTCTTCACACACTATATATTTCTTTGGGAATATTTAAATATTCTTGTGAATGCTATGGGTAAATGGTAGGGAATCATGTAGTTTTCCATCTTCTCATGGACGTTATCTCTTTCATAGTGAGATGGGTTTGAGGTAACTATTGGTCATATGGAGACTTGGTTTTGGTCTTGTTTTGTTACTATTATAGGTTTATGATTTTTGTCTTTTCCTTGTGTGTCTAATAGATGTTTAATTGTCTACCTTATAATACCCTATTTGTTTATCTACTTTTATTTACTCATGATACTTGGATTTGTAATTTAATTGTTCATTATCTTGTGGTGGTCCATCTTAAGTGATGTGGTAAAATAATTTCAGCAAGGTTGATCACAGTTTTGAGGTTATTTATGTGGAATCTATTTGGGGTTTGTTTAGATGATGTAGTTATATTCAAATTTTTCTCTCTCTCATTCACTGAATCTTTGTTTTCCTTAAATTCTTTTTTAAAGGGTTTAATATGAAATCTTTATATTAAAATTTTTATATGAGGATTTTCTCTTAATTTAATTGAATATTATATTTTATATTAGATAATACCTCCTCAATGTGGTCTTAAGAATATATGAGAGGAACCTATAAGAAATGTTCCATATGAAAATCCTTCCAATAGGCCCTTCATTAGTGTAAATACTTATCCACACAATTTATAATATTGGTTAGACATGTGATGGATATCAGGGATTAGTGGTGGATCAGGGTTAATAATTTATGAAGAAAAATGCACCTATAATATGTAATGATATGGGAACCTAGGAAACCAAATATTAGATGGAATATTTTGATAGGATCTTCCACTTTTTTAATTCTCTATAAGACTCATGTGGGGTTTTCCACTTATATTTTTGAAGTACCAAGAATAAAATGGTAGGACACCATGATGAAGGATAATTTAGATGATAATCTTACCAATTTTTTTTAAAAAGGTATTCATTCAATACATTTATCCTAGAACATTACTAGTATCAATGAATCATGAGTTTATAACCATGGAACAAGGGTTATTTAGTTAAGGAATGTTTAAATTCATTCGTTAGGTTGGTTCAATTATCACCCAAACATGAATCTAACAATTGCATTAAATATTATGATTTTAGATGGGTTTGAGGGATCATATATTCAGTTGATTATGATTTTGTCATGCCTACCAAACATTGCAGATGTGGTTGATAAAACAACTATAGAAGAGGAATAAATAGCTAGGAAAATAGGTTTATATAAGTCTTTTATTATAGTGGGAGGTTGGAATGGTATGTACTCAGAAAATGAAGAAGCACAAGCGTGAAAAATTTACATCAGTACATGTTTCAAAGGATTAAAAGTGACATCATCAGGTAGTTTCATATTAGTGTTGGATAACTTGTTATAATAATACTAACTATATGAAAGCACATATGGCATGACATCGTTGTTGAAAATATGATCACATTAAACATTTTTGAGGGAGAACATCCCAAGTTAGTAATGTTAGATCCAGTCTTACCAAAGAAAATCAAGATCATTTAAATGTGGAAAAAGTAATGGATCTCATTCTATTTCCGAGGGGGAGTCTTGCGTAGTGAATAATTCTCAGGGTGTTATTGAGGATAGATATCTATATATATTAAAGTGTTAACCATAGGAATCTAAATCCAAAATACCTACTATGAGAGGTAAAATGTTCATTTCATCATCTATAAACCTATATTTATTTTATACAGGTGTATCTCATTAATTTATATCATATAATATTATTTATTTATTGGGGTTCCACCTAGATATTATTATTATTTATTTAATAATTATACACCTCTAGAATAATAGAAGGAACAAGGTTTAAAATATATCATGTGTTGGGTGATGATTTCTGACTTTGATGTTTTGTGGGACTTCATTGTACTTAATCTGGATATCTTAAAGCTAATTATTGGCATTGATTGGATGATCATTTATAAGGCACAAATCGATTGTTACCATTATCAATATCAGTTTATTTCTCCCAATGGAATCTCTCATGTCTTTCAAGGTGAGTGGAATTATATATTAAGGAGAGTATACAATATTATTCTTTATGATAGAATGATATCATTCAAGTTATAAGATATGTTTCCTGATTTTACAAGTCAATGTTTTAATAGTCCACTTCTTGTTGGGGTGTGTGCGTAACCTGAGGTCTTTCTTGATGATTTTTTTTGGATCACCACCTCAAAGTGAGGCTCAGTTCACTATTGATCAACTCCCTAGGATAAGGCTCATTTCTTTTCCATCATGTCATATAGAACCATTAGAGCTAATGGAGATTTAATTTTAGCTCATGGATCATGAGTCTAAAGGATTTATTCATCTTTGAATGTCACCTTGGGTTTTAGACATTATATTTGTAAATAACATAGTTTAAAGGTGAAAAATTTATGTTGTTTATGAAAATCATTGCTAGAATACTCTTAAGAAAAAAATTCCTTACCTGTGATTGATGATATCCTTGATTAACTCAGAGGATCTAAATATGTTTCTTTGATTAACCTTCTATCGGGGTACCATCAGTTAAGTGCCTGAGAATAGGTTGTCCTTAAGATAGATTTTAGGTGCCGGTATGAGAATTTCAAGTTCCTAGTTATATCATTTATTATTACTAACTCCCTATTTGTATTAACGGAATTTATGAACTGAGTATTTAATCAATTTTTGTAATAGTTCACCATTCTTTTTGGGGATGAGATTTTTCTATTCAGCAAGTTAAAGGAGGAATATATATATCATTTGGATTTCTTTCGTAAAACCTTAAATAAATATCATCTTCAATGAATGATTTTAAAAAATGAATTTTGGATTCGAGAAGTGATGCTTTTATGGCATTGTTATATCTGAGAGGGGAATCTCAGTTGATCCAAAATATAATTGCACTGTGACTTCTTGGGAGGAACTGAAAAATATCGTTGAATTTATTTATTTTTGGGTTTTTTGCATATAACTGGCAGTTTGTTCAGGATTTCTCCATATTTAAATCTTTTATTATAGTTTTTAAAAGTAAGGATGTTTGGTTTAGATGGAATGAAAAATTATAGAGATACATTGAGGAATTTAAGGTATGGTTGACTCATCTCCAGTTCTTATTCTTTTGGAATTGGGTTTAGGCTATGATATTTTGTTGTGATGCCTCATGTATCGATCTAGGGTGTATCTTAATGTAGGTAAAATAGGTTTTGGCCTATTCATCTAATCTATTATTCATCCATGATAATTACTATCCAAACCATGAATTTTATTCAGAATTCATGATGCACTTTCTAACAAATTGGTGCCACTTCTATTTGGGGAGTGATTTATGATATATTCAATTCATGAGAGCCTATATATTTTTACTCAAAGGGATATTAACTTGTGATTGAAAAAATAGGTTTATTATACTTAAAATTTGAATTTTTAAATCCCATAGATTGATGAGTGGTCTGTGATGAGTCTTTTTATTGAGATTAGATTGGGAGTGGGACTGCATAGTGAAATACTATTCATAGATTATGTGAAGGTTTAATCTAATTTGATGATTCGATTCACGCCAAACAGGTAACATTAACCAATTTATATCATTTTATTAAAATATTTAATGTTGGGGAGGCCTTGGGTGACTAGTCTCTATCTCCCATTGGTAAATTAGGTTTTCAAGGAAGGATAGTCATTTTTGTATCTCTAAGGAATGATTTTATGGATAGTGTTCATTAATCTAGTTTGTGCGCACAACTTGGAACACACAATCTGTATCATGATTTGATATGTCATTTTTGGTTATTGGGGATAAAGTGTTCCATTTTAGACTTCCTTACATGATTCCTTACTTTCTAGAAGATTAAGGTCAAGAATAAAAGGCCTGTAATCTTGTTATAACATTTACGCATTCTGATGTGTAAGTAGGATGAGATATATATGGAATTAATTTTTAGTTTACAAAAAATTCCAAGTAGGTAGGATGTGGTTTGGGTGATCATCAACCAAATTACAAAATCGTTATATTTTTTCATATTACGGAGAAAATGAAGGAAGAAGATATCTATAGATTTTATGTTTGAGATCTAATAAATCTCAATGGAGTTCTTACTATAGTAGTTTCTAATCAATATTTTCTATTTGCATTTATATTTTGTAAATTTATTTAAGAGGTGGTGGGTACCCAATTGAAAATAATCTTATCTTATCAAACTTAGATATATGAGATGATTGAATGAGTCATGTATATTATTGATGATATGGTTAAGGCGTTCATTATTGATTTCATTGATTTATTGGGAAAAGTATACCTTTGGTCAAATTTTCCAACAAAAACTATTTTGGAATTTTTTTCAAGTGTTTTTGGGTAACTAATTAAAATTAACCATAACATATCACCATTAGATGGATGGTCAAACCGAATGATCCATTTATAATCTTGAAGATATTATTTTTGTGTGCCTACATGATTATGGGGGTTCATGGAAAAAGTATAAGCCTTTGGTTTTACATTCTTATAAAAATACTTTTCATGATTTGTTTAATATTTTTTCATTTTAAGTGTTTTATGGGAATACATGTTGATATCCTTTATGTTGGGTGGAGTTAGGAGTGTGTTCCTTGGATGGGTCAATTTTTTTTCATGAAATGAAAAAATGTGCAGTTGATCTAAATGATATTATTAATGACATTGATTTTTCCAAAAAACTATGTGAACCATTATCATTTTCCATTGGAGTTTTAGGTTGATGATTGAGTTTTTCTAAGAGTTTCACCTCAGTTTAGATATAGCCTCTTGGTTATATAGGGTATGTTTTCACTAGGTTATGTTGTCCCTTTCGATATTGTTTAATATCTTTTAAAGGTGGATTATCAGTAAGTCTTTTAATTTAGCTTGATGTTGATTCCTGGTATGTTTCATATTTACCAACTAATGAGGTATCAACTAGACCATTCCCTTGTGATTGAATGAGAATATGTTGATCATGAACTTAAATCCTCTATAGTTGAGAAATTGGTTCAGATTATGTGTCATCATGGAAACATGCTACTTGGTATAATGATTACATTGTTTTTTATTCTATGGTTGTAAAGATATGATGGCTATAAGATGTTTGATCAAGAACCATTAATGATGAAGTACTTACATTCCGTTTTTGTGAGTCATGGATCTCTAGTTCTCTCTAGGAAAAAATAATATTCATTATGGGGTGAATTTTGATTTTCTATGTGTCCCACATATTTTTAATTTTGATCTTAGTATATCTGTATTGAGGTTTTAGAGTATTTTTAATGTTTTGGGTTGAATATTTAGGGATTTTGAGAAAAAAGATAAGCGGATGAGCTATGAATGATTAAGAATAACCCTGAGGTAACCATGTAGGAAGACTGTTGGTTCTAGGGGCGGTTTTCATTATATGTCGAGCCATGTGAGTTTTCCGACATACCTTGTGGGTGAATGTGTTTCATCCTCTAGATTTTTAATGTCTCAAGAAAGTTTTTTTAACTATGCCACCATTCTTAGGTAACTATAAAATTTCATTTTTAGGGGGTAGTGGTTAATGGATTTTTTTCCCATTGTTTTCTGAGTAGTGTGGAACAACTTTTATCCCTATATGATATTCTTAAAATTAGAAATTTACACTGATTTTCTCGAGCTTTTTGACGTCCAATACTCTATTAATTGTCTTTATGCTTGAAAAAACCTATCATGGACTCTTTTGGGTGACCTCATTTGATTATACGTGATCTCCCATCATTCTTCGTGGATCTCTTTGAGGTATGTTCTATTTTTGATCTAATATTTTATCTGGTTTCAAAATATATCCTTGATCTCATTTCTCCTTGTTATGTTTCAACCGAAATGAGATTTTAATCTTTTATATAAAGGGTTTCATGGGTAATTTTTGAGGTTTCGTATGGATCTAGTCTTATGATGAACAAATCTTCTTGTTTACAATCTTTATTCCAAAAGGAAACTAGATTTTATCTATTGGTGAGGTAGTTGTCTCTATTAAATAGTTCCATCACATGAATTTATTAAAAGTTCATCAATTTTTTTTTGATTTGGTTCCTGGAATTTATAGATTTCTTATCAAAGAAGATTTATTTTATAGAAGTGTATATTGGGTGGTAAAAAAGGCGATTTTTAAAAGGGTTATATTTTAAAAATCTTATTTATTTACTTCTTATGTTCAATGAAATTCCTCGAGTTGATTTTGATAGAAAAATGGATTTTCAAGAATGGTAGATTTGATGATTTTCTTGTGAAAATGAATTCTAAAAGTGTGATAGTGGTTTATTTAAATACTTTGGAAATATTAGCATATTGGTAACCTTGGGTGCATCCGTTTATAGACATATGAAATTATTATTAGTGTGGAACCACTTGGGGTCATTCTTGTGTTATCAACTTACTATTGTTAGACATGATATTGACATGATTCATGGGATTCTTGGCTTGTTTTTTTATTTCCTAATATGTATTCCCATATATTTGATAACAAATTTTGTTTATTTTATTACATGATGGTATTTTTTCATGTTTAATTTTCCACATTTATATATTTTGAGATATGGGTACTTTTGATTGCTACCATCTTTTTATAACTAATGTTTATAATCATATTGTTGTGGATTTTAATATTTTTTGTTTTTTGTAAAATTAAAGGATGTTTTATGAATTTTTTTTAAATGAAAAGTTTTTATAAAAATGTTTTGTTTTAAATCTAGAACTAGAAGACTCATGGTGATAGTTATTGTAAAGATTCATAGTTGAATCTTATTGCAAGTTTTTCTCTTATATTTGAATTTCAGTATATGTAAATCTAGTTTTGCATGAAAAAATTAAATGTAAGTATTTCATGTAGTTTTCCAGATTATCATGGTTGTTTTCAAAATCCTAGTGATTTGGGTTGGTAGTGACAGTTGGTCACATGGAGGATTGTTTTTGTTCTTATTTTTCTACTCTTTCTAGTTTTCCCTTTATGGATTTACCATGTATGTCTCATGGATGTGTTTTTTTCATTGTAATATATTTCTTTATCTCCATGAAGTTACATATGAACCATATTTTATTTAATTTTGTTGTTCATTGTCTTCTTCGGGTTTCTCGGGTGATGTGTTATGTCGACCAAATTTTTTTTTCTACAGTAAAATAAAATGTATATTTTAAACATTAAAGAATATAAGTGAATGATTTAATTTTAAACCAATGTAAATTAGTTTGGGTTGAAAAACATATTGTAGAAAAAATTATATTTAGACACCACATCATTTACTCCCACTTTATTCAACAAAACCTTCACCTATCCACTAAAGCAACTTTTAACTAAGTTTAAACTTATATAGTGAATTATAACTCGTGGAGGTTAAGCTGATGAAGTGTGTTCTTGAATAATAAATGTAAATGTTATAATAAGGGATTATTATATTTAAAATTAATCAAATCACCATTGTGTATTAACTCACAATACCCAGGAGGATATTCTAATATTCACCATGGGCCTACACGGGCTCATGAGGGATGCTTGATTTTTTACGTGGAAATTAATCTCTCTCGAGTTTATTTTAAATTATAAAATAAGAGGGGTCTACAAAATCCTATGTATCCTAGTGATATAATCTAGAACCCAATTATTTTATATTATAGGTTTCATAATCCAGGAAGAAATTGTAACCCAGAGTGCTATAATATCACATTAATAGTCATAACATGGTTCAAGGTTTCAAATAGTTATTTAGTTATATGTAATTAATTATATAGTTGGAAATTTTCTCAAATTTACATTCTTAGTTAATTCAATAAATAATTGAAATGGAAAAAATTATAGACATCAGGCATGTATATCAGGGATTAATATATTAAAAAAGATATCAATATCAAAAATTTATATGTAATACTAAATCCATTATTAACAAATAGTCAATTTATCATTATATAGATAAAAAATATAATAGGTTTTTATGAAATTTATATAAAAAATTAAAATATGCGTATATTTAAAACACAATAAAAATATGTAACATGGGATCCACTAAAAACCACAAGATTATATATTTAAGAAAAAAAGTAAAATATGATTTTTTAAACTTGTGTGAAGTGAAATATATAGGTTTTGGTAACATTGTAATTATAATAATATTATTGTGATACATTCCTTTGCTATTTAAGGGTTTTTTAGTCCCTGTTAATGGTTGTGGGTTTTAGTGGGTCAATGTTTGGTATATCCTCTTGGTCTCAAGTGATGATGTTGGAAAAATGAAATTTTAGTGTTGTTGATTTCATTTGGATGTAGTGAAAAATATATGAGGATAAATTGAACTAAAATAGAGAATAAAAAATTGAATAACACATAATATTACATGGATCAATAGAGTTCCTATGTCCATGGGAGAAATGGGTCTATTCTATTATTCCTCTAAAGATGAAAATTTGGAAGATCATAGAGGGTTATAAAGAATATTTAATCATTAAAATTCATGGGATTTGATCTTGTTTTATAGATAATAAATTCAATGATGTCAATGGTTGGTTTAAGTGGTCCATATACCCTTGAATGTTCTCCCACCGCCAGCAGCTCATCCAATATTTCTTCTACCAACTAAGGTAAAATCTTCCCATAACCACTTGAAAAAAGGTAATAAAAACAAAGTATAATATTATTTCAATAATAATCTGGAATTATTTCACATAATTGGGAGTTACCCCCACAAATATCCCCCTCATGACCATTTTGGGGTAAATGATAGACTTTTAGTTTCATTGTAGGCTTCCATCTTCTCTTTTGGTAAAACCTTTGTCATTATATAAATCATATTATCAATATTGAGGATTTTATCAACATAAAAAAACATTCATTAAAAACATTATTAAACCAATTATATCCTATTTACCTGGTTTTTCATATTTATAATTAATTGACAGGTTCTTGCTAAGAAGAATATTTCTATAACTATCACAATAGAGAAAGTAATTCTCCACACTCTATTACAGCTCCTATAAAAACATCTCCATCAAAAAAATCTCCTAACATCCTTCAATAAGTATGATATATTATTCTTCTATGGTATAAAAGGTAAAAAAACTTATGAATTATTTATTACCATGAGACTAATACCCCAATAAAGGATATCTGGTTCCCATATATAGATTTCATCATGTCAATATCTCCAATCCTATCAACACCTATGTATCCCTATAAAATAGGTTCAAGATTTAAAAAACATAAAATATTATGGGATTTATATTTTAGATAAATAAATATATATCTAATTAATATACAATTATCCTTTCCTTATTTTTGAATAAACATCTCTAAATTATAACAGTTCAAGCAATTTTGGGTTTAGTGCACACCATGACATATATATGAAAGCCAACTACTCTATGATTGTGAATTTTTTCCATTTCTACTTTCAACTCTTAATTTTAATTCCTAACTTATCGTAATCATCATGTGACTTGCAATTGGAGTACTAATTGGTTTCTCATTTTCCAAGTTGAAACATTCCAGAACCTTTTTAATGTACAATTCTTGAGATATCCAAATCTTATAATTTCTCATGCCATGAGAAATCATTATACCCAGAATTTGAGTAGCATGTCAAAATTTCATCATTCCAAAATAATATTTCAACCCCATATTTCAATTTTCACCCTTGGTTAAAAATCTACTAATATACCAAATATCATTAACATAAAGAAACTATACAATGAATTCACCAAAAAAAATTTATAATGAAATTATATTGATAAAAAACAATTCTATTATACTCAATTTTCTCCATAAATAAGTTTAATTTAATATAATGTTTCATTGCTGTCTATTTTAAAATATACAAACTTTTCTTATGTTCACATACCAGGACTTCATTACAATTAAATTAAAACCCCTATGGTTTCTCAATGTAAATCATCTTATCAAGATCACCATGTATGTATAATAACTTCACATGAAGTGGTTGATAATAAAACTTTAAATTATACAATAATATAAGAAAAAATCTTATAGAATCCAATTTTTAACAAATTAGAAAAAATTTAACGAATACAATACATTTCTCTTGACTAAATCACTTATTCTGGATTTATAATATCACTACAAGCTACCATCTTCTGTAACACCCCGACATTTTATGAAATATCTTCATTCAAATTAATTTAAATTATTTAATATATTATTTTATTTTTAATAAATATTTTTCCTTTCATTACATGAAACGCTATTTTTTTCATGCATTGAACGCAATATCTAGTCCCTTTGATGTCATATAATACACATAAGGCCAAGTCTTACTATAAAACAATATACTATTTATATTATTTATTTAAAATAATAGTTATATCATAGAAATTTGAATGGAATATATCAATATGATAATATAAATTACTAAATCATATTTTACAGATGTTTATAAAATAAATTCATTTGTTACCAATTAATTAGAAATGAAAATAAAACTCAATTGAATATGAAGGATTTGTTTTTATTTTTATCACCTAAATTATGATTTATGTTAACAAATTAAATTAATCACTATTAGTGAAATAAATTAATGAATTTTATATGTTATATATTTCATAAGTTTTCTATAATTTTATCAAATAAGTTTTATTGGGTTAAGATAATGACAATTTCAATTTAAAGCATAAAAAGATATTTATTTTCAAAAGAATTTTTTCCTCATTTTAATGAAGAACCTACTGTAAATGTAAATTTTGGAACTTTTGAATTTTTTATTTTTAAAAATAATCTTATCGTTGAAAGTTCAATTATAAAAATTTACTTTTGTTGAATGTTTTCTAATTTCTGAGATATTTATCATTTTTATGAATAGTGAATGACACTGAATTTCAATCGAACAATTATTTTTTGTATGAATAATATATTGTGTTAAATTATATTAATAATTTTTATTAAATTATAATTATATCAATTTTTTCATTTAAAAAAATTTAGGTCATTGGAAAAAATTTCAAATTTAATTTAGATAAAAAACTTAGTTAACTTTTGTATTTTTTTACTATAAAAACCATATTTGTCGTCCCATTTGTGGTATTAATTCAAAATTAATTTATGGAAATTCTATGAAATACATTTTAAAAAATGTATAAAATAATAATAAGAATAATAATTAATAATCAATAATAATTTCAACTTATTTTTTTACCAAAATTATTAGTTAAATTAATTAAAATAAATTACAGTGATTAAGGAAAAAAAGATTAATTAATGACTATACTTGGAAAACAAGGTGCACAAATGACCCGAAACTTGTTTAATGATTATTAAAATTCCATATTTAGAAAATTAATACTCTAAGGATCTATAATTTTAAATCTTTTTGGATAATTAAATGCGTGGAGCACACAAATCCTTCAATGAATACCTAATGTGTCCTCTCCCCCCACTTATAAAAGGCCTCATATCATCCTCTACTCATAACACCTATAAATAACTTTGTATCATTAAAAGAAATACCAAAATAATCTTCAAAAATACCTACACTAACCCTATATTTCTCAATTTATGTAAAAAAATTAACCAATGAAGCTCGTTTGTGCAAAGCAAAAGGAGTTACCTGGAAAAGAGGTAATATTCTTCAATGTGTATTTACATTTTATTTCTTTCTCAACCCATTAAATTATTCTTATTCCATAATTATATAGTAACATAATTATCCTAAATATACTGAGATATTTTATGTTATGCTTCAACCTACGCTGACACTCACTTCCATAAAATGGGTAATGAAATTTTCATTCATGTATGGTGAACTACCACCTCACGAAATGATGTCATTCATTTTTATTTATAACCTCCCACAAATGGTAATTATTATAGAAACCCAGTTTTTATATGATATATATGATATTTATTTTTTAATGATAATTCTATAATTTTTATATAACACATACCTATATTCATTATATTTTGTAGAAATACAATAACATCATTTCTGGATGTGTGGACTACCGAATCCTCAAAGCATTGTGATGTATTCACACATTACATGGAATGTATAAAGGATGGGATTAATTGAAAATATGTTACATAAATATAATCTATATGATATTATTTAAATAATTTTCATTATGTAAATATAATTTATAATTTTATTTATTACTCTTTCCCACTCTGAAAAAGTGATAATGTTATTCATTGACATGTGGACTACCGCCTCATCAACGCGACATGATTCCTTTTAAATTAATATTATTCTATATAAAAATACATATGATCTAATAATATATTATAAATTATACAATTATAATTCTGGAATGATAAATGTTACGTACGTTATTTCTAAAGTATTATTGGAAAAGGGGAACATTTCTTATGCATATGTACGACCTACCGCCTCCAGGATTGTAATGGTGATTCATTTTTCATAACCCAATTTCATGATTGGTTTTAAAAATTGTAATTTATGTATAAATATGTTAATTAATTCATTATTATTTTTTATTTATTTATATAATGTCTTTATAGACCATAGTTGATCTATAGAAACCTATTTTGAGACATATACCAAATATTGTCAAAACATCCAACTTAATCATTATTGATTAATTAATAGTATATAACTTTTTTAAAAGTTAAATTAAATCAAAAATAAAATTTTAAAATTTTATTAAGAAATTATATATTTAACATAATTTTATTATTTAAGAATGACGAGAAAAATCATAAAAAATAAGACTCAAGGTTGGGGATTTTCTTCAATTTCATTTCATTGAGGAATATTGTATTATTAAGAACATAGATTATTTTATATGGTGCATATAATGAACACGAAAATATTTTATAATTACTATCCTTAAAAATTATGGTGTTTTAAATATACTTTTTATGATAAATATTTAAGTGTATTTATGGTTTCATAGTTACCAAAGCAGTAATTGTTTTTTTCATATTTTTTTCTTTGAGATTACACACTGATATTTTTTTATGTGTCATGTATACATATAATTTAAAAATATATATCCTAAATATCCTTATTATCAGGATATTATAATTTTTCTTTAACATGTTTCCTTCATTGGTCGTACGATTCAAATGTTTCAAGGTGGTATGTTACACTTTAGAATGTTAAATGGTTTTTTTTCATGAATGTTTTTAATGATATTTTAATTGTATTTCCATTCATAAAAATAAAAAACCCTTATTATTTATTATCCTATAATGAGGATATTTTTTCTGGACATATTACTCAGTTATTAATATGGTGGATTATTATTATTTTAAAGAGATTATTATTTAACCTATTTCCTCTCCATGGCTTACTCATGTTTCAAAGAGATTGTTATTTTACCCATTTATTATACAAGGGTTATTCATATTTCAAAGAGATTATTATTTAACCCATTTATTTTCCATGGTTTATACATGTTTCAAATATATTCTTATTTAACCCATTTCATTTCTTTGGGTTAATCATGTTTTGACGTGATTTTTATTTTACCCATTTCCTTTTCATAGGTTACTCATGTTTCAAATAGATTATTATTTAACTCATTTATGTTCAATGGGTTAATTAATTTTGAATGATAATTTTATTTAAACCATTTCTTCTCTATGTTTTAGTTATGTTTCAAAGATAATGTTATTTAACCCATTTATTTTCCACATGTTTCTTTGGTTTCAAAGAGTTTTTTTATTTAACCAACTTATTTTATATGGGTTAATGTTGTTTTAATGTGATTGTATTGAAAATATTTGTTTTTCATAGGTTAATAATGTTTCAAATAGACTGTTATGGAACACATTTATTTTACAGAGTTTAACCATTTCTCAAATATATGGTTGTGGAACCTATTTTCTTTTAATGGTTTAATCATTTTTTGAAATAAATAATGGTTATTTCAATTAATTTGTATGAATTATATATGTATATGGTTCTTTTACATTAGAAATTTTGGGTGTAATCAGATAGTTTTGGGTAATCCCATTATAGATTATATGATGGGTGTATCCAGATAGCGCTCTGATTTATTGGATACTCTGAAGATGGAAGTCTTCTATATTGGTTATTTCATTTGAAATGTTTCTATAAGTGTTTAATGAGATAATGTTACGAGAAACAAAAAATGTTTTATCTCTACATAATATTTGTTTTAAATGTTCTTAATGTCCGAGATTGATATCATATGGTTCATGATTATTGATTCCGATGACTCTGGGATTTTTTTTATTTTTGCATATTTTATAGTATAATTATTGATGTGTATGAGTTCTTTTAGGATTATCTCATGCACTTTTATTATGTAATAATACCATTATATACTATCATTCACTTTGATGACATTTAACTTTTAATTACCAAGTATAACCTTACTAATAATCTAATCTCACCCTTCTTATGTTTCATTTTCCCTTTGTTTTAAAGAATAATGTTGAATGATTTATCCCTATAAAATTTTTAAAAAGGAATTTATTGATGACTTATTGTGAAATAAAAAAAGGTTTTGTTCAATGAGAGAAATATTCTTTTGACAGCTTATTTTTCTAAGTGGATATGAGTTGTTTATGTAATATTTTTTCATAATTCGCTAAAACACAAAACCTAAAAGGTAATTGAGGTTATACATTATCAATTTTTCTCTTTTAATGTTTCACAGTTTAGATTAAAAATTTGGTTCACAATTATCAACATCAAAATAGAAATGTAAATTTATTGATTTCAGTACAGGATCCATGAGTTTGGGTCCTGGGCTATAATAGTTGGCATAAAAGGTTGATTTAGATAAATTTAGAGATTAATATTTTTTCCATATGATGTTTTATTAAGAGTTATGGAAACTATAATAGGAAAATATGATTATGTTTTATCATAATTTAAAATTCATAAGTCACTCTATTTGAGGTTTTTAAGTAGTAAAAATTATGAGGCCATCAATGAGGTTTTTGGAGACCACTTATTGGGTTGATGTATTTATAATCCATAGGATCAACATGATGTTTTTTTGGATGATTTATTTTTCCGGATTAATTAATAAATGGACAACCCATTTATTGGGTTATATCTCATCACATCCAACTAGGTGGTTGGGCTTGAACCCATGCATGAAGAATAATAATTCTTTCTTGCACTACCACTATCCTGCAAAATATTGTGGTTAGAATTTCATTTGTTTCATCATATTATGTTTATTTTGGAGTCATAAGGGATATTATATGAGGATTAGTGGTTGATTTATCTTGGATTAATATACAATAAAATATTTCTGATCTTTGTATTTTAAACTAAGTCAGGAAATATTTGGAGAATTTCAAAGATATTTATTTATGTAATAATTCAGTTCAAATATTGGGTATTGATATATAATTTTAAAAATTAGTATTTGATTTAAATGTTAATTCAATTTTTAACTTACCTCATAGTGTTATAATTTCTTTTGTTTTTGGTTAATGTTAAAAGATTGGTTGAATATATTGACTCTCCCTTTTTTGGTTATGTGGTCTTAAAAAGTTTATTTTAGTGCCCTATTATTTAAAAATTCATCTAGAATACTTATTGTTTAGAGAAAAATTTGGGATTTATATGAAATTAATTAAATGGTGAATTTATACTCATCAAGTAAGTATATTTCCTTTTTATTTTTATCTTGGTGTAAATGGTATGATAATTATTTAACACTAGGTATATGTTCTTAAAAAAATTATTATCCTTGTACCTTCAATTAGGATGAACTGATGGTCTTTTAAAAAATCTAAAATTTAGGTTATTGAGTCCATTAACTCTCAAATTGTCATTAAATTGTTTGTGATTCATGACCTCAATCACTCTCTAAAATTATTTATGATTTTCATCAATTCCCACCTATGTTCCCCATATGTTTAATCCTAGTAATTTATAACATATGGTGACATTTTTGTTTCAAAATTTAACATTTATGCTTATGTTATATTAACCCTTTTTTGGTGTGAGTTTCAATAAATGTATACTAGAATTGTTAATAATTTTGTATCTAAGATGAATCTATAGGGAACAATTAATTTTAAGTAGGGTAGGATGTAACATCCTTAAATGTTATGAAATATTTTCTTTTAATGTAATTTATTTTATTTAATAGATAATTATTCACAAAATACTTAGCTTAAATTTCATTACATGAAACACAATGTTTATCTAGTGTTCCACGTAACATTGAGTCCCTTTGATGACTTACATTACATGCAAGGTCGAGTCTTACAAAAAAAAATATACTATTAATATTATTTATTTAACATAATAGTTATATCCTAGCCAATAGAAAGTAAAGAATGAATATGACTTACTAAATTTTTAGTTCATAGTTTACACATGTATAAAATAATTTTAAAAAATGTATAAAATAATTTTAAGAATAATAATTAATAATCAATAATAATTTCAACTTAATTTTTTACCAAAATTATTAGTTAAAGTAATTAAAATAAATTACAGTGATTAAGGAAAAAAAGATTAATTAATGACTATACTTGGAAAACAAGGTGCACAAATGACTCGAAACTTGTTTAATGATTATTAAAATTCCATATTTAGAAAATTAATACTCTAAGAATCTATAATTTTTAATATTTTTGGATAATTAAATGTGTGGAGCACACAAATCCTTCCATGAATACCTAATGTGTCCTCTCCCCCCACTTATAAAAGGCCTCATATCATCCTCTACTCATCACACATATAAATAACTTTGTATCATTAAAAAAAATACCAAAATAATCTTCAAAAATACCTACACTAACCCTATATTTCTCAATTTATGTAAAAAATTTAACCAATGAAGCTCGTTTGTGCAAAGCAAAAGGAGTTACCTGGAAAAGAGGTAATATTCTTCAATGTGTATTTACATTTTATTTCTTTCTCAACCCATTAAATTATTCTTATTCCATAATTATATAGTAACATAATTATCCTAAATATACTGAGATATTTTATGTTATGCTTCAACCTACACTGACACTCACTTCCATAAAATGGGTAATGAAATTTTCATTCATGTATGGTGAACTACCACCTCACGAAATGATGTCATTCATTTTTATTTATAACCTCCCACAAATGGTAATTATGATAGATTCCCAGTTTTTATATGATATATATGATATTTATTTTTTAATGATAATTCTATAATTTTTATATAACACATACCTATATTCATTATATTTTGTAGAAATACAATAACATCATTTCTGGATGTGTGGACTACCGAATCCTCAAAGCATTGTGATGTATTCACACATTACATGGAATGTCTAAAGGATGGTATTAATTGAAAATATGTTACATAAATATAATCTATATGATATTATTTAAATAATTTTCATTATGTAAATATAATTTATAATTTTATTTATTACTCTTTCCCACTCTGAAAAAGTGATAATGTTATTCATTGACATGTGGACTACCGCCTCATCAACGCGACATGATTCCTTTTAAATTAATATTATTCTATATAAAAATACATATGATCTAAAAATATATTTTAAATTATACAATTATAATTCTGGAAAGATAAATGTTACTTACGTTATTTCTAAAGTATTATTGGAAAAGGGGAACATTTCTTATGCGTATGTACGACCTACCGCCTCCAGGATTGTAATGGTGATTCATTTTTCATAACCCAATTTCATGATTGGTTTTAAAAATTGTAATTTATGTATAAATATGTTAATTAATTCATTATTTTTATTATTTATTTATTTATATAATGTCTTTATAGACCATAGTTGATCTATAGAAACCTATTTTGAGACATATACCAAATATTGTCAAAACATCCAACTTAATCATTATTGATTAATTAATAGTATATAACTTTTTTAAAAGATAAATTTAATCAAAAATAAAATTTTAAAATTTTATTAAGAAATTATATATTTAACATAATTTTATTATTTAGGAATGACGAGAAAAATCATAAAAAATAAGACTCAAGGTTGTGGATTTTTCTTCAATTTCATTTCATTGAGGCATATTGTATTATTAAGAACATAGATTATTTTATATGGTGCATATAATGAACACGAAAATATTTTATAATTACTATCCTTAAAAATTATGGTGTTTTAAATATACTTTTTATGATAAATATTTAAGTGTTTTTATGGTTTCATAGTTAACAAAGCAGTAATTGTTTTTTTCATATTTTTTTCTATGAGATTACACACTGATATTTTTTTATGTGTCATGTATACATATAATTTAAAAATATATATCCTAAATATCCTTATTATCAGGATATTATAATATTTCTTTAACATGTTTCCTTCATTGGTCGTATGATTCAAATGTTTCAAGGTGGTATGTTACACTTTAGAATGTTAAATGGTTTTTTTATGAATGTTTTTAATGATATTTTAATTGTATTTCCATTCATAAAAATAAAAAACCCTTATTATTTATTATCCTATAATGGGGATATTTTTTCTGGACATATTACTCAGTTATTAATATGGTGGATTATTATTATTTTAAAGAGATTATTATTTAACCTATTTCCTCTCCATGGCTTACTCATGTTTCAAAGAGATTGTTATTTTACCCATTTATTATACAAGGGTTATTCATATTTCAAAGAGATTATTATTTAACCCATTTATTTTCCATGGTTTATACATGTTTCAAATATATTCTTATTTAACCCATTTCATTTCTTTGGGTTAATCATGTTTTGACGTGATTTTTATTTTACCCATTTCCTTTTCATAGGTTACTCAAGTTTCAAATAAATTATTATTTAACTCATTTATGTTAAATGGGTTAATTAATTTTGAATGATAATTTTATTTAAACCATTTCTTCTCTATGTTTTACTTATGTTTCAAAGATAATGTTATTTAACCCATTTATTTTCCACATGTTTCTTTGGTTTCAAAGAGTTTTTTTATTTAACCATCTTCTTTTATATGGGTTAATGTTGTTTTAATGTGATTGTATTGAAAATATTTGTTTTTCATAGGTTAATAATGTTTCAAATAGACTGTTATGGAACACATTTAATTTACAGAGTTTAACCATTTCTCAAATATATGGATGTGGAACCTATTTTCTTTTAATGGTTTAATCATTTTTTGAAATAAATAATGGTTATTTAAATTAATTTGTATGAATTATATATTTATATGGTTCTTTTACACTAGAAAGTTTGGGTGTAATCAGATAGTTTTGGGTAATCCCATTATAGATTATATGATGGGTGTATCCAGATAGAGCTCTGATTTATTGGATACTCTGAAGATGGAAGTCTTCTATATTGGTTATTTCATTTGAAAGGGTTCTATAAGGGTTTAATGAGATAATGTTACAAGAAAAAAAATGTTTTATCTCTACTTAATATTTGTTTTAAATGTTCTTAATGTCCGAGATTGATATCATATGGTTCATGATTATTGATTCCGATGACTCTTGGATTTTTTTATTTTTGCATATTTTATAGTCTAATTATTGATGTGTATGAGTTATTTTAGGATTATCTCATGCACTTTTATTATGTAATAATACCATTATATACTATTATGCACTTTGATGACATTTAACTTTTAATTACCAAGTATAACCTTACTAATAATCTAATCTCACCCTTCTTATGTTTCATTTTCCCTTTGTTTTAAAGAATAATGTTGAATGATTTATCCCTATAAAATTTTTAAAAAGGATTTTATTGATGACTTATTGTGAAATAAAAAAAGGTTTTGTTCAATGAGAGAAATATTCTTTTGACAGCTTATTTTTCTAAGTGGATATGAGTTGTTTATGTAATATTTTTTCATAATTCGCTAAAACACTAAACCTAAAAGGTAATTGAGGTTATACATTATCAATTTTTCTCTTTTAATGTTTCACAGTTTAGATTAAAAATTTGGTTCACAGTTATCAACATCAAAATAGAAATGTAAATTTATTGATTTCAGTACAGGATCCATGAGTTTGGGTCCTGGGCTATAATAGTTGGCATAAAAGTTTGATTTAGATAAATTTAGAGATTAATATTTTTTCCATATGATGTTTTATTAAGAGTTATGGACACTATAATATGAAAATATGATTATGTTTTATCATAATTTAAAATTCATAAGTCACTCTATTTGAGGTTTTTAAGTAGTAAAAATTATGAGGCCATCAATGAGGTTTTTGGAGACCACTTATTGGGTTGATGTATTTATAATCCATAGGATCAACATGATGTTTTTTTGGATTATTTATTTTTCCGGATTAATTAATAAATGGACAACCCATTTATTGGGTTATATCTCATCACATCCAACTAGGTGGTCGGGCTTGAACCCATGCATGAAGAATAGTAATTCTTTCTTGCACTACCACTATCCTGCGAAATATTGTGGTTAGAATTTCATTTGTTTCATCATATTATGTTTATTTTGGAGTCATAAGGAATATTATATGAGGATTAGTGGTTGATTTATCTTGGATTAATATACAATAAAATATTTCTTATCTTTGGATTTTAAACTAAGTCAGGAAATATTTGGATAATTTCAAAGATATTTATTTATGTAATAATTCAGTTCAAATATTGGGTATTAATATATAATTTTAAAAATTAGTATTTGATTTAAATGTTAATTCAATTTCTAACTTACCTCATAGTGTTATAATTTCTTTTGTTTTTGGTTAATGTTAAAAGATTGGTTGAATATATTGACTCTCCCTTTTTTGGTTATGTGGTCTTAAAAAGTTTATTTTAGTGCCCTATTATTTAAAAATTCATCTAGAATACTTATTGTTTGGAGAAAAATTTGGGATTTATATGAAATTAATTAAATTGTGAATTTATACTCATCAAGTAAGTATATTTCCTTTTTATTTTTATCTTGGTGTAAATGGTATGATAATCATTTAACACTAGGTATATGTTCTTAAAAAAAATTATTATCCTTGTACCTTCAATTAGGATGAACTGATGGTCTTTTAAAAAATCTAAAATTTAGGTTATTGAGTCCATTAACTCTCCAATTTTCATTACATTGTTTTTGATTCATGACCTCAATCACTCTCTAAAATTATTTATGATTTTCATCAATTCCCACCTATGTTCCCCATATGTTTAATCCTAGTAATTTATAACATATGGTGACATTTTTGTTTCAAAATTTAACATTTATGCTTATGTTATATTAACCCTTTTTTGGTGTGAGTTTCAATAAATGTATACTAGAATTGTTAATAATTTTGTATCTAAGATGAATCTATAGGGAACAATTAATTTTAAGTAGGGTAGGATGTAACATCCTTAAATGTTATGAAATATTTTCTTTTAAAGTAATTTATTTTATTTAATAGATAATTATTCACAAATTACTTAGCTTAAATTTCATTACATGAAACACAATGTTTATCTAGTGTTCCACGTAACATTGAGTCCCTTTGATGACTTACATTACATGCAAGGTCGAGTCTTACAAAACAAAAATATACTATTAATATTATTTATTTAACATAATAGTTATATCCTAGCCAATAGAAAGTAAAGAATGAATATGACTTACTAAATTTTTAGATCATAGTTTACACATGTTTATAAAATTAATTCACTGGTAACTAATTAATTAGAAATGAAAATAATGCCCAATTTAATATAAAGGATGTGTCTTTATTTTTATAACTAGAATGATATTTTATCTTGATAAATTAAATTGATCACTATTAGATAATAATATTAATGAAATTTACATGTTATATATTTAATTATTATTTTTTAAATTAATCCAACAAATTTTTTATTGTTAATATAATCATATTTCCAATTTTAAGTATAAAGATATATATTAAAAAACTATTTTACTGCATTTTAATGTAACACATATTTTAAATATATTTTTTTGGAAATTTTTAAATAATTATTTTAAATAATTATTTTTTTTAAATTATAATATCAAAACTTACTTTGGATGAATTTTTTGGGATTTTTATGAGAAATTTCATATTTTTATGAATTTTAATGACATATAATTTTAATTAAAAACTAATTTTTTTAATAGTGTTTTGGTTTTAAATTATATTTTTTACTGGTTTAAATTATAATTTATCAATTTTATATAATATAAACCAGTTTATGTCATTTTAAAAAAATTCACATTGAATTTTTATATATAAAATTTAAACCTTTGAAACATTACTAATTTAAAACCATGTTTTGTTATCCCATCTCTGGGATTAATTTTAAAATAATTTATACTACTTGTGTGATTTAAATGTAGATAAAGTGATTCTTTATTTGTAATAATAATAATTTTTTATTTATAATAAAGTAAAATTATCTTTTTACCTAAATTATTATTTAATATTATTAAAATTAATTACACTGATTTAAGAAAAAATTAGATTAATTAATGACTAAAGTTATATAATAAGGTGAAAAAATAACCCAATAATTGTATAATTTTTTTTCCTATCAATATTTCTACCATTAAACATGTAATTATCTCTAATGATCTATTTTTAACCCTTCGGGGACAAGTAAAACTTGGGGAGAACTCAAATATTTTCAAGAATTCCTAATGACTCATCTCCCTCCAATTATAAAAGGCATCTTATCCTCCTCCACTCATCAAACCAATCAAGCCATTTGGCTCATCAAATGCAATCCCAAATAATTTCCCCACATACCTACCCTAAGACAAGATTCCTAAATGTATCCATAAATCTAAAAAAGAAATCCTTTTTTTTCAATCCAAAAGTAGTTACCAAAAAATGAGGTAACATTCTTCGTGTACAGTGAACTACCAGCTTGAAAAATGATGTCCTTCGTCTCTACATTACAACATATCATGGTTATACATTAGGGTGAAAACCATATTTTTATATTATATATATAATATTTATTTTTTCTTTATTATTATGGATTTTTTATGTAACACATATCTTTATACTTTATTCTTTGTGCAAATATGATAACAACATTTGTGGATGTGTGGATTAGCACCTCCTTAATGCGATGTGATATGTACACACATTACAGGGAATATATTAAGGATGTGTTTAATTAAACATATGTAACATAAATAAGATATATATTGTAGTAATGAAATAATTACCTTTCTATAAATATAATATATTATTTTCTTTATTGCCCTTCCACATACCGAAAAAGTGATAATATTGTTCGTGAACGTGTGGACTACCACCTAATCGATGCGATGTGATCCATTTTAGATCAGAATAATTATATATATATATATATATATAAGTATATATTATTAAATAATATTATATATATTATATAATTATCATTATTTAAGGATAAATGTTACTTGCCTTCTTTCCATAATGAGCATAAAAAATGGGAACATTACTCCTGGATATGTACGACATACCGTATCAATTATTGTAATGTTAGATCATTTTTCATAACCATATTTAAATATTGTTTTTAAAAAGTGTATTTTATGTATTAATATCATAATTATTTCATTATTAATATTCTTAAGAAGTTTATATAATGACCTCATTGACCATAGTTGACTAATCATATTTAGTTTTGAGACATATGCCGAATATGGTCAAAACATCCGACTTAAAAATTATTGATTAGGAAATTAAATAAAACTTGTTTATAAGTGAAATAAAAGTAATAATAAAATTGTAATAGGTTATTAATCATTTATATAATTATAATAAGTTTATTATTAATTAATATATAGAACAATCATGACAAATCAGACTCGATGTATGTGATTTTGTTTCAATTTCATTTCATTAAGAAATATTGTATTGTTAAGTACCTAGTTTCCATTATATAGTGCATATAATTAACATGAATTTATTTTATTATTATTATAATAAACATTTATTTGGTTTCAAATATCCTTTTGATGATCAATCTTTCAAGAAGATTGTGATTTCTAAGTTACCAAAGTGGTAATTGATTTTTGTCACAATTTTACTTCTTTGATACGTTTATTATGTTACACACAAATATAATTTTATGTGGTGTGTATAATTATAATTATACATGATATATAATTAATATAATTATAATCAAGATATTTTAAGTTTCATTTAACTCTATTCTTTCATGGGGATAAAGATTGAAATGTTTCAGGGTGGCATGTGACACTTGGGAATGTTAAAAGGTAATTTTACTCAAGAATGTTCTTAATGATATTTTAATGATATTTCCATTAATAGCTTTCAAAAACCCATGTTTTTACTTATACTAATCTATGTAATTTTTTTGGTACCATCCTAATTTATTCATTAGATTGATTATGATTGTTTTAAAGAGATTCTTATTTAACCCATTTCTTCTTTGCGGGTTACTCATGTTTCAAAGAGATTGTTATTTAACCCATTACTTCTCCATGAGTTACTCATGTTTCAATGATATTATTTTTTAAACAATTTATTTTGCTTGGGTTAGTCATGTTTCAAAAATATTTTTATTTAACTCATTTCATTTCCACGGGTTAATCATGTTTCAAATATACTGTTATTTATATAATTTATTTTCAATGGGTTAATCAGGTTTCAAAGAGATTTTTATTTAACCAAATTTTTCCAAGGGTTAATGAGGATTAAAATAGATAGTTATTTAAGCCATTTCATCCCCATGGGTAACACATGTTTCAAATATATTGTCATTTAACACATTTCTTTTCCTTTGGTTAAACATGTTCCAGATAGTTTGTTATTAAAACCATATCTTTTCTATGGGTTAATCATGTTCTAATGAGATTAGATTTAACCCATTTCCTTTTAAAAGGTTAATAATGTTTCAACTATATTGTTTTGAAAACCATTTCATTTCCATGGGTAAACCATTTTTTAATTATAATATTTTAGAACCTATTTTCTTTTCATAGGAAAATCATGTTCTAAAAATAATAAAAAATGTTTCAATTAGTTTTTCTGAATTATATATGTACTTAGTTCTTTGAAATTATAAAAAATTGGTGCACCCAGATAGCATCTGGTGATCCTATTATAGATTATATGATGGATGTTATTTCACAGCGCTCTGATGCATTGGGTAACATATGGGTGGAAGATATCGATGTTGGTTATTCCATTTTTAAGGGATTTGTAAGGGTTTAATAGGGGTTCAATGAGGAGATGTTCGAAAATACCAAAATGTTTTATCTCTAATTATAATGGGTTTATAATGTTTTTAATGATTAGTATAGATATCTCATTGTTCATTATTATTCATTACAAAAGCTCTTTCCTTTTTAATTTTTTCATATTTTATGGTCTATGTATAAATTGGTATTAGTACATTTATTATTCGCTCATGTAGAATGATTATTCCATCATATCCTTACACACTCTTATGTTCATTCATGACATTTAATTATTAATTAACAAGTATAACCTTATTGATAATATGAGGTAACCATTATTATGTTTCTTTTTTCCTATGTTTAAAGAATTATGTTGATCAATTTATGTATATAAAGTATTTCACAAGGATTATATTGATAACCCATTGTGAAATAAGAAAATATGGGTTAAATTAGAGAAATGTTATTTTCAATAATTATGGTTCTAATTTTATATAAGTTTTTTATGTAATAGTTTGTCCTAATTCTATAAAAATATATACGTAAAAGGTCATCAAGGTTGTACATGATCCATGATTTCCTTTTTATGTTGTAATGTTTGGATTAATATTTTGGGTCACAATTATTGGAATCATGTTGGAAATGTAAATGTATAGATTTAATCACAAGATATAGGAGTTCGGGTCTTGTGCTGTTATATCATATCCTTTGATTATATATACCCAGTTGTTCTTGATTTCCTTCTTTGAATGTGGTAACTCAACCAAATAAAATGTATGGTTCTTGTGAAAGGGTGTCATCACCAGTTGAATAGCATTTTTTACATTCCATATTTTTTTTGATTTAGGATCACATCTTCATAACATTCAATCTTTCCCCAATCAGTTAGAATCACATACTCATGTAGCGAGTATATACAAATCAATTTTCATTCTATGGTATATTTCTTAAATTGTGGTTTATGGGGAATTTGTATTATAATATCTTATTATGGACATATATCATAATATGAATACGTATTACTTAATATTGATGTATGATCAATTTTATATATCTCTATCTCAATAGTTTTAATTGATGGTGTTGATATTAGTTCTATGTTGACTAAAATTTCCTCATACTATAGCTTCTTAACATTTTATTTCTTCTCAAAATAATCAATTGTTTTATTCCTAAGGAGAACACATATCTACTATAAATGACCGCCTTCTGATAGGATCCTAAATATGATGTCCAAACTCTTCATTATCAAATCCCAAAAGATACATTTAATTCCCATTCCATATTTCTTCACCTACTAATATTTTGGGGTGTGAATCAATTTCCTATTTTAAAATACTATAAATTGTTTTTACGAAATATAATGACCTATGAAAACCATTTATTTAATGTTTTTGTTCAATCCATCTAATAGATAAAGGTTTATAAGATGAACTATGGTCCTTATTACCCCCCAAAGGTGTTTCAAATATTTCTATTTGATAAAATACAATAGACCCATTCACAAATTTTATAATTAATTCTCCCAACATCATCGTTATGCTGAGGCATCATCGGTACAATGTTTTCCAGCCTAATGATGATACTATGATAGTAATCATCAAATGGACTATGACACTCTCTTCTATTGTCATTTAACACAAAATTTTACCTTATTCTTATTTCTCTTTCAACATTCACAGGAAATAGCTTCAAAATGACCTTCACTTGATCTTTAGTTTTCAAATAAATGTCCCACAATTTTCTAGAATGATCATCCATAAAGGTAATAAAATAAATAGAACCTCACATCTACTTAATTCACATCATGTAGAAATCAATGTGAAAATATTAGAACATTTTCTTTTATGGATAGTAAATAACCATTAAATGATATTATGTGTTATTTCCCATGATGTAGTCAATATAGGTATCCAAATAATTAAATATTATTCTTATAGAGATATGTGTCTTGGAGAGAATTATTATTTCTCTATCACTCATATTACCAAGCCTACAATTGAAATATTTTTCAAGAATATCTTTTCAACCAAATTTACATTTACTCCACCTGGACTAACATTCATGAGATAAAGGAAAGTATCTTTATTTACTTTATAAAATACCATGTTACCTTTGGTAACATACCATTTCCTATCACTAATGGAACTAATGTATCCATCGTATTGAAGTATTTTAGTGGACATATAATAGTAACCTAAATCCAATATTAGCTTCCAATAAAATATTACCAATACTAGTAATTTTGTATGAACCACTATTTTCTTTCTTCATGAGTCCAAAACACCCTAAAGTGTAATATGAAAAGAAATATATTGTGGTTGTGGCATGGTAGGAGGTGTCCAAATCAATAACCCATGCCGATTATTGGATTTCAATTTCAACTTGACCATCTTCTTGAACAATAATGATCTCTTTATTTATGACTACATCATAATTATTCTGGATTTTAACATTAACATTTTTATACTCTAACTTAAGAATCCTACACTCTCAGATTAAGATTCATGGAATTATCTAATAGTTTAAATTCATGAAATATCTCGATCGGGATTTTGATCAGTTCCTCAGTTGTTGAATTTGGAAACAAGGATCTATTCCTCTACTTCTTCCCTACCATTTATATGTCTGTTGTATTTTAGTGACAATAGATTATAATTTAGGTCTACATCCATCATCATTAATTCATATCTCATATTCATTCAACATTCTATCTTTCACCATGCCCATGATGCAGTTATTATATGGTGTTGAATTGCTGAATGAAATAATTAGTGTTTACCATGTCTTTAGTAAAGAATTAAAAAAAAAGTGATTGTAACTCATCATCGACCAATATTTTTATGCAATTCAATCCAAAAACAATACATTATAACCACTCATGTGATTCAATATGTTGTTCCAATCCTTATAATTTAATTAAACATCTCAGAGTATCAGGCTTGTTTTGTTATTTTTGATTTTTCTTGGGTATATATTTTCTAACATTCTCCATAAAATAAAAGCTCTATGTTTATTTCCAAAATTATAGAATTTACTTTTGTTGACCCACATATTGATTTGAGCAACACACTTATTGTTGAGAAAAAACCCACTCTACATCAACTGATGGGGAACTGGTAGATGTCTTTTTACTAGATTAACCACCATCTATTATTTTGTTTGATGGGTTTATAGTAGGATTATTAAAATGTACAATGGGATTCTAAAAATCATTTATATAAAAAGATTTTCCATTTTGGTTTTCCAAATAGTATAATTAAATTAATTGAGTTTAATCATGTTTACAATTTTTTTCATTCTATTAATTCAATTTGAATTTTTAAAATATAACCATATAGATGTGTCCTTCATGTTCATAATATGTAGAAACGATTCCTGGATTGTTGAAAACAAAGTCCTATTGGGAAATATATCACCAAAAAATTTCAATAGTCTTGATTGTCCAATGTGGTGGTGCTGTCATGGCTCATTGAATAAATATATGGAAAACCTGGTAGAAATTCACTACCCACATGAACAGTACTGCCTTCCCATGATAGGTGGTATTATAGCACAATGGATTTGAAAGAAACATTGACTAACTCTATAGAAATTTTTTTAGGTATGTTTTTATGAAATTTAAGCTATTGGAATAATCTTTATTAGATGTTAATAATTCTAGATTCGAATATTTATTTTTACTCCCATATATTTATTGGTCTCTATAAGACCTCTCTATGCCATCACCATTTCAAACCTAGTTTATATGATATATCATTTTTTGGGAAATAGAAGTTCCGTACGAAAAAATAAAAATAAAATAGTGTAATAAAAATAGAATAACACACAGATTTATGTGGTTCAGTATTGTACTGATATCCATTGGATAAAGGGAGATATTTATACTATTTAGCTATATATAAAACTTTGGAGGATCACATAGGCTTATAAGAAATTTCTCCTTAATACAAATCATGGGATTTGAACCACTTATTTCGAATAGAAATTCAATTATGTTAATGGTTGGTTCAAGTGGTTAATCTACCATTAATAGTTCTCCCACCTCTAGTCGAACATCCACCACCTTGGATACCAACCACGGATGAATCATCCAAAAATATATTGAAGAAACCCAATTCCAACAAAGAAGTAAATTATTCCAAAATTCATCCCAAAAAAACTCCCCTAACTACGAGTCCCTATAAATGGTAGTGTTTAGTTTTCAATCATCCCAAAATGGTGGTTTCTATGGATGGGTCATCTTTATTTTTCATTTAAAAATCCTTTAAATGAAATCCATCAATATAAAAAGGCATTCATGGGGATTCTTTGGTCTCATAAACATGGTAATATTATATCAAAATTGATGTTTCTTATAAAATTACATGGTGTTGGATCCCTCTCACTTGTTGTGGTGAATGAGGGCTTTCATTAGATATAGGAACATGAAAGAATTTTTGGAAATGATTATATTTAATACAATTCTATTATGATTAATTCTAGTCTCATTGGATTTTTTTCCAGTTAGTATGGTTGGATGCTCGCTCAAGAACAGGTGGTGTTGGAGGCACCTCATCGCATCCCTGGTGGAAGTAGTGGAATATGGACTTGGGGGTGTGTTGAATACATGAACTATATAAGTATGGAACTAGAGCTTCTGAGTAAATACACATCATTTTCTACCCCCTAATATGATGGGTGTAGGAATGAAATGAGTTCCCACAATGGAGGCTACTAATGCTAGTAAGTGATGGTTCCCTTGCACTTCAGTGAAACTATTTTGGCTTTGTTACAGTTTATTTCAAAATGTTGTTCATGAGGTACTAGTGCTAGAAGGAGCTATTGTTTGAAGTTGATAGAGTAGGTGTTGGATGTTTTTGACGATTGATGGTACTTGTGATGGAAGGAGGAGGTGCTGATGGCTATGTGAGGTAGTGTTGGTTGGTGGCTTTAAATACTGGTGATTGTGTTATTTTTTATGAGGATCAAAACAGATCAAATTAAGGGAGTTTGACTCTCATAAAGAATATGAGATGGATTTATTTAATATAAAAACATTAAAATAATTAATAAAACAAGAGGGATAAGTAGGAAAGTGAAAATATGTGAATATATATTTCTAAAATGTTATGAAATTCATGTTTTATGTGGTTCAGACTAGTTTTTTCTTATTACACAATAGGAAAGACATCATAGAAAATTAATATTATTTAAAAATTTTAATAAAAAATATTATAATAGAAAAAAATATAATCCAAGATACAATGCCAGAAGACCAAGAAAACTAACCCATAACATAAGTCTTATTACTCCTTAAACTAGCTCTGAACCATGGTTTGAGGATGGTAATGAATTCCCTCAATCTATATTGAATCAGGAACATGATTCTCAGGTACATAATGAAAATAGAAACATAAAAAATAATTTAGAGTTAAAGTATAAAATAAAAAAATATCATGAGCCAAAAAACAATGAAAGATTCCTAATATTCCGAATAAGAAATGACACTAAAAGGGATGTATGATATTGAAGTTATGTGGTTCAGAAAGAGCCTAAATGTACAAAAATATCCATTTGGGATGACGAAAAGAACATGGGTCTACTTAAAAATAGAATAAGAGTACTAAATCTCCTCCCTATATTGAATGATTTTCTCTCATAATGGAAGAATAATGAACCAATCCATATGAATGATGAAAATAACCATGTACACTTGGGAAAATGAATCGAGAGATCCCACTAACGGCATGAATGTGTAAGAATAATAATGTAAGGATCAAAATATGAGGGAAACATGTTACCAGGTTAGGGAGCATAAGATAATTTTAGATATTAAGATAATTAAATTGATCTCATAGAACCAAGAACATGGAGAAATTAGAAAATATAAACTAAGAGGGGACATATATCATAGAGAAATAATGGAAGAATGAAACCCACATTCTAAATCTACATGATCAAGGTTAGTCAACGAATGGAATCACACTGAGGGAGAGTCGATGATCAAAATGGAATACAAAGCCACAACCCCAAGCCCTCTTACAAGTAAGTCACATAGTCCCAATAAGAAATCCTAAAAGGATGTCCATAAAAGATAATCGCAAAAAAAAATATAAATTAAAAATAATAATAAAATAAATTTAATTTTTATGAAAAAATATAATTAATTTTCATTTGAAAAAATTTTAAAAAATACACAAATTGTAAAATTTAATTAATAAATAAAACATACAATGTTTTTTTGTGGATAAATATTTCATACCAATAGGTTTGTAAATAATTTTATTAAAAAAACAGACCTTACACCATTTTCCCCCAATTTAGAAACTCTTAGTATATTCCATGATGAAACATAAACTCTATATACACGCACTTCTACTACTATCATGATAATAAAGTAAAACATAGTTGCAATCAAAAATGACTATGAAACACCAATATAATTAGAGTTTTCTAAAACTACATAAGTCTCCACCAATGCCAACAAATCTCTCAAGAATTTTGATACCTAAAAACAAGAAAAACCTCCTCAAGGGTAAAATACAAAAAATTTGAAAAATTACAAATATCAAAATAATTTATGTTTTAAAATGTATTAGAATCAAACAATGATCAAAACAAATAATTTGATTGTATAAATATCTTCAATTATGACTGAATGACTTAGCCTAGCCCAAAAGCCCCTTTCCCTTTAGTAGCCCATAAAAACATTAAATATCTAGTTCAAAAAAAGTAGAAAGGATAATACCTAAAAGATATAACTATTTATATCTTAAGGGATTCTAAAATAATATAAAAAACATCCTTAGTGTCAAAACTGGGTCATATAACTTATTTTTCTAGGCCACAATATATTTCTTTATAATGTTTAGAAAATATATTTTATTATGGCCAGTTCTACCATAAAAAAACATCATAAAATATTAAATTAGTCTTTATAAATCCATTATTTTTCATTCTTTTTATTTTTCCCCTAATAATCATAATTTGTTGTTCAGTTTTAATCCCATTACCCTCTGACTTTAAATAATGTGTTTTAAGATCACGAGAAACAATAGTAGCCTTAAACTCTTCTAACATTATGGAATCATGCCCATACATCATACAATATTTTAACTATCTAAAATAATCAGCAAGACTGGTTATAAAGATAATATATTAATCATCATATTTAACATCAACAACTATTTTATCTAAATCCTTAAGAACATTATTGAACTTAATATAAACATGGATATACGAACCAAAATACATCATAAATGGGTAAAGTATAATTTTATTGTAATGATGATGAATCATGGGTTTGGTCATATATATATTATCTAGTATTAACCATATTTCCTTATAATTGGTTTTATGGGAAACTACATGAATGAATTTATCTCTCGAGGTCAAGATCAACACATAATGAGACTTTTATAAAACACCAGGGTCATACTTATATACGTTGTGGTGGAATGAGCATCTAAATAAATGGTAAATAATATTTTTTAGGAAAATATAAAGCATATAAAATTCTATTATGGACTACTATTTTACATATAAGAACTTTACATACAAAAATCATTCCCACTGTTAAACTTCTCCACTTTAAATATAGCATCAATTTCAGATAGACCAATTACAATCTCTAATACCAATTATTAGGGTCATAAATAATATAATGAATGGATTTAGACTATAATAGAGGAAAATATGTGAGTCAATTTAACATAAAAAAGTTGAAATAATGAATAAAATAATCTAAATGGAATGGTGAAAATATGTGTAAGAACTAAAAGTAAATTTGATGGAAATTAATGAACATGTAAGATTTATGAATATTTGACTAGTGTGGTATTAATCGATAGTAAAAAAACAACAAAAATAATTTATTATTATAAAAAAATATAAACAAAAAGTATAAAATAATGAAAATAAAATCAGATAGATAATGAATGCTGATGAAGAAAACTATCTAGGAATATGGGAATTATCACTCTAGAAACTATCTCAAAACATTGGTTTGAGGATTGTAATGTATTATTTTTATCTGGGTAGAATCACACATTGAAAACCCACACATTGATTTTAAAGTGAAAATGAAAATTCAATTCATGATCAAGGAATTAATAAATAGGCTCATGATTCTAGAACCAAGAAAAGATCTAGTATCTACTAAAATAAGAAAAACATTGTGAGGGTTATACAATTTTTAAGCAGATGCAGTATAGAAATTTCTCGAATGTATTGATCTCTCTATATTATATGATGACTGGAATAGGGGGTTATATAGGCATGGAAGAGGAGCACAAAAAATCCTCCCTCTCTTAAATGGGTTTCTCTATGAATAGAAGATAAGGGAACAACTCCCCCCAATATATGAAAACAACCACATACATATAGTAAAATGACTTGACAAAGAATAATAAAGAAAATTTATAGGAAAGGAGACTAATGGGAGGTGTAGTAGAGTAGGAAAAAATATTTTTAGGTGAGGGTTCATGGAAGAATTAGGATGATCAGGCTGATGCACAAGATCACATAAAACCCAGTACATGCGTAAATAAAAAATGTAAGCTTGAAAAGGAGATAGATTATAGAGAAAAATAGAAAACCCAAAACCTACATTATAAATTTTCATGATAAAGGTTAATTAATGAATATTAGAACACCTAGAGAGAGTCTTGGATTAAAACAATATATAATTAAATTCCCCCAATACCAACAGCATACAAAATATGGTGACCTAGGAATAAATCTTAGATAGATTCCCACTTAATAGAAGTATAAACTAAAACAGATATTTTACAACAATAATAAACTAATTTTGTTTCATGGAAAACATATAAAATATTTTAATATTAAAAAAAATTTAAAATTTTCAGTGATTATTAGTTTTTAATTAATTTTTTTTGGTTTTTCTAGGTGGAATAATGGATTGATTTTTAGTCCTAATCCTTGGGCTCATTATTTGAGAATCAAAGTGACATTTTATAATTGGAACTTATTTTTTATTTCCCCACTTTGAAATGTGAAGTCTTTAGTGTTGATTATAGGAATCTATTTTTGGATTAATTTTTGAGATGGTTTTGGATATTAGAGGAGTTAAAGGATAATTCTAGAGATTTATGGGAGCTTCTTTTTGATTTAAGAGGATGTAGAGAGAAGATACTATATGTTGGAGGTGTTGGTGTTTGTGGCTGTAGGGTGCTTTCATGGGATTCATGTTTATTTTATAGTTATGTATTATTTTTTTCATGTTAATATTTTTTATATTGGATTTCATTAATCTTTTGGTGTTCTATATTTTATAATGTTTCTCCTGTAATGGTTTTTACTCCAATATAAAGTGGATTTATTTTGAAAAATAAAGAAAAGTGATTTTTAGGACTAACTTGAGAAAAACAAGGGACAAAAAATAAATAAAATAACTATAGGATTAAATGCATTTAGTAATTATCTAATAATGATATAACTTTGATTCATCCATTACCACACCCTATCCCCATCATAAAATTTCATTATAACCATCAAAACTCAATCTTTAATCAAATATGTCTAATTAACAATGATATTAAAATAACCACATAAGATACAAAATTGAAACCAAGATAAAACCTTGATGGGATGTCACCAAAAATTTGATAACAATTAATCATAAGAAAACCCTAATAAAATTTCACATAATGATCCCTACATCATGGATTGATGTTTTCGAACCCTAGATTAGGTTACTACACACCAAAACCATATAAAAAGGGATAAAAGGTTAAGAAACAACTCTTATATGTATATCATTTTCCATGTAAGATGAAAATAAATTTTATAATTGGATTTAACCATGAATTATAGAGATACCATATCTTTATAGTCTATTCACCACCAGAAAACCAATGAAAAATATTGAAGTGATTATAAGTAGAGGAGGGTTTTACCTTTGATTTAAAATAAATATCCCCCATGAAACCCCCTTGTGAGTAAGGTATAAGAGGAGGGGGAGAAGAACCAAAATAACACAAAACAAATCTCTCAATGCCTGGGAGGAAGTGAGAATTGAAGGATAGGTGAATGTGGTAAAAAAAAATTATTTGAAAAAAATCTCATATGGGTACTCAGTACTTATAGGGAGTCCAATGGGTACATAGTGGCACCTCATTTGGAACCCCCTCACTATTACATCCCACATGGTACCTGATACCACACACTGGGTACCTGGTTCCACCTATAGCCTTACAACTATTGGTGGTTACATCTCTCAACAATCCAAACCCATAAAACTACCTATGAACCTCAAACCATTTCCCGATATGCATAAAAATACAAATTCAATTACACAATATCCATTTAAAATCCCCCAAAAAATATCCCCCTATATAGAAGTCAAAGATTAAAATTTCCTAAAAAAACTAGAACTATATTTCCTCCAAACACAATGATCAAGGTAATATGAATTACATCATAAGTCAAGGAATATTATAATAAAACATATCGATATAACTAAATTAATAATATTTATTCATGTTAGATAACATTATCTATAGCATGACATTAAGAATCTAAATTATTAACATTAATTAAATTCATAAAAATTCTTACTAACAGGTATACCAAGGAAGAGAACAAGCCTTCATTAATTTACACATTCCAACATACAAATATAATCTTATCTATTCAATTAAAACTAGGATTTTAGAAAATGATTTACAGAAAACATTATTATAGAAAAAAACTTGGTTATGTTTATATTCACTCATCCCTATTCAATTGGTATCACAAATATTTAATAATATAAGAGGTTGAAGGGGTTTTATTACTAATAAAATTGAAAAATACTCATTTGGGGTATATAGATGGTATATAGTCCATTACATGATATTTTAGACCAACCATAGACAAATAAAGATTTGGTAAATGAGCCACTATTGGCATGGAAGGTTAAAATAATGGGAGAAACCAATGGAAATAAATTTCTATATCCAAAATTAATCTTCCATAATTGTTGTACTAGAGTTGGATTAAAGAAATTAATGGATTTCAGAAGCCCTAGTATTAGAGGAATATAGATTACAAGAAATTACAATATAAAAGGAGGAAAAATATGATTATAGGAGGGATATAGCCTTACCTCATTGATAATAGTATTCTGAGACTAATCAATGCAACCATAATAAAGTATTGATGAAGTATTCAAGAGGGAGTAGAGGTAAAATAAGAAGAGTTGTGAGATAAGTAAATGAGGGAAAAATGGACTAAAAACATAAGGGGAATGGTTTTATGTGATTTATTTATAATATGAAATGAAAAAATATCCCCCAACTAAAAAAACAACAAACTTTAGCTCCTCTGGATACCTACTCTATGTTTACCAGTTACCTAATGGTGCTTATAAAATCCCTATGGTTTGTGGAATTCCCATAGGTACCTAGTACTAGTCTAATGGTTACCCAATCTGTCCAACAATACCAAACCTACCCTTTTATCCACCTTTTCCCTATAGTTTCTCTAATTCATATATAATTCAAACAAAATAATGAAATAGTCTATAAAAAAGGAATTGAAATGGAATTTCCTACCCATTGAGTTTAGGGTCTTTATAAGGTTGTATTATCACATAGTTTGATATTTTATCAAGTTCTATAAAATATTCCATTTGAATTTATTTTATTAAAAGAAAACAATAATAACATAATAACTCATGATGTTTTTTATTGGGATAGCCTTGTTCCCCTATAATTTTCTATGATTTCCTCTTTTCGAAGGTTACACCCTTGATCTACTATGTTGGATATTCATTATAGTGGTAGATACCATTCCTTGTCAAGTGTCAATGATGTAGGTTTTATTTTTGATTTATCATGTTGGGAAAAAAGTATTTGGGCTTATAGGTGGGTTTCTAGAATAGTTATGTTTGGTTTTGTGGTGGATTATATAGTGGGGGTTTGGGGATTTCCATGTCCTGAGGTAGATTGCATGTAGTGGGTAGTTTACTACTTATATTGGTTTCCACATATTGACCTAGACTACCATGGTTTCTTCAACTGGATTCAACATTTTTCATATAATAGAGTGTCTATTAATGTAATAGAAAATGTTGTTTTGGATGAATTGTTATGATCTAAAAGTATACATGTCACCCATTCTTACTTTCATTTCTCTATAAAGAATTCCAGCACCCACCACATTGGATCACTCCAACTCAATATAAACATCTCCTTTTTAGAATCACTCCTCTCTAACTCACCTTATGAGACAATATTTATTACCCCATTATGAACACTCCTATATAACATAATTCTAGTCACTCCTCCACAAATCACCAATTTCACAGTGTAGAAATTAGTTTTCTACTACCTTTATATTACCTTAAACCATACACAAGAACCCCTAAATTTATATAACTCTAACAATATTTTTTTCTTCTATTTATATATTAGGTAAAAATAATTTTTTCCATCAAAGGTTGGTTTTAATTTTCTTTTCCATGATATAGAAATCACAAAGCTTGAAACCCGACTTTTATTTCCCCACTAAACCATAGTTTCCAAGAATTAACCAATTATCTCTTTACCCTACATATTCACTCTTTATAAACTATTGAAAATCCTAACTATATGGAAGGAAAAAAATTCACAATAAGGTATAGAAATGTTTTAACAAATCATAGATATAGTCGATGCTAGGGTGGATATATTGTTATAGTAGAAAAATGTAAGTATACAAAAGATATATTCATGATTTCTTATAACGATGATTATATTTATTAATAGTCTAGATATTGTCATAGATTTATGAACCATGATTATATATAAGATATTTTTATGGTTATCATAAAACAATTCCTGTATGATGTATATAATGTCAGTTTTACAAATTATAGATGTATAGTTTTTTAAATACCATCGAAACATCCACTAAACCTGTTAAGAAAATCTAATATCAATTAAACTGGTAAACATGGTCCACTATAGAGTAAAACCGACTCTATAATTAATCCCAATACTCATAAGTAATATTTTTCATAGAAAAAATAAAATAAACCACAAATTTAAATTAAAAAAATACTTCACAAATCCCTATAATTTATCCTTTATACAAAAGTTTACATATATATACAAACAAAATTACAAGTTATAGTTACCATATAAAAAATAAATCACCAACATTAAAAACTCTTTATTTTTTATCCTTAGATAAAATAATATATATATACACATGACATTTTACAATAATAAATTGTAACAACCCATGTTTTGTGCTAAGGTAGAATTCCAAGGGAATTTGAATTTTTGGCATGGGGGGGGGATGATCCATTCTATAAAGTTGTATTTAGAATGAAATTTAGAGAGTTGTAACACTAAAATGTCATTATTTTTATATTTTTAAAGGCCTAAGAGGTGCGTCAGATGCTCCGTCGTGTTCCAGGAGTGTTGGGATCTAGAAGATCCAATATTGGAGAAGCTGGTAGAGGAACATGGTTTTCCTAAAACTTTATAGTCATATAGGGGAAACTGTGTGGGGAACATTGTGTGTTTTAAGAGGATGCATGGATTTACTAAAGCTATGTGGTCTGAGGTGAATGGTCATAGGAGTCTTTTTAGTTTTTTGTAGAGCATGAGCACAAGATTATCACAATTTGTCATCCCTTGAAGCTTGACCACACATTTAGTGTGACATAGGTAGTGTTTGTGAACTATTTGGAATATAATTGGTCAAACCATTGTGAAAAATTATTTGGGGTGTGATTATATTTTAGTGAGAGCCACACGGTTAGCACCTAGTTTTTCCAAACAATGCAGCTAAATCATGAGATCGAGTTTTTATGGTTGAATTATTCATTTTACATTAGTGATATATATAAAATATTTTTCCTTATTTCTTCCTCTCTAGACATTTGAGGCTTTCCCTTGATATCGTGGACTTATCCTCCTTCCAATGTTAGGCATGGTGATGTCTCTCTCATTCAAATTCAGAATCATGATCTGTAGGAGGTGTTGATAGCTGGAGAAATTCTCTTGAGTCCAATCCCTTATATTATATTCTAATATTTGGATCTATTGCACTATTTTGGTGTGAGATCATTCTCCATATTTTTAGGTAGGATTTCTGTTTGTATAATTTCTTTTAAACTGAACCAAATCAGTCCTTAGTATTAGAGGAGCATATCTTCCTAAGCATGAGGTAGGTGGTCTATATCTCATTCCCAATTTTTCTATTGATTTATAAATATAATCATTGTGTCCCATGCCAGAAGTTGTAATGTGTCACATTAAAATATATTTCTTCAATCTAAATTGTTATACTCATGATTTATTACTCCTTGTTGAGACTTTCTACGTATTTAGTGGTTGTAGACCTCAATTATATCTATATATTTGGGTGTTCCAAGTGATTTTTCATCTTTTCTCTAATTTTTTAAAATCCCAAAATACCTTTTAAGCATTCTTATATGATTCTAAATGAAATTTCCTATTGTAATTAATTTTCAAATTGATAATAGCACCTCCTAAGTTCCATGTTAAACTGTTTCATGTTTTCTACATATGTTATCTTAAAAAATGATTACTTTTGGTAAATTTAGTTATGCCTATTATATGTGATTATTAATAGAGTTAAGTGAAATATTTTAAAAATTTCATGTTTTATAATAAAACCCCTCAGGTGATGTGCACTATCTTCAAAATTACAATGTGGTGATTAATGATTACAATATTTCTTGACTGTAGGGAATTTTTATTTTTCTATGACCTAATGTTATTGTTAGATATATGGAATGATTTGTGTATGGACATTAATGATAATCTTAATTGGAATGAATAAAATTGATTTTACTTCCTTGTGACCAAATTTTCGAAGGCCAAACACCTTCTTAATGGGTCGGTGGGACTTAATTATAGGAGGTATTGATTAGAAAAATGAAAAGTCTTGATTATTTTTATGACATGATTTATGATTTTATTCCTACGTAATTAAATTAAATGGTTTAATTGAAATACATTTTAAAGGGTGGAAAGGACACCCTAATTATGGAATACTTTATTTAATGATTTTATTGAATTTTTATGCCCTAATTACTACTGGAATGGTGATTATAGAGAATGAAATGTGATTCCTCATGTATATTATTATAAATATGACTATTAATTTGACATAGGATATGGAATGATGGTAAGGGTTCGGTTTGGAATGATGATTCTTTCTCCCATTCATCGAGTGTTGATAATGAAGTCTCAAACCATTGACATGACGTGGATGGTGGGAATGATGCACCATATCCCTATTTTTGTGTGTTGGAATGATGACACACAAACCATGTTAAGTTTTTAGAATGAAATCACTCACTCATTATGAGATGTATGGCTTTAATGATTTCTCTTAATATTATAGGCTCATTTAGTTTAGTTATCGATACTTGAGTTACACCCGGATCTATCTGAAACAAAGTATTCCAAGTATATAGATACTTAAAGCCACACGTACTTAGTCCCAATAAGGTGATGAAAAATATTACTATATATATTATTACTATATATATATATATACTAATCAGGAACTCATTTTTGCGAAGTAGTTAGAGTTAGCTAGGTGTTCTATTGGAATATGAGATGAATGGTATTTGATTATTTAGCTTTTTATTATTATTCTATATACAAGAACGTTGAATTACATTATATTCATAGACTAGATTTAGCTGCAGACACCAGTGGTGGTGGCCTACTGTGATTTTATCTCAAACCGTTTCTTGGGCCTCTATTTCATTGAGGTACCCAAGAAGTTGTCATGTTCGTAGTAATATAGATTATAGTTTGAATTTTCATGCTTGTTCCTAGGAGTTATGAGAACATGAATGAGCTGGAGCTTATGATTCTCATGGAGTTCACCCTTAGGGATTTTATTTATTCATGTAATTCATTGTATTAAATTATATATTGTGTGTCTAATGTTTTTATTTATTGGTCATCATCTGGATAGGCATGAATTACTGTATATTGGCATGAGACATTTATTTTTAGTTGATATTGTTCATCCTCTACTCTATCCTTCATTTATCAATTCTTTCATTGTTGTTTGTTATAAATCTGATGATATACTATAGTGCTACACTAATCATAAGTGTATAATATACAGAATATGAACTCCATGGACCATCAATGCTTGTCGATAGTCTATGATGTATGGAGAGGCATGCGTGAGGCCATGTGGAGACCGTTCCAACTACTATTTTTCATGGTTAGTTGGTTTGGGATGTCACAAAGTGGTATTCGAGTGGTTATTTTTTCATCCATCTTACTGTTTTTTAGAGGGTAGACAAAACACTAGGAATGTGTTGGTTCTTGTTAAAAATCCATGACTAGGCACGATCATCCCATGTATGAGGAAATATTTCAAGTGGACAGGGATGGGATTGTTTTTCATGATGTTATCCAATAAAATTTATTATTATTACCCTATAATGATTGGTGTACTTTCCAATGCTTATTGGTTTTTGAAATTTATGATATATTTCTCATGGCCGGGTATGGAAAGGATGTAGAATTACATGAATTATTAAAGGAACATATAGATTCAAATTTCATGAATATTCCTAACCATGTAGTTTTATTTTTATCATTCCTAATAATTTTGATTATGTTCCTTGTGTGATTATTAGCCTGGATGTTACATAAAATATTAGGAATTTTCGTGACATGCATAGTTTTGGTACCTATTTAGGTATTTCTTTAGCATCAATGGTTATATAAGATTTTTGGGTGATTTATTTAGCATCACTACTGGAAAATAAACCTATACCCATTGTTTGGAAGCATGGGTATAACTCATAAAACCATGGGATTAGGCTATACCCATGGTTCAGAGAACCAAAAGAGAAGAATCCATTATTATAGCTCTAATATAAACACATTGTTTCAAAATGATATTTCCATGGTTATGAACCATGTGAATATATTTATGGGTAGTAGTTCATCGTTTCAATATCCCTATACACATGGTTCTGAAATAATGGGTAAATGATTTTTAAAAATGTATACCATTGTATTCACTTATATTTATTTTCTTAAATCATCAATATAGGTTAAAAAAATGTCGCAATACTTATAATTATGGTTTTACCATGTTTACTCACGAAATTTATATCCAAAGTTTACAAAAACCATAGCTATAGGGATGAACTATACCCACGATTCATGGAGAACTCTAAGAATAGTTTTTGAACTGAAAGCTTTACCCATTGTTTTGGGAAAACCATGGATATAAGTTTGACCTATACACATTTTATATTGATGAACCATGGGTATAAGTGATGAACCAAACCCTATATCGATGGTTTTGAAAATTTGTGGGTACCTGGGTGACCTATAAAAATGATTTTTTGAAAAACCATGGGTCTAGTTTTTGAATCAAAACCTATACCCACTATTTTAGAAAAACAATCAGTATAGGTCTAGACTAACCCTATACACATGGTGTTTGGATTACTATTGGTTTAGAGGTGACCTATTCTCATGGTTGTTTCCACAAATCAATGGTTATAACATTTTTTTCTATTAGTGCAAGTTAATCAGCATCCATGATTAGGTTATTATATTCCATGTTTTCTAATTATTTAGCATGTATTGAATATGTATCATTATTCTGTGGTAATTAACATGTTCATATGTGTTTAACACTTATGATAAAATTCATATTTATTATTTTAATATATAATTGGTTTCTTGGAAAAAACATATAGGTTGCCATTAAACGAGCGATTATTTTTTATTTTAAGGTGTATGGGAGTCTTATAAGTTCAAGAAAGGAAACTCCTATATTCGAACAATAAATTGATGTTTTCTTATATATATAGAGATCATTATTAAAAGGTAAAAAGCAACCGATGTTTGTATTTTAAAGTGAAGTGGTCACAATTAATGGGGGATGGAAACCCATAGAATCAAACCATTGTATGTGACCCTGATATAATTTGAAATGGGTAAAAATGTAAAAGCTGTTTAGTAATGACTAGAAATGAATTGGTTTCTTAGGGACCTCTTACATGAATCGACCCTTGCTAGTCGGTTATGGTATTTAATCTTATCAGAAAAAACCCAATAAGTAAAATTTAAAAATTTAAAATTGTTGATTGTTTCCTCTATATTGTCTTGTGAATCTATCACAAAGGCATAGAGATTCATATGATTAATCATCCTAAATAAAAAAGGACCCAATTAGGTATGTTGGGTGATATTATTTAGGTTATAACCCACTGCAAGTGTTTTGAATTTTTTTTCATTAAATAAATGTTATTGAGTTGCATTCTGATGAACCTAGACTGGCTTAATAGGACCCTTATAGTTCACTTTATCTATTACAACTTTCTATTTAACTAATCCCTATTGTGAAGACATTTATGGGTTAATAAAATAATTAATATAAATTCATGTGATAAATTTACAAATTATGATGGAAAGTAAATTAATTATTAATGTTTAAAAAGAGAGTTTGACAAGACTTACTTATTTTTCCATGAGTTGTTAGTCAAATTAGGTACCAAGTGATTTTGTCATATTATTGGTACTTTATGTTCTAAGTAAAATATTTTAAATGTTTAAATATTGAATTTAAATAAATGTAATAATATAAAATAGAACCATAGGTGGTATCTTTAGTTTAAACCCTCAAGCAAGGTTGTTTAAATATATCTTTGAATTTAATTGGAATAAAAACATAAGAATCTTCCATAGGCCTTATACTTTTTTATAAGGGATTAAATGATATTCGTAAGACCAAGAATTTTTTTTGGCATGACCTAGTGATAGGGTCGATGATTATGATTTGTAAGGATCTAGCTTTAGGTATGTATCAACTTTAGAGATTCAATTTCTTTCTAAATGTCTTCAGTTTTCTGAAGTATGGTACTGTTTGAGTTCCTTTGTCCCTAGTTGGACTCTTAGACTCTAATAGGAAGGCTTGTTTGGATGGGTAATCATTGAATTCTTGATCCTTGTTTCAGGCATGAGCATCATGTAATTCTCTGTTGTAGCAGGTTAGGCATGAATAGGGGATGGTCGAACACTTAGTATGTCACATAACTACCTCTTCTTCCTCAGTTATGGATGAATTGGTATGTGATCACCCATGTTAATAGTTTTATGGTGAAATATTAATTTGGGACAAGTACATTGTATGTAACACCTAATTCTTGGATGAACAGGGTGACAACCTATGGATAGTCTCAAGGATGTACAATATTTCTTTGAAAAACGTGGAGTAGTGTGCAATCATATATGTGGTACCTATCGAGTTGATAAATTATATAAACAACTGGTTGATTTCGGTGGATTTGTTGATCCTTAAGAAGTTGAGTACATTCTTGGGTCATTTATAGAGTATAATGATCTATGTGTTGATGAAATTAATTCATTACAATGAAAAATATGGTGTTCCAAGAGGATCGAGTGTTTTGACATGAAAATCAGGCTGATTTTTTTACTTTCATGGAAAATGTAGTTATGTTTGTGATAGTGACTTGGAGAAGTGGCGTACATGCTTTTAAGGTGAATATGATCTGGTATTGTTATTAGAGGCTAGTTTATCCATACATTTGACATCTAGGAAACCTCTAATGTGTGTAGAATCAAATCAATTCTAGTGAATACATGTCCTTCCAAGTATAATGGTTGCAACCAAGGAAGACCATATGAAAATTATTAGTGTGGTTTTAGAATACCTGTGAGGATGGTGAGTCTTGTATCATGTTAGTACATTCTCATAAGCATGATGTCGGTGTGATTGGATATGTACAATACCCTTGAGAAACTCAAATTTTTATGGATATACAATGGCGGTCATGATTGAGTGATCTCCAGATGCCTCATGTGGTAAAGGAATTATGTAGGTTAATGATGACAGTGAATAGGTGAAGTTCATGTTTCTCCACGAAGTCAACAAGAAGTGGTTTGACTAAAATTCTTTTCATTAGTTGGGTATGGTTGGTTGGAAATCATACTAAACAATTAATCGTGAAAATGATGGAGGTGTCTTGAACCTTTTTGGAATCATTATGTCCTCTTAGTTTACTCATTCTATGTATTGATAATGCCCCCTATATAGTAATATTCCATGATGCACTAAGAGAGTGTTTTTCATATTCAGAACTAAAAGCTTAAAATTTCTTTATGTATCAATAAATTGGAATTATCATAGTTGTATGTTGGAAACTCCAATGTCTCAGATTTTCTATTTATATATTTTTAAATATTATATGGAGTTATTTTGAGACCTGGCGTGAAGACGACACATCATTATGAGGTCCAGTGAGCCCGGAATGGTGGTTTGAACCTTTTAAGTTAAGTGAGTCGGCACTTGTGCGTGCTTGTGGCAGTTTCCAAATGGATGCCCGGATCAAAAATCTGAGCACACCATTGCGTCCGGGTCAATGACTTTACCTAATAATGAGGTTAACCTCGACCAGTGAGGGTCGAGGGAAAAAGTTAATTTTAGGACGTTTTAATAATAAAATTAAATAAAAATAAAAATCTAAATGTTTATTTTATTTTATGGAAAAAACTGCTGCAACTCGTTAAAAGGGTAGCTGTTTCCTTAATTAAATGCTGTGTCATAATGGAAAATGAATGGAAAGTTTGACTCTTTAATATGCAGCGACGGGATGTCTGTTTCCTTGACTAATGGCGCGTCATAATGACTCAAGATTAGGCAAGTAGGAGTCATTAATATCGCCACATAATTAAGTGCCAATATTGTTTCCCATTTTAATAGGGTGAAAAATTGTTGATCATTGGAGACGTTTGGGAGGAACCTCTGCCGAATCCGCAGCGCGTTGGAGCAAACTATAGGCGACGAACGAAGATAGATCAAGATCCAGAATCATTGCGCCAACGTTGAAGGATCTCAACGACAATATCAGTGTGGCGCCTTTGTCAACGATCGATCCTTTCAAAAGGTAGGGGTTTGTTATTTCAATTCTCTTTCCCCATTTTTGAGTTTAAACCACGAAGGAAGATTAACCACGAACAAGTTGATCCGTGGATTCATGCGTTCTTGTAGGAGGGATTTTCTTTGGGATGATTTTGGGGGAATTGATCCATGCTTTATGTTGTTGTTGATTCTTTCTCTATTTCCTATTAACGGGAGCAGATAAACACCGTGAAGAATGACGGCAGAGGTTCATTCTTCAATTTTGTTTATTTGGATTTCTTCCCCCTTCTTTCCTCATGCATTCTTCACATTCTTCGTGGGGCGGTGAATAATGGATCATTGCACATCCGTTCTACAAAAAAACGATCCCAAATCAAAGGTTCGACAGCGCAATGACCTTGTGGAGGTGCGACGACGATGGAGGACGACGAATTGGACTGGATCAGAATGATTGTTCTTTGAGCGTTCTTCATGCGGGAAGATCAAAACACGTTTTCGGAGCCGATCAGAGGTCTAAAAACACCGAAAGCGGCTTCGTGGAGTCGGGGAGACCAAAACCTCAAGGTTTTGTGGCGATCGGACGACTGGATCAATGATCGGAGCAGCATGGGAGAGGAGCCGGCAAAGTGCGTCGTTTCTGGATATTTCCAGAAGACACGGTGTGTACTTACTATGAACATGTCGTGTAGTACTGGGGGTGGAAGCTAGGGTTTCAGGGTCAGAGAAAAATCCCAGGGTGTGTGACCCTGGTCACACGGCATGTTGGACCTTCCCCAAAGACCGGTGTGTAATTTTGGTAGTACACGTACACGGGATGATCTACATGGCTTCAGGTGACATAGCGTGTACAACTTGCAAGAAGCGGCTACGCATGACTTGACGTGCAACTCAAGGATACGTGGACACGGGTTGGAGTACACGGGTTGATGACCATGTGTGGGAACATGGAAAGAGTACACGGAGCCAACCCCAGTTACCCAGACACGGCGTGTAAAACGTACTACATTCCGTGTACTTAGTTTTTCCTACATGACCAGCCCATGACACAGGCTGTTGTACACAGGCAGTACCCAGGGTCAGACAACACAGCGTGTATCTTTTCTACACGCCGTGTACTTTTTGGAAAACGGAATGGTCCTTTCGTTCACTGTACCTTGGACATATTTCATTTGGGTTAGTTCCCCTTCTTCTTATTCCCCTGAAGGTCCGACATCATTTCCCACTCAGGAGTATGATCCCTTCAGCAGGACTCTCTATGATCGAGTCAGGCATCCATCTGAGAGGCCCGGATCGAGATCCCCTATTCATTCATGACCCTAGGTAGAGTCAGGGATCGACGTGACCAACCTTACCGGGCGTTGTCCTCTACCTAGCTATTGTATCACGTAACTGGTGAATCCGGATGAGTCACGGTATCCGACATGTCCCTGGCAGTGATCCTCATCTGTGTATCGTGATCTTTCCCACTCAGGAGTGTGTCTCCCATAATGAGTGCTTCTATCTATCGTAACCTTTCCACTCAAGTGTGTCTCTCTCATAATGAGTGTAGCCATCTCTCATGAAGGTTCCCGACAAATAGAATTTCTCAGACAGATGTCATCAGAGATATAAGACTCATCGAGTGTGTTCTCCCTGAACGAGTGCATCACAGAATCTTCGAACAGAATCCATTACGGGGGTATGCGGTTGTTTTAAATGTCTCTAGACCATGGTTCTGGGTTTTGAGTATATCTGGTTTGTTCTATATGTTTCGTAGACATATACTGTGCATAGATGACTATACCTTTACTTTGAGCATTTCTTTGTGGTTTTCAAGGTCCTCTACTAAGTATTGTTATACTCACCCCTGTACAGGCTTTACCCACATGACTAGTGTCTTGTGTAGACGAGCAGCCTTTTGACAGAGTCCAGGGCAGACTAAGACAGGACCGAGCTTTCTGAGTTCCCTACAGGCCAAGGCGTTCCTATGGCTACGAGCAGCAGTCCCAGTACCTTTTGTGCTTACAGGTTGGACTTTGCAGTTTTTAGACTCTTGTTTGTTTTCTTTTTGGTGGGCTTGTATTTTTGGCCCAGTTTTCTTTTACAGTAGTCTACATTTCTTCGTACTCTGTTGGGTGGATTTAGTTGTATTCATGTATTATTTTTCCTTAGTGGTTTTTACATTTCAGCATTTGTGGGCTTAGAGATGTGTGCGTGTGTACAGGTACATAGGGAATGCCTCCCATGTTAGTAATATGCCTACTCGGTGCTAGTGACCAGCCCCTGGCCTATTGGAGGTGGGCTTGGGGTGTCACGGCGTAGGTCCCACTGAGACGGGTCATGACAGAATCACGTTTTAATCAAATAATAGTTTTTCTTTAGTGATACTTGGGTTCTTGTGTAGGAATTCCTTAGCTGGATTATTGGACACTAGCCATTTAATCTAACTTGATCTCCAAGATGATGGTGATCTGTGCTCAGTAAATGATTTTATATGGATGTATTGGACTTTTACAAATGTATAACTTGTTAACATGGAGTATGGACTCTCTTGGGTTAGTGACATGGAATTTAGTTTATGAAATCTAAGGTTACCCCAGACTTGGTTTTGTGCTAGGAGGTTATAATTAAAGGGTAATGATTCTAGTATCCAAGATCTAGGTTACACTATTGTTCATTATGAGGAACGATAGTTTAAATGTTCATTTGACATTTTGATCCGGGAACAACATCGGAATTAAGGTATGGGATTTCATGAATGTGATGATGGTATACACGAGATGCCTTGGAAGAAGAAATTTAATTTTATTTAGTATTACATTTTCCATCTATGAAGATCATTTTTTGAAACCATTTTAATTATTAAAAATCACATAGAGAGTGTCCCTATATCTCAAGGGCATACTTGTTTGGAAAATCATATGATTAAGGAACTCTGGCATGGAATTGATACACTTTTTTATGTTATAACCTATGGTAGGTAGAACCATCAACCATATGTTTAAAGAGACAATGATGTGACCAGATCTATTGATAAATTGGCTCAGGTAAGCATTACATAATTGTTTCAGTTGGAGATCAAGCGTTGGATTAGGTTTTGATGCCTTAAGTTCGGTAAACCTGAGTAATTCTTGGAGGTGTGTTTGGCATTTGAAAATTCAATGTGACCATTTGAATGAGACTTCAGGACCCTGGTAGGTTGTGTGATGTTTTTATTTTTTCCCAAAGGTTTTTTTCGGTATTATAAGCTCTAAAGTGGAGATGTTTTAATGAGATATGTTTTGATCCAAGCTATAATTCAAGGGAATTTGATTTTTTAGCATTTGGTTTATGGGTTGTTCTTTGAATCTAGCTTTATGATGAAAGTTTGAGAGTTTAAATGATTAAACACATAGTTTTTAAACATTGTTAAATGATAGAGTTATGTCTCAAGTGATCCTCTATGTTTTGGAAGCATCAGTCTCCAAAAAATCCAAAATGAGTGAAATGGTAGAGGTATATGGTTTTTCTAAAACTGTGAAGTCCTATAAGAAAAACCATATAGGGAAAATTGTGTATTGAAGTAGTTTACATGATTTGATTGAAGTTCTGTGAGTTGGGGTGTATATTCATATGTAGATATGTATTTTTTAATAGATAGTGGGCATGAAATGAATATGTTTTGTCAATATGTGAACCTATCACGCATGTTTAGTTCCTTTTAGGTGGTGTGTATGCCCTGTTTAGTGCCTAGTTTGTGCATGGTTAGGAAACTATATAAGAGAACCATGTAGGGTGTGGTTTTTAAAAAGTGGGAGCCATATGGTCGGCACAATGTTTGTCCAAACTGTGTGACGCCATTTTAAATGGTGAATTCTCCATTTTCCCTTAACGTCTAAACCCTATTTTTCTTATTTCTTTATTCTTCTCCAATCGCATGAGGATCTCCCTTTCTCCCATGGGTTACTCCTTATTCCTCCATTAGGAATGATGATATATCTTTAGTCCGATGTCAGAATCAAGATCTGTTAGAGGTATGGGATAGGTAGAGGTATTCTCTCAAGACCTATAAATTCTATTATTTGATTATTTTCTTATCTATTGTTCTATTTTTCCGTGAGATCATTCACACACTTTCCATGTAAAGGGCCATTTCTCTGATTTATTCTAAAAAATACTGAATCAAGCCTCAATACTGGATGATTGGAGAATTATAAAAATGACCTAGGTGGTATATATCTCATTCCACAAGTTTCCATATATTTATAAATATTTTCTTAATGGCCTTCAAAGACCTTTTCTATACCCCACTTTAAATTACATTTATTCATTATAAATTGTTTCATGCAGGACGTATTACTCCAGTTGAGATTTTCTATGTAATTAAAGGTTGTGGAACTCAATTCTAGCCACCCATCAGTTTGATACAAGTTATTTTACATATTTTATATAATATTTAAAATCATATAACACCTTATATGCATTTATATGGGATTATAAATGGAATTTTTCTTTTTAGGTAATTGTCCAATATATAATAGAACCTACTAAATTCAATGTTGAACCATGTAATTGTTTTATTATTTTTTGTGTCTTTTTAAAATTAATTTTTTCAATATATTGATTTCTCCCTATTTGATATGATTTTTGGTAAAGTAAAATTATTTTTTTACTAAAAATTTCTTGTTTTATAATAAAACCCCTCAGATGAGGTTCTCTATCTTCTTAATTACAAAGTGGTGATTAGTGATTTAAATATTTCTTGGCCTGCTGTATTTTTTTATTTATTATGAACTTATGTTATTTTTATGTATATGGAATTTTTATTAAATGTATTAAAATGATAATATTAAATGGATTGAATAAAACAACATATCCTTCTTTGTGATTAGTTGTTTCAAAGACCAAACACCTTCTAAGTGGGTTATCATGAATTAGATATAGGAAGAATTTTATTGACAAGTGAAATGGATTGATTATATTAAATGGAATTTTTAATTATGTCTTGATTTATTAAATGAATTTATTGGTCTAATTTAAATGAATATTAAAGGGTGGAAAGTCCATGCTGATCATGGCATAATTTATTTAAAACTTTTTTGAATTCTGAAGCCCCAGTTACTCTATAATTGGTGATTATAATTAATGAAAAGTAATTCCTCATTTATATTATTATAAATATAATTACTCACTTCAAATATGATGTTTATTGATTGCATGTTTTCTATTGGTTATGAAAATTCATGCACCCTTACATCGAGTGTTGGACATGACATATCACACTATTGAATCTATTTGGATGGTGGGCATGACACACCAAATCCCTTATTTCCGGTGATGGCATGAAGAAGCACCAACCATATTGAGTGTTAATCCTGAAGTATCTCATTTATTTTCATTGTTTGTTTAATATGCTATATCATTTTACCTAATTTGTTTATAATGTTTTATTTTACGTGACATCTTCTAGACATGCATGCATTAGTGCATATTTTTGTTGTCAATTTATTTTTAGTCTATATTATTCTCCCACTACTTTGTATTTTATTTATTACTTCTTTATATGTTGTCTATTATTTATTATTTGATATAATGTTGTGATAATCTAATCATGAGGTTTTATTCTCCCCACTATCACCTGATTGGACCCCTCTACTAGTCAACAACGTCTAGCATACAGGGAGGCACTTTTGAGGCCATGTGGGGACTGGTCCAACTGCTAGTTCTGACGGCCAGTTAGGTCGGGATGTCACATAAATAAATAATATAAAAATATATTTTACAACTAAAATTAAAAATACACACACATGAAAATATATTTCACACTTATTGAAATTTACTATCAATATTTATTAAACATAACACTGCCACCCATAAAAAAAATTTAAAAAAATTTAAAATAAAAAATAAAAAAAATTCACATAACTTTTTCCCTACATTATATTATGAGAAATATCACAAACCAACCTTTTCTATCATGAAAAAATACCAAAAACGTATCATGGAAAGGATAGAATGGATTTACTAATTCCCACAGGATCTAAATTAATTACTATTCTTGAAGGACACACTCTTGGAAATCATTTTTCTCAATAAATATAATAAAAAATCAACCAAAGATTTACCAAGGATCCTGTATGATTATTCCATATGTTTTAATTCTATGAAAATAAAATAAACAATTTTATGGTAAAAAAACAATAATAAATCACTCATAACAAAGATTTAACTAACTATCATAATACATAAATAAGAAAATATTATAATAGACTAAATCAAGATCTCAATATATATATGAGGTTGAAATAGGTGATATTTACACGATATAAAATAAAAATAGTGTGAAAAATAATGAACTAATGATCTTTACGTGACCTAAAGACACCCTATAATATTATCAACAAAACAACTCTATGAGTGACCAAAAAATAATTCTATAAATTAGAGATTCTGAAGAACCCAAACATAAAATTACTGGATGCACTTAGTCAACAAACACTAAGTGGTATAAGTAAGGTGTGAGTAGAAAGCACATTACGTTTCCACCAATAAAAATAGTACATTTATTTCCTTTAACAAAACATTTCTAAAAGGATAGTTTTAGATAATTTTTTTTTTAAAGTATTAGTTTACAACTTTTTTAAATGAAAACTCACCTGTGTTTTTAAAATTTCTTTTACAACCTGAAAAATTATTTAAATAAAACATTTTTATTTTCATTGAAAGGAATATTTAAAAATTTAATTTCCAAAAAAATCAGATTTATTCTATAAAAATGATAAGGTAACTAAAATGTGTCTAAATAAATCATAAATTGAATAATTAAATCTATACAACAAGGAATGGAAATAAGTAGCTATGTATGTGAAGTATCAAAAATAGTATAATACAATGTCAGGCATTACTAAGTGATAGTATAAATAATAGTAATTTTGAATAAAACAATAAAATAGAAAATTAAAAATAGTATATATCATGATAGAATAATTAATGAAAATAAGGAAGAAACCTGATGAAGGTGTAACAATAAGGAATTAAAAGTAGAAAAAATACATAATCGTAGGAATCTTTCTGGGTTCTAGTGACACAATCCTTGGTAGGATTAAAAAAACCATCAACTAGTTTATCAATGATGTTCGTAAGATATAACCTATTTGACTTTTTCTCTCACAGCCCCACTAGCTGTAACAACCTATATTCATAAAATATCATATACATGAGGATCATTGTTATTATTTGAACATGACTAAAATAATAACTATATACCAATATTTTACTTGGATACCTAGGGTTCTCATGCTATTTGTGACTAGATGTGCAGAAATTTTTATCACATATTAATTGTACATCAAGAATAGTGATCATGGAAAATAATTTCAATATAATAACTCATACCAATCCCATAATAATCATTTTAAAATCACCCCCTTTTAGTTCACAAAAACATGAACAATAATCATATTTAATTCATAATATCTTCATGATCATATAAAACCTGGTTTTGTGGGGATTAAAATAATGATGTACCAAAATTTATGAAAAAAATGCATAAAAGGTTTAATATAGTTCCTTGGTTTCATGATCACTTAAACATTTTAAAATTCAATTTGAATCAAAATGTCATTTGAAAATCCTCCCTTTAATATAAAGTAAAACCACAGTTTAAATCCATGAAATCTTACATAATATTGATATGTATATATAAAACATCATTAAAAACATAAAAAACTACATAAACATAAGTTATCAATATGTTATATGATAACTTATAATAGAAACACATCATCGTCTAATAAAAATATGGAAATAGCCAAAAAATATTCTAAACCACATGAATCATCCAATGTAAAATCAAAGGAATACGTCAAACTAATGATTTTATCCCCAAAAGTTTTGAATTATCCTCATTGATATTTTAGAAAACAGCTAAAATGCATATATTTTTTATATATACATATATGATAGATAATTATAAAAAAACCCCTCTTTATTTTGATTCATTAAATCACAAAATTTTGATAAAAACCCATAAATTCACCAAATGAAACTATTTTTATTTAAAAAAATTTGAAAACACTATGTCTACATAATATTTCAAGAAAAAGTAAATCACATTTAAAATCCTTCCTCAATCATGTACAAATAGTGTGTTACTTTAAAAATTGAATATACAAATAATACTAAAACAATTAATAAACCATAAAAAATCACATAGAAAAGTCAAACCCTAAATCTAGGTTTCGAAAAGAATAGCTCTCTAGAGATATTAATAATAATAAATAAGAAAAGAAGAAGAAGAAAAAAAATATAAATAGTGATAAATTAAAGTACATCATGTAGAAACTAAGAATAAATCATGTTTATAGAAGTTGGGGACTTGGAGGAATGAGGGGGGACGCTCTTGGAGATGCCCTTGTAGTTGGTCAAATAAATGAGGGTAGATTAAACCCCATAATGGTCATTAATTTACATAAGTAATTTTTGAAACTAAAAAAATTAAACTGAGGATACAAATATGTCATTGAATGACTTCCATGTTGTGAGGTGATGCATCTACCCTTAAACCAAGTAGATAAAAATTCTCAAAATTAAGGGTTACATTATGGTGTGACCCTACCTTCACAATGCGAAGAATTATTGGGGGAAGACATCCACATCATTATTATCCCCCATAGAACCCCCCGTTTTCATGTTATTCACACCTATTATGAAGTGAGGGTTTAGTGCTAGGTTGTCTCTAGATAGAATTTCGGGTCATATTATTACTCATGTCATTGAGGGATGACCTATAATTCACTTGAAATCATCAAAAATAAAAAACCGTACAAATCACACACATGTGAACTCAAAAATAATATATGTAACATTTTAATTTTTTATATCCTAGACACCCATCATGATGTGACAACCATGGGCTATGTTTCGAATTACTCAAAGCCCAATTATTTCATAAATACCCAAGGAATCATTGTATCACAGCCTACCTTGGTCATGATGCAACCCATTTCTCTTTAATACTAATGAAGTCACAAGGATGACATAATATCAAGGAAATATGGAACTAAAGATTAAAATTAGATTGACATTAATATAAAAATGAAAATGAATGTTTGGGTTGTGATAATTATCCCCACCATAACACTTTCTTCCAGTATAAATTCATTGTAGATAAAAGGGCAATACACCATAATTATAATGTAGAATAATATATTAGAAAAATTAGGAAATGTAAATAATTTGAAGAAAATCATTCCCAAGATATTCCAAAACCTAAGGTTCCAACAAAATAAACATCACTCAAGTTTAATAAATTATTCTACAAAAATATTGATATATAATTGAAATAGAGAGTCCTAAATTTTGTCTCCCAAACTTTTAAGGATAATACTAACATCAAGGGAGTTAAGAAAGAGACCAAAAGGCATGACCAAATCCATAAACTGAAGAGGTCAAAGTAAAAGAGTCATTAAAATGAAAAACACAAAACTACCCATAACAAAATATAAATATATCCAAAATTTCATAAGACCTCAATAATACCAAAATTGGAAATATATATCAATGGGACTGTAGAATAAAGTAAAAAGAAGGGAAAGTGAAGAGATACATTAAACAGACACTATAATTCCTTTATCTTAATCCTGTTTGGGGTAATGATTTATTACTTATTTGATTCCCCAACCTATAGTATTTCTGACGATGTTACAATTAACCACAATGGTGAAATGTCTTTATAACATTCAATAAAAAGGGATTAGAATGCTTGGGATGACCACACAATGGATTGTTTCATCACTTGAGGATTAATAATGAAATGTGAATATTATTCCATGTCTTTATAATTATAAAACACATTTTCAAGCAACTCCTAACTCTCATAAGATAAAGAGACTATAATAATGTTTAAAGGAATAGGTTCAACACCCTTCCCAATATGGACCCTAATAATCCCTTTCACCATCATGGACTTATTTACCAAATATTTAAAATAAATCAAGCTAGATGAAGGCACTCTAGACCTATGTTTTCAAAAAAGGATATTTAAAATTTGATGTACTTTCATTGATTATTGAACACTATATTAAAGGATAAAAGATCTATTTTAATAGAATGGTTTATTTACCCCTTCCCCAATATCACACCCTTTTGGAGGCTCAAGAGATCCATCACCATATACTTCTTCACATATTTTGGGTAATTATATAAAACTAAAAAACATTGATGTAAATATTATATTAAATATTTTCATATTCCAAGCATTTTACCTATTAATGAAGGTTATGGGGGATGATAATGGTATGGGATAGTTTTTAAGAGAATTTTCTAGGCCTAAAATTGAAAAAAATATGTTGTAGCCTTCCACATCATGAAACCTTATTTGATGCAATGAAAAAGTCATGTTTTTGGGTTAAACCCTACCTTAAATGCTTCACGATTTGAACATTTGGTCATGATATGAAACCATATTGTGTTTTTAATGTTTTTATTTAATTTATTTATTAAGGGGTGTTTAAATATACGAAGGTTGTCTTCTTCCTTTACCAATACGCAATATAACTCCCTCCTTGGAGACATCCTCTTCTAGGATATTTTTATCCTTAATTTATTAATGTATTCATATACCATTTATTTTCATTACAAGATAAAAGTATGTATATCCTTATGTCACTAACATTTGTTTGTTTCTTTCACTATCATGTTGAATCATTCCATTTTTAAATATTATATTCTATAAATAGTGTATTTTTCTAAATTTTATGATTTTTAACAGTTTATCACCAATCAATGGTTTATACTGGACGAGTTGATGTCTATTATTATAAGGTAGGTGGTTTAAAATCTACCACACATGTATTTCATAATTTTCGAGTATGTTTTTTTTATAGTCGTTCCGACTTTACCATGTGTGCGACATAATTTTATATGTTAAATGGAGTGAACCATAAGTAATGAAATTAAACATCTAATTAGGACATGAAAAACTAATAATTGAGTATAATTAGTCTCTTGACACAGATTTATGCGTTCTTTATTTGCAGAATTAATAGGGTAATAAAAAGATCAAACCATGGGATGGATATACTTAAGTTATGCCCTTATGCGTATGACCTGGAATGCCCCTGACATCTTCTAGAATATATTACCAACGTTTATAATGTGTCACTAGAAGAAATAGACTAATATTTTTAATATATTAATTTACCTATGTTATTGAGTAATTATTCAATTTTTGGTTTGAAATATAGAAACCTCATTGGACTCATTATGATTCAGAATTTGCAATGTCATGGAGAAGCCCCCTTGGAATCGTTCAGAATCACAATTTGATGCACCATGGTGTATCCCCCACTGGACTCATTATGAATAATAATACGGAGTTCCATGGGTTATCCTCCCTTATTATAACTATTAATCATGTGTTGGAGTACCATGGGACATCCCATCTTGGTGTCTTGATGACTCATGGTTTGCAGTTCCATGGGTTATCCCCCATCGACTTTTTATGACTCACAGTTTGGAGTTCCTTGATTTAATCCCCCTTGGACTCATTTGTGCCTCTATTGGATACTTCTGACAAAGACATACAACTTAGGTAATATAAGGTATTCTCGGTCTAAATATTCACTATGAAACCTATGGATCAATGGTTCTTTATATATTTATGTTGTGTCTTTATTAATTAAACACCTCACCATGCAATCATTTCTGAAGCTGGTTATACTTATAGACATCGTTGGTGAAGGACTACTGAGTTTTACTCACACCTTTCTTGGGACATTATTTGGTACCCAAGAAGGAATCCTGACAACATTATAGGAAAAGAGAAAGATCTATACGATGGATTCTTGATTTTGACTGCTAGGATGAAGCATATGATATTTAGACCAGGCTAGGACATGAGAAAATTTTTATAGAAGTTTAATTTTATTTATATTTTGTTGTTTTTTGGATTTTGGATTATATATTCTTCTTGATGATTGAATTTAATGAGATATATATAGTTTATTTTGATATAAAAAGGTTTGTAGTTTATTTTTTAGAACTTTCCATGATTTCTATTTACAAATTTATCTAGATGTATCTAATTTTAATTATTTATTCAATTATATTACTTATTTATGGGAGTATATTATCCCCATATACAACCTTATAGCCTCTATACTAGTTGGATTCCTCTAGTATTTGGCGAGGCATTCTTGATTTCTAATGGATTCAACATTCTGCTTACTATTCAGAGTGAACTAGGATGATGGAATTTCAAAGAGGAGTTATATCATTCTTTTCATTGATTATTTTGGTACAGTTGAAAGGATATATTGTGTTTTTGGTATTTAGTATGTAACTAATTCCTACGTGTTACAAAACTGCATTTAATGGAAATTCATTGTTATCGAGGATGAGATTCATGTTCTTGATTTTCTCTCTTAATGTTGTACTGTTAAACCTTGGGTGATGCACATGTTTTTTGGATTTATGATTTATGGTATTTTTATCTATATTCTAAAATAATAAGATAACAAAAATTCAAGAATCATATCAATCATGTAGGATTCACAAGTCATTGTATTATTGGATATAATTAGTTACATTGATTATTGGAATGGTTAGTAATTTAAAGTATATACAATAATTTATATGATATTTTCCCATATAAATTTCTAGTGGTACATTTCTTAAATGATCACCCAAATGGGTAAAACTATAGTACATGATCAGTTAATGATAAAACCAATATAAAGGTTTAGAAACCTGATAGGGGAGTAGGGGATCAAGGGTTGATATTTTTTTAAAAAAAATTTAATTATTATTTGATTATTTTATCCCCATTGTAATTAAAAATATATTATTAGTTAGTGCGATTAGATCTATTAATGTTCTACATAATAATAATCAAATTTATGAATTAATGTAAATTAATAAAGAGGAAAATAATATTTTTGAATTCTTTGGTACTAAGACATAATCCTTTTCAGGATTGGTCATTCTCCTCAATCAAAAAATATCCACAGTAATGACACACATATTATAATGGGTTTGGTTCTTCCCACAACTACAATCCCCTATGTGTTATAGGAATTCCACTTTCTATAATCATACTATACTTATCTATTAACCTTCACACTATTATCACCAAGTATCATAGTGATTTACTTTCATAACTTGAGTCTCACAATTTCTATAGAGTCCCTCCATATATATGAAGGTTCTAGGTTTGAATTTATTCTATAGATGTGTATATATGGGTGAAACATTAAGGTCACAAAATTCAAAAAATATATATCCTTGTTCTCATTACAAGATCCTGGAATTCCTATATATCTTCAACACATATATATGATACTTGGTTACTAAAATTATCTCATCCTCACAAATTTTCATAGCATGCTCACCCATCCTTCTTAGCTCTTGACTGAAAGCATTCAACTCTCTCAAACTGATCTCAGGATGATGGATGGATTCCCTATTTTATTTACTTTTTTTTGTACTAATTATATGTATCTTCACATGAAATATTAGCTTCCATTGTTTCTTTGATATAGCTTATGAAATAAATCTTCCACCTTTTTATTTAGGAAATGATCTTTATATCATTTTCTTAACTTCTTATCTCTTTGATTCTATAATTTTTTGAAAAAATCTTCTTTATCATTTTTATAGACATGTCACCCAAAAAAACATATCCCATATTTTGAAATATAAAATATATTTAATAATTTTGGTTTCCCATGAAATTGTTAGTTAAATCATATAACACGATCTCCATTTTATCCTCAATCAGTTAGGATCAAAAATAAACACCAGGATCCTGCTTTATTTTCTCATTTCTTTTTCATTTGTAGGATATTCCCACAATCTCAATATTCTAATTCTCTCTCAATGGATTTTCACTTCTAAAGTACCAAAGAAACACTTACTTCTTATTTATCATTTATCATAACCTAAGGAATATACACTTTTATATACTTCGAGTAGACTTAATTTTTCCTATTCATCTATTATCATAGAAGTATACATCCTAAAATTTCGATTTTTGGTATATAAATTGAACATCACATATGTTTTTGGATTGGTTTCTTCTTCACTACTGGTAACACACAATAGTTTATGTCATTTTTATTATCTTGGATGAATATGTCATCATATTTAAAACACTAGAAAGCTCAACCATTTCTTCTTCAAATTCTTATACTAAAATATACACATTAAATAGACATTAACACTATAAAATATTCAAAAAAAGTAGTGTGAAACTCATATCGATTTTTCTTGAAAAAAATCAATAATTTCTTTTGCAACATTTGGTTTTTGATCTATATAAAACTGCAGCAACATAACCAATCATAATTCTCACTCAAAAAATCTCATATCAAAATTATTTTAATATTTTATAAATATCTATGATTAGAAGTAAAAACATCTAAATTATTCTTAAAAACTAGATAAATTCATTTTACCCCTTAAGGAATGTATTAAGATCTTCTCATTAGATATTCCTCGAGTTAGGATGAAATTGTGTCTTAAATAAGCCTCATGATGTTTTTAACTCAAATTCACAACATAAGAATCATCAAATTTATATTTAATATTAATTAAAATATTCTATAATCCTTATTTTTTATCCCTCTTTTATCTTCGATTTCTATGGATAAGGATCTTATTATCCTTCTTGTCATGCTTGAATCTTAAAACTCTGTTATGTTTGAATAATTAAACATCTCCTTTGAAATCATTATAAATAATTATTCTTTACATAATCAATGATTATTTAGATATATTGTTTTAACATAGTATGTAGGTGAAGTTTGACTACATGAATTTCCAATCGAATTATACAGATTCCGATATGCGAAGAATTCCCTTGTGTGGTGCTTCATGTGTCATAATTTTTTGAAATGTAGTTCTATGTTGATAATTATCCTACAAACTATTTTATTTTTGTGCTTGGATATAAATTCTATTATGAAATATTATTTTTCTACATGATGTTTGGATACACTGTGGAAATACCTTTTGTGAGGAATTTAGGTGCGTCACTTCATTTAGCTATATGAACCTGCATTGATATATGAAATTATTGAAAATCAGATACATAGTATAATTATGGTACATGATCATTCTATGATTTTCGTGAAATTATATATATATATATATATATATGTAATAATATGAGAAATTATATGTGTTTTTAGGACATCCGATATGTGGATTCGACAATGCATGAACTTTATTATACAAGAATTTACCTATACTGGAATTCATGTACATGGAATCTTGGCATAACCATTTTTTAAGATGACATTGCATTTCAAAATAGTAATCCTCCTCTTAAACTCTATATAATCTTAGAAATTCATTAATTGATAAAAATAACTTTGGTAATATAAATCTTTCTTAGAACTTCAAAAAACAATATGAAGGACTTTGTAGTGTGTAAAAACACACCACTTTGAGTTCTTGAATATCAAGTGATGCACTTTGGATTTTGGAAAACCCAAACCATTATATAAACCATAATATATGTTTTTTATCATAGTTTTCAATATCAATATATATAATCATAGAATGATGGCCATCTCCTAACTCATGGTTCTTCAAACTCCAATCAGCTAGTCATTTTTCCTAAAATCTATCATCAATTCATATTTTCACTCTATCTAACATTGGTGTTGTTAATTTTTTTCCTACAATTCTATTATCATACCATTATAAATTTTCATGGTTTATCTAGAATATCAACTCTTTTATTTGTTTGATGCAACAATGAATCCCCACTAGAGACTATCTAGCTAGGTATTTAAGGGAAGCAAGCTCTTCCTTCTTATTCACCTATAGTGTATGAGAAATAAATTTTCATATTGGGTTGGTGGATACTCAATCCACCACCCATTCCATTAAATAATTTATCGACACATATATTTAAAAAAACCTCAACAAATAATCTAAATGTAATATAGATATCCCCTTTGTTTTTTTAATTACTTCAAAATTATAAACACTTTGTTTTTTGCCAATTATCAGTATAGTTTCTCTATTTATTTAACAATTAATGAATATAAATTCAATGAGAAGAAATATTTTTATCCCCATAATGTAAGTGTTATCTCATCCACTAGAAATACAAATTCTCCCCCATGATATTTTAATAATCTAGGGGAATAGTGGAACCACATACTTTATAGAAATTTTACATTAGTTAATCACTCTAATTCTACTTAGAAAAACCTGGTTTAGAAAATAAGATTTCTTAACCTAGACACAAAATATGTAAATTAAATTTCACACTGTAGTGAAAACTCACATTTTCAATTATCATGGATAGTATAAATTATATTTTCAAAAACTTTTTTAAAAATACACTTATATTTACCAAATAAATTAGAAAGTTAAAATGAAAGGAAACAACCCCTAGGTTTGTTAGAAAAACACTTCAAATAAATGAATATAACAAAAAAATTAAGGAAAAGGGAGAGTGAGTACTATAACTAAAACATAAATTTTATTAAAATATATGCAGAGTGTTATATTTTTTATTGATGCTTGTAACATGGAATATTGGGTTTGTTTAATATCTCCCTGTTAAGGGAATCATTCCATAAATCTTAAAATTAAATTCCCCATCATTCAAACACAATCATAGTGTATTTGGGAAAGAGGTGGAATTCATAACCTCTTTAGTTGTAGCAATGAGGTTGAGACTTCTCCCTCAACAAAATTGTTTTTGTAGTGAAACTATAAAAAATTTTGGTATTTCATATCTGAATCCAATTTAGGCCTTCGTATTTATTCCCCTTTAGAAATCATGGTTTTCTTCTTATTGTCACATTTTATCTTAGATGGAATAAGATTCTTTTCATGGGAATGAATTTTTATTTCATTATGTTATGGTTAGATCAATTTCTTTAATTCCTCCATTTATTCTAGCCATATGAGTAATATATTATTTGACTGATGGACCTATTTCATCTTTGGTGTGGATTGATTTTTTTTTGTAATAGATATTTCACTAAGGACCACTAGCACTTTCAGCCATTTTCTAAAATATCTAAATAATCTATAGTAGAATATTTAAGGAACTTTTTTAGAGGGTGTTTGATTTGATTACACCTTTGACACACCATTTCATGATTCTATGAGTTACCATTCATGGGGAACTTATTAGTTACAATCTATTTCATCTTGGTAGTTACATTCTTACCAACTATCTACTTCTGATAATTCATCAAAGTATACTCATTTCCCCATTTCTCTTTTTATATTAATTATTTAATTTATTTAGAATCTAATTAATACTAGGTAGGGTTATACCCTCATGTCTCATTATAATGAATAAAAATATTTCACATCCCACAATAATTTTTCGGATTCTTAAATCTATTGTTTTGTGATAGATTATAATTTTTATATGATTCTATCTTTTGACCAGATTGTTTCTTTTTATTTTTAACTCTACCCCCTTAAATATGGACTTATACCACTTGTATATGGTTAAATGTTACTAAAATGAATAATTTAAATATTAATAAATTTTTTTAAACACTAGAACCTTCCAATTAATCTGGAAGTTTCCCTTGTGCATGCAATTTTTTTTATATTTTTAGGATTATTAATTTTTGGGTGGGAACATCAATTGTTTGAGATATATTTTTGGGATATATTTTCTTATAAATATTCAACTTCATCCATGATATGAGTTTCCCACGCAATAATTCATCCACATTATTATAGAATTATACTTTTTTTTCTACCAATTCAGAGCATCCATATTTAGTACGAACTAATTGAAATGAGTTTTGGGATACAGTTTTCAATGTGCATGAGGTAAAGAAATATAAAAAATATCTCAATAATATTTTACCTCCAGTCTGATTCCATTTTAAGGACATTACATATCTAAAATTTTAGTGGTGTTAACTTCTTTTTAAGTTATTTGGGAAGATCGAGTTTTACTAGATTGCAATTTTTTGTTTGATATCAAGATATAAATATTTCATGTCGAGAGAGTATTTTTAATACTCAACTAATATATATTACTAGTAAATCATCAAATTTTTATTATTATCATCAATAAACATTCTTTATTCCACCCATTTATCGTCTATATAATTTACTCTCTTTTTTTTCACATTCAACTGAGATTCGTTGACATAAATAAAAGTTCTAGAGAGTCCCCTAAGTGAATTTAACACCTATTTAACAAAACATTATCACAAGAATCTATTTTTAATTCTTAATATGTCAAGAAATTTTTTTCATTGTAAATTATAAATAATTCATCCTTTTAATTAACTAATATTAAGGGAGTATTATATATTATAACCTATTTATACCATGTATATTCAATTGCATCAGTCTCTTGGTTCAACATTGAATTATTATTATATATTAAATTTATATACATAATTATATGTTCAGAAAATTCTATAGGGACTTTTGAAGACAATTTTTAAGTTTAAATTAAAAATCACCACGTGATTTATCATTTGAATACTCTGTAAGCATAACTCGAAAAAAAGTCATCTAATGAATCTCTCTCACTAGATTTTATGAAACATAATCTACTATTATTACCTTCATTTAATGTTTATTTCTATTTACTCATTAGTTTTTTGGAACATTTCTTTCTCAATTTTTCTATAGTGTTGGGAGAGTATAATATATGTTTAGTAATTGGAGTGGAACCACATAATACCATTTTAGAGTCTTCACTCATATCAATCATGTACTTTATAAACTCAGATGGAATTAAGTAGGGATTAAAAATAGATACAATTTGAGTTAACCTTCTCTTTGATTATAGTTCATGTATAGATGATAATCCTATAAGTGATATCTTAGTAAAATAAATTTTAAATAAGAAATTAAAATATCGTAGTAGAAGACTCAGGTTTTCTCTCGAGATGAAAGTGTTATGGGTACATTCATATTTTTTTGATGGTTTAGTGTGTTAAATAATTGTGTGTGATTTATTTGTTTTGGTTTTAAAATTTATATTATAATAAAGAGACCTAAAATTATATATCCTCATAAATTTACTATAAAATTATTATTACTTCTTTCATATTTTTTTCTCTCAAATCTATTGAAAAATCTCTTGATCACACATCATGGTTGTTTTAGATTTAATAAGAGAGTAAAATAATCACTTTACCACTTTATTATAAAAGTAATAGTGATAAAAATAATTATTCTCTCTCGGATCATAACATTTACAACTATTAAAGTAGGGAATAGGTTCTAGGTAGCCTATATGTTCAAACCAAAAGGCGATTGAGAATAGATTTAAAATTAAAAGAATTAAGGAAATGTCAAATCATACGATCAATTTGAATGAATAATGATATTATTAAAAGGGATATATAATTGAAAAATTCAATTAGTTAATAGGTAGTTAAGGATAATCTCTTAAGGTACTCTACTAATGGATTTTTGTGCCAAAATCGGTGAATTGCAACTGAAAAAATGAATGAAAGAAATATAAGAACAATATAAAATAGCTCTTAGTGATTGTGGGAACGAACCCTCTTTAGTGAATATTGTTGGGCTTTTATTATAAAAAAAATATCTAAATATTATTGATTTTTATGCCCACAAATACACTTGTTTGTTTTACTAATTATATTATTTTATGTGAATTTTAAGAAATTAATATTTGTTTCTATATTTATTCAGGAATTATATTCGAGTTACTATCTCACAAAGAATAGTTCTCAAAACATACATAATACATTTTATTATTTTATGGAATCATTATTCATAACCTATATTAGTTAGCATAACATAAGGAAGGAACCCTACATTTAAAATAGTTTGTAAGAAATTAACCCAATGTATAGAACAACAAGTAAGGAATAAACCCTACATTTCAGAGCAACACGTATGGATCATCAACCCTACGTAAGAAAGGAACCTTAAATCTGTAATAAGGGGTTATATTTTTAATGATATCTACGTAAGTAAGGAACCATATGTTTTTCAAAACAAACAAATGGTATATCAACCATACTTTTATGATAAACCCTATATTTGGTATTTTTTCATTTTATGAATGATCCCTATATTTGACTATTCATCGATGGTTATTTTAAATCCATGAATTTATCAGCAATATATATATTGATATTGATAGAAATGATTATTTATTCAAAACTCAATTTTGACCAATAAAAAAGATCACTATGATTGATTCAAATACTCATATTCAATGGAGTAAATCACTCATAATTCTAAGGGATTTTATTAATATTCTGGATACTATGTATTTTAATCACTACAATATGTTAAGTGGCATTTTTAAATCTTATATATAGAAATGAAGTCCTTTTATATATATATATATCATTAGATTTTTTTTTGTGTAAAAATAAAAATATATGAGATACAATGTGATATGTTTTTTGATTTACAATCTATATACTTTTTATCAATATCTTTTTAAATATCTATAAATATTAATGATCAACTCTCTTATTTCTTTAAAGAGGCTATACATTGAAGATATTATTTTCAAAATCATAAATATACTTGTTTATTGTTGTATAATTGATGATCATTTTCAACCAGGATATCTTTTAAATCTATTTTTACTTAAATACAATCATATTTGAAAAATAATACCCTTATTCTTTCAGTTTCTAGTAAACATTGATTTTAAACCTAAATTATCATCAAATGAAACTCTTTTTGGTTATTAGAGTTTTGTTTTCATGTATTCAGTTGTGGACTAGGTTTCATCTTATTATACTATACTTTTATTAACTAGTTCTCTATAAAAGAATTATAAGTATTTTTTAATCCTTGTTGTAATGGTGTTATTGCTCGTGCCTAGTTGTGGATTTTAAGGTATTGTGATAGGAGGACCTATCTAGTGAAATTCCCCCAGCTCACTGAGAGTTATTTGGTTGGGTGGACTAGGGGAACTTTTTTCCCTAAACTACTATAAAAATTATAGTGCATTTATTTACAATTTATCTAATGCTCGTATTTCATACAGAAGAGAACATTGCATGTATGAAAAAATCACACAGAGTTAGACACTAAAATCTATGAAGATTATCGAAAAAAATAATTCACCCCCTCTTATGTGTATTTGTATTATTAAAACTTAACAATTGATATAAAATCTGATATTTTGGGTAAAATCTATAGAAATATATAAATAATAATTTAGATACAAACCTAATGTCAATGGTTGATATAAAATAATGTATGTAAATGATTCTTGAACTATAATTTAATGGTGAAAAATATGGATGGTGAAAATAAAAAATGATAACCCACCTAAAGAATACAGAATTCTAAATCTTATTCAAAGATCATAACTCCACATGTGATTATTGAGAAAATTGAAGCATGATATGTTGGAATAGAAGTTGAATATGATATAAATTCAAAGTTAATGAAAGATATCATACAAGGAATTTGTCTTAAAAAACATAATCGTGTATTATAGTGACTCAATTCAAATGAATTGTGGTAGATAATAGATATGACATATGACGGAACAAATAACAACAGACAGATGAGGTATTCTATTATATAATTTATGTTTAAAACATTTATAATTCTTGATGTGAAATAATTACTCAAATGAATGGATGATTAATAGAAACTGAAAAAAATATTATTTTCTTTGTTTATCCAATTTCACAATCAGATCAATTAATTAATGTACTTAGAGTACTCCCATTTACATGGAATGGATTATCTGTAGATATTCAACAATAATCTCCTTCTGAGAATTCAAATACAAAGGACCTAATTGAAACATTGATTATGTATGAATTATAAATTAATGATGAAGTTGAATATCACAAGATAGTGAAAATGGAAAATATTTCTCTCAAAGTAACATCTCGGAAGCATGACATAAAATCAAAACAAGACATCAAAACAGAAAAAAATTCAATGTTTTCATACTTAGAAATGGAACAGTATCAACTAGCTAGAAAGTTTAGAAAACTATATAAGAATAAAAGAGGCTACAGAAAATACTTTAAGAAGGATGAAAGGGAACCAAGATATGTAATATGTTTTGAATGCAAAAATAAGGGTCACATCAGAATTAATTTCCCTTAATTGAAAGAAGAATGAAAAAAAAACTAAATATGAAAATAATTGTGATTATGAACATAAAAGAAAAATATCCATGAAATCTACATGGATTGTATATGAAGGCTCCAAAAGTTCTTAAAAATATGATCCATTGAAAGAACTAGAGAATCTGAAATCTAATATGTGCTTTATGGTAATGAAAGTAAAAGAGGCTCAAACCAATTACTCTTTTTATTATAACTCTGATAGTTTCTGAAATAATAATTATTTTCCCTAGTATTAAATTCCATAATAGAAATATGATTACTTAATAATTATACATAAATAATTAAAAAATATTCATAGTGTATTTTAGGTGAAAGAAAAACAATGATAAAAACAAAATCAATAACTTAATGGAAAGTTGAATTCATCAACATCAAACTTTATTGTTCATGTAAATAAAATAAATTAATTATAAGATGAAGTATAATCTTATAAAAGTGTCGCTGGAATTTTAATAAAATGAGAGAAAAATATGAATAAGATTCTGGGAATGAATTTTATTAAAAGAGAAATGTTTGGGATACAAATCATGGGTGAAAAATCAAAATTATAAAAAAAATTATTTTATTCCCAATTCAAAAAATATTACCTACTATTAGTGTGGATTAAAAGTTCATTACACTAAAAATGTTTATTTAAGAAATCAAAAAATAAATTGTATTAAAAAGAATTTTATTTCAAAAAATATGACTAATGAAAGTAATATGAATTATTGAAAAATAAGTTAGATCTTGATTCTCATATCATTGCTCGCTGACATAGTTGGACTCGACAAAATATGGTTACCCAAAAAAATATGTGTTTAAATGATTTTACATGTAAAAGACCACATGATAAAATTGATATATGGTGTATGGGTAATGGATTCTCTAGAAACATGAGTGGAGAGTCTATAAATTTCCAAACACTAACACAAATGGATGGGGGTCTTGTCCCTTTTGGTGTTAATGGAAAAGAAAAGATTATTTGAGTTGGAACTGTTGGAGATCCATCAACAATTTGAATCAGTAAAGTATTGTTTGTACAAGGGTTTAAGAATAACCTGATAATAATTTATCAACATTGTGATTATGGATTTTATTTTGATTTCTCTAATAATTCTTTCTCAATTTTCAAAGATAAATTTCTTAAATTTAGAGAATTTGGAACTAAAAATGTTTATAATTTGGATCTAAATTTCTTATGTAAAAAGAAAGTGAATTTTTTAACTACTAAGTCAAATGAGTCATGGATATGTAATAGAATAATTTAACATTAAAATTTATATTCTTTACTTAAATTATCTATAAAACAATTAATTTTCAATTTTCATAGTCTTAAATTTGACTATGATAGATTCAGTGCTGCATTCCGAATCAGAAAACAACAGAAATCGACTTTGAAATCTATTTTCAAAATTTATACATATAAAACATTATAACATATCCACATGTGTAACACCCCAACCATCCACAGTATGCTTCTTTTTGAATAATACAGTAGCGTGTGTTGTACGCAAATTCATGTTCTAACACACACCACCACCAATCAAACTAGCCGTTATGAATAGTAATACCCACTTTTTAAAATTTTGTAAATTTTGACTTTCAAAATAGACTTCATTTTTGGATTCAGAATATCGAAATTAGATTAGGGTGAAGTTTTGGTATTTTTTTGAAAACATTCAATTTTTGATGAATAGTGAAAAAACACTGAGTTATAGTTTAAAACCGAATTTTTATTTATATAATTATTTATTATATTTACAATTAATTAAGGTCAAAATAGATACATAATACCTATATAATTTCTATGTAATTCATTAGAGTTAGTTGAGAATAATTTTATATATATAAAAATTTTATGGAACTTTTCACCGTCTTTTACCCACTTCCATGAAAATTTGAAAATTCACATAAAACTTAATTTTCCTGCTTATGTAAGTGGAATTTCAAAACTCTGAGAGACACGGTTAATATTAAGGAGAAAAATGTGGTTCAATACGATAAAAATAATTTTTGGTGAATAGTAACTTTTTACTTTTATTTTCCATGGTTAAAAGTAAATAGGGTAATTAAGGTTATGAATGATATAATTATTATCCTAACACATGTCATAATTCTATTGGAAAAGTGTATCTCAACCAAAAACAACCTTAGGAATAAAATATTATCATTTAGGTCCACTAGGATTAGATTAGGACATTAATTATTATTCAATTCAAAGAAGAGTTAAAAGTGTTAAAATCAATTTTTATTAACTAAAACAATTTTAGTATAGGGTTATACATTATATAAATTTGATTATAAATATTAATTATAAATCTAAAAAGATTTCATACATAATTGTGATTTATCTATAATTTTTAGACATTAAATAATTTAATTTAATTATGACACAATGGTGATGTAGTAATTACATAATTAATGAAATATTAAAATAATTGTTATTATAAATATCAAAATAAATGTAATTTGATACTTTTTATGAATTACACTAATTTTATCGGTTAATATGATATATTATGATTGTCTATATAAATTGTTTTCGAATTAATAATGCTGTTATAAAATTATCAAAAACAAAATACCCAATAGTGTCAAAATTGACATAAAAGAGTTTTTAAAAGAAATATTAAATTATTAATTGATATTCTATTCCTAAAAAATCTATGGTTTGGCCAAAGGACTTATATAATTATTTTTTTATCATTAATGGACCACTTGGGGGTCTCATGGAGGTATATAGTAAGTTTATTAACTATATAATATAAAAATACAAAGAGACATGGTAAATGTCAAACTATTTAACTAAGAGTTAAATATAAATGATAAGGTTAATATAGTGACCCAAACCTGTCTAAAATAAATTGTATGGGTGGTTATCGACCTATTCCCACCTTAAAATTTAAATAATCCACTTTGGATCCATTAGAAACTGAATATGAAATTGATATAAAATAATATTTCTAGCTTTTCCTAAGGTTCCCCTCACCCCTCTTATAAAAGGGCACCCCCTTATCTCAAATTCATACCTTCAAAGACTTTTTGCTAGGCCAGAACCTACCAAAATATTCTCTCAAATTCCCTCACTTCAACCTAGATGCCTTACTTTGATCAGAAAGCCAACCTACAGAGCCCTTTGTATCAAATCAAAAGGAAGAACCCGAAGAAGAGGTAATGTTTTCACCACCCTCATTCAAGTTCCTTTTTTCTTCAACTTCTTCTTTATTTGTTATTTCCATTCTAAAATATTAAATCCAGTATCTTATATATCCTGTGATGTTATTATAAATATGGTACAACCATATTCTGTATTCTATGTATCCTTTGATTGACATGTCACCATACGTGCGTACGTACTGCCTACCTTCTCCACGTCGTGGTGTAATTGTTATTAAATACATTATTATTTGGATGGGTATAATAATGATGTGTAATTCATGTAGATAATAAATATAACATGATAATTATTATGTATATATGATGTACCATCAACTTATATATTATTTTAATATCAAAATAATGATATTGTCGCTCATGCGTACGTACGAATTACAGTCTCCACGAACACGTTGAGATTCATTCCCTATCGTATCCATGAAAGTATAATTCTCATTTGAGGATTAAAATTAATGTTTAAGGACTTGATATAATTTGGTATAGGAATAAGTTACAACCTATCTATAACAAAAAATGATTTATGTAACAAAACATATAAAAGAAAATGAGTAAGTTAACACCCGAAACGAAGATAATACTAAGATATTATTAACAAAATAATGTTAAAAGATAATATATGATATCATATTAATGTATATGATTCTTTAATAATTTAATAACAATTATTTACCCATTATAAAAGATTTTAATCTACCCTCAACCACGAAAAAGTACAAGTTAAGGGTTTATTTCACAATCTCTTCATTATCCGAGGTTGTTTATACGTAATTATCTACTGGGAACTCTTTATCATCCATATCCATGTTTCTTAAAAATGTATTTCAAATAATTCTTAATATTTTAAATACCATGGGTTAAAGTCATTTATACTCTTGTTGAGTTTTTTAAGAAGTTTATAAAGGAATCTTTTTGTCATTTTCCAAACAAGTGCCTTTTTAACCTTTTTGACAGAATTAAGGTAAGAATGTCTTTTTTAACTTATACGGTGGGTGCTACTATTTTCTGCCGTTATAAATTCTTATAATCTCCCCTTAAAAGCTTATAAGGATATTTTTAATGTAAATGTTTTATTTTATAATTATGTGACTTTTAAATGATTTAAAAAAAGTGATATTTCTCTCAAATAGTTTTGATTTTATCTATGTCAACATCCTTTGATGGATTTTAAGTTTATTTGAAGTTGATTTGTTATGGTACAAAACAACCAAATTATATTGAAGGTTTTGTGATATGTTTGACTATGGATGTGTCATTTTTATACCATTCGTGGTTTATGGATAAAGTATTGACATTTCGTATGCTAGTTTTAATATGAATGTTTATGTTATGTTTAAACCTGTTCATATGAGAAATGCATTGGAATTAAGAAGTAACGGGAGGAGCCCGCTATAGCTCCTCGATGCATTGGTAGGTATCATTAGACAAACTAGTGTCTTGGAACAAGGCCTTGACAAAATCTCATATGTAGTCTTGGCATAAGGCCTTGACTATGTGGTTATGATAGTCTAGAATTATACATTGCATCATTATGAAAGTGGTTATTGGTATTGCATGTGATTATTCGACTAATAGAATATCCATGTGAATAAGAAAATGGAATTATTTGATTTTATTTTTTCCATATTATGCTGAAGTTTAAGTTTAAATGGCTTTTGTTTTAGTTATACATTGCCTTAAATGTTTGTGATTATTTATAAAAGTTTATGCTATATTGTTATCCTTACTGGGCATTTGAGCTCACCCCTTTCTATGTTTTATTCTTCCCCGGATGTGAAGAAGTATTTTATGAAAGACCTGCGGGGATAGTATAAGGGGATATGAGTGTGGAGACAAGATTTTGTTGTAGTTTTCACTTTATGATGTAATGTAACCTTTATGAATGTATCTAGTGACTCCAAGGCTTCTAAAGTAATTGGTCTTTCAAGACTTGATCTTTTGTGATCATGCCAATGTTATGTAATAATGCACTGACTCTGGGTAACTGGGTTCGGGGCGTTACAGTTTGTATCAGCGGATGTTTAGTACAAACCTTGGGAGCTAGATTTAGATAAAATCTGAATAGATCACATAAACCTATGATAGACTTTGAGGATTAGTATAGAGGAACTTACTAGATATTTTTTATTGTATATATTCTGTGACTTCTCCGAGAAATACATCCATGTTTGGATACGATCAGGTAGAGGCGGCAATTGTATAGATGTACCTTGGGGTAGAACCCGAAAACACCGCTTTGAGCTAGACTCGAATGAGAAATGCTGCATGAAAACGGGCCTTGCTGCACTCTTGGTTACGACACTCCTGGGGGATATGATTAGGATAATTATCATTTTCTTTACAAACCATTATGAAGGGTTTATGAGTATATACTTCCTCAAAGAAAACATTTTTATGGTTATGGATTATATCCATAAACTGTTCAATTTTTGTTAAGTGTTTTACAAGTTTATATTTATGTATTGCGATTCATAAAGTAATCTAGTGTATGACATTGTTTAAAAATGGCGCCTAGTGGAAGAAATGGAAATCTTATCAATGTAGGCACTCTATGTAGGGATTTCACTCCTGTTCAGGATAATTATAGTGGAGCTGGTGATACAACTGGTGCTGATCAACTAATCACCATACTAGGACAACTCACTCAGGTTATGAATAATAACCTTACCCGTATGGAGAACCCTCATCCGAAGCGTGACAAATCAATGTTAGATCACTTCATGAGGCAAAAACCACCGACATTTAGTGGGAGTAAAAATCCCTTAGTAGCTGAGCAATGGATAAATTCCTTAGAGAAAATATTCCATGCCTTGGGGAGTAGTGAAAGGGAAAAAGTTATAATGGTAGTTTACCACCTCACTTGAATGCTGATCAATGGTGGTCATTGATTAACAACAATAAGTGAGATGATGAAGTATTAAATATTGACCGGAGGGAGTTCAAAGAGATTTTCTTAGAAAAATACTTTCCTTGTGACCATCGAGAAGATATGGAAAGGAAATTTCTGAGCCTGAGACAAAAGGAGGATGAGAATATAGAAAATTATGAGTCTAACTTTACATGGTTAGTAAGGTATGATGGAGATTATATACCTAACCCAAGAAGTAATATTTATCACTTCTTTGATGGGTTAAAACCATTTCTTCATCGAGAATTAATCATACAATCCTTCTCGTCGTAAGAAGTTATTGTCTCATGTGTTATCAAGACAGAAAAAGAATTCTCTAAGTCTTATGACTTTAAATTAAAGCAAGAGAAGAAGAGATATTCTTATCAATCTGGAAATGGAAATAAGGGGAAGAATGGAAAAGTTGAATATCCATCCAACAGTAAATGTGGGAAGAAACACCCCGGTACTTGCTTAAAAGGAATGGGAGTCTGTTACAAGTGTGGTAAAAAATGCCACCAAGCTCGTGATTGCAAGGGGAAGAAGGAAGCTACCGATTTCCAATTCTACAATTGCAGGGAGATGGGACATTATGAAAATAAATATCCTAAGTGTCTGGGAAACACACTTTAGAAAAGGCCAAGGGATCAAGGCCAGGCTTATGCTATCACTACTACCGAGGTATAAGCTCCGAAAGACGTGGTGGAAGGTAATTTAATAGTTTTCTCAAGTATTGAATATGAATTATTTGATTCTGGATCATCACATTGTTTTATATATTCCCATTTTTCTAAGAAAATTAGATATTTCTAATTTTATTTAACAAGGGAGTTGTTAGTTAAAACTCCTAAGGGAATTATCTTTGCTACAGAGTTCTGCGGATCCGTCCCCATTAGGGCATATAAATGTTATTTTTCTACTAATATCATCATCATACCCATGATTGAATTTGATATAATCCTTGGTATGTATTGGCTTTTGGACTATGATGTGAAGATTTATTGTAATAAGGATGAGGTTATAATTTTTGACGATGATGATAAAGAACACCATATCTTTAGAGTAGAATCATCACCACCTGATTCTTATCTAGATCCACCCCCAATAGCTCAACTAAATTCAATTATCAGGGAGGAAGAGAATGAAATAACTATGGGTGAGGAATAGAATGTCCAAATAAAGGATGTACCTATTGTGAGAGAATATATTGATGTGTTTCTGGAAGATTTACCCGGACATCCTCCAGAATGAGAAATTGAGTTTTCCATTGATTTAATTTCTGGTTCAAGGCCTATATTGAAGACCCCTTATAGAATGGCCACTATGGAATAAGTTTAACTAAAGAAAAACTAGAGGAATTGAGTAATAAGAGATCTATTTTCTCTGGTGTTTCTCCATGGGGATCCCCTATCCTTTTTGTTAAGAAGAAAGATGGATCTATGGGGTTACGTATTGACTATAGGGAAATCAATGCTATAATAATAAAGAACATGTATCCCCTACACCACGTTGATGATTTATTTGACCAAATGCATGGAGCTCAATACTTTTCAATGATTTACCTTCGATCTGGATACCATCAGTTGTGTGTGAAGAAGGAAGACATTCCGAAGACAACATTTCGAACCAGGTATGGGCATTACGAGTTTATAGTAATGCCTTTTGGATTGACTAATGCACAATCTGTATTCATGGATCTAATGAATAGAGTTTTCAAGGAATATCTCGATCATTTTGTGGTGGTATTTATTTATGATATCTTGGTATATTCTAAAAGCTACAAAGATCATGAAAATCACTTGCGCATTATCTTGAAGACTCTAAAAAATGTGAATTATATGGGAAGTTTATCAATTATGAATTCTGGCTTCAAGAGATTTCTTTTCTTGGATATATTTTCACCAAAGATAAAATCTCTATTGATCCTTCTAAGACCAAGGAAGTCCAAGAATGGCCAACACCAATGAGTATAACTAAGGTACGCAGTTTTATTGGCTTAGTAGGTTATTATCCGAATTTTTTGCAGAACTTTGCACAATTGGATAACCCATTAACGAAGCTCACACGTAAAGGGGTTAAATTTGTTTGGCCAAAATATTGTGATGAATGTTTTGAAGAACTGAAAAGAATATTAGTCAATTAACTTATATTGACTCTACCATCAGGGAATAATGGGTTCGTTATTTATAGTGATGCTTCAAATAAAGGACTTGGTTGTGTCCTTATGCATAATGATAGGGTTATTGCCTAGGCATCATGACAACTAAAAATTCATGAGCAGAACTATCATACTCATGATCTTGAGTTAGCAGCTGTAATCTTTTCTTTGAAGATTTCGGGACACTAACTCTATGGTGAGAAATGTGATATTTATACTGATCACAAGAGTTTGAAGTATATTTTCTCACAGAAAGAACTCAACATGAGGCAAAGGATATGGCTTGAACTACTCAAGGATTATGATTGCACGATACACTACCACCTGGGGAAGCAAAATAAGGTGGAATATTCTTTGAGTAAAAAATATCCTGGAGTTTTGAACAAGACGAGAGTTGAGAGGGATCCTATTTTCATGGATCTTGTAAAGTTGGATATGGGAATAACCATGGAAGGTGAAACATCGATACTTTTTCGAATGGTTTCCAAACCACCATTAATAGAAAGGTTAAAGAGTTCTCAGATAGATGATGAAGTATTTCTAAAGAAGATTAAAGCTGTGAATGATGGGAGATTGAATGACTTTGTGTATGAAGATGGAATTTTGAAAATTGGGAAGAGACTTTGTGTTCCTGACATAACTAATATAAAAATAGAATTGTTGGACGATTCTCATAGTTCCATTTTCTCTACACACCCTGGGAGCACCAAAATGTATAGGGATTTGAAGAAACATTTTTGGTGGGACAACATGAAGAGGGAGATTGCTGATTTTGTGTTAAGATGTATGGTTTGTCAACAAGTGAAAGTTGGATGGAAACATCCCGGAGGAGTCATGAAACCTCTTCCCATACCTGAGTACAAATGGGATAATATGACGATGGACATTTTCATGGGACTACCAAAGACTCATAGAAGGAATAATGCAATATGGGTCATTATTGATCATCTTAACAAGTCAGCACATTTTCTTGCTATAAGAGAAGATCTACCACTTGAACGTCTAGAAAGACCATATATTAATGAAGTTGTGAGGATTCATGGAGTACCCCTATCGATTGTTTCGGATCATGATCCCTGGTTTACTTCAAGATTCTGGAAGAGTCTTCAGAAGGCCTTGGATACTGAACTTCATTTGAGCACTGCCTACCACCTCAAATAGATGGGTAATCAAAACGGACTATTCAAACCTTAGAAGACATGTTGAGATCATTCTCACTTGACTTTCAGGGTATGTGTGATCAATATTTACCTCTGGTGGAATTTTACTATTGTAATAGCTTCTATTCGAGTATTCAGATGGCACCATATGAAGCGTTATACAGAAATAGATGTTGTACACAAACCAGTTGGGATGACGTTGGTGAAAGAAAACTTGTATGCCCAGAACTGGTGGAGGAAATGATGGAAAAGGTAAAGACAATCCAAATCCACATCAAATTATCTCAAAGTAGTCAGAAGAGCTATGCCGATAACCAAAGGAAGGATTTGGAATTTCATGTAGGAGATAATTCTTTCTTGAAGGTTTCTCTATGGAAGGGAGTTATATGTTTCGGTAAGAAGGGTAAATTGAGTCCCAGGTACATCATACCTTTCAAAATTCTAGAACAAATTGGGGATGTAGCTTACTGTTTGGCAAGGACGCCAAGTCTCTCAAAGTTCACGATGTGTTCCACGTATCACTGTTGAGAAAATACATGCCTGACCCAATGCATGTACTCACTTATGAGTAATTAGAACTAGAACCCGATCTATCTTATTGCGAAGAGCCCATCAGGATTCTTGATAAAAGGGAACAAGTGCTGAGAAACCGGACAACTCATCTGGTAAAAGTTATATGGAGAAACCATAAGATGGAAGAGGAAATGTGGGAACCCGAGGAACTTATGATGAAGAACCACCATGGACTTTTCATTAAGGAGTATTCTAGAAATTTCGAGAATGAAATTATTTGAAGGAGGGGAGAATGTAGCACCACAAGCTTCCACGGTACGCTTCTATTTGAATAATACAGTAGCGTGTGTTGTACGCAACTCTGAGTTCTAACACACACCAGAACCAATCAAGCTAATCATTATGAATAGTAATACCCACTTCTTGAAATATTATAAATTTTATCATTCAAAATAGACTTCATTTTTGGATTCGGAATATCAAAATTATCTTAGGGTGATTTTTTTGGTATTTTTCTGAAAACATGCAATTTTTTGATGAATAGTGAAAAAACACTGAGTTATATTTTAAAACTGAATTTTAATATTAATAATTATTTATTTTATTTACATTTAATTAATGTAAAAATAGATACATAATACCTATATAAGTTCAATTTAATTCATTGGAGTCAGTTTAGAATAATTTTAGATAAATAAATAGTTTATGGAACTTTTCACCGTCTTTTACCCACCTCCTAGATAAATTTGGAAATTCAAATAAAATTTAATTTTACCAGTTCTGTGAGTGGAATTTCGAAAATCCAAGAGACATGGTTAATATCAAGGAGTAAAATGTGGTTCATTAAGATAAAAATAATATTTGGTGAATAATATCTTTTTACTTTTATTTACCACGGTTAAAAGTAAATAGGGTAATTAAGGGTAAAAATGATATTAATATTACCCTAACACATGTACTAATTCTATTATAAAAGTGTATTTCGACCAAAAAAACCTTAAAAAATAAAATATTATCATTTAGGTCCACTTGGATTAGATTAGGAAATATACTATTATTTAATTCAAAGAAGAGTTAAAAGAGTTAAAATCAAATTTTATTAACTAAAACATTTTTAATATAGGGTTTTACATACGATAAATTTGATTATAAATATTCATTAAAAATATAAAAATATTTCCTACATAATGGTATTTTATTTATAATTTTTAGACCTTATATAATTTAATTTATTTATGACACAATGGTGATATAGTAATTACCTAATTATGGATATATTAAAATTATTGATATTATAAATATCAAAATAAAGGTAATTTGAGACTTTTTATGAATTAAACTAATTTTATAGGTTAATATGACATATTATTATTGATTATATAAATCTTTTTCTAAGTAATATTGCTGTTATAAAATTATCAAAAACAAAATACCCAATAGTGTCAAAATTGACATAAAAGAGTTTTTAAAACAAATATTTTATTATTAATTGATATTATATTCCTAAAAATCTATGGATAGGCCAAAGGACTTATATAATTATAGGTGTTTCATTAATAGACCACTTGGGGATCTCTTGGAGGTATACAGTATAATTATTAACTATATAATATAAAAATACAAAGAGATATTGTAACTGTCAAACTATTTAACTAAGAGTTAAATATAAATGATAAGGTTAATATAGTGACCAAAACCTATCTAGAATCTATTTGTTGGGTGGTTTTCGAACCATACCCACCTTAACCTTTAAATAATCCACATTGGAGCCATTAGAAACCGAATATGAATTTATTATAAAATAATATTTCTAGCTTTTCCAAAGGTGCCCCTCACCCCTCTTATAAAAGGGCACTCCCTCTTCTCTCAAATTCATACCTTCAAAGCCTTTTGGCTCGTCGAAACCATGCCCAAATATTTTATCAACTTACCTAACTTCAAATTAGAGGACTTATTTCGATCAAAAATCCAACCTAAGGAGCAATTTTGATCAAATCAAAAGGAAGAACCCAAAGAAGAGGTATTGTTTTCACCACCATCTTTCAAATTCCATTCTTATTCAACTTATTCTTTCTTTGTTATTTCCATTATAAAATAATAACTCTAGTATATTCTATATACTATGATGTTATTATAAATATGGTACAACCATATTCAGTATTCTATAAATCCATTGAATGACATGTCACCATACGTGCGTACGTACGACCTACCATCTCCACGTCGTGGTGTAATTGTTATTCAATACATTATTATTTGTATGGATATAATAATGATGTGTAATTAATGTATACAAATAATATAACATGATAATTATTCTGTATATATTATATACAATCCAATTATATGTTATTTTAATATCAAAAGAATGATATTGTCGCTCATGCGTGCGTACGGATTACCGTCTCCACGAACGTCATGAGATTCATTCCCTGCCGTATCCATGCAAGTCTAATTATCATTTGATGATTAAAAATAATGGTTAAGGACTTGATATAATTCTGTATATGAATAATATAAAACCTATCCCTAACAAATATGACTTATGTACCAAAAAATATAAAATAAAACGAGTAAGTTAACACCCAATACGACGATAATACAAAGATATTAATAACAAAGCAATGTTAAAAGATAATATATGATATCATATTAATTTATATGATTCTTGTATAATGTAATAACAATTATTTAACCATTTTACATGAGTTTAACATATCCTCAACCAAGAAAATGTACAAGGTAAGGGTTTATTTCACAATCTCTTCATTATCTGAGGTTGTTTATACGTAATTATCTACTTGGACCACTTTATCATCCACATAAATGTTACATAAAAATGTATTTCAAATTATTCTTACTATTTTACCGACCATGAGTTAAATTCATTTATACCCTTTTTGACTTTTTATAAGAATTGGATAAAGGAATCTTTCTGTCGTTTTCCAAACAAGGCCCTTTTTAATCGTTTCGACAAAATTAAGGTAAGAATATCTTTTTTTAACTTATACGGCGGGTGCATCTATTTTCCACCATTATAAAATCATTGAATCTTCCCTTACATTCTTATAAGTATATTTTAAAAGTAAAGGTTTTATTTTATAATTATGTGACTTTTAAATGATTTCAAAAAAGAGATATTTCTCTTAAATAGTTTTGATTTTATCTATGTCAACATCCATTGATGGATTTTAAGTTTATTTGAAGTTGATTTATTATGATACAAAACATCCATATTGTATTGAAGGTTTTGTGATCTGTTTGACTATAGATGTGTCATTTTTATACCATTAGTGGTTTATGGATAAATTATTGGCATTTCGTATTCTAGTTTAAATACGAATGTTTATGGTAGGTTTAATCCTGTTCATATGAGGAATGCCTTGGAATTAATAAGTGAAGGGTGGAGCCCTCTCTAGCTCCTCGATGCATCAGTAGTTCTAATGAGACAAACAAGTGTCTTGTCACAATTCCTTGACAAAATCTTATTTGTAGTCTTGGCACAAGGCCTTGACTATGTGGTTATGATAGTCTGGCATTATGCATTCCATCATTATGAAAGTGGGTATTGATATTGCATGTTATTATTCAGCTAGTATAATATCAATGTGAATAAGTAAATGGTATTATTTCATTTTATTTCTACCATATTATTCTTAAGTTCAAGATTAAAAGGCTTTTGTTTTAGTTATACATTTCTTTAAATGTTTACGCTTATTTATGAAAGTTTCCACTATATTGTTATCCTTACTGGGCATTTGAGATCACCCCTTTTTATATTTTATTTTTCCCAAGATGTGAAGAAGTATTTTATGAATGACCTGCAGGGATAGTATAATGGGATATGAGTGTGGAGACAAGATTTTGTTGTAGTTTTGACTTTAGGATGTAATGTACCCTCTATGAATGTATCTTGTGATTCCAAGGCTACTAAACTGATCGTTCTTTCGAGACTTGATCTTTTGTGATCACACCAATGTTATGTAATAATGCACTGACTCTGGGTAATTGGGGTTGGGGCGTTACAACATGGATAGGTTTGGACCATCTAGGGTAACAAGTTTGTCTTGAAAATTATTTTTTAATTTTTTACTTAGTGATTTTGCAAGATTTACTTGGGTTTATTTTAAAAAAAAGTGAGGTATTAAGAATTTTTGAAAGATTTTTCAAAACTATTCAAATGGAAAACGATTTTCAAATAATTTTATTGAGAAGTGATCATGGTTGTGATTTTTAGATTCAATAATTTAATTTTTTTGCTCAAATGTAGGTATTAAACACACATTTATACCCAAAGAACACCTAAAAATGGACTTGCTGAAAGAAGAAACATAAATATTCAAGAAATGACAACGACTATGATAAATGAATATAATATTTATATCAATTTAGTGTTATAAGATGTTAGTACATATTTATATATAATTAATAGAGTTTTAATAAGACCAATTATTAAAAATACACCCTATGAACTATATAATAAAATAAAAAATAAATTAAAGTACTTTAATGTTTTTGGATGAATAAAAATTTCTTGGATATTATTCTACTTATAAAACCTATAATGTTTTTAATAAAAATTCACATATTTTTGGAGAATTAGTTCATGTGATTTATGATGAAACTAACCCTTTGAATGAAGACAAATATCAAAAATATGATAAAGATGACTGTTTTGACAAAATGATACTTGAAAATCCTAAGGATAATTTTTAAAATGATTAAAATGAAACTCAGTCTAGTCCAGAAGTACATGAAACTGAAGAACCTAAAAGTGTCTTACTTGGATAGTAAATAATATAAAAATACCATCCTTTAGAAACTGTAATAGGAAACCTAGACACATGTTTTAGATTGAGAATAAATGTAGGAAACCTAGCGGAATTATATGCCTTTCTATATTAGTTATAACCCAAGCCTATTGAAGAATATTTAGAATATGAAAGTTGGTTTTTATCTATTCAAGACAAAATGAACCTATTCAGAAGAAATAAATTTTGGGAATTAGTAGAAAGACCATCAGATTATCAAGTGGTAGGAACTAAATGTATCTTTATAAATAAATAGTATATTTAAGGGATCATAACAAGAAATAAAGCTATATTAGAAGAAAAATTATATAATAACAATGAAGTAATAGATTACATTGGAAAATTTATGACTGTTGAAATAATAGAATCCATTATAATTCTTTTAGATTATTAAACTCATGTGATTTTTAAATTATATCATATAGATATTAAATCTTCCTTCTTAAATGGATATTTAAAAGAAGAAGTTTACATTTAACATCCCACTAGTTTTGAAAAACCTCATAAACCAATTTGTTTTAAAACATCCTAAATATCATTATGGTATTAAACAAGAATCTAGATCCTAGAATGAAATATTTAGTTCATTTTTGAAGAAAAGTAGATTTTTTAGTGGATTAGTTGATCATACTGATTTTAAGAAAACTATTTTTTTGAATATTTTATTTTTAAAAATTTATGTAGATGATGTTATTTTCGGTTCAATAAATAAAAACCATTTTAATAATTTCTCAAATATAATGCAATAAGAATTTGAAATTAGTATGATGGGATAAATTAATTCATTTTTAGTATTTCACATTTATTAAAAATATTAATGAAATTTATTAAATCAAAGTTAATATATTATTGAATTACTAAAATTGTTTGTTCTAGAAAATAGTTACAGTTATATGAATCCTATGTGTACCAATATAAACTTGATTTGTATGATTCTCAAAAGCTAGTTGAAGTTAAACTATATAGAGGTATGATTGGTATTTTATTATATATGACTTCTAGAAGAGACAAAATATTGTTTTATGTATGTTTTTGAGCTATATATTAGTCAAATAAACAAGTCCCACATTATAGTTGCTAAAATAATATTTAGATATTTAAAAGGAACTATTTTTCAATCTCTCCTTATTCCAAAAACTTGTGATTTTAAATTAATTTCATATTTGGATTTATATTTTAGATGGTGTAGACTAGATAAAGAAATTACATGGGAACTAGTCACTTTTTCGAGAAAATACTTAGTTTCATTGTCAATTATGAAACCACATTCAGTTGCTCTATCAAAAGCTATGGCAGAGTGTGTATTTGATGGTGGTTTCTGTGCAGAAGTGTTGTTGATAAAACACACTATATCATATTTTAAAATAAATTTTAACAATATACCAATTTTTATGATAATACTAATGTAATTTATATGTGAAAAAATTCTACAAGCCACTCTAGTACTAAGCATATTTATATATTGCATCATTTCTTGTGAGATTGTGTTGTTAAAAAGGATATATATTTACTTTTTATAAATACAGAATATAAATTATATAATATATTTAATAACTATAACCCACATAAAATTTGATTTTATTAAGGGGGTTGGGGATACTTAATTTTAAATTAATTTTTATAAATTTATTTAGATTTATTTTTTTAATATATCTTTTTTAATTTTTTATTAATTTATAAAATTATTTTATATTTAGTTAAATGTTTGTTTTGAATTTATAAATCATGCCATTTAAAAACTAATTTTTCATGAATACCATATGTATTTGACATGAGAAACGAGACCGCATCACCAATTTGTCAATAATGTTTTCATCTCTATTTACTATTCAATTTCAAAATATTTCTATTCTGGAGTCCTCATCTTTCTTCCAAACCCTAGGATCTGATACCTCCAACATTCATATTCTAAACAATGATGATGTTTAAGTGAATAGATGAAGGATAACCATGTGATCTGAAGCATGACCATGTCCCCTTAATGAATATTCATCAAGGAAAGGTTATTTATTTTGGATGAATGTATCAGATGAACCATCTTCTCAAGAAAATCATGCATTTCAAGGTTTGGAATTTATTTTTAATGAATATAATACATATTTCCTTTATGATATAGAAGTTAAGCATGTTTATATAAATGTTCAATTTAATATTAGTGATAAATAAGATATATAGTCTTCATGAGTAGATGATAAAGAGCTTTCGATATCCTTAAGAGAAGTTACTCATATTTTAAAATTACCTCTTGAAGGAGTTTTCCATTTCATCATTGATCAATTGGAAATGAAGATTTAAAATCATAATATATCAAGTCTTTTCTTTTCGGTTCTACCAATATTAAGATAATGTTTGTAAACAAGCTTGAGGTTGACTAGAATGTTTCAGTAAAGTATATTCAGACTACTATCATTCCAAGGACTGCTGAGTTGGAAAATATTTTGTACCTATATATGTATATCTTTTTTTATCAATGATATTAAGTTGAAATTTCCAAGATATATGCTGATATATTTGAGTCACTACTTCCATGAAGAAGATATAATATAATTTTATTCCTATGTATGGATCATTTATCATCTTATTAACATAAATAATAATAATCGACAAATTGATTATTGGGCTGGATGTCATCAAAAAATATTCTAAATATCAGTACCTTAGAAAAATTAGGTTTCATTTAGAGTACAATTAATGGTGAACTATTGTCAGTGACTACAACTGATCATTAAAAACTAGGTCCTATTTCGCAATGGGAGCAAGAAACTATCAAGTCTATAGGATCAGTTCATTTAATAAAATAAAAAAATTGGAGAATCTAGAATAGAATGTGTTTCTCAGCCTACAAAAATAAATCTCTATTATGATACTTAAAATATTGATGAGGAAATGTATAAAGAAGTAGCCAATGAGGAACTTGTTACAAGGCCTAGGATTAGAGAAGAGCCTCATCAGGAGTATCCAATGGGTGAAACGCCCAGACCTAGTGATAAGATTCCATCATTACATTTAGGAGAAAAATATATTTTTGACAGCAAATCAGTTGAATGTAAAGGTAAAAAATAAGTTTCCCACCAATTATATGAACAAAGAAAAAATTCATAGAAGGAGAGAATGTTCAGAAATCAGTAACTGAAACTACTAATATTTTTAAGCATAAGACTGTCTCTTCTATTAGTCATTTTAGGGATGGTATTATTTTTGTATCTAGTGAAAGGAAAAAAATACTTGATGATGTTTTTATGAAGTTAAATGGATTCAATTAATTCTTTATCTATTTTTGAAGTATGTACTGAGTCAAAGAATCCAAATTAATGGACATATTATTCCCTAATAAATCATAAATAAGACTTGGTTATCAAATTCTAAAACGTATAGGACGAGAACTCCAATCTTCGAAAAGAACAAGAATATAGATGAAAATATTGAGAAGATTTAAGACATTCATCAACTATATTGTTGGAATTAGATTCTATTCAGAGTCATAATTAATAATTTAGAAACAATTCTGTTTCAAAATGATATTTTTACGCATTATAGAGAGAAATTCTAGATTATTTTGGAAATTTAAAAATAGAATCTATTTCCCAAATAGAATTTTCAGATTTAAGATGGAATTTGGGAATTCAGTTTGAATAAACAAAATGAAGTACTATTCAATCAAGAGCCTTGAATTTTGGACCACCATCATCACCAGACATGATCATAAGATTTCAAGAAATCAGTTTTATAATGGATAACTGGAATGATATTCTTCAATCACTCCGATGTAATAGTGAACCTCTGCATGTGATATTGGATAATAAAAATGAACATATCATGAAATACAATTTAAGTGAACATGAATTTAAATTAATTCCCAATAAGTTTAGTGACAATATTTCTCAGTTTTTGTAGACTGGGGAAAATATGTACAACTTTCTCAAATTAAATATGATTGAAAATTTGAGTGTGAGCTTAGATTTTAGAATTTTTTTAATAAATATGGATGCAAATATTTTATAATGGTTACAAGGATAGATAATAGAGTTGAAAATAAAATTTAGGATGCTCGGGCGTCACCTAAACTAGAAACCTCTCAAGAAAGAAGACATCCACCATCTCCAGACCTATTGTTTAAACCATTTCTTGAAACCAAAATCTCTTGTGTATTTATAATTTTTTTCAATAAAAATTTCATTGAATTTTGATATTCTCTGTAAAATTTATAAGTGATATTTCTTGTTCATATCCACTACAGGAAAACATGAATTTTTTATATATATTAGGATATAACATTACCTTATAGTGATGTTCTACATTAAACTTTCTTTAATCCTTTTCATATACATTCTTTTGGAATTCAAAACAAGGGAGAGTAAATTGGGTAAACACAACCTTTTCAAATTAAGAGTATATATTTTAATTTGAAATAGTACAGTGAACTTGAAATAATAAAGTGGAAAATTAATTTTCAAAACATCAAGTATTTTTATTTAAAATTATTATTTCCTTTGTGTTTATAAAATTCTATATTTTATGTAAATTATTTTATGGGTTTTGTGATCATCAAAAAGGGAGATATTATTTGGACTATATTATCTAGACAACACTCTATATATATTATTGTGTTTTTCTCATGAATACCATTTTTCTTTAACTAATGTTATTATGTTATGTGAACTTTAGGAAACTAATATTCATTTTAAAATAGAATTATTTTCATGTTATCAATCCACAAATAACATTCATCAAAAAACTCACAATTCATACTTGTGTTTTATAGAAACTCTATTCATACACAATATTGGTAAGAATTTCATAATGATGGAACCCTACATTCAGAAAAATTCATAAGGAAGGAACCCTACATCCAAAACAACATGTAAGGATAAACCCTACATTTAAGAGTAACATGTATCGATCATCAACCCTATGTAATAAAGGAACCTTACGTCTGTATTAAGGTAAGGTATTATTAATGAACCCTATGAAAGTATGGAACCCTACATTTGGTAAAAAATATTAATGGTACATTAACCCTACTTTAATGATCCATCCTACACTTGGTAATGTTTCATTTTATGAAGGAACCCTATGTTTTACTATTCAATGACAGAGATTTTAAATCGGGGATTTTATCTGATATTTCAGCAATGCTCTTGTCAAAAGATTGATCTATTAAAAAATCATATATGAATGATTCAAAGGATTAGTAGGATTGGTTTAAGGGCTCGTATCCTATGGATTAATTAAATCTTTATTATATGATATTTTATAACTATTTAGAATAATTAGTACTTGATTTTATGTGATATAGTAGGCAATATTTTTGAATCTTCTCAACAGAAAAAAAATCCTTTTGTTCTACATATATGACCAGATCATTTTCTAGTAAAAATAAAAATATACGAGATATAGTGTGATATGTTTTTGATTTACAGACTTTATACATTCTATGAATATATTTTTTAATATCTATTATAAAGAATGATTGATATTTTTATTTTCTAAAAGAGGCTACACTTTGAAGATATTAATTTCAACCTTATACTGCTGCTTCTCTGTTATTGGATAATTGAAGATCATTTAAAACCATGATCACTTCAAATATTTTCTTAAATGATGAAATTAATCTTTGAAAAATAAGATATTTATTCTTTATGTCACTGCAACAACTGTGATGTTCAACCCAAACTATCAACAAATCAAATTCTTTTGATTTATTGCATTTTAAAATGATCTTATTTAGTCATGGATTAAGTGTCACCTTCTTTTATTAATATGGGAATTAATGGTTCCATATAAAAGAACTAGAAGACTCTATATAGCCTTTTTGTAAAGGTGTCAACTTCCTATACTCATTTGTAGATTTTATTGTCATGTGATAAGAGGATATTTCTAGTGAAATTCGACAAGCTTGCTAAGAGAGTGTTAGTGCAGTGAAATAATGGATATTTGTGAGCCGAACCACTATAAAAATTACTACGTTCTTATTTTCTATTTATTTGCTACTTGTATTTCGTACATAAGATAGAAATTCATATATAAATAAATCATAAAGATTGTCAAATGCATGAATTTGTAAATATTATCGAAAATAATCAATTCACCCCCTTTTGTATATATTGGACATTTTCTAAGCTAACAAATAATCCATTATTTATAAAATGAGTTGGGATTCTTTTGATGCTTCAAAATTCATGAATCAAATTCTGGGCCTTTATTTTGATCCACGCCACATGCACATCTCAATAGTTCAGATTTCTCTATATCAGAATCAATTTTATATTCTCATTAAAACAATATCCTCCCTCAATCCTACAAACATGATCCCTACTTGTTCAATAAAACTAAAAAAATGATTTTCTACATTGTGTAATAATGATTTTATTTTGAAACTTTGATTCACTTGTATGAGGGGGGGGGGAATGGTTCTTATGTATCCATAATAGGTTATTTAAAAAATCCTTGGGCCTCAATATGGGCCTGGTAGTGCTGCTATGGTATGTGTTATGGGATATGATTGATATGTCCCCTAACTAAATAGGTTCTCCTCAGTGGATTCCTAAAATTTTCACAAAGTGATTTATCTTACATGAGAGTAATTTCTAGTATGGTCTAGATTATCTTAAAAAATTAATAATTATCTTAACAACAAAAAATATCTTCATTTGGTAAATTATTTTTTATTTATAGAGGGAAAAGTTATTTTCCGAGCAGTAAATTTTCTCATACAACCACCGATGTAGTAGAATTAACTTGTACAGCTGTTTGACTCTACATTTTGGTAAATTAAATTAAATTACATCACATCAATTTTCATAAAAATTTTCCAATATAGATTAATTATGTTTTATTGTTTAAATATTCTCTAAATTGACTAATATAATTATTTTACAATATTTACGAACATTTCAAAATTTTACTATTTCAGGTTCAAAAAAATCAAAAGAATTTATAGAGTTTTTAATAAAAGGAATTCTGGTTCAAATTGATCCATGGGAGTAAAAAAATAATTAAAAGAATTAAAAAATACATTAAATAATTGAATTCTAGTTTTACAAAATTAACTAAAAAGAATCAATTACGAATTTTAATTTATTTAAGGGTTTATTTTCATTAAAAAACAAAAAAAAATTGGGAAATTTTTGATATCATCACCACCACACATAAACTATTTGACTCCCATGAAACAAATTAAATTAAATTTATAAATGAAAATCAACAAAGTGATGATCCTTCTTAATTTAGAATTCACATTCTTGAGAAAAATAAAATCTTTGATTCCAAAATATTATAATTATCACGAATCATATGAAAATTTAATCCTCTATCCCATTTCAATTCAAGAAAGAGTTCCAAGTCTAGGGAAAAAACAAAATATATTTAAAAGGAATCCTTATTTTTAATAAGAATCATTTTTATTTATCCCTCTCTCCTTATATTCTTAAACCAATGTTGAAATTTACACTTCGTTGATATAACAAAATAGAAATTTTTTATATGTTAATTCCCCCTTCTTCATTTGGGATAAATATTCCTCCCAGTTGAGTGAATTAATTTTTGACTATTAGGAACATTATTTTAAAAAAATTAATTTTTCCCAGCTATATATATGTAAATCACTGTATAAAGTATCTTATTGGATGTGAAAAAATGTCATTTACTCGCACAACTCATGCCTAATATCTCATAAGTTCATTATGGGTCCCCAATTTTCCCTTTTACTCCAGTTTCAATGGTTATATATCAAATTTAATTTAGGTTGGATCCCTCAGTGTTATTTCTCACATTTAAAAAGTTACCGTATATTATATTAAAAAAATATTTCAAACTCATGTTATAATTGTAATTACACAAAAACAATCTCACTCACACTATATTTCCTAGTTCTAAGAACAAATTATCCATGAATTCGGTGAAAAGTTCACCAAATGAATCATCAATTTCCCACAATTTTAGAACAGATCAATTAATTCCACATGAGCATGCTATATAAATGAGAATGTATAAAAATGAGATTCAATAAATGTTCCAAAAATCATAAATGGTCTACAATGATGAGATACAAAGAACATATATAAAAAAATACTGTTTTAGTAAAATTTTATTTCAGGATAAAAATACTTTAAATCATAATGCATAAAAAAAGTTGTTAGATCCGAATATTCTTATCCTATATTCCCCACACAAAGTTTATCAGTATTTCTATTCATTTAAGACATTAATTTTTAAAGGAAAATATTTTAAAAATTAAATGATCAAAATATTTTTAAAGGAAATACAAAACATAGGATTCATTATTCAATGGTAGTAAAGAGAAGTTTCCACTCTTCTATTAAAAATTTATAGAATCATTCATGGTAATTCTTTAATTTCCTCGATATTTACCATGAATTTATTATTTAAATCTTATCCTTTGATTTAAACAACAACAAATGTTATTGGTCACTATATAAGGTCAACTCCATTTGGGATGAGTTAACATGACATGAGTTTCGTCCTTGAGGAGAACAATAACAATTTATCTATAATTTTAAAGTATATTCTCTATATAAGCCTTTCATAGATAGATTTTTCATGATACAAAAAGATATTTTAATATTTTCATATTCTCATCTACTCATTCTCTATCATATGTAGCTTCCGTTACTGTAAATATTTCCCAAAATCCATGTTAACCCAATTAACATATTAGTATTCTTTGTTCTAAAACTAATCTAGTAGGTGATAGTGTTTTCCATTGAAAATTATGAAAGGGTACATACTTAATAGGTCCATGTATGTAGTTTTTTAGGTCTACAAAGAATTTTCAATATTCTCAATCAAATTATTATAATCGGGACACAATTTCTTCTCCAGAATCCTTTTTATCACTCTATTAGAAACCTCATCCATAGTATTAGTTATTGTGTGCTAGAAAGTGTTTTTTTGTGAACTCTATAACATTTTACTATGGATCCCATTCTCATGTTTCAGAATTGTTAGTCACTTATTTTTTATTTATGAATATCAGACATATAAAAAGTTTTATTTTAGAAACTCAATATCAATTTTAGAATCATTAGTTCATATGGATTTTGTTTCAATCCACTATGAAACATAATATACAAATAATAAGATATATGAAAATATAAATGAAAGAGTAATTAGTTCCATGGAATCCAATTACCATAAATAAAATGTATTTAAGTATTTTAAAAATAAGTTCCAAAATAAAATAGCATATAAAACAATATAGGATATTATTTGAGGTTCAAAATGGACCCCATATTGAATTTTATGACAACAAGTAAGAATGAAACTAACCCATTCTTAAAGGATACACCTCATAATTAAATGGTGGTTTTAGCTTAGCTATGTGGGGAATCCAACTCCTTTGTCCTATAACCATATTCTAATAGACTTTCTTATCCTTAATCTCTATGTTAAAATATTGACGTCCAAACAACTATTCACATTCTGTAGCATTTTATTAACATTATTTATCGATTAACTAAGTGTAGAATGATTAGAGAAAGTAGTTTCTTTACTTCCAAAAAAATTGATAGAAATTTTTGTAATGAGAAAAATATATAAATCTTTCTATATTGTTGTTTAATTTATTTGGGATTAATACAAGGTATATGAAGCATAGTCTATCACTTATGGGTGTCTTTAATTTTTTTGGGAAATTACTGATCATATAGATGTATCAGGAAGTATTTCAAAGGGATGGTTCTAGTTTTGTGGGTTGATTATTAGGGGAATTGTAAAGATTTATTCTAAATTTTCAAATGATTCCCTACATGATTCATAAAAAATAAACTAAATTCCATTCTTGAGTAGGTTGTTATGGGGAAAACCAATTTTTCTAAAGTCCCTAAATAATATTTAGTAAAATATAGCATGTACAAAAAATTTCTAAATGTATCTCATAGTGGTGGGTTAATAAAGTATATAAATAACTTCAACTTTGTCATTATAAACTTCAATATCATCTTTATAAATTATGTAGACCAAAAAATTCATTTTTCTACTACAATATAGAATTTATCAAAATTTTACACCACTTTTTTCACAATAAAAATATTTAAAATTAATAAGCACTCCTAGTTAACATCAAAGACATGTTCCATACTAAGTAATGTTATCAATAAATACTAAAAATTAACTCTCAATAATTTCTTACATGATACTTAACCAAAATAGTTGAAATGTACCTTGGGTGTTGAAAAGATTTAAAGTTATCTTATACTAGAAAAATTTAGGTTTACAAATTTTTTTCATGAAAAAATATATTAAATAAGTACTATAATGAATTTTAAAATATAATTCTGAACTTAGAAATAATTTTTTAACATTTTGAAATTATAAGTACTTTTTTTTCAAATAAAAATATTTTTAGTTATTTTTTTAATCATGTATTTACAAGGTGAATTTCTATTTTAGTTTGGTTTTAAGGAAAAATAAATCTCTATTGATTTAAAAGTATCAAATTAATTCCTTTAAATCAAAATTACACTATATTTGTTTGTGTAAAATCATCTTTATGACTAAAATAAACAGTTTTCTAAAAACAGTTTTTGTTATGGTTTTGAAACTTATATTAAATGTTATTTCACGTGCTTCTTGGATTTAAATAATGTAAAATGGTTTTCATTTTCAAAATCATAATAATTAAAATTGTGAAATAATGTTTACTTAATCTTTGGTCATAATTAGTAGTCAATGTGGTAAATATTTATCCCCTTGGTTAAGGGAAAAAGGGTTAATAGGGTTAAAAATAAAGAGATAATGCTTCAACATAACAAAAAACACTTGAAAAACACATTGTTTGGTTGTATTTATTCCATCAGATTAACATCTTCAAAGTAATTAAAATTTTAATCCACTTTCAAAATAAAATGAATTTTATATTTTTAAAATATATTTAAGTAAGTCCATGTGTGTCCCTCCTCTCTATTATAGTAGGGAACCTCTTATCTTCCATTATTCACAAACATTGTGCACTCTATCACAGTGAAGACTTATCCAAGAACCTTCATATCTTCATTCCATTTATTATTGTGATTTTTTCCTCTCTTATTATCATTTAAGAAAGATTAAGGTGTAATTAAAAGAAGTTCTCCTAAATAAGAGGATGTTAAAATCACTTACATGGAAAGTTGAACTTAATGTAAGTGATTTGTATTAAAATATCCTAATATTTTAAGATTTTTTATATTAAAATTTCATTTGGAAAATTTATATGATCCTAATATTTTAAACCCCATATATTTTATTTTTCTATGGTTATGTTGGGGATTACATGTTTATATTCCATTTCTTCTCTTGGTTGATCAATAATTAACAACTAAGTTACATATAAGGTAACTTATTTTAAAAAAAATGTTTTGAATATTTCATTTAAACTATTTTCATTCCATGTCTATATTTTTATTAAAATATTTTAAATACTTTTTTTTTCTATTCTCGAAAAACATTTTCACCCATGCTTGAATTTATATAAAAAGGGATAAATGTAATATTTAATCATTTTCTGAATGAGGTACTTTTTAGCAAAGGTTTGAATGAATTTTTTTAACAAAATCCTCATTAATAATATTTTCCATCATTATGACTATAGATTTATTTGAAGACTCCTTTATAAGTTTCCATGGTTTTTTTCAAAGAAATTTTTTTATCATAATTTTAGGAAATTTTATTTAAAATGTTATTACATGAAAATGGTTTTTTTTCGTGATGTAATGAGAATAATTTTGAGAAGTAATTTATAACTCTATTATTACATGAAGTTACAAGGATGTTATTTATACTTTATTTCTTATGATTTCTTTTCTAATTGATTGTTTTTACTACAAAACCTTCATTTTGGATGAATCAATGGTCTTCTATATTCCTTTACTGATAATTGATGGTACCATAATTTGTGAGAATTCACTTTCAAGTGATCATGTTCACTATCACCCCAATTATTTATTGAACATAATTCCTCTCCTTCATATCAATATTTTTAATATATCGGATAAATTTAGAATCATTTCTATTTCTTTAATAATGTATCAATTGTATACCATTTCTATATATGGAATCAGTTGGAAGAAGTTTATTTTGTAACTTATTTAATTTATTGGGTAAATATTCATGTTAAATATTCTTGATTAAATAATAGCAATTATTTATTTATAATTCATTTTGAAAACGAATAGTATTTATAATTTAAAATATAAAGAACTAATAGGTTGTGATAGTTATGGACCTGTATAGTTATAAATATCCCATCGATGCAAAGAATGGTCTCATGAAACAATTTATACCACATACAATATTATATGGGTATATGGTTTACACTTACACATTTATTAAGAATTATGTATTGGTTGAGAATCCTTTTGGGAAAGATTTATGATATACTTGCTAAGAGGCCTTGATCATGAATGCTTTGTGTTATGAATTTCCTTTATTAAGAAATTAGTTTCCTATATACCTGTGATTTATATATTGATATTAACCATGGATGTGGCTGATTAAATATCATTTGTGTTGATAATCCACTATTCCAGAATTATTATACCTCATTTTTTCATGATATATTTTGTTGTATGTAACCCTTACTGAGTATTTCAGATCTCCCTTTATTTGTTTTCCTTTCCCGAGGATATGAAGGGGGATATTATGAATGATTTCAAGGGTGAAAGAATGTTTCTTATGCTAAGGTTTTATTTTTACAATGTAATATATGAATTATGTATGTATTTAGTTTTACAAGAATTATAAATGGATCTATGCTGTATGGTGAGATACATTACATCTTGTAGAAATTTAATAATGTAAACATTGGATTTGGGTTACTAGTTTCAGTACGTTAAGGTTGATATTAGAGTTGGTTTAGTCAGAAAATTAGGGAATATATTTCAAACAAATATATCTTACATTCAATTTATGACAAATCCTTTAGGGTATTTGAGAATATTTACCACTATAGGAATTTTTATTTTATGCCTCAATATTCATGATGATGAAAATATTACTCAGTTTGTGCCACTATTTACAATTGGAGCCTAAAAAATAAAGGGAATAAGCACATATAGTCAATTTGAAGATTAACCTATTGAGAAAGAAAATATAGGTGGATTTTGAATTGAGTAGATCTTGTCCATATTAGGGAAGCTGACTCAGTTTTTACCAAATAAACATTCCCATATAGAGAAACATATTATTCTATTGTATGATTAACCTAAGTTTTATTACTTCATGTGATAGAACAGTCCATAATTTAATGGAACTAATAACCAATTAATTACTGAAAAATGTAATAAGTCCCATGAAATTATATTTATGGTTGGTAATTAATAAAATGTGAAAGGGTATTTATGGAATTATATTCGCTAAAGGGATATATTGATCAATGGAAGTTAGTAATCAAGAAAACTAAAGATTTTTTTTGAAATATAAATTATTGAATGGTTAAATTTTAATGAGTTGTTATTTAATAAATAATTTACTTGATAATAATGAGCTAAAATGGAAATGAAGTTCCATAATTTAAATAAGAAGAAATAATAGAGTGTTTTTGAGTACGATGAAAACTTTATAAGATTATCCAGGTATACTGCAGACTATAAACATAATCTGGAAATCATGATTGATCATTTATTTGATGGGTTTAAGTAAAGTATCTAAATGAAACTATTTTCTCAATTGTTTTCACCATATAATGATAAAATGTCAGGTGACACAAAGGAAGATAAATAATTTTCTAGGTATTGTATCATTAAGTGAAATCAAGGAAAGAATTGGTCAGATGACAAATAAGAAAAAGGAAATGTGTCAAAGAAGAATAAATGAAGGATGAGATTTCCCGAATGTGATAATTGTGGAAATAAATACTCAGGTACTCGATTAATGGTAACATGAGTTGGTTTCAATTGTGGATAAAGGGATTATAAGGATATTGAGTGAATAAAAAACAATAAAGAAACCATTTTCATTTAGTGATTCATATGAAAAGATATGTGGAGTTATTCAAACCAATGTCATAAGAATAATGGGAATCTTCTGTAGAATAATTGAAGAGGAGAAGGCCATGATTATGTGATTATTAATCATGAGTCTAAATTTCCAAAATATTTTGGGGTAGTTACTTTTATTCTAACGTAATGTTAGCTAATTATTTATTTGACTTCAGATATTATGACTCTCTAATATCATTCATGTTGTATAACAAAATTATTTCCCTACCACCCTAATAAAAGATACTTCAATAAAAAATTCTAGTGTAAATATCTTTATAACAATGTTGTTATAGTGAGATAACATTATGAAACATTAATATGCCATATTTTAAAACATGATTATTACAACTTTGTTTGACTTTTATATAATACTTTGTATGGATTGAATTTAAAATTATAATGATAAAATTTCTTATAAATTGAAAGAGATTATGATTCATGATGGAGATGTGGAAATGATTATTCTCATAGGGTATAATACATCATCTGAATCGTCTCGAGATTAACTTTTAGTTGATATTATCAAGGAAATTGTTATAGAAGTAGAGTATTCATAACCTATGATTTGGAAAGGTATCCTTATAATAGCGGATGTATCTTTTATATAAGAATACATTGATGTGTTTTCTAAAGAACTATATGGTTATCCAACTGAGTGTAAATTTTAGTTTTCTATTGATGTCATCTTTTATGAAAAACCTATATCTAATACACCATATAGGATGACCATATAATAATAAGTGGAACTGAATAAACCACTATAGGAGTTTTGTGATAAAGTAATTATAAACCATAGTGTTTCACCAAGGGGACCCCTATTCATTTTGTTAATAATAATGATGAGTCTATGAGTTTGTGCATCAATCACTATTATAAAGATAAATTTTAACACATGTTATATAAATAACTAATGTTAAAACCCTTTTCCCATTTGGTTTATCATCAGTTATTTATGTTACAAATATTAAAACCCTTACTCATGGGGGTTTAACTTCATTTTTATAAAAACTAATGTCAAAACCATGATGTGAGGTGGGGTTTAACTTCTGTTATATACACACACAATGTTAAATGTATACTTTCAATTGATTGAAATTGATATTTAAATTTTTAAAAAATTGGGTTCAATTTTAAAAATTCGGTCTAAATTTTATTACATCATGAATATATGTATTCCCATAGACTCTATATAACTTCTCATTCTCTTAATTTCAATAATTTGGATCTAATACTCTTCAATCCAAAAAAAGATTCCATTGCTTCTACATTTTATGATTTCTACGTGGAAGTTTTTAGTATGATCACATCATTTTTTTTCTTAATTGATAATATTTTTGATGATTTATATTTTATGAAAAGGAAGACTTCTTAAGATTGAGTTGAGAACATCAATCTTCCACCTAAGATTTTCTAGTTTAAGATTGAAATGCATTTCCAACATCCATTGTGGATTCCACTTGAGTTTTTGTAACGCCTCGACCCTAGTTACCCAGAGTCGGTGCATTATTACATAACATTGGCATGATCACAAGAAAAATCAAATCTCGAAAGACCGATTGGTTTAGTAGCCTTTGAAACACTAGATATATTCATAAGTCTTACATTACATCATAAAATGAAAAACTACTACAACAACATAATGTCTCCACAGTCCACACTATTATCCCCTCATAATATCCCTGCAGGTCATTCATAATTTACTTCTTCACTTCCTGGGAAAAATAAAACATAGAAAAGGGGTGAGCTCAAATGCCTAGTAGGGATAACAATATAGTGGAAACTTTCATAAATAAGAGTAAACATTTAAGGCAATGTATAACTAAAACAAAATCCTTTCAAACTTGAACTTTCAACATAGTATGGCATAAATAAAATGAAATAATGCCATTTACTTATTCAAATGGATATTCTACTAATAGAATAATCACATGAAAAATCAATAACCAATTTCATAATGATGGAATGCATAATTCTGAACTTTAATTTCTTTGTCAAGGCCTCGTCCCAAGACCTTGGGGCTAACTGTAACCGGAACACTATCCGGAGTGCCTCTAATAACCGAACACCAACCCGGAGTGCCTCTAATAACCGGACACCAACCCGGAGTTACTCTAATAACCGGAGACCAAACCTGAGTTCCTCTAATAACCGGAGACCAAACCGGAGGGCTTACTTTTACCGGTCCCCAACCCAGAACATACTTGTCTAACACATTCATCTGAATGAAAGTTTGAAATATAACATAAACATTTGGATTAAAAATAACATATAAAGTGTCAATACTTTAAACAAAAACCATGAGTGACATAAGAATAACTTATCCATAGTCAAAAATATCACAAAACCTTCAATAAAATAGGGATGTTTTGTATCATAATAAATCAACTTCAAATAAGCTTAAAAATCCATCAAAGGATGTTGACATAGATGAAATCAAAACTATTTTAGAGAAATATCTCTTTTTTTAAATCATTTTAAAAGTAACTTAATTATAAAATAATACATTCAATTTGAAAATATTCTTATAAGCTTGTAAGGGAAGATTAAAGATTTTATAATGGCGGAAAATAACCGCACCCGCAGTATAAGTTAAAAAAACATTCTTACACTAATTCTGTCGAAAAGGTTAAAAAGTTCCTTGTTTGGAAAACGACAGAAATATTCCTTTATAAACCACTTATAAAAAGTAAAACAAGGGTATAAATTAATTTAACCCATATTCTTGTAAATATTAAAAATGTTTTGAAATACATTTTTAAGAAACATGGATGTGGATGATAAAGACATCCCAGTAGATTATTACGTATAAACAACCTCGGATAATGAAGAGATTGTGAAATAACCCTTAAAAATTTGGTAACTAATGAAACATACAACCCATGAAAGAGTTATCATACAATGAATATGTAAATACACATAAATTAGAGTGTATTACACAAAGAATATAATTATGGGAAGTACATACACCACACAAAAGGTGATGGTGGCAATATGGCATGAATCTCACGGGAATAAGGAGTGAGATGAAAACCCCTTACCACGTTGTAATCAACTGAGTCGTATGAACAAAATTTATTAACCACAAAATTATTTACATAATAACATGAATATAATTATAATCATGATAATATATATCAAATGGCAGTACACAATACACCACTTTCAATAATTTAGTGGCGAACAATGGAAATCTCACGGAATTGAAAGTGAGATAAGAAAATACCTTACCTTGTACTTTTCCTTGGTTAGGGTAGGTTAACCTCCTGTATAATGGTGAAATAATTGTTATTAATTTATTCAAGAATCATATATATTAATATGATATCATATATTATCTTTTAACATTGATTTGTTAATAATATCTTTTAATTATCGTCATTTCGGGTGTTAACTTACTCATTTTATTTTATATGATTTGTTACATAAGCTGTGTTTGTTATCGATAGGTTGTATCTTATTCATATACAGAGTGATATCAAGTCCTCAAACATCATTTTTAAATCATCATATGATAATTATACTTTAATGGATACGATGGAAAATGAATCTCATCGCGTTCGTGGAGACGGTAGTCCGTACGTACACACGAGCGAAAATATCATTTTCTGATATTAAAATAATATATAAGTGGATGGTATATCATATATAAAGAATCATTAACATGTCATATTTATTATTTACATGGTTTACACATCATTATTATACCCATCCAAATAATACTATATTGAATAAAAATTACACCACGACGTGGAGACGGTAAGCCGTACGTACGCACGTATGGTGACATGTTATTCAAATGGTGGATAGAATACTGAATATGGTTGTACCATATTTATAATAACATCACATTATATAAATGATACTGGAGTTATTATTTTATAATGGTAATAACAAAGAAAGAAGAAGTGGAAGAAGAAAGGAACTTGAAAAGGGGTGGTGAAAACATTACCTCTTCTTCAGGTTCTTCCTTTTGATTTGATTAAAAGGGATCCTTAGGTTGTCTTTATGATAAAAATAAGGCCTATAGGTTGTAGTGAGGGATATTGGGAGAGTATTTGAGCAGATTTTGGCCGAACCAAAAGGCTTTGAAGGTGTGAATAAATGACAAGGAAGAGTTCCCTTTTATAAGAGGGGTTAGGGGCACCTTTGGAAAAGCTAGAAATATTAGTTTATATTAAATTCATATTCGGTTTGTAATGGCTCCAAAGATTATTATTCAAAGGTTAAGGTGGGGATAGGTCGAAAAAAACTCAACAAATAGAATTTAGACAGGTTTGGTTACATATATTAACCTTATCTTTAAGTATTAACTCTAGGATAATTAGTTTCACTTTTACAATGTCTCTTTGTATTTTTATATTATATGGTTAATAAATTTACCATATACACCCAATAGACCACCAAGTGGTCCATTAATGATACACCTATAATGATATAAGTATCTTGGCCAAACCTTAGATTTTTAGGAATTTAATATCAATTAATAATATAATATTTGTTTTAAAAACTCTTTTATGTCAATTTTGACACTATTCAATAGTTGATTTTTTTGAAACTCATAACAGAATGATTACTTCGAACAAAGTAAATTAAATCAATAATAATATGTCATATTATCCTAGAAAACTAGTTTAATTCATTAAAAGTTTCATATTTTATTTATTTGGCTATTTATAATATCAATTATTTTAATTTTTCACTATTATAGTAATTACGACATCATCATTGTGTCATAAATAAATTAAATTATTTAATGTCTAAAAATTATAAATAAAATATCATTATGTAGGAAATCGTTTTATATTTCTAATGAATATTTATAATCTAAAATCCAACATATATAACCCTATGTAATAATTGTTTTGCTAAAAGATATATGCTTGTGTCATTTTTGTATTCATTTTAACTTAATTAAAAAAAGTGTCCCTATCACCTACAAGTGGCACCATGGGGTCCCAAAATCGACCCAAAGATTCCTATGGTCGAACATGTATCAACCAATAAGGCTAGGGAATGTTTTAGGGTAATTTAGTAATATTATAATATTATTTTTTAACCCTTATTTACCGAATTTACCCTTAACCATGGTAAATAAAATATTTACCGTAGTAATTATTCACAATGTTTAAAAATAAAAGTTACCTATTTACACAATTTGTAAATCCTGATTCCAAATATGGAATCCATTTTTCTAAATTCAAAACACAGAAGTGGCAGAAATTAATTTAAAATTAATTCCCACTGTCAAAACAAAAAGCGTGTTTTTAGGAGATAATAACTATCAAAAGATTGACACTTTGTTTATGTTCGGTTTAATTATAAAATTATGTCCAATGACCAACATTATATTAAATGGTAAAAATATATTCTAAATATAATTTAAAACCACTCAAATTCATAATTTTTCACTATTAATTATTTTGTTTAAAAAAGTTGTTATTAATTAAAATTTAGTAATTTTCACTATTCATCAAAATATGAAAGTTATCCGAAAAGTACCAAAATTTCACCTTAGGCTAAATTCGATATTTTGAATCCAAAAATGAAGTCCATTTTGAAATATAAAATATATATAATTTCAAAAATTAGGTATTACTATTTATAACGGCTAGTTTGATTGGTTGTGGTGTGTGTTAGAACTCAAAGTTGCGTACAACACACACTACTGTATTATTCAAAGGAAAGAGTACCATGGAAGCTTGGGATGTTTAATTTTAAATTTTTTGAAGTCCCCATTTAGTCAAAAAGTTTAAAATATTGTATTTTAAAAGGGTTCACTATTAAAAGTTGATAAAAGTGCAATACTGAAAATGAATTTGTTCTTGAATTATATCTAAGAAACTCATAATATGGATTCTAAAATTATAAGGATTATATAAAGTTTAAAATTTACTTAATACTATTCATAACCTCTTTTTAATGGATTTTTTTTGTAATTCATGGTGTGATTGAACTTGGTGTTGCGTGTAGTGAAAGTTATTGAATTATTTTGAAGAAATAACACACTATGAAATCTTGGGGTGTTACATTCTCCCCTCCTTCAATAAATTGCGTCCTCGCAATTTGAAATTGTTTTTCAAAAATAAAAGGTTGAAAATAGAAAATATATTTGTGGGAAAACCCACATCGGAAGTTTGGTTATTAAAATTTAGTCTTAATATGAGGAAAAGAGAAATGAAAGGGTCACCACCAAATTATGATCTCAATTAGGAGAACATTGGTGGCAATTAAAGACATATAATTGGAGGAAAAATGTAAATATTTATAGGTAGTGATTGAGGTCATCAATCAAAAACAAGTATAAAATTGATGTCCTTAAACTCATCAATCTATGATGATTTGAAATACCATCGGTTCAACAACACATAGGGTTTTGGGATAACACATTTTTGACATTTCAAAATATCTTAGTCGAAATAACACATCGAAAAAATGAATTAATGAGGCCTCTATTTTAAACAAAGAGTTGAAAGTATGAAGATTACTGAAAATAATACATACTAGGGTTCCATGTAGGAAAATATGGATATGGAAGAGAAATCTAACCATCAATTATCTGATGGAGAGTGGTAGAGAACATGGCTATGAAAAGGCCAACAATCCCAAAGCCATAAATTAGTGATGATTTAAGGTACTATCTAGGACAACATTTTTGTTCTAAGTTCCTTTTATTAATGTTGAGGAATTTATTTATGAGATTGGCTAATATCGTAAGGAGATATACTTACTTTATAATTAGAGTTTTATCCATTAATAAATTTCTACCAAAAACTCATCTTTCACTCTAAAAGATAATAGAACGTAAAAATTTTTTCTATTTATACAATTCATACTGGGTTCCAAAATAAATGAATTTATAATTCATCTACCAGATCTTTTTTTAAAAAAAGAACTACATTATTTAATCCAAGACATCTCGTGGGCCAGTGGTAGGTGATACACCCTTGTCACCCTTCGGTTGCGGGTTCAAGTCTCGCAGCCTTGCCGGACGCGACGGGTTGCCGCCCGACCTCCGGGTTGTCCTTTTATGGCAATCCAAAATAATCCAAACTATAACTATCCAAAATACTTATGTCCAAACTCACAGTCCAACATTTATAAGGAAGGTAAACATAATGTAGATCCTTTTTACCCCGTAATAACATATGAATACCTTCATCATGTATTCTTTTAATAAACTGAAACATCCTGAATTACCATATTCCTTATTGATTACATTCATGCTCCCTTATTCCATATAGAATGCTGGATATACTTCATCAATCCAAAAATGTTTTAAACCCCAACAATGATGGAATATACAAATCATTAATCAGTTCCAAGGTAGTCAAGAATATCCAATATAATTTTTCCAAAACAATCATGTATTATTCCAAAATCACTACCTCGGTATCAGAACTATATTATGGTTTATCATTCTGTCAACCATATATTTTCAAAAAATTTATCCTACTATTGATTCACTTTTCTTTGTTCCACACAATCTCAAGTCCTTAATGAAATAGTACTACAGTACAATCCTTATATAATCCATAATTATTATAACAAGTACATTGTTGATACAACACTCAATTGACATAATCAACATAAGAACTCTAATCATTCCTCTTCATCTGTGGTAGTATCATAACTTGATTATTATCCAATAGCATAATTTGCGGCATAGTCTAATGACTGGGACATAGGTTCGCGTAGTGTCCAAACTCCTTGCAAATGAAGCATTGTACATTTGAAACCATTTTATTACCCTTGCAGTCACGTACTTTGTGCCCCTTTCCTCCACACTTATAACAAACTACCATTCCTTTCTGGCAATTTCCTGGGTGTTTCGTTCCACAGTTACCACATATGGGAAAATTATTCTTTTCCCTCTTCCCTTTATCCATCTTTCTCTCTTCCATACTTTTCTTCTCTTACTTCCCTTCAAAGCCATAGGACTCAGTAAACTCTTTAGTTATCTTATCAACACATGATATTATTTCTTCATATGATCATAATACATGCGAGACTATTTCTCTTGTAAATTCTGGCTTAAGACCATAAAATATATGATCCTTCTTTCTCTTTGTATCATGTGAATTGCTAGAGTTCTCATTCCTTCTACTAGGTGCCATTTATAAACAATGGCATACATTAGTTTAGTTTATGAATAACAATACCAAATACCAAACTTGTAAAACACATAACATAAATTAAATAGTTTATGGTTATAATCCATAATCATAAAAATGTCTCCTTTGAGGAAGTATATACTCATAAATCCTTCATAATGATTTGTAAGGAAAATGAGAGTTATCCTAAGCATATCCCCCGGGAGTGTCGTAACCAAGAGTGCAGCAAGGCCCGTTGTCGTGCACCAGTTCCCGTTCGAGTCTAGCTCAAAGCGGTGTTTTCGGGTTTTACCACTAGGTACATATGTGCCAGAGATGCCTCTACTTGCTTGTATCCAGACAGGGATGTATTGCTCGGAAAACTCACAAAATCTCTACAATACCAAAATTCTAGGAAGTTCTTCTATACTAATCCTCAAAGTTCAACTTTGGTCTACGTGCTCTAATCAGAGTTTATCTAAATCTAGCTTCCAAGGTTTGTACCAAACTTCCTCTAATACCAACTGTAATGCCCCGACCCTAGTTACCCAGAGTCGGTGCATTATTACATAACATTGGCATGATCACAAGAAAGATCAAATCTCGAAAGACCGATTGTTTTAGTAGACTTGGAAACACTATATATATTCATAAGTCTTACATTAAATCATAAAATGAAAAACAACTACAACAACATAATGTCTCTACAGTCCACACTATTATCCCCTCATAATATCCATGTAGGTCATTCATAATTTACTTCTTCACTTCCTGGGAAAAATAAAACATAGAAAAGGGGTGAGCTCAAATTCCCAGTAAGGATAAAAATATAGCGGAAACTTTCATAAATAAGAGTAAACATTTAAGGCAATGTATAACTAAAACAAAAGCCTTTCAAACTTGAACTTTAAACATAGTATGGCATAAATAAAATGAAATAATTCCATTTAATTATTCACATGGATATTCTACTAATCAAAAAATCACATGAAAAATCAATAACCACTTTCATAATGATGGAATGCATAATGCTGAACTTTAATATCTTGTTCAAGGCCTCGTCCCAAGACCTTGGGGCTAACTGTAACTGGAACCCAACCCGGAGTGCCTCTAATAACCGGACACCAACCCGGAGTGCCTCTAATAACCGGACACCAACCCGGAGTTCCTCTAATAACCGGAGACCAAACCGGAGTTCCTCTAATAACCGGAGACCAAACCGGAGGGCTTACTTTTACCGGTCCCCAACACGGAACATACTTGTCTAACACATTCATCTGAATGAAAGGTTGAAATATAACATAAACGTTTGGATTAAAAATAACTTATAAAGTGTGAATACTTTAAACCAAAACCATGAGGGACATAAGAATAACTTATCCACAGTCAAAAATATCACAAAACCTTCAATAAAATAGGGATGTTTTGTATCATAATAAATCAACTTCAAATAAACTTAAAAATCCATCAAAGGATGTTGACATAGATGAAATCAAAACTATTTTAGAGAAATATCTCTTTTTTTAAATCATTTTAAAAGTAACGTAATTATAAAATAATACATTCAATTTGAAAATATTCTTATAAGCTTGTAAGGGAAGATTTGACGATTTTATAACGGCGGAAAATAACCACACCCACCGTATATGTTAAAAAAACATTCTTACCTTAATTCTGTCGAAAAGGTTAAAAAGTACCTTGTTTGGAAAATGACGGAAGGATTCCTTTATAAACCACTTATAAAAAGTCAAAAAGGGTCTAAATTACTTTAACCTATATTCTTGTAAATATTAAAAATGTTTTGAAATACATTTTTAAGAAACATGGATGTGGATGATAAAGAGATCCTAGTAGATTATTACATATAAGCAACCTTGGATAATGAAGAGATTGTGAAATAACCCTTACCAATTTGGTAACTTATGAAACATACAACCCATGAAAGAGGTATCATACAATGAATATGTAAATACACATAAATTAGAGTGTATTACACAAAGAATATAATTATGGGCAGTACATACACCACAAAAAAGGTGATGGTGGCAATATGGCATGAATCTCACGGGAATAAGGAGTGAGATGAGAACCCCTTACCACGTTGTAATCAACTGATTCGTATGAACAAAATTTAATAACCACAAAATGATTTACATAATAACATGAATATAAAGATAATCATGATAATATATATCTAATGGCAGTACACAATACACCACTTTCAATAATTTAGTGGCGAACAATGGAAATCTCACGGAATTGAAAGTGAGATAAGAAAATCCCTTACCTTGTACTTTTCCTTGGTTGGGGTAGGTTAACCACCTGTATAATGGTTAAATAATTGTTATTAATTTATTCAAGAATCATATATATTAATATGTTATCATATATGATCTTTTAACATTGATTTGTTAATAATATCTTTTAATTATCGTCGTTTCGGGTGTTAACTTACTCATTTTCTTTTATATGTTTTGTTACATAAGCCGTGTTTGTTATCGATAGGTTGTATATTATTCATATCCAGAAAGATATCAAGTCCTTAAACATTATTTTTAAATCATCATATGATAATTATACTTTAATGGATACGATGGAGAATGAATCTCATCACGTTCGTGGAGACGGTAGTCCGTACGTACGCACGAGCGACAATATCCTTCTTTTGATATTAAAATAATATATAAGTGGATGTTATATCATATATAAAGAATAATTAAGATGTCATATTTATTATTTACATGAGTTATACATCATTATTATACCCATCCAAATTATATTATATTGAATAACAATTACACCACGACGTGGAGACGGTAAGCCGTACGTACGCACGTATGGTGACATGTTATTCAAATTGTGGATAGAATACTGAATATGGTTGTACCATATTTATAATAACATCAAAGTATATATATGATACTGGAGTTATTATTTTTGAATGGTAATAACAATGAAAGAATAAGTGGAAGAAGAAAGGAACTTGAAAAGGGGTGGTGAAAAGATTACCTCTTCTTCAGGTTCTTCCATTTGATTTGATCAAAAGGGCTCCTTAGGATGGCTTTCGTATCAAACTAAGGCCTCTAGGTTGTAGTGAGGGATGTTTGGAGAGTATTTGGGCAGATTTTGGCCGAACCAAAATGATTTTAAGGTGTGAAGAAATGAGAAGGAAGAGTTCCATTTTATAAGAGGGGTGAGGGGCACCTTTGGAAAAGCTAGAAATATTAGTTTATATTAAATTCATATTCGGTTTCTAATGGCTCCAAAGTTGATTATTCAAAGGTTAAGGTGAAGATAGGTCGCAAAAAACTCAACCAATAGAATTTATACAGGTTTGGGTATTTATATTAACCTTATCTTTAAGTATTAACTCTAAGTTAATTAGTTTCACTTTTACAATGTCTCTTTGTATTTTTATATTATATGGTTAATAAATTTACCATATACATCCAATCGACCCCCAATTGGTCCATTGATGATACAACTATCATGATATAAGTATCTTGGCCGAACCTTAGATTTTTAGGAATTTAATATCAATTAATAATATAATATTTGTTTTAAAAACTCTTTTATGTCAATTTTGACACTATTCAATAGTTGATTTTTGTGAAACTCATAACAGAATGATTACTTCAAAGAGTTAATTAAATCAATCCTAATATGTCATATTATCCTATAAAATTAGTGTAATTCATTAAATTTTTCATATTATATTTATTTGGCTATTTATAATATCAATTATTTTAATTTTTCACTATTATAGTAATTACTACATCATCATTGTGTCATAAATAAATTAAATTATTTAATGTCTAAAAATTATAAATAAAATATCATTATTTAGGAAATATTTTTATCTTTCTAATGACTATTTATAATCTAATATCCAACATATATACCCATATTTAATAATTGTTTTTCTAAACGATATATGCTCGTGTCATTTTTGTATTCATTTTAACTGAATTAAAAAAAAGTGTCCCTATCACCTAGAAGTGGCACCATGGGGTCCCAAAATCGACCCAAAGATGCCTATGGTTAAACATGTATCAACCAATAAGGCTAGGACATGTTTTAGGGTAATTTAGTATTATTATAATATTATTTTTTAACCCTTATTTACCGAATTTATCGTTAACCTTGGTAAATAAAATATTTATCGCAGTAATTATTCAAAATGTCTAAAAATAAAAGTTACCTATTCACACAATTTGGGAATCCTGATTCCAAATATGGATTCCATTTTTCTAAATTCAAAACATAGAAGTGGCAGAAATTAATTTAAAATTAATTCCCGCTGTCAAAACAAAAAGCTTGTTTTTAGGAGATAATAACTATCAAAAGATTGACACTTGTTTATGTTCGGTTTAATTGTAAAATTATGTCCAATGACCAACATTATATTAAATGGTAAAAATATATTCTAAATATTCTTTAAAACCACTCAAATTCATAATTTATCACTATTAATTATTTTGTTTAAAAAAGTTGTTTTTAATTAAAATTTAGTAATTTTCACTATTCATCAAAATATGAAAGTTATCCGAAAAGTACCAAAATTTCACCTTAGGCTAAATTCAATATTCTGAATCCAAAAATGAAGTCAATTTTGAAATATAAAATATATATAATTTCAAAAAGTAGGTATTACTATTTATAACAGCTAGTTTGATTGGCTGTGGTGTGTGTTAGAAATCGAAGTTGCGTACAACACACGCTACTGTATTATTCAAAGGAAAGCGTACGGTGGATGCTTGGGATGTTTCATTTTAAATTTTTTGATGTCCCCATTTAGTCAAAAAGTGTAAAATATTGTATTTAAAAAGGGTTCACTATTACAAGTTGATAAAAGTGCAATACTGAAAATGAATTTGTTCTTGCATTATATCTAAGAAACTCATAATATAGATTCAAAAATTAAAAGGATTATATAAAGTTTAAAATTTAGTTAATACTATTCATAACCTCTTTTGAATGGCTTTTTTTGTAAGTCGTGGTGTGATTGAACTCGGTGTTGCGTGTAGTGCAAGTTATTGAATTATTTTGAAAAATAACACACTATGAAATCTTGGGGTGTTACAGTTATTTCCAAATAAGATGAGTTTCAAAAAACATCACATCAATTATAAAGATACCTCCACAAGAAATGAAATTATGTTGAATATTTAAGTTTATTTGTCTTATTTTCATTTTTTTTGAAATTTATAGTTTATTTATCTCATGTTTTAATTCAAGAGAGTGAATCAGTATCTAAATATTTTAAAAAATTCATACACTTTACAAATTTAATATTTTTATAACTGATGTATAAAGAAATTTTGTTGTTAGTTTTTGGGTTAATCACAATATAAAGTCAAAAGTTCCACTTTTGAAGTCATTTATCTGAATAACAGATGTCAAAAGAAAAAAAATTATTTTTTGGAATCAATTTTTTAAACTGATGTAAAAAATAGCACTTTCAACATTGCATAAATTGAAATTATATTTAAAAATAACGTTAAAGGTAAAATAAATAGATGTTAAAAGGTAAATATATAATATTTTTTTATAGTTAAACCATTTCCATTACCCTAAACAAAAATACTCTACCCCATACTGATGAATTGATTAATTACCTTCACAGAGCTTAATATTTTTCAATGATTTATCATCATTCCAATATTATCAAATGTGAGAAAATAATGAATATATTATGAAGATGACCTTTATAACAAGGTATCCACATTAAAAATTTATAATAATAAAATTATTAGTGACTAATGAACCCTATATTTTTATGGATCTTATGAATAGAGTATTCAATGATTATCTTTATAATTTTATTGTGATATTTATTTATGATATATTGATATATTCTAAAATACATTATGATAATAAGAGTCATTTGTGTAATATTCTTAATAATCTATGGGAAAATTAGTTATATAGAAAATTTAACCAATACAAATTTTATCACTAACCAGTTTCTTTTCTTGGACATATTTCTTCTAAGGATATAATATCAACTGATCCTTCAAAGATAACATAGTTGATGGAATTGCCAATGACAATGAATATAATTGAGTTATATAGTTTCCTTGGATTAATAGGATTCTATCGATGATTTGTTCAAAAAATTTCTCGATTATATAACCCATTAACCAAGAATACATGTAAAGGGGTTAAGTTCGTATAGTCATATGAATATAAATAATTTTTTTAAAATCTAAATAGGATATTGGTCAATGAATCGATATTCACTTTTACATATGGAAGGTACAGATTAGTCATATATAGCGATGCATCAAAGAAGGTAATTGGAAGTGTTCTTATATAGAATGACAGAGTTTTTTCATATGAATCAAGGTAGTTAAATATTAATGAACCCATGATCTAGAGTTACCAGTCATAATATTTTCATTGAATATAGGGAGGCATTACCCGTATGATGAAATATGTGAAATATATATAAATAACAAAAATATCAAAAATATATTCTCATATAAAGAGATAAAAATAAGAAAAATTTGATGGATAAAATTATACAAGGATTATGATAAATTAATACAATACCACCATGGAAAGGAAAATAATATATATTATGCTTTGAGTAGTAATGATCAAGGAGTTTTGACTAAAATTAGGATTAAAAATGATCCTATATTCATGGATTTAGTAAATCTATATATGGAAATTATTAAGTAATGGGAAATATCACATACATTCAAATGGTTTCTAAACCCTCCTTATTAGAGAAAAAAAGTTCCTAGCTTTTGGATGACAATATTGAAAATAAAATCAAAGGTATGAATGATGGGAAGTTAGTATACTTCATCTATGAATATGGTGTATTGAAATTTGGAAAGTGGATATGTGTTCCATAAATGCCTATAAAAAAGTGAATTATTTGATAAAGCCTATAACTCAAATGTATCTATACACCATGGTTTCATAAAAATGTATTGGGACATGAAAGAATATTTTTTCAGGATAATATAACATAAGAAATTGAAGAGAATTTATCAATAAGCTTGGTTTGTCAAAAAATAAAGGCTGATAGACTATATTATAATGTGGTTAGGAAAACATTACCTCTTATTATATAGAAATGGGATGATATTAATATAGATTTTTTCTATTATATACAAATACCCCAAGGAATGATAAAGACATATGGGTTATTATTGTTCATATTACCAAGTCCAATGATTTACTCACTATAAGGTAAGATATACCTCTTGAGTTCTTCATAGAGATTTATATTTATGATGTTTCTGAGGCTTTACGGTGCACCTATTTTGATGGTATTTTATTTTAAATCATTTTTTACATTTAAATTCTAGAGGAGTCCTTATAAGTATCTAGACACCGAGAAAAATTTGAGAAACTCTTATCATCCATAGGAATATATAGATTCTAAAAAGACTATTATAATATTGGAATTTATATTGAAGTCATACTCAAATGAATTTTGAGGTATGTGAGTTTATTATTCACCTTTAGGGGAATTTTTTATAATAATATCCTTAATTCATGCATTAAAATTGAACTATAGGAAGAAGTTTACATAAAAATATTCCTAAAACAACATTTTGTGATGGATTTAGAGAAAGGAAAATTTAAGGACCAATACTTGTTGAATAGATATTTTAAAAGTTAAAAAGATTTAGAATCATGTTAAGGAATCTAAAGGAATACAAAAAAAATTGGTCCGATAAATAAAGGAATGATTTAGAATTTTTAATGGGAGATCATATTTTCCGGAAGGGATCTTAATCAAAAGGTGTTTTTAGGTTCATCATGAAAGGGAAACAAAATCTTATGTATTTAAATCCTTTTTAAATTATGAAATGAATAAGATCATTAGATTACCATTTTTCAATGCCACCTAGATTCTCTAATTTTCAGTATGTGTTCTATATCTCTTTATGAAGGAAGAACATTCCAAAACCAGCACATGCACTCCCCTAAGAGGAAATATAATTGGAAAATGATTTATATTACTATAAATATCTGATCCAGATTCTTGACCCTGGGCATAAAGTGTTACGAAATCAAATGGCATGATTAGTAAAGGTACTTTTTATAAATCATAAAATAGTATAGTAAATAAGGGAACTTGAAGATGTTAGGATAAATAAATAACCACATCTATTAATGAAGGGACATGCCATAAATTTAAAAGAAAAAAATTTTGAATGAGGGAAAAAATTTCACCTGATATTAATTTATAGTATATATTTCTACCAAAATAAACTTTAATATAATGCACATAAATTTATTCAAGAATACGATTAAAAATAAAATTCAAAAATTTTCTAAAATATATTTAAATAATTTAATTTAATTTTTGAATATATCATGTAAAAATTATCCAAGAAACGTGAAAAATAAAATGAACTTATTTTATAAAAATACTTTAATTAATTCCATTTGTTTCCCTCCACTCACTTATAAATGAGTACTTTTCACTTCCCTTATTCAAAATTTTTGAACACTCTCCCTCAACCAAGTCCTACTTAAAAAACATTATATATTCATTCCCTTTATTCATGATCTTTTTACCTTCTCCTTACACTATCCTAATAAGGCATAAGGTGTAATAAAAAGTAGTTATATCAATGAATAGGAGGTTAGAATAACTTATGAGTTAATTCAAACTTGAGTTATGATATTTCTAACACAATCTCATTTTATTTTCATATTTTTATATCCTTATTTTATATTACAAAAATATATGATCATAATATTTTAGACCGCATCTATTTTTTCCCTTAGGAAATGTTGGGGTTCAAATTTTTATATTCTATATCTTCTTTTATTGTATCAAGAATGAATTTGTAAGTTACATGTAAGGGACATTCTTTTAAATATGATGTTTAAAATTATTATTTCAAAATGTTTTTATTTATTATATTTATTTTACATAAAATGTTTTCTATAATTTTTATACTATTATAAAAATATTTATTAATGTTATTTTTACCTACGTTTTAATTTCCTATAAAATGTTTTTAAAGTAATCATATTTTAATATATAGAATGAGGTAATTTTTACATAAGGTGTGAATAAAATCCTTGTTTTGACGTACAATTTACAAACTACTTTTCCCACCGTAATGAAAACTATTTTCTTGGAAAATTTGTTTAATTATTTATTTTTTTATTTTCAAAGAAACCATTTTGCTCAATATTTTTAGAATTTTCATTTATAATAACATATGAATAAAAATTTATTATTTTCTCAATGGATTTAAAAGAGGTATTGAAAATTATTTATAACTCCATTCTTACATGAAGTTACAATGAAGTTATTTTTAATTTATTTCATATATTTGCTCTACTAAATGATTTTTTTACTAACAATCGTCATTTATAATTAATCGATAATATTATATCATCCTTTACTAATAATTAATTATTACATATTTTTAAATTATTCACTTTCCTATGATCATGTTATCGATCACCCACCATTTTTCATTGGACACTATTTTTCTCCCCCATATACATTTTTTGATATCATGGATAAATTCTAAATCAATTTTTTTACAATGATGATGTTTCAACTATATTACATTTCTATATATGGTATGATTTTATGGAATCTTATTAAGTAATTTATGTCAGATATTGGGGAAATTTTTGTGTTTCATATTTTTGATTCAATGTGAATAATTTTTTATTTATAAAGAATTTCTAAAAATAATTGTATTGACCATTAAAAATATGAGGAATGTATAGGACATATAAGTTATAGGTTGGTATCGATTATAGTTAGCATCTCTATGCATTTATTGAGAGGAATTGATGGTAGGATTCCTGATATCTTAGTTGGGAGGCCCTGATCATGAATGTACAGAATCACGTGTTTTCTTTATTATGAAATTAGTTTCCATTATACATGTGATTTTTATATTGATATTGACCATATATGTTCATTAAAATAAATTTATTGTGTGAATTTAACATGCTAATATTATCCACCCTTCAGTATTGATTATTCCTTATTTAATCATGACAACTTCCATTTTATGTACCCCTTATTAAGCATATGAGCTCAACCTTAATGTTTCCCCTTTCCCAAGGATATGAAAGAGGATATTATTAATGATTTAAAAGATTTTAAAAATGTATCTTAGTCCATGTTTTTATATTTCCATTATAATATTTGATTCATGTATGTATATAATTTTCCATGATTACTAAACCAACTGATCCTATATTGTGAGATACTATGTATCCTGAACCAATGTAACGATGTAAACATTATATATAGGTAACCAAATGGGGGGGGGGGGGGTTAAAATATAGGTTATATTATTTGTAAAATTTTAATGGTAAATTAGAACCCCCATTTAGGGGGAAATATAAAGTATTGTTCCGAAAATACATTACGATAATGATTTACCACATGGAGTAAATACCAACACTCTATAAATTCCACCACCCCAAGGAAGATACTAGAAACCTTAGTGGTGATAAATCCAACCTTACCTTGATCATGGTTGGATAAACTATCATATAACCCCCACAATCCACATAATTTATCTTGAGTATCATCTAGATATTAGAAAAATACACTTATAGCATAACAATCAATATAAGAAATAAATTTATTCAAAAAAAAATTCCATAAATTATTATAAATTAATTCAGAGTTAGAACAATAATATCATAGAAATTCATGTAAAAATATAAATCTAATGTATATACTAGTTACATTATGGTATGTTCTATAATATTTCCCAAAGTAGTATCCAGACTTATATATGAAGATAAGTCTTACACTTTGTGTTAGATAATGGAAGAAAATTGAGTATAAATAAAATAATGGAAATTTACAATATCAAATAAAGAACATGATAACATAGATGATACCAGAATACTACCTCAAATAGTAGATTGTTTGATTTTTTTTATTGTAGTATATTTATTCAAAACATATCATTTTTCAAAACCATCATACTGACCATGAGGTAAAAACACTTGTAAGTATTTTTACACAGTGTCTACATGGAACTAACCACTATATAGACCTCTTTAACACGATATTATGGAAGTTGGTTAGAAATATCTAGTATAATGAGCCACTTATTGATCCAATAGTTCCTTTTTTAACTGATGTCAGTACTTGACACACTTTTGTACACTATGCTAGAAAAAATATTTATAGCAAGGCAAATTGTTCACATGAGTGGCACTTTTTTTCTTTAAAGGTAAAATCTGGATTTTGGTGACCAAAGAATGTACACTATTGACACTGTATAAGAGTTATTCTCGAATGAGGAAATAGAGGTATGATACTATGAACCACAAAAAATAATATCCTCCCATTACTAATCTAAAAAACTAGATGAACAATCACCTATTGTTTTTCGTGGAAATTTGCTTCTCACTCTCAAGACTCTATTAGGTCTAGTTTCACAATAAAAAAATTATTCACCACTTCAAAAAAAATTAGATTAATGACCCTTACTTATGACTTCAATGGATATTTAAATCCCATATTAAAGTGTCTCTCCATATAATCCTCATCTATACTTAGATATGAATAATGAATATGTAAATTAATGAACATGGATTAATAATAAATAATGGACAATGAATCCTAACTCAAATCCAGGATTTATAAAGAATTTAATTAATAAAATGCATTAGGATAAATCAACTCAAATAATAAAATTTTCTCTATGCGAGACCCTCATCCTTCTTAGATTTAGGCATAACATCCCACCACTGGTGAACTAACACATAAATCATAAATGTAACTAACTAAACATGGAGATACTATAGGGTCAAAATGATCTAAAAAAAATTGTGAATAAGATTGATCAAATCATTAATATTCCTTGGAGAGACATTTCCATGAAATATTGGTGGATGATGGAATCAGAAATACCTCATAATCTTAAAGGCATGATATCCCTTAAAATATCCTCCTAACAAAAAATTTAGTGTTTTTGCAAGATACTCCAAGACCTAAGGGTTAATTGTAGGTTGATTCGGTAGAGCATTATCTTCTTCCCCATATTACATGGTAGGAGGTGGTATTCTAGGTGTAATTCTTTATAATAAAGTAGTGAAAAATATAATGACCTTATCTTAATGAAGTAAAACCCAATGAATTGAAACTGTATTACGAAAATTATGTATAATCACATTCCTATATCTAATTCTTCCATTTATTTAATTTACTTTCCATTTTAAAATTCATCTTTTAAAAACATTCCTAAAATAGTTCTACATGTTCAAGATATAAATTCAAAAAGAAATAATGTATGGTTTAAGTATAACATAAATGAAATAAACTATAAAAAAATATAAAAAAGGTTCATAATCAAGGACATTAATTACTGACTAATATTAAAAAATAATTAATAATAAATATATAGGAATATACTATTTATTTATTATTAAGGTTTTGGTCAATATGAAACAACAATTAGTTACCAAAATAATATAAACATACATAGAAAAGAACATGATAAATCATTATATCCTACCAGTTCCAATATATCGAAATCTAGTATAATGAATGAGACTCAAGGGTTTAGACTGATTAGAAGTTAATTAAAAAATATATCCTAGACTACACTTAGTGACTCATGCTTCCATTATAACCTTTCTTTCAAGGAATTTTTATGGGTTACTTCCTGAGTCCCGATAGTCCAATCCTATGAATACTCTCTTGTACTATCCTTATAATCCCTTAGTGTAAGATGTAATATAATTTTTTAATAACCATATTTATAATATCCATTTAGTACCCATACCATGTTTTGACAACACCACAGACATACCCCCTGATAGTTATATTTTGGTGTAAATGATGAGGGGAAATGGTCATTGTGTGAAAAAGGGTTTGAATCTATAAAATCAAGAAAGTATTATGATATGTTCCACATCCATTCTTTGTATAGGATATATGGAATAATATTGGTCAATTTTTTAGTAAATAAATTTAATATACTATATATATGAATAAAAATATTCCATTATTCAAAACCTTTAAAAATTATAAAATAATCACAATTCTTTAAAAAATTGAATATGTACAATGTGTGTAATAAAAAAATGAAACTAAGGAACAAAAATTAGATATATGAGTATATAAAATCCCAATAATAAAACTAAAAAAAATCCCAGTATCTCCCAATGGACCACTATACAAGAGTTTAAAAATTGGCCATCTAAATTCCATGCTATATGAGTGGCTAGCCCCCATACATGGGTTAAATGGATTTTAATGGGTCTTGAGAGGGTCCCATGATCGGTTTTAGTACAATATACTAAGTGTGGGTTTACCACATGCCCCTAACCATGAGTTATAAGATTATGTGTATAAAATAGCCGAATAAGGCATGAATAAATAATAAGGAAAACCCATAATTATTTGTGAAATTTATATATTTTAGAAATAATTTTTATAATAAAGTCCCTATATTTTGAATTTCCATACTTGTATTAATTTATTATTGATTAATGTATAATCCAGGATAATTTATATACCATATTTAGGATGAGACACCCTTCTCATTTTGGGGAAATGGAATCACGTATACAATAGTTAGTATAACTGAGCGATGCATCAAATTCATGTATTATGAAATATGTATACAAGAATATAAGAAATATAAGACCATCACATTTCATTATACATTATATCAATTATATGTGTACTTAGGAGAATTTTATATAAAAATATAATTTTCCCCTTATAAATATAAACTATCACTTTCTAGCACAAAGCATATTAGCCAAATCATATATAGAGACTCTCACCTAATTACCCATACTAAATTTGAATCATAATTCAATTCCCTTTATATCATAACCTCTTCCCTATGGGATAAATAATAACACAATGGGTCCATATGGGTGAGTTGGGAAGCAATTTACCATCTATTTTTAAGAAGTATAGAAGTGACTAAAACAAAGTAAAATCCAAAATTATGTGTGTTGATGTAGGACATATATAAAAAATAATTACTTTTAATAGATAATATTTTTGTAAATGTGCATAAGAAACCATTTCCATAAGACCAAAAATAGAAAAAAATGATCAATTTTATCAATATAAAGAGAAGAAAAATAAAAAATTAAGTCCCATCATGTTCCCAAGACTCCATATCTAATATAGATTGGAACTCAAACTGTACTCACAATGACTATGTAGTAAAGTAAAAACAAGAATCCATGTATATAAACATATCTATGGTACTAAAAAAAATTATCATGAGGTTACATGTCCATTGGTGTTCACATTCATGGTTTGAGCATAAAATACACATTAAAAAACTAAAAATATTTCAATCTATACAAAAAACAATCAGGAGTGTTCTATAGGTCAATTTACAGATGTATATAACTAAATAAAAATATATTTACACATATTTGACAATAATTTCTTGGAAGTATTAGTTAATGAATCAATTTAGTGGGAAATATAAATAACAAATGACAAATAATTATACTAGGATGATCCATATTGAGAATACCTACTTCGACTTTATATTGGGATTTGACATGAGAAAGTTTAGGCAATATTACAACCATTCCCACTAAGTGATCATAAAGTAGCCTGGGTGCAATACCAATTCTATAAATGGGATAAGGGTTTATATATATGCATGTTTGGATGATCTTATAGCCTAAACCTTTGGTAATGGGTGGGGGGGGGGTATAACAAAGTCATGGAACTATGAGTACATCCCATAGAGTCTCATATAATATGGTGAGGGCATTGGGATCCCATGCCACATGTTCCTTGATAATAGAACCTTGAGGGTAATTTTTATAAATTATATCATAGGAATACCAATAGATGGTCTACATGGGAACCTTTTTACATAAAAAAATTAGACTCACCATTTAAGGTATATACTATCATTACAAGATATCAAAGAGTAATCCACAACATAGAACTAGCTACCAATAACCACATTCCTATTAGACAATGTAGTAATAGTTCCATATATATCAAAGTAGAAGTCATGATTAGGTAATAATCTCATTAAAATGAATCCAATTCGCAACATAGGAAAATATAATCATGCACACTTATGTTATACTTGCTATCATATCAATTTTACAAAATCCCAAGCCACCCATTATTTTCAATATAACCAGAGAAATCCTTGAATATCACACTATGAAATCCAAACTAGTATATAAATTCATGATAAACATAAAATAAGATTTGATATTTCATCCCTTAATGTTATTCTAGAGGCATACCATACCAAATACAAGAAATATCATAAAGGGTTAACCATGGTTTTTTAACATCTTAGCTAAATGAGTTTTACTCATACATGGGCTGTAACTCAAATATACTAGCTTATTACTAAATGTTAGACTATGTGTAGATTTGGTCAGGTAAAATATATATATATATATATATATATATATATTGGAATTCAATTTTGAAAACTTTACCATTTGAGATAAAAGGTTATCAAGTATTTACATTAAAATTTATATCTTTTGGAAATAAAATTAAACATTTCTCTAACGAAATGAGTTTTTAGAATATTATATTTTATAAAAAAACGTCTCATATAAAACAAAAGACTACTTTGGAACATTAAATAAAAGAATAAAATGAAGTTTTTTAAAACCATGTAATCCATTTTGAATTGGAAAATAGTTTATGAAACTAATTAATTTCAGATACCACATCATTTCATCATTCATCCCACTTGGGTCAACCTATTCATCACCTTTCCACTAATTCAACTATTAAATATGGATATGTTAGGATCATTAGTTATATCTCATGTAGGTTAAGAGGGAAACAATATGTTATTTAACAATTAATGTTAATATCACAAGAAGGTATACTTATATTTAAAAGTATTCACACCACTCATTTTTCATAGTTACTCTACTAGGTAGGGTATCCCTATATTCACCTCAAGCTTACAAGGGATTATGATGAACACTTTAGGCTATATGGGAAAATAAATACCTCTCACACATGTTTATTTTACAATATTAAACAAGATTTGTATAAACACTCTTAAGCATCCTAGATGTACTACCCATAACCCAATTATTGTTTTCTAAATGTTGGATAAACCTATAAGACATTCAAACCAATATTTCTAAAATATAACATTACTAGTCCTAGACAATGTAAGGGTTACCTCCAGTTATTTAGTTTCTATTAATTAGTTATATAGTGGTACATGTTCTTTATGTCACTTTCTATGCTGCATCAAAAAAGTATAGGTATGTAAATAATTATAGAAATAAATAATTTATATAATCATTTTAGAAATTATATCAATATCAAGTAGTTATAATCAATTCTATATTCACAATTTAGAATGAATAAATTTATCATTAAGTAGTTAACCAAAACTATAAAATTAATCTTGGTTATTTGTTAATTAATTCAAAAAATTTGAAATATGTGCTCTTTTAATACATAATTTGAATATATAACTATGATATGCATTAAAAAACATGAGTTTATAACATCATGAAAAGTAATTAGAATCTGATTTTGTATATTGAGAAAAGTGGTGGTAGATAAATCAGGGTATTCTCTATAGGATTATACATGGGTGGGAAAAACCTTAAGATGTTATATACATGATGTGTCTATGAACACACTCCAATGTCTACATAACAACCCCTAATAAAAATAAAAAAAACCTAAATTAAATTCTATCAATTACACATACTATAAAATATACAATATAAGAACCAAAATTGAAATCAAAATAAAACTGAAGAATAATATCACCCAATTCATGTTAACTATTAATCACAAGTATAATCTAATTAGATTATATCTAAAGTGTCCTAAATCCAGGAAAAATTCAAGGAACCCTAAATAAAACTAATTCACATCGTAACCATATAAAAATAGCATTTAATGGTTGTGAAAACACTATTTTAGGTATTCCCTAGACCAAAATAGAAGAACCTAAGGAATATGGATTTAAATAACCATTAATTTGTTGAAATCCCAAAGTGGAGAGCCCATTAATTGTAAATAAAACAAAGAAAAAAAAGGATGATAAGAGACTTGGAAGAGAGATTACCTTTTTTAGCATTAATATCCTCTATGAAATAATATTGGGTTGAGGAGACAATAGGAGAGGGAGTGGTGAACCAAAATAACAACACAAAGGAGAAACTAGTGTCTAGGTGGATGTGAAACTTAAAAATTAAAATAAAGGGGATAATGTAAATGTAGGGATTTTTTATTCATTCAAAGGCAATTTATTGACCTACCATGTACTTATTTAGAGTCCATTGGGTACCTGATGGCACCTACAGGGGAACCCCATCACTTCCCATGTCCACTTAGTACCTGATACCCCACAACGGGTAAAATATATATTGCATAGTCCTAAGACAATAGGTGGTTCCACCTATTTACCATTAAAACTACCAAACCTTCCTAAAAATCTCCAATTATTCCCTAATAAAAATATTAATCCATATTCTATTACCCATGATGTTATCTGAATCCTAGAATGAAAAATGACCCCAAATCAAGATATTAAGAAAATTATATTTCCATGAAAATTTCATAACTAAATATCTACAAATGATAATAAACAAGCCGAAGGTAATTATAAAAATTTATATAATAGTAATTTTTATACGTGAAAACCATTAAATGAAAGTTCACCAGATATCTCTTATGTATACAATTTATTACATTAACTAGGTTCAATTTAATCTATAACTTCAATATATAATTAAAACTAAATGATGTTACTCCATGATCACTATATCTAGAAGAATCATTGAATCTTAATCGTACAATTATTATTCTATAACACCTTAAAAAACTGAGATAATCTTTCTCTTAATTCATAGGATCACACCACTATATGAAAACCCACATTAATCCAAAATATTAATACTTAAAGAAAAATTACCCAATTGTGATCCCCACCACTTGAATTATCTAGGATATTCGCTTATTAATATTATATATAATTTAAAATACCATAATTTATTATTTATCAGAAATATATTTTAAATAATTAATCAAAATTCCCATTTAGATTGTTACTTTTTATAAATAACTTGATTTGGTAAAATACTTCTCAATGAACTCAAGTAAATCACTTTTTGAATCACCTTTAAAAAACCCTCAACTCTGTTTCAATCATATATAAAATTAATTTCCAAAACACCTGATTTTAGAAAAATCCTTGTATTCAATTTGAAATCCACCATTATTTTATAAAATTATTTACCTATCAAAGAATTATGAAATAATTTCAAAATCTTATAACTTGAATCCCTACTACAATAAATGAATCAAAAAATTGAATACAAAATATAAGGAATTATCAAAGAAGTGATAGCGAAAACTAATATTTAAAAATGATGAGCAACTTTTATCAATTAAAGAATAACATATCAAAGAATTATAAGATAAATATATAATCAATGATATCTACTAACATGGAAAATTTAAATCAATAAATAATCATCGGTATAATCCTAGCATTGTAGATAAATAATAAGAACCATGATTTTATAATTTTATCAAAGTAAGGGATAAAATTAGTATGATTAAGAATTAAACTTTTAACAATATATTTCCTATTACCATAATTGAGTAGAACTATCTAAATCAAAATAACTAATTGGTTATTTATATTAACCTATTCCTCCCCAATATATGTATATAAGAAAACACTATATATATACATATATTTGATTTCATCCTCCAATAAATTTTATAAATTTCCCATTATGTTATACCCCATACTATTGTAGAAAAATGGCGCCTTAGATGGATTCGTATAGTGATGGTTGAGTGTTACCTAAGATGTTTTGGTTTTCTCTGGTGTGGGGTTTTCATTTTTTCTAGTTTTGTTTCTTTACAATCACTAAAAAAATGATCATCTTAATAGTGACCAATACTTTTCAAGCATAGATATCAATTTTTAATAGATGAATATTCATTTCATAACCTAATGATCCATTCCAAAATCATATATGTCTAGTTACTTTGGAAACTTTGACACAAAAACAATTGTTTCATAAAAGATCTACTTCATCACCCACTATTTTCAATATATCGATCACCCTTCAAAGACATATAATTTTGAAAAACATTCTTCATAACCTGGGGAAAGGAATCATAAGAATGTGTGATCTCAATTTCTCAGTAAGGGTAAATAATGAAGATATGAATGATCACATAAGCATAACATGAGAATAATGGTATGAGAACATGATCTTAATATTTGAAATCCATACCATCCATATCATAAATAATAATCTTGAGACATGGAAAAAATATTATATGTTCATAAGATGTGAATCTTAATGGAATAAAATAACATGATCCATGAGAGCATAATATTGGAATATTACATGTTATTGTTTTCCACACATAATATTATAACTTATTCAATATGTATAAATAGACATAAGTTCACTCATTATGTTTAGGACATTAAATCAGGACCTAAAATTGACTTATGGACATGAATACAAGAAGAAACATTATCATATAGACATGAAAGTTAGGTCTATACAAAAAAACTATGGACATGAAAACCAGGTCCATGGAAAAACATATGGACATAAAAGACATGTAATGAATAAAAGTATTGACATTAAAACATGATCTACTCATAAATTATTCAACTCATAAGTTTTCCATATTTTATTAATGAATTTGAGGGAGATATAGGTCCCACTCATCATATAATAAAAAAATACATATATTTTCAATAAGATCATAGAATATTCATCACATAAATACCATTAAAATAAATGGGTTTTATAAATATTTCTATATATAACAACCCATGTAAAATAAATAGCTTCCATAAGGAATTCTTCAATTCAACATACTGTGACCTATGGAAAAGGAATAGTTTTCCTAAACAACTTGTTATGATAAATAAAATATATAAAAATAAAGAAAAAGGATGATATAATTATATCATAACCCTAGTAAATAGTTATTAACATAAAATAATTTTTTCTTAGATGGAAAATGATTTTGAAATATAACTTGGGAAATTTTTTAGAAACATATCATTTTCTCATTGAAATAATCTTTAACAAACATATAATTTCCCAATTATTAAGAAAAATATTTTATTTCAAAATATAATTGGAAACATATAATTGAATATTTAAATAATTATTAGGTAATGATGGCATAAAATACCATTCATTTATTATATGTTCAAATAAAATATTCTCCTTACAATTTTATAGAGAAATTAAAGAAGTATATCATTTGGAAAATAACATGAAAATTCAATTTAAAACATTTCATAAAAATTAAAAAATAGGTAAAAAATACTTTGAAAAATAATAGGATAATAGTAAAAACCATCATCAATATATTTTTAAAAAACATTTATATTAAATAAAAATTAATTTCATCCAAAGAGAACAATAATGTCAATTTTATGTAAAAACATATTTTTAGGCACTTGAGTTCTTAGGATTTAGAATATTAAATGAAAAATGTTTTCCAAATCAATTACCATTGTACAAGAAAATTGAAGAGTTTATTTATATTCATATCACAATTTTTATCATCTGAAACTTAATCCTAAACAATCCTAATAAACATTGTGATTGTAACATAAAAACCTTATAACTTTGGAAACTTTTCAATCATAAGAAAAATGAAGGAAATAATATTATATAGATATTTAAATCCTCATAATTTTTATGAGAATAACCATAAAATAAATTCCTATTAAATATAAACACCACATAGAAAAACATGTGGTGAATATGGCTTGTGTCCCATAAAAATAAAAGTGATACAAAAACCCATTACGTCGTTATTGACTTTCTTGGAAAGCTAATTAACATCCCGTATAATAAATTTAATTTATTTATACTTATATACTAGAATCAAGTAAATTTTTTTATATCATATATATTCATTATATTTATATATATATGTTTTTAGTTATCCATAAGGGTAGTGATAAAAAAATAAATTACACTGTTAATGGAGATAGTAGTTTGTACGTACGCTTGAACACTGCTTTCATTTTTTAAAGGGTGGAATTTAAGAAGGTTAAATATTAATTATACGTTATTGAGTAATTATTAGATCATATATATGATGCATATTTATAAAATCCATCCTTATTACCATGCATATAATTTGGAGGTGAAAAACAAATCACATTGTATTGTAGAGGAGGTAGTCCACACGTACGCACAAGATACGTCATCAATTTACCATGATTTGGATGGTAAGAAGTTAAATATGATCTTATAATTATAGAGATATAATTATGTCATAAATATTATATATAAACATTAAATCAATAAAAATACCTATCTAATTAATTTGGTGATGATAAATGAATTATATCTGTAAAGACCCGGAAATTTCAAGGGAAATTTTTTTTCCTAAATTTTATTTGGAATTTTACAAGAACACAGTTCTGACGACGCCTGATTCCAAGGCCCGGTGTGCCCGGAATGAATTTCTGAAGTTTGGCTTGGGTACGTTCAGTAAACGAACGAGCGGGTTTTTCTATCTTTTGAACCGGTGCTCGAAATTGAAATCTGAGGGCACCGATGAACTCGCAACGCCAGTATTTGCTTAAGGAGACTTTTTCTGTAGTTGCGTTTTATCGAGAGCGGAGGTTTGTTTTTTTGGGGTTTTCTTTAAAAGTGTAATAATAAAATAACGTGCCATGTTGCACTTTATTTTATTTCAGCCGCCATTGGGAGTGAGGTGGTTGACACCTCCTCATGGAGGTTGGAGGTGGGCCCACCACACCTTAACCTCCCTTGAGAGGTTATGGTGGTGGGGCCCACCCAAACTAAACCTCCCATGGGTGGTTTATTGTGGTAGGGACCACACGAGGCTTAACCCCCCAATTAATGGGTGGAGAGGAAACCTCCCAACTCTCCCTCATTAATGAGGGAGAGCCTCTTAATTCCTCAACTCCCTATTAAATGGGGAGAAACTCCTTGGCACCCTCCCCTCTTATGTGGTGCCAACGGACCTCTTTAATTGCGTCAACGCAATTTATTTCACCCGACCCCCCTTTTTTTTAAAATTATGTAACCACGATGGTTACATACCTCTCCCCCTCACCTATATATAGGGATCCTGGGAGAGGGTTTGGGGGACAGCTTCACCAAGCGACGGAACGCTGGTAAAGTACCGCGACGCCCAACACTTGGGAGAATTAGAGTTCTCCAACGAATAACGCCTTTTTCCAAAGCAGAAAGACGACACTTCTTCTTCCTTTCCACGACCTCCTTCTGTGTTGAATGAATGGGCGTCATCTGCAAGGAACATCGATGATTCTTCATCTTCGAACGTTTCCCGACGTCAACGAACCGACACCGCTTAGATCCGTGACTTCGTCAATGACGATTACGGAGGCACGTTCTGCGAGGATGTCTTCCGCGACACCGATTTCCGCATCGGCGACGAATGGACTTCGAATCTGAGGTAGGGGTTTTGTCCTTTTTTCAAATTACGTGTTTCTTTCCCTCGAACATGAAAGAATAATCTGTTGGATGTTGTTCCAAATTTTATTAAAAAATTGTGAAAAGTCCATCGTTGTGTTTTTACGATTGGCCGATTGTTATCGTTATAACGAGAGGAGACCGGACCGCACGAACACGGCCGATTCTCCTCCCCCTTTTAATCTTTGGTGTTGATTTAGCGAAGACAGCGCGGTGTCGTCGCACCGCGCAGAAACAAAAGAAAACATGGCCGGAGCGGGCTGCGACGAAGGAACGCGGTGCCATCGTGTTGCGCCGTAGGTTTCAAACAAGGCCGCGGCCGGAGTCGGACCGCGGCGGAAGGACGCGGTGTCGTCACGCCGCGTCGAACGGATTCACGTTCATCTTGGAAGTGGCGGCCGGAAAAACCGGCCACCAGAGAACTCGAAGGAGGCGGCTGGAAATCCGGCCGCCGGCGCCGGAAGGAGCGGGACCGCGGGGTCCCGCGGCGAGAACCCGGCCGGCCCCGCGCTGGCCGGCCGTTACAGGGGGGGAGCCCGGGGGTGTAACCCCCCCGGCAATACACATGGCGCAACCCCTTAAAGGGGCCGCCGTTTTAAAAACTAAAGGGGGGAAATGCCCCCTCCCGTTAGCGCGCCGTGCTGGCCGAGCCGTCGTGCCATCGAGCCGCCGCGCCGCCGAGCCACCGAGCCGTCGCGCCACCGCGCCGCCGCACCGCTGGCCGGGCCGAGCCGCCGGGTCGGGCCGGGTCGACCCGGTTCGGGCCGGCCCAGGGGGTACTGGGCCGGGTCGTACCGGGCCCAGACCCCCCGTCTTCGGACAGGATTGGTTCAAATGCCCATAACTTGGTCTGCAGACATCCGATCGACGAACCGTCAGCTGCGTAGCGATCCTTGGATCGAGACGGTCATTTCGGTATACTATACTCAAGGTGCACCTTCCCTTTCGGGAGCCTACGTGGTTAAAACTTCATAGTTAAGCGTGCTTGGCCTAGAGTAGTGATCAGGATGGGTGACCTCCTGGGAAGTTTCCCAGGGTGGGTGTGAGACGGAAAGGCCAATAAATAACAGACCAGGCATCCGATTGACGCGCTGTCTATTTCGTTGAATTCCACTTGATGAGATGGAACTTTTGGAATACTTCGCCCGAGTTTTGGATACAGTTGGTAGTGGCCGGGTTGGATCGCACCCGAAATCCAACCGGGCCCCTAGAACGGAAAAACTGATATCTTACAGACAGGACGTCCGTTTGACGAACCGTACGCGGCATTGATGATCACGTTGGGAAACGGTCCCTATGAGTATACCCTATGATAGTTCGGGGTACAGTTGAGATACGGCCGAGTTTGGTTTGCTCACGAAACCAACCGGGCCCATGGGACGAAAAGGCTAATAACTCACAGACAGGGCGTCCGATTGACGCACCGTCTATTGCGTTGAGACCCCTTTGACGAGGCGGTACTTTGAGAAACTTCTTCGTGGGACCTTGAGATACTTGGAGTATCGACCTGTAGCTCGTGGAGTAGACCCTCCCAGAGACGAGCGTGCGGAGTACAGGGACCGTGTAGCCAATTGAGACCTGACGACTGCTTGACCGACTCGACTTGGAGTGAGTCGACTTGCCCAGTGGACGGAGCCCTACTTTCTGAGGTGCAGACCCATGGCGGACGGAGCACTACCTATGTGACAGTGCAGACCCGCGGTACTCGTTCGGAGAGTACCTCAGCAGGCTACTTGGGGGTGTGCACTACTGTGTTTGGGTGACATACCCCGGTGGGAAGAACTACTGTGTTTGGGTGGCTGACCCGCGGTAATCGATAGGAGGAGTACCTCAGCAGTCTTAGGTTAGTGAGCAGTACCTCGGAGTCGTGACAGGACCACCGTACACTCCAAAGACGGAGCTCTTCAGTAGTTACTGTTTCGATAATGAAAATACTGGTATGAGCTGAGACTTTGAACTTTGTGTTTACCTCATGATTGAGATGAGTCACTTGATAACTTAGGTATATGTATGGGCATATACCTGGGTAGTGGTTATCCGTTGATTTCATGATCCTTGTGTTTCCTCATGATTGAGATGGGTTACTTGATAACTTAGGTATATGTATGGGCATATACCTAAGTAGAGGTTATCTATTGAGATCTTCTTTGTGGTTATCCTTGTTGGTTTAGTTAGACCTTGAGGGTCCCGGGGTCCCTACTGAGTATCGTTATACTCACCCCTGCACGGGCTATGCCCGCACCTCGTTGTGTTGGTTGCAGACGACGGGCAGTGCTGACGGAGGCCGAGTGTTCGAGGACTGGTCAGTACCCGGAGGTGGAATACACGACGAGTCAGTACCCGGAGGTGGACTACATGACGAGTCAGTACCCGGAGGTGGAATACACGACGAGACGACACACAGAGGAGGTTGACAGATGAGAGCGTGGATGAGGCTATCTGTACCTACCCTTCAGGTAGGATCCGTGGTGAACGACCAGGAGTTGCGCTATCTGTACCTACCCTTCGGGTAGGATCCGAGGAGGACGACCCAGGAGATGCTTCCTTCTTCTAGCTGTTTGTCTTTTTTTACTGTTGTACCTTGTTCAGTTGTAGTTGTACTTCTTTTTGGGTTTGTATTCTGGCCCATTTACTTTTCAGCTTTTTTTTTTATACTTAGTGTTTTGTTTCTTCTTTTACTCTATGGTGCTTGTTTTCTTTTATAAAGGCAATGCCTTCCCAATTATCGGGATTTATGCCCTTGGTGCTAGTCGCCAGCCCCTGGCCTATGGAAGGCGGGCTTGGGGTAGTCACGGCACGGGCCCCGAGGACGGGTCGTGACAAATTAGTATCAGAGGTGGTCGGTTCTACCGTAGACTCTGATCTTTATTTCTGTGAAGGAATAGTGTTAAGGGTACCGAGTGTGGTTTTCAGTTCAGGGAGTCCATTGTTGGTGCGGGCGGCCGACGTATCCATACACTAGGACCCTGACAACTAATTTCGGACTTTGTGCACGAAAACACTGATTGCGTGTGTGTTTTCAAAGGTTTTCCCTTAGAACAGCTCGAACCAGGTCAACTCACCAGGTATAATTGTTTGACCGTGTCACGTTGTTTCTTTCAGGATACCTTTTCCCGGACGACCAGCTAGAGCCCAGAGGGACGTGCGTACTGACAGCTTGCCGAGCGACGAGGCTTCGGTAGAGGGCCCTCTTGCAGTTGAGGCACCAGCGGAGGCACCAGCGGTACTAACATACGTTAGGCCACCGATGCCACCAGCCCTAGCAGTAGGCGATGCACGCTACATGAGTGCGCTGCATGAGTTCCAGCGCCAGAGGCCATCCAGGTTCTGGGGAGAGACGGACCCGCTGGCGGCTGAGCGTTGGCTGGAGGCTGTGGTGAGAGTCTTCAGTCTAGTGGGGACACCGACAGACCTCATGGTGATCTTTGCTGCCATCCTTCTTCAGGCAGCAGCAGGCAGGTGGTGGAGCCACTTGTTCCAGTTTTGCGATGGGATGACCTTCACATGGGAAGACTTCGAGACCTTCTTCAGGGTGGAGTTTGTGCCAATAGCTCTACACCCCGAGCGTGTTCAGGAGCTGCTGCCTTTTTCGTGTGGTTTTCGATCAGTAGCCGAGTCATCTGTGGGCAGTACACAGATGGTGAAGAGATCCAGGAGGACTAGACCAGCAGTTGGGCGATCTAGGGTTTTAGGACCGGTGGTGCGGGGCACCCGGGGTGGGGTTAGAGCCAGGAGTGCCAGAATGAGACTATGTTACGCATGTGGCGGAAAGGGTCATCTGGCACGTGACTCTCCGACTCCTAGTACAGTTGATCTGCAGGCTTTGGGGGAACCACCGAGGCAAAAGCAGCGGCGAGTGCTTGAGCAACAACCAAGCAGTGGACAAGGCAGTAGAGCTCCTGGAGCAGGTGGACAGGAGCGGAACTAGTAGATACGTCCCTTGTACTTCTAGTTCAATGTTGCTGTTGTATATGTGTCTTTTTATTATGAGCTCCAATAATAAAAAGACACTTATATTTGTGATGTTTGCTTTCCTGTCCTTTTTGTTTGGTTGATACTATGTGGTCCTGGTTAAGACTGTTGACTTGACCCTCACTTTCGAGATTTTTACTGGAGGAGACCCAATGACCTCACACTGATACCGACAGTGTGACTCGACCATTGGAGGCGAGAGTGATAGTTGGATCTCTTAGTTGTTACATCGAGGCCTTACGATGTCATCCATGGCATGAATACATCCTTAATGTCAGGATTGACTGTATTAGGAAATGTGTGTGGTTCATCCCGGGGATGAGACCAGATTTCTCTTATCGGTAAAGGAGAAATTTTAGCAGCTCTTGTGGGACTAAAGGAGGTCCAGGTCATCCAAGAGTAGATCAAGACTGCACAGTACAGTAAAAAACAGAAAACCGGTGCCAGTCTTAGAGACTCGGGTGTGTTAAATGTTTCAAGAAGAGCAATATTTAAATAGATTTGAGTCTGCGAAGCAGCAGACATAGAGCTAGGAGAGCAGCATGAGGTGGTGTACATCTTAACATGCTACAACCACTCGTCTTAGTTATCCCCGCCAGGCTCAGGGAGCTGGAGGGCGGAGGAAGAGTGCGACTGCATGCGGTCAAGGAGTGTGCCCCAATAGCTCTAAAAATGATTCAAGGGACGTCTGTGTCCACTACTAGCTGCTGTAGTAACAGAAGTTGATATGAATAATTCCTCACTTTCACAAATCTTGTCCCAGACCTAGAGTTTCCAGTAAGCCATGGACTTGACCCTCACGTCTGGAGATACCTTGGGAGGAGACTCGATAATCACACTTACACCGACGGTGTGGTCAGACCCTCGAGGCGAGAGTTTCGGTTGGAATCTCTTGGTGGCAGTGTCGAGGCCTTACGACGTTGGTTTGAGTATGGTCTGGGCAATCACAGTTCATACACAAATTGATGGTATTAGGCAAAAAGGTTGTGGTTTAACCACGACGTCGGGATGGGTTTTCCTTGGTCGGCGGAAAGGAAACCCCAGGAAGCACGGGATAAACTCATGCACAGTAGGGTGCGACCGATCAATCTTGAGTCGGTCAACCTCATGGAAGTAGTTGTTTTGAGTTTCAATTATAGCAAAAATTAGAGACTTCTAGAGTTCGAGGTTGACGATCACGTCCTTATACGGGCCTCACCTCGACGAGGTTTACGGAGATGTGGCCGAAGCGGCAAGTTATCTCCAAGGTTCAGCGGACCTTCTTAGGTCCTCAGCTGGGTAGGCGTGGTGGTTTACCGCTTGACCCATCCACCTCAGTTGCACCTTGTGCACGACGACTTCCACGTATCTCAATTGAGGAGATACGTGCTCGACCCTTCGCATATCATTGACCATGAGTAGCTGGACGATGGTGATAGGGAGACAAGCACAGAGGTTCCAGGGGGGATCGAGGATCGACAAGGGTGGTCCTACAGGGACGATCGATTCCTTGGGTGCACTTTATTTGACAGTACGGGAACCTCCAGGGGAGAACATGGGAGCGAAAGGCTCAGATGGGTGATTTCTACCGCTTTAGTGACCTTAGTTGTGATAAAGCTTTACGAGGACGTAAAGCCCTGAGGTGGGAGTAATGTAAAGACCCAGAAATTTGAAGGGAAATTTTATTTCCTAAATTTTCTTTGGAATTTTACAAGAACACAGTTTCTAACGGCGCCTGATTCCGAGGCCCGGTGTGCCCGGAATCAATTTCCGAAGTTTGGCTCGGGTACGTTCAGTAAATGAATGAGCGGGTTTTTCTATCTTTTGAACCGGTGCTCGAAATTGAAATTTGAGAGCACCGATGAACTCGCAATGCCGATATTTTCTTAAGGATACTTTTTCCGTAGTTGCGTTCTATCGAGAGCAGAGGTTTGTTTTTTGGGGGTTTTCTTTAAAAGTGTAATAATAAAATAACATGCCATGTTGCACTTTATTTTATTTCAGACACTATTGGGAGTGAGGTGGATGAAACCTCCTCATGGAGGTTGGAGGTGGGGCCACCCCACCTTAACCTCCCTTGAGAGGTTATGGTGGTGGGGCCCACCCAAACTAAACCTCCCATGGGTGGTTTATTGTGGTGGGGACCACACGGTGCTTAACCCCCCAATTAATGGGAGGAGAGGAAACCTCCCAACTCTCCCTCATTAATGAGGGAGAGCCTCTTAATTCCCCAACTCCCCATTAAATGGGGAGAAACTCCTTGGCACCCTCCCCTCTTAAGTGGTGCAAACGGACCTCTTTAATTGCGTCAACACAATTTATTTCACCCGACCCCCCCTTTTTTTTAAAATTACGTAACCACGATGGTTACATACCTCTCCCCCTCACCTATATATAGGGATCTTGGGAGAGGGTTTGGGGGACGACTTCACCAAGAGACGGAACGCTGGTAAAGTATCGCGACGCCCAACACTTGGGAGAATTAGAGTTCTCCAACGAAGAACGCCTTTTTCCAAAGCAGAAAGATGGCACTTCTTCTTCCTTTCCACGACCTCCTTCCGTGTTGAATGAATGGGCGTCGCCTGCAAGGAACATCGTTGACTCTTCATCTTCAAACGTTTCCCGACGTCAACGAACCGGCACCTCTTAGATCCGTGACTTCGTCAATGAAGATTACGGAGGCACGTTCCGTGAGGATGTCTTCCGCGACACCGATTTCCGCATCGGTGATGAATGAACTTCGAATCCGAGGTAGGGGTTTTGTCTTTTTTTCAAATTACGTGTTTCTTTCCCTCGAACATGAAAGAATAATCTGTTTGATGTTGTTCCAAATTTTATTAAAAAATTGTGAAAAGTTCATCATTGTGTTTTTACGATTGGCCGACTGTTATCGTTATAACGGGAGGAGACCGGACCGCACGAACATGGCCGATTCTCCTCCCCCTTTTAATATTTGATGTTGATTTAGCGAAGACAGTGCGATGTCGTCGCACCGTGCAGGAACAAAAGAAAACACGGCCGGAGCGGGCTGTGACGAAGGAACGCGGCGCCATCGTGTTGCGCCGTAGGTTTCAAACGAGGCCGCGGCCGGAGTCGGACCGCGGCGGAAGGACGTGGCGTCGTCACGCCGCGTCGAACGGATTCACGTTCATCTTGGATGTGGCGGCCGAAAAAACCGGCCACTGGAGAACTCGAAGGAGGCGGCTGGAAATCCGGCCGCGGACGCCGGAAGGAGCGGGACCGCGGGGTCCCGCGGCGAGAACCCGGCCGGCCCCGCGCTGGCCGGCCTTTATAGGGGGGGAGCCTGGGGGTGTAACTCCCCCGGCAATACACATGGCGCGGCCCCTTAAAGGGGCTGCCATTTTAAAAATTAAAGGGGGGCAATTCCCCCTCCCTTTAGCGCGCCGCGCTGGCCGAGCCGCCGTGCCGTCGAGCCGCCGCGCTGCCGAGCTGTCGCGGCACCGCGCCGCCGCACCGCTGGCCGGGACGAGCCGCTGGCCGGGCCGAGCCGCCGGGTCGGGCCGCCACTCGGGCCGGGTCGACCCGGTTCGGGCCGGCCCAGGGGGTACTGGGCCGGGTCGTACCGGGCCCAGACCCCCCGTCTTCGGACAGGATTGGTTCAAATGCCCATAACTTGGGCTGCAGACATCCGATCGACGAACCGTCAGTTGCGTAGCGATCCTTGGATCGAGTCGGTCGTTTCGGTATACTATACTCTAGGTGCACCTTCCTTTTCGGGAGCCTACGTGGTTAAAACTCTATAGTTAAGCGTGCTTGGCCTAGAGTAGTGATCAGGATGGGTGACCTCCTGGAAGTTTCACAGGGTGGGTGTGAGACGGAAAGACCAATAACTAACAGACCGGGTGTCCGATTGACGCACCGTCTATTTCGTTGAATTCCTCTTGATGAGGCGGATCTTTTGGCATACTTCGCCCTAGTTTTGGATACAGTTGGTAGTGGCCGTGTTGGATCACACCTGAAATCCAACCGGGCCCCTGGAACGGAAAAACTGATATGTTACAGACAAGACGTCCGTTTGACGAACAATCAGCGGCGTTGATGATCACGTTGGGAAACGGTCCCTATGAGTATACCCTATGAGAGTTCGGGGTACAGTTGAGAAACGGCCGAGTTTGGTTCGCTCACGAAACCAACCGGGCCCCTGGGACGAAAAGGCTAATAACTCACAGACCGGGTGTCCGATTGACGCACCATCTGTTGCGTTGATACCCCTTTGACGAGGCGGTCCATTGAGATACTTCTTCGTGGTACATTGAGATACTTGGAGTATCGACCTGTAGCTCGTGGAGCGGACCCTCCCAGAGACGAGCGTGCGGAATACAGAGACCGTGTAGCCGACTGAGACCTGACGACTTCTTGACCGACTTGACTTGGAGTGAGTTGAATTGCCCAGTGGACAGAGCACTACTTTATGAGGTGAAGACCCATGGCGGACGGAGCACTACCTGTGTGACAGTGCAGACCCGCGGTACTCGTTCGGAGAGTACCTCATCAGGCTACTTGGGGGTGTGCACTACTGTGTTTGGGTGACATACCCCGGCGGGAAGCACTACTGTGTTTGGGTGGCTGACCCGCGGTACTCGACAGGAGGAGTACCTCGGCAGTCTTAGGTTAGTGAGCAGTACCTCAGAGTCGTGACAGGACCACTGTACACTCCAGAGACGGATCTCTTCAGCAGTTACAGTTTCGATAATGAAAATCCTGGTTTGAGCTGGGACTTTTGACCTTTGTGTTTACCTCATGATTGAGATGAGTCACTTGATAACTTAGGTATATGTATGGGAATATACCTGGGTAGTGGTTATCCGTTGATTTCATGATCCTTGTGTTTCCTCATGATTGAGATGGGTTGCGTGATAACTTAGGTATATGTATGGGCATATACCTAAGTAGAGGTTATCTATTGAGATCTTCTTTGTGGTTATCCTTGTTGGTTTAGTGAGACCTTGAGGGTCTCGGGGTCCCTACTGAGTATCGTTATACTCAACCCTACACGGGCTATTCCCGCACCTCGTTGTGTTGGTTGCAGACGATGGGCAGTGCTGACGGAGGCCGAGTATTCGAGGACTGGTCAGTACCCGAAGGTGGACTACATGACGAGTCAGTACCCGGAGGTGGACAACACGACGAGACGACACACAGAGGAGGTTGACGGAAGAGAGCGTGGAGGAGGCTATCTGTACCTACCCTTAAGGTAGGATCCGTGGTGGACGACCAGGAGTTGCGCTATCTATACCTACTCTTCAGGTAGGATCCGAGGAGGATGACCCAGGAGCTGCTTCCTTCTTCCAGCTGTTTGTCTTTTTTTACTGTTGTACCTTGTTCAGTTGTAGTTGTACTTTTTTTTGGGTTTGTATTCTGGCCCATTTACTTTTCATCTTTTCTTTTGTACTTAGTGTTTTGTTTCTGCTTGAACTCTATGGTGCTTGTTTTCTTTTATAAAGGCAATGCCTTCACAATTATCGGGATTTACGCCTTTGGTGCTAGTCGCCAGCCCCTGGCCTATGGAAGGCGGGCTTGGGGTATTCACGGCACGGGCCCCGAGGACGGGTCGTGATAATATCGCTATATGGAAATGATAAGTTCTACGTATGGGCGACTGATAATTTCACTTCCCATTTAATGGGAAATAGGGTGGATAAAATTTGTTTAATAATAAAAATAATAAAATATAATTATATTTCAGATAATTAATTTATTATTTTATGAATAATATAAATGATTTAATGGATGTAAAATAAGAATTATACGAAAGTGTTTAGTTTTGGATATTACTTCTCATTCAAAATAACACCTTTAGATATCCTCTTAAGTATTCTATGGTTGATCTTATGGGAATATAATCACATATATAATGTGTAAAAGTATTTTTATAATTTATATTTTTTTATTTTTTTGATCTATAAGGCTCATGGTTGTGTGATGAAGAGAAAGGAGTGATGCCCTTTTATAATTAAGGCGATAGAAGTTTGGAATTTCTTAAAATATTAACATAATATAAATAGATTTTTATGTATAAAAGGATAAAAATAGATAATATTATAATATAATATGAGTATTAATTTAAATAATCTTATATTACAAAATTTGGACATGTTTAGATCAAATTTGTACCCTTATATTTTTTTAATCCTTCATTAACCCTTTGGACAATTACAATAATATTAAAGTTTTATACCATTGATGGGTTAATAATGTTACTATAAAATTTTAAAATACCCATAAATGTATAATGTAATATGTTTAAAAATTTATCCCATTATTGTTTTCTTATGTAATTGTATTACGATATTTATATCATCTAAGAAAAAAAATATTTATAATAAAAGATAAAAGATAATTAATATATTTGTTTACAATATTAATTTAATTTGACATTAAATACATCATGATTAAGGGTTGATTAGATTATAATGATTTCTAACATCCCTAAATGTCATATATGTCTAAATAATTTGTGGTACACATTAAGTCGTTCTAATTTATCACTTTTATTTATTAAAAATAATTTATTTTATTTTTCTGTTAATTAAATGAATATTATATTATCATTTAACTAGAATTTATGGTAATTATTTATATTATAAAAATTAAAAATAAATTCACATAATTAATATAACTTCATTACTCTTGAAATAGATATTTATATTCATTCATAACTTGATTTTTTCTCAATGTGAACACATAAAATATATTTAAAACTAATAGAGTGACACTTCGTAACTTTATTTGCTTTAGATATTATTTGGGTCATTTTCATGGACATTGAACATTAAAAAAATAAATTTTTAGCATAAGGTGATAATGGTATAATTAAAACCAGGCAATAATAATTACTATGAAAAATTATTATTTCATCACCTAGTTTTAACCAAGATTAAAACGAATTATCCTTTAACATGGAAGACAATTCGACCAAAATTACTATTCATATTGAAAAAAAGTAAAAGGGGTCCATTTTCATAAATTGAAACTCAAAATTTCAAAATTTTCATCAATTTTATCAAATCCAATAACTTTTGTTTACAGAAATCAATTTTTAAATATGTTTTCAAAACATAATGAAAATAGCTTTTAGAACAATATAGTTTTTGAGAATAAAACCATATTTATTTTTATCCCATGAATAGTGAAAATATTATATGAATGATAGTTTTTATTGAATAGATAATATATAAATTTCATCAAAATATTACACTAATATTGATTACTTTAATTTATTAAGTTAAAAATATATTGCACATATAAAAACAGTTTTTGGAAAAAAATACTTTTGCATATAAAAATGTTTTTATATCAAATTAAATCACGAAATTAATTGTATTAAATAAGATAAATAATTTTAATTGGAAAATAGATTATAAAAAAATAAAACTTTTTTACATTCTTGAAAATAATATATAGTTTTCAATAAAAACTTTTAGTGTTTACTAATTATTCAAATATCATTCGTAACATAAAATTAAAAAATTATTTATCAGAAAAATTTGACCTGTTGAATTCAAAAATAATATATTTTTTATGAAGTATAATTTCTAAAATCTCAATAAATTAATTATAATTATATGTAACAAATATAAATGAAAACTATTTTTTAAAGAAAATGTTTATTTAATGAATAAAATGACAATTAAAAATTTGGTGATTATTTTCATAACATTTATCAACACATTTATATTGAGTAGAAACTTTAAATATATTTTATAAATTTTTTAATCCTATCCATACCCACCAATTTGATGGCTTGTTTATAATAGTTTTTTTAATATTAATTTTTCATGGTTTGTTTTGGCTAGGTGTTGTGTATATTGTTTGATAAAAAATAAATTAATTGATTTTGAAAATGTAATTAATAATATCACAGGGTGTTACTTTCTCCACATCTAATAAATTTCATCCTCTCAATTTTAAGTTGTTCTCTGTAATCCATTATTTGATATTTGGAGATTTTGTTATTGAAATCCCACATCATAAAAAGTATTAATAAAACATCATCTTAAAAAGTGGGAAAGGAATATAAGAAGGCTATAAAAAAATTCATTTCCAAACACGATAACAACAATGTGAAGTGAAAATATGGAAATAAAAAATAAAAATAATTCCCAAGGACTAATATGGAGTGATAAAGAACATTGTCACTAGAATGTTAACAATCACGAAACCAAGAATCAATATGTGGTTAAATTTACATAAATTCAATAAAAGTGAATGTTATATGACTACATTTTTTTCTTAATATATCTATCCTAGAGTTAATTAATTTCATTACTTGTTAATTACGAACATATCAAAATATACTTACTTAATAAGTAGGAAATCATCCTTTAATAAAATTTAACCATAATCTAATCTATTTTTTCCATGGATGATTATTCAATATTAATTATTTCATTCATGAAACACTAAAATCAATTTTAAACGAATCTAATATTATATCATGATATTATTACTATTTTAAGGCATAAAAACATTATTATTCGTAATATATTTATCAAAATTAATAAACCATTTAATGAAGAAATACAACATTAATCTCTAAAGCGTTAAATACCTCAAAAACCTCAAAATTAAAGATTGTTTTAATCTAAAAGGATATGTCATACCCTTAATCTTACATCAGTAGAAATAATTAAATTTCATTATTATTAAATAATATTTCTAGTTAAATCACTCTTTAAACCCAAGGGTTACATATACCTCAACCTATTGAAACATCTCCAAAATACCATTAATAACCATGATAAATCACTATATAATCTTTTAATATAGTAAAATTTAACTGAATATCATAAAAACATAGATACTAATCTAAAAGGTAATCCTTAAATTGTACATAAATATATTTGAAAATATTACCTTGTTAATTAATCAATTTTCAACCATCAATATTATAATCAATCTATATTATATTCAAGGAGAAAACCATGTATATTAGAAATTTAGTTATGTTATCTCTTCTACCAATTTTTTTAATATTTATATTTGCTTAAGATTTTTTTTAACTTCCCTCAGTTTTTTAATCAAATTATTACCTCCTTCCAATATTATATAAAATTAGTTCACTGATTCTCTTCAATTTTTGTGATTTCAGGTGAACAAGAATAGATGGTTTTTTTTGCGTAATCATGTCTCAATAATAGTATTTAATTGGATAAAAGAGATCATTTAATTTTTAATATTGAATTAATGATTTATGAAAACCTTTTATATGTAGTGGTTTTTATTTAATCTTTCATATACTATCTATATTATTATAATAATTCTTAATTATATACACTGAGAACAAAAAATTTATTATAGATTTAGTTATTTTATCACTTTTATTAAATTTTTAGTATTTTTATTTGCTTAAATTTTTTATGTCATTATAATACATAAGTTTCTAAAATTCGTCAATTGCATCAAGTAACCTATTCATTTTTTCATGGTTCACACTTTGTACACCACTTCAAAATGAGTCATTGTTTAGGTATACGTATCTCAAGTTATTCAATAAAAAATATATTTATTTTTTTTTCTCTTATATATTTTATGTAGTATTGGTTAGTAATTTGTATAAGTGTATTTCATTCATGTATAATGTAATTTCTATTTTCCATTGAAAATTATATTATATTTTTTACACACAACAGTTTTTCTCTTACATGAATTTTTCCAATAAAATTATTACCACCTTCCATTATTATATAATCTTAGTTCATTGATTCTCCCTAGTTTTTCTGATTTTAGGTGATTAGGAATCATTTTTTTAATTGATTAATCATATTTCAATGGTGGTATTTCAATAGATAAAAGGGTTAATTTACTTTTTATTTTAAATTTAATGATTTATAAAAGAATTTTTTTTAAGTTGTTTTCATTTAATCCATTAGATTATCTCTATATTTTTATTATCATTATACATTATATACACTTAGAAAAATATTTTTATTAGATATTTAGTTTCACTAAATTTCCATATACATTAAAAAATATACAGTAAATCAAGACTTAATGACTCTACATAGGATACTCAATTAATTATTACCATTGTGACCTCTATTATTTGATGGCTTGGATTAAGACAATAAAAGTTTAATGAAATCTTACTTCAAGAACCTTAGAATATAAAAATATAACATTATTTTTAAACATTACAAAATTCATAATTATGATCCTGATATATTAAAGTATATTAATACTATTCGATTTTAATTGACTAAATCTTTGATAAATACCATACTTTGTTCTTTATAATTATATATCTTTACCCATGTATCTAGTTGTACTAAAATATAAAATATTTCAAAAATCTTGCAGATCATCATCATGGATCTAAAAAATTTAATAACTAAGTTGAAAATTCGTTAAATTAATTATCATTTTTTTAGAATTAAAGTGAAAAAATATTATATGAGGTGTAACATAGATTAATCAAGATATTAAGAAACATGAATGGCCATGAATTGGTAATGCATAAGTCAATTTTGATCAAAATAATATCAGGGTAGATTCTTGGTAACTTCATTTGAAGTCATTTATATGCCAGTTTTAGAGAATTATTCAACGTTGTGACAACCTTATAAGGTGTTTCATTATGAAAAAGTGATTCTTGGATAGTCCTTGAAGGTGTTCTTAGATAGTGGTTTATGTTCTTCTGGTGGTATAAGTGAGATTAAATGGTGGTATGATGATTTGGTCTCTCACATGACACTGTTCATGGTGATTTTCTTATTTGTGTATCTTTGCATGGCTTAAAATTTTGTGTTTTTTATCATATAAGTTTTGGTTCTATGATTTTGGGAATTAGTGAGATATAGGACTTTTTTGGAAGGGTTTAGCTAGTGACGTGCTATATGATTAAAAACAAGAATCCAATATATTGGTTCCTGAGTAGCCATGTCAAACTCATAGAACAATGGTTCCTACAAAATATAATTGACCCAATGCATTTTTCACATCATTCATTCTGACACCTCTTGTTAGGTACACCATTCCACCATTTACCCTTACATTTTTCACTTCTAATAAACTACTCTACATAATATTTTTCAATAGACATTAATATTTATTCTTATTTTTAGACATTATAGTGGTTTCAAAAAGAACTTTTTGGATGATTTTGAAGTTGAATATTTGGTACAATGTGACAATGAAATTTTTTCTTTCTACAAATTCAAGTGATTTTCAATGATTGATAAAAATAAAAATGGAAACATCAATATTTATACTATAACTATTGTCTGACTTTTAATTATTATTTATTAAAAATTTTCATCTTATCTTTTCTCTTATCGATTATTATAACAATTATATTCTATTTTAGTTATCTATCAATTTTTATTTCCCAGTGAAAACCCATGTTATTTTGAAAGTAATTTAAAATGTAGTATTATTCATGTAATTGAATTCTCCATGCTAAAAATAAATTTTTATTCCTTTAAATTTATTAACAATGTTTTCTATTATGATGACGATGTCTCATTTATTTATCTACTTGTATTCAAATATTATGTACCACTAATCGATGAATTAAATATATTCAATATTACTATTTTATATTAAATTTTAACAAAGGTATTATCTTATTGAAAACATGTATTACTTTATAGAATGTTAAGAACCAACCTGGGTACCATGGTAACCCAAAAACTGAGCTGACCCTAACATAGACCGAAGGGCATTTCTGATCCCCGCTAGTCAGTGAATAGAACTTGAAATAACACAACATATAGGTGGGAATGATTTTTCCATCAACAATATAGAAGAAAAGAAAAAAAAACAATATGTATAACAAAAGAAACTTTATTGGGAGTAATATAATTGAATTATATGAGGTATAAACCAGCCCAAAGCACTATAAATAAAGTAATTAAATGGGAAAATATCCTCATGGTCCCTAAGGAAACAACTCACTAAGTACAAAGATAAAAAACGAGATCCACCTCCAAGAAATCCCTTCCCTTTGCTCGAAACTGGAAGAAGAAATTCTACAAACACCTGAAGGAAAAAGTATTGTATGAACCTAAGCCCCATAAGATACCACCAATGATTCAATAATAGATTCCAAATATAGATTATCCAAATAATTTTTTTTATTTTCAAAATAAATAGGTTTTAAAATTCAAAAGGATATTTAAAAAAAAGATATACATTTTTAAAATGAGGGAAAAATAATTTATGAAATGGATTTACAAATGATGAAATATTTGTAAAATAATGGATAAAATAAATGAGTTTATGTAAATTCAGTAGGCATGTAAATAAGTTCAAAATAATTGGAAAAAATTTATATCTCAAATATAAATAAAAATAATTAAACATTTTCATCTTCCAAATAGGTACAATAATATTTATGGATATAGGACTCCACACTCTCTATGTGATCACAACAATATGTGTACACATATGTCCTCTAAAAACCAGTCATAGAGGACTCATCACAATCGCCTAATGGATGTGATCGACTGCACATATGTTTTATAAAATTATAGTAACCATAGAGTGTGTTTAAATAACTCATAATCTACCTATGTCTTCATCTTTCTCTTATACAATCAATGATGAGAAATTTATTTTAAGACTTCTTAAAATAAAATTAAATCTTATACTTCCATTTAAATGCCTATTTTCCATTTAAAACCGTTACAAGTTTTAATAAAAAACATACCTTTTTAACAATATAATTCCACTGGGTTATTATCAAAACATTTTAATCCATTTTCACAAGTTTGAAATCCATTCAATACCAATTTCATCATTTCACAATTACCTTACAAAATTAAATTCATTAATTTAATTAAAATAATTTTCATTAATTCATAATATAAATTAAACAATTTTAATTTAAAAATTTCCATAAACACACCTCAATTTAATGGAATTGGGTTTTTTCCAAATCTCATGCCAAAACCATTTCAAATAGATCAATTCACTAGAATCAGATTTTATTATAACAATTAAAGTAGAGTTTAAGATACTTAATTTGAATAACCTATTGAAATAAATCATGCAATACTATGTTAATAAATTTGGATAATAAAGAGAGAACCATCTACCTCAAGGTTATCATTATCAGTGATAATGATAAACCACCATGTGTGGTTCAATACCCCTCATCACGACCCTATTATCATAAGTGACAACACGAAATTTCTAGATGTTCATTAGGGGATCATAGAACGAAAACCAGTTATTTTATTTAAAAATGAAATAATACAATGCATACGATGATAGTTTATCTCTCCTGAATAATTTTATGCAATTATCCACTGAAAATATTTTAATAATTATCTTTTGATAAATTAATTAATTATTTTCTTGTTTTTATAATAAATTATCAGAATCATATTATGATAATTAATTATAATTATCCTTTAGTATCGTTTAATAAATTATCACTTGATAATTTTAATAATTTTTCTTTGATAATTCAATAATATTTCTATCTAGTAATTCAATAAACTATCTGTCGATAAAATCAGGTATTTATCATTAGATTATTTTTATTTAATAAATAATATTTTGTTAAATTATTAAAATTGTCTTTTAATAATTTTTCACTACTATGATATGATAAATTGTATAAACTTATATTCTATAATCTCAAAAAATTATATTTTGATAATTATTAATAGAATTTACTTATATTATTTTGGTTCTATCAATTGATAAATCAATTTTTGATAACTAACATTTAATAATTTGGATAAATATCATTCGATAATTTTTTAAGAATTATCCTTAGTAAATATATATTTTTTAATATATTTTAAATTAGACCATTTTTTATTTATTTAAGAGTTTCAGAAATTATGATATATGTTTATTAAAATATATAAATTAAATAAAACCAATGTGAAAATCACCTGGTGCACATTAGGAGGAACCACCACCAGTGCCCGGCAGAAGGAGGAAGCACCAGTTGGATTTGATGATTAGAAATTGACTAAAGTGCATAGGGAATATCCGCAGTCTACCGGACTCATCTAGAATGAACAACACCAAGGAACCGAATGAGTTGGGGTATTTCAAAACCATATAGCCATATAACCATCCACCATTTTGTAATGAATAATTAAATCCATTATTGAACTCAAAATTGAATGATGAGTCTTTGATTCATCCATTTAAGGTGTTATTAATTTTTAAACGTACCGAAACTGTGGTTTTCTATGCTTCCAGATCGATGAGGCTTTAAAAATTTGAGGGTTTCACACATAAAAGTGAGGATGAATAGTAACTTATGAAATAATGAATTAAATTAATAATAAAGTGAAACTAATAAAGTTATTTTCTTAATATAGGTATTAAATAACATAAAACTTATAAGCGACATGACTAAATTCTCTTTACGTATAAAATTTATACACCACCTAGGGTAAATCGCCTATTCCAGAACCAATGGCAGTCTCAAAATTTTCATACAACGCACTGTGTAAGAGAAATTAATTATTTATGAATTAAATAATGGAATAAATAATTAATTAAAATAAAAATTGTTATTTTTATGTGCGATGCGTCTAAAAGACCAATGTTTACAAATGTTATACCACGTAAAAAGAAAAACCATCATTTCAGACACATTAGTGGTATCGAGATTACCATAAGATGCACTGTTTGGTAGATATTTAATTATTTTTAATAAAACAATATATTAAATTTTATTTAATAACTTTATATCATTAGAGAGACATCCAAATGTCTAGATCTTTCGAATGTTATACCCCTCCTAGGCTAAAAACCATATTCCAGACAGAACAACTGTCTCCGATTTCTCATACGATGCACTATCTTGGAGTTATTCAATTATTTTGAATAAAGAGTGTGTGATTAATATATTATATTTAATTTTTTATTCAGTAATTACTAAGACTCTATAGGACTTAGAATATCACACAAACTCAGGGTCGAACTCCAAAAATATTTAATTGAAAATTCCAAGATGTTAACTAGCATTTGAGGTCTTTAATACATTTATCCAAACTTTGTGGATAAATAATTTTTTTCCCACTTAAGATATTAAAAATTTTACACAATAGGGTGTAGTAATACTTAAAGACATAATGGGATATTACATAGTATCGTGTAAATGATTATGCAAGTACTAAATAATTATAATGTTTTTTCACAAATATAAACAAACAATTTTTTGAAGAAAATTATTATTTGAATAATAAAGTGAATTTATTAAAAATTGGGTGATTATTTATTAATCATTTATCAATATATTTATATCTATTAGAATCTTTAAATATATTTCAGAAAATTGTTAATCCTATCCATACCCACCAATTTGATGGCTACTTTATAACTATTGTATTTAAATAATTTTTTCATGGTTTGTTTAGGCTTGGTGTTGTGTATCTTGTATTCTAAAGAAAATTAAATTTTATTGAAAAATTATTTCGTAAAATATCAATGTGTTACTTTCTACCCATTTAATAAATTTCATACTCGCAATTTTAACTTGTTCTCGGTAATCAATGGTTTGATATTTGGAAATTTTATTCTTGAAAACCCACATTGTGAAAAGGGTTTATAAAACTACTTATTGAAAAGTGGGAAAGGAAGGTAAAAAGAAGATAAAAAATAGATTTCAAAATAGGAGAACATAAGTGGTAAGTGAAAATATAGACATAGAAGAGAAATTTTAGAAGAGAAATTTTATTCCCAAGTACTAATATATAGTGATAGAGAACATGGTTAGGAGAGAGTTATCAACCATGAAACCCTGAATCACTAAGTGGTTAAAATTCCATCAATTCAATAGTTGTGAAGGTTGTATGAACACCATTTTTTTCTTATAAAACATTTCGTAGAGTTGATGAATTCAATTACTATGTATATTAATAAAATTTCAAAAATATAATTAATTACCATGTTTAATACCACCTTTTAATATATTTACACCACATACTTACCGTTTCTCCAAATGATGAGTATTAAAGATGAATAATTTCATTCTAGAAAAAATAAAATCAACTTCAAATTGATATATTAATTATTTCAAGGTATTAATCCTATATTTATACATTATCCAAAATAAATTTTTTTTTCGTGATATATGTATCAAAATTAACAAACCATTCAATGAAGAAATACAAAATTAATCACAAAATCCTTAAATACCTCAAAAACACAAAATTAATGAATTTTTTAATCTCAAAAGATATTTCAAACCCTTCTTGTTACATCATCAAAAAAATTAATTTCATTATTCTCAAATAATCTTTCATGTTAAATCCCTTGTTAAACCTATGGTTTAAATATACCTCAACCCATTAAAAATTCTCCAAAATACCATTAATCACCCTGATAAATCACTTTATAATCATTTAGTGTAATGGAATTAACGAAAATATCATAAATAAAACATAGAAACTAACCTAAAAGGTAATTCGTAACATTTACATAAATATACATGAAAATATTACCTTGATAATGAATTACATTTCAAACATCAATATTATCTGTATCACACAATCTAGTAGACCTTATTTAATATAACATAAAATTATATACGGACCCCAAATGTTTATTTATAAAACAATATAGCATTCTTCTAAATACCTAGAAATATTTTCAGATAACTTTTAAATCCCATCACATAAAACATTAGTAATGGGGAATTTATGCCTTTGAACTTATGATCAAACTTAAATGTATAAACCCATGATGCTATCTATAACTTTTTTAATAACATCACATTAAAACATATATGCATTCAAAAAAAATGACACAGTCCTTATTACTCAAATAAGTTCAAAAACTATTGAATATATTCTATCAATTAAAATATGAAATAGAAATTATAAAGATGACCTGAATATCTTTTTCATAAATTAATATATTTCATTGCCATCTATATTATCCAACCAATGTCAATAATCTCTTTATCCCAAAAAACATATTATTTGAAATTCTATTTCAGAATAATCCATAGATGTTTTATGATCCTTATTTTCAAAATATCATTGATATAAAACTTTAAAAACATAATTATTTAATAATAATACATAAATACTCAAATCCTTCCACTCGATAGGTTATTCCTTTTCCTGGTAGTTAATATTTAACAGAAAGCATTAAATCAGACAATTCCTAGGTTTAAAATATATAATATATACAATTACTTAGTAATTCATTGCTCAATGCCCTTTATTTCAACATAAAAAATATCTTACCATCTATTTGAGATATTCTTTGATGTTATTATTCCCACATTCTTTAGAAGGTGGAATTTCAACTTTCTTACTACAATTATTTATAACAGTTGAACTTCCATAAAATTCATTTTTCATAATATTTGACTTTCTTAGAAACTCAACAATTTATATGTAATTTAATCATACATCATGAAAGAATATTTGGAATAAACAAAATGTTTCATATTACCTATCCCATTTTATTTGGTTTCTATTGTAGAAAATCATTCAATTTTCTATCAGGATTAATAGGAATCCTCCTTGTTCTATCTATTGAGTAATTCCAAAAAATTCATTGTGTGAGAAATAATAGGCATAATTAAGAATCATGAAAAAAAATTTATAGTATGGATAAATTATGAACCAAACACTTCAATCTATGAAACCATAATATTAACCTTGTTTATCCATAGAAATTTTAAAACGGGATGATATCATATAGATAAACATACACATAGGGTTCACACTAATTTTTTATCATCCTAGTTTCGAAATGTTAACTAACCCTTGATCTGGTACCGAAAATAAAAACCCATACATTTTGTACATTGATTTTATATCTTAGTAGTTGAATATTCATACCATAAAATAAATATCAATGTTATAATCATATAAGTATAGTTCCTTTGCAAACATGGACATAAAAATAATATGTTCATAAAAGATTTAATTCACCTCCCACTATGTTCTTTATAAATATCACCATTTTTTAAAAAATAATTCATAAATCATCTCTTCATAACATGGGGAAATTATCAAATGAATCGGTGATCTCATAGTCTTAGTAGGGGAAAAAAGGGTGATATAAATGATAACATAAGAAAAAACGGAGTATAAGGGTTGGATAACATGATATTGACCTTTGAAATCCATAACCTATATATCATAGATAATAATCTTGACTCCTAACGCAAATCCTAGAAGTTCATAATAAATGTATCATAAAGTAATGAAAGAGTATGAGTCATGAGATCATAACATTGTAATAAGGAATGGAATTATAAAATACAAATAAGCTTATAACTTCTAAATATGTATAAATAGAAACATGTTAACTCAATAATTTAAGAGAAATATGTAAAAAAGGTATATGCATATACTTATAACATGTTCTTATAACTTCTGAATATTTATAAATTGAAATAAGTTCACTCAATAGACCTATAGTCATGAAACTCGGTATATTCATGATCTTATAGACATAAATGTCAGGTTTATATATAAACTTATGGAATTGTAAACCATGACCATGCATAATATTAAGGATATAAAATATATGTACATGAAATAACTTTTGGACATCAAAACTAGGTAAAAACATAAACTTTTTTACCTAATGAGTTATCCATATTTACTTAATACTTTGAATGAGAGATATAGGTCCCACCCATCACATAATTAAAACCAAAAATATTTGTAAGACAATATCATAATACCTATTTCATTTTAGAAACCATAAAAATAAATAGGTTTCATAAGCATTTCATCATATTATAATGCACAAAAAATGGGTTTCATAAACGCGACATCATTTCATCATAATATAACCCATTGAAAAAGAAGATAGTTTTTAAATATCTTATCATCATAGATATAAATTATCCTAAGAAATAATAATGATGGAATAATTGGGTAATAACAATTGAAAATATTAAGTAACATAAAAGGGTTCCATATTATATTGAAAATGATCTTCATAGATAACTTGGAAAAGTTCTTGAGGAAAATAACCTATTCCCTTTAAAATAAATTTTCTAAAACATAAAAATATCTCACATATTAAAGAAAAAAATTAATTAAAAATAACTTGGAAATATTTAATGGAATCTTTAAACAATTGATCAGTTACAATGGTTGTAAATGTTTTGACATGGTGTATACCTTAAAATAAAACATTCCTTTACACCTTTATAGAGAAACTCAAAAAGTATCTTATTATAAAAAGGAAAAGAAGATTGATTTTAAATGATATTTAAAAATTAAAACATTTGTAAAAATGAATTAAAAAAATCACAGGATAAATTTGAAAAAAATTAATAAAATATTTTTAGAAAACCTAGATATAAAAGAAAATGGATTTTTGATCGAAGAGATAAGTAAAGTTGGTTTTCCTGAAAAAACATATTTTCAGTTTGGTGAGTACTTAAGGTGAGTATAATGAAAGGAAAATATTTATTATCAATAATTTAATAGAGTAAAATAGAATTCATGAATTTATTGGGTGATATATAGGATGATTTTATCATCATCATCTTCCTAAAAAACAACCCTGGTAAATAATGAGATTGTAACTTAAAACTCACACCACTTTGGTATCTTTTGAATCAAAAGACTCATTAAGGAATTGAAATTACATTGATATTTAAATCCATATATTTTTCATGATAATAATTATAAAATAAATCCATGGTCCATATGTACACCATGTTAATGAAAAAAGTGGTGAATATGGCATGTGCCCCAAAAAAATAAATGTGAGATGACAATCCCTTACCGTGATACTGACTTACTTCAAATGTTCTTTAAGTCACTGTATAATAAATTAAAATTTATTATAAATATATAATAGAATAATTTAAATTATTATATCATATATATTCATTATATATATATATATGATTATAGTTATCCAAAATGGTATAGATAGAAAAATGAATACAACACTAATGGGGACAGTAAGTTATATGTACGCATGAACACTGCTTTCATTTTTGAAGGATAAAAAATGAATGGAAAATAATTATTAAACTTTATAAAATAATTAATATATAATATAAATCATATATATTAATAAAATCCATTATTATTACCACCTATGTAAATTTTAGATGAAAAATGAATCACGTCGCTTCGTGGAGGTGGTAGTCCACACGTACACATGAGTGACATTATTGTTTTCCATTAGATTGTACAGTAAGATTTTAGAGAAGCTATTATAATAATATTTTTATAATTATGTAATAATTATCATATATAAACATTAAACACATCTAAATACCAATATAAAAATTCTTGTGATGGAAAATGAATGGTATCTCTATGTGGAGATGGTAAGCCGTATGTACGTCTGAGTGATACTTTCACTCACATTTGATATAAAAAAAGGTGGATAATGGTGGATTCATTATCATAATAATATTTTCGTTTTTTAGTATAATTAATTTATTATTTTATAAATCATATAATATATTTTTATGTGGAAAAGTAAGAATTAAAAATAAAGTGATCGGTTAAGGAGATTATATCTCCTTTGAAAGAAATCCATTAGATATCCTATTAAGAATACAATGGATGTTGTTTTTAAAAGAATGAAAAATTATATTATTTTGATAATGAAGTTCAGAAGATAATGTTTTAGGGTTTGGTCGATATATAAGTCTCAAGTTGATGTGATGAATTGAAAGGAGGGGTTTCCTTTTATAACGAAGGTGATGAGAAATTCTAAATTTCTTAAAATATTAAATTAATATAAATTAATTTTGATGTCCAAAAGGCTCCAAATTGATAATATTAAAATCTAATATGATGATGAGTTTAAATAATCTCATCTAATATAATTTTTATAAGTTTGGATCACATTTTTTACACTTAATTTCTTTTAACCCTTTTTACAATTACAGTAATATTAAATATTTCTACACATTAAGGGTTAATAATGTTACTATTAAATTAAAATACACTAATAAATGTAGCATAGTTTATGTTTCAACCATATCCCAATATTTTGTTTATTAATATAAGATCTTTAAGAATTTTATATTTTTAATAATATATTATTTAATATAAAATATCATTAATGCCATTTTGGACTTTGTTTATTTAAATTGACTTTAAATACATCAATAAAAAGGGTTAATTAAAATTTATTAGTGAAAAAATATAAAATACGTTATATATGTCTATAAAATTTTTAGTACATATTAAACCAGTCATATTATATCACATTTAATATTTTTAAAATCATATATTTTATTTTTATATTTATTGAATAAATATCGTATTAGCATTGCACAAGAATTTAAGGTAATTATTTAATTATTAAAAATTAGAAATATATTTCCACCATGAAAATAGTTTCATTATTCTAAATAAATATATTTATATTTCTTCATAACTTGATTTATTCTATATGTGAACATGTAATAGATATTTAAAACTAATTGTGTGGCACTTTCTGACATTCATTACATTAAATATTATATAGGTAATTTTCATGGAAAAGTGTCAATTAAACAAATATATTTCACGAATAATGAGATAATGTTCGAATTAATTTCATCGGATATGAATTAGGATGAAAAATTATTACCTTATAACTCTGTTTTAACCTAGATTAATGTGCATTATCATTTACCGTGGAGATAATTTTCACCACAGTTACTATTCATCATGTAAAAAATATAAATGGGGACTATATACATAATTTAAAACTCCTGATTTCAAATATGGAATAAATTTTAAAAAAATTCAATACTTATATTAGAAATAAATTAATTTTAAAATAAGTGCACAAAATGCGATGAAAACAGATTTTAGAAAATACAATTTCAAGTATAAAAGATGATTTATTATTATCCCATGCATATAAAAAATAATAGATGAATATTAAAATATTTTTATTGAATATATAATATATACATATAATTTTAATCACTCACAAAATAATTAATAATTTAATTTTTAAGGTAAAAATACATTTCATGTATAAAAACAGTTTTATTAGAAAAATTTGTTTTAGGTAAAAAAATGTTTTTATACGAAATTAAATAAGAAACTTAATTAGAATAAATAATAAATCTAATTATAATTTGAAACCTTTTTATAAAAAAATATAACTTTGTGCAAGCTTGAAATGAATATATTATTTTCTATAAAAATCACTTTTTTTTTACTATTCTTTGAATAATCATAATATTCAGAAAAGTAGAAAATTATTCCTTTGTTAATTTTAAAAATATGAAATTAAAAAATAATTCCTTTTTGAAAAATGTAATTTCTTAAAGTTCTAGAAATTAAATATAGTATGTTCTCACAAAATTAAATGAAACCCATTTTTGGAAGAAAACTTTTTTTTTGTAAAAATTAAATCACTTTACTAAAAATTTAGTGATTATTTACAAAAAAATCATCAATAAATTTATTTTGAGTAGAAACTTTATATATATTTCATAAATCTGTGAATTTTATTCATACCTGCCAATTTAATGGCTATGTTATAACTGTCATATTAAAATAATAATATTTTATAGGTCTTATAGGCTTGGTGTTGCGTATCTCGTATGCTATTGAACAACATAAATTTAATTTAAAAAATATATTTTTAAAAAATTCAAGTTGCTATAGTCTTAGTTTCTCTGCTTCTCTTATATCATAATCTGTCATGTTCTACCATATTCTGGTATAGCGTGATGGATGTCATGGGGATTAGAATTGTGTATTTTTAATTCTTTATAGAGGTCTCTGCAAGTGTGTTTCATATTATATCCCATTTATCCTTAAAATTATCTTGGTCCTTTTAATTTTAGTGGAACCACTTTCTTCAATTTTTATCCCATTCATCTTTTGTGGATTTTCGTGATGATTTCCCCTCAATGATGATGATGTTATTTTGTCTTGCGATAGAGGCACTTGGTATTTAATCCTCTATAAACAAAATAATGTTTAGGGGAAATGTGTTTTTAGGACAATATATATCCATAAATATGTTTTTTTCTATTCAGATGAAATCAGTTTTCTAGTGAGGTTTAGTGATTTTGGTTCCCCATGGTTTCTCTGGTGGTTTGGTAGGGTTTTCTATTTGGTTTTCTGAGATTTATGAATCCATAAACACAAAGTGATGTTGATAATTAATCAATGATGGACGATGATATGATGGTTGTTTTGTGCAATGAAATTAATGTGGAAGATCATAGATTCTACTCTAGTAATTAATATTTTTCTATTTTTCCAACTTATTCGGTTTGAATTTTAATTTTTAAGTTTATCGTGTCACTCAGGTAGACCATATAGCTCCAAAGTGGACTATTGTGAGTATGTAATGCTTTTTGTTTACTAGTTGTGTTTTTTATGGTTCCTAATCAACCTGAAATTATTTTATTAGAAAAATGGAAAAATAAAATTTAGATAGTATGATATCTAACGATGGTTCATGAACAACTAGGGATGATGGATCTTGACTAATCCATACAACATATATAAGTTCTTAATTTTAGATCAATGAGATATTCAAATTGATACCCCATGAACATGTGTTGTGCATACCTAACTATATATGAAAACATAATAACTTGATCTTACACTAAAAGAACGTTCATGACATCATTCTAAGGTTTACTTCTCTAATATTGATTGTAATAGTTCCCATCTATTCTCAATTATAACCATATGAAAAATATAATTGATCAATATCATTCACCTTGCACAGATACAAATTTTTAGTAACCATGAACTAATTAACTATTCAAAACTCAGACAAAAGTTCTAGAACCCTAGGAACACAATGAAATCCTCAAGGGTTGGTAACTATCACTGTGGGTCTAGGTGTCCAAATTTGGGAGCAATTTAACATCTATTTTTACAGAATATGGAACTAACTAAAATAGAAAAATATGACATAATGTGTGAATATTTTATAAATATAGATAAAATAAGATCATTCTAAAAATAATAAATTTCTAAATGTACATAATCAAACATTTCCTTATAACAACCCACATATGAAAATAAAAACAATCACACAATATATTGAGAATATGTAATAGAGTATACGTTTCATCAGGATCCCCTATCTCCCACTCCAATATTGAGTGGAACATGACCTGTACTGATAATTACCATTAATAAAAGAAAAAACGCATTCTAGTTTCTATTAATACCTATGGGTTCTTGTAAACATTACTATCAAGCTGCATGTCCATGAAAGTGCATATTATTGGTGTGTGAATAACATAATTAGTAGGAAACCACTAATATTCCCACAAATATGAAATATTCTTATGTAAATGCTCCAGATCAATCTTCTCATTTACATAAGAAAATTAATATATTATAAGACATAATTGATTATCAATTTATAACAATAGTAATTAATGAATAAATTCACATGATATTATACAAAATTAAAACACTATATACTAGGGGAATTTAAACCTATAATAAGTTCTTTAATCTTAAACTCATCATTAGAGATGATCATGATAATATAATCCTGAAACTATTTCAAAATATTGAGAATAAATCAGTTTGGATGAAATAACAATCCATAAAGGGGATAGGGGAGCATGTTTACTCTATTTAGGCTGATCTTGTAGCCTATGCATTTATGAATAGTGGAGTGGGTATAATATATTTAGGGAAACATGAGAAAATCCAATGGAGTCTTATTCAATATGGTAAGATTGTTGCGAGTACAACCAATATGTTATATTGAAACAATACCAAATGGGTGACTAATTACAATTTATATTAAAGAAACATAAATATATGGTTTAGTTAGTAATCTTTTTACATAAATAATTGATATATACCTTTCAATTAAAAACATGAAATAAAAAATATCAAAGCATAATCCATTCTTAAAACACACAACTAGTTATATAGAGCCACACAATCAGTAAAATAAGTATAAATAATTCCATACATATTAAATAATAATTTATTCTCATATATAAATTCCATTATAATGAATTTAAGGATCAATATAGGAAAAGAGATCCATTCATACATATGATACTCTAGGTATCATATCAATAGAACATATTCCTAAGTCATGCTTGATTTTCAACATCATATGGTTATTACATAAATAAAATGCAATGAATTCCATAGAGTTATATAACAATTATAAAATAATGCGAAAAAATATTATTTGACATTATTTTATATATTTCTAGAGGAGTATCATCCTTACATGAAGTCACTAAAAAAATAATAGATAAATGTTCATTAACATCCTAGCGAAATGAGTCTTTACTCATACATGGGTAGTAACCATGGTGCATGAGGAGATTTCTAAATGATAGACCATGTGAAGTGTTGGTCAAATCGTACCCACACACACCATAAGAATCCTAGTTTTAAAATTTAATGATGTTTATAATAATTTTAATTTTTTTTAAAATTGTTCTCCCACAAAAAATAAACTTTTCATAATTGGAATTCACTTTTAAATTCATTACCAATTGATTTAAAAGGATATCAAAGATTTACATTAAAATGTATATGTTTTGATAAATAACATTAAACCTTTCTTAGAGTAAACATTATTTTATGAAATTAAATTTTATAAATAGGTTTTTTCAATGTGATACCCCATAGGTCACAAATATGTCACATTTTGAGCTGCGTTCATATCCTTTGAGGTTTTAAAGTCATTAAGATGTTTGGTGTTAAATGTTTTGAGATTTATATAAAACATTCCAAGCACGGAGTCTGAAAATTATTATGAGTAACCATGTGATAACTGTGCAAAATCAATTGCTTGGTTCTAATAAGGATGTTAATGGTTTAAGAACAGTTTGTCTAACCTTGCGAGTCACAAAACAGACCATTCAAGGGAATAGGTTTTAGTATTGTGTATGTTACATGGATTTAGCATTATTTTTCTAACTATACATCCATCCCTAGAAACCATGAAATTTGATTTTATGAGGGGAAGTTCCTACTACAAAGTTATTTAACATTTTTTGTAACTATGTTTTCTAATCGTGCACCACATATGGGACTCTTAAAATTGGAAATTTACCCAAAATCCTATAGTCATTATAGAGTCTTATCATTAATTAATCACTCTTAATCGTGAATTAAACTCTATTTGAGTGTCTTGAAGGTCCTCTATTAATATATTATAGGATTTCTCTTCGTTCTTAGTGCATCTATTCCAGGTATGTTTCATTTTTTATCTGATCTATTCCACTCTTTCTAGACATCTCTTTGATCTCTATTACCATTTTTTTCACCCTATATGGGCTATTGTTGTTAGAATGAGATGATTTGATGAGGAATCGATGATATTTCTTATGAATATTGGATTATGATGACTATATTTACTCACATCCAATATCTATTCATGAATGTGATTAGATTTCATCCGTTGATGAGGTATGTTCCTCTATTAAATGGTTATATCACATGAATTACTTTAAATTACTTTAAATTAAATTGGTTTGGTTATGTAACTGGTTTATTTTTAATCAATGAATATTTTTTTATAAATGTTCGTCTTGGGTGTTATAGAATTGGTTTCAAGGGTTTTTTTCTTCAAAAAAATATTCATTCACTTCTTATGTTTGATGAAATGCCTTAATGTGATTTTGAATTAAAAATGGATTTTTAAGAATGTGAGAAGTGATTATTTTATTCAAGAAATTATTTATAAAACATTTATCTTGGTTTGTTTAAATGTTTTGAAAATAATTTTATGTTAGGAACCTTGAGTGCATCAGGTTATGGATATATGGTAACATCGGTGAGTGTGAAACCATTAGGTATTATTCCTATGATATCAATACACAAAAGAAGGGCCTGATATTTGTAGGATTCATTATATTATTTACTTAGTTGTCTTTCACATAACCAAGTATATATTCCCATTGACAAGATTCTAATTTGTACTTGGTTTATTAAATGATGGTGATATTTTATTTTTAATTGCTGACATACTTATCTTTTGAGATATGGTTGATTTTGATCACTTCCCATTTTTTATGTAACACAATGACCCCAGAATCCAAGAGCCAGTGCATTATTTTAATACATTGGCATGATTACAAGGAATCAAGTCCCATATGACGAATTAGCTTAGTAGTCTTGGAAAAAATATACATACATAAGTTCAACATTACAACTTGAAAATAAAAACAACACTAAATTATTTTATTAGAAACATACAAGCTTCCTAGAATATTCTTGCAAGTCACTCATGAATAACTTCTTCATATCCTGGGAAAATGAATCATAATAAAGGGGTGAGCTCGAATTCTTAATAAGAGTAAGAAATACAACAGAAGATAACATAAACATTGGGAATGGTGAATAATTGAAAACACATGCCTTTACAAATAATTAATATGAACACTTTATGGAAGGAATATGAGATGAGTAAATAATACCATAATAAAACATAGTCATGGGTATTCTAATAGTAGAATAAACACATGAAATATCAATATCTAATTTCATAATTATATAATGGACAATGTCGGACATCATAACCACGTAGTAAAGGCCTGGTACCAAGACTACAAATAAGATTTTGTCAAGACCTTGTGCCAAGACACTAGTTTGTCTCATGAGACCAATCGATGCATTGAGAATCTATTGTAGGCTACACCCTTCACTTACTAAGTCCAATTGATTCCTTATATGAAAAGGTTGAAACATAATCTGATCATTCGTATTAAAACTCGAATACGAAATGTCAATATTTTGTCCACAAACCATGAATGGTATAAAAATAGCACATCCACAGTCAAACATAACTCATTCAAAAAAATATGGAAGATTTTATTATAATAGATCAACCTCAATAGAGAATAATGATGGATATTGACATAAATGAAGATAATCATCAAAAATATTTGAGAGAAATATCCCCCTTTTTCATGAAATCATTTAAAAGTCTCACTCTTTATCAAGAAGCCGTTTAAAATAGATTTTTGAGTGAAAGTATCCCGTAAAAATTGGAAACCTTTAAGAAGAATTTTAATTTGAAAACATTAATTTAAATTTAAATAAATCCATAAAACTATTTTAAAAACATGGACATTAATGAGAACAATTTAGAATAATAAATCATTAAATCATTTAAAATGATATTTTAGTTAGAGTTCTTAACCAAAAGAGAAACACTTAAATACAAATAATTGAGGTAATAAAAACATTATAATGTCATGAAAATAACTATATTCATTATATTCTTTGTCAAAGTAAATTATATACACCATATAAAAGTGAATTGGTGTATAACAACAAAGAAGACTCAATAGAATGTAAATTGAGATGAAATCTCTTATAAAGACAGTATCCTTAGGTTAAGGATAAATCAACGTCATAATTATGTGTGAAAAATATAAATACACTAAATATGATTGGATATTCAGTGTAAATCAATAATAGGACGTTCACACATATTCTTGAAAAATCCACACCAATGAATTGGATGTTTAACTCAATAAAATTTGATTGAGTTAAAATTACTCTTATCAACTTCATATCGATGAATTGAGAATTCATAAATGGAGTGATTATGTGTATCAGAAGTATATCCACAGAATGGGGAGAGGAAATTTCTACACAAATAATAAATAGTGATTCCACACATAATCATGGAGTAAAATAATCAATAAAGTATGCATAAAGCCCAATGAGTATAAATTGAAAATTGAAATTCTCTTACTGATTTGGTAGCTTTAAAAAATACACCCCATGAAACAAGTATCGTAAATTGAAGATGTAAATACCCATAAATTAAATTATATTCAAAAAAGAATAAAATCATTGTCAGTACATACTCCATAAAAAGGAAATAGTGGCCAATATACCATGAATCTCACGAGAATAAAAGTGAGATGAAAAACCAGGACTTCGTTGTAATCAATCGAGTCATATGAACAAAAGTTAATAACCACCAAATTAATAATAAAATACCATGAATATATATAGAATCCTGATAATATATATCAAATGTTATTACACAATACACCACATGTAATAAATAAGTGGTGAATAATGGAAATCTCAAAGAATTAAAAGTGAGATAAGAAACCCCTCACCCAAAGTTCGAATTGTCTTGTATGTTCCTTATTCTTCATGAATAATAAACTTAAGTTAATTTATCCCTGATTAAGATCATTTATAATGTTTATTATTCCGTTTATATCATTTATTACCTTGCTATAACAATTAGAAAATTATTTTAGTTCATATTTGATATTTTATTGATGTTCAGAAAATGAGTAAAAAATGAACTTGTTATAATTATAATTTTCCCATGTGGTCAAAAGACCATTATCTACAGAATGATATAAATTATTTAGATATAATATATATATATTATATATCCAATATATATATGAATTTATAATAGTACATAACATTTGGAGATAAGAAATGAAATGAACTGTTCATGGAGACGGTAAGCCGTACATACTCATGAACACTACTTTCATTTCTATTTTGTATTTTAATGGATTAAAACCTAATTATACATAGTTATATTATAACTCCAATATAATATCATATATAATATCATTAAATCCATACTTTTTACGTCCCACACAAGTCATTAACGAGTCATATCACTTTGAGGGGGCGGTAGTCCGCACTTCCTAAAATGAAATTATCGCGTTTTACCCATAATGGAAACCATAAAGGAATGATATAAATGAAAAATACAGAAGCAAAAAGAAAACATAAAAATAATATACATCATATATAAATATAGTTCCATCTTAATGGCCACCATGAGAGGCGGTAGGAGATAATCGAACCATCATCATTTCGTGATGCGTTGGTTTTCCAACCATAGAAACAATATGTTCTTCTTCCATTAGATGAAGGTTTGTGTATGTTTAGTTAGAATAATTATAATAAAAACATTCTAGTATATTTAGGATACTAGTATTTTTATAATATAAAGTAATAAAAAGAGTTTATGGGGGTTGGAGAAGTAAAATAAAACAAAATAAAAAAAAAGAATTTAAGAGAAACTGTTACATTTAATTTGGGAAACATCCTTTGGTTTTAACTAAAATAACTTATTGAAGTGACTTATTCCTATGTTAAGGCTTATAGGTGTAATATATAGATTTTTAGATCTTATTTGGGTAGGGTTTGGGTGAGACAAGGGGCTTGATTGGTGTGTGGAATCTGTTAAAAGTGGTGTCCTTTTATAAGGGGAGGAGGGGCTCTTTAGGAAAGTGTGAAAATATTATTTTATTATATAGTGATATTTAGTTTCTAAAGGTACAAATATAATTACAGTCGAAGATAAGATTACTCATGGTCGAAATAAAATAATCCAATAAGAATTGAAAAAGTTTTGGATATTGTTTTAATATTAATAATATTGTTTATTTAAATTTTTTATTAATGATTTAAATACTACATCATTATTATTTCATAGATAATTTAATTTTTTGGATTTATAAAAATCATAAAAAAATATCATCATGTCAGAAATATATTTATCTTACCAATGAATATTTACATTCGGAAATATGACTTATATAACCCCTTGTAAAAACTGATATACTAAAAGTTATTTGTTAATGTCTTTTTTTCCTTTACTTTTAGTAAATTAAAATAATGTTTTATTGTCACTTTTAAGTGGCTCCTTGGGGTCCTCAAATTGACCCAAGGGATCCCATGGTCGGCCATGACTCATCCAATAAGGTTAGAAAAAGTGTTAATGTAATTTTGTATTATTATATTATTCTTTTTACCTTGAATTACCATATTCACCTTTAACCGCGGTAAACAAAAGTCAAATGTTACTATTAACCAAAAATTATTTTCATCTTATTGAACAAAATTTTATTTACTAATAAAAACCTTGTATGTTATATTTTCGAAATTCAATTCATAGAAGTAGTAAAATTTCATTTAAATGAAAAATTCAATTTTTTAACTACTACAAAGTGGTTGTACTATTAATAAAAAATTGATGTTTTTCAAAAAAATACCAAAAATTCAGCCTAAGATAAATTTAATATTCTGAATTCAAAAATGATATCTATTTTACCTAATTGAAAACATATAAGTTGGAATAATTAATTTAAAATTATTTTCCATTGTCAAAACAAATAGAGTGTTTTTAAGAAACAATAACTATCAAAAGATTGACACTTGTTTAGGTATAATTTCAAAGTGAAATTAATTACAATGACCAAAATTGGATAAAATGGAAAAAATATAATATAATAACACTTAAAAACCATTTTAAAATATAATATATCCTTATAAATATAGTAGATTAAATGATTATTTTGAATTAAAATACAGTGTTTCTCACTATTCATAAAAAAATGAATATTATTAGAAAAATACTAGAATTTCATCCAAATTAAATTTTTATGTATTGATTCTAAAGAAGTATTTTATTTTTTCAAATTTAATATGTAAAAGGGTCAAATATTAGACTTAGAAAGGGTTCACTATTGAAATGTGGTAAAATTGAATTTTTATGAAAAAAACATTTTTTAACTGAAAAATTGATTTTGTTCTTATAATATGTCTACGAAACACATAATACATAAATTAAAATTATATGGAGTAAAAAAAATTCAAAATATAGTTAATACAATTCTTAACTAATTTTTAACGACAAGTTTGGTAAGTCGTGGTGCGCTCGAAATCGGTGTTGCATTTAGCACAAGCTATTGAATTTAAAGAATATAACATACTATGAAATATTGGGGTGTTACATTCTTCCCCCCTTTTAGAAATTTCATCCTTGGAATTTTTAAAATTTGGCTTGGGAATTTCATTGAAAGTCCCACATTGGAAAAAGAGTCAATAAAACTACCACTTTAAAAGAAATAAAGAGATGTACAATGGTCACCCGAGATAAACCATATTAGGATTCCATGTAGGAAAACATGGATATGAAAGATAAAATAAGTTTTAAGTTCTGATGGTGAGGGATAGAAAACATTATCCGGGTAAATTTAACATAAATAAAATCACAAACTTATGATGGGATAAACGATCATTAGTTTCCCAGTAGGAAATGTAAATTGATAATGTTTTTTATTTTTTTAAGTTCCATTTTCATAAATTTGAGTAGTTTATGAGATTTAATAAGAACATAAAGATATATACCTACTTGTTATGTATATTTTCATTCATTAATAAATTTCTACAACTAACTCATCTTTTTTTTTTCAAAAGATTAGTTTTCCAGATGACTTGGTCACACTGGAAGAGCTAGAATAAACTTCTAGAGGACCACATGATCTAAAAAGGATAAACTATATATTTACCTTGTCGTTAGATATTAACTAAAACCAAAATTATTAGTAAAAGATCAGATGATCCCCAAAAAGGATAATCTTTTAGAGAAAGAAATACTAATATTAATTTCTAATATTAAACCAATAATACCCCAATGTAAAATAAATACCACTCAATAAAAAATTATACTTAAAATACTAATATATAATCCAAACTAATATTGAAACCCAAAACATAAAAAAATTTGGTTATGTAGTCTTCCACATTAAATTGTTTCTCCAATGACATCGACTACACTTAAAGTCACATACTTAATAGTAATTAACCTAATCACATATTCTCTATGATAGGTTAATAACTTCCATAGATAACCAAAATCACTATAAATCCACAAAAAAAAACATAGATAAAAATCCACCATTACTCCTCAAAATAAATCCCATAGTATTATATTTTCCTTAGGCATATAGTGTTTCCAACAGAACAAACATCTTTTAAAATAAAATTTATCACTTAATAACCAAATCATTTTTCTATACTAAGGGTATCCACTTAATAAAACATAAGATCCCAAATAAACTTATTATTGATCAATAAAATAATTTAACTAAAAAGAATCAGTCACACTAACCAGGGACTTCACATAGTCTAGTGGTAGGTGATAAATCCTAATCACACTGTGGTTATGGGTTCGATTCCTGCAGCTTCATCTGATGCAACGAGTTTTCACATGGTCTACATGTAGTCCTTCTTCAAATGCTATATAATTTTTAATATTACCAAAAATTAGATAGATTCCTCAAAGTTACAATAACATAATTTCATCACAAATGTTATCTCATACCTCACATTTTCATCCCAAAATTTAATAACTTGTAATTGTCTCAAACACAATGATCATATAAAACCAAATGGTTATTTATAACTATATTTACAAGAGAAAAGATAATTATTCTTCAAATATTATTTTCACATGAGAAATTGAAGGGTTACAAATACAAGAGAAAATTCTTCCAAAGAAATCCCATCAACAAAGAGCACTAATAATTTTTAAACATTTATCCATCCATTTATTTCCACATTGCTTCTTCCTTAACCAAGAGGATATCATATAGAATAGGTAATTCACTTGGGTAATGGCCATGTTACCTACATTTATGGAAAATGACTGTAAATGGATTTGTGGGACCATTTTTATTTTCTTCCATAGTACTCTTCATTTTTCCTCAGAAATTCTATACTTTATTTCCTTCTTTCGCACACATAATGAATTTCATTTTTCCATTAAGACACCTTCCTAGGTGTCTCCTTCCACATTTCCTACATGATGGAAAATTATCTTTCTTTTATCCATGGTCTTCACTACTGATTCTATAATCATTCATAACTTTTATCTTATTTGTTGAGTCTGGGAGTTTTGTTAATATATATGTTGTTGATCATATTTTTGGAAAACAAATTTGACATAAACAAAATATCTTTTATACCTATCAAAATTCCATTTGTTTCTCATTTACACCACCATTACCTCCTTTTACATTATGATCAATGTTACTATGACTTCCTTGGAATCCAGCCATTGAATAAAACCAAAAATCATTGAGTGAGTAACAATAGTCATACAATCATTTAGGGAATATCAGGACACCTTATTTTCGATTTAAAACACCTTAGGATTAAACAAGGTCATTTATTATCATATTATATTAAAATCCTTCAAATAGGTGTGTAACTAAAATTTAAATTATGTTAAGCATATCCCCCGAGAGTGTCGTAACCAAGAGTGAATCAAGGCCCATTGTCATGTCCCAGGATACCCTGGGTCAAGCCCTAATCTCTTTGTCAGAGTTTTCACTCCTAGTTACATCGGTGCCAGAGCCGCCTCTATTAGCTCGTATCCAGACTGGGATGTATTGATTGGAAAATACAAAAAATCTCTACATTTCCAAAATTATAGGAAGTTCTTCTATACTAATCCTCAAAGTATATCTTGGGGAATTGTGCTCTAATTAGAGTTTATCTAAATCCAGTTTCTAAGGTTTATACTAAACTTCCTCTGATACCAACTATAATGCCCCGATCCCAGAATCCAAGAGCCGGTGCATTATATTAATACACTAGCATGATTACAAGGAATAAAGACCCAAAGGACCAATCAGTCTAGTAGTCATGGAAACAAGATACATACATAAGATCAACTTTACAACTTGAAAAGAAAAACAACACAAAATTATTCTATTAGAAACAACCAAGATTCCTAGAATATGCATGCAAGTCAGTCATAACTAACTTCTTCATATACTCAGAAAATGAAACATAAGAAAGGGGTGGGATCAAATGCTCTGTAAGAGTAAGAAATAAATCTGAAGATAACATAAACATTATGAATGGTGAATAATTGAAAACACATTCCTTTGAAAATAATTAACATGAACAATTTATGGAAGGAAGATGAGCTGAGTAAATAATTCCATAATTAATCATAGTCATGGGTATTATACTAGTCAAATAACCCCATGAAATTTCAATATCTAATCTCATAATTATAAAATGCATAAAGCTAGACATCATAACCACATAGTCAATGCCTTGTGCCAAGACTACAAATAACATTTTGTCAAGGCCTTATGCCAAGACACTAGTTTGTATCATGAGACTCACCGATGAATCGAGGTGCTATAGAGGGATCCACCCATAACTTACTAAGTCTAATGCATTCCTCATATGAAAATAATGAAACATAATTTTGAACATTCATATTAAAACTAGAATACGAAATGTCAATATTTTAACCACAAACCATGAATAGTATAAAAATAGCACATCCACAGTAAAATATTACCCATTCAATACAATATAGAATATTCTATTATATTAGATAAACCTCAATAGAGAATAATGAATCATATTGACATTGATGAAGATAATCATCAAATCTATTTGAGATAAATATCCCCCTTTTTCTTGAAAACATTTAAAAGTCTCACTATTTATTATATAGTGATATTCGGTTTCTAATGGTCCAAAAGTAATTAATGACAAATATAAGATGAATCATGGTCGAAATAAAATAATCCAATAAGAATTAGACAGGTTTTGGATATTGGTTTGTTATTAATAATCTTATTTACTTAAATCATTTATTAAAAAGTTAAATACTTCATCATTATTGTGTCATAAATAATTTAATTTATTTATGTCTAAAAATTATAAAAAAAGTCCATAATGTAGGAAATCGTATTATCTATCCAATTAATATTTTTAGTTGAAAATATGACTTATATAACCCCATGTAAAAATTTATAAACGAAAAGAAATTTTTTAATGTCATTTTTGACTTTACATTAAGTTAATTAAAATAAAGTGTCATTATCACTCTTAAATGGTTACATGGGGTCCCCAAATTGACCAAAGGATTCCCATGGTTTTCCATGACTAATATAATACGGTTTGGACAAGTTATTAGGTAATTTTTTATTATTATAATATTCTTTTTATCTTGAATTACCCTATTTACCTTTAACCGCAGTAAATTAAAGTCAAAATTTTCTATTTAAAAAAATTATTTTCATCTTATTGAACAAAATTTTTCTTATTAACAACAACCATGTATTTCATATTTTCGAAATTCAATTCACTAATGTGTTAACATTTCATTTAAATGAATAATTCAGTTTTAACTACTATTAAGTGGTTTTATTATTCATCAAAATTGAAGTTTTTCTAAAAAATACCTAAAATTCTGCTTAATATATATTTGATATTCTGAATTCAAAAATGATGTCTATTTTACCTAATTCAAAAAATATAATTTTCAATAACTAATTTAAAATTAATTCCCTTTTTCAAAACAAATAGCGTGTTTTTAAGAAATAATAACTTTCAAAATATTGACACTTTTTTATGTATAATTTTGAAGTGAAATTAATTCCAATGACCAAAATTGGATTAATGTGTAACAATATAATCTAATAAAACTTCAAAACCAATTGGAAATATAATCTAACCTTATAAATAAATTATATTAAAAGGCATTTTTGATTTAAAGTACAGTATTTCTCACTATTCCTAAAAATTGAATATTTTTAGAAAAATACTAGAATTTCATCCAAAGTAAGTTTTGATGTCCTGATTCTAAATAAGAATCTTATTTTTTCAAATTTAATATGTAAAAGGGTCAAATATTTGATTTAAAATGGGTTCACCATTAAAATGTGGTAAAATTGATTTTTTTTTGAAAAATACAATTTTTATCTGAAAAATTGAATTTGTTCTTATAATATGTCAAAGAAACACATAATAAATAATTTAAAATTATATGGAGTATATAAAATTCAAAATCCAGTTAATAAAATTCATAAAATATTTTGAACGACTAGTTTGGTATGTCATGGGGTGCTCAAACTCAGTGTTGCGTGTAGTACAAGCTATTGAATTTAAATAAAATAACTTAATATGAAACCTTGGGGTGGTGCATTTTATCACTTGTTTTTATACTAATATTCTTATGGATTTGAATATAGACAATTTTACGAAAAACAAAATAATGTTTAATAATTTTTTTAAAATGAAACTTGTTTTTTATCTTTTTTATTTTAAATATAAAACTAGCAGTTGCATGATGATAGATATTTTATAAATTCTTGGTGGTATACTAAATGATATTTTCTTCACACACTATATATTTCTTTGGGAATATTTAAATATTCTTGTGAATGCTATGGGTAAATGGTAGGGAATCATGTAGTTTTCCATCTTCTCATGGACGTTATCTCTTTCTTAGTGAGATGGGTTTGAGGTAACTATTGGTCATATGGAGACTTGGTTTTGGTCTTGTTTTGTTACTATTATAGGTTTATGATTTTTGTGTTTTCCTTGTGTGTCTAATAGATGTTTAATTGTCTACCTTATAATACCCTATTTGTTTATCTACTTTTATTTACTCATGATACTTGGCTTTGTAATTTAATTGTTCATTATCTTGTGGTGGTCCATCTTAAGTGATGTGGTAAAATAATTTCAGCAAGGTTGATCACAGTTTTGAGGTTTTTTATGTGGAATCTATTTGGGGTTTGTTTAGATGATGTAGTTATATTCAAATTTTTCTCTCTCTCATTCACTGAATCTTTGTTTTCCTTAAATTCTTTTTTAAAGGGTTTAATATGAAATCTCTATGTTAAAATTTTTATATGAGGATTTTCTCTTAATTTAATTGAATATTATATTTTATATTAGATAATACCTCCTCAATGTGGTCTTAAGAATATATGAGAGGAACCTATAAGAAATGTTCCATATGAAAATCCTTCCAATAGGCCCTTCATTAGTGTAAATACTTATCCACACAATTTATAATATTGGTTAGACATGTGATGGATATCAGGGATTATTGGTGGATCAGGGTTAATAATTTATGAAGAAAAATGCACCTATAATATGTAATGATATGGGAACCTAGGAAACCAAATATTAGATGGAATATTTTGATAGGATCTTCCACTTTTTTAATTCTCTATAAGACTCATGTGGGGTTTTCCACTTATATTTTTGAAGTACCAAGAATAAAATGGTAGGACACCATGATGAAGGATAATTTAGATGATAATCTTACCAATTTTTTTTAAAAAGGTATTCATTCAATATATTTATCCTAGAACATTACTAGTATCAATGAATCATGAGTTTATAACCATGGAACAAGGGTTATTTAGTTCAGGAATGTTTAAATTCATTCGTTAGGTTGGTTCAATTATCACCCAAACATGAATCTGACAATTGCATTAAATATTATGATTTTAGATGGGTTTGAGGGATCATATATTCAGTTGATTATGATTTTGTCATGCCTACCGAACATTGCAGATTTGGTTGATAAAACAACTATAGAAGAGGAATAAATAGCTAGGAAAATAGGTTTATATAAGTCTTTTATTATAGTGGGAGGTTGGAATGGTATGTACTCAGAAAATGAAGAAGCACAAGCGTGAAAAATTTACATCAGTACATGTTTCAAAGGATTAAAAGTGACATCATCAGGTAGTTTCATATTAGTGTTGGATAACTTGTTATAATAATACTATCTATATGAAAGCACATATGGCATGACATCGTTGTTGAAAATATGATCACATTAAACATTTTTGAGGGAGAACATCCCATGTTAGTAATGTTAGATCCAGTCTTACCAAAGAAAATCAAGATCATTTAAATGTGGAAAAAGTAATGGATCTTATTCTATTTCTGAGGGGGAGTCTTGCGTAGTGAAGAATTCTCAGGGTGTAATTGAGGATAGATATCTATATATATTAAAGTGTTAACCATAGGAATCTAAATCCAAAATACCTACTATGAGAGGTAAAATGTTCATTTCATCATCTATAAACCTATATTTATTTTATACAGGTGTATCTCATTAATTTATATCATATAATATTATTTATGTATTGGGGTTCCACCTAGATATTATTATTATTTATTTAATAATTCTACACCTCTAGAATAATAGAAGGAACAAGGTTTAAAATATATCATGTGTTGGGTGATGATTTCTGACTTTGATGTTTTGTGGGACTTCATTGTACTTAATCTGGATATCTTAAAGCTAATTATTGGCATTGATTGGATGATCATTTATAAGGCACAAATCGATTGTTACCATTATCAATATCAGTTTATTTCTCCCAATGGAATCTCTCATGTCTTTCAAGGTGAGTGGAATTATATATTAAGGAGAGTATAGCATATTATTCTTTATTATAGAATCATATCATTCAAGTTATAAGATATGTTTCTTGATTTTACAAGTCAATGTTTTAATAGTCCACTTCTTGTTGGGGTGTGTGCGTAACCTGAGGTCTTTCTTGATGATTTTTTTGGATAACCACCTCAAAGTGAGGCTCAGTTCACTGTTGATCAACTCCCTAGGATAAGGCCCATTTCTTTTCCATCATGTCATATAGAACCATTAGAGCTAATGGAGATTTAATTTTAGCTCATGGATCATGAGTCCAAAGGATTTATTCATCTTTGAATGTCACCTTGGGTTTTAGCCATTCTATTTGTAAAGAACATAGTTTAAAGGTGAAAAATTTATGTTGTTTATGAAAATCATTGCTAGAATACTCTTAAGAAAAAAATTCCTTACCTGTGATTGATGATATCCTTGATTAACTCAGAGGATCTAAATATGTTTCTTTGATTAACCTTCTATCGGGGTACCATCAGTTAAGTGCCTGAGAATAGGTTGTCCTTAAGATAGATTTTAGGTGCCGGTATGAGAATTTCAAGTTCCTAGTTATATCATTTATTATTACTAACTCCCTATTTGTATTAATGGAATTTATGAACTGAGTATTTAATCAATTTTTGTAATAGTTCACCATTCTTTTTGGGGATGAGATTTTTCTATTCAGCAAGTTAAAGGATGAATATATATATATCATTTGGATTTCTTTCGTAAAACTTTAAATAAATATCATCTTCAATGAATGATTTTAAAAAATGAATTTTGGATTCGAGAAGTGATGCTTTTAGGGCATTGTTATATCTGAGAGGGGAATCTCAGTTGATCCAAAAAATAATTGCACTGTGACTTCTTGGGAGGAACTGAAAAATATCGTTGAATTTATTTATTTTTGGTTTTTTTGCATATAACTGGCAGTTTGTTCAGGATTTCTCCATATTTAAATCTTTTATTATAGTTTTGAAAAGTAAGGATGTTTGGTTTGGATGGAATGAAAAATTATAGAGATACATTGAGGAATTTAAGGTATGGTTGACTCATCTCCAGTTCTTATTCTTTTGGAATTGGGTTTAGGCTATGATATTTTGTTGTGATGCCTCATGTATCGATCTAGGGTGTATCTTAATGTAGGTAAAATAGGTTTTGGCCTATTCATCTAATCTATTATTCATCCATGATAATTACTATCCAAACCATGAATTTTATTCAGAATTCATGATGCACTTTCTAACAAATTGGTGCCACTTCTATTTGGGGAGTGATTTATGATATATTTAATTCATGAGAGCCTATATATTTTTACTCAAAGGGATATTAACTTGTGATTGAAAAAATAGGTTTATTATACATAAAATTTAAATTTTTAAATCCCATAGATTGATGAGTGGTCTGTGATGAGTCTTTTTATTGAGATTAGATTGGGAGTGAGACTGCATAGTGAAATACTATTCTTCAATTATGTGAAGGTTTAATCTAATTTGATGATTCGATTCACGTCGAACAGGTAACATTAACCAATTTATATCATTTTATTAAAATATTTAATGGTGGGGAGGCCTTGGGTGACTAGTCTCTATCTCCCATTGGTAAATTAGGTTTTCAAGGAAGGATAGTCATTTTTGTATCTCTAAGGAATGATTTTATGGATAGTGTTCATTAATCTAGTTTGTGCGCACAACTTGGAACACACAATCTGTATCATGATTTGATATGTCATTTTTGGTTATTGGGGATAAAGTGTTCCATTTTAGACTTCCTTACATGATTCCTTACTTTCTAGAAGATTAAGGTCAAGAATAAAAGGCCTGTAATCTTGTTATAACATCTACGCATTCTGATGTGTAAGTAGGATGAGATATATATGGAATTAATTTTTAGTTTACAAAAAAATCCAAGTAGGTAGGATGTGGTTTGGGTGATCATCAACCAAATTACAAAATCGTTATATTTTTTCATATTACGGAGAAAATGAAGGAAGAAGATATCTATAGATTTTATGTTTGAGATCTCATAAAGCTCAATGGAGTTCTTACTATAGTTGTTTCTAATCAATATTTTCTATTTGCATTTATATTTTGTAAATTTATTTAAGAGGTGGTGGGTACCCAATTGAAAATAATCTTATCTTATCAAACATAGATATATGAGATGATTGAATGAGTCATGTATATTATTGATGATATGGATAAGGCGTTCATTATTGATTTCATTGATTTATTGGGAAAAGTATACCTTTGGTCAAATTTTCCTACAAAAACTATTTTGGAATTTTTTTCAAGTGTTTTTGGGTAACTAATTAAAATTAACCATAACATATCACCATTATATGGATGGTCAAACCGAATGATCCATTTATAATCTTGAAGATATTATTTTTGTGTGCCTACATGATTATGGGGGTTCATGGAAAAAGTATAAGCCTTTGGTTTTACATTCCTATAAAAATACTTTTCATGATTTGTTTAATATTTTTTCATTTGAAGTGTTGTATGGGAATACATGTTGATATCCTTTATGTTGGGTGGAGTTAGGAGTGTGTTCCTTGGATGGGTCAATTTTTTTTCATGAAATGAAAAAATGTGCAGTTGATCTAAATGATATTATTAATGACATTGATTTTTCCAAAAAACTATGTAAACCGTCATCATTTTCCATTGGAGTTTTAGGTTGATGATTGAGTTTTTATAAGAGTTTCACCTCAATTTAGATATAGCCTCTTGGTTATATAGGGTATGTTTTCACTAGGTTATTTTGTCCCTTTCGATATTGTTTAATATCTTTTAAAGGTGGATTATCAGTAAGTCTTTTAATTTAGCTTGATGTTGATTCCTGGTATGTTTCATATTTACCAACTAATGAGGTATAAACTAGACCATTCCCTTGTGATTGAATGAGAATATGTTGATCATGAACTTAAATCCTCTATAGTTGAGAAATTGGTTCAGATTATGTGTCATCCTGGAAACATGCTACTTGGTATAATGATTACATTGTTTTTTATTCTATGGTATTAAAGATATGATGGCTATAAGATGTTTGATCAAGAACCATTAATGATGAAGTACTTACATTCCGTTTTTGTGAGTCATGGATCTCTAGTTCTCTCTAGGAAAAAATAATATTCATTATGGGGTGAATTTTGATTTTCTATGTGTCCCGCATATTTTTAATTTTGATCTTAGTATATCTGTATTGAGGTTTTAGAGTATTTTTAATTTTTTGGGTTGAATATTTAGGGATTTTGAGAAAAAAGATAAGCGGATGAGCTATGAATGATTAAGAATAACCCTGAGGTAACCATGTAGAAAGACTGTTGGTTCTAGGGGCGGTTTTCATTATATGTCGAGCCATGTGAGTTTTCCGACATACCTTGTGGGTGAATGTGTTTCATCCTCTAGATTTTTAATGTCTCAAGAAAGTTTTTTTAACTATGCCACCATTCTTAGGTAACTATAAAATTTCATTTTTAGGGGTTAGTGTTTAATGGATTTTTTTCCCATTGTTTTCTGAGTAGTGTGGAACAACTTTTCTCCCTATATGATATTCTTAAAATTAGAAATTTACACTGATTTTCTCGGGCTTTTTGACGTCCAATACTCTATTAATTGTCTTTATGCTTGAAAAAACCTATCATGGACTCTTTTGGGTGACCTCATTTGATTATACGTGATCTCCCATCATTCTTCGTGGATCTCTTTGAGGTATGTTCTATTTTTGATCTAATATTTTATCTGGTTTCAAAATATATCCTTGATCTCATTTCTCCTTGTTATGTTTCAATCGAAATGAGATTTTAATCTTTTATATAAAGGGTTTCATGGGTAATTTTTGAGGTTTCATATGGATCTAGTCTTATGATGAACAAATCTTCTTGTTTACAATCTTTATTCCAAAAGGAAACTAGATTTTATCTATTGGTGAGGTAGTTGTCTCTATTAAATAGTTCCATCACATGAATTTATTAAAAGTTTATCAAATTTTTTTGTTTTGGTTCCTGGAATTTATTGATTTCTTATCAAAGAAGATTTATTTTATAGAAGTGTATATTGGGTGGTAAAAAAGGCGATTTTTAAAAGGGTTATATTTTAAAAATCTTATTTATTTACTTCTTATGTTCAATGAAATTCCTCGAGTTGATTTTGATAGAAAAATGGATTTTCAAGAATGGTAGATTTGATGATTTTCTTGTGAAAATGAATTCTAAAAGTGTGATAGTGGTTTATTTAAATACTTTGGAAATATTAGCATATTGGTAACCTTGGGTGCTCCGTTTATAGACATATGAAATTATTATTAGTGTGGAACCACTTGGGGTCATTCTTGTGTTATCAACTTACTATTGTTAGACATGATATTGACATGATTCATGGGATTCTTGGCTTGTTTTTTTTATTTCCTAATATGTATTCCCATATATTAGATAACAAATTGTGTTTATTTTATTACATGACGGTATTTTTTCATGTTTAATTTTCCACATTTATATATTTTGAGATATGGGTACTTTTGATTGCTACCATATTTTTATAACTAATGTTTATAATCATATTGTTGTGGATTTTAATATTTTTTGTTTTATGTAAAATTAAAGGATGTTTTATGAATTTTTTTTAAATGAAACATTTTTATAAAAATTTTTTGTTTTAAATCTAGAACTAGAAGAATCACGGTGATAGTGATTGTAAAGATTCATAGTTGAATCTTATTGCAAGTTTTTCTCTTATATTTGAATTTCAGTATATGTAAATCTAGTTTTGCATGAAAAAATTAAATGTAAGTATTTCATGTAGTTTTCCAGATTATCATGGTTGTTTTCAAAATCCTAGTGATTTGGGTTGGTAGTGACAGTTGGTCACTTGGAGGATTGGTTTTGTTCTTATTTTTCTACTCTTTCTAGTTTTCCCTTTATGGATTTACCATGTATGTCTCATGGATGTGTTTTTTTCATTGTAATATATTTCTTTATCTCCATGAAGTTACATATGAACCATATTTTATTTAATTTTGTTGTTCATTGTCTTCTTCGGGTTTCTCGGGTGATGTGTTATGTCGACCAAATTTTGTTTTCTACAGTAAAATAAAATGTATATTTTAAACATTAAAGAATATAAGTGAATGATTTAATTTTAAACCAATGTAAATTAGTTTGGGTTGAAAAACATATTGTAGAAAAAATTATATTTAGACACCACATCATTTACTCCCACTTTATTCAACAAAACCTTCACCTATCCACTAAAGCAACTTTTAACTAAGTTTAAGCTTATATAGTGAATTATAACTCATGGAGGTTAAGCTGATGAAGTGTGTTCTTGAATAATAAATGTAAATGTTATAATAAGGGATTATTATATTTAAAATTAATCAAATCACCCTTGTGTATTAACTCACAATACCCAGGAGGATATTCTAATATTCACCATGGGCCTACACGGGCTCATGAGGGATGCTTGATTTTTTACGTGGAAATTAATCTCTCTTGAGTTTATTTTAAATTATAAAATAAGAGGGGTCTACAAAATCCTATGTATCCTAGTGATATAATCTAGAACCCAATTATTTTATATTATAGGTTGCATAATCCAGGAAGAAATTGTAACCCAGAGTGCTATAATATCACATTAATAGTCATAACATGGTTCAAGGTTTCAAATAGTTATTTAGTTATATGTAATTAATTATATAGTTGGAAATTTTCTCAAATTTACATTCTTAGTTAATTCAATAAATAATGGAAATGGAAAAAATTTTAGACATCAGGCATGTATATCAGGGATTAATATATTAAAAAAGATATCAATATCAAAAATTTATATGTAATACTAAATACATTATTACCAAATAGTCAATTTATCATTATATAGATAAAAAATATAATAGTTTTTTATGAAATTTATATAAAAAATTAAAATATGTGTATATTTAAAACACAATCAAAATATGTAACTATGGGATCCATTAAAAACCACAAGATTATATATTTAAGAAAAAAAGTAAAATATGATTTTTTAAACTTGTGTGAAGTGAAATATATAGGTTTTGGTAACAATGTCATTATAATAATATTATTGTGATACATTCCTTTGCTATTTAGGTGTTTTTAGTCCCTGTTAATGGTTGTGGGTTTTAGTGGGTCAATGTTTGGTATATCCTCTTGGTCTCAAGTGATGATGTTGGAAAAATGAAATTTTAGTGTTGTTGATTTTATTTGGATGTAGTGAAAAATATATGAGGATAAATTGAACTAAAATAGAGAATAAAAAATTGAATAACACATAATATTACATGGATCAATAGAGTTCCTATGTCCATGGGAGAAATGGGTCTATTATATTATTCCTCTAAAGATGAAAATTTGGAAGATCATAGAGGGTTATAAAGAATATTTAATCATTAAAATTCATGGGATTTGATCTTGTTTTATAGATAATAAATTCAATGATGTCAATGGTTGGTTTAAGTGGTCCATATACCCTTGAATGTTCTCCCACCGCCAGCAGCTCATCCAATATTTCGTCTACCAACTAAGGTAAAATCTTCCCATAACCACTTGAAAAAAGGTAATAAAAACAAAGTATAATATTATTTCAATAATAATCTGAAATTATTTCACATAATTGGGAGTTACCCCCACAAATATCCCCCTCATGACCATTTTGGGGTAAATCATAGACTTTTAGTTTCATTGTAGGCTTCCATCTTCTCTTTTGGTAAAACCTTTGTCATTATATAAATCATATTATCAATATTGAGGATTTTATCAACATAAAAAAACATTCATTAAAAACATTATTAAACCAATGATATCCTATTTACCTGGTTTTTCATATTTATAATTAATTGATAGGTTCTTGCTAAGAAGAATATTTCTATAACTATCACAATAGAGAAAGTAATTCTCTGCACTCTATTACAGCTCCTATAAAAACATCTCCATCAAAAAAATCTCCTAACATCCTTCAATAAGTATGATATATTATTCTTCTATGGTATAAAAGGTAAAAAAACTTATGAATTATTTATTACCATGAGACTAATACCCCAATAAAGGATATCTGGTTCCCATATATAGATTTCATCATGTCAATATCTCCAATCCTATCAACACCTATGTATCCCTATAAAATAGGTTCAAGATTTAAAAAACATAAAATATTATGGGATTTATATTTTAGATAAATAAATATATATTTAATTAATATACAATTATCCTTTCCTTATTTTTGAATAAACATCTCAAAATTATAATAGTTCAAGCAATTTTGGGTTTAGTACACACCATGACATATATATGAAAGCGAACTACTCTATGATTGTGAATTTTTTCCATTTATACTTTCAACTCTTAATTTTAATTCCTAACTTATCGTAATCATCATGTGACTTGCAATTGGAGTACTAATTGTTTTCTCATTTTCCAAGTTGAAACATTCCAGAACCTTTTTAATGTACAATTCTTCAGATATCCAAATCTTATAATTTCTCATGCCATGAGAAATCATTATACCCAGAATTTGAGTAGCATGTCAAAATTTCATCATTCCAAAATAATATTTCAACCCCATATTTCAATTTTCACCCCTGGTTAAATCGCTACTAATATACCAAATATCATTAACATAAAGAAACTATACAATGAATTCACCAAAAAAAATTTATAATGAAATTATATTGATCAAAAACAATTCTATTATACTCAATTTTCTCCATAAATAAGTTTAATTTAATATAATGTTTCATTGCTGTCTATTTTAAAATATATAAACTTTTCTTATGTTCACATACCAGGACTTCATTACAATTAAATTAAAACCCCTATGGTTTCTCAATGTAAATCATCTTATCAAGATCACCATGCATGTATGATAACTTCACATGAAGTGGTTGATAATAAAACATTAAATTATACAATAATATAAGAAAAAATCTTATAGAATCCAATTTTTAACAAATTAGAAAAAATTTAACGAATACAATACATTTCTCTTGACTAAATCACTTATTCTGGATTTATAATATCACTACAAGCTACCATCTTCTGTAACATCCCGACATTTTATGAAATATCTTCATTCAAATTAATTTAAATTATTTAATATATTATTTTATTTTTAATAAATATTTTTCCTTTCATTACATGAAACGCTATTTTTTTCATGCATTGAACGCAATATCTAGTCCCTTTGATGACATATAATACACATAAGGCCAAGTCTTACTATAAAACAATATACTATTTATATTATTTATTTAAAATAATAGTTATATCTTAGAAATTTTAATGGAATATATCAATATGATAATATAAATTACTAAATCATATTTTACAGATGTTTATAAAATAAATTCATTGGTTACCAATTAATTAGAAATGAAAATAAAGCTCAATAGAATATGAAGGATTTGTTTTTATTTTTATCACCTAAATTATGATTTATGTTAACAAATTAAATTAATCACTATTAGTGAAATAAATTAATGAATTTTATATGTTATATATTTCATAAGTTTTCTATAATTTTATCAAATAAGTTTTATTGGGTTAAGATAATGACAATTTCAATTTAAAGCATAAAAAGATATTTATTTTTAAAGGAATTTTTTCCACATTTTAATGAAGAACCTACTATAAATTTAAATTTTGGAAATTTTGAATTTTTTATTTTTAAAAATAATCTTATCGTTGAAAGTTATATTATAAAAATTTACTTTTGTTGAATGTTTTCTAATTTCTGAGATATTTATCATTTTTATGAATATTGAATGACACTGAATTTCAATCGAACAATTCTTTTTTGTATGAATAATATATTGTGTTAAATTATATTAATAATTTTTATTAAATTATAATTATATCAATTTTTTTATTTAAAAAAATTTAGGTCATTGGAAAAAATTTCAAATTTAATTTAGATAAAAAACTTAGTTAACTTTTGAATTTTTTTACTATAAAAACCATATTTGTCATCCCATTTGTGGGATTAATTCAAAATTAATTTATGGAAATTCTATGAAATACATTTTAAAAAATGTATAAAATAATTTTAAGAATAATAATTAATAATCAATAATAATTTCAACTTATTTTTTTACCAAAATTATTAGTTAAAGTAATTAAAAAAATTATAGTGATTAAGGAAAAAAAGATTAATTAATGACTATACTTGGAAAACAAGGTGCACAAATGACCCGAAACTTGTTTAATGATTATTAAAATTCCATATTTAGAAAATTAATACTCTAAGGATCTATAATTTTAAATCTTTTTGGATAATTAAATGCGTGGAGCACACAAATCCTTCCATGAATACCTAATGTGTCCTCTCCCCCCACTTATAAAAGGCCTCATATCATCCTATACTCATAACACCTATAAATAACTTTGTATCATTAAAACAAATACCAAAATAATCTTCAAAAATACCTACACTAACCCTATATTTCTCAATTTATGTAAAAAATTTAACCAATGAAGCTCGTTTGTGCAAAACAAAAGGAGTTACCTGGAAAAGAGGTAATATTCTTCAATGTGTATTTACATTTTATTTCTTTCTCAACCCATTAAATTATTCTTATTCCATAATTATATAGTAACATAATTATCCTAAATATACTGAGATATTTTATGTTATGCTTCAACCTACACTGACACTCACTTCCATAAAATGGGTAATGAAATTTTCATTCATGTATGGTGAACTACCACCTCACGAAATGATGTCATTCATTTTTATTTATAACCTCCCACAAATGGTAATTATTATAGAAACCCAGTTTTTATATGATATATATGATATTTATTTTTTAATGATAATTCTATAATTTTTATATAACACATACCTATATTCATTATATTTTGTAGAAATACAATAACATCATTTCTGGATGTGTGGACTACCGAATCCTCAAAGCATTGTGATGTATTCACACATTACATGGAATGTATAAAGGATGGGATTAATTGAAAATATGTTACATAAATATATTCTATATGATATTATTTAAATAATTTTCATTATGTAAATATAATTTATAATTTTATTTATTACTCTTTCCCACTCTGAAAAAGTGATAATGTTATTCATTGACATGTGGACTACCGCCTCATCAACGCGACATGATTCCTTTTAAATTAATATTATTCTATATAAAAATACATATGATCTAATAATATATTATAAATTATACAATTATAATTCTGGAAAGATAAATGTTACTTACGTTATTTCTAAAGTATTATTGGAAAAGGGGAACATTTCTTATGCGTATGTACGACCTACCGCCTCCAGGATTGTAATGGTGATTCATTTTTCATAACCCAATTTCATGATTGGTTTTAAAAATTGTAATTTATGTACAAATATGTTAATTAATTCATTATTATTTTTTATTTATTTATATAATGTCTTTATAGACCATAGTTGATCTATAGAAACCTATTTTGAGACATTTACCAAATATTGTCAAAACATCCAACTTAATCATTATTGATTAATTAATAGTATATAACTTTTTTAAAAGTTAAATTAAATCAAAAATAAAATTTTAAAATTTTATTAAGAAATTATATATTTAACATAATTTTATTATTTAGGAATGACGAGAAAAATCATAAAAAATAAGACTCAAGGTTGGGGATTTTTCTTCAATTTCATTTCATTGAGGAATATTGTATTATTAAGAACATAGATTATTTTAAATGGTGCATATAATGAACACAAAAATATTTTATAATTACTATCCTTAAAAATTATGGTGTTTTAAATATACTTTTTATGATAAATATTTAAGTGTATTTATGGTTTCATAGTTACCAAAGCAGTAATTGTTTTTTTCATATTTTTTTCTTTGAGATTACACACAGATATTTTTTTATGTGTCATGTATACATATAATTTAAAAATATATATCCTAAATATCCTTATTATCAGGATATTATAATTTTTCTTTAACATGTTTCCTTCATTGGTCGTACGATTCAAATGTTTCAAGGTGGTATGTTACACTTTAGAATGTTAAATGGTTTTTTTCATGAATGTTTTTAATGATATTTTAATTGTATTTCCATTCATAAAAATAAAAAACCCTTATTATTTATTATCCTATAATGGGGATATTTGTTCTGGACATATTACTCAGTTATTAATATGGTGGATTATTATTATTTTAAAGAGATTATTATTTAACCTATTTCCTCTCCATGGCTTACTCATGTTTCAAAGAGATTGTTATTTTACCCATTTATTATACAAGGGTTATTCATATTTCAAAGAGATTATTATTTAACCCATTTATTTTCCATGGTTTATACATGTTTCAAATATATTCTTATTTAACCCATTTCATTTCTTTGGGTTAATCATGTTTTGACGTGATTTTTATTTTACCCATTTCCTTTTCATAGGTTACTCAAGTTTCAAATAGATTATTATTTAACTCATTTATGTTCAATGGGTTAATTAATTTTGAATGATAATTTTATTTAAACCATTTCTTCTCTATGTTTTAGTTATGTTTCAAAGATAATGTTATTTAACCGATTTATTTTCCACATGTTTCTTTGGTTTCAAAGAGTTTTTTTATTTAACCAACTTCTTTTATATGGGTTAATGTTGTTTTAATGTGATTGTATTGAAAATATTTGTTTTTCATAGGTTAATAATGTTTCAAATAGACTGTTATGGAACACATTTATTTTACAGAGTTTAACCATTTCTCAAATATATGGTTGTGGAACCTATTTTCTTTTAATGGTTTAATCATTTTTTGAAATAAATAATGGTTATTTCAATTAATTTGTATGAATTATATATGTATATGGTTCTTTTACATTAGAAATTTTGGGTGTAATCAGATAGTTTTGGGTAATCCCATTATAGATTATATGATGGGTGTATCCAAATAGCGCTCTGATTTATTGGATACTCTGAAGATGGAAGTCTTCTATATTGGTTATTTCATTTGAAATGGTTCTATAAGGGTTTAATGAGATAATGTTACAAGAAACAAAAAATGTTTTATCTCTACTTAATATTTGTTTTAAATGTTCTTAATGTCCGAGATTGATATCATATGGTTCATGATTATTGATTCCGATGACTCTGGGATTTTTTTTTATTTTTGCATATTTTATAGTCTAATTATTGATGTGTATGAGTTCTTTTAGGATTATCTCATGCACTTTTATTATGTAATAATACCATTATATACTATCATTCACTTTGATGACATTTAACTTTTAATTACCAAGTATAACCTTACTAATAATCTAATCTCACCCTTCTTATGTTTCATTTTCCCTTTGTTTTAAAGAATAATGTTGAATGATTTATCCCTATAAAATTTTTAAAAAGGATTTTATTGATGACTTATTGTGAAATAAAAAAAGGTTTTGTTCAATGAGAGAAATATTCTTTTGACAGCTTATTTTTCTAAGTGGATATGAGTTGTTTATGTAATATTTTTTCATAATTCGCTAAAACACAAAACCTAAAAGGTAATTGAGGTTATACATTATCAATTTTTCTCTTTTAATGTTTCACAGTTTAGATTAAAAATTTGGTTCACAATTATCAACATCAAAATAGAAATGTAAATTTATTGATTTCAGTACAGGATCCATGAGTTTGGGTCTTGGGCTATAATAGTTGGCATAAAAGGTTGATTTAGATAAATTTAGAGATTAATATTTTTTCCATATGATGTTTTATTAAGAGTTATGGATACTATAATAGGAAAATATGATTATGTTTTATCATAATTTAACATTCATAAGTCACTCTATTTGAGGTTTTTAAGTAGTAAAAATTATGAGGCCATCAATGAGGTTTTTGGAGACCACTTATTGGGTTGATGTATTTATAATCCATAGGATCAACATGATGTTTTTTTGGATGATTTATTTTCCCGGATTAATTAATAAATGGACAACCCGTTTATTGGGTTATATCTCATCACATCCAACTAGGTGGTTGGGCTTGAACCCATGCATGAAGAATAATAATTCTTTCTTGCACTACCACTATCCTGCAAAATATTGTGGTTAAAATTTCATTTGTTTCATCATATTATGTTTATTTTGGAGTCATAAGGGATATTATATGAGGATTAGTGGTTGATTTATCTTGGATTAATATACAATAAAATATTTCTGATCTTTGGATTTTAAACTAAGTCAGGAAATATTTGGAGAATTTCAAAGATATTTATTTATGTAATAATTCAGTTCAAATATTGGGTATTAATATATAATTTTAAAAATTAGTATTTGATTTAAATGTTAATTCAATTTTTAACTTACCTCATAGTGTTATAATTTCTTTTGTTTTTGGTTAATGTTAAAAGATTGGTTGAATATATTGACTCTCCCTTTTTTGGTTATGTGGTCTTAAAAAGTTTATTTTAGTGCCCTATTATTTAAAAATTCATCTAGAATACTTCTTGTTTAGAGAAAAATTTGGGATTTATATTAAATTAATTAAATGGTGAATTTATACTCATCAAGTAAGTATATTTCCTTTTTATTTTTATCTTGGTGTAAATGGTATGATAATTATTTAACACTAGGTATATGTTCTTAAAAAAATTATTATCCTTGTACCTTCAATTAGGATGAACTGATGGTCTTTTAAAAAATCTAAAATTTAGGTTATTGAGTCCATTAACTCTCCAATTGTCCTTAAATTGTTTGTGATTCATGACCTCAATCACTCTCTAAAATTATTTATGATTTTCATCAATTCCCACCTATGTTCCCCATATGTTTAATCCTAGTAATTTATAACATATGGTGACATTTTTGTTTCAAAATTTAACATTTATGCTTATGTTATATTAACCCTTTTTTGGTGTGAGTTTCAATAAATGTATACTAGAATTGTTAATAATTTTGTATCTAAGATGAATCTATAGGGAACAATTAATTTTAAGTAGGGTAGGATGTAACATCCTTAAATGTTATGAAATATTTTCTTTTAATGTAATTTATTTTATTTAATAGATAATTATTCACAAAATACTTAGCTTAAATTTCATTACATGAAACACAATGTTTATCTAGTGTTCCACGTAACATTGAGTCCCTTTGATGACTTACATTACACGCAAGGTCGAGTCTTACAAAACAAAAATATACTATTAATATTATTTATTTAACATAATAGTTATATCCTAGCCAATAGAAAGTAAAGAATGAATATGACTTACTAAATTTTTAGTTCATAGTTTACACATGTTTATAAAATTAATTCACTGGTAACTAATTAATTAGAAATAAAAATAATGTCCAATTTAATATAAATGATGTGTCTTTATTTTTATAACTAGAATGATATTTTATCTTGATAAATTAAATTGATCACTATTAAATAATAATATTAATGAAATTTACATGTTATATATTTAATTATTATTTTTTAAATTAATCCAACAAATTTTTTATTGTTAATATAATCATATTTCCAATTTTAAGTATAAAGATATATATTAAAAAACTATTTTACTGTATTTAATGTAACACATATTTTAAATATATTTTTTTGGAAATTTTTAAATAATTTTTTTAAATAATTATTTTTTTTAAATTATAATATTGAAACTTACTTTGGATGAATTTTTTGGGACTTTTATGAGAAATTTCATATTTTTATGAATTTTAATGACATATAATTTTAATTAAAAACTAATTTTTTTAATAGTGTTTTGGTTTTAAATTATATTTTTTACTGGTTTAAAGTATAATTTATCAATTTTATATAATATAAACTAGTTTATGTCATTTTAAAAAAATTCACATTGAATTTTTATATATAAAATTTAAACCTTTGAAACATTACTAATTTAAAACCATGTTTTGTTGTCCCATCTCTGGGATTAATTTTAAAATAATTTATACTACTTGTGTGATTTAAATGTAGATAAAGTGATTCTTTATTTGTAATAATAATAATTTTTTATTTATAATAAAGTAAAATTATCTTTTTACCTAAATTATTATTTAATATTATTAAAATTAATTACAGTGATTTAAGAAAAAATTAGATTAATTAATGACTAAAGTTATATAATAAGGTGAAAAAATAACCCAATAATTGTCTAATTTTTTTTCCTATCAATATTTCTACCATTAAACATGTAATTATCTCTAATGATCTATTTTTAACCCTTCGGGGATGAGTAAAACTTGGGGAGAACTCAAATATTTTCAAGAATTCCTAATGTCTCATCTCCCTCCAATTATAAAAGGCATCTTATCCTCCTCCACTCATCAAACCAATCAAGCCATTTGGCTCATCAAATGAAATCCCAAATAATTTCCCCACATACCTACCCTAAGACAAGATTCCTAAATGTATCCATAAATCTAAAAAAGAAATCCTTTTTTTTTCAATCCAAAAGTAGTTACCAAAAAATGAGGTAACATTCTTCGTGTACAGTGAACTACCAGCTTGAAAAATGATGTCCTTCGTCTCTACATTACAACATATCATGGTTATACATTAGGGTGAAAACCATATTTTTATATTATATATATAATATTTATTTTTTCTTTATTATTATGGAATTTTTATGTAACACATATCTTTATACTTTATTCTTTGTGCAAATATGATAACAACATTTGTGGATGTGTGGATTAGCACCTCCTTAATGCGATGTGATATGTACACACATTACAGGGAATATATTAAGGATGTGTTTAATTAAACATACGTAACATAAATAAGATATATATTGTAGTAATGAAATAATTACCTTTCTATAAATATAATATATTATTTTCTTTATTACCCTTCCACATACCGAAAAAGTGATAATATTGTTCGTGAACGTGTGGACTACCACCTAATTGATGCGATGTGATTCATTTTAGATCAGAATAATTATATATATATATATATATATAAGTATATATTATTAAATAATATTATATATATTATATAATTATCATTATTTAAGGATAAATGTTACTTTCCTTCTTTCCATAATGAGCATAAAAAATGGGAACATTACTCCTGGATATGTACGACATACCGTATCAATGATTGTAATGTTAGATCATTTTTCATAACCATATTTAAATATTGTTTTTAAAAAGTGTATTGTATGTATTAATATCATAATTATTTCATTATTAATATTCTTAAGAAGTTTATATAATGACCTCATTGACCATAGTTGACTAATCATATTTAGTTTTGAGACATATGCCGAATATGGTCAAAACATCCGACTTAAAAATTATTGATTAGGCAATTAAATAAAACTTGTTTATAAGTGAAATAAAAGTAATAATAAAATTGTAATAGGTTATTAATCATTTATATAATTATAATAAGTTTATTATTAATCAATATATAGAACAATCATGACAAATCAGACTCGATGTATGTGATTTTGTTTCAATTTCATTTCATTAAGAAATATTGTATTGTTAAGTACCTAGTTTCCATTATATAGTGCATATAATTAACATGAATTTATTTTATTATTATTATAATAAACATTTATTTGGTTTCAAATATCCTTTTGATGATCAATCTTTCAAGAAGATTGTGATTTCTAAGTTACCAAAGTGGTAATTGATTTTTGTCACAATTTTACTTCTTTGATACGTTTATTATGTTACACACAAATATAATTTTATGTGGTGTGTATAATTATCATTATACATGATATATAATTAATATAATTATAATCAAGATATTTTAAGTTTCATTTAACTCTATTCTTTCATGGGGATAAAGATTGAAATGTTTCAGGGTGGCACGTGACACTTGGGAATGTTAAAAGGTAATTTTACTCAAGAATGTTCTTAATGATATTTTAATGATATTTCCATTAATAGCTTTCAAAAACCCATGTTTTTTACTTATACTAAACTATGTAATTTTTTTGGTACCATCCTAATTTATTCATTAGATTGATTATGATTGTTTTAAAGAGATTCTTATTTAACCCATTTCTTCTTTGTGGGTTACTCATGTTTCAAAGAGATTGTTATTTAACCCATTACTTCTCCATGAGTTACTCATGTTTCAATGATATTATTTTTTAAACCATTTATTTTTCTTGGGTTATTCATGTTTCAAAAATATTTTTATTTAACTCATTTCATTTCCACGGGTTAATCATGTTTCAAATATACTGTTATTTATATAATTTATTTTCAATGGGTTAATCAGGTTTCAAAGAGATTTTTATTTAACCAATTTTTTTCCAAGGGTTAATGAGGATTAAAATAGATTGTTATTTAAGCCATTTCATCCCCATGGGTAACACATGTTTCAAATATATTGTCATTTAACACATTTCTTTTCCTTTGGTTAAACATGTTCCAGATAGTTTGTTATTAAAACCATATCTTTTCTATGGGTTAATCATGTTCTAATGAGATTAGATTTAACCCATTTCCTTTTAAAAGGTTAATAATGTTTCAACTATATTGTATTGAAACCCATTTCATTTCCATGGGTAAACCATTTTTCAATTATAATATTTTAGAACCTATTTTCTTTTCATAGGAAAATCATGTTCTAAAAATAATAAAAAAATGTTTCAATTAGTTTTTATGAATTATATATGTACTTAGTTCTTTGAAATTATAAAAAATTGATGCACCCAGATAGCATCTGGTGATCCAATTATAGATTATATGATGGATGTTCCTTCACAGCGCTCTGATGCATTGGGTAACATATGGGTGGAAGATATCGATGTTGGTTATTCCATTTTTAAGGGTTTTGTAAGGGTTTAATAGGGGTTCAATGAGGAGATGTTCGAAAATACCAAAATGTTTTATCTCTAATTATAATGGGTTTATAATGTTTTTAATGATTAGTATAGATATCTCATTGTTCATTATTATTCATTACAAAAACTCTTTCCTTTTTAATTTTTTCATATTTTATGATCTATGTATAAATTGGTATTAGTACATTTATTATTCGCTCATGTAGAATGATTATTCCATCATATCCTTACACACTCTTATGTTCATTCATGACATTTAATTATTAATTAACAAGTATAACCTTATTGATAATATGAGGTAACCATTATTATGTTTCTTTTTTCCTATGTTTAAATAATTATGTTGATCAATTTATGTATATAAAGTATTTCACAAGGATTATATTGATAACCCATTGTGAAATAAGAAAATATGGGTTAAATTAGAGAAATGTTATTTTCAATAATTATGGTTCTAATTTTATATAAGTTTTTTATGTAATAGTTTGTCCTAATTCTATAAAAATATATACGTAAAAGGTCATCAAGGCTGTACATGATCCATGATTTCCTTTTGATGTTGTAATGTTTGGATTAATATTTTGGGTCACAATTATTGGAATCATGTTGGAAATGTAAATGTATAGATTTAATCACAAGATATAGGAGTTCGGGTCTTGTGCTGTTATATCATATCCTTTGATTATATAAACCCAGTTGTTCTTGATTTCCTTCTTTGAATGTGGTAACTCAACCAAATAAAATGTATGGTTCTTGTGAAAGGGTGTCGTCACCAGTTGAATAGCATTTTTTACATTCCATATTTTTTTTGATTTAGGATCACATCTTCATAACATTCAATCTTTCCCCAATCAGTTAGAATCACATACTCATGTAGCGAGTATATACAAATCAATTTTCATTCTATGGTATATTTCTTAAATTTTGGTTTAGGGGGAATTTGTATTATAATATCTTATTATGGACATATATCAGAATATGAATACGTATTACTTAATATTGATGTATGATCAATTTTATATATCTCTATCTCAATAGTTTTAATTGATGGTGTTGATATTAGTTCTATGTTGACTAAAATTTCCTCATACTATAGCTTCTTAACATTTTATTTCTTCTCAAAATAATCAATTGTTTTATTCCTAAGGAGAACACATATCTACTATAAATGACCTCCTTCTGATAGGATCCTAAATATGATGTCCAAACTCTTCATTATCAAATCCCAAAAGATACATTTAATTCCCATTCCATATTTCTTCACCTACTAATATTTTGGGGTGTGAATCAATTTCCTATTTTAAAATACTATAAATTGTTTTTACGAAACATAATGACCTATGAAAACCATTTATTTAATGTTTTTGTTCAATCCATCTAATGGATAAAGGTTTATAAGATGAACTACGGTCCTTATTACCCCCAAAGGTGTTTCAAATATTTCTATTTGATAAAATACAATAGACCCATTCACAAATTTTATAATTAATTCTCCCAACATCATCGTTATGCTGAGGCATCATCGGTACAAAGTTTTCAAGCCTAATGATGATACTATGATAGTAATCATCAAATGGACTATGACACTCTCTTCTATTGTCATTTAACACAAAATTTTACCTTATTCTTATTTCTCTTTCAACATTCACAGGAAATAGCTTCAAAATGACCTTCACTTGATCTTTAGTTTTCAAATAAATGTCCCACAATTTTCTAGAATGATCATCCATAAAGGTAACAAAATAAATAGAACCTCACATCTACTTAATTCACATCATATAGAAATCAATGTGAAAATATTAGAACATTTTCTTTTATGGATAGTAAATAACCATTAAATGATATTATGTGTTATTTCCCATGATGTAGTCAATATAGGTATCCAAATAATTAAATATTATTCTTATAGAGATATGTGTCTTGGAGAGAATTTTTATTTCCCTATCACTCATATTACCAAGCCTACAATTGAAATATTTTTCAAGAATATCTTTTCAACCAAATTTACATTTACTCCACCTGGACTAACATTCATGAGATAAAGGAAAGTATCTTTATTTACTTTATAAAATACCATGTTACCTTTGGTAACATACCATTTCCTATCACGAATGGAACTAATGTATCCATCATATTGAAGTATTTTAGTGGACATATAATAGTAACCTAAATCCAATATTAGCTTCCAATAAAATATTACCAATACTAATAATTTTGTATGAACCACCATTTTCTTTCTTCATGAGTCCAAAACACCCTAAATTGTAATATGAAAAGAAATATATTGTGGTTGTGGCATGGTAGGAGGTGTCCAAATCAATAACCCATGCCGATTATTGGATTTCAATTTCAACTTGACCATCTTCTTGAACAATAATGATCTCTTTATTTATGACTACATCATAATTATTCTGGATTTTAACTTTAACATTTTTATACTCTAACTTAAGAATCCTACACTCTCAGATTAAGATTCATGGAATTATCTAATAGTTTAAATTCATGAAATATCTCGATCGGGATTTTGATCACTTCCTCAGTTGTTGAATTTGGAAACAAGGATCTATTCCTCTACTTCTTCCCTACCATTTATATGTTTGTTGTATTTTAGTGACAATAGATTATAATTTAGGTCTATATCCATCATCATTAATTCATATCTCATATTCATTCAACATTCTATCTTTCACCATGCCCATGATGCAGTTTCTATATGGTGTTGAATTGCTGAATGAAATAATTAGTGTTTACCATGTCTTTAGTAAAGAATTAAAAAAAAAGTGATTGTAACTCATCATCGACCAATATTTTTATGCAATTCAATCTAACAACAATACATTATAACCACTCATGTGATTCAATATGTTGTTCCAATCCTTATACTTTAATTAAACATGTCAGAGTATCAGGCTTGTTTTGTTATTTGTGATTTTTCTTGTGTATATATTTTCTAACATTCTCCATAAAATAGAAGCTCTATGTTTATTTCCAAAATTATAGAATTTACTTTTGTTGAACCACATATTGATTTGAGAAACACACTTATTGTTGAGAAAAAACCCACTCTACATCAACTGATGGGGAACTGGTAGATGTCTTTTTACTAGATTAACCACCATCTATTATTTTGTTTGATGGGTTTATAGTAGGATTATTAAAATGCACAATGGGATTCTAAAAATCATTTATATAAAAAGATTTTCTATTTTGGTTTTCCAAATAGTATAATTAAATTAATTGAGTTTAATCATGTTTACAATTTTTTTCATTCTATTAATTCAATTTGAATTTTTAAAATATAACCATATAGATGTGTCCTTCATGTTCATAATATGTAGAAACGATTCCTGGATTATTGAAAACAAACTCCTATTGGGAAATATATCACCAAAAAATTTCAATAGTCTCTATTGTCCAATGTGGTGGTGTTGTCATGGCTCATTGAATAAATATATGGAAAACCTGGTAGAAATTCACTACCCACATGAACAGTACTGCCTTCCCATGATAGGTGGTATTATAGCACAATGGATTTGAAAGAAACATTGACTAACTCTATAGAAATTTTTTTAGATATGTTTTTATGAAATTTAAGCTATTGGAATAATCTTTATTAGATGTTAATAATTCTAGATTTGAATATTTATTTTTACTCCCATATATTTATTGGTCTCTATAAGACCTCTCTATGCCATCACCATTTCAAACCTAGTTTATATGATATATCATTTTTTGGGAAATAGAAGTTCCGTACGAAAAAATAAAAATAAAATAGTGTAATAAAAATAGAATAACACACAGATTTATGTGGTTCAGTATTGTACTGATATCCATTGGATAAAGGGAGATATTTATACTATTTATCTATATATAAAACTTTGGAGGATCACATAGGCTTATAAGAAATTTCTCCTTAATACAAATCATGGGATTTGAACCACTTATTTCGAATAGAAATTCAATTATGTTAATGGTTGGTTCAAGTGGTTAATCTACCATTAATAGTTCTCCCACCTCTAGTCAAACATCCACCACCTTGGATACCAACCACGGATGAATCATCCAAAAATATATTGAAGAAACCCAATTCCAACAATGAAGTAAATTATTCCAAAATTCATCCCAAAAAAACTCCCCTAACTACGAGTCCCTATAAATGGTAGTGTTTAGTTTTCAATCATCCCAAAATGGTGGTTTCTATCGATGGGTCATCTTTATTTTTCATTTAAAAATCCTTTAAATGAAATCCATCAATATAAAAAGGCATTCATGGGGATGCTTTGGTCTCATAAACATGGTAATATTATATCAAAATTGATGTTTCTTATAAAATTACATGGTGTTGGATCCCTCTCACTTGTTGTGGTGAATGATGGATTTCATTAGATATAGGAACATGAAAGATTTTTTGGAAATGATTATATTTAATACAATTCTATTATGATTAATTCTAGTCTCATTGGATTTTTTTCCAGTTAGTATGGTTGGAAGCTCGCTCAAGAACAGGTGGTGTTGGAGGCACCTCATCGCATCCCTGGTGGAAGTAGTGGAATATGGACTTGGGGGTGTGTTGAAGACATGAACTATATAAGTATGGAACTAGAGATTCTGAGTAAATACACATCATTTTCTACCCCCTAATATTATGGGTGTAGGAATGAAATGAGTTCCCACAATGAAGGCTACTAATGCTAGTAAGTGATGGTTCCCTTGCACTTCAGTGAAACTATTTTGGCTTTGTTATAGTTTATTTCAAAATGTTGTTCATGAGGTACTAGTGCTAGAAGGAGCTATTGTTTGAAGTTTATAGAGTAGGTGTTGGATGTTTTTGACGATTGATGGTACTTGTGATGGAAGGAGGAGGTGCTGATGGCTATGTGAGGTAGTGTTGGTTGGTGGCTTTAAATACTGGTGATTGTGTTATTTTTTATGAGGATCAAAACAGATCAAATTAAGGGAGTTTGACTCTCATAAAGAATATGAGATGGATTGATTTAATATAAAAACATTAAAATAATGAATAAAACAAGAGGGATAAGTAGGAAAGTGAAAATATGTGAATATATATTTCTAAAATGTTATGAAATTCATGTTTTATGTGGTTCAGACTAGTTTTTTCTTATTACACAATAGGAAAGACATCAAAGAAAATTAATATTATTTAAAAATTTTAATAAAAAATATTAGAATAGAAAAAAAATATAATCCAAGATACAATGCCAGAAGACCAAAGAAACTAACCCATAACATAAGTCTTATTACTCCTTAAACTAGCTCTGAACCATGGTTCGAGGATGGTAATGCATTCCCTCAATCTATATTGAATCAGGAACATGATTCTCAGGTACATAATGAAAATAGAAACATAAAAAATAATTTAGAGTTAAAGTATAAAAGAAAAAAATATCACGAGCCAAAAAACAAAGAAAGATTCCTAATATTCCGAATAAGAAATGACACTAAAAGGGATGTATGATATTGAAGTTATGTGGTTCAGAAAGAGCCTAAATGTACAAAAATATACATTAGGGATGACGAAAAGAACACGGGTCTACTTAAAAATAGAAAAGAGTACTAAATCTCCTCCCTATATTGAATGATTTTCTCTCATAATGGAAGAATAATGAACCAATCCATATGAATGATGAAAATAACCATGTACACTTGGGAAAATGAATCGAGAGATCCCACTAACGGCATGAATGTGTAAGAATACTAATGTAAAGATCAAAATATGAGGGAAACATGTTACCAGGTTAGGGAGCATAAGATAATTTTGGATATTAAGATAATTAAATTGATCTCATAGAACCAAGAACATGGAGAAATTAGAAAATATAAACTAAGAGGGGACATATATCATAGAGATATAATGGAAGAATGAAACCCACATTCTAAATCTACATGATCAAGGTTAGTCAACGGATGGAATCACACTGAGGGAGAGTCGATGATCAAAATGGAATACAAAGCCACAACCCCATGCCCTCTTACAAGTAAGTCACATAGTCCCAATAAGAAATCCTAAAAGGATGCCCATAAAAGATAATCACAAAAAAAATATAAATTAAAAATAATAATAAAATAAATTTATTTTTATGAAAAAATATAATTAATTTTAATTTGAAAAGAATTTAAAAAATACACAAATTGTAAAATTTAATTAATAAATAAAACATACAATGTTTTTTTGTGGATAAATATTTCATACCAATAGGTTTGTAAATAATTTTATTAAAAAAATAGACCTTACACCATTTTCCCCCAATTTAGAAACTCTTAGTATATTCCATGATGAAACATAAACTCTATATACATGCACTTCTACTACTATCATGATAATAAAGTAAAACATAGTTGAAATCAAAACTGACTATGAAACACCAATATAATTAGAGTTTTCTAAAACTACATAAGTCTCCACCGATGCCAACAAATCTCTCAAGAATTTTGATACCTAAAAAAAAGAGAAACCTCCTCAAGGGTAAAATATAAAAAATTTGAAAAATTACAAATATCAAAATAATTTATGTTTTAAAATGTATTAGAATCAAACAATGATCAAAACTAAGAATTTGATTGTATAAATATCTTCAATTATGACTGAATGACTTAGCCTAGCCCAAAAGCCCCTTTCCCTTTAGTAGCCCATAAAAACATTAAATATCTAGTTCAAAAAAAGTAGAAAGGATACTACCTAAAAGATATAACTATTTATATCTTAAGGTATTCTAAAATAATATAAAAAACATCCTTAGTGTCAAAACTGGGTCATATAACTTATTTTTCTAGGCCACAATATCTTTCTTTATAATGTTTAGAAAATATATTTTATTATGGCCAGTTCTACCATAAAAAAACATCATAAAATATTAAATTAGTCTTTCTAAATCCATTATTTTTCATTCTTTTTATTTTTCCCCTAATAATCATATTTTTTTGTTCAGTTTTAATCCCATTACCCTCTGACTTCAAATAATGTGTTTTAAGATCACGAGAAACAATAGTAGCCTTAAAATCTTCTAACATTATGGAATCATGCCCATACATCATACAATATTTTAACTATCTAAAATAATCAGCAAGACTGGTTATAAAGATAATATATTAATCATCATATTTAACATCAACAACTATTTTATCTAAATCCTTAAGAACATTATTGAACTTAATATAAACATGGATATACGAACCAAAATACATCATAAATGGGTAAAGTATAATTTTATTGTAATGATGATGAATCATGGTTTTGGTCATATATATATTATCTAGTATTAACCATATTTCCTTATAATTGGTTTTATGGGAAACTACATGAATGAATTTATCTCTCGAGGTCAAGATCAACACATAATGAGACTTTTATAAAACACCAGGGTCATACTTATATACGTTGTGGTGGAATGAGCATCTATATAAATGGTAAATAATATTTTTAGGAAAATATAAAGCATATAAAATTCTATTATGGACTACTATTTTACATATAAGAACTTTACATACAAAAATCATTCCCACTGTTAAACTTCTCCACTTTAAACATAGCATCAATTTCAGATAGACCAATTACAATCTCTAATACCAATTATGAGGGTCATAAATAATATAATGAATGGATTTAGACTATAATAGAGGAAAATATGTGAGTCAATTTAACATAAAAAAGTTGAAATAATGAATAAAATAATCTAAATGGAATGGTGAAAATATGTGTAAGAACTAAAAGTAAATTTGATGGAAATTAATGAACATGTAAGATTTATGAATATTTGACTAGTGTGGTATTAATCGATAGTAAAAAAACAACAAAAATAATTTATTATTATAAAAAAATATAAATAAAAAGTATAAAATAATGAAAATAAAATCAGATAGATAATGAATGCTGATGAAGAAAACTATCTAGGAATATGGGAATTATCACTCTAGAAACTATCTCAAAACATTGGTTTGAGGATTGTAATGTATTATTTTTATCTGGGTAGAATCAAACATTGAAAACCCACACATTGATTTTAAAGTGAAAATGAAAATTCAATTCATGATCAAGGAATTAATAAATAGGCTCATGATTCTAGAACCAAGAAAAGATATAGTATCTACTAAAATAAGAAAAACATTGTGAGGGTTATACAATTTTTAAGCAGATGCAATATAGAAATTTCTCGAATGTATTGATCTCCCTATATTATATGATGACTGGAATATGGGGTTATATAGGCATGGAAGAGGAGCACAAAAAATCCTCCCTCTCTCTAATGGGTTTCTCTATGAATATAAGACAAGGGAACCAATCCCCCCAATATATGAAAACAACCACATACATATAGTAAAATGACTTGACAAAGAATAATAAAGAAAATTTATAGGAAAGGAGACTAATGGGAGGTGTAGTAGAGTAGGAAAAAATATTTTTAGGTGAGGGTTCATGGAAGAATTAGGATGATCAGGCTGATGCAAAAGATCACATAAAACCCAGTACATGCGTAAATAAAAAATGTAAGCTTGAAAAGGAGATAGATTATAGAGAAAAATAGAAAACCCAAAACCTACATTATAAATTTTCATGATAAAGGTTAATTAATGAATATTAGAACACCTAGAGAGAGTCTTGGATTAAAACAATATATAATTAAATTCCCCCAATACCAACAGCATACAAAATATGGTGACCTAGGAAGAAATCTTAGATAGATTCCCACTTAATAGAAGTACAAACTAAAACAGATATTTTACAACAATAATAAACTAATTTTGTTTCATGGAAAACATATAAAATATTTTAATATTAAAAAAAAATTAAAATTTTCAGTGATTATTAGTTTTTAATTAATTTTTTTTGGGTTTTCTAGGTGGAATAATGGATTGATTTTTAGTCCTAATCCTTGGGCTCATTATTTGAGAATCAAAGTGACATTTTATAATTGGAACTTATTTTTTATTTCCCCACTTTGAAATGTGATGTCTTTAGTGTTGATTATAGGAATCTATTTTTGGATTAATTTTTGAGATGGTTCTGGATATTAGAGGAGTTAGAGGATAATTATAGAGATTTATGGGAGCTTCTTTTTGATTTAAGAGGATGTAGAGAGATGATACTATATGTTGGAGGTGTTGGTGTTTGTGGCTGTAGGGTGCTTTCATGGGATTCATGTTTATTTTATAGTTATGTATTATTTTTTTCATGTTAATATTTTTTATATTGGATTTCATTAATCTTTTGGTGTTCTATATTTTATAATCTTTCTCCTGTAATGGTTTTTACTCCAATATAAAGTGGATTTATTTTGAAAAATAAAGAAAAGTGATTTTTAGGACTAACTTGAGAAAAACAAGGGACAAAAAATAAATTTAATAACTAAAGGATTAAATTCATTTAGTAATTATATAATAATGATATAACTTTGATTCATCCATTACCACACCCTATCCCCATCATAAAATTTCATTATAACCATCAAAACTCAATCTTTAATCAAATATGTCTAATTAACAATGATATTAAAATAACCACATAAGATACAAAATTTAAACCAAGATAAAACCTTGATGGGATGTCACCAAAAATTTGATAACAATTAATCATAATAAAACCCTAATAAAATTTCACATAATGATCCCTACATCAAGGATTGATGTTTTCGAACCCTAGATTAGGTTACTACACACCAAAACCATATAAAAAGGGATAAAAGGTTAAGAAACAACTCTTATATGTATATCATTTTCCATATAAGATGAAAATAAATTGTATGATTGGATTTAACCATGAATTATAGAGATACCATATCTTTATAGTCTATTCACCACCAGAAAACCAATGAAAAATATTGAAGAGATTATAAGTAGAGGAGGGTTTTACCTTTGATTTAAAATAAATATCCCCCATGAAACCCCCTTGTGAGTAAGGTATAAGAGGAGGGGGAGAAGAACCAAAATAACACAAAACAAATCTCTCAATGCCTGGGAGGAAGTGAGAATTGAAGGATAGGTGAATGTGGTAAAAAAATTATGTGAAAAAAATCTCATATGGGTACTCAGTACTTATAGGGAGTCCAATGGGTACATAGTGGCACCTCATTTGGAACCCCCTCACTATTACATCCCACATGGTACCTGATACCACACACTGGGTACCTGGTTCCACCTATACCCTTAAAACTATTGGTGGTTACATCTCTCAACAATCCAAACCCATAAAACTACCTATGAACCTCAAACCATTTCCTGATATGCATAAAAATACAAATTCAATTACACAATATCCATTTAAAATCCCCCAAAAAATATCCCCCTATATAGAAGTCAAAGATTAAAATTTCCTAAAAAAACTAGAACTATATTTCCTCCAAACACAATGATCAAGGTAATATGAATTACATCATAAGTCAAGGAATATTATAATAAAACATATCGATATAACTAAATTAATAATATTTATTCATGTTAGATAACATTATCTATATCATGACATTAAGAATCTAAATTATTAACATTAATTAAATTTATAAAAATTCTTACTAACAGGTATACCAAGGAAGAGAACATGCCTTCATTAATTTACACATTCCAACATACAAATATAATCTAATCTATTCAATTAAAACTAGGATTTTAGAAAATGATTTACAGAAAACATTATTATAGAAAAAAACTTGGTTATGTTTATATTCACTCATCCCTATTAAATTGGTATCACAAATCTTTAATAATATGAGAGGTTGAAGGGGTTTTATTACTAATAAAATTGAAAAATACTCATTTGGGGTATATAGATTGTATATAGTCCATTACATGAGATTTTAGACCAACCATAGACAAATAAAGATTTGGTAAATGAGCCACTATTGGCATGGAAGGTTAAAATAATGGGAGAAACCAATGGAAATAAATTTCTATATCCAAAATTAATCTTCCATAATTGTTGTACTAGAGTTGGATTAAAGAAATTAATGGATTTCAGAATCCCTAGTATTTGAGGAATATAGATTACAATAAATTACAATATAAAAGGAGGAAAAATATGATTATAGGAGGGATATAGCCTTACCTCATTGATAATAGTATTCTGAGACTAATCAATGCAACCATAATAAAGTATTGATGAAGTATTCAGGAGGGAGGAGAGGTAAAATAAGAAGAGTTGTGAGATAAGTAAATGAGGGAAAAATGGACTAAAAACATAAGGGGAATGGTTTTATGTGATTTATTTATAATATGAAATGAAAAAATATCCCCCAACTCAAAAAACAACAAACTTTAGCTCCTCTGGATACCTACTCTATGTTTACCAGTTACCTAATGGTTCTTATAAAATCCATATGGTTTGTGGAATTCCCATAGGTACCTAGTACTAGTCTAATGGTTACCCAATCTGTCCAACAATACCAAACCTACCCTTTTATCCCCCTTTTCCCTATAGTTTCTCTAATTCACATATAATTCAAACAAAATAATGAAACAGTCTATAAAAAGGAATTGAAATGGAATTTCCTACCCATTGAGTTTAGGGTCTTTATAAGGTTGTATTATCACATAGTTTGATATTTTATCAAGTTCTATAAAATTTTCCATTTGAATTTTTTTTATTAAAAGAAAACAATAATAACATAATAACTCATGATGTTTTTTATTGGGATAGCCTTGTTCCCATATAATTTTCTATGATTTCCTCTTCTCGAAGGTTACACCCTTGATCTACTATGTTGGATATTCATTATAGTGGTAGATACCATTCCTTGTCAAGTGTCAATGATGTAGGTTTTATTTTTGATTTATCATGTTGGGAAAAAAGTATTTGGGCCTATAGGTGGGTTTCTAGAATAGTTATGTTTGGTTTTGTGGTGGATTATATAGTGGGGGTTTGGGGATTTCCATGTCCTGAGGTAGATTGCATGTAGTGGGTAGTTTACTACTTATATTGGGTTCCACATATTGACCTAGACTACCATGGTTTCTTCAACTGGATTCAACATTTTTCATATAATAGAGTGTCTATTAATGTAATAGAAAATGTTGTTTTGGATGAATTGTTATGATCTAAAAGTATACATGTCACCCATTCTTACTTTCATTTATCTATAAAGAATTACAGCACCCATCACATTGGATCACTCTAACTCAATATAAACATCTCCTTTTTAGAATCACTCCTCTCTAACTCACCTTATGAGACAATATTTATTACCCCATTATGAACACTCCTATATAACATAATTTTAGTCACTCCTCCACAAATCACCAATTTCACAGTGTAGAAATTAGTTTTCTACTACCTTTATATTACCTTAAACCATACACAAGAACCCCTAAATTTATATAACTCTATCAATATTTTATTCTTCTATTTATATATTAGGTAAAAATAATTTTGTCCATCAAAGGTTGGTTTTAATTTTCATTTCCATGATATAGAAATCACAAAGCTTGAAACCCGACTTTTATTTCCCCTCTAAACCATAGTTTCCAAGAATTAACCAATTATCTCTTTACCCTACATATTCACTCTTTATAAACTATTGAAAATCCTAACTATATGGAAGGAAAAAAATTCACAATAAGGTATAGAAATGTTTTAACAAATCATAGATATAGTCGATGCTAGGGTGGATATATTGTTATAGTTGAAAAATGTAAGTATACAAAAGATATATTCATGATTTCTTATAACGATGATTATATTTATTAATAGTCTAGATATTGTCATAGATTTATGAACCATGATTATATATAAGATATTTTTATGGTTATCATAAAACCATTCCTGTATGATGTATATAATGTCAGTTTTACAAATTATAGATGTATAGTTTTTTAAATACCATCGAAACATCCACTAAACCTGTTAAGAAAATCTAATATCAATTAAACTGGTAAACATGGTCCACTATAGAGTAAAACCGACTCTATAATTAATCCCAATACTCATAAGTAATATTTTTCATATAAAAAATAAAATAAACCACAAATTTAAATTAAAAAAATACTTCACAAATCCCTATAATTTATCCTTTATACAAAAGTTTACATATATATACAAACAAAATTACATGTTATAGTTACCATATAAAAAATAAATCACCAACATTAAAAACTCTTTATTTTTTATCCTTAGATAAAATAATATATATATACACATGACATTTTACAATAATAAATTGTAACAACCCATGTTTTGTGCTAAGGTAGAATTCCAAGGGAATTTGAATTTTTGGCATGGGGGGGGGATGATCCATTCTATAAAGTTGTATTTAGAATGAAATTTAGAGAGTTGTAACACTAAAATGTCATTATTTTTATATTTTTAAAGGCCTAAGAGGTTCGTCAGATGCTCCGTCGTGTTCCAGGAGTGTTGGGATCTAGAAGATCCAATATTGGAGAAGCTGGTAGAGGAACATGGTTTTCCTAAAACTTTATAGCCCTATAGGGGAAACTGTGTGGGGAACATTGTGTGTTTTAAGAGGATGCATGGATTTACTAAAGCTATGTGGTCTGAGGTGAATGGTCATAGGAGTCTTTTCAGTTTTTTGTAGAGCATGAGCACAAGATTATCACAATTTGTCATCCCTTGAAGCTTGACCACACATTTAGTGTGACATAGGTAGTGTTTGTGAACTATTTGGAATATAATTGTTCAAACCATTGTGAAAATTTATTTGGGGTGTGATTATATTGTAGTGAGAGCCACACGGTTAGCACCTAGTTTTTCCAAACCATGCAGCTAAATCATGAGATCGAGTTTTTATGGTTGAATTATTCATTTTACATTAGTGATATATATAAAATATTTTTCCTTATTTCTTCCTCTCTAGACATTTGAGGCTTTCCCTTGATATCGTGGACTTATCCTCCTTCCAATGTTAGGCATGGTGATGTCTCTCTCATTCAAATTCAGAATCATGATCTGTAGGAGGTGTTGATAGCTGGAGTAATTCTCTTGAGTCCAATCCCTTATATTATATTCTAATATTTGGATCTATTGCACTATTTTGGTGTGAGATCATTCTCCATATTTTTAGGTAGGATTTCTGTTTGTATAATTTCTTTTAAATTGGACCAAATCAGTCCTTAGTATTAGAGGAGCATATCTTCCTAAGCATGAGGTAGGTGGTCTATATCTCATTCCCAATTTTTCTATTGATTTATAAATATAATCATTGTGTCCCATGCCAGAAGTTGTAATGTGTCACATTAAAATATATTTCTTCAATCTAAATTGTTATACTCATGATTTATTACTCCTTGTTGAGACTTTCTACGTATTTAGTGGTTGTAGACCTCAATTATATCTATATATTTGGGTGTTCCAAGTGATTTTTCATCTTTTCTCTAATTTTTTAAAATCCCAAAATACCTTTTAAGCATTCTTATATGATTCTAAATGAAATTTCCTATTGTAATTAATTTTCAAATTGATAATAGCACCTCCTAAGTTCCATGTTAAACTGTTTCATGTTTTCTACATATGTTATCTTAAAAAATGATTACTTTTGGTAAATTTAGTTATGCCTATTATATGTGATTATTAATAGAGTTATGTGAAATATTTTAAAAATTTCATGTTTTATAATAAAACCCCTCAGGTGATGTGCACTATCTTCACAATTACAATGTGGTGATTAATGATTACAATATTTCTTGACTGTAGGGAATTTTTCTTTTTCTATGACCTAATGTTATTGTTAGATATATGGAATGATTTGTGTATGGACATTAATGATAATCTTAATTGGAATGAATAAAATGGATTTTACTTCCTTGTGACCAAATTTTCGAAGGCCAAACACCTTCTTAATGGGTCGGTGTGACTTAATTATAGGAGGTATTGATTAGAAAAATGAAAAGTCTTGATTATTTTTGTGACATGATTTATGATTTTATTCCAACGTAATTAAATTAAATGGTTTAATTGAAATACATTTTAAAGGGTGGAAAGGACACCCTAATTATGGAATACTTTATTTAATGATTTTATTGAATTTTTATGCCCTAATTACTACTGGAATGGTGATTATAGAGAATGAAATGTGATTCCTCATGTATATTATTATAAATATGACTATTAATTTGACATAGGATATGGAATGATGGTAAGGGTTCGGTTTGGAATGATGATTCTTTCTCCCATTCATCGAGTGTTGATAGTGAAGTCTCAAACCATTGACATGACGTGGATGGTGGGAATGATGCACCATATCCCTATTTTTGTGTGTTGGAATGATGACACACCAACCATGTTAAGTTTTTAGAATGAAATCACTCACTCATTATGAGATGTATGGCTTTAATGATTTCTCTTAATATTATAGGCTCATTTAGTTTAGTTATGGATACTTGAGTTACACCCGGATCTATCTGAAACAAAGTATTCCAAGTATATAGATACTTAAAGCCACACGTACTTAGTCCCAATAAGGGGATGAAAAATATTACTATATATATTATTACTATATATATATATATACTAATCAGGCACTCATTTTTGCGAAGTAGTTAGAGTTAGCTAGGTGTTCTATTGGAATATGAGATGAATGGTATTTGATTATTTAGCTTTTTATTATTATTCTATATACAAGAACGTTGAATTACATTACATTCATAGACTAGATTTAGCTGCAGACACCAGTGGTGGTGGCCTACTATGATTTTATCTCAAACCGTTTCTTGGGCCTCTATTTCATTGAGGTACCCAAGAATTTGTCATGTTCGTAGTAATATAGATTATAGTTTGAATTTTCATGCTTGTTCCTAGGAGTTATGAGAACATGAATGATCTGGAGCTTATGATTCTCATGGAGTTCACCCTTAGGGATTTTATTTATTCATGTAATTCATTGTATTAAATTATATATTGTGTGTCTAATGTTTTTATTTATTGGTCATCATCTGGATAGGCATGCATTACTGTATATTGGCATGAGACATTTATTTTTAGTTGATATTGTTCATCCTCTACTCTATCCTTCATTTATCAATTCTTTCATTGTTGTTTGTTATAAATCTGATGATATACTATAGTGCTACACTAATCATAAGTGTATAATATACAGAATATGAACTCCATGGACCATCAATGCTTGTCGATAGTCTATGATGTATGGAGAGGCATGCGTGAGGCCATGTGGAGACCGTTCCAACTAGTATTTTTCATGGTTAGTTGGTTTGGGATGTCACAAAGTGGTATTCGAGTGGTTATTTTTTCATCCATCTTACTGTTTTTTAGAGGGTAGACAAAACACTAGGAATGTGTTGGTTCTTGTTAAAAATCCATGACTAGGCACGATCAACCCATGTATGAGGAAATATTTCAAGTGGACAGGGATGGGATTGTTTTTCATGATGTTATCCAATAAAATTTATTATTATTACCCTATAATTATTGGTGTACTTTCCAATGCTTATTGGTTTTTGAAATTTATGATATATTTCTCATGGCCGGGTATGGAAAGGATGTAGAATTACATGAATTATTAAAGGAACATATAGATTCAAATTTCATGAATATTCCTAACCATGCAGTTTTATTTTTATCATTCCTAATAATTTTGATTATGTTCCTTGTGTGATTATTAGCCTGGATGTTACATAAAATATTAGGAATTTTCGTGACATGCATAGTTTTGGTACCTATTTAGGTATTTCTTTAGCATCAATGGTTATATAAGATTTTTGGGTGATTTATTTATCATCACTACTGGAAAATAAACCTATACCCATTGTTTGGAAGCATGGGTATAACTCATAAAACCATGGGATTAGGCTATACCCATGGTTCAGAGAACCAAAAGAGAAGAATCCATTATTATAGCTCTAATATAAACACATTGTTTCAAAATGATATTTCCATGGTTATGAACCATGTGAATATATTTATGGGTAGTAGTTCATCGTTTCAATATCCCTATACGCATGGTTCTGAAATAATGGGTAAATGATTTTTAAAAATGTATGCCATTGTATTCACTTATATTTATTTTCTTAAATCATCAATATAGGTTAAAAAAATGTCGCAATACTTATAATTATGGTTTTACCATGTTTACTCACGAAATTTATATCCAAAGTTTACAAAAACCATAGCTATAGGGATGAACTATACCCACGATTCATGGAGAACTCCAAGAATAGTTTTTGAACTGAAAGATTTACCCATTGTTTTGGGAAAACCATGGATATAAGTTTGACCTATACACATTTTATATTGATGAACCATGGGTATAAGTGATGAACCAAACCCTATATCGATGGTTTTGAAAATTTGTGGGTACCTGGGTGACATATAAAAATGATTTTTTGAAAAACCATGGGTCTAGTTTTTGAATCAAACCCTATACCCACTATTTTAGAAAAACAATTAGTATAGGTCTAGACTAACCCTATAAACATGGTGTTTGGATTAATATTTGTTTAGAGGTGACCTATTCTCATGGTTGTTTCCACAAATCAATGGTTATAACATTTTTTTCTATTAGTGCAAGTTAATCAGCATCCATGATTAGGTTATTATATTCCATGTTTTCTGATTATTTAGCATGTATTGAATATGTATCATTATTCTGTGGTAATTAACATGTTCATATGTGTTTAACTTTTATGATAAAATTCATATTTATTATTTTAATATATAATTGGTTTCTTGGAAAAAACATATAGGTTGCCATTAAACGAGCGATTTTTTTTTATTTTAAGGTGTATGGGAGTCTTATAAGTTCAAGAAAGGAAACTCCTATATTCGAACAATAAATTGATGTTTTCTTATATATATAGAGATTATTATTAAAAGGTAAAAAGAAACCGATGTTTGTATTTTAAAGTGAAGTGGTCACAATTAATGGGGGATGGAAACCCATAGAATCAAACCATTGTATGTGACCCTGATATAATTTGAAATGGGTAAAAATGTAAAAGCTGTCTAGTTTTGACTAGAAATGAATTGGTTTCTTAGGGACCTCTTACATGAATCGACCCTTGCTAGTCGGTTATGGTATTTAATCTTATCAGAAAAAACCCAATAAGTGAAATTTAAAAATTTAAAATTGTTGATTGTTTCCTCTCTATTGTCTTGTGAATCTATCACAAAGGCATAGAGATTCATATGATTAATCATACTAAATAAAAAAAGGACCCAATTAGGTATGTTGGGTGATATTTTTTAGGTTATAACCCACTGCAAGTGTTTTGAAATTTTTTTCATTAAATTAATGTTATTGAGTTGCATTCTGATGAACCTAGACTGGCTTAATAGGACCCTTATAGTTCACTTTATCTATTACAACTTTCTATTTAACTAATCCCTATTGTGAAGACATTTATGGGTTAATAAAATAATTAAAATAAATTCATGTGATAAATTTACAAATTATTATGGAATGTAAATTAATTATTAATGTTTAAAAAGAGAGTTTGACAAGACTTACTTATTTTTCCATGAGTTGTTAGTCAAATTAGGTACCAAGTGATTTTGTCATATTATTGGTACTTTATGTTCTAAGTAAAATATTTTAAATGTTTAAATATTGAATTTAAATAAATGTAATAATATAAAATAGAACCATAGGTGGTATCTTTAGTTTAAACCCTCAAGCAAGGTTGTTTAAATATATCTTTTAATTTAATTGGAATAAAAACATAAGAATCTTCCATAGGACTTATCCTTTTTTATAAGGGAGTAAATGATATTCGTAAGACCAAGAATTTTTTTTGGCATGACCTAGTGATAGGGTCGATGATTATGATTTGTAAGGATCTATCTTGAGGTATGTATCAACTTTAGAGCTTCAATTTCTTTCTAAATGTCTTCACTTTTCTGAAGTATGGTACTGTTTGAGTGCCTTTGTCCCTAGTTGGACTCTTAGACTCTAATAGGAAGGCTTGTTTGGATGGGTAATCATTGAATTCTTGATCCTTGTTTCATGCATGAGCATCATGTAATTCTCTGTTGTAGCAGGTTAGGCATGAATAGGGGATGGTCGAACACTTAGTATGTCACATAACTACCTCTTCTTCCTCAGTTATGGATGAATTGGTATGTGATCACCCATGTTAATAGTTTTATGGTGAAATATTAATTTGGGACAAGTACATTGTATGGAACACCTAATTCTTGGATGAACAGGGTGACAACCTATGGATAGTCTCAAGGATGTACAATATTTCTTTGAAAAACGTGGAGTAGTGTGCAATCATATATGTGGTACCTATCGAGTTGATAAATTATATAAACAACTGGTTGATTTCGGTGGAGTTGTTGATCCTTAAGAAGTTGAGTACATTCTTGGGTAATTTATAGAGTATAACGATCTATGTGTTGATGAAATTAATTCATTACAATGAAAAATATGGTGTTCCAAGAGGATCGAGTGTTTTGACATGAAAATCAGGCTGATTTTTTTTACTTTCAAGGAAAATGTAGTTATGTTTGTGATAGTGACTTGGAGAAGTGGCGTACATGCTTTTAAGGTGAATATGATCTGGTATTGTTATTAGAGGCTAGTTTATCCATACATTTTACATCTAGGAAACCTCTAATGTGTGTAGAATAAAATCAATTCTAGTGAATACATGTCCTTCCAAGTATAAAGGTTGCAACCAAGGAAGACCATATGAAAATTATTAGTGTGGTTTTAGAATACCTGTGAGGTTGGTGAGTCTTGTATCATGTTAGTACATTCTCATAAGCATGATGTCGGTGTGATTGGATATGTACAATACCCTTGAGAAACTCAAATTTTTATGGATATAAAATGGCGGTCATGATTGAGTGATCTCCAAATGCCTCATGTGGTAAAGGCATTATGTAGGTTAATGATGACAGTGAATAGGTGAAGTTCATGTTTCTCCACGAAGTCAACAAGAAGTGGTTTGACTAAAATTCTTTTCATTAGTTGGGTATGGTTGGTTGGAAATCATACTAAACAATTAATCTTGAAAATGATGGAGGTGTCTTGAACCTTTTTGGAATCATTATGTCCTCTTAGTTTACTCATTCTATGTATTGATAATGCCCCCTATATAGTAATATTCCATGATGCACTAAGAGAGTGTTATTTCATATTCAGAAATAAAAGTTTAAAATTTCTTTATGTGTCAATAAATTGGAATTATCATAGTTGTATGTTGGAAACTCCAATGTCTCAGATTTTCTATTTATATTTTTTTAAATATTATATGGAGTTATTTTGAGACCTGGCGTGAAGACGACACATCATTATGAGGTCCAGTGAGCCCGGAATGGTGGTTTGAACCTTTTAAGTTAAGTGAGTCGGCACTTGTGCGTGCTTGTGGCAGTTTCCAAATGGATGCCCGGATCAAAAATCTGAGCACACAATTGCGTCCGGGTCAATGACTTTACCTAATAATGATGTTAACCTCGACCGGTGAGGGTCGAGGGAAAAATTTAATTTTAGGACGTTTTAATAATAAAATTAAATAAAAATAAAAATCTAAATGTTTATTTTATTTTATGGAAAAAACTGCTGCAACTCGTTAAAAGGGTAGCTGTTTCCTTAATTAAATGCTGTGTCATAATGGAAAATTAATGGATTGTTTGACTCTTTAATATGCAGAGACGGGATGTCTGTTTCCTTAACTAATGGCGCGTCATAATGACTCAAGATTAGGCAAGTAGGAGTCATTAATATCGCCACGTAATTAAGTGCCAATATTGTTTCCCATTTTAATAGGGTGAAAATTTTTTGATCATTAGAGACGTTTGGGAGGAACCTCTGCCGAATCCGCAGCGCGTTGGAGCAAACTATAGGCGACGAATGAAGATAGATCAAGATCCAGAATCATTGCACCAACGTTGAAGGATCTCAACGACAATATCAGTGTGGCGCCTTTGTCAACGATCGATCCTTTCAAAAGGTAGGGGTTTGTTATTTCAATTCTCTTTCCCCATTTTTGAGTTTAAACCACGAAGGAAGATCAACCACGAACAGGTTGATCCGTGGATTCATGCGTTCTTGTAGGAGGGATTTTCTTTGGGATGATTTTGGGGGAATTGATCCATGCTTTATGTTGTTGTTGATTCTTTCTCTATTGCCTATTAACGGGAGCAGATAAACACCGTGAAGAATGATGACAGAGGTTCATTCTTCAATTTTGTTTATTTGGATTTCTTCCCCCTTCTTTCCTCATGCATTCTTCACATTCTTCGTGGGGCGGTGAATAATGGATCATTGCACATCCGTTCTACAAAAAAACGATCCCAAATCAAAGGTTCGACAGCGCAATGACCTTGTGGAGGTGCGACGACGATGGAGGACGACGAATTGGACTGGATCAGAAAGATTGTTCTTTGAGCGTTCTTCATGCGGGAAGATCAAAACACGTTTTCGGAGCCGATCAGAGGTCTAAAAACACCGGAAGCGGCTTCGTGGAGTCGGGGAGACCAAAACCTCAAGGTTTTGTGGCGATCGGACGACTGGATCAATGATCGGAGAAGCATGGGAGATGAGCCGGCAAAGTGCGTCGTTTCTGGATATTTCCAGAAGACACGGTGTGTACTTACTATGAACATGTCGTGTAGTACTGGGGGTGGAAGATAGGGTTTCAGGGTCAGAGAAAAATCCCAGGGTGTGTGACCCTGGTCACACGGCATGTTGGACCTTCCCCAAAGACTGGTGTGTAATTTGGGTAGTACACGTACACGGGATGATCTACATGGCTTCAGGTGACATAGCGTGTACAACTTGCAAGAAGCAACTACGCATGACTCGACATGCAACTCAAGGATACGTGGACACGGGTTGGAGTACATGGGTTGATGACCATGTGTGGGCACATGGAAAGAGTACACGGAGCCAACCCCAGTTACCCAGACACGGCGTGTAAAACGTACTACATTCCGTGTAATTAGTTTTTCCTACATGACCAGCCTATGACACAGGCTGTTGTACACAGGCAGTACCCAGGGTCAGACAACACAGCGTGTATCTTTTCTACACGCCGTGTACTTTTTGGAAAACGGAATGGTCCTTTCGTTCACTGTACCTTGGACATATTTCATTTGGGTTAGTGCCCCTTCTTCTTATTCCCCTGAAGGTCCGGCATCATTTCCCACTCAGGAGTATGATCCCTTCAGCAGGACTCTCTATGATCGAGTCAGGCATCCATCTGAGAGGCCCGGATCGAGATCCCCTATTCATTCATGACCCTAGGTAGAGTCAGGGATCGACGTGACCAACCTTACCGGGCGTTGTCCTCTACCTAGCTATTGTATCACGTAACTGGTGAATCCGGATGAGTCACGGTATCCGCCATGTCCCTGGCAGTGATCCTCATCTGTGTATCGTGATCTTTCCCACTCAGGAGTGTGTCTCCCATAATGAGTGCTTCTATCTATCGAAACCTTTCCACTCAAGTGTGTATCTCTCATAATGAGTGTAGCCATCTCTCATGAAGGTTCCCGACAAACAGAATTTCTCAGACAGATGTCATCAGAGATATAAGACTCATCGAGTGTGTTCTCCCTGAACAAGTGCATCACAGAATCTTCGAACAGAATCCCTTATGGGGGTATGCGGTTGTTTTAAATGTCTCTAGACCATGGTTCTGGGTTTTGAGTATATCTGGTTTGTTCTATATGTTCCGTAGACATATACTGTGCATAGCTGACTATACCTTTACTTTAGGCATTGCTTTGTGGTTTTCAGGGTCCTCTACTAAGTATTTTTATACTCACCCCTGTACAGGCTTTACCCACATGACTAGTGTCTTGTGTAGACGAGCAGCCTTTTGACAGAGTCCAGGGCAGACTAGGACAGGACCGAGCTTTCTGAGTTCCCTACCGGCCAAGGCGTTCCTACGGCTACGAGCAGCAGTCCCAGTACCTTTTGTGCTTACAGGTTGGACTTTGTAGTTTTTAGACTCTTGTTTGTTTTCTTTTTGGTGGGCTTGTATTTTTGGCCCAGTTTACTTTTACAGTAGTCTGCATTTCTTCGTACTCTGTTGGGTGGATTTAGTTGTATTCATGTATTATTTTTCCTTAGTGGTTTTTACATTTCAGCATTTGTGGGCATAGAGATGTGTGCATGTGTACAGGTACATAGGGAATGCCTCCCATGTTAGTAATATGCCTACTCGGTGCTAGTGACCAGCCCCTGGCCTATTGGAGGTGGGCTTGGGGTGTCACGGCGTAGGTCCCACTGAGACGGGTCATGACAGAATCACGTTTTAATCAAAGAATAGTTTTTCTTTAGTGATACTTGGGTTCTTGTGTAGGAATTCCTTAGCTGTATTATTGGACACTAGCCATTTAATCTAACTTGATCTCCAAGATGATGGTGATTTGTGCTCAGTAAATGATTTTATATGGATGTATTGGACTTTTACAAATGTATAACTTGTTAACATGGAGTATGGACTCTCTTGGGTTAGTTACATGGAATTTAGTTTATGAAATCTAAGGTTACCCCAGACTTGGTTTTGTGCTAGGAGGTGATAATTAAAGGGTAATGATTCTAGTATCCAAGATCTAGGTTACACTCTTGTTCATTATGAGGAACGATAGTTTAAATGTTCATTTGACATTTTGATCTGGGAACAACATCGGAATTCAGGTATGGGATTTCATGAATGTGATGATGGTATACACGAGATGCCTTGGAAGAAGAAATTTAATTTTATTTAGTATTACATTTTCCATCTATGAAGAGCATTTTTTGAAACCATTTTAATTATTAAAAATCACATAGAGAGTGTCCCTAGATCTCAAGGGCATACTTGTTTGGAAAATCATATGATTAAGGAACTCTGGCATAGAATTGATACACTTTTTTATGTTATAACCTATGGTAGGTAGAACCATCAACCATATGTTTAAAGAGACAATGATGTGACCAGATCTATTGATAAATTGGCTCAGGTAAGCATTACATAATTGTTTCAGTTGGAGATCAAGCGTTGGATTAGGTTTTGATGCCTTAAGTTCTGTAAACCTAAGTAATTCTTGGAGGTGTGTTTGGCATTTGAAAATTCAATGTGACCATTTGAATGAGACTTCAGGACCCTGGTAGGTTGTGTGATGTTTTTATTTTTTCCCAAAGGTTTTTTTCAGTATTATAAGCTCTAAAGTGGAGATGTTTTAATGATATATGTTTTGATCCAAGCTATAATTCAAGGGAATTTGATTTTTTAGCATTTGGTTTATGGGTTGTTCTTTGAATCTAGCTTTATGATGAAAGTTTGAGAGTTTAAATGATTAAACACATAGGTTTTAAACATGGTTAAATGATAGAGTTATGTCTCAAGTGATCCTCTATGTTTTGGAAGCATCGGTCTCCAAAAAATCCAAAATGAGTGAAATGGTAGAGGTATATGGTTTTTATAAAACTGTGAAGTCCTATAAGAAAAACCATATAGGGAAAATTGTGTATTGAAGTAGTTTACATGATTTGATTGAAGTTCTGTGAGTTGGGGTGTATATTCATATGAGGATCTGTATTTTTTAATAGATAGTGGGCATGAAATGAATATGTTTTGTCAATATGTGAACCTATCACGCATGTTTAGTTCCTTTTAGGTGGTGTGTATGCCCTGTTTAGTGCCTAGTTTGTGCATGGTTAGGAAACTATATAAGAGAACCATGTAGGGTGTGGTTTTTAAAAAGTGGGAGCCATATGGTTGGCACAATGTTTGTCCAAACTGTGTGACGCCATTTTAAATGGCGAATTCTCCATTTTCCCTTAACGTCTAAACCCTATTTTTCTTATTTCTTTATTCTTCTCCAATCGCATGAGGATCTCCCTTGCTCCCATGGGTTACTCCTTATTACTCCATTAGGAATGATGATATATCTTTAGTCCGATGTCAGAATCAAGATCTGTTAGAGGTATGGGATAGGTAGAGGTATTCTCTCAAGACCTAGAAATTCTATTATTTGATTATTTTCTTATCTATTGTTCTATTTTTCCGTGAGATCATTCACACACATTCCATGTAAAGGGCCATTTCTCTGATTTATTCTAAAAAATACCGAATCAAGCCTCAATACTGGATGATTGGAGAATTATAAAAATGACCTAGGTGGTATATATCTCATTCCACAAGTTTCCATATATTTATAAATATTTTCTTAATGGCCTTCAAAGACCTTTTCTATGCCCCACTTTAAATTACATTTATTCATTATAAATTGTTTCATGCAGGACGTATTACTCCAGTTGAGATTTTCTATGTAATTAAAGGTTGTGGAACTCAATTCTAGCCACCCATCAGTTTGATACAAGTTATTTTACATATTTTATAAAATATTTAAAATCATATAACACCTTATATGCATTTATATGGGATTATAAATGGAATTTTTCTTTGTAGGTAATTGTCCAATATATAATAGAACCTACTAAATTCAATGTTGAACCATGTAATTGTTTTATTATTTTTTGTGTCTTTTTAAAATGAATTTTTTCAATATATTGATTTCTCCCTATTTGATATGATTTTTAGTAAAGTAAAATTATTTTTTTACTAAAAATATCTTGTTTTATAATAAAACCCCTCAGATGAGGTTCTCTATCTTCTTAATTACAAAGTGGTGATTAGTGATTTAAATATTTCTTGGCCTGCTGTATTTTTTTATTTATTATGAACTTATGTTATTTTTATGTATATGGAATTTTTATTAAATGTATTAAAATGATAATATTAAATGGATTGAATAAAACAATATATCCTTCTTTGTGATTAGTTGTTTCAAAGACCAAACACCTTCTAAGTGGGTTATCATGAATTAGATATAGGAAGCATTTTATTGACAAGTGAAACGGATTGATTATATTAAATGGAATTTTTAATGATGTCTTGATTTATTAAATGAATTTATTGGTCTAATTTAAATGAATATTAAAGGGTGGAGAGTCCATGCTGATCATGGCATAATTTATTTAACACTTTTTTGAATTATGAAGCCCCAGTTACTCTATAATTGGTGATTATAATTAATGAAAAGTAATTCCTCATTTATATTATTATAAATATAATTACTCACTTAAAATATGATGTTTATTGATTGCATGTTTTCTATTGGTTATGAAAATACATGCACCCTTACATCGAGTGTTGGACATGACATATCACACTATTGAATCTATTTGGATGGTGGGCATGACACACCAAATCCCTTATTTCTGGTGATGGCATGAAGAAGCACCAACCATATTGAGTGTTAATCCTGAAGTATCTCATTTATTTTCATTGTTTGTTTAATATGCTATATCATTTTACCTAATTTGTTTATAATGTTTTATTTTACGTGACATCTTCTAGACATGCATGCATTAGTGCATATTTTTGTTGTCAATTTATTTTTAGTCTATATTATTCTCCCACTACTTTGTATTTTATTTATTACTTATTTATATGTTGTCTATTATTTATTATTTGATATAATGTTGTGATAATCTAATCATGAGGTTTTATTCTCCACACTATCACCTGATTGGACCCCTCTACTAGTCAACAACGTCTGGCATACAGGGAGGCACTTTTGAGGCCATGTGGGGACTCGTCCAACTGCTAGTTCTGACGGCCAGTTAGGTCGGGATGTCACATAAATAAATAACATAAAAATATATTTAACAAATAAAATTAAAAATACACACACATGAAAATATATTTTACACTTATTGAAATTTACTATCAATATTTATTAAACATAACACTGCCACCCATAAAAAAAATTTAAAAAAATTTAAAAAATAATAAATAAAAAAAATTCACATAACTTTTTCCCTACATTATATTATGAGAAATATCACAAACCAACCTTTTCTATCATGAAAAAATACCAAAAACGTATCATGGAAAGGATAGAATGGATTTACTAATTCCCACAGGATCTAAATTTATTACTGTTCTTGAAGGACACACTCTTGGAAATCATTTTTCTCAATAAATATAATAAAAAATCAACCAAAGATTTACCAAGGATCCTGTATGATTATTCCATATGTTTTAATTCTATGAAAATAAAATAAACAATTTTATGGTAAAAAAACAACAATAAATCACTCATAACAAAGATTTAACTAACTATCATAATACATAAATAAGAAAATATTATAATAGACTAAATCAAGATATCAATATATATATGAGGTTGAAATAGGTGATATTTACACGATATAAAATAAAAATAGTGTGAAAAATAATGAACTAATGATCTTTACGTGACCTAAAGACACCCTATAATATTATCAACAAAACAACTCTATGAGTGACCAAAAAATAATTCTATAAATTAGAGATTCTGAAGAACCCAAACATAAAATTACTGGATGCACTTAGTCAACAAACACTAAGTGGTATAAGTAAGGTGTGAGTAGAAAGCACATTACGTTTCCACCAATAAAAATAGTACATTTATTTCCTTTAACAAAACATTTCTAAAAGGATAGTTTTAGATAAAATTTTTTGAAAGTATTAGTTTACAACTTTTTTAAATGAAAACTCAGCTGTGTTTTTAAAATTTCTTTTACAACCTGAAAAATTATTTAAATAAAACATTTTTATTTTCATTGAAAGGAATATTTAAAAATTTAATTTCCAAAAAAATCAGATTTATTCTATAAAAATGATAAGGTAACTAAAATGTGACCAAATAAATCATAAATTGAATAATTAAATCGATACAACAAGGAATGGAAATAAGTAGCTATGTATGTGAAGTATCAAAAATAGTATAATACAATGTCAGGCATTACTAAGTGATAGTATAAATAATAGTAATTTTGAATAAAACAATAAAATAGAAAATTAAAAATAGTATATATCATGATAGAATAATTAATGAAAATAAGGAAGAAACCTGATGAAGGCGTAACAATAAGGAATTAAAAGTAGAAAAAATACATAATCGTAGGAATCTTTCTGGGTTCTAGTGACACAATCCTCGGTAGGATTAAAAAAACCATCAACTAGTTTATCAATGATGTTCGTAAGATATAACCTATTTGACTTTTTCTCTCACAACCCCACTAGCTGTAACTACCTATATTCATAAAATATCATATACATGAGGATCATTGTTATTATTTGAACATGACTAAAATAATAACTATATCCCAATATTTTACCTGGATACCTAGGGTTCTCATGCTATTTGTGACTAGATGTGCATAAATTTTTATCACATATTAATTGTACATCAAGAATAGTGATCATGGAAAATAATTTCAATATAATAACTCATACCAATCCCATAATAATCATTTTAAAATCACCCCCTTTTAGTTCACAAAAACATGAACAGTAATCATATTTAATTCATAATATCTTCATGATCATATAAAACCTGGTTTTGTGGGGATTAAAATAATGATGTACCAAAATTTATGAAAAAAATGCATAAAAGGTTTAATATAGTTCCTTGGTTTCATGATCACTTAAACATTTTAAAATTCAATTTGAATCAAAATGTCATTTGAAAATCCTCCCTTTAATATAAATTAAAACCACAGTTTAAATCCATGAAATCTTACATAATATTGATATGTATATATAAAACATCATTAAAAACATAAAAAACTACATAAACATAAGTTATCAATATGTTATATGATAACTTATAATAGAAACACATCATCGTCTAATAAAAATATGGAAATAGCCAAAAAATATTCTAAACCACATGAATCATCCAATGTAAAATCAAAGGAATACGTCAAACTAATGATTTTATCCCCAAATTTTTTGAATTATCCTCATTGATATTTTAGAAAACAGCTAAAATGCATATATTTTTTATATATACATATATGATAGATAATTATAAAAAAACCCCTCTTTATTTTGATTCATTAAATCACAAAATTTTGATAAAAACCCATAAATTCACCAAATGAAACTATTTTTATTTAAAAAAATTTGAAAACACTATTTCTACATAATATTTCAAGAAAAAGTAAATCACATTTAAAATCCTTCCTCAATTATGTACAAATAGTGTGTTACTTTAAAAATTTAATATACAAATAATACTAAAACAATTAATAAACCATAAAAAATCATATAGAAAAGTCAAACCCTAAATATAGGTTTCGAAAAGAATAGCTCTCTAGAGATATTAATAATAATAAATAAGAAAATAAGAAGAAGAAAAAAAATATAAATAGTGATAAATTAAAGTACATCATGTAGAAACCAAGAATAAATCATGTTTATAGAAGTTGGGGACTTGGAGGAATGAGGGGGGACACTCTTGGAGATGCCCTTGTAGTTGGTCAAATAAATGAGGGTAGATTAAACCCCATAATGGTCATTAATTTACATAAGTAATTTTTGAAACTGAAAAAATTAAACTGAGGATACAAATATGTCACTGAATGACTTCCATGTTGTGAGGTGATGCATCTACCCTTAAACCAAGTAGATAAAAATTCTCAAAATGAAGAGTTACATTATGGTGTGACCCTACCTTCACAATGCGAAGAATTATTGGGGGAAGACATCCACATCATTATTATCCCCCATAGAACCCCCCGTTTTCATGTTATTCACACCTATTATGAAGTGAGGGTTTAGTGCTAGGTTGTCTCTAGATAGAATTTCAGGTCATATTATTACTCATGTCATTGAGGGATGACCTATAATTCACTTGAAATCATAAAAAATAAAAAACCGTACAAATCACACACATGTGAACTCAAAAATAATATATGTAACATTTTAATTTTTTATATCCTAGACACCCATCATGATGTGACACCCATGGGCTATGTTTCGAACTACTCAAAGCCCAGTTATTTCATAAATACCCAAGGAATCATTGTATCACAGCCTACCTTGGTCATGATGCAACCCATTTCTCTTTAATACTAATGAAGTCACAAGGATGACATAATATCAAGGAAATATGGAACTAAAGATTAAAATTAGATTGACATTAATATAAAAATGAAAATGAATGTTTGGGTTGTGATAATTATCCCCACCATAACACTTTCTTCCGGTATAAATTCATTGTAGATAAAAGGGCAATACACCATAATTATAATGTAGAATAATATATTAGAAAAATTAGGAAATGTAAATAATGTGAAGAAAATCATTCCCAAGATATTCCAAAACCTAAGGTTCCAACAAAATAAACATCACTCAAGTTTAATAAATGATTCTACAAAAATATTGATATATAATTGAAATAGAGAGTCCTAAATTTTGTCTCCCAAACTTTTAAGGATAATACTAACATCAAGGGAGTTAAGAAAGAGACCAAAAGGCATGACCAAATCCATAAACTGAAGAGGTCAAAGTAAAAGAGTCATTAAAATGAAAAACACATAACTACCCATAATAAAATATAAATATATACAAAATTTCATAAGACCTCAATAATACCAAAATTGGAAATATATATCAATGGGACTGTAGAATAAAGTAAAAAGAAGGGAAAGTGAAGAGATACATTAAACAGACACTATAATTCCTTTATCTTAATCCTGTTTGGGGTAATGATTTATTACTTATTTGATTCCCCAACCTATAGTATTTCTGACGATGTTACAATTAACCACAATGGTGAAATGTCTTTATAACATTCAATAAAAAGGGATTAGAATGCTTGGGATGACCACACAATGGATTGTTTCATCAGTTGAGGATTAATAATGAAATGTGAATATTATTCCATGTCTTTATAATTATAAAACACATTTTCAAGCAACTCCTAACTCTCATAAGATAAAGAGACTATAATAATGTTTAAAGGAATAGGGTCAACACCCTTCCCAAGATGGACCCTAATAATCCCTTTCACCATCATGGACTTATTTACCAAATATTTAAAATAAATCAAGATAGATGAAGGCACTCTAGACCTATGTTTTCAAAAAAGGATATTTAAAATTTGATGTACTTTCATTGATTATTGAACACTAGATTAAAGGATAAAAGATCTATTTTAATAGAATGGTTTATTTACCCCTTCCCCAATATCACACCCTTTTGGAGGCTCAAGAGATACATCACCATATACTTCTTCACATATTTTGGGTAATTATATAAAACTAAAAAACATTGATGTAAATATTATATTAAATATTTTCATATTGCAAGCATTTTACCTATTAATGAAGGTTATGGGGGTTGATAATGGTATGGGATTGTTTTTAAGAGAATTTTCTAGGCCTAAAATTGAAAAAAATATGTTGTAGCCTTCCACATCATGAAACCTTATTTGATGCAATGAAAAAGTCATGTTTTTGGGTTAAACCCTACCTTAAATGCTTCACGATTTGAACATTTGGTCATGATATGAAACCATATTGTGTTTTTAATGTTTTTATTTAATTTATTTATTAAGGGGTGTTTAAATATACGAAGGTTGTCTTCTTCCTTTACCAATACGCAATATAACCCCCTCCTTAGAGACATCCTCTTCTAGGATATTTTTATCCTTAATTTATTAATGTATTCATATACCATTTATTTTCATTAAAAGATAAAAGTATGTATATCCTTATGTCACTAACATTTGTTTGTTTCTTTCACCATCATGTTGAATCATTCCATTTTTAAATATTATATTCTATAAATAGTGTATTTTTCTAAATTTTATGATTTTTAACAGTTTATCACCAATCAATGGTTTATACTGGACGAGTGGATGTCTATTATTATAAGGTAGGTGGTTTAAAATCTACCACACATGTATTTCATAATTTTTGAGTATGTTTTTTTATAGTCGTTCCGACTTTACCATGTGTGCGACATAATTTTATATGTTAAATGGAGTGAACCATAAATAATGAAATTAAACATCTAATTAGGACATGAAAAACTAATAATTGAGTATAATTAGTCTCTTGACATAGATTTATGCGCTCTTTATTTGCAGAATTAATAGGGTAATAAAAACATCAAACCATGGGATGGATATACTTAAGTTATGGCCTTATGCGTATGACCTGGAATGCCCCTGACATCTTCTAGAATATATTACCAACGTTTATAATGTGTCACTAGAAGGAATAGACTAATATTTTTAATATATTAATTTACCTATGTTATTGAGTAATTATTCAAGTTTTGGTTTGAAATATAGAAACCTCATTGGACTCATTATGATTCAGAATTTGCAATGTCATGGAGAAGCCCCCTTGGAATCGTTCAGAATCACAATTTGATGCACCATGGGGTATCCCCCACTGGACTCATTATGAATAATAATACGGAGTTCCATGGGTTATCCTCCCTTATTATATCTATTAATCATGTGTTGGAGTACCATGGGACATCCCATCTTGGTGTCTTGATGACTCATGGTTTGCAGTTCCATGGGATATCCCCCATCGACTTTTTATGACTCACAGTTTGGAGTTCCTTGATTTAATCCCCCTTGGACTCATTTGTGCCTCTATTGGATACTTCTGACAAAGACATACAACTTAGGTAATATAAGGTATGCTTGGTCTAAATATTCACCATGAAACCTATGGATCAATGGTGCTTTATATATTTATGTTGTGTCTTTATTAATTAAACACCTCACCATGCAATCATTTCTGAAGCTGGTTATACTTATAGACATCGTTGGTGAAGGACTACTGAGTTTTACTCACACCTTTCTTGGGACATTATTTGGTACCCAAGAAGGAATCATGAAAACATTATAGGAAAAGAGAAAGATCTATATGATGGATTCTTGATTTTGACTGCTAGGATGAAGCATATGATATTTAGACCAGGCTAGGACATGAGAAAATTTTTATAGAAGTTTAATTTTATTTAGATTTTGTTGTTTTTTGGATTTTGGATTATATATTCTTCTTGATGATTGAATTTAATGAGATATATATAGTTTATTTTGATATAAAAAGGTTTGTAGTTTATTTTTTAGAACTTTCCATGATTTCTATTTACAAATTTATCTAGATGTATCTAATTTTAATTATTTATTCAATTATATTACTTATTTATGGGAGTATATTATCCCCATATACAACCTTATAGCCTCTATACTAGTTGGATTCCTATAGTATTTGGCGAGGCATTCTTGATTTCTAATGGATTCAACATTCTGCTTACTATTCAGAGTGAACTAGGATGATGGAATTTCAAAGAGGAGTTATATCATTCTTTTCATTGATTATTTTGGTACAGTTGAAAGGATATATTGTGTTTTTGGTATTTAGTATGTAACTCATTCCTACGTGTTACAAAAATGCATTTAATGGAAATTCATTGTTATCGAGGATGAGATTCATGTTCTTGATTTTCTCTCTTAATGTTGTACTGTTAAACCTTGGGTGATGCACAAGTTTTTTGGATTTATGATTTATGGTATTTTTATCTATATTCTAAAATAATAAGATAACAAAAATTCAAGAATCATATCAATCATGTAGGATTCACAAGTCATTGTATTATTGGATATAATTAGTTACATTGATTATAGGAAAGGTTAGTAATTTAAAGTATATACAATAATTTATATGATATTTTCCCATATAAATTTCTAGTGGTACATTTCTTAAATGATCACCCAAATGGGTAAAACTATAGTACATGATCAGTTAATGATAAAACCAATATAAAGGTTTAGAAACCTGATAGGGGAGTAGGGGATCAAGGGTTGATATTTTTTAAAAAAATTTAAATTATTATTTGATTATTTTATCCCCATTGTAATTAAAAATATATTATTAGTTAGTGCGATTAGATCTATTAATGTTCTACATAATAATAATCAAATTTATGAATTAATGTAAAGTAATAAAGAGGAAAATAATATTTTTGAATTCTTTGGTACTAAGACATAATCCTTGTCAGGATTGGTCATTCTCCTCAATCAAAAAATATCCACAGTAATGACACACATATTATAATGGGTTTGGTTCTTCCCACAACTACAATCCCCTATGTGTTATAGGAATTCCACTTTCTATAATCATACTATACTTATCTATTAACCTTCACACTATTATCACCAAGTATCATAGTGATTTACTTTCATAACTTGAGTCTCACAATTTCTATAGAGTCCCTCCATATATATGAAGGTTCTAGGTTTGAATTTATTCTATAGATGTATATGTATGGATGAAACATTAAGGTCACAAAATTCAAAAAATATATATCCTTGTTCTCATTACAAGATCCTGGAATTCCTATATATCTTCAACACATATATATGATACTTGGTTACTAAAATTATCTCATCCTCACAAATTTTCATAGCATGCTCACCCATCCTTCTTAGCTCTTGACTGAAAGCATTCAACTCTCTCAAACTGATCTCAGGATGATGGATGGATTCCCTATTTTATTTACTTCTTTTTGTACTAATTATATGTATCTTAACATGAAATATTAGCTTCCATTATTTCTTTGATATAGCTTATGAAATAAATCTTCCACCTTTTTATTTAGGAAATGATCTTTATATCATTTTCTTAACTTCTTAACTCTTTGATTCTATAAATTTTTGAAAAAATCTTCTTTATCATTTTTATAGACATGTCACCCAAAAAAACATATCCCATATTTTGAAATATAAAATATATTTAATAATTTTGGTTTCCCATGAAATTGTTAGTTAAATCATATAACACGATCTCCATTTTATCCTCATTCAGTTAGGATCAAAAATACACACCAGGATCCTGCTTTATTTTCTCATTTCTTTTTCATTTGTAGGATATTCCCACAATCTCAATATTCTAATTCTCTCTCAATGGATTTTCACTTCTAAAGTACCAAAGAAACCCTTACTTCTTATTTATCATTTATCTTAACCTAAGGAATATACACTTTTATATACTTCGAGTAGACTTAATTTATCCTCTTCATCTATTATCATAGAAGTATACATCCTAAAATTTCGATTTTTGGTATATAAATTGAACATCACATATGTTTTTGGATTGGTTTCTTCTTCACTACTGGTAACACACAATAGTTTATGTCATTTTTATTATCTTGGATGAATATGTCATCATATTTAAAACACTAGAAAGCTCAACCATTTCTTCTTCAAATTCTTATACTAAAATATACACATTAAATAGACATTAACACTATAAAATATTCAAAAAAAGTGGTGTGAAACTCATATCGATTTCTCTTGAAAAAAATCAATAATTTCTTTTGCAACATTTGGTTTTTGATCTATATAAAACTGCAGCAACATAACCAATCATAATTCTCACTCAAAAAATCTCATATAAAAATTATTTTAATATTTTATAAATATCTATGATTAGAAGTAAAAACATCTAAATTATTCTTAAAAACTAGATAAATTCATTTTATCCCTTAAGGAATGTATTAAGATCTTCTCATTAGATATTCCTCGAGTTAGGATGAAATTGTGTCTTAAATAAGCCTCATGATGTTTTTAACTCAAATTCACAACATAAGAATCATCAAATTTATATTTAATATTAATTAAAATATTCTATAATCCTTATTTTTTATCCCTCTTTTATCTTCCATTTCTATGGATAAGGATCTTATTATCCTTCTTGTCATGCTTGAATCTTAAAACTCTGTTATGTTTGAATAATTAAACATCTCCTTTGAAATAATTATAAATAATTATTCTCTACATAATCAATGATTATTTAGATATATTGTTTTAACTTAGTATGTAGGTGAAGTTTGACTACATGAATTTCCAATCCAATTATACAGATTCCGATATGCGAAGAATTCCTTTGTGTGGTGCTTCATGTGTCATAATTTTTTGAAATGTAGTTCTATGTTGATAATTATCCTACAAAATATTTTATTTTTGTGCTTGGATATAAATTCTATTATGAAATATTATTTTTCTACATGATGTTTGGATACACTGTGGAAATACCTTTTGTGAGGAATTTAGGTGCGTCACTTCATTTAGCTATATGAACCTACATTGATATATGAAATTATTGAAAATCAGATACATAGTATAATTATGGTACATGATCATTCTATGATTTTCGTGAAATTATATATATATATATATATATGTAATAATATGAGAAATTATATGTATTTTTAGGACATCCGATATGTGGATTCGACAATGCATGAACTTTATTATACAAGAATTTACCTATACTGAAATTCATGTACATGGAATCTTGGCATAACCATTTTTTAAGATGACATTGCATTTCAAAATAGTAATCCTCCTCTTAAACTCTATATAATCTTAGAAATTCATTAATTGATAAAAATAACTTTGGTAATATAAATCTTTCTTAGAACTTCAAAAAACAATATGAAGGACTTTGTAGTGTGTAAAAACACACCACTTTGAGTTCTTGAATATCAAGTGATGCACTTTGGATTTTGGAAAACCCAAACCATTATATAAACCATAATATATGTTTTTTATCATAGTTTTCAATATCAATATATATAATCATAGAATGATGGCCATCTCCCAACTCATGGGTCTTCAAACTCCAATCAGCTAGTCATTTTTCCTAAAATCTATCATCAATTCATATTTTCACTCTATCTAACATTGGTGTTGTTAAATTTTTTCCTACAATTCTATTATCATACCATTATAAATTTTCATGGTTTATCTAGAATATCAACTCTTTTATTTGTTTGATGCAACAATGAATCCCCACTAGAGACTATCTAGGTAGGTATTTAAGGGAAGCAAGCTCTTCCTTCTTATTCACCTATAGTGTATGAGAAATAAATTTTCATATTGGGTTGGTGGATACTCAATCCACCACCCATTCCATTAAATAATTTATCGACACATATATTTAAAACAACCTCAACAAATAATCTAAATGTAATATAGATATCCCCTTTGTTTTTTTAATTACTTCAAAATTATAAACACTTTGTTTCTTGCCAATTATCAGTATAGTTTCTCGATTTATTTAACAATTAATGAATATAAATTCAATGAGAAGAAATATTTTTATCCCCATAATGTTAGTGTTCTCTCATCCACTAGAAATACAAATTCTCCCCCATGATATTTTAATAATCTAGGGGAATAGTGGAACCACATACTTTATAGAAATTTTACATTAGTTAATCACTCTAATTCTACTTAGGAAAACCTGGTTTAGAAAATAATATTTCTTAACCTAGACACAAAATATGTAAATTAAATTTCACACTGTAGTGAAAACTCACATTTTCAATTATCATGGATAGTATAAATTATATTTTCAAAAACCTTTTTAAAAATACACTTATATTTACCAAATAAATTAGAAAGTTAAAATGAAAGGAAACAACCCCTAGGTTTGTTAGAAAAACACTTCAAATAAATGAATATAACAAAAAAATTAAGTAAAAGGGAGAGTGAGTACTATAACTAAAACATAAATTTTTTTAAAATATATGCAGAGTGTTATATTTTTTATTGATGCTTGTAACATGGAATATTGGGTTTGTTTAATATCTCCCTGTTAAGGGAATCATTCCATAAAACTTAAAATTAAAGTCCCCATCATTCAAACACAATCATAGTGTATTTGGGAATGAGGTGGAATTCATAACCTCTTTAGTTGTAGCAATGAGGTTGAGACTTCTCCCTCAACAAAATTGTTTTTGTAGTGAAACTATAAAAAATGTTGGTATTTCATATCTGAATCCAATTTAGGCCTTCGTATTTATTCCCCTTTAGAAATCATGGTTTTCTTCTTATTGTCACATTTTATCTTAGATGGAATAAAATTCTTTTCATGGGAATGAATTTTTATTTCATTATGTTATGGTTAGAGCAATTTCTTTAATTCATCCATTTATTCTAGCCATATGAATAATATATTATTTGACTGATGGACCTATTTCATCTTTGGTGTGGATTGATTTTTTTTTGTAATAGATATTTCACTAAGGACCACTAGCACTTTCAGCCATTTTCTAAAATATCTAAATAATCTATAGTAGAATATTTAAGGAACTTTTTTAGAGGGTGTTTGATTTGATTACACCTTTGACACACCATTTCATGATTCTATGAGTTACCATTCATGGGGAACTTATTAGTTACAATCTATTTCATCTTGGGAGTTACATTCTTACCAACTATCTACTTCTGATAATTCATCAAAGTATACTCATTTCCCCATTTCTCTTTTTATATTAATTATTTAATTTATTTAGAATCTAATTAACACTAGGTAGGGTTATACCCTCATGTCTCATTATAATGAATAAAAATATTTCACATCCCACAATAATATTTCGGATTCTTAAATCTATTGTTTTGTGATAGATTATAATTTTTATATGATTCTATCTTTTTACCAGATTGTTTCTTTTTATTTTTAACTCTACCCCCTTAAATATGGACTTATACCACTTGTATATGGTTAAATGTTACTAAAATGAATAATTTAAATATTAATAAATTTTTTTAAACACTAGAACCTTCCAACTAATCTGGAAGTTTCCCTTATGCATGCAATTTTTTTTATATTTTTAGGATTATTAATTTTTGGGTGGGAACATCAATTGTTTGAGATATATTTTTGGGATATATTTTCTTATAAATATTCAACTTCATCCATGATATGAGTTTCCCACGCAATAATTCATCCACATTATTATAGAAATATACTTTTTTTCTACCAATTCAGAGCATCCAAATTTAGTACGAACTAATTGAAATGAGTTTTGGGATACAGTTTTCAATGTGCATGAGGTAAAGAAATATAAAAAATATCTCAATAATATTTTACCTCAAGTCTGATTCCATTTTAAGGACATTCCATATCTAAAATTTTAGTGGTGTTAACTTCTTTTTAAGTTATTTGGGAAGATCGAGTTTTACTAGATTGCAATTTTTTGTTTGATATCAAGATATAAATATTTCATGTCGAGAGAGTATTTTTAATACTCAAATAATATATATTACTAGTAAATCATCAAATTTTTATTATTATCATCAATAAACATTCATTATTCCACCCATTTATCGTCTATATAATTTACTCTCTTTTTTTCACATTCAACTGAGATTCGTTGACATAAATAAAAGTTCTAGAGAGTCCCCTAAGTGAATTTAACACCTATTTAACAAAAAATTATCACAAGAATCTCTTTTTAATTCTTAATATGTCAAGAAATTTTTTTCATTGTAAATTATAAATAATTCATCCTTTTAATTAACTAATATTAAGGGATTATTATATATTATAACCTATTTATACCATGTATATTCAATTGCATCAGTCTCTTGGTTCAACATTGAATTATTATTATATATTAAATTTATATACATAATTATATGTTCAGAAAATTCTATAGGGACTTTTGAAGACAATTTGTAAGTTTAAATTAAAAATCACCACGTGATTTATCATTTGAATGCTCTGTAAGCATAACTCGAAAAAAAGTCATCTAATGAATCTCTCTCACTAGATTTTATGAAACATAATCTACTATTATTACCTTCATTTAATGTTTATTTCTATTTACTCATTAGTTTTTTGGAACATTTCTTTCTCAATTTTGCTATAGTGTTGGGAGAGTCTAATATATGTGTAGTAATTGGAGTGGAACCACATAATACCATTTTAGCGTCTTCACTCATATCAATCATGTACTTTATAAACTCAAATGGAATTAAGTAGGGATTAAAAATAGATACAATTTGAGTTAACCTTATCTTTGATTATAGTTCATGTATAGATGATAATCCTATAAGTGATATCTTAGTAAAATAAATTTTAAATAAGAAATTAAAATATCGTAGTAGAAGACTCAGGTTTTCTCTCGAGGTGAAAGTGTTATGGGTATATTCATATTTTTTTGATGGTTTAGTGTGTTAAATAATTGTGTGTGATTTAATTGTTTTGGTTTTAAAATTTATATTATAATAAAGAGACCTAAAATTATATATCCTCATAAATTTACTATAAAATTATTATTACTTCTTTCATATTTTTTTCTCTCAAATCTATTGAAAAATCTCTTGATCACACATCATAGTTGTTTTAGATTTAATAAGAGAGTAAAATAATCACTTCACCACTTTATTATAAAAGTAATAGTGATAAAAATAATTATTCTCTCTCGGATCATAACATTTACAACTATTAAAGTAGGGAATAGGTTCTAGGTAGCCTATATGTTCAAACCAAAAGGCGATAGAGAATAGTTTTAAAATTAAAAGAATTAAGGAAATGTCCAATCATACGATCAATTTGAATGAATAATGATATTATTAAAAGGGATATATAATTGAAAAATTCAATTAGTTAATAGGTAGTTAAGGATAATCTCTTAAGGTACTCTACTAATGGATTTTTGTGCCAAAATCGGTGAATTGCAACTGAAAAAATGAATGAAAGAAATATAAGAACAATATAAAATAGCTCTTAGTGATTGTGGGAACGAACCCTCTTTAGTGAATATTGTTGGGCTTGTATTATAAAAAAATATCTAAATATTATTGATTTTTATTCCCACAAATACACTTGTTTGTTTTACTAATTATATTACTTTATGTGAATTTTAAGAAATTAATATTTGTTTCCATATTTATTCAGGAATTATATTCGAGTTACTATCTCACAAAGAATATTTCTCAAAACATACATAATACATTTTATTATTTTATAGAATCATTATTCATAACCTATATTAGTTAGCATAACATAAGGAAGGAACCCTACATTTAAAATAGTTTGTAAGAAATTAACCCAATGTTTAGAACAACAAGTAAGGAATAAACCCTACATTTCAGAGAAACACGTATGGATCATCAACCCTACGTAAGAAAGGAACCTTAAATCTGTAAGAAGGGGTTATATTATTAATGATATCTACGTAAGTAAGGAACCATATGTTTTGCAAAACAATCAAATGGTATATCAACCATACTTTTATGATAAACCCTATATTTGGTATTTTTTCATTTTATGAATGATCCCTATATTTGACTATTCATCGATGGTTATTTTAAATCCATGAATTTATCAGCAATTTATATAATGAAATTGATAGAAATTATTATTTATTCAAAAATCAATTTTGACCAATAAAAAAGATCACTATGATTGATTCAAATACTCATATTCAATGGAGTAAATCACTCATAATTCTAAAGGATTTTATTAATATTCTGGATTCTATGTATTTTAATCACTACAATATGTTAAGTGGCATTTTTAAATCTTATATATAGAAATGAAGTCCTTTTATATATATATATATATCATTAGATTTTTTTTTGTGTAAAAATAAAAATATACGAGATACAATGTGATATGTTTTTTGATTTACAATCTATATAATTTTTATCAATATCTTTTTAAATATCTATAAATATTAATGATCAACTCTCTTATTTCTTGAAAGATGCTATACATTGAAGATATTATTTTCAAAATCGTAAATATACTTGTTTATTGTTGTATAATTGATGATCATTTTCAACCAGGATATCTTTTAAATCTATTTTTACTTAAATACAATCATATTTGAAAAATAATACCCTTATTCTTTCAGTTTCTAGTAAACTTTGATTTTAAACCTAAATTATCATCAAATGAAACTCTTTTTGGTTATTAGAGTTTTGTTTTCATGTATTCAGTTGTGGACTAGGTTTCATCTTATTATACTATACTTTTATTAACTAGTTCTCTATAAAAGAATTATAAGTATTTTTTAATCCTTGTTGTAATGGTGTTATTGCTCGTGCATAGTTGTGGATTTTAAGGTATTGTGATAGGAGGACCTATCTAGTGAAATTCCCCCAGCTCACTGAGAGTTATTTGGTTGGGTGGACTAGAGGAACTTTTTGCCCTAAACTACTATAAAAATTATAGTGCATTTATTTACAATTTATCTAATGCTCGTATTTCATATAGAAGAGAACATTGCATGTATGAAAAAATCACACAGAGTTGGACACTAAAATCTATGAAGATTATCGAAAAAAATAATTCACCCCCTCTTATGTGTATTTGTATTATTAAAACTTAACAATTGATATAAAATCTGATATTTTGGGTAAAATCTATAGAAATATATAAATAATAAGTTAGATACAAACCTAATGTCAATGGTTGATATAAAATAATGTATGTAAATGATTCTTGAACTATAATTTAATGGTGAAAAATATGGATGGTGAAAATAAAAAATGATAACCTACCTAAAGAATACAAAATTCTAAATCTTATTCAAAGATCATAACTCCACATGTGATTATTGAGAAAATTGAAGCATGATATGTTGGAATAGAAGTTGAATATGATATAAAATCAAAGTTAATGAAAGATATCATACAAGGAATTTGTCTTAAAAAACACAATCATGTATTATAGTGACTCAATTCAAATGAATTGTGGTAGATAATAGATATGACATATGACGGAACAAATAACAATAGACAGATGAGGTATTCTACTATATAATTTATGTTTAAAACATTTATAATTATTGATGTGAAATAATTACTCAAATGAATGGATGATTAATAGAAACTGAAAAAAATATTATTTTCTTTGTTTATCCAATTTCACAATCAGATCAATTAATTAATGTACTTAGAGTACTCCCATTTACATGGAATGGATTATCTGTAGATATTCAACAATAATCTCCTTCTGAGAATTCAAATACGAAGGACCTAATTGAAACATTGATTATGTATGAATTATAAATTAATGATGAAGTTGAATATCACAAGATAGTGAAAATGGAAAATATTTCTCTCAAAGTAACATCTCGGAAGCATGACATAAAATCAAAACAAGACATCAAAACAGAAAAAAAATTCAATGTTTTCATACTTAGAAATGGAACTGTATCAACTAGCTAGAAAGTTTAGAAAACTATATAAGAATAAAAGAGGCTACAGAAAATACTTTAAGAAGGATGAAAGGGTACCAAGATATGTAATATGTTTTGAATGCAAAAATAAGGGTCACATCAGAATTGATTTCCCTTATTTGAAAGAAGAATGAAAAAAAAACTAAATATGAAAATAATTGTGATTATGAACATTAAAGAAAAATATCCATGAAATCTACATGGATTTTATATGAAGGCTCGAAAAGTTCTTAAAAATATGATCCATTGAAAGAACTAGAGAATCTGAAATCTAATATGTGCTTTATGGTAATGAAAGTAAAAGAGGCTCAAACCAATTACTCTTTTTATTATAACTCTGATAGTTTCTGAAATAATAATTATGTTCCCTAGTATTAAATTCCATAATAGAAATATGATTACTTAATAATTATACATAAATAATTAAAAAATATTCATAGTGTATTTTAGGTGAAAGAAAAACAATGATAAAAACAAAATCAGTAACTTAATGGAAAGTTGAATTCATCAACATCAAACTTTATTGTTCATGTAAATAAAATAAATTAATTATAAGATGAAGTATAATCTTATAAAAGTGTCGCTGGAATTTTAATAAAATGAGAGAAAAATATGAAGAAGATTCTTGGAATGAATTTTATTAAAAGATAAATGTTTGGGATATAAATCATGGGTGAAAAATCAAAATTATAAAAAAAATTATTTTATTCCCAATTCAAAAAATATTACCTGCTATTAGTGTGGATTAAAAGTTCATTACACTAACAATGTTTATTTAAGAAATCAAAAAATAAATGGTATTAAAAAGAATTTTATTTCAAAAAATATGACTAATGAAAGTAATATGAATTATTGAAAAATAAGTTAGATCTTGATTCTCATATCATTGCTCGCTCACATAGTTGGACTCGACAAAATATGGTTACCCAAACAAATATGTGTTTAAATGATTTTACGTGTCAAAGACCACATGATAAAATTGACATATGGTGTATGGGTAATGGATTCTCTAGAAACATGAGTGGAGAGTCTATAAATTTCCAAACACTAACACAAATGGATGGGGGTCTTGTCCCTTTTGGTGTTAATGGAAAAGAAAAGATTATTTGAGTTGGAACTGTTGGAGATCAATCAACAATTTGAATCAGTAAAGTATTGTTTGTACAAGGGTTTAAGAATAACCTGATAATAATTTATCAACATTGTGATTATGGATTTTATGTTGATTTCTCTAATAATTCTTTCTCAATTTTCAAAGATAAATTTCTTAAATTTAGAGAATTTGGAACTAAAAATGTTTATACTTTGGATCTAAATTTCTTATGTAAAAAGAAAGTGAATTTTTAAACTACTAATTAAAATGAGTCATGGATATTTAATAGAATAATTTAACATTAAAATATATATTCTTTACATAAATTATCTATAAAACAATTAATTTTCAATTTTCATAGTCTTAAATTTGACTATGATAGATTCAGTGATGCATTCCAAATCAGAAAACAACAGAAATCGACTTTGAAATCTATTTTCAAAATTTATACATATAAAACATTATAACATATCCACATGTGTAACACCCCAACCATCCACAATATTCTTCTCTTTGAATAATACAGTAGCGTGTGTTGTACACAAATTCATGTTCTAACACACACCACAACCAATCAAACTAGCCGTTATGAATAGTAATACCCACTTTCTAAAATTTTGTAAATTTTGACTTTCAAAATAGACTTCATTTTTGGATTCAGAATATCGAAATTAGATTAGGGTGATGTTTTGGTATTTTTTTGAAAACATTCAATTTTTGATGAATAGTGAAAAAACACTGAGTTATAGTTTAAAACCGAATTTTTATTTATATAATTATTTATTATATTTACAATTAATTAAGGTCAAAATAGATACATAATACCTATATAATTTCTATGTAATTCATTAGAGTTAGTTGAGAATAATTTTATATATATAAAAATTTTATGGAACTTTTCACCGTCTTTTACCCACTTCCATGAAAATTTGAAAATTCACATAAAACTTAATTTTCCTGCTTTTGTAAGTGGAATTTCAAAACTCTGAGAGACACGGTTAATATTAAGGAGAAAAATGTGGTTCAATAAGATAAAAATAATTTTTGGTGAATAGTAACTTTTTACTTTTATTTTTCATGGTTAAAAGTAAATAGGGTAATTAAGGTTATGAATGATATAAATATTATCCTAACACATGTCATAATTCTATTTGAAAAGTGTATCTCAACCAAAAACAACCTTAGGAATAAAATATTATCATTTAGGTCCACTAGGATTAGATTAGGACATTAATTATTATTCAATTCAAAGAAGAGTTAAAAGTGTTAAAATCAATTTTTATTAACTAAATAAATTTTAGTATAGGGTTATACATTATATAAATTCGATTATAAATATTAATTATAAATCTAAAAATATTTCATACATAATTGTGATTTATCTATAATTTTTAGACATTAAATAATTTAATTTATTTATGAAACAATGGTGATGCAGTAATTACATAATTAATGAAATATTAAAATAATTGTTATTATAAATATCAAAATAAATGTAATTTGATACTTTTTATGAATTACACTAATTTTATCGGTTAATATGATATATTATGATTGTCTATATAAATTGTTTTCGAATTAATAATGCTGTTATAAAATTATCAAAAACAAAATACCCAATAGTGTCAAAATTGACATAAAAGAGTTTTTTAAAAAAATATTAAATTATTAATTGATATTCTATTCCTAAAAATCTATGGTTTGGCCAAAGGACTTATATAATTATTTCTTTATCATTAATGGACCACTTGGGGGTCTCATGGAGGTATATAGTAAGTTTATTAACTATATAATATAAAAATACAAAGAGACATGGTAAATGTCAAACTATTTAACTAAGAGTTAAATATAAATGATAAGGTTAATATAGTGACCCAAACCTGTCTAAAATAAATTGTATGGGTGGTTATCGACCTATTCCCACCTTAAAATTTAAATAATCCACTTTGGATCCACTAGAAACTGAATATGAAATTGATATAAAATAATATTTCTAGCTTTTCCTAAGGTTCCCCTCACCCCTCTTATAAAAGGGCACCCCCTTATCTCAAATTAATACCTTCAAAGCCTTTTTTCTAGGCCAGAACCTACCAAAATATTCTCTCAAATTCCCTCACTTCAACCTAGATGCCTTACTTTGATCAGAAAGCCAACCTACAGAGCCCTTTGTATCAAATCAAAAGGAAGAACCCGAAGAAGAGGTAATGTTTTCACCACCCTCATTCAAGTTCCTTTTTTCTTCAACTTCTTCTTTATTTGTTATTTCCATTCTAAAATATTAAATCCAGTATCTTATATATCCTGTGATGTTATTATAAATATGGTACAACCACATTCTGTATTCTATGTATCCTTTGATTGACATGTCACCATACGTGCGTACGTACTGCCTTCCTTCTCCACGTCGTGGTGTAATTGTTATTAAATACATTATTATTTGGATGGGTATAATAATGATGTGTAATTCATGTAGATAATAAATATAACATGATAATTATTATGTATATATGATGTACCATCAACTTATATATTATTTTAATATCAAAATAATGATATTGTCGCTCATGCGTACGTACGAATTACAGTCTCCACGAACACGTTGAGATTCATTCCATATCGTATCCATGAAAGTATAATTATCATTTGAGGATTAAAATTAATGTTTAAGGACTTGATATAATTTGGTATAGGAATAAGTTACAACCTATCCATAAAAAAAATGATTTATGTAACAAAACATATAAAAGAAAATGAGTAAGTTAACACCCGAAACGACGATAATACTAAGATATTATTAACAAAATAATGTTAAAAGATAATATATGATATCATATTAATGTATATGATTCTTGAATAATTTAATAACAATTATTTACCCATTATAAAATATTTTAATCTACCCTCAACCACGAAAAAGTACAAGTTAAGGGTTTATTTCACAATCTCTTCATTATCCGAAGTTGTTTATACGTAATTATCTACTGGGACCTCTTTATCATCCATATCCATGTTTCCTAAAAATGTATTTCAAATAATTCTTAATATTTTAAATACCATGGGTTAAAGTCATTTATACTCTTGTTGAGTTTTTTTAAGATGTTTATAAAGGAATCTTTTTGTCATTTTCCAAACAAGGGCCTTTTTAACCTTTTTGACAGAATTAAGGTAAGAATGTCTTTTTTAACTTATACGGTGGGTGCTACTATTTTCTGCCATTATAAATTCTTATAATCTCCCCTTAAAAGCTTATAAAGAAATTTTTAATGTAAATGTTTTATTTTATAATTATGTGACTTTTAAATGATTTAAAAAAAGAGATATTTCTCTCAAATAGTTTTGATTTTATCTATGTCAACATCCTTTGATGGATTTTATGTTTATTTGAAGTTGATTTGTTATGGTACAAAACAACCAAATTATATTGAAGGTTTTGTGATATGTTTGACTATGGATGTGTCATATTTATACCATTCGTGGTTTATGGATAAAGTATTGACATTTCGTATGCTAGTTTTAATATGAATGTTTATGTTATGTTTAAACCTGTTCATATGAGAGATGCATTGGAATTAAGAAGTAACGGGAGGAGCCCGCTATAGCTCCTCGATGCATTTGTAGGTATCATTAGACAAACTAGTGTCTTGGCACAAGGCCTTGACAAAATCTTATATGTAGTATTGGCATAAGGCCTTGACTATGTGGTTATGATAGTCTAGAATTATACATTGCATCATTATGAAAGTGGTTATTGGTATTGCATGTGATTATTCGACAAATAGAATATCCATGTGAATAAGAAAATGGAATTATTTGATTTTATTTTTTCCATATTATGCTGAAGTTTATGTTTAAATGGCTTTTGTTTTAGTTATACATTGCCTTAAATGTTTGTGATTATTTATAAAAGTTTATGCTATATTGTTATCCTTACTGGGCATTTGAGCTCACCCCTTTCTATGTTTTATTCTTCCCAGGATGTGAAGAAGTATTTTATGAATGACCTGCGGGGATAGTATAAGGGGATATGAGTGTGGAGACAAGATGTTGTTGTAGTTTTCACTTTATGATGTAATGTAACCTTTATGAATGTATCTAGTGACTCCAAGGCTTCTAAAGTAATTGGTCTTTCAAGACTTGATCTTTTGTGATCATGCCAATGTTATGTAATAATGCTTTGACTCTGGATAACTGGGTTCGGGGCGTTACAGTTTGTATCAGCGGATGTTTAGTACAAACCTTGGGAGCTAGATTTAGATAAAATCTGAATAGATCACATAAACCTATGATAGACTTTGAGGATTAGTATAGAGGAACTTACTAGATATTTTTTATTGTATATATTCTGTGACTTTTCCGAGAAATACATCCATGTTTGGATACGATCAGGTAGAGGCGGCAATTGTATAGATGTACCTTGGGGTAGAACCCGAAAACACCGCTTTGAGCTAGACTCGAATGAGAACTGCTGCATGAAAACGGGCCTTGCTGCACTCTTGGTTATGACACTCCTGGGGGATACGATTAGGATAATTATCATTTTCTTTACAAACCATTATGAAGGGTTTATGAGTATATACTTCCTCAAAGAAAACATTTTTATGGTTATGGATTATATCCATAAACTGTTCAATTTATGTTAAGTGTTTTACAAGTTTATATTTATGTATTGCGATTCATAAAGTAATCTAGTGTATGACATTGTTTAAAAATGGCGCCTAGTGGAAGAAATGGAAATCTTATCAATGTAGGCACTCTATGTAGGGATTTCACTCCTGTTCAGGATAATTATTGTGGAGCTGGTGATGCAACTGGTGCTGATCAACTAATCACCATACTAGGACAACTCACTCAGGTTATGAATAATAACCTTACCCGTATGGAGCACCCTCATCCGCAGCGTCACAAATCAATGTTAGATCACTTCATGAGGCAAAAACCACCGACATTTAGTGGGAGTAAAAATCCCTTAGTAGCTGAGAAATGGATAAATTCCTTAGAGAAAATATTCCATGCCTTGGGGAGTAGTGAAAGGGAAAAAGTTATAATGGTAGTTTACCACCTCACTTGAATGCTGATCAATGGTGGTCATTGATTAACAACAATAAGTGAGATGATGAAGTATTAAATATTGTGCGGAGGGAGTTCAAAGAGATTTTCTTAGAAAAATACTTTCCTCGTGACCATCGAGAAGATATGGAAAGGAAATTTCTGAGTCTGAGACAAAAGGAGGATGAGAATATAGAAAATTATGAGTCTAACTTTACAAGGATAGTAAGGTATGATGGAGATTATATACCTAACCCAAGAAGTAAGATTTATCACTTCTTTGATGGGTTAAAACCATTTCTTCATCGAGAATTAATCATACAATCCTTCTCGCCGTAAGAAGTTACTGTCTCATGTGTTATCAAGACAGAAAAATAATTCTCTAAGTCTTATGACTTTAATTTAAAGCAAGAGAAGAAGAGATATTCTTATCAATCTGGAAATGGAAATAAGGGGAAGAATGGAAAAGTTGAATATCCATCCAACAGTCAATGTGGGAAGAAACACCCCGGTACTTGCTTAAAAGGAATGAGAGTCTGTTACAAGTGTGGTAAAAAATGCCACCAAGCTCATGATTGCAAGGGGAAGAAGGAAGCTACCGATTTCCAATTCTACAATTGCAGGGAGATGGGACATTATGAAAATAAATATCCTAAGTGTCTGGGAAACACACTTTAGAAAAGGCCAAGGGATCAAGGCCAGGCTTATGCTATCACTACTACCGAGGTATAAGCTCCGAAAGACGTGGTGGAAGGTAATTTAATAGTTTTCTCAAGTATTGAATATGAATTATTTGATTCTGGATCATCACATTGTTTTATATATTCCCATTTTTCTAAGAAAATTAGATATTTCTAATTTTATTTAACAAGGGAGTTGTTAGTTAAAACTCCTAAGGGAATTATCTTTGCTACAGAGTTCTGCGGATCCGTCCCCATTAGGGCATATAAATGTTATTTTTCTACTAATATCATCATCATACCCATAATTGAATTTGATATAATCCTTGGTATGTATTGGCTTTTGGACTATGATGTGAAGATTTATTGTAATAAGGATGAGGTTATAATTTTTGACGATGATGATAAAGAACACCATATCTTTAGAGTAGAATCATCACCACCTGATTCTTATCTAGATCCACCCCCAATAGCTCAACTAAATTCAATTATCAGGGAGGAAGAGAATGAAATAACTATGGGTGAGGAATAGAATGTCCAAATAAAGGATGTACCTATTGTGAGAGAATATATTGATGTGTTTCTGGAAGATTTACCCGGACATCCTCCAGAATGAGAAATTGAGTTTTCCATTGATTTAATTTCTGGTTCAAGGCCTATATTGAAGACCCCTTATAGAATGGCCATTATGGAATAAGTTTAACTAAAGAAAAACTAGAGGAATTGAGTAATAAGAGATTTATTTTCTCTGGTGTTTCTCCATGGGGAGCGCCTATCCTTTTTGTTAAGAAGAAAGATGGATCTATGGGGTTACGTATCGACTATAGGGAAATCAATGCTATAACATTAAAGAACATGTATCCCCTACACCACATTGATGATTTATTTGACCAAATGCATGGAGCTCAATACTTTTCAATGATTTACCTTCGATCTGGATACCATCAGTTGTGTGTGAAGAAGGAAGACATTCCGAAGACAAAATTTCGAACCAGGTATGGGCATTATGAGTTTATAGTAATGCCTTTTGGATTGACTAATGCACACTCTGTATTCATGGATCTAATGAATAGAGTTTTCAAGGAATATCTCGATCATTTTGTGGTGGTATTTATTTATGATATCTTGGTATATTCTAAAAACTACAAAGATCATGAAAATCACTTGCGCATTATCTTGAAGACTCTAAAAAACGTGAATTATATGGGAAGTTTATCAATTATGAATTCTGGCGTCAAGAGATTTCTTTTCTTGGATATATTTTCACCAAAGATAAAATCTCTATTGATCCTTCTAAGACCAAGGAAGTCCAAGAATGGCCAGCACCAATGAGTATAACTAAGGTACACATTTTTATTGGCTTAGTAGGTTATTATCCGAATTTTTTCCAGAACATTGCACGATTGGATAACCCATTAACGAAGCTCACACGTAAAGGGGTTAAATTTGTTTGGACAAAAGATTGTGATGAATGTTTTGAAGAACTGAAAAGAATATTAGTCAATTAACTTATATTGACTCTACCATCAGGGAATGATGGGTTCGTTATTTATAGTGATGCTTCAAATAAAAGACTTGGTTGTGTCCTTATGCATAATGATAGGGTTATTGCCTAGGCATCATGACAACTAAAAATTCATGAGCAGAACTATCATACTCATGATCTTGAGTTAGCAGCTGTAATCTTTTCTTTGAAGATTTCGGGACACTAACTCTATGGTGAGAAATGTGATATTTATACTGATCACAAGAGTTTGAAGTATATTTTCTCACAGAAAGAACTCAACATGAGGCAAAGGATATGTCTTGAACTACTCAAGGATTATGATTGCACGATACACTACCACCTGGGGAAAGAAAATAAGGTGGAATATGCTTTGAGTAAAAAATATCATGGAGTTTTGAACAAGACGAGAGTTGAGAGGGATCCTATTTTCAGGGATCTTGTAAAGTTGGATGTGGGAATAACCATGGAAGGTGAAACATCGATACTTTTTCGAATGTTTTCCAAACCACCATTAATAGAAAGGTTAAAGAGTTCTCAGATAGACGATGAAGTATTTCTAAAGAAGATTAAAGCTGTGAATGATGGGAGATTGAATGACTTTGTGTATGAAGATGGAATTTTGAAAATTGGGAAGAGACTTTGTGTTCCTGACATAACTAATATAAAAAGAGAATTGTTGGACGATTCTCATAGTTCCATTTTCTCTACACACCTTGGGAGCACCAAAATGTATAGGGATTTGAAGGACCATTTTTGGTGGGACAACATGTAGAGGGAGATTTCTGATTTGTTGTTAAGATGTATGGTTTGTCAACAAGTGAAAGTTGGATGGAAACATCCCGGAGGAGTCATGAAAACTCTTCCCATACCTGAGTACAAATGGGATAATATGACGATGGACATTTTCATGGGACTACCAAAGACTCATAGAAGGAATAATGCAATATGGGTCATTATTGATAATCTTAACAAGTCAGCACATTTTCTTGCTATAAGAGAAGATCTACCACTTGAACGTCTAGAAAGACCATATATTAATGAAGTTGTGAGGATTCATGGAGTACCCCTATCGATTGTTTCAGATCATGATCCCTGTTTTACTTCAAGATTCTGGAAGAGTCTTCAGAAGGCCTTGGATACTGAACTTCATTTGAGCACTGCCTACCACCCTCAAATAGATGGGTAATAAAAACGGACTATTCAAACCTTAGAAGACATGCTGAGATAATTCTCACTTGACTTTCAGGGTATGTGTGATCAATATTTACCTCTGGTGGAATTTTACTATTGTAATAGCTTCCATTCGAGTATTCAGATGGCACCATATGAAGCGTTATACAGAAATAGATGTTGTACACAAACCAGTTGGGATGACGTTGGTGAAAGAAAACTTGTATGCCCAGAACTGGTGGAGGAAATGATGGAAAAGGTAAAGACAATCCAAATCCACATCAAATTAGCTCCAAGTAGGCAGAAGAGCTATGCCGATAACCAAAGGAAGGATTTGGAATTTCATATAGGAGATAATGCTTTCTTGAAGGTTTCTCTATGGAAGGGAGTTATACGTTTCGGTAAGAAGGGTAAATTGAGTCCCAGGTACATCATACCTTTCAAAATTCTAGAACAAATTGGGGATGTAGCTTACTGTTTGGCAAGGACGCCAAGTCTCTCAAAGTTCACGATGTGTTCCACATATCACTGTTGAGAAAATACATGCCTGACCCAATGCATGTACTCACTTATGAGTAATTATAACTAGAACCCGATCTATCTTATTGCGAAGAGCACATCAGGATTCTTGATAAAAGGGAACAAGTGCTGAGAAACCGGACAACTCGTCTGGTAAAAGTTATATGGAGAAACCATAAGATGGAAGAGGAAATGTGGGAACCTGAGGAACTTATGATGAAGAACCACCATGGACTTTTCATTAAGGAGTATTCTAGAAATTTCGAGAATGAAATTATTTGAAGGAGGGGAGAATGTAGCACCACAAGCTTCCACGGTACGCTTCTCTTTGAATAATACAGTAGCGTGTGTTGTACGCAACTCTGAGTTCTAACACACACCAGAACCAATCAATCTAGTCATTATGAATAGTAATACCCACTTCTTGAAATATTATAAATTTTATCATTCAAAATAGACTTTATTTTTGGATTCGGAATATCAAAATTATCTTAGGGTGATTTTTTTGGTATTTTTCTGAAAACATGCAATTTTTTGATGAATAGTGAAAAAACACTGAGTTATATTTTAAAACTGAATTTTAATATTAATAATTAATTATTTTATTTACATTTAATTAATGTAAAAATAGATACATAATACCTATATAAGTTCAATTTAATTCATTGGAGTCAGTTTAGAATAATTTTAGATAAATAAATAGTTTATGGAACTTTTCACCGTCTTTTACCCACCTCCTAGATAAATTTGGAAATTGAAATAAAATTTAATTTTACCAGTTCTGTGAGTGGAATTTAGAAAATCCAAGAGACATGGTTAATATCAAGGAGTAAAATGTGGTTCATTAAGATAAAAATAATATTTGGTGTATAGTAACTTTTTACTTTTATTTACCACGGTTAAAAGTAAATAGGGTAATTAAGGGTAAAAATGATATTAATATTACCCTAACACATGTAATAATTTTATTATAAAAGTGTATTTCGACCAAAAAAACCTTAAAAAATAAAATATTATCATTTAGGTCCACTTGGATTAGATTAGGAAATATACTATTATTTAATTCAAAGAAGAGTTAAAAGAGTTAAAATCAAATTCTATTAACTAAAACATTTTTAATATAGGGTTTTACATACGATAAATTTGATTATAAATATTCATTATAAATATAAAAATATTTCCTACATAATGGTATTTTAATTATAATTTTTAGACCTTATATAATTTAATTTATTTATGACACAATGGTGATATAGTAATTACCTAATTATGGATATATTAAAATAATTGATATTATAAATATCAAAATAAAGGTAATTTGAGACTTTTTATGAATTATACTAATTTTATAGGTTAATATGACATATTATTATTGATTATATAAATCTTTTTCTAAGTAATATTGCTGTTATAAAATTATCAAAAACAAAATACCCAATAGTGTCAAAATTGACATAATTAAAACAAATATTTTATTATTAATTGATATTATATTCCTAAAAATCTATGGATAGGCCAAAGGACTTATATAATTATAGGTGTTTCATTAATATACCACTTGGGGATCTCTTGGAGGTATACAGTATAATTATTAACTATATAATATAAAAATACAAAGAGATATTGTAACTGTCAAACTTTTTAACTAAGAGTTAAATATAAATGATAAGGTTAATATAGTGACCAAAACCTATATAGAATCTATTGGTTGGGTGGTTTTCGAACCATACCCACATTAAACTTTAAATAATCCACATTGGAGCCATTAGAAACCGAATATGAATTTATTATAAAATAATATTTCTAGCTTTTCCAAAGGTGCCCCTCACCCCTCTTATAAAAGGGCACTCCCTCTTCTCTCAAATTCATACCTTCAAAGCCTTTTGGATCGTCGAAACCATGCCCAAATATTTTATCAACTTACCTAACTTCAAATTAGAGGACTTATTTCGATCAAAAATCCAACCTAAGGAGCAATTTTGATCAAATCAAAAGGAAGAACCCAAAGAAGAGGTATTGTTTTCACCACCATCTTTCAAATTCCATTCTTCTTCAACTTATTCTTTCTTTGTTATTTCCATTATAAAATAATAACTCTAGTATATTCTATATACTATGATGTTATTATAAATATGGTACAACCATATTCAGTATTCTATAAATCCATTGAATGACATGTCACCATACGTGCGTACGTACGACCTACCGTCTCCACGTCGTGGTGTAATTGTTATTCAATACATTATTATTTGTATGGATATAATAATGATGTGTAATTCATGTATACAAATAATATAACATGATAATTATTCTGTATATATTATATACAATCCAATTATATGTTATTTTAATATCAAAAGAATGATATTGTCGCTCATGCGTGCGTACGGATTACCGTCTCCACGAATGTCATGAGATTCATTCCCTGCCGTATCCATGCAAGTCTAATTATCATTTGATGATTAAAAATAATGGTTAAGGACTTGATATAATTCTGTATATGAATAATATAAAACCTATCCCTAACAAATATGAATTATGTACCAAAAAATATAAAATAAAACGAGTAAGTTAACACCCAATATGACGATAATACTAAGATATTAATAACAAAGCAATGTTAAAAGATCATATATGATATCATATTAATTTATATGTATCTTGTATAATGTAATAACAATTATTTCACCATTGTACACGAGTTTAACATATCCTCAACCAAGAAAATGTACAAGGTAAGGGTTTATTTCACAATCTCTTCATTATCTGAGGTTGCTTATACGTAATTATCTACTTGGACCACTTTATCATCCACATAAATGTTACATAAAAATGTATTTCAAATTATTCTTACTATTTTACCGACCATGAGTTAAATTCATTTATACCCTTTTTGACTTTTTATAAGAATTGGATAAAGGAATCTTTCTGTCGTTTTCCAAACAAGGCCCTTTTTAATCGTTTCGACAAAATTAAGGTAAGAATATCTTTTTTAAACTTATACGGCGGGTGCATCTATTTTCCGCCATTATAAAATCATTGAATCTTCCCTTACATTCTTATAAGTATATTTTAAAAGTAAAGGTTTTATTTTATAATTATGTGACTTTTAAATGATTTCAAAACAGAGATATTTCTCTTAAATAGTTTTGATTTTATCTATGTCAACATCCATTGATGGATTTTAAGTTTATTTGAAGTTGATTTATTATGATACAAAACATCCATATTGTATTGAAGGTTTTGTGATCTTTTTGAATATAGATGTGTCATTTTTATACCATTAGTGGTTTATGGATAAATTATTGGCATTTCGTATTCTAGTTTAAATACGAATGTTTATGGTAGGTTTAATCCTGTTCATATGAGGAATGCATTGGAATTAATAAGTGAAGGGTGGAGCCCTCTCTAGCTCCTCGATGCATCAGTAGTTCTAATGAGACAAACTAGTGTCTTGGCACAATTCCTTGACAAAATCTTATTTGTAGTCTTGGCACAAGGCCTTGACTATGTGGTTATGATAGTATGACATTATGCATTCCATCATTATGAAAGTGGGTATTGATATTGCATGTTATTATTCAGCTAGTATAATATCAATGTGAATAAGTAAATGGTATTATTTCATTTTATTTCTACCATATTATTCTTAAGTTCAAGATTAAAAGGCTTTTGTTTTAGTTATACATTGCCCTAAATGTTTACGCTTATTTATGAAAGTTTCCACTATATTGTTATCCTTACTGGGCATTTGAGATCACCCCTTTTTATATTTTATTTTTCCCAAGATGTGAAGAAGTATTTTATGAATGACCTGCAAGGATAGTATAATGGGATATGAGTGTGGAGACAAGATGTTGTTGTAGTTTTGACTTTAGGATGTAATGTACCCTTTATGAATGTATCTTGTGATTACAAGGCTATTAAACTGATCGTTCTTTCGAGACTTGATCTTTTGTGATCACACCAATGTTATGTAATAATGAAATGACTCTGGGTAATTGGGGTTGGGGTGTTACAACATGGATAGGTTTGGACCATCTAGGGTAACAAGTTTGTCTTGAAAATTATTTTTTAATTTTTTACTTAGTGAATTTTCAAGATTTACTTGGGTTTATTTTAAAAAAAAGTGAGGTATTAAGAATTTTTGAAAGATTTTTCAAAACTATTCAAATGGAAAACGATTTTCAAATAATTTTATTGAGAAGTGATCATGGTGGAGATATTTAGATTCAATAATTTAATTTTTTTGCTCAAATGTAGGTATTAAACACACATTTCTACCCAAAGAACACCTAAAAATGGACTTGCTGAAAGAAGAAACATAAATAATCAAGAAATGACAACGACTATCATAAATGAATATAATATTTATATCAATTTAGTGTTATAAGATGTTAGTACATATTTATATATAATTAATAGAGTTTTAATAAGACCAATTATTAAAAATACACCCTATGAACTATATAATAACATAAAAAATAAATTAAAGTACTTTAATGTTTTTGGATGAAGAAAAATTTCTTGGATATTATTCTACTTATAAAACCTATAATGTTTTTAATAAAAATTCACATATTTTTGGAGAATTAGTTCATGTGATTTTTGATGAAACTAACCCTTTGAATGAAGACAAATATCAAAAATATGATAAAGATGACTTTTTTGACAAAATGATACTTGAAAATCCTAAGGATAATTTTTAAAATGATAAAAATGAAACTCAGTCTAGTCCAGAAGTACATGAAACTGAAGAACCTGAAAGTGTCTTACTTGGATAGTAAATAATATTAAAATACCATCCTTTAGAAACTGTAATAGGAAACCTAGACACATGTTTTAGGATGAGAATAAATGTAGGAAACCTAGCGGAATTATATGCCTTTCTATATTAGTTATGACCCAAGCCTATTGAAGAATATTTAGAATATGAAAGTTGGTTGTTATCCATTCAAGACAAAATGAACCTATTCAGAAGAAATAAATTTTGGGAATTAGTAGAAAGACCATCAGATTATCAAGTGGTAGGAACTAAATGTATCTTTATAAATAAATAGTATATTTAAGGGATCATAACAAGAAATAAAGATATATTAGAAGAAAAATTATATAATAACAATGAAGTAATAGATTACATTGGAAAATTTATGACTGTTGAAATAATAGAATCCATTATAATTCTTTTAGATTATTAAACTCATATGAATTTTAAATTATATCATATAGATATTAAATCTTCCTTCTTAAATGGATATTTAAAAGAAGAAGTTTACATTTAACATCCCACTAGTTTTGAAAAACCTCATAAACCAATTTGTTTTAAAACATCCTAAATATCATTATGGTATTAAACAAGAATCTAGATCCTAGAATGAAATATTTAGTTCATTTTTGAAGAAAAGTAGATTTTTTAGTGGATTAGTTGATCATACTGATTTTAAGATAACTATTTTTTTGAATATTTTATTTTTAAAAATTTATGTAGATGATGTTATTTTCGGTTCAATAAATAAAAACCATTTTAATAATTTCTCAAATATAATGCAATATGAATTTGAAATTAGTATGATGGGATAAATTAATTCATTTTTAGTATTTCACATTTATGTAAAATATTAATGAAATTTATTAAATCAAAGTTAATATATTATTGAATTACTAAAATTGTTTGTTCTAGAAAATAGTTACACTTATATGAATCCTATGTGTACCAATATAAACTTGATTTGTATGATTCTCAAAAGCTAGTTGAAGTTAAACTATATAGAGGTATGAGTGGTATTTTATTATATATGACTTCTAGAACACACAAAATATTGTTTTATGTATGTTTTTGAGCTATATATTAGTCAAATAAACAAGTCCCACATTATAGTTGCCAAAATAATATTTAGATATTTAAAAGGAACTATTTTTCAATCTCTCCTTCTTCCAAAAACTTGTGATTTTAAATTAATTTCATATTTGGATTTATATTTTAGATGGTGTAGACTAGATAAAGAAATTACATGGGAACTAGTCACTTTTTCGAGAAAATACTTAGTTTCATTGTCAATTATGAAACCACATTCAGTTGCTCTATCAAAAGCTATGGCAGAGTGTGTATTTGATGGTGGTTTCTGTGCAGAAGTGTTGTTGATGAAACACACTATATCATATTTTAAAATAAATTTTAACAATATACCAATTTTTATGATAATACTAATGTAATTTATATGTGAAAAAATTCTACAAGCCACTCTAGTACTAAGAATATTTATATATTGCATCATTTCTTGTGAGATTGTGTTGTTAAAAAGGATATATATTTACTTTTTATAAATACAGAATATAAATTATATAATATATTTAATAACTATAACCCACATAAAATTTGATTTTATTAAGGGGGTTGGGGATACTTAATTTTAAATTAATTTTTATAAATTTATTTAGATTTATTTTTTTAATATATCTTTTATTAATTTTTTATTAATTTATAAAAATATTTTATATTTAGTTAAATGTTTGTTTTGAATTTATAAATCATGCCATTTCAAAACTAATTTTTCATGAATACCATATGTATTTAACATGAGAAACGAGACCGCATCACCAATTTGTCAATAATGTTTTCATCTCTATTTACTATTCAATTTCAAAATATTTCTATTCTAGAGTCCTCATCTTTCTTCCAAACCCTAGGATCTGATACCTCCAACATTCATATTCTAAACAATGATGATGTTTAAGTGAATAGATGGAGGATAACCATGTGATCTGAAGCATGACCATGTCCCCTTAATGAATATTCATCAAGGAAAGGTTATTTATTTTGGATGAATGTATCAGATGAACCATATTCTCAAGAAAATCATTCATTTCAAGGTTTGGAATTTATTTTTAATGAATATAATACATATTTCCTTTATGATATAGAAGTTAAGCATGTTTATATAAATGTTCAATTTAATATTAGTGATAAATAAGATATATAGTCTTCATGAGTAGATGATAAAGAGTTTTCGATATCCTTAAGAGAAGTTACTCATATTTTAAAATTACCTCTTGAAGGATTTTTCCATTTCATCATTTATCAATTGGAAATGAAGATCTAAAATCATAATATATCAAGTCTTTTCTTTTCGGTTCTACCAATATTAAGATAATGTTTGTAAAAAAGCTTGAGGTTGACTAGAATGTTTCAGTAAAGTATATTCAGACTGCTACCATTCCAAGGACTGCTGAGTTGGAAAATATTTTGTACCTATATATGTATATCTTTTTTTATCAATGATATTAAGTTGAAATTTCCAAGATATATGCTGATATATTTGAGTCACTACTTGCATGAAGAAGATATAATATAATTTTATTCCTATGTATGGATCATTTATCATCTTATTAACATAAAGAATAATAATCGACAAATTGATTATTGGGCTGGATGTCATCAAAAAATATTCTAATATCTGTACCTTATAAAAATTAGGTTTCATTTAGAGTATAATTAATGGTGAACTATTGTCAGTGACTACAACTGATCATTAAAAACTAGGTCCTATTTCTCAATGGGAGCAAGAAACTATCAAGTATATAGGATCAGTTCATTTAATAAAATAAAAAAATTGGATAATCTAGAATAGAATGTGTTTCTCAGCCTACAAAAATAAATCTCTTTTATGATACTTAAAATATTGATGAGGAAATGTATAAAGAAGTAGCCAATGAGGAACTTGTTACAAGGCCTAGGATCAGAGAAGAGCCTCATCAGGAGGATCCAATGGGTGAAACGCCCAGACCTAGTGATAAGATTCCATCATTACATTTAGGAGAAAAATATATTTTTGACATCAAATCAGTTGAATGTAAAGGTAAAAAATAAGTTTCCCACCAATTATATGAACAAAGAAAAAATCATTAAAGGAGAGAATGTTCAGAAATCAGTAACTGAAACTACTAATATTTTTAAGCATAAGACTGTCTCTTCTATTAGTCATTTTAGGGATGGTATTATTTTTGTATCTAGTGAAAGGAAAAAAATACTTGATGATGTTTTTTATGAAGTTAAATGGATTCAATTAATTCTTTATCTATTTTTGAAGTATGTACTGAGTCAAAGAATCCAAATTAATGGACATATTATTCCCTAAGAAATCATAAAGAAGACTTGGTTATCAAATTCTAAAACGTAAAGGACGAGAACTCCAATCTTCGAAAAGAACAAGAATATAGATGAAAATATTGAGAAGATTTAAGACATTCATCAACTATATTGTTGGAATTAGATTCTATTCAGAGTCATCATTAATAAATTAGAAACAATTCTATTTCAAAATGAGATTTTGACGCATTATAGAGAGAAATTCTAGATAAGTTTGGAAATTTAAAAATAGAATCTATTTCCCAAATAGAATTTTCAGATTTAAAATGGAATTTGGGAATTCAGTTTGAATAAACAAAATGAAGTACTATTCAATCAAGAGCCTTGAAATTTGGACCACCATCATCACCAGACATGATCATAAGATTTCAAGAAATCTTTTTTATAATGGATAACTGGAATGATATGCTTCAATCACTCCGATGTAATAGTGAACCTCTGCATGTGATATTGGATAATAAAAATGAACATATCATGAAATACAATTTAAGTGAACATGACTTTAAATTAATTCCCAATAAGTTTAGTGACAATATTTCTCAGTTTTTGTAGACTGGGGAAAATATGTACGACTTTCTCAAATTAAATCTGATTGAAAATTTGAGTGTGAGCTTAGATTTTAGAAATTTTTTAATAAATATGGATGCAAATATTTTATAATGGTTACAAGGATAGATAATAGAGTTGAAAATAAAATTTAGGATGCTCGGGCGTCACCTAAACTAGAAACCTCTCAAGAAAGAAGACATCCACCATCTCCAGACCTATTGTTTAAACCATTTCCTGAAACCAAAATCTCTTGTGTATTTATAATTTTTTTTAATAAAAATTTCCTTGAATTTTGATATTCTCTGTAAAATTTATAAGTGATATTTCTTGTTCATATCCACTACAGGAAAACATGAATTTTTTATATATATTAGGATATAACATTACCTTATAGTGATGTTCTACATTAAACTTTCTTTAATCCTTTTCATATACATTCTTTTGGAATTCAAAACAAGGGAGAGTAAATTGGGTAAACACAACCTTTTCAAATTAAGAGTATCTATTTTAATTTGAAATAGTACAGTGAACTTGAAATAATAAAGTGGAAAATTAATTTTCAAAACATCAAGTATTTTTATTTAAAATTATTATTTCCTTTGTGTTTATAAAATTCTATATTTTATGTAAATTATTTTATGGGTTTTGTGATCATCAAAAAGGGAGATATTTTTTGGACTATATTATCTAGACAACACTCTAAATATATTATGGTGTTTTTCTCATGAATACCGTTTTTCTTTAACTAATGTTATTATGTTATGTGAACTCTAGGAAACTAATATTCATTTTAAAATAGAATTATTTTCATGTTATCAATCCACAAATAACATTCATCAAAAAACTCATAATTCATACTAGTGTTTTATAGAAACTCTATTCATACACAATATTGGTAAGAATTTCATAATGATGGAACCCTACATTCAGAAAAATTCATAAGGAAGGAACCCTACATCCAAAACAACATGTAAGGATAAACCCTACATTTAAGAGTAACACGTATCGATCATCAAACCTATGTAATAAAGGAACCTTACGTCTGTATTAAGGTAAGGTATTATTAATGAACCCTATGAAAGTATGGAACCCTACATTTGGTAAAAAATATTAATGGTACATTAACCCTACTTTTATGATCTATCCTACACTTGGTAATGTTTCATTTTATGAAGGAACCCTATGTTTTACTATTCAATGACAGAGATTTTAAATCGGTGATTTTATCTCATATTTCAGCAATGCTCTTGTCAAAATATTGATCTATTAAAAAATCATATATGAATGATTCAAAGGATCAGTAGGATTGGTTTAAAGGCTCGTATCCTATGGATTAATTAAATCTTTATTCTATGATATTTTATAACTATTTAGAATAATTAGTACTTGATTTTATGTGATATAGTAAGCAATATTTTTGAATCTTCTCAACAGAAAAAAAAATCTTTTTGTTCTACATATATGACCAGATCATTTTCTAGTAAAAATAAAAATATACGAGATATAGTGTGATATGTTTTTGATTTATAGACTTTTTACATTCTATGAATATATTTTTTAATATCTATTATAAATAATGATTGATATTTTTATTTTCTAAAAGAGGCTACACTTTGAAGATATTAATTTCAACCTTATACTACTGCTTCTCTGTTATTGGATAATTGAAGATCATTTAAAACCATGATCAATTAAAATATTTTCTTAAATTATGAAATTAATCTTTGAAAAATAAGATATTTATTCTTTATGTCACTGCAACAACTGTGATGTTCAACCCAAACTATCATCAAATCAAATTCTTTTGATTTATTGCATTTTAAAATGATCTTATTTAGTCATGGATTATGTGTCACCTTCTTTTATTAATATGGGAATTAATGGTTCCATATAAATGAACTAGAAGACTCTATATAGCCTTTTTGTAAATGTGTCAACTTCCTATACTCATTTGTAGATTTTATTGTCATGTGATAAGAGGATATTTCTAGTGAAATTCGACAAGCTTTCTAAGAGAGTGTTAGTGTAGTGAAATAATGGATATTTGTGAGCCGAACCACTATAAAAATTACTACGTTCTTATTTTCTATTTATTCGCTACTTGTATTTCGTACATAAGATAAAAATTCATATATAAATAAATCATAAAGATTGTCAAATGCATGAATTTGTAAATATTATCGAAAATAATCAATTCACCCCCTTTTGTATATATTGGACATTTTCTAAGCTAACAAATAATCCATTATTTATAAAATGAGTTGGGATTCTTTTGATGCTTCAAAATTCATGAATCAAATTCTGGGCCTTTATTTTGATCCACGCCACATGCACATCTCAGTAGTTCAGATTTCTCCATATCAGAATCAATTTTATATTCTCATTAAAACAATATCCTCCCTCAATCCTACAAACATGATCCCTACTTGTTCAATAATACTAAAAAAATGATTTTCTACATTGTGGAATAATGATTTTATTTTGAAACTTTGATTCACTTGTATGAGGGGGGGGGAAATGGTTCTTATGTTTCCATAATAGGTTATTTAAAAAATCCTTGGGCCTCGATATGGGCCTGGTAGTGCTGCTATGGTATGTGTTATGGGATATGATTGATATGTCCCCTAACTAAATAGGTTCTCCTCAGTGGATTCCTAAAATTTTCACAAAGTGATTTATCTTACATGAGAGTAATTTCTAGTATGGTCTAGATTATCTTAAAAAATTAACAATTATCTTAACAACAAAAAATATATTCATTTGGTAAATTATTTTTTATTTATAGAGGTAAAAGTTATTTTCTGAGCAGTAAATTTTCTCATACAACAACCGATGTAGTAGAATTAACTTGTACAGCTGTTTGACTCTACATTTTGGTAAATTAAATTAAATTACATCACATCAATTTTCATAAAAATTTTCCAATATAGATTAATTATGTTTTATTCTTTAAATATTCTCTAAATTGACTAATATAATTATTTTACAATATTTACAAACATTTCAAAATTTTACAATTTCAGGTTCAAAAAAATCAAAAGAATTTATAGAGTTTTTAATAAAAGGAATTCTGGTTCAAATTGATCCATGGGAGTAAAAATATAATTAAAAGAATTAAAAAATACATTAAATAATTGAATTCTAGTTTTACAAAATTAACTAAAAAGAATCAATTACGAATTTTAATTTATTTAAGGGTTTATTTTCATTAAAAAAAAATTGGGAAATTTTTGATATCATCACCACCACACATAAACTATTTGACTCCCATGAAACAAATTAAATTAAATTTATAAATAAAAATCAACAAAGTGATGATCCTTCTTAATTTAGAATTCACATTCTTGAGAAAAATAAAATCTTTGATTCCAAAATATTATAATTATCACGAATCATATGAAAATTTAATCCTCTATCCCATTTCAATTCAAGAAAGAGTTCCAAGTCTAGGGAAAAAACAAAATATATTTAAAAGGAATCCTTATTTTTAATAAGAATCATTTCTGTTTATCCCTCTCTCCTTATATTCTTAAACCAATGTTGAAATTTACACTTCGTTGATATAACAAAATAGAAATTTTTTATATGTTAATTCCCCCTTCTTAATTTGGGATAAATATTCCTCTCAGTTGAGTGAATTAATTTTTGACTACTAGGAACATTATTTTAAAAAAATTAATTTTTCCCAGCTATATATATGTAAATCACTGTATAAAGTATCTTATTGGATGTGAAAAAATGTCATTTACTCGCACAACTCATGCCTAATATCTCATAAGTTCATTATGGGTCCCCAATTTTCCCTTTTACTCCAGTTTCAATGGTTATATATCAAGTTTAATTTAGGTTGGATCCCTCAGTGTTATTTCTCACATTAAAAAAGTTACCGTATATTATATTAAAAAAATATTTCAAACTCGAGTTATAATTGTAATTACACAAAAAAAATCTCAGTCACACTATATTTCCTAGTTCTAAGAACAAATTATCCATGAATTCGGTGAAAAGTTCACCAAATGAATCATCAATTTCCCACAATTTTAGAACAGATCAATTAATTCCACATGAGCATGCTATATAAATGAGAATGTATAAAAATGAGATTCAATAAATGTTCCAAAAATCATAAATGGTCTACAATGATGAGATACAAAGAACATATATAAAAAAATACTGTTTTAGTAAAATTTTATTTCAGGATAAAAATACTTTAAATCATAATGCATAAAAAAAGTTGTTAGATCCGAATATTCATATCCTATATTCCCCACACAAAGTTTATAAGTATTTATATTCATTTAAGACATTAATTTTTAAAGGCAAATATTTTAAAAATTAAATGATCAAAATATTTTTAAAGGAAATATAAAACATAGGATTCATTATTCAATGGCAGTAAAGAGAAGTTTCCACTCTTCTATTAAAAATTTATAGAATCATTCATGGTAATTCTGTAATTTCCTCGATAGTTACCATGAATTTATTATTTAAATCTTATCCTTTGATTTAAACAACAACAAATGTTATTGGTCACTATATAAGGTCAACTCCATTTGGGATGAGTTAACATGACATGAGTTTCATCCTTGAGGAGAACAATAACAATTTATCTATAATTTTAAAGTATATTCTCTATATAAGCCTTTCATAGATAGATTTTTCATGATACAAAAAGTTATTTTCATATTTTCATATTCTCATCTCCTCATTCTCTATCATATGTAGCTTCCGTTACTATAAATATTTCCCAAAATCCATGTTAACCCAATTAACATATTAGTATTCTTTGTTCTAAAACTCATCTAGTAGGTGATAGTGTTTTCCATTGAAAATTATGAAAGGGTACATACTTAATAGGTCCATGTATGTAGTTTTTTAGGTCTACAAAGAATTTTCAATATTCTCAATCAAGTTATTATAATCGGGACACAATTTCTTCTCCAGAATCCTTTTTATCACTCTATTAGAAACCTCATCCATAGTATTAGTTATTGTGTTCTAGAAAGTGTTTTTTTGTGAACTCTATAACATTTTACTATGGATCCCATTCTCATGTTTCATAATTGTTAGTCACTTATTTTTTATTTATGAATATCAGACATATAAAAAGTTTTATTTTAGAAACTCAATATCAATTTTAGAATCATTAGTTCATATGGATTTTGTTTCAATCCACTATGAAAAATAATATACAAATAATAAGATATATGAAAATATAAATGAAAGAGTAATTAGTTCCATGGAATCCAATTCCCATAAATAAAATTTATTTAAGTATTTTAAAAATAAGTTCCAAAATAAACTAGCATATAAAACATTATAGGATATTCTTTGAGGTTCAAAATGGACCCCATATTGAATTATATGACAAAAAGTAAGAATGAAACTAACCCATTCTTAAAGGATACACCTCATAATTAAATGGTGGTTTTAGCTTAGCTGTGTGGGGAATCCAACTCCTTTGTCCTATAACCATATTCTAATAGACTTTCTTATCCTTAATCTCTATGTTAAAATATTGACGTCCAAACAACTATTCACATTCTGTAGCATTTTATTAACATTATTTATCGATTAACTAAGTGTAGAATGATTAGAGAAAGTAGTTTCTTTACTTCCAAAAAAATATGATAGAAATTTTTGTAAAGAGAAAAATATATAAATCTTTCTATATTGTTGTTTAATTTATTTGGGATTAATAGAAGGTATATGAAGCATATTCTATCACTTATGGGTGTCTTTAATTTTTTTGGGAAATTACTGATCATATAGATGTATCAGGTAGTATTTCAAAGGGATGGTCATAGTTTTGTGGGTAGATTATTAGGGGAATTGTAAAGATTTATTCTAAATTTTCAAATGATTCCCTACATGATTCATAAAAAATAAACTAAATTCCATTCTTGAGTAGGTTGTTAAGGGGAAAACCAATTTTTCTAAAGTCCCTAAATAATATTTAGTAAAATATAGCATGTACAAAAAATTTCTAAATGTATCTCATAGTGGTGGGTTAATAAAGTATATAAATAACTTCAACTTTGTCATTATAAACTTCAATATCATCTTTATAAATTATGTAGACCAAAAAATTCATTTTTCTACTACAATATAGAATTTATCAAAATTTTACACCACTTTTTTCACAATAAAAATATTTAAAATTAATAAGCACTCCTAGTTAACATCAAAGACATGTTCCATACTAAGTAATGTTATCAATAAATACTAAAAATTAACTCTCAATAATTTCTTACATGATACTTAACCAAAATAGTTGAAATGTACCTTGTGTGTTGAAAAGATTTAAAGTTATCTTATACTAGAAAAATACACCAAATGGACCTGTGGAAGTGGTGTATTGTTGGTTCTTCAAAGAAATTAGAAAATTAAAGAACCCCTAAAAAACATCATGTAAATAATAGTGAAAATTCGCTGATAAACACTCTAAAATTTTGTCTGTAAATGGAATGGGGAAGTGGTCATTTTGGGTCACATGGTTAATTATCCTATTTTCAATTCAAACTCTCCAACTATTAAAAATTTTTATGGGCATTAGATCATTATTCTCATTTTATATAATTATGTATTCAATTTTCTTTAGTATAATATGAATTATACACACCCACTGGATGTGTAAGATTTGATAAATTATTCCATCTACAAATAGTCACTATACTTCCTTCACTATCTATAGAACTTTCTAATTGGGTGTTATTTCAGGATGTCTCAATTATTTGAACTCATTTTTAGGAGAAATCCCTTACATGCATGAGTTTGAGATAAACCTTGGAATATCTTCTATTTTTCAAACTATTGTACTAGAATTTTGTTTCAAAATGAAAAACATTGATATGTTTTTTTGGTATTTTAAATTATTTGAAATTATGACTTGTATTTACTCTTTTTATATTAGATAAGAATATTTTAAATTTGATGGTAAAAAATTTAATTCCAGTTCAGGGGGTTTTCTAGTGATGTTTCAAGCTCAATTTTACCAATTCTAGAATCCTTTACATGTAAAACATATTTATTTGTGATTGTTTTAAGAAATTAATCAAAATAACTATCATTGAAATATCTTTCATTTGTACACATCACAATTTTCAGATTTAACTCATTTTCAAAAATAGGTTCACTAAATTAATATGGTGTTTTTAGAGAATCCCCTAATTATATTATGTCATCAGAAATTTAAATTTATTTATTAGATAAATAATTGAATTGAAAAGGGTTCAAATAAAAAATATTTTTTATCTACATTGGGGTTTTCATTGATTCTAAAATGTGGAAATTTATATTTTCTCTCCATTATTTTTGAAATATTTCAATTTTTACATTGATAATTGTTTTGAAATTATTGATAATTGGTATAACTATGATGATGCGGGTGCAATATTTTACTTTTAATTTCTCCATGTGCTGAACATAGATATTAAGAAGGAAAAATTCCTCTTACACATATTATAACATCCTTAAGTATACCGAAAATTTAGATAATGACTCAGTTATAAAGCTACAGAACCACTCAGGTGGCTTTGAGAACTCTTATTTATAAGGATGATTAAAATTAATATGAAATTACATTATTTACACTCAAAATTCACATATTACTTTGGAAGAGTTAAGATAAAAAAATATATAAAGGGATAGTTAAGGTACATTTATTTTGTCATTTATGGGGTTCTTTAGAGTTATAAGTGCGAATACATTTTTACTTAAACATACCTTTTAATCACATTGTAATATTCTCTTCTTGAGTTATATGTATTTCATGATTTTTATACCTTATAATTTTTTTTATGACTTCTTGAAAATGGATATTGATCTATAGTTTTTTTGAATATATCTATAATATCTTATTCTTGACGGTCCTAAATGTATTTATTTTGCGGTTTATCTCAATATGGGAAGGTATTTTGGGGTTGATGTAGGTATTTTGACTTGGCATTACTTTTTTTAATCATTAAAGGGGTGTTTCTATAGGTGGTTAAAATTATTTTTACTGCACATATTTTTCAGTTATAATGGGGTTTCCACTTCTAAATCCTTCTCTAAATGGCTATTCTCCTCTAATTCCTAGTTCCTTGCCACTATATAATGGAATAGAACTAGAATTTCCATTGGAGTTTAGAATTGGTTGGAAACCATACTAGAAAGGTACTATTTATTGTTTTTGATTCGTATCTCTAAACTGTGTAATTTAACATTCTATATATCAATGTTTCATTTCAAGTTAATAATATTTCTATATCTATAACATGGCATCAAAACATTCAAAAATTTATGAATAACCGTAAGTGTATTTTTCCCGAGAGTAATAAAGATGGCATACCCAAGAGGTTTTGGTGGGTGATATTTCCTACACCTAGTATAAAGCTAAATTTATCATAAGAAAGGTAATTTATTCGAACATGTAGATAATTTCACTAGTATATATTTTAATCCAATATATTTATTTTCTTATCTTTGTTCTCCGTGAGGTGAAGTTTTCATTATGGAGGAATTAATTATATAGCCTATCCCACGTGGTGACTTCCTAGAGTAGAGGTTATAGAGGACTTCCATGGTCCCCCTTTAAGAAATAAAGGGGAATACATTCCAACTAAATTGATATTAGGATATTCTTATTCAAATAAAATTAGTTCAATAATTATTGAATTATAAAAAATGTTGGTTAAATTTATTTCTTTAAAAGTTTTGAAACTTTGGTAGGAGTTGTACCATCATAGTTCCTAGTTCAAAATATTATTTATTTTTAGGTTCTTGAAGTCAATTATAATTATAAATATTGAGGATATAATGTTCACTCAGATTTCGGTTCAATTTTACAATTTTTTTTTTCAATCTCTAAAGTCACTCTAGTGGAAGGAGAATATATTAATGAAGAACTTGTCAAGGGAACATTTACAAAAAATTATTCCTCTTGTTCAGTGATTTTTAAAGATATCAGTATTTCAAAAATGGGTAGTTCATCCTCCAGATCAAAACTAAAGAGTTGAGATGAATTAAATTTGGTAATTTATTGATGTAATTTTTAAAAAAATTAAAAAAATTAACACTAGAATCTTGATAATGGTGAAAAGTTCAATTAGTGGTCTATCATGGGTCCCTTAATAAATGAAATTCTAAACCCAAAATTTATATACAGTCATATAGGACTCAAGTTGTCTTTAGAGATGAAAGTGCTATGGGTGTGTTCATATTTTATATGATGGGTTCATTGTGTCAAAATAGTGTTTGATATTGAGTTAGTTTTGTTTTCAAATTTAGATTATAATGGAATGTACTAACCTCAGATATCGCCTTACCATTTTTGTTAAATCATTATTTCATTTTTTTCTTTTCCTATATCTAATCACATGAATCCTCCCTCGATAACCCTCCTCTGGTTGTTTCATCTTGAATAATAGAGTATAATAATAATTTTACCCCTTTATATTTCTTGGATTATTCATAAAATATATTTTATCACACATGGTTTATCACATTGATAACTATCACATTAGTTACTAATTTCTTGGTGTCTTTTGTGTGTATACTATAGGAAGTGGGGGAATGAATTAAAATTTCATATATTTAACAATATATCTTATCATATAAACAATTTAAATTAATCACGTGAATATTATAAGAGATATTTAATTGAATAAAATGCGTTAATTAAAATGAAAGTATGTAGAATTTATTCATCACAACCACTAAATAATTAAGGTTCAATTATTGGATAATTGATACTAAAAAATGAAAGACTAAAATATACAAATAATAAAAACCATTTCTCTATTCAGTGAACTTGTTAAATTAACCTATTTGATGAATTTTACCTTTTTTATATATTTATCATGGGTTATTTGGGTGCTTCAAAAATTATTCCTCACATTATGTTACTCTCTTCAAATTCCCACCATGTGAAATATCAATGGTAAATATTTATTCATATCATCATCAATCAATTATTGTCGGTTAAAACATTCTAGAACCATGACTGAGCACCGAACTTGTTTGGAACCAAATGAAGAAAAAGGGTTTGGTTGTATTATGGAATAGTAATTTTTAAGTGATTATTTGATTCACTCATGTGATGGGTGAAAATGTTTCCCCTACTACCTCAATAAGGTCTTGTTGTGCTTAGTAGTTCTCATATAGTATGTGGGTCGAGTTATGATTTGTTGTCTTCCCATAGTACACAACTTATCCATTATGAAATCCTATAATTTTCACAAAGTGATTTATCATACATGGGAGAAAATTATCTAATGAAATATATTATCTTACAAACTATGGATTAATCTCACATAGCCAATATTTTTAGAATTTGTGAAATGGGTTTTATTTATGAGGCAAAACATTACCTTACAAGGAGTAAATTTATATTATGAAAACACCATACGTAGAGGGATTATCTTACATAACTTTATGAGTATGAATTATTGAAAATTAAACTATCATACATCACATGATATTTTTATAAACTAGAAAATGAAGATTAATTACTTCACTTACTTTAAAATTTATCTTACTTGGCTGATAGAATTATCTTACGAGATTTATAAAATAATCTAAATTTCATTATTTCAACCTCAAAATAAATTTCAACAAATTTTATATTATTTAAATAAAAATAAAGGATTAATCAAATTAATCCAAAGTAATATGAAAAATTTAAAAACATTTAAACATTCCATTAATTTTTTTAACAAATTAACTAAAAATGAATTAATTACCACGTTTTGATTTGTTTAAGGGGTTATTTTCCATGAAAAATTAAAAATATTAGGAAAATTTTGCACTCATCATGTACCCAATGTATTCGTGTTGAAACATAAGGGGGGGGGGGTGCTAATTATGTGTTGAAAACGCTTTTCCAATTCCAAATTATTCATTTATTATTTTTTACCCCTTTGTAATTACACCCCCATTTTTGTTTAGTGGGTTGAATATATTATAGTTATACATAGAAAAAATCAATTTTATGGATTCATGTAAATCATTAAAGAGGAATATTGTATTTTTACATGGTTTGGTAATAATATATTCTCTTTTTCATAACTAGTTTTTGATTCAATCATAGATTCCCCACTATAATCAATCACAAATTAAAATGGGTTTGGTGCTTCCCACACCTACAATTTCCTATGTGTCACAATACTTCCTCATGCTAGAGTCAAATTAAACTTATCTATATATCTTCATATAACTTTTTCTAATTCACTTAGAGATTCTCTTACTAAACCTGAGTTGCTAAGGGTTTATAGAGTCCCACTATATATATATCTGTGCTTTCTATGATGTAATTATTTATAAGTTGATATCTAGATGACACATGGATGTTACACCATTCATAAATTAGATATCATTTTTTTCAACACAAGATCACGAGATGATAGAATATATTCAACACATATGTATGGAACTTGGATCCTGATATGAGCTCAACCTCACATATCATTATAACCACTCACTTTCCATTATCAGCTTTTAACTCAAAAACTTTTTCTCCATCAAAATGATCTAATGATAATGGGAAAAATATCTATTTTCTTTATTGGAAATACATAGTAGACCTAGCTTTACATGTAGTGTTATCCTACCTTATTCTATCACTCCAGTTTCAATACTACCACCATCAACTTATTCTTAGAAATATGTTCTTGATAGCTTTTTTCTTTTCATCCCATCTCTCAAATTCTATTTTTTAAAAAACTTACAACTCTTATTGTATTTCCTTTAATACTTAGGTCACCCCTAAATCAAATATCCAATATTGTTAAATAAATAATATTTTAGAAAATTTAGTGGCCCAAGTCACTCTTAATTGATCCATATAACAAAATTTCCCTTATTTCCTCATTCAGGTATGCTTGGAATCTAACACCATAATCCTTTTTTTACTTTCCCTTTTCTCATGTGTGTGATGTTCCCAAAATCTCAAAATTCTATTTTCCTTTAAAATATTTATCCCTAAAAGAAAAACAAGGACACCCTTAATTTCTATTTCTTATTTCTCATATCCAAATGAATCTATACTTATAGATACTTATAATAGGCTTAAGGTATCCTCTTCTTATATTATCCTATAAATGCAAATTTTAAGAATTCAACATTATTGTAGATAAACTATACATCAGACAAATATTTTATTTGTATTTTTCTTTAAGAATGAAAAAACGCAACAATTCTTCTCATTTTTTGATATCTCGACTGAATAAATCATCAAATTAAAAGCACCATAATGATCAGCCTCTTCTTTCCCAAATACTTCTACAAATGTATTAGCATTAAATAAACATTATCAATGTATACAATATATAGTAAAAATATATTTTGTGGAGATAATTTCATTTCATCTTGAAAACATTCTAGAAAACTAGGAAAACCATTGATTTCATATTTGTAACAAATTTCATATACTCATCCCATTATTATTATCATTAAAAAATCCTTATTAACAATGATTTTAGGCATTGATTAATAGTTTTGATCCAATGGAAGATCATCTTGATTATTCTTGAAAACCCAATAAACTCATTTTATTAATAAAAAAATATATATAGAGGCTATCTATTAATATTCCTCGAGATAGGCTAGGATCAGGGATTAAATAAGTTTCATGACATTCTGAAATGAAATAAAATGAACAAGAATAAATATATTTACATTTCCTATGAATTAACAAATTCTAGATACTCATTTTTTATTGATCTGTGATCTTTCCATTCAATGGATGATTATCAACTAATCATTATTCTCGTAATTGAATCACACTACGTTCAAGGTATTTGTGATGTTAGAATATTTGAAGATCATCTTTGTCAAAATCAGAAATTATTTTCCCCTATAGAATAAAATAGTCTTCAGGTTTGTAATTTTCACCTTGAATATAAGGAAAATTCATCTAAATGAATTTCCAATATTCTTATACAGATTTATCTATGTGGATAATTCCCTTAAAGAGTTATTCACATATAAAATTTTTGGATGCATAGTGCTCTTGTGCCAATTCTCTTATAAGAGTCTTCATTTTTTAACATAGATTTTAATTTTGTGATGAAAAGGAATCTGGATACATGATGTTAGAATATTCTATAGAAATCTATAATTTGAGGATTTCATCTATGCCACTTAATTTGGATATAGGGAGATCCATTCACATATAGAATTTTTGAAAATAAGTTACGTATTTTAATTTGAATACATTATCTTTCAACTACATTGTTGAGCACATATAGATGGATCTTTGTGAAAGAAAATATTTTTTTATGCAGGTCATAGATTACATGGATTCATCTACATAAGAATTTTCTTTTGAAAGAATTTTCCTATGATTGAATTCATGTACATAGAATATAGAATTATAAATTTTTAGTTATTTCATTCCATTTTGAACAAGGATTCCTTCGCTTTGACACTGTCTGATGTCAATACTTCATAAACCCCTCAAAATTTCTTTTGGAATTTATGATCCTTACTCAGAAATTTAAAATGATTACTGTGGACTTTATTTCTAATGAAAACACATCACCTTGAGTTCTTCAATGTCTCTTATTTCATGTCAGATTCTAGATAACCTAAACATTTATTTCATACATCATAATGTGTTGTATCATGGTTTTGAGTAGCTATATGTAGCATCATACAAGGATGGAATTCTGCCAACTCAGGTGACTTCAAACTCTAATCATCTAGCTATTTTACCATTGATTATAGTATCTCTTCATGATATTCACTATATACCACATTTGTTCTATTGAAAACTATTTCATACAAGGATGGAATAATCCCATTAAAAATTATCAGTATTTATCATGAAGGTTATATCTTTCAATTATCTGATGTAATAGCGTCTTGCCTCTTTATTTAGTCCTATTAGATATTCAAGAGAAGATAACTCTTCATTATTCGTTACCAATTGTTTATAGGAATCAACTCTTCTTCTTTGGTGTTTGGATTCTCAATCCATTACCCTTTCCATTAAGATATGAATTTCCATTCATATTGAAAATAAGCACAATCATTTATCAAATTGGAACTTAACTTATAATGACTACTATATGGAATCAGTTAAATAACGTTCCAATTACAGCTTTGAAATTATTTTACTCTACAACATGTAATTAAAATTTCATAAATTGGTCCTCATTTATGAAACATTTAATTTAATTAAATTGAAAATTATGTTTTATTATTAATATAATATATATATATATATACATGATTTGGAGCTTGTGTATAAAATCATTAACTTATGCATGGATTGATGGGGGATAGTGAGAGTTTCCAGATTATGGTGTTCGTTTGACATAAGATATAGGGAGTAGTGGGGTTGTGCACATGTTATCCATTTCCCATAATTATAATATTATGAATTGTCTTATTTTTCTATTATGTGGTTATTGTTTTGATTTTTATAGAAATACATCCATAAATGCCACTAGTTGAGTGCCTAGACGGTTAATATTAGGATTCCTCATAGGTGGTCGGGCTAGACCCTCAAACATAACTAAGTTTAAATATAGATAATCCGCTATGATAGATCTTATTATGGGTAGTACATACGATGGATAAAGGGATCCATGTGAAGCACCAACTCCAACTAATGTGACTAGAGAGTGTCAGTTCTAGTAACCACACTTATTTTCTAGAGTGGGTGGCCCCTAAATAGTTGAGTAGATTATTATTTATGTTTGGATAATCTTTGAGAATCTTTAGACACCTTAGGATATTGTTTTGAAATTGTAAATTTTAATTTTTCAAGGATCATTGTTGAGTTGTGGTTTATTATAGTTCAGGAAGATCAGTATGTGGGGTTGTCCTAGAAGGACTTCAAGATCCTTTTACTTGACCAATTCCTTCTGGATACCTCAAGGTAAAATTGGTATATATAATTATATCACATTAAATAGGAGAATACGTTTTTAATATACTATAAGGATTATTTCACTAACTTCAAATTGTTTCCCCTTATGCTAGTGGATGATGAAGTCTCTCAAATCAGGTACATCAAGGATAAGTTTTGATAGGGGATTTATGTCTTGGTAAATGTTTTCTTACTTTTATCCTTTATGATGTAATGAACTATACAATTATTTTAGATTGGAGTATGGTCATGGATAAAGGCTCAAGGCTAGTAAATTGTTTTGGGTTAGGTGGTGGAGGATCATCAAGAAGAAGCATTGATTATTTTTATGGTTTACATTAGAGCATTAGTGAGGAGAGTGACTAGGATAGTAGATCCTATTTTTCTACTTGGGATGAAAACACTATGTAGTTCTATTAGCATTGTAAGGATGTCTTGTATAGTTATTAGTGTGATTGACCACCATTAGAGTGCTAAGATTAAGAAAGAATTAGGAACCTACAGTGGTTCTTTAGGAGGATGTAGAAGGTACCTAGGGACAGGGTATATAGGAATATATATGGTTTTGAAATTGGTCCAGCTACATAATGGAATGTAGGTAGTTGTAGTTCTCCCATCCATTTTGGAAGAGGTGGAGGGTGTGATACCTAAGGCCAAGAGTAAAAACACCATTAGTGAATTTTATCATAGAGAGATCAAGCTGGGACTCTAAGACCCAGTTTAAGATAGATACATAATATTAAACCTACTTCCATAGGAGATTATGTAGAATCTTCTACTATCAGATGTATGATCTTAATATCCTAAAAATTTACATGAAACTTGTTTGATATAGTGATTCCCATTCATTTATATCTGAATAGATTTATTATAGAATAGGGATAAATATAATGTATATGTATATTGTGATTTGTATCTGCACACCATTGGGAGTCAGATAAAATGGTATTCTTCAATGTAGTTGATTTTTTGGGGAGTATTTTAGTTATAGATTCATCTAGGTTATTTTTTGTATTGGATGTGAATTATTTCAATTTGATTCTCATAATGGACTAATTAGTTTAATATTGATTCTATATTGACTATAAAAATCAAAAATTGAGTTTTTCATCACACGAGGGTGTGAAGTACATTCATACTAAATAATGGGATATTTGGCCATGATGTGAATTTCCATAGCATTGATAATTGGGTAGGATTATATTCTAGGTTACTAGTTTGGTGTTGGATGATGGGGAGGTCTAGTGGAGTGTTTTTACATTCATGGTGGATTAATTATTGGATGTTCTTCTTGAGTATTTATTTTCATTTTTACCCATGAGATAGGTGGATTTTACCATTGATATTGTGTAAAGTGCATTTTCAATTTCTATTCCACCATATAGGATGAATTATGAGTAGATAAGGGAGCATAAGGCTTAGCTAGAGGACCTACAGGTGAAGGGATTAATTTTACTAATAACATCTTCATATGGTTCTCCAATAACATTTTTTATGAATTTAGATGGTTCCTTAAGGTTTTCCATTTATTATTGCAAGATGAATAATATAATGGATGAAAACTAGTATCCATTATAATGTATTTAAATCCTCTTTTTTCAATATAGAGGAACCAATCTACTCTCCATGATCAAAATTAGGATAGGTTATAATCAATTAAGGAAGAAACCCTAAAAAATAACTCATAATACTTTTAATAGTAGGTATAACATGTATAAGTATCTAGTTATGTAATTGTTCTTGATGAATGAGATGATAGCGTTCAAAAACATAATGAATTGGATTTTCCACCATTATTTTGGCATCTTGGTGGTTGTTTCCATTTACTATATTCTCAAATTATCCAACTCAATAGATGATCACGCGTAGTACCTAGAGGTCATATTGATCACCCTTATGGATTGTCAAATATACACCATGATCTGAAAGAAAAACATTTGGATTGATGATGTATTATTTTTGGGTCTTATCATTTCTAATACCCATGTATTTTTCAACCAGAGATGGATAAAGTAGTTTTTTTCTTATAAGAGACCTAATAAAATTATAGAGTTACAGATTTATTAGGTTTAACCAATTATTAATAGAGATTTATTTGGTACTTATCCCATTTAGAATCACCTATGATGGGTTTTAACAAGAAGGGATGGAATTTTATAGGGCCAGATAATCATGAAGGTAATTTCTAGGAGTAGAAATGAAGAATGAACAAAACTCTAATCATAAAACTACCCATGCTTGGTAAGAATTACAATATATATTATGATGCATCAGTGGTTTATCTAGGAACAATTTTAATATAGGGAAGTGATGTGGTCATGAATGGGTCCATGTAGTTGAGGATTCATGAGCAGAACTACACTACACATTACCTAGAGCTAGCAGTAGTAGTGAATTCACTAATTTGATAGAAACAGTAATTTGTGGGGGATAATTTATTGTTGAATAAAAACTAAAAAATTCTAAAATAAATATTATCTTAGTATGATTTAATCCCTTGATAGAGAATGTTATTTTAGTATTTATCGTTATTTGAATTTTAACTAACTTACACACCTTGGAAGTTGAACATTGTAGAAATTTCATTAAGCGAGAAGACACATTATGATATGGTATAGGAATTGAGTAATTACTTGTAGATTGTGTAACTCTATATTGAGATAAATTTAGATATCTGGGAGAAAAAAGTTAAGATACCCATATATACTTTTCCATTGCACCCCTACTTTTAAACTGGATCCTGAGGAGGTAGTTATTGGATCAAGATGGCTTATCCCTAATGGATAATATATGTAGTGGGGAGACTCTACCTTACTATATCCTTGATGATAAATAGATTCTATAAGTCTACAGTCATGTCTTGGTTGAAACATATATGTGGGAGTAGATGAGGGGTGATTTAAAATCCTTGAATTGGGTGGTACACCAAGGTTTGAACAAATGTATCATGACATGTGCTGAGAGTACTAATATTAGTGGATAGAGAAGGATGTCATGACTTTTTCAACAAAGTTATCCTGTTATAAACATGTGAAATATGATAACTATTTCCTTATTTTATTTTATATCCTTTATTCATTCCTATGTGGAAATGGGATGACAATAATTTGAATGTATTGATTAGTTTTCTGAGGATGACTAGGTGAAGTTACACAGTTTGGGTGATAGTAGATCAAATGTCTAATATGGTACGCTTTATTCTAATCTGAGAAACTTTTTAAATGGATGAATTAGTAAAGATCTATTTTTAGTAGGTATTGTTATTTTTTTTGGAATTATAAAAATCAATTTTTACATATAGAAACCCATTTAAAATCATGGTTTTTAGTGTGTATAAAAAAATCAATGGGCATGTAGGTGAATCTAATAACTTAAAATTATCCTCAGATTAATGGATAATCTGATTAGACTATTTAGGCTATGGAATTAATTTTAAGAGCATGTCTACCAGATTTTGTTGGTTACATGGAGAACCACATGGCCTTAGTGGAATTTTTCTATAAAATTATTTATTTGGAGACTGTACAGATAGAACCGTACAAGGCTTTTATATTGTAGATATTTTTGTTTTCCTCTATGTGGGTTAGAGGCTAGTGAGGTAGTGATAATCATATCAAGTATTATTTTGGAGACTTCAAATCATATTCGGTTGATCTAAAAATAGGTCATGATAGACAATAATAGGAATATATATTATGCAGACTGATGATGATGACCTATTGAGTTTGAGGTAGGTGACTGAGTATTTTTATAAGTGTTTCATGGATTAGTATGTCATCACATTCAAATAATAAATAAGTTTGAGGCCAGGTCTGTGGGGGCTTTTATATAGTATAGATTATCATTCTAGTGCAATACTAGTTAACTCTCTTATACTATTTTAGTGTTATAAATGATGTATTTCATGTATCATTTCTTTAATGGTGATATCTTGTTAAGTATCATATGATCGATGTTGAGGATAATTATCTTGAGGCTGACATTTCCTTTTATGAGCATCTATTTCGTATAGCTAATCATAGAGAAAAAACATTGTGGAAAGCTATTTTATTAGGTGCATGTATAGTGGTAGAACATATGTCTCTATGTGGAGACATAGGAGTGGAATTATGATATCTAGGCTTAATGGTCATAGTTGTTTTCCAATGAGGATCGATGCTGGTTAGGAGTGATTTTGAGGATGAATTTCTATATAGTGGGTAAGTTGTAAATCCAAATCTCTTTTATATGTAAAGATTCGATGAAATATTACTATATCACATGTATTTTATGAATATAATATTTTTTAGAAGTTATAGATATCTTTATAATGGATATAAGAGAATCAGATAGGCCTGAAGTAGAAAAAATAGTAGTCGCATCCTTTCTTGATTTCACCCAATTTTTCATTCCATGAAATGGATAGGAATAGGGGTTAACCCATCCCCAAAAGGTTCAATATTTTGATTTTTTGTTCATTCCATGAAAGCAAACTCTATTTTTTAATTTTTAATGTAATTATTTAATTAAAGGGATTGTTTTAAAATTGGAAGGGCATATTCTTGAATTTTCATTACACAATTCACTCCCCCTCTATGGATCTATCCTCTCCCAATAAGTTTTCTCCATTTTTCTTTGATGATTTTTTTACCTTTTGTTGTGATTGGGAGGTAGAAGTAAGTCTATAATACCATAACTAATAGTTCATGGTTTCTTCCTCTATCAAGTGATATTAATCTATTTTTTATTCCTTACTTCTAGGGTATTCTAATGATTTTAAAATTTATAAGGGTTTATCTTGAATAAAAAGCTGATATTGGGTGAGTGGACGTCTATGACTATATGGTAGCTGGTTTATTTTCTATCATGCAAGTCTGGATTCATTTATTTGTATTTGAATTGTGTGGTCACACCAAAATTACCATGCATGTAACATAATTTTATATGTATACTATCATCATCCATAAATAAGGAAATTAAATATCTCATTATGCCATGAATAGTATGTGGATGAGTAGACCAAGACATTAAATACCACTTGAGGTATACTTGATTTGGGAAATGTTATGGGTAATAAAAATGGGTGAATCAAGTGGTATATAGAATTATGGTATAACACTATTTGTGTGATTGATCATTAATAATACATATTATAGGGTTCAATACCCATGTCTATGATTTGATATTAGATAAAACTTAATTCAATGAATGTGTAAATTAATTCTCAATTTTTTTTGAGTTGTGATTCATGATTTGATGTCACATAGTGAATAACCTATTGGACATGTTATAACTCATAGTTTGAAGTTTCATAGTGTATCCACCTCCATATAATTTTTAGGATATAGGGTTTGAAGTGCGATGGGGAAGATATTAATAGAATCATTATGAATCTTATTTCGGAGTATCATTGGGTATTTCCCATTGAACTCAATATGAATCATGTTTTCGAGTTGCATGGGAAATCCCCCATGTACTCATTTTAAATCATGATTTGGAGTGTCATGGGCAATACCACTATACTCGTTATGAATCAAGATTTAGATTTCAATTTAGTTTTCCCTCTCATAGTCATAAAAAATCACTATTTGGAGTGCTAGGGGGTATCCTACTTGGACTCCTAATGAATGAATGTTTGTAGTACCTTGGTGTAATCCTCCTTTGACAAATTTGTGAAACAATGGAACACTATGGAAAGAGACATCTGACTTAGGCTGAATCATGAATAGTTGACCCCAATGATCACCACGAAACCAATGTATTTATGAGGGTTTAATTATTTATATTGTTCTTTTATTAATTATTCACATAAATATGAAATTATTACTTAGACTTAACGAGCTTATAGATGCTATTTTTTGGTGGGTATATTGAGGTATACTCACCACCTTATTGGGTCATTGTTTTTTACCTAAGTACACTTCATGACTGATGGATAGGACAAGGGAAAATAAAATATGAATGATGCTTAATTTTGATAGCTAAGATTGAGCATGAGATATTGAGATCAGGCTATGGCTTTAGACCACTTCTGGAGGAGTTCTATAATTTTTTGAATATTTTTTTTGTAAATTTATAGTATATAATCTAATGGATTTAGGAATTTTTTATCATATACATATAAAAATTATTTTGATATAGAATGGATTGTAATTTATTTATAGGTATTTACTATAATTTCTATTTACTGTTATATCTAGATTAATATAATTATAATTATTTATGTTGTTTGTATACTATAATTTAGGGGAACTGTCTCCCCAAAAAACAACCTTAGATGCCCACCTAAAGTTAGTAGCCTCTCGAATATAGGAAGGATCATCTGTTGTCTAGTGGTTCTACCATTCTAGTTAACATTTAGAGTGAACTATGACTAGGGAGTTAGAAACTCAACTGAATAAATGTGTCCTTATAGAATTACCAATTCATACTACTTTTCAGTATATGTGGTAAGATATAATACCACTATTTGTTTATTTATTCCTTCAAATAAGTGTGGGGTTTCCTTTACTCTCAAGGTGTCAATATTTTTCATTGAATTAACTAATTATCAAATTTTCACCTTCCATCATATAGCCTCTTGAAGACCTTGATCACTATGTAGTATAAGAGAATAAAATAGGACATTAATCTCTACTAATATATCTATAGTTTATGTATATTAAACTACTAGAAGATTTAAATTTTATCCGTGAGAGGAACTGATCCAAGAAACATCACATGATATGGACTGCTTATGATCTATCTTTAATTTTCTGGAAGGAATACTCTAGATAAAAATGTAAACATTAGTCTCAATAAAAAAACACAATATTCAATTCATCCTAACCAAAGTAAACCACAAGTCTAAAGTGAGAAGAAATAGATGAAAATAAAAAACATATTTGGAGATCATAATCAATAAATAATCCAAGAAATTCTATTTAAATCCTTCATACAAAATATCTAAAATCACCTTTATGAGTTTCAAATGTATACAAATCCACTTGAATACAATTTTTATCTTCAAATTTCCATCATTGAAACCTTTTTTAAAATAAATCTAAATTCATATTATATTAAAAAATATTAGAATACTTCTCTATTATTCTCAAAATCAATTTTCACTATTTAAAAACCAACCTTTGACCTTTTAAAAAAAATGTTTTTTATAAAAAAATATCATCAAAATTTGACCAATTAATATAAAAAAACTATAAAATTCCCCATAATACACCCCAAATAGTAAACACACACAGGTGAATGAAACCAAAAAAATATATAAAACATAAAATAAATGGGTTAGTGGATATTCAAAGTTTTTCACATGGTTTTGTATGGAATTAATTAACCACACAACTACCTCTAAGAGATACTCAAAACCATGTGCATATGCTCCAATTTTTATTTAGACTTGGTGATCTTATGGTTCACCCTCAATTCCTCTCATATTTGACCATAAAAATGGAAAACTTTTTCAATTTTTCACATTGCATCAATATAATCTTAACTACCATTACCTAAAATAATATTATTCTAAAATAATGAAAGAAAAATTATTAAAATTCATGAATCACAACCCTATTGGATATACTAATTTTAGTATAAAATATAATAATATTTCACATGTTTTGATTAAAAAAAATCCTTATTTTAAATAATAAGTTTATATTAGGTGATTTTAGTTTAATAATAATATATATATATAGTTACATGTTAATTAATTTATATTTTTTTAGTTCAATATGGTGTCATTTAACTATTAAGAAAAGTTCTTAAGGAAATTATCCTATGAACCATAAGAAATATATTACAATGTTTTTTTTAAAAGTCACGTGATCAAATTTGAATCTTTGTTAATGTAAACATTACTATAAGTAGATGAGAAAAATCTTACATTGTAGAATAATTATCCTATTAAACTTCATTTGATTAATATTCCATGTTAGGATACTTGCTACGAGAAATGTATTATGATACAAAACATATTATGGGAAATATCCTATGATCTTGGAAATTTAAACAAAATGGATATTTCAAAAATTAAAATATACTACATATTCTATATATCTTCTAAAAAATCAAACTTCCTATGTGGATTATAGATACTACACATACAAGGATTATCTTACACCATAAAATTACCCTACACAAATAGTGTTTCAAAATCATCTCATACTTGACTATATTATTTGAATTTCATATATTGTTTTCCACAAAATGTCATATAGATAAAAATATATTACATGGAACAAAAGTCTTATGATACTTGAAAATATTAAATGATGATGAAGATATTTTACAGAAGAGATATACTGTTATGAAATTTTTTAAGTATCTGAACAATGATTATTACAACTCGATAAGTCAATAGTTTCTCCTCTTATGAAAAAATTAGGCCATCATTAGTATCAATGGTATTTTTTGTTTGATAATGGATCTAATTCAAAGAAATACTATAATCCTCTACATTAGATTTCATATAGTTTTGAGGAATTTCATAAAATTTCATAATACTAGGAAAATTCTAGTCCTACATTTGTTTCCATATATAGTGACATATAAATGAAGAAAAACTCTATTAATGTGAGATGATAATTCTAATGATGATTTTTCTAGGAAATACCTTAGCAATAATCAATATCAATTTTTTGGAAATAATCAGAAGAAAAAAATAATGAATTAAATATTTTGGGTATTATTATATTCATTCTAGACTATTCGATGATATATATAGTTCCTTTTATAAGAAGTGAAAAAATATCTAATCTTCACATAAACAAAAACTATTCATATTATTATGATGAAAATGTTATTTTTGACTCTAAATGGAGAAAAAGAAAAACCAATTACTATTTTTTTGGTTTTTTTATACATTCACTTTAGTTTATGAACGTTTTAAAGCTATAATTTAGAGACACACCAATATCTATTTTACATATCCATATATTATAAATTGATACTTGTTACTATGTACCAAAACATATTTATTTTCTATATATCTTTTTATATAAAAGTATACACTCTTTTTAATATGTGTAGTATATTATGTAAATAAGAATTGAAATAGGAGATTCTGGTTAAAAGATCATAGATCCTTTTTACTAAGTGATAACCTCTTTAACTCAGCTAGACAACCCCTATGAAATAGAATAATGATTAAAAATAAGTAATCTCACACATATTAAGAGTATATTTGATTAGGTGTAGTTCCTATTTTCTCAATATATAATAAAAATCCTCCATGACCAATTCTTTCATTTTATTTTTTTTCTAATTATTAATTTATTCAAGAGTTAAGGAAATATTATAATTCGTTCCCAAGAGGATGGTGATTTTCAGTAAATTTTAATGTTCTCAATTCCACTCCTATATTTTGTTATTATGAAACACCATTGGGACAAAAATTGGTATCAATGTAGTGACTTCTTAGTTATTAACTTTTACCAATTGATGTATGATGATCAATTTCAATGTTTCTTCAATGGAAAAACAAGAAAGAAGGAATTCCATTGGGTTGAGATAAATATTTGAATTTAGTGGACTTTATATTTTAATAGAGAGAACAATATTTTTGGGAAGGTAATGATGATTATATATTTAAAGAACCTTTGGCTAGAAGTCTATTTAAATGTTGTAAAACCTTTTAAGATTCAAACTGTTGAACCTAAATTATTGAGTAATTATCAATAAGTAAAGTATAATTTGAATTATAAAGATATGAATTCTGCTATATATGGTGTAGAATTGGATGAGTTCAATTTAGTTTCATAGTTTCGTATAGCTAATGAAATGTGTAAAACTATTAAAGTTTCATATGAAGGAATTGATAATGTTATTTGAATGAGAAATAATATTTTAAAGCTTAAATTTGATACCTTCATAATGAAAATGGGGAAAATATTACTAAAATGAAAAAAAGTATTATAGGTATTTTAAATGATTTTTCCACCTGTGGAACTATTGTTCTTGTATAAAATCAAGAATTAAAAGCATAACAACCCAACAAAGATACCAAAATATGAGTTCATTGAGATAATGCTTCAGATGGCCTCAATCATGTATCCCTATATAATAGAGTATGTCAACCAATAATTAGTTATTATGAGGTTACTTGGGGGACACTACACCCTCATTAGAAGAGATAAAAAACACATAAGAAAATAAGGGAAATATTATATTACATCAAAAAAAGATAAATACTTGTCATGGGATAAACATAAAAATATTATACTATGCAATTTGATAAGTATTTTACATACATAATAGTCATAGATTTACATAATAATAAAAAAAGTATAGATATCATAGAAGTGAAAAAAGGAAAACAACCAAAAGGTAACAAAACCCTAGATGTCCCGATCTCAAGTCTGACTCCCATCTACCAATTTGAACTAAACATACAAAAAAGAATCACATCAGGCTTCACCCCAAACCTATAAACTATAGAAAAGTAGCATCTACTCAGGTACAAAAGTGCTATAGTATCCTGAGTATGGATTGTGAATAACACAGAAGGCTTCCACCAAAGGTGTCTAATGCAAATCCAATCTCAATGTATAAATCATAAAGTTGTACCATAAATAAATGCTGCATTTCTAATAACAGTACCTGAAAATAAATGGAACCATGTTGAGCCTTGGGCCTCATAAGGAAAGCCTAAGTAGACACTACCTTCTTCATCCAATTTTGGTATATGAGGATGGTGGAAGCATCATGAGTCAATTTATTTTCCAAGGAACATCTGTGGGGATATTATAACTATAACACCCTGATATTTTTCTGATTTTTTTTCACGTAGATGTAATTTTTTTGAAATTTTAAATTACATAAAACACTGATTATATCTTGAATTGGTTTCCATACTAGGTTTTCCACATGTTAGAAACAATTTTTAGTTTAGTTTTCATTACAAACAACATTAATTTTAAACCAAACATGGCATATTATTTAAATATTCTTATTTAATATGAAAGATATTAACAAGATGCTGATATGATGGATATGAAAAAGATTAACTAGATTATGAAAATATGGTTTATAAATTTTTATAAATTAAATTATTTTGTTATGAATTAATTATAAATTAAAATAAAATGTTATTTAAAATAAAAGGAAATCTTTTTTTGAAAAACTAATTTTATGTGCAGAAGTGTGTTTTATATCATTAAATTAACCAAATTTATTTTATTAATTAATTTTATTAAATTTATATCTTTTACATTTAATTAATGGTTAATATCAAAATTATAATTAATCTAGATAAAATATAATAATAAATCTGATTTTGCGGTTAAGAACTATATTTTTCAAAAAGCAATTTTGTCTTTTTTTATGGAGAACGGATTTTAATTTTTTTTGAAAATTTTACAAAATTTGTTGGAAAAAATTAAATTATTTTTTAAAATCATGATATCTCGATTATAATAGGAGGATGTTTGGGTACTTTTTCTAAGAAGTTTCATTTTTGATGAATAGTAAGAAATACCAAATTTAATTGAAAATTGTTTTTTGTTTAATTTATTTTTGATGTTAATCTATATTTTAAGTTAGTTTTAATATAATTAGTACAATTATAAATATAACAAACCAATTTAGGTCATTTAAAGAAATTTCGTAATCATTTTATATATAAATAGTTTTTAAACATTTAAAATATGTCTCTTTAAAAACCTGCTTTGTCATTGTATATACGGGATAAATTTTAAATTATATTTTAACACTTATATGAATTTAATTTAGAAAAATGGGGTCCATATTTTTTATATAATTAATTTATAATATAAAATATTTTTAAATTAATTTATTTTCCAAAATTATATAAGAAAATAGTAAAAATTAATTATCATGATTGAGGTAAAAATGTTTTTAGTAGGGTTTAAACTAAGAAGATAATAGTTAGAATGACCCAAATAATTGTCCAAAACCAATTTTATGGATATATTTAGACTATTATATCATTTTTAAATATTGTTAGGAGTTTTTGGTCACTTTTCTTGGAATGTGAACTATATAATAAGTTAAGTAAAAAATAAAAAAAGATACTTTTTTTAATTTTAAAATCTATAATGCACTAAGATAAAAAAAATATATTTTCACTTATATATGTCCATTTGAAAGTTAAATTAGCGGTTTATATCATTATAATTTAATATTTATTTTTAGAGATGAAATTATTACTTAAAATTGGTATGAAATTCTTGCTTAGTTATTGGTAAAGACTCCCTTAAGGTTTCATTAAAGAATTTTTGAGGAGATTGTGTTTGTAGAGAAAGTAGGCCTCTGTGTTGTGTTTGTTGAAAAAGAAAACCATGATATAAAAATTTGTTCACAAAGGGGATTTTCATAGTGGCATGTTGAGTGCAAGGGATGTGGTTAATAATCCATGTTTGATTCAAGAACATCGACAAAGGAAATTCCAATCTGGAGGAGTTACAAAAAGAGCAGATACAACATGGCGCCGTTTTCCAGCGTTTACCAAATTTTTGGGTCTGAAAATTGACAAATGGAGAAAATTGTTTTTGGAAAAGGGACTTTTGCGCCAGTGTCTTGGAGGATTGGAAACTTGCGCGCCATATGTTTTTCAAGATTAGTACATCAAAATATAGCAATGGAAAAAGGGGCGACCAAGTTTTATGCTTGGTCACGCAAGTGACTTGCACAACATAGACTAGGGCGGTGAGACTTGGGCAGTGAGAGGAGACTTGTGTGCCGTCATGAAGGGTATCCAAATGCCTATAAATAGAGGTATACCCCTTCTAATTATGTAAGATTTCAACACTTATAGAAAATCAGAGCTCCCGTCGTGCTGGTGTGGTGTTCGCGCAAGTGGTGGTGTGGTCGCACAAGTACAAGTTGTGCGACAGTTGATTTTTGCACATCCAGAGTGGTTTGGGTGAGAAAGGAAGGGAGTCACCCAATTTTTGGGTTGAATAAGGGGGTGTCGCACAAGTGGTTTGGTGACTCTTGTGCACCAGGTTTTGAAGAAGCGCGACAGTTGATGGTTGCACGCCAAAATTGGTTTGGGAAAAAAGGGTGTGAGTCGCGCAAGTTTGGAGTTGCAGAATCTAGTGTCCTGCATGTGGTTGAGGATAACTTGTGTGCCAATTTTAACTTGTACGCCGAGACTTGTATGCCGGATTGGAGAAGGGCGCTAGGTATGGTTGAAGCAATGTAGTGATTAAGGGCTACGTGAAAGCTGGAAGATTTCCCGATACCTTCGGTGTAATGTGAGATTAATCTATGGGTGAAAGTTGGACTTCAAAAGAGAATCTACATACAAAAGAGGATGCATTAATTAGTGATAATAAAGAGACCCAAAGGTCTATAAATTGTTAGTAGATCCATTACATAGAAGTGAGAAAAATAAGTGGAAGGAGGTGATCCTTTCCACCGGCTGCGATCCAGAGAGAGAGAAAGAGGGTGTGACCCTTGGGAAAGCAGTGAGCTGACCCTAAACATTGCAAAGGTAGTGAGCCTGGGAATAGAAGTGATTTATGAAAAACATTGTAAACAAAAGTGCTCTTTTAGTGTATTTGGTACTTTGGCTCATCGCCGGTGTATGCTCCTTGGATGTAGCCCCGTGAAGGTGAACCAAGTAAAAATCATTGTGTCCTGTGCATGCTTTATTTTCTGTTTATACTTTGCTGGAGGAAAGATAGAGAAGTGAGTCTTTCTTAGCATCAAGAAATGATCAATAGGGGCAGATGTTTTAATCTATCATACCATGATTGACAGCCCCATTCAGTGTATCTAACGTAGTGGACCTAACATTAGTAATTATTTAGTTAATAAAAATAAAATAACTAATACTAAAAATGTAAAAAGTATAGTAAATTGAATGAATTAATTTTTTTGAATACTGTTTTAGATGAATTTATCAACTTAAACAAGTTTTAATATAATATATTCATATTAAATAAATTTACTGATATTTTTTAAATTATAATTAAATAAATAATGTCAAAATTGACCTTGATGTTGTTTAATAATGTATTATATTTTGTTAAATTATTTAATATTACTAATGATAATATCCTATTATAAGTAATATTTAAATATTAATAAATATGAAATATTATCTTTTCATGGAAAAAAGTTCTTATATAAAAAACATATTTACCACCAAATTGTATAAACATTATTATCATAGTTGGGGTTAGAGCTATGTTATTAAACGTTACACATGCTTCTGTTAAAATTAATTCCCAACACAGATAGTATTTTTATTTTATAAATTATATATCTTATTTAAAATCATTTTTTCTAATTTTTATACTAATTATCACATTAATATAGTCTTAAAGGATTAATTAGATATGATAGAAAACTAGTTACCATGATATAAAAAGGTTAAAATTGATTAAAATTAATGAATAAGGAAGGAAATGGGGAAAAAATCTATAACTTCTGAATGGGGTAAGTTTTTATCTACCAATTAAACCATAATTATATTATTATTCAATTTGTGATCCACATGAGGTAAGGTAGACTTCCCAATAGTGAAAACCTTTGAGTAATTATAATAATATCACTCCTCCTCAACTATAAAAGAGCACTCACTCCACACATTTCTTCATATATTCATTGTTTTTGTGAATACCTATCCAAATAACATATCAAATTCCCTACACACATACTAGAAGTCATAATTTTGTAATAAATCCAAAAATGTTAGGCCTTTTGTATAAACCAAAATTAGATACCTGTTGAAGTGGAAACATTCATAAATTAAAATTAACATTCATGTGATTTATTAATGCTATACATGTAATGAATTATTTATTATATAAAATATACTTACATGCTTTCAATTTTTTAGGAATATAACAATGTTGCTATTATGTATGGTAGAGTATCACATTATGAAGTGATGTGATTCATTAACTCTACACATGGAATGATTTAAGTAAGTTTTTATTGATATATATATATATATATATATAATTTTTTGGATTAAAAACCAATATCATTTAATTTTATTTCTTCCAACGCAATAATAAAATGAAAAGCTACAATCATGTATACTTACGACCGATCGTCTCTATGAATGTTGTATTCTATTTCAAATCAATATATTTTATGAATTAATATAAATGAATATTTAATAGATATATATGATATTATATCATTATTATAATTTTTGTGGTTATTTAAGCATGATTAATATAAGAGGACCAAAAATATAACAAATCAATTCTTATAAAAAACAATGTGGTTATTACAAAAAACGTAACATTAACATGTAATTATTAAGAAACCTGAAATAAAAGGTCATAATAAAATAAAATATGGTATGTTATATAGGAATATGGTTATTCAATATTGGTAAAATAATGTTACATTTATTATACATGAGGTTTGAATGAGTACTATAGTAGTTAATACATGATGTAAGGGAATTTTGTCTCAATTTTTTACTTCAGTGAGACACATGCCATATTCACTAACTAATTATTGTATGTGGTGTATATACTACAAAATAATATATATTATTATTATTTTAATGAAACCTATAGATGTTTAAATATCCATTTTATTATATCTCTTTCATGTTTTTATGGTTTAAAGTTTTACAATGCGAAAATGGATTTTTCTTATGAATTTCTGTTCTTTGAGATGTATGTTATGCTATACATATATCTTCTTTTATGAATTGTATTTTAATAACCATTGATAGTATATATTCTGATTCCAATTATTTTCATGATATTATATATTTCATTTCATTTTATTCTTACATGGGGCTTATGATTTGTAGTTACCAAAGTGGTAATAGTTTTATGTTACAATCACATCAATTATTGTAATTTTTCATGAATGTGATTCCTGTGATGAAATATTATGATATATCTCTCATGAATCTTAAGAATTTTATTCTAATATATTTATTTCATTAGAAAATATTTTCCCCTTCATTTTCATCTCTTTACATACTCATGAGTTTAAACAAGAATTTTTCTGAAGAAAAATCATCGTTTTGGTCGAAAACACCTTTTCTACCAAAACCATGTTTTTAAAAAAATATTTTCTCAAATGTTTTTATAAATTGTTTAAAAGGATTTATTTAAGACATCATTACACACGTTTAAATTTTTGTAGAAAAAATTAAAAGTATTTTTTTTCATTTTAAAAAATGATGCCCATTTGTCTTTTATGGAAAATATAAAAGGAATATTTGGTTTAAGAATTCAGAACATTAAAAATATTTCCAAGTGTCATGAATAATCAAAGATTTAAATATTCCAATAATTATTTTTCTTTTTTACATTCAAAGAAATTTATTTTAATTTTTTTTATTTTTTAAAAATAATTTTTCAAAATGAAAAGTATATTTTTATCAAGAAATGTTTTAAATGATTTTAAATGTTCTTTTATAATTTTTCATAAATATTTTAAAACGATTTTTTTTAAAATGTGTTATGTTGAAAAAAATGAAAATAGTAAAGGATATACTTAAACCTAAATTAATTTAATGATCTTTCAAAAAAAACTCCATATATGATGATTTCCATTACTGTTACCTTTTCCCTACTAAGGATTTGATCCAAAAATACCATTAATATTAATTATAGAAATTTTTTATGTTTTGATGGGGTTATGTATAAAACCCACTCGTTTTATTCAGTTATTCTATGATAAAATTATTAATAAACCTATCTTTTTTCCCTATGTTATAATATAATGAAAATTTTATGATAACCATTTAATTTCTTAATATTTATGACTTCATGCCCAACATAAATATCAGGTTCATTATGTCATGGGTGGTACCTATATATCCCTAAAAATAATTGGATAAATATTTCTATATCATGAGTATAAAATTGGAAAAAAGTTGATATGCTTTATCCACATTGGGAAATATGTGTTTCATGATCGCTAATGGGAAACATGTGTCTCCTGATCCTAAATGGGAAACAAGTGTGTGCTGATTCACTATAGGAAATAGGTACATCTTGATCCACTATTTTGATGGTTTTTGTAGATAACATTGAAACATGAAATGGGTTTCTGTACATATAGTGGTTCCATACTTTTATGACATGAGATTATGGTTCATGTTTTATTTATAATGATTTTTCACTCTAATTGACCTTGTTTTCTAAAATGAAAACATTTTCTTCCATGAACCATGTTTATTATAAATGTAAGTTTGAGTGTAAAATTTGTAAGTTACATTCATGATCACAAACCCTTATGCATATTTCATTCTTTCTTATGATCCCAAACTGATATATCTCATTTTTACCATTATTGAGCATATGTTCTCACCCTTTTTTCATGTTTTCATTACCCAGGTTAGGATGAAAGGGTTAGGTTGGGTATACCTTATGAGGAGTATTATGAGCAATGATTTTTAGGGCTATGTTGAAGGTATTTCAGTAAAATTATATATTGAGTTCCTATACATGACATACACTATACAATTCTTATACAAATGAATATGTTTGTGTAATTTATTTAATATTCATCTAAAAAGATGTAATATATATGTATGAAAATACTAGGTCTTTATAGTTGGTATCAAAGGAAAATTTTAAACAAATTTTGAAAACTATGATGAGAAATATTTAGTGAGATCCCTTGTGATCTATCTATGGATATATCTCGTGATGTATCTAAGGATAAGTTTAAGCATAAAAAAATGTATATGAAAATGTAACTTAATTATAGTAAAGGATAGAGAGAGTGGTTTCCAAGAAGTTACATCTATGTCTTGAGAATACAAAGGGATATGGACCTGGAATAGATGTACCTTGGGGTAACAACCTTGAAAAAACTATATTGATCTAGAATAGATTGGGAAATGGTGCATGCCAGTGGGCCTTGTGGTACTCCTAATTTTAAACTCCCATAGGATATGATTTGAAAATTAAAAATCTATTTTCCAACAATGCTAAAGAATTTAAATATATGATGACTATGAATGACTAGATATACTATATATTAAAGAAGGTTCTCTGATTTAGAATTCCTATTAGTTATTTCTTCCCAATTATGTGGTTCCCTACTATGATTAGTGTTGATCACACTATGTTTTTTTCTTTTTTTATTGGATGGAACAAGAAGAAATCATGTAAACATTGTATATGATGGAAAATTTAATGATTATGAGCAACAAAATTAGTTTATGAAAAGATATAAATATTTTTGTTATTTATAATCATTCATCATAATATATGACTAAAAACATGATCTTTAGTTTGATTATAGGAACATAAAATAAGAGGAAAATAGAATTTTATGAAATTTAATGTAGTAAAAAACATTTTTGAAAGAATTATTATATTAAACATATCAATAAACTGGGAAGAAAAATTAGACAAAATATCTAAAACTGAGTGGAAGATATTATCTATATAGAAAAGGGGTCATTGAGTGAAAAATTGTCAAGGAGTTCAACATATTATTTGTAGGTAACATTAGCATTACCCATCATAATGACTTGACTATAGAATTAACTTATTGACCAAATAAGAAACTTCTAAATGAAAATAATTAATGTTCAAGGCTTGAAGAATTTATGTATTTTTATTCAAGAATTATGGATTATTAAATATGTAAGGATTGTTCAGTATAAGTTTTTTATTAAGGATTTGAAAGAATATGTTCAATGATGCAGATAGACTGGAAGAGTGACTAAATAGAAATGTGTATTTTTATTATGGGGAGTCAAAACATAATATGATAATTATATGGAGAAAATGGTTTTTATTTTAGATAAAGAAACAATTGATATAGATAAATTAAATCAGATAGTATTAATGACCCCATAAGTGAAAAAATATTTTTTTGTAATGTTTTTTATGTTATAATTTGCGGAGTTTACGAAATTATTGGTTCTATAGAATATATTTAATAATATATGGTTTTTTTGAAGTAATGAAAAAAATTAATGTTTTAATTATGGATCAATGGTAATTATGGTTTTAAGAGAATACATTATAAGGGTATTCACATGTTTATTATGTGACAATTAAGAACTATTTTGTGTTGTTTAGAGGATTAAAGATAATTTCATTTTGTAAATTTATTAAACATATTTCTAAAGTGTTGTATTTTATTCTTTCATAAGGGTTATAAGTTTAACCATTTATGGTATATTTTGAACATTAAATGAGGTTTTGGGGATTAATTTATAATTTCACCATAGGTAGATTTATGCATATTGGGAAGCCTTGGCAAACCATTTTGTTGTGATGATAAATGAAGATAGAAAAAATGAATTATCATTATATTTTTGGATTATAAGATTTATTAGTTATTTATAAATAAAAAATACACCGTAATTTCTTGTATTAAGAGATGAGTTGTAAATTAATATTGGCACAAACCAAGGGTGAGATTGTTCTTGTGAAATGGAATTAAATAAAGTAAGTATCCAATATCATGAAAATTCTTCAACTTTAGGAAAATGGTCATTTAATACAATGTTATACTGTTATAATAATTTTTATAGAATAAATGACTCTTTTTAAAACTCTTTGGTTTATGGTATCATTTTCGTTAAATTTATCTATATCATTTACTTTATTTTAATTAGTGATGTTTATCACTCTCATTAATTATTTATGCTTTGTTATATGTTCATATATTTAATTCCCAGCTAAGATCACATATGAGGAATCCTAGTCATGAGTTAATTTGTGTAACCATTATTCTTCTAACATTACCATTTGGAAGTAGGTTTTATTATACATTTTTACAGAGTGGGTTTCTATGAATGAATTTTCTAATGTTAAACTTTTGACGACTGAGACAAATTTTTGGGGAAAAATCTTTTTAAGAGGTGTATAATTTAACACCCTAAGATTTTGCGGATTTTTTATATTATATTTAGCCTTTTTGATATTTTATGTGGTATGAAACACTAATTTTATCTTTCATTGCATGAAATAACATTTTTTTTGATGTTACACTCAATTTTGATATTAGTTTTCATTACACACAACACCGAGTTTTAACCAGGCATGCTAGATAATTTAAATATTAGTATTTAATATGATAGTTATATGCTATACATTGGAATGGATGATATGAATATGATTAAATATATCTTTATATAATATTTTAAAAATATTTATATAATTGATTCTTTTGTGACCAATTAATTATAATATAAGGTAAAACGCTATTGAAAATAAAAGGAAGTGTTTTTTCAAATAACAATTTTTATGCGCAGAAGTGTGTTTTATATAATTAAATTAAACAAATAAATTTGGGATAATTATTTTAATGAAATAAATATATTATATGTTCAATGAAATTTTTTTCAATCATCTTATAAGTTTTCTAGGCACGATATAAGAATAAATTAGATTTTATGCTTTAAAACAATATTTAAAAAAAATAAGTTTTGTTTCCATTTTGTGTAGAACCCATATTTAAAAAAAAAATACTCTTTTATACAATTTATTTTACTAAACAATAATAATTTTTGGAAATAGGAACATCCAAATTTTCTTAAGTTGTAGTTTTATTTTTTGATGAATATTATAAAAGTACTAAATTTTAATTAAAAACATCATTTTCATTTAATTTTGTTATATATCTGAACTATATATTAAATTTGTTTTATAGTACTATTATATCAATTATACATCTACTAATACAATTATTGTTTCATTAGAATCAATTTAATATTTAAATTGGATATAAAACATGTATAATTTTGAACTTTTTCACTTTAGGAACCCCCTTTTTCATCTCATCTATGGGATTAATTTTAAATTAAATTCTGGCACATCTCTGAATTGAATTTCAAAAAATGGTTTCATTTTTTGATAATATGAATTTATTATTTATTATTCATTCGAAATAATTTTGGACCAAAATTAAAAGTGAAAATCATAAAAATCAATTACTACAGTTATGGTAAATTTTTTTTTTCTAGGGGTTAAAATAAAAATAAAATAGTTAAAATATCATACCAATTTTTCTAACACCCATTTACTAGCGATATATTTACGATTATAATTTTTTTTTATCATTTTTATTGGTATTGTGGTCAATTTTCAAGGATAGTGACAAATATAATAAGTTATGTAAATAAAAATACAAAAGGATACATTTCTTAGTTTTAATATCATTAAAATATTTAGATAGGAAAAAATTAACATATGATCTATTATATATATTCTATTTAACGACAATTTTTTTTCATAATAATTTATCACCAAATTTTTGTGGTTAAATTATTACTTAATATGATTAAGGAACAACAATTTATAAATTATTTAGTTAATAGAAAAACGACATATACTAAAAATATAAAAAGTAATGTAAATTAAATTAATTACTTTATAAAATTATTTTTTAGATTAATAAACCATATTAAAGATGGTTTAACCTAATATATTGAAATTATATCATATTATTAATATTTATTAAATGATTAATGACAAAATTTACATTAATGTTAATATATAATAAATGATATTTTATTAAATGAATTAAAATTAATAAAAATACTATATTATTTCAGGTAATTTTTAAATGTTGATATATATAAAATACAAAACATTAATATACCAATTTATCTAATATAATGAATATATTGACCACTAAATTTTAAAAACATTATTAGCGTGGTTAGGGTTAAAGTGGTGCTTTGCGTATTACATGCGATACTATTAAAATTAATTTCCAACACACTTGAGATTTATATTTTAGAAATTTGTTAAAATATTTATAATTAGTGGGTATAATTTTTTTAATATTTATCAATTTAATTTAGTCTTAATGGATTAATTATCATGGTTACAAAACTAGTTGTCATGGTAAAAAAGGGTAAATTTGAGTAAACTTATAGACTAAGGAAAAAATGATAAAAATTATTTTATTTTTGTTTTATTGAGGTTTTTATATAATAAAATAAACCCCACCATATATTATTATTTACTTTTTGAGCAACATGAGGTAAGGGAGACCTACCAATAGTGAATTTTTTTTGAGTTTTTACAAGAATTCCCCTACCATTAAATTGTAAAAGAGAACTCACTCTCCCCACTTCATAACACCATTAAAACCAATTGGTTCATTCGCAATATTAAAGAATAACATCTTTAATTTTTTTTATCATACTAGATACCTTAATTTTGAAATAAATCCATCTAATTAGGTCCTTTGGTTCAAACCAAAAGTGATACCCGAAGAAGAGGTAACTTTCATCAACAAACATTTTTGTTTAATTTCTTCCTCAAACCCCTTCAATTAATTTTATATCATTAATATATAATTACATGAATATATTAAATATAATAATATTCCTTTATGTTAATTTTATTACCTTTAAAAAAACCCACTTCCATCAAATGGGTTGTAAATTCATCATTCGTGTGTACGGTGGAGTTTCGTATTGTGAACCTATGTAATCCATTTTTCCACTAAGACCTTTAAAGGATGGGAATAGTAATGTATATATAGTTTAAATATGATATATATGATATTTTTATCTTATTATTATTATTTAATTTATATATCACACATACCATCACATTTTCAATTTTTTGGGAATACGATAATGTCGTTCATGTATAATGTGGACTACCGCCTCATGAAGCGATGCGATTAATTCACGTTATACGTGGAATGTATTAAGGTTGTGTTAAATATAAATTTATGATTTATATGACATAAAAAATATTCTTTAATGATAATATATATAATTTTATTTTATTTCTTCCAACCTAATAAGAAAATGAAAAGCAACGTTCATGCGTACATATGAACTACCATCTCCAACAACATTATTTTTTATTTCCTGTTAGTAAATTTTATGGATTAATCTAAATATATATATATAATTAATATATATTAGATTTATATAATGATTATAATTCTTTATTAATAAAACAATGATCAAATTAATAGGACAATAAAATAAAAAATAAAAATATATACAAAATATAAAGTGGTTATGTCCCAAAATGTAACTCTGACAAGGAATTATTAATAAATGGGTAATAAAAGGTCATAATAATATAATATATGGTTTGATATATATGAATATTTTTATAAAATATAATTATAAAAATTTATAGTTATTATATTAGAGTTTTTAATTAGTATACTGGAAGACAATACTTCTGGTAAGGGAATTCAATCTCACTTTTTACTTTTATGAGACACAATCCAGATTAACCAAATAATTATTTTATATGGTGTATATACATACCATTAATTTATATTATTATTATTATACTTATAACTATTGTTTTTCATATATAATTTTAGGATCTCTCTTTAAAGGGCTTTACAGTTCAACAGTTAACAACACAATAAGGGATTTTTGTCTCAATTATCACTCTTTGAGACGTATATTTTGTTATACATCTTTATTATTTTATGATGTGTATATAATTATTGTTTGTAATGATATATCATGAATATAATTATTTATAATATATTATAGGTTTCTTTTAATGTTATTCATTCATGGGCCTTATGATTCATAGTTACAAAAGAGGTTATAAATTTATGTTGAAATCTCATCAATTATCAGGATTGTTTAGGATTATTCTTACAATGATGAAATTTAATTACAACTATCTCAATAAAATCATGAAATTTAATATTCTAGTTAAATTACTTGATAATAAATTTATTTCTGTTCATTTTACTCTATTTATGCACTCAATAGTTAAACAAGTAATGTATTTAAGAAAATCTATTTTTTTGATCAAAAACACTTTTTCTTCCACTACCATGTTTTCTAAAAATATTTTCAATTTTTTTTTAAAAAATTGTTTAAAATGATTTATAAATGAAATTATTACCCATGTTTTAATTTTTTAAAAATATTTTAAAATTAATCTTAATTTAGTTCATAAAAACATTCCTTGTTCGGCTTTTTCCAGAAATGTGAATGGAATATTTATTTTAAACATACATAGCTTGAAAATTATTTCTTGATATCATGTCCAAACAATGATTTAAAGATTAACATAGAATTTCGAAATATTATTTTTTGTAAATAAGTATTTTGAAGATAGTATTTGATTATAAAAAATTCAAATTGATAATGATATTTTCCTCAATAAATGTTTTAAATGATTTTTAATGAATCATTTATATTTTTTAAAATGTATTTTCAAAATGTTTTATGCTTTAAAAATAGTTTTCTAAAGTGAAAAGGAAATTTTAAAAATGAATTGTTTTAAATTATCTTTCAAAATTACTTTCCATCTAAGATGACATCCATTGGTGTTACCTATGCCTTTATGAGGATAAAATTCAAGGATACTATTAATATTCTTACTCTAAACGGTTTATATTTTTATGGCATGATGTTATTGATTCCCACTTTTTTACATGAGTAATTTTATAATTAAATGATTATAAAACCAATATATTTTATAGAGGTTATGACATGATGAAGTATTTATGATACCCATTTCATTTCATGGGTAATGATATGATGAATGTTTTTGATCTTCTGGAACACATAAATATTTTTTTAATTATATGACAGGTGGTACCTATATCTCTCTCCAATGTATTGGGTAAATATTTATATCTCCTGAGATAAAAATGGTAAATAATTCTTTAAACAAGATCCAGAATAGGGAATATGCGTTCCCTAATCCACAATATGAAATAGGTGTGTCCAGATGAATCGTTGGAAACTGATGCATCTTTCTCCACTATAGGAAATTGTTTTGTTTGGAACCTCTATATTTATATACATGGTAGAAAACCTTGACACATGAAATGGATTTTTATACATATAATGGCACCATAATATTATTACAGGAACTTATTTTTCATGATTTATTTATAATTATTCTTCACTCTAATGAACCATCTTTTATGAAATGATAATGTTTTATTACATGGATCATGTTTTAGGATCTATGAAAGGTTTGGTATGATCCTTTTTAAGTTATGTTCATGATCACACATCATTATTCTTATCTTATGCTTATATATGATAAGAGATTGATATCTATTATTTTTACCCTTGCCGATCATATAATCTCACCATTTCTTTTGTTTTCTTTTCCCATGTTATGAAGAATGGTTTTGGTAGTCTATTCTTAATATGAGTACTATTTGAGATGGTTTTTGTGGGATTTGTTGAAGATGTTTCACCAAATTAGAGTATGAAGTACATAATATCTAAATACACTAAACTATTATGGTCCCTAGATACGTGTTTGTGTATTATATTGAATATTCATCTAAAAAATGTAAGATGTATGTATGAAAATCCTGGGTCTCTATAATAACCATGTTTCCAAAAATAATCCTTATTGTTCATATGGGTATTCATTCCAAGTAACATCCATGATAAATCAAATGTTATATTCTAATCTAAAGAGACCACCATTGACATTAAAAATCATAGATCAATATTAATTTTCAATTTACATCCAATAAATTCTATACCAATGAGAATTGATGCATATCTTGGGACATCATCACAGAACAATCAATAATGAAAAACCTCAAGAATCAATGGAATTCATAAAATGTACTATTTACCTGAATCCAAGTTGGATTCACCCTAGGTAATTCATAGAAATATTTGTATACAGAATCCACTAGATCACTCATATTATTATATAACACTAGAACCCAACCCGTGAATTTCCACGACATGATTATTTAATTACAATTTTTCATACACATGCTCAAAAAATTGATATGGTGATCTATGGAATTTGTTTCACTTGTGGGGAGAGTGGGAGGAAATTGAAAAAAGAAATGGAGTGAGTGGGATGCTCATGACACATGGAAATCGAGTGACGAATGATGGTGATATGTGTAGTTGGAACCATTATAAAAAAATATAGATTTTCATTTATGTACACGAGCGTATATATATTAAATCAATTCATGTATAAATTACGCATATAGATTTATGTGATTTCAAACAATGCATGCTTATTATAGGCATAATAATACATAGAAAATGTCATTATGGAAAAAATGTATCTAATTTTTATTGTAGAGGCATTTTTATTATGTGAAAGTGTACGATTATAATAAATAAATGATCCATAGTGTATTAAAAATTTATTTTACTACTATAAAATAAAATAGTTGTGTTTTGTAGGATAAACTGATGATGAATATATACTATGGAAGCTATTTATAAGTGAATTTACCACAAAAAAACTTCTTATATGAAATAAAGGGGAAAATTTAGACAATGAGTAAATCATGTTTTTCCCAATGAATGTTTAAATTATTTCAATACTAATTTATTTTCACTCATTGTAATTTTAAAAATACAGAATGTTTTACTACACTTTTTATTCATTATTATAAAAATTGAATCATTATTAAAGGTTGAGTTTGTACCAGTATACTAAAGAGTTATTGACAAATCTCATTAATGTATTTTAGTAAAACTAAATGTTATGAAAATTGTTCTATATGAGTAATATAAAAAGAATATATCATATATGATAAGTTAAATATGAATATAGGATATAGTTTCACATAAATAAATTTTTAACATTGACTATAAATTTCAAGTAATTTATTTTTTATAAAATAATATAGTAGATAAATCAATGTTCATTACACATCCTGAAGTTAATAGCAACACCTATAGAAATATTTTATGATATAAATTGAAAATTTATAAATAATACATAATATACATTGTATTGAATCCACCATGTCCTGGATTAGTGATTGATTCCCTGTGAGGTGTTAGGAATTTCTTTAGTTCAAGTCTCCTTGTATTCTTACATATATGTGTTGCATGTCTTATTTGTGGAATTATAATTCGTACTTCCTAGACATTGGAAATATACATTGTAATGAATGTGAAAAACACCAAAATGTATTTTCATATTTTAGTAATATATTCATCATTGTTCCAAAATTTTCGCACTCACCCAATATCTTTGAAAACAAATGAAGTCAGTGTAAATAAAATGATGTGAAGTAAAATAGAATGAATAAAAAATCATATTATGTGGAAAAAATCGAAAATAAGAAATTATGTGTGACCCATTAACTGAAAAATAATAATAAATAGAATCTAATATGCAGTAAATGTTATTATAAATTAGTTTAAGGAAATATCTAAACCACGATGAACAATTAGATTTGTCATGAAATGTACATAAAAAATATTCCAAATTAATGGTCACACTTTTAACACACAATGTTTTCAGATTATACAATTATCTCATGTTATAGAAACATTATAGATATAGATTTCAAATTATGTAATAGGAAATTATAAAAACTTTACAGATTTTATAACATGTTATTAGTGTGAATTTTGACAAATCGATTCCATATTTGAGACACATTATAACCAAAGATTACACATATAAATATATATAATTCACAAACAAAGATTTTATATTCTATAATATTGATTACAATACAAATTAAATAATTTCATCCTTATTCAAGATATTTTAAAATGATAAACATATATTTTGTATTATACTGTAATTGCATATTAGAGAAAACTATAAAACACTAGTTATATCAGGATAGAATATTATTAAACACTGATATAAAACAATTATTTTATATAATAAATTAATTCTAGAATTTTTAATGTATTTTATAATAAAAATTATATCATGTCATTGTTTTTACATATTGTCGATTTTCATACAAATATCAGTGACCAACCTGGTCCTAAAATATTTACATTTAATTGAATCCTAGCATGTTATGGAATCAAATTCACCAGAAATGATGGTACACCCTTTAGCTCATGGGGCTTGAAGTTTAAATGTATCAAGAATCCCAACACCATTGGTACACCAATCAGTTTTTGAGGATTGAATTTGAACAACATCGAAAATGCATTTTTGGAAAAAGTATATTTAGGTCCAAAATCTCATTAAAAAATCGGTGGATCAATGCCTCCAAATCTCAACATCATGTATTGGGAGTATTAAATAAACAATGAGATAAAATTGATATAGACATGCAAATTGAAATTGTGAATGTAATTTAATAGAGAATAGAGACTGAAACATGAAAATTGAAAAGTAATAAAAAAATATTGAAACATAAAAATTGATATTGTGAATGTAACGTAATAGAGATTTTTTTGATCCAAGAAACATATCAATATGTTTTCACACATGGTTTAACTTGAAAAAATAATGGTGAAAACTACAACAAATAGCAACAGTGAGTCTGTTGTGCTCTGTGGACTCACACTCTATTCACCATTTGATGTTAATAATAGCCAACTATAATTTTTGTGATTCTTTTCTGTAGTGGACCAGCACTTATGAATATTGGGTGATAGTAATTTCATTCCTGAAAGTAGTTAACAATAGCTGAGAAAAACAAAACTCAGAAACATGTTCAGTGTACAGAATATAGTCATCAAAAAGGATAAATTTTTTCTTTATACAAGTTCATACAAATTTTATATTAATCTTATCTATCACTATTGTGATAATTTATGAGAAAATGAATGTTCCTAACAGATCCTTAGATCAATGTAGAGGAAATTTAGAAGGCATGAGTAGCTAAGGATAGGCGGGGAAATGTTTACATGATCAGCTACCACATAATAAATATACTGATTTTTCTATTTATAAAAAAGTAGTAATGAGGGAAATGATAAATGTAAAGAAAACCAGCCCATTATCCAAGTATTTGTGCAGTATTACATGTTCCCCAAAAACTGATAGTTAAACTGAGGTAGTATATTGTACGCTCACATCCTTGTTTAGAACTGTGATTAAAAACATTGGTGTATTCAGATGAATTCTAGTCTTATGTGAAATTTTCATTCATTCACCATATGTATTTTATGGATTGAATACAAAAAGAACTCTTGAAATGGTTCCCTTGCCTATCGGTGAAAGAATTTAATTGTATGGGTATAAGAAAGAAAAACATGTGATGAATTTTCATGAAGTAAAGGAGAAAATGTTGAGGAAAAATGCCGCAAATCATAATACACCAATGGAAGAAGACAAGTGTACACTATGCTTAGAGATCATGTATGGGTGCAGCTTTGGAAGTAAATATTCCTAGGTCAGGGAAAAAAAAATCTTATGCACCAACATGATGACCCTTTTTGAATTAATAGCCTAACTGATAATGCATTCAAGATTTAACTCCCAGTAAATTGGTGATTCACCAACCCCATGTGAATTTTCTCATTTTAGCACCTTTATTTAGTAAAAACACTTCCCTCCTCTTAATAACATTATCTTTCTATATGTCTTAATTGTGGTGTGACTGTTACAACTTATCAATTGAGGATTATAATTAATTCTTCATGTTACTACACACGAATCAAAAAACCCATAAATTTTTTGAATTGAAAACCATGTCCTTGAAATTATTAGTTTATTATAGATGATAAAAAATATTTCATTCAAAAAACCCAATGAAGTCGCATTAATACATAGGATTCATACGAACGAAATTCCAAACAAATATAATGTGAATAATGGGAGAGACAAATGAAAACCTTACATATTGTACAAACTGCCCCCTTTAGCCCAAAACATCCATATTTTCATGAAGGAAAATGATCAGATAACATTTTACGAGAGGTATGCTTATGGTTTAAAAATTGTATGTAGGTGTTACCTTGAAAATCAACACTCTATTGATGATGTGTTGAAAATAAAATAGTACTTTAATGATGACTTAGACAATAACTTGTATAGTCATAGAAGTAAAAGCATAAATTTGGATGAATCAGTTCATTATTCATTGTTCATCAAGGATAAGGAAGCATTAATAAAAAAATACCTTGGAATTCTAGCTGTGGGTTGAAGACTATTTGGATACAACCTTCATCCCGATGTTTGGTGACATAGTGAAATTGAAATCAGAAAAATACCTTGGAATTCATTTTTTGGTAGATTATTCATCATCGGTGGATGATTCAACATCTGTATATCTTGGAAATCCATGGTCGGTGGATGATTCAACATAATTAGGAAATTCCACATCGGTGGATGATTCATTGTTGGTGGACGATCCTACATCAGTTGGAACAATCGATGTTTAGCTGAAATGGTATAAGAATGATGATCTCGACTTCCAGATGGTATGAGATATATAGTTGAGGAGGTAGGTCAACGAAGATGATATTATAGGAATTATTTTTCAGGGTGTTGGTGAGGAATATGATATTACGTGGAGTCATCACATTGAAGGGATAATTGACAATATTTCCTAGAATCGAAGAATAATAGATTTCTTCATGTAAAATCCCTTATGAGGAAAATGGGTATGTTTCTCAACATGGATTACATGGACTAATCACATTGAAAATGGATATGTGAGGATATTTCCATGAATCGATGAACAATATATTTCTTCGTGTTCAATCCCTTATTGAGGAAAACTGGAAGATAGCTCTACACGTGGATGCAGTATGGGTAATGATTTTTTCAGAGACTACGACATGAAGGTATAAGAGTGTAAGAGTGAATGGGAGAGAGACACATGGAAGGGGGAGTACATGAAATAGTATATATAATAGATATTGGAAAGATATAATTATATCTAATCATTTTATGATGAAATTGTCAAGGCTTATTGAATAGCTGATTGGGTAAAAGATTATCATCGTTGATAGAAATATGAAATTGAGGTAAAATGTTTCATAAAACAACATGAAGAATTGATATATACTTATCAATTTCTCATATAGGGTTCTTTGGTTGTTTTTAGTTTCCTTTAAATGATCATATATGATAATTAATCATGTATTAATTTGAAATAGTTTTGAAACATATTAAAAAATAATAAAATTAATTTTGGAGTTATTTGTCAATTCTAATATCAATATTAAGGAATCGCTTCTTAAAATCCAAGAGTATAATTAATGAAGTATAAAATTATGAATAAAAAAAATTAATATAATAACATTTCTATCATACAAGGCCATATATGGTTCTATAACTATGTAACAAAAATCAAAATTGGGATGATACAAAGAATAACATGTCAATGGATAGATGGAGAGGAAATGTTTTGAGTGATATCAAACCTGAAAAGGGTGAAAATGATATTGAATAGGCCGAAAATATGAACATTTTTTGGTACCCTTGGACAAGAGTGAACTAATAAGATACTCGATGATTAGTTAAGGAAAAAAATATTCAAAAATAAAATTTGTGCTGAAAACAAAAAAAATATTTTAATGTATACTGGTTGCAGTTAATGTTGAAAGGAAATTATGTGACAATTTTCCAGTTTCATAAAAGGATCAATCTTTCTACAAAAGAAGATCTACAAATACTTTACTTTATGCCATAATCCCCAAAAAAATAATGTCACTAACAACTTTAAACCTAGAAACTATATAACATCAAGTCGAATGAGGTGTTTGTTGTTAGTAGTTAGCAACTGAGAATAATTTTGAACTAATAAAACCTTAATTTAAATACATGAGATGAATATTAAAGGATAAGACATGTATTGATGATAAATTACATAACCTTGTATATATAAGGGTTAAGGGGCCATGTACTCTGCCTCACGAAAGGCTAAACCATTGAATGATTGTGTTTCCCAATCAGGTATATTCCCATGCATTCATGAAGAAATATAACCCTAACAATAAAAAAATATTTAAAGGGGGAAAAGAGTAGTGAAAAGATTTAAATAATAGAACTTTTTATTGATGTTTGGAGTTTTTCATTTTGCATGTAATTGGTCACAAAAGCTCATACTAACAACAATTAGTGGCGATGATAATAAACAGAGTGAAATTTAAGGTAGAGGAGAATAAAACATGATCTCGTGGGGGGTGAGATACCCATCAAATGGGAATTCCATTAGTTCCTTCTTGAGTAATCAGGTTTCCAATATATCCTAGTGCTCAATGATGATGGCCATGTTCCCATTATTTCTTGGGCTTGCTAAGGCTAGAAACTTCCTCACCTACAAAAATAGAAGAAACTAGAGAAATGATTATGCAGGAATATAGCACGAAAAAAAACCTAAACTCATATACTAATTCCCCACTCATCACATACTAGAAAAAATTGGTGTGAATCAAAACCCAAAAAATATAAATTTAATCAAGATATGAGGCAATATAAGAACCTCCATTCAAATAAAACCTACCATATGCGAATCAGAAGTCTTGATTCATTGAGGGTCGATCAAATGCCCAGAACATGGGAAGACCATAGAGAGGTGGAGGTGAAGAATGGAACATATACCCCCATAATGAGGAGTAGTAGAGCAGGGGGATCAGGGGATAACATGAATATTTTTTTTCCGATGAATTAGCTACTAAAACTCATTTGGAATGAAATGGAGAGATCAAATACAATATTGTATCTAATGGATAAAATGAACCTACACATGCACACATTAACACCTTAACAGAGTTTTATGAGTCAATTAAAATCCATGTATCTGAAAACATGACAAAAATTAGGATAAGTAGATATTTATGGGGTATTTACCAAGATTACTGGACCCGTGATATGTAATTGTCAATTTAAAGTTGTAGAAACATTATCATCGCAAATATATAAAAACAGTATCAAATTAAAATTTGATTAAGAAAACAAAACATGATATGGATACATAAATTAATTTAATATAAAAATTGATTTTTTGAGGATGCCCACTGGGACTTTGTAGCTGGGCCCCATAAAAAACCATTCATAAACACCCCATGAATACATTTTTAAGCAAAAACTTCATTATTTAGCATAGCTCTTACGAGAATTATTTTCTAGGATGAAAGGAATATAAATTAAAATAACAATTTTGAACCCATGTTGTAGTTGAAGGAAAATTTACCTAGATTTCATGAATTTGTGGACACTTTATGGCAGAGTCCCTAATAAGAAACCAACTACATAGAGTAGTGTTATCATCATTGAAACATAGTTTCTTGTTTCTAGTAAGTTCTCCAGATTATTTAGCCTCCCAGATCCAACTTATGTGACTCAATAATGAAGCCTGATATTGATTATGAAAAAAAACATTATATGGATGTACACATCCATTTAATAAAATGATTGATATGCTGAGGATGACCACTGAGATTTTGTAGCTTGGCCACAGAAAAATCCATTTAGAAACATTCAGTGTTATGCATAAAATACATTATTCAGTTCAGCTCTTATGAGAATTCGTTGCTAGGTTGAAAAGAAAATAAATTAAAATAACAATATTGACCTCATGTTGTAGTTGTGGGACAATTTTCCTAGATTTCATGAATTTGTGGCCCCTTCATTGCAGAGTCCCTAATAAGAAACTGGCTGCGCAGAGTGGCGTGATCATCTTTGAACCATAGTTTCTTGTTTATAGTAAGTTTCCTAGATTATTCAACCTCCCAGATCCAACTCATGCATCTCAATAATGAATCTGGATATTTCATATCCATTCAAGAACTCAAACACCCCACATGATAAATAACCACATCACTACTCCATCAACATCCTTAGCAGGTACCACTGCTAAAGTTAATATTTACAATGATTGAGAGCTTAGATCAACTTGTTATTTGGTAAAATGTTTAGAACTATATAAATTGAACTACCATATGAACCTACTTTTTGGGGTTGTGGATCAAAAAATAGATAATGGATACCCTATAGAAAATTGTTCTTTGAGAATTTGGGAAGATTAATCAATAAAGAATGCATGAAGAAATGGAAATTTTCACCAAGAGATAGGTGGGCTTTATATAATCTGGATTTCCAACATTCACATAGCGGTATTCACGTATAATCAACGATTAGTATCATGGGTTTATATGACTCTTCCTAACCCAAACAGTTGGTCTTTTTGGTGTGTGTGCCTAAGGATGATGATGTCTTCCCATTTCCAGTTTCTTGTCGTACTTAACCAGTGGAAACCCCCAACTTATGTACTTCTCCCTTCCACTTCTGCAAAGAAAAATATGTGACAATTATCTAGTATTATAAAAGGATCAATGTTTCCACATTATAAGATCTAGAAACATTTTTCTTTATTCCATAATCCCCTAAAAAAATTTCACTACCAACTTTAATCCTGGAAACTATATGACATCATGTTGCATAATGTGTCTATTGTGAGCGGTTAGAAATTGAAGATAATTTTGAATTAACAGTGGATTAATATAAGTACATGACAGGAATACTAAATGATTTGACATGAATGAATGATAAATTAAATAACCTTGTATATATAAGGGTCAATCATCCAAGTAATCTGCCTCATGAAAGGATAAATATTTGAAGGATTTCATTTACCAGTCAGGTATATTCACATTCCTTCTAGAAAAAATATAACCCTGATAATCAAACACCATTTAAAAGGGAAAAATAATTTTTTAGGTGATTTAAAAAATATAACTTTTTATTGATGTTTGGAGTTTGTGATTTGGCATGTAATTGGTCACAAAATCTCATACTGACAATAATCAGTGCCGATGACAAGAAACTGAGTGAAATAGAAGGTAGAGGAGAATAAAAACTGATCTCAGGGCGGGGTGAGATACCCATGAAATGAGATTTCGATTAGTTCCTTCTCGAGTAATCAGGTTTCCAATATATTCTAGTGCTTAACTATGATAGCTTTGTGCCAATTCTTTTTGTTCTTCTTAATGCTAGAAACATATTCACCTAAAAAAATGGAAAAATCTCGAGAATTGATTATGAAAAAATATAGTATGAAACAAACCTAAACTCGCATAATAATTCCCAACTCATCACATGATGGAGAAAATTGGAGGGAATCAAAACCCAAAAAACATAAATTTAATCATTATCAGAGGAAATAGAATAAACATCATTAAAATAAACTGTAATATATGCGAATCAGAATTCATCTTTCATGGATTTTCAATCGAATGCCTAGAACATGGGAAGACCGCAGAGAGGTGGAGGGGAAGATGGGAACAAGGTTCCCAATAATGGGGAGTAGTAGAGCAGGTAGAGCGGGGGAGAACATGAATATTTGTGTCGAATGATTTATCTAAAAAAATTCCATAATAATGAAAAAAGATATCAAATACAATATTTCAGCTCATAGAGATAATGCACCTACACATGCACACATTAACCCCTTCACTGTGTTTTATGAGTCGATTAAAATCCCTGTATCAGAAAACATGTCAAAAATCATGATAAGTAGAGATTGAGGGGGTATTTACCATGAATACTAGTCCCATGATCTGTAATTAGCGTCTTAAACTTGTAGAAACATTATCATTTCAAATATTTGAAAACACCCTCAAAATAAAAATTGATTAAGAAAACAAAACATGATATGGATACAGATATACATTTAATAAAAGAATTGAGTTGCTGAGGATGCCCACAAGGACTTTTTAGTTGGGCCCCATAAAAAACCATTCATAAACACTATAAGAATACATTTTTATAAAAAAGCTACATTATTTAGCATTTCTCTTATGAGAATTCTTCGCTAGTTTGAAAAGAACATAAATTTAAAGGAAAATATTTACCACATGTTGCAGTTGTAGTACAATTTACCTAGATTTCAAGAATTCATGGCCCATTTATTGTAGATTCACTAATAAGAAACCAACTACACAGAGTTCTGTTATCATCTTTGAACCATGATTTCTTGTTTCTAGTATGTTATTCAGATTATTCAGCATCCCAGATCCATTATATGAATCTCAGTAATGAAACCCAATATTGATTAAGAAAAACAAATATATGTATATAGACATACATTTAATAAAAAAATTGAGTTTCTGAGGATGCCCACTGGGATTTCGTAGTTGGGTCCCATGAAAAATCCATTTAGAAACTTTCGAAGATTACATTGTTATGCATAAACTACTTTATTCAACACATCTCTTACGGGAATTCTTTGCTAGGTTGAAAAGAACATAAATTCAAATAACAATATTTACCTCATGTTGTATTTGTGGGATAATTTACCTAGATTTCTTGAATTTGGGTCCCCGTAATTGAAGAGTACCTAAGAAGATTCAGGCTACACAGAGTGGCATGATCATCTTTAAACCAGAGTGGATTGTTTCTAGTAAGTTATCTAGATTATTTAGCCTCCTAGATCCAACTTATGCGTCTTAATAATGATGCCCAATATTTCATACCCATACTAAAACTCGGACACCCACATCATAAATAACTGCTTCACTACTCCACCAACATCCTAAAAAGGTACCACTGCTGAAGAGAATTTTGACACTAATTGAGAGCTTAGATCAGCTTATGCTTTGCTAAAATGGTTAGAACTACAAAAATTGAACTGCTATATGAACCTGGTTTATTGGGTAGTGGAGCATGAAAGAAATCATGGATACCCCAGAGAAAATGGCACTTTGAGTTGTTGGGAGGATGCATCAAGAAATGATGCGCAAAAAAAGGAAATTTTCTCCAAGAAATAGGCAGGATTTATATGATCAAGATTGTCGCCATGCATGCAGAAGTATTCGTGTACAGTCACCGATGAGTATCGTGGGTTTCAGGCACTCTTCCCAACCCACACCACCGGTCTTTTTGGTGTGTGCATCGAAGGACAATGATGTATTCCACTTTATAGTTTCTTGTCAGACTTAGTCAGAAGCAACCCCAACTCATGTACTCATCCCCACCACTTCTAAAAAGACCAATCTATGATCTACTATGGGAATTTTGCCGATGTGAAGTCTTCAACCCTGATCTACATGGGTTGAGTGATGATATCGACCCAATTATTATTTCGCGATAGTGGGGTTGGAAGGATGGTAAAAGGGAGATTTGGGAAAATTTGAATGGGACTATTTGAGGAACAGACCCATATAGTTTTTCTTGATGTTGAGGAGGCGTAGGTGCTGTCAGAGGAGGTAGAGGCGGAACCCTGACCCATTAGAAGGGTGTGGGGATTTGAGGAATCGAATTCATTGAGAGAGGAGGTATCTAAAATTGGGGAGGTTGAGGTGGGGATGAAGTGCAGAAGAAGGAGAATGAATAGGTGGAGGAGGAGAGGGGAGTCATGCAGGAAGGGAGATGAGAAATCGGGAGGCGAGGGAGTGAGATGGGGAGTCAGGAGGTGTATGGGAATCACAGGGAGCGAGCCACGATAGTAAAAAAGAGGAGGTGATGACTCATGGACTTGAGATCAACATGCTTTAGTACAATTAATGGATTTTACTTTTTTGAATCCCTATAAGTCTTCACTCATGGCATTAACATTTGTCAACTTATTAAATCGAAGGTTCATCCATGTATTTCTACCCCAGAAAATTACATAAAGAATCTTGGGAACCTCTTCATCGAATTACACACTCATCATTGAATTCCATTAATTTCAACCAAGTCATTATTTGAAGATATAAACATAAAAAATTTAATATTTATAGCAAATATCACCAATTTATTTCCTTTTACATACATGAAATTTAATACTTTAAGTTAATATAATCATTTAATCGAAATTACAAATCCATTCAAGAATTCAAAAGGATGAATCCAGGATTTAAATCAATTGACAAATAAATTTATGATTTTAAAGGCCATAAGAACTCCTGGTTCATAAGGTTTATAATAAGAAACCATCAATATAAATAAAACTATTCAATTTTGATGGATTCCATAAACCACCCACATTAGTTACACAAACATAGAAAATAAGGAAATTCTTCCCCTTAATAATTTTAACGATGGTCCACCACAAGAATACCTATATTTATACACCAAAGGGGTTATCCTAGTCATCATGGGACAATTAAAAATTCAATTTAATAATTACTTTTGGAAACATATAATCTGAAATGACTATAATAAAATTAAATAATATGGTATGAATTTAGGGGGAAATAATTTGGACCACATACCAAAATATTAGAGAGAAAAACTATTCTGATATCAACCTTCGGTTTGAGATGAAATGAGAGAATTCAATAAACTAGAAAAGCACTAAAATTGGGAATAATCCACACAAAAGGATTAAGGAATTTCAATAATGAGAGAAATAATAAATAGTGGAATATGGCTCCTAATACCATGTTATTCCATCCAATTAATTTAAAGCCAAGAAAAATAGACAAGATTTTGCGTACATCCACCAAGTCAATAGAGAGGGGAATGAGGGATCCTATGTGCGTGGAATATTGATTAAATCATGAAACCATTGGGTCTTGAAGAAGTAGGGTTTTGGAGTGTAATAATCCTTTTCAACATTTAAAAAAAGGATCCAAATCTGTGTAGCTTATTGGTGCTACGCTCACTGGTTAACCAGTGATCCCAAGAAGAACCTTAGGCCCTTTAGAAGGCCACCATCTAGCTGATGGAACTACTGACCATTGTATACATGCCTCAGTCACATACCTAGTTGTCAATACACCATAATACACCTATACCTTATAGAGAACATCATTCTATCTTTATCTAAAATGGATCTTGGGGGGGGGGGGGTCCAACCCTCATAACTCGAATATAAAAACCAATAGAAAATATAATCCCTCTAATATTTGAAAACTAAAACTTCTAAAAAAAATAACACCTTTATAGACATGGTTTTTACAATATCACTAGAAAATAAACAATCAACCCCCATAAGTACTCCATTGATGTTTATGAGCCTTGGTTCATGAAACAACCATGAACCTCACTGGTTAATGTTATAAGATTAAAAAATAAACCAAAATAATTGATTAAAAATAAATTGTTATGTACATCAAAGCACTGATAAATAAATAAAAATCTATCTAACAACGCTTTACTGGAAGCATATATAATCTCCAGATTCACAAAAATCATACCACATGGGTTGATATCATTGATCCATTCCTAGAAACCTCCACCAAAAACTTCTTCCAAATAATAGTCCCACTTCTATAGATAAAGACCTCACATTAGCACTGACACAACATGTAACCGTCGTAAAAATAGCCTCATAGAACCAGTCACCCTATTCACTTTCCACCTGATATGTACACTTTATCCCAACACCTAATCCTCATCCTATAACTATTGATTACCACATATGATCCCCCTAATTCCATTCAAAACAAAACAACCAACAACATCACATGGGTTATATTCTAGAAGCAAATCATCCCCCAATGGGTTTGTAAATTTTTCAATCATGAAATTTTACTTAAAATAAACTAAATGACCCAAATATGTTGAAACAACACATACTATTCTCCCCAGCATAAGACATCCTTATTATCATTTTAATGGCATGATCTTGTCTAAAATCCATCATTGGCAAAAAATGTCAGTCTCGTGGATAATATAAATTAAACGATCAATCTATAATCCCAATAATTACAATAATTTCAATTAAAATATATATATCCTATATGATCACTTTTTGAATTAAGATAAACCACTGTCAATCACTTAATATAGATAGGTTCGTACAAAGATTCAACACACAACACCCAACTCTCATATAGAGCACTTTTAAAAAGGTTGAGATAACTCTATATTCTTGGTCATAGACCAAACCAATTATTTTTTACATCCCCTCTAGTTAGGGTCCACACAGATAAGTTCCTAACCTTCCATGTTCATTTTCTAATGATAACAGCACTTGGACAATCAGTATTTGACCTAACTAAAAACATCTTTATACCCCATAATGCATCACCTAAAAATATGATCTTGATTAATTACACTCAATAGGTTTTTTTTATAAATATCCAATATATTCATATTTTTGTTCAACCTTGCATTTAATAAAACTTCTCATTTGGTATTCCAACCAACTAAGCTCCTCTTCACGCTTTATCACAAGTACTGACGCCCCATTGGTCCAAATCACCCTCATTTCTTCTCTAGAAAATATTGACCAAAATTCATCAATGAAAACATATGAATATATTCTTCAAATCTTACCATATATCCAAATACATTGGATTGAAAAAAATAATGAGTAGTCACATTACACTGATGACTCCTTAACACATGGTTTTATCCTTCCGCGACTGATTCAATGGTCCCATAAAAGGAGTGTTCTTATCAATAACCAAACAAAAAAACCCAAAATCATCATGGAACATGTCCTATTTTTCAATAAACAGAATAACCAAATGCATTCACCCATATCAAAACTGAGCACTATACATGATCAAATAGTCACTGATCATTTACGATTTACAAGTACATCATCCATGGTATCCATAAATACCTCATTTAGGACAAGGGTATCACCCCAAACAGCCTATGGTTCACTCCCCACCATTTGATTTTACTTACACCTCCCTAAAAAAACAAAAATATAATAGATTCATATATATGTGCATGGATCACCCAAAATATAAACTATTAGCACATATGTTAAGAGTAACTAGGATAAATGTTGTTACCACACTTTTTTCCTTCACAACACCACCACTATATCAGAGAGAAAGCTTAATTGACATCAAATGTCATAAGATGTTATACCCAAAAGAATAAAAAATTCCTTAGTCACATCAGTCAATGTGAAATTTTCCAATTGATATTTCTAAAATCCCAAGACTCTCCACTAGGTGTTTGTGAACCTACTCCCTTGATCAAACCATAATCAATGCCTTTATAAAGATCCTCCAAGACTAAAATAATTTACCATATACCCATATGTGAAATGCTTTACAAAAAAAACTCAACAGACCCCATGCATAGTTGATGTGAACCACTTTAATCACAGAAAAAACAATGGGTTCTCACTCTGAGACCATTTGGTTAGAAAACTTGAGAATAACCTTCCACCTTAATTTTTATTGAAGCACAAGGGCCACATGTTCCGTGATGATCTCTTTCAACCCTAAAATCATATCCCCTTCAGTCATATAATATAAAGTCCCACTCACACATTGGTTTAAGAACTATACCAAGAGAAACACACCCCATAACCACCCATCAGTCACGAATCATCTCTGCATAGAGCATCTAAAAACCATCTCTTCATACCATAATGAATATAAAAACCACAGTAAAATTAATCACGCTAATCACACCCTCATAAAAATCCTATACACCACTATAAAAAAACTATGGGAATCTTAAATCCCAAAGATAAGGCAACTCACAAACCTTCAACAAACCCCTCTATGGGTGTCCTCACATGTAGGGAACCTCATGAAAGCTAAAATCACTTAGGCTAAGAATTATCAAATAATATCTATTCATATCATCATTCCACCAATCAATTATTGTGAATGGGTTTCAATATAGTGTAAATAAATGCTTCACTAATCCCAGACCATCCCATCTGGGATCCTCGACAACCCACTCATTAAAAACACCACCAGAAAATAACATATTAGGCATAAAAATGATATACCCTTCAAAAACATTTTTTAAAACCAAGGGTTCTAAAAAAAATGTTCCATTTCATATAAAAATATATTATATTAAATCATAAAAACACACACTTGATTTCAGATCTCTTGCACCGATACCATGGTTTAAAGCTTTTGTAGAAGCTTCATACATATAACCATACACCAGAATAGTTTAACTAAAATCATGGGTCACCATCATAGATAACTATGTGCCAAATATCTCTAATAAATTTCACATATAATTTTTAAAAATTCATTTAACATATCATAAATACTAGAAAACATAAATCTGGATCTCTCAAGTGACAACCTCTAACACATCTTGACATCATGTGTCACATATCTGGCTAAAACTAACCATCGGTCTAGAAGATATAACACATAGAAACACACACATGCTCACACACACTATAAGGTATCATATAAAAAATATTTCCCTCAATCCTAACAGTCCCATAAACCAGGTCATCACTCATCCCATAAGGTCACAAATAGGAACATCTTGAGCCCTATCTACCATTGAATGCCATAAACCATTATTTCGAATTTTTTTATGCATTCACACATAGGTTGCAAACTTTAATTTATTATTTATTCTCATTCCCTACATCTTGGGTAAAAAATAATAGAATCAAAAGTTGTGATGAAAAAAATGGATATGTTTCTTATTAGCATTTTTTAAAAAATGGACTTCATTTAACTTGGTACAGATCTCATATATCACATACATTTAGGCCTTTATAATTTTTATTTCCCTTAAAATTAAATGTTCCACTTCCATGATCTCCTGATATGAATTATAAATCGTAGGTTATAGAGGAAACCACCCTCTATGTGGTGATTGGAACCCTATTTGACATAAAAAATGTAAATTTCAATTAAGAATCCATGATTTAAGTTCAAATCTATGTAATATTAATCTGATGAATTTATAACTTAGGTAATCAACTGATACCTATTCACTATCAAAATACATTTATCATTATTCTAATTGGATTTATATTTAAAAATTTTGATTATTAGACATGGTTCCATTCTTTAAAGATTTATCATTTATTTAAATACCATATCACCTTTATGGTTAGATAGAATTCCATTCAAAATTTATGAAGGAAATCACTTTATAAGATTCTTAATATTACATTATTTACAAAACCCATTACATTAATAAACCATTTTTAGGAAAAAATCCCTCAAGGTATCATTGAAGGATTTTTGAGGTGATTTTGTTTGTTGACAAAGTGGACATTCGTGTTGTGATTGTTGACAAAGCAATCCATGACATAAAAATTTGTTGAAAATGGGAATTTCATGGTGGCATGTCAAGTTCAAGGGATGTGGTTAACAATCCATGTTTCATTCCAGAATGCCGACAAAGGAATGGATGATCTGGAGGCGGTACAAAAAGAGAAGAAACACGATGGATCTGTTTTCTAGTGTTTTCCAAATTTTTGGGCTTAAAAATCTAAAAATGCAAAAAATTATTTTTGGAAAAGAGAAATGCACTCTAGTGTCTTGGAGGATTGTAAAATTTCATTCCATATGTTTATCAAGATCAAAACAGCAAAATATGGAAAAGGGAAAAGGGGCGCGCAAGTTTTATGCTTGGTCGCGCAAGTGACTTGCGCGACATGGACTAGGGTGACGAGACTTGCGCGTCGAGAGGAGACTTGCGCGCCATCACGCAGGGTGTAAAAATGACTATAAATAGAGGTAGAACCCTCATCATTCTTCAAGAGTTCAACACTTAGAAACAATCAGAGCTCCCATCACGCAGGTGTGGTGGTTGTGCAAGTGGTGGTGTGGTCGCACAAGTAGAAGTTGCCCACCAATTGATTGTTGCACGTCTAGAGTGGTTTTAGAGAGAAAAAAGGAAGTCTCCCATGTTTTGAGTTGAATAAGGGGGTTTCGCACAAGTGTTTTGGTGAAACATTCATTCCATGTTTTGAAGATGCACGATAGTTGATGGTTGCATGCCAAAAAAGTTCTGGGAAAAAAAGGGTGTGAGTCACGCAAGATTGTAGTTTCCAAAGCTAGTGTCGTGCAATTGGTTGAGGAGAATGTGCGCGCTAGTTTTAACTGGAACTCTGAGACTTGTGCACCGACTTTGAGAAGGGTTCCAGTTATGTTTGAAGCATGATAGTGATTCAGGGCTGCGTGGAAGCTGAAAGATTGCCTGATACCTTCAGTGCTAAGTGATATTCATCTACAGGTGAATGATGGACTTCAAGAGAGCATCTACATACAACAGAGGATGCATTCATTAGTGATAATGAAGAGACCTACAGGTCAATAAACTATGAGTGGATCCTTTCTAAAATAGTGAGAAACAAAGAGGAAGAAAGTGATCCTCTCCACCGGAAGTGATCCAGAGAGAGAGAAACAGGGAGTGACCCTTGGGAAAGCAGTGAACTGACCCAAAAAATTGTAAAGGCAGTGAGCCTAGGAATATAAGTGATCTATCCTGAACCTTGTAAACAATAGTGTGCTTATAGTGGATTTGGTACATCAGCACATTGCCGGTGTATGCTCCTTGGATGTAGCCTAGTGAGGGTGACCCAAGTATAACTGTTGTGTCCTGTGCATGATTTACTTTCTGTTTATATTGTGTAACAGGAAAAAGAGAGAAGAGTGTTTTTCTTAACAGCAAAAAAAGATCACTAGGGGATGTTGTTTTCAATTTTTCATACCCTGATTCACCGCCCCCTCAGGGTATTCAACCTAATTGACCTAACACCATTAATATATACATAAAATTTACAAGTGTTCACTCTAGGATTTATCCAAGTATAATTCCACTAGACAATTATATGTGAGAAACCCACATAAATGGTTGTACACACTTTTAATAACCTACCCCTATCAAGTATTTAAATACAAATGTGTTTATAAATTACTAATAAATATAATACACAAAAAATAAATAAAACACCATCACATGTGAATCCCAAGTAACTAATAATCATTATAAATATAAAGATGACATATAAATCCTATGTGCTTAGCACGATGAATGAGTGAATAAACACCTTATTATTTTTCCATACAAGATTAAACTCCCATTAATCATTAACAGCGTACACACCATTGAACCACTCAATGTTAAAATCAATCATCTATAAAAACCACAAAGTAAGAATAATAATATCCATTCCTATAAACTTTGATGTTACCCTATATGTGGGGTATAAAAATTGAATTAATAAGATTATCCAAGTGTGGAAAACACACTATTATCTTATCAATAATTCCAAAATACTAAAAAAGGAAAAATTTAATCTGTACCATTTAGTAATTACCTGACCTTAATTGCTTGAAGTTGGTTCCCCAAACCAGTGAACTACATTCCCTCATGTGTTCCTCGCTATATAAAAGTGGTTTCCGAATAGTAGTATGAGATGATGAGGATACAGAGAGAAGACTATTCCATATTTACTAGAGCGAACAAAAAAAAATTAAATAAGGGAAACATAATAAAACAACTGAAACCAGATAAATAAATTATAAGGGATAAATTACCAAATGTCTTCTCATGAAATATGATAATGATTCTATATATGTTACATGAATAATATTATAAAATAATAATGATATGAACAACTAACCCACAAGTAAATAATATGAAAAGGACAAAATGTTACATAACCTCAGTAGCATCAAGACCTTTCCAAAATCTTAGATCCTAACTCCAAATATACATATAATCAATCATAACATTGGTCCATTGGTAAATCTATAACCTAAAACCATGTAGCATCTTCCTAGGTACCAAAGATTCGTGGTGACCTGAGCAGGATGTGATTAAAAATCAGTTGGCCACCACCAAATATTTCTAATTAAAATCATGTTTTTGATAATAAATCATAAAGGTGTGAAATAAATTAATTAATTAGTTATAATAATATTCTACAAATGTAAATAAAACAAATTTGATCCTCGGGTCTCAAGAGGATGAACTAGACCAACACAACCTACTTCTATGAACTATAGGTTTTGATCTCAGTGGATGTATCAAATTTTGATTTTGTTCCAAGACAAACCACTAAGTAAAATATAACCATGTAGCCTAAGAATAATCTATATGGATCATATGAGAATTCCATATAATAAATATACAAGATAAATCATTTGTATTTTTCAAAGTCAAGGAATGTCTTTGAATTTAAGATGTATGACTCAATTGGAATGCATCATTCACACCCAAGGCATTGCATAACAAAATTAATCATGGTAAATTGGGGGAGATCATCCCTTTATATTCAATAAGGGGGGCCCACAAGAGTCCATGAAATTAATAGATTAAATTCAATAAATGTTGATATCACATAAATCTAATTGGAAGACACCCCATGTAAATTTCAGTAATGAATCTTAATAGATCCCACTATATCACATGTGGTAATCCATAACATTAAACATTATAAAATTTAAGGAATTATTTACTCTTGACATATACATGAGTCCCATAGTCGAATCAAAGGCTCATCTATATAATTATACACCAATTTGATTCATAAAAAACCTCGAGAATCTCTCTAAGAAATTATTATATCAACATAAATTCCTTTAATATCCTCTAATTAATTATTAATTGATATAAATATAAATAATTAATCAATTGTATCAATGTTAACCACTTTTTTCCATTACAAATATAGAAAATGTTAACAATTTAAGAAAAATTAACCATTTAATCCAAATTAATATTTCATTTATGAATTCTGAGGGAAATGCCCATGATTTAATTCAATTAAAATTTTCATTTATTATTTACAAGTCTATAAGAATGAATGGTTCCTTAGATCCATCCTAGGAAATCATACCACCAAATTAAGATATTCACTTCTGATGGTATCCTCTAACCCCCAAGATTGATAACCCTAACCCATGATACAAATAAACTCGACCAAGTAAAAAATTACAATGTACCATCTTCCCAAGATATAATATGTTTCTACACCTATATGGGGTTTTATAAAACTCAATAGATAACTAAAAATTCTATTTAATCATTAATTCATGTGACTGATAAGCTGAAATGAATAAAACAATCAAAATGCAATACGATGGAAGGCTTTAATGTAAAAATTATTTTGACCAAAATACTTAATCTCACAAGTGGCCAATATTTTTTATCAGTCTATGGTTCGAGAAGAAATAAGATAAATTAATGAACAAGACAAATTCCTTGATTATAGAGAATAGCCCAAACAAATGTTGTGCGGATATTTTCTAGCGAAAGAAATAATGAAACAGATGAAGTGGACACATAAACATACCTTTATCCTTATATCACAACTGAAGGAAAAAGATATAAAATATATAGTGGATATCAACCAATTAAAATTATTAAAGAATAAAGGATCCTTCTTTCTTGGAATTTGGAATAACATTTTCCAAATTTAGTTAATGAATAAGGGGAGGGGGTGAAGGGGTTCAATGACCATATTTCCAATTTTTAAAAATGGATCCAAAGGACTCTAGATAGATGTTTATATTCTCACATACTAGTTGTTGATCCCATAGAAAACCTCAGTCCCAAAATAAAACCGCCGATTAAGAAGTAACCTCTGAACGACTAGCCGATGGAACTACAACCCTTTAACTACGTTCCCTGTTCACCACACAAGCTTCTCGAGCCATTTAGAGACCCCTAAACCCTCTAAAACACATAATTACATGTCTAAAATGGAACTTTTTAGGTTTACACATCCTCATAAGTTTAATATAAATGTTTTTATAAAATATTAATCCTCTACTAATCGAAAACTCAAATGATTCATAAAAAATAGAGCATCCATTAAAACATGGGGGTTTTCCAAAAATTCTTGTTGTGTTACATTTCTGTTGGAGTGAGATATTTAGCACTATTATAAAATCTATTCTAGTTAAATATATGAAAATAAAGGACTTTATTTGAACAGTAATGTTGTATGATCCTAAAATAAAAGACATCGATGATGATCACAATCTAATCAAGAAGGAAAATTCTACCCTAAAATTTTCTAATTCACAAGATGAGAATAAATCCAAATAAACATTATTTTATAACTAATATGTCATTGGAAAATCAATATATTATAATTCTTTTGATGATCTTGATCATGAAGTAAGAAAATTTAACAGTTTAATAAGATGATAAGAGTATTCATGAAATCATATGAACAATACATGATGTTTAAAGTAAATTTAAAATACAAGAGGTATTATTAATTTATAAAATTAGGAAACATAAAACCTGAATATCCAAATCTGAAGGAAAAAATGAAATCATAGAAAACGTTTTTTAGAAAATATTATTATAATAATGAAGAAAAGATGTGTATACAAATACAAAATTCAATACATGCTTCCCCTCACAAACTAAATATGTAAAATAATTTTATTCTTATTAGCATGAATCAAATTATAAATCTGAAAGTTTATTATTTGAATTATCAAATGGCTATTTTTTAATACTATAAGATAAAATGAATAAATTTAGAAATAAACGCACTTAAAAAATATTATGATGATGTGAACACCAAAAAATAAGATTTATGAAAAAAGGTATTAGAATTAAAAAAACAGGATACATCTATCTCCACCTTATTGTTCTATGATTAAAATATTAAATAATAGTGAAAAGTTGTAAAATACTTGATGTATTATAAATGTGTATTCACTATGATGAATAATGACCTCAACCAAATTATAATAATGAATAAATAAAATAAAGTAAAATAAGTCATTGGATATAATGGTGAAATACCGAAGCTATATAGTAATTATTTTGTGCCTTGAAAAAGTAATAAAATAATGTCTAATGATTTCTTTTTATGTATGGTATAAATTTTAATTAATCCATTTTTTTTGAAATAAACAATTTTAAATTTATATATATGTATTTAATTGTAATGACTTATAGAAAATTAAAACTATAATTTCCTGACCCAATAAATAGATTTGGGTTTCTAAATATCGAAGAGCTAACATTACAATACCACAAAGAATTTGGGTACTAAAAAATAATCATATTTAATATCTTTTTGCTGTGAAAATGAATCGATGAGAAAAAGGTTAAACAAAAAAATTGTGGTTATTAAAAGCATATGAGTGGTTACATTAAAAAAGTACACTCATTAAAAAATGTTGATGGAAGCTATGTAACATTTATTGAAAATGCATAATGAAATTTTTTTGAAGTTATATCAGCTTTAAATCTAAACCTGGTTCTCATATTTAAATTTCAATATGTTAAATAATTAAATTATAACTTTATAATTACATTCCAAAACTATGATAATGTATTTTCAATTTAATTTTCTAACAAATATATTTTATTTTCAAATATTAAATTCATAAATTTAATAAATCTGGAACTGAAAATGATTACACTCTATGTCATCACTCTTTACCTAAAAAAATAAAAAAAATTATTTTAAAATAAATTATTTTTTGATTTTTTATATATGACTATAAAAGTTAAATTTTATATATTTGATAAATTTATACTAAAATAATCTGATTCAAATTTTCCAAAAGTTGAATTAGAAAAAAAGATGTACCATGATTCATTTCAAATATTAATGAAACATAAATGTAACTTTAAGAAAATAAAATAGGTTGTTACTTATCGACCACTTGGAATTTTCCATATTGATATATTTGTTTTATCTAGGATATTAATTATTGATGGAAAATATTTTTTTATGTATTGGTTGATTTTTTTTATGTTAACATGGGTCTATGTTTTTGGTCCTTAAAATTAAAGAATGTTCTATATTTATTAAATTTGGGAAACTAGTTAAAATGAAAATAATTAAAAAATTATTTCACTAAAAAGTGACCATGGAGGAGAGTTTTAGAAACATAAAATCATTTATTTTTTCTAAAGACAAGGAATTAAACACAATTTTCATCACCTAGGAATCCATTATAGAAATAATTTTTTGAATGTATTAATACGAATTTGTAATAAATTTCCAGAAGAATGTTGTATGAATATATAATTCCCTCTCTTTTTGGAATTAAGGTGTAAACACAACATAATACTTCATTAATAAAGTTTTTAACAATTCCTACTGTAAAGAAAAAACCTAATGATTTATGAGATATCATGAAAAAATGATATTTATATAAAATTGTTTCGATATGATGCTTACATCATGAAAACCAAGTATAATCATGGTAATTTCATTCCAATAACCAATTAAGGGATTTTAATATGTTACACTAAAACTTCCAAATAATATAGATTTTCAACAAACTAAAAAAAACTGTTTACGAATAAAATCATGTTAAATTTTAGGAATGTGATACTTTTGATTAAAAAAGAATAAAATATCTGATCATAGAAAATATATTGAAAAATGAGATTTTAACAATTTTTTGACATCAAAAAATATGATGTTGTTGAAAATTTTCAAGATGGAAGAATCTCAAATGGTTAGAAAGTAGCCAACCTATGATTATTCTTCCTAGATAGCAAAGGTACCTAAAAAATATTCCCTTATAAATTTTTATGGAAAGAAAAGTTGATGGATTTACAATAAGAATAAGTGTAATAAACATTGATTAATTTTATAATTTTTATCATAGCTTTCATGAAAATGAATTGATGAATCTTAATGTGATGGTTGTTAGGTTCAAAAAATATAAGAAAAACTAAATTACTTCAAAATGAAAAAATATTGGGAATTATTTAATAGACCCACTGATTATCCTATCAAAGGTGCTACATGGGTATTTAAAAATAAATAAGATGATCCTAATATAATTATTATAAATAAATCTAGAATGATAGTTAGAGGTTATAATCCAGAATAAGGGACATATTATGTGTAAAAACTCTACCCTGTAGCTAGAATATAAACCATTATAAATATATTATCTTATAAATCTCATATAAATTTTAAAATTTTGAAGATGGTTGTTAAATATTAGTTTTATAATGGTTATCGTATTTAATAAGTCTATGCTAAACAACCTACAATATTTGAAAATCATAAATTTCAGAATTGTATTTCCAAAATTACAAAATTTCATTATGGTATTAAATAAGATACAAAGGATTGGTAAGAAAAACCATGTTCTTTTATTTAATCAAATGTGTTTTCATTGGGCTTGATAGACCCCACAATATTAACGACAACTTCTTCAAAAAATATATTAATTTTGTAAATTTATTTTATTATATAATTTTTGGTTAAAAAATAAAATATTGATTGATTATTTTTCTGAAAGCATCTAAAATAATTTGAGATAATTATAATGGGATAACTAAATTTCAATTATGGATTTAAAAATTATCAAAATTATCTTCTAAACGTGTTATTCTAATTAAAAAAACAATAATTATTTTCCTAAAAGGTTTGGAATTGAAAATATTAATATACATGGCCCCCTTTGAGTGCAAGTGTAAATATTGACTTGGATGAAGTTTGTAAAGTTGTACCAAAAAAGATATATAGATGAATAATTTGGAGTTTATCATGGTGAATTTTAGTAGAAAAAACAATATGTCTCAATTATATAATTATTAATTATTTCAAAAACATCCTAAAGAATCACATTTTACAGCTTGAAAAAAAAATTAAGTTATTTAAAAGAAACCATTTTTCTATCTGTACACCTTCCAAAAACATTAGAATATGATTTTATTTATTATTATGATGTTCATTTTTAAGGTTGTAGGATATATAGAAAAATTATATCTGAAGCCTTCCAAATTTTATATTGATCAATAGTTTCTAATTCAAGTAAAAATACACTCTATTAATCTTCACTTACTTTGGTTTAATACATTATGTTTGGTAGTTATTATATACATGTGTTGTGGATGAAACACGCTTTAACAAAATTTTGATTTATTTCATATCAGGAACCAATCAAATTTGATAATATAAGATCTATTAAGTTCTTGAATAATATGATAAGATATTTTATAAAATATAAAATATATTTAATATATCAATTTTTAATATAATACACACAAAATGGCGATATTTCAGTAGAGTTATAAATATTAGAAATTAAATAGTAGAATTTTTTAGAAAACCCATACATTTTGAAAGATTTGATTTTATTATATGTTAATTGTCTAAATATGAATTTAAGTGATTTTATTCTATTTATATTAAATAATTTAGTTTCCATTATTTTATTTCTAACACTCATTTATACTAGTTAAGAAGAAATATATTTTAATTATAGAGATATATTATATTTATTCTTTTACCATTCCACTTTTAGTGACTCTATGTATTTTTCATAAAATGTTGTACAAATATTTTGGCCCAAAAATATTATTCTTTTTCAATCATAAAAGTATTATCTATAAATTTAAACCATCATCACTCTAAACTGCTATCCTTTTAATCCCAAGTCACCAATATTTGCAGAGAATGTGAATGATTAAAAGAGTAGAAGATTCTACTTCTAGTAGTTCAATGTGAGTCAATGAATTGTACATTGTTTTGCATGTAAAGGATATCAGTTTCAGTTGGATGGATCATATAGACCTTTTATTGAAGAAAAAAAATTTAAATTTCTATGTATTGGGTTTTTTTAAATGAAGGAAATATATAAGTTTTTATGAAAAATAAATTAAAATACTTATATAAGTATGCCTAGTTCATTTTTTTTAGAGAATGTGTACTTAGGTTTTTTCAAGGTGACACCAACATGGATTTTTTTATTTGTTTTGTAATTTGGTTGATGTTTTTTTATCCTTATGAAAGGATTTTATTTTTTAGTCCTTATATTTTTAGTATAGTTAAAGTAAGTCCCATTTAAATAATTCTTTCTATTTTTTAGTTTTTATGTGATGGATAATCCTATTTAAAAAATTGAGGATGAATTAATTATTATAATTATGTCTATTAAAATTGTTACTTCTTATGGTACTATAGAATTTGAAATGGTCTTGTTTCAAGAAATTTATTTGATATGTTTGTTTCTCATTGAATAAAATGTTAACATTACCTAGTACATATTAATTTATATATACCACATCTAGAAAAAGAATTTGATTCCTAACCCATTTTGAAGGATTCCAAATTTGATGTTTGAACAAAATGATATTGATTTGAGTTAGTTTATGACATCAAAGTGACATTGTTTATGTAGTATAATATCTAGATTTATTATTAAGAGTGGATTTTTGAAGAGTTATTCATTATTGTTTTTTTCCCATTTGGGATAGATAAAATGATGAAGATGAAACTTCTAACACTAAGGTTGATAATTAACTAGAATTTTTTAGTAATCCTTTTATACTTGAATGAGTGGTGGATATATAATACTTACCTTTTAGAGATTGTAAACATGCTGATGTTTAGGAACCTATATAATAAGTTAAACCAGAAGCTATAAATATAGAGGTTCATGTTTTTGAAAATCTACTTATAGTGAAAGTGATAAATGTTATTTCTATTTAAAATTAACCTCTTATTGATCAGGTTGAATTTAGGTGCATGGTGGTGAAACTGTTTCACCTCAGGATCAAAAAAATGTAGTTCATACAACTGATGTTTAAATATCATCTACTCAATTATCCTTAAATGATACTATAAAAAATATAGTCAATATTGAAGTTGTTTTGAATAACACCCTAACCGTTTTAGCTAATTACACTAATCAAGTTGAGATAGATGGTGTTATAAAAAATTTGATATGTTAAAAAACCTATATAAAGAATTTATAATAGTTCAAAAAAATTAGAAGCAAATTTATAAAAAATATTATTCAAGAAATGATTTTTTTTGAATAAAGAAAGAAGTTAGTGAAAAACCTCAAATTTAAAAGACAAAAATATATTAGTCATGGTTGAATGTTTTATTGATGATGAAAACATGGGAGATGATTCCTTAGAAAATAAAGAGGAAGTAAACTATAAATTAAATTTCCAAATTTATAAAAATTTATATAATAATATTTTTTAATTAAAATTACAAAAAAATAACACCTTGAACAATGTTCTTATTGTTTATAAATAAGGAGCAAAAATAGTGGAATAAATATTAGTTTCTTCATCTAATTTTGAGAAGATGATAGTTGTATTCATGTGTAAAATATGTTTTTTTGAGGATGAAATTGATGATAAACATATTTTATTCCATCAAAATGATTCCATCTACTCATATGAGTCAAGTATTTAAGTTATATTTTGAATGGTTAAATTCCCTACTAATAAATTAATCTGATGTACATTGAGTTATCCAACTTATCTGGATAAGTTATCTATGATATTATTTAGTTATAGTATCTATGAAGACCGAATTTATGGTTGTTTCATTATCCTTTGATTCATTAACTTCTATATGAGAAATAATAAATCATTCCATTATTTTATAGAATCTCTAAAATAATTTTAAATGAATTTGAATTATGAAATATAATATTTCAATACTATCGATCAAAACTCAATTTAGATTATTCACTAAACTCTAAGTGTTCTTATATTAATTTCTTTCAAGAAAATATTTTATCTTCAAAATAGGCCTTAGAAAAGACTACCAAATAAACAATGTTTATTATCAATGTTCTATAGGATATGGAAACATCCATAGATTTGAATTTTACGTAATTGGTAGAAAAATTTATGAATCTACATGATACTACTAAATAGGTGTTTTATTTTTATTTTGAGGTGTCTTCAGAAAAGATCATTGAGAAAAAATTTCAAACATTAGAGGGATTCTTCCAAAAGTGTTGATGTTTTTTTTTCAAATAGAATCTTTGATTCTTCATATAATTTCTTTATCCCCAACTAGTTCTTCAGAAATTTTAGTTGTTCATATATATGTTTTAAGGTGTTTTATTTACGACTATTCCCACAGGCATGATATTCACGATTCTCTAAAGGTTTATGGACTGATGTTAGGGAAATGATACACTATATTTCAAGAATTTTGTAGAGAATCCATCTTCAAACTGATTGACATTTGTGCCGATTCACTCTTTTATATGAGGTGTAAAATATCACTAGGTCCTTCACCAATTTATATATATCCCACATCCCAAATGATGATAAAAGAAACATTTGATCCTAAACTTGTAGATCCCACCATTATACCTTTAAACAAACCAACTCTATAAATAAAAAGTGAAATATTTTTTTGGATCCTTTCTCTTGATTGTAAAAATATTTTTCTATCTCAATGAATGTCTAATATTACTTATTCTATAGAATTTTTTTGATATTATATTCTTATACCATGAAGGTATATTTGTAATTTCATAATTGTCTACATCAATGTATTAATGATTTATGAATTTTTATTCTTGATTCTATAAAATAAAAACCAAAATATTTATTCATTTTAAGGATCATTATTCTAATAGTTTACTAATTTATAGTTCCACAGTAAATTTATTTAATCTCACCACCTTATCATTATTTTAGATATCACTAAAGGGGAGAATATATGAGTAGAAACAATATTTTACTCCTATTTTAAAACCCATCACATAAATTAATACTTTAAATAAATGGGTGTATTATATATAAAATGATAGGAGATAACCCAAAATAATGTAGAAATTAAAAACATTGGAAATATATGTTTTATTTTAGATTATTTATAACCGTTATTTTTATTTTTATTCTTGATAAATCAAAAATTCCATTAAAAACGTTCTAGTTTTTTTGAACATCAATAATGAAATATTATTGGGTATACAATTGTTATTCCCCAAGATCTTAATATTTAACATGTTTTTATGATTACCAAATCCCCATTTGTTTTACTAATATGTTTATCGTGAGTGATTTTATTTTGATAATTTATATTTTCATAAGTGTTATTTCATTTGGATGTTTTTATTTTAGTATTTTGTTATTTTAGTTTCAAAAAACATTCCCAAGTAAACTATAATACTCACCAAAAGAAACATCTTATAATGATTTGTTAAAAGTATTATAATGGATTTCACACTTTTTGAAAGGTAAATAATCTTATGGGAAAACAAGAAATTTCTTAGGGTGTTGGAGAATTTTCTTACGAAAAATCATGGGAGAAATATCCTGTGTAGGGAAAAATTATTGAATAAATCATTTATTGGGGAAAACCTTATATAAAATGTGATACAGACATTGAAATTTAATCACATGAGATATTTAAAAAATAAAAATATCTTATAACATCTAGAAATATCCCATTTGGATCAAATCTATTATATGAATTAGATACCCTACATATATTCAAATTATCCTACAATAGAAAAATTATCCAATGAGAAAAATGTTTCAATATCATCTCATAATCGATTAACTTATTTTGTGTATATATATCATTCTCTATAGAATTTCCTATGAAGAAAAAAACCATACTAAAAAAAGAATTCATTGGGATCTCAAAAATGTATTAACGATGATGAAATTATTTTAAAAACAAAATAAATTCTTCTATAATTTTATAAGAATCCAAACATAAATTATTAAAATGTGATAATATAATAATTGATGCTCATATTAAAAAAATTACCCCTTTATCAATATCAAAGTATTTTTTTATTTATGGATAGAAATGATTTAGACGAAGATCAACTCCTTCTAAATATGATTTGGTATAGATTTTATGCATTTCGTACCGTTACAGGATACTTGGATAAGTCCAATCTAGTGATTTTTTTAGAAAAAGTAGAGAATTCAAAATTAGGAAAGGCCAGGTTAATTTGATCTTATAATTTTAGCAAAGTTATTTTTCTCTATAGAAGACCACATCTGCACACAATTATTTTTCCAGGAAACAATACCATGTTAAAATAAAAGAATTAAATATTTTAATTGTTATTATATTTTTGGAATGTTAAATTATATAAGTGACTCATTTTACATGAATTGAACAACTCTACAAACATTGGACATATACTAATATATTTGGAACATCTTAATCCACAGTTAGTTTCTTATTAAAACTGTGTGTAGAACAAAATTTATTTTCTATATCTCTTTATATGTAAATGTATACACTACTTATACTCATAACAGAGAAGTCCATAGACAAGTACTATTAAGGGTTTTTTTGGTTAAATTATCATTGATAATTTATACTAGTTGATAGTTTCTTTTATATGGGTACCCCTAAATAAAATTGATGGCTAATTAAAAATCATAAAACTAATATTGAGTTTTATTGGAGTAGATTAAGGGTAATTCATATTTCCATAAAACTATATAAAAAAACATTTTTTCCAAGGATTTATTTTTCTTTATTTTCCTATATATCTAATTTAATAATTTGGGATATAGTCTCATCAATTAGAAAAGGTAGGTAATTTTGGGTAAAATTTATCTGATTCAATCATCAACCCTCTAGATTCATTATGAAACACCTTTAGTATAATAATCCTAACTACCCATAAAAACATTAGGCTTAGAATGATAATGATTTGGCTAAAAAATATCTAGATTTACCCCTCATGTTCTACAATTTCTATCTCAAATATTACAGTACTCCGTGAATAATATAGGTTATTTGATACAATGTTTTCAGTAAACAACTTGTGCAATCTGGACTGACACCCGAGCCACTCCATGGAATAGTGTGAAGGGAATTCCTTATACCCAAAACCTGGTAAATAGTCAATACAAACTGAAGTCATTCTTGGAAATAACATTTTCCAATAATCCAAACAAGTTTTGGGTCATAACACATTTTGTTAAGAAAAAGAAACCCAATTTCAAAAGGTTTTAATGGGAAACCATTAGATGGCCTATGGGCCCAGTCTACCAAAGAAGAATAAATTGGAATTATCCATTTCACCACATTTTGGAGAACATCATCACTACATGGTGCTTCTAGGCTATCTTGTAGCACTCTACAAATTTCTCCCACACCTCCCCCTTAATTCATAGCAAGACTTCTTGTACTGTGATTCTTATAATACACATTGTATCACCCTATAACTCTAATGTGGTGTACCATTAGGGTCACCATACTTAGAGACACACCATAGTGCTCTAAAATTCCTACCATATACCATTCCCTATGTCATGGTGATTTTTCTTATATCATGGCCTCCACATTATAACTTGGAATCCTTCCTAATGAAACAACATTGTTCATAAATTACACCAATAAATATAATAAAGAAGAAATTAAAATTTTAATGATGATCTATAATGAATCATCCATAATTTTAAGATCTATTAAATTCTAATAAAAAGATTAAGGGTAAAAAAAAATAATAAAGAATAACTCATAACAAACATCGAACTCAGTGTCACAATATATAAAAACTAAAATCATATAATAGAATAAAATCGATACACTATATATTGAATAGAATGAAGCAGTCAATACTTATATGGTAAAAAATAAACAAAGGAACCTAAAACACTAATCTGATGATTTGTACATGAATCAAAATTACCCTCTAACACTATCATCCAACCCTCTCTACAAGCAACGAATAATAAGAAGTCCATACAATTGAGCTTCCTAAGAACCCAAACATAATAATTAAAGAGACACTCAGTCAAAAAACATCATGTTGTATAATTAGGGAGTGTTTAGAAAACCTTGTATAATTAGTCTAATAAAATTATTCAATTAATTTCCTTTAATTAGACCTTCCATATATGGAATTTTAGAATACAATATTGGATTTTATGGTTTTATCACATCTTTAAAAGAATACTCATTAGTATTTCTCAAATTCCGTCTAAAAACAAAGATATGATTTAAACAAACAATATATTTTAATTATAAAGCATATTTTTAAAACATACATTCCAAAAAATCATCTAAATCTATTTTATAAACCCCATAAGGGAATTAAAAGTTAACTAAATAAGGCATAATTTTAATAATTTAATATAAACATGAAGGTACACAAATAAGATTTAATGTATGTCAAGTATCAAAAACTGTATAGGATAACGCCATAAATTGACGAGTAACACAAGAACAAAAAAGTAAATTTATATAAAACAATAAAATAGATAATGAAATAAAATACATATCATGAAGGAATAATAAATTATAATAATGCATAATTAATATGAAGGTGTTTTTTTATAGAATTTGAATGTATACATAATAATGGGAAACTCCTATGGTCCTAGTGAGATAATAACTTATTTACCTAGGAAGAGCCATCTATAGAAGTATCAATTATTTTTAAAAAAAATAACCGCCTTAACTTTCTATAACCTACCCTCACCATGTTGAACTCCCTATAGTTAGAGTGTTTCATATACTAGAGTACCCTATTCATAAAATAACAATGAATAGAACATTGAACTTATTTCAATATTTTACCTAGGTATATATGGTTCCCATGATAATAGGAAATTAATGTTGGAAAACATATATAAGAAATAAATCAAGCATCAAAAATTGCCTCATGAAGCCAATCCCAATATTATAACTCACCCCCCTCTATACACCTTAAATTGAAAAATCTCATTTTTTTGTTCACACAATCATTAAAAATAATCACATTCATTTCATAAGATCCAAAATATCAAATAAAACTTCATTTTAAGGGTATAAAACCTTGGGTGTAGCTCATTTTATGAAAAACCATTCATATAATGTTCCAAATGTTTCTTGATTTTGACTATTACTTAAAAAATTAGAAATCCATTTTTGAATCCCATTTTAAAACAAAGGGTGAGTTGAAATCCTCTTTTCAAAAAAATAAAACCTCACTTTAAATGCAAAAAATACAAATATATTATATATAAATAAAATAAAAAATATCATGAATAACTTTGTAAACTTCATAATCAAAAGTTTACTAAAAAATTGATAACATATAAAAGAAACACATCAAGGTACAGTAATAATGAAGAAGTAACCAAAAAATCCATGAAACCTCACAAATAATCCATTATAAATCTACTAGAAGACTTTAAAAAATTTATTTAATCCCAAATAAATTTGAATAAGTCACATGAGAATTTTAACAAACACATAATATGCATGTCTTTTAGTTATATAAATATAAGTTTGATAATTTATCAAAACCTTATTTATTTTTAACCAAAGAATCATAAAACATTGATGAAGTTCATAAATTAACCGAATGAAAATAATTTTTTTAAAAAAAGTTTTAGAAATATCAATCACTACATTGTTTTTCTAAGAAAAAATATTTTCATAAAGCACCTACCTAAATACTGTGGAAGCATTGAAGAAAATTGAAATTAGAAAGAGAGATTTCAGAGAAAAAATAAACACACCATAAACATCAATAATTATAAGTCTAATTAAATCCTAAATCTATGTTTTGGTTAACTTGGATTCTTAGAAAGAATAAGAGGTTGAAACTACAATAGAAGAATAAGGAGAAGATAAATAGATATAAACATAGGAATATCCTTGAGAAAACAGGAATAAATTAAGGCAAACACAAGTGTATGACATGAAGGAAGAATATGGGATATTCTTGTAGATACCCTCACAATAGATTAAATGAATAAGGGATGAGAAGGAAAAAAATGTGTTTTAATTCAATTGGTTTAATGTTCTAAAATTGCTAAATTAATATCGAGATACAAGAGTCAACATATAGACTTTCGTTTCTTGACACAACTCATCTCCCCAAAAAAGAAGAATGTTTTATATATTTACAACCTTTGGTCAAGTCATGGGGTCAACCTACCATCATGACATTATGAACTAACTAGGGAATAACTAAGTGGCCTAAATCTCACCCATGTAACCAACTTTATAGCACGACACATGTATATCATGGAAAGAGAGTCAATAATTTGGATGTATCTCGATTTAAGCCTAGGTTTCCATGTGCTCACATAATCATGATATGACCTATCATTCACTTGAAATTTCATGAAAAAAAACCCTATGTAAAACACACACACACACAATCATGAATAATATATGAGAATTTTCAATTTCTGGATATCCAAGGCACCCACCATAGAATGACACCAACAAATCCCGACACAAGCTACACCAGAACCCAAAATTTCACAAAGTCCCAAAGACTCATCACGGAGAAACCTCCCTTTGTTTCAGTATAATATAATGTAGTGTAGAACTATATAGTAAAATGAAATTCTATAAGAACATGGAAATTATTAAATTTAAATAAATTAAAGTAAATTGTAAAAAAAGTTAAAAATAAAAGGTTAGCGTGTGACAAAAACTATAACATAAAACCTTTTGAGACCAAACATATGATAAAATTTCAATCAAAAAACCATTTTCTTCATGTCAACAAAATTTAAATTTGAAGATCATGTATTAAAAATTATTTTCATAATCATATTATAGTTATAAATCATAAAGAAAACCATTAAATTAATTGAAAAAATTTACATGTAATATATTCATAAAATTTTTAAAAAATATTTCATCATAGATTTACCATCGTAATGGATTTTAATAAAGTAAGATGGTGTTTTTTCTAGATAATTTACTATGAAATTCTTCACCCATAAAAATTATCATAAAATGATACTACTCAATGTATTAACTAATATGTAAATGGATTCTAAAACTAATCTATAGAAACATTAAAATCAATAAATATAGTCAAAGCCTTATTTATAAAATAAGTATTCTTCAAACTCCAAGCATAACATAACATTATTGTAATATGAATTTATATTTAAAAAAATTATTATTGAGTAACTTGTTTCCGAAGAAACTCCAAATTAAAATGATCTACAATAAAATTTATTGACAGAAAATATTTCAATGAACGACATGAATCAAAATATTGTGAGACTGAAATATTGAAAAATATTATGGAAATTACTGGAGGAAAAAATCCCCGAGTAGACAAAAATACCATGAACATAAAATATTCCTCATTTTGGTTTTTTTGGAAGACAATCAGCCTGATTAAAACTATATTTATATTTAAATGAAAAATAAATATAATGGACATGATGATATATAAGTAAATATGATGAGTTTTTGATATTTGGGTTTCATTCATATATTTAAGAATATTTTAATGTGTTGATTTGTGTATTTAATAAATAATATAGTCAATTTTTTAATGTATAGCCTAGTTTTATATTTTATTGTATGAAACAATTATTATTCGAAAAAGGAATGAAAAGAGTTTAATTTGGAGATAAAAGACCATTTAGGCCATCAAATATTTAAAGCTAGAGAGAGCTAGAAAACAGGACAAAGACAAATTACACATCCTATATTCGAATTACATGACATGAATTTTTTCGCGATTATTTTTTTGAAGGATATGAAAAAAATAATTATTCCTCTTCGTAGAATGAAATTTAAGGGATCACATGATGTTAAAATCAGTTACATGTCATGGAATAATCATTGAACAAGAAAAATTAATGCAACACGGCCGAGTTTTAATGGTATTTCCTATAAAATAACTACTCGACCACACCTTTCAAGAAGTATATGACCAATGGAATGAATGAAATTCCAACAAAATTCTTTAATATTATGGTGTGATGATCTCGAACCCTTCTTCTCCATCATTGTATTCCACCATTATTCTTTTGGTACCCATGCTACTCGTTCTAACCATTCCTAAAAACGAGAGTGTAGTTTTATTTATGTCAGTTGATGTTATTTTAGGGTGAAGTGGTTTTTGGGATTTTTTTTCTTATAATTCTTTTTTTGGATAACCATAACATTTTTTATCAATTCAAAATATATCTCATTTGTATTTCATGAAAATTAAAGTATTTTGAGATTGTTTATTTAATTTCAACAATTAACAGATCTATTTTTTGTATTAACAATATACACTCTAGATTTTTTATACATAAATATGGTTTTAGGTTTCCTAATTTTATGATTACGTTAAGTATATGACCATTCCAATGGTGAAGTCATAGGATTGGTATGGGATATCTTGAGCAATGATCCCTACTGACCCAATTTTGACACAAAACCTGAATAAATCAATTATTAATTGAATCCCAAGTACATGAACCTATAAATACTTGAACGTAGCATTTTTCTCACATGAATTCATACCAAATATTTTTTGATGGTATTTCTGTTTCATTCAAACTAATCAAAAAATTTCAAATTTAGTTTATTTACTTAATTTTTAACACATCATCTTTCCATGTAGGTTTGATACCTAGACATACAAAGTACTATATTTTTAGTTATTTGATAGTGTTTAATAAATTAGTAAATTTGTGTTTACCCATAGGAATTAACGATGCCCTAGAGACTATTTATGATTTTAGTGATGTTTGTAAATTTATATATAAGAATGAAATATGTTCATTATATTTTTGACCACTGGAAATATGGTTGCTGGAAATATAGTTATCGGATATATGGTCATTGGGTATGCATTTATCAAACATGTATATTTATTATGTGTATTTTTAGAAAAAAAATAAATTAATATATTTAAAAAATGATAAATGATTAAATAAAAATATACAAGTTAATTATAAAAATATAATTATAAAAAATATTCTTTAAATGTGTTATATAATTTTAGTATTTTTATTAAATGATGATTTCAATGAAATGGATTTATTAAAATGAATTATTTTTAAATTAAATAATTATTTCCCATAAATTAATTAAGTAAGTATAGATAATACTTATTTAACTGTTCATGGATAATTAACTATGATATCTTATTTTATTATATATCATATATTAGTTTATAAAATTTAAATTTAGCTTATCTTAAATAATTTATTGTAATTAATTGATTTTAAATAAAAATTAATTTATTTTTATGGAATTATATAATATTTATTGATATAATAATAAATCATTTTAATTTTAAACAATGATATTTTTTCAAAGGATTTGATTTTTAATTATTGTATATTTTTAACGTAATAATATAAATTAACAACATTAAAATGAGAAATAAATATAATATATCAGTTTATAATAAAATATATTAACACAAATTTAATCATTAATTGATATAAAATAGGATTAAGAACACATATGGTTGAAACATTACTTTTTTATTAAATTAGTTTTTTGATATATTTTCTATTTTCATTTATTTAATAAATTTTCCATATTTATAAATTGAATTAGATTAAATGGAATCCAAAATTTTAAATGGAATTTTAGAATTAGTTAAGGTGTCCAATTTCATTTTTATGAATAAAAATATGTTATCGAGGTAATATTTGAGTTACCTTGGTAAAAGAAAAATGAGGTAAAAGGGGGTAAATCTAAGTGGTAAAGACTTAAAATATCACAGAAGCATCCTATAACTTTATAGATAAAGGATGAATTGAGAAAATATTATCTCACCTCCAGCATTTTTAATCTTTCCAACTACCCATAATTGAAAAGTACATTCCTTTCCCATTATGAAATTAATATTTATAAAATTTTCCCCTCATCAATTATAAAATGAACCTACTACACCTCTCCAAAACCACTCAACATTTTTTGTTATATATTTATTATTAACCAATTTTTCCTCACCCAAATGCTTCTCAAACATTTAATATATTTTGGTTCCCTGAGGGAGGCCTAAATCCTTTATTAAGAAGGAACCTATGTCGTGAAGGAGCCAAATCATAAACATAATTACATAGTTCTTAACCATATTATTAAATTTAATTTTCATATACACTCTTCTAAATATAATTATACATTTTAATTATGTGATATTAACATTATTATTATTCTTTAATAATTAAATTATAAAAAAATAATTTCATAGTCATACTAATCCATCGATTGAATCATGTTATCATTTAGGTTGATTAAACCATCCACATGAACCATGTTATATATTTCCATTATGGATGAATTCAAAAATGTAATTTATGTTAATATTTGATATTAATGATCAAATTATATTATCTTTATTTTTATGGAGTTCTTATATAAATATTTACATCATAATTTATATACAAGCTCATTTGGTTAGAAAACATTGAAATAACCATGTTATGGATTTCATTTTGGATAGTTATACCCAAAACTAGCTTTTAATAAAAGTAGAACTTTATAATATATTATTTGAAAGGACGTTTGTAAGTTGATCCCACCTTATCTCTTCTATTTGGTTAAGAATATTTCTTCTCTACAGCTATATTCACTATTTTTTTATGGATATTCTTATCCATGATTATATGATTTATTAGGATATTTTTTAATTTAATCGACATTATTTGAAAAAAAAAATTATGTGTAATGTTTTTTTTACAATTTTCCTATATAAAATTTGATTCTATTTACAAATGTGTTAAAGGATTATTCCATAATTAATCATTTATGAATGATTGATTTCCCAAATTTTTTATTTTTTTTCATAATACATATTCCCTAAATATTTTTCATGGTTTTATAATGTAATAACTATTTCTTTTGGGTAATTATTTTTGCATTTTGAATTAAAATTTATTTAAAGAAAATGATATTACTTCTTATTTTTGAAATAAATTATCTATTTCTCAGATAAATGTGTTATTCAACTATGTAAAAATATTTAATGATTCTTATGATTCATTGGATATATTATCTAATTAAAGCCTATAAATTATTTAATTAGATTTATTATGATCATGTATTGTTACATTTTCAGGATACTCAATTATTTTTCATGGATTAGTTAAGCTATGACGTAATTATAAATTTTTTCATGATCACGCGACACACATATGTATGGTTTATAATTATGTGATTTTGTATCCTTTATATACCACCAATTAATTGAGTAATTTTTTAAACCCCATGAGATAAAAGGATATAAGGGTGGTCAGCCCAAGCCCAAGGGTACACAAGGATTAGCATAAGCCCATGGGTACATTGGTTTTCATCCTAAGCCCAAGGGTACACCAGTAGTAAACCCAAGACTACGAGTACATAAGTGTTAGTCCTAATACCAATATGGTATCCTAGTGGTTATACCATGCCTAATATATTATTAATAGGTGGATTGATTTCCTTGTCATTTATGGGATGAATATGATTTTGGTTTACCTTGATACATTCTATTAGTTTCACACTAAAATTCAAGATATATTATTATATTACACATTATTCTCATGACATGATCATATATTATTGTTTCATGACTCTTGGTTTATGTTATTCCAAAATTCCTATGTAAAATCCAATATTTTTGATATATGATTAACTAGTTTTGATTTTCTATATAACAAGTTTATTTACATAGATTATGTTCTTATGACCACATTCTCATATTATCCTCAATTATAATATTTGATTTTGTCACTTTTTTTAACCCTTAACGAGTAATAGATATCACCACTGAATTATTTTTCTATTCCATAGGTTATAAAGAATATTATTGTGTATGAAATTTCTAAAATGAAATAATGTGTGAAAAAATATGTTAAGAAAGGGTAAATACTTATTTTAAAATAAGAAAATCACATAAATAATCTCAATATACAATAAACCATTCGATTTTGGTCATAAGTGTGAATTCGTGAGATATAATGTTTAAGGATATAAAATATATACGTTTTTTCCTTGGGGTTTCCCACTTTTTGTCAAATCATTTGTGTTATGTTTTTATTTTTGCACTAGATCCCAGAGTACGAGTCTGGGGCTCTTTAGTTGGTATCATATTTGAGTTTAGTTATTTTTTGGGATTAGGTTAAAATAGTTATATAGATAGAAACATAAGTCAACCAATGTGCAAACCTAAATTTTTATAATATAAATCTAAAATGTTATAGGTTGAAATAAATGTGTAAAAATATAGGATATATTAGGATTTATTTACCGTATCATGTGATTTATAACTTTTATTATTTAAACAAAATACTCACAGTAACTTGTTTGGTTGTATTTAATGTATATAATCAGATTTAACAACGAGTTTTATGGAAAATGAAATGATTATCCCAATTAGAAAAAATGGGATAGGATAAGGAATGAAAACCTTCCTAGAAATGTTATCCCAGTTTATGAATAATAACCTAAAACATATTTGTCTCACTAATACATAAAAGAAGGTGACAAACACTATTTATTAATTCATGCATTATCAATCACTGATCCATAGTAGTTCATCTAATAAGATAATTTTTAATCAATTTATTAACATGGGAAAAATGATATATTAATTATTTAATGATTAGATAAATGGAAATTATTTTTTTGTGTATATCAGTTGTATGTCGATCTAGATCAATGGTAAACTATGATAAATAAAATTAGGATATTTGTTACACCCCGAGATTTTATGAAAAATATTCTTTTAATTTCATTAATGTCTTGTGTTGTATTCTACACCAAGATTACCTTGCTCTGTATACAACACCGTATTAGCTTGCAGTATACGCAACACTATTCTTGGATCGTGTTACACACAATATTGATAATAGCTATTCTATGAAACATTGAGTATATATATATATATATTCAATGTATAAATGAAATATGGTTGGATTCTGCTATACGAAACAACGAAGGATTCTTTCACAACACGCAACCCTGACTTGGCTTGCATTACACGCAATTGCGACCTTCCTCGATAGCGTGTGTTGTACACAATACTGGGTTTTAATAAACAATGATATATTATTATAATATTGTCATGAACTAGCCGTTATGAATAGTATTAACTATATTTTTAAATTTATAACATTATTATTCATCTTTTCTAGAACATGGTATAAGAACAAAATAATTTTTTCGGGTAAAATAAGTATTTTTCAAAAAATGCAGTTTTACCGCCTTTTGATGGTGCACCCACATTAAATATAGTTTTTGACATGTTTATAAGTTCAATTTGAAAAAATAAAATTCTTCTTTGGAATCAAGAAATAAAAATATACTTTGGATAAATTTTTCATATTATTCTGGTAACTTTCACATTTTAATGAATAGTAAAAACACGCTATATTTTAATTAAAAACAACTTTTTTCATCGTAATATCTTATGTGGTTAAATTATAATATTGAATGGTTTTAAAGTATAAATAGAATATATTTTTACCATAGGATATAATGTACGTCATTATCATTGATTTTACCTTGAATTCGTAGGTTAAATCAATTCAATCTTTTGCAATGTTTTAAAGAAAAACCCGTTTTTATTCGACAACAGGATTAATTTTAATTTAATTTCTGAAACTTCTGTGTATTGAATTTTAAAAAATGGATTCCATATTTGGAATCAGTGGGTCCAAATTATGTTAATAGGCTACTTTTTATTTTTGGGAATTATGAATAGTAACTACGGTAAATTTTATTTACCATAGTTAAAGGTAAATCGGGTAATTAAGGGTAAATATAATATTATAAAATTACCCTAACACATTCCAAAATTCTATTTGATGGCTAAAAGTAAACCCATATCAACTAAGGGTCGGATTAGATTCATTTTATGGACTTTTGACCATGAAAATAATTTAATTATTATTAAAACCAAAGAAAGTGACAACATGTCACTTTCTTAAAGCTTATAAGTATAATAATTTTAATCTAGTGATAATCTTCATGAAATTTCGAAAATGAATAGTCTACAGAAATCTAATACAATTATATACACCATAGGAATTTATTTAGAATTTTTAGGGATTAAATAATTATCATTTATTATGACACATAGATGATGCAGTAATTGTCTTATTAATGAAATATTGACATAATTGATGTTATAAATGCCCAAATAAATGTAATTTGAGCCTTTATATAACTTAAAATAATTTTTTAGGTTAATATGACATGTTATTGTCGATTTAGGTAACTTGGTTCGAACTTATCATTCTGTTATGAATTTCATAAAAATCATATACCAAATAGTGTCAAAATTGACATAAAATAGTTTTTAAAACAAATATTATATTATTAATTGTTATTTTATTCCTAAAAATCTAAGGTTCGACCGAATGACTTAGATAAGATTATATATATTAATAATAAACAACTTGGGGTTCTTTTGGCTTGATATAGTAAAGTTATTAACCATATATTGTAAGAAACAAATGACACAGTAAAAGTTAAATTATTTAACTTAGAGTTAAATCTAATTGATTACGGTAAAATAATAACCTAAACTTGGATAAATCCTATTGTATGAGAGAATTTAGACCCATCCCCACCTTATCCTCTAAATAAATCAATTTGGATCTATTTAAAACCGATCATGACTTTATAATAAAATAATATTTTTAGTTATTCCAAAGGTGCCCCTCTCCTCCCTTATAAAAGGGCACCTCCTCCCTCTCTTCCTCACAAAACATTGAGCCTTCAAGCTCGGACAAACCCTGACACATTCTATTCTCCACTTACATAGCAACATCCTAGAGGTCTTGGTCTTCCTCAAATACCAATTTTATTTCCCTATGAGTAGGTCTCAAAGAGGCGCTTCAAAGAAGAGGTAATTTCCGTTACCGATTCTTTCACCTTTATTTCTTCTTCCACTTCTTCTTATTAGGTTGTTTCATTATGAAGTAATAACATCAGTTTCACTCATATACTGATATTTTATTATATTTATGAAACAATCCTATTTCACCAATCTATCCATCCTACGGAAAATGAAACCACCGCGCGTGCGTACGTACGGAATACCGTCTCCACACCGTGGTGAAATCTATTTTCCACCACCACCTTACTTGGATGGGTACAATGGTGTAAATAATAACTATATATGATTATTATAAAGTGATATTGATACTTAAATAGTATAAATACACTTCAACACAAGTTCACGAACATGAGAACGATATCATCGCTCGTGCGTACGTACGGACTACCGTCTCCACGACGCGATGAGATTCATTCTCCATGTTAACCATTTAAGAATGATTATAAAGTATATATAAGAAATAATAATGAAATATATGACATTATAAAGCTACTGGATTTATGTATATATGTATGTAATTTACTTACTTCCATTCAAGGTAATAAGGAAAGGAAAACAACATTCATGCATACGTACGGACTACCATCTCCATGAACGGTGTGTTTCATTTCATTTATCTAACAATTATATATATATATATATATATATACTGAATATATATGATATATAAATCATGTTTTATATTCTGGAAGTAAGTAAATCATGATATAAGTAATAATAATGTCAACAACAACAAGTCCAAACACCTACGATAAATTAAACGATTTCACCCAAAACGCTTCTTTAACATGGAATTTACAAAAGAACGGGTAATATAAAGTCATAAGTGAACCATATATGATATCATAACAATGAATATGATTCCGTAATAAGTTAATGACATTATTTAAATCATTATACAGGAGGTTCGGATACGTACAAATCATATCGGACATAAGGTAAGGGAAATATCACAATCTCATTTTTATCCGAGATTGTATATACTTTGGTATTTACTGGAGTGTATATTATCATCCACATCCATGTTTCCTCAATATGTAATATTTATATCCTTATACAATAGTTTATATCCAATTTTACCCTTTGGCGAGTTTTTAGTAAAATATATTAAAGGAATATTTTGTCGTTTTTCGTACGAGGTACTTTTTGACTTTTTCGACAAAAGTACAAAGAATGTTTTTTTAACTTATACGGCACGAACGGATTTTTACGGTTTTATAAAGCCTTATTTTCATGAAGCTTCCTCCAAAAGATTTCATGACTATTTTCAATAAAATATCTTTCTTTTAAAATTTCATGATGTTTTGTGAAAAGAAATTGATTTTGAATAAGAAATGACATTTTCCTCAAGAATTCAATTCAAGTGTTTTATCAAAATTATATTCCATCTAAGATAATAAAGGGTTATGTTTCTATCCATATTTTTACATTGATTTGACTATGTGGTGATGGAATTATGTTTATGAATTCCTTTATCTTATATGAATGGTTTTATGATGTCATGTTGTTTAAGAATCCCATTTTTATTACATGGGTTATGCAATGATGTATGATTTATGATTTTGTGGCACACATAAGAATGGTATCATTATGAGATGGGTGGGACCTATATCTCCCTCCAATGCATTGGGTAAAGATTTTATATCTCATGAGATAGACATGGCTGAAATGGTAGGTTATACCGGTTCAGTGAAACAGGACTGAAACGAGGGTGACTCGGTTCAGAAAGGGACTTTGTCCACTAAGATAGTCTTCACAATTAGTCTTGACTAACAAGAAATGATTCTCCATGATTATGTGTGTATGCCACAAATATTAATGTTTTACGTTATGATTATTGTGATTAAATTTCACTGCCATGATTTATTCCAGGTTATGAAATTATGATCTCTTTTACAGGTTAAGATTTCCAAAAGTTATGTGCTTATGTATATGATGTGATTTATATTTCTTTTGATTACCCTTACTGAGCATTTGAGCTCACCCTTTCATGTTTTCTTTTCCCCAGGATATAAGGAAAGGTTTTAGGTATAAAAAAAGGAAGATATTTATGGGATATGTTGAAGATCTTTCACCAGGATTAGAAGATTATATTCCGAGTTTCCAAAGACACTAAACTATTACGATCCTTGTGTGTGTGTTTTTGTTATGTACTAAATATTCCGCAAAAGTAATATAATGTCCATGTACGTCAGGCTTCAGGTCTCTACAGTTGGTATTAGAGGAAAGGTTTAGTCAACCTTTGGAAACTAGGATGCGAAAATGTTAGTGAGATCCCTAGAGATATTTCTAAGGTATGTCTAGGGATGTCCCTAAGGTTAAGTATACGTATAGGTTATAGTCCTAGAATTGCGCTAACGATCTTAGAATTTAACCTAAGATGTTAGATATTGAGGGTACTCCCCCTTTACTATGTTGTTTTCTCTAGCATGATTTTTTCCTCTCACAAGATTCTTTTTTTGTTTTAGTTAATGGAGGGAACCAGAAGGAATTCGGCTAACATTGAATCCAATGGACAAATTGGTGACTGTGAGCAAAAAAATTGTGTATTTCCTAGAGAGAAAGATATTGTGATTATGTTAAATCAGTCATCGCGATATATTATTAACAAGGTGAAATTTAGTGGTATTCCTAATTCATCAAAGAAGAGGAAGATAAACTATTATGCATGTTCGCATGTTGAGGAGCATAAAGAAAGGAATATTGAGATTTATAAAGAAGGGAAGAAGAACCTTGAGGAATACCTCAAATGGAGGGACCGATGTTATCTGTGTGGAGAAAAGGGTCATAGAGTGACAGACTGTTATGGAGTTCAATGTCTTATTTGTGGAGAACATGGGCATTACCCAACTCAATGGCCTGACCTAAAAAGTTACTTCTAAATCAAGGAAGGACTTATTCCAAGACAATCATCTAAGTGGATGGACTAAAGTGTTTATGTATTGGTATTCAAGAATAATGTTGTTGAGGTACTTTTATAGTGTATTGGAATATTTATGTATTGGTCTATTGTGGTATTCAATAATTTTATGGTGCCGGTAACCATGGAAAGTGATTGAGATATTTTTGGAAATAAGATGATATGCGCATAATGAAGGGAAAACGAGAAAATGAAATGTTTGACAGTATTCATGAGATCATGATTGATATAAGGACTAAGTGATATCATGGTTTGAGTATATAGAATTTTGAGGATTTTGGTATGTGGAAAGAGTTAACTTTTAATAGCACTCATGTTTTCAATAAGGTTCAATGGGTATTCAAGAGAGTACATGATTAAGGCCTTTGAATGTTTGGAATGTGACCAAGAAGATATATCTTATGATATATGGGGATCAACGTTGGTATTAAATCTCTGAGAGTGGACTACAGTATTATGGATAAGCCTAAAGACTGGAATAGATTATGTTGGAAATAAGTTAGTATTGTTTGTTTTTCGATATTATTGATGGGATTTTATAGTAATATAATTTTAGAAAAAGGACAACCTGTAGGATGGGCGACAACCCATTGCGTCGGACAAGGCTGTGGGAATCGAACCCACAACCGAAGTGCGACTGGCCTTTATCGCCTACCACTAACCTACAGGAAGTCCCTGTTTAGTAGAAACTAGTTTTATTATATTACGCAGTATGATATATGAAGTATAAGTCCATTTTAGGTTCCCTATATAATGAATCTCACTATAGATTGACTTATGTATTTTTTGATAACTTTTCTAACCATTTGTTTGAGATAGATGGAATGACCCATAATTCTATCACATGATCTGCTAACACATCACGAATGACAAATTCAACTTCATTTCATTATGATATGAAGTGGAAATTGTCCAAAGAACGACAAACGGTGATACTATACCAAAATCACGAAAGTATTTCTTCTAATTCCAATTTCATCAAATTTATGGAAATGATCTTGAAAACAAAAAATGTTGTCGTAGTGCTCTTATATCTGATGAATCAAATGGTACCCTAGATCATCACTAATTTATGGCTTTGTGATTACTGGCTTTTCCATAGCCATTTTCTCTACCACTCTCCATCAGAACATGATGGTTAAATTTCTCTTCCATATCCATATTTTAACCTATGTGGAAACCCAGTGATTAGTTTATTTGGGTGACCTTTACATTTCATACTTTTGTTTTTAATGATTGGTTTTGGTATTCCTTTTTACGATGTGGGTTTCTATTAAAGAAACTTTCGAATAGTAAACCATTTATAACCCTAACGAATTTCGAGGGAGAAATTCATTTTAAGGGGGGTAGAATGTAACACCCTGAGATTTTATGAAAAATATTCTTTTAATTTCATTAATGTCTTGTGTTTTATTCTACACCAATATCACCTTGCGCTATATACAACACCGTATTAGCTTGCAGTATACGCAACACTATTCTTGGATCGTGTTACACACAATTTTGATAATAGTTTTTCTATGAAACATTGAGTATATATATATATATTCAATGTATAAGTGAAATATGGTGGTATTCTGTTATACGAAACAATGAAGGATTCTTTCACAACATGCAACCCTAACTTGGCTTGCATTACACGCAATCGCGACCTTCCTCGATAGCGTGTGTTGTACGCAATACTGGGTTTTAATAAAAAATGATATATTATTATAATATTGTCATGAAGTAGCCATAATGAATAGTATTAACTATATTTTGAATTTTATAACATTATTATTCATCTTTTCTAGAACATGGTATAAGAACAAAATAAATTTTTCGGGTAAAATAAGTATTAAAAAAAATGCAGTTTTTCCGCCTTTTGATGGCGCACCCACTTTAAATATAGTTTTGACATTTTTATAAGTTCAATTTGACAAAATAAAATTCTTCTTTGGAATCAAGAAATAAAAATTTACTTTGGATAAATTTTTCATATTATTCTAGTAACTTTTACATTTTAATGAATAGTAAAAACATGCTATATTTTAATTAAAAACAACTTTTTTCATTGTAATATCTTATGTCGTTAAATTATAATATTGAATGGTTTTAAAGTATAAATAGAATATATTTTTACCATTTGATATAATTTATGTCATTAGCATTGATTTTACCTTGAATTTGTAGGTTAAATCAATTCAATCTTTTGTAATGTTTTAAAGAAAAACCCGTTTTTATTCGACAATGAGATTAATTTTAATTTAATATCATAAACTTCTTTGTATTGAATTTTAAAAAATGGATTCCATATTTGGAATCAGTGGGTCGAAATTATGTGAATAGGCTACTTTTTATTTTTGCGAATTATGAATAGTAACTACGGTAAATTTTATTTACCATAGTTAAAGGTAAATCGTGTAATTAAGGGTAAATATAATATTATAAAATTATCTTAACAAATGAAAAAATTCTATTTGATGGATAAAAGTAAACCCATATCAACTAAGGGTCGGATTAGATTCATTTTATGGTCTTTTCACCATGAAAATAATTTAATTATTATTAAAACCAAAGAAAGTGACAACATGTCACTTTCTTAAATCTTATAAGTATAATAATTTTAATCTATTGATAAACTTCATGAAATTTCATTCATGAATAGTATCCAGAAAGCTAATACAATTATCTACATCATAGGAATTTATTTATAATTATTAGGGATTAAATAATTATCATTTATTATGACACATAGATGATGCAGTAATTGTCTTATTAATAAAATATTGACATAATTGATGTTATAAATGCCCAAATAAATGTAATTTGAGACTTTTTATGACTTATACTAATTTTATAGGTTAATATGACATGTTATTGTTGATTTAAGTAACTTGGTTAGAACTTATCATTCTGTTATAAATTTCATAAAAATCATATACCAAATAGTGTCAAAATTGACATAAAATAGTTTTTAAAACAAATATTATATTATTAATTGTTATTTTATTCCTAAAAATATAAGGTTCGGCCAAATGACTTAGATAAGATTATATATATTAATAATAAACAAAATGGGGTTCTTTTGGCTTTATATAGTAAGTTTATTAACCATATAGTGTAAGAAAACAAAATGACACGGTAAAAGTTAAATTATTTAACTTAGAGTTAAATCTAATTGATAAGGGTAAAATAATAACCTAAAATTGTCTAAATCATATTGGATGAGAGTATTTCGACCCAACCCCACATTAGACTCGAAATAAATCAATTTGGATCTATTTAAAACCGAACATGACTTTATAATAAAAAAAAAATTTAGTTATTCCATAGGTGCCCCCTCTCCTCCCTTATAAAAGGGAACCTCCTCCCTCTCTTCCTCACACAACTTTGAGCCTTCAAGCTCGGACAAACCCTGCCAAATTCTCTTCTCCAATTCCCTATAAATATCCTAGAGGTTTTGGTCTTCCTCAAAGACCTATTTTAGTTCCCTAAGAGGAGGTCTCAAAGAGGCGCTTCAAAGAAGAGGTAATTTCCGTTACCGATTCTTTCACTTTTATTTCTTCTTCCACTTCTTCTTCTTAGGTTGTTTCATTATGAAGTAATAACATCAATATCAATAATATAATTATATGTTATTATATGTATGAAAAAATCCTATTTCACCAATCTATCCATCCTACGGAAAACGAAACCACCGCGCGTGCGTACGTACAGAATACCGTCTCCACGCCGTGGTGAAATCTATTTTCCACCACCACCTTACTTGGATGGGTAAAATGGTGTAAATAATAACTATATATGATTATTATAAAGTGAATTTGATAATGAAATATTATACATACACTTCAACACAAGTTCACGAACATGAGAACGATATCATCGCTCGTGCGTACGTACGGACTACCGTCTCCACGACGCGATGAGATTCATTCTCCAGGTTAACCATTTAAGAATGATTATAAAGTATATATAAGATATAATAATGAAATATATTACATTATAAAGCTACTGGATTTATGTATATATGTATTTCATCTACTTACTTCCATTCAAGGTAATAAAGAATGGAAAACAGCGTTCATGCATACGTACAGACTACCGTCTCCATGAACGGTGTGTTTCATTTCATTTATCTATCTATTATATATATATATATATAATGAATATATATGATATATAAATCATGTTTTATATTCTGTAAGTATGTAAATAATGATATATTTAATAATAATGTCAATAATAACAAGTCCAAACACCTACGATAAATGAAACGATTTCACCCAAAACGCTTCTTTAACATGGAATTTACAAAAGAACGGGTAATATAAAGTCATAAGTGAACCATATATGATATCATAACAATTAATATGATTCTGTAATAAGTTAATGACATTATTTAAATCATTATACAAGAGGTTCATATACGTATAAAGCATATCGGACATAAGGTAAGGGAAATAACACAATCTCATTTTTATCCGAGATTGTTTATACTTTGGTATTTACTGGAGTGTATTTTATCATCCACATCCATGTTTCCTCAATATGTAATATTTATATCTTTATACAATAGTTTATATCAAATTTTAACCTTTGGTGAGTTATTAGAAAAATATATGAAAGGAATCTTTTGTCGTTTTTCGTACGAGGTACTTTTTGAGTTTTTCGACAAAAGTACGAAGAATGTTTTCTTAACTTATACGGCACGAACAGATTTTTACGGTTTTATAAAGCCTTATTTTCATGAAGATTCCTCCAAAATATTTCATGACTATTTTCAATAAAATCTCTTTCTTTTAAAATTTCATGATGTTTTGTGAAAAGAAATTGATTTTGAAGAAGAAAAGATATTTTCCTAAAGAATTCAATTCAAGTGTTTTATCAAAATTATTTTCCATCTAAGATAATAAAGGGTTCTGTTTCTATCCATATTTTTACATTGATTTGACTATGTGGTGATGGAATTATGTTTATGAATTCCTTTATCTTATATGAATGGTTTTATGATGTCATGTTGTTTAAGAATCCCATTTTTATTACATTGGTTATGCAATGATGATATAAATTCCTACCATTTAACTACTTACAATAATGATGATATAAATTACTACCGTTTAAGATTATGAAAAATTAATTATTTCTATAATATGATATTAATATGTAAATAATGTTTTCATTATGTTTAGGTAGTGTTGATATCAATATTAACCCAATACTATATGTTGGTTAAAAAGCACTAAAATCAGAATGTTATGAGTTTTATATTATAGAACTATACCCAAAACTCCATGGAAAAAAACCCATGACTTTAGATATCATTATACAGATTATATAATAGAAACATTACTATTTTAGAGATGATTAAATCATGAACATGGAATTATTATTGAAACTGTTATGTTGAAATTGATAAGTAATGATTGAAGTTAATATCAATAAATTAATGATATTAACTAAAAATAAGTAATAACTACGTAATAAAATATTATAAAATACTATTAAAAAGGTAATTTATATCAACAAGTTTATTTAATATATTATTAAGGATTCTTAGTTTATTATACATGAAGTGTAAGGGCCTTCATCATTACATGTTGAGAAAATCAGGGGAAATTTGAACTTTTGATCCATTGTAGGGGTCATTTTGAGATTTGGTGCTCAGATAGGGAATATAGCTATTATGAAATATTTAAATGATATATTTATATGTGAAATAAAACATTTTTGGTTATTATGGTCCAGGGTTATCTTTGGAAAAGGACTAGGTGATCCTTAGCTGAAAATTTCAGCAATAGGGCCGTCATAATGATTCATAGGCGAGATTTTCATAAGAACACATACATGGGCCATAACAATGCATCATTGTGTGTGTGTGTAGAGGTGTGTTTCTAGGAGAATATCGTATAACTATTATGGAATTATTATTTTGGAGTTTTGGAGGGATAAAGTGATGTTCATGTCTTTTAGGGGTTGATTGTGTCACAATTGAGGGTATAGACCATAGTTTTTCCCTAACATGATTTGTGAATACCATATATCATCAAATTAACTATGAATTAGAATGGAGAATGGGGTATCAGATCAGCCATTCCATCTGGGGGACAACTATTCCATAGTTTGGAGGGCACATCAAAGTGTGAACTAGCAGTTGTGACCTACATTGAAAACCTAGAGGGTCCACTATAGAGGTTTTCCATAATGGTATAACCATGAAGGGGTACGGTGTTGGGTCCTTCTCCATTTAAAAACCATTGAATTCACCTTAAATCTTGTGTCCACACATGGAAAATCCCCCCCTCTTAGTTTTTTTACTAGGTGTAGACTAGTAATGTACTAGTCACCCCACCATGTTTTTTAATATATAGGGGATCATGCAAGGAGGAAATTCGGATAGACCTCCCCTCCTATATTCTCCATTTAATCCCATGTAGATTTGTATTCTTTTTGGTATAATCTAACAATTATACCTATATTGTTCTTTTGTTTCATGCTCCATTCTTATCCCTTATTATTTAAATAGTTACCTATACCAAACACATGTATGTACTTTTTTAACCATTACATGTATAGAATTTAATATATACATATTTTTCTATTACCATTATACTATTGATACTTCTTTATGTAGCATTTTCATGGTAATTTACTTATACTACATGTCATGTCAAAAGGTTATAGAAGTTCCAAGGCTATAATGATAACTTCAAGATACCATGAAAATAATCTTAAATATATATCCTATGGTCTACACCCATCGATAAGTCAAATATTATTATTGATTACCAGGTGTTGGGGGAAATAGTATTTTTGAATTCTTCTCATGAAGTTAAAACTTATTTATCTCTAGTAGGTAGGATCATGAGGACATATATGCTAAAAGAAACTCCACATGTTATAAGATTCATTGATTTTTCTTATCAATAAGAATATTTAATTATATCATGACTTTATATAATCATTAATGTGTGCCATTTTATCACATAAATTGATGGAATATGAAAACCATGACTTTTATATTGTGGTGAGGTAGCTTTCACTAGGCGAGCCATTGGTTGCATGACATTGAATAAATGATCAAGATAGGATTTTTCACTTCTAGAATGAAGACATATCACATTTTAGTCTATCATGATGGCAGTACCTTTGATAAATCCCTAAAAACTATATAATAAAGAATTTACATCATGTATGGTAATGAATAATTTAGTTTTGGATGCTGAAACAAGTTATGTGTCCAACTTTATAAGATATCATATGATAAATAAATGATATTTTATGGAACCAAGGTTTTTATTTAGAGTTAATTTAGTATGGTTTTTGTTTATTGTCAATCCTCACATGGAATATTAGGGTGTTTTAATGGAAATATATCTTATAGTTCAATATAAAAATCGTATTTAAGTTCGCGTCGTTTCTTAGTGTTCGCCAAATTTCTTTGATCCAAAATTTGGAGGATGTATTGCCTCAAGGAAAGTGGATTTCCTTGAAGGTATTATGAAAATATGAAAAGGCATGAGTTCTAAAAATATGGGCATCATCAATGGTATTTCATGGAGGATAATAGAAATATTATTTTGATCTATGTGACACAGATGAGAATCATGAAAAATGTAGAATTGGAGCTTCATGAATGGTGACATTGATCTCTGTGATTATGAGAACTGGAGCATCATGAATGTCTTATAGTTTGACATAAATCAATGAGAAAATGAAAAATCACAATAGAGCATCTTTAATGGAGGATCTACATGAAGTGGGTTTTGAAAGCTCTGGAAAATACTCCAAGAGGAGGTGGAGTATCATAAACATTTGATCCTATAAACATATGGCTACACTCTTCATTTAAAATCACATTTTCATGAAAAATCTAGAATCATTTTGACTTCATGAATCTAGGTGAGATGTGAAAAACAATCATTTTATGAGATATGGAGAATCTCGAAATTCCTTGTTCATTATTAACTGATTCCAACTCTTTGGATCAAGTACATATTCACAATTATGGAGAATTTTGTTGTGGATTAGTGATATTCGTGAATGTAGCATGTTCTACGAAGGCAGGGTTCGTCAAGAAGGTAGTGAGCATTTCGAAGGAGCTTTATGAAAGGTTATTTTGAATATCATTTTCTCAATAAATAAATAAGTCAATGAAAATCATCTTAGGTTTATGGTGCATGAAGATCCTCATACTAAGATATGGAAAATTACTTTAAAACCAATCCATTGAAGCGACCATAAAATCAATGAATTCTATTTGACTTCTCTCAAACTAGTGAGTTAGGGGTAGTAAAAGAAGATGTTCCAAGGGACTCAATATGATATCACTAAAATATTATAAAGGTAGTTCCCCTAAAATATAGTGACTACGTATGGACTATTTTATTCCATGACTTGTGAAGATCAGTTTATTTTGGTATGACCAACACATTGTCTTTGTATGCTCCTTAGAATAGAACTTAGTGGTGAATCATGTAAAATTATTGGGTGATATCTTTTAATGTGGTTGTTTGTTTTGTGCACATTTTATTTAGACAAGTTTAATTGGTTCCTACCAAGGTGGGAACATGATCAATTACTTTTGAAGAAAAGGATGAGACCCTGATTCACCACTCCCCTCTTATGGTGTTTTGGGGACCTTCAAGTGGTATCATAGGGAGGTTGCTGGTGTTAAATATGTCCTTATTTGTTGTAATAGAGAACTCAATAAATGTTAGCAGTTTCTCCATCTTTTATGGAAGAAAATTCAATATTTTTAAGAATAGGATGAGATCTCATCAAAGATATCTCGAAATGTATGTAATATTTTATACTTTACAAGTGATTTAGGTAACTAATGCAATAGGACTGTCTATGACTGAAATAGATAAGAAAATGCATGATTTAGAGGACAAAGAGAAAAATTCTCTTACTGGAACATTTTCTAATAAAATATAACTAATGGAAATTAATTTTACCTCAGCCAAGTCTCTATTTCAAAAGATCTAAAATATATATTATTGAGATCAAAAAGTGTAGGAGTTCAAATTTGACGTTTTTCACAATTGGTTTGATTATACGAAGATGAATCCGGATAAAAATGAAAATACATTTTCAACTAAATTACTGAACTCATTGGAAACATTCGAGGCATTGGTGGTGAAATTAATGACATTAACGTTGTAAAGAAAATTTTGAGAATATATCCAACTCTTTATATTCCAAAAGTATAATCCCATGAAGAAAGGGATCTTTCGAAACATTCCATAGATGATATGATGAGTAGTCTAGTAGCATATGAAAAGAGAGTCAAAGAAGAGGATGTGCTAAGTCGTGGAAGCAAGGAGTGGTCATTGAATGTTGTGAAAAAACATGAGATTTTATGGTATAGTTTTGATGAAGGTAATAAGGAATATGAACTCATTTATTTATTTTACAAGAAATTCATGATAGAAAAATGTAGATTTTATGGAAAGCTACCCTCAGTGTTTTTTCATTGTGGTTGAGTTTGGCACATTGCCTCTCGATGCTCAAAAATGTTTGCTGGTAAATAAATTAAAGAAGGAAACTCGTTGAAGCCTCAAAAAAGGTATTCTCAAAAGCAAGACTTCAAATATAGAAAGAAATTATAGAGAAATAGTTTTATCTGTAATGAATAAGATGATGAATTTTTTTTTGTGTGGAGGAAATACGAGAGTTTAAATATAGAACCCAAGAATATATGATGGATACATTTGAAAAGTCATATACATGAAAAGATAAAGATGGAAATAATCCATTTAATTTTTATGGTTTTCTCAATATTAAACATTAAGATTCTCTTGGTGAGATTGAGAATCAATGAAATTGAAGAAAAAAGTGGAGAGAAGTTGTTGAAGAGTTATCTGAATTTGTTCATCGATTGGAATATTCAATCAACCGACTAGAAGAAATAGTAAAAGAACATTCAATATCTTTTGTAATCATAGAATATATAGTAAAACATAATCTCATAATTTAATAACAAGAAAATAAATTCAATGAACTAACACCCAGAATGGAGGATGAGTCCATGACTATTGAGGGACTTGAAGAAGAAGTTGTTACTCTTTGGAGTAAAATTTTAAGTGAATCAAACTCAAAATAAAAAAAGAAGAAAACATGGTATGGATGATTCTATGATGATGAGCTGCTGGAGAGAGATAATCATTGTTAATAAGGGGTTGAGAACACTCTGTATGATCAAAGAATCACATGTATGGGAAAAGGTGGAATTGGTTGTAATGCTGAAACATCAAATGTTATAAATAATAAATTCCAAAATAAAGGCAACTTGAAAGTTGGTCATATCGCAAAGTCACCCGAAGTACTATCAAAAAAATCCTCAAATAAAACTGAAAGAAGAACTGAAACCTATCCTTAGGTATGAAAAAATGGTCTCTAGGTAAACTCTCTTCCTATAGAAGGGTAAATTAAGAGGAATAGAATTGATAAAATATTTCCTCTAATGGAATGTCAATTTTATAGCTATCTGGGTAACACTATGTCATATTGTGAATATTCAAGGAGCTATTTGAATAAAGAAGAGCTATGAATTCAAAAAATGAGATCAAATTCATATCCTACATCTTATAGAATCAATATATTTTATGGATATTATTTTCACTGCACTATCATTTACCATAAAGATATTCATTGCAGGTATATGAAAGTTGGAAATGATACCTACAGATCTCAAAGACAAGTCAATACTTTCCAACTAGATGATGTTTCTCTGACATATTTGTTTTCTACTCAAGATGAAAAATATTAGTATAAAGATTCATAAATAAATGTAGAATATATATAAGATAAAGTTAGACTTGTATATCCCCAATATGCAGTGTTAATGTGAAAAGGTTTGTAATGATTTCATATATGGGAAGTTTCTCTGAATGTCGTATCAACCAAAGAAGAAAAGGGAATCTAATCACTTTAATATCATCAATACTTACATATGTGGTATAATAAATATTTTTCGAATATATGAAGAAAGGTACTTTATTATTTTTATTTATGATTATAGTATATTGTTTTGTGTGATGTCCATACATAGGAAATAGAAATTTCTTGACTTTATAAAAACATATCATCGAATACCTGAGAATGATACTGAATGAACAATCAAATTTTTTCATTCTAATAGTAGATTTTAATACACATCCATTGAATTTGAAAATTACCTATAAAAACATGGAATAAAACATTAGGTGGAAGATATGAGAACCCCATAATAAAATTGAGTTATTGTCCTCTGAAATTGATAGGTGAATAATATGGCTTGAACAAAGCTAATTGAGAGTGGTATCTCTCACCATTACCAGAAATACGACATTCAAACTATAGTGTCTACTCGAAATTGAAAATAGATTTATATGTGAGAAACCATGAAACCATATGTCTTTTGTAATGCAAGAAATCCCTCTTTTAAGTATTTTCATGTATTTATAATTAAATGTTTTATCAGAAAAATGAAGGAAATCAAGGCAAGTATGGTGATGTGGAAGATGATGTAATATTCCTTGGTTATTCAATGCATATTAAAGATTAAAAATGTTTCAATAATCTTCTTGGGAGAATTATTTTAATAAGTGATGTTAAGATCTTTGATGATAAGACCAGAAACACATCAAGAATCCCTTAGGATGATATTATAGAAGATAAAGAGGATAATTGAAATAGAATAGATTCAACTTCCGAAGTGGTAAAAGTCAAGAAGAATTCTCTGAGGTTAAAAAATAATGATTATTCATAAGAATAATCATAATTGGAAACCATGGTAAAAGAAAATACTTCTGTAACAATCATGGCGAACTAAAGAGCTGAAATTGGTTAGTCCAACATCATTGTGGATGTACAACACCTGTACAGATAAAGAAAATGAGAAATAATGAACAACATTCTTTCTTATCAACTTTGGAACCATACTCATTTGAATAAGATTAAGTGTAAGAATAAAGGGAGAATATAGTTAATGAAGATTTGAATAACATTTACAATAACCAAAGATGGGTTCTTGTTATGAGAACTGTAAGTCACAATTTTATTGGTATGGAGTGGATTTTCTAGAAAAAATTTGATAAGAATTTTAACGTGATCATAAATAAATCATGATTGGTGTGTGAAGGATATTTAAAGATTGATGGTTTTGATTTCTAAGAAACATTTTCTTTGGTACCTAGACTGGGGTCAATCAGAATTTTTATTTCCATGGAAATTCAAAGAGGATATCAACTGTATCAAATGGATGACAAAAGATATTTCTTTAATTATGTTCTTGAAGAATGATTATACATTAAGAAATCATTGGGTTTCTATTTATTAATCACAGAATGATTCTTTTCAAATCAAATAAAGAACTTTATGGTCTAAAATAGGAACCACATGCGTGGTATTGTCAGATGGATTCTTATCCAAAGAATCTTGAATTTGAAAGAGGATGAGTGGATCACAATATCAATGCAAATAATTTTTGGAAATAACTATTCATGGTACTGGTTTAAATATATGATATTATATTTTTTTAAGTAGGAAGGGACAAGTGGTTGAATTTTCCAATCAAATGAAATGATAACATTAAATGTCTATGATTTTTGAAATCACATAATTATTTGGGATGTATGTTATTCAGAGGAAAGAAAACAGTTTTATTTCTTATGAAATGAATTCCAGAGAGTTTTTGAAGAAATTCAATAAACATGACTCCAAACCCATGTTGACTCCAATTGTGGATGAGAAAAATCTAGTAAAGCATGAGTATGGGGAATATGTAGATCTCATAATGTACATGCAAATAAATAGAGTTGTATTGTGCCCAATAGTGACATGACCAGATATTGTTTTTTAAATATGCTTAGTAGCCAACTTTTAATGCAATCTGATGGATGAAAATATGGTGGCAGTGAAAATAATCATGATGCACATTAAATGTACTCACAATCATTGATTTTACTTTTCTATAGGGGGAGATAGTAAACTATCATCATTTTATGATACTAACTAGTCTAGAGATGTTGTTGATAGAATGTCCACATGTTCTAGAACATTATTTATTGGAAATAAATGCGTATGTCAGTTGATTAAGTAAACAAGAATCACATCTCTTTTTACTGTGGAAGCTAAGTATATCTCTGTTACATAGTCTTTCACTCAACTATTGTGGATAAATTAATAATAGGATAATGTTGGGGATGAGGTAAAATTGGCAATGGTGATTCATTATGACAACAAGAGTGTGTTAGACATAATAAATAATATTTTTTATCATTCTCATATGAAACATATTGAAATCAAATATTAATTCATCAAAGAAAAATTTGAATAATGAAGGATTAAAATGGATCGTATTGGAACTAATGACCATGTTGCAGACATTCTGACTAAGCCATTTGCAACAAATGTTTTTGAGAAACATAGGTTGAACCTCAGTGTTCAGCCACCTACAAATTCATGAGATGTTTATGAATACTCCCGTATCTCTATTTTTGAAAACTATTTTATATGTTTTTGTAAGTGATGTAGGTTTATGGTGGAGATATTATATAGGGGGAGTGTGTTCTAATATATACACATATAATAACAAGCTCTTTTAGTTTATTAACAATGGGGGATAACAGAAAATTTCAATGGTACAAAGGTGGTGGAAAATGAAAAAATTTATGTTTTTATAGTTGTAGGAGAATAGAGGATGGAGAAGTTAGTTGCATATTTTTTTTTTGTACAAAATTAGTGATTAGCTTAGAAATCTTTAAGAATTACAAGACACAAGAACCCAATTCATGCTCCTCTTGTTCTCTACATCAATATTTACTCATGTATACGTAGAGTGTTGGATGATTTGTCCTTTTATATCATTTTTATGGTGGTTGGTGATTTATTGAATTTATCGACAAATTTACAACAAACCAAAAGGGGGAGATTTTTGGAACAAATGCTATTCTTTTCTCTAAATGGAGTATGGTTAGTGTTTTTTTATCAATCCTAACATAGAAGATCCTAGAGTTTTCAAGGAAAGGGATCTTATAGTTGAAGATGATAACATTATTGAAGGTGTTAAATGCATGAGTTTCATGAATATGGTATTTTTAAATGGTTTTCCCCTAAGGATTAATGAAAGATGGTGGTGATCTATGCGACAATGATGTGATTCAAGAATGATGAAGAATTGGGGAATCAAGAAATATGACAGTGATCTCTTCGATTATAATAATTAGAGTATCATGAGTCTGCGATGGTTCGATGGAATTCTTCTTGACATCATCAAATAACAACGGGGAATCAAAAATGTAGGAGACACATGAAGGTGGTTTTAAAGTATACAGAATGTATTATAAGAGGTGGTTAAGCATCACAAATTGGTCATCTTCATTCAAAGTTAATTTTTTCATGGAAAATCCAAAATCACATTGAGTTTTCAAAGATAGGGGAGATTCTTGAATTCGTCTTTCTATTTGAGTTTGGGCATCATTAAAATAATTGTCTATTCTTGACAGATTCTAATTATTTTGATTAAATAATTCTTAATGATGATGGGGTATTCAACATTTAATTAGTGAGCTTCACGAAGGAAGGGTGCTTCACTAAGGTAGTGTACTTCAAAAAGTTCAATTTTAAATATCAGCTACTTAGTGCATAGGGTTTTCATTGTTTTTAAACCTAGGTCTACTGTGAATTTAGAGTCTCGTTCAAAGATAAGGACATAGAATTTAATGATAATCCACTGAATATAAATTCAATTCAGTAAAATGAGTTAGATATCTCTTAAACAAATGATCTAGTGGGATTATATAAAAGCTTTCCACGGGACACAGTGTGTTATCCCTAATAACTTATAAATGTAGTGTGCCTAGTATAGAGTGATTGTGTCCAAAAGATTTTATTATAAAACTATTGAATTATAGTGGATTTAGGTACTACTGACACACTATCAATGTATGCAACATAGACTAGCCCTTAGTGGTGAACCATGTAAAATTTTTATTTGATCTTTTTTCTTATGGTTGTTTATTTCTTGCACATTCACTTAAAATAGGTTTAATTGGTTCCTACAAATGTGGGATAAAGATCTCACACTATTGAAGAAAAATTTGACACCCTTATTAACACCTCCCCTCTCAGGTTATTTGGGCGTCCTTTATATATTACCTGAAATATGTTCATAGATGAGGTTTTTATTTCTATGACTATACATTATCTTCTATTGATCATTGATGGGTTTCTAGAATCCTATATTACTCTTTGATTAATACTCACTTCTATCGTGATAAGGGTTTTTAGGGTCACACAATTTTTGTTTTCAAATGACATGTCTATTTTGATGAATTGGGGTTTAGGACATAGTGGGCCTCACAAAAAGGTTTGGTAAATTTATGAGTTTCAATGATATCCCTGAAACAAAAAAAAAGTATTATTCATGTATAGAATAATTAGAATATAATTTATTTTCTCAAATATTCCACATGTTTTTAGTGAATACTTGGAAAAATATTTAATGATGAATATTATTTTAATAATCTAGTATTTATTATTATTTTTTGGAATAATGAGTCAAGGTAAAAAATCAAAATTATTATGTAATATATTTATTATATTATGAGTAACAGATAAAAAATAAATAAAATTTATGAAATAGTTAATAATCTATAATATGACATTTATGGATTATTTGTTAAGATATATATATATATATGAGGGAAATAGTCCAATTTCCAGCTGTTTATCCTAGCTATTTAAGCTGATGAAAAGTCATATTTAAACCACTATTTATCCACTATAATTTTAGAGCTCCTCTATCAACACTCTCATATTATATTAAGAGACGTTTTCATTCCATGAAATTGATCAAAGTTCACCTTCTCATATTATAAGAACAACATAGAGGTGATCATTGGGAGGCCATATGAATAATTATTAATACATAATAGTACCTATAATTAGAATTTTTTTCTTTACTAGACTTTTAACATCGATGTGGATGATTTAGAGTGATCCATCATCAGTTCCATTAAGAATTGATCACTAGCAACAAGTGGAACATGATCACTTAAACATATCAAATGACGTGTCATAATGATAAAATAATAATTATTTATTTCCTCCACATGTGATCCTCATGCTATAATTAGTTTTATCATCACTAATGTTGATGTCATGATATATGACAAGAGATAAAATATTAATATTCCACTATTCCATGCTTCTCCAGTGAGTCTAGAACCCTAAATTAACTGGATCGCATTGATTTTATATTGTTTTATACTTAAAGATTAAATTCCATTCCACTATATCATGTCATAATAGATTCATAATGGTGGCTTTTTTCCTCATATAAATTGTAGGAGGTCCCAAGGTGATGATCAGACACCCTCGATAGTAGTTTCGGTGTGGTGTGGTTGTGTATTAAGTTTTTTTCAATTTTTCATTTAGAATTGAATTTAATAATTAATTAATTAAAATTTTATGTAAATAATTATTCATTTTTTGTTCCATGAGATAAGTTACCATGATGTTTTCAAAATTTACATTTTGGGTTGAAGTTCATTATTTCTCAATGAGGTAGGATGTATTTTAAATTTTCACCACTGTTTCATTTTGAATAATAATTTTCAATTTTTGAAATTGTTTGGAGTCTAATGAGATCCAATTTGGGTTTTTGTGGTTATTTTAGGGATAATGGCAGTGTTGGGTGGTCTATAGAGGGTTTTTTTTCAAAAACCTAGATTTTACTTTGTGAAATTCAAGTACACATTCAATATGTTCTTTATAACTACTTTTTGTAATAGGGAAGTTGGGATTTCACCCATTAAACTTTAACTTAGAGGTTTTTCTCTTTTACTACTACCCTAGAGTTATAATTGGACTTGTTGGTAATCAATTATGAGTGTTTTTTCACATAGGACACAATTTAGAGAAACTCAAGGTGGTCAGATTCCATTGGTTAGGTGATTTGGGTCCGGAGAGGCTTTATCGGGGGATTCTCTGATTATTTTTTCTTATATTTATTCTAAGTATGGTATGTTTTAATACCTAGGATCAGGATGTGATCCTAATTGTTGGATTGACCGAGGAATTATAATTGGTGGATTTTTTAGACGGGTTTTAGATAAAAGGATATAGTGTGGTTATTTTTTTGGTTTATGGTTTGTTGGGACTTGTGTCCTCATTTTTGAGTAGTTGAAAATTTAGATTTATCACTTAAGGAATAGTTAGGTTGGATCATTTGGACTAGGATGACATTTTTGGGTTTCATTTAAAATTGGGTACTATTGAGTGATGGTTGAGGTTGTTCTGAAGGACGCCAAAAGATTACCTTATGGGTGTGGTTTGTTTGAGAATGGGTTAAGTGTATCAGGATGAATGAATGTGAGTTCATGTAATGAGCATGGAATAATGTTTAGTGGTGATGGAGGATCCCTTTATTAAGTGTCCTATTTCTTAATGTGGTTTAGAGAACCAGTTAGGATGCTTCGTGTTGATTACCTTGAAAGGTTTAGTGTTGGTTTCAACATTGATGATGATGGGTCTGAGTTTTAGTTGACCTTTTTGTGTGTCTTATTACAAGTACAAAAGATTATGTTCATTGTGGGATTTCTTGAGGTTATATAAGATGTTTTTATGTGATTGATTTAGGAATTTGCCTCGTGGTTTTGTAAATGTTCTCCACTATTGGTTGTAGTTAACTGAGCCTTGTAAGAAAATAGATGATGTCGATGAGTATGATGCCTTATTTTAGATTATAATAAATACAAGGGTTAATGAATATATATTCTATGCTATCCAAGATGGATCGTAGATCAGGGTAGCCTGAGTACACTTTGGATAAATTATATAGCGTATCTAATTTTTTAGAACTATAGAGTTGTTTACAAATTGTTTAGTGTCGGCCTATAGTTTATATCACTATTCTAGATTGTACTATTTGAGTTTAAGAAACTAGTAAAAATTCATGTTGTTGTACTATATTTTTAGGTAAATATCCTAAGGACATTTTTTAAAGATATCTTGTATATAAGATATTATAAGCTTCCCCTAGAATATAATAGATGCACCGGGTATTATGTATCTTGGTGAGAAACTTACTTTATGTTTTTCAAGTCTATATGGAGTGGGGTAGAATGATTTCAATTGTAACATTATAAACCGATGATTTGATGTTTATTTATTTATTTATTTTAGTTATTTAATTTTCTTACAAGTTATTATTCCACTATGATGGACATATTGTGTAGAAATATACTTTTTTCTGAAAAAACATTATAGTTACATCATTGGTGGGTGGGATGTTGAGAATTTATTTATCATCCATTGCATAGGAAATTTGGTGCTTGTGTAGAACCTTATCTCATATTTTAGGTTGGCCAAAAGTTTCACATAGGATTGGTAAAAGCTTTTATGTTTCTTAATCAATAATGGATTCTTTGGAGGTGTTTAGAGATTGATCTATAATAGATTGATAGATTATAGAGATCGAGTTCTAGGTATTACTTAGGGATTAAAGTAGAGATTTTTTTTATTTTTTATTTATTTATTCAGTATATGTGGTTTTACCAATGGGATATTATTTTTTATATTATAGAATTACATGTGTCTTTATAACTACTTGTTTCCATAATTAAATTAGTTAATAATGATAATGTATTATTGGTCTACATAATATAATATTTATGGATCTGTATGAGTTCGATTATGTTATATTATATTTACACTCTTATATAGTGGTATAGTCTACCCATGGATCCCTTCATTCCCTTACCACTACTCAACAAACTCTATCATATGGGTAGGTGCGTTTTGGGCCTTATTGTGAGTCGGATAGGGTAGTGCATCAGGCCAAACTAGGTTAGATCATTACTCAATGACTTCATATCCATCTATTGTCTAGTTTTTTTATTTATGAAATGAGAGACATGTGGTTTAGGAGTTTTTCAGATCATGTTATGGTCTTTATAATGGTGCATCACGAAAACATTTCTTGTAGGATATTCCCATATAGGAAATAGGATTATGTAGATGAATAAAAATAAACATGAAGGATTCACCTGAAATTTTCTTTCCTATGTGTGATTGGAGTCACTAGCGTTAAAGGTTCAATTTTTAAAGGTGTCAACAACATCCCAAATGGAATTTTCAATTATATTGTCTTGATATAATTAAACTCAATTGAATTATTAGATTTAACTTCTTATTAAAATTCATATGAATCTTATAGAGAGAATCTCTCAGGAGGTTCAAATTTATTCCCTTCAATAATTGATGCATGAAAACCCTAGTAGGTATGTATGGTCTTTGGATGGCCTGGTGAGGGATTTATGGGGTCTAGAATCTTGATTTTTTCTAGATCTTTCATGAGTTTCCCCATGGTTGTATATTAATTCAGAGTTTTTTATGGGTATAAATGAATATTCCTTGGGCATGAGATGTGGGCTAGTGTGAATGATCTTGGACTTGATATTGTGTTAAGTGGGATGGTTTGGCTAGAAATATGAACCTATTGTTTCCCTGGGTTTTAGAGGTTCATATGGTGGCTTGGTGAGAGCCTAGGTTGAATTCATGGCTTTAGAAATGATGATAGAGTGGTGGGTAGTTTTTTGGTTAGCATTGATATAGGTGAGATGATGCGTTTGTAATGAATAGAACTAAGGGTTATTAGTATAGAAAAACTGACATGTGGGTAGGAAATATTAAGTGGGTTAGTGATGTTTTCCTAAGGTTATTAATGAGTTCCTCTTGTTAGATTGAGTCTGGTTGTGTGATTGGGTTGTGAATTTATGTGTGACCACTAAGGTTTGGTGATAATGATTAGGTTGGCATGGGTAGCCAATGTGAGGATCTTGGATAATTACTCAGCCTCAAGGTGGAGATTGGTTTCTATGATGGATTTTTGGGGTAAATTTTTTATCTCTGAGGTAATGTGTGAAATATTTATACATATTTCTAGTAGTGTGTTTAACTGTGGTATACTTCATGTTTTGGTCTTTTGAGAGGTTTTCGGGTATTGGAGAATCCTGATTCATGTAGCTGAGGTGGACTTGTTGTGGTTGATGCTCAATGAGTAGTGTGAGGAGATCCATACAGTGGGAAGAACACCATTTTTTAATGGAGAGTGTGTTCTTAATTATATGTGTATTTTTGAGTGGAAAATCCCAAATCGAACCACCCAGTCCCTATCGTTGGGTCACATGACAACATGCACACCTCCCTATACACAATAGTCTACCGACTAGTAGCAAGTGTCTAAGGCAATCATTTAGAAGAATCTAACCTAATTATCATGTCACATTATGGATAAATAAATGGTAATAATATTAATAAATAAATTGTCATAATAATCTTATATAATAACTAAATAGATGGAATACATGTAAAATAAGTAAAGAAGCTCCCAAAAGTGACAATATTGTCTAAATTAAATAAGGAAGATAAATAAATAATAATAAAAAACAGTTTCATCAAGTGTTAATCCAAGATCACCACTATCTCCACACTACTCATCTTAATAGTCCAATATAGTTCCATTTCACATCACCTGATCCCTAATGAAATATACAAGTGCACTAAAATGTTTGTGTGGTGTTTGAGTAAATGTCTTAGTTGGACACTGCCAATGCATCCTTATCTGGTATGCTCAAGTATAATAATTTAATCCATAATAATAATTTTTAATGTGTAAGAAGATTAAAATTACTGTAAATAATCAAGTTGTAATCTGTTATCCAGGATTCTGCAGACCCCCAACCATTCCTGATTTGGCACCAAGCTAAAAAATAATGGTAGATGTTAGTAGTGGAAAAAATATCCACCAAGGTAGTGTAATTTTCTCTCATAAAACTCATGAAATTGAATTCAGTTTATGGTATTAATATAAAAAGAGTTACCAATATAAGAAATGAAACTCATATTATTTCTTGATACATGGAATGAAACTAAAATGAGTTCCTGATATATGGAATACTCCTTGATGGGGTACCCTTCATACAATATGCAGCTTAATGGAGGGCCTTTCATATAGCCTGAAACTCAATGGGGAGCACAATATAGGGTATGAAACTCTAGAGTGTTCATTATACATGAAATTTGATGGAATCTATGTATATCCACCTTGTTCTCATGTCTATCGTCACTATCACTACAAGTCAGATGCACTCCTCTCTAAGGGATGAACATGCCATGACTACCGACCTATTCCATGATCACGATCAATACCACCAGACAAGGTAACACACATACACACACATATATATATATATATAATGTAGAGAATACCTGAAGGTCATATCATCATGAGAAATAAAGCTGTAATTCATATACACATATGATCAAAACCAAAAAATAAAAAATCTAAACTAGTATAAGTCGTGGAATAAAAAATAAAAAACTATATCTCAGGGGATACACCCAAACCCACATGCAATCAAAATAAATAATGGTATAAAATATTTCAACACATAAATCATAATATTGAAGCATGTGTAAATGAAATCAATAGAGTTAAGAAAATTCATACCTTAGGTATAATGGGGATTGGTGAGAAGGGTTGATGTCTGAGTTTAATTACACCAATGAATCCTTGATTCTTTCAAAGGAAAAATTAGGGGTTAAATAATAATAATCCTGAAAGAGTAAATGAAACTGATGTAGAATTAATCTAATAACAATATAAAGAGATATTAATGATTGAAACTTGAAAAATAATAATATAATATAACAGAAGAGATAGGTGGAGGGGGGGTGGGAGACAAATGGGATGTGGGGGAGGATTTCTTCTGGATTTTTCTCCATAGGCACCCTCATTTCCTCCTTTAGTGTATTATATTTTTACTCAACCATTATAATATTCTCTCTCTCACATCATGTATTATGTGCATTCGATTTAAAATTAAATATGCCAAACCTCAGACCTCAATTATTCCATCAATTAATTATTTCATCATTTATTATTTTTCCATATATCTCATTTATTTCACATCTTTTATTTCGTATGTTATCAAAGTCATGTACCACCCCAAAAAATTTAATAGGTTCCTTTATTTTTTGAAATCTCTCAGAAATACATTTAACCACACATTAAATATATTTTAATAGTAATATATATATATATATAATCTTTACAAAGACACACATAGCTGTATATACATATGTGCACTTGAACATACACACACACACATAATTATACAGACACTTATATATAAATTTATTTCTGTATATATGTATATAATTGACCCATACATATACATGTTATATATATGAACACACTAAAATTATGATTACAATTTAACAGTAATAATAATAACATTAATAATATTAATTATTATTAAATATCTTACATCATTTGAACCATTAACGTTTTAAATACTACATCCATTAAATAGTGAAAATTTTATTATTCTCACAATTGTATTTAGGGGGGAATAAGTAATAATATCAGTATTATAACCTTACCTCCCTATAAATATTGACCCATTGTGAAACATTTCACATCAATTAAGATAATTCAAAATTATTTAACTACACATATATTTTATTCAATTATCATGGACATGGATAGTAATAATAAAACAGTTATTATTATTATTATTATTATTATTATTATTATTGTTATTATTATTTAACATCTCAACAAAAATATTAAAATAGAAAAATAATTTTATCATTTAAAAAAATGTAAAGGTTTTTATTAAATTATTTGAAGACAAATATTATACATTTTATTAAAAATTCTTAAATTGAAAAAATAAAAGTGTTTCTCTTACTTGTGATATTACAAAACACCCAACACACACAAATCTTTTGATGTGCAAAGGGAAAATCCCATATTTATATATAATGGAGGTTTTATATCTCTCATACAAGATACCATTTTTGAGATATTGCATTAGTCCAGAATAACCCTATATGAGCGATATAATATATTTAATATTTTATCATATCAATTCCTAGGCTCTACGGTCTTGGAATCCTATGACAACTTAATACCCAATAGTGAAGATATTTTATAGACTATTTTAAGGTGTTAACTAGAATTTTACCCTTATTTAATGCCTTTAAATAATTTATTATGTGTTTTTATTTAAATATTACATTTTCATATAAAAATACTCATAATTTATTAATAAATTGGATTTTGATAATCATTAAAAATTGAGGATATTACAATTATCTCTCTCTAATGACATGTCATTCCTAAGAAGTACTAAAGATGTATTTCTCAAATATCTTAGGACACTGAGCTTAAACATAAGACTCATATCCAATCTATGTGATCAAACAACGTTCTCGTAGTAGTGTACCCATAACCCATAACCATCTGGGCACTAAAAATGAACTTTGTCCCTACACATTAGTCAAAACCATCATGTATATACTTACCCAACGACATTCCTAGTTCAGCTAATTTATTCCATTAAAGACATATCACCCAACATTGAAACAAAGATATATGAGACAAAGAGAAACCATCCCAAATAGAAAGCACAAATCAAAGAATTTAATTAATAAACTAATATTCATCCCAAGAACACATATATATGGAATCTATTCCTATGTTCATCATAATGAAATATGAAATTATGAAAAATATCATCAATAAAATATCAACATCATGTGCATCACTCAAGGAAAATTTAATAAATAATAACTACGAAACATAAATTCTCTTATTTTTTTGAAACTCATAGGTCAACTATAATGTCCTAGCCATAGAATTTTTTAGTTCCCATGGCTGAGTCCCAAACATCCTAAATAATGCATATCCTGTCCAAAATCCAAGAAAGATAAAAGAAAATTTATTAAACCTAGTCCTCTGATATCTTTTTGTAACACCATGGCCTGAACCACTGAGTCTGAGCTAGAGGGATACATGACCTCATTTCTGCCTTCCTATATGAAAAAAGATAAAAACTAGAAGTAAGGGTCTAAATTTATCAATGAGGATATTATACCCTATTAATCATATCATATAATCAATAAAAAATTGATAATAATATTAATAAATAAAAATATGCCTAAATGTAAAGAATAAATGACTAAATGGAATTCATGTTATGTAAATAATGTAACTCTCAAAAGTATAATTCATTCCAATAGTAAATAAATTAGATAGATGAAGAATATAAAACTGTATGTCTTTCAATTTTTTGTCATATTCCACCACCAACTCAATGTTCTTGAGCTTTATAGTCTACCATAGGGCCCTTTCCCATCATTGGATCCCACGATAAATCAACAAGCACACCGAAATTCCTTATTATGATGCGAGTAAAAAAATTATTAGGACATGAACAATGCAACCATACCCACCATTATAAAGTATATTAGTGTATTCCATAAAATTAACAATCAACTCATAATAAGAATAAAAATATATTTCGAAACCGAGGGGTTGTGTGCTAACCAAACTATTGAAAACACCTGACCATACTTACTTTGGTCCCATGCTAGAAAATAACAAAATATGTTAGTAGAGACTAATGTTTCTATCAGGATAGTGTAACTGTCACTCATTAGACACATGGAATCATTCTCGGTGTATTGGATGCAGCTCACATGAGTTACCAGTATACGACATGCATCTCATAGGAGCCTGATATTTGGATTGAAAGTCGAAGGAGTTCCCAATATATAGCATGCACCTATATGGATTTCCCATAAAATAGGATGAAACATGATGGGATTCCCATCATATTATGTGTAACATGAAGTAAAACTCTATCTATGGCATGAAAATCTAGGGAGTTCCTGCTACTTGATGTCCTATTATATAATTGTATCTCCACCAAGTTCTGTGATCCATAATCACCAACATCACGAGTCGAATTCACACCCCTCTGTCGTAGGAACATGTCATGATGATTCTCATGTTCAATGAACCGAATAAATACTTCCACATAAGGTAACACACACACACACATATATATATATATATATATGAGGCAGAAAATACATGGGGATCATATGATCCTGGGAAATAATGAAGAAACACATAGAAACATGTGATCATAATATAATATTGAAAAAGATACCCTATTATCACTCATTAATTAAAAAATCATCAATGGGTGTCATAGTCTAAACACACACTCACATGTGATCACAATCAAGCATGGTATCAAATATTCCAAAATATAAATCATAATATGGAAAAATGTGTAAAATAATTTCCAAGATGTAATGCACATCCTAACATAAGAATAATGATTATTAGAGATAACGGTTGATAAATAATTTTAATTGCACCACCAAATCTTTGATGCCTCTCTAGAAAAAATTAGGTTTTAAATTATTATCATTGAGACGAATCCCTAGAAGCAGACAAAAATCAGTCTAATCTATATCAAATGAGATATTGAAGATATTTGTTTGAAAATAAATGAAATAATAAAATATAGTTTTAGTTAATGATAGGGATAGAGATGTGATATGAGGAAGGAATTCATACTAGGTGTCTTCTCATTAGCATCCCATTTCCTCCTTTTATTATTCTTCCATCTATTTTACTTATGACACACCATTTCATCCTTACTTGTATTAATGAAATTTATCCCTCATAATCATTTATTGGGTTCTTTTATTTATTAAAAACATATGAGAAATATATTTAATAACTAATTATATATATATATATCAGGTTATTGAGGTAAAATTACATTAAAAACACAAACACACCCCACACACAAGCTGAAAAAGTAGACTATAACTACCCAAGGGATATCCCACCCATCAAAACATATTTATTCAGTACATTCCTTGAAGGCCCAGTGGACATAAAGCCCATTATATGTCCCAAGATCACAACAACTATCCCAAAGGCCCTGTGAGACATGCCTTCATCGTACTGCAGGGGTCACCAGACCTATTTCATGACTGCGTCAACACCTAACTACTTCATGCATCATTCTTACATCACTACCAGCTTGTATCATTGTTAGCTATAGTACTGCAATAGTACTCATGAAAACTTTCTCCCACCCATATTTGATCTATGGTTTATTGCAGGATTAAAAGGTGCCTTTACCACTAATGTAATCTCCTAACTACTTAATCACTCCTTAAATATATTTTATAAGTCATATATTTCGACACACCACACATATATAAACAAACACCCACATATAACTATATACATACACACACAAATATATATATTTAAACCTCCACATATATAAGTATATATGTATATATATACATGAGACCCATACATATTCACATTATATATATACACACATGAAAATTATTTTCCAAATTTAATAATAATCATAATAGTAGTAATTAAACATCTCACATCTTTTCCACCATTTACATTTTAAATAAAACTTCCATTAAGTTATAATAATTATATTATACACATAATTTCATTTATTCTCACTTGTAATAATATCACTATTAGTACATAACCTTCGAATAAATATTCACCCATGGAAAAATCCTGCTTATCAATTTTTAGAATTCAAAATTATTTAGTTACAGTTTTATATTTTAATCAATTTTATTTGACATAAATTATAATAATAATAAAATAACTTTTTTTATTATTAGAATCAGAATTATTATTATTTAACAGATCAAAAAATATTGTTAAATATGGAAATAAATTAATTAGTTCAAAAAAATAAAAAAAATTTGCTAGAATTATTTAAATACATATATTCTAATATTTAACAAAAACTGTAAATCGAAAAATATAAATTAATTTCATTACATGCGATGTAACAAAAAATCGACAAACATAAGTATCATATCACTGTATGGGTAAAACACAAATTTCAGATTTAAAAAATGTCTTAGGTTCACCAACCAAGACACTATTTTAGAGATATTCTATTATTTTTTAAAAACTATGCATGCATGATATAATATATTTAATATTTTTATTATATGAATATCGAGTCTCTATGGCCCCATAATGTCATCCAAAATCAATACCCAACTCTGATAATATTCCAAAGCGTATTCCAATTTTTTTTACTAGGATTTGACCCTCATGTATAGAAATTACATTATTTATTAAATTATATATATTCAAAAATTACAATTTCACATAAAAATACCCATAAAAATTAACAAAGTGGTTTTTTATTATCATTAGAAATTGAGGATATTAAAATTCCCCCCTATGTTCAATTATTATCCCCAAGAAGTACTCTATCATTCTTTATAGAACAACTATATAAACAATTCTCAAACATCAAAATCATATCCACTCAATGATATCACACAAGGTTCTCCTAGTATTCTATCCATAACCCAAGGCATGACCCTACTAGAACATGCTCCAGTCTTCATCCATACATGTTAGTCACAGTCATCATATATATACTAACATCAAAATACGTTTTTTTCAACTAATTAATATTATTTACGATATATCACACAACATGGAATCATATATATATATCACAAAAATACAAATTATATCAAACAAAGAGAACAAATAAAGAAATTGAATTAATAAAATACTATGCATCATAAAAACATGTATATATATGGAATTTATTCCTACATTCCTAGTCAGGATACATTAATGTATGTGAAATATCATAAATTACACATAAACATCATGTACATCAATAAATTTGATGGTTTTGTTGGGGATTGATAGTGCATGGAATTCTTGTGCTGGATCATGTTGCCCCGCATTCAAACTATCCACATGTAAAATACATTCATCACATTTATGGATGATGTCTCATCCATGATCAAAATTGTAGAATGGGATATGAGTTACTCCATCTAGGGATTCCTCCTTAGAACTCATTTCCTAGTTTGGGTCTCTCTCAAAGATTTGTGTCATCTCCGTGGAACTCATTCCTGGATTCATCTCTATATAGGCACTGGTTAATTGTGCTTCTTTTGTCTCAATAGAGTTGCAACCTTCGATCAAGATAGTAGTCATGTTGTGGATCTATGTTCACATCTAGACATTGGGATCAGTGATCACCTGTAAATATTTTATTTATAAGGGAATTCCATTTAAGGAATCTTATATTTTAAACCAGAGGAATCCCATATTGATAAAAATGAAATTAACATTAGGGGAATCAATTTTCTAAGGTTTTTACCTCTAGAATGCCATGATGATTACATAGGGTAGGTGCTCTAGGTCAGGTCATAGGTTCTTTTTCCCGTGAAGATGGATCCAAACTTCTGTTTGAGATAGATCGAGGCATGAGTTTACTGGATTGTAGAGATGGAATGATTTATAGGAATGACACATGGAGGTAGATCAGGTTGGCGATGGATCAAAATTCACATTGGTGGAGGATATATGAGATGATGGATCAGAACACCATTTGGAGGTGGATCTAGGAGATGATGGATCATAATTTTTTTTCAGACACATTTAGGAGGTGTCTACTGAGGTATGAAAAATTTCACAAGAAGGTTTACCAATGGAAAAAAACCCACAGTGGAGGAAGATCTACGTGGTGCTTCCACTGGAGGGAAGACATTACACATAGATAGTTTACTAATGGATCCAAACTCCATGTAAGGATGGATCTGGGGTATGGTTTTAATTTATTGTGGAGATGGGTTCTGTTTCTCAGATCCCCCATTAAAGGTGGATCAAGGAGGTGTGTCTTTAAGATGGAATATTTCACACCATAATAGTTTATTGATAGATCTGATCTCCCTAGAGTGAAAAATATGGAGTTGTGGATCAGAATGCCCTATGGTGGTTGATCTCAGAGGTGTATCCCAAGGAGAGAACACCTGAGTTTTCCATTTTCTGGATTGATCCTCATAGAGGCATCCTACATACCTTGTTTGGAATACATGGATAAAAACCAACATAGTTTTATATCTCATTTTAATGTCATGTGAAAAGTATTATCCATGAAGTTTAATGTCATGTTGTAAGGATGATCGTGCAACAAAATGGGAACCTATGAGGGATGGTACAAGTTTTACACATAAAATATTCTTATAATGGTAGGATTGTCCTATATTATGGGAGAGGGTGGAATCTCATTATGATCATACATGGGGAATCTTTCTCTTATCACACAGGGTAAGGCTATAGTTTTTTGTCATGTTGGGAGGTTGTTGTAGTTAAGTTTAAGGTCTTATGACTATGATGTGGAACAAGGTAATTTTATGTCATACTACTCTAATGGGGGGGGGGGTACTCACACCTCACTAATAGGGATAACATGGTCACCTCTTAGGTGACATTAGATGAGACATGGTGTTGGAACTGCTATGGAGGAGTGGTCATCCATGTGGTCAATGTTAACATGCCTATACATAGAAGGAATAAGGTTATCTATTATTAAAAGAAACATGTAGGGTAATTGATTAAGTAGAGGTATATGTGATGCCATGTATGTTGAAAATATGTTATTGTGTGAAACGGGGTTGGGTTAAGTGAAATTGTTGCACAATCATGGGAATATTGCTCATGGGAAACTGATGGATTGGAGAGGTATAGTAGCATGGGAGTTTTGGAGTTGTTCATAGACCATGGTTTCACACATACATCTTCTCATTATGAACACCTTACTAACCTTAGTAAGAGTCAGATGAGGATCACCCAATATTTGGCCTAGTCATTTTTTGGGCCACATGAGGTCTATTGCACAAATTATCTAACTTTGAGGGTCCATGAGATCTATTTTTTCTTGTTCCCAAGGGATAATGAGAGTTGTGCACAATAGAGTGTCACATCATGTTCTGGAGTGCCTCTATGAGGGATGGGATTAAGCTATTATTTATAGTTGAAATCCACAGCAGATGGTGTAAAACCCCTTAGGTGTAGAAATCAATTTGCATTCTTCTTTTTCTTTTTTTGTTGGGTCTTAGACATTCAATATCTTTAGATTAAAATCTACTTTTTAATGAAACTGGGTTATTTTTCTTGTCTGGTCTACATGAAAAAATGATTTATTACATGTTGGGTTCTTATGCATGCTATAAACCATTGGATCATCTGTGGAACTATACGTCACCATTGGAGTGTAATTATATTGAAAACGTGATTAAATTTTTGCACACATTTGTCAAAAGTTGGATTCAACCTCTTCATCAGCCCCAAAATGGACCTCCATGGAGGTTTGTATGCTCAATTCATCTAAAACTATTCATTTGAGGTCCAAGGTGAGATTTTTGTGCCATCAAATTCCCGCTCAGAATCTGAGCTAAAAGGTGACTATAAGGCCAGTTTCCAAAGGTAATTTCTATGAGAGTGGCCCATTTTCATTTTTTTACAAATATTTTGGATTGATTCATGCAATTAGGTTTTTATTCTATGATAAAATAGCAGTTATCGTACATAAATAGGCCACGAGAGAACTGTATATGGTAATTTGACTTCATCCATGATAACTATTTGATCTCCTGTCTACAAATAAAATTTTTCATGTAAATCCATGACTTTGACCCTATATTTTACACAATTCAACCATTCACAACACTATTTACACCTAATATTCAACCATAGCTTTCACACCCCTAATGTGGCACACCAATTCTCACTTTAAATTCCATGAAGCTGCATCTTCAGGAACATGACTTTACAATATTAGAATCATCCAAAATGACAAATCAACCAAAATAAAAATAGATCATAGCTTTTTTTCATCATCTAGATGTCAGAAATGGTGGACACCCTTGAGATTTCTAGGGAACAAAGGGTTATTTAAATTAATTAATAACTTCTAGGCATGATCACAGAATCCCAAATAAACCACCCACTGAGAAACCACCTCTTGTTGTTGAAATTTTTATTGATGGAGAAAGGGAAAATCCTGACCATTAAAGTAAACATGCCACACTTTTGGTTAACATGTGAGGATTATCTCAACCACTGAAACATCATTTCCATGTTAACCTTACCAAGGAGCATGGGGAGAACTTTGTCAATATATTAAGTGAACGGAAAATGATTATTATGGGGCAGAAACCAAAAGCTAAATAATTCTTAGACCGATATTCCAGTATATTCTAGAGAGTCATGATATACAACATTAAGTGCTAGCATAATTACTAGTATGTATGGAAAGGAGGTTACTTAATTGACGAGTGATCCTAGGTGTACTAGGTATGCTACACCTATCTAGATTATGGGACCGAGATTCACTATATCTATTAAAATGAGGTAGTGTGTTCATCCTAATTCCATATCTACCATTAACAAGATCTACTAATAGAGCTCCAAAAACATTGGTCTCCGTACACTAACACATTCTACCTCCACCATAGGGAGGTAAAATTGAGTGTTATGAACTAAATTGGTAACATCCCATAGTATGGGTTATAATACGATGAATTATATCTGGCACCAAACATTTATTCATAAAGGTAGATTACTCTTCTTTTAATGTAGCTATCATGAACTGTCCTAGTGGGGCCAATTCCACCACTCCCCAAGACCTCCACCAATAGGCAAGGGGCTGTTGAGTATCACCGAGTAGGCATATCAATAACATTTGAGGAATTTATTATGTACCTGTAAATACAGACTCATCTCCAAGATCACAAAATGATGAAATCTAAGAACCACTAATTTACAAATGCAAGCCAACAACTATATCCCACAATAATAGTATGACATGATGTAATTTAAAGTAAACTGGTCTAGATACAAGCCCAGCATAAAAAGTCTATAAAAAATACAACACTAATAAGTAAAAGGTACTACGACTACTGTCTAATGGCATAGAAACATAGTTTTGTATATATATCCTCACTAAGCACTGTCTGGTCATGGTCTCCCTAGGACTCCATCAAAAGTCAAATCCTATTCACATGACACAACATGTGCAACAAAATTACATGAAGGTTTTAATATAACAATACTCAGTAAGATACCACGAATATACAAAGAAATATAACAAAGTAGATTACAACCAGATCTACACAGGTATATTTCGATAGCAAAAATAACAAGAATATCTAGATATACTCAACAAAGACACATACTAAAAACATAATCCACAACCATAGTATTCTCATCCTATGATTTCAGATCAAATATTCCATGATTCACTCATTCAGGATAAAATACTCTTGTGTTTGATATCACTGATGACGTTCATCCTAGATGAACATATCATCCGATACAATTATGACAGAGATACACTAATAGATCTAAATAGATCATGATACATAGATGAGGATCACTTATAGGGAAATGGGGTGATTCCAACAACTCAATATTGATTTACCTTCTAAGTAGAGGATAAACAAATGTGTATTGTTAATCACATCGATTCCATGAACTTCACATAGGGAAAGAATATGAATAAAGGATCCCACTCTAGGCCTCTTGAGATAATTCCAACAACTCTATCCTAGATGTTCTGCTAAAGGGATCATTTTACTAGGAGTAGGTAATGATTCATATCGACCTTTAGGAAAGATATAATGGGAACATAGCCTAACAAAACATGTCCATGATATAGAGGATAAGATATTCAATCCATGTAGAAAGGGTTATATGGAATGTAGGAAGGGTACTCTCCATGTCCCTTGACACCAGGTAATACCCATGTAAAACAGACCCTATCATTCAACTGGTGTTGTGTGGAATAATACATGGCATGTTAATAAGATACACACTGTGTCCCTATATCTAGAGTCTAGCCATGTTCTCCAGCCATGTACTAGTACAAGACGACCTCCTATGAATCTGTCATTGTGTACAAATACATGGGGCATCCTATGTACATAGTCTAGGCACTACTACAGAAAACTTTTTTTTGCGGTGGTTATTTTTTATTTTTTACTTCGTATTTGGACGAAGTTGTTACAAGAGATGTTATACACATTTTTTTACGTCGATTGTTTTAAAACCGATGTAAAAACCAAAAATCTGAAGTGTTTTTCACATCGGTTCCTCAAAAACCTACGTGGAAAATGCTTCAGAGTCATGATTTAATACATCGGGTTTTAAATAATAGAGATGGTATATACTTTTCACGTATATTATATAATAATGGATGTAAAAAAATGTGCCTCCAAAGGGTTTATCTCGTCGGTTATTTTCGTAATCGACATTATAAACATGTCTTACATGTGTTTTTCACATTGGTTAAATAATAACAGACTTGAAAACATATATACTACCTTGCTTATAAAATAACTGATGTAAAAAACAATTCCATTTCATTTATTACATCAGTTATGAAATAACCAACTTAAAACCCATTCTCATGCATTTGTTACATCGGTTCTCAAAAAAACCGACATTAAAACCCATTCACATGCAATTTTTTAGGACTGTTATTTTATAACCAACGTAAAACCCATTTTTTTAATAAAACTATTCAACCACAACTAGTACCTACCAAAGAAGACCTCAAACAGACCAAAAATAGACCAAAACCAAACAAAAACCCCACACCCCAATGCAAAACTCCCCCACACCCAAAGAATCCCCCCCACTGCACTGGACACCCTAACACCACTGGACACCCCCTCCACCCTCCTGGGAATCCCCCACCACTTGGAAAGCCCTAACACCCTCCTTGACACCCTCCCACACACATGGACACCCCAAACACCCCCACCCCACTGGAAAGCCCTCCCATACCAACGGAAACCCCCACCCCCTATACACCCCCACACCCCTGGACACCCATAGACACCCCCACCCTCTTGGATAACCAACACTCCCTTGGACAACCCTCCCACCCTTGTGGACACCCTCCCACCCCCATGGACACCCTGGACACCCCCACCACACTAGACAACCCTCCAAAACACCTGGAACCCCCCACCCCAATGGACAATCCCAAACCCCTAGACACCCCTTGGATAGCCCCCACCCCACTTGAAAACCCTCCCACACCCCTAGAAACCCCCACCCCACATGACACCCTTGCACCCCTAGAAACCCCCACCATACTGGATAGCCCCCATCCCCTAGACAGTCCTCCCACCCTCCAAGAAACCATCCCACCCCCATAGACACCCCAGACACCTACCACTCCACTAGAGCTCCCTCCCACATGCCTGGAAACCCCCACCCCCTGGACAACCCCACACCCCTGGATAGCCCCCCATCCTCCTGGACAACCCCCGCTACCCTGGACCACCCTCCCACCCTCATGAACATTGTCCCACTCTCCTAGACACCCTACCACCCCCTTGGACACCCTAGACACCCCCACCCCACTGGAAACTCCCCACCATAGTAGACAAGACCACACCCTTGGACACCCCTGGATAACCCCTCACCCTCCTAGATAGACCCCACCCCTAGAAGCCTACCTAGCCTCCTGGACACCCCATAGCCTCATGGACACCCTGAAAAGCCCCCACCCCACTAGATTTCCCTCCACACACCTACAATCCCCACCCACCAGCCCCCCAAACCCTTGACACCCCATAGACAGCCCACCCCTACCCTCCTGGATAACCCCCACTCCCCCGGACAGCCCTCCCACCCTCCTGGACACCCTCCCACCACATGGACATCTTGGAAACCCCCTCTCCACTAGAAAGCCCTCCCACACCCCTGGAAACCCTCCACCCCATTAGACACACCCCACACCCCTGGACACCCCCTGGACAACCCCCACAACATCATGGACGCCCCCACCCTATTGATCATTCCTCCCACCCTCCTGGACACCCTCCCACCCCCATGAACACCCTAGACATCCCCACCTCATTGGACATACCTCCAACACCCTTGAAAACCCCCACCCCCTAGACACCCTCACCATAGGACACCCCCTGGAAAACCTCCACACCCTTCTAGATAGCCCTCACTCCTCTAGAATACCCTCCCACCCCCCTGGACACCCTCCCACCCAATGGTCTCCCTGGACACCCCCACCCCACTAGACTTCCCTCCCACATCCCAAGAATACCCCACCCTATTGGACACCCCCACACCCCTAGAAAGCCCCCGGACATCCCCCCACCCTCTGGGACAACCCCACCCCTAGATAGCCTTCCCACCATGCTGGACACCCTCCCACCCCCATGGACACCCTATAAACCCCTAACCTCACTGGACATCCCTCCCACACTCCTATAACCCCCCATCCCACTGGACACCCCCACACCCATGGAAAGCCCCTCCCCCACCCTCTTGGATATCCCCCACTCCCCTGGACAGCCCTCCCACCCTCGTGGACACCCTCCCACCCCCATGTACACCTTGGACACCCCCAAACCCACTGGAAAACCCTCCCACACCCCTGGAAACCACCACCCCAATGGACACCCTCACACCCCTGGACACCCCCTGGACAGCCCCCACACTCCTGGATAGGTCCCAGCCCCTGGACATCCCTCCCACCCTCCCGGACACCCTCCCACCCCCATGGACCCCATGGACACCCCCACCCTATTGTACAACCCTCCCACAGCCTTGAAATCCATCCACCACACTGGAAACCCCCCACACTCCTAGATACCCCCTTGCTACCCCCACCCCCCTAGACAGGCCCTACTCTCCTAGATATCCCTCCCACCCTCCTAGACACCCTCCCACCACAATAGACACCCAACACACCCCCACCCCACTGGACATCCCCCCACACCCCTGGAAACCCCGACCCCACTGGACACCCCCACACACTTGGAACCCCCCCCCCCCAAGACTAGAATCCATACCATAAAAACCATCAGAACTAGACCAAAACAAGAATTAGAGGAAAAATAAACATTCACGTATATAACATTAAAAACATACAATTTCAACTAATAAAAACCTAAATCCAACCAAAACTACTACAAAATACATAATTATAATGACAATATTAAAAATTATTTTTTACACTACAAAAAAACTAAAATTAAATCAAACCGGTAATATATTTTGACCATTCCACTTATATGTGTTTGACCTCTTAAGCTCTATAGGGTTGAGGTTCATAAAATAGGTAAAAATTAAAAGGATAATAGTTAACATGTATAATGAATAAATCAAATGAAATACTATGGAAAATTTAAAAAGGAAATCTTACCAAGTCAAAGTTCAAAAGTGATCTAGTTTTAATTATTTCATACATAAATCTTCACATATAATATCTGCATTTGACGATGCCTGGTTGTTCAAAAAAAATGTGTTTAAATGAGTGTAAATTCAAAATTTTATTCTATGTAATACATCCCAACTTCAAATTATAAATGGATATTTACTTTTACTTTTACATATTTGATCTTAGAACTCCATTTCTTTTTGTTTTTTCGAAAGTAGATCCATCCTCTATTAGAAAATAATAAAAATGGGATAAATTTAAAATTAATTATAATATATAAAACTATTAAGAAATTGAAACTTAATTTTCCAAAATATTCTTATTACTTTCATGCACATATCCATGGATAGAGCATATCCAAAAAAGTGTTATCTCCTTGGGTCTTAAAACACCTAACATCCAATGATCACTGATAAATGAAAATTCAAGGGTAGGGGTTTTTTATGTTAGATGATAATGAACTCTTTAACCGAGATATGTTTCATACCTATAACAAAAAGGCATCATCCAACACTATGTGATTATATTCTGTTCAAATCATTCAGTAATATAAAGCATTCATTGTTCCTCATCTAATGAATGTGCTTTAGTGGAAATCAAATGTGGGTCCATGAATCCATATACATATTCCCTCTAATTCTTCTCACACATGATAGAAATATTTCTAATACAAAATATATATAAGTATACATTTTTAATAAACATAACATAGGGAAATGGTGATAAGACTAACAAGGAAAATATTTGCACCATGTTGATGCCCAATTTATCTCTAGTAACAATCTACATGATATCATTTTTCTGAATCCCCACATTTATTTCATGTCAACAAACATGGGATTCCATTGGAAACTCATAATTATCCGCCAACAAATTTGAATATCTTAACAATCTGTCAAGAACACAAGAATCTATATCTGATTTCATAGTCATTTGTATTTGTCATTGTCATTAAAAAATTTCTTTACCTTTGAAGTATTCTTGTAAAAATAAATAGAAAAATATAGTAGTTTTCAAATGTTAAAAAAAATTAATAAAAAAATTAAATAGAATATATAACATACATACCTCTATGGTAATGAGTTACAGAAGTCTTGATATAAAAATTAAAAAATCACCGATACTATGTCCAACTATCATCACCACATTTGTAGGTATTGGTACTCGAGATTATCTATCTTTAATTTATTGTACAATGACCCTATAATGCACTACCACTAACTGTTGATGATAAAATGTATCTACAATACAATATACCTACACATTTGAAACTATATGATGTTTAGGATCATCAACATACAAATCGTAAAAAGTAAGAAGATGCAGAGGAGGAGTATGATAAAAAATGGGGTCTGCAATCTTAGGTTGGGGAGTGGAAGCTATTGGCAGAGATAGAGGATAAATAATGGGGTCTGTAGGGCGAGGTGGAGGAGTGGGAGCTACAGTCTGAAATTTTCTTTTCATTTCTACAAACATTGACTGTACCGACGCTCTAATATTTCCTCCATTATATCATTAATAATGTTAACTTCAACCTCCATGGATTCTATTTTTTATAAATACCATCAACGGAAGAAGTTTTAGAACATGGAAACACGTTTCTTACCGATACAATTGTCGGATATCCTCATACATGACTAGGATGTTTGGGTTTTCCCAATGCTATAGATAAAATATATAGCCTCCCTGTAGCTGCAAATACCCTATGTGAGCTATTTTCCTCTAGATAATCCAATACTAATTAATTTAACATTTCTGCAATGATTCAAATTATATAAAGAATATAGTTTTCTTAAATAAATAAAATAAATATCTTAAAATACTCTTAGCTATGATTCTCGAATCTTCCAAAAGATATTTCCCCTTTTTGCCCATATAAGCTCTCATCAATTTTTAATTTATAGATGGAGGAGATGTAGGGAAACCTCTCCAGAGCTTGAAGACTCAACTCTTAGTTTTTGTAAATTTTCATCCATCATTTGGTCTTCCAATAATGTATAACCTCCCTGAGATAAAATATGAGGGTATACATTTTTAGATTGGATCTCTTGATGAGATTTCCATGTTTTCAGTAAATTAAGAATAAGAAATCATTAACAAAACAACAAAAATATCATTTTTATAAGAAGTATTAAAAAATTGTACATCTCGTTTTACAAAAATGAATCCTTTCATCTTATTTTAACAAATATTCTCCATGTGTATTCAAATATGAAAGGATATATATGACATGGATTTTCATGACCACTACGACCAAAAATAAAATCATATGTGAGGGCTGATTTTAAATCTATCCTTCTCCTAGCAGCCATCAATATTCATTTTTCCTAACTCCACTAGTGTCAGGAATATCAAATTTCATCTGATAAATAATAGGTAAATCATATTATACTAGAAACATTTAAAGAATAGGAAAACAATAGCGAAAGATCTTACCAAAATCGTCTCTCACAACAGAGATAATATCGCTTTGTCCACACTTCTCCAATCATCATACAAAATTCTTACATTGATCTTACCTTGAGTTTATACAAAACTCTTAAAATATTTTTCACTTTTTCCTCTAGGAATATCCGTCTCATCAAACTCAACGAGTATCCTATGATCCTGTATACGATCAAGGGATAATTTTGGTAAACGTGTGCTCCCACGTTTACCAACTCTTGAACTCTACTTTGTAGTTATGGGAGCAGTTGGGGAATATTGGGGGAAATCAAGAGGAGCATGAGAATGTTCCTCCCCAGAGGTATGATCATTATTCTCATCTCCATAATCATGTGTTTGATCAACTGATTGATTTTTCATTATCCTTCAAATAAAAAAACAAATATTATTTTAAAAATATACAAATTCAAATACTACAATAATAATGTAAACAGAAAATGTAAAATTGAACTAGGTTACATAATAATAAACATGGAGAATATATTAAGCATGTTAAAAAATGGTAAATATGGTAAACATGGTAAACATGTTACTGTAATTTTCATTCAACAAAATCAATAAATATTTATGTTACGTAATGTTAAACTATGGTAAACTATGGTAAAGATGGTAAAAACGGTTAATTAATTTTCATTCAACAAAAATAATAGATATATAATTTACGTAATGGTAAACCTAATAAAATAAACCAAATAGAATTAAAATAAACAAAACCTTCTACTTATTTGTATTAATAAAAGTTATAATAAAAGAAAAAATTACTATATCTAACATTTTATGAAAACAATAAATTAAGACATTAAATAAACATATGTTACCTATAATTTTTAGAATGCACAAATATACTTTTTTCCCAAAATCCTTCCTCATGATTGTTCCTTAAAAAAACCATGTATTCAACAGGCTCATCATTATATTCTGCTAATATTTCTATGGAAGTAGGTATCTCAAAAAAATCATCATCTTCATCAAGTTGATGCTCACCAACGTATTGTTTTTTCCCATGTGAAACAACATTACATTACATATCTGATTGATCAACTACATATAAAATCTGTTTTTCAAGTGTTTCCTTTATAGAAGAATCGGATGTGTCTTCCAATTTATTTAAATTAACAACTATTATTCCAAATTCCCCGTGCCTGACACTATTGTTACCGATAAACCATTTTCAGTTAAAAATTGGAAATTTAATTTTAAAGTAATCAACCTCCCACATTCCTTCAATGACTCCATAATATGCAGTTGATATTGAAATTGGGTTTCTGTCTTTAGAATTCGAAAAAACAATTTCTTCTGTAAACCCCAATACACCACTATTCTGAACTGCACTTCTATTGTCCTTTGATTTTGTATGAAATTTATTGCCCTTAATTTCATAACCAGACCTAGTTATCACATTTAAACATGTGCCTCCCACAAACCATATTAATTTCTCAGATACATCTGATCTACCAAGAGAGGTATTTTTAAACCATGACAAAAATGTTTTGTTGTGCTCATTCAAATTCCACATTTCTTTCTTCATTGGATGTCATTGTTTCAAATCCTTAATATGCAATGTGATATATCGTTGAGAATATGCTATGTTATTCAAGATGTATAATTCTATCTTATTCATTTGTCTAGCTGACAATGATTTGACTTTCATGTGATGAATCCCCTTTACCTCATTATTAACTCATTCATGGCGTGATAGAGGCAACACTATGTGCTCTTCCGTAGCTAAATAGCTTATACAAAAATCCACAACCTCCTCAGATATATACTTTTCAATAATGAAGGCTTCAGGTCGATATAGATTCTTTACATACTGCTTTAATATTTTCATATACATTTCAAAAGGATACATCCAACAAATATATACTGGTCCACAAAGCTTAATTTGTCGAACCAGATGAATCATTAAATTCACCATTATATCCAAAAGATAGGGGAAAATACATTTTCAATTGACAAAGTGTAGAAATCGCTACCTTTTTCAAAAATGTTCAAAGCATTCAAATCAATAACTTTATTAAAAATTGAATAGAAAAAATAACACAACATCTTTATAGTCTTTCTGACATGGAGGGGAAATATTCCATACCATACAATAGGTAGAAGTTGTTGCATCATGATGTGATAATCGTGAGATTTCATACCTATCAACATAAAATCCTTTAAAGAGATATTTTTTTTTTCAATTTTATAATAACCTTGAGGAACTTTGATATCATGAAGACACTAAAAAAAGCTAATTTTCTCTATCTTGGATAATGTATGATGGGATGGGGGAAGAAATGTTCATCTTCCATTAGAAGTGGGAGCTAACTCCAGATGTATTCCCATTTATAGTAATTCTAATCTTTCATTCCACCCATCTTTTGTCTTTCTTTTAATATCTATCAATGTTCCAATCAAACTGTCACAAATATTCTTCTCCACATGCTTGAAATCAATATTATGTTTCACTTCATTATATCTTCAATATGGTAGCTCAAAAAATATTGACCTTTTTTTCCATATATGTTTATCACTACTAGATTTATGTGTCTTTCCGAATTTCACATCAAGGTTTTCCACCCTCTAAAAATACAAATCAAGAGATAAGGGTTTTGGAGAAATATCAAATTCTTGAGAGCCATTTAATTCCTTTTTAGTCTTCAATAAGAGTGATTCATAGGGAAAACCTCATGACGACCCATGTACACTGTTTTCCTCCCATGATGGAGTTCCCAATATGAAGTCTATTGTTTTCAAATTGGACATGCTTTATGCCCCTTAACACTATATTAAGACAAATTTCGCTATGCTGGGAAGTCATTTATAGTAAACAGAAGCACTACATGCAGTTGAACATATTCCATTTTATATGAAACATACAACCTAATACCATCCCCCCCATAAAAGTTTCAAATCATCAATCAATGGTGACAGGAAAACATTAATATCATTTCTGTGTTGATTAGGACTAGAGATCATTATACTAAACCTCACATATTTATGCTTCATACAAATGTCTGGAGTGAGGTGGTAAATTAATAATAAAACTATACATGAACTATGTGTGATACTGAGGGTTCAGTATTGATTCATTCCATTGGTGCATAACCCTAGTATGATATTTCTAATTTCATTTACAAATGTACAATAATTCTTATCAATTTTCATCCATTGTGGACAATCAGATTGATGAAATATTTTCCCTTCACATATCTGCTCATGTACATGCCATGTTAACCTTTTATAATCATGTGAATTCGAAAATAAACAATTCAAACGGTGAATTATAGAAAGATACCAAAATAAAATTTAAGGCATATTTGTAATCTCTACATCAACCTGTGATTTTTCTTTCATCATATACCGTGATGTCCTAAATTTAGGACACTCAGACAGAAATTGATATCCCTTTCCATATATCATACAGTCATTCCGATAGGAATATATTTTCTTGTCTCCCAATCTTATAGGGCATAATATTTTCATGGCCTTATAATGTGAATCTAGAAGATCATTGTCTTATGGAAGAATGTCTTTCAAAAATTTTAGCAGCACTGTAATACTTCTGTCACTCCATCCATGTTTTTCCTTCAGTTTAATCAATCTTAACACTGCCGAAAAAACTGTAATATTCGTACATCCATGATATAATGGGTTTTCATCATGACTATATAGATGCTAAATAGTTAGTTGTATCTCAATTTGTTCTGCTATAATATCATGGATCATTTCTTCTATTCCATCGAAGTTACCATCATGCAAATCATTATAATATATAGATCTGACATTATCTTCAATTTCACCATGCCAAATAGAAGGGATTTAACTCAGATTAAAATGATGACAAATTAGTTTATCGTTGATCTCTTTGCTTTTCAAATTCTTCATATTCATAAATTTTAGGCATGGAAAGAAAAAAATGCAACTTCTTAGAACATTTCATTTAGAAAATTCCAAAAAGTCATCAACAACTTCCTCATATTCATTAATCATTCGATGTTCTATAATCCATCTACGACTCATTATTACCTATAAAAAATATAAAAATTATACATCTTGTTGAGATAAGACAAATATATATTTATATGAAAAATATCATAATTTTAATGTAAAAGAATTTTGAAATATAAAAAAAATCTATGTGTATTTTAAAAAAATATGCATGAAAATGATTTTAAGAAGAGAATATAGTTAGATAAAAATGTTTTAAATTCATTTTGGATCCTTTGTTCTTATGGTACACAAATAATATATTCTGGTGCAAATGGACACCAAATTCAACCTTCCATAAAAAAATATGAAGTAAAAATATTAAAATATGCATACATTCACTACTAAAAATTACAAATATCACAATAATTTGAAACCATTGGGATATCCCCTGAAACCATTAGGATTTAATACCCCAATGTTTTTACACACCGTTTTCATGATGATCATTGAAATATCCCTATACCAACGATTCTAATGGAATAGATGGTATATACTACCTGATGTTAAAAGATTCCAACAGTTTCAATGAAATCTTTGTGATATATATATACCAAGGGGGTTTCCAATGGGTTAGGGGATACCCATTTGTGGTTGTTGTTTTCCAAGGGGGTAGTGGATGTCCATGGGGGTATGGGATGTCCACGGGGGTAGGGGATACCCAGGGTGTCCAAGGGGGAAGGGGGTGTCTTGTGGGGCTGGGGCCTATCCAAGGGGGGTGTCCATGGGGGTGGGGGTGTCCATGGGGGTGCGCATTTGAATGAAATATTAATGAAAATTATTTTAAAAAGAAAATATAGTTAGATATAATAGTTTTCAATTCATCTTGGATACTTTCTTCTTAAGGTACACAAAAATACGTCGTGGTGCAACTGGATACCAAATTCACCCTTCTAAAAAAAGAAATATGAAGTATAAATATTAAAATATGTATAAATTAACTACATAAAATTAAAAATATCCAAACAATTTTGAACCATTGGGATAGCCCTAAAAATCCTTGGGATAGAATTCCCCAACAGTTTCAGACACTGTTGGCATGATGGTCGTTTCAATTGACCTATACCAACGATTCTATCAGAATTGTTGGTATAGACTACCTAAAGTTAAAATATTCCAATGGTATTAATAAAACTGTTGGGATATATATATACCAAGGGGACTTCCAAGGGGGAAGGGGGATATCTAGGGGCTATTGGGGGCTGTCAAAGGGGGTAGGGGTCATACACATGGGTAGGGGTTGTCCAAGGTGACCATGGGGGTAGGGGTGTCCAGGGGATATGGGCCTATCCACGGTGTGAGGGTGTCCATGGGGGGGGGGGTGTCCATGGGGTGGGGATTGGTGTCTAGGGGGTGAGGGGCCGTCGAACCCCCTACCCCATTGGACCCCACCCACCCCCTTGGACAACCCATGGACATCACCACCCCCTGAACAACCCCACACCCCCTAAACAGAACCCCACCCCCTCTGGAAACACCACCCCCCTAGACACCCCCAACCCTAGATACCCCTACCCTTTTGGACAACCCACTCACCCATGGACACCAACCCCACCCCATAGACACCCCCACACCCCCTAGACACCACCCCTACCCCCAACCCCCTTAGACACCCACCCCCATGTACAACCCCCTCACCCCCATGACACCCCCAACCTTGGACACCCCTACCCCATTGGAATAAAAACTCACCCCCTAGACACCACCACCACCCCCACCCCATTGGACACCCACTAGACACCCCCAAACCCCCCTGGACACCACCACCCCCTTGGAAATCCTCCTCACCACCCTAGACACCACCCCACCCCCTGGATACCACCAGCCCCTTGGACAGCCCCCATCCACTGGATAGTCCCCCAACCCCTTTGGACTACCCCCACCCCCTAGACACCCCCACCCCCTCGACAACCCCCTCTCCCTCTGGACATCACCCCCACCCCTGGGGATCCCACCCACTTTTAAGGCCCCCTCACCTCCTAGACACCACCCCTACCCCCTTTGACACCCCCTGAACACCACCACACCCTTGGAAACCCCCAACACCTAGATATCCCCCAACCCCTCTAGACATCCCCCACTCCCATGGACACCCCCATCCTCTTGACACCACATACCACCTTGGACAGCCCACTAACCCCCTTGGACACCATCCCCACCCCCTGGACACCACCCCCACCCCTACGACCTTGGACATCACCTGGACACCCACCCCCTGGATAACCCCCTTACCCCCCTCGACACCACCCCCACCCCATGAACACCCATACCCCATTACAAATCCCCCTCATCCCCACCCCTTGGATACCCCCTAAACACCACCACACCCTTTGATATCCCCCCTAAATAGACCCCCACCCCCCGGACAGCCCCAACCCTCTAGATATCCCCCACCCCCTAGAAAGCCCCCCCCCCCACCACTCTGAATCGCCCCCACACCCCCTGGACAACCCCCACCCCACTCGACAGCCCCAAACTATAGACATCCCAACCCCTGGACACTTTCTACCCCCTTTGACAGCCCACTCACCCCCTGGACACCACCCACACCCCCTGGACACCCCTACCCCCTTGGACATCCCCTCACCCCCTTGACACCACCCCCACCCCCTTGGACACCAGAACCCACTTGGAAAGCCCTCGTAACCCCCTATACACCACCTCCACCCCCTTTGACACCCCCCGGACACCCCCACCCCCTGGATAGCCCCCCCCACCCCTAGACACCCCCACCCACTTTGACATCCCCCACCCCCTTGGACACCCCTTGTACATGCACACACATATTATAGAACACACAAAAATCATAAAATTTCATGACATCGCTTTCAGGGTACATTTTACAAGAAAAGAATTTTTCATGGTATAAATGAAAACAATAAACCATACCATGATAGAAATAAAAATGAAAGAAAAATGACATATCAAAAAATTAGTTTATTACATCGTGAAATATAATAACTGAAACCAAGATTTGTGAGTCTTACTTTAGTGTTGTGAGTCGACCTGATAGATCTGATTATAATAAAGATAACGAATGATGTATACAAAATGAGGCTCAAGGGTATGACTTCAAATAATATTTTCTAGGGTTTCCATGTGAGATACACGAGTCGCAGGTTTCCCGATCGAGGAAAACAGAATGAATAAATTCGTGGTGTGGTAAATAATTTAAAAGCCTTATCATGTTCCTTATTTAATAAATGACATAAAAAAATTTACCTTGTCGGTTATTTTATAACTGATGTTATAAATGGTGCTTCATCATGTATGTTCTTTTGATAACTGATGTGATAAATTTCCAAGTTTTTCTTTATCACATTGGTTACTTTATAACTAACATAAAATATGGATTCTCATCGATTTATCTACATTTTTATACAATAACCAATGTGATAAATTGATTTTTAATGCTTTTCAGGTTGGTTGTATAGAACCGATGTGAAAAATGCTAATGTGTTAAATGTTACTTCCACTAGTGAGGCCATGTCGTGTGGGGGGGTACACATCATGTAGGCAACCTGTGTACTCCATCCCATGTTTGTGTACTACATCAGGTACATGTTGACTCTTTTAAGGGAGATGCATGTTGTGTAGTCAAAGAATACATGCCATGGGTATCAGGTTTTCCAAGAATATATATTTATCCTCTAACTTGCACATTCTAATATTATGGATTCCATTTCAGTGGTCAGTTTTCCCTAAAACTCTTGATATGAGGTCATTTTATCATTCCATCCACAAAGATTTATGATTCATGCCTTCAAATCGATTTGAAAATGAGATCATCACAATTTTTTATTACCTCGGATGAACATGGAATCAACACCAAATTTCATTCAGTCTGCTGCTTCAACCACCATCAAACCTCGACCAAGTCATACATATACCATATCTACAATTTTGGATCATTGTGCCAAGAGTTGGATGTCCAATGATATATCATTTAAGAAAAGTTAAACCGTGCAGATGAATGATAAATACCATGAAGAATGAATAATATGAGGAGAAAAACACAAAACAAGTCAAGATGTATGAAACTTGATTGATGTTTGTGTCAATCATGGTTTGTAAAAAATATAATAAAAAATGAATCCAATAAATATCATGTTATACTCCTAATAAATCTCTCCAAATAACCCAACCCACATATCTGTCAATTTGTGATCCAATTTGTTTGTTGACTGGTATGTGTTCATCAAATAAATAAAGAATGGGGAACATAAAATAAAAATCACATGCCCTGACAAAATACAAATAGGTCATTGATGAAGAATGATATTTTCATCATCATCGTGGGAAATATCCTTATAAAATTTTGTGCATTTATCATCGATCCGTGATTTATTCATCTTTCATCGGGACATATTATATAGAACTCTCTCCTGATGATTCCATGGTAATACATTTATCCCTATAATTCTGATGTAATAGTATATTTAAAGACTAAACAACTCCTACATCAATAAATGAAATAATATATTTTTAATCTAATAATTTTATTCATTTTTTCCATCGTGATGAATATTTCTACCAACATCCCACACAAACCAATGTTAGGCCACACCTATTTAAAAACATCATTTTTAACTCAATGTTTCTCTCATATTTTTGACCTAAGCACCCATTTAGAAGTTATTATACATTTTTAGGAAACCTATTCATGCATTGTATTTAATATATTATTATTTTTCCATAAGTTTTTTAGACACACCAGTTATCGCAATTGCATGTCGTCTCATCACCTGGTCTCAAAGGCAATCCATATATTGTTTAAAAATAACACATAAAAATAAAATTCATTAAATTCTCCTCGCCTTAGGGATTTACTTCCCTACAATTCAAAAACAATGGATAATTTAAAATATGACTATATTGATCAGAAAATAGAGACTCCAACTCCCAATGTCTCTCTTGGAGATTCTTGTGCTTCGATCAGAAATAGACCAAATGAAATGATCACCCACAAAATATCCTCTCATACTGATCTATGATATCCACTAGGTAGTAAAAAAATTCTCTTCATCATAAATATCCATACCGCCCTAGTCGATAATGTGTGATGATTCATGCACATACCTCCTCAGTTGTGACATGTGGTATTCATCATGTACCCTATCTAGTAGTGGAGGTAGAGTCAAGTAGTATTCTACCTCACCAACTCTACATAGTATCTAGAAAGGGCAGATGAAACTCATATGTGACATTATTTCCAGTCCAAATCTCCATAAATGACATCAAGGATAATGTTTTAGGAACACATGATCTCTTTACTCAAACTCCACATGCCTCTTTCACCTATCAACATATAATTTATGATGTTTATGTGTAGTTTTCATACTCTCCTAGATGATCTTCACCTTCTCTATAGTATCTCACACCAAATCTGGGCCCATGAGTGGTAAATATCATAGGTCAGTCTAGAAAAGTGGTTACCTAAAGGGTCTCCCATTCAATGAATATAATGGTTCCATTCTGATGGTTGAACGACATCTATTGTTGTAAGAAAAAGTCACTAGTGGTAGGTGATTCTCCCAACTATGGATGATTTCTAACATGCAAGATCACAACATTCCCTCTAGAACCTAAATGGTTTTCCTAGACTGGTCATCAATTTCTGGGATAAAAACTACTCTCAAGAGTAATTGGGTCCCAAACACCACCTGTAATCTATTCCAAAACCGACATGTAAAGTGATCATCATAATCAGAAACAATATTCATTGGAACTCCATGGAGTCGAACAGTATCTTGAACATGGCAGAGTCCTAATCTCTTTACAAAACTTTAGTCTCATATGGATATCAAGTGGTCTAACTTGGTTAGTCTATCAACGATCACCAAGATGGAATCATGTCACCCTAGATGTATGTGGAAATCCTCATTAATTCTATAGATATCAGATCCCACTTCCATTCTAGAACCTCATGGGGTTGTGTCAAACTTACTGGAACTTGGTGTTCATACTTCTCTTGCTGGACAGTAAGGAATCAAGAGATGAAATATAAAACTCCTTTCATCATCCCTGATCAAAAAAATTGACATCATAGGTCCTTTTATATATTTTTCACACCTGGATGTACCTCTACAAGGGGGTGTATGAAACTACAAAAACACCTCCTCTGACAAAATCACTCGTACCATCATGTATACTTTGAAATAAAAAACTACGTGCTCCACACCATTAGAAAATCCAATTGAGGCATGACATGAAGATATCCATGTACGCACGTTCTCATAGTCATTATACTGAAATTTATTATCTATAACTTGTAGTTATAGTGAAGGGGTGAAACCAATCAACTAGAGGTAAACTGATTCATCTATATCCAACAAAGATAACTGAAATGGGGCCAACTGCTCTGATGCCTTTTCACCAACTGTGATCTAGATCTCCTACTGAGAGAATACAGTCCACGTTCCCCCTACCAAGAGTATATATAATCTCAAATTCCTTGTTTTGGAGGAACTCTATCCATTATCCCTAACTCAATTTGAGATCTATACTTGAGACTCTTATGGTTGGAGTAGATGATAAACTGCTTTCCCACCAAGAAGTTTCTCTACACCGTCAAAGTGAATACTAACATTCCTATCTCAATATTATCTGTCACATAGTTCTACTCATGTGGTATCATCTAAAGTGAACCACAAGAAAATACTATTTTCCTCTGCATCATAACATAACCAATCCCAGTTCTTGATGCATCATATAACACTATGTACCCAACACCTTCCTCCGAAAATCTCAATATGGGAGTGCTTGTAAAACTATAATTCAGCTACTAAAAATACCTTTGGTACCATTATGTTTATAGAAAAGGATTCCCCTTTGATTAAATTCTGTAATGGGTGCTGATATCTTGGATAAATTAAGTATTAATCTCCAATAATAGCTTGCCAACACAAGGAAGCTCTGCACCTCTTTCACGCACTTAGGTGGCTCCCATGCTTACACAGTCTCGACCTTGGCTAGTTTTACAGCCACTCCATATACTACGATAACATGACCTTGAATTTGGACCACCTGAATCCAAAACATGCACTTTGAGAGATTCCTATAAATTTGGTGCTCTTGGAGTATGTCAAGATCTAACCTTAACTTTCTCTAGTGATTATCCTCAGAAAATTAGTATACAAGGATACATTCGATAAATACCACCCTGAACAAGTCTAATTAAGGCTGAAATATCTTGTTCATGAATCCCATGAACACTTATGGGGAGTTCATTATGCTAACAGGAATCGCCAGGTACTCATAGGGATCATAGCGACATCAGAAAACCAACTTTATTATATCCTCATCATGTACTCAATGTTGGTGATAACTTGATCTTAGGTCAACCATGGAGAAGCATCATGCCCCTATTAATGGATAAAATTGGTCATTGATCTTTGGTATTGGATACTTTTTCCTCAAGGTAACCTAGTTCAGTCGTCGGTAGTCCACACACAACTGTAAGACCTCATCTTCTTTTTTGGAAAAAAAACCTGGGGCTATCCATGATAAAACACTGGGTCTCATGAAGCCCTTCCACTACAAGTCCTCTAACTACATTATCATATTGTGATGATCTGTGGGATCCATCCAATATGATGGTTTAGAAATCATTGTTGTATTGGGGTTTAGATATATGTTAAAGTGTATCTCTCAGTGGGGAGGTAAACATGGGACATTTTTTGGAATGACATCCTCATACTCTTCCACTACTGTAGGAAACTGTGAACTCACAAAATCCAATACACCAAGGGTTAGCCTAGAAAACTGATGATTAATTGGCCACAACCTCTTATTAATTAGTCATTCATATGCTTCCAGGGTTTCCTTTTCTTCAAAAAATGAAAACTTGGTCCCTTCCCTACAGACACACCACACCCATCACCTAAAATTGTCAATCTGGGCATGAGTTATAGATAACCAATCCAAGCCACGTATGATGCCATAAGTCCTCAATCCAGCTGCCAAGAGATCACAAAAAAAAATATATCCCCAAGAGTCATGAAACACTATCAGAACAAGTGTGTGATCTATGAGTCTTCTCTAGTAGGAGTATCCAAGAGTAAGGTTAATGGTTCAACTAGAATCTATATGTCTCATACAAAGTATGGAGAAAGAATAGAATATCAAGAACCTATGTCTATAAGTACTGAAACTAATGTACACCATAGATATATCATACCTCAAATAATTATTACTGCCCTTGGGTCATAGGACTCGACTTTCTGTAGCTATCCCCTCCCCTTTACTCCAGCTCCTGGAGCCTGGAATGGACAACTTGGGGGTGGTGGTGGTTACATGTTGAAACAAAAAACACATCCTGCCTCTCTCCAAGATCCGCTTCTATGTCCACCACCCTATAGATATTCCTTCTCCTATCACTTTCTATAAATTAGTGGTCCATACATTGTTTCCCTATCATCAGTACAATGTGTTGGACAATTTTAATTGATATTTCCTCTACCATCACATGAATAGAACTGCCTCTCTCTAAGATAACTAGACCAAACCTGTGTGACATGTACTATAGATCCTCTATCTTGGTACCACCTCCTGAAAAATCTCACACATCTAGGTCTCGAATACTAACTTCAGCTCTCTATTGTTAAGGTCATTGCTTCTGCTGGAAAACTGCTAATATTCTTCGGCTGTATCTATTCATCCAAGAAGCATTCAACCCCCAAATCTCACCCAATCACCCCAAAATAAGTAGTAATGCATATTGGGATAAAAATGGCACATATGTCTCTACATATACTTCACTCAAATAATATATCCTTGAAGAAATGATCACATACTATATACATCTAGTACAATGAGAGGTTCGGTAAACCTCGATGAACACTCTACTACTAACATGCTGCCCTACTATAGCTGAAGAAGCTCCTAGATATGCACATCACTCAGAATATCTCGTGAGAAATCATCTCTAAATATGTACTCAAACTCTATCACAGAAAGAGTTAGCTCATTGTATGTTTGGATAACTAAACTCCACCATCAGCCTATGAAGCCGTGAAGAAGGCTTGTCTCCAAGAACAAAATCTGATCTTTTTGGTGACTTGACTTTATGGAAAACTCAATTCACCACCTCAATCCATTCCTCAACATCCTAATGTTCAGGCCCACCTCGAAACCTGAGGGCTCTCTACCATTGAAACCCATGAAGTGTTCTCAGCCTGTTCTATTTATCTGCTGGTACTACGGGTACGACATGATTCAATATAAGTAGTATAACTGGTGCACAAACTGGAGGTAACATCTTAAGAAATTGTCTATTTATCGAAGATTATTCATTGAGCGGGCCATCATCCGGATCAAGATGGTGATTCCAAGCATGTATGTATTGTAGAGGAATCCTAAAATTAAACAAGATGTACCATGGTCAATGAGTATATACGGGGATATGACCCTAGAAGGAAATTAAAATCACAAACCATTCCTATAGGATTCATGTACCATTATTTTCCCTATAATCAATGTTCTCATGCACTGAGTTAGAAATAAGGTGATCAGAGTCCTGGAGTATGGATACATTGACCACAAAACCAATACTGGAGTCCCTGACCTAAAATATAAACTTGAAATAATTAACACTATTTCACCAAATCAATCTCATATACTCCCGATCATAAATTAGGACCAACCCTCTCTGATACAACTTCCTCATGACCCATGCCAGTGTTTCCCATGCCACAACTCCCCTAGCCCACAACCAATAGGCCAAGGTTTGGTGACTAGAAATGAGTAGGCATATAACTAACATGGAAGGAATTTTCAATCCACCTGTACACACACACACACACAAACACACATATCCAATCTCACAAAATGATGAAATGTAAAAACCACTCTGTAAACGATGCATGCATACTAATATATCACACAACCAAATTATGACAGGTAGTAAAATATATTAAACATGGCCAGATAGAATCCCACCCAAACGATTCTGTATACACAAGTCCAACGTATAAGTATAAAGTACATGGACTGTTGTCTAAATCCATAGTAACACTCCCCAATTTATCCATACTCACTAAGAACCATCTAGTCTTGGCCTACCTAGGACTCCATTAAAAGGTTGATCGTCTACACAAGAACTGACATGTGTAGTAAAATCCTATGTTGTTGTGAGTGTAACAATACTTAGTAAGACATACCAAAACAATAAAGGAATTTAATAAATGAAAGTACTTTCAGATATAAATTTTTATATGTCTATACAACATATAACAAGAATATACAGATCTACTCAATAGAGACACACAATCTAAAGGTAAGCCATAACTATAGTATACTCAACCTATGATTCAAGCTCGAAGATTCCATGAAGCACTCAACTGGGAGAACAAACGCCTATGTCCGATATCACTAATGATGTTCATTCAAGAGGTACTACACATAGGGAATTATTATGAGAGGGATACACTAATTTATCATAATAGAATATAATACAATGAAAGGATAACTGCAAAGTCCCTAGGGTGATACCAACATGTTAGTCTGAATTAACACGTTAAGTAAAAGATCTATTCCTATGTACTGTTGGTAACATCTATACCATGAAACCCACATAGGGAGAGAATATGAATAGAGGATCCCACTCTAGGCCTCTTAGATGAACTAAACAACTCTACCCAAAAAGTTGTGCAGAAGGGATCATAGTCATAGGATTAAGAAATGATTCACACCAACCATTATGGAAGAAATTTGGGGAATGAATCATAACGAATCCTGTCCATATATGGATGTTAAAATATTCAAGACATATATAAATGGTTAAACATCATAGAGTAAGGGTACATTCCATTTCACTTGTCCATGGGTACTGCCCGTGTAAAACAACACATGTCATTCAATCTTTGTCATGTAGAAGAGTACACAACGTGTTAATGTGCTATACACTATGTTCCTATAACTGGGGTCCACCTATGTACTCCGACTGTGTGACAACACACTACATCATCCCATGTATCTATTCCTGTATATAGGGTAGCCCGTGTACATGGTCTTTTCCATATCATATGGGGGAGTAATCCTATGTAGACAACCCATGTACTTCACACTGTGTTTGTGTACTCTTTCATGTACAAGATGAGTCATTCAAGGGGGATTCATGTCGTGTAGTCAAGGAATACCAACCATGTGTATCAGGATTTCTCAGAATCCATATTCTTCCTTCCACTCATGAAGTTCAATCTTCCAGCTTCTATTCCAATGGTTGGCCTTTCATGAAAGTCTAGATATGAGGTCTTTTAGTCCTACCATCATCGAATCGGTAAGATTTGGGCCTTTAATCGATCAGGAAAACAAGATTGGCCTTATTCTTTATTACCATCTATGATTGATAAATCAGAACCATTCATCATTTTATCCATTGTTGCAACCACGATTCCACCACCACCAAGTCATACTGATACCTGATCTATGATTTTGGATCATTACGCCAAGAGTTGGATGCACAATGATCAATTGTTCAAGAAACATTGAACAACGTGGAAAAACGATAGATACCATGAGGAATGATGAATATGGGGAGAAAAAAAAATAAAATCATGATGGATGAACCTCAGTCATTGTTTGTATTAATCATGGTTTGTTTCCATTAGAATGATAAATGAATCCAAGAAATCTCAAGATCAATCTCCCAATAAATCCCACAAAATAACCCATCCCACATAATGATTGATTCATGGGACAATATATTAATTTATTTGTCCAAATTTATTGTTTCAATAATTAATGGGGACAATAAAATCAAAATCACATGTACTACCTCGATTCTTATCCATCATTGAAGAAGAATGATCATTGTGTCGTCATCATTGGAGAGATCCTTCAAAATCAGTGTGCATTGATTGTCAATATATTATTTCATCATCATTCTCCTAGAAGGATTATCAATATATCTTCTAATGAATCTCTAGAGGATTCCATGGTTATGTGGATAACCCTATAATTATGACATAATAGTATATTAAAATACTAAACAGTCTCTATATCAATAAATTAAATAAAATTATTTTTTTCAAATTATTTTATTCATTTATACTCTTGTGATGAATTTTTCCACAAACAGCCCATGTCAACCAATTTTTGGTCAAACACTGGGTAACACCACCATTTTGAACTCAACGGTTCCCTTTTATTGCAAATCCAATCAATCCTTTAGAAGTAATTCCACAATTTCATGAAAACAGAGCACATGTGCTAGTTAATATTCAAATTATGTTAGAGAATTTATTCCAGACACCCCAATTCTCAGAAGCACATGTTATCTTAGCTCATGGTATCATAATTAATCCATGTAATGATTAATAATAAAAAATAGAAATTTTAATCATTACAATATCACCTTCTGGATGAATTAACTAGAGAAATATAACATCATATCCTCTCCTAGAATAATATCACATTAAAAAATGGATGATCATGTTCTTGATGAATGAACCAATTGTGAAGATGTTTGGGTGGACAAGGTAGGTTCTGAAGGTTCCTTAAAAGAGGATATAGGGATCATACTAGTAGATTCTAGTGGAGGTAGAATACAAACAATGGGGTTTCAGTGGGGTTAAGCATTGGAAACCAATGGTCTGCTAAACTAAATTCCTTTCAAAATTATTATTAGCTAGTTGCTTGCAGTCAGTGAAACCTGCATGGTCATGTAGTTGGGGATGTTAGTGATGGCAGTAATCGTAACATCTCTAATCATGGTAAACCTTGGTATTACTAGTGCTGGATCAAATCTATAGTATGTTGGGGAATTTTTAAAGGGGGCCTAAAAAAGATGATCCATGACCCATTTCAGTTCCTACATGGATTAATTGTGACACACTTTGGAGTCTATGAGTTTCTGAATTCCATTATCCTACAACATGCCTTCTTGAGGAACCCTTTGGTCATATCTCTTGGGTTAGGACAGTGATGATAAGTGATACTAGGATCATGGTTGGCAACGAGAATCATAAGAACTTCAACGTCCACCCATTACTGAGATGTTGGAAAAATTGTTGTAGTTATTGGAGTATATGAAGTACATATACTCTTTATTGGGAAGGTTTTTGGTGGCCAAAATCGAAAAAAACATACTACAATTCATCAATTCCATACCCGTTCTCTAGTTAGTTTGGATGTATCCAACATCCAATGAGGAGAGTCTACATGGGGGTCCATGAAAGGAGGCACACTTATATCCTTTGTCAATTGTGGTGGATGCTAAAAGGAGAAGTATCTGGAGAGATGATTGTGATGCCCCAAACCAATATTATTACTAGATTATCTCATGGTTATTATAAAACTAGTTCTTTCCACACTTTTGTTAGATCTTGATAATAAACATAAGGGTGATCATGCAGACAAGTGAGGTGTCGATGTAGCAAAGATGCATGCAGGCTATTTGTTATTGGGAAATCTAGATGTCAGGAGTGGCTCATGATGGAGCTAGGGTAGGAGAGATGTAAAGAAATATTATAACCTAAAATCCTATATGGGAGGGACTTACATAGAAATAATAATTGGATAAATCATGGGTGTCTCAGTGTAACACCCCATGATTTGGTAAAATATATATTTTTTATAATTAATTTATTGTTTTTGAAATTTTACATTTCATGAAACACTAAAAATAGTTTACTAGATATTAATACACTATCTTTGGTATGAATTATATGAAAAACCAAGTAAATCATGCAGTAAATGAAACATAAAATTTATCTCTCTCTATAGGGAACATTGATGCTTTCTTTCATTACCCACAATAATAACTTTCCTTGATGAATCCTGTAACATGAAAGATCGAATAATGATAATGAGATATTATTAAAATATTTTTTAATATAACATATCAATTAAATTAGTAGTTATGAAAAGGGTAAAATAACTTATGAAAATATATGTTTTTCAAAAATAATAAATTGATTCATTGGTTAAAAAATATTTATAAATTAATATGAAAACAGATTGAATATAAATGTAAATGTTATTATTTATATGATAAAAAAACTATTTTACAATAATAAATTAAAATAATTACAATTAGAGAGTGATATTAATGTGATATATATATATATATATATATATTATATTCAATCAAATATTTATTATATTCATCCAATATATTTGATAGTATTAAGATAAAAACAAACGTAGTTTTTGGCATAAAATGTTATATTTTTGTTAGGTCATTTTTACTATATTTTAATGGTGTACCTATTTTAAATAAACTTTTCGAAACATTCATGGATTATATATTTCAAAAAAAACATCATCTGTTAATGTGAAATATAAAAATTAGGTTATGGTAATTTATCGGTAGTATTCTTTGATGTTTTATTATTTAATGAATAATGGGAATTACTGAAATTTAATTCAAAACATTTTTTTATATAATTTATTTATAAGGATAAATTATGTTTTTAGTTGTTTTTAATGCTTAATTAGATAATATATTTTTCAATTAATTCCATTTTGGTAATCATACTCAATTTTAATTTTACATTATCTATAAGAACATTGAAAAACATTTGAAGTTTTTACTTTAAAATCCCGCTTTGTGGTACCATTAGTAAGATTAAATTTGAATTAATTTATGCCACTTCTGTGATTGGAATTCTGTAAAATTGATTATAAGTTTTTAATACGAATATTTTATAATTTCAAATATGTTCAAATTAGTTTTTTTACAAACAATATTTGGGAATGTAATTAAAATTAAATACATCAATTAAAAAAATTTAATCTTAACGTGGGAATAAAACTTAAAATTAGGGTCCTAAATGAACTAGAAACATGTCATAAACTAATTTCATGGCCATATTTAGTATCTAAACGTTAATTTTTTCATTTTACTATGTAAAAATTATTGTAAACCTAAATTATATTTTAAAATGGAAAGTGGCTCCCCTCCCTTCCCTATAAAGGATACAACCTCGCCATCTTCTTCACACCTCTCAAACCTCTTATATTTAGAAAATATCATCCCAATAAACTAAACAACATCAATAACTTACTCCTTTAATACTATATTTGGGAATAAAAAAATCCGAGGAATCCATTTTGTGGACACCAAATGGAGTTACCCAAAGAAGAGTTAGTATCCCTCCTCATTCTCCTTTATTTTATTTTCAATTATCCATTTCCTCAACTCTTATTATTCAATTATTATATAAAAAATAGTACCCTAAATATACTAGTATGTTTTTAAGATAACATTTTTATTTACACTTACACACACTTCCATCTAATTTCTTATGAACATACTATTTAAGTGTATGGCGAACTACCTTCTCATGAAATCATGACTGATCATTTTTATTTTAACGCCTATCCTGGTGGAAATTATTATAAATAATATATATATATATATATATATATATTATATATATATTTCATTATTATTTTTTATTTTTATTTATAAAATACTTTTATTATTTCCATCTTGTGTAAATATGATAATTTCATTTGAGGATGTGGGGACTAGTGCCCCCTCAAAAGCGATGTGATTCCTTTACACGCTACATGACATGTATTAATGATTTTTAGTAAAATATTTTTATAAATATGACATAATAATGATTCTTTAACAATGTTATTTACATGTAAAAATAATGTCTTTTTATTTATTTCTTTCAATTCGATAATAAAATGGAAACAACAATCATGTATACGTACAACCTACGATCTCCAAAAATTGTGTATTCCATTTCATAATTATTTATTATATAGATTTTTATTATTAAAATATAATGAATATACGTGATATTTATATAATTTTCTAAATTCATGATATCTTTATATATGTATATGTACAAAATATATAAAAAATTAAGACACATTTAAAAAGTGAATATTACCCAAAGCGTATCCTTATCCTGATATTATTAATAAGTTAGTAATATAAAGTCATAATAAAAAATATAGAATTATATATAAGAATATGGTTCCTTAAAATATGTTTAGTAATCTTAAATTCATTATTAAATGGGTATTAATGAGTATGATGGGAGTCAAGACACAAGGTAAGAGGATTTCTTCACACTTTTTCAATTCCAAGAGATAAATGCCTTAGACACCACTGAATTATTTTTTTGTGGTGAATAAACATCCCAAGAATGTATTATATTACTATTATACTTAAATTTATTGGTATTTACATACCCATAAAACTATCTTTCTCCCATAGGATTTAAGTTTCAAAAGATACCATATAAGTAAGATTGTTTTGACTTAGTTTTCCATATTTGAGACATATATTGTGTTATACAACTACATTATTTTTGACAAGGTGTATTTGAAATGTTATATAATGAATTTACTTATTTGAACTATATTTTTAGAATAATGTATTTTCATTTTCATATATAAAGTGTATTATCTTGAGTTACCATATGGTAAGAGTTTATTGAAACGATCCCATCATTTATAAGAATTATTTATGATTATGATTACATTGATGAAATATTACGATCCATATCACAATAAAATTAATGATATTTATACTCCTATATTAATTCAAGATATCTTCATGTATTAGTTCCATTTTTCACTATATGGTACTTAATATAATAATGAAATTATTTTTATGAATGTTTGAATTTACCTCTCTATTTAGTTTAAAATATGAATTCATTCAAAACAATGTTTTCCAAAAGGATTCCAAAAATATTATACTAATATCCTATGATATTTATAATACATTATATAACAAGTTATTTGTTTTAAACTACATGGTTTTTGAAAACGAATCTTCTTATCATTTCCTGGTCGATAAGCATTTCTAATCTTTTTACAGTGCAAAAGGAATGTTCGATATGTATAGATTTTCCTGCCATAATTACCATCCTTCCATTGAATCATACAATACAAGACTATAATTTCATTTTTAAATGAATCTTTTTTTCATAATATTTCAGATTTTGTTTGTTTTAATGTGATTTGCACAAAAATAGTTTTTAAAAAAATTGAATCCTATTTTATATGTTTTCATGGGAAAATTATTTTCAAATTTTTTTCAATCATATTTTTTTGTTATAATGCTAAGATGGTTTTCAAAAAAATTTATTTATTTATTTATATGATTTCAAATTATTTTAAATAAAATGGTTTTGAAAAAGTTTTCAATCTACTTATAAAATATTCAAAGAAAAATGTTTCCAAAATGTTTCAGTGATTTATTTTTATGTGTTCATGTTTATTTTTAAGAAAATGACTTAAAATGGGTTTTATTTTTTAATGAACCTTTTTCAATGATGAAAGTAATTGTTCCATAAGGAATTTTTTTAAAATATATTTTCATCTGATTTTCCTTTTACGAAGGAACATGTTGATATTACTTATTCCCTTATAAAAAATTATTTGAAGGTTTCTTAAAAATTCTTTATATTATTGGTTTAGGATTTGGTGGAATTATTTTTATGAAACCTATTTTTATTTTACATGTTTTATTCTGGTTAAAAATTCTTCTTTTAATGGGATAGGATTTAAGGAAACGATTATGAAACCTATATTTTTCTATAGGTTATTATATAATTACATGTTCATGAAACCCATTTAATTTCATGGGATTTTGATAGGATTTCTATAAAACCCACATATTTTTATGGGTTATCGTATAATGAATGATATATTATATTGTTTCACATGTATAAATGATTTTATTATGAGATGGGTGGGACATATTTCTACTTCAAATGCACCGGGTAAAGGTTTTTATCTAATGAGATAATAAAGAAAATCAAGTCAATAATCTTGATCCACTATGGAAATATATGGAAACCCAATCCCTTAAATGGATACGACAACAACTAGGGATGGTGGATTGTCCCACACAGTAGGTGTAGAAACCATGAAGTTGGAATATGGGGAAACCTGATCCACTATGGAAAGATTGGAAAAAATGATCCCTTGTATGGAAATAACTATGGTTGGGGATGGTGGTTTGTCTTTCCAAGTAGGTTTGGTTCCCATGAAGTACCTTGGAGTGTTATAAAAATGAGTCTTGACTTATAGGGAATGATATAACATATCTATTTATTCCATAATTCCATGTCTTATTCCTATGATATTATTTATTGTATTATGTTCTTTGTTTCCTTTTGATTCATTTCTTGTGAACTATCATTATTTATTATATAATTCATATTGAAGATCCTTGATATGTATGGTATGATTTTATAATTTTATGATCATTTTATTATACCCTTATCCTCCTGATTATTTGTACATGTCTTCATATTTTACCCTTACTAAGAAACTGAGATCACTAATATTTATGTTTCTTTAGCTAGGTTATAAAGATATGTATTAAGTATGGTGTGTCTAAAAAGGGTTATTTCTATGATAAACCAAGTGTGAGATAATATAAGTCTCTTATGTTCTAGTGTTTATGTTTCCATGTTACCAAAATCACTAGACTAATATGGTCTTTGGGTTTCTGTTTGTTTAATGTTTTAGGTATTATACAAAACTGATGAAATTACTATGTACATTAAGAATAGGTTCCTATAGTTGGTATCAGATAAAATGTTTAGTTAACTGTTGGAAACGTGGATTAGAAAAAATTATTGATATATTTAGTAATATTTATAAGAAAATGTCTAGGGATGTCTCTAAGGATAAGTATACATATGAGTTAACATATAGGAAAAATGCCTAAAAATTTGTTAAAGTATATATTGAGTGGTTTTATAGAAATAAATCATTTTCTAGATAATACATGTGGATTTGGATCTATAATAGATGTTATTGGGGATAAAAAATCCCACAAGGTGCATTGGGCCTGACTCAGTGTAACCTGGTACATGATAATAGGCCTTGCTAGACACCTGGTGTCACACTCTCTAGGGATATGATTTGGGAAATCCAAAAAAATATTAACAAACCATAATAATTGATTTAAATACCGAATTATTATTAATAAACTAAGATAAAACTAAGGTTTCAAAAATTAAAGATGTATGTTTCATGATTTAGAAATTTTATAAGTAATTATTTTCCATGATTATGTGGTTTTCCACTATGATAAGTGTTGCTCAGATTATGATTTCTAGTTTTAGTCAATGGTAGAAACCTGAGGGAAATTTTTTACTATAGAAAGTGATAGAAAATTTTATGATTATATCTCATATGAGATAATCATAGGAGTAACAGATGTTGCGATCAGGACTATTCAGTTTTCATGGAACATGACTAGAAATGTGTACCTTAACTAGATCTTAGTCTCACTAAATAGGGGAAGTAAGGATTTCATTGTGAGTTTAGGTGATTAATACCATGAAGGAATGAAGATCTATTTTCCTTTATGTTAAGAATGTGGAAGTAATCATGTTAGTGAATTTCTTAGAGGAACACAAATGTGTTTTGACTTTGGAAAAGAAGGACACAAAGTAGGTGACTGTAAGGGGAAAATGAAGAGGTTGGTTAACGAAATGGATAAGAGTATTTTCCTCTATAAGAAATCATCAAATTTTATGTTTTTTATGTGTGAAATAAATGGTTATTTTTCATCTCAATTTCTCAAGTGTAAAGATCTTAAAGAGAATCAACAAGGTTGTTCAAGTAATGGTTACATTGATGATGATGATATACTATTGTTGAAATGTAAAAAAAAAAGAGGTATTAGGTAATAGGATGAGGAATTTTTTTTAAAATTTTAAGGATAAAGTGGAATAATTTATGTTTTTATGTATTTGGATTCAAGAATTATGTTACATGAATAGTGAAAAATATAATTATTATCTAATTTTTTTCTATGGATTTTCAAGAAAAAGTTGAATGGATATAATGGAATTGAAAAGTGATTTAATGACAAGGTGATATACATGAAAAACACATGATTAAGGTAAGTATGACCCTAAATATATTCCTTAGGATAAGATAATGTTGTTTGGGTAATGATATATAGGACATGAGTGGTTAAATTACATGGTATTGGTTACCTTGGAACTAATCCTGGACTTGTTGAAAGGTGGATTAAGATATTTTTGATGAGGTTTACATCATTTTTTTTAATTTAATGAAAAGATCTAATATAAATTATAATAAGTAAAATTCATTTTTTCAATAATGATTAGGGTAATTCAGGTCATTACCCTATTTTAAGATAATACCTAATGATGGTATTCACATATTTAGAATGTGAAAACCTAGAGAATCTTTATGATATTTTGGGAAAAAATAGTTATGATGATTTCATGAATTTAATACAAATGATTTGGAATTTCAAATTTCATATGGTTTGTTAGGTTTACCATTTAGGAAAAGTTTAAGTTAAACTTTGGTGGAAGTATTTATGTATTGATATGGTATTTAATACCATTGTTAAAAGTTTATTTAGTTATTAAACATATTTATTGAACGTCCATCATATTTATTTTATATTTTATATTAGTGAAGTGTTAGAAAATAAAATAATGTATGTTAGGTGACAACCAATCATTCTTGGAATGACTGTAGGTCTTGAACCCCAAATCACATGATTATAAGAGTTTCACACCTACCACTAGCCAACACAATGTCCTTGTTAATCTTTAATAGTATTTTATGAATAAATATATATTATGAAACAATAGTGTTAATTTTTATGTTTATAGATTAATGTATTAAAAATATTGATTTTTAAGTATATATAGAGACCAATAGTTATACTTTTCATTCTTTTACGAGCCTTAAGATCTTTCTAAATTTTATTTTAGTGCTTCAGGCATCAATATTGATTTATAGACATTCATTTCTTGAAGTAATAGATGAGTTCGAAATATATAAAAGAACAACCAAATAATGAATTTTTTTTTCCTAAAAATATATCAAGTATATTTCAATATATTATTAGTCAATAAAATAATTCCTCAAATATAGGATAAGGATAAAAAAATGGTTTGTCCCAATACCATAATTTTTATTGAACTGGTGATCTTTAAAATCATTAGGGATTTATGAATTTTAGGCCCTCCACTTTCCTATGATCATTAACTTGATTTTTATTAATGACCTCAGTAAATCCCAATAAATATTTATGATTTTACTCCATGTAAAATCTTCACTCTAAAATATGTTCTCTTATATGTAATCCTAGTTATATACTATTTTTTTTAACCGTTATGGTTCAAAAATTCCATATTAAGGGATGTTTTAGTATTTTTTTATGATATGGGATTCTAAAAAAATTCCAAGTATTAAACCATTGATAACCCAAAATAATTTTGAGGTTGAAATTCATTTTATGCTTTGTATAATTTAACAACCCAAGATTTTTTGAAATATTTTTTTTTCTAATTAATTTAATATTTTCAATATTTTTTTGTTTCACAGAACACTAAAAATAGTTTAGTTTATATTAAATAACAATTTTTTGATTAAATTTTATGCATAACCATGTTAATATTTTACTAAACACAACATAAATTTTATCTTGCTCAACATAGAACACTGAGGATATCTTATGTTAAACACATTAATAACTTTCCTTAATGGATTGTGTAACAAGCATGACCGAATAAAAAAAATGACATATTATTAAATTATTATTTAATATAACCTAGATATTTAATTATATTTTATTAAAATGTTTAAATAAAATATTAAATTTTTTTCCTTAAAATAATATATTATGAATTAATTGGTAAATAATTAATTATAAATAAATATGAAAACTAATTGAATATAAAGGAAAATAGTATTTGTTTTATGACCACAATGTTGTTTTACCCTAATAAATTAAATTAATGAATATTAGTGAGTGATATTATTGTGATTTATATTATACATTCAGTCAAATATTTTTTATGTTCATCTAATATATTTTATAGGCATTAGATAAAAACAAACCTAGTTTTATTCATAAAATACAATATGTTAATTAATGCAGTTATACAACCTTTTAAAGGAGAACCAATTTTAAATAAAATTATTGGGACTATTATGGATTATATATTTAAAATTAAAGGTCATATTTAAAATTTAAAAAAAATAGGTAAATTTGTTGGTATTTTTCTATGATGTTTCATTTTTTTAATAAATAGCCAAAAATACTGAAATTTAATTTAAAAAATTATTTTTATCAAATTTATTTATAAAGATGAATTATTTTATAAGTTTACATTAACGTTTATTTATATCATATTATTATCAATTAATCCAATTTATTTTATTGGACATAATTTTTCGTTGAAATTGACTCCTAAAACATACGAATCTTTTAGTGGTTTTTACTTAATAAATATTGTTGTCCTCTTATCAACGAAATTAATTTTTAATGAAATATTGACACATCTATGATCGGAATTTGTAAAAATGGATTCAAAATTTTAAAAAATAAAAATATATAATGTCTAATAAGTTAAAATTATTTTTTACCAAAAATATTTGTGAAATAAATTAAAATTTATTAAATCGAGTAAATCAAAATTAAGCTTAATAAGGGACTAAACCTTAAGCTTAAGTGCCAAAATGAGGTATAAACTTTTCAAATACACCTTTTATGGAAATATTTGAGCCATAAGACATTCATTATTGAGTTTTTGGGTTTGGTATGACTTTTTAGGTAATAACGTGGGTACACCAAACGTGTTGTCAAAAATGCCAAGTGTCTCCCCTCCCATACCTATAAAAGGCCACAACCTCTCTCTCTTATTTACACCTCTAAAATATCTTAGGTTCAGAAAATATCTTCCAAATACACATAAAATAATACCCCTTTTTATCCTGGAATAATCCCTTTTTGAAAAAAGAAATCAAGGTAATCCCTTTGATGAAAACCAAAAGCAATTACCCAAAGAAGAGGAAACATCCCTCCTCATGGTCCTTTCATTTATATTCAATTATACACTATCTCAAATATTATTATGCCTTGTTTTTATAAAAATAACAGTATAATTAATATAAAATTATTTTTTTATTATAAGGGTTATACCTACACATTCATACACTTCTATCTAATCAATAATGAATATATTATTTACATGTACGGTCAACTACCGCCTCACGAAATGATGATGGTTCATATTTCCTTAACAACTTATCATGATAGACCTTATGATGGAAAATATTTTTATATATGATATATATCATATTTATAATGTATTTATTATTTATTATTTTTTCTTTTGAAGATAACTATATTATTTATATCTTGTATAAATATAATAATTTCTTTTTAGGAAGTGTGGACTCATGTTCCCTCAAAGCAATGAGATTTATTCACACACTACATGGAATGTATTAAAGATTTTTTTAGAAAACATATATTATATATATGGAAAAATAATTCAAAATTAATTATATTATATAAATATATTCATATATTTCTTTTTATTTATTTAAATCAATAAGATAATAAAGTGGAAACAACATATATGCATACAGATAACCTACCGTCTCCTTTAACAGTGTATTCCATTTCATAATAATATATTATATAGATTATTATAATGAAAATATAATGAAAAAATATTATATTTATATATTTTTTTACATTATTTAAATCATGATATATTCAAAGGACCAATTATATACAAAAAATTAAGACACAAGCGAAAACCAAAGCGAATATTACCCGAAGCGTAACATTAGCAAGAAATTATTAAAAAGAGGGTAATATATTGTCATAAAAAACCATATATGGTATTAGATATATGAATATAGTTCTCTATAATATTGATAATAAACTGATATTGATTATACTTGTGGTTTGAATGAGTACTATGAGAGTCAAACAACAAGGTAACGAGATTTCATCTCACTCTTTAGTTCTGTAAGATACATGCCCTATTCACCGCTCAATTATTATGGGTGGTGTATATAGTACCCATTAATATTTTATATTAATATTATATTTAAATTTATTTTTATTTATATGTCTCATTTATGATCTTTATCTAATGGGGTTTACGTTTTAAAAGTTACCAAATCGGTAAGATAGTTTTGTCTCAATTTTCATTCTTTGTGACATATATTTTATTACAAACTTATATTATTTTTCTCAACGTGTATTGGATATTTTATTTCATTAATATACTTAATTTAATAATATATTAAGCTTAAGGTAATTTAATTTTCTTATATAAATATTATAATACCCACATACCATGTGGTAAGAGTTTATTGAAACAATCCCATAGTTTATCAGGATTGTTTATAATTTTGATTCCAATGATGAAATATTATGATACACGTCTCAAGAACATTGAGGATATTTATTCTTATATATTTATTCAAGATATATATATATATATGTATGTATTTGTATCATTTTCCCACTCTTTGATATTTAATATAACTAATAAAATGTTTTTATTAAAGTCTAACTTTACCTCTCTCTTCTATTAGAAATATATGATCCTTCAAAACCATGTTTTCTAAAAGGTTTCCAAAAATATTCTATTATACTTCTTAGATATTCAAAAGAAAATTTTATCCATGTTTTACCTTTATAAAAATGGTTTTGAAAAAGGAATATTCTTTTCATTTAAGGATCTTGGATCATTTCTAAACTTTTTACGATGCAAATGGAATATTCAAAATGTACAGATCTACCTACTATCATGACCAGTGACCCATTGTATATTCCATTACATTAATAATGATTTATTTTTTTCAAGAAAATATTTTTCCTTTATTCTTGATATTATTTTTTTAAAGTGGGTTTCTATAAAAAAAATTCAAAATGTTTTCAAGATTATGTTATAAGTTTTCAAGGGAATTTTTTTTCAAAATTATTTCATAATTATTTTATGTTATCAACGTAAAAATAGTGTTAGAATTATTTTGAATATATATTTATAAGTTTTAAATATTTTTTAAAATAAATGGTTATCAAAACTTTTTCAATATTTTTTATAAGTTTTCATGGATCATGTTTCTTCAATCATTTTCCAGCTATATTTATATTTTATCAAAGAAAATTGTTTCCAAAATGTTTTCAAAGATTTATTTTTAATTTATAATGATTATTTGGAAGAAAATGGTTTAAAATTGTTTTCTGTTTTAAAAAAAAATTAAAAATAGAATGGGTTTTTTACTTAATAAATGTTTTAAAAATATATTTCAAAATTATTTTCTTTTTATGATTACATCAGCTGATATTACCCATGGCCTTTTGAGAAGTGATTCAATGGTTATATTCATATTCTTTCTCTAAATCGTTTTTGTTTTTATGAAATGATGTTTATGAAACTCGTTCCTCTTCCATGGTTTTTAATCTTTTGAAACCCATTTCTCGTCATGGGAAATGATTTTATGTAATGATTATGAAGCATGTCCTTTTCCATTGGTTAATATATAATTACTTGTTTATGGAACCCATTTTATTTAATGAGATTATGATAGGATGTTTATAAAACACATTTCTTTTTATTTATCATGATATGATAAACGTTTTATTATCATGTGGCACATGTATGATGGATTTTATAATGATATGGGTGATGATTTGTTTATGAGATGGCTGGGACCTATATCTCTCTCCAATGCATAGGTTAAATATTTGTATCTCATGAAATAATGATGGGAATTAAGTTAAAGATATTTATCTACTATGTGAAGATGAGAAAACCCAATCCCTTAAAATGAATTTTCTATGACTAGGGATGATGGTTTGTCCCACTTAGTCGGTCTAGTCACCATGAAGTTGGAAGATGGGGATACCTAATACACTAATGGAGGATGGGAAACCTGATCCCTTAAAAGTATAGAATTGTGAATAGGAATGGTGGTGTGTCCTACTTAGTAGGTGCAGTTCCAATGAGTTGCCTTGATAAATTATAGCAAGGAGTCTTGACTAAATGGAAATGAATTCACATGTCTAAGTATTACAATATTCAATGTCTTATTCCTATTATATTCTTTCATGGATTATGTTCTTTATTTAATTATGATTAATGTCTTCCAAACTATAATGATTTATTCTATTTTTCATATTTATATTCCTTTATATGCAAGTTATGATTTAATAATGTTATGATCATGTTCTTATAGCCCTGTGCAAATTATTATGTATACATGTATCCCTTGTTTACCCTTATTGAGTATCTAAGATCACCTTTTTGTGTTTCCTTCCCTTGGTTATAAAGATATGTATTAATTATGATCTGACTAAAAAGGTTCCAAGTCATGAAGAACCTAATGGGAGATAATTTAGATTGCTTATGTACCAGTGTTTATGTTTCCATGATTCTAAAAGAACTTGACTAATATGGGAATGGGGCATCTGTTTTCTAATATTTTATGTATTATGACCATTTATTTAATTTCTATGTCAATTGAGATAAGTTTTCTTTACTCAGAATGGGACAATAAGAACAGGGATACTCGCAAGTATAATATAAAATATCTACTAGAGCCAGTTACTGATGCTTCCTTCCCCATGCTCTATACTTCATGGAGGACTCTATGAATGATAATGATGATGGAAAACCTAAGGTGAAAGATGATTTGGGATGAAATATAGCTTACAATGGTTAGGATTTATGAGATCCCAACTTATGTGGAGTTCCATGAGAGTCATACATAACTAGTAACCATGGACGCCTTATTAAAATGAGGGGCACCAAATCTCGCTTCCAGCCTCGTGTGGGTAATATTTTGTGGTGATTCAAGAATTGAGGAGACACAACCTATTGAAGAATAAATTAACAATGCATTAGATGATGATGGAACACATGGATTTGGCTGTGAAGAATCCTCAGGGTAAAATACTATGTTGGCGAGTATTCGCAAGAGTGGTAAAATTACGGGCACATACGAATTTAGAATGGTAGAACTTATTGATGTAGGAATGTTAACTTATATTTTTTATCCCTATTATTTTGTTTCACATAAAAACTAACTGAAATTTTTCTGGTATTGGAGAAATATTAAAATGGTTAAGGGGTATCTACAAGAGGCGTTAAAGTAACTCCATCATATGTTTTGGGGGAATGACTCAGTTCCTGTTCTATTGGATTAAGAAATTGGTGGGACCATTTTGGTGGTAATAGTGGTGACCTCTGAACCTTATATCATCCTAGTCGTTTATGGGGGACCATGCCATAGACATCCAGATTCTTTCTTCACTTCTGGAAAAGTGGCATATCTGGGGTGTCTTACCATCAAAATCCATCTACCTTATGGTAAGACTAAATCTCAATTCACATGGCCTCTAAAAAAAATATCATATATCTTTGCATCAATTTGATTATCCATTCTTATACATCTCCTTCTCAATAAACACTCGGTGGGATGTAACATCTCAACTTGAACCACTGAGTCTGAGATAGAATTCTACATACCGTCATGTATACCTCCCCATATTCAAGAGGTTGTTAGTGAGCACTAGGGGTCTCAAGTGAAAACATGGGGAAAATATAACATTTGTACCATGTCATATGATCGATAATAATGAGTAAAAAAATATGAATCTATCAGATTATTTGTGGAACCAAAATAATGACATACATTTAATGGCTCCCAAAGTGGTAATCCTGTCTAATGTATAAATCTGTAGAAAAATTAAAGATAAATGTAAATAAAAATTATTTTAGGTGTACTCTATGGTCTATCCCTATATTCTTAATATCCATGATCCACCACTGAACATTCCAACATAGGACCCTTGCCCTTTTTCAGACCTCAGGTCACAAAATCTACAAGTGCAATGAAAATACTGAGTATTGTGTGAATAAAAGACTCAATAGGACACCACCAATTCATCTTTAAAATTCATGAGAATCAGTCCTATTTATTAGATGCAAGATTATCTGTAGTCCTAGGTTGGTTTATGGTGGTTCATCAACACTTTAATTTTTACAGAGGGCCTGTTTCACTTCCTCTCTGATGGTTAAATAGGTTTCCAAATGTAGAAAAAAAACCCTTACAAGGTTGTTGTTTGAAAATTACCCATCCTCCAATGATTTATCTTTTTCTTGGGCCTAACCCCCAAAAATATACTCCTCACGACAAATTTGGGGTTGAATCTAGACCAACGTTCTCCTTTTTGGAATCCAACTTCTCTTTTGGTAGAACCATCACCTTCATGTTTCCCCCATTATCATGGGTGTGTATTTTATAAATAGTAAATATTATTTTTCCTAGAATGTTTTAGATCCTTGGATAATACACATCAATTTATTAGGACCTAGAATGAAATGTTGGGTTTTGTTGAGATGAATGGAACTATGAATACCACAACAGAGAATATAATTCCCATTACTCTATCCTATCTTTGGTAAAAACATCTTCAACCACATCATCACCTTCCATCCCATAGTGACCACAATATATTTCTCTTCTGTGGTAGACAAGGAAACACACTTCTGAATTTGTGATTTTCAGGAGACTTCTCCACCTGAAAATGATTTCAGTTACCCATATATGGATTTTATTATGTCTCTATCTCCAATGATATCTACATATTTTTATCCTTGGGTTTTCACTTAAAAAACATATACAATGACTATATGTACCTTGGAGATACCTTAGTATCCATTTTACTATTTATCAATGATCCTTTCTATGATTTTATAATAATATACTCTCAACACCAACATGTGAGAAATATCTGGTCAGGTGATCACCATGGCGTACATAAGACTACCAACTACTAACTAATAACAAAATTTTCCATATCTATTTTCTCCTTCTCAGTTGATGGAATATGAATTTCCATGAACCTCAAATGAATCTCAAGTGGAGTTATAACTGGTTTCTCCTTACTCATGTTGAACCATTTAAGAACTCTCTTAATGTACCACTCCTGAGATAACCAAATATTGTGATTCCTCCTGTCACAATTAATCATCAAACCAAGAATCTGAGTAGCATCTCCCATGTCCTTCATTTCAATAGACTTGTTCATTTCCTTCTTTATCCTACCAGTCTTGGTGATATATCTTCCAATTATTAGTATATAATACATATAAACCAATGAGATAATAAAATCACCATAAGAAAAATATTGGATAAAAAACAGTGATCAAAAGTCATCCTTATGTACTCATTTTTCTCCATGAATAAGTCGAATTTTGTTATAACATTTCCTCAATGCCTGTTTCAAATTATATAAAAATTTCATAATCCTTCATATTGGGTTTTCATTACATTTCACTTGAAAACCTTCTAGCTACTCCATGTATATCTCATCATCAATTTAAACATGTATGTATGTTTTCATTACATCCAATTATTGATCCTCTATGTTTTGACTAGCCACCAATCAAAGAACCAATCCTATAGAAGTCATTTTAACCATAAGAGAAATTTTTCTATCAAATTAAATACCTTTTATGACTAAATTCCTTTATATCCATTAGGGCTCTATACTGTGGTTGTTAGATTATATCTTCTCCTTTGATTTTGTACATTGACTTGTTCTCATGTTCCTTCTTTCCTTGTGATAACTCTACCAAATCAAATGGGTGATTTTTGTGCATGGATTTTATCTCCAATTGTATTTTATTATCCCATTTTATCTTTTTCTGAATCCTAATGGTAGTATCATAACATTTAGGTTCTCCCCTGTCATTGAACATAACAATGTTTTGTGGTGAGTATATATGAATCAATTGTCATTATCTGGTCGATATCCTCAACTGTACTTCAGAGGGAATCTGTTATGGAATATCATTAGAAGGATACATATAATCACACAGATACATATTAAATGGTAGTGATGTATAATTAGTGTTTCATATCTCTCTCACACTAGCTGGAACTGATGGCTATGAGAATGGTCCCATATTGACTATCATTTCTTCAGGATAAAACCTCCCTACATTTTCTTGCTTCTAAAAATATTTAATCGTCTGATTCTCAAGAAATAATACATCTATTATTTTAGATACCTTCTTGATGATAGGATCCCAGATTCAATATCCAAGAAAATCATGATCATATCCCAAAAATATACAATGATTCCCCCTTTCTTCCATCTCTACCAGCTCATCTTTTGGGATGTGAACAAATGACATGTAAAAAAATACTCTTATGTGTTTTTATGAAACATCTTAGATATCAAAAATCATTCTATAATGTAATAGTTCACTGAAACTTATTGATAATGTTTGATAAGATCAACTATTCTACCCATTTCCTCCCCCGAAACAGTGATTGGAAGCCTTTCATATGAGAGTGTACATCTTATTCTCCCACAAATTGTTATGTCCATTGTCGCAGCAACACTGTTTTGCTGAGGTGTATTTAGTAATTATTTTTCTGGGCTAATACTAAAAATCCTAAAGTACTAATCAAATGGACCACAATATTCTCCTTCATTGTCTGCACACATTCACTTTAACAAACAATTTGATTGTCTTTCCACAATCATATAAAATTTCATGAAAACATCCTGCACTTGATATTTAGTTTTCAATGAAAATGACTAAACTTCTCTAGAATGGTCATATGTGAAAATATGAAAATAAATAACACCTCCCATTGACTTAATACTCATTATTCATAAATCATTGTGAATAATGTATAAAATATTTTCTTTTACGGATGAAATATAACCATGAAAGGATACTCTATGATGTTTTCCCCTGATGAAAACAACAGAAGTATCCAAATGTCTACCTTTTATTCCTAGAAAGAGAGCTTTCCTAGAGAGAATTTTGATTCCCCTATTGCTCATGTGACCAAGTAACCTATGCTAAACATCTACTAGAACATATTTCATGGATGCAATGATCTCTCCTTCACATGGTCTAGCATCATGAGATAAAGATAAGTATCTTTATTTATTTTGGAAATTTCCATGTTTTTCACTTCACATAAATAAAGGAAATGGAACATCCTTCCTCATCAAGCATTCCGGGGTAGCCATATTTTAGTGAATATGTGGAACATTACTCACATCTTTCAATAGTAACTTTCATCCATTATTATTCTCCAAAAAATATTATTAATAGCATTAATTTTCGATGCACTATCATTTCCCATATCCACATGACCAAATCTCTCTTAAGTGTAATATGAGAAAAAATATAATCTAGAAGTAACATGGTAGGAGTCTCGAGAATCAATCACTCATGTCTAGTATTGGATTTCAAGACTGACCTGATTATATTATTGAATTATAATGATCTTTGCATTGACAACTGTAGCATCATTATTTTGGATCTTACCTTCCTTATTCTTATACTATACCTTAATCCTTCAACACTTCCGGATTAAGTGTCCCCTATTTCATTAGTGGTGGAACTTTTTATCATATCTTGATTGATATTTTGATTGCTTACTATTTTATAGAAACTTTTCATTGGGATTTATTCCTCTAGCGTTTCGCTTCCATTTTTGCTTCCCTTGTATTTTAGTGACATTATCCTCTGATTTAGGTGGATATCCCTTTTATTTCCTTTTCGGTACTCATTCAAAATTATATCTTTCACCATCTTCCTGGTGAGAGTTCAATATGGATTTGAATATCTGCACAACACAACTATTGTGTCCCACATCTTTGGTAAATAACTCAACATTAACAATACCGACAATAAATCAACAAAAATCATTTTCATGGAATTCAATTCATGAAAAATACCTAGTTACATTCTCATGATCTCTGATACGTTGATTATCTCATTGTACTTCATGTTGACAATATTATGTTTCATGATTTTTTTTTTCTTTGTGGTTTCCCTCATATACATATTTTCTAATTTACTTCATATTCTGGAAGCATTGTGTTCATTGGAAAATTTTTAGAAGATACTCTTGAGGATCCACTGTCCGATTTGGGTAGATCACTTCCTATGTTGCACGTCCCACTATGAATCAACTAACGGGGTACTGGTTGACATCCTCTCCATAGATTCGTCACTTGTTGTGGATTCCTCCATTTTCAAAACAATGGTCTTAGAAATCTCAACTACTAATTTGTAGAAATAATTAAGATATAAAATATTATCTATTCTGGGTTTCTAGATAGTATAATTAAAATTTTTAATCCAAATTATATTACCTATATTTTCATCCTCTTATGGATTGAGAACCATAAAAATATATCCATACATATGTGTCTGGAATAGTTGAAATATTTGGAATCAACTCTATGGATGCTGAAAAAAATTTTATTTTCAAAGAATATAAAGACCATTTTAATGGTCTAGAATAATTGATGATGTGGTACGGGCATGACTCTCTAAAAAAGTGGTAAAAAACTCACCAGAAATTCACCACAGGTGTGAATAGTAATTTCTTCTTTAGCAAGGAGGTACTTTACCACTTGAGATTTGAATAAAATATTGACCAGCTCTACTGTATTCATTTCAACATCGTTTTTATACTTCTTTTATCGTTGCAACCATCTTGATAATCTCTTCCTATTTTTTTCTTGAAAAACAATTCTGACCAACATAAATTTTATGGTTTGTATAAAATCCTCTATACACATTATTATTTTGACCATGTTGCTCTAACACCTCTTTTTAGAGGCAACAATGGTTCCTGGTGATGAAAAAGACACAAACATATGAGAAACATAGAAGAAGAAAAGAAATTTAACATGGTTCAACAATGGTTCCCAGGTTCATGGGGGAAGTGGGGATGTTTCTATTATTCCTATCCAAATGATGCTTCGTTACAACAATTTCACTCTTATTACAAAACATGTGGGAATAAATCATGTTTTATAGACGAATGATTTATTTCATTCCAAGGTTGGTTTAGGATGGTTCATTGACCTTCAATTATTCCATGCTACCTATTTCACTTCATCTGTGATGGCTGAGTAGTTTTCCAATAGAAGAAAAAACCTGCCCTAGGCTGTTACGAATAAAGAACCCTTCCTCTAATTATTTCTCCAATGATTGGGAGTGGCCCCAAAAAATGCGTAGAATCTATAAATCCATATTTAATCCATACTTGAACACAATATTGTTGACATACACATTAATTTCACGAATAAATGTGTTCTTGAAATTTAATCCTTTCAAAACCATGTTACATCCAAGATTTCAGATCGACTGACATGAATAATGGAGGTTCTTGATGTAATTTGATGAAAATTAACAACACAATTTCTTTTAAAATAATTAAATACAATTAATTATTTGACACAAAAATTATATAAAATAAAACCTTGTTTTTTACTGGTGTTATACAATTCCTATTGTAAACCTTCTATTCCATTCCTAATGGTGGTCTCAGATTCCTCATTGGATACAATGTATGAGAGATATTAATTCTTTATTTTTTTAAAAATCAATTATATAATTAATTAAAACTACCAAATATAAGTTATTTAAAATTATGAAAAAATACTTTTAACAGTGCAAAAAAATTATTGTTAATCGAAGTGCTGATAAATGGGATCCTTTATAAATGCTAAAAAAATGCTAATAAAGGCACCATGATATCAGTTCTATTTGGAGCACTAATAAAGGGGGAATTTATCAGTGCTGAAAATAGCACTGATAAAGGCCTAGCTAACTATAATGTGTAATTAATATAACAACATACACAGCGAAAACCTGTATGTATATAAAACAAACCCTTGACATAATTCCATATACATTTAATTGACACCATGAATACTATAAAATTTGCACCCTAGTATATAAATAAAATCCTTGTATATAAATTCCAAAAAATGCTTTATATAATTACATTTAAAATTCCCAAAAAAAGATAAATACATTAATGTTTTATATTTTGACACACCTAGAGAGGCTCTCGGACTACCCTCGAGGGCGATCACCGACCTAGGGTTCAACGATGGCTGCCGCTGCGACCCCTCCTCCCACAGCGGGGGGAGGGGGATCTTCTTCTCCTGCGCTTGAGCCTGGGAAGAGCGGTGATGGTGCTTTCCAACCCCCATCGGATACATGCTTCTTCTTTCCGGCTATCAATGTCGCCCTGAAGGTCCCTGGATGCATCTCTGGTCAACCCGTTGTTCCGGTTACGATCCAGGAATTCTCTGAGGCTTCTTCGATGCTGTCTAATGCCTTAATTGCACGGTTCGTGAGAAGGCGTCCGCTGGTGGATGATTTCAGTAAGTTTGTCAATGAAAAATGGGGGCTCAAGAATCTTGCGCGTGTTGGGATTCTTGGACCGCGACAAATCCTCATTCTGTTTTCGGATGATGAGGATTTGGGAAAGGCTTGGTCCCAAGGCAAGATGGATTCTGGTTTTCATCTTCTTCGTTGGACCTTTGAATGTCATATGAATCGTGACTCTCCAAATTCTGCAATCTGGTTGCAAATGCCAGGTCTTCCCATTCCCTTCCAAAATCCGGGACTTCTACGATCGATAGGTAATTCCATTGGGCGATTTATTTGCTGTGATAAAAAAACTGCTTCTTTATCAAATCCTGCCACTGCGAGGCTCTGTGTTGAAATGGACCTCTCAAGAATCCCACCAGAGGTTGTATGGATCATCGTGGAAGGAGAATACAGGTACGCTCAAAAAATTATGTATGAATCATGGATGTCATTTTGCTCCAATTGCTGCAAGCAGGGTCATGAAACTATTAAATGCCGAAGGAAGACCCCAAATGCCCATTCGGGTGTGCCTAATGATACTGGGAATGATGATCTGTCTCAGTCTCAAACAGATCTGAATCATGTGTCATTTGAGAATGGTTTGGCCCCAGTGGAAGATGAATTGGAAAATGATCAGGTTCAGGTTGGTGTTTCTTCAGAAATGTGTGTGGGGAAGGAGGTCCAATCAGGAGCACTGTAGAATGGGAGTAATATGGCTGTGGAGGATGCAATTCAGAAAAATTAGAACTCCATGAATATGGATAGTATAAAGGAGAAAGAAGCAATGGAGCAGTCTGATAAAGGGGAGATGAAGGCTGGTGATTTTGACTCACCGTATAGGGGCAAAGTAGTAGAGAAAATTCAGATATCCAGTGTGGGCACCCTTCCAGGGCAGAGTTCTCATGTCATGATACAGGTTAGTGCCGATGGAATAATAAACTGCTCACCAAACCATTTTGGTGTTTTAGCGGATATTGACCCGAAGGAGGATGAACCAATGGGAGAGGAGGAAATTCAATGTCCCCATTCTTATGTAGATGCCAACACTGTCTGTGTGATAGAGGACTCAGCTACTGGTCAGCAGGCTGCGGTGCCAATGTGTAACACCATGGGAAAAAGCACATCTGCCTCTCTTCCTGCACATCAGAAGGGATGGGCAGTTGAACCTGATTCTGAGAAGGAATATGGATTCACAAAGTCCTCTTACAGTGATGTTGTCAAAAATGGGGGCACAAAGATGGCAGATAAAGTGTTTAATAGGCAAGTGCAAGGAAGAAGGAAGCCACAAAGATATTACACAGATCTTCCCAAACCAATGGCGACTAGGGTATCATGCAAGAAAAGTGGTGGGAAGAAATCTGATGTGACAAAAGATATTGGAGGGAAGCGTACTTTTAAAGATCAGTTAACCAAAGAACAACTTGTCAAGAGGAATCAATACCTTGAAATTTTCAAGATATATGAGTCCTCTGAATGGGAATCAGCCACGCAAGAAGATGATGAGGTAACTGCGTTTGGATATGGGGATGGGGATGGCTTTGACGTGATGTAGTGACTTTGCCTTGTTTTTTCTTTTGCACTTTACTTTTTTTTTCTAATAATAATTTGGGAGATCAGACTTTTGTCTGATCTGGACCTTTCTGATATATTTTGACACACGTAATACCGACTCAAAAATATCCACCCATGGTATCATTTTCTTTATGTATTATCCCAAATAAAGAAAAATATTCCAACTACATAAAAAATATATTATGTTAGTGATCAAATAATAAAATAAATTAAACATAAGTACGAAATAATACATTAATAATTTGTCAATTTTTTATAAAGAAGACACCTTTTCAATTATACTACTCACACTATGCAACGTATTGAGGTGGGGTTGATTATTACTTATAAAAACTGTGTAACGGATCATTTTCCTAGATTATAAAAACTATTTGAATATGTTTTCATGGTTTGAGTGTGTAACTGTTACTTTTACAGAATTTAATATCATATTTCAATAAAGACAAATTTGGATTTCTACCAGTAGCACTGTGCATCATATTGAGGTGAATTTTATTCTTACATGGCTCAAATTTCTAATGGATCATTTTCCTAAAGTGTCAAAATAATATAAATGTGTTTATTTTGGTTTTTGGTATGTCAGTTTTTTTTTTAAATTTCATTTCAAACTGGAAGCACTAACATTGAATCATAAACATTTCATTTTCAGTCATATTAATTTATGATTTTTTTATACATGTCACAAATGAATTATGAATCACTATCCAAAATTATGAAGACATCCTGAGAAAGATTTCTTTTTTTAGGGAGTGACACATTTTGAGATAAAATATCAATTTTAAACTGATAATATATACTTCTAGACATATTATTCAGACCATTCATCATATTGAGGTTGAGTAGATACCGACATCTCACAAATGACTCATAGATCATTTTCCTAAAGTTTCAAAATAATCTGAATGTGTTTCATATTTTTTAGTATATTTGTTGTTTTTTTATTATAATACCATTACAAAATGGAAGCATACATTTTGATTCATACCGGTCACATCATGTATCATTTTGATGTTATAATACCACATACACATCAAAATTTACTTAAGAATATATTTCCTAAATTATGAAGACAATTGAAAAATATTTACTTGGTTTTTAGTGAGTGATACATTTTAAGATAAAATGTCATTTTTAAACTCATAACAAACACTGTTTGTCATACCAATAACACCATGCAACAGATTGAGGGGTGTTTGATTACTAAATATGAAAAATAGCTGATATATGATTTTCCAAAAGAATCAAATCAATTTGTATTTCTTTTCTCTATTTTCAGAATGTAACATGTTCTTTTTTACTTAAATTAATGTCCATTTTAATTGAAATGAAACAATTGGAGTTATTTCAGTCACACTGTCCATTTTATTGAGGTGTGTTTGATTCCTACATGTCACAAATGACTCATCAATCGTTTTCATAAATTATCAAAATAATACGAATTCATTTTCTCAGCTTTTAGTATTTCACTAGTTGTTTTTCAAAAAATTGATATCAATTTTAAATAAAAAAAAGAAAATTTGAGTTATATCAGCCACACCATGAATAATATTGAGGTAATATTGATCAATACACGTAAAAATTGACTTAAAAATAATTGTAATAAAGTATCAAAACCATATGAATGTTTTTTTTTCAGTTTTCAATAAGTCGGTTGTGTTTTTTTACTAAAATTTTATTTTAAATAGGAATTGTGGATTTTGAGTCATAACAATCACATCATGTGTTGGTTTGGCATGATTCTACTTCATAAACATAAATAAGGACTTATTAATTGCATTAATAAATTTTAAAGACAATCAGATCATGTTTCCTTGGTTTTTAGTAAGTGACACTTTTTGAGAAAAAATGTCAATTTTAAACTGATAACTGACACTTTTAGTCATACTGGTCCCACGTTTCACTATATTGGGGTGTGTTTCATTACTACACATCACAAATTTCAAATGGATATTTTTTTAAAAATTTTCAAAACAATTAAAATTTTTTAATCGGATTTTACTATGCCACTTGTTCTTTTCATTCTTAATTTAATGTCAATTTAAAATAAAAAGACACATTTGAAGTTATACCAGTCACACTATGAATTGTATTGAGGTGGGGTTGATTCGTAAACATTAAAAATCAATCTTTTATCATTTTCGTATACAATAAAAAAAAATATGAATCTATTTTCTTAGCTTTCAGTACGACACTTATACTTTTTACTAAAACTAATGCCAATTTTAAATAAAAAAGAGACACTTTGTGTAATAAAGGCCACACCATGAATCATATTGAGGTTTGTTTGATTCATACACATCACAAATGAAATATAGATCATTTTTATAATGTATTTAAATTATATGAATGCATGTTATTGATTTTTAGTATGCTGGTTGTTTTTTTTACTAAATTGACTTTTGAAACTAGAAATATGAATTTTGAGTCATAATGGTCACATTGTGTGTCAGATTGACCTGAGACTACACCATAAATGTCATAGTTGACTTATAAATTACATTACTAAATTATCAATAAAAAAATTGTACATTTTCTTACCTTTCAGTGAGTTATAATTGGTGACCTAAAATGTCAATTTTAAACTAATAAGATAAATTTTTAGTCATACTGGTCATATCATGTATCATATTGAGGTGTGGATTATTCCTACACATGAACAATTAATCATGGATCATTTCCCTAAAGTATAAAAACAATGCGTATGTGTTTTATCAGTGTTCAATATGTCACTTGTTGTTTTTACTTAAAATTAATGTCATTTTCAAATAAAAAGACACACATGGAATCACAATGGTCACACCATTTGTCCGATAGAGGCGAGGCTATTTATTATACATAGAAAGTACTTATTTATTATTTTTATAAATTATAAATACAATAAGAATTTTTTTCTTAGTTTTTAGTATGCCAGTTATGTTTTTGGAACTACAATGTCAATTTTGAACTGATATGTGACACTTCTAGTCATACCGGTCATACTGTAGGATGCATTGATGGGTGGTTTATTTATACACGTCAAAAATCACTCATGGATTGTTTTATGAAATTATAAAAAAACAAATTTTTTTCTTGGTTTTTATTATGTCACTTGTTCTTTTTTCTAAATTTAATGTCAACATCATATAAAAATATACAATTAACGTCGTAATGTCCACACCATGCATCAGATTAATGTGAGGGTGATTTTTAAAAATTTTAAATGACTTATATATCAATTTCATAAAGTATCAAACCAATAATAATGATTTTGTATAGTTTTCAGTATATCAGTTTTTCTTTTTAGAAAATGGAAGGTTAATTTTAAATAAAAAAAGAGACATTGAGTTATACTAGTCAGTTATTATTTTTTATTGGTTTTGAGTAGGTCAGTTGCTCTGATACCAACTATATTGACCCAAAAATTTCATACATAGATATCAAATCTTATTAGATTAATGCTCCTTATGTAACATAATGATCCATTCCATAATAGCTTAGGTCTACTTCTTTTTGTAATATTGAATCATAATGAAATATTTCATAAGTGTCTCTCATTAAGTTATTATTTACTAATCCCTTCTTTGACATATCATTTCTAAAACCATTATAATGAACCTAAGGATATGAAAAATAAGAAATGGATATCATATATGATCAATAAGTGTGAAAAGGGAGATATTAATGATCATTTGAGGATAAAATGATCATAAAGATGTTATAAGGTGATATTTACCACATAAATTAATACCATGCCTATCATATATGATAATCATGAGTCATGGATCAAGTCATGGTAGTTATAAGAAATGGATCATGAAGGTTCAAATAATATTATAAACTAAAAACATATACTTCGTGTCTTACCGAGAACACTGTGTATCAGATCCAAATATGACTGATTGAGATGAGGATCATCACTACACTATTTAGGAAAATTTACATGACATATCTTTTGGGAATTCGTATTTTTCAATAAAATATAGATAAATCCCTTTGTAGATGCATCCTTGTGATTCAATTATCATTTCATATAACATAGGGTTTCCTCTTCCACCTAAAAGTAACATGTTCTCTCTTTTCTAGTTTATTAAAAAAATTAAAAGGGAATTATGACTTCCAAAATGATATGTAAAAAACAAAATAAGAATTAGATAAAAATTATAAGGAAATTAAATTATAATTAATAGATAAAATGATGACCAAATTAATTAATTAAATAAAAATAAATAGATTGAGTCATACCGGAAAAATCATGCATTACCATGAGTTCTATTTGCATTATTTGTGAAAATGGAAAAACTATATTGTAAAAATTTATCAATTTTATTCAAACTCTCTCCACTACTTTTCAAGGAAAGTGATAAATGTCTACAATATAATAGTGATAAGGTTTTGAAGGAGAATAATTTTGTGGAATACATTTAATGAATTTTTAGTCCAAAATGTAATTTATATTATATTAATATACTAATGAAAATATAATATAATGAGTAAAAACATGGTATGTTAAAAAAATATTACCTTACTATTGAATTCTGAGTTGCATCATTGAAGTTCAATATCTCATGATCATGATAATCATTGAACAAATCATCTGAATTGAACCAAGAAATCACCCTACATAAGATAACAATTTTTATATGAGTAATACTAAAAATAATTAAATTAAACATAAATATGATACAATCCACTATTTTTATAGAAGTTACATCTTCATGCTCTTTTTTTACATTTTTCTGTCACGTATACTACCTATTCTATTCGTAGAAAATGTATATTTTATTGGGAATTTGAGTCCTTTAGATAGTCATTATTTCACTAGAAAATATAAATACTCAAAAGATTAATAAATATTTGAATTGAAATAGTAATTACCTTTGAAAATACCTCTTCATAGATACTAGTTTTTTTATAGAATATTATATCCCTCCTAAATTTAGAGACGTTATAACTGAAATAATTTCCATTGGTATGAGTTGAAAATTAAAGAAATATTGAGGGGAAAAAGTAATATATTTTGATATGTGTTTTTATAGTGAAATATTGGTATATCTACCATTTTACTTATCATATCATAGAACATGTATTATTTCTTATGTTTAGGCCCCGACCTCATTCCCTATTTTTCATGGTGATGACGCACCACCGTATCATAATTTAATTCTCATTAAAAGATAACAAAAATTATATAACTTGATTTTTATTTCAATAATGTTAGATGTACTATATTACTTATTGACAAACATGATCAAGTGTAGACTATTAGTTGAATATCCCGACATTGAGTCATAGAAATAAATCTTATGTGTATCCAAATTTACTACAATGATCATCCAATTCGTACTAAAAACCCAAAAAAATGAATAATTAATGAAAAAATAATAAAATTATTTTATATTATTAAATTTTATATGTTTACCCGTGAATCATTGGTATTAAATAGTCTCTGTCATCCTAACGTTTTCTTTCAAGCAATTTGATCAAACAAGCCACTATTTCACCCATTTTTGGTATCTATTTTTTTCATATTATATAAAGGTAATGTGAGGACTAACGATTTGATATTTTATTTTATGGGGAAATCCATTCAATGTTTTTCATATATATGCTTGAAAAAAATATAAAAGGTATTTTTTTATAATTAACACAGTATATCACCTTTTTGAAAATCAAATCATGAAAACATTTTTCATATATACATTTACAACCGATCCACCTAGCCAATAATAGTTGAGGTTTTCACTTATATTCTCAATAGAAATAAATTGTTGATATTTCTCTCCATACATATTTTTTCTTAAAAGGTTTGGTCTAAAGCCTCATTTTATTATTAACGCAAAGCAAAGACCTATTTTTACTAGGTAGAGGGAGACCCATTACATAGCCTGAAGGCCTAGTGGGCATGTAGCCCATTAAATAACCCATATGCCAGAATTTTTTAGCCCATGGCACATTCTGTGAATAGTACAACTATAGTACCCGCCTGCTACAGTACCCGCACAGTGCCACGCCCATGATATAGTGTATGCCACCACTACAGTGCCTGCCATTCCTACAATGCCTCCGCTGCTACAGTACTGCTATAGTCTGCACCCAATAGTTTTAGAACCCCCATTTTTCAGGTAGGATTAAATTGTGCTTACCACTAAGTCAAACCCCAACTACATCTCTCCCTACATATTTTATTCAACATCAACTATGTGATTATGACCATTATTTAGCTTTGTATCCACAAGAAACTTTAATAATAATAACTGTGTATATATAACAGGGAGGGTAATTGTGATTTCGGTAGATCTTTTTGATCGGTTGGTCAATTAATTAGAAGTTATTGAGTATGTATTTTATTTCATCCCCTTCCCTTTGTACTCCAATAATAACATTCATCAATTTAGACCTTTTTTGATTAATTGTTGTTGTTTTTTGTAGAAAAATAAATTGTAAATTAATAACTCCTGGTCAACACGTTTTTTTACAAAATGTGATGACCATGTGATGAATGTCCCAATAGATTTTTTGAACATATAAATATCTTCCACATCAATTGGAATAGTTTTATCGGCACTCGTATCATGTTCTATGCTAGTCGATACTCTCACATGACCCATTAAAAGTGGTCTATTATGTATCATGTCATTATGGATATTGAACACCATACCCCATGGTACAAGGCGAAGGTTGGGTATTGATAGATATAAAACACAATTATTATCACTGTGTATAATATCATAAAATGAAAGGATTAAATTTCTTTCATATTTACATTTCACAGAATCATTAATTTGAAGATTTATTACCTCAAAAAATACAACTCTTTGAGGGGTTTGGATTTAATCATAGATGGTGGGGGTGTGGTTGGATATCCATGTGGTGGATGATTTTCCATTGGAAATATTTTTGTTGGTTACCTATTCTTTCTCAAATATGTTTTATTTATTCAATTTAATACTAATCTTGTTTTTTCATTAAAATATTTTCAGGGTGTCACCCCAAAACCCAAACCTGTGATGCAGCTATAACGTTCTAGCAGCTTCAAGGCCCCCGATAGTATGTATTCATCTAGTAGAGGTGTTTCTGATTCTTATCACTATATAAGATATAAAATATAGGAAAATATGTGATCATTATTATGTAATAAATATTTAATGAAAACAAATTATACCGTAATACTTACACAAGTTTCCCAAACTTTTTATATGTTTTCATCTATCAGTATCCCATCTTTATTTACACGTGCCTCCTTCTAAAACAAATGGCTTGAGATGAAAGTGGATATAGATTTTTGGACTTCAATATTTATATAAATAGAAGAACTTAATTATGGTGTAGTTTTATTTCACATAAACGTATTATGGTATATTTAAAATACATACCAATTTTTTCCAAGTGAAGTGTACCCCATCCTTGATTTACGGTAGGGTACACTAGTTTTGCTACCCGTTCCTTATTTCCACTACTTAGTTAATGTTTCATAAAAATGCTAATCAATGTGATGAATGGACATATTTTTAAACAATGCATTAATAAACAAAATTTACCTGAAAAGACACATCTTCATGGTAGATAGTAAACACAACCCCAACATCTTAGGTTATCAAGTGTGAATAGATAATTGATTGGTGTGGTTTTATTTTCACTTAATCATATTTACAATGATGTCTTGTAATAATTGTGTGAAATCATTTGTGAATCCTTCCACAAATCATGAATATATGTTTCATGTGATGGTTATCTAGTACAAATGCATTGTATAATGGATTCTTAAGAGTAAGTCAATGTTTCATTATTTTATTTATAGTAAAATAAATAAATGATATAATTATATCACAGTAATCTATTCCCATATTATTGTATTAATACAAAAAAAACATGGTTCCACAAATCTACACCAATTAGCACTCATTTTTGAGTGATGATTCCAATGAAACTAATGAACATATCCTTATTATGGTTAACATGTTGTCCCCACACATTCCATCTAACCTCATATTTTATTTATTTGACATTTTCCTTAATGATTTATTTCTAACACCTTTAATCTATGGTTCTATTGTTTTTGTGTGTGTCCCCGATTGTACATTGAAAAACATTTCCCAATATTGAACACTGTCAATATGTTCCTTTGGAGTGGTAACATAGGCATGAGAAGATGGTCATTGTACCTCTACACTAGATGTAGAAGCTGATTGAGAGATATATTGTTCTTTGGCAATGGGAGAACCAATGCGTGCTGGTGTACATTCCTATGCACTATTAGTAGTAGCAGGTTGAGAGACATGTTTTGAGGTGGGACTGTGATCACCGAAATTTTAAGATATAATAATCTATATAAGTGGTTTAAAATTTAATTTATATTACATAAATGTAGTAGTAAATGGATCAGAACATGAGGTAACATGATTGTAACTACAAAAATGCATTACTTGATTATTGAAATTTATTTTTGTTTTTTAAATGATGAAGTGATTTTAACCCTCTACCAACTATCAAAATCCCCAAATTGTGGTATCCTTTTACATACAAAACAACTTATACATTGTGTATGATAGAAAATTATTACGATCTTCCAATGAAAGGGTCATCCTTGGTTGAATTTTAATATCACCCTTTAGTGGTTTTGGTTAGTAATAGAAAAATTGAACACATTTGGTTTATGGTATGTGAAACATAAAATACTTGTACTACCTAGGATTCCATTTTAAACAGTTCATAACTATTCCCATTTTTATTTAAATCAACTTTCACAAATCCCAATTATTCTATTTTAATATAAATCCTATTATCAAACCACTTACATTGAAAAATCAAAACTAGGAATGTTGTATATTCCAACTCCAATATTTGTTCGATGATGAGAAAGTATAACATATTATCATACATTGGATTTGTTCCCTTAGTTCTAGAAACATGCAACACTTCATCTATAAGTGTAATTCCATAATATTTCACAGTTTTTTTTTATCATGATCATTTTTATATAATCTGTAACCATTAATTATATAACCATTATAAGATAATACCTACACACTTGGTCCTGCAACTATCCCTCAAAGTCATTCTAAAAATGAATCTGGATTTTCATCTGAATCATTAAGAATATTGTTACAAAACCAACCTATGAAATGTTGATTATGTGTATTTGATATCCATATTTAAGGTCTTTATGGATTAAATTGCCTAATAATTTATTTTTGGGTTTCAATGTATGGGTGAATCTCTAAGCTATTTTGAAAAACATAAAGGTGGACCTGGTCATGATCTATACTATTTATTATGACAACATCTATTAGAGAAATTCCTTTACTAATAATCCACCAAATGTGATGAGATTTTGGTAGACCAATGAGTTATACACCATACATGTATTTTTTAAATAATTCAATTTCTTCTTGATCAATATATTAATCAATGATACTACTGTTTTTCCAACATCAATTTTTGACACACCCTTTCAAAATATTCATATACCATTCAATGGGGTACATCAATAAATAGTGTATAGAACCACATCGCTGAATCTATCTCAACAAGTGAACCATCAAATGAACCATCATTTTTAATAATTCTAACAGGAAGAACATTTCCAATTCACATAATATGTTGGAATTTTCACTTTCTATAGGTAGACATTTTTCCAGGATTAAGACTTTTCTACATATATCGTTGAGGAGGAAACATAGCATGGTTGATGTTTGATAGTAATTATTGGAAAAAATGCAATGTAAAGATATAGGATTTAGATCTTGCATCATAATATGGAGGTCATTATATTTCAATCATTTTAACTTTAAATCGTTCATTGACATAATGTTCTTGATATTCGATGAATACCCCTCTAGAAACATTACACCATTTATGAAGTTGAAAAACGGATACCTCTCATGCTTGGAAAGGGTGTAAGTAGATAGAGGGATAAAAGTTCATTGTTCACCCTTCACAAGAACCAACTATTCTCGTATTCCCATTTCAGCCCTGTCTAACCTAACCTTAATTCCATTCTTTTTTTCAAGTGAATTTATCAGTGCGTCAATTCCATTATCACATACCTTTTTCTTCAACATTCATAACACAAATAAATTCATAAGGTAAAGAAAATTATAGAATGGTAATTAAAACAATGGATCTCCTTTTAAATCATATTTCATAATGTTTTTCCAAAACAGTTTACTAAAAGCAGTGTCCAGATATATTACTTTATCAAAAATTTGATCACCTATTAGTGGTTATGGTGTTGTATGTACTTATAAAATTCAATATAATGATGCAATCCATGATTGGTACTTATGAAGTTTGGGTTTTAATATACGATGTCCTAGAAACATGGTTTTGGACGAATGTTTCATCATAATTGAATGTGTAACTAATTCTCAAATAGGACACCCTTTATTTCTTTTAATTCAATATCCTAACAAAATTGTAATGACGAAATTCATTTTTCATCTCATACAACAAGGATCTCAATGTGAAATCTTCATTTATATAAGCATCATACAATTTAACACCTGAATCCCACAATTATTTCAAACCCACAATTAATGGATCCAAATAATTATTAATATCATTACCCGGTTGTTTTGGTCCTGATATAAGCTTAGATAAATGATGTATTTTCATTTCATGCATAAACATGGTAGAATGTTATAATTTACCAACATAATCAGCCATGTCCATGTGTGTTTCTTGAAAAACCAAAAGGATTAACTCTATTTATAGATAACCAAAATAGGAATGTTTCTCTGATCATTTCCAAATTCAGAATATTCAGGATCAATTATAATCCATTGAGGAGAGTCTACTGGGTGACATAGTCTCCCACCATTAATTATATTATCTGCGTGCCACGTCAATTTTCCCTTAGTATCCTCACTTCCATATAGGCACCTAAACATTGTAATGATTGGAGAGTATCATACAACATTCAGGGGACTGGATTGATCATTCTTATATCAAGAAGCACCACACTTTGGGAATTTTTTATGTGATTTGTTGTCCTTGTGAAATATTATATAATTATTCATGCAGACATGTATTATTTCAGATATCATACCTATCGAGTGAAACATTCGTTTGGAATTTTATGTTTTGATTACGAAACAATTATCTTCCCTGATCATGGCATTAAAGAGAGAATGTAGTTCCATAAACTTGGAATCACCCCCTCCATTTCCGTCATTTAAATTATACAGCTTCAGTATGGATAACAATGTTGTATATTTAGTGAAACCGACATACAATCTCATTTTTATCAACTTTTTTAACTTCTCAAACAATTTTTGGATATCTCAATGTTTGTCATAAATTTCCATGTCATTTCTCCAATATGATCTTCATCATCCTTCATATCTGTAACCACATCCTCAATACAATATTCTTCATTTTCCACACATTTAATAACATCAAATGATTTATAAAATGCTATTTTATCCCAGATAATAGCTACATTCCCTTTTTCACTGTCTTTATTCCAAAATTTATTACTTAGATATATTTCCTAATAGATCAAGTGTTCTTCCAACTCCTCTAGACTAAATTTTCTTGAATAAAAATATTGTAAACATAGCCAAGGGATTTTAGATTTGACATATACATGATGTATTTCAAACATGATGAAATATTTCACTACAAATTTATACTCTTTTTTCAGAAGATTGACATCCATCCAATCATTATTCATATCCATACTATTTGATTTAGTAATATTAATATATAACAAATTAAATATACAAAAAAATGATATAAAAATTAACTAAGGATAAAAAAGCAATATACATTAAGTATCTTTCAATATTTATCCCCAATACCATCCTTCCAAAACCAATGTCCTTGATTTGGGATATTCTAGATAAATAAATCATAAACTCTTCCATACTTTCCTTCATTTATCCAAATAAGATAAATTCATCCACAAAAATATGTTCAATGAAAAAACTCCCATCGTAATACACCTTAATATAGTAACAATTATTTACATTACACTGCATGAACATTAATTCTATTAGGAAATCATTGAAATTCCAGTAACACTATATTGGTCTCAACATAACCCACAAAAAATCATTTGAGACTAGAACCAAACCTTATATTCTATTAAGAATGAAACCTTATATTGGATCTATGTAGATATCTTCCTCCAAATCTTTTATAATGGAATATAATCATGACATCCATTTGTTCTAGAAATAATCCTTTCAATGTAATCCCAGTTGAGAACCGTATGAATTATTATATAATTTATCATCGGTGGGAAAATATAACTCAAATATAATCCTTATAAATATTTAAATATATTTACATCTAGGGAAACCTTGAACTATTTATAATCATCAAATTTCTCCTTTAGATGACAAATCTAATTTTTCCATAAAACCCTCTTTCATAGTTCCAATTTTTTTATCCAAAATGTATCAAAATCATGGAGAGAATTAAATTATTCCTTCATTTTTTATACATAATATAATGATGAAAATAGTCACCCTATGTTGAATCCTTAAAAAATAAAAAATCCACCTGACATACCCACACATTCTTGATCCTCTCGGGATGATGATAAGTATCCAAGGTGATATGCATGACCATTGAGGATGACTTCACCCTAATGAAATCAATCATAAACAACTAAAAATAGAAAAAAATCAAAAATTAATAAAGTCCAAAAAATTAATTTCAAATAACTGATTATTTAATATAACATTACAAAACCAATAAAAAACAAATAGAATATCTAGAGTTTAAAGAGGTTAAAACCTTACATGATCTAAATGGTTCCTTAAAATTGGATTACCAACCCCCATCTCTAGGTGACACTCAAGAAACAACTAAAATCACATAAACTATATTCTTCCCATGAAAAATGGAACCGAATCAGCCCATGAGGCCAAGAATAGATAAAAGGTGCATAATACATGAAAACTACATACCATTAATGTGACTATATAGTGCTTCAGCCAAAGGCTAGTAGGATACCACCATGATTCTAGTTTTTTTCTTGTATAAATAAAGGAAAAACATTAATTTTGAAAATAATATAAAAAAATAAATTTTAATTTCATTTATATGTTATAGGAATGAGAAAAATATAAATCATCCACTTTCTCAAAGCACTACATTTATAGAACGTCATATTAAGATATTTTTATAAAAACAATGAAAATTTAGAACCAAATCATCTATCTTTATGACATAATTCTTTTGACAAAAAACCCACACATGGATTAAAACATTTCAAAAGGAATTTTAAACAAATACCATCACATTGAAAAAACCATACCATAATCCATTAAGGTATTTAATACACCCAATACAATGTTAATAATGGAACAGGGTAAAATATATTTAATAAAAAACCAAAGATATAAAAAATGAATGTGACTAAATAGATAGAACAATACGTAATTTCATGGAAATTATGTATAATATTTTTAATTGTATAGAATTATTTTGAGACCATGAAATTTAACGGTACACAACTCCGATGCCTAGAGTGTCTGAAATGATTTGTCCAAGTGTTATTAAGATTTTATTAGCACGTGTATGTAGTTTTACTAAGAAGTAGAGTAACATTTAAACGATTAGTTGGATCAGAAATATGAGGGCACCATTGCGCTCAGGATAGCGGGTTTAACCTTGGCGAGACTTAAGATTAGTCGGTGCATGCCTCATGTGCGAAAACCTGAAAATGGAATAACCATAAATAAAATAATTAAATAAAGTTATTTAATTTTTCTAATTCATATAACTCACAAACAATAACTCTGATTAAAAATCTGAGACCACTGCTGGACTCGTGAGGTTTTAATTTCTTTAGGATGATACTAACATTGGCCGGTGCAAGCCACCAAGGAATGTTAGTTTTGGGTCATAAATAAAATAATTAGGTGGAAATTATTTTATCGTAAAATTGATAACATGTAAAATGTAACTTAAATTGCAAGTCTGAGAGTCTAGTTGGGTTCGTTGGGGGAATTTTCGACTTAGGAAAAGCCAAACATTGACCGACACGGATCAAGGGTGACTTTTAATAATTTTCTGAACTTTTTTCGGGTACGTTTAGCAAACGCATGAGTGGAATTTAGTAACTTTTGAACTAGAGCTCGGAATTAAAATCTGAGGGCTCTGTTGAACTCGTAGAGCTGATATTATCATAAGGATACCTTCACCTCCACTGGAGTAAGTTGAGGGTTTAATTTAGTTTTCTAACTTTTCATGGGTGAAACTAATATAAGAATGCTTTTGGTTTATTTTTTTTGAAACCTTCCAATTGAATTCTTGATGGTGGGGACCACCTGAACCCCCCATTTAATGTGCGGAAACTCTTGGAATCCTCCGAACATATTGTGCCAAATTAATTTAATTAATGTTCTAACTTTAATTAAATTAATCCTTAACTTTATTAAGTTGGCTCCTCACCTTGCTGAAAGATTGGAAAAATCATTGGAAAAGAGGAGGTATTTGGGAAATCATGGGTGGAGAACTCTTGAAGAAAGAACATCCTCCAATGAAGAATGATGATGACACTCGAGCCCGCATCAGAAGCGTGTTGCGGGAGAAATGAATGCCGATGTCACCTTCATGGTCATCCTCCTCATGACACTTCAAATTGATGATCAATGTAAGACTTTAATTTAAGGTATGATTAAATATATTTGTTGATTATTCATATTCTTATTTCACAGTGATGATGGCCAAACAAACATGGCCATCAATCCTCACATATACCTTGACCATGTTTTCTTTCATTCTTCACATGTTCTTCGTACGATTTTCAACAACAAATAATTAAGCACGGTGGAAACTAAAATCTTCATTGAGAGCAACATATGGACACAAAACACTCGACCTATGAATCGTGAATATGTGTTCATCATATTTTTCGGGTATAGAATGAAGTTGTGGTGACCCGTGGAATTGGAGAGTGACCGAAAACAGACCAGCCATGTTTCGAGCAGGAGGCGGTGGAGGTAGGGTGGAGCGCGTCCGCGCTGCCGGTTGAGAAGAAGGTCGTGGCCAGTCGGCAGTGGTGGAGATGGGTGGCGGCCGACATGCTTTCCGACCACATGGAAAAGTGGTGGTGCGTGTCCATGCTGTCGGAACTGGAGGCCATGGCCACTTGGCCATAGAAGAGGACAGAGGGTAGCCCGCACTCGGCCGACTGCAGTAGAGCAGCGACGCACTACTGTGCTGCTGGGAGGTAGACCAGAAAAAGCACTGGTTAATCATATCTAATTGATAGGAGCTTCTCAGATCTAGCAGGTGACATGGCAGTGCCTAAAGGTGCTTCTCATTGTTGTTCCGAACAGAAGGGGGGTCGCCCCCTCTTTGGATCCAGCTCGGGCGGACCGTGTTGCCCAGCGGACCGTACTAGCGGGCTTCCCCCAGTGGGCCACACTGACTGGCTGCGCCTAGTACTCAGTACCAGTGGTCCATGCCATGTTGGTAGAGCTAGGCCTTCTCCTTCATGGGACGAGCCAGACCACGGCCTAGCGGGCCAGGCGGTCCGACCGGGTCTGATTGGACCCAGGCCCAACCAAACCTTATTTCACCTTTTTGGCCATAACTTGATATCTGAGCGTCCGTTTGAGGAACCGTCGGTAGTGCCAGAATCCTTGGATTGAGAAGGTCCTTTGGGTATACTCCACCTGGGTTTTGGATAAATTTGTATTATAGTGGGGTTTGATTGAACCCTAAATCTAACAGGGACCTCGGAGCGGAAATGTTAAAAACATATAGACTGAGCGTCTGATTGACATGTCATTTATTACGTTGAGTCTTTTATTACATGACAGACTTTTGGTGTACATCCTAGTGTAACTACATGGTGATTGAGGTACGAATGATGGTTTGGGGTGAGATTCAACCAAACGTGACATTTGCGGTAATCCTGTGGCTGGCAGTGAGGCGGAGGTTAGAGACAGATCATACGGAGGTTAGTACCAAGTGATTTTATATGGGTCAGCAACGATCCTATGTGGGTCAAATATTATGTGGGTCAGTGGTCAACAATCCTTTTTGGTTCAGCACATATCGATCCTATGTGGCTTAGATCCTATGTGGGTCAGTGCTCAGCGATCCTGTGCGGGTCAGCGCATACATATCCTGTGTGGGTCAGATCCTGTGTGGGTCATTATGTGGGTTAGTACCTACCAACTCCTGGCGGGTCAGATCCTTTGTGGGTCATTGCAGGTATTAGTATCTATCGATCCTCTGTGGGTCAGACTCTTTAGAATCAAAAGCAGTACCTCTAGACAGAATAAGATGATCTAGCTTCGCAAATAATCATATTTACTTCTATACTTCACTGAAAAACCTGGTTTGATCCAAGACTCTGTTAGAACAAATACTTTTATCTATGGGGTATGATATTTTTGGTGATACCTATTTGGTACTTTTACCTTCGTGGTACTATCCTTGTGGTGATACCTGTGTGGTACTTTTACCTTCATCGTATATTCTTCATGGTGATACTTGTGAGGTACTTCTACTTGCGTGGTGTTACATGTGTGGTACTTCTACCTTTGTGGTGTTACTTATGTGGTACTTCTACCTTTGTGGTGTTTCCTTTGTGGTATTTATCCCTCTAGTGTGAAACAAGTATATCTTGAAAACATAGGTATATGTATGGGCCTATACCTTAGTAGAGTTGATGTCTATTGCTTCGTGCTTTGTGGTTTTTCTATTGTGGAACTCTAGGAGACCTACAAGGGTCTCAGGGTCCCTATAAAGTATTGTTATACTCACCCCTACATGGATTTCAACCACACCTTTTTGTGTCTTGTGCAAATGTTGTACTACATTGATCGAGGCTATGGGAGCAAGGACTTGATGTTCTCGGAGGTGGACCATTTGGTGTGATGTGATGCAGGTACTACTGATTGTGAGTTGTACCTAACCTTCATGTAGGATCCATGGTTGAAGATCCAGGAGATGCTTTTCACTTTTCAGTTTTATTTTTACTTTCAAGTTGTACTCGTACTTTTAGTTTGGCTTGTATTCAGGCCCCTTTACTTTCAACACTTTTTTAATACATCAGTTTACATAGTGGTTGATTCTTGTTGCATTCTAATTTGTGTGTATTTATAGGTTTAAGGGAAATGATTTCCCATTTTGGGGATACAACTTTCTGATGCTAGTCACCATCCCTTGGACTATGGATGGGGGGATTGGGGTAGTCAAGGTACGTGCCCCGAGGGACGGGTCATGACAAATTGGTATCAGAGGAGTTTGGTTCTACCGAAGAACTAGGACTCTGATATTTTCTATGAAGTAATAGAATTAAGTGTTATGAGTGTGGTTTTCAGTTCAATTAGTCTAGTGTTGGTGCAGCGGTGGACGTATCCATACACCAGGACCTTGAATTCTGATTTCTGACTCAATGTGTGAGAACAAGGATTACATGTGTTTTTGAAAAGTTTGTATTCTGATTTATTTGGAGTTATCTCACCATGTATAACTTAATGACCATGGTGCACCTATTACTTATCAAGATGTCGCCCCAAAGACAACCACCTGAGTTTCCTGATATTGTACAAAATGATGTCCCACCAAGCAATGAGGCTCCGGTGCAGGGCCCTCTTTCTGCGTTGGCACCTTCAGGTGGTGTACTGGTAGCACCACCACAAGTTGGACAATAGTTTCAACTGCTGTTACCAGTATAGGACACATTTAGGCTTTGTTCCTTACACGAGTTTCAGCATTAGATACCCCTATGGATTCGAGGTGAGCATGACTCACAGGCGGCTGAGGACTGGCTCAAGGAGATGGCTATGTGTTATCTAGACCTTCTACATCATCGACAAGATGACAGGTCGGTAAATGAGTATTCATCTAGGCATACCAACCATTCTGGGTACTTGATGAATACGATATGATAAGTGCTTTGGGGAATGGAAATCTGAGCATGGTGTGTTTAAGGATGTCTGATCCAGCACTATTCCTCTAGGAATTCATATTTATGTTAGGATTCTAGAGAGAAACATTGTGGTTGAATGTTCTTTGGCTGAGCGGATACAACCAGTGAATTTTAGTAGTGGGAAAGTAAGAAAATGGCGCCAGTCCCTGAGACTTGGGTCTGTAAAAAATGTTTAGGGTAGAAGAACTGTTAGGGATAGTTGAATCTTTAGGGCTATATAAGTGGAAGCAGTGCTAGGAGAGTAGAATGAGGTGGTGTACATTTCAACATGTTACAACCACCCACCTTTGTGGTCCCCACCGGGCTTAGGGAGTTAGAGGATAGGGGAAGGGAGAAGCTTCATATGGTCAAGGAGTGTGACCCAAGGGCTCTAAGAATGATTCGATGAACAGTCTATGTCTACTAATAGCTGCCATATTAATATACATAGGTACCAATCATTCCTTCCTTCGAGGAATCTTTTTCAAATCCTAGAGTTTCTAGTTAATATTTTTACATGACCCTCATGTATGGAGATACATTTTGGAGGAGACTCGGTAATCACACTTACACTGACTTTGTGATCTAACCCTTGAGGTGATAGTTTTGGTTGGACCCTATTTGTGGCAGTGTCGAGGCCTTATGATGTTAGTTTGGGTATAGACTAGACATCCATAGTTCATACTCAAATTGACTGTATTAGGCCAAAAGGATGTGGTTTACCTAAAATTTGGGAATGAAATTTTCCTCTCTCAGCGAAAAAGATAACCTAAGCAGCACTGGATAATCTTATGCATAGGAGGGTGAAACCAATCACTCCTGAGTCGACCAAACATACCCTCATGGCAGCAAGAGTTTTGATTTTTCTATTCCAAACAGGAGTGGCAGAGCTTGGGGACATCTTTTCAATAGATGAATCCATGATTACCTCCCCTAATGGAGTGGGATGATTGCTTTGGATATGTACTACCAGAGATTTTTTCCAGTCTCCTCCATGGTAGAGGAACCCAGGTCAGCTTTGACGGAAAAGGGGGAGCCTTTCCTGTGGATGGAGAAGTGTCAGTAGAGCATTCATGAGTTGAGAGAGAGAATGAAATGTAGAACTATGCAACCCATGTCCTGGAGTTAGAAGCAGTGGTATTTGCACTAAAGATGTGGTGGTACTAGTTGATGGGCGAACATTTTACAATCCAACCTGATCACAAATGTCTCAGGTATATCTTCTCTTATAAGGACGTCAATCTGAGGCAATAGAGGGGGATAGCGTTCTTCTAGTACTATGACTTTTAGATAGCCTATACTCTTGGGAAGGGAAAAATGGTTGTAGATGCACTCAGTAGGAGGTCTGGTCTGTAATTGCTGAGTGCGGTGACAGAGTAGCTAGCTGCATTTCATATATCCTTCATGGATAGAGATGGAGCAGTATACCTCTAGTTAATGATAGTCACACCCCCACACCATCAGTGATTTCGGGAGGCACAACTTGGGATACTGACTTTGAGGCTCGACGTCCTCAGATATCCATAGGACAAACAACTGATGGATTTTTTGAAGGTGGGGAGTACGTCATCTTCATCAAAGGACGTACTATGGTACCAGTGGTGCTATATGAGGAAGTGTTTAGGGAGGTCCATATGTACCCTCTAGCAGTACATCCAAGAGTGGTGATGATGTATCGGGACATCAACATCAGAACTGGTGGCGAAGGATGAAGAAAGTAGTGGTAGGGTTTGTATCATGATGTCTCACTTGTCAGCAAGTGAAGACTGTACGTAGCTGGTAGAAGTCATATACCGACTAGTGATGAAGAACATTGGAGTTCCAGGAGTGGGGGGAATGTTTTATTACGAGTATTAATTTGATGGGGACTATAGAGTTTTGGCCAAGGCATAAATTTATCACCGGGGTTTATAGGACCATTTATGATACATCGTAGGATTGGTGAGTTGGCATACTGCTTGGCACTACCACCATAGTTGGAGTGGGTGAACGACTTCTTCCACATATCCCAACTGAGGAGATACATGCATAACCCTTATCAAGTCATCCACCATGGCTAGCTAGACTTAGACAATTGGGAGATGTTTACAGAGGTTTTAGTAGAGATGGAGGATCAGAATGAGTGAGTCCTTATTGGGTGGTCGATACCTCTGGTGCACATTCACTGGTAGTACAGAAACCTCCAGGAGAGCACATGAGAGTAGGAGGCTCAAATTCAGGCTAAGTCCTCCCTATTTGTTTCCTTAGTCTATTTTGTGGATTTAGGGGACGTAAAGGCCTAATGTGGAATGAATTTAATGTATCGGAAATTCTGTATAATTTTTTTTAATTATATAGAATTTTTTAATGACTGTGAAATTTGACAGTGCACGATTTCGAGGCCCAGAGTTCCCAAAATGATCTGTTGAAGTTTTTTGAAGCATTAATTAGGGCACGTAACCATTTTTACTGAAAAAGTAGAATAAATCTTAAATGATTACCTAGATTAAGAATACAAGAGCACTGTGGCGCTCAGGGTGGCCGGTTTACCCTAGGCACGACTTATTTTTAGTCGGAATGGGCCTCATGTGAGAAAACCTGAAAATGGAATAACCGTAAATAAAATAATTAAATAATGTTATTTTATTTTTTAAATGCTTATTACTCACAAATGGTAACTTAGATTAAAAATATGAGACAACTTCTGAACTTTTGAGTGTATGATTTATTTTGGAATATACTAACATTGGTCGGTGCAATCAATTAGTGAAATTAATTTTTTGGCCGTAAATTAAATAATTAGGTGGAAATTATTTTGTTGTAAAATTAATAACATTTAAACTGTAACTTTTATTGGAAATATGAGAGTACTGTTGGGTTTTTTGGGTCATGTTTCACATAGTAAGATCCTAACCTCAACTAGTGCAGGTCGAGGGTGACTGTTATTAATTTTCTAAACTTTTTTCTTGAACGTTCAATAAACGCGCGAGCGTCGTTTTATAACTTTTGAACCGGTGCTGAGAATTGAAATATTAGGGCACCGTTGAACTCATAGTGTCGCTATTCACTTAAAGAGACATTCACCTCGACCATGGTAGGTCGATGGTGGAATTTAGTTTTCAGACTTATCACGGGAGAAATAAAATAAACATGCTTTTATTTTATTTTTCATTTGAAACATACCAATTTAATTCGTGATGGAGCGTACCACCCAAACACCACATTTAATGTCGGGAAACCCTTGGAATCCTCCAAACATAATGTTCCAAATTATGTTAATTAATGTTCCAACTTTAATTAAATTAATTCTTAACTTTATTAAATTTGCTCCTCTCCTTGCAGGAAGATTGTAAAAATTGTTGGAAAATAGAAGGGTTTTGGGAGAGCATGGGTGGAGAACACTTGAAGGAAGAACGTCCTCCAACGAAAAATGAGGATGAAACTTGACCCCACATCGAAAGAGTCTTTCAGGAGCAATGAACCATGATGTCACCTTCGACATCATCCACCTCATGACACCTCCAACGGATGATTGAGGTAAGGGATTAATTTCAAGTATGATTTAATTCTATTTGTTGATTCTTCATATTCTAGTTTCACAATGACGATGGTGTAACAAAAATGTCCATCATTCCGCACATATACATTGACCCAATTTTCATTCGTTCTTCATATATTCTTCGTATGATCTTCGATGACAAACAATTAAGAATGCTAAAAACATAATGTTTCATTGAGCGTGACATATGGATGCAGAGCCCCCGACCCGAGGATCGTGAATATGTGGTCCTCATATTTTTCAGGCTTAGAACGATGTTTCAGTGACTTGCGGAAGAGGAGGGTGGCCAGTAACCGAACGACCGCGGTTCGAGTAGGCGGCGGTGGAGGTAGGGTAGCACGCATTTGTGCCGCCAGTTAAGCAGGAGGCCACTACTCGTCAGCCGCGTCAGAGCAGCGTGGTGGCCAAAACACCGATCGGTCATGTGGAGAAGTGGTGACACATGTTCGTGCCCCCAAAATAGGAGGCCACAAACTCTTGGCCACAGAGGAGGATGGATGGCGGCCGACACTCAGTGGGCAGCACTGGAGCCGCAGCGTGCGACCGCGATTTTGGGAGGAGGACCGGCTAGAGCACCGGACGGCCATAGAAGATCTGTGGGACCCACTCGGGTCCTACTAGTGACATAAAATCATCTAAAGGCACGACACTTTTCTATTCCGAATGGAAGGTGGGTCACTCCCCCTTTGGTGCCAGCTCAGGCAGACCGTGATGCCCCACGGACCACGCCAACTGGCCACTCCCAGTGGGCGGCGCCACCAGGCCATGCCACCAGGCCATGCTCTGTGGGCTGGGCCAGGCATCCCCCTTCGTAGGTCGGGCCAGACGACGACCTAGGGGGCCGATCCTGCCTTGGTTGGGACGGTCCGGGTCGGTCTGACCGGGTTGGACCAGACATGGGCCCATTCAGACCTAGTTTCACCTTTTTTGCCATGACATGACATTAGAGCATCTGTTTGACAAACCATATATGGTACCAGAATCCATGCTTTGAGATAGTCCTTTTTTATACTTCAATTGAGTTTTGGATAAAGTTTGAGTACGACCAGGTTGGATCAAACCCAAAATCCAACCGGGCCCACAGAGTGAAACACTAACAACTTGTAGACCGAGCGTCTGATTGATGCACCACACATAGGCGGTCTCTACTATTGTGTCTGTTGATGATGTTTAATGGAATAACATATGATACATATTTAGAGACGAAACTTTAGAGACTAATGAGATATGTAAAATACATGCAGTGGTGGACGTACTACTAGATGGAGAATGGTCACACAACTCATCAATTGAATCACTCAAACCTTATCTCATCAGTGACCCTCCCACTATCCATATATTACGTACAACTAGGGAGACGATCCCATGTATAATCCCTACTGGCATAGAAATTTCCCATGACTTCCGATGGTCTAGCCTATATTCCGCAGGAAATAACTAAAGGATTTCTGTTCCAATAAAATTTATGTAAGTCTGACATCAAAATCAAATCCTTTACACCACACACATTTCCCTTAAAAATATCCCAATCCCATAAGCACAACATGAATCACGTCATAAAAAAACATCATAGGGATACACATAAACATCATTAATAGACACAATGGGGTCCAAAATACCAAAACCAAGACAATATATATATATATATAGAATTAATAATAATATGGAAATAATTGTATACCCCTTCTTGTGGTTGTACTGAGGTCCAACGGTGGCAGAGTCGGGGTATGCGGCAGCGACGACAATAGCAGAGACCGCTGATGGGTTCACAGCCAGGGTGGGGTTCACAATGGAGGTGGGGTTTGTGTTGAAGGTTGTTTCATGGCAAGGAGGTTTCACATTAGTGGAGGTTTCATGGAAGAGGAGGGATTTGTGGTAAACTATGGGACTCAACATGCAGTGAACCTGGGTTCGCAAATGCAGAAGAGGGATTCATGGCGGCGGAAGAGCCGTCAAAGGTTGAGGAGGGGTCGACAGTGAATGATGTGAGGTCAAGGCAGAGGAGGGGTCAGTGGGGGCAAAGGACGAGTTCTATAAGTGCTTGAGGTGTGCGATAGAAGAAGACAACTGTTAAGGTTAATGTTTAAATTTGTGGAAAACATTTATCTTCAATAGTTAAAAAGCACAAATAAAGGTATGTTTTATCAGCACTAAAATAGAAAGCACTGATAAAAGGAGTCCTTACCAGCACCATAATTTTAGCACTGATAACGGAAACTTTTATCAATTCTTTTTTAGTGCTGATAAAGGCATATCTTTATGAGCGCTAAAACTGTGCCAATAATGATATAATGTTAAAAATTTATTTATTTTATTATATATATTTATTTATAAAATTATAATATTATAACACATATATTTATTATATTTATAATTTTATTAATATATATAAATAATATATTTATTATAATTTAATAATTATTAAAATTTATATGTATTTATTTATATTTATAATTATATATATTTTATTTATTTATCAATATTTGTATACGTTAATAAATATATTTGATTAATTATATATGACATTATATATGAATACAATTTTATTTATAAATTTATAATTATTTAAATAAAAAAAATTTATTTATAAATAGAAGTATAAACAAAAATATATTTATTTTCAATTAAAAATTATAACAAGTATATATTTATTTTTGTTATAAATAAATAAATATATATATATATATATATATATATATGTATATATATATATATATATATTTAAATAATTATAAAACTAAGAAATATATATTTATAATTTTACAAATATATAAAAATAATATATATAATAATTTATAAATTTTTAAATATATTTATATTCATTTAGAATTATAATTATAAATATTTGTATTTATTTAAAATAATATTATATAAAAATATGTAATTAAAATATTTATTATAATTTTATAATTATATAAATACATCTTTATTTATTTAGAATTATAATTATAAATTTTTATTTATTTATATATATTTTCAAATATTTAAAAATTTAATTATTTAATTCTATATAATTATAAATCTATAAGTATAATAAATATAGTTATTATAATATTATAATTATGTACATATATATATATATATTTACTTATAATTATAATTATAAATAAATATTTTTATAAATATTTTTATATAATTATTATAGTTATAATTATTATAATTTTATAATTATTTAATAGTATATATATATAATAATTAAAAAAATATATTAAATGTGTATTTCTAAATAATTAAATGTTTTAATTATAAATATAAAAAATATATTTAATTTAATTTTATAAGGATTTTTTAGAACATAATAGCTTCATGGGTATAACCTGAATGAATCATATACCTACTAATATATAGATAATAAAAATAAAGTCATCATATATGGACAATATTAACAATAAGAAGGGTGCATTGTATAAATGTGCATTAATGATGAATACATAATATATATGCATGTCAATTATACCCACAAAACAATATATTTTTTGACCAAATTCACTAGAAACATATATTTTTTTATAATAATGCATAATTAAAAATATATATTTAAAAAGTATTTATATCTAATTATAAACTTAATATATATAATAAATATAATAAATATAATAAATATAATAAATATAATAAATATAATAAATATAATAAATATAATAAATTTTTTAAATCTACTAAATATATTTATTGTTTCATGAAATTTATTATAATCTTATAATTGTTCAAATATATTTTTATTTAATTTTAATATTGGAAATAATTCATTAAAAACATTATATATATATATTTGAGTAATTAAACAAATATATTAATTAAAAAATGTGTTTTTTATTTAACACATACAAATAACCATTACATTGGAATATAAATATAATATGTTTCTATAAATTAATAACATTTTTTATTAATAACATTTATTAGTGCTAATAATTATGCTGATAATGGCCCCCCTTTTATGACCACTTTCTATTTAGAGATAATAAAAGTAAGTGTATCCCTTGCTTGGATATGTGATAGAGTAAATATAAAAAGTTTTTTTCACCGACAATGTTTCTAAACACATGACACACAAAAATTTTACACCCCTTATAAAATAAACTCCCCATTTCCGTCATTATGGTGGTCTCAAATTTCTCAGAACACACACAGTTTGAGAGATATTGATTATTTATTATTTTAAAAAAATATTAATATTTAATTAAATAAAAATGGGTCTTATAACCAGTGATGTTGCAAAACATGTGATATGAATAACACTTATACCCCTTCTAGGGTAAACCCACCTCTGTTTCAGACATAATAGTTGTCTCATATTTCTCATATGATATACGATTTGGGAGATTTTAAATTATTTTCAAAAATAATACAATAAAAATTATTAAAGAATTTAATTTCATGAGAGAGGCATCCAAATACCTAAAAATTAAAAGTTTAATATACTTCCTAGGGTAAACACCATATCCTTAACCTATCGATGGTTTCAAATGATTTATACGATGCATCATTTTCCTGTTATTCAATTATTATTAATAAATCATCTGTACATAATATAATATATTTAATATTTTTATTCAGTCTTTTTTGAGGATTTTTGGGCCTCACAATTTCACACGAACACAATTTCTGACTCTGAAAACATTCCCTTGAATATTTCCAATTGTCAACTAGGATTTTACGCTTCTCTAAATCATTTGACCCATTTTAAGTTATTTTCCCTGATTCATTATTTTTTTCCTCATAAGGCATTTATAATTTATCAAAAGTGGAATTTTATTATCATTTTAAAAATAAAGATATTAAAATTATCCCCCCTCCATTGTCTTCTTGTACTTGAGAAACATCTCTATTGGTCTTTCTCAAATAACTAAGACTACTAAGCTCGAAAGATAGACTCACGTTTCCACATCTGTTCTGGGATCAGTCCATACTACCACATTAACATTATAGTAGAATTATTTTACATTAGTGATTTTTGTCACTCTGATATGTAACATGCACATGGCACTCATCATAAGATCCAACAGGTTCCAACCCAAAATCATTGTAATCTGTAATATGCAGAGGATAAGGCATGTGTCTCCAAAACTGAGAAACATGGAATAAATCATGCGTACCTCGATAAAGAGATGTGAGGTCCAGATGATATGCTACTACCCCTATCCACTGAGTGTGTCCCTCATCAGTCTCTCGCTACTATAAAGACATAGATTTTCAATGTAAATATTCATTAATTATGTGGAATTATTACAAGACTGGGAATATTGACGACACTTGATTTTGCGGCCCGGTGTGCCTGGAATGAATTTCTATACTTTTTTTCTGGTACTTTCAATAAACACATGAGAATCATTTTCTATCTTTTGAACTATTTCTAGGATTAAAAATCCAAGGGAACCATTGAATCCACAGCACCAGGATTCACTTAAGAGAGGATTTACTTTGACCGTAGTAGGTCCAGAGAAGAAGTATTTTTGTGACTTTTAAATGAAGTGAAATAAAATAATCTCATTATTATATTTATTTTCCACCAATGTACAAGTGGAGTGTGGGACCTGTGGTGAGTCAAGCCAATTAATGGATTTCCTTTCAAAATCCTAAGCAATGACATCCTCGGGGGATTAGTAAGCTACCTAATTTATGAGCCCCATTAACTCCTCACATCAATAATTACTCTTCCCATCTCCTATAAATATAGAGATTGTGGGAGGGGTATAAGAAATTCTTCTCCAAGAAACAATGTTCTATTGGAGTGCCATAACAAAATCCCTTATTGGATGGAGTGGACCCCAGTAGGCGGTGATGTATGACACCGAATCCCCAAACCGGAGATTTATGATTTGAGCGGCGGTGAGGAAAACTTATTGCGGGGATGGTGAACCAGAAGACTCCCTCAACCACGAGTCATCTCCAAAGTTTCAAGGTCAGAGATTATCTATTTTTTCATTTTGGATTCCCTATTCCCTGTTCCTGAAATTATTTAAAGAACACGGGTCAACCAACTAACGGGTTGACCCGTGATTCATTAGCCTTTGTGGGAGGATTGTTGCAGGGAATACTTGTGGGGTTTATCATTTTGTTACATTAAATTTATTATTCAACCCCTTAATATCATTCATAATACGAGCTAATGTGGAGGAAGCGATCCTAACAAACCTGGCCTGAACCCTCCACTATCTTTCTATCGTTGCACAACCTTGGAATTTAGTGAGATTGTCGACGCACCCTGCAGGATGAAGGTCATGGCTCATCATCCGCGGTGAATGGAGGACGCGGCTGACACGATGGCATGCCCCAGGAATGGAGGCATTGTGACCACCGCACCACCGGTGAATGGAAGACACGGCCGAAGCCACATTAGAGGTTGAACCCCCCTTCTGTGGGATCTATGGCGACTGAGAGACACCCAAGCAGCACCACCACCTTTCCAACTGATTGAATTTCAGGCCTGTCTAGAATCCATGAGACCGAGGTGGTTATGTCCGTCATGTTGGATTAAATCGGGCCGACTCCCTCATGCTGGGCCACCGCCCTCGATGCAGGCCACCGCCTTCAGAGCTGGGTTGCAGCCCTCATGTCGGGCCGCCGCCCTCGAGCCGGGCTATCCCCCTCGGACTAGGCTCCCGACCCTGCAAGCCACTGCCCCCAGTCCGGGCCACCGCCCTAGCAGGGCGCTGCCCTCATATCAGGATGCAACCCTCAGATCGGGCCACAACCCCCGTATTGGGCCCCCTCCCAAGCTGGTCGCTACCCCATGCTGACCAAGAACCCCTTTCTGGGCCACCCTATTCAGGATGGTCTGCCCGTACGGGTCACCCCTCTTGCGGCCAAACCAAACATCGGCCTGGCCCAGACTGGGTCAGGCCAAGTGGGTCCAACCGGGTCAGACCAGACCCGGGCCCAACCAGGCCCAAAAACACTCAAAGGACCTTAATGTGAGAACCAAACGCCCGTTTGATGATCTGTCTACGACATTGGGACCCTTGGAGTGAGAAACTCATTTTTCCTTACTCCATAAAAGTTTCAAGGAATCATGGAGTACGGTCGGGTTGGGTGACACCTTAATCCAACAAGGCACTTGGAACTCAAATGCCCATAATGCACAGATCATGAATCTGAATGACGGGTTGTCTATTGCATTGGAACCCTTATGACATGGTGGATCATTAGGTTACATCTTTTCGAGACTTTGTGTTGGTTGAGAAATGACTATTGGCTTGTGGAGTTTTTCTCCCAAGCGCACTTCGTACAGAACCCTGCGACTGGATGAGACATGATGACTGCTAACTTTTCGACTCAAAGTTACTCAATAGTTGCGGTACGTGTTGGTGATGAGTACCATAGAATACCATGATGGGGGTGGGTAGTTCTGTGTGACCAGGTGGGCCATGGTGTGGAGCGACTATGGTACCCGCTGGGGAGGAGTACCTTAGTAGTCCACAATGGGGATGGGAGGTTATGTGTGACCTGGTAGACCCATAGTATGTGATAGAGAGGTGTACCATAGTAGTTCAATGTTCTTGGGAAGCATCTCTGAGTGACCAGAATGCCCATTGTACATGATTGAGGAGGTTTTCACCAGCATCTGAGGCGTTTGACGTTGTGACTTGGGATGTTACATGTTACTATAGCAAAAATAAATCCTGGTGTTAGGTGTCTTTACCCTATGCTTGTGATTGAGGTTATGTAATGTGGTACTTTACATATGTGGTAATCTACTTTCATGGTGTTACCCTATGATTTTTCTTCGGTGAAGTCTAGGAGACCTTCTGGTTATTGGTGTCCCAACTGAGTATCATTATACTCACCACTACATGGTCGTTTCCCCACACCCTGTTGTGTCTTGTGCAGATGACATACAACATTGATTGAGGCTAAGGGATCCAGGACTAGATGGTGCTCAGAGGTGGAACATTTAGTGTGACATGACATAGAGGAGGCGAGCGGATGTGGAGTGTAGTGGAGATAATATATACCTAACCTTCTAGTAGGAACATCGGAGGAAATCCAAGTAACTATTTTCATTTTTCATTCAGTTTTAATATAATTTCAGTCATACTTGTACTTTTATAGTTGGTCTTATTTTGTGACCCCTTTTACTTCTAGCACTCTTTACTAAATCAGTTTAATTCATAGTTTCATCATGTTGTGTTCTTAAACCATTTGTTTTTATAGGTTTAAAGACAATCCCTTCTCATTTTTGGGAACATTCCTTTTTGTGCTCATTTTCATCCCCTGGCAAATGGATGGATGACCTAGGGTAGTCACAGAATGGGCCCCGGGGGATGGGTCGTGACAATGTGGTATTAGAGGAGTTCGGTTCTACCGAAGAAATAACGCTCTAATCCTTTCTATGTGGAAATAGTGTTATGTGTTTTGAGTGTGGTTTTAGTTTCAAAGAATCTAGTGTTGGTGCAGCAACAGATGTTTCCATACACCTAGACCCTTAATTCTGATTTCCAACTCAGTGCATGAAAACACTGATTGTGTGTGTTTGGAAAACTATTTCTTGCGTTTTCCAGAGTCAGCTCACAAGGCATAACTTTTTACCTTGGAACACCTATTTCTTTTCGGTTTTCCTCCATGAAGACAACCACCAAGGATTCCCAAGAGGGTACGCGATGACATCCCACCAACAAATGAGGCCTCAGATCAGGGACCACCATCACACCACATTAGCACCTTCAGGTGGTGTACCAGCCACACCACTTCCTGTTGAGAATCCGTTGCCACAAGCCCCACCAGAAGAAGATTCATGCCGAATGATCACATTGAATGAGTTCCAATGATAGTGGCCTTTGAGTTACTAAGGTGAGATGGACCTGCAAGCAGCTGAGGACTCGATGGAGGTTTTGGCAAGAGTTTTTCGCTTAGTTGGGACATCAGCTAATTTTATGGTGATCCTGACAGCCAACCTTTTTTAGAAATCATTACGGAAATGGAAAATCCTGATGCTCTAGATACACGATGATGTGACCCTCATCTAGGTGGACATAGATTTCCTTTTCAAAGTAGAGTTCACTTCAGCGAACTTATGCTATGTGTGTATACAAGAGCTGCAGCAGTTACAATAGGGTAGCATGACAGTGGCCAAGTACTCAGCGTGGTTCGCTGATCTCTCCCACTACTCCACCGACATGGTACGAGACCCTTTTTAGGGCCCGAACCTTTGAGCGGGGTCTCTGGAGGGAGATCAGAGCATCTATGGTATCACTCACCATTCTGACATAGGCTGTGGTGCTTGAGTGAGTAATTTTTGTGGAGAGCTTCCTAGTTGAGTAAGTAATGACAGTGAGAGCTACCACCAAACGACAGGTAGCTGAGTCATCTGCCAGAGGTTGTAGGTAGATGAAACAAAGGTACAAGAAGACTAGAGCTTCTGGTGGATGACCACAGGATATAGGTTCAGAGTTGCGAGGCTCACAAGGAAGTGGGAGACAAGTGAGGGGCACACAGTGTTACATGTGCGGATGGCATGGTCATATGTATCCCAACTGCCCGACCCACTGTACTGATGAATAACAGACGGTCGAGGGACCACAAAGTATGAGGAAAAGGTTTGAGCGAGGAGGTCCACAGGGTGGTAGATGTGGTAGAAGAGCTGGTCGTGTAGCAGGCAGTGGGCAGCATTTTGAGAATCTATCGCCACCACCGCCAGGTGGTACTCCCCGACCGTAGGGAGAAGGTGGACATGGATGAGCTCAACAACATGCAGTAGAGGCATATAACCATGGTTCTCTATATATTATTAGAGGTATGATTTATTTATACTCTACCTTAGCCATAGTACTTATCGACACTAGTGCCAGTCACTCTTTCATTGCCACAACCCTTGTTCGGAGATCACAGTTTTCTGTAGATAATTTGGGTCGATCCTTATGTCTAGAGACTCTTATAGGAGAAAATTCGATGATTACTCCCTGGTTCCATCAATGTGAGCTTTCTCTAGGAGTTGATAGCTTTCTATGGGAAATCATAGTAGCAATGTCGAGGCCTTACGATTTCTTCTTGTTTATGGATTGGTTATCCGTAGTCCAAGATCATATTGACTATATTAGGTGAAAATCTTGTTGTGTCTGCATAGACGAGACTAGGTTTTCCTTCATTGGAAAGAAGGGAACCTTTTTAGCATAGGATGGACTTACATTGAAAAGGGTGCAGCTGATTACTCGTCAGTTGGCAAGCCTTACCCTCAGAGCAGTTGATGTTGAGAGTCAGAGCTATCCTATAGTGCTAGACCAGTATGCCAATGTCTTTCCTGATGTTGTTCCAGGACTACCTCCATGTAGATAAGTAGAGTTTTAAATTCACATGTACCCCGAGATGACAACGGTATCTACACCAGCATATCAAATGGATCCCACAGAGCTTCATGAGTTATGTTTACAGTTGGAGGACTTTTGGGGAATGGGATTCAATAGACCCAGTGTTTCTCCATGGACAACCCCATTGTTGTTCGCCAAGAAGGCAGATGGGAGTTTGAGACTCTGTGTGGACTATCGACACCTGAACCAGGTGATTGTTAAGAACATGTATCCACTCTCGAGAATTGATGATCTTTTTGATCAAATGAAGGGAGATCACTGGTTTTCGAAGATAGACCTCTGATCAGGCTATCATCTGCTCATGATATGAGATGAGGATGTGCATAAGATGACATTTAGATGTCGGTATAGCCATTATGAGTTATTGGTTATGCCTTTCGGTGTGAGCAACACCCCAGCAGTGTTCATGGGACTCATAAACATGATCTTTCAGCCATACCTCGATCTCTTTGTGGTGGTGTTCATTGATGACATCTTGACATACATGGTGTTGGAGGAGGAGAATTTCTATCATCAACAGATAGTTTTAAATACATTCTGAGAGACACAGCTTCATTGTAAACTCTCGAAGTTCCCATTCTGGATATGAGTGGTCCACTTTCTAGGACACTTTATCTCAGAGGATGGAGTGATAGTGGATTCAGAGAAGATAGTGGTTGTGATATCTTGGGAGGCACATAGGAGCGTGATGGAGGTGCGGAGTTTTTTTGGGGTTGGATGGATACTATCAGAGATTCATTCCTGACTTTTATAGAGTTTAAACACCCTTGTCAGCTTTGAAAAACTAGAAACCCTTCTTATGGTGGTAGAGATGTCAATAGAGTTTGCAGGAGCTGAGGCAAAGACTAACGAGTGCCCTCATCTTGAGACTTCCTGAAGTGGGAATTTAGTATGTAGTTTAATGCGATGTGTGAGAGACCAGCCATTTATGTGTCCTGATGCAAGATTGGGTAGTGATCATTTATGGTTCACGGCACCTAAGGAAACATGAGAAGAACTATTCTACCTGTGACCTAGAGTTAGTAGTAGGGGTCTTTTCCTTGAAGATGTGGCAATATTACATGATGTGCAAATGTTTTACAGTCTAATCTAATCACAAGAGTCTCAGGAATATCTAATCTCAGAAGGACCTGAACCTGAGACAATGACAATGGCTAGAGTTCTTCTAGGACAATGACTATGAGATTGTCTATACTCTTGGGAAAGGGAATGTGGTAGCGGATTCACTCAGCAGGAGGTCTAGTCAGTAGTTTCTGAGTGGAGAGACAAAGTAGCTAGCCACGTTACAGATATCCTTTGTGGATAGAGATGAATCAACATACCTCAAGTAAATTACAGTCACACCCCCACTCCATTAGTGAGTCAGGGAGGTGCAACTTGGGGACACTGACTGCCAGGATCGACGTGCTCAGATATACTCAAGGTAGGCATCTGATGGACTTTTTGAAGGTAGGGAGCATGTCATTCTCTTCAAACAATGTACCATGGCACCCATGGCGCTATGGGAGGAGGTGTTGAGGGAGTTCTATATGTCCCCTCTGGCAGTACATCCTAGTGTGGAGAAGTTGTATTTGGACCTTCAACGTCAACACTGGTGGCCATCGATGAAGAAGGTTGTGATAGAGTTTGTTTCAAAATTCCTCACTTGTCAGTAAGTGAAGGTCGTGCATGAGGTTCCAGATGGAATAGCTCATCCACTAGAGGGTCCAGAGTGGAAGTGGGATGAGACCTCCCTAGACTTTGGGATAGGGATTCCACGTACATCTATGGGGACATGATTCTATATGGGTGATCGTTGACCAACTCTCCAGGTCGGCCCACTTCTGACCTATCCGAGAGAAGGGATCAGTAGAGGGCATGGGATTCCTCTACGTATAGGAAATCATGCGATATCATGGGGTTCAATGATTATCAACTCTGACCGTGAAATGATTTTTACATCCCAGTTATAGAAGGGATTGCATGAGGTGTTCGAGACTCATCTACCTTTAAGAACAACCTTTCTATCTCAGACGAATGGTCAGATGGAGTAGTCCATTTTGACGCTTGAGGATAAGCTTCATGCATGCATCATAGATTTTGGACATAGTTGGGAGGATAACATGCCCTTGTTGGAGTTTGAATACAAAAATAGTTATCACTCCACCATTGGTATGGAACCATTCAATTCCCTATACGACCAACCCTACCGATCACCTCTATGTTGGAATAAACCAGGGGAGTCAGCACTTATGGGTCTAGAGTTGGTACGGGCTACCACTGAGAAGGTGCAGATCATCACAGAGTGGTTGAAGACTACTTTGAGAAGAGATAAGACATATGTGGATAGAGGATGGAGACTTTTTGAGTTCTAGGAGGGGGAACACGTTTTCTTGCGAGTCTCTCCTCAATAGGTACTACCGATATTTGGCCTCGGTTAAATGTTATCACCGAGGTTTATCAGGACATTTCTAATACTAAATAGGAGAGGAGAGGTGTCATATATCTTGTAACTTACACTATAGTTAGATAATGTGCATGATGTCCTCCATGTATACCCGCTGAGGAGATATGTGGATGACCCATCTCACGTCATTGACCGTGGAAAGATGGACATAGATGATGGGGCGATGTTTATTGAGGTTCCAATAGAGATTGACGATCAATGAGAGCAAGTACTTTGTGGGGGGTTGATACCTCTGTTGCATGTTCGCTGGCAGCATGGGAACCTTCAAAAGAGAACATGGGAGCGGGAGACTCATATTTATGCTCATAACCCTCATTGGTTTATTTAGTCTATGTTGTGGATTTCAGGGATGAAAACATCTAAGTTGGGGAGAATATAATGACCCAGAATTTCCATGTAATGTTTTTAATTATATAGTATTATTAAGAGTTAGCAAAAATTGATGGCACATGATTCTGTGGCCTTGTGTGTCTGGAATAAATTTTTGAACTTTTTTTATGTATGTTCAGTAGACACATATACAGTGTTTTCTAGATTTTGAACCGTTTCATGGATTAAAAATTCAAGGGCACTGTTAAATATGAAACACTGAGTTCACTTAATGGATTCATTACATTGATCACAGTAGGTCCATAGAAGAAGTTGTTTTTTGTGACTTTTAAAAGAAATGAAATGAAATAATTTAATTATTTTATTTATTTTACACCAATGGACAAGTGGTGTGTGAGACAAACACTGATCCAATCCAATGAATGGATTGACATTCCATGACCTAAGTAATGATGTCATTGGGGGATTATGAACCTTTTTAATTTAATATCCCCATTAACTCCATGTGTCGTTACATACACTCCCCCTCTCCTATAAATATAGAGATTGGTGTAGGGGTATTAGACAAGATTCACCAAGAAACAAATTCAGTTGGTGTCCCATTACGCCAAGACCTTTGAGGATGATGTCAACCCTAGCAGCAGGTGACATGCGACACCGAAACCCCAAACTAGAGTTTGATGAATCGAGTATTGGCGAGGACAGCTCGTTGTGGGGATGACGAACAATTAGACTCCCTCAATTGCGAGCTCTCTCCAACGTTTCATGTTAGGGGGTATTTCATTTGTTCGTTTTTGATTCCCTCTTCCTTATTCATGAAATTATATGAAGAACACAGTTCATCCAACTACCGGGTTGACCCACGATACATTCATCTTTGCATGAGGATTGTAGCGGGGAATCCTTGTAGGGTTTATATTGTTGTTAATTCAATTGATTATTCAAACCCTTAATATCATTCATAATATGAGCTAATGCAGAGGGCACAGACCTAATGAACCAGACCCAAACCCTCCACTGTCTTTCTATACTTGTGCCACCTAGGAAGGAAACAAGTGCGTCGACACACACCACAAGAGGATGGCCGGTATCTTCAACCATGACGAAAAGAGGAGGCGGTTGGCATGATAGCTAGATGCGGGAAGGGAGGAGGTGTGACCACCTTGATACCAATGAATTGAAGCTGTGAATGAATTTGCGGTAGAGGCTGAATCCACCTCCAGCCTGTTCCGTGGTGACCGAGTGGTGCCCACGTGGTTCCACCGCCTCACCAACAGAACGACCTTCCGGACAGTAGGAAATACAAGAGGATGGGGGCAGTTACAACCCCCACATCAGACCGAACCGGGCCACCACCCTCTTGCTGGACCACCGCCCTCGGAGCCGGCCACCACCCTGAGAGCAGGCCACCGCCCTCGGAGCAGGTCGCTACCCTCAGAGTAGGGCCTCCACCCTCACGTCGGGATACCACCCTCAAACCAAGCCTCTTCACTTGGACCGGGCTTCCACCCCAACGAGGCGCCACACCTAGATCGGGTCGCCACCCTCAGACCGGGCCGCTGCCATAGCAGGCTGCACCCCCCCCCCCCCAGACCGGGCCACTGCCCTAGCTAGTCGCTGCCCCATGCTAGTCAGACCACCCCATTGAGGGACAACCTATTCGGATCGGGCTTCCCTTGTGGGCCGACCATATTTTGGTCCAGATCAGACATCAGCCCATCCCATAACAGGTCAAACGTGACACATGCCCCACCAGCCCAAGAAACACTCAAAGGGCCTTAACTTGAGAATCAGATGCCCTTCTGACAACCCGTCTACAGCGTTGGGACCCTTCGAGTGAGACAATTATTTTTCCTTACTTCAATAGAGTTTTGGAGAAACTTGGAGTAGGTCTGGGTTGGATCACACACAAATCCAACATGGACCTCAGAATTGAAATGTCAATAATGCACAGACCTGTCGTTCGACGGACGTGCCGTCTATTGCGTTTGAACCCTTATGACTTGGCAGATCATCGAGTAACATCTTTTTGAGACTTCATGCTAGTTGGAATATTAATGATGTCTGGGGTAGTTGTTTTCCCAAGCACACTATGTATGAAAACCTACGACTATGTGAGACCTGACGACTGCTGACTTTTCGACTTGGAGAGACTCGACGGCCATGGTATGCGGTGGGGTTAAGTTCCTTCACAAACCACGATCGTGGTGGGTGGTTCTGTGTATCCTGACATGCCACGGTTGAAAGAGACCATTGTACGCAATGGGGAGGAGTACCTTTGCAAACCATGATGGGGTGGGTTGTTTTGTGTGACCCAGTAGACCCACAATACATGATGGGGAGGTGTACCTTAGTAGTTCAAGGTTAGTGGTAAGTGGACTGGAGGGATTGACAGGCCCAATATACTCGATAGAGGAGGAGTTCTCCATTAGCCAAGGCGTTCACCTGGGTGAATGAGGATGTTACTTGTTACAACCCCTAGAATAAATCCTGGTGTGAGCTGTCTTTACCTTGTTCTTGTGTCTTATGCTATGTTATGGGGTACTTTACCTGTGTGGTAATCCTCCTTCATGGTTTTACCTTGTGATTTTTATTTGTGGAACTCTAGGATACCATTAGGGTCTCGGGGTCCCTACTGAGTATCATTATACTCACCTCAGCATGGGATTCTCCCACACATTTTTGTATTGTGAAAATGATGTACAATATTTATCAAGGCAAAGGGATCTAGGACTAGATGGTGCTCGGAGGTGGAAAATTCGGCATGACGTGACGCAGAGAAGATGAGATGACGTGGAGTGCAGTGGAGGTGATATGTACCTACCCTACAGGTAGGAACCTCAGAGGACAACCCAATAACTATTTTCATTTTTCTTTCTATTATACAGTACATTTAGTCATACTTGTACTATTATAGTTGGTCTTGTATTCCACCTCCGTTTTCTTTCAACAGTATATGAAATAGCAGTTTACTTCAAAGTTGCATGTTGTTGTGTTCTCAAACCTTGTTTTTTACAGGTTTAAAAGAAAAGGTTTCCTGTTTTAGGGATTATGCCTTTCGGTGCAAGTTGACACCCCCAAGAATATGGAAGGAGGGCCTGGGGTAGTCACGACATGGGCTCTAGGGGACGGGTTGTGACAACTATAATTAGAATAGACTCTTTCACTCTCATACACCAGGGATTGCTATCATCATTCAATGATTTATTAGTGAAAGGTATGTTACGGAAAAATAACACTTTTGGTCAGGGAATTTCAGTCATAGCTCACCGATATAAGAAAAACCATAGTATTAAAATATGTTAGAAGATCAAACAAGTGTTCTAGTTCATACTTAATATGGTAAAAGTACCTTATCACCATCTGTTCATGATAAATCCATTGCATAGGCATGGCCTCCCACTACCCCATGATCATATTAGGACCTTCCTGAGTCATCTTCATTAAGAGATTATATATACACTACTAGGATTCTCCACTGCTCACCTATCATAACCTCATAGCACTCCTCTAGAAAATTTGAGAAAAAACATCAAAGATGTTCATCCCTAACACACTGGTGACATTCCACTGTTTTCGTCCTGAATTTTTTGTTATAATTCCTTTATTTCCCACAATTGTAGCACCTTCATGAAAAAGTTCTGTTTTTACCTGACTTTTCATATCTATTCTACTCATAGTTTTCCTTTCTCTTCCTTCCATTTGAAGGGACTCATATAGTTTAAAGGTAAAACTCAGTCACTATCCAACCATGAGTAAGATGTATGTCTATTGTATTATCCTTTTCTAGCCCCTTCTCAAAGGCTAGGGACTTGTGAAGCACCTGATAATATTTTATAAGTTCAAATCCCCCAACCATATATGTGAGCTCTGGTTATAAACCAATCTCAAACTTCTTATATTTATGTTCCTCATTCCCATATACCAATGGAGATAATTTAATCTACTCCAAAAAACAAGAAGAGTAAGAATAGAAAGTAATATATCATTTCCAAAATCCATGAGATACTAGGAATGGTCTAACATCATCTTGCCATGAAAGTATTTTTTCAGGGAAAACTCTTTAAAGATCAACCTTTTATGTCATTCTTATCTCCCAGCATGATTCATGGAAGTTGAAAATATCCTATTAGGTCCTTAGAATATAATTTTTTCCAAAATCACTTTCCATTCCTCAGGGGTCTGGACGAGACTGAAAATGGATTCGATATACTCTAGCCAATCCTCTACATTATTTGGTTCACAAATACTGTAGAATGTTGAAGTTCTCTCAAACTATAAATCCCTGGCATGGTCTATCATAGTCCAATAAATAGATCCACCCTGAATAGGTACCAAACAAAAAAGTTATGATTGTGCTGGTTTTGTGACCTAGATTACTTGAACCAATACAAGATCATGTGGGGGTAGATTCCCCATTACCACATGTGGTGGAAAGGGTGAATCTTGGGTTTCCATAGTTGGTGGTTCTATCAAACACATCTATGGAGGAATCTCCCTAATAAATGGGGAATTATGAATATAGAATGTCCTATAATTCTATGGGATCAAACAAGGTTTTCCTACGAGTCTACCCATAACATAAGGTATACCCCTCCTAGTACTAACCCATGTTACCTTCACTCTATTTTAGTCATAATAATCATATATATAATAACATAACAAATTGATATTTTCAACTAATTAATGTCAATAAGGATATGTCCAAAAACATGGAAACAAAAATATATCATATAGAGAAACTATCCTGAACAGATAATACAAATCAAGGAATTTAATTAATGAACTACTATGAAACACAACAGTAGGTATACATATGGAATGCGAACCTACATTCCTTGTAATTATGCATGAATATATGTGAAATATCATAAAAATTTATAAAATCATATGCATCAACCATGGTGAATCATTAGTAACAACAAAACATAAATTCCCTGATTTATGGAAACTTAGATGTCCACTATCCAGTACTAGCCGAACATTGTCAAAGATTTCATGACCGAGTCTAAATTTCCTATATTTTGTCTAACTTTTACCAACCAAACATAAGAGATGAATGAAGTTATAGGGTCCTGATTCTATGATACCATTTTTTATAATCTTGAATCGAACCATCGATTCAGAGTTGGAATGCTAGATGACCTCACATGCAATCCCAGTATGCAAGAGGTTCAAAACAGAAATGGGGGTCTCAGGTGAATCCTTGGTGAGACTATACCCGCTATATCTTCAAATATGATAAAAAATAATGAATAAACCAAATAATAAACAATCAGAATAAAAGTAGAAATAGAATAATGACATACATATAAGAGCCGCCAAAGTGGAAATTCTAACTATAGTATAATGTAATAGATAAATACATGATAAATGTAATTAAAATAACCATATATGGGGTTCTAAAAGTTTGTATCAGTCTTATCTAGCTCCATAATATACTACTCAACTGTCCACCAGAGGGACCTTTCCCTTCGCCGATATCAGGTCACGAAATCTACAAGCACATAGAAATGATAGAGTAGGGTATGAGGATATGACTCAGTCGGAAACCACAAATGTTTCATCACCATAATTGATATATATATATATAACATGGTATATCAGGAAATAAGTAAATTCTCAGTAATCATACATGTTATGAGTCATCATGCACTGACCAAGATGCCACGAACCCCAGTCCCACCTACATAAGCTTATTGCAGGTAATAATTTCAAGAAGGAACTTATCTCTATCAAGGTCACATATCACACTCCAACTTTCTAGTGGTTGTTACAGGAACACCACACATTCTTTCATGACTATCTTCATTTTGATTATACTTTTAATCACCCATGACCCTAGTCCATATGAATCCATGAACGATATATTTCAACCATCCATTATGCATTAACCTCTATAGGGTTATACACTCCCACAATTATGGTTTTTAAGAAAACATCAGGACATGTAACCAACCACTAGACCATTTAACTCCCACATTCAACGATCCACCTGTGTATCTTTGTATCAATTAGCAAGCCATTATGATTTTCCCTCTACAGGTGTAGTCACATATGCCTTTAAGGATGTTAGGAACACATCAGGCTGTGTTACCGGCCACTGAGCCACATAACTCCTAACCTCAAGGATCCTCCTGATCATCATATTACATTCAACACAATTCCAAATGATATTAAACACACAAACAATATGCATCATAGAAATGAATGATAATCCACATCAAGATCAATGTCAGGATAATCACACACAACAATTATGCCCATAGATACTCACACGCCCTTATACAATTCCTCACAAACATGGGATAATCCAACAAAAAAATAACATCATGATAACATCACACACACACACACAAACATATATCCAAAAAAACTAAAGGAACCTCCTATATCAAAATCCAAAAAAATCTCTTCACTGTTTTATTATTGTGAAACGTGATGTGTCAAAGTCAAAAGATTTCAGTGCATTGATTCTCTATATATGTAAACCGTCTTTAAAAAATTAACAATTTATTATTTAAAAAATAAATAAAATATCAAATGAGATGATACATTCTCTCTCCTAGATAATTTTCAATTTATCAATTAAAATATTACATGTGATAATTTGTTCTCTCTCATAGATAATTTTAAATCATCATTTAAAATATTACATGATATTATATTTTTTATCTTTCATGGATAATTTCAAAGTATCTATTAAAATATTACATGTGATAATATTTTATCTCCCTTGGATTATTTTCAAAATATTGATTAAAATATTACATGAAATAATATTTTATCTATATTGGGTAATTTTCATATAACAATTTTATCAATATAATAATTATCCTTTATCAATACACATAATTATCCTATGCTAATTCTAATAATATTTCCACGTTATAATTATCTTATAATTATAATTTAACAAAAATGAATAAAATTATATCGAATAATTTCATCAAATTGTTCTTTGATAAATCATTATAATTATATTTTGATAATTTTATTTCCCAAACATTTGATAAATTCATTAAAATTATCTTTTGATAATTTTATAAAAAGTTATCCTTTAATAATATCACACAATTATCTATTGATAATTTAATTAAATAATTATTCCTAAAAACATTATAGTAAACATATTTTGATAATCTCAAACACTTATACATGGTCATTATCTTTGATGGCTATTTAACTATATGCTAATAATTTTATGTAGTTCTCATATAATAATATCTTACTATTATTATTTATATTATTTTCATTTAATTTAGTGAAATTAACTAGTGATAATTTTCCAAATTACCTATATATAATTGGGGTTTATCATCTTATAATTCAGTTTTTTTATTTGTGATGAAATGAAAATGTATTAAAATTAAATAGAATAAAAATATTGAAAATACCTAGGAAGAAGAAACCATTACACACCATAGGGGAGAAAGAGACCACAAATGAATCTAAATCAGATCAAGCAAGGTATACCAATCAAGTGCAAAGGAGATCTGGGATCACTAGATGAAATGAACCAATTAAGAACAAAACTAGGTTGGGTATTTTATACCATGTTCATTTAGGTTCCATAAATCTTAGAATTTAAAATTTCATTTTAATATGTCTTTTCCACCCAATTTTGATGATGGAAACATTACTTTTACCCATCAATGGGTTATTGATATTTAATCTATTCAAAACTATGTTATTTATGTGATTCTAGATCGAATAAATTGAAGAATAGAGGTTTTGGATGAAATTTAATGACAATTATCATTATATTTCATTTTAAAATAAATAAATAAAATTAATTATTTAACAGAAAAAATAATTAACACCTAATTCCCATTATTCATAGGGGTTATAAACTTTCAAGGATAAACCCACCATTCTAAACCTTACAGTGGTCTCAGATTTATCATATGATACACCATTTGAGCTATTTTAAATATTTATTATTTAAAAAATGCATTACATAATTAATTAAATATAAAAAGTTTTTTTTATCACCAGTGATATTGCCAAACACATGACACACATAAAATTTATACCAATTATAGGGTGATCCGCATGTTTGAAACCTAATTGTGACCTGGAATTTCTCAGATGACACTTGATTTTAGAGATATTAATTATTTATTATTTAAATAGTGGATAAAATAATTAATTAAATATAAAAATTGTATTATCACCTACAATGTTTCCAAACCTGTGATGCGGATAAAGAAATACCCCTTATATGGTAAACCCCCATTTTAGTCTTAATAGTGGTCTCATATTTCTTATATGATTCACCATTTAAGATATATTAAATTATTTTAAAAATTAGTATATTTTTTTAAAAAAATTATTTTCATGAGCGAGGAATCAAAACGAGTGACGATTACACATTTTATTGCCTAACTAGGGTAAACTACACGTCTCGGACTAATAGATCGTCTTGTATTTCTCATATGATACACTATTTTGTTGTTATTAATTTTTTTAATAAATTTCATGTGCTTAATATAATATATTTAATATTTTTATTCATTCTTCGTAGAGGATTTTTGATCATTGTAATGTCACACAATATTAGTGCTAGACTCCAAAAATATTACATTGAATATTTCAACTTGTTAACTGGGATTTTACCCTTCGAAATATCATTTAACCCCTTTTATGTTATTTTCACTGATAATTTAGATTTTTACTCGTAAGGAATTTATAATTTATCAAAAGAGGTCTTTAATTATCATTGTCAAAATCATTATATTATAGTAGTATAGATCGAAATATGGAATTATCTACTGGTGTCGAAGGGCTTCCTATGATGGAGCTTCATGCTGAGGTTCGTGGGAAAAGTCTTTATATGCTCAGCCTATGTAAGTATTTTTATCTCACAGAAGATAGACTTTTCATTTGCTGATAAAATAAATTAATTTTATTTTATTTCTAGTAGTACTCAAAAGGGTATTTGAATAGAGAGAAACTATGTCTAGAGAATCCAATACCCCTTCCCAAATAGTTTCACTGACACTTAAGGGGCCTGTCATTCAAACTAAATTGGTATTGTTCCAAGGGGAACAATTTTCTATGGTCACAGGTGAAAACCCTTGTGGTGTGGAGCTGATTTATGGTGGAGGCGATGGTACTGAGTAAGGGTTAGATAAAGATGACCAACCGCTTGATTTAGATCCTCAACTGACCTAGAGGATCTAGAAGAGGACAATACTGTTGTTTTCTATGTATCCTTCCCCAAATTTGATCCTCTACCAATTGAGGAGATATGAGACTATAGTTTTGATGTTTCTGAAGAAAACCATATAATTTTTCACAAATCATTGAGGGGTATAAAAAATTTTATCACCTAGAACCTATAATTGATGCTAGTGAGCTCGATAGGATCCCACTGCCTCTGACTGTGAGATCTGGGAACCCAAGGGGTCGATTTTTCTGTTCTACATGCACTTATTTGCGACTTCATTAATGAGTGTGTGTGATAAAACATAAGAAATTTAGAAATTTCTTAGATCTAGAAGAATTTTTATTGTAATCAAAATCACAATGTCTTCAACTAGGAAATTCAACGTCTAGATGAGTAGGAAAATGAACACATCATCTTCCTCAATTATAATGAATAGGTTATTAGTAAATTGAGGGCTCAACTAGGGGAAACCAATGATCAAGAGAAGAATGTGATATCTCATATATCCACGTTCCAGCCTGAGAAATATTTGGTGAACATCAAGGTTGATGAGATTCATCATACAGCTAAAGAGAATGAAACATTTCCCAGGAGGTGGAAAAAATTCATTAAATCTATACCTTAGAGGCTATCATCACTATAGCCCTCAATTGTTGAGGTGGGGCTATACGGAAAATTTTGGGTTGAAATTTAGAGAGGCTCCAGTATGTAGGGAAACCTCACGTATTTCTGAACTGATTTATTTAAACTTCCCTTTATGAGTGGACTTATTTATTTTGTCACATTTAATTATTACACTTCAACCAAAATTTTGAAATACCCAGTGGCTAATACCTAAGATCACATGAGTCATGCTTGGTCTGAGAAACAAGGGATGACCATGTTATATTTCATTTATATGATAGATTTATATAATTACAAAACACTCTATTGATTTATATAGTTAACAAAATACCAAGGGAGTTTGGGTTGAGAGGATCTATGATAGGAGAACAAGGCTCATTGATAAATTTAATTGGTTCTACAATGTGTTCTTGTGCACAAATGGGGTAACACAAGGGTGTTGAGTTCTACCAAAATAATGGTTAATGGAGACCATGAATCATGATGTCAAACAATCTAGAATAGAAGGAGAGTGGTGTGATGGAGGAGGATAAATTTTAATCATGTTCAAAATAAAAAATACATAATATGTTTACAGAAATGGGGACATGAATTTGTGGGTTGACCACTGACCATATTTGATGCACAAAAGATATCTTAGAATTTCATTCAAATTCCTCGATGGAGTTGACCCAGGATGGTAGAATATCCTACATGGATAGGAAAAATTGTCATTGGGGTCCCCATTTTAATTTTTAGGAGGATGAGGATCCAAATAACGGGATTTGAAATGTGTGGAGAAAATGTGATTAAATGATCGGATGGTTTCCAACACTCTCAGAATTAAACTACCATTACTTAATGAACATCTGTTACCGTTATTAGTATGTAAAAAGGCCAAAATCATCTTCTAGGGGTAGCTTAATCTTGGATGTGGAGCAATGGTTAATGGAAATGAATGGTATGGTAGGTGACCGACATAGGAGGAAAGTACATATTAGGAAAGGTCATAAGATGACTTATATTTTTTCATAGTGTAATAGGGATGATGAACACATAGTTTGAAGTTGTACAGTGTGTAAATTGGACACACATTTTAACATCATATAGTGAGGATAATGTATTGTGCAGTTTAATGTAATTTGGTTGGGATGAGGTATGATAGGAATATGAACCAATCTAACCAATTTTTATTCCTCATGTTAAGTCAAAAGGGATTACCATGACTATTTAATAATGAAGGATTATATTTTTTAGTCATGTTTAAGGATGTGGTGTATATATGTGAGGAGTATAAACGGACTCTTTTCACTTAATTTTCAGAGACACCCTATATGGACAACATTTAATTTCATGAAGATTAGACCGTTGATATTAGTCTAAGGTCATAAATCTTGGAACTATGTATTGCGTACCACAGAGGAACTTGAAATACATTATAAGGGGATAACCTAACATGAATATAAGTGCCTATGAGGCCACCTAATGTCACACCAAATATATTCGAGAAAAAACCATACATATTTAAGGTTGTGATACTTGGATCACAACTTACAATTTTAGGTCATAAATCATGGACCTAGAGTGTCTAACATATAAGGACATGTGTATCCTGGAAGAGTGACTAACTGACATGACTGGGGTCTACAAAGGCCTATTGCTTCACAACACATTTCTAGGTTGATTCAATCAATGTTTAAAGTCATGATGTTTGGGCATGTAATACCAACAAAGTTCAAGGACATAGAGTTTGGACCATGGGTTTTAGTTAATTCCATAATGTTTGGAAAATGTGGTTGAGAATATAAAGAGGATATGTACAGTGAGGCCAAGTGAAAAACCTGGTGTGAATGTGGTCCATGGAGAACTAATTAAACATAACACCTTTTTGAGAATACATTCACATAAATTAAATGGGTGATGTTTGTAATTTGAATCCACTCTTAGTTTATAGTTAGAAATACTGGTCCATGGGATCTTGTGTGTCTCAACCTTCCTTGGGAAAAAACCCCTCCCAAATCCTAAGAATGAAATATCCATGCTCAATGGTGTAAACAAGAAGGCTATTTCATAATTAATTCTCATAGAGCATAACCCATACAGGGTCAGTAGTGGCTGGAAAATCCCAAAAGGGAGATCGTGACTACCTAGACCTAGATAGGAAATGAGGGTAATAATTTATAGATGGAGAACAACTACTTACCATGTATGTAAATTGGTTTTATACCCACATCAGTTAAATATGATTCAAACTAATGTATGTTAAACCATTGAATGAGTTTGAAACACTGGATTTTCTATTTCATGTGGAAGAACCTTCATGAAATGATCCTAGGATGGATGGTATGTGAGTGTTGAATGAGACCATTGCTGTTATGGAGCATGTTAAAACTAGGACGATGGTGGTAAACCATGTCAAGGTGATCATGAAGTGATGAGGCTGAGGTGGGGAATGCCACAGAAATGTGTTATTAGTAAGGCTAGGATTGATATGGAATACCCCGACATCACAATGTATAAGATAAAGATGAGAATCAATCCCAGCATAGTTCTAAGACATAGTGTATTTGGACACCAAGGATGGTAGGGTGGCATCCTCTCTAGTAGGGATATCTGATCATCCAACAAGAAGGAGACATCTTATTTTTAAACAAATTAATATGTTATTCATTTCATACTTTTCATATATGGTGTCCTGATTTTAGATGAGGTAAATAACCATCCAATACTTATTTTAAGAGGAATCATGGTTTCATCATACATGGTAGGGATTCATTTTAACATCATGTATTGAGGATGTTAGGACTGATAGTTTATTGTTGTACAACACAGACTAGGGATGCTACTATTTTACATCCATAGAACATGGACTATATAGACAATTGATTGTTTAAGTTCACATAGAATTAAAAATATTGTACAGGTGTCCCAATATGGTTTTTATGACATTTAATAGTGATAACCAAATGATAACGGAGGTTCAGAATAACCCTTCACCAAGAGAAACCATAAAAAACCATTCCGAGGGATGACATCATAAAATTGAATATAGAGGAAAGACCTCATAACAAGTCAATGAAGGGGATGGAAAAAAGATAAAATATATCGGATTCACTACATATCCCTTTAGGAGGGGAATCAACCCATGTAATAGTTTTATAAAATGACGTGGTAGGACATTGATGCCACAAGTTAGAAACCCTCTCAAATGAGGATATTGAATCATCTCATATAAGTATATGATACAACTTGAACCAATACAAGGTAAGTATATAGTTCAACATTATTTGATGAAGACATTGGGTTTGGTTATCTTTTATTTTTCATATAGAACATCCTGATTTCATACTGGGCAAATCCATCGCTCATTGAGAGGTATCCTAAATTAATATGGGTTAAAATCACAGTTTAATTTAATCTGTTGAGTACATGGGAGGGGATTTCACATTACGACACCCATTTTATTATTCCACTTATCGATCTATGAGGGAATATTAGTCTGCTAATTGAACAGGGAAAATGAATGGGTAATATACCAAAAAGGAGGCCTATGAGACATTTTAGGGGGATAACACCGCATGTAACAAAGGGTTTCATAGTGAATCTATATCTGGGACCAGAAACCAAAAGTATATGCATTACTACATATACAATGAGGGTGGGGATCAAATTACATGTTTTCTATTAATGGGTGTTGTCATGGGTTCTCTATAACACTTGGTATGAATAGAATTTTGCAAAAAAGGGTTAAACAGACACTATTTAGGTTCATAGGGATTTAAACAATGAAAATTGATTTTGGTCATAATTAATGGAATATGGGATGGGGGCTTCAAGGGTGTTCATGCAATTCAAGAGAGTTAAAACCAAACATTAATGGTCCTATATAGACCATGCACCACATGAATTTATCATGAATATTGTTTCACAATGATTATGGTCATATGATATGGACAATAAAAAATAGTATTAATTCATGTCTCTAGTACTATGGGAAATCGGTTTAATGTTGTGATTCATGGACTATAGGGTTTTTGTTTCTAGTGTATCTTGTAAGAAAAGAATTGATAATACCAAATGTGGAAGTGTCTAAAATGGCTTGAATACCCTGTGCACTCCTTGATATGAAGTTCACATAGATTAAGGACATAATGCTCTGAAAGTAAAAGTATCCAAGCGGGTGAAGGGATGCTAATTTTTAGGGAGGGCTGAGAGATATTAATTCCAAGTGTTTCTTTATATCCCATAAGGATGGGAATCATGCCACACATTGTTCTAGAATACGACATGGAAGAAGACCAACACCGGTGGGAGGAATCCAATTCTGAGAGGGAATTGATGAATCCCAATTTTTTGTGGATAATCCCATGCTATGGACATGGGCTATGGTTTTTTGGCAATCCTATACTTATCATATGAGGCATCCCAATTTCATATGGGATGAGTATAATCTATTTCTTATGATTTATGTGGTATCATTGTTTCATATAGTGTAAGAAAAAATTTTAATATCATGTGTTATGGATGTCATGCATAGATGTTTAAAGGCATAAAAATCGAACGATAGGTGATGGAAATAGTTTAAGGTCATAATTCATGGAATAATTAAAAAATTTAAATTCCATGTTGCCTGGACCATATGATGGTCATTAGTTTAAAGTATGAAATATCAGACAATGGGATCTTTGATTATGTTCATAGAGTTTGGATCATCTGTGAGTAGTTTAATAGAATAATGCATAGACCAGTGAAAAGTTTGAAAATATTTTGATGCCATGATGCTAGGACGTGGGATTCTAGTTTTTGGTCAGAGAGTTTGAACTGTGTATTTTCATATGTGAATGATTTTGTAATAAAATTAATGTTGGTTCTAGGCATGATTAAATATTTTTATTTGGTTATCAAAGATTATTCTCCATTAGAATATTCCTTATGAATTATATAGGTTTCTTCACATATGGGATCCAGCATTGGAGGAATTTTTCTGGGTATCATTAGTATTCTGAGATCCAAAACCATGTCACCGTGGAGAATTTATTGGAGGTAAAACATATTATTGAATTGTTTCACTACCCTATTGTGGTGCCTATCTAGATTATGAAAGGCCTATAGATTGTTATCATCAAGGACTTACAACTCGGTTAGATGGAATTCTTCCATTCTATCTCACATTTCTGGTCATATATAGTTGTTCATTGTGATGGTAAATAAAACTCAATGGTAAATGACTTCATTAATTCCATATATTGAGGAGTATGGGGTCACTAAGGTACATTTCCATCTTCTAGTACGACAAACCCAAAGGGTGTTAGGGATCTTGTCCAACCAAATTTTCATGTTCTGGAACACCATATAATGTAGAGTGTTAGAGGTTTTCTTGTTAAAATCATCTCTCTATCAATTTTCATATGCTTGATAGAAAGAAATATAGTTGGACCGAATGTTGTTCTTGGTGTACAAATTCTTTAGCTCATCATCTCATAAGATGGTTTTGGTTTCCATGATAATATCATGCAGAACCCTGAATTTATGAATTATTTATGAGCTAAAAAATTTGATCACAGACCATGATTGGATATCTTTTAGTTGAACTGCTTATGTCCACTTGAAAAAAATATATTCACAGTCAGAATGAATGTTTAATGTGGAGTCATTGCTGGAATTTATGGCCCCACAAGATCGAGGACCCACACTATAATGGGTCAAAAATACTTGGTTTTCTGGAGGATATCTGGCGGTTGATTCACATAATTGGCATGAATTTGACATTCATGAAGCCTCTTGGTATTCTCCATGTAAACGTAGACTACGATTGGATAGAGGTAGACTAACCTCCAAGTCTTGTGGGAGAGATTCAATCCAGCTTTATGATAACCAAAGGAACCAACATTGAATTGGTGTATAACATGACTGATCTAATCATCTTGAATGAAATGTAGGGGAACCCCATCACACCAATGTATCTATAGAGTTAAAACAAGGTTTGGTTTGTATGAATGGTAAAAATCATTTCATGATGACAAACTATATCTTTCTCGACACAAACCAGTGGCAGAATACCGTGATTGAGATAATAAAAAAAGAATTTTTATAATTGGGTCTTTGTATATTATAGGAGAACCATATGCTCCATATGTATAAGCACTGATATCCAATTGGTTTACATATTTCCCACTACCATCATCTAAAATCATTGGTGAAATGACCCTCTGATTAGCCACATGAATGATTATTTAATACCAATTTGGTTATACAAGAGTTATAAAAAGGCATTTCATGCTATATGCATTTCCATTCTGTAATCGAGGAACATGATTCACTTCTAGGTGGGTAGGAAACTAGGCCACTAGTTGAAGAGTGAGCTCCAACGTAGGAATAAGATGCATCTTTATGATGATGTAGTCACCATTAATTTGTTTGAAGACAAAATTGGAGTCTCCCATCACATTAAAAAGGATAAATAAATTTGAAGGGATGGATAGTGACCAGTAATAAGATTATAATATTCTGCCTCATTATTAGAGAGACATTCTAACAACTAAAACACATATTCAAGGTTGACCTATGCAGGAGTGATTTAGAGTATCCCCAAGACAACTCTATTGAGCTTGGGATTGTTGATCCTTATACTAGTTGGTATCTGGGAGGTTCCACAGAAATTTATCATCTAACATGGAATATCTTGATCCACTATGAGGATAGACTCATCAAGGAAATCTACATCTGGGGGTAATTATTCAGGGGTCATATGGGTGGCTAGAATTTTCTCCAAAGCATGAACCTTGACAACATTATACATAAAAACCTAATGTCAAACTTTAAATGGGTCAATTCTCAGGGTTCCAATCATTCCATCAGCATGGTGATATAATTCATATAATTAAACATGTCTTCATGGGACACCAACTGTATCTCTTGATGCTGAAGACAGTGTCGTAGCTTCTTCATTGAAAAAACTAGCTCGAGGAAGCTCTTCTCAATAGGGGTATATGAGGTCTCTATGTCCAGGAGAATGTGACTGAAATAGTATAAACCATTTTCTTTACCCTTATTGTTCATGTTGAAAAAAATGGAACAGAGGGACCATTACTGGTATGTTACATTAAGGACCATATCCTTAACTGAGATTGGTGTAATCTAAACAAGAGGTTATAGAAGATACTATTTATTTTCCTAAAATTTTTTCTGACACTCTTTATCCAGTTTGAAGATGGTTCCTTTATTTATAATCATAAACATGGGCTTTCAATTTTTATCTATATTATAAATAAATCAATGTATTTAGCTTAACGGCCTTTGAGCATGATCCTCAGATTGGTTGGTGAGGACTCATTAAGTGCAGCCAGGCGACCCGAGATCAAATCCAGGAAGAGGCATATTTTCGGTACTATAGCAGGTGATTTAGCGGGAACTGTAGTAGTATTGTAGCAGTAACTATAGAAGGTACTGTTTGGCACTGTAGTAGCAAGGACTATTCCCCCATTTGGGCCTCTGGGCTACCAATTTGGTCTTCGAGTTCTTTAAAGCCTTCGGGCCACCCAAGACTTCAGCTTTCTAAGGCATTCAGGCCACCTCAAGGCCTTCAAGCCACCATAAGTGCAAATTCAAACCTGAAAACCTACAAGAAACAAGCTCTAGAAGGATGATGATCAAGGAGAATTCCCCATATAATAAGCTAAACATATTTCATGAATGATAGGGTATGGAACCTGCCATCTGAACAAGCCTATTCATGCATGTAAAAACCTAGACGAACAACCATGTGAAGGTGGAGAGAAGATTTCACAATGAAGATGCAGGGGAGGAGCATTTTCAAGTAGTTAGTCTGGGTTGTATGTAATGTTTAAAGGCTATGGGCAATGTATTACTCTAACGACTATGTTCCATTTAGTAATTATGCCTATAGTCCTTATAAGGTTCCACCTCACCCCTTGAATGGTAGATTACCAAAAACCAATAAAAAATTAAGGCCTTTGGGACATTGGAGGCTAAGTGTCCTTTGATACCTCACACCACCAAGAGGTTTCTTAGGGGAGGAATCTAACTAATGTCCTTGATATTTTTCGATCCAATAATAAAGGATCATTATATTACGAAAATTCCAGATGATTCTCTATATTAACCCCCAATGGAAACTTCAAGTGTTTAATCTTTAAATCGATGGAGCATAGGAAGTTGAACACTTTCCCAAGGTCGTTGAGATGGTCCTCACGCTGGTAGGATTTGACCACCATGTCATCCACTTATAATCCAATGAATTTCTTGCAAATTGGTTTATTATGTGGTTAATAGTCAATTGATATGTAGATACTACATTTTTTAAGATGAAGGGAATCACCCAATAATAAAAGGTCCCTTGGGGAACCTTAATGGCAATTTACTACTCATCTCCATGGTCTATCCTGATCTAGTTGTTCCCAGAGTATCCATCAAGGAAGATGATGGCATTGAACCCAAATACTAGATTGATCAACAACATAGTCATTAGAAGGGGAAAATAATCCATTCGATAATAGATTTTGAGGTCTCAGAAGTCGATACAACTTTGATATGGATGTTCTTCTTCATGACCTAGATGATGGTAACTAGGAATATAAGCTACTAGAATTCTTTAAATAAGTTGGGTTTGATATAATTATGGCCCTTGGACTCAACCATAGTACTCTGATAGTGGTGAATCTTTCTAGGAGGCCTCTTAATCCCATGATGACCCATTGGGAGACCGAAACTGTGGATGATGACCTAAGGATCCAACCATGGAATCTCATTATAACTCTAGGTGAATATGTCGCGATGCTGCATCAGGAAAGCCAAATACTACTACTGTTCCTTTGGAGACATAGTTGTACAGATTATCATTTGCATCATATCATTCTATATAATATGGTTTACATGAATTATCTCATCAATGGTGGTGGAGATAGCCTCTTCAAGTAAAAGAGTGATGTATTCCAAATCCTAATTATTGTTTGAGATAGGGGAATTAGGGGGAGTTTGAGGTTCTTCTAGGCTAGTCATATTAGGGGAAGAAATTGTACCTAATTTGGTGGAAATAGAATCCTAATTGGGGGGTTTCATCCCTACTAAAACCACAATAACAAATGCATTTGAGCCAACTCCATCTAGAGTTTTACCATGAGGTCTATATAATTATTTGTAGTATTGGTGGTGAGTAGGCTTTAATTGATTTAGACCTTATATATGAAACAAATGAGACTTTTAGGGATTAATGGATATTAGGTTAAAATCTCTATACCTTACAAGAGTAGTGGCTTACAGTATCACCCAATCCTCTCCCCAGTATAAGTATAAGTTAAAATTTTGTTGTCCTTTATTTTTAGTGTCTTTAAAAATATTTTTCTTTGATAAAACAAAGAAACCTCATAAGTTTTTAAATTTTTTATCTAGCCTATGAATTGGGAGAATGAATGCATTATCCTAGATTTCCCATGGACTTGGTATGGTAGTTGAAAAATCATCGGGATCATTTATCTGCTCGAATTCATTGATCTAAACTTGCTTCTCCTCTCTCTTGTAATAGAGTGCATCTAGAAAGAGAGATTCACATGTTTCTATGGGAGAAACATCACCATGGCGTACACATACTTGAATGTTGAGGGAGTTCATAATAAACCAGTGATTCAATGAGGGGACAACCACATGAAAATGAAGCTAGGTCTTACCCAGCACCATGTTAAATGTGGTATCCTAAAACACTACCATGAATTCATAACTCAATATCAAGCCACATATTTGGGTTTTCAACTAAAACCCACCACATGGTTTCTTCTCACTCCTATCATATCCTTAAATTCATTGGTTTGTTTTTATTTTAACTATCCTAGATTATGGAGCATCCTAGTTTGGATGAGGTTGATTCTAGAGCATATGTCCACTAGAAAGTGGTGGATATCATTTCTATTTAACATGACTGTAATGTAAAATGGACATATTTTCCCCTATTTGAATTCACCCTTGTCTCATCCAAAGAATGAGATGATGTCTTGACATTCCTCTTTATCTTCTCCCTCCGCATTGTACATTTCAATAGTTGGTACCACATCATTGAACATCAGATGGATTTTCAAGGCTTCTTCCATACCCTCACACATTTCTTTTGAAAAGTGGAGATCCTTGAGGATCAATATCCTTGGAAGTATGTGTAACAGCCCAGGTAAATAAAGAATATGTAATTTAAATATTTATAAATTTTTTGAATTAAATATTAATTTTACATTAAATGGGGTGCTAGGTTTGATGGCATACTAGACATACAACCATGGGTTTTTCCAAAATCTCATGTTGGACACAAAAATAAGTCTCACAGAAAAATAATAATATAATATTATTTAAAATGGAATTCAACACCAAGACGTTGTATTGATGGGAATAAAAAAACTAACTAAATTATGATTATACATGTTTGTTAAATGTTTTTATATTTATCCTATATAATTTAGAAGTTTAAAATTAGAATGAATCCAATTTTAAGCATAAATACTCTAATATCTTTAAAAGGTAGTTTTACCACCTTTTGATGGAGAACCCATTATAAATATAGTATAGTTACTTTTATATGTTACATTTGACAAAATATACTTATTACTTATAAGTGTGACAACAAAATTTACTTTGGGTAATTTTTTGATATTTTTCTGGGAATGTTCAATTTTTTATGAATAGTGAAAAATACTGCATTTTAATTCAAAACTACATTTGAATCTAATTTATTTAAATAGTTAGGTTGTTCTTTTTATTTTTTTTAAAGTTTAATGTGAATATATTTTTACCAATTAATCCATTTTTTATCATTGACATAATTTCACTTTGAAATTGAACAAAAATAAATGTCAATCTTTTGATAATTATTATTTCTTTAAAACAAGTTTTTTGTTTTGAAAATGGGAATTAATTTTAAATTAATTACTGAATCTTCTGTGTTTTTAATTTCAAAAAATTGATTCTATATTTGAATTATAAGGTCCAAATTTTTTAAATATATAACTTTTATATTTAGGCAATTTGAATATCTACTTCAATAAGTATTTTATTTAAAATGGTTAAAGGGTAAATCTAGTATATAAGGGTGAAAATAAATATTATAATAACATTAAATTAACCATAAACTTTTTATTACCCTATTAGATGAGATATTTTTGACCAAGGGCATCCTTGGGTCGATTTTGGGACCCCATGGAGCCAGATGAGAGTGATAATGAAACTTTATATTAATTAATTTAATGTAAAGACAAAAGTAGCATAAACATATATCTTGTAGTAAAACAATTTTTATATTGGGTTATATAAGTGATATATTCAGCTATAAATATTAATTTTAAAGATAAAAATATTTACGACATCATGGTATTTAATTTATAAATTCTATACATTAAATAATAAAACTAAATTATGACACAATGGTGATGGAGTAATTGCCTCATTAATAAAGGAATCAAATAAATGATAATATAAATATAAAAATAAATTTATTTCAAAAGATTTTACGAAATCCAATAATTTTAGGGAAAACAATGACTTTTTATATTTTAATTCATTAATTTTGTTCGAAATAATCAAGTTGTTATAGATTTTTTAAATGTCTTGATATGAATAATTTATAAATTGACATACATGAGTTTTTTAAAATAGTTAATATTTTATTAAATGAATTTTTTTACTAAAAATCTATGACTCGGCCAAATGACTTAAATAATATCATAAATGATCCATTTGGGTCTATTGGAATTTTATAGTAAATATATTAACTATACAGTGTGAATATATAAGAATACATGATATAAGTTAAACCAGTTAACAAAGGGATACACAATAAAGGTAAGGATTAAAAAATATCCAAATCATTTTAAATTATTATTTTATGATTTTTTTGGACATATATATACCTTATATTATAATTAAATAAGTTTTGGACCTTTTTAAAACCAAAATAGTTTTATAATAAAATAATTATTTCAAACTTTCCTAAAGATCCCCTCCTCCCTCTTAAAAAGGCCTCCACCTATGACCCATTACTCACACCTCTCAAGAACCTTGGATCTTCCAAAATCTTCTCAAATAAGTTACCACCATCCCTATATTCCTCATAGATGACATAATTAATTCATAAAAAATTGAATAAATCCTTTTCGTTCAAATCAATGGGAGTTTCCCGATTTAAAGGCAATGACTTCATTCATGTTCATTTTTTTATTTTCCTTCTAAAAACCCATAAAAAATATTTTTTCCATTATTTTAAAACAAAAATTTATCATAAATATACTAGGATGATGTTAGGAGAAGGATTTTAACTAAACATCCACACACCAACATCTAATGGATACGAACATACTATTTAGGCGGGCGACGAACTACATCCTCACAAAACAGTGATTATTCAACTATATCTTATTGTGTATCATGGGAGACATTATGATGGAAATATATTTATATGTGATATATAATAGATTTATATTGTATCTATTCTCTTTTATTTTATCATTTATATCCTTTTATTATGGTTTCCATAATGGGTAAATACGATAATTTCATTTGAGGAAGTGTATACTACCACACCCTCAAAGTGATATGAACCATTCTTTCCATACGTGGAATGTATAAAGGTTTGAGTTAATGAAATAATATATGATATTATACTGTAATTATAGTATACCTATGTATAATTATGTTTTAATTCCATTAAATACGAAATAGATTTGAATGTAGTGTTCATTCGTACGTACGACATACCGTCTCCATGAACGGTGCATTTTATTTTTTTATCTCCAAATTTTACGTAATAATATAAATACATATATATACAGGATATATATGATATATATTATATATAAATCATTAATATAATTATGGATATAATTTAATTTTGACTACATAGACAACATGTAATTATAAAAAGTTCATTTTTGACTCAAGTACCAAATATCGAAAACCCCCCAGCATTAATGTAAATGATTTTTAATGTTTATAAAGTAGTAATAAGTGAAATAAAAGGAATAATAGACTTGAAAAAGGTTATTAATAAATTAAAAATTAACTCTATTTTATTATTTAGGAGATTAATGAATGAAAGAGTCAAGTCGGACACTAGGTAAGGGGACTTCGTAACCCAATTTCAATTATTTGGGGCAAACATATACTTCTTGATTATGTCGTGCTATGAATATGTGGGAATGACCTCTGATTGTTTTACATATAATATTCACTTATTTTTAGTGTGTTTATATTTGTCACACATAATTATTTTATTGATTTATTCTTAATTTAATCAAACATTCTTTGTACTCACCATCATGTTTTAGTCAAATCCTACTTTTATGTTAAGTCTTTAAATTTCAATTTACAAATGTTGAGATATATTATTATATATCCTTATTTATGTACATTTTATGTCCATGTGATGATATACAATTTATCTCTCTCATAAAGTCATTTTCTAAATTTTTAGGTGACCCCATTAGGCTGCCGAATTTTTGTAAGGGAACTTCTTAACCCAATTTCCCTTCATTGGGTTAAACTTCTACATCTTGATTATGTGGTGATATGAATTGTTTTGAATGACCTATGATTATTTTAAACTTAATATCCACTTATATTTGGTGTATTTATGTTTTTCAAACATAATTTTGTCATTAATTTATCCATAATGTAATGATATGATCTTTATAAGGGACTTCATCTCAATATCCTTTCATTGAGGCCTATCTTGATAATGTTCACCTTTATTATCATATAAGGTGTATATACAACCATTTAGATATTTTAAATCATGGATTTATATATTTTCAGGATATTTATAGTTTTATTTGATGTTATTCATTAATGATTTTATTCAAGAGTTTCTCATGTGGTAAAGGATTCTTTAACTAAAACATCATTTTAAAAGTTTTAAATATTTAATCTTCTAAACATAACTCTTTCATGTCGTTGTTTTAGATATTATTTTAATGATTTATTTATTTAGACATGAGTATTTTAATGTGTAAATTCCTTTCAAAAGTTTCAGAGTTCTATGGGACACTTTGAGTCAAAAATCTTCTTTTTGAATTTTTTAAATGAATTGATTATATCAATATCTTGAACTGATATCTTGTGAATGCAATGTGGAAATTTTATCTTTCCTTTATGATTTATTTATGTATCATTAATTTGTTATCAATATTGGGAATTGGTTATGTAAAGGGGTGGTTCTATGATAATCCTAGGGTGGGTTTGCCTAAGACAGCTCTCCAATTCATTGGGTAATGTGATAGAGGAAAACATTAATGTTTCCCCTAATAGATTTATGGAATATACTATGATGGGTATTCCAAATGTAAATCCCTATATATATGTGGATTCTAGAATGTAATTATGATATGTATGCCACATGTTACCTTTATGATTTACGACTTCCATGTGTTATTCATTAATCTTATGATTTTGTGTGGTATGTTGAATATTGAAATGTATGATTTAATTGACTTGTATGTGTTTATAGATTAATGTTTTATTTAATTTTTTTATAACCCTTACTGATATTTTTATTCCCACCCCATGTTTTTGAAATGTTTCTCATAGGGTATAATGATGGGTAATAGAAAGGAAGAATTCAAGAAGATTTATATCCAGAAAAGGACTCTTGTTTTTTTTAAAGAGTTTTCATTTTGTGAAAAATTTCGATAGAGTAGAAGTGTGTAATTTTTTTTTGAGATGTAATATAATAGTTACAACCTAATTCTCTAATAATATAAACCTGAAAAGATCCTCAATTTGAATTATTAACTTATCTTTATATCATGTAATGTTTAAGGCTGAAGTCTTATAGTTGGTATCAGAGGTCGGTTTAAATAACGTTAAAGGTCAGGGTGTTATATAAGAATAAGTGACATAACCCTAACGGTTAGAATGTTATACATAGTAATAGTTATATTAGATAAATTGAATGGATTTAAGATAACATGAACAAGTATATATTAGTGTTTAACCTTATCATAAGATATTATATGATGCTTTTGCTGATATACCCACACTGACCTTTTATATCTTAGTAAATGGCTTGATCTACTTGACACCAAAGTAATAATGGATGTGAGGAAAACTATGATGGTTTTTTTAATAAAAAACTAAAGGAATTGGGATCTGTAATGAAAACACATGTGGTTATTCTCAACCAACTATCTAGGGTCATGATTGACCACCTGAACCATAATGATTTTTATACGGCATCGTATATGCATGAAACGAATCCCAATGGGAGTTTGGGTAAAAACCATAATGGTATGTATATTCAAAAACCTATGTGTCAAGAATTTTGAAAGAAACACCTAGGAAAATGCTTCAAAGGGATGGAAATATTGTATAGATGTGGTAATGAAGGTCATAATGCTAGAATATTCCATGGAAAAAGGAAGCGTACTGCTGACTCTAAGAAATGTAAAAAAGTTCTTTCCAAATGATCAATAGAATTCTTTAAATGTGGTGTGCATTTTCATTATAGAAATAGATTGTAACGCCCCGACCCCAGCTACCCCGAGTCGGTGCATTACTTCGTAACATTGGCATGATCACAAAAGATCAAGTCCCGAAAGACCGATTAGTTTAGTAGCCTTGGAAACACTAGATACATTCATAAGTCTTTCATTACATCAATAAGTAAACAAACTAAAATAACATGGTCTTCATAGTCCACAATCATATCCTCATCTGACTATCCCTGCAGGTCATTCCTAAAATACTTCTTCACATCCTGGAAAATATTAAAACATTGAAAGGGGTGAGCTCAGATGCTCAGTAAGGATAACAATATTGCGGAAGCTTTCATAAATAAACATTAACATTTATGGCAATGTATAAATAAAAAAAGACTTTTAAACTTGATCTTCAACATAATATGGCAAAAGTAAAATGATATAATGCCATATACTTCTTCACATGGATATTCTACTGGTCAAATAATCACATGCAATATCAATAACCACTTTCATAATGATGGAATGCATAATGCCAGACTATCATAACCACGTAGCCAAGGCCTCGTGCCAAGACCACAAATAAGATTTTGTCAAGGCCTCGTGCCAAGACACTAGTTTGTCTCATGAGACCTTCCGATGCATCGAGGAGTTATAGCGGGCTCCACCCGTCACATATTAAGTCCAATGCATTCCCATATGAAAAGGTTTAAACATAACATAAACATTCGTATTAAAACTAGCATACGAAATGTCAATAATTTTACCATAAACTATGAATTGTATAAAAATAGCACATCCACAGTCAAACATATCACAAAACCTTCAAAACAATATAGAAGTTTTGTATCACAATAAATCAACTTCAAATAAGCGTAAAATCCATCAAAGGATGTTCACATAGATGAAATCAAAACATATTTTAGAGAAATATCTCTTTCTATTTTTGAAATCATAAAATAAAACATTTTCTTGAAAATATTCTTATAAGCTTGTAAGGAATGCTTTGAAGATTTTATAACGGCGGAAAATAACCGCACCCACCGTACAAGTTAAAAAAACATTCTTACCTTAATTCTGTCGAAAAGGATAAAAAGGACCTTGTTTTGAAAACGACGGAAAGATTCCTCTTATAAAAAGTCAAAAAGGGTATAAATGACTTTAACCCATATTCTTGTAAATAATAAAAATGTTTTGAAATATATTTTGAAGAAACATGGATGTGGATGATAACGAGGTCCCAGTAGATAATTATGTATAAACAACCTTGGATAATGAAGAGGTTGTGAAGAAAACTCTTACCTCGTGTCTGACTTGACTCAACCGTTCTTTAACCTCCTGAATAATAAACAAGAGTTAATATATACCTTATTAAGAACCATTTTCAATTTCATTATCCTTATTATATCACTTATTACAATGATATGAACATTATGTAATTATTTAAGTTAATAACGGTCGTTTTGTCGATCTTTGGTACTTGAGTCAACAATAAACTTCTTATAATTACAAGTTGTTTATGTGGTAGAATATAAATTATCTCCAGAATTATATTCATGATCTAGATCTCATATATATATTATATATCCAGTATATACATTCATTTATAATATTACATAAAATTTAGAGGTAGGAAATGAAATGCACCGTTCATTGAGACGGTAAGCCGTACGTACGCATGAACACTACTTTCATTTCAATTTCATATTTAATGGAACGAAATAATAATGATATAAATGTATAATATAATTCCAGTATAATATAGTGTATAATACCATTTACTCCATCCTTTATACATCCCACATATGGCATTAACGATTCAAATCACATTGAGGGGGCGGTAGTCCGCACTTCCTAAAATGAAATTATCGCGTTTTACCCATAATGGAAATCATAAAGTATTCCATAAATGAGAAATACAGAAGAATAAGTAAAATATAAACACATTATATATCATATATAAATATAGTGACATCTTAATGGCCACCTTTGAAGGTGTTATATGAGTTTTGAACAATCATCGTATCGTGAGGCAGAAATTCGCCATCCACAGAAACCGTATGTTCTTTAACCATTAGATGTAGGTGTGAGTAAGTGTAGCTCGAATCCTTCTTATAAAAACATCCTAGTATATTGAGGATACTGGTGTTGTTACAAAAGAAAGGAATAAAAAGAGTTTATGGGGTTGGAGATGAAAAATAAAACAAAACAACATTAGAGAAGACATTACCTCAAAATCGGGAAACTCTTTTTGATTTGATCCAAAGGCTTACTTGGGAAGAGTTATGCCCAAAGTGAGGCTTCTATGAGTAAGAGGGGGAAGTTGGGAGAGTATTTGGGGAGAGGTTGGCCGAGCCAAATGGCTTGAAAATGTAAATGAGGTGGGAGAGGTGGGGGCCTTTTATAAGTGGAGAGGAGGGGCACTTTTGGAAAGATTGAAATGTTACATTATTTCACAATGCTTTTCGGATTCTAAAGGTCCCAAACTTATATAATTCTAGGCTAAGGTGATAAGGTTTCGAAACCGCCTCATAAAATAGGCTTTGGACAAGTGTAAGCCTTGGATTTTGCATTATCTTCTCATTTTATTTAAATCGTTAAATAATGAGGTCATCGCTGCATCATAATTATGTCATAAATAATTTAATTTATTTAATGTCCAAAAATTATAAAAAAAATACTATGATGTAGAAAATCTTTTTAGCTTTCTAATTAATATTTATAGTCAAAATATGGACTTGTGTAACCTAACTTAAAAACTGTTTTACTAAAACAACTCATGTTTGTGTCAATTTAATTTTAACATTAAATAAATATATATTAATGTCATTTTCCAACTAAAGTGGCTCCATGGGGTCCCCAAGTTGACCCATGGGTTGTATTGGTCGGCCATGACTCATCCAATAGGAGTAGGACAAGTGTCATGCTCATCTCACATTATTAAAACATTATTTGTACCTTAAACTACACTAATTACCTCTAATCGCGATTAAGAACTTAAAAGTTACTATTCACCAAAAAATTATTTTAATCTCATTGAACCACATTTTACTTCTTAATGACAACCATGTATGTCAGATTTTTGAAAATCAAATCACAGAAGTGGTAATATTTCATTTAAACGAAAAATCAGTTATTTAACTACCACTTAGTGGTTTCACTATTCATCAAAAATTGAAGTTTTTCAGAACAATGCCAAAATTTCACCCTAAGCTATAATTGATATTCCGAATCCAAAAATGAAGTCCATTTTGAAATATAAAATTTCTATAATTTTAAAAAGTGGTTATTACTATTCATAACGGCTACTTTGATTAGTTACGGTGTTTTAGAACTCGAAGTTGCGTACAATGTAAGCTATTGCATTATTGAATGAGAAGCGTATCATGGAAGCTCGGGGTGTTACATAGATATCCTACGAAGAAGGGTTAGGAATGGGATTAGCGTGATCATAGAAATATATGTTTACCAATTCCTAATTCCATTCCAATTGAAGATGAGGAAACTGAAAATGACCTATTAAAGGTGTGGATTATTTCCTAGCTCATGTTTTAAAATAACTATAATCTTAAGGAATTATGCATGATTTTTTTGTAGGAAATAAGTATAAAATAATAAGATGGAAAAAACCTGGATAATTGATCAGGAAGTATACTCGATGATTAAAATTTCTACATTTTATGAATTGAAGAGTTATTTTGGATCTATGAATGATGATGTGTTTTAATGTATTAATGATATGACTACTTTGGAAGACTATTTATAGTATGTGTAAACCTGAAGTTTGATATGTAAAAATGTTATTCAAGGAATTAATATATTTTATTTTGTGGATACATTTATAAATAACTGTTTGGGTTTATATGATAATTGATTTTGAGGAAAATATAGGTTATTAATATTTTCGATGAAAATGAGATTTATGAGATAACATTTGTGGTTAAAATATGTTATGGTTATTTTTGACGAATTTATCTAATTTTTGGGAATGTTATAAAATTATATAATATAATTTTGAAAAAGGACAACATGTAGACCATGTGACAAACCGTCGCATAAGACAACGATGTGGGAATCAAACCCAAAACCAAAGTGCGATTGGGATTTATCACCTGCCACTAGACTATGTGAAATCCCTTATTAGTGTGACTAATTATTTGTGGTTAAATGATTTTATCGATTAAAAATAAGTTCATTTTGGAAACATATGACTATTTCAAATGGATATATTTAGTGTCAGAAAATGATCTGGTGATTATGTGATAAAGGTTATTTTGGTATATGTTCTTTCTTTTGGGAAAAATATATGCTTAGGAAAAATAGAACACTATGGGATGTCATTTGTGGAGTAATGGTTGAAATTTGATTTTGTAAGAATCTATGTTTTTATTGAGGACATATATAAATTTGGGTTATTCATGGAAATGATTAACCTATCATAGATAATTTGTGATTAGGTTAATTACATTCAATATGAGACTTTAAGATTTACTTATCTTATTTACAGATAAATGGAAATATTTTTTGGAAGACTATGTGATTAAATTCAACTGATTATTTTGTTTCAATTTTAGTTTGGATTAAATTGAAGTATTTAAAGGAAATTTTTTTATTGAATGGTATTTTTTTTAACTTTGGGTATTTTTTATTCAATTTTTGAGATCAAGAGTAGTATTTATTTTTATAAAAGATTAGACTTTTGGGGATCATCTGATCTTGTACTAACTATGTTGATTTTGGTTAATGTATAAAGATAGGGGAAATATATAGTTCATCTTTTATGGATTATTTTATTCTCTATAAGTTGATCCTAGCACTTCATGTGTGACCAATTCATTTTGAATACTCATCATTTGGAGAAAATATGTGTTTTTTGTAGAAACATATTAATTAATGAGACTCTACCTGAAAAGTAAGAATATTTCTTTGTATCCTTTTTCAATATCATAAAATAATTTCTCATCATTATGAAAAGGAACATAAAAAAAGATGTATGTGTGATTTTCCTACATGGGAATCAAATACCGTTTCACCCATCACAAGTTTGTGATTTTTTGGTGGTTAAATTTCTCAAAATCATGTTTTTTATCACTCTCCATTAGAAATTGACACTTAGTTTATCCTACATATATATGTTTTTCAACATGGAATCCTACTATGGGTTATCTCGGGTGACCTTTTTATTCGCTTTATTTCTTTAAAAGTGGTAGTTTTATTGACTCTTTTTCTGATATGGGAGTTTTATGATGTTTCCGAGCCCAATTTTAAAATTGCAAAGAAGAAATTCCCAAAAGTGGGAAAGGATGTAATGTCCAAGGTACATAAAAAATATAAAATTTTCATATTTGTTAATATCTATGAATTAAATATTAATTTCACTTTAAAGGGTATTCTATGTTTGATGGCGTACATGACACACTACGACGGGTTTCTCCGAAATCTCATGTTGCACACAAGGCTGAGTCACACTGGAAAATAATAATAAAATATTATTTTAAATGGTAGTTAACACCTAGCTGCTGTATTGGTGGGAACAAAAATAACTAACTAAAATATAATTACACATGTTTTTTAATTGTTTTTAAATTTATTTAATAAAATTTAGAGGCTTAAAATGATAATTAATCCAATTTTAAGCATAAATACTCTAATATTTTTAAAAGATCATTTTACCACCTTTTGATGGAGAAACCATTTTAAATCTAGTTTTTGTTAGTTTTGTATGTTAAATTTGACAAATTAAACATATTATTTATAAGATACACATCAAAATATAATTTTGGTAATTTTTTGGTATTTTTATGATAAAGTTAATTTTTTATGAATAGTGAAAAATTCTGCATTTTAATTCAAAACTTCATTTTTTTTCTAATTTATTTAAATATTTATATTGTTTTATTATTTATTTTTATGAGTAATTGGATTGTATTTTTATAATTAAATCCAATTTTGGTCATATTAAGAAAGTTCACACAGAAATTGAACATAAATAAGTTTCAATCTTTTGATAGTTATTATTTCTTAAAAATAAAATTTTTTATTTTGACAATGGGAATTGATTTTTAAATAATTTCTAAAACTTCTATGTTTGGAATTTGAAAAAATGGATTCTAGATTTGTAATCATAAGGTCCAAATTTCGTAAATAGGGAACTTTTATTTTCAAACATTATGAAAATTTACTTCTGTAAATATTTTATTTACCATTGTTAAAAGGTAAATTTGGTAAATATGGGTAAAAAATAATATTATAATAATATTAAATGACCATTAAAATATTTCCAAAACCTATTTGATGAGATATTTTCGACAATGGGCATCCTTTGGTCGATTTTGGGACATCATAGCCCTACATGAGAGTGATAATGAAACTTTATATTAATTAATTTAATGTAAAGTCAAAAGTAACATAAACAAATATCATGTAGTAAAACAATTTTTATAAGGGGTTATATAACTAATATCTTAGGATATAAACATTCATTTGAAAGAAAATAAATATTTAATAAATCATGGTACATTATTTATAAATTGTAAAACTAAATAAATAAACATAATTAAGACACAATGATGATTGTGTAATATCTTCATTAATAAACTATTCAACTAAATGATATTATAAATATTAAAATTATTTTATTTTGAAACTTTTTATGGAAAAAAACATTTTTAAATATAATAATGACTTGTTATATTTTAATTAACAATGTTTTTCTAAATAATAAAGTTTTTATAGATTTATTAAAAGTCTTGATATGAATACCATATAAATTGACAAACATGAGTTTTTAAAATAATTAATATTTTATTAAATGATACAATATTACTAAAAATATAATATTCAGAAAAATGACTTAATTAATGTTATAAATAATCCATATTGGGTATTTTGTTATTTTATAGTAAATATATTAAACATATAGGATGAATATATAAGAGTACATGGTAAAAGTCAAATAAGTTAGAAAAGGGTTAAAAAAATGATAAGGACTAAAAAATATAAAAACCTATAAATTTATAAATTTATTATTTTATTCAGACTTATATTTATCTTATAAGTTAAATAAATATGTTTTGGGCCTTTTTAAGCAAAAAATTATTTTATAATAAAATAATAATTTCAATCTTTCATAAAAATATCCTCCTTCTTCTTATAAAAGGCCACCACCTCTAACCCATTACTCACACCTCTAAAACCACTTGTCTCATCCACAAACTACTAAAAGAATCTCCCAACATCACTAAATTTCTATTAGAAGTCTTCCCCTAGGATGAAGGAAATTCAATAATGCCTTTTGGTTCAAACCAAAGGGGGTTACCCAATTTAAAGGTAACATCTTCTTTCATGTTATTTTCATTTATATTCCTTATCCAACCACATAAAATCAATTTATTCCATTATTTTATAAAAAAACAGTATCATAAATATACATGTATGTTTTTATGCGAATTATTATAACTACACTTCTACACACCTCCATATAATGGATACAAACATGCTCTTTCAATGGACAATGGACTACTAGCTCGTGAAACAATGATAGTTCAATTATCTCCTACTAATTCTCATGGTGGCCATTATAATGGAAATATATTCATATGTGATATAAAATATATTTATTTTGTCTATATTTTTATATAATATTAATTTATATAATTCATTTTTTGTTTCCATAAGTGTAAATATGATAATTTAATATGAGGCAGTGCGGACTACTTCCCCCCCTCAAAATGATATGACTCGTTTGTTCCATTCATGGAAAGTTTAAAGGATGGAGTTAACAAAATTATATATCATATTATACTGAAATTATAATATACCAATTTATCAATATGTTTTCATTCCATTAAATACTAAATAGAAATTAGAGTATCGTTCATGCGTACATACAACATACCGTCTCTATGAACGGTGCATTTCATTTCTTAACTCCAAATGTTATATACCTTTATAAATACATATATATACTGAATATATATGATATATATATCATTAATATCATTATTTTTAAAATCTACTCATGACCACATAGACAACTTTTCATTATAAGAAGTTCTTTTTTGACTCAAGTACCAAATATCGACAAAACAACCATTGTTAACCTAAATGATTTTGTAATGTTTATAATTTGGAAATAAGTTATATAAAATAATAATGAACATGAAAAAAGTTCTTAATTAAGTGGGAATTAACATTAGTTTATTATTTAGAATATTAAAGAATGAACGAGTCAGGTCGCACATGAGGTAAGAGGGCTTCTTAAACCAATTTCAATTGTTTGGGTTAAACATATACTTCTTGATTATGTCATGCTATGAATATGTGTGAATTACCTCTGATTTTTTTTACAAATAATATACACTTATATTATGTGTATTTATATTTTTCACACATAATTATGTCATTTATTTATCCTGAATCCAGTCATACAATCTTTGTAAGGAAACCTTTCACCATTTTTTTTCAAATACTTATTTTATGTTAAGTATTTAAATTTTGAATTTCAAATTTTTGGGATATGTTATTATATTTTATTATTTATTTAAATTTTATATCCCTATGATTATAGATCCTTTTTCTCACTCATCAAATCATTTTTGGAATTTCTATGTTACTCTGTTTTGCTGCCGAATTTTTGTAAGGGAATTTAATAACCCAATTTCTATTCTTTGGGTTAAAATTATATTTCGTGATTATGATGTGATATTAATATGTGTGGATGAACTATTATTGTTTTAAAGTTAATGTCCATTTATAATGGGCGTATTTATGTTTTTCACGTATAATTATTTCATTAATTTATCATTAATGTATTCATATGATCTTTGTAAGGGACGTTGTTAAAATCTCATTTTATTGAGGAATATCATGATATTGTGCAACTTTATTATCCAATAAGGTGTATATACAAACATTTTGAAATTTTATATCATGAATTTCTATATTCTCATGATATTTATAGTTTCTTTGATGTTATTATTTAAATATTTTTATTAAATATTTTCTTTATTGTTAAATGAATCTTTAACTAAAACATCATTTTAAATGATTTAGAAATTTAATATTATAAATACACCTATTTTATTTCCCTATTTTAGAAATGATTTTTTGGAATTATTTATTTGGACAATATTGTTTTAAAATGTATATTCACTTTAAATGTTTCAGAGGGGTATGTGAAACTTTGATTCAAAACTCTTATTTTTGAATGTTTTATATGAATTGATGATATAAATATATTGTAATGATATCTTGTGAATGAAATGTGGAAATGTTATATTTACTTTAGGCTTGTTTTATGTGTTATTAATATGTTAGGGTTCTTGTACATTGGTTATCTAAATGGGTGGTTCTATGATAAACCTAGGGCGGGTGAGCCTGAGATAGCTCTCCAATGCATTGGGTAACGTGACGGTGGAAAATGCTAATGTTTCTCCTTATAGATTTAAGGAATATACTATTATGGGTATCCAAAACGTAACTCCCTATATAGGTATTAAAGATAAAATGTAAGTATGATATGAATTCCAGAAGTTATCTTAATGATTATGATTTCTATGTGTTATTCATAAATCTTATGATTTTACGGTATGTTAATGATTGAAAAGTATGATTTCATTGAATTATATGTATTTATGGAGTAATGTTTTCTTTCCTTGTTTTATAACATCCATTGTGATTTTTTTTCTCATTCCATGTAATTGAAATATTTTTCAAAAGATATAAAAAATTTTAATAGAATGGAATAATTCAACAAGATTTATATAACGAAAAAAACTCTTGTTTTATTTAAGAAATTTTACATTTTTAAAAAATTTGGATAGATTAGAATTGTGTTCTTTGTTTTTTAGAGAAATAATGTAATAGTTACAACATAATTCTCTAATACTCTAACATGAAAATATCCTCAACGTTAATTATTAACTTATTTCATGATTATGTATTGTTTAAGTCTTGGGTCTTATAGTATGCTTGTGATATGCTTCAATGCATCATATATCTATGACAAATGATTTATTTTGCTTGAAGGGGGTTGTTCCTTGGTAGGGTCACAACATATGCTAATGGATTTACCATAGGTTTCTGGATCAAGCTGAAAATATCCTACTAATAACTATCTATTCTAATATAAACCACTAACAAGTGATTTTAAGTTGGATAAGTCAAGGCTCTGTCATGACGTTACTGACCAAGGTGAAATCATGGTTGAGTTGCTCAGTCAACTAACACGGTCAACTGCAGATGTATACTAGAAGGAGTTGTATAAAAATAAAATTCGTTCTCTGCTCTCCAAAAATCCTTCTGGATAGTCTTGGTAGTGTTTGTGAACCGGTATGAGGTAGTAACATGATCATTCTAGAAGCTCACATGTTCTCAACAATTTATTCTACAAAGTCACCCGGAGAAAATTGGGAGGTTTGTATGTAATTATTCATAGTCATCCATCGTGAAGTGGTGTACATGGTCAATGAAATTCATGGATGAATTCTTCTTCTCATCATCATTGAATTCATCAGGTTTTGGGATGATCCTTGGCATGGTTCCCAACTTAATTTTCCTAATCAATCAAGGTTGAAATATAGCTTGTGTTCCCAAGGAAACTTAGATTTCTCTTGTGTCATTGATGCATGTTCTTCTAAGTCACAGTGTATTGCGACAAAGATGTAGATGAAATGGTTAAGGGAGGCATGGTGACCATAAGCCATTATGAGATTCTTAATATAGAATAGATAAATCCATGATCATGAGATACTGCTCATCAGGCTAACCAATCATCATTTTTTATCATGTATCTGGAAGCCATCTTCCCTTCGCACGAGTATTCACTGTCGCTATAGGGGTCAATGAAGATGTATTTTACCTACATCGAGACATCAACCAAATTTTCTAAACAATGATACATTTGGTCATGAAGATGATATTTTAACACACAATACACCATGATGGTATTTCTAATGATCCCATGGTATGTGAAATGGCTGAGGTGGCCAGTGCATCCAGCTTCCTAGGGCTTCTTACTCTCTGGTAGAACAATAGTCCCCTTCCCTATAGAACATATGAAATAACCCTAGTCATGTTCATTCATGAAGGATTATATTTTTTTATTTAAGGAAAGGGAACTTTGGAAGATAGGGATTGATGAGGGGATGAAGCAACATTTATAATCAATGTGGCTACTCTTGAAGTGGCATTGCCCAACGATTTTTGTATTGTTAGAGGATACACCTATTAAATAAGAAATGAATGAGTCTTTACTTGGATTTTATATTCTTAATTAGGTTCATCTAGAAAATGGTCTAATAAACCAACTATCTTGGGGAATCTATATCTATAGAAACAACAGTCTACTCTAAGGTAGGCCTTCTCATTGGAGCTTTAAGAGGCATCAAGCACAAATATATATTTTTCTATAGGTCATCCCCCATATAATGGTCCTTATAAAAAATATACCATAATCCACATGAAATGATATGGGTGATGAGGGTAGGGACCATTTTAGTTTTTAAAATCACCACACACATCATTATCATTCTATTTTGAGTTTGGGACATGTTAAATAAGTACATGAGGTCTTTCTACCTGGAAATAAAGTCTATGACTCAATCATTTGGCCTTTGAATGAACTTAACGAGGTCGTAAATACATTTATTGTGTGAGGTGGAGATGAAATTATAATTTTAGTACCTGTATAGGTCATACTAACTAGTGGTAGACCCTATGGGTAGATGCTTGTATCAAAACAAGGTGGGTCCTTCCAATGTATTCACAAAACACTAGAGCATGGAAACCTCATACTATTTTTTGGATCCCAATATAGGTCTAAACCTACATATAACGTGGGATAGGTGCTTCGTAAGATAAACCATCCAGTTGAATGGGGAGAATCTAGTTTTTCTAATTTCCAAGTGTGCTCGGGCCTTGTCCACCCATGTCACATACGACTTTCAATCAGGAAGGTCTACCTCCTATCATGTCTTTAAGGACACATGAAAAACTGATAGAGTGAATATCATGTCAGTTTAGGGAGGGTATTTATCTTGGAGTGGGTATATGGATTCCAATTGGTTGATAGGTATATCAACTCAGAGAGAAGACCCATTTGATCAAGGACCAACATGATCCAAATCATGAGGTGGAAAATTATGATGCTTGAGAAGATTTAGTGACTCATAACCTAGTTTAAAAAATATCCACTTTATCACGCTCCAAATATATAGGTGGGGCCACCATTTATGACTGGGGTAATCAATCCAAGGAGAATTTTTTACCCACTAGAGAAGAAATGGTTTACTTCGGGGTGGTTTCATAACCCGAGTCGCAATCAACAATGATATCACTGATGGTCCTTTTATGCATATAGAGCTACTAGAGTCAGCTGTATTCCATGTTCTACACCTCTATTTTTGCTGTGACCTCGAATGAATATATGTTATCAATAAGAGTATGACCTTTTGAGGAGATATATATTGGGTGATAACGACTCATTAGAGGGATATCAAAGACCATGTACCCTCCTATGATAGCGAGTGAGGACACCTGTTAGAGGGTTTTCCTTATTTTGGACCATCCCTTGGGGAATATCTTGCCTATAAATTCATAAATTTATTCCTCTATCCCTATGATCCTATGGTAGTTTGGAGGGATCCATGTTTACTATAATGGTTTCCGGAGGGAAACCATGAACATATGTGGATAGGAAGGGCTATTGTATGATTGGGATGATGTAGAGAGCATCAAACTTCCCCCATCATCTGATATGTACATGTAGTGATGTCTCTTCCATAATATAGTAGAGCACTGTGAGGATCATGGAGCACATCTGTTGGAGAGTTTATTAATAGTTGTCTGACTCAAGGAATTGATCCAATATGATCACTACTATCTCATCCCTTTGGAATAGTTACTCAATGGGTCCTAGGCGCTCTTAGATTCTCAACTAGTCAAACCGATTAACATTGAGGTGATGAAATGTCACCCAAATGATCTGGGAGAAACAAACATCCCTAAACGTTGTATAGGACTCCGAGATGTCAATGTTTTCAACTATTGGAGTTCATAACACCCCATATAGATGGAATATAGATAAACCTGCCACATGAACACTTACATACGGTAAAGCTCATTTTCATGGTTTGTCCAAGCTCCGATTGATGATGGTTGAGATATGTGATGAAAAAAATGATGAAGATCAATTCTACGATTGGTTAACCAGAATAGGAGTAAATTTTAGAGTCAATTATTCATTTCATACCAGGATTTATCTTTTGTTTTTTTAAATTTCATCATCACATCCGTATAGGACCAGGTTTTCACAACTACCTCGTGTATGATAGAGACAACATTCATTTGTTTCTCAATAGAGTTATCACTATCTAAATGCCTCAGCACATACCAAAACATCCTTCCCATATGTTTTTTTGGAAGAGTGGAGGGAAACATGTGGTGATGGGGATAAATACACTATAATCTACTAGAAGGTATCCATAACATACTCTACTTGAAAGTAACTGTTGAGGTATCTAAGGATCCTATGGATATCAGTATCTAGGATAAAAAAAATCAGATATTATGTTACATCCCCAGACTCTAATGAAATTGGTGAAGTCTTCATTAATGAGTTTTCCATGCCCTTAGAATCATAGAGATCAATTAAGTGAACAATTACTTGTCATTTTATAGTATTTCACCTCTTATGTCGAGTGTTAGACCTCCTTCCTGAAGACTGTTCATTAGTGAAGTGTATGCTATTGGCACATGAAGGACCGCAATGAAGATTTTCTATAATATGGGGATGGACACATCTTGGGTTGGTTGGGACACAGGTTGGGCCTCAGTGTCAACTATCTCTAGGGCAAGGAGGACTTCCATACTTATTGAATGTAATGCAGGGAGGAACTCCACTTTGACTGGTGAAGGATTGGGGAGGTCCTCCAGTCTATTTGGGTAGAACATAGGGATAAACTCCATGATAGTTGGTAAGAACATGGGTTAGACCTTCATTATGTGAAGTGGGAGTATAGAGATAACCCTTATATTGATTATTGAAATAGTGGTGAGGAACTCCAATCTAGTTTTGGATGAAGTGGGGAGGATATCCTCTTGTTTTGGTGCTAGTGGCGGAGAATATCCACTATGGCTAGTAGAATAAGGAGGAGGTCTTTCAAGATAGTTACTAGAAGATCAGGGTGTGTCTCTACTTGGGTTGATTATGATTTGAAGATGACTTCTGAACTAATTCTCCCCATCATTGGTTGGACTATAACGACTTTCTGGGGTGACAAATATTGAAGTAATTAACCTAAACTACCTATTTGGTGGTTGGGGACTTGATCCCAATTAGGGGAACACATATCCATATTTTCCTACTGTGGGTATCTAGTGGGATGCACCGGTAGTGAAAGCATCCACTGGAACCATATAATATGCCTCTTGTCATGTATTATCCTAAAACATCTCTGATTTTGTGTCATGCACTTCAAACGTGGGATGATGGAGTAGAGTTAAAGTCACCATATTCTTTGGAAAGTGTGGCTGGTTGGTATTGGTATTGGAGAGGGTTCATGGGATCTCTTTGTGGTGGATACCAGGAGTTAGTTAGAGCTGGTGTGGAACAAACATTCACCACCTCCTTGATAAAGAGAATCTAGTCATAAGAACACCAAATGAAGAAATTCCGAAAGTGTTCTATCATTGGAACAAGGGGTAGATTTCCCTTACATGGACCTCAAGGGAATGATGGTCAATAATTCATTGATTCCTTGAGTACCTGGAGGGACATAAACCTTGTAATAGTGAACCATTCCTTCTCAAATTAAAGTATGAGGGCATAAATCCCCCTAATTTGGATAATATCCAAGGGTGAAATGGGGAATTGGCACCAAATAGCTGAATTGGTGGTTGAATCATAGTAATTTGGGGTTCTTATATAAATATTTTTCCTTCCCGAGTTCTTGTAGGAATTGGGATTTTAGTTTCTAATATCTTGGGGTTGTTTTCATAACGGGAATTGGTTTTACATATCTAGATCTAGTGGCATGATAATTTATGGATTCCCCAATGCTACTAGTCCCCATCACATGGAGAAGAGTTTCATGTTAGGTTCGCCATTTTTATTTTCAACACATCCTCTAGGGATGACCTGTATATTGAATACACAGACTATCACATGTATCCCTACATTCCCACTTTCCTTAGTTTGGGGGTTTTATCACTTTCATTAGAAATTTATTATTTTTATCAAAATGGGATGCTGGTATGCCGATATATCCTTAAATGTATTATTCTTTGTTACATGTTCCCTAGTCTGGGTCTCCCACTTATATTTGAGTCATGTTCATAGTATGCATTCCCTATTCCATCTATATATTCTTACTAGATAATTAATCATATTATGTGTCAATAGGGTAGAAACCTTTAGTCAGAATATTTTTAACATTGGGAATATCTTGGAATGCCTAGATATTGGGAACATTTGACACCTATAATCTTTCTCTCATGAGGGTATCTCATACGAGAAATACTAGGCATGTAACCAAAGAAATACAATTTCGATCATGAGGTAATTTATGTAAGGTGAGTAATAATTACAGGGTTTTTACCTTAGTCATCCCACATTTATTGCATGTGGTAGGTTATCTGGGTAAGGTCATAAGTTCTACGTCCAGTGGAGATGGATAAGAATGTTAGGTTGAGATAGATTGGGGCACGAGTGCAACATTTGTTTAATACATAATGATTGATTGGAAATCCCCATAGAGGCTGACTAAAGAGGTGATGGATCAAAACATCCTTTGGTGTTAGATCATTGAGATGATGGATCAAGACACTATTTGTAGGAAGATATGAGAGATTATGGATCAGAATGTATTTTGAGAAAAATCCTTGAGGTGTGTTCCTTGGAGGACGTCACACCAATGTTTACCAATGGACCAGAAAACCCTATGGAGGCATATTTGGGAGGTGTATCCCAATGAGTGAATATGTCACACCTGGATAATTTTTAAATGGATGAGAATGGTCTTTCAGGATTGATATTGGTAATGAGTGTAAATTATATTGGAGATGTGTTTGGTTGATCAGACTGACCAAAAAAGGTGTATTGTAGATGTGTGTCCCTGCAGGGAAGATATAACACCTTGATAGATTACTGATGGATTAGAAAACTCTGTGGAGGTATATCTGGAGTTGTGGATCAGAACACAATATATAATGATATTTGGAAGGTTCATCCCTATTAGGAAACACCATATTTTACCATTTTCATGATTAATACTCAAGGAGGGTTCCTATATGCCCTATTTAGAAGACATGGATCACAACCCACATAGTTTGATATAGAAATTTAAGGTCATGTAACAGAATAAATCCATGTAGTTTAACATCATTTGAAAAGGATGATCATGCTGTAAAAGGAGTGCCTGTGAGGGATAATGTGTGTATTATACATAAAATATTCCCTAAATGGTAGTCATTTTTCCAGAGTGGGAGGGGTTGGCATCCCATGATGATCATACATGGGGGATCATATGATTTCTCACTGGTTAAGGCTAATGTTTTACCTCATGTGGTGAGGATGATGTCATGTAGTTTAACTTCATACGATTGGGATGTGAAGATAACTAGTTTGAATTCCAGCATCTCAGACGTGGGGAGAGTCAGTCCTCACCACATGGTCTTCTCTGACCAATCCTCATCCACCTCTAGCATGGACATGGAATTGGAACTTTCATAGGGGAGTGGTCAATATTGAGGTTGACAATAGGGTTCATGTTCTTAGAGGAAACATGAATTAGGTTACCTATTCTTAAAAGAAAAAAGTTGGGTAATGGCTGAAATAGAGGCATAGGAAATTCAAATTAGGGGACATGAAAAGTTATTTCATGAAATTATATTGGTATTCATGTAATGGATGTGTGAGTAGAAGTATCTAGATCAAGGGAAACAGATGGAGTCAAGAGGTATAGTCTTGCACATGTTTTGGAGTTTCTCATAGACCAAAGTTTCACACTTGAATATGCCCTATACTCACACCTGACTGACCATAGGAGTAATTCTGGGAGGATCAATCAAAAGTAGACTGAGTCATGTTTGTCCCCACATGAGGACTTTCAAATAATTTCTCTACCTTTTAGGGTCTATGATAACTAGATTTCCATGATGTCAAGGAATAATGGGAGGTGTACCCAACAGATTTTCACGTCATCTTTTAGAGATCCTCTTAGAAGGATGTGGTGAGGTTCTATTTATTGAAAAAATCCTCAACTAATGGCGCACCACTCATTTTATGTGTAACATTTGTTTCATGGTTCTTGTTTTGTTGCCTTTGGGGTTTGGATGCACAACTTATCCAGAATAGCAATGCACTTTTTCTACAATAAGGATGTTTTTCACACCAGGGTTGCATAAAATTATTCTTTCTTGCACATAATAAGTGTTTCTTGTGATTAGTGGGATAAAAAATATGTTCATCTCCTGGAATATCTATTGAAATATTCTTAGTTCTCCCATAAATAGCTCCCAGAATTATAAATATATATTTTGGTTCTAAAAATCACTAAATGTGAATTTAATCATCAATATCAATGAATCATAAATTCACAATATTTATGGAAACATATAGGGACACTATATAGTGCTAGCCAAACACTATCATAGTTACCCAACCCATGATATTACAATTCTAGCTTATTTCTACCCCATCCCAAATCATGGTAAGACAAAAGAAAAATTATTTATACCTAATCCCATGAGATCATTTTGTAACACTCTAATCCAATCCAACGAGTCTGAACTAGAGAGTCGCAATACCCCATGCAAGCCTTCTAATTTGAAAGAGTCTTCTGATTAGTAGAAAATGTATATGTCTATCAATGTGGAGACTATACCATTTGGATAATGAAATATGATCAACAAATAAATTATCATAATATAAAAAAAATTATCAGAGTGGACATACAGAATAGCTGAATAGAAGACCAATATGAAAAATAAATAAAGAATCCCCAATAAGTGAAAATCTAGTACATAGTAAATAAATAAATAATAATAAATTTTTGGCCCTGCCAGTTTCTATCATTGTCCACCACAATCCCCTTGCTCCTAATCATTGTGGTCATCCAAATATCCTTTTTCCTTCACCATATACGTCAAGAAATTTATAACCGCACTAAAATATATGAGTAGAGTGTGATTATAAGACTCAGTAGAATGTCACCAATAATTTATTTTCTAGAATTATCATCTACATTAGTTTATTCCATAATAATAATTATCAATATGTATTAAGAATAAACATAAATCCTAGAATAGAGAGGTCATGTTCTAATCAAGATTCCGGAAACCCACAGCTACACCAACTTCAACCCCATGATGGAAAATATGGGAAGATATATGTAGTGACCAAACTAGCCACTGATCTATTGAAAATTTCATTCATTAACCTCATGGAATTACACATACTATATATCATGAAAATCATAGGATTTACTAATATAAAACATATAGGAGTGCTCGATATGAATAATGAAACACAAAGGTGTTCTTGGTCTATGACATACACCTCAAAGGAGTACCCTTTATACGACATGAAATAAGGTGGACTGCCTATCATATGACATGAAACATGAAGGACCACATGATATATATGCTGAAAATATAATGATTTATCGATACAGTCTTCCCTATGGTATCATAGTATGTACACCTTATGCTCAGGTCCTTCAATACCATCGTCACAAGTCAGGCACACTCCAACTATATGGGATGAACATGTTAAGAAGAAAAACATGTTATGAGAACCTGAACGATACATCCACACATGTTAATGCACATATATATACAAGGTACAATGTACATGGTGAGAATATCATCATGATAAATAATCTATCAGAACATAGAAACATGTGATAATAATACAACATCACAAAATCTATATAAGTATCAATTATGGAATAAAAAATAATAAGCGGGTCTTACAGGGTACACACACACCCACATTCAATAACAATCAAGAATGATATCAAATATTCCATCACATAAATCATAATATGGACCCATGTGTAAATGATATCCAAAGAGATAAATAACTTCCGAATATAGGTATAACAATTATTGACAATAATGAGTGATGTTTGAGATAAATTTCTCAACTTAATAATTTCTTCTGTTAGAGAAAAAAGCAGGTTTTAAATTATTTTATTCAAGAGGAACCCAATGAAAATAAAGATGCATCTATCTGATAAATATCACATGATATATTAAAGGTTGATGATTTTAAAAATGAAAAAAATAATATAAAAAAATATAACAGAAGAGGGAGTGATAAGGAATGAGATGTGAGGTGGGGGATGAATTCATCCTAGGAATTATTTCTTAGGAACCCATTTCATCCTTTTAATTGTTATTTATTCCAATTAAACCATTATAAATCTATCTCTCTCTCACCTTATATAGTACAAAAATTCCCATAAATTACCTATTCCACACCCTAAGCCTCCATCATTCCATAAATTAATTATTTCTTCATTAATTTATTTCCACCCATATAACTTATTTTACATCATTTGTTTCATTTTCCTAATCATGTCACCTAACACCATAGAAAAATTTCATTTGTTCATTTACTTTTTAAAACCTCTCAATAATAAATTCAATAACTTGTTAAACATAGTTTAAAATTCATATATATATACACGTTGCAAACACCGACACACAAACACACAAACACACACCTGCATATAGATATATACCTCCCCCAAATATATATTTTTACACATACCTATATGTGAATATATTTGTAAGTATATATATATCTATATATTAAACATATAAATATAAATGTTATATATAAACACACAACAAAATTATTTTTCTTATTTAATAACAATAGTAATAACAACAACAACAATTATTTTTAAATATCTAACATCATTTCCATTATTTACATTTTAAATTCAACTTCCATTAAATGATAATAATTTTAGTATCCACACAATTTAATTTTTGAAAAAACAAGTAACAATATTACTATTATTACCTATCCTCTGATTAAATATTCATCCATGGGGAAAATTTCTCATCAATTAATATAATAAAAAAATTTAGTTACACATGTTTTTTTTCATCGATTTTCTTCAACATAGATTAAAATAATAATAATACAATTATTATTGTTTTATTATTAGATAATTGCTGAATAAAAACATTCATATGGCCAAATAATTTAATTTGTTCAAAATAATAATAAATAATTTGACTAAATTATTTGATGACATATATTATATATTTAAATTTAAAATCATGAATAGAAAAATTATAAAAGGGTTACCCTTACATGGAATGAAACCAAAAACCTAAAAAACGAAAATATTATGTTTTACCTAGTATAAAAACATTATTTTGGATTTAATGGTCTTCCCATATTCTCAATCCAAGACTGCATTTGTGAGTTATTATAATATTTTTGAAAAACCATGCACATCTAATATAATATATTTAATATTTTTATTATATCAATACAAAGGCTCTAAATCCTTAAAATCCCCTGATAACTATTCATCCAAATCTGAAAGTATTCTATATAATATTCTAAGTTATGAACTGAGATTTTTCAATTATATAAACCCTTTAAAATTTTTATTAAAATTTTTATTTAAATATTACATTGTCATATAATATTGGACATAATTTATTAAAAATGATGGTTTTTATTATTATTGAACATTGATGATATTACATTAAGCATAGATTATGATTTTAGTGGTGAACAAGGATGATTAGTGGATTCCATATTTTGGTTGGAGTTTACTTGTGAGTGAGTCAATCATGCACAGTCATTACATTTGTTAGTGGATGGTGTTTGGTATTTATAGGTTAGCATTCAACAATGGTGGGATGTTATGGATACTCTTATAGTGGAGAGAGTCTTATTGATAATGGATTAATGAACCTTATATTCAAATAGTTGTGGGTATGTGAGATTGGTTGGGATATAATATAGGTGGCATTAGATGTCAGTGCATGTGTAGAATTTGAATGTGGTTGTTTTTTGGAAAGTATCAAATTTATGATCTAGATTCAAAATCATGATGGTGTCTAGGCTTTGAAAACAAACTCAAGGCGAATAAGATGTCATCTAAGAGGAATTTAGATAAGATATTTTTTAATGATAATGGAAGGATCATAGTGTCATTTTGGCCACTAAGGATTTTTTAGGGTGAGAAGAATTATAATTTTGAGACTGTAATAACTCACATCATTAGAAGTTGATAAAAATCTGGAAAAATTTAAACATTTTATTTGAATATGTGTATATTATTCAAATTGTGACATAAATTGGGATTATGATAATTTGGACACCATTAATTGATGTTCACAGATGTGATGATAGGCATAGTTTATTGTCTGGGTGCTTAATAGATCTTTGGAAAAGGGAATGGTTTTCCATAATAGAAAATTTTAGTTTTTGGCACCCCTCATGTTAAAACCTTTGCGTTTTGGTCTCATTTCCATGTTTAGGGAAGAGTATGAAATAGACCAGATAAGATTTTATGTAGGGTTTATGTATACATGTGTATGTAGTTGTGAGGCTTAGAGGCAACCACCTTTCTATATGGATTACGTCAGAGTGATGGTGAGGAGAGTTGTGAGGTCATCCATCTCTCTTGGAGATTGACTATGTTGCAAGTAAGGTGTCAGTCTATAGCTTGACCTTGAACAAGTCATGAAATACCATGACATAGATGAGGTTATATTCCATATAAACATAAAGGGGGTTACAAGTCATACCTACCTTCTTGATGGCCATCTATGAAGAATCTTGAAGGATATGTCACAATATTACTTATCAAGGGAGGCCTCTATCACCAACCTAGTGGGTTATTCCATTGGGGAATAGTCCTCAGATGTCTACCTAAGGATTTTGATGGTATGGATCCCTACACCATGCTTCATTTGGGGGCATATGTCATGGCGGTTGGGACCAAAATATAGAAAATTATCCACCCAGATTTATATACAGGGGAATAAAAGTAATTTACTTTATAATAACCCATTCTTTATAGAGTAGGGGATCTTTTTGGGAGGAAATTTTCATATACATCCCCATCTCTCTTCACCCATGAATCCCCCCTGATTATGGTTATAATGGGTGTGATTATGTAATGATATTATGTTTTTTTCTATATCATCCTATATTATTCTCTCTTTCTATAGCCCATAATTTTTAGGTTGTTTTAGACTAGGGATTAGTGCCAATTTTACAATAAAATGTTAAACCATCACTATATTGATTGTTCGTTGACATAGGTTAGCTAGAGGATGTTTGAGGAGTAATACCACTAGATTTTAAAAGAACACTATGCTCCATATAAAATAAGACGTGAAACATAAATCTGTAATGGAAATGAAATAATATTATTTAAATATTATTTTTAATTGAATTATTATTAGGATATACATAATCAATTTTTGGTAAAGTAATTTTATGCTTCAAAAATACATGTTCATCAAAAATGTTTTTTATTTCATTTAGTGAGAGAATATAATAAATAATTTATGAAAAGTTTAGAAAATTTATTTTATAAAAAACATATCATTTTTGAGTCATCGTATCCTAATTATCTAAGTGTTTGTTTTTTGTATTGTTTTAGAAATGATTGATTTTTCAGTAAATAGTGAAAAATAACGATTTTAGAGAAAATTGTTATTAATTTTCAAATATTTACAAAGTACCATTTTATTTAGTCTATATTAAAAATATCACTAGTAATGTTTTATTAAAAATAATACAATTAATTAAATTTTATTGACATTTGGTTATTCTTCACATTAAAAATTATTTATACTTAAACATTATTTTTTAGGTAGACATTTTTCATGAAGTTTTATATGTTTAATATAAAGGTAATACTTTCCAAAAATAATAAGTCAATTTGACAAACTGATTTACATATTTATAATCAAAATTTCCAAATTTGGCAAATTGTTCAAATTTTTTTAGTCATAATGAATTGTAACCATAGTATATATTTATCACCACAGTGTAGGGTAAATTGGGTAAACAAGGGATAAAAAAATGTGGAAAAATTAATATCATATTAAAACATAACTTTAATCTTGTGTATGAATGGATTTCAACCAAGCCCTTTCAATATTTCAATTTTTTAATTTTTTTACATTTTTCATTAATAAATTCCTTTATTTTTTAAGAAGAAAAGAATAACTTGAAAATATCACATTCCTGATATTAATTTCATTATCATGTTTTACAAGGATAAAAAAAATTAAATTAAAGGTTATAGATGGTTATTTTTTAAAAAAATTATTTTAATTTATTTTTAATTTATAGAGATGAAAAAATAACTTTAAATGCTAACACTACACCAACACAGTGCATGTGAAAAATGTAGAATAACTAAAACGATGTTGTTTAATGTTTCCAAGGTAATATTTTTTGAGTGGTTTATGGTGTTTAAATAATTTTTTATATAAATTTCATGTATTCTTAATGTGATAAAATTTTATTCTATAACTAGATTATTTTATTGATATTTTTTAAAATACATAACGTAAATTGTCCAAAAAAGGACATTAATGGGTTTAATGTTAAATAATATTTTATTAAATGATTTAAAATTTATAAAAATATTATATTTGTCTATGTGAGTGAGATATATGTTAAAATATAAATCATTATCCACTTATATGTCAATTTTTATTTTATTATTATTTCATTTAACCTTAAATATTAAAAAAATTTGTTATCAAATTAATCATTAAAACTGATAAAATGAGATCAAAACTAATAGATAAGGGATAAAATGTCAAAAAAACATGCCTAAATTTTATTAGATGAGATTATTGAAAATTAAATTTACTATATATTATAATTACTTAAATTTTATTCCAATTAAATATGAAAATTAATTGATATTAATTTAATACCATAAATAATCCCACACTTCTCCTCTTATCTATTATATAAGTAAAAAAACCCTACACAGATACTCACAAATAAAGATACATTTATATCATTAATGTTGTAAACAATAACTTTTAAAAATTCCACCATTCTTCCTTGAGGTCCTCGTTTCTATGAAAAAACGAACTAGGATTCTATAGGTGTATGAAATATAAGGTTTTTCAAAGATGAGGTAATCATATTATCTGAGTGTTTTCATTTTAATTATTATTCTACCACATTAAATTATATCCTATATGTTTAAATATAATAAAATAATGATTAAAAATATAATGATATGTTATTATGTTAACATTATAACATTATTCATCTAATTTTCCATCAAATGGGAAATGAAATTGTCATTGTGCATACGTGTAAACTAATGACCTTAAAACAAATGTATTTTGTTTCTATTCATCACCATTAATTGATGGTTTTTAGGACGTATTAAATCCACATATATGATATTAATGACCTAAATATTATTATATTAATATAATATATCATCTATTAATACTCTATTCAGATATTGAAAAATGGAATCATTGCACATGCCTACATATGAAAGATTCTTTCCAAATAGTGATGTAATTAGTTTTTTCAAAAAACACACCTCATGTATCTTCCATAAGATGGATTTATTTACGGTAATTTATAATTATAACATCATCATTATTCTGGAAAAATAATAATTTATTTTATTTCGTTCTTTTCCATTGAAGGAAAAGTAAAAACACTACTTGTGTGTACGTGTGGATGACCACCTCTCAATCAAATTGATTTATATTAATGAATGTATCTAAAATTGAATTTAATGGATAAATATTATAATTAGGTAATTATTATGATTATTTAGATGATGGAATATTGAACCCTTTGATGATGTTCAACCTACCAAATTTATCTTTCAATTATTAACAAAATATCCTCAAAACTCAAGACATGGATTCAACCGATTAATGAATAAAATAATCCATTGAAATAAATTAATTGAAAAGATAAATGTTATTTAAAAAATGTTGGTAGTGTTTCATAATAAATTAAAAAAATTATATATGTTTATTACATAGTACATTGAGGACATTCATACTATGTTGGGACTCGAGTTATGATGTTTATTAACTCAATTTATTTTTTTTGGGTTATAACTCTTCTCCATTGATTTTGTTGTTCAATGACTATTTATGAATTGGGATATAGTTTTTTTTATTTTTTTTTTCTTTTTCATTTATATTTTAATATTATAAAAAAAATAAATTCATGTATTAATTATCACGTTACACACTATAATTTCATTGTATTGTGTAATTAATAAAACATGAAATAAAATTTTAATATTAATTCAAATATTTCATGGTATTTATAGATCCATATCATATTCATTCCTTTAATTATTTTTATTTTAATGTTACAAATGCGATAAAGTCATTATGTTTTAATCTTATTTATTTTTGAAATTGCATTTAATCAAGTTTACTAATAAAAAAATCATATGATATTAATTGATTAAAATATATATATTATTATAATTTATTTGTTTATTATTTTAACATTATTTCCATTCACATTCCTCTATTTTTTTTACTTGAGGAGATCAAAATAATGTTTTTGATGTAAAATTGACCGTATTTCTCTTTGTGATGGGTAATCTATTCTCTTATTTATCCATGATCATTAAAATGATTCCCAGAATGTTATTATCTTGGAATAAATTATTGTTTAATGATATTTTCAACTATGTTTTACTTTATTTACCACATTTTCAAGGAATATTTTTGTCATCTTCCAAACATGTTACTTTTGGATTTTACCAGTAGTGTGAAATAGATATTTGTTATAAAATTTTACAAATGAATAGATTTTACCATAATGATAACTATTTATTTATTCTATTATTCCTTTACATGATTACATGGTTATTTTAAAGGAACATTATTATTCTCCACATTCATTACATTTTTATTTAAAAAATTACAAAAAGAAAAATACGTTTTCCCTTTATTAAGAGTTGTTTCTTAATTTTTATTTTAAATTAATATTTTATTTATAGAAAAAATATTTATAGTTTTAAAATGTTAAAATCAGGATATTTTATAATGATACCATCCTTAATTTTTATCTACATTGATTATAAATGCTTTATAGAGAATTTCATGGAGCTTATTTTTTTCCCTAGGTCAATAAATATAAAATGGAATGAAGAATGTTTTTAAGGGTGTTATGCTAGAAATTGGATGCTTTTAAATAACCAGTGCATATTATGGTACGTGGAAATATGTATGACTAATTTAGGTGCGATTACAATATAAACCAAGGATGGGTGGTTACATTATAAATTATGGTTTATTGGTTACATTACAATCCCAGGATGGGTGGTACCATTTTTATCCACCGATGCATTGGGTAATGTAATAGAGTTTACTCATTTTAATTTTCTCTTAAGATATGATGGAGTTAATTGTTTAATTTCTCTACTTTGTTATATTATAATATCCTATTTTTAGTGATTCAATAATGAATTCTTGATTTTCCAAAATACCAACTTGTTTTCATTGTGTTTGAACAAGGTTTTTAATGGTTCATTTGATCAGGATTGACCTATAATGGATCATTATAACTTATTCTCATGAATATTACCTTTTAAAATGACTTATTTCATGTCACATGTTTAATTACACAAGATTATATGGGTATTAATTATCTTATGCAATTATCATAAAATTTTAATGTGCTCTAAGGACCTTATGTATATCTTTTTATCAAAAAGGATATTCAATTGTTAATGTCTATGTTTACCCTTTCTACAAATTTGATCTCATCCATATTATATTTATTTTCACTAGGTTATAAAGAAATATCTTATGTAACATATTTTAAGAATCGTTTCTTGTTCGTGACAACACAAACATAATTTGATGAAAGAAAAGATGGGTATAGCGGAAAAACTTCTCACATAAAGACATGGGAACTATTATGTAAGAGTTTTTCTTAATTTAAAAAAATCATAAAAATCCCTTTGGAATGTATGGGATCAAATATTTCCATTTTGTGATTTATGTTTTTGATTATAAAATTCAGTCATGTTTATCTGTATCAAATATGTAAATGAAAAGATTTCTTTTAAATCAGATTAGCTTATGCGGGTTTGGTGTTGTTATAACTGTATTAGATTAGGGTTTAGATAACTTTAGAGAATATGATGTTTTCATATGAGGTAAAATTAATTTTATGGATACATCCAATGGTTTCTATGTTTTAGTTTGATCATAATTTCAATGGCATGGAATTTTTTTTTGATGTTTTATATGATGATATTTTAATGCGATTTATGATATTTTGGGAGATGTTTATTAGGATAATATATATGTAAACCATTGTTTTAACATATAGGATTATTTTATGGGAATTATATTACATTTTTAGAGAAGTAATATTTAATGTTTGAGACAATATTTAAGGTTAAAAATTCATTAATGTTGGGGTTTTTGTGGTTAATTGGGATATAAGATCAATTATATATGCAGCGATCTATGTTGAACCATTGTTGTTATTTTGGAAATTTTAGTTTTAAGGTAATTTTTTATTGAGCTGATGGTTTATTCATTTTGGTTATTATCTTACCTTATGATAACCAGTTTCGATTTAGTAAATATAGAAATATTATTTTTTTATACTTGTATGGATATTACTAAATTTGAAAATTTGATTATTTAGGCATGATAAAGACTCATCATTGACGCCCATAATATATAATGTAGGATGATATAGCAGTGGAAACTAATTTAAAAACAATGCCAAAGGTTGAAATTTCATTTATGGATTTGAATAAAATATAGTGTGTATACTTCTGAGGTTATCGGTAAAAATAAAAAATAATCCCTCATAAATTAAAAATTATGTCTTTCCAAAATTATTTCTGATGAATTTTTGATATTTTCTCACTCTTATCAATTCAATATTTATCAGTTATTAATCTTATCATGATCATATTATATATCACTCACCATTATTATTTGGATATTAATTTTACCCTCAATGTCTATATTTTTACCTCAACAAATGTTATCCAATTTGGAAACATAGTTATGTGTTATTCTAGATGAACTTCCTATTTATCATTCCATCATTTCCCAAGGATGTTTTATTTCTAGTATTATTATTCCAATTATCCAAAAATGGATTTTTCAAATGTTAACCACTTAAATTTCCAAGATCATGATCAATTTTTCTGGTAACAGTTATTTCATGGGGGATGTAATAAAATGAAATTGATTAATTATGATAGCATATAGGACATGAAATATTGACCTTTAAAAACTGTGAAATATTATTATTTTAACATAACTATTATAAATTAGTGATTATATTGGAGGATATATATTGAATTTATAACATTTTCAAATAAATGTATAAATTTAATGCTTAATAAATATTTATTGGTTAATATAAATGTAGTAAGTACTTTATTTTTGTTAAAGTCATTTTATTCTTTAAAAATACATTTTATTCAAAAATAATATTCATTAATTTTTATGAGTAAATATTATAATTAATTTATAACAATTTTAGATATGTTTTTATACAAAATATATCATTTTTAAAATCATCTTATCAAATTATCTTACAGAGAAATATTGAGATTTTTTGGAAAATAATATTTTGTATTGAATATTGAAAATTCTGAATTTTAGAAATCTATTATCTATTTTAATGTATTTAAAAAATATATTCTTTCATTTAATTGTTTATAATTTATTTTTTTCCATTTGATTAAAAATTATCCTATTAATGTCTGTAGAATTAAAAATATTCTTAAATTTTAAATAAAAATATTTTTATACATAAAAAAGAATTTTTTCTCAAAATCCATTTTTAATCTTGTTTTGTAGGTATATTTTAAAATTAATGTTTTAAAATTATATTAAATTATTTATATAAAATATATTTCTCTTTTATAATTATAATTTAAATGTTTTCTTAAAAAATTCAACATAATTTTTTTCATAAGAAATAACTTCCATAATTAATAGTCATCACTATGGTAAAGGGTAAATTGGGTTATTAAGGGGTAAACATAAATCTAAATGGATTTAAAATCATAATAAAATATTACATTAATCTATTGGATGAGTTGATATCGAGAGTACAATCAAATATTTAAAAATATCACATTTTTGTTAAATTTTTCCTTGATAAAGTTCATGTATTATGTTAAGTAATGAATAATTCTAGACTGTGAATTTCTTGATATTAGTATAGCTAACTTTTTTTCACATGGATAAAAAAGGAAATTAATTATTCCAAATAGTTATTTTTTATATTAATATTTTTTATGATTTTAATTTATTTAATATATTTAATTATGAAATAATACCTTACATTTATACACAACTTCAATATAGTGCTTGTGCATACTTTAGAAAAATAATATAAATTATATTAATGACATAAGAAGTAATAATTTTTAGATGAGTTATGATATTACAAGAATTTTTTAGAAATATATAATATTTTATTCTTTTAATATTTTATATTCAAACTAAATTACCGTATTGAGGTTTTTAAAATTCAATTGTGTGAATAATCTCTAAAATGAAATTGATGAAATTTTTGGTTAAATAATATTTTATCAAATGATATAAAATTTATAAAAATATAATATTAGGGAAATTAAATGGTATATGATATATAATATCAAATTTTTACAATCATGGTCTTCATTTTCTTTTATTATAACTTTCATGACCCTTAAAGAGTAAAAAACATTGTTATCCTAGTAGTTATTAAAATGGTCAATGAGAGGTTAAAAAAAGAGATAAGGGTTAAAAATCATCTAAAAGTGTATCATTTTTAATGATATCATTAATGCTTAAATCCACCCTAGATTCTAAATATATTAATTTTAGGTCACATTAACTTGAAAATTAATTTATAATAATTTAATACTTTAAGATATTCAAAGGGTTCCCATCTACTCTTCTATATATAGACACTACCCATCCTATCTTACATTCACATCATGAGCCACATATATTGAAAAATATATACTAAAATAATATTAAAATATTTCTAACTAATTTCTATAGATATTGGTATCATAATAATACCAACCTAGATATATGAAGGTGTAAGAAAAATGAGGTGCTTCAAAGAGGATGTAATAATCTTAATTGTGAATTTTCATTTTACCTCAACTTATACATCCTATTTTTTTTTGAATAAATAGTAAAATATAATAAAATAATTATTTCACATATTATCATATTTTAATATGTTATTATAATAAGAATATTAATCCCCTTTTCCATAAAATAGAAAAAACCCATCATTTGTGCATACATGCAAATTACCGCCGCTCGAATCGATGTTTTTCATTTATCATCACTAACATTCATGGATGGTAATTATGATTCTTTAAATATAATATTCATAAAATTTAATGAATTAAAAATGAAATAATTTCATATACACACGTAAAAAATATTGTCTCCAAGTAGGGATGCGATTCATTTTTCAAAAATTGTCTCTCACGGTTGGTCATAGGTATGGATTTAATAAATTTATTTTATGTTTATATGATGATAATTATTCACGAAAAAATGATTTTATACTATTACATTGTATTATATCCATATAAAGGTAAATATATCACTTGTGTGTCTACTTAGGCTACCACCCGGTGAGACGATTTATTTTTTCCATAAATACTTTTCATGCATTGATAAAAAACATTATATTAGATAAAAATTGTAATTTTTTAATTATTATTATTTTAGATATTATGGAATAATGACAACTTTGACCAAATTCAACTTACAATTTTTTTTAATTATGAACTCAACGTCCTCAAAATGTCTTTTTGTTGACTAAATTGATTAAGTAATTAAACATATCATTATAATAAATGAAATAAATGGTATAAGGATAAGAGAATAAACCTAGAAATATTTCATAAACAAGTAAATAATTAATATTATTTTATTATAAATGATTTAAAGTTCATTAATATAAATATGTGATCCGGGGGAACGATGTTCTTTGTTAAATTTCATTTCATTAGGTTATAACACTTATTCATTGATTTTTTTATGCCATGATTATGTGTGTATTGATCTCTTTATGTTTTTAAACAAAATTAAATATATTTTATGTGTATTTAAATATGATCACATTATAAATTCAAGGAATAATTATCACATAAAATGTTATGATCTTTTCATGGATTTCGATTGTCCCATTCCCATTTTCATGAGACATGATACATGTCATGCATCGTGATTTATTTTAACTGTTTACATAATACCCCATGAAATAATTTTTAATTGTTAATTTAGGTAAATCATGAGATTTACATATCCATATCAGATACATTCTTTAAATGTATTTCCATTTGAATGTTTCTAATGTGGTAAAGGATTTATGTTAAAATATCATTTATTTTTTGTTACTATCTATATTAATGGTTACATTGGGGGAAAGTGTATATGAATAATTTGATTAATAAATTATTTATTATTATCCTATAGTTATTTATAAGGTGTATATGAATTCCATTTATTTTCATTTATTTGGTACTTAAATTGATTAAACATACTTTTTAAGGAAAAACAATACTCATTTTCGTTTTTATTAGAGAATCTTTTCTCTTCGATATTAATGATCATTAAAAAATTTTCAAGTATTTTATTTTATATGGAGAAATAATTATTAAAATTTATTTTCATATATATTTTAATTTATTTAATAATATTTTGAAAGAATATGTTTTTCATTTTCAAAAAATGGATCTTTTTATTTTTTCCTGAACTATGAGAGGGATATTTGTTGTACCATTTACTATATAATTGGAGTTTCCCACTATCGTTGAAATTTGTTTTGATATTTATTATAAAATATTAGATTATTTTTTTCGATGAAATATGTTCTAAATTTATTCATATAATTTTTTAAAATATTTTATCAAAAGAAAATCATATTTTATTTATTTTCAACGAAATGTCATAAATGTTCTTTTAAATGTAAATTTCATCTTTGGAAATATTATTTAATATTTTATTTTGATAAAATTGGGATATTTTTTGATGATAAAATCCTATATCTTTTTATAAATGGATTATGATTGTTTTAAATAGATTTTCCCAGAACCCATTTCTTTTCAATTGGTTTATCAAGCTAAAAATAAATGATTTTTGATTTTAGTAGTGTTATATTAAAAAGTAAAATGTTCAAAAAAAAATTCAATAAAAAGAAATTAGAAATATTTCTGAATGAATAATGGTTGGTTTCATTATAAACATAGGATGGGTGAAAATTTTAAAAACTATGGACTGATGGTAATGGTATAAACCTAGGTATAATAGGTCAGTTATAACTGTCTAATTCATTGGGTAATGAAATGGAGTAAACTGGTTGTCAATTACTGCTAAGATTTGACAGATCTAACAATTGTATGCTTCCCCTATGAAATATTGGAATTATTATTTTTTGTTATTCCATTATGAATTTTTGATATTTTATATACCAACAAGTTTTATCTATGATTTCTATGTGTTTTTAATGGTTCCTTTGATCAATATTTGGATCACATGGATCATAATTATTGACTCTTATAACTCTTCTCTTTCTTACAGAATTATTAAATGTCAGATATTTAATGATATACGTTTTTATGGAAATGAATTATCTTATGTAATAATCATGAACATTGAATATCTTCTCATACAATGATTCTCATATTGTGATCACCAAAGTTATTCTAATTTTAATTCCTATTTCTACCCTTATTGAAGAGCTGAGTTCTATATATTTATATTTCTATTCAGTAGGTTATAAAGAAATATTTTATTTAAGATATTTTTATAAGGGTTTTATGTGGGTTGTGATGAAGAAATAATATGGGGTAATAAAATCCTGATATAGTGAATAAATGAACTCTTAAATATATGAGTATTTATATAATATAGTTATTTCTAACTCTCTAAAACTCTAATTCTAATAGGTTATTTGTTTATGTAAGTGAAGAAATATTTATATTTTATATTATTTTTTTGGAAAGAATATTAATATCAATGTCAAAAATGAATATATTACTTTTTTAGAACAAGACAAGGAAGTTAATGTTTAAGGATTTTGTATTCAGAGGGTGATCACAATCTATTATGATATTTTTTAGTGTGGTGTGGTTTCTTGAAAAATTTCTTGACATTATATATTTTTGAATATAACTGAATAATAATTTATTTTTTATAACTATTTATTCATTTCATGGGGCACAAGATAGGTTCTTGTAATGTTTTTGTAAGAAACATTTAGGATCAATGATTTGTTGTTTCACCACTAGTTAGGCCATGTTGTATTATTGTTTCTAGGTTTTAATAAGTTTTTGAGTCTATTGGGAGCACCATGGTGGTAGTTATGTATTTTTAATTAGAGAAAAAGAGTTTTGGGAGGTTAGTATATGGTTTTTATTCCAAAAAACTAATTTTAATATGTGGAATTGAAATAAGCATCTCATGTGTTCTTTGATGTTTATTTAGGTAGTAGAGATAGGGTAGGGAGTGTATGTATTTTACTTTCCCTTGGTGGGTTTTCACTTATTATACTACCCTGAAACTAGAATTAGACTTGAAGGTGGTCTATTATTAGTGTTTCTTCACATAAGACATGATATTAAGAATGTTAGGGTGATTAGATGTTGTTGGTAATGTAGTTTGGGTTTGGTGGGATGGATTGACAGTTTCCATGATATATTAGGTTAATAGTTCATCTTCGGAACGTGTGGTTTGAAACATAGGTGAGGGTTGAGAGATTGATGGTTAACTTGGATTGATAATCCTAAGGGGTATATTTTACATTTTTTCACATAATTCATGAAGGATGAGAATAATTGGGGTTCTTGGTTTGGTTTATAGTTTTTTGAGAGTAATTTATTAGGTTTTAGTGGTTGAGTTGTTTGTATGGTCACCTAAGGATTATTTTGGATAGATCCATTAGGATTGGATAAACATTTTTTTGTTTTTTATTACATATTTTCACTAAATAGAGGTTGATATGGGTATGAGGGACCCCATTGAAATACATTGTGGTCATGGGGGGTTTTAGTATTGGATGTGTCTCCGATATGGAAATGTGAGGGTTTTTATGAAGGGATTTGACAATGGTTTGGGGTGAAATAGGATCCCCTTTTACGATGTCTTGTTTAAGGATTTGGTTCAATCTACTAGTGGGGATGAATCTATTTGATTCCCATAAAAAGGTTAATTATGGTCTCAACATTTATGATAATGGGAATGAGAAATGGTCCACCCCTATTTTATGGATTATTCAATGTATGAATGTGTTCATTCCCTGTGGTTATTTTGGAGTTGAGATAAGATGATTAGATGAGATTCGATGACACATTAGTCCTACATATTTCTAGATTTTCCATAATATTTTTTAGTACGTGGAAGAATAAGATAGATAATTTATAATATGGATGTGTGAAACAACTTAGTTTAGATTATTTTATTGCTATACGATAGAGGATATGTATGTTGATAACTCTTAGATGAATTGTGGCATGTATTATCTAGAGCACTGTTAGGATAGATTATACTAGAAAACTAGTTATACTGAGTTACCCATACATTGAAATGTTCTTTAGTGTCATCCTAGAGATCCAATTTATAGTTTAGATCATACTATTAGAGTATTAGAGACCAGTAGCGGTGCATGATTTCAGGTTAGATGCCTAGGAAGAGTTGATAGGTTCTATATTTCATTAGTGTTTTTATCTTATACATTTGAAACTTCCCCTTGAATATTTTAGATGCATTGGGTGTTATGTAGTATGGTGACCATGAAAACCAACTCTTCAAATATTGAATGGAGTGAGAATGATTTTTCTAGGGCTCCACCTTATAACCCATGCTCCAAAATGTTTTTTTATTTATTTATGTTAATTATTTACTATTACTTCTTGTTATTATATAACTAGTATAAGAATATCTTATGTGCCTGAAATTGTTTATAACCATCGATTATAACAACAACACAAGGGGTGGCCTAATAAGTTTTTATTTCTTACCCCTTTCATGTAAAATTTGGTGCATGGGAAGACCCTTATGTCTACATTTAGGTTAATATTTAATTTAAAAAATATCATTTAGAGTTATGGTGTTGTATCCTCATGTGGGACCACTTGAGTGGAGTTTGAGGATTGGAATAGTGTAGCTCAATAAATGTATGAATCTAGGTTTGAGGTATATCATGGGGATTTCAATAGAGTATAATTTTTACATTTTTTTCATTTTATTTATTCTTTATATGTGGTCAACCTGATGGGAGATTTTTTGTTATTTTATAGATTCCAACGAGTTTGTATGAATACATATGTCCAAATGTCAACGAATATAGCATGATATTATTTTATTTTTATTATGTACTCTTATATATATGGATATGTGTTATTTCGGTTATTTTATGAATTTATACCACAATAATATGGGGTATAGTTTCCCCATGGCATCTATTTGGACGTTCAATTCTAGTTGGTATGCTATTGTAAATAGGGAGGCATGATTGAGAGTTTTTAGAGACCTTGTTTGGGTGATTCATCTAGTCTACAATGATATATTTTTTATAATGATTTACTGTATGTCCTACCCAACATGAATCCACGTTAAGGGTTTCTCTTCTCAATTTTCATTTCATCGAAATATGTTCCATATTGACCATATATCTTATTTTTTTTGTGGTGTATATAGTTCTCATAAATGTGTTTCATCCCATTTTCCATGAAATTAAAGGGCATTTCCAATCTAGTTTAGGTTCTCTCTCTCATGTTTTTTTTATCAAAATGTTTCTCGAGACATACATGATTTCTTTTTCCAATCTCACTATAAAATCAAGATTGTTTATAAATCAATTTGTAGCTTAGATACCTACATGGTAATTCTTTATTAATCCCTAAATATTTTTCCCTCTATTTATTTTTTGGGGTTATATGACTTATTGATATTTATTCTTTCTTTGGTTTTGTGTTTAACCGAAAGTAAATTTGTATGTAAATCAAATTTTATCTATTCTTTTCTTCTAGGAATCATTATAATCAATTTATACATTATATATTTTATTTTTTGGACATCCTTATCTTTTCTTATTTTATTGATTTTCGTATTTTCAATGTAACAGAAATTACTTAAAAAATGATTCTTATTTTTACATTTTATGTATGGTTTTTTCCAATCAAATTAGTCTCTCTTTGGAAAAAGTATGGAAATAATATTCCTTTATAATGATATTTTAGTGAATAAATTTTCCATATTTTGTAAGTATTTTTCTTAATAAATCACCCTATATCAATATTTTTAGTTTTATAAATTAATTTATATACCTTTTTTCTAAATTTTTATTTTGCAATAAATGTAATGAAAATGAAAGGGTGTTTATTTTTTTTAAATGAAATTTTGAAATGTTGTTACAAAGGTGGGTATCACATATGTCTACATTCATTACTATTTCCTAATCTCCACTAAGGATAATATCGAATGATACCACAAAAATAAATTTCTCTAAATGTATTTTGATCATGTTATGTTAATGTTTTCATGATTCCAAATTCATTTTTGTGATTTTGTTATGCTATGAAAAAATAATGAATTTTTTATAGATCGCAGGGAACATATATGTTTGGTTTATCATTATTTTATGATTGGTTCTGTTATAAACCTCTAATTAAATGGGTAATGTTTTACACCTCATGTGAATGAAAGGGTACATGGGTGGTCATCTCAAGACCATATGTACACAAGTGGTTAGTCAAAGACCAATGGGACATATGTAATCTGCCCAAGACTAAGGACATATGAGTTATCAACCCCATACCAAGGGTGAACATGTGGTACTATGAAGAAATAATAAGGTAACAATTTGGTTATCCCTAGCCAATTATATTATGAATAGTTGTAAGGACTAGTCCTTTATGGGATGAATATCGTTATGAGTTCCATGCTCATATTTATGGTATATTATCATATTAAACATTATGCTTATGTCATGATAACATATTATTGAATCAAGAATCATGTTTTATATTATATCAAAATCCTTATGTAAAATACATAATTTATGATCTATGTTAATTTGGGTGTGATTTCCCTTATGATGATTTCATGTAACATTATTAATGTCATATAGACATATAATCATTTTATACATATAATATTTGACAATTAACTATTATGTTAAACCTTAATGAGCATCTGAGATCACCCATATATTTTTTTCCATTCTCCATGATATTATGAAGACTATTATAATAAAATTTGTAGAAGGATATCATTTTTGGAGTATCTAGGGGTAATGTTGAAGACTTCTTTGAAAACTAAAATATCACATAGAAATATTCAAAGACACATAACCTTTGGGTTAAATGACATTTTGTAAATTTGTGAGATAAAATATTTAATGATATAAAATATATATGTTTGTTTTTATCTTGTTGAATAATCTAGTTTTAAATAATATGTGTACATTTTTTATTTTAGCACGTGATCTCGAAGTGTGGGACTATGGAACATCATCAGAGGGTTCCAAGATAACATGTGATAAAGTCAAGTGTGTATATAAGTCAATATAAAATAAATTAATATGAAATATATGTCAATATTAACTAAATGAATACTTTATAAATTATTTAGGTGACATTAGAGACATTGATATTAATTTTTCAATAACAAATTATGTTCACAATGTTTTATAATAATTGTAATTATTTAATCATTATATGTTGGACTATGATGATCACCTATGATAAAATTATGCATGGAAGTATAATTGTTTCCATAATCAACAACATGTTACGGTATTATTTTAATAATGACATAAAAATAAGGATTTAATGATTATTTTAAATAGAGTAATTGTCTTCCAAGATAGGTAAATATATTGGATCATATGTTTAAATATAATGATACATTTCCACTAATGTAAAACCACATTTTCAACATTCATTTATTATCAAGAAAATTTATCAAACCAATTATATTTAAAAATAACAACTCAAAATAATGAATAAAAATCTAATATAATTATTTTACTCACTAGTCAATAAAACCATATATCTATTTAAAATTTATTCACGTCAATAGATATAGAATAACATCATTTTTCGGTGCTAAACATGAAAACATCATTTTGGGTCATCATTTTTATTAAATTACTATTATTAATGATAATTTATTCATTGACCATAATTTATTTGCACCCATGAACAATTATAGGAAGTTGTGTTACTAATATTTGTTGGTCAAAGATTTCATAGGGTAAGGACCAACTACAGACTTCTTCAATGAATCATTGTGGTATGATATTTAACTTTTGATATTTTTATCATAGATGATTCATTATATTTTCATAAAAAACTAATTTAAATTGTTTAGTTCTATAATTTTTCTATTTTCAATTTCTATTTAATTTTTTAAAATTTTTCATGCATTGGTACCTTTAAAATTATTCATTTTTTATTTTACTATCTATTTTTTTATTTCAAAATGTTTATTTTACTTGTGATTTTTTTCTTAGATTAAATTACTCAATATTATTTAGTTTGAAATTAATCGTTTTTGGTTCTTTCAAACTATAACTTCTTAAAGAGTTAATTTTTTTATATAATCAAAAATATATTCAGTTCACCCCATTTTGATGTTACCTTGCTATGAAAATGTTTTTCATCAGAGGAAGTCTCAAATTTTCTTATAATTAAATATATATGAGTAAACATTTTTATTTGTTAGGAAATATACCTATCAAAATGAAATATAAAATGAATCCAAATTAGACACCAATATTTTATAGTACTGATTTTGAATACTAAAAATAAATAATTATGTTATTTGTTATTAATATTGAGGTTGATGATTATTATATAATTGGTGGTGAGGAATCTAGTGACACCCTGTGAGTGGAAGCGGTGTGAATAAAGGTGTTAGAAAAAAATTATCTTTCCTTTAAAACATGATTAACATTATTTACGTTATTATTCTCATTTTGGTAGAAACTATGTTCAAAAAATTTATTGAATATTCCATATCCTCTCCAAATATTGTAGAAAAAAAATCATTCACATAACATAATTATTTCATTTGGTTTAGAAAAAAATTAACAAAAGTATCATACAATGATGATGTTTTGATCATACATTAATCCACTAAAATTTACTATTTCATAGTATATAATATTTCATCAATACTTACATCATTACAGGATCACATCTTTTATATTGTTTTGAGTTTAGTTACTCATGGCCCAAGGCACACTGCATCTTCTACAATTAAATGTACTTCATTGGTGAAGGGTCTTCCACATTTTATAAACATGTAGGTATATTAAATAGATAAATAATACGATCAATCTTCTCTATCTATCATGATATTATACATGAATAAACAATATTGATTTTAAGTTATGTAGAACCTATAATGTTTACACTCTTTAAATTAAATTTCATATAATATAGAGTATATAATATTATATATGAATCATTTTCATATTGAAAACCATTTTAATGAAATTTATTCTTTGAATGAGGATAATTAGGCATTGTAAATATCTTGTTCCTCCATTATATTATCTTTATTGAAATCTTAATGAGATGTGCTATTATTGGGAACTCCCATGTGTATTGTCATTAGTAACTTCCCCTGGAAATGTATGATTTAAAAAATGATTTATTAATCTCCCTTCATGGTAATAATATTTCTTAAAATGTGATACATGGAAATACTCCTTCACAAACCTTTATTGGTAGGAATATTCCATTGACAAGTGTTCATTTTCATAATAATACATTATAAACTGTAGTATGTGATATAGTATATTAACTCATGAAATTGATTTTTTGAACACCTTTTTTTCTTCACATGTATCTTCATTATTTATATAACCTTAATTTTAAACTATTTCATAAAAATCATTTGAGAAACTAACTTCATGGAATTCTTCTTTGTTAGTTTCCACGATTGTCACTCTAAAATTTCAATACGGCCTGGAGTTTCTATGAAATATAAAAAAATTATTTGATTTTATAATATTTATTTGGATACTTTTTTTACTTCTAAAAGATATGTGATGATGTTAAAAATGGAAAATCTAAATGTAAATAAAATTATGAAACTTTTTAAGCATTGGACTACAATATCACTCTTCACATAAATAACATCATAGAGAATCCATAGTGAACCTCCTTCATAAATGGTCTTACATTATGGAATGATTTAAAAACACCATCTCTAGAATACAAACGACACTATCTATCACAAATATCATGTTAATTTAGGCTTTGTGAAAATCCACAAAACAAAATCAACAAACCACAAAAAAACTCCCATCATGAACTTTTTTGTCTAAAAACCATATTTGAAAACATTATTTTCATTTTACTGAACTATTATATGAATATAATTAACTTTCTAAATTACCTAATAAAAAACTCTCTATAATACGTGGTTCAAAAAATATCCTACCTCTTAGAAACAAATTACAACGACCTAGAAGCCAACGTGTTACATACTTTTCATAAGTTTCATACAGTTTTTTCATGAAATAAGTAAATGCTTCCGTAAAAAAGGGCTACATGGATTCCCAAAGATATTTTTTTATTCACATAGTTTCTATATAGTTCATATAAGTACTATTTGATCTTAAAATTATTCATCTAACTACAACATAAAATTCTATATTTTCATGCTAAGAAATTCTTCAACAGTTGGAAACCTTTCCATTTAAATTTTTATTTTAGGATTCCATTTTCCTACCTCAAATGTTTTTTATAGTTTATATAGAGTGTGTAAAAAATATAAACATGTAAAAATAAATGAAAATGGGGTTCTATAGAAGGCTACGGGGGTCTAATGTAGTGGATCCGGAGGGCGTCCCCTATAAATACAATTAGTCCATCAGGGGGAAAAGAGAAAAAGCATGAGAAGAAAATGTAATGGATGACATGGGAAGCTATAGAAACATGAAGGTCAGTGAAAATTTTCCTTTATTTATAGGTGTGGGGGAATTATATGTAGTTGTTGAGAAATCCCCTACACTTACAGAGGATATTTGTGATTGATCACAAGACTTGGCCAGATTCATGTATATAATTAAAAATATAATAGGAATCTGTTTTGACCACCATAAGATAGATATTTTCTTGACTAAGAATGAAGTGAGATGTAAGCATCATATTGACTTCTTTCTGGAGACATTATGTCCTTCTAAATTAGTTATTTAAGATAAAGATAATTAATCCCCTTCGATCATGAAGAAATCATTCACCCATCATAATACCCATGATACATGATCCATCTATGTTGATAATGAGACCAGGATTATGATGGAACCATTAGATGCATCTTCCATACATAACACTGAGGGAAGTGTATTGGTAGGATATACCCGCTAGGAGATTTATTAGATAGCTGTTATATTCCCATTTCGTTGAAAGTAGGTGAAGAACAATCAAGTGGTTCTTCATTCTAAAAGTAGGATCTTTCCTTCTGAAAATGTTGAGTTCATGAAGTGGTGTATTCATTTCCATCCAAATTTTTTAGTGGATTAGAGTAGGGTCAAGGTTTGATCCTTGTACTCATAACTATAGGTTCCCAAAACTTGAAACTAGTGTTTTAGGAAAGAAACTCACAATGGATCCTATTCAGGGGGAAAAATAAAAGTATTGAATTAGTTTCAAATGGTGCATTCTAATTCACATTCAAATAATAAGTGATTAAAAGTCTCTTCCTGAGTGTCACTATAACTGGTCACATGGAAACTAGATAAATTCATGTACATTTGATGATTTTATACAAGGTAAGAGAATGGATTTTGACTTCCCATTGGAGAAAATAGTGCCTTATGGGAATCTCCAAACCCCACATGTCTTCTTTACAATGGGCCAGATAATTGGAATATAATGTCACCCTATGAATGTTCATCACTTTCATGTTTGTATATGAAAATCACATAATGATGAATTTGTACATCTCTATGTTCAACTCACTATGATTGAATATTTCTTGTATGTTTTTGTCCAGAATAACTTTTATAATGACTCAGTACATACTGTCTTGAGTGAAATTTTGATTGGTGCAGGGAATATGAGAATTCTAATCTTTGTGAGACCTAGTTATGGGGAGAAAAATTTATATCACCCAACCAATGATACAAAGAGTTTAACATTAGAGGGTTGAGATGTGGGAATATGAAATTTGCTATAATGAATGGGTACTTCCATTTTAATGTCCATATCACTCCCATATTCTTCCACCATTGGGTTTATGTAAACTGTCCATCCACCATGAACCTCCCACTTCAGCTTTCCATGAATCCTAGGGATGTTTTCCCAGGGAAGGATCATCCAAAGTTATATAAGTTAAAATTTTTTACACAAAAAATTTATTCTTTTGGAATATTTATTGCTGACATAAGAGTCATGGGGAAGGAAGAAGGTATTCTACTAACCAAAGTAAATCTAAATTTGAATGAAAGGAATCATTTTTTCCAGTTCAAGACACATCCATGAATATTATCCAAAAACATATTAATGTTTTGAATTTAGAGTTAGCAGAGTGGGATCAAGGAACCTAGATAGTCTATCGGGAAGTTTATTTAATGAATTTATTGCTTTTATAGTAATTAATTAACTCTCATAACTGAGAATCAATTTGAAATATAGATGATACACTTCTCCTGGTTGTAATTTTTTCAACTATATTTCTAATATTCTACCAGGATCTTGTTGATATTGTGAATCGATCTCTTACTGTCATTGAAAAAAATGATATTGTCATCTACAAACATGAAATGATAGATACCACATGAGTGATTGTTTAAAATATATGGGGATACTATCTATCTATATTCTTTTATTAATCAACCAACCAAGAGTGTCTTGTTTAATTATTAAAATACTAGGAGATAGAGGATCTCCTAACCATATCCCATGAACTCTTTCAAAGAAGCCACTATTTTTACCATGAAGCAGATGAAAGTCCATGAGGAATTGAGACACCTAAACATTTGGTATGAGGCCCTTGGAAAAAATCCCATGTATGAAAAAACCATCATAATGAAGTTCCATTCAATTCTATCAGTGCCTTGGTCCATTTTGATCATGATTATAGTATTGTAATTCATAGTCCTTTTATTGATATTAGTGATCAATTCTTAATAAAGGCCAATTGCACCATGAATAATTATCCTCTAGAAACACCTATTTTTATCTTTAAAAATCCTATGGTAGAGGTTCAAAAATACTAATTTTTTTGACCCCACATGCTATAACTTTATATAAGAAATTACACATTATAATGGGTCTATAGTTCCAAAGATAATATGGATATTTATTATTAGAGGAAACACACCAGATTAGTGGAATAGTCCACTAAATGAAGGAGGCATCTATGGATAATGTACTTCACTACATGCACCAGTTCCTTCCGAACTAGATTCCTTGTGTCTCTATAAAAATAACATTGGAAGGTTGTTGGGATCATTTTCTTTTGGGGTTTTGATTCCACATTGCCTCATGTATCTATAACTCTTTAGAAATGTGTTTAATTAATGAATTGTTGATGTTAAAACAATATGAATGATAACATAAATGTTCTTAGAATGGAAACATGGGTAACCCCATGCACATTGTTATTAAATCTAGCAATTAATGATTTTAAGTACATATTTTCCATGATTCTAAAAACATTTTTGGTTGTTATTGCAGGTTTTAATTTCTAGGAATATGTTGGATCTATTGATATTCCACATTTCCTTAATGGACACATGAAAAAATTACATATTTTAATCAACCTCTATTATCCATTTGATTATAGATTTCTCAAGATCTAATCATTTTAACTTCAGGATCATCTTGATATGAATATTGTTCTGTAGAAAAGATCACTGTATATGGTATCATTCAATTCACTTTATAAACTATAATATTAGTACACATTCTCCATTTTGATCACATCCTGGTCATAAAATAGGTGGAGTGATTGTGGTTCTACACCAGATGATCAAAATTATGTTTCCTTAGTTTGTTTGGAATTCCTATTCATAGACTTCTCATATTAGATTATTTTTGGATTCCCTTAGGAACCAATGGTATCCTTTGTTTTTGAACCACAGATGGGGGAAATGGATATGGTCTGCAGACAATTTTTTATAATACAAAAAAAAAATAATCAAGAAGTTATCATAAATACTAAATACGAGGTGTGTTACCATCTCATATGGATAGGATGGAAAATAATGACAATTTTTAAGGAACCAGTTGAGGGGAAACCAGGATCATTGTCTCCCTTTTTGGTAGTTTCACCTGATGAAATGGTATCTTATGTACCCCTTGTCTAAGAGTCCATTATGGTCCATGAAAGAGGTGAAAACCTAGCTAGAATTCTGTGAAAATCACATCCACATTTACTTTCCTTTGGGTTCACCATGATATTAAAATCACCACCCATAATCCATGAAAAATCCCTCATATTGATGTATCCCACATCGTGCCAAAATTTATCCATCATAATTGTGTAGAATTTTTCATAAACAATGACATTGAATTAGAAATGGTCTATTGATGAAATATTAGTAAAAATGAACTGATCAGAAGTCGTGATAAGACCTACCTTGATACTAGGTTTCTAGAAGAGAAAATATTCTGGTTTCTCCCCAAAATCAACTCTATATATATAAACATATTCATCACTTCCTTTTTTGAGAAACAAGAAATTTAACTTAATAATTACAAAACATATAGATATATAATAATCTCTTTAATTCACAAAAATATTCCATGAAATATAGATATATCTTTTATTATATTTTATTCCTGGAATCTATTTTAATTGCTCCATTAGAGTTTCCATGTGAATCATCATCATATCTTCAGTGAATTTTCTAACTTTAACACAATACCTCCTTAGAATAATATCAGCATAACTAGAAACTATTTCTAGAAAATCCAATCCAAACTTCTTAGGTGAAACATTTGGATTTGAAAAGATCCTAATTAATGAATTTAAAATCTGCACTCATGTAGAAAGGAGAAAATATTAGTTCATATAAAATATAGAGAACATACATTTAAATTCAGTGACATATAATATCTATAACCAAATTTAATTATGTGAAATAGATAATTGAATTTTTTTTGGAAACTTGATATTACAAATATAGTAAATTCAAATGATATAGAAACTAGAACTTTAAGGATTTTTGTGGATTATCATGTTTTTGATTTCAAATATGGATTATCAGTCATATAAATTCATTTTAGTTTTATGAATATTATGAATACATTACATGATGTTGATGAATATTATATTACTTGAAATCATGTTGTCGATATTATTAATGATGTAATTAAGAAAGAATGGGTGTGTAAGTGTAAAAATATTGAAGATACTAAGAATCCTACTACAAAAATTATTTATGTGCTTATTATAATGTTATTTTATTATGATAATTATTTGGAAATATATATAGATAAATAAAAAATGAATAATTTAGTTTTTTCTACTACAACTGAAACTAAAACATCTAAACATACTAAAATGATTACATTCAAATCTTTACCAAATAAACAATCTACGGAAAGGGATGTTTGGATTAGTGAGAATAAAATTTCTCACCTAGATAAATATATGTGAAGCATGTTCAATAAATGGATTTTTTTTGAATAAAAAATGAAAATAATATTTCGTGGGAAAATATGAGAAAAAAAGAGAGAAGAAAAATAATTTCTAATGATGTGATCAATTTAAAATGTATGAAACTAATACATTTAATGTTTATTTTCCAAAAATGATCTTGAAGGCCAAGTATTCTGGAAAAACCTAAAAGTAAAAATGAAACGAATTCTTAAAAGATATTGATACATGGATTTATATTTAAGTCACACCACCAAATGGGGGTTTAGATAGGGATGAAAATACAAAAATTCTTAGATTATTGCACTATAATACATCATAAAAAACATAATTTATATAAAAGGTTAGTGAATCTATTTCAATTGATTCAATAGGTTCCACTTAATTTTATGATGAAGAAGATGAAAATTATCTATCTGTATAAGAAATAAATGAACATGTGTCTAAACAAGAGAATAGTTATAAAAAGATTTCAATGAAAGATAATCATGTTACAATAGATCTTTAAAAGGCTATTAAGAGAATTTATAAATGAAATTTTGAAAAATTATAAAACTATCTATGTTTGAATACCATTTAAAGATCGAAATAAAGGCTTAAATGGTAATTCCATAATTTAATGTCAAAATAAGTTATTATTTATCTTTACATATTGTAAAAGGAACGTAGAAAAATTTATAGACCAATATAAACCTTCTATGAGTTCATTTATAATATGTTTTTATTATTCTTGGAAGTCATATTGTCCATAAATTATTTTGTTCTTGAAATTTTTGTACATGGTAAAAATGTATAATGTGTAGTCAGTTGTATAGTATACACTCCCTATGGAAGATGAATTATTTAAAAAAAAATAAAGGAAAATATTTATAATGAACTCATAGTTACTCATCCCAGAATATTTTCTTTGATACAGATTACTAAATTCTTATTTCTGATATTTTTATACCCAAACAAGTTTGGGTAAATATTTTTTGTTACATATATTTTATAATAATGTGCCATGTACCAGTGATATAAACACTTTATACATGAGTAATAGTTTCTATTAGAATATTATAGGACACATTTAACAACCAAAATTCTAGTAACCTAGAGCTAGTGTCTAATTTATTACACTGTAAAAGATACAAGGGATCTAATCACCATGGATTGATCAATTTAGTTTTCTTGGAGAAGCATTTACAATCATTATGGCCATTTTACGTCGGAAAAAAAATATTATCATAATAAAATATAATGATTGGCATAATTTAAATCATTCAAATTATTATTATTCAAATCTTATAAAAAGTAAAAAAAATAAGGGATAGTTCAAATACTTAGAATGGGATACATAAAATGGAATCTATCACGAGAAAAGAAGGCATAATCAGTGTGTAAATGAAAATAATAGGAAACATGTTTCATTTAATCAATAAATTGATCATGAAATACACTCATGGGTAATATCAATGAAGTAATACATTGGAATATAATAACTGAATTTATACAGAAATAAATGAGTACTATTAGATATAATGATCTGAGACATCATGATATCTCTAATTTTAACACCTTATGTCAATATAGATCCAAACTCCAAAAAATTTCCATTTAATTTTTCCAATTTATTTTTCTATTAAGATAAATCAATTAATCAAGGGGATATATAATTTTATGCCCCACCTATCACTGCATTTCCTATTCATTCCAAAAATGTTGAATGTTCAATTTAATGAATATAAAATATATATTATCAATAAATTTTCCTATTGAGTAATGGATTTTTATTATATATAATTACTTATTCAAAAAAATATCTTCCAATGTAAAACACCACCTGTAAATGTGGTATATGTTTTTGGAAATAATCATAACATTGATTCAAAAAATATGTATTTTTAAGTGAAATATTATGTCAAATGATTAAAATAATGTGAATGTTACATGATAAAGATAATGTTCGTGAGATTTATCAAGAGATGAGAGATGATCATAAAAAGGTATATTTTTTAGTAACAAAATTAATTTAATTAATAAATTTAAATGAAAATGAATCATTAAAAATATAAATTAATTTATAATTTTGTAAAACCAATAAAAACATTTTAAATAATTTAATATGTGTTAAATGGTTATACTTGAGGGAAATTGCGTTAATGTCAAATTTTTTAGAAGAAAATATTCCTTTTTAATTTTTTAATGAAAATTTTAATTAGAAATATTAATTTAAACATTTGTAAATGGTCAAGATAAATTATAATATTATTAATAAATTATTTTACAAAAAAGTGACTTTTTTAATATTCTATTTTAAAATATCATCATAGAAGATTAATAAATGTGGTAAAAAAGAAGAACAAGACAAACTATTATTTTAAACACACCTCTTGAAATAGTAACGTGAGTTGAAATAACTAATAATAATTTGAAAATCATCAATAATGTTAAATAACTATAATCTGTAGTATACACACATTATATATTTAAAGAGGTTCATAATACCATATATTCCCCAATGGAGTAGAAATTGTGACAAAATATCTTATAAAGAGATTTAATCTCTTTTTATGTTCATTAAAACTCATATATAATAAATGTAGATATATTTTAACTACATTACATAACCATATACAAATCTATTATATCATATATGACCCATTTATAACATTTTATCACCAGTTTTTTAAGAATATATTATTATTAGCATTATTTTACATGTTAACTACTTCATTTTTCAGGTTGATTTTGATTCAATTGTTCCAATCCTTGTAATTTGATTATGGATCCCCATTATATTTAATGTTATTACTGATTTAAATATAATATATATTAAATTTAAAAATATTTATAGATATTCATTAAAGAATGATATAGAAAAATTTGTTACACCATTCATGGAGATGGTAGGCTGTACATTTACATGAATGTTGTTTACAATTTTCAATAGACATAATGAAATAGAGGTAAATAATTGTAAAACATTAAATTATAATAATTATTTCATATATTTCATATATATTCATTAAATAAATCCTTATTTCTATTCACATAAATTATAAATGAAAAAATAATCACATTGCTTCGTGATGGTGGCAGTCCACACGTACGAACAAGCGACATTATGTCCTTCCAATGGATTGGAAGGTAACATTCATATATGATATTATAATTCTAGAAATATATTAATTTCAAAACTATAATACATAGTCATGATTTCCATCATTATTACTAGCCATGAAAATTAGTAATGGAAAAAAATTACATTGGTAAGCGAGGCGGTCATCCACTATACACACATGTGACATTTTTATTTTCCATTTGAAGGGGATGGTTAAATATTATTCCATAAAAATAATAATATCTTAATATACAGAATATAAATTTGTTTTTAAATTGTAATTTTTAGGACATTATTAAAATTAGTGAAATAAGATGTAAATAAAGAAAGATCTTTGTTAAGACGATTACCTTATATTAGGAAACCCCCTTTGGATATCTTAATTGGGATAATGGGGTTGTAATTTTAGGATGAAAAAAACCTCAAAAAACATAAAAGTATGTTTTGAAGGTTAGTTGGCAAGTTTTTGTTAAAATATATTTATCTATGTGTTATAAGGAAATGAGAAAATGGGTGTCCTTTTTTAATAGAGGGGCAGACGGACTAAAACCTATATATCCTTTCTAAACGTATAAAAATTTATATAATTTGAATATAAAATGAGGATGAGTGAAAATAATCTTATATAATATAATATTAGTATTCTTTAGTTGAATTTTCAACTTTATTTTTTTGTTTTAATCCCCTATTAATCCTTTTTACAATTGAAAAAAATATTATTGTTTTCTATCATTTATGTGTCAATAATGTCATTCTAAAATAGTAAATGACCCCCAAATTGGAAATGGATGAAAAATTCAACCATAATCCATTATTTGTTTTAGAAAAAAATATTTTTATGAATTTTAAATAATTTATAAAATATTATTTATTATAAAATATTATTAATGTCATTTTGGATGATATTCATTCAAAATTCATTGTATAATATTTTTCATATGATGATAAAAACGAAGTTCTTTTCATAAAATTTAAATTCTAAATTTTCCAAAAACATTAATTATATTATTTATTCACATAAAGGAATAAAAATTGTTTTTGAATAAAACATTATTTTTTATGCATGAAATGAAACATGAGTAAGTATTGTCTAAGAATTAATCAATAAATTTGTATTTAGAAAGACCTTAATTAATATTTCATAATTTTGTTATTTCTATTAGTACACAAAAATTAAATGGTAATGTTATAACTATAATAATTAAATAATAATATTTTATGGTTTCTTTTGGTTTGGTGTTGCATGTTGTATTCACTATCAGGGAGAGTATTATTAATAACAAAAGATATTATATCCTTCCTTACTAAAAAAAATTTAGCCTTGAATGATTTTTTTAATATTTCCATATAAAAATATGTGGTTAATTATTCATCATGGAATTTATAGGACCCTACAATGAATATTTTTTATGTTTATTTCTATGTACCAGTACTGGTGGAGTCAGATGGTTACTCAACACATTTTTTATACTATCAAGAATCTCAAAAGGGTCTTCGAGTATGATATATAAGATTACAGTTCTATATATTCATAGGAGAGATCATATGTTTTTTTGGGAGTATATTTTCATAAGTGATATGGAACGCATTTTTCACTATAGAGTGGCTTTCCAGTATTGGCAATCGGTAATCTGCAGAGCCAATTATTTACGTAATTTCAAAATGATCGATGTACTTAGTGATCAGTTTTCGTATATTATAAAACTATATAACACCCTTGAATTGATTTATTTTAATAAACAAAAAATCCCCCATAAGTAAAAAAAATTCGTTCTTTTGGCTAGTTGTATAACTCTTTTCTTGCTTTGGTCTATTATAATTTGAGTAGTATAGACATTAAATTTACTGATGTATCCTAAATAATATCTATACCCACATGTTTTCATTCATTAACTTATTCCCAACATGTTGTAGTATTAAATATCATTCTATATAATGATTCATATAATTATATTTGAATAGTTTAATAGAAACTATTATAATTGGAAAACTACACTGAAGGTAAATACTAAACCAAAATTCCTTCAAATTCAACTGAACATGGACTAAAAATGTCTTCAATAGTTTCAATAATCCTTTTAAATTTTCCTTTAGTTTGAGGATGATAAGACGTTTTCAAATGAATCTCAATATCCAAATCCTTCTGAAGGATCATCTAGAATGTTGATGTAAATCATGGATAACAATTAAAAATGATTGAAAGAGGTACACTATGAATTTTTAAAACATAATTGATATAGATTTGTTCATGAAAACTAGGAAGTAAATAATCTCTGTTAGTGAGTAAATGTGCATATTTGGTAAAGTGATCAATAATAACACATATTGAATCATTATTTTTAGATTATTCGGTAATTTAGTGAAAAATTCCGTTGTAATTTCATCCAATTTTCTCAGAAGTTTTGGTAGAGGTTTCATGAATCCTCTAGGATGTGGTATTTCATCATTACATTGATAACCAACCATGCATATGTACACCAAATCATCAATTTACCTCTTAAAAATTTCCCTCCAACACTATTCCTTATAATATCTATACATCTTATAACTATTAGGGTGTATGAATAAATTTCTTCTATGAGATTCAAGGATCAATTCCATTTTTTATCATAGGTATCGTTGGGGAACATAAACACTTTAAAAATTTAAGAATACCATATTCATATACGAATTTTTCCAATATCCCATAATTTATGGAATATATTTTCATTTAAGGAGTATCATCACCAATTTGAGGAGTTTTTATATTTTCTAATGAAAACATGTTTTCAATCATTTGAAAAAGGATTGAAGTTACCCCTTCTTTAATTATTATCATTTCTATATTTACTAAATTCATGAACACATGATCCCTGTGAATTATCATCAAAGATAAAACTCAAGGATTTTTTTCCTATTCAATTCATTCTATAAATTAATTTCTATCCTCAGGTGGTAATATTTTGAGAAATCACAATATCTGAATATCTCAAACCATCATATTTTATACATGTTGATCTCTTTATGTGAAAACATTTAATAAATTCACTTATGATCTATATTTATCTCACATAATTCAATATAGTTATAATGTCTCCATGTAATAAAATCCATTATTATAGCTACCAAATAAAGATTTTGAGTTGGGTAGTTCTCTTCATTATTCTTTAACTACAATGAACCACATGTAAAAATTTTAGTATTATGCATAATGAAACAACCATTTCCATTCTTTGATGTATCACTATATATTAAATATCCATCATTTCCTATTGGTACATTAAAAATATATGAATTCACCAATAAACTAGGAAATTATTCAAATAAATATTGACATTCCTTTTCTATATGAACATAACCACTATTTATGTTTTCTTGGTTAATGGGTCAATAAATTGAGAAATTATTTGAACAAATCACAAATAGTAACCTTGAAATCTAATGAAACCGTGTACATTAGTTATGTTTATTGGTGTAGGATGTTCTCTGATTTCTTTTTTATTTATAGGATTAATAAGATTCTATATTTATAGATAATATTGATAAGAAACGAATATTTAGGATGCCATAATTCAAAATTTCTAAATTTTCCATATAGCACTTTTCTTCTAAGAATATTTGGAAGGATAAAAAAATAATTCTTCTGATCACTATAAATTTTAGAGAACAATAATATTCATCAATAAAATCTATAATAAAAGTATAATTATATTCAATAAATACTTTTTTTCATTAAATCCATAAAAATATATAGTTATTAGTCTATAAAAATGAAATTTTCATAAACTCAAATTTTCTATACCTTATTAGGAAAGAAAAATTTGGAATATATTCTTTATTTACTCATAATGAATGATACTGAGATTGATTGTGAATATTTAAGAAAATTATAGAACTATGAATTTGATTGAATAAGTATTTAATGAGAGACAGATGATACATGTTCTTTATCATAATATCATCAATTTCCCTATAATCAGTGCAGATCATCATAGCTCCATATTCCTTCTTAATGAAAAGAATAGTGTCTCCCTATGGTGAAATAATAAGGTGTATAAATCCATTTCCACATAAACATGTATTTTTTCCTTCAACTCTACTAATTAATATTTTTTCATTCTATAAAGTGTCATTGATATATTTATTTAATCAAGGATTAAATAAATTGAAAACCGAACTTCATGTTTTGGTGGATGTATATATAAATCATTAAAAAATACATTTATGTATTATTATAAAATAGGATGATCCTCAATTAATATATTATATTTTTTATCCATAGATTTTGTTTTATCTTATTATACAATAATTTAATTTATAAGAAATATTGTACGTGGATCAAGACATAACTTAGGTTATGTTGTATCCCCTATAAAGAAAAGTCATTCAAATTCTCATCAAAAATCATAATTTCAATATCTTTGAAATAATTTTTTTTCATTATTTTTTATATTAAATAATATACCTAGGATTATATAAAATTCAACCATATAAATAATAATCATGTCTATTAATAGGGAGCACTTATGGGTCATAATGGAAACTGACTAAAACAACGTTGTTGTGTTGATATTTCTACTAGGGTTGGAACCGACAAATCCCATCTTATTCTGCTAGGGAAATATTATATGTTTATGAAAAATATAGAAGACCAACAATATTTTCAAGATCATAAATTAAGTTAGCCATTAGATAAATATTAGGATATTATTAAAGTACCTATAACCACATCATTGGGAACTTCGACCACAAGTGTGGTGATATCGAAAACTTTGTCTTCTCCCCTAAACAACTTCTGCATCATTGTCCCTTGATCCTTAGGGATTTTGGTCGAATTATGCCTCATTTATATATATTTTATGAACAATATATAATTTATTTGTTTCATTCTGTTGCATTCATTATGAATATGACCCCTATCATCACACTTATAACAACCCCCCATGTCTTTAACGAATTTTTAAGATTTTCCATTCAATATTATTCCCATTACGGGTATTATTTGATCCCCTTCTATTATTTAAAGCTTTACCTTTTTCATGGTTCTCATCCAACATCATCTTCTCTATATTTACCTTAAAAAAGTATAATTCATATAATTCCTTCTCTATTCGATGGGATATAATCCTATTTCATCATATGATAAAAAAAGATTGAGAAAACAGTGCCACTTAGTGTTTTGAATTATGGAGAGAAAATAAATGATAATTTTGATCTCTGGATTATGTATATATGCTTTAGCATACCTGGATAGTCTTGTAAAGGTATCCTCACACTAAATAATATTTTCTTCCTCGCATTTAATTAAGATAAGGTACTATATCTTCATTATAGTTCATTCTCATAAGGGAAATATTAATCAATGAATATTAATTTTAAATATCTCCATTCCATATGATCAATATCTTCTTCATCCCTAGTATTCTTGATCAATGACTACCATTAATTAGAATCACATTTATGAAAATTCCCTACAAATAGAAACTTTTCCCATTTATTACATCATAATGAGAGAAATATCTTGTTAAGAGACATCCTCCATTTCTCGACTACCATTGGATTAGTAGTTGCACTAAAATATAAACACTTCTATCACATTAAAAAAATCGATAATTGTTTTATCTTATCATATAAAATCATGTTACTCAATATTTTAAAGGTTATTTGACATAACATGGGACAAATACCCTAATATGGTCATTATAGGTTCCACTCAAACACTAATTATACCATCTATCTTAGTGGGTAAATACATATATTAACCATGGGTATTGATTCAATTACTTCCATTAGGCCCCATTACTAAATAATTTCACACACTATGTTAACTAATAATCATAATTAATATTGAGACAAAATAAAAATACACCATGTTAATATAGATTTCATGTACTATAATGTATTTTCATAACTCTAATGTTTATAATGTTTATTTATAATATAGTACCAATGTTTTTTAATAACCTTTATCACAAACAAACTATAAAATACCTGACTCTAGTAACATAGATCTAGTGTCTAATTTATTACATTGGAATATATTCAAGGAATTTAATCCCGAATGATTTATCAATTTGGTAGTCTTAGATTACCACATACATACATGACACCCATTATATATTGGGAATAAAATATAAACATAAAAAATAGAATGTTTGAAATCTTTAAAATAATTTAATCTTTTATTATTCATATCAGGGAGTAAGGGAAAAAATATTAGTGATCTCAAAATTATAGTAAGGGTTACATACTATGGAATATATCGTGATTAAATAAGGCACAAAAATTAAGTAAATGTAAAAAATTTGAAACTGTTTTCATTTTATCAATAACATGGGCATGGAATTAATTCGTGCAAATATCAATGTAGTATTATTATTGGTAATAACAATTAAATTCCCATTGAAGAAAATTAATACTCATGGATTTCATGATCTTAGACGTCATGATATATCTACTATCAATACCTTACACTAATACAATTTAAAACTGTGGGTAAAAACCCATTTAATTTAGCAAAACAAATTTTCTCGTGAGACATATCAATTCATCAAGGGGCTCTATAATTTAAGACTGCACCCCTTAATTCACACCCAATGTATTCTTGGTATATTAAATGATTGATTTAATTTATAAACAACATTAATTATTAAAAAAAAATTCTATATCAATTAATGAATAGATATTATCAATAATACCCCATTCAATAAAATAACATTCAAATTAAAACACCATATATAGAAATGGTGTATGTTTTATGAAATATTCATATTCATGATAAATGGAATATTGAAATTCTATGGAAGTTTATATTATAATGATAATCATAAAGGTAACATTTTAATAGAAACTTAATGTCCATAATATTAATCAAGAGATGGGAGATGAACATAAAAAGGCTATATTTTGCAGTAAAATAGATTGTTTTAATGAATAGTAGAAAATAAAAATGGAAAATATTAAATAATATTTCAGTAAATAGTTTTATTTTTAAAACCATTGAATACTTTTTAAAATGATAAGGGGTGTAAAATTGTTATGGTGGTGGTAATGTCTGTTTACAACATATATGTTAATAGAAAACATTCTCTTTTAATTTTTATAAATATAGAAAAAATTACCCTTTTCAAGAAAACATTGGAAATATTACTTTTAAGAAAAAAAGTAATTCAGGATAACCATAAATATCCATAAAAATAATTTGACTAATAAAAGTTAATTTTGTAAAATAAATTTTAAATATATCGACATGGAATAAAATTATACCCCATAAAAAGAGGAATAAGATCATGTTTCCTATTAGACATACCACTTGAAAAAGTGAATTCAATTTAAATAATTAGTAATCATTATTAAATTCATATTCATGTTAAATAATTCAAATGGGATATATATAAACCTCATAAAAATAAACATGTTCATAATACCAAATATGTAATGAGAGTATAAAATTAGACAAAACCCCTTACCACATGTTCAATTCACCTTGTTAGTTAATTTGAACTCATATATAATAAATTTATTTTTATCATAATTATATAATAAATTACTAAATATATATAAAATTTCATTTTTTAACAATTCATAACATTTTATCACCTATTTTTTACAACCATTTATTATTAATATTATTATTGGTCTTAAATCCTTCATTTTTCATGTATTTTTTTGATTCATTAGTTATTGTCCTTTTACATTTATTTTAGTTCCATAATATCCAAGATATTACTCATTATATATATATTATATGTAATAAATAAATAAGTAAATATATTTATTGTTATTTATAATACATTCATATATATATATATATATATATATATATATTTGAATTACCCTGTTCAAGGTGATGACCAGACACACGTACACATGAAGGTTGTTTTATCTTTTGGATGGATGGAATGAAAGAATGATAAATAATAATTAACCATTATAGAATAATTATTAGATAATAAATAATATATATATTCCATAAATCTATCTATATTATAATCCACATTAATATTAAATGAAAAAATAGATCACACTGCTTCATAGAGGTGGTAATCCACACAGATGCAGGAGCGACAATATCATTTTCCAATGGATTAAAAGGTAATAATGTTGATATAATATTGTAATTATTGAATAATATTTATGTCAAAAATACCAAATATATTTATTAGTTCCATCATTATAATTGTCCATATGAGGCGGTGATGGAAAATAAATTACATCCGATTGTGATGCGGTTGTCCGCCATACACCTGTGAACCAGGTTAGATTCTCATTTGATAAAGATGGATATGGTTAAATATTATTTCATCAAAAAATAAAATATCCATATATGTAAGATATTAGGTCCACTAAATTTTTTATGACATAAATCATGGTAGTTAAATTATATGTAAAAAAGAAATGGATTGTTTAATATGATTACCTTCTCTCAAAGAATCCTCATTTGGATCTCTTATTAGGGACACTAGGGTTGGTATTTCCTGAATAGAAGAACCATTAGAACTTATATACTGATGTATGGAGGAGAGTTGGGTAGTTTTTTGTCTATCTAGATGGCTCAATGTATTGTATAGAATCGATAGATGTGGATTCATTTTATAAAAGAGGGGAGGGGAGTTCTTGTATTATTTTAAGGTATCAAATTAATATATATTACTCCCTATGTCAAAAATATCTCCCAACTAATATAATTAGAATATATGACGATTATGGGTCGAAATAATATCATAAAATAACATTTGAACAATTTTTTGTGTTATTTTCTTCATTTGTATATTTTAGTTTTAACCCCTCATTAACCCATTTGACAATTAGTGAAATATTAATGTTTTTAATCATTCGATGGTCTATAATGTTATAGTAAAATGAAAAAAGATCTGATAAATTGATCATGATTTATGTATTCATCCATATACAATTAATTTGGATGATTATTATATTTTTAAAAATTTTGAAATATTTTTTTAATAAATAAATATTATAAAATAATAGTAATGTCAATTTTGACGCTATTTGTTTAATTTGATTCTAAATAAACAAAAAATGAAGGATTTTGAATCTAATACAACATCCCATCACTAAAATTAAATATTTATTAAAAATAATTATTTAACAAAATAATTCTATAAAATTATATTAGTTTTAGTATTTCTAAAATCATTCATTTTTTTCTATCAATTAAATAAATGTTGTTTCATTATTTCCATGATATTATGGTAATTATTTCATATCTAAAGATTAAAAATAAATTAAAATTATAAAAATAAACTAATAACATAAAAATGAATTTTAGATTCTTTTAGAACACATTCTCATCATTATCTGAATTTATAAAATAAATATAAATCTAGGGATGAAAATTTCGGAATTTTCATTACTTAAAATATTATAAATCTCACCACTGTGGTAAAATAGATCCAAAAATCCATAAATTTTAATTTCATATTGATACGGGTAGATTTATCCCAAAAAATTATATAAATCCAAATGTTGAGTTGATTTTAATTCCTTATCACAATATTTCCAACCAAAATTATATGATATACCTTTTATGAATGTGATAATTTTTTTCATACTTATTATTCATAATGTATAAAAATAAAATTAAGTTATTCAAAAAAAGTTAACCGTCGACTTCAGAATGTTAAATCAATTTTTCATTATACAATTTTATGATTTGGAAAAAAATAATTTTAGATTAAAAAACAAATTAAAATTACATACAATTTTTTTGAAAAATATATATTTATTATAAAAATGTTTTTAAACAACATTCAAGTAAAAGAATCATTTATAATATAATTCAACTGATTTTTCTTTGAAAATTTTTTGGATAAAAATTTTATTTTTTAATTTTTTGAAATAAAATTTCTAATTTCAATAAAAAGCTGTATTTTTAACTATTCATTAAAAGGTAACTTGTTTTTTGAAAAATGAAAAAATTGCACTGACAGTATTTTCTATATCTTACTAAAAATAAATTTAATTTCACCAAATAAATTTTCAAAAATTATAAAACATTAATTATTTAATTTACCCATAGAATGTAATAAAATTCATTTTTGAAGATAAAATATTTTTTGATGAATAATTTGAGTTTAATAAAAAATTTAGTGTTTATTCCCCAAGAATAAAAAATAAATTTTTATTGATTATGTGCTTCATATATTTTTCATAACTTATTTATTTAAATTCATACTCTCTAATTCAATGAATATGTTATAAAATTAGCACTTATATAATAAATTTTTATGGGATTGTTTTGTTTTGGTGTTTCCTATTTTATATGATATTGAAAATAATGTTTATAAAAGAATGAAATATTTCAAAAGAAGACCATCATATAGTTTATATAAAAATTTAATTGTGGAAATGTTACTCTTGGTGAAACTGAACAATGTTAAATCATGTGAATAGGGGAGATATCTATCCCTAGATAGACATTAATTACTAATATTATTTATATTTTATTGTATAATAACAAAATCATTAGTATAATCCATTTATGTAAAGATGTTTACTCTGTGAACATTGGGAGTGAAAAATAAAGCATTACATTTCTGGAAGGAGTCAAATATTATCTTTTAGTTGGCATGATAATGATTACAAAAATTACATATGTACCTAATTCCATGAAAAGATTAATTTACTCAATGAAATTGAGGAGTAGCCATAGATTTGGAGTATAAGATTAAGATATTACATTGTTTATACTTTCAGTAATTATTTGAATAAGGAACATATAAAGGACATTATGGAAGTTAATTTGAATTCTTCTGATGTTTGTAATTCGTTCTAATATTGTAAGAAAACAATTCTTAATTTAAACATATTTGTAAAATGTCACCTTTCATACCACTGTAGTTACTTCATATCGACCTTTTTAGGGAAACAAATATTAGATAAATTTTAAAAAATGGTAGTATTTACATTAATATATGTATACAGAACTTTTTGTAGTTTTCTTTGTCTTATAATAATAATAAAAAACCAGTATATTTAATTTTTGTGTTAATCTCATGTAGAAAATTAAAAAATATTCTCGTAATCACTATTTAGAGTTATTATAGAATAGAGTTTTAGAATATTACTTTTTTTAAAAAATAGTGATAATGGTATTATGCTAACATTTTATCACCATGAACTTGCCAAAAAAATAATGTAGTTGAAAGGAAAAATCATTCTCTTTATAATATTTCTCTTTATATGTTGTTTGAAAAAAAAATATTTATTTTTTTGAGATGAAGTATTTATAAATTATACTCAACTATAGAGAATATTTTTCATTGTTAGGGTTTATATATAACACCTTCTAAAATATGGGATGTATGGATGATATATGTTTTTTTACTTTAGAGTTTTGAGATTAAAATTATTCATTCAAAAAAAACTAAAGAAAGTCTTTCAAATTTTCCTATGTAATTTTATAAATAAGTTTTATCAGTTACTCCCCCATAATAATTGCCAATCACATTTAAAAAAATTAATATTACATTAAAAAATAATGTCTGTGAGTATTTATGAATATATAATTTTTAAAATCAATTTTTTAATTGTTTGGATTAAGGATGTAGTTTAGATTGCATTTTAACCCCTTTCTATTACTGATCTGATACTGGTCCTCATACACCCATTGTAACTATTCCAAAACCAAACACATTAGAAGGTACTAATTATATAAATTTTTTTAATAAATGAACCTTTTCTTTGAAATGAGATGATGTTAAGGAATCAACCCATTAAAAATGAATTTGGGTATGTTTTTCAACTTCTCTGAACTAGAATATCCTTACATAATACATGTAAGAAGCATGAATTATTATCATATCTTGAACCTAAAATTGAAGATAATAACTTGGGTAAAGAAATTTATATTATAATAATGCATTATTAAAAAAATAAATTTTAATAGAACAGGGTTTAAACATTAGTAGAACAACCTGATAATATTATGGTTAAAGGATCTAACTGGATATTCGAAAGTAAATGTGATGAAAATGGAACCATAGATATTAATAATTCTATAAATGTACTTAAATTTATTAATTAGTATGCATTAATAGTGTATTTGTTAATGATTTCTACTATAACGAAATTATAATTTACATGGATTCTTTCAAGATTTACAACTCATCTAGATTCTACTCTTTTCCAAATGCATATAATGTGTTCATTTAATAATTGATATGTATATAGGGATGTTTGGTATGAAAAATCTATTAGTTTTATTGTTTTAAATTTTTAAACAGATGTAAATAATCTTCCAAAATATCATTATAGACTTAAAAAAGAGTTGGGGGATTATTATTACATGGGATTAAATTTATTATTCCAAAAATAATTTGTTGAAGGATTTTAATTCCAAAGTATTTTTATGGATAAATTTTCAAGGAAACTAAACTAATGAAATCTATGTTGATGGTATATTTTTTTGATCAACATAAAAATACCTTGTAGATATTTTCGAAAAACTTATTAAAATTGAATTTCTAATTTGTAAGATGGGTGAACGTAATTTCATCCATTATCTTTAGGGTACTTTTAAAATTATATATTTCTATCCCTTCATATGCAAGTATATTTATTAGAGTTATTTGGATATAAAATTTATAGGTTGTAAAATGGTTAGAAAAATAATTCATTTTTTCACATTATTTAAAACTCTTTAGTTTCTTAGTCTAATAAGAATTAATATTCAACATCACAAATCATAACTAAATTATATTATGTAGAGACTAGAAGTTTGGCACAAAATTTTTGAGATGAAACACATACTAAATTATTTCTGAATGAAACTAACTCAATAGCTAAACCATTCTGAAAATGAAAATTTAATTTATTTATCTAGGAATCCATAACATCACTATCATGAAAATCAAATATAAATAAAAAACCCCTTGTTATAGGTCATAGAATAAGAAGATATTATTATTGAATTTATCATTACTATAAATTTTATTAATAATATATTTAAAATACCATTACATAAAAAAGTATTTAAATACATAAATTTAAATATGGAAATGAAAAATTTCAATGAATAATATTCCATTTTTTTACTTATACTATTCACGTTGAAAAATTCCATGAGAAAGAGGGAGGAAAATAATTATATAGAATTGTGATATCATTTATTATAGTTACTATTTAATGTAGATGATTTTAAATTGGATGATATGAATATATCCATTATATATTTAAAAACCACTCCTTTCTGAAGAATGTAACTATATGTGTATATCAAAAGATAAATTTTTGAAGGAACTTTATTTCTAAAATTTTCAATTATAGGAACAACAAGAAGGGGTAACACGATTCTACTTTTAACATTCAATTTTTTCTAAAATACCAAATTTAAAATGTAAATAACTTGATTGAATAATAGGGATTAATATTTACAAAATAGTTTTGATCCATATTCATTGGAATGATAAATATTGAAAAATTCAATACTTTTATTATCAATGACATAAATACTTAAAATCCATTAATATAAAGTTTTATAGACCCCCATAAATTTTTATAAAAATTTAAAAGTGACTAACTACTTAAATTACGTGATATTTTCCATTTATTATTCATTTTATGTTGTTTCAATAATGCTATATATGGTATTATATAGAGTTATGGTATCTTAAGATGGTTTTTATTGAACATTGTTATATCTAATTTGATAAAATATATATGAATATCCTTTCAAATGGACCATGGATATTTTGGGAAAGGAATCAACAAACTTACAATATATGAAGCACAACAAATTTTACCTATGTGTTATAAAATAATATTATTCTATAGTATATTATAAAACTAACATATCTTAGAATAAAACATTTAAAAAAGAGATTCATGAGTTTTTTATAAAACTTATATATTATTTGGATGTGATACAGATTCTACCAGAAGGGAAAAGAGTAATGGTTTATCATAATATTATATAACAATTTATATCTTTAATAAACTAAAGAGATATTATTATCCCTTTTCAACCAAAATAAAAATTTCAAAACATAGCTAATCTATAAGTGGAACAATCCATATAGGGCACATTTCAGTTGTTATTCCCATATTACATCCATGGAGGTGAGTTGAGGAGGTCATAGTTTCGAACCTCAATGAATGTAGGTTGATTTTTTTAGCCCCACCCTAGGCGTAACATATATTTAAAATTAGAACAATTTTTTTTAATTTATACAAAATAATCTTATTTGGATAAATAGTGGAGAAGATACTATAATGGATTAAGATATTAGTTTTTTGGATTTAGAATGTAGAATTTCATAGTTTTACATTATTCATTTCATATGTAATTACATTGATTCATTCTCTCTAGAGTATTAATGTTCAAAATACTTTTTTACTATTAAATCATAAATTGTAACTTGTATAAAATATTGCTAGATATTGAAAACATCGATATTCTAAATCCTTAAGAACTAAGGAAAATATTTTTTACTAAAACTATTATAATGATTAATTTTAGTATGATTATATAGAATCATTTTTTGTCAATCTAAATTAATATCCTATGGTATATGTTAAAAAAATTATATTGAAAAAAATTTTAAATTTGATCCTCAAGAGGTTATTACCATTTTTTGTAGAAGTCAAAAAATATAATATAGATCTCCTAAATGGATTCTAAATTAATAATTTTCTATAGAGAAAATGGAAAAAAAATAAATAGAGTAAAAAGACATGGACATTGATGGATTGTGAAAAAATATATGTTACATCATCGAAGTAGGAGAACTGTCATGTTTTAGAGCTAAACAATTTTAAATATAAAAGGATAATCCCTAAGTATCATGAAATTTATAGAAGATAATTTGTGATCTAAAGAAAAAAAAAATTTAAATTATCATGTGATAAAATTTATTTTTTATAATAAAATTAGATATTATGAAAATATAATTAGAAGAAGAAAAATGTAAGGATTATTTTAAATTACATAAGCGGTAGTCAATAATAATAATAATTTAGATTAAGTATAATTTTTGTAAATATTAGATAAATACATGATTTGGAAGATTATTTTCTATATAAAAATATATATTTGACTTATACTCCTATATAGAATGGAAAATTTTATTTTATTAAAGTTGATGTTTGACCCATTTCCCACTATCTTTTAACATGGTGATCAGAAAAGGTAGATAAAGTTGATACATCACAAGAATCATAAGGTACATAAAACTAAACTAATCCATGTGATGTTTTAGTCCCTTATTCAACTTATAATACATAAATATAATCACCATCTATTATTTTTTTGAATAAAATTTCAAAATTCAATCTTTTATAGATAAAAAATCCTTATAAGTCCAATATCTCTAAATAAATTGATGAAATTTCTGAAGAGATGTGTTAAAAAAAATTCTAAATAATATTAAGTATTAGAACCTCATAATTATAATAAGTAGTTGGCAGATGATAAAAATCAAAATCAATTAGATGATCATGCTAATGAATTTGATGATGTTATTAATATTTTTTAGCTTAGCTCTAGAAGGAATGATCTATCGGGAGGTAATCTAGAGGAAGTAATAACTGGATCATGAGAATCAATATAAATGGTGTATAAAATGGTTGATAAACATAATACCAATCATACATTGATGATAATTTTTATTGAATAAGAAGTATACAATGTTGATTTTATAAAGAATAAAATTATAAAATGACTTAGGGATCATGGAACAAAATTATAGCAGACCAATTACTTAGGAAATGTTCTGAAAACAATGTACATGGTTCCTAATATATTATATTTTAGAGCATCATGAAATATAAATTTAAGTCATTTTAATTTCTTTTTTCTTATAAGGAGATATCACATCAACATATTCAAACAAATGTAGATCTTTACAACTTTTGGAATGGTTGTTAATGGAACTTCTATAACATGAAAATGATGGATCAATGTATAGAATATCAGGATAATATAATCTAATAGATACATCTAGATTAAAAAATATTTGAAGAAGATATTTAATTTCATTCAATATGTTAATGTAAAATCAAGAAAAAATCAATAGAATAAGAAAAAACAATTCAGAACATAGATAATAGATCATGTAATCTAAAGATAAAAATAATTTCTGAAATCATTCATTAAATTAATTATGTTGGACGATGATATTTTTTTTCAATTTATTTAATTTACATTGCTTAGTTTTTTTATGAAAATGAAAATGTCAAGGAAGATTTTAGAAAAATAATGTTTGTTTGGAAATATTTAGTAAGGGTAATTTTTTATAAATACATCCATATTCTATGTTGGAGTTTTTTTAATTAAAAGGTAGTTTTATTTTCTTTTCACTATTTCGACTTATATATCATTATTCATCATGTGATTGTAAAAATGTGGACCTCATTGATTCAATTGATAAAATGACTTCTCATAGATCTTAATTTGGATAACTATCAATAAAAATTGCTTCATACTCATATTCATTTGATGTCACGACCCGTCCCAATGGAGCCCACGCCTTGACTACCCAAATTAGCCTCATATAGGGCAGGGGCTGGTGACTCGAACTGAGTAGGAATATTACTAACATGGTAGGCATAGCCTAAGAACCTGCACACACACACACACATCTCCAAGACCACAGATTATGAAATGTAAAAAAATAACTAAGGAACAAAATGCAAGTATACAACTAAACCCCACAAACAGAGTATGGCAGAATGCAAAGTGATGATAGTAAACAGGGATAGAATACAATCCCACAAAAAAGTATAGTCTAAAAACTGAAAAGTAAAACCTATAAACACAAAGAGGTATTGGAATTTCTGCTCGTAGCCATAGGAATTCCTCGGCATGTAGGGAACTCAGAAAATCGGTCTTGTCCTGGTCCGCCCCAGACTCTATCAAAAGGCTACTTGTCTGCACAAGGAATGACATGTGCCGGTGAAGCTTGTGAAAGGGTGAGTATAACAATACTCATTAGAGGAACACAAAAAAAGACACAAAGCAGATACAAAAAGGAAAGTCACAGTCAGCTCTATAATATATATGTCTACTAAACATATGATAGGAGAACACAATCCAGATATGATCAAAACTCAGAACTTTAGTCTATTGACAAGTCACACAACCGTATACCCACCACTTGGGATACAGTTCAATGATTCCACAAATTACTCATTCAAAGAGAACTCACTCCTTGAGTCTGATAGTTCTGATGACGTCCGTCCTAGAAGAACTGTTCATCTAGAAAATCCATGAGAGCTATATACATTCATTACGTTATAACACACTTTTGAGTGGAGAAAGATTACGATACATTGTTGAGGATCACTAACAGGGCTATGGCGCATACCTCAACTCATCCAAATTCACCAGCTAGGTATAGGATCAATGCTTGGTAGAGATGGTCACATTGATGCCTAACTCTACCTAGGATCAGGAATGGATAGAGGATCTCACTCTAGGCCTCTCAGAGGGATGTTGAATCTATCACAGAAAGTCCTGATGAAGGGATAATAGTCCTGTAGAAGGAAACAATGCTAGAGCTTAAGGGAAATGAAAAAAGGGGCACTAACCCAAAGAAAACAAGTCCAATACACGGTGGACTAAAGGACCATGCCATTTTTTAAAAAGTACACGGTGTGTAGAAAAGTCACACGTCATGTCTTATGACCCAGAGTACTTCCCGTGTATAATGGCCCATGTAGAAAGGCTAGTCGTATAGAAATCTTTAGTACACGGTGTGTGGTAATGAGTACACGTCATGTATGACTGACTGGGGTCAGCTCCGTGTATGCTATCCATGTGCTCGTACATGGCCTCAACCCATACATGCCAACCCATGTAATTGGTACACAGGGTGACCGATGTTATGGCCTCTCTTTAACGTTTGGTGGAGTACATAGTCATGTATTCCATCCTATGTCTGTGTATCCTATGTGATGGGATTGTATTCAGGCCCTGTTTACTGTCAGCACTTTACTTTCCATCGTAAAATGTTGTTGGGGTTTAGTTGTATGCATGCATTTTGTTTCTCAGTGTTTTTTTATATTTCACCATTTGTGAGCTTGGAGTTATGTGTGTGTGTTCAGGTACTTAAGAAATGCCTCATATGATAGTAATATTCCTACTCGGTTCTAGTCACAAGCCCTTGGCCTATAGGAGGTGGGCTTGTGGAGTGGCGGTGCGGGCCCCATTGGGATGGGTCATGACAGAGTGGTATCAATGGTGGTCGGTTCCACCGTAGGACCCAGAGTCTGTTAGTTTGGTTTGGGGAAACAAAGTTAAGTGTTTTGAGTTCAGATTTCAGGCAGGAGAATCCAATGATGGTGTGGGAGGCCGACATATCCATACACCTGGACTCTGATATCCTGATTTTCGACTTGATACATGAAAACACTAGTTGCAGGGAAATAAAAGAATGGTACATGCATCATATATGAATTGGTTTTGTATTCCATATGTTTTATGTCACCTAACTAGATATACTCATTAACAAAGGTATAAATTTTTTCCTTACAGTATGAATCAGTAACGAATACTTGCTAGGATTTAGTAGCATGATCACAACGATGACCTCCTTAGTAACGAGGCTTTGATACATGGACCAGTTCCCCAGGTGTTTCTTCCAAGTGGTGCACCTTTTGTACCACCACCAGTGGAGCAGCCCGTGGTACCAGTAGTATCGACCGATGAGGGGCATAGGCTGTGCGCGATCCATGAGTTCCATAGATAGAGACCCCTTAGGTTCTGAGGAGAGCCCGACCCTCAGGCGGTTTAGGATTGGCTTGAGGCGGTGACTAGTTTTTTCTATCTAGTGAGAACACTAGCAGACCATATGGTGATCCAAAGAGGAAGCCTTTTTCAGGGTTCAGTAGGATGACGGTGGAGTCTGACCACAAAGACTCACGACGTGGAGAATCTTTCGTGGATGAAGTTTTAGTGACTCTTCAAGGATGAGTTCTCTCTGGTTATGCGTAGAGCAATATGCTTTCAGGGTCTTCTTTAGCTCCAGTAGAGTGGTATGATGGTAGCTGACTATTCATCTAGGTTCACCAACCTCTCCAGGTACTCAATGGATATGGTCAGGGATCAGTACTTCAAATCTAGTGCCTTTAAGCGAGGACTATGATGGGACATCTGAGCTAGTGTCATGCCTCTATGCATTTCGACTTATTATGGAGTGCTAGAGAGGGCATGAGTGACCGAGACATTCTTGGAAGACAAGAGACAACCGACGAAAGTCAGCAATTGGTAGACAGGTCTAAAGACCTTAGCAACGGGGAGGAGATGATAGACACATGGATTAGGACGTGTGATATGTTAGAGGAGGACCCATGACATGGATTTGACAGTCCAGGGTTATCAAGCTTGACCCAGTCATCCTAGGGAGAAGTCGTGATACACGTGTGACGAAAGGGGACATCTCGGTATGGATTGTTCGACCTGTCGAGCTACTAACAGGTAAATAGTGGATTCACCACCAAGAAAGAGGTTGAGAGTGGATCAGACAGACCTTCATGGCGGTGGATTTTGTAGAGGAGCAGGGAGAGCTGTAGGTGGTGGCAGATGCATCAACTAACTTCAACCACCACCCCCATGAGTTCCACACCAGTCTCATGGAGCTGGGGGACAGGCGCAGGGACTGCTGCATGCGGTTGAGTTGTACCAACCATGGGCTCTAGGGATGATCCGAGGTACGATTTATGTCTTCTACACCTTAGCTTCCATACTTATAGACGCAGGTTCCAGTCATTTCATCATCACCACATGTCTTGTGCAAAACCTTGATATCCCATTAAAGTCGTTGAATCGATCATTACGCTTGGAGACACCTACGGGTGGAGGCATGATAATCATGTAGCTTTGTAGATAGTGTGATCTTATACTTGGTAGTGAGAGTTTTAGTTGGAACCTCTTGGTGATAGAGTTGATGCCTTATAACATCATTCCCTATATGGATTGGTTATCTTCGGTCCATGCCTAATATGACTGTTATAGGGGAAGAGTGTGGTGTGTGTGTAGGGATTGGATGAGGTTATCATTTTTCAGAGAAAAGGATACTGATGCATCATAGAATGAGCTAATGCATTGGAGGGTGTAGTCGGTGACTCATGAGTTTTCTAGCATTTCACTAAGATCAGTCAAATTGACAAGCTCCTAGTTCCCAGCAGTAGTGGCAGAGTACGAGGACGTCTTTCCCAAAGATGCTCCAAGACTACCTCCCAACCGGGAAATCGACTTCTGAATCGAATTACACCCCAGGATGGCAATGATTTCTTTATCAGCATATCAGATGACTCCGAATGATCTTTTCAAGATGAGGGTGCAGTTGGAGGATTTGAATAGAAATGTTCTGTGAGACCCAACATTTCACCCTGGGCGGTCCAAGTCTTGTTTGAGAAGAAGGAAAACGAGAGTTTGAGGTTGTGCATGGATTACTGTTGCTTGAATAAGGTAACAGTGAAGAACATGTATCCACTACCGAGAATCAACAACCACTTTGATAAGATAAGAGGGGGCAGAGTGGTTCTTGAAGGTTGACCTTCGATCAGTTTATCACCAGTTATGAGTATGGGACGAGGACATATTGAAGACAACATTTAGATGCCACTACAGTCACTATGAATATGTGGTGATGCCTTTTGGTGTGACCAACACCCCCAAAATGTTCATAGGACTGATAAAACAAATATTCCATCCATTCATGGACCGGTTCATAGTGGTCTTCAATGATGACAACCTTATGTACTCGACGTCAGAGGAGGAGCACGCGAGACAACTGCAGATTGTTCTAGATTTACTCCGAGAGCACCAACTTTATGCGAAGCTCATGAAGCGCTAGTTCTAGATTCAAGAGGTCCACTTTCTGGGACATGTCACCTTAGAGGACAGAGTAGTTGTGGAACTCGCCAAGGTGGAGGCTGTGTTAGCATGGGAGTCACCACGGAGCGTGACGAAGGTGTGAATCTTCCATGGGATGGAAAGATATTACTAGTGACTCATTCCTAATTTCTCCTGAATATCAGCACTGATAACATCATTGACCAGGAAGGGGAGACCCATTGTATGGACAGAGAAGTCCCAATAGGATTTTGAGCAGTTGAGATAGAGTTTGATGAGTGCCCTAATATTGATATTGTCGGAGGAGGGTGTCAAGTACATATTTTTTTTGCGACGCATCAGGGAACGAGCATGGTTGTGTCATGATGCAATGACATGTAGTGATTACTTATGGTTCATTCCATCTTAGGCCACATGAGCCAAACTATGTGACCCATGATCTCGAGTTGGCTGCGGTAGTATTCGCATTGAACATGTGGAGACACTACCTCATGGGTGAGTGATTCATCATATACTCTGACCATAAGAGCCTCAAGTACATCCTCTCACAGAAGGATCTAAATCTGAGGTATACGCATTGGCTAGAGTTTCTCCAGGACTATGATTTCGATATCGTCTACACTTGTAGGAAGAAGAACTAGGTGGCAGATACTCTTAGCCTAAGTTCGAGCTCACATATTTGGAGCGAGGAAATAGAGTTGATTGCCCCGATGGAGTTATCCTTCATGAATGGAGAGGATAAATCATACCTGCAGTCGATGGTTGTCACCCCTCCACTCTCACAGCGAGTTAGGGAGGCACAGATTGGGGATGTCGACTATGAGGGTTCACATGCACAGTTATCCATAGGACATTCACTTGATAGATATTCGCAAGGTGGGGAGCAGATACTTATTTTAATAGGGCACACTGTTGTACCATTAGCATTGAAGGAAGAGTTCCTGAGGGAGTTTCATACATACCCCATAGTGGTATATCTAGGATTACAAAAGATGTGCCAGGATCTCCAAAAACAGTTCTGGTGGTCAGGTATGAAGAAGGCAGTAGCAGAGTTCATTTCATGATGCCTCACCTGACAGTAGGTGAAGGTTGAGCACCATGTTCCAACAGGATTATCTCACCCACTAGATGTTCCAGAGTGGCAGTGGGATGGAATATTGATGGACATCGTGACCGGCTTTCCACATATGCCCATGGGTAATGATTCCATCTAGGTTATCATTATACGACTCAACAAGTCGTCCCACATCAAATCTATCAGAGAGAAGAGTTCCATAGAGATCTTAGAACACCTCTATAAGTAATAGATAGTTCGCCTTCATGATATCCCCTTGATAATAGTCTCGGATCAAGATTCTCGTCTCACATCCCGGTTGTGGAAGGGATTACAAGAGGATTTTGGAAATCATCAACACATGAGAACGACATTATATCCACAAACTGATGGTCAGAAGGATAGGAACATTTAGGTTCTAATTGACATGTTTCAGGCCTATATCTTGGACTTAAGTTATAGTTGGGAGGACCACCTACCACAAGGGGAGTTAGCATATAATAATAGCTACCACTCCACCATTGGTATGGCTATATTTGAGGCCTTGAATGGGAGACCCTACTAGTCACAACTTTTCTGGACCGACCTCAGAGAGTCTGCACTCATAGGTCCTTAGTTGGTGCGAGCTACCACCATGAAGGTGCATGTCATCTGAGAATGGATGGAGACTAAATAGAGCCGGTAGAAGTCTTATAATGACAGATGACATAGACCTCTGGAGTTTGAGGAGGGAGAGCACATCTATTTTTTTCTGGTCTCTCTTCATTGAGGATTAAGGAGATTTGTCGGAGGAGACAAGCTATCTTGGAGGTTCATTGGATCTTTCCAGATGCTGTGTAGAGTTGATGAGGTTGTGTACAGACTGGCTCTATAGCTATAGTTGCATCGGGTAAATGATATCTTCCACGTGTCGTACCTGACGAGGTACGTTCATGATCCATCACACATCATCGAATGGGGTGAGCTTGAAATCGAGGATGGGGTGACCTTTTCTAAGTACCCGGTGGAGATCGAGGATCAACAAGAGATGATTCTTCATGGTTGATCGATTCCCTTAGTGTGTGTTCAGTGGTAGCATGGGAATCTGTAAAGACCCGGCCCCTGATTTCCTGAAGTTGTTCCCATGAGACATGATGCACCACAATTATTACATTACATTTAAATTTATCACATCATGTCTCATGCTGCAGAGGATTGTGAAGTTCAGGTAATGGGAAAACCAGGTGCATTCTGAATCTTCTTTGAAGACATTACTGAAACCTTAAATGTTTTCATTTAAAATATAGGGTGAGCAAAATTATGCTCAGTAAGCGGTTTTGAAAATACATAATAGAGATTTTGAAAACATCCTTTGAAAATAATTTCACATAAATCAAAATTATTCATTAGAAGAAAACATCATGACATTTCAAAGGTTTCTATAAAACAATTATATCATTTCATACACAAGTATTTGAACATTGATCTAAAATCTAGTAAGCATGTTTGTATAAAACTGGATGAATTCTACCATGTAAATTAAGCATAACATGAAAAGTATCCAAGTACTACTCGGCATGAACATTATCAATGTTGGGTATAAAGAATTTCAATACATCCTGTAAAATTCACATTATGTAATGCTAACATTTTCATTAAAATTATGGAAAGGTAAACTGAGAATGCATCATCACTCTCTCATCATGTGCCATGTGCACTTAAATATCATACTCATAGGTAATGGTTTTATAACCAAGCATATTCATCTAGTCGAAATAATCACTTGGTTGGTCATATGCTAAAACATTATGAGAAAATGTATACTGAAGGACTCATGGTCTCTGTGTCAAGGCCTTGTGCCATGACCTACGGGTAAAAACCCAATCTGATTTTCACGAGATCTATCGATGAATTGAGGAGCTTAATTTTACTAGTATCCAACCCGGAGGGCTTACATTAACTAGTTCCCAACTTGGAGGGCTTACTTTAAGTAGTCCCCAACATGGAGGACTTTCTTTTAACATGTACCCAACCTGGACGGCTCACTACTACAAAATAGGTCTTATAATAGCGCTAAAACCACCATTAACAGCGATAAAAAGGCACTGTTAATCCCGGTGATGATAAAGGGGGGGGGGGTCCCCTTTATCAGTGCTAAAAATAGCACAGATTAATGGGGACCTTTATCAGCGCTAAAAAAAGAACTGATAAAAGTTCCCCTTTATCAGTACTTTCTTAGAACTGATAAAGGTAGTCTTTATCAGCGCTAATAAATGTATAATATATCAGTGATAAAAATATCGCTGATAAACACTACCTTTATCAGCGCTATTTTGAGCGCTGATAAAAACTACATTTATCAGTGATCAAAATAGCGCTGATATATTATCCATTTATTAGTGCTTAACTATCGCTAATAAAGGCCAAAGATCCTGTGAAAAACCTAAACCTGCATAGAACCTAAACACATGACAACACCAGCACAGAGCACAAACAACACCTGCACACAACTCAAACAACACCCACACACAAAGCATAGAAGAACAAAAATTATATATACATTTACTTGAAATCATGAATAAAAAACAACACAATGCTATATACATTTCAAAAAATGATTAATTTGGTTAAAATTACAATTATCCAACAAATAGTTAAAAAACAATGATGTTTCATACTTTTTCACATCCATCCGCTCTAAAAAAATTTCATCCATGGCGGCGGTTTATGAACAAAGCATTCAAACTCATGAAAAAGATTTCACCTACATAAGAAAACAAATATTATGTTAGTAATGCAATATTAAAATAAATTAAACATTAATATGAAAGAATACATTAATAAAATGTCAATTGTTACCTGTTACAACATTTATTTTCTTTAGTTCATAGGTCTAGGAAAGATGACTATAGAGCGAGAGTTCCTTCACCATTGTGATGTGATGACCTGGGTAGGTAAATATTTGTGGGATGGTTTGTGGATTTTGGGGAATTCCATGAGGATTTAAGGCTATGATGACCCATATGGGACCCAAGAACATTCCCAAGATATATTCTCTCATGTTAGTGTATATAATAAATGAAAAACACTCATGAAACGAGACCCTTATTTACCCAGATTGGTAGCAAACTACCGAGATCCATAGATAGTAGAAGAGGACTCACTCTATTTATACATAGATGATGGTTTCATTCTTCTTTTAGCTAATCTTGGGATATGTACAAACAATTAGAATCATAAATAGATTCTATTCCAAAAGAGATTGTATAAAAAGAGTGGTGGATAATAGGGGAGAAGTCCTACAAAGGAAATGCACAAATGAATGCCTGTAAAAGATAGCATAGAGAAAGAATGACCAGGACTCTTACACAATCGTTCCAGCACTTAGATCAGTGGGTAGGGAATGAACTCCATACCTAGATACCTAGATAATAAATAGGGAATCACTTAGCACACATACAGGATTCATCTCACTCTATTCCTGACTAGCGGCATGAGAGGGAGGACTTGGGGAGATTAGTTGGGACCAGAGGGGAAATACCTCTTCTGGTAAACAAATTGTTATGGAATCAGATATAATGCTCGTACTTATATTTTTATTTCCCTCTAGAAGAGACTCCATCTTGTAAAAATACTTGATTGGGGCACCTAGCTAGAAAACAACTCCATTTATGCCTTTTGTAAGGCCTACACCTTATAGAAGGAAGAGGTCTTTAAGCACCAGATTGTTGAGCAACCATAGGAGAGTCTGAAGGAGAGAAAACTTTATAATATTCTTATAGGACATAAAAACTAACTAACATAATAAGGATATAAAAAATTATATTTTCAATGTATAAGATATACCATCAGGAACTATAAAAGAGAAGGTGACCCGAGGGAGGATGATAGGTTGCTGTTGTTGATCTCTTCTCGGTAGAAAAATACACAAAGACACTAGTCCTCAAGATATTTAGGATGTAATTAATGTATGTTCATGTTAAAAATAATCTAATAATATGTGTTAAATAATGGGGGTTCTAAATGGAATTATACTAGTGAGGCACAAAACATAAAATAACCAATTAACCAAGAGAATCAATTAGTTCAATGCCCTTACCTCATCCAAGAAGTCCAATAAACTATTTTCAATTCATATCAACCACAACTGAGTCCATGATCACAAGTATTAATGTCCAACAACATTAAATTAACTAATTAGATAATTTTAACCAAAAATCCAACATGTTATAATAGGCGCCAAACTCATCATGTAATCCATTAAAGCTAGAATGCAGAGAAAGAAGGCCTGATCCACTCCTGACGCACCCCTATGACTAGAAAACAATAAATCTCCAATCTATATTACTAAATTTATGAAAATTAAGCCTAAATTTTGGAAAAACCATAAATAAATCTTCCATGAAATATAATCTTCATCATATAATGATTGATTACTAGTTTATGAAATTTTGAGACATCCTCTAAGAGTCATATATATAAGTCTCATGAAGAACAATGATTTATCCATAATATGGAATAATAATTACACCTACAACCCTAAAAAATGAATGAAAATCTTTGAGAAAGAAGTTATAGAAGCAAGGAAGATGTAGGAGAAGATACTTTATTAATTTGAAATGATGAACAACCGAAAATCCACTTAGGCTTGAGGGGAAGGAAGGAGGGGAATGGGGTTTGACCACCCCTTAAGAACATGGTGCCTAAACGAAGAAACCTGAGAAGGTTTATACTTTATAAACCCATCACCCACATAAAAATAAGTTTTAAATCATGTTACCTGAAATGAACCAAGTAGTGACATCACTATATTTTGGTTCCAAAACCTTACTTCACCCCTTTTCCCCATTCATGACCATTATCACCCTATTAAACACATTCATTTTGTGAATTACCATTTCACACTATGAGTAGCCTTATGCTACTACATTTCAATAGAATGACTACCCAAATCAGCCTTGATATCCTCCCAAAACCCAATGACATACCTCTAGCACAAATACATCTATGAAACTCCTATTAGAGACATTAAAACTCTTAATAACCCAACCTGAGACCTGGTTCAAAAAATGAAACCATCAATAAACGAAAATTCAATTTCCCTTGGTAATTTCTAACCCACAATGATGTGGGTAAATAAACTCTTGGTTTATAAACAAGACTGTTCTTTTATACATAGTTCTACAGAGTATCATGGCCACCTCACATTAAATCTAATGCATGAGAAAACCAGTGAATGAAATTCAGTCTCAAATTCAATTTTTTTAAATAGGGTACTCAATATCATATTCTTAAATCAGGTTCAATGTACACACATTACCCCTCAATAATAATTGGATTAAATAGATATTATTTAGTGACTTAGTTTATTTTAATGATCACTTCATCAAAAAAAACTTAGGTGAGTGTTTATCCACACTCTAAGGCATAAAATAATCATCTTGGTAAAGAATATTTTTTAATCTTATTTCGAGCAACAATAGGATTATCATGAAGGTCAACAACAACAACCTATCATCCTCGCCTTTCATCAACAGGTGCCCTAATAGTGTTTTTACACTATGTAGGAGTTTAATGTCCTTTCTTTCTATTGTGTCTATCTAAGTAGGCAAGACCTCAGTATGTAAGGAGTGACATGGGTATCCCTATTATGAGATAATCTCCCAGGGGAAGAAAACCCCTGAGATATTTAGGAAGTGAACCACCTCGATCATAATAACTAAATTATGATGATTAAAACCTATAGCTTAAAGGGATAAATGGCATGGCCGATATACCTATACCTCTATCCCCCGTGTCTCAGGTTCAACTGGAGTCCCCCCCCTTTCTCAGTTCCTCGAAGCAATCCCCTTCAGCAACCTGACCCAACCCTTCCATGGGATTCACCCTACCAAAAATCGCCACAATTCCATAGCCATCCTCAACCAACTCTCTACTGACCTCCTCTCCTCCCTTTGATCAGCCACCACTATAGGTTGAGCCTCCCTACAACTTCTTTCTGGACTTTCTTCCTCTAGAACAGGTACCCCCCTAGCACCAACCTCCAACGCCTTACTCAAGACATCTCATTCTCCTCAAATAGAGCCAAGACCAGCCACAACCTTCATTATATAGTCCTCAACTAGTTGTCATTCCAGGGCCCTCCCTTATTCCGAACCGCCACTGAATGACCCAAGCAGTGACAAACAGAACAATAATCCTTCTAGTACTCATTAACCACATGTTGTTTGCACCTATACTCCTCCAATTGTAATCCATACATGATCAAAAGGTATCCAGAAAGCATCCAATTCCACACAAACCCTGAGATTAACTGGGTGACACACACCTTCCGTTCATGAATCAGAACATAAATACCTTCCTACAATATTACCTAGCATGCGAATAACAGCTGGATTCTGAAAAGGAAATGGAATACCTCACACATCATCACCTCCAATGGAAATAGAGTAACCAAATATAATATATGGATATAGATACTATATATATATACATAGATAGAATAATCCAAAATGAGATTGTAAGGGCAGTGTTGTTAAAGGCCCACACATCCCCAAGCGGCCTTTGCGCCTTATTGCGCAGCACACCTTTGACAATAATGGGTAAGGGGAAATCCATCTTACAGCTCATGCAAGGAAGAAGAGTAGACAACAGTTCCAAAATTCCTTCAATGATACCCATTACGTCATGAATCAACCTAGAAATAATTGTTCAAGTCAAACAACAACACATGTTCTCAAATACAAGTTCGAACAAACGAGATACATAAGATTGAAATTTATAAAAAATAAACCAAGGGGTACACCATGTTTGAGTGGAACCAAACGGTGTCTGGTACCACTCCACCTATGGACCATGTCCCTAGGGCTACATGGACCCCACTATACACCATGTGTTCATCCTTGTACACAGCGTGAAGTCGGGTTTTCTCCAAATTCTCAAATAATATCTCTGTATGTGGAATCAGAGCCCTCTAATTTAATTTCATCAATATTTATATTTAGGCCCTATATCTAACATGAAATTTGTTGATATAGACCATATTTGTTGTTTCTATCCATCTTTTTTTCGAAAATGGATTTTTTTGATCATCGGTAGTTTCGTCGTTCAACCCATACGCAGTGCACTCCATCATGCCTTACATGAATATTGATTTGTTAAAAGATCAATAATATGATTCTGGGGATAGAAGAAAATGAGTAATAAATTAATATTTCAATACATAGGAGCATTCTCAATCCACAATTGGTACATATCCATCGAAGGGATCGATTTGCTCATACTATTTAATCAACAAGGGTGTAATCATAAAATTTAATATTCCTACTCGGATAATGGATCGTTTTTCATAAAACAATCATGCTATATAATTATTGAAGGAATTCATTGTGTTCATTGTATCTCGATCTACTCTAATTTTTCATTTCTTCATTATCCAAGGTTATTCACCAAAGAAGGTTGGAGGATAATCAATGATCATATATAGATAACATTAGTAGTGGGAATTCACCTTTATCCTATTTGTGTACAATCTTCCAACAGGTATGATGACCATTTGTTTCTAAACACATCTATATCATCTTTTGAATATGAGTTTTTTCGATAGTCATGGTAGTATTGAAAAAATATAAATACACAAAGGATTAATAAATATTTTAAATGTACTTGTAATTATTTTCGAAAATACCTCATCAGGGATGCTAGTTTGATGATGAAATACAATCTGTTTCATAAATTTAAAAAAAACCACAATCCTTTCCATTTGTTTGTTATGGACATTGCAGAAACATCAACAAAAATTAGTAATTTGTTTTGATATGTGTTTGGATAGTGTAGTGTTATTATATATACTAGGATAGTTTTTAAGTAGTATATCTTGTGGGCGTTCTTATCCTTAGGCACTGGATTCATTCCATGCATTAGATGATATTGATGCACCGCCCTATCATAACAAAATCCTCATTAAAATATAACATAAATTATATAACTAGACGATTTGTTTTAAAATGCTGCATCTAGTGTATTAAAATTTAACAAACACAATCATTCGTGGTCAGTTTGTTGGATATCCATTCATTGAATCCAGAAAATAAATCTTTGGAGAATCCAAATTGACTACAATCAGATTCCAATGGTTCCTAAAAATACAAAAAGGAGTAATTAAAGAAATAAATGAAAATATAGTTGATATTATTAAATTGTAGAGTTTTACCCATGTATCGTTGGTATTAAATAGATTCTGTCATCCATAATTTTGTTTTCAAATGATTTGAGCAGGGATGACATTATTGCAGCCTCTATCATAATCTATTTCATCTTTTTAAGATGTGATATGAGGACTAACGAGCCAAAATTTTTGTTCATGGGGAAATCCCTTCAATTGTTTTTCATATATACGCCTGCGACAAAAATAAAATTTATTTAGTCATAATTATCACGGTATATCAGCTTTTGTAAAATCAAATAATGAAAACATACCTAATGTATACATTTACAACTAAGGAACCTATCCAGTCATACATGAGGAGTTAATTTACATTTTCAGCACTAATGAAATCTGATGTTTCCTCTCCATACATATTTTTTTCAAAATCAACTGTGTGAGAATTACGGTCTTTCAACTTTGTATCCACATGAGCCTACAATGATATTAACTGTGGATATAGAACTGGCGGGGTGAATGTACTCTCAGCTGACCGTTTCAATTGGTTTGTTGATCCTTGAGATAGTTTGGAGTTGATATTGTGTTTCACCCCACAGTATTTGTTGTTCTGTAATAACATTCATCAGTTCATACCTTTTTTCATTAAATGTTAAAGGCCCAGCATGACAAATAAATTGGAAATGGATACATTTTGTCGACATGTTTTTTTACAAGAACTTTCATCCACGCAATGAATGTTACAACAGTTTTTTCGACCATATGAATGTCATCATCTTCATTTGGAATAGGTATCTCAGCACATGGCTCATTAGCTACATTAATTGACACTCTGAGATGATCTTTTGGAAGCTGTCTGTTGTGTAGCATGTCATTTTGCGTATTGAACACCGTAGCCCTCGCTACAAGGTGATAAGTGGGAGTTGATAGATATAAATCACAGTCAATTTCACCCTATGGAATATTAGTACTAGAAAGGAATCAATGTCTATGTAAATAAAATTTCACAGAAACAATTATTAAAACATTTATTACCTCATCTATGTCTGGTTTTTTAGGGGAATGGATCACCTCAAAGCTGGTGGGGGTGGGGCGGGATTATCACGAATGGGTTGTTGTTGAGTTGTTTCTTCTCTTTGCCTCTCCTCTATCAATTTTTATATCCTCTCTCTCTGGTATTGTAATTCTTATTGAAAAATAGATAATTGTTCTTTCAGCTATTCCGTTTTTTCATTTTGATCCCCCGCTTGTTTTTTTCTTTGAAAATATGTTCGGGGTGTCACCCCAAAATCTGAAACTCTGACGCGGACATACTATTCTGGCTGCTTCAAGGCTGCTAAAAGTATGTCTGCATCTGGTGCAGTTGTTATTGATTCTTGTGACTATGTCAGATAGAAAATATTGAATAACTAGTAGTTATTATAATTTAATAGGGATTTAAAGAATATCAAATTTTTATTATGTCATACTTATACATGTTTCAGACACTTTTTGTGTGTTTTCATCTATTAGTATACCCTATTTATTTACAGGAGCCTCTATTCATAACACATGGAGTTGGATGGATATGGATTTCAATTTCGATTCATCAATCTGCATATAAATAGTGAAACATGGTTATGGTGTCGTTTTATGTCACATACAAGTAGTAGGGTAGATTTAAAAGACGTACCAATTTTTTATCAAGTACTGTGTACCCCATCCTTGCTTTATGGTAAGGGCACACGAGTTCTATTGAGTGTCTTTTATTTTCAGCATTCAATTGATGTTTGATAAATAAAAAACATTCAATCAGAGTGATGAATACAAGAAAACGTCAAACAACATATTACCCCATACAATGTACCGGAAAATTCTGCTTCCCATGACGGTTGATAAACACATCCCACACTCCTTGGGATTTCACGTGTGCTTAAAGAGGAGGTGGGTGCGACTTGATTTTCCCTTCTGCATCATTAAGATGATATTTCATTAAAATTGTGTGGAATCCTCTATGAATCCTTCCTGCAAAGTAAATCATATTACATAACAAAACCAGATTTGGATTATTAATCTATCAATGTAAAAAATATAGGAAATTTATAAAATTATATCATATTATTTCTATAGTATCCTTTCCCGAACCACCCTAGTCAAGTAAGGATCATTATGATGAAACCTGGATATATAGTTGCTAATTATTACCTCATATTCCCCCACAAGATATCCAAAATTGTGTACTGACTTTAATGTAATATGTTGAACCTTCACCTCTATTGAAAATTCGTCACAAAATAGCTCTGATACCGTGGTTCCTATTTACTTGAGTTGGAACTAACAAATCCTTGTGGGTTTCACCAAGTGTTTCATAACTGATTACATAATAAAAAAACAAATCACACATTCAATTCATGTGGATGAAGAAACATTTACCTGAAAATGAATATAAATAATTGTAGTAGCAGCGGCGGAGGCAACGATGGCGGCAGAAGCAGTAGTGGTCACGATAGTGGGGGCTGAGGTAGAAGCGGCGGCGGCATAGGCAGCGGTGGTCGCAGCAGCGGGGGCGGGGGCGGAGGTGGCAGCGATGGAGAACGAGGAGGAGGATGAGGAGGATGAGGAAGAGGAGGAGGAGGATGAGGGCATGACAGATGAGGGGCCTAGTTCAGCTTCCGCAAAATCTTGACCGCTTGCAATCGAGGAGGGTCTGTTAGGTTTATTAAATAAAAACCGATGGAACCTTTATCAACGCTCATTACAAGCGCAGATAAAGGTATGTTTTATCAGCGCAAAAATAAAAGTGCTGATAAAACACTCATTTATTAGTGCTTATTTTAGCGCTAATAAATGTAACATTTATGAGCGGTTTTAGATAGCGCTGATAAAGGAAATCCCCTTTAGCAGCGCTTTCTGTTTTCCACTGATAAAAGGCAGCGCTTCCCTTGCCCTGTTTTGTGGTAGTGGCTTTCTTTTAAGTGGTCCCCATCCCAAGGGTCCAATACATTTTTCATATGTCAATATGGTCTAATATTCATGGTATCCCATACACTTTGAAAATTTAATTTTATTTCTCATTACCCAAGGTGTCGCATGCCACTTTGGGTAATTTAGTTCTTAGTTTATTATCATGGTATGACATATGATTGCATGGTAATAAATAATATGGACATGTAATCAATTATAAAATTTGTCTTCAAATACATAACATGACAGATAACAATGAAAATATTGAATAATTAATCAAAAGTAGACATGGTTTAATAAACAATATATATACATAGGATAATTACTAAAGCACATAAAATGGTATGGTTTTCCATAATAGGTGTTAAATGATAACTTTTTAATATTCCAACACATGTAAATGGAACACTTAATGAAAATAATTGACATTAATTATTATGACAGAAATGACCTTGAACTTTCAATTTAACCATAACCAGATTAACCACTAATAATCACTGCAGTAAGATTGACATCAAATAATAAATGGTTTCTACATGATAACATAAACCCATGAATCTTGGTCCTTTAATTTAAAATAGGCAGAATAACATTCTTTTAAAAACATAAATTACATAGAGGGCACGCGATAGTATGAATACTTAATTAAACTGGAACTTTAATGTATGCTCATATATAAAATACATATAGGATTAGGCAAACACTAAAACCTTACATATGTTAATACATCAATTAAATCCTAAGAATTGTATTTGAAAATAGGGTTTATTATATATGAAACCATAAACACATAAACATATAAAAACTATGGATTTAAAACCATAACATAATTACACATAAACAAAAAACCTAATTTTCATCTAAAATTTTATTTAATGGTTATAATTCATGTCTTTAAAATCATAATCAATGGCATTTGAAAACATATATGACCAGATGTACAAACTTATACAAAACAATTAGAGTATGCATAGCAAGTAAAAATCCAATTGAACCCAAATGACATTTCACATCTAAAACGTTACCTATGTATTGGAAATCATCTTTTAAAATTTATAAAATAGATTTGGATTGTGTCAAATAAATTTATATATATATATATATGTAAATATTATTAGGTTTTAAAAGCATAATTCAATTTAACCCAAAACTTAGTTCGCACATAAAATAATATTTAAGGATGGATATTCAAGTCTTAAAAAATCATAAATGTTTGTATTGGAAAACATACATACCTAATTACATAATTGCCTAAATGCACATATATATAACAAAGAATGAATTTCATATAAACAAAAAACACCCTTAGTGTGTATATAAACATTGTATAACATACTTACTTATTTGAGAATCTTTAAAAAATAGATTTGGGTTGGGAAATATATATATATATATATATATATATATATTTATATCTAAACACCCAAAAATACATATAATAATAAATGGGTTTGTCACGAATGAAAACCTTAAATAAACTACTTAGACACATAAACATGAATAATCTCGAGGGGAGCTTTTAAAACAATGGGATTGGGGTGTATATATATATACTCGTTTTAAAATTTTATATATATATATACATGAATACATAGTTTGTAGAAGAAAACCGAGACATATCAACCCCTACACCATTTAGGAAAACCCAATGAAAAACCATACACCTTGTTTTAGTGGAGGAAGGGAAAGGATACTTATACTGAGTATATATATTTATATATACATACTATATAAACGACTATACACAGTGGGTGTATATCAATCATTGCATCACAAAAATAAATGCATAAATATGCTTACATGAATATCATGGAACTAAAACATGAGATGACGTGAATCCAATTCAATGCATGGAGGAAAGAATATGGAATCTAGCGTTTTGGGAGTGATGAATGATATGAGAAAACTATGAATATTTATATTCTTTTAAAACACATATATTCAACATGTTGTGGAAGCTGTGTAAAAGTTCCAGACAAAAAAGAATTGTCACATAATTGACAGGCATCCACCAACAGTACATTAAATTGACAAAAACTAAAAAATATTAATATTTAGACATCAACAGAAGATGAGAAAAATTGACAAAACAAGACCAAAATTAGTCAAAGTAAACAGTGAACCAGATTCATGTCCATGGTTTGGAATGAAATAAATACACAAAAATCCAAAACCCTACATGTAGATTTGAAGAGCACAAACCTACATAAGATCTGGACAAGAAGAACCCTTACCGAAGACTGTCCATGAGCACACCTGAAGAAGAACCAACATCGGACTCAGACACCTCACGCAGCCCATCTCCGGATGAGACCTACGCACTATCCAACTGTGTGCTCCCATTCAACTCTAAACAAAAAAGCATGGCCTTGCATCTACTCATGGTGCAGGCCCAGACGAACCCCATCGTGACGCTTATCCCTTTGCAATGCCATGCCTCTCCGGCCATAGTCGACCTCAGACCTGCCATGTGCAGACTCTCCTGGATGATCCCACCTGAGGTGTGCATCTCTCATTGCGCAGAAACCCTAAACCTAATTTTCCTATTCTCTATCTCGTGAAAACCATTCTTCATATTGCATTTTTTTTCTTATTATATCAATTATCTTATTAAATATTATATCCTAAAATCATAATATTACATTTTTTCTTTTCCCTTTGTTTAATAAACCTGTAAATACCCAACTCATTTCCCCTCTTTTTATTATTTTTATTTTATACCATTATCTTATTTTATTATTCCCATTATTATATCAAATATCCTATGTTATCTATTATTTAATGTAAATCATTATTTTATCCTATTAATAAGTCAGAAGTTTTTTATATAAATAATAATAAAATTATTTAAACAATACATTAAAGAAGTAAAAGTTTAATACTTTTTTTATTAAATTATGAATCGTTTAAGGGTATTTATAAACCATAATATAATAATTTTTTAATAAAAAAGAAATTTTAATTATAAAAAACAAATTAAAATGTATTTAAACAAATATATATGTATATATATATATCATATTATATACTTAAATGTTATAAATTAAAACATGAAATAATAATTATCATAACTATATAAAACATTTATAATTAATAATGTTATTATATATATATATGTTAATCATAATATTAATAACTTCATAAAAATTAATATAATTACAATTTATAATTTAAAGGTAATTATTACTTCATATATATATGTGTCATTTTAATGAAAATATACAAAAACCCATATAAATATTCATATAATTATTCATATGATAAATTAAATATTTGTTTTCATAAATTAAAATAGTGAATTTTTCTAAAAAATTGTACTTTGAAATAATATTGTCGAAATGACATATATAGAATCTAAATATCTAGTAAAATTTAATTTTAAAATAGAATTATTTTTATTTAATTTTAATTCAAATCATTTCATATATATGTAAATCCTGTTTTAAAAATATAAAATATGTATATTTTCGTCATCTAATTAAAATATAAATATAATTAAAATAGAAATAATTTTGTAAATCTAATATTAATTCATAACAAATAATTGTAACTATATATATACATATATTTGTAATTCCAAATATATTCAATGTGTAATACTATTTTTTATCATATTTAGTGTAATTATAATAGTCAATATATATATATATATATATATATATATATATATTTGGAAAATTATTTATCTATAGTATTTTTTCAAATACCCATTTCTATAAATTTAATTATTTATTAATAAATATATTCATGTAAAAATATAATGATATTAAATTAATTTTAACAAAATACAATAATCTATGAAAATTATTGTATAAATATCAATTTAAATAAAATTATTATTTAAAATTATAATTTTTTTAAAGGAAATAAACTTAATAATTTTTTTTAAAATAAATATAAAATTAGATTATTATGGGGTGTTACATTATTTATCCCTTCGAATAATAACATCCTCCCAAATATAAAATACACATACACAACCACAAAAATACCAGGCACATGTCACTCTCGAGGACCCTCTACTTGGAACACCACCGATGGTAGTGTGCTGATGACCTCAGGTGGATTCTTAAGGTAGTATTCAGCTGCTCAATCTCTTTGGCCCAATCAAATTGTGAACAGCTGGGGTCGTACGAGTTCTTAAAGCACTCAGCCTTCCATAAAGAGGCACGAGAAGAGTGGAGGTTGTAAATTTTAGAGTGGACTAAATCCCTATAACTCCCACACACCACGTCGCTCTTGAAAATATTAATGTCTTATAGTTCTCCATACTTACTAAAACTCATGACCTGGAATAGGTAGGCCACTCGATGGACACCATCCGAAGCAACTTCAAGAAATTGACCTACAGCTCGATAGTTATCATCCAAAGTGAAACATAGTAAAAGAGCTTCATGAAACTTCCCTCTTCGTCTATATGCTGAAAATTTTGAAATTGATATGTGGTAAAAGATAAGATTGCTTCCTTGGTAAATATGGAGAATGTGTGGGTGGTTCGACACCCTATGTAGTTGTTTACAGGAAAACCTATGGTTTTCGAAAGTCTTATAGTCTCTTGAACATGACTTGGACACTATAGTTTCTACTACCTCCATTGGAAGAGACAGAAGGCGTGATGCATTAGCCATCTGAAAATTATAATTAAATCACTTAGTAACATAGCTACATATTTTTATTACATAGGTTTTCCAGAATTATCTAAACCCATCCTCTGATACCAACTATAAAGACCCAGCCCCCGAGTGCCCGGAGCCGGTGCCCATGAGACACGATAGACCACAATTATTGCATTATATTTATATTTATCACATCATCTCTCAATCTATAGTGGATCGTGAGGTTTAGCTTCTGGGAAAACTAGTTGCATTCTGAAACTTCTTTGAAGACATTACTATATCCTGAAAATTTTTCATTTAAAACATAGGGTGTGAAAAAGTATGCTCAGTAATGGGTTTTGGAAATACTTAATACAGTTTTTGAAAACATTATTTTAAATTAATTTCACATATATCAAAATTATTCCTTGGAAGAAAACATCATGACATTTAGAAGGATGCTATAAAACAATTAAAGCATTTCATACACAAGTATTTTAACATTTAGCTAAAAGATAGTAAGCATGTTTATATAAAAGTGAATGAATTCTACCACGTAAATTAAGCATAACATGAAAAGTATGAAAGTTCTAATAAGCATGATCATTATCAGAGTTTCACATAAACAATTTCACTACATCTTGTAAAATTCACATTATGTAATTCTAACATTTGCATTAAAATTCTGGAATGGTAAACTGTGAATGCATCATCACTGTCTCATCATGTACCATGTGCACTTAAATATCATACTCATAGGTAATGGTTCTATACCCAAGGATATTCCTCTAGTCAAAATATTCACTTGGTTGGTCATATACTAAAACATTATGAGAGAATATATACTGAAGGACTCATGGTCTCTATGTCAAGGCCTTGTGCCATGACCTACAGGTAATAACCCAATCTGACTATCTCAAGAACTATCGATGCATTGAGGAGCTTTATTTTACCGGTCTCCAACCCGGAGGGCTTACATTAAGCGGCCCCCAATATGGAGGGCTTACTTTAACCAGTCCCTAACCTGGAGGGATTTCTTTTTACTGGTCCACAACATAGAGGGAATTCTTTTAACCGGACCCCAACCCAGCAGTCCAATACATTTATCATAGGTCAATATGGTCTAATATTCAAGGTGTCCCATACCACATTGAAAATTTAATTTTATTTCTCATTACCCAAGGTGTCCCATACAACTTTGGGTAATTTAGTTCTTAGTTCATTATCATGGTATGTCATATGCATGCATTATGATCAATAATATGGACAATTAAACCGTTATACAATCGGTCTACAAATAAATGACATGACAGATAACATTGCAAATATGGAATAATTAATAAAAATCAGGAATGGTTTTGTAAAAAATCTATGTACGCGGGATAATTACTAAATCACATTAAATTTTAGGGATTGCCACAGGAGGTGTTAAATGATAACTCATTAAAATTAAAATACATGTAAATGAAACACTTAAAGAAAATACTTGATATTAATTATTGTGATAAAAATGACTTTGAACTTGCAATTTATCCATAACATGATTAACCACTAATAATCACTACAGCTATATTAACATCAAATAATAAATGGTTGAAACATGATAACATAAAACCATGAATTCTTGTTATATTAATTTGAAATAGGCTGAATCAAATTCATTTAAAAACATAAATTACATTGAGGGTATATGACAGTATGACTACTTAATTAAACATGCCCTTAAATGTATTCTCATATATAAAATACATATAGGCATAGGAAAACACTAAAACATTACAAGTGTTAAAACATCAATTAAATACAGAGAATTTTATTTGAAAATTTGGTTTATTATATATGAAACCATAAACACATAAACATATAAAAACAATGTTTTTAAAACCATAACATAATTAAGTATAAACCAAAATCCTAATTTGCATATAAAATATTATTTATGAGTTAGAATTCATGTCTTGAAAATCATAATCATTATCATTTGAAATCATATATGACCGGATGTACTTACTTATATAAAAATATTAGGGTTTTTCATACCATGTATAAATCCAATTGAACCCAAATGACATTTCGCATCTAAAACATTACCTAAGTCTTGGAAATCATCTTTTAAAAATTATAAAACAGATTTGGATTGTGTCACATCAATTTGTATATCAATATTTATATATATATATATATGTAAATATAATTAAGGTTTAGAAACATAATTCCATTTATCCCAAAACTTAGTTTGCACATAAAATAAAATTTATCGATGGATATTCAAGTCTTAAAAAATCACAAATGTTTGTATTGGAAAAAATACATGAACAATTACATAATTACCTAATTGAACATATATATAATCAAATAAGGACTTTCATATAAACATAAAACACCATTAATGTGCATATAAATTTGGTATAGCATACTGAATTATTTGAGAACATTTAAAAAACTAGATTTCAGTTGGGAAATATATATATATACATATATAAACACCCAAAAATACATATAATAATTTATGGGTTTGGCATGAATGAAAATCATACATAAACTACTTAGACACATAAACATGAATAATCTCATTGGGAGATTTTTAAAAAATGGGGTTTGGGGTGTATATATTTATATATACTAATTTTAAAATATTATATATATATATATATGAATACAAATATTATAGAAGAAAACCGAGAGACTTCACCCCTATACCAATTATGAAAACCCAATCAAAAACCATACGCCCTGTTTTAGAGGAGGAAGGGAAATGATACTTATAATGAGTATATATATTTATATATACATACTATATAAACGACAATACACAGTGGGTGTGTATCAAGATTTTCTTCACAAATACAAATGGATAAATCCACTTACATGAATGTCGTGGAACCAAAACATGAGACGACGTGACTCCAATTCAATGCAAGGAGGAAAGAATATGGTATCTTGTGTTCTAGGAGTGAAGAATTAAATGAGAAAACTATGGCTATTTATATTATTTAAAAACCCAAACATTAAGCATGTTGTGCAAGATGTGTAACAGTTCCAGACAAAAAATAATAGTCGCATAACTGACAGGCATCAAACAGCAATACCTTAAATTGAATGAAACTAAAAAATAATAATATTTAGACATCAAAAGAAGATGCGAAAAATTGACAAAACAAGACCAAAATTAGTCAAAGTAAACAGTGAACCAGATTCATGGCCAGGATATGGAAAAAAATAAATACAAAAAAAATCCCAAACTCTACATGTAGATTTGAAGACCACAAACCTACCTATGATCTAGAACAGATGAACCCTTACCACATACTGACCATGAGCTCGCTTGAAGACGAACCCGCCTCGGACTCGGACACCTCATGCAACCCATCTCTATATGAGACCTAAATGCTATCCAAATGTGTGCTCCCCTTCGACTCGTGACGACAGAGCACGACCTTGAATCTACTCATGTTGCACGCCCAGATGAACCCCATCATGACACTTCTCCCTTCGCAGTGCCACACCTCTCCGACCTCGGTCGACCACAGAACCGCCTCTTGTAGACTCTCTCAGAGAAGCCCACCTGAGGTGCACAACTCTTCTTGCATATAAACCCTTAACCTAATTTCCCTATTCTCAATCTCATGAAAACCATTCTGCATATTACCTTTTTTGTTTTCTTATTATATCAATTATCTTATTATCTATTATATCCTAAAATCATAATATTACATTTTTTTCATTTCCATTTTTTAAGAAACCCGTGAATACCCAACTCATTTCCCCACTTTTTTTTAATTTTTTTATATCATTATCCTATTTTATTATTGTCATTATTATATCAAATATCCTATGTTATCTATTATTTAATGTTAATCATTATAATATCCTATTAATAAGTCAAAAGTTTTTTATATAAATAATAAATAATTTAGTTAAACAATACTTTAAGAATGTAAAAGTTTAATACTTTTTTTATTAAATTATAAATCGTTTATATATATTTATAAACCATAATATAATATATTTTTTAAAGGAAATATTAATTATAAAAAACAAATGAAAATGTATTTAAATATATATATATATATATATATATATTATATTATATAATTAAATGTTATAAATTAAAACATGAAATAATAATTATCATAATTGAACAAAACTTTTATAATTAATAATGTTAGTATATATATATATTTATATATGTAAATAATAATATTAATAATTTCATTAAAATTAATCTAATTAAAATTAATAATTAAAATGTAATTATTACTTCATATATATGTATATGTAATATTTATGAAAATATACAAAAACCCATATAACTATTCATATAACTATTAATATGATAAATTAAATATTTTTTTTTCATAAATTAAAATAGAGATTTTTTTCTAAACAATAGTACTTTGAAATAATAATGTTGAAATGAAATATATATACACTAATTATCTAGTAAAGTTATAATTTTATAATAGTATTAGATTTGTTTAATAATAATTCAAATAATTTCATATAGATATAAATCTTGTTTTAAAAATTAAAAATAAGTATATTTTCGTCATCAACTTAATGCATAAATATAATTAAAATAGAAATATTTTTTGAATCTAATATTTATTCATAACAAATAATTGTAACTTTATATATACATATATTTGTAATTCCAAATATATTCAATATATTGTACTAATATTTATCATAGTTAGTGTAATTTCAATAGTCAATATATATATATATATATTTACATATTTATTTAGAAAATTATTTATCTAAAATATTTTATCAAAAACCCATTTCCATAAATTTTATTATTTATTAATAAATATATTCATGTAAAAATATAATGATATAAAATTAATTTTAACATTATAAAATTATCTATGAAAATTATTGTATAATTATAAATTTAATTAAAATTATTATTTTAAATTATAATTTTTTTAAAGGAAATAAACTTAACAAAACAAATTTTTAATAAAATTAAATTTAGAATATTCTGGGGTGTTACATAATCTCTAGGAGAGCACGTGGGAGTGGGAGGCTCAAATCCATGCCCAGTACGCACATATTTTTGAGTAGTCTTTGTTTTGGCTGTTCGAGGATGCAAAGCCCCAAGGTGGGGAGAATGTAATGTCTCATATTTTAAATGTATAACTTTTAAATATTATATGGAATTATTACATGACCAAGTATATGACCTCAGCCTTAAACCTTACTTAATATTGAATCAAATGAATAATTCACATTGAGGATCTTTTTAGGATTATAGTTTTAGAGAATTAGATCATAAATCATGAATTATATTCCACATTTAAACAAAGTGGTTACATAAAAGATAATATTCTTTTTTTCCCATCAATGAAAACATATTTAAAATAAAACATGGATTCATTATTGACACTTCCTTGACACTATCATCATATCATGCACCTTTCCCCTGACTTGTGAAAAACATTTCAAAAACATGGGATGAGCATAAAAAGCTCAGTAAGGGTTCTAAAATGTATAGAAAGGAAACATGGGTACATATATACATAATAATGAAATCATACTTTACCCATAAAACATAAGCACTTTAACATACCTCATAAAATCATGAATAAATCATAGAAATCATAAGACATAAAGGTAACTTGAGGCATTCATAACATTCTTACGTAGGGAGTAACCCTCTTGGTTACGTTTGGAATACCCATCACAGTATATTCCCTAAATCTCTTCGTAGAAACCTTAACGTTTAACTCCTTCGCGTTACCCAATGCATTGGAGAGCTACATCGGGCTCACCCACCCTTAGTTTATCACGGAACCACCCGTATTCATAAACAATGATGAAGAAACATATCATAATAATAGAACAAAACTTAATCATAACGGAAAGACAACATTCCCACATTGCAATAAAAATATAACATATGAATTTATTGAAATAATGAATCCATTCGAAAACCCATTTTCAAAACAATTTAAAACATTTAATAAAGAGATTTATAAATCAAAGTGTCCCATACCACTTTGAAGATTTTAACATTTTAAACCACTAATATCCATATAAAAAATCCATCAAACCATTTTGAAAACATGGATATTAATGAGAAATATTTATAAGAATAAATCATTAAAATATTTAAAACGATATTTTCGTTAAAGGGTTTTTAACAAAATGAGAGACACTTGAATACAATAATTGAGGAATAAAATTTAATCATAACATTATAATATCATGAGAATAAAGGGATTCAAGATATAATATTCCAAAGGATAGTATATACACCATTTAAGAGTGAATTGGTGAATAACAATAATGAAGTCTCAATTGAAATGTAAAATGAGATGAAATCCCTTATAAAGAAGGTATACTTAAATTAAGGATAAATCAATCTCATAGTTATGTGTGAAAAATATAAATACACCCAATATAAGTATATATTATGTTTAAAACAATCAAAGGTCATTCACACATATTCAAAGTATGACATATTCAATAACTACATGTTGAACCCATAGAAATCTAAATTGGGTTAAGAAGTTCCCTTTGAAAAATTCGACAGCCTAACGGCGTCTCTTTAAAATTCATAAAATTAGTTGATGAGAGATAAAATGGTATCTCATCACTTGGAAATAAAATTTACATAAATAAGGATATAGAAAAACATATCCTAACAAAAAAATATGTAATTTAAAAGACATAACAAAATATGTCTTTTTAAAAAGAGGAGTGTGAAAGGTTCCCTTAATGATTTGGAAAACATTCAAAACGTACACCCCATGGAAGAAGGGTCATGAAATGAATATTTAAATACCCATAAATGAGAGCATACTATACAAATATGAAAATAATGGGCAGTAAATACACCATACAAAAGGAAATAGTAGCCAATGTAGCATGAATCTCACGGGAATAAAAAGTGAGATGAAAATCCACTTATGAAAATTCGGCAGCCTAACAACGCCACATAAAACATCCAAAAATGGATTGATGAGATAAAATAGGGTCTCTAATCATATTAAAATAAAATTTACAGAAATAGGAATATATACGAACATCCCCTAACATAATAAAGATGAGCTTAAAATAATTCACATAAAAGAGAGTACTTTAAAAGAAAGAGAGAGGTTGTATACCTTACGAAAATTCAACATCCTAACGGCACCACTCAGAAATTTCAAAATGGATTGATGAGAGAAAATAGGGTCTCTAATCATATGAACATAAAATTTATAGTAAGAGTAATATAAAAGAACATCCTAATCATAAGAAATATGAGCTTAAAAGGAATGACATAAAAGAGTGTACTTAAAAAGAAAGAGAGGGGTAGGATCCCCTACCTCGGGACCGACATGAATCGATCATTATTTAACCTCCTGAATAATAAACATGAGTTAATTTATACTTGATTAAGAACCTTTTTCAAGTTCATTATACCTTTTATATCACTTACTACCATGCTATGAACACTATGTAATTATTTATGTTAATAATGGTCGTTTTGTAGATCATTCTACTTGAGTCAAAAATAAACTCTTTATAATTACAAGTTGTTCATGTGGTAAAATATATATTATATCCAGAATTATATATATTATTTAGATATCATAAATATCATATATATCAATTAGATACATGCCTTTATAATATTACACAACATTTAGAGGTAAGAAATGAAATGCACCGTTCATGGAGACGGTAAGCCGTACGTACACATGAACGCTACTTCCATTTCTATTTCTTAGTTAATGGAATTAAAACATAATGATACATAATATTATTATAATTCCAGTATGATATAATATATTATATCATTAAATATATACTTTATACGTACCACATATGGTATTAACGAATCAAATCATTTTGAGGGGGCAGTAGTCCGCACTTCCTAAAATAAAGATATCGCGTTTAACCATAATAGAAACCATAAAGTTATTCCATAACCGAAAAATACAGAAGCATAATTAAAACATAAACAGATTATATATCATATATAAATATAGTTACATATTAATTTCCACCTTTGGGGGTGTTAAAAGAATATTGAACAATCATCGTTTCATGAGGCAGAAATTCACCATCCACAGAAACAGTATGTTCATTAACCATTATATGTAGGTGTGTGTAATTTTAGCTGTAATACATATTATAAAAACATCCTAGTATATTTATGATAATTTTTTTGTTACAAATTTAATTAATAAAATGAGTTTAGGGGGTTGGAGAAGCAAAATAAAACAAAAGAACACAAGTGAACACATTACATTAAAATCGGGCATCTCTCTTTGATTTTAGCTCAAAGGCTTCCTTGGAAAGACTTTTTCCAAAAGTGAGGGTTCTAGGAGTAAGAGAGGGATGTGAATAGACAAAAGGATCAGGGTTCGGCCGAGCCAAAAGCTTGAGAGGTGTGGGTAAGGTGGTAGAGGTGGGGGCCTTTTATAAGAGGAGAGGAGGGGCACTCTTGGAAAGTTACAAACTCTTACTTTATTTTCAAATGATTTTCGGATTTTAAAGGTCCCAAATTGATTTATTTCAAGTATAAGGTGGTATGGGTTCGCAATATACTACTCAAGTATGTCTTTTACAAGTTTATGTTATATTTTTAACATTATCTTTCCATTTTATTTACATCCTTTATTAATGAGGTAATCACTGCATCATCATGATGTCATAAATAATTTACTTTATATAATGTATAAAAATTATAAAACAGATATCATGATGTAGTAAATCTTTTTATGTTTCTAATTAATATTTATAGTCAAAAATATGACTTGTATAACCCCATTTAGAAATTGTTTTAGTAAAACAACTCATGCTTGTGACATTTTTATTTTTACTTAAAATAAAAAGTTATTTATGTCATTTTCCAACCAAAGTGCTCCATGGGGTCCCCAAGTTGACCCATGTATTTTAGTGGTCGGCCATGAAACATCCAATGAGGTTAGGACATGTTTCTAGGTCATTTAGTATTATTAAAATATTATTTTTACCTTAAATTACACTAATTACCTCTAATCGCGAATAAAAAATTAATAGTTACTATTCACCAAAAAATTATTTTAATCCCATTGAACCACATTTTACATCATAATGACAACCATGTATGTTGTATTTTTTGAAATTCAAATCACAGAATTTGTAAAGATTCATTTAAACGAAAAATCAGTTTTCAATCTACCACTTAGTGGTTTCACTATTCATCAAAAATTGATGTTTTTCAGAAAAATACCAAAATTCACCCTAAGCTATATTTGATATACCAAATTAAAAAAGGATTTCTATTTTACAAAATTCAAAACATATATGTTGCATTAATTAATTTAATAATTAATTCTCGCTGTCAAAACAAATAACGTGTTTTTACGAAACAATATCTATTAAAAGATTGACACTAGTTTAAGTCCACTTTCAAAGTGAAATTAATTCCAATGAAAACCATTAGATTAAATGGTAAAAATATATTCTAAATTAACTCTAATCTAAATTAATATATAATCTATCCATATAAATAAATCAGATTAAAAGGAGGTTTTGAATTAATGTGCAACATTTTCAATAAAAATGATCTTTATCGGAAAAATAACAAAATTGTACATAGAGTAAATTTTGATATCCAGATTCTAAAGATGGATTTTATTTTGTCAAATAGAACATATAAAATTTTCAAAAGTATATTTAAAAATGGTTCTCCATCAAAAGGCGGTTAATCGACCTTTTAAAGAATATTTGAAGATTTATGCTTAAAATTGGATTCATTCGCATTTTTAATCCTCTAACATTTATTGTAAAAAGTAAAAATATTTGACAAACATATATAATAATTTTTTAGTTAGTTCTGATCATTTCCTCCATTAAAATGGCTAGGCATTAACGTCCTTTTAAAATAATTTTATTTTATTATTATAGTGCAACGTATGATTTCCAAGAAACTCGTTGTTGCGTACTGGGTACGCCCGTGAGCATAGCATTCCCTATAAAGTGTTATTAATATTTTATTCAAAAATATGGATAAATATGAGAATGTCATATTCTTTATTTAACTGGGGTGTTACATCCTTCCACCCTTTTGGGAATTGCATCCTCACAATTTTAAAATTGGGCTTGGAAGCTTCATTGGAAATCCCACATCGGAATAAGTGTCAGTAAAACTATCACATTAAAAGAATGGGAGAGAATTACAAATGTCACCCGAGTTAACCCATACTAGGATTCCAAGTATGAAAATATGGATATGGAGGAAAAAACAAAGGGTTGTGTTCTGATGGAGAGTGATAGTAAACATGTCTAGGGGAAACATAACAACAAGAAAATCACAAACATGTGATGGTTTAAACGGTATTTGATTCCCCAGTAGGAAAAATTAACAGACAACATTTTTGTTTTAAGTTACTTTTCATTGAGGAATTTATTTATGAGCATAACTAAAACATAAGGAAGCATACTTAATTTTCGTGTTGACTTTCAACTTTTACTAGATTTCTTACACACACTCATATTTTCCCCAAAATACGAGAATTTAGGAAGGCTTGTTCGCATTAAGTGTACCATAATCAACATAATGAGAATCACCAAATCCAAAAAAGAGAACCATATATTTCCCATGTCTTTATACAAAATCCGAAACAAAAATTTTTAGTATGAGATCAGATAATCCACGAAAGTATAATCCTTTATAAAAAAGAAAATCTATTCTTAATCTCCAAAATTTTTCCAAAAAAACCCAAAATTCAACGAAGACCATTCGATAAATAGTTGTCCATAAAATTCTTCAAAGTAATCCAAACAAAGATTGAAACCCAAATATTGGAAGGATTTAATCACATAGTCTTCCAAGGTACAAATTAACTTTTATCTCCAAATAAAATTGGTTTCTCTTAAATTCTCACATTGAAAAGTTATTAACCTAATAACATATCCTCCATGATAGGTTAATCATTCCCATAGATTACCCAAAATAAACTTACTCTTGATTCCTAAAATCATCTAACTAAAAAGAATTAGTCAAACTAACTAGGGACTTCATGTAGTGCAGTGGTAGGCGATAAATACTAGCCGCACTTTTGTTGTGGGTTCGATTCCCGCAGCTTTTTCTGACGTGACGGGTTGTCACACGGTCTGCGTGTTGTCCTTTTTCAAAAACTATATAATTCTTAAAACATTCCCAAAAACGAGATAAAATCTTCAAAAATAATCATAACATATTTTGACCTCAATTTTATCTCATGCCTTTAATTTTCCATCATAATATATAATAACCCATAATTACCTCAAATGTAAGGATCATATTAAACCTAATGGTTTACTTTATAATTATTACCTGATCTTCCACATCAATTGGTCATCTCGTACATGATGCATTACAGAACATACCAAGGTACAATTGGTTGATCATGAATCCTTGATAGTTGGTTTAGAACAACCACGAGTTTCCTCATTGAATCCCCCATTTCATCTTGTCTCTTAATCAGAGAACCAACACAGTTTCCTTCAAACCTATTGTCACATTGTTGCATGCAAGATCCATCCATTCACTAAAAACAGAAATGTCAGTGTGAGTATATCAACAAAACCATCATGTACTAATGAGGAAGGTAAACACTAAGATATACTTACTCATTCACTTTTTCTAAAACTACTACTATTTCTGAAATCCTAACCATTATGGTAATGTCACTTATGCCTAGAGAATACCCTAACCTCTAAAGTTATCTAAACCGACCTCTGATACCAACTATAAGGCCCCAGACATAAACCTTACTTAATATTTAATTAAATGAATAATTCACATAGAGGATCTATTCAGGTTTATAATTTTAGAGAAATAGATCATAAATCATGAATTGCATTCCACATTTAAACAAAGTGGTTATATAAAAGATATTATTCGTTTTTTTTTCATCAACAAAAAAATATTTAAAAAAACATGGATTCATTCTTAACACTTCCTTGACAATATCATCATATCATGCACCTTTCCCTTGACCTATGAAGAACATTTACAAAACTTGGGATGAGCATAACAAGCTCAGTAAGGGTTATAAAAAGTATGGAATGAAAACATGTGTACATATATACATAAGAATGAAATCATACTTTACCCATAAAACATAATCACTTTAACATACCTCATAATATCATGAATAAATCATAGCAATCATAAGACATAATGGTAACTTGAGGCATTAATAACATTCTTACATAGAGAGTAACCCTCTTGGTTACGTTTGGAATACCCATCATAGTATATTCCCTAAATCTATTCGGAGAAACCTTAACGTTTAACTCCTTCGCGTTACCCAATGCATTGGAGAGCTATATCAGGCTCAACCGTCTTCATAAAAAATTCCAAAGAAACATAACATAATCATAACAAAAAACATAAGCATAAAGGAAAGATAACATTCTCACATTGAAATAACAATATAACATGTTAAGATATTGAAATAATGAATCCATTCCAAAAACTATTTTCAAAACCATTTAAAACATTTAGTAATGAAATTTTTAAATCAAAGTGTCCCATTCCACATTGAAGGTTTTAACATTTTAAACCATTACTATCCATATAAAGAATATCCTTAAAACCATTTTGAAGACATGTATATTAATGAGAAATATTTATAAGAATAAATAATTAAAACATTTAAAACGATATTTTAGTTAAAGGGTTTTTAACAAAATGAGAGACGCTTGAATACAATAATTGAGAAATAAAATTTAATCATAACTTTATAATATCATGAGAATAAAGGTATTTATGATATAATATTACAAAGGATAGTATATACACCATATAAGAGTGAATTGGTTCATAACAATAATGAAGTCTCAATAGAAATGTAAAATGAGAAGAAATCCCTTATAAGGAAGGTATCCTTAAATTAAGGATAAATCAATCTCATAATTATGTGTGAAAAATATAAATACACCCAATATAATTGGATATTAAGTGTAAAACAATAAATTTTCATTCAAAAATATTCAAAGGATTACATATTCAATAACTACATGTTGAACCCAAAGAAATCGAAATTGGGTTAAGAAGTTCCCTTGGTAAAATTCGACAGCCTAACGTCGTCACATTAAAATTCATAAAATTAGTTGATGAGAGAGAAAATGGTATCTCATCACTTGGAAATAAAATTTACATCAATAAGGATATAAAAGAACATATACCAACATAAAAAGATGTAAATTAAAAGATAGAAAAAATATGTCTTTTTAAAAAGAGGAGTGTGAAAGGTTCCCTTACAGATTTGGGCAGCTTTCAAAACGTAAACCCCATGGAAGAAGGGTCATAAAATGAATATTTAAATACCCATAAATGAGAGTATATTATACAAATAGTAAAATATTGGGCATTACATACACCACAAAAAAGAAAATAGTTTCCAATGTAGCATAAATCTCACGAGAATAAAAAGTGAAATGAAAATCCCCTTATGAAAATTCGGCAGCCTAACGACCCCACATAAAACTTCCAAAAATGGATTGATGAGATAAAATAGGGTCTCTAATCATATTAAAATAAAATTTAAAGAAATAGTAATATATAATAACATCCCCCAACATAAGAAACTGGAGCTTAAAATAAGTCACATAAAAGAGAGTACTTTAAAAGAAAGAGAGAGGTTGGATCCCTTACGAAAAATCGGCAGCCTAACGGCGCCACTCAAAACTTCCAAAATGGATTAATGAGAGAAAATAGGGTCTTTAATAATATGAAAATAATAAGTACAGTAATGGTAATATAATAGAACATCCCAATCATAAGAAATATGAGCTTAAAAGGAATGAAATAAAAGAGTGTACTTAAAAAGAAAGAGAGGGGTAGGATCCCTTACCTCGGGTCCGACTTGACACGATCATTCTTTAACCTCCTGAATAATAAACTTGAGTTAATTTATAATTTCATAAGAACCTTTTTAATTTTCATTATTCCTTTTATATCAATTACTACCATGCTATGAACACTATGTAATTATTTACGTTAATAATGGTTGTTTTGTAGATCATTGCTAATTGAGTAAAAAATAAAGTCTTCATAATTACAAGTTGTTCATGTGGTAAAATATATATTATATCCAGAATTATATTCATTATTTAGATATCATATATATCATATATATATCCATTATATTAATGCATTTATAATATTACATAACATTTAGAGGTAAGAAATGAAATGCACCGTTCATGAAGACGGTAAGCCGTACGTACGAATGAACGCTACTTCCATTTCTATTTCTTATTTAATGAAATTAAAAAATTATGATACAAAATAGTATTATAATTAAAGTATGGTATCATATATAATATCATTGAATATATTATTTATACGTACCACATATGGTATTAACGAATCAAATCACTTTGATGGAGCGGTAGTCCGCACTTCCTAAAATGAAGATATCGCGTTTAACCAAAATGGAAACCATAAAGGTATTCCATAAATGAAAAATACAGAAGCATAAGTAAAACATAAACATATTATATATCATATATAAATATAGTTACATATTAATGGCCACTTTTGAGGTTTTTAAAAGAATATTGAACAATCATTGTTTCATGAGGCAGAAATTCACCATCCACAGAAACAGTATGTTCATTAACCATTAGATGTAGGTGTGTGTAAGTGTAGCTCGAATAATACTTATAACAACATCCTAGTATATTTAAGATAATGTATTTGTTACAAATTAAATGAATAAAAAGAGTTTAGGGGGTTGAAGAATCAAAATAAAACAAAAGAACACAAGTGAAGACATTACCTTAAAATCAGATATCTCTGTTTGATTTGAGCTCAAAGGCTTCCTTGCGAAGACTTCAGCCCAAATAGAGGATTCTAGGAGTAAGAGAGTGATGTGGAGAGACGAAATGAGCAGGGGTTGGCCGAGGCAAAGGCTTGAGAGGTGTGGGTAAGGTGGTAGAGTTGGGGGCCTTTTATAAGAGGAGAGGAGAGCACTCTTGGAAAGTTACAAAATGTTACCTTATTTTCAAATGACTTTCGGATTTTAAAGGTACCACATTAATTTATATAGAGGATAAGGTGGTAATAATTCGAAATATACTCATCCATTAGGTCTTTTACAAGTGTATGTTATATTTTTAACATTATCTTTTCATTTTATTTAAATCCTTTATTAATGAGGTAATCGCTGCATCATCATGATGTCATAAATAATTTACATTATTTAATGTCTAAAAATTATAAAAAAAATATCATGATGTAGTAAATATTTTTTAATTTCTAATTATTATTTATAGTACAAAATATGACTTTTATAACCCACTTAAAAATTGTTTTAGTAAAACAACTCATGCTTGTGATATTTTTATTTTAACTTAAAATAAAAAGTTATTTATGTCATTTTCCATCCAATGTGGCTCCATGGGGTCCCCAAGTTGTCCCATGGATTTTCTTGGTCGAAAATGACACATACAATGAGGTTAGTACATGTGTCTAGGTCATTTCATATTATTTAAACATTATTTTTACCTTAAATTACATTAATTACCTATAATGACGATTAAAAACGTAAAAGTTACTATTCACCAAAAAAATTATTTTAATATCATTGAACCACATTTTACATACTAATGAAAACCATGTATGTTGCATTTTTTGAAATTCAAATCACAGAAGTGGTAATGTTTCATTTAAACGAAAAATCAGTTTTTAAACTACCACTTAGTGGTTTCACTATTCATCAAAAAATGAAGTTTTTTAGAAAAATACCAAATATTCACCCTAAGCTATATTTGATATTCTGAATTCAAAAATGATGTCTATTTTACAAAATTCAAAACATATATGTTGCATTAATTAATTTAATAATTAATTCCCGCTGTCAAAACAAATAGCGTGTTTTTAAGAAACAATATCTATTAAAAGATTGACACTAGTTTAAGTCCAATTTCAAAGTGAAATTAATTCCAATGACCACCATTAGATTAAATAGAAAAAATATATTCTATATACACTATAATATAAATTAAAATATAATCTATCCATATAAATAAATCAGATTAAAATGGGGTTTTGAATTAAAATGCAACTTTTTCAATAAAAATGATATTTATCGGAAAAATAACAAAATTTTACACAAAGTAAATTTTGATGTCCAGATTCTAAAGAAGGAATTTATTTTGTCAAATAAAACTTATAAAATTTTCAAAAGTATATTTAAAAAGTGTTCTCCATCAAAAGGCGGTTAATCGACCTTTTAAAGAATATTAGAAGATTTATGCTTAAAATTGGATTCATTCGCATTTTTAATCCTCTAAAATTTATTATAAAAAGGAAAAATATATGACAAAAATATAGAATCATTTTGTAGTTAGTTACATTCATTTCTGCCATTACAATGGCTAGGCATTAACTACCTTTTAAAATAATATTATTTTATTATTAGAGTGCAACATAAGATTTCAAAGAAACTGGTTGTTGCGTATTGGGTACGCCCTCGAGCATTGCATTCCCTTTAAAATATTATTAATATTTTATTAAAAAATATGGATAAATATGAGAATGTCATATTATTTATTTACCTGGGGTGTTACACCAAGCATAGAGAAGACACATCATTTCGAGGAACGATGATCCCAGAATGGAGGTTTGAACATTTTTTATGTTAAGTGAGTCGACATATGTGCACGGTTGTGGCAGTTTCCAAACGGATGGCCGAATTACAAATATGAGGGAATTGTCGCATCCGAGACAACGAATTTACCTATGAATGGGTCTAACCATGACCGGTGAGGGTCGAGGGAAAAAATTAATTTTTGGATGTTATTAGTTAAATATAATAAAATAAATTAGCCAAGTTTATTTTATTTGGAAACATCCGCTACAGCGTAGAAACTGGGCAGATGTTATGTTAATTAATGTCATGCCTTAATCACACTAAAACATCAATGCTGACTCACTAATACCACAACATGATGGATTTCTGAAATGAATTTCAATTGTATGGGTTAATCATGTGTTTCTCTTTGGAAAATGTGGAGAGAATCTATAGATAATCCATGGACCATTAGAGAGAACTCTCGGCGACAAACGACGACAGATCAAAGATGTGACTCACTGCACAATGATGTTGATGGATCCTAGTGACGTTGGATGCATGACCCCTTCATCAGAGATCGATCCCTTCTTGAGGTAGGTGTTTTTTATTTAAATTCTTTTTCCCTGTTTTCGATTTAAACGAAGAACACATATCAACCAAGAACATGTTGATCCGTGGATTCATATGTTCTTGGGAGGTGGTTTTATTGGGTTGATTTCATTTAATTAATCCATATTGAATTTCTTTATTTCTACTCTGTTTTATCATACTAATGGGAGTAGATCAACACCGTGATGAATGATGGTGGAGGTTCGTTCCTCTATTTGTTAATTGGATTTCTTCTCCCTTACTTTTCTCGAGAATTCTTCTCATTCTTCATGGGGTGAGGAAAAATGGATTGTTGCACATCTGTTTTGAGATGCAACGTCCCCAAATTGAAGATCTGACATCATGATGACATAGTGGTGGAGCGATGACAATAGAGGATGACGAATCAGACTAGATCGGGAAAGACCATTCTTCGAGCATTCTTCACGTGGGAGGATTGTTACTTGTTTTCAGGACAGATCGGAGGACCGAAAACATCAAGATCATCTTTATGGTATCGGAGTGACCAAAACCTGTGAATTTAATGGAAATAGGATGGTGGGATAGACGAATGGGGAATAACGGGAGGAACGCCCGTGAGAAGCATCATTTCTGGAAAATTCTGGAATACACGGCATATACTTTCAAAGAACACACCGTGTAGTACTGGTGGAGGTTGCTAGGGTTTTGGGGGTCAGGTAGGTATCACACGGCCTGTGACCCCAGTCACATAGTGTGTTGGACCTTCCTCGAAGATCAATGTGTATCTCATGAGATACATGAATATGGGATGATGGACATGACATCGCGACATGGCGTGTACTCTCTACGCGGCATAAAAGAGGTAGCTACGCATGACTCGACATGTATCTCAGGCGATACACAGACACGGGATGAACAACACGGCTTCACAAAACATCATGTACTCTCTACGCGGCATGACATAGGCAGCTACGCAGGGCTCGGTGTGTATCCAGAGGATACACGGACACGACATGGAATACACGACTATGTATTCCACTACACGGCCAGGCGAGGCTAGAATGTGGGTCACCCCATGTATCGATTACACGGGTTAGCACACATGGGTTGAGGCTATGTACAAGCACATTGAAAGCATACACGGATCCGACCCCAGTCACTCGGACAAGACATGTACTGATTACCACACATCGTGTACTGAACTTTTCTACACGGCCATCCATTCGACACAGGCCATTATACTAGGGATGTACCTATGGACATAAGAAATGACATGTGAGTTTTATACACACCATGTAATTTTTTAAAAAATTCATCGTCCTCTTGTCCACCGTATCATGGATATGTTTTGTTTGGCTTAGTTCCCCTTCTTCTCGTTCCACTGACGGTATGGCATTGTTTCCTTCTAAAGGAGTATGATACCGTCGGCAGTAATTTATTTGATAGAGTCGGAATTTCTCCGAGAAGACCGGAGAGAGATCCTCTATCCATTCCTGACCCTAGGTAGAGTTAGTCATCATCTTGACCAACTCTATCAGGCGTTGATCCTATACCTAGATGGTGAATCCGAATGAGTTGCGGTATCCACCATGGACCTGGTAGTGCTCCTCGTCTATGTATTGTGATCTTTCCATACCCAATAGTGTGTTCTCCAATGTATGTGTATCACCGATGATACACGCCGAATCCTGCATAGCCACCTCTTCCATGCCTCATAGAGAGTACATTCCTTATCGCGAGGCCATGTCGTTCATCCCGTGTCCATGTATCACCTAAGACACACCCCGAGGTTCAAGGAAGGTCTATCACACCATGTAACCGGGGTCACATGCCTTGTGATACCTACCTAACCCCTGAAACCCTTTCTGACATCATCGGTACTACACATCGTGTTCTTCAGAAGTACACTCTGTGTATTCCTAAAATTTTCTAGAATCAACGCTTCTCACTAGCACACCTCTTGTGCTACTCCATTCGTCGATCCAACCATCTAATTGATATGAAACTCACGGGTTTTGGTCGCTCTAATATCAAGAAGCTGATTCAGTTGTTTTTGGACCTCCGATTGATCCCAAAAACACATAATGATCCTCCCACACGAAGAATGCTCGAAGAATGGACTTTCCAGATCCTATCTGATTCTTCATCTTCTATCATCTTCGCACCTCTTCTAGGTCTTTATGACATCAGATATTCAATTTGGTATTTTTGTGTCACAAAACCAATGCACAAAGATCCGTTGTTCCTCTCCCCATGAAGAACACATTGAACCCTCAAGGTAATAAAGGGGGATGAAATATAATAAACAAATAGATGAAATTACCACCACCGTCATTCGTCAAGACATTGATTAGCTCCCATTAGTAGGATAAAATGGAGTATAAATCCGCAACAATTCAATATGGATTAATTCTTTCAAATCAACCAAATAATCCCCCCCCCCTGCAAGAACATACAAATATGAGGATCAACATGATCATGGTTGATCCGTATTTTCCTTTTAAATCCAAAATGGGGAAACCGAATTTAAATAAAAAACCCCTACCCCAATAAGATATTGGTCGCTGACAAAGGGGTCGTGCTTCCGTTATCGCTGGGATCCTTCACCTTCGTTGGCATAGTGATTCATAGCTTTGATCTATCATCGTTTGTCACTGACATTTCTCTCTAAATCTACATGGATTTTACAGATATTCTCTCCAGCTTTTCAAATGAGCAACACTCGATTAAACCATAAAAAAGGGAAATGAGTTTCAGAAATCCCCCACTATGTAGTATTAATGAGTCAACATTACTATTTTACAGTGATTATGGCATGGCATTAATTAAGAAAACAACTACAATGTCGCTTCCCTGTAGTGAATGTATCCAAATAAAATAAACCTGGATAATTTATTTTATTTTATTATACTAAATCGTCTGAAATTTAACTTTTTCCCATTATCCCACACCAGTCTAGGTTAGACCCATTCTTTGGTAATGTCCTCTCTTCGGATTCAATGGTGCCCTCAAATTTTTAATCCAGGCATCCGTTTGGGAACTTCCCCAACCGCGCACATATGACGACTCACAAAACATAAAAAAAAGTTCAAACCACCATTCTGGGATCACTGGGCCTAAGAATGATGTGAAATCTCTTCTCCTGGTCATGTAATAATTCCATATACTATTTAAAAATAATACATGGAAAATCTGAGACATTACATTTAAATCTTATTTAAAGTATTATATATATAATATTATCTTTTTAATTATAGATCTTTAGAATTTACTCATTCTAAATTAAAATAATTTATAAATTCCATAAAAAATTAAATAACTATTTTATAAATGTATGATAATGTTGAGGCATATCTGAACAAAAATAGTGAAATATATTATCCTAAAGTTATCAAAATGTTTGTCACATGTTTTTTACAAAAAAAACCAATAAATAAAGGTCAAAGAATAGATGAAAAATTTATGATTTATTAAATTTTGGGTTATGATAATTAAAATTATTATTGAGATAATTTCAATTGTTTATTATTTTGTTGGATCTTAGTTCATTAATTTTACATGGTTTCATTTCAAAATAAATGAGTTTATTTTGTAAAATTTTCACTTTAACTTTTTTATGATCAAAAGTTATATTGTGATAATATATAATGAACTATTCATTTGATGGTCAAATAAGTCCTAGGGTGAGTACTTCATGATGATTTTTTTGAATAATATATGGGGAATGAGATTAAACATTTAGTGTTTTTACTGAAGAGCTTTTATTATAGAATCAATAAAAATTTCATAATTTGTTTTCGATTTCCCTACTTCGGAATTAACTTGACGAGTTTTTGGGATATCAACTATTATATAATTTCCTATATTTTTTAATTGTTTATGTATTTTCATCTATAACCATATTATAATGTTTAGTTATATACTTTGTCAATTCTTTTATTAGTGGTGGTTTTATTATAATTTTTTTGTATCATTCTAATAATTCATTTATATTACTATACTATTAAATTTATCCAAGAATTTCCTTCCAAAATAAGAATATCAAGAAAATTTAATAAAGATGAAAGGAAAAAATTACAATAGAGTATATGTGGTCAAATAAAGGTAATTTACCTCATCCTACAACAAAATAATGTTAATGATCATAATATTACAGATAATTTTCATACACATGGTCATAATCATCAAAAATTTCGTACTCTGGCTATGAAATAAGTTGAATAATGATCCAGAGGATCTCTACCGTGAATCATTCATTACCAGAAGATGACCTAATTTTATTTATTCTTTAGAAGATGAAATGGTAGTGACATTCATTGGTAGGTGGGAGTTGTCATGTTGTGACATTTTTTAAGAAACATGAGTGAATCACCCACTATCATTCACCTTTTTCATGAAATTTGTAATAATAATAATAAAGGAGGCATATTGACCACTTCTGAAAGCCTTGAGGGGATTATTATCCTCCCAAATACCATTATCATTGTCTCATATTTCTCCCAACGTACCAAAAGTTCTTGATTAATTTAAACCATTATCGTACTCTTGAGCGTAGTATGTATTCCGATGGACATTATGTTTCATGAAGCCTCCATCTCACAGAATATTCCCTAAAAATTTAATTTCAACTATCTTTGCTTTAGGATTTGTTAGAAAAACCAATAAAACTACACTCTAAACTGCATCATGATAAACCTTTTCAACAAGGTGCAGTTCCTTATAATGTTTCATATTCCCAACACCCTCCTGATCAGAAGAACAGTGAGTTAGAACAATATTAAAGATGAAACCAAAAATAGATCCTAGAGATGAATCACCTATTCCTAATTCATTATATGGAGTCTCTGCATTTAGTGCCAATTCAATAGAGAAATAAGGACCAAAACAATCAGAAGGACTAAATAATGAAAAAAGACAACATCATTTTTTCAATCATTGAAATTCTAACATGATTTGTAAATACCCGAACCCTATAAGGCCAGATTCAGTGTCTCACATTATTACACTGGAACTATGAACATATGTTCAAATCCCATAGTACTGAAGAGTTTTAATATTTTGGAAAACCAGATACTAACATAAGTTTTACATTATAACATGATAGGAAAATCAACATAGAGACTTCATTGGTAACATCCATAACTCCTAGATTACCCCTACATGAAATTCATAATATAAATATTTACATCCAAGTGAAAAATAAGACATATAAATGGGGTGAAATTTTATTATAAATAAGGGTAAATAATACAGTGGAAGCCCTCATTAAAATTAATAATAATTTAAATTGAATAACTAATACACATGCCAATAAAAAATATTATTGAGCATACTATGTCAGGAATAAAAGATATATAAATAATCTCATATAGATAATAACCTGAAACGTAACCATGGATATGATAATAGTAAAATAATAAAATTATTTTTCAATTATTAATATTGTAAAAAGGGAATACAAAATTCTAGACATCATAAACATATCTTCAATGCCTCATCTAATACTTATGAAAACAATGGTTAAGGCATCAGGACAAATCTATTTCTTTTTTGTTTCTTGAGACCTAAGGATGCATAGTGAGAATATAGAAGGCCCCACTACTCAGTTGAAATTCCCAATTAAACCCTCATATAAAATGACTTAAATATAAACAACAAATACATATTGAATCTAAATAAATTTACCTAATCTTTAAACATAATCACTAACCATTATGATTTGTTTGGTGATTGGTATCAAGATAGAACATCCACAATCAAATTGATCATAAACATTTAATAAAATATGTCTGATGATAATCATAGAGATAAATATAAGTAAATAATAGTATTCAATAGAGATGTTGGAATATTTGAAAATAATACAATAAAACCATCATGCAATTCTTTAGAGAAATACCCTTTTACCATGGAATGAAGTGTTCTTCTGGAAAAATAAATTTTAATTGTCATAATTTTTTTTTCTAAAATAAAAAATGGAAAATATAATTTCTCTTAAAAAAATTTGTTTTTTTAAAAAAATAATTTTTTATTAATAAAAATTATTTGTGGTACATAAAAATGGTTAAAAAATTGGGATATTCCATTAGATAGAGATTGAATATTAAGAATAATTTAGAAGGGAACCTTGTAAAAAATGTGTCTAACCGTAAACACAATATTTACTGATTAGGATAAATATGAGTTTGGAACATATAAATAGAATGAAGAATATGTATATAAAAGGAATGATGAATTACATTGGTGTAATGATGGAAAAATCATAACTCGATTGAAAAATTGAGTTTCCCGAAGAAACCCATACCTTATCTTCGAAAGTGTTATTCACTTGACCTTAATGACCTGGATATTGATAATAGATTCATTAATAAATTAATTAAAAACTTATAGTATATATATATATATATTTCATTATAATATTATTCTGTTCATTTAAGTCCCTTTTTATGAGTTATGAGATAAAAGTTTTCCATTTGGGAGTGTTCTTTTCCTTGGTTTCCATGATCGTCTTACATTTACACATATATGGGAAATCAAGTAAAATGGAAATAATACTACAGAATTGAAATAAGATGTTTCTAATGGATGTAAAAATTATTCAATGGTCTTATATATATTTTTTCTAGATATGTTGATGAATATTTAGATATAACATTAATGATAATTGTTAATATTATTATTGTTGTTTTTTGATCGTCACAAACTAGTTTTGTCTTATTAATTATTATCATGTACATATATTTGTTCCAAAAATACAAAATAACATATAATATGTATAATAAAATAATTTTTAACCATACATATGGTTTTATAACTAAGCTTTAATGCATAATTGAAAATGAAAACATGATTTTAACGAAGGTGGAAAATCAGCACCTCTTAGACGATGTTATCATTTTTAAAAGAAAAAATAGAAGATGAGAAATGGTGGTTGATTTTAAATTAACATAATAACATTACAGAATATAAAATATACTCATGTTATCATGTTACTTTGTATAGGGGAGGTGAGGGATGGATAATAAAATAAAATTAACTGGGAAGATGAAAAGAAAAGAAAGATAATTTTTACCTTTTAAATTGTCCTCCTTGAGAACCTCATTAAAAGGATTGGTTTTGATCCTTTGTTGATACCAGAGGTTTTGGTACATGGGGGAGGGTATTGGTAATATTATTGTGTATATATTTTAAAAGGCTAATTTCTTGGAAGGTGTGAGGTTTAGAGTTAGTGAGGGGTGGTATTTATACTGGAGGTGAGGGGTGTTTTTTGGATTATTTAAATCATTTGTTTATTATTTTGGTTCGGGATTATGAATGTTTGACAGTTTTAACAAAATAAATTAAATATCTAATTTAATTTTGATATTATGGTTCTTATATAATTCATGACTCATTTATTAGTGTTTTTTATCTTATAAGGTATATATACTGTAAATTATCATAATTCACTATTTACTAAAAACCAAACTATTTAGGATAAAACACTAATAATAACCATAAATACATTTGGAAATGAAAATATAAAAAATGTACTTCATTTTATGAATATATTTTTTTAAATATGATAAATTTAATTTTTAAATAAAATCTTTATTTAATTTTAAAATACCAATTTAAAAACCATAACTAAATTTACAATATTTTGAAAAATTAATAAAGGTCTCATAAAATTAACATATAATAAGCAGATAGAAATTTCTTTATTTATGAATATATTTTTTAAAAATAATTTACTATTAAATAATTATATTAATTATAAATGTTTATTTAAATACTTATAAAAATGTAAACACTTTATTTATTCTTTTTAAAACACTTAGTTACTAATATCATGATATAAATATATCATATTTCCATTTATAAGATACTAAAAAATAATCTATACTTTCACAAGGGTGGTTACTATTAAAATCATATATACATAATTAGTATAATGAAAATGATAGTTTTATAATAATTGAGAATTTTCACTTATTTCACAAATAAAAAAATATTACCAAAAAAATAAAAAAAAATTACCCTATTCTAATTTCAAAATTTTAGTTAAAAAAAGTTTATTTTGTTCAATTTAATTTTTAAAACTTTCAAAATTTAGTTTTAAAAGAAGTGTTTCATTAAAAGGTGGTAAAACTATGTTTAGAAATAGTATAGCATTTTAATGCATAAAATTTGATTCAATCTTATCTTATGCCTATAAAAAACATTCAATTAATATATTAACATTTATTAACTATATAATATATAAATGTCATAATTTGGTTAATAATATTAATTATTTACAATTTAACTACTAGGTTGTAATGGTCTTTTTAAAATAGTGATATTTAATTGTATATTTTTTTTAAAGGTTGGGGCCGAAGCCTCATTTTTTGTTGTTTGAAACCTAGGATTTAATAAATATTAAATTCAAATGGTAAAATATTATAAAATATTGTGATGTAACATTCTCCCATACTTCAATAAATTATATCCTCAATATTTTAAATAGTACATAAAAATATCAAGGTTTTGTACGTCAAAATTTCCTTGTGGGAAAACCACATCAGATATTGGGTTAATAAAATATTCTCTAAATAAGAGGGGATGGTAAATGAAGAGGTTCCCAAAAAAACATAGTATTTAAATATGATAACATTAGCGTGATGTGAAAATATTGATATTTCAGGATAAATTAACGATTATGTTCTGATAGATAGTAAGGGAGAACATGGTTATCAGAATGTTAACCTTCATGAAGACATAACTTTTTTATCGGTTAAAAGACCTCTTATTTCTTCAAATGAAAATTAAAAATATAATGTTTTGGTTCAAAAATAGTTTTCCTAGATTTTACTGAAAATTTTAATATTCATATAAGAAGATAATATAATAATCTTACTTGATTACATTCTACATGATAAGCATTTTTTCATCTTTCATTGTGCTTTCATCTATTTTCACTTCATCCATTACACCTAGAAATGAATGTTCAAGATGAAATTTTCATGCCTTAATAAATTTTAACAAAACATTTAGTATTTAATTCATTCATTTTAACATTAAAATTTTAATAAAACAATGATATTTATAATATTTTATTAATGAAAAATAAATCACAATGATTAAATTTATCCATTCTATAAGGAGTTAATCATAAAACTCATATAAAACATCTTTTTCCACATTCAATGACGAAAATATTTGAAGGAAGGTAACTAAATATTAGAATTAAACATAAAATAATATTCATAAAATAATTTAGTTTTTACTATCACATTAATAAATTAATAATACCATAATCTCTTTTAAACCCATATGAAACATTCAATATTCCAAGAGTAAAATCTCAAGTTATCCTTAAATAAAAACCATTATTAACTCTAGTATCATATAAACCATCAAATCAATAACCAAATTCATAGTCACCAAAAACACCTCATAAACATTTTATTAATATTATATCATGATAAATAAGATTTTTAGGGTTATCCATCCCAATTCATGTGCTTTCAATAATGTCAACATACAAAAAAAATTACATCTCTTAAATATCAGTGTTATTCATCACATGAATCTAGGTACTTAAATAAGAAATATTGTAGTACAATCATGATATATCTTATGATTATTATAACAAATGAATTATTTATAAAATTCCCAAATAATATAATTATTTAATCCAAACACAATAATATAAATCATTACGCTTCGTCTATATTAGTAGCGTATGATTAATCATGATGTATTATACTTTTTAGTGTATATTACTTGAAAACTTGATAAATTTATTTTTATAGTTCCACATATCCTTGTAGTTAATGAAAAAATCAATTAAAAATTCATTCCATTCCATAGAATAATGAGAATAGTGGGTTTTTTCCCAAAAGATGAAGAAAACTCATTTTCCCTTAAGCTTATAAGATGATGTTTCGTTTTAAAATTATTATATCTTGGAGAAAAACTTTTTACCTTCTTCCCATTATATATATATTTCCCAAACATTCATATTTTTCTATTTCATCCCTTTAAATCCATAATAATTGGTAAATTATTTCTATATCTTTTTATAGAATGAAATTATTTCTTCAAATGATGAGAATATTTGAGAGACTAATTCTCTTAGAAAGACAAGTTTAAAACCATTAAAAATAATAATTCGTTCTCTATGTATTATGTGTGTTTATATGGATCCAATTCCTTCCTCTATGAACCATATATAAACAATGTAAAACACTATATTAGATCATATCATCCGGAAACATAATGTATTATCCAAAAATTTGTAAAATACCTAAACTAAATTTGAAAAAAATTATGTGTAGCGAATCTCATAATCATAAACACTGTTTCTTTGGGGGGAATATTTAATATTAAATCCTTCATAAGTGTTTGTAAGGAAAATGTAAATTATCCTAAAAATATACCTATAGAGTGTCAATCCAAGTGCACAGTAAGCCATGTTGTTCTGTCAACAAGGTAATGTTGATTCAGGCCTGATGCACCTTATCAGAGATATTACACCAAGGTACATCCATTCAAGAACCATTTCCAATTTCAGTATCTAGAGGTCGATGAATTTCTAGAAAAAAAAATATATAATATCTACCTTACCGAAACTATATGAGGTTCTCCTACAATTATCCAAAAATTTAATCTTATGGTTATGTTCACTAAACTATTTTTTCTATATTTAGTTTCCAAAGTTTCTACAGATCTTCTTTTGATACAAATAGAAGTGACCCCAAACCCAGTATCATAGAGTCAATGACTTCGTTATTTAATTGGTTCTATAAAAATATTTTCACATCAAAAAGGGACTGAAGAGTTTAGTAGTTTTAGAAAATCTGATACGAACATAAGTTTTACATTAGAAAATGAAAAGTAAAACAACATAGAATCTACATTTGTAACATCCATAACTCCAAGATTATCCCTACAAGTCAATCATAATATACATCTTTACATCCTGAGAAAATAATAAAAGATAATAAAGGGGTAAGATTATATTTTCAGTAAGGTTAAAGAATAAAAAATAACCTTTCACAAACATAAACAATAATAAATGGTGAATAACTAAAACACATGCCAATAAAACATAATCTTATGCATAATATGGAAGGAATAAAAACTAAATAACTTATTCCATATAAATAATCACATGAAAAATTCTTATAAATTATAAAATTAGAATAATCACATGATTTATCAATTAATTATATTAATATGAGGGAATTCATAATGTTGTATGTCATAAACATACCATTGAGGTCTCGACTAGGATATCTGAAAATAAATTCTTATAGCCTTAGCCAAATCCATTTTTGTTTTCTCTCATGAGACCTAACAATATATTGAGTGTATATAGAGGAACCCACCGATAAATTTATACATCCAATTAATTCATAATATGAATGGGCTTAATGATAAACAACATAAAAATATGAAATTTAAATAACATTCCCTAATCTATAAACATAATCCCTAACCATTATGAGTAGTATTGTGAATGGTATCAAGATACCACATCAACGGTCAAAATGATGCTAAATTTTTTAATAATATTTGGACAATGATAAACATAATATATCAATATAAATAAAAACTATTACTCAATATAGGTTTTATAATATCTAAAAATACTCTAATAGAATCATCGATGATTTGTTGAGAGAAATACACTTTTTACATCACAAAGATATGTTCTTTTGGATAAATCATCTGTACTATTCATAATTGTTTGTATAAAAATAGAAATGAAAAAATATTATTTTTCATGATTTTTTATTTAAAAAAAATGTATTATTAATATAGATTATTTATGGTACTTTAAAATGGGTATGAAATATAGAATTTCCCTTTAATCGGGCATGCATATCAGGTTGAATTTAGAAGGGAAACTTGTAAAAAATGTATTTACCGAAAATAAAAGCTTAAATAATTTTGATACATGAGTTTTGAATATATAATCAAAATTATGAATATTTATATAAAAGTGAATTTTAACTACATTGGAGTAAAGATGGAGAAAGAATAACCTAAATGAAAATAGAGGTTTGGGAAGAAACCCTAACCTTATGTTCAAAAGTGGTATGAAAATTAGATTAATGTACTGTATTATGAAATTAGATTCATTAATTAATTAATTAAAAATATATTAAAGATATTTATTTTTTATTATAATTTTATCAAGGTAATTTATGTTCATTTAGATGAGTTATGAGATTAAATTTCATCATTTGAGAGTGTCCTTTTTATTGGATTTTATGACCAGAAAACTTTTACATATATATTAAAGATCATGTAAAATGTAAAAAATTATCGAGAGTTAAAATTAGATGTTATTAATGAATATAAATAATATTAAGTGGTCTTATATTTTATTTTTTATCAAATATTTGGATGGATCATTAGGATGAACTTTAATGATAATTGATTCGATTATTTTTGTAGTTTTTTTATCATCGCTAACTATTTTTTATTATTAATTAATATCACATTTATATAATGGTTTAAAAGATTAAAAAATTATAATATGTATAATTAAATATGTTTTAACCAAAAAAATGATTTTATAACCAGTATTGAAGGTGAAATTTAAAAAAGAAAACACATCGTCCACAAAGGTGGTAAATCGACACCTCTGAGATGATATTTTCATATTTTAAATAAATAAAAAAGTGGTAAATAATAATATGATTGTTTTCTTTTGAAATAATAAAATTAATTTATTTAAAATATTCTAGATTTTTCATGTCACTTTGGATAGGAGAGGTGAGGGATATATAAGAAATTAAAATATATTTTGAAGAAAATAATAGAAAGGAAAGAGAATTTCTACCTCTTGATTTCTCCTCCTTGAAACCCTCCTTAAGGGGATATATTTTGGAATTTTGATGAAAGAAGAGGCTCTTAAACGTGTAGGAGGGTATTATTAAAAGTATTGTTATGAAATTGGAAATGTCTTATATATTGGAAGGTGTGAGGAGAGGAGTTGGGGAGGGGTGGTATTTATATTGGAGGGGAGGGGTGTTTTTTGATTATTTTAATCATTAATCTATTATTTTGGCTCAAGTCTATGAATAGTTTTATAATAATAACTAAATATATTAAATATAGAATTTAATTTTTAGATTATGGTTCTTACATCAATCATGACTCATGAAATAGTATATTTTTCTTATAATATATATATACAGTAAATTATCATATTTCACTATTAACCAAAAATTCTAGCTATTTAAGAAAAATACCAAGAATTCACGGTAACCATTTTTTGATGTGAATAAGTTAATAATGTACTCAATTTTATAAAAATAATTTTGTAAATTTTATATAATAAATTTTTAAATAAAATTATAATTTATTTGAAAAATACCAATTTTAAAACTATAACTATTTTTATGAAACGTTGATAAATTAATTAAGGGATCATAATGTTACCTTATAACCATAAGAAAAAATATTATTAATTTATGACTTTATTTTATGAAAATAAGTTTCTTTTAAATCATTAAATTAATTATAAAATTGTAATCAAATATTTATGGCTTTAAAAAATAAAAACACTTTATTTATTATTTTTAAAACATCAATCACTAATATCAGGATATAAATATATCCCATTTTCATTTTTCTGAAAGCTAAATTTTATTTATACATTAATAGGTGATGTTAATATTAAAATCATAAATAGACTATTAATATAATGAAAATGAATGTCTTATAATAATTGTATGTTTTCATTTATTCAATAATGAATAATTACTTTTAGAAAAATCCCAACATTTTTACCCATGAAAATTTTAAAATTACAGTTTTAAAAATGATGTTTTTTTCATAAAACTGTTAAATGTTTCAAAATTTAGATTAAAAAATCTATTAAATGGTGGTAACATTACATTTACCAAAAATATAATCTTTTAATGCCAAAAATTGGATTCATAATTATCGTACACCTGTAAAATCATTGTGATAAATGTAAAAACAGTTTATTAAAAATATAATGTATAAATTTCATAATTTGGATAATAATATTAATTTCCTCCAATTTAATTATCAGGTTATAATAGTCATTTAAAAATATGACATTTAATTGGATATCATTTTTTGTATAGGCATGGTGTTGTATAAAATTTTGATGTCGAATAAATTATACTCAAAAAAATACATATCATAAAATCATGGGGTGTTACATGATTCATCAGGCTTATTTCCATTACCCCATTTTCTAGAGATATCTGTCAGGTTCCCTTTCAGATATTATGTAGAAAATATCATATCTCTTCATACTTCTCTTCAGTTATCAATCATCTTGAATCAATCAAAAAAAGAGGAAAGATTAACATAGTTGATTTCAAGATCATGTTCATCACTTTTTGATGAATGAAAAAATATTTGGTTAAGTGTAGAAGAACGATCTCCATCTAATAGAATTTATGAAATGAATCCAAACTGATATTCCATGGAATCCTTGTCCATCATTTTCGGTACAACAAATTCTAATGAAAAATAAAAAATATATCATTGGATGCTAGAGGATCTAATTCAAAAGGAACGCATGAATCTAGACTATCACACTATTGTATCTAATAGTGACCAAATTAAAAATATAATCCCATTCTTAGATAGAAAATATTCTTAGTCTTATAGATATCGACCCAAGACCCATTTTTTTCCTTTTTAGATCCTCATACGTGAAAAGGATATGAAAATAACATTTATTGGTTAGGATTTTTCTGCATTATTCGGTGCCTCAAGATCTCAAAAGTTGATGATAGAGATAAAAAAACTCAACAGTTTTGAACCCGAAGTAAAAAAAACCATATTGATGTCCTAAAATTTACAAAAATACAGATTGTTAGAAATTTCTTCATAAAATGAAAGAATGTCCGTCATGAAGATCTCTATGATTAAATGAACCGAGACCCCATATTCGTATAGGCAATGTAATGCCCTGATCCCAGTTACCTAGAGTCGGTGCACTATTACATAACTTTGGCATGATCACAAAAGATCATGTCTTGAAAGACTTATTAGTTTAGTAGTCTTGGAAACACAATATATATTCATAAGTCTTACATTAAATCATAAAGTAAAAAAAAACTACAAAAACATCTTGTCTTCATATCCCCTCATACTATCACTGCAGGTCATTCATAAATTACTTCTTCACATCCTGTGAAAAATAAACCATTGAAAGGGGTGATCTAAGATGCTCAGTAAAGATAACAATATAGTGGAAACTTTTATAGATAAGCATAAACATTTAAGGAAATGTATAACTAAAACAAACGCCTTTTATACTTGAACTTCTACATAATATGGAAAAGATAAAATGAAATAACACCATTTATATATTCACATGGATATTCTACTAGTCGAATAACCGCTTGAAATATCAATAACTAATTTCATAATGATGCAATTCACAATTCCAAACTATCATAACCACATAGTCATGGCCTCGTGCCAGTACTAAAAATATGATTTTGTCAAGTCATTATGCCGAGATACTAGTTTGTCTCATGAGACCTAACGATTCATCGAGGAGCTATAGCGGGCTGTACCCTTCACTTACTAAGTCCAAAGCATTTCTCATATGAAAAGCTTGAAACATAACATAAACATTCGTATTAAAACTTTCATACAGAATGCCAATAATTTTAACCACAAACCAAGAAAGGTATAAAAATAGCACATCGACAGTCAAACATAACTCATTTGATACAATATGGACGATTTTATTGTATCATATTAGCCTCAATCAAGAATAAAGAAGGATATTGACATAGATTAAAATAATCATCATACTATTGAGAGAAATATCCCCCTTTTTCTTGAAAAAATTTAAAAGTCACACTATTTTTCAAGAAGCCATTTAAAATAGATTTTTGATTCAAAGTGTCCCATACAATATTGAAACTTTTAAAAGGAGTTTTAATTTTAAAACATTAATGTCTATATAAATAAATCTTTAAAACCATTTTTAAAACATGGACATTAAATAAAAAGATTTTGAATAATTAATATTTAAATTATTTAAAATGATTTTTTAGTTAGTGTTCCTAACTAGAAGAGTTGCACTTGAATATAAATAATTCTGGTAATAAAAACATTTTAATATCATGAGAATGAAAAGATTCATGATATACTATTTCAAAGTACATTATATGTACCATATAAAAGTGATTTGGTGTATAACAACAAAGAAGTCTCAATGGAATGTAAATTGAGATGAAATCTCTTATAAATACCATATCCTTAGGTTAACTATAAATAAACTACATAATTATGTGTGATAAATATAAATACACTCAATATGATTGGATATTCACTGTAAATCAATCAGAGGATATTCACACATATTATTGTAAAGGCAACACCAATGAATTGGATATTTCACTCAACAAATGGAAAATGAGTTAAAAATTACTCTTATCAAGTTCATATCGATGACTTGAGAAATTATCAATGGAGTGATTATGTGTATCAAAAGTATATCCATAGAAAGGGGAGTGGAAATTATGACATAAGCAAATGAATACTGATTCCACACATAATCTTGGAGTAAAATAATCGATTAAGTATGCGTAAAGCCGAATAAATGGAAATTGAAATTTCAAATTCCCTTATAGATTTGGTAACTTCTGAATATACACCCATGAAAGAAGGATCATACAATGATGATGTAAATAACAATGAATTAAAGTATATTACACAATGAATACAAACATGGGCAGTACACACACCACATGTAATAAATAAGTAGTGAACAATGGAAATCTCACCGAATTAAAAATGAGATAAAAACCCATTACTTTGTACTTTTTCCTTGGTCATGGGTAGGTTAACATCCTTTATAATGGTGAAATAATTTTCATTGAATTTTACAAGGATCATATACATTAATATGATATCATATATGATATTTTAACATTGCTTTGTTAATAATATCTTAGTATTATCGTCGTTTCGGGTGTTAACTTACTCGTTTTCTATAATATGTTTTGTTACATAAGTCGTTTTTGTTATGGGTAGGTTGTATCATATTCATATAAAGAATGATATCAAGTCAATAAAAATTATTTTTAATCATCAAATGAGATATAGACCTGAATGGATATGATGGGGAATGAATCTCATCGCGTTCGTGGAGAAGGTAGTCCATACGTACACACGAGCAACAATATCATTATTTTGATATTAAAATAATATATAAATGGATGTTATATCATAGATACAGAATAATTATCATGTTATATTTATTATTTACATTAATTACACATCATTATTATACATATCAAAATAATAATGTATTAAATAACAATTACACCACGATGTGGATACGGTAGGCCGTACGTACGCACGTATGGAGACATGTCATTCAAAGGATGGAAGGAATACAGAATATGGTTGTACAATATTTATAATAACATCTCAGTATATAGAATATACTGTAGTTATTATTTTAGAATGGAACAACAAATGAAAGAAGATATTTAAGATGAAAGGAACATGAAAAAGAGTGGTGAAAACATTACCGATTCTTCGGGTTCTTCCATTTGATTTGATCAAAAGGGATCCTTAGGTTGGATTTCTGGCTAATGGTAGGACTCTAGGATTAAGGTAGGATAGTTTAGGACATATTTGGTAGAGGATGGATGATCCAAAATGCTTTGAAGGTATGCAGATTTGGTTAGAAGTGGTCACCTTCTATAAGGGGGGAGGGGGGTAGGGCCTCTTTAGGGAAAACATAAAGTATTAATTTATAATAAATTCATATTCGGTTTATAATGGATCCAAAGAAGATTATTCAAATTATAAGGTGGGGATGGGTTGAAATAATTACATACAATAGATTTTAGATAGGTTTGGTTTACTATATTAACCTTATCAATTATATTTAACTCTTAGTTAAATAGTTTGACATTTACCATGTCACTTTGTATTTTTTTATTATATGGTTAATAAACTTACTATATACTTTAGAGAGACCACCAAGTGGTCCATTAATGAATAAAATATCATTATATAAGTCCTTTGGCTGAAACTTATATTTTTAAGAATAGAATATAAATTAATAATATAATATTAGTTTTAAAAACTCATTTATGTCAATTTTGACAATATTTAAAAATTGATTTTTTTAAAGTCGAAAAAAATTTATTAATTTGAAACAAAATAATATAAGAAATTATTAAATTTCATATTAACTAATTAAATTCGTGGATGGAATCAAAAATTGATAATTATATTTATTTTAACATTTATAATATTAATTATTTGATTCTTTCATTAATAAGGAAAGCACTGCATCGTTATTGTGTCAAAAATAATTATAATTATTCAGCATCTAAAAATTATAAAAAAAATACCATTATGTTGTAAATAATTTTATATTTCTAATGAATATTTATAGTCGAAAATATATCATATATAACCCTATGTAAAAATTGTTTTTTTGAAACATATATGCTTATGACATTTTTGTATTTACATCAACTTAATTAATATAAAGTGTCATTATCCCGTAAAAGTGGATCCATGGGGTCCAAAAATCAACCCAAATATGAAAATGGTCGGAAACGTATCAACAAATAGGGTTACGACATGTTTTAGGGTAATTTATTATTATTTTAATATTATTTTTACCCATATTTACCGGATTTACCCTTTAACCATGGTAAATAAAATATTTACTGAAGTAATTATTCAAAATACCTAAAAAATAAAAGTTGAATATTTACACAATTTGGATCTCCGGATTCTAAATATGGACTCCATTTTTCTAAATTCAAAACATAGAAGTTGCATAAATTAATTTAAAATTAATTCCCACTGTCAAAACAAAAAGCGTGTTTTTAACAAATAATAACTATCAAAATATTGACGCTTGTTTATTTCCGGTTTAAATGTGAAATTACATCCAATGACCAAAATTGTATTAAATGGTAAACATATATTATTAATATACTTTAAAATAACCCAAATTCATAATTTAACACTATTAATTATTTCTATTAAGCAATTTGTTTTTTAATTAAAATTTAGTGATTCTCACTATTCATAAAAATTGAAAGTTTTCAGATAAATACCAAAAATTCACCCTAAGCTAATTTTGATATTCCAAATCCAAAAATGAAGTCCATTTTTAAAGATAAAATGTATAAAATTTCATAAAGTGGGTATTAATATTCATAACGGAAAGTTTGATTGGTTGTGGTGTGTGTTAGAACTCGAAATTGCGTACAACACATGCTACTATATTATTCAAAGAGAAGCGTACTGTGGAAGATTGGGGTGTTACATTCTCCCCTCCTTAAAATAATTTCACCCTCGAAATTTTTATAATTGGGCTTGGGAATATAATGGAAAGTCTCACATCAGAAAAAGAGTCAATAAAACTGTCACCTTAAAAGAAAGAAAAGGAAGTACAAAGGTCACCCAAGATAACTCATACTAGGAATCCATGTAGGAAAACAGGTATATGGAAGATACAATAAGTGTCATGTTATGACAGAGAGATATAAAACATGATTAGGAGAAAGTTTTCAACAAGAAAGCCATAATCTTATGATGGGACAAACAGTCATTTGTTTCTCTGTAGGAAAAGTATACAGACAACATTATTTTTAGTTACATTAAATAAATATGAGGAATTAATTTTTGAGATTTACTAAAAAGATAAAGAGATATACATACTTTTTAAGGAGAGTTTCATTATTTTATAAATTTCCACCACTAAATCATTTTTTTAAACGATGTGTATTCAAGAATACTTGGTCACACTGGAAGAGCTAGAATAAATTTCTATAGAATCACATGATCCACGAAGGATAAAATATATATTTACCTTGTCTATAAAGATTAATCAAAACCAAAATGGTTAGTAGAGGATCAGATGATCCCCCAAAAGGATATTCATTTATAGAAAGAAACACTAATTTTAATTTCTAAAATTAAACCAACAACACCCCAAAGTTAAATAAATTCCATTCAATAAACAATTGTCCATAAAATATTTCAATATAATACAAACTAATATTTAAAACCAAAACTTAGAAGAATTTTTTTATGTAGTGTTCCATGTTAAATTGTATCTCCAAATGAAATCAACTACTCTTAAAGTCACAAATTGAAAAGTAATTAACCTAATCCAATATTCTCTATTATAGGTTAATTATTTCCAAAAATAACCCAAATCACTATAAATCTATAATAAAAACGTAGGTAAAAATCCACCATTACTACTCAAATGAAAACTCATAGTATTCTATTTTCCTTGGTCATATAGTGTTCCCAACAAAGCGAACATCTTCCAAAATAACATTTATCACTTAATCACCAAATCAATTTCTTATACTAAGGGTATTAATTTGATAAGACATAAGAACCCAAATCAACTTATTATTGATCCATGAAATCATTTAACTAAAAATAATTAGTCACACTAACCAGGGACTTTATGTAGTCCATTGGTAGGCAATAAATCCCAATCGCACTTTGGTTGTGGGTTTGATTCCCACAGCTTTGTCTGATGCGATGGGTTGTCACACAGTCTGCGTATTTTCCTTTTTCAAAAAAAATATTTTATAACATTACCAAAATGAGATAAATTCCCCAAAATAACCATAACATAATTTTAACCAGAAATTTTATCTCCTACCTTGTATTTTCATCCAAAAAATATAATAACTTGAAATTTCCTCAAACCCAATGATCATATAAAACCAAATTGTTATTTATATCTATATCCACATGGGAAAAGATAATACTTCCTCAAATATAATTCTTACATGGAAAACTACGGGGTTAAAAATACAAGAGAAAATTTTTCTAATGTAATCCCATCAACAAGGAGAACTAATACTTTTAAACATTTCTCCAACCATTTATTTCCACATAGCTTCTTCTCTGACCAAGAAAATATCCTATAGAATAGGGCATTCACTCGGGTAATGTCAAGGTCCCCAACATTTACAGAAAATTACTATAAATGGATTGTTGGGAACATTTTTATTTTCTTCCATATTACTCTTCATTTTTCCTCAGAAATTCTTCAATTTATATAATTTTTTCCCACACGTAAAGAATTTTTTTGTTCCATTGATACACTTTCCTGGGTGTCTCCTACCAGATTTCCTGCATGATTGAAATTTAGGATTCTTTTCTCCATGGTCTCCACTGCTGGAGCTCGTATCATTCATCACCTTTATCTTCTTTGTTGAATTCGGGAGTTGGTTAATATATATGTTGTTGGTCATATTTATTGAAAACTGATTTGGCATGAACACGATATATTTTATTCCTATCAACATTCCAATTTGTTTCCCATTTCCACCACCGTTCCCACCTTGTACATCATTCTCAATGTTTCTATGACTTCCTTGGACTCCATCCATTGATTAAAACTAGAAAGCATTGTGTGAGTAACAGTCTTCATAAAATCATTTAGAGAATATCATGACACCATATTCTCAATTTGAAACACCTTAGGATTAACCAAGGTCATTTATTCTAATGTTATATTAAAATACTTCAAATTAGTTTGTACAGAAAATGTAAATTATCCAAATCATATCTCTCGGGAGTGTCCTAACCAAGAGTGCAGCAAGGCCCGTTGTCGTGCACCAGTTCCCATTCAACTCTAGCTCAAAGCGGTGTTTTTAGGTTTCACCCCTAGGTACATCTGTGCCAGAGCCACATCTATATGCTCATATCCAGAAATGGATGTATTGCTTGGAAAACTCACAAAATCTCTACAATACCAAAATTCTAGGAAGTTCTTTAATACTAATCCTCAAAGTCTATCTTTGGGCTATGTTCTCTAATTAGAGTTTATCTAAATCTAGTTTCCAAGGTTTTTACTAAACATCCTCAAATACCAACTGTAACACCCCGACCCCAGTTACCCAGAGTCAGTGCATTATTACATAACATTGGCATGATCACAATAGATCAAGTCTCGAAAGACCGATTAGTTCAGTAGTATTGGAAACACTAGATATATTCATAAGTCTTACATTACATCATAAAGTAAAAAAACTACAACAACATCATTTCTTCCTATCCCCCCATACTATCCGTGCAGGTCATTTATAAATTACTTCTTCACATCCTAGTAAAAATAAAACATTGAAAGGGGTGAGCTCAGATGCTTAGTAAGGACAACAATATAGCGAAAACTTTCATATATAAGCATAAACATTAAAGGTAATGTATATCTAAAACAAAAGCCTTTTACACTTGAACTTCAACATAATATGGAAAAGTTAAAATGAAATAATTCCATTTACTTATTCACATGGATATTCTACTAGTCCAATAACCACATTCAATATCAATAACTACATTCATAATGATGGAATCCATAATGCCAGACTATCATAACCACATAGTCAAGGCCTCATGCCAAGACTACAAATAAGATTTTGTCAAGGCCTTGTGCCAAGACCCTAGTTTGTTTCATGAGACCTAATGATACATCGAGAAACTATAGTAGGCTCCACATTTCACTTACTAAGTCCAATTCATTCCTCATATGAAACGTTTGAAACATAACATAAACATTCATATGAAAACAAGCATACCGAATGTCAATACTTTTAACCACAAACCATGATTGGTATAAAAATTACACATCCATAGTCAAACATAACTCATTCGGTACAATATGGAAGATTTTATTGTATGAGATTAACCTCAATCGAAAATAATGAAGGATATTGACATAGATTAAAATAATCATCAAACTATTGAGTGTAATATCCCCCTTATTCTTGAAAACATTTAAAAGTCACACTATTTATCAAGAAGCCATTTAAGATAGATTTTTGAATAAAAGTGTACCATACCACTTTGAAACATTTAAAAGGAGTTTTAAATTTAAAACATTAAATTCCATATAAATAAATCATTAAAACAATTTTAAAACATGTACATTAATGTGAACGATTTAGAATAATAAATCATTAAATAATTTAAAATGATATTTTAGTTAGAGTTCCTAACCAAAAGAGTGACACATGAATATAAATAATTGAGGTAATAAAAACATTGTAATATCATGAGAATAATGAGATTCATGATATACTATGTCAAAGTACATTTTATACACCATATAAAAGTGATTTGGTGTATAAGAACAAAGAATTCTCAATGGAATGTAAATTGAGATTAAATCTATTATAAAGACCACATCCTTAGGTTAAGGATAAATCAACAACATAATTGTGTGTGATAAATATAGATACACTCAATATGATTGGATATTAACTGTAAATCAATCAGCGGACATTCACATATATTCTTGTAAAGACAACACCAATGAATTGGATATTTAACTCAACAAATGGAGAATGAGTAAAAAATTACTCTTATCAAGTTCATATCGATGATGTGAGAATTATCAATGGAGTGATTAAGTATATCAAATGTATATACATAGAAAGGGGAGTGGAAATTATGACATAAGAAAATGAATAGTGATTCCCCACATAATCTTGGAGTAAAATAGTCAATGAAGTATGTGTAAAGCTGAATGAATAGAAATTGAAATTTCAAATTCCTTTAGGGATTTGGTAAAATAATAAACATATACACATTAGAGAAGGATCATACAATGATGATGTAAATATCCATGAATTAAATTATACTACACAATGAATACAAACAAGGGCAACACACACACGACATGCAATAAATAAGCGGTGAACAATGGAAATCTCACGAAATTTAAAGTGAGATAAGAATCCCCTTAATTTTTACTTTATACTTGGTCGATGGTAGGATATCCTCCTTTATAATGGTGAAATAATTGTTATTTAATATACACAAGGATCATATACATTAATATGATATCATATATGATCTTTTAACATTGCTTTGTTAATAATAGCTTAGTATTATCGTCGTTCCAGGTGTTAACTTACTCGTTTTCTTTTATATGTTTTGTTACATAAGTCATGTTTGTTATGGGTAAGTTGTATATTATTCAAATAAATAATGATATCATGACCTTAAACAGTATGTTTAATCATAAAATGATAATTATACTTGAATGGATATGATGGCGAATGAATCTCATCATGTTCTAGGAGACAGTAGTCCGTACGTACGCACGAGTGACAATATCATTGTTTTGATATTAAAATAATATATAATTGGATGGTATATCATATAAACAGAATCATTATCATGTTATATTTCTGATTTAAATTAATTACACATGATTATTATACCCATCCAATTAATAATGTATTGAATAACAATTACACCACAGCGTTGAGACAGTAGGCCGTACGTACACATGTTTGGTGACATGCCATTCAAATGATGGATAGAATACTGAATATGTTTGTAACATATTTATAATAACATCAAATTATATATAATATACTAGAGTTATTATTTTAGAATGGAACATAAAATAAATAAGAAGTTTAATAAGAAAGGAACTTGAAAAAGGGTGGTGAAAACATTACCTCTTCTTCGGGTTATTCCTTTTGATTTGATCAAAAGGGATCCTTAGGTTGGATTTATGACTAAAGTAAGGCCTCTACGGTTAAGGGAGGATATTTGAGAGTGTATTTGGACAGACTTGTGCCGAACCAAAATGCTTTTAAGGTATTAATAATTGGTTAGAAGTGGTGTCCTTTTATAAGGGGGAGGAGGGGCTCTTTAGGAGAAACTTGAAATATTAATTTATAATAAATTTATATTCTTCATTTAATGCCTAAAAAGTTGATTATTCAATGTATAAGGTGGTTATGGGTCGAAATAATTTCATCCAATATATTTTAGACAGGTTTGGGTTACTATAATAACCTTATCAGTTATATTTAACGCTTAGTTAAATAGTTTGACATTTACCATTTCACTTTGTATTTTTGTATTATATGGTTAATAAACTTACTATATACTTCCAATAGGCCCCCAAGTGGTTAATTAATGATACAAATATCATTATATAATTCCATTGGATGAACCTTAGATTTTCAAGAATAGAATATCAATTAATAATATAATATTTGTTTTAAAAACTCATTTATGTCAATTTTGACAATATTTAATAATTGATTTTTGTAGAAGTCATAACAACTTTATTAATTCTAAAAAAATCATTTAATCAATAATAATATGTAATATTAACTAATAAAATTATTTTATGGAATTAAAACATTCATATTATATTTATTTTAACATTTATAATACTAATTATTTGAATCATTCATTAATAAGGAAAGTACTACATCATTATTGTGTCATAAATAAATTTAAATATTCAATGTCTAAAAATTATAAATAAAATAACATTATGTAGGAAATATTTTTAACTTTCTAATAAATATTTATAGTTCAAAATATAACATATATAACCCTATTTAAATATTGTTTTTATAAAAGATATATGCTTATGTCATTTTGGTATTTACATTAACTAATTAATATAAAGAGTCATTATCACTTACAAGTGGATCCATGGGGTCCCAAAATCGACCCAAAGATTACCATGTTTGTAATCTTATCAAAAAATAAGGTTATAACATGTTTTAGGGTAATTTATTATTATTATAATCTTATTTTTTTACCCTTATTTACCGGATACACCCTTTAACCATGGTAAATAAAATATTTACCGAAGTAATTATTTAAAATGTATAAAAATAAAAGATAACTATTTACAAAATTTTTACCTCCTGATTCTAAATATGAAATTCATTTATATAAATTCAAAACATAGAGGTATATGAAATTAATTTAAAATTAATTCCCGCTGTCAAAACAAAAAGCGTGTTTTTAAGAAATAATAACTATCAAAATATTGATGCTTGTTTATGTCCAGTTTAAATGTGAAATTATTTCCAATAACCAAAATTGTATTAAATGGTAAAAATATATTCTAAATATACTTTATAAATACTATAATTATTAATTTATCACTATTAATTATTTCAATTAAAAAAGATGTTTTTAATTAAAATTTTGTGATTTTCACTATTCATCCAAAATTGATAGTTTTCAGAAAAATGCCAAAAATTCACCCTAAGCTAATTTCAATATTCTGAATCCAAAAATGAATTCCATTTTGAATGATAAAATGTATAAAATTTTAGAAAGTGGGTATTAATATTCATAATGACTAGTTTGATTGGTTGTGGTGTTTGCTAGATCTCGAAGTTGCGTACAACAGATGCTACTGTATTATTCAAAGAGAAGCGTAACGTGGAATCTTGGGATGTTACAAGTAAATTTCATTAAATTTATGTTATATATACTCAAAAACCCCTTTAGGTATGATGTAGAGACACCCTTCACCTCTAATGATGAAACCACCATCGAAATAGGGATGATGATATTTCTGCATTTACGTACTTCAATTTCATTGTCCTATGGGTATGATTTGATATCCACGAACCCTTGACCATAGAATTTCTGGAGAGCTCTACAAGAGATCTACCCCAAATCAAATAGCCACCACTTCAAAATCTAATATATACTATTACTTTTGGTTCATAATTTATTTTATAAAGTTTGTTTACATCTAAATTTCATGAAATTATTATTTTCAATTACATTATTTAATATAGAGTGGAAATAGTTTAGTTCTTCTAGTCGATCACTAAATAAATAAATAATTTTTCATAAGATTTTTAAAATTTTCAATTTACCTCTCCTGAAATTTTCTTAATTGTACAACAAGTTCTATATATAATTTTCGTATGATGCCTTAAATTTTTTTTGGACATATTTATTAATAATTTAAAATTAATACAAATTTGTTTCAAAGTATCTCATAATTTATATTTCATACATGATATATTAATTTATAAATTAATATTAAACAACACTGTATAATGTAAAACATCCTCTCCTCTAGGAACAAGTTAGTCAATTTTACATGAAATAAGAACCACATAGTTTTGAAAGTTATTGAGATTTTAGCTCAATTAGATAGTATTTATCTTCATTGATTCATATTATTTAATTATACCTCATATATTGACATTATTAATATATGTAAAACATAATTCTATGTTGTTATCATTCATATAAAATTTTATAATGGATATGTCAGGATTGTTCGTTTTTTATAATGTAATATTACATGTTTTATATTAATATTTTATTGTGTTACATTCAATAATCATAAATTGGACCCTTAAGAACGTTTTTTGTAAGGTTAAAAGAAATACATAATATTCATGTGAAGATATAAGATAAAAAAAATAAATTTTCAAATTCGAAAATAATGATCAGTGCCTCTTGTACGATTTTCATTAAAAATTATGTAGTCATTTTTTTCAGAAATTTATCACTATATTAGTTACAGAAATACATAATAGTGTCATAAAAATTATATTTCAATATGTTTCGAAAGATTTAACGAACATAATTATACCATTACATGGTATTTTACCGGTGTTGGATGGGTCATGTGAAGGTTGAAGGAAGGAAAAAAGGATAGAGGTTAAATTTTAACTGGAATTGATGGATTGTACTGTGGCCCTACGTGTTTTTACATGAATATTTGGTCTAGGTTGATGTGTTTTATATCATATTATTTTTTATTATAGGATGAATTGGGATATGGTGTGTTTTTGGAGATATCTTGAGACTTTTAAAGCCAGATTCGATGTTAAAAATATATTCTTCACATACTATTATAATAATTATCAAAAAGACACTTTTTAAATATCCATGAATAAAAAAATAGAAAATAATCCTAAATTCACATACATACAAAGGAATTTATAGGGTTGTTTTTTAAAATAATTATGAATATCCTATTCAAGTATGAATACCAAGAAATTTCACACCAAATGGATCAATTTACCATTATACTTAGATTTTATTTTTCCATAGAAATACATCAACATCTCCCACAAAATTCTTCCCACATGGTAACCATTTGGTCATGACTTATATAATATAACTCATCAAAACCTAGGAAAAATTAATCATAAAAAAGGGTGAACTTATATGGTTATTATAGGGTAAACATATGCGATAACAAAGGATGATCATATTTAAGTATAAGATAATCATAAGTGATGGTTCTTGGGACATCAGAAGCACCTTTATTGGTGATAAAACAAACGGTTTTTGTTGATTTCATGGATCACTCTCAATATATAACAATATGTGAAAGTCATGTCCAATAGAATTTTCCACCAAATATTGACATGGAGAAAACCCAAAACCCATAGAGGATCATTTCATATTAAAATTATAATTAATTTATATTATTTATGAACAAAGGTTACATCTAATTATGAACATTCATCGATGAAGATGTTAATCATCTAAAAAACCTTATTCGGATTACCTTATTTATTCTATAAGGATCCATGTTCAAAACCCCTATAGTAGCAATCCATACCTGTTCCCATAATTATTAACCAACATTGTATGTATTCATGGTGATATCCTATAATATCTACCACCACATGTTGATTAATTGGATAACTTATTATTCCTTGAATATCGAATGAATCTCTCTACCACTTCTCGTTCTTCAGATGACTAGAATATGATTAATGATGATATAATTATAGTACACACAATGATTCTCAAGTCACTATTAACCCTACATAATAGAAATAACCATAAATTTATAATGCTGAGCTTTAGGATAAAAATATTGATTAATTTAATTCCTCCTATTAAATAATATAATAATAATTATCTAAACCCATTCCATAAATTAAATATGATAATGATAATTTTATTTCATGGTGTGAACTAACTCACATAATGAAAAATATTGTTTACCAGATTGCACGTAACTAATCATCACGAGACATGATCATGGTCTACTCCAACTCATTGAAATTTATTGAATACCTAAATATATATTTTTCTCATAAATAAATGTGTTATCCACCCACTACTGAATAGATAATTTATTTAAATATCCAATAAATTAAAAATATACTTTATTCAAAAGAAGGTTAAAAAATGTTTTTTTAATATTCACATAATCAATAAAATTATTTATCAATGAATAAAAAATTATATTTTACTTTGTGAAATATAACGATCAATATGTGTTGAATAAAATTACTCCATGGTATTTTGAATAATATTTCATTAAACCAATTAATTCAAATGAAATATAATCGAGATATATAGAAACACTTAGTGTGTGACACTCTAGGAGTCTTCTTCATTGAAAATAGGCCATATTGCCTAATGTCGAAGATTACTATCATGAAACATGTCTAGGAACCTATGAAAAAGTAGTTAATATCGCAATGATTCCAACCACACATGAATGCTCATTGATTAATATAATATCTTCATCACAATATCTCACCATGAAGGCTACACATCTGTGTCATAAACCTATATTATTGATATGTTTTTATCTGACTATCTAAAATAAACACATTGACACACCATGGCAATGTAATTTGGTGATATGAATATTTTATAATAAAAGGGATAAGATATTATCTTCTATAATGATATAAATAAATAAAAAATCCTGCCTCTAAATATAGATTAATAATATGTCATTTTTGATTCTCTCAACATACCCTTCTTATTGGGAACATATGGCATCATAGTATTGGTCAACAAATCTATAACTATTATTCATGACATGAATTAATAATAATTTTATACTTTATGGACCGTTACACTTTCTCAAAGATAAGATATTTTAATGACATGAAAAATTGTGGAATTCTTACTGGTGAGTTTGTTCTTATAATTTACATTTTACTGATTACCTAGTATGAATATCCGTAGGAGAAGACTCATACACATATAATGACACAATACTTATAGTCTACATACTATATTCCAAATAATATTATGATTTCTTACTATATGTGTATATTTAGGAATGTCATCATGGGACATAAAGGTTCTTATCATAGCGAGGAACTACTATAACCATATTAATGTTATAGATATCCAAAGACGTCATTACATTAATGTAATGAAGAAAAATAAAAAATATATAATATTAGGATTTATTACTATTCAAATATTAGAATATACATGTAATCAAAGTTCATATAAATTTTTCTATAACGCCAACTTAAAAAAACTCCCACATGGATAAGAGTCAGCTGCCTATGACTTTTAGTTTTCTAGACATCACTAGATGATCATGTTTCTATAAATTCAAGGACAATTCAAGGGGTCTACGACATTGTGTCCCACAAATATTCTACTCGATACATCTTCACATATATAAGAAAAATTATTCATGATACGATGCTTCCAAAGTATATTATTCATCAAAAGAGGGGAGAATGGGTCCTTAGAGGGAGCCAATACAAAAATAATATCATAACTAATTGTGATTTGAAATTTAGTACTAGGAACCACATCAATATACTTGATGAAATTTCAAATCCATACTACATCTTTATTATTCTCAGAAGCAGCAATATACTTAGACTCTAATATAGAATCTATGAACACAATATTTTTTTTCTCTTCCATCTCAAAATATATCAATTAAGAGTAAAGATAAATCCCATTTATGATTTCAGATCACCTTGATCTATTTTAATACAATAATATTCATATACATTGATTACAAGTTCCTAAAAAATTTCATATACCATGAATATATCCTTATCATGACATATATGTTTAAGGAACATATTAACTTCCATCGAATGATGTTCATCAAGGTCTGGATGATATCTTCCTATTATACTCAAGCTATAGGTGGCATCCATCCTAATACATAACATAACATACATTACTTATCAAATCAAAAACTCATATATTTGTATTTCCTCATGTGTCTAAGGACACATTTCTTTGAGATTATAATTCCACGTGACATTTTAAAAATTCCATTCTTATACTAATATATATTGAATCTATTTAGTATCTTGTCAATATATATTCATTGAATTAGTCCAAGAATTGTCTGAGATATGTCTTTATGGATATTGATCACAAGAATATATGCTTCTTTTCCTAATCCATTCTAGAAGAAAAATTTATTCAACCAGGCCTTAATAAATTATAAGACATGAATTTCATTTCTATTGAGTATTATGTTATCAACATATACTATTATTAAATTGAATGCACTTCCCATAAACTATTTATAGACACAAGGAACACATTCATTATTTATGAAACAATATTGCATTATAAATTCATCAAAAGAAATGTTCTATGACTCGGTTAATTTCTTTAATCCATAAATGTATTTTAGAAAATATCATAAATTATTAGAATTTGTTTGAGTCACAAATCCAATGGTTTGTTTCATATAGGCATATTCCAGAAGGTTCCCATTATAAAATTTTGTTTTGTAATTAATTTTTCAAATCTTATACACATGGTATTAAATAATGGTATGTTCAATTCTAAAGGAATTCAGTATCAAAACCAGTGATTTTTTTTCACAGTATGCACCTTAATACTGTTTGATTCCTTTTGAAACTATTCATGAATAATAAATACATACATTTCCATCCAAGTTTATATTCTTCTGGAATACCCATGTATAGAAAAATATATTTGTATCCACTATATGATCAACTAAATTCCATAAATTGTTTTGGTATATGGAATCTATTTTAGAATTCATGTATTCTTTCTACTTGGAAACATTTATTCCACTTACTTATTCTATGTAGGTTATAGGATCATTATTATCAACTAATAAGGATTGACCATAATAATTGAATTGAAAAGTATACCATTATAGTTATTTATCCTCTATTGTTCTCCTGCACATTAATTTTTTCATTGGAACATCTTCTTCTTCCCTATAGATTTTTGAAATATATTCTTTTGCCAAATCATGCCTACATTGAGCCTTGACTTCAACAGATTCCATCTCACACCCATTATTTATATTATATATTTTCTCACTCTCATGTAATATGGCATGAATTTATACTATTACCATTTTTTCCAAGTGTTATTATAGGTAATATTCCTGTGAATAATAAGGGTATATTATAATGGTACAATTTATCCCTTAGAGTGTATCATTTTTCATAAAGGGAACTTAACAAAATAATCATAGTCACAGAATTGTAATTACGACAATTCAATTTATTTACTCTCCATGATTAGTTAAGGATGTTGTATCCCTCTTTAGTTTCACTCAATTTAGTATGTATCCTATTATCTATAATTTGTATCCCTAGTAATCTAATTGATGTCTCACATGACCCATACTTTATCTCACCATGTCTAACATGGTATATTTCCAACATTATCTTATACCAATACATTGAAGATAATAAGGATGAGTTAGGTGGGATGGAATCCCAAAATCTTATAAATAATCAATGATGTCTTGATTTATATATTTTTTACCTCAAAATGGGTGGAGTTTTTTAATATTCTTACCAAGATGGTTTTAAAAATCATTCTTGCATTCCTTAAATAAAACCTCATTAAGTATAAATATTCAAATCTGCTATAATCATTAGTAAAAGTTATGAATATTGAGTACCCACCCTTTGATTCAAATGGAAATGGTCCACACACATCATTATGAACTAATTGTATAATCTCTTTAGCTCTTTCACCTTTTCAAATAAATACGGTTATTTTTCAATGTAAGAATGCATTACTAACAACAAGTGGTATTAGTTTAAAGGAATATAAATATAAATCTTGGAGAAAATTAGTCAAATGTTTTCCTTTCATATTACATATCTAGTGATACCATATTTGAATTTGGTATGACTCAAATAAAGTAGTTTAGTTATCTATTTTCATTACTTGTATCATTAAACCAACAAATAATGTATATTATTTAAATTATCCTTATTATAAATACTTTTATCATTATAAAAGAAGAAATATTTAATTTTGAACATGAAAATTAATACACATGTAACAATTTTGGATAAAAACATATGGTTTTGGTATCATATGATACAATATTAAAATCCTTTAAAACCATGATCATTCAGTTCGTCAATGTGATGTTTCATTCCCTGGTAGTTAAAATTGCGAGTTTGAAGCCATTTTCTACTAATAGAGGTACATTTCCTCATTCAATATTTTGAAATCTACTTGCTTCTTATATATTAATACATATTTGAGAATTTAAAGTTTTATCTAACAGCCAATTTATAAAAATAGATAAACATGACTTTATAACAATCAATCCCAAATCATCTTCTTTATTATTTTCTAAGGTACATTTTTTATATAGTGTCCACTCTTTCCATAATTGAAATATAAAACACCATTTCCCTTATATTTCCCCTTGATATTTTTCTAAATGGAAGGTAATTTTGAAAAATCATTGGGATTATTTATCTTTTCTTATCATTCCCATTTATAGAACAGAAATACTGATGGGGTTTTCTCAATATTATCCTTATCAACTTGGTGATGAAGAGTGAGTAGATTTTCAAGAAACATATCAAGTTTCTTCATATTAAAATTAATTATAAAAATTGAGAAGCACTGAGGTATTGATGTTATAACGAAATAATTTCATTGTTCGGATGTTTTTTATACCCTAGACCCTATAAGAAGTCAATGTATCCTATGAGTTATTGTACTTGGTCCAAACTAGTGCACCCTCTCTAAACATACTCTAAAAGAGTACATTGGATATCTAAAACCATTCCTTCCATACCCTCTCCAATTAGTGAACATGAATACAGGTGAGTATTCTACATGAAACCACATTTTTTGAGCCATTATGAGTTATATAGATATAAACAATCATAAAAAAATGAACTTTGACTGCATCAATCATGTGATTTTCATAGACAATGAAATATTCATCATTCACCCCATTAATTGAAAGACCAGAAAATAAGAATTATAGCATGCAAGATCCCCTTTCATTGAGAAACACTAACAGATGATTCCTAAACCACACTAAGATGTTACTACCAATAAGGCGATGTTTTTCCTCTCATATTAATGACAAGGATAATATCAATGATGAACATTACTTTATTATATAATTGGAAAATAGTATATTTTTAGTACATTATATAATTAAAATATATGTGATACTTGTTGTGTTAATTTTTTTTAAGATTCCATATATTTTATCAAGTCCTAATACCCCACAACATTTAACTTGTAATGTCTATTTTGAAGCACATTTTAATAGAAAGGATTCATATTCCCCTTCATATAACCAAAATATGAGTTGGTCAAGAAACATGAAGATGTTTAGGTAGGTATGTATTTACCAAAAGTGGGTATGAAAAAACATGATTCATTTGATGGTTTCACTAACCTTGAAATCCAAACTTGGATTTTCTCAACAATTTCCTCCATGTTACATCAAGTCAATCATGGGATACTCATCTTAATTAAATTTGGTTAAGTGGAACCAAAACATTCTTAATAACTCCATGATAAAAGTAAGTGTCCCAATGTGGGTTGGTCCAAAAATTATTTATATGGATTTGAATCCATATCATGTGATGGATAGATAATTATGACTTAATATATATATGAGTTATTTTGTTTATTATGTGTAAATTTTATCTTTTTAAATCACTTACATGTATTTTTAATATTAAGTGATTATTACTTATGTTTATTACCATGTTTTATTAAATATTTAAACATAATCCAATTATTTATATTACATCTTTCCAAATTAGTTAATTTATTTATTTGATCATGGTTTTGAAATGATAATAATTAATAATTCCTCATATATAAAAAATATATAAATAAATAAATAAATGATCATGATCTTATATAATGTTTTATTTATTGAGAGGACCATAAATAAACCTATGACCTAGGGTAATACTCTTTGTATTGGTACTAGAATTAGTTGTGTCCTTAAAACGTTTCACCTATGTAACACCTAAGGTGGTATCATATTAGTTCTTCCTCAAACTACCTTTACAAGACTTGGGTGTAAAACTCAAGCTTGATGTACATGCACATTAAATTCCATTTTTAGAATACTTAATATATGACACCATCATAGGGCCAATGAACATATTAGTTTAGTGTCTTCGGAAATTGGGAACCAATTCTCTTAACTGGGTGAAAGATCTTTAATATCTCAAATAATGATGACCACTTTAGTTTCCTAACCTAAAACCTTTCTTTATAACCTGGGGATGAAGAAAACATAAAAAGTTTGAGCTCTTATGATTAGTAAGGGTAAACAAGGAAATTATGAAATTATACACATACATAAGAATTTAAAAACATGAACATTATTTTTTTAAACCATACCACATATAACATATATCAAATTCATTAGTTGTTGAATAAATATCACCAGTTCATATGGCCTAAATCATTATGGAATCATGATCAATTAAAAATATAATTGTTATAAAACATGGAATTGTGTAAAACACATAAGTAGAGAATATTATTTCCATATTATACAAGGCTCATTTCCAAGACCATAATAGTAGACAAAGTCTTATACTGAACTAATTTCACTCTATATTCTTTCTCTGTATTATTGAACAAGATTTACTTTTCATTTTCTCCATGTATTACTAAACTAGATTTACTTGTCATTCTAGTTAGTTATATCTCATGAGGTATAAATCTACAAACAATTAATGGTGGGATATATAGGACTAACCCATATCATACAAACATAATTCTTATGTGTTTGAAAAAAAACATAAATAATTCATCATATCATAACCCAGCGAATAAAATGGGTTTCTCAAAAATCACTCCATCATATTATAATCCAAGTGAAACAAATGGAATTCATAAATAGAAGTACCTTAAAACTATAATAAAAACATTATAATAATAAGGAAAATATACTTAAAAACTAACCCTGTTAATTAATTATAACCTGGATGGTAAATAATATTTGATTGAACACTTGAAATTAATTCTTTAGGAAAATATTTTTTTATCTTTTAAAAAATTTATATCATAAAATACCACAAAATTTTAAATAGAAATATTTTATTTAAAAATATACATAAAATGGAAATATGGACTTATAAAACCATAAAACCCAATCATGTTATATATGTTAGAAGAAAACATTCATCTCAAAATTCTTTTGGATATGTCAAAAAGTACCTCGTATAAATAAATAACAAAATATTCTTTTAATAACATTTAATAAAATCCCCCAATTGGGAAAAATTGAATTTAAAAAAGTATATAAGTATTGAAAAAATAATTTTTAATTCATATTTTTCGAACATAGACATAGATGATAAATACACCCTATTATTTACTTATGTATAAACAATCTTTGATAATAATGAGATTACAAAATTATACCTTACAAATTAATAATTAGTTAAATATTATGTCTCATAAAATAAAAAACATTTATATGAATATCATTTCCTTAATAATAATAATTATAAAAACATTCAATGGAATCATAAACAAAACTCAAAACATATAGGTTGTGTATAAATCATATTCCCCATAGAATAAAAGTGAGAAAAATTAGTCCCTTACCTAAGGTATGGTATCCTTTGTATGTATTTGAAACTGCAATATAAATCATTAAATAATATCATTAAATTATTCTAGAATCATATTTAGTTTTATTATATCATATATGATCATATTATAAACCATTTGTTAGTAACATTTCATTGTTACTTGTTATTCAGTTATGAACTAGTTTATGTTCTTATGAAATGTTAGTCAAATAAGTTCCAGTTCCCATTATTATATCATATCTATATCATTACAAAATGATTCTAACATAATATATAAAATATTTATTCATTCTTTACATTTATATAATCATTATTTAATGGATATCTAGAAGAATTAATCACAATGCATCGTGGTGTTGGTAGACCGCTTGTACACACCAGAAATGATATCATTCCGATAATTGTAAAATGGTATGGATGTTGGTGGTATATATATTGTTAAATAATTCATTTAATTATATAATAATCATATGTAGTTATTATTTTCATCATTATATCCAACCAAGTATAGTGGTTGTGAAGAACATATCACACCAAGACGTGGAGACAGTAAGCTGTACATATGCATGCGTGGTGATTTAAATTTGATAAGATGGATACAAAGTGTAATATGGTTATTACATAATTATAATAACACCTCATTATATAAGTGATACTGGAGTTATTAATTTATAATGTAAACCCCTTATGATGTGGAATTAGAAGAAGAAATAATTTGAAAGAATTAGCAGAGGTGATTACCCATTCTTCAATGTGTTACCTATTGATATCCTCTTCAAGCACTAGAGTTTGTTTTTGTGAAGACTGAAACCTCTATAATATATATATAGATTTTGATAAGAGAAATGGGTACAGTATGACTGATCTTTAATGCTCAATGTGACGTTAATTGGTTAGGGAGGGGACTCCCTTTTATAATTGAGATGAAGGAATCTTTTTGTATGTCAAAAAATTATAATTTATAATAAAATGAAACACATAAAAAACACCAAGAATTTAACATTTATAATTTGAGATGATATAAGGTTATAATATAATCAAAAAATTATTTTTATATGTGTTTCGATTTAATTTTAAACCATATCATTTCGTTTTACTCTAAATTATTCTTCTTTAATTTTATCTAAGTTATAAAATTATTCAATATTAAAATAGTTTAATTATTAGTTATATGATTTCAATTAGACCATAAATGAATAATACATAACATTTTAAAGTAAAAAATTATTATTTTATTTTTATGAAAATATTTAATGATTTGTAAATAATTAATAAAACATTATTTTTTAAAAATAACATTAGTTTTATTTTGACAGTATTTAAATAATAGAATTTAAAAAATATCAATATGAAATTTTTACCTCTAACTAAATAATTTATTATATATATAGGGTAAAATTTATCAATAAATGGTTTTCTATATATTAATTATCCAAAATTATATTTATTTTTTAATTTTTAGTAACATTAATTTGATATTTCCATTAATAAAATAAATACTACATCGGTTTGTGTAATTATTTAGTATAATTATATGTTTCATAAAAAATAAAAATAAACTACTATGACAAAGAAATATCTTATATATTTCATATTAATACTTATAGTCAAATATATATCTTGGATAATCAAACAAAAAAAATGTTATATTAATTAAAACATGAATATTACAAGTTTAACATATCTTTAAATAAAATAACATCAGTGTCATAATATCATCTATAAGGATGAAAATTGTAAATAAATCTAACCTTGGAAGATTATGATTGAGATATAATCTACTATTACGATTTGGTCATGTATTTTAGATTATTATTTTTAATATCATTTAAATAAATATTAGTTTATTGATTTTTCATCAATTAAATTATTTCCATACCATCATTGTATAATCCTTTATGGTGATTATTTATTTAGTAAAATTTAAAATAATTTATCATGATAAATAAAAAAATTATTTCAAATTAGAATTTATAGGTGAGTTTATCTTCTTTATAACATTATTTTAAAAATTGTTTAGTTATTAAAATTTCATTCAGACATATTTAACTTTTTTTAAATAAAATAAATTTAATGTTCTATTCTCATCCAAGTATCTTCCAATGGGTAATATATAGACAAATGGATGTTTTAGGTCTAAACTCACTCATAAAATCATATAATTACTATTGTTAATATAAATTTATAACATTATATTTAACATTAATTACCAAATTTACCATTTCACTATATTAATAAAAACTACTAATGTTATTATTCATAATGACCAAAAATAAAAGAATGGTATTTAAATAATATGTAACTACTAATAATAAATATTAAATCCAATTTTAAAAACTAAAAACACAGAATTTATAGTAATTAATTTAATATTAATCCCTTTGTTGAAATGAAAAAAGGGTTTCTAAAAGTTAAAAAATTACAAAAGATTGAAATGTTTTAACACCAAAATTCAAGGTAAAATTATATCCAATGACTAAAATTATACTAAATAATAATAATATATTATCTTTTTTACTTTAATAACATCAATAATATAATTTATCCATTTGAATTATTTTGATGAACATATATGTTTTCTATTAGTATTTAGTATATTTTTACTATTCATCAAATCATAAAACTTATCCTAAAAATATCAAAAATTTATACAATAGAAGTTTTTATATCCTTCATCCTAAGAATATGTGTATATTTTTAAATAGAATATATAAATGGGTTAAAAAATATATTTAATATGTGTGCTCCATCAAATAGTGGTAGAACATTATTTTTTGAAAAATTATAATTTTATGCAAGAAAAAGGATTTTTTCATTTTTCATGCCTTGAAAATATATAAGATTAATTTGAAACATTATATTGAATAATATATATATATATATATTAAATTAATAAAATCCATCAATTTTTATTTTATTTTATAAACTCGCTAATTTTTATTTAAATAGTTTTTCAGAAGGCAGTTAAAACTATTCATACTCGCCAATATAATGACTAGGTTATAATAATATTTAGTTTTTAACATAAACTATATCTTACATGAAATTAATTATATAAAAATAACAATAAATAGTGTGTTACACTAGACAATCATTATGTAGCGTATATCACAAGCTTAGCCAGTGTTGTGTATAACACAACCTTATGGTGGTGTAGTGTATAAAACAGCGCATCAATGAAATAAAAAACATATACCACCTAAAAAATTTGTGGTGTTACATTATACCCTTGTTTAAATGAATTTCACCATCAAATTTCTTCTAGTTTATTAGATGATTTAATATGTGAATGTTTTTTCACAGAAACCCACATTATAAAAACAAGTAATAAAACATCCTTTTAAAATAGAAAAATTGAAAAATAAAGGTTACCCAATGTAAATCATAACTAGGTCTCTATGTAGGAGAACATAGGTGAATATTGGGAATATAGTAAAATCCTAAATACTCAAAAATTTTGTCAATTATTATTGATCAGAATAAAGTTGGTGATCTGGTAATGGTTCAAAATCACAAACCAATAATATAAAGAAGCATAAAATAAGAAATTGTTATAAAAATAATAATAATAATAAACATTTTACATGATGATACCATTTTCCTAAAGAGGAATAATTTACGTGAGAAAATATATTTACTTTTTTCATTAAATCTCATAGTTGGTATTGGCGTGAATAATTTACCTTTCAATTATTATGCAAAGAAATGATGTTAAATTTTTTATTCCTAAAGAATTAGCAGATCATGTGATCCACAAATATAATGATATGTTATAATATATTTCATTACCACAAAAAAAAAGATGATCACATGTTATCTCGTATGTATAATTCCACCTATAGTGAGATAATGAATACTTCACCCATCATTTAACTTATACTATCCAGAAATAGATAACCTTACAATCCGTTCAGAAACTGAAAATCCAAAAGATTATAAAGAATTACACTAACTCAGATTAAAATTTATCCTCCATATATAATAAGTTATGTATTGTTGGGAACATTCAAATCATGTAGTCACCTTCATCATTTATTCTATAGAGTTATGGTAAAAACCTGAATTAACATATGTCTATATAGAAAACCATCTTGATTATTTATTCAAAAACTTATTGGATATATTCCTTATGTCCAAAAATTTGAATACTACATCCATGGAATCATAGACCTGTTGAAAAAAATCTACAATTAGTTATCATTAAACCGACATCATCTAATTTACATTTTCAAATCCAACATATCATTATCCAAACATCATTATCTTAACGTACGTGACATATTAATTGTTATATTTATGTTAATAATGTGTCCTATATTTATATCACCTTCCCCTTAAATCACTATTCTAGGTCCTTATAACTATTTAACATAACCTTTCCAATCCATAATGAAAAACATCTATAAAAAACACAAATATATATCATGATTTATAAAACACAGTCATTTAATTCTGAATCATATACACCTCAATCATCAAAATTTAATCTTAAATCATTACTCAGGCTTCATCATCTTAGTCATTCCAAAAATATGAATCATATATGAAGGTTAACCAGTGTTAATATGTCATGTCTTCCTAGTTTTAATGTAAAAAATTATTCTATAACATCCCATACCATTAACATTTCATTTATAATCTATTTATCCTCAGATATATAAATAATTATCATACCCCAATCATGATTATATTTATGATATTTACACTTAGAAAATCAGTTTTCATAATTTCTATACATTAAACATCTAAAACATTTAAGGTTAACAATGTTTTATCTAGTTCTAGATACTTGTTATTACCAAAAATAAAATTGTGGGAAATATATAATAGCGATTAAAAACACATAAGAAAGGGAAATTACATATAATATTTCAACTTATGATATCTTATGATTAATCTTGGGTTATTTTGGATTATCACATAAACTCTTTTATTGTATCATATACATATAATTATCCTTATGACATCCCAAGAAAAATAATTTGAATTATCTTTAGGGATCTCACTATAGTTTTCACATCCTAGTTTCCAAATTTAAAATAAACCTTCACATCAATACCAACTATAAAGACCCATTCCTTTCGTATATGGAAAAAACATTACTTTTGTAGAATACATATTACATGACACAAAAATAATCCTAATGAATTAATTAGTTTAGAGTCTTTGGAAACTAGGAACACATTCCCTTAACTTGGTGAATTATCTCAACATCTCCCATAGAGATAATCCCCTTTAGTTCTCCAACATAAAACCTTTATTTATATCCCAAGGAAAATAATACATAAAAAGGGTGGGCTTAGATGATCAGTAAATTTAAACAATGAAAACATCCAATAAAACATAGACCTAAGAATGTAAAAACTTTAATAGAACGTTTTAAATCCATTCCACATAGAATTTATTTCAAAATCAATATTTGTGAAATAAATCATGGTAGTTCACATGGAATAAATCATAAAGGAATCATAAACTATTAGAAAATAGCATTTGTATAAAACACAAAATTTTAAAAAACACTTAATCATATAAAATATTTTTTCATATTATCCAAGGCGCATTTCCAAGACCATCGTTATGGAAAAAAATCATATACTAACCCATTTTCACTCTTCATTCAATATCTTTATTACTCAACCAGATTTACATGTTGTTCCAAGCCTGTATTACTGAACCTAGTTTATTTTTTATTCCATTAATGTCAATTTCATGAGATTTAAATCAGTACCCAATGAATTGTATAGATATATAGGTCCCACCAATCTTATAATGAAATCACTATTTTGTGTTCCATAAAATTATAAATCATTCATCATGGAAAACCCCAAGGAATAAAATGGGTTTCTTAAATAACATTCCATCATAACATATTCCCTGTAAAATAAAAGGATTTCAAAAATATCATTACACAAAAACTCAATAAAACAATAATAATAATATGTATAATATACATGAAACATAACACCTTTTTGGAATTCAACCTCAGATGGAAAATAATTTTTGATTGAACACTTGAAATTAATTCATGATGAAAAGATCCTTTCTTCTTCAAAAATAATTCATTTCTAAAAAAACAATTTTAATTGAAAATAATTTATTTTAAAATAAACATGAAATATTTTATATTTTTATTATTATAAATATGTTTTTATGAAAACGTAAAAAACTGCCATTCCATATGTGTTAAAATAAAACATTCTTCTCTTATTTTTGTCAGATAAGTCAAAATGTACCTTATTTTGGAAAATGAAAAAAGATTCCATTCATATCATTTTATAAATGTTTACCAATTGGGTAAAATTTAATTTGAGAAATTTTAGAAGGAAAAAAACAATATTTTGGAATACATATTTAGTAAACACGGTCATGGATGATAAATATACCCCATTATATACTTACGTGTAATCAATCATGATAATAATGATATTTGTAAGATATTCTCTAACCAATTTATAATTATAAAAATCATATATATCATAAAATAAAGATAATTGTATTCATATAATAACATTGAAAATAATAATCATAAAATCATTCATGGGAATTATAAACACATCTCAAAAGAAATAGGTTTGGTATAAGGCATATTTCCCACAAAAGTAAAAGTGGGAAAAATTAATCCCTTACCTTTGGTATGATATCATTTGTATAGATTATAACCTAATGTACAAGGATTTAAATAATTTCATTTAATAATTCTAGAATAATATTTATTTTTATGATATCATATATGGCCATATTATTATCCGTTTTTAGTAACATTTCATGGTTACTTGTTCTTCATGTTTTAACTGCTTTAGATTCCTCAGAATGTTTGTCAAATAAGTTCTAATTCTACTTAATAAGTCATAATTATATAATTATATAATTATATTGACAAAATATATACCATATTTATTCGTTGTGTATATTTATATATCCCTATGTTAATGCAAATTTTGAAGAATGAATCTCAACGCATCGTGGTGATGGTAGACAGTACGTTAGCAAGAGCGATAATGTCATTCCACTAATTATGAAATGGTAATGATGTTGATGGTATATATATTGTTCTATAATACATATCACGTTATAATAATCAAATATATTTATTATTTCCATAATTATATTCATCCATGTAAAGTGGAGGTGGAAAACATATTACACCACGATGTGGAGATGGTAAGCCGTACGTACACACACATGATGATTTCATTTATCATAGAATGAGTAAAAAGAGGAATATGGTTTATCAATAACTATAAAAATAATAATTATATATTTTATAATATATTTATAAATTAATAATGGAAACAACTCAAGAAGAGGAAGTAGATGTAGAAATGATTTTAAATAATTGGTAGAAGAGATTATCACATTTTCAATGTGCTCTTTCTAATTCTCCTCATAAAGCAGTAAATTTTATTTTTTGAGAAGAACAAATACTATATAATATTACTAGGAATGTTTATAGAGTAAATGGTTATGATATGGCCAAGAATGAAGGCTCAAATTGAATTGGAGAGGTGTGGGAGGAGGTTCCCTTTTATAATTGAAGTGAGGGGAACTTTTGTGATCTCCAAAAATATTAATTTATAATAAAATAAAACCCCATAAAAAACATTAAAAATGTCAAAATTTAGAATATAATATGAGATAAGGTTGTAATATCATCAAAAAATAATTTTTAGGAATGTTTTGATTTCATTTTGAACCTTATCATTTCTTTTAACGTTTTATTATTCTCTTTCAATTTTATCTATGGTAACAAATTGTTAAACAATAAAATATTGTAATTTTTAATTGATTAGAATAAATAAGACCACAAATAAACCATATGGAACATTTTTTTAAATCATAATATTTTTATATATTTGAAAATATTTTATTAATTTTAAATAATTGAATTAAACAATTTTTGGACGAAATATCAATAGTGCCATTTCGATATTATTCATTTAAGGGATTTTTTGAAATACCAAAACAAGATTTTAACCTTGACCCAAATATTTTATTGTATGTCTAATGGGTCAATGAAATCTATTAAATATGTTTTATATATTAATTATCCAAATTATAATTATTTTAGTATTTTTAGAAACATTAATTTGATATTTCCATTAATAAAATAATTACTACATCAGTTTTGTGTAATTATTTAATATAATTATTATTTGAGTAAAATATAAAATTAAATACTGTATATTTAATAAAAATACATATAGTGGAATATATTTCCTAGAAAGTCCTATATTAAAAATGTTATATTAATTACAACATTAATTTGGCAAGTTTAACGTCATTTTAAATAAAATTTTATTAGTGTCAAAATATCATCTATAAGGCTACAAATGGCCAGTAACTCAACCATTGGATTATTATCGTCTATATATACATGAATTATAATATTTTTTAAAGTTTTTATTTTTATTAATATTTATTATCATTTTAATAAAAATTAGTTTATTGATTTTACATCAATTAAATTATTTTCGTATGATAAATATATAATCCATTTATGTAATTATTTATTTTCAAAATACAAAAAATTATTATCCTGATAAAAAAAATAATTTTATTTTAAAAATGAGTATTTATATTAGAATTTATTTTCTATATATCTATATTTTAAAAATTTTAAGTAATTTAAATTTGTATGAGACATATTTATCTTTTCTTTAAATAAAATAAATGAAATGTCCTAATCTCATACATGTGGCATAAAACGATGTATAATGTTTACCCAAGGATGTTTATTGTATAAAATCACTCATACAAAAATAATAGGACAAGTTTTAAGGTAATTTTATAACATTACATTGACCTTTAATAAATTAATTTACCTTTTTTACAATATTAATTTTTTTACTGAAGTCATTATTTATAATGCGTAAAAATAAAAGCACGATATTTACATAATTTTAGAAAACTAATTATAAATATTAAGTCCATTTTTAATAAATTAATAACACAAAAGTTCTTGTAATTAATTTAATGTTAATCCCTTTTTGCGAATGAAAAAGGTGTTTTTTAAAAGTTAAAACATTGCATTAGATTAGAATGATGTTACATCAAAAATCGTGGTAAAATTAAATCCATTGAATAAAATTATATTAACTAATAAAAATATATTTTATTTTTTAAAATTAAACCCATTCATTATTATAATATTTCCATAAAAAAAATTTCAATGAAAAATGTTGTCTTCAATTAAATTTTAATACATTTTAACAATTCATCAAAACATAAAACATATCAGAAAAATATAAAAAATTCTTACAAAGAAAATTTTAATTTCCTTATTAATAAAAAGAATTTAAATTTTTTAAATATAATATATATAATAATTAAAAACTCGATTTAATATGGGTGCGCAATCAAAAAGCAAGAAAACTGCATTTAATAAAATACTTCTTTAATATGAAAAAATGAATTATTTCATATATTACGTCTATAAAAAATATAAGATGAATTTTAATAATTATATTTAATATATTATAAATATTTTACATCCATTAAATCTATAAAGAGTTATTTTTTAAATTTTATATGCTCACTTATTTTCATTTAAATAGTTTTTTCATAAGAGTGTTATTATTTTTCATACTCACCATTATAATGACAATGTAATAATAATATTTTTTTCACCTAATATCAGTCTTGTGTGAAATTAATTCTATAAAAATAAATTTAATGTTTTTATCAAATAAGAGAAGTATAGTGTTGTGTTTACTATATTCTAGGTCGGTATAGCGTATAGTGAAAATTTACTGTGATGTAGCGTACAACCCAAGATATGTAGGAATTAAAAAAAATATCACATAAGAATATCATGGTGTTACATTAGGATACACCATTTATTAAATTTATTTAAACTCACATATAGTTAAGGGGAACCAAAAAATTGGCTAAGGGGAATTACTTAAATAAACATGACACACATGTCCTGTATAATAATGGAGGGAAGGATGAGTCACATTCCATCATTTTAATTTACTAATTAATAATTTAAAAATAATATAAAATATTAAATTAAATAAAACCTATACATATATAGATATTTTTCAAGCTCATGATATCGCATACACTTGAAATGGTTACATAGAAGTACATGGGCTAATATTCATTTATATTTTTTTATTATTATTATGATAAACGTGAATTCATTAATTAAATAATTAATCGATACATTAATTATATTTTATCTTAATGTCTATATTAATTCTCTTAGAGATATCTTTCAAAATTAATTTAAAGAAAATAAATTGTAAAAATAATATTTATAACGAATTACAATAAATTAATTGAGCAGTTAATAATTCATTAAAATTGATATTAAATTATAAAAAGAATTTAGATAAAATCCATAGAATAGAGTTTTTTTGCTATATTTTGAAATTTAATGTAATTTAATTACATACATTATTTGATGACAACACAGTGTGTACATTTGAGCCTCACGTTGTGTACCTCGATTACCGTGTACCGTGGATAATTTTATGTGACTTCAGTGAGTACTTTATATGGACTATACAGTGTGTACTGGACAACTAAATTCCATGTATCATTCATCATGGATATCTGTGAAGCCCTCCAAAGAACTAAATGTGTTTTTTAGAAATGGGAACACATTATATATACCCCACCAACATTTCATGTGTTCAACTCTTTGTGTATCTTCTTGAATCACCGAATGGATTGGTGTGTACATCAGATGTAGGAAATAAATAAATACAAGAACACTTTGATATATAAATACTATGGGTGAAATTATTTATCTTGATTTTCAGTATCTCATGCTTTAGAATATGTATATTACCACATAATTTCTATTAATTTCACAGATAAACCTGGTTGACAACATGATGTGTACAACAACAACTTGTCATGTCACAGGACATGTCCTGTTTCAGGTTGGTCTGATTTACAGGTAGTTTTTAATAAATACAACGTGACTAGATACTTATTTGAATGTAATGTAACCCACAAAATGGACTAGTAATATTCACCTTTGTATAGAACATTTACTTCGACTACGCACCGTGTACTGAAATACAACCGGAAAAAATCCTTGGCATTTTCTGATGGAATCTCCTTTCATAATTAATGTTTTCATAGAACATTAATAATATATGGATATTTTATAGGTTAAATAAAATTATTAAATAATTTTAATTAAAAAATATTTTTAATAATTTTTAATATATAAAATAAACATCTAATGACTAATTCCAATATAGTTTAACAATCAACTGAAAAATTATAAAATTGAAACATGACTACTCTGATACTATTTTATGGCTCTGTGTACATCAGAATAACATTGGTGGGTAATAAACTGAATATTTTTTTATTCAATGGATCATTTTTAATTTTTTACATGATCTTAATGTCATGACCATAAAATATTTCCTACCAAATACTGAAAAAGAGAAATCAGGGAACCTATTGAGGATATTTGGATGTTAAATTATAATTGACCTATATAAATCACTTAAATGTTTATGTCATCTTATGATATATATCTATCTAATATATTGATCAATGAAAAATCCATTCTTTGAATTACCTTCATAGTGTTATTAGGATCCATGTGTAAAATCCTTCTAGTGGTGAACAAAACATGCCCATTTGATCTCTAAGAAACACTGAAAGAACATCAGGTGTTGGCATGAAGAATCCATCATCTTCCATTAATCATTTTGATGAATTATAGTTACTTTTTGTTTGTGTTAATATCTACATTTCTTGTTATTATCGATAAAAAAATAGGAGGTATAATAGAGATATAATTATTTTAGGATCCCTATCTATAGATACATGGACATTACATAACTTTTACAGAATATAGAAAACAATCAACAAATAAAGTCCCAAAAAACTATATTAATTTAATTCCTTTGGAAAAATTGAAATATAAACACTAGTATATAAGTGAGCTAAAATATCTACCAATAAGTAATTCATGACTAGAACCCCTCTTATAAACATCATAATTAATACATATCTTAATAACCTATGGAAGGAATCATAGAAAGAGGCAATCTCAGATGATCAATAAGGGTAAGAAAGAAGATATTTAAGATTATTCATGTTCATAAGGCTATGAGAACATGATCATGAAAAATATAAGACCATTACATTGATATAAAATATTATATACATTGATCATGGAATAAGGATTGGTTTTCCTAAGACAAGAATTATAAGGAAATAAAGAACATAATCCATGAAATCATAACAAAGGAATAATACATAGAATTATGGAAAAGAAAACTTCATATAATAGGATTTTCATATTAGTCATGCCATCTCTTACAAGACCATCTTTGATGTATAGGTTCACTTTCCATACAATCTTGGTATTTATTATTCACTGCCATGTCCATCATTGTATCATGAGTTCACTCCTCATACCATATTGGTTTTCATGATTCAGTACCATAATCATCTAAGTAGTCAATGATATCTCCCAAGACAATTATAGTTTATCTCAGAAGATAGAAATCATTACCCAATTCATTTGAGATATATATATGTCCCACACATTTCATAATGAAATCATACATGTGCCAAAACATAAAAACAATCATATCATAACCCCTGAAATCAAAAGGGTTTTATAAACTTGTTATCATTTAATAACCTATATATTAAGATACATGTTTTATAATCATTTAATTTAAAAACAACTCAATAATTGATGTGTGTTTCATAATAATATAACCCACGAAAAAGAAACATGTTTCATAAACATCATGCCATAAAAATAGAACAGTTAAATAATGAATATGAATGGAAACATTAAAGAATTTACCTATAAATTCATGAGTAAAACAAATAAATTACAACTTATATGGGAAATAATTATGAAATAACTATTTAAAAAACATTTCTTAAAGAATATATCCTTTATTCATTGAAAAATGTATTTTAAAACATAAGTCATTTTTGAAAATATATTTCATGGAAAATCATTCTGAAAACATTTAAAGGATGATTTGAATAACCGTACAACATTTTTGAAATCATATTCTTTGAAAATTAAATTATAATTTCAATTAAATAAATCTTTAAAAACAAATATGAAAATATTTTTGGAAACATGGTTTTAGAATACAACGGATTTCTGAATGAAGAGAGAAATATAACCGAAGTTTCTATAAAATATTTTCTTAGTTATATTATGTTTAAATGATTAAAAAATGGTACCAATACATAGATATAGCTTTAATTAACATATTATAATGAAACTCATGCATGTTATTGAGAGATGAATCATAACATTTCATCAATAGAATCATAATCGTAATGAATGCCGATAAATGATGGTATTGTTTATCCAAAATATTACCACCTGGTAAAATGCGATCATACTCTACATATAAGTAAATGTAATTAAATGAAACTAAAAATACCTTTTAAATAATTATATTCACTATTTAACTTGTAAAATTGATGATTCAGTACTTCAAAAATAATTTAGGTGCATAACTAAAATGATTCTCAAAAAAGGAAAATTACTACAAAAGTATCCTTTTCGTTTGGTAACTTTTGAAAAAAAATCCCCATGAAAGAAATATCATAGAATTTATATATAAATACCAATATATTTAATATTAATAATTATATAATTCATCCATGTAAAGTATACACACCACACAAAGGTATTACGTTGGGAATGAAGAATGTATCTCACCATAATAAATAGTGAAGTAAAATTCCATTACCCCATGTCTTGACTCTCATCAAACTCAAACAATCATTATTTATATTAAATATATTTTTAATATAAATATATAATAGAAGTTTATTATTATATGTAATATGATATATGGTTTTATTATGACTTTATATTACCCACTTGTTATAAATTTCATGTTAAGGTTATTCTTCAGGTAATATTCGATTTGTTTTTCACATGTGTATTAATTAGTTATATATTTTTACCTTAAACATATATAATAATTTCGATAATGAAAACCATGATATAAATATAATTTATATTCTGTATATGTGAATTATAATAATATATAACATATAAGTGTGAAATGGAATACACCATTCATTGAGATGGTAAACCATATATACGTATGAACATTGTTTCGGTTTTATTATCTCATTAAAAGAAAGAAATAAAATTACATATATGTATTTTTGTTTTTAATATCATTGAATTGTTGTAATTATGTCATATATATCATATAATTTCTCTATAAACATTCTTAATACATTCCATGTAGTGTGTGAATGAATCACATTGCTTTGAGGAGTGGTATTCCACACATCCACAAAAGCTTTTATCGCATTTACACATGATTGAATGTATAAAGGCAGCTGATATAAAATAACTAAATAAGTATAAATAAATAATAAATATAATATATAACATATAAAACTGCATTTCTATCACAATTTCCAACCAAGAAAGGAGGTAATGGAAAAACGAACAATCATTATTCCGTGAGGTGGTAGTTCACACACACATAAAGAATATGTTTGATTCCAATTAAATGAAAGTGAATGTAAGTGTAGATCTAAAAACTAGAATAAAATTTTCTTAGTATATTTGGTATACTGGTTTTTTGTATAATCATTGAATAATGATAATTTAAATAGTATATAAAGACATAAAACTTATGAGTTTGAGGAATAATTTTACATCTTATTCGGGTAACTCCTTTTGGTGTGCACCATGGGGCATCAGTGGAGAGATTTAGGCCTTAAGGGAGGCCTAATAGATTTCTATAGGATATTTTGGATTTTTAATGGTCACACATTGGCTGAATGTATGATTTTTGATAGGTGAAAGGAAGGGGTATAGGTGGTTGTCTTATATAAGAGAGGAAAATGATCCACTTGGTATTTTTGAATACAAGTTACTTGTAATAATGTTTTACTTAAAAAAGTCATTAAAAACCAAAATAAATAAATATCAAATGTTTAATGGACGAATTATTTCTCTAAAATGGGGGTTGGACTAGTTTTCTTGGTTACATGGGCCCTCAAGTTTAAATATTATTCCCTTGTTAAGTTTAATTTTCCCTTAATCATTATAATTAATTTTAACTACATTCAGTAATATTTTTGGTAAAAAAGTATGTTGATATTATTTTTATTTTTAAATTTTTATGATTTAAAATATGTAATCCATTTTTTCAAATTATATTCAAATAATTGAGTGTAATTAATTTAAATTTAATCTCACAGATGGGACGACAATGCATGTTTTTTAAATAAAAATGATCAAACATTTTCTATGTTATTAATTCTAATATCAATTTTAAATCGGTTCCAATGATAATAATTTAATTAATTAATAAATATATAATCTAATTAAACAATAAAATAAATTTAAACTACAATTTAACCATATAAATAAATTAGACAAAAGATATATTTTGACATAAAATGCAGTATTTTCACTATTCATGAAGACCTGAAACTTCACAGAAAAATTCAAAAAATTCACCCGAAGATAATTTTTATTTTTAGATTTCAAATTTGATGTATTTTTTGACATATAATATTTATAATATCATGATAATTTATTTTTAAAATAGGTTCATCATTAAATTGTTGTAAAACTACTTTTATAAAAATATAGATTTTTATGTGTTATATTAGGTTTGTCCTTATCTTGTTCATATCAAATATGTTGGATGAATATAAAAACTATCTATTTGAATTTATAGCATATAAATTTAATTATTATCATTCACTAGTTCAAATTAATTTATCTTATTATTGTAAATCATCTTTTCACAAAAATATAGTCATTTCTAAAATCATTCCATTTATATTCATTTAGTTCATATATTTACAATTAATATTTTTCAAATGAATTATACTATATATATTTATATTTTTTTAAATCCTATAATCTAAAATTTAATCACTATATAATATCTTAATAAATTATATCATTTTATTAATATATTATTGTTTGGTAGAACTCATTCTTTTGTGTTTTTCAAGACATTGAGGAATTTCAATCCTATATGGAATCTAAGATAATCTGAGTGTTACATTTAGAGAAATATAAAATTTATGTTTTGTGTAGTTCATGATTAAATTGAAGTTACATATAATGAGATAATTACATAGTGAATTAATATAAAATAAACTATTTTTAGTGTTGGGTGAAATTAAAAATATCAAAAATATTAAACAAATTAGAAAAAATAGTTTACAAAATCTCATGGTGTTACATTGTACCCCACCATAAATTGAAATTATTCCAAGAAATTAATTCAGGTTATCAAATGTTGAAAAATTGAATGTTTCAGTCATAGAAACCCACATCATAATAATGAACAATAAAACATCTTAAAAAATGGAAGTATGGGACTGTAATTGTTACCCATGGAAACTCATAACTAGCATCCAACATAAGAGATAATAGGTTAAAAGAGAAAACATGGACTTTGAAAAAATGATTAAATATTTATATGGAGTTATTTCGATCATAAATCACAAAAAAATTTATTGATCAATGAAATTTTTATGGCCTCAAAGACATAAATATTTATAGGGAGTGATTTATAATATATGGAAATATACTTACATTATATATTTCTGTTAAAAAAATTAATTCTTTGGTTTTGCATTGATAAATTTCTAATTCATCCATTACTTCAATAAGTGGATATCTATAAATAATCATTGAATTCAGAATCACTAAAAGAAAAATTTATCTCAAATTAAAGACCATAAAATAATGAAAAGACAAACTATTTCTGTCTAACTATTCTTCAAAAAAAATTTGTTTAATACATTAATGTCTATTCATAAAAAGTAACACTGCTAGTTCATCTTTTATTTTTAATCCTAAAAAATAATTACACATTAACAGAACATCACTTAGGTCAGTGGTAGGAATGAAACACTTATCGTCCTTCTATCATGGGTTCAAGAGCTGTGTCCTTTCCGAATGTGATTGATTGTCTCCCAACATTTATGATTTCCTTTTCTAAAACCACAGTAATATAATATAAAAAACCAATATGATTTAAATCCTTGTAATGAGGTTAAATTTTAATTAGATTTTTGACTATTGTTACCAATACAACCGTAATGCATAAATAATTCCTCCAATATTTAACATAAACATTTCTGTAATGATTAAACTTATAACCCTTCTAAAATATGAGAATCCAAAGTTCTAGAAAAAATTTTATTAAATAATATTAATATTGAACCCCCATATATCATTATATATACCTTCGTTTTCACGTTTCTAACATTTGAATACCCTCATCATATATTCTCTTGAAATATAGTAATATCTTTAATTAACATAAATCCTTTTGGAAAACAAGCAACACTTCTTTTTACAAAGATTACTATAGATATTCCAAAATCCAAGATGTTATAAACCTCGTCTATAATAAAATACACTACTATTTCATAAACTCCTTATTTGGTTCTATGTTCATTGATACTATCCTATTTACATTGTCCAAAACAATCATTTATTTATCCAAGATAAACACAATTTTTTCTATATCTTGAATGCATTAACGGTTTTCTTCCTTTATTCAAAGTATCACCATGACATAAAATCAATTTTCTATTCCATAATAAATATTCAATAAAATCATGTAAATACTTAGTGAAATACATAAGATAGAATATGAATATATATTTCACCATTTATATAACCTAATTCTTGAACCCAAAAACATAAAAACATCGGTTATTCCACTTCTTCTATAATACATAAGATGTATACCTCATCCTATTACTTATCCTTAGTGACATAGCTAGAAATATCATTAAAATTATTCAGATGGATATCACTAATGTTTTCTCTTCCAAGTCTCCTAATGTTTATTAAAACATGGCTCTAATAACTATAAGGATGATCCATTATTAACATACAGAGATGTTACATAACTTTTTCCAAATACATGATAAATTATACAAACATATTACCAAATACCACATTTTTTTAGTGCCTTGGTAAACATGGAATCATGATCACTGGTACATAAGAGATCTACATTATCTCCTATTATGTATTTCATAACTAGAACCCCTCTTAAAAACATCATAATTAATAAATATTTTCATTACATGGAGAAGGAACATAGAAAGGGGTTTTCTCATACCATGAGTAAGGGTAAACAAGGGAGATATTTAAGCATAGTCATGTGCATAAGTGAATGAGAAAATGATCATAAAAATAAATGATCATACCAGGCATATAAAATATTATATACATTAATAATGGAATAAGTATTTTATGTTCATATGATGTGAATCATATATAAATAAAGAATATAATCCATGACATATTATAATATTAATAGAACATGGAAATATGGAAAACAGACAGGCATAAAATATGATATTCATAGTAGTCAAGGCATCGCGACCAAGCCCATATAGGTAGCATGGGTTCACTCCTCATACAATCTTGGTAGTAAATGTTTGATTCCATCACTATCTAAGTAGCATGAGTTTACTCCTCATAGCATCTTGGTAGTCATGGTTAACTCCAATGGATATCTCAGTGGTAAAGTTTCACTTCCAAGACCATATTAGTCTATTCCTATGATATAAATCATTACCCAATTCATTAAAGGGAGATATATGTCCCACCCTTCAACTAATAAAATCATACATGGTACAAAATATCATAAACAATAATATAATAACCGATGAAATGAAATGGGTATCATAAAAACGAAATCATATCGTAACATATTGGGAAATATAGTGATTTCATAATCATTTAATTAAAACATAACATGTGAAAATAAGTGGGGTTCAAAACCATATAACCCATTAAATAAAAATGAGTTTCATATACAACATTCCATCAAAACATATATCATTTAGGGAAAGAATATGAATGTAAATCTCACAAACCTGATCTGGTTTCCATTAAAATCTATAGCCATCCCAACACATGATAAGTCCTAAAGGGTGTTATTGATCCCAACTGGATGGCACAAGATCCTAGGTATCATGTACTAAAAATTGGGAATGATTTCCCCTAGTTTATAAATATAAAACAGAAAATGAATCCAATAAAATGAATCTAGATTTTTCAAACCAAACAATCATTTACAAAAAATAAAATCTGAATTAAATAGTTCAAAACAACTCACCAATAATATAAACATGGTAAAAACCTGAAAAGAAATATCCCAAGAACCCTCATGGAATGAGGCACTACCCTGAAGCCATATCCACAAGACATCACCACCAAGGACCTACTAGAAACCCAATCCACTAGAACTAATAAATGTACCCAACCCACGATAAACAAAATAACCATGTCTGCATACACGCAAAAGTGTAAGTAGGGTGTGAGTCAAAGCCCAATATGATACCAATTCTAAGAGATTCCATGGGATGAACATTCAAAGACTAAAATATTTTATGTTATCATAAATATAAAATACATGTTACAATTTTTAAAAGATGAAACAAAAAAAAATCCAAATAGCTTTCTAGTAGGCTATTTTAAGGAATCTACAATTTTAAAATAAATTCCAAAGCTACCAAATTTTCTAGGTAGTCATACCATATTCCTACGGTAAGCACAAATCATTTAATGAGAACAATAAATATGAAATAACCCCTAGGAACTAGCTTTTTGTGGGTCTTAGGTACCTCATATCTTAATGAGAGTAACCATCAAAATATATATTATCGTGCATGAGCCACTAGAATAGAATATATCCATAACCTAGTTGTCCCCAATAATCATCATCATTGTGTAGTTAGTGTTTTAAGCGTTAATATTGCAAACTGAAACTGAGGCCAAACCCAACATGATCACTAAAATACTAGTACATATCCACCCACCTAGATTCCTGATTTCCCCTCTTATGATCAAAAAAGTTTAAAAAGAAAATGAATATAATTTTCACATGAAAATATCACTTCCACATAACACATTCACCAAATAGCTCACATGCACATCACACAATTCACAAAATCCACTATTTTATTCAAACGCATTTTGAAATCACACTCACACCAAAATATCCCACAACACATTTCAAATAAATTTAACACTTCACAGATCTTTTAAAAAAATTTATAAAACCATTCCAAGATATTTCAACACACAAAACATCCCACACACTTATCACATAATACCCTTCTCAACCTTAAAATTCATCTTTTCAACAAACTGACATGAAATATCTCACAACCATGTTTCTGACCCACAACACAATTTAAAAAAATATTTTAGTAAAATATGAAACATTATAAATTTTTTTGAAATCTTGAATCACCACTTTACCTTTAAAACAACCACATTAGGTGAACACAATCACACAAGCAGTACATACACACTCTTTTACCACTTTTTCAAACAAAATAAAACATTTACAATTTTTTTAATACAAACCTTATAGGTATAACCATGGTTTTCGCACTAAACCCATTTCAAATCCCTCATTCAAGAAAAAAACCATACCAATACAAATTAAAAAAAATTCAGCCCTAACAACATTTATTAACCCACCCACAAGTGTTATAAAAATAACTCAAATAATACAACAAAAGAAACACATGAATAATATATATTATTGTCAATCACTTTCAAGAAGTAAAACATGTTTTCACACAATAAACATATTCAAAAAAAACCTTTCAAGGACTTCGTGACACTATGTCCTTTACAAATCATAATTGGATGAACCTTTCTAATAGTAATAAATCACATTCATATGTTATCAAATAACCCAATTGACACCTCCTGAGTTACACAAGAAAAAACACCTAACTTAGAGAAATACCGCAACTATGAAATTAAATACTAATCCAAATCCATCAAAAATAGTTTTTTCACCACACATAGCATATTATGAGCATGAAAAATTTTTAATTCAAGAAAAATAACTCATCAGGAAATGGTTACACCTGGATTCACTTACCAAAATTGTCGAAAACCTTAAATCTTGCTGTGAAACTTCAACTACACCATCATTGCTCCACAAGAAAGATAAAAGAAACAAAAAATATCACGATTACACAAAAATAAAATCTAACCCAAGTTTCTAACCATAACATCATGTCAAAAGGAACATTAAAAAAGTGGAAAGGAACCCCTAAGGAAAGTGAATTAATCATGAAGGAATCACTAACATTGAAGAATTTTAGAGTTTCCCCACCAAAAACCCTTCCAAAGATGGGTTCCATAAGAGATTAAGGGGGTTTGGATACCTCCCATGGAGTCTATGGTCGAATTGGGGAGAAATGGGGTGGATTAGATTTATTTCTGGGTGGGAAAAATTGGAAATTCAAAAATATTTTAATGAGATGGACAGGGCTGCACGGTTTGGAACCATGTGGCCTGTTCTGGCCACTCAAAAAGTATCATTTCCCTCTAATTCAAAGGGGTTATAAGGGGGAAACAAAGGTGGAATGTTAGGCCATGAATAAGGGGATATAATACCCAAAATTGAACCACCTTTTCACCCCATGACTCATCCAACTCATGGGTGAAAGACACCTCATCAACTTTCCCACAAGTGGTGTCACTATGACTGTCACAAAAGAAACTCAAAAACACTACTACCTAACACCATACCATTGAAAAAAGAGGAGTCCAATTTCTATCTAATACCCTCAAGACTAAGGTCATTGATCAAAAACACAAGAGTCTAAAAAATTTCAAACCCAGAACACCTGGAATCAAAGATAAAACTAAGAACTGATAGAGGATTTGAACCAAAGAATGGAATTGAAAATCCAGGTGTAAATATTCTCCCCACCATAAACATTTCCTTCCCTGGAAAGTGATATCAAGGATGATGAAAATCCAAACCCAACTGATAAACTAAGATGCACTTCTTTTCTATGCTTCATTCCACCACTAATAGGCCAGAGCACCTCTAGTGATCAATTAAGGAAGGATACTTTCACAAACCAAAACATACATCACTCTCATGAAATGTCCAAGCACATTTAGATTTTATCCCAAAAGAAAAATCCTCAAACAATATCTAAACAAGATTCTTGTAATTTAGCCCAACAAAATACTACAGCGATCAAGGTCATACTTACCTTTTATTAACCAATCCACTGGGAATTATCCAATCCCAACGTTTACCTAAGGAAGATGTAGTCGGTTATATAGCTCAGAACAAGGTTACCTACTGCAAAGCCAAGACCATGGACTAAACAAAGATACTAGTATGAGAATACACAAATGGGCTCCCCACTATAATAGAAAACAAAAATTCTCCCAGGAAAAAATCAACACACTAACAGGTGAGGCCCAAATTGACTCCCTAGAACCAGGGGTAGAATTCCATTATAAATTTCCAAAAGTATATATATGAGACCCATGGGGGTATCCCCACCATAAGAAACAACCATCATAACTTACCAGTATGCACCGACATAGGAATAACCCAATTTTTTTCAAAAAAAATGTTAGACGACCACAGAGTTAGTCCGCACAGTTTGGGAAACTATTTGTTAACAGTGGGGATCATTCGGTCTGAATGGATTCCTAGCACACAATCACTACTAATCATGCACAAACAGTGTGTTACTCCATGAAGACATCCGAGGATTAATGTATTCCCATATTTCATACTAAGGATATGACTTTGTATAAGGGTTTGGACAATCCCTGAATTTCCCATAACTATGTTCCAACTTCTCTCTAGGACGTATGGTTGGATCTAAAATGATTGAAGGACCTTAACCCTCACAGTTAGAATTTGGAAACTCCCCATACAAGAAATTATTCTCCTAGTGCTAAAAACCACTATGCCGCAAACCCCGATAATATTACATGACAACACACATTCCATACTCACCTTACCATATGCCAAAATTTACCTAAAACATGGTCCTTGATGATGCACACACATCACACATTGATTCTTCATGTGAGAAACTATAGAAGGAAAGTACACATATACAATCCTTCCTCTAAAACAGAGGATTTGATTTTTTTTCAAGGGACACAAACTTCTAACATAATAGAGACCCTTACAGTATTTCATGACATTCACCTTTACATTAAATCAGTACACAACATCATAAAGCATCACCAAACTTGAACAAGGTGACTGATAGAATGAATACATTAAGAGGGACCTTATGCAACATCCCCAAATATCACACAATTCCAGAAAGTGTCCATAATGGCATGTCATTAAAAATTTGCCAAAAAAGTTTTTTAACATAAACCCCTGCTTAGAAGAGACTATAAAGGACCTAGAGGACCTCTTAGACACCATTCACTCTAATAACCTCATACCACATCCACCTTCGACGAATTAGGTATCTTAAGAATCTAAATTTTGTTTCAACCTTCCATGAGAACTCTCTCTCAACGGGAGGATCCTCAAGACAATTAATGGAAATTGTGTAGACTCAATCTATAAAGATCGATAAAATATTCCTTATATTGATCAACAGGTGGGTTTTCTAATAGAGAAACAATCTGTGGTGAACCCCAACTGTGCACTAACCCTTTATAGGGAAATACCTTATCCTTCAAGAGAAACCAAGGAACCAACAAACATGGTATATTGGTCAATATATATCCCACCAGATCCAAACATAAGAGGGGAACCTCATTAAAGGCTTCCTGAATCATTTCTCAAAAGAGACCAGAAACCAGACCTCTAACCCAGCTTACCGAACAAAAAAACCCAAAACAAGGTTCAGACATGAAGGTTTCTTAGACACAAAACCTCCCACAACATCAACATCTTCAAAAACAAATATTCCAAACCAAAAAAAAACATTCAACATGAAATTGTGATTTCCTTTGAAATCATTCCCTTGAAAACAAATGGTTCACCAGTTAGCAGTTCCACCAATGGTACCCCATGTGTTGAAAGTGGGGGCCCTAGACCCAACATGTATTGTACATTAATTATGACAACATTTATGTAGTTTGTTATAATAAATGTGTGTTTATCTTTCTATAATTGTAAAGATACTTCTGCATCCATTTTGTTTATAGAAATGTACATAGATTACATCTCGTATCAAGGGGGTATAGCAGATCCCAGGGAATAATGAGAACCCCAAGATACCATGGTAGTAATCTTAATGTAATGTCATATGGTCCAGTTACATCATTCGGATAGGAGATAGATGATGTGTATCCATCAGGTGCTGGGGGATCATAAGAATTGAGACATCACCTCATGATGTCCCCACTTGATGATCTCTAGTAGTTGAGATCATGAAGACAGAACAACATAATAGGATCACCACATGTTTCAGGTGTCATTGGTCATTCCAATCTATAAAAATGTGTAATGGTCTCCAAACATGAGATCATTATCAATGAATTTTATTTACTTATGTACATTGGATGCAAGGCGAAAACCACGGTGAAAAAGTCATGTCGAGGTAGTTTTTATCGGGTACATAATTAATGGAATGGCATTGAATGAATGATTGAGAAAGGATTTGTCACTTTTGAGATCGGGGAGAGATATCTCAGGCCTGGTTAATTAGGATGGTTGCACCTTCATTAAATCCATGGCCCTTGTAGTGGATGGTAAGACCGTCCAGAGAAATCAACAAATAAAATAAATAAATATAAAGGATGACGACACTAGTGTGCATTATACTTTATTGAGATATTGATTTCGAAGGGATTATATTACATGAACCATGTTCATAGGAAGGCAGTCGATGATTTATCTTTTATTTATCTCTATAGGGTCCTTGATGTGTTCCTAGACCCCACTCTTGGTTGGTTGATATTATTTACTTCTATTGAGGTAAGGGCCTAGAGGATCACACAAAATTTTTCTTTGAGAATATGCCATATTCTATGAATAAGAATATTGAACATGGTGGGACCCGCCAAAGGTTCCGAGTACTATCCAAGTTCTAGGGATCACCAAAAATAAAAAAATCATTAATTATTCATGTTTAGAATAATTGGTTGAATTTATTTATAACATGTATTTATAGGTTATATAGTAAATACATGTATTAATTTTTTTCTAATGGATTTTAATATCCTAGGATTGTTTAATATAAATTGGAGGTGTGATTCGAGTTAAAGACTAAAGTTTATCACATAATTTATTTATATATATATTATGATTATGTGATAAATAATAAATATCATTTATTGAATAATTTTATTTGCAATAAATAATTATTTAAAACACTTATGTTGAAGACATTTATTACACGGGGGCCGAGAACCCATACCGTGAGTTTTAAACATTCTATATATAAGTAATATAGAGGCTCTACCCTTTGGAACTATTGATGTGTTGGGATTGAGAGAATCTCTCACCTCCTAGAATCTAGAGAGAGAGTCTCTCACGTGAAGGAAGATCTTCAAGTTCATCAATCTCGGAATAAAGGATCTTTCCTTGTTGTGATTGTTTGTGTGTTGATGTGAGCATTGAAGATTTGTGCTAGCACCAGGATCTTGAAGAAAGGAGCATGAGAAGATTCGAGAGGTGTGTGTGGACGATCTAGAGGGCTTCGATGTTGGAGTCTTCATGAAAAGTTCTCCAGTGACTTATGGTGGACTTGCACATGACAGAACCGAACTAGGTACATGTTAAATTTATTTGTGCTCTATTTAAACCTTAGGTTATCCTCGTACTGAACCAGGATAATATCACCAGTATTGACAGAGTTTTGTCACTCTAGTGATGCAGAAAATTTTAAATTCCCTACCCTCCAGCTTCCACTGCACTATCCCGGCACCTTACATTGGTATCAAAGAGATAGCAAGGTTTTTTTGACAACAAAATTAAGATGAATTGTATTTATGTGCGGGGAGTTAAAACTATTCATTCTGATCTGACTGCGTGTCATTTTGTTTTCAAATGACCAGCTACTATCATATAAAACAATTTATCAGATTGACGTCATAGTTTTTTTGTTTATTTGGTGTTAATCTCAATCATTATTGATATAAAATTAAATATAATTTCTTATTATTATTATATATAATATAATATTTTATTAAAAAATATTTTCCAAATTAAAGAGGTGTGGGAATATATTTTCCACAATGTAAAGGGGTGTGGAAAATTATTTTCCACATTGTTTATAAAAAAGGGGGAGACCAAGACTCTATTTTGGGTCATCATCCTTTTATTTTAAAAAAAGGGACTTGGAGGTGGCATATTTTTCTATGGACGAATTAAATTTGTTTTAGAAGACCCAAGGAGGGTATTCTTCTTCATTTGGGGTGCACCTCCCATTGAGAGAGAAACCCTAGCGGTGGCCTTCTTGGCCACCGGACCTCCGCCCCGTGTCGCCTGGTACCAAAACCCCAACCGCCCATTGCCAATCCACCTCCCCTCCGGCACTAGACCACTGCCCCGTGCATCCCCTAAGCAGCTCGACGCCCTCTCTCCAAACCATCTTGGTTGTGTTGCCTCAGACTGAGCCCCACCGGACAACCGCGCTGCATCGCTCCCACCACGACCATCCCACCTTCTCGAATAATCTGAGCCCTGCACCGGCCATAGTTGGTCCTGGCCACACTGGGTCAGGCCACCGTTGGTCCAGGCCGTGCCGGACTGGGGCCACCGCCCCACCGGTTGGTCGGAGTAGTGGGATGCCGACAATGCGGTCGGCCGAAATGTTTCCTTGCCTCCTCCTGCTCCCTTCGCTCCTGGCCAAATGATGCTGCCCCACAAATTTCATTGGACCGGGCCAACATGCCGCAGTCATGCCGCGGTCACACAGCGGTCACGCAGTGGTCACACCACGGTTACGTCGCGGTCACGCCACTGCCACACCACGGTCAGGCCGAAGTCAAGCCGAAGTCACGTTGCGATCACGTCGTGATAATGCAGTGATTTGGCCCTACCGCAGGACGACACCCAGCGGTGGTTTCCAGTCCTGTCAGAATACTCCCTGGCTAATGTTAACCCCATATTAAATCTATTTTAATTAATTTAGTTTTTATATTTAATTAATTAGAAGTAATTTGGGGGTATAAATTTATTTTAATGTTAAATATTAATTTATTTTATTATTAAAAATAAATTAATGTTTTAATTTAAATTTTAGAATTAAAATTAAATTAAATAAAATGAACTGATAAATAAATTATTTTAATTTAATAAAAATCATTTAATTTATTAGAATACACATGCACTATTTAAATTTATTGAATCTTATTTTATTGCACATAATTTACACTGAATGGTCGTGAGCTAGCGACTGAATCGTGCATGTCTGGAATTATTTATTCAATTATTTATTTAATGTGTGTGATGATTGTAATATTTAATTTGATAAATGATTTTCTGTGAATCATCATTTAATTCAAATATGTATAATGGAATTCACATCCAGTGCACTAGATATATTTCTACCCCAGAACCCATTGCCTGCATGCGAGTATATTTGAAATTATACTCTTATTATCCGGGATGAAAACCCCGCCATGTCGAGGCGGTAGTCTAGATAGGAGCTGAGTGTTTTGCACTGGGGCCAACAACGATGAGATTCACATTACGATTCAGGTATGGATGCCCCTAAGTGATGATTGATCTCTTATGGATCGATCATAACAAAAATGCTCAAGACCAGTCATATTTCATTGTTTACCTTTAAACATTGTTTATTGTTTTTATGCGAATGCATTATTATTTCATAATCACATCGAATATTAAACAAGACAAAATTCATAAAGGTGGGATGAATTTTATTCTATTGCATGTTCTATTGTAAGTGAGACAACCTAGTTTGAACCTAATAAATAGAATAGGATTATATTAATCTATAAATATAAAATTCCCTGAAAGTTTTATTATGTCTAAAAGCCTTCCATTTCTCGCATTTAAACAAAACCTGATGTTTGGGGTGCTCGTCCACCATAGTTGAGAGTGCCTATTACTACTGGCGTGTTTTCATGAGAGAGTTGGGTCAACTTAACGAAAGTGAGTAGATAAGTTTTATCTATAGCTATCTTTCTATCAATTTAGAGGTAAGTGTTTGAGGGAATCATGTTCAGATTCTGAAAGATGGGACTTTACTCAATAACACAAGGAATCACAAGCAAGGTGGTTGGCTTGCTAGTACCTACCCTGAAACCCTCCAAGTAGTCGTGTTGCCATATCTTGTAGACTATGAGGGAGGAATCGATGATCCTTTCCACTAGAATACTCATGCGACAGATTATTTTGAATCTAATAGTGTAGGATATCAAGGTTTGCTAAAATAGTTGGATACATTAAATGATATAACATTGTATAAATCAAAAATGTCAATAGGTAACCAAGACAATGTACTAAATGCTAAATAGTTATATGATATAGATTCAAAATGTTAATAAACAACACCACACGTACTTTATCAGTGTGATCAATTTTGGATAAAGAAAATATCCTCGCCGACAATAACTTCCTGGAGTGGTACAGGTTCTTGCACATTGTACTACTCCAAGAAAGAAAGTTATATGTGATAGAATCCCCAATTCCTATTGAGCCTCCACTAGGATCAAGAAAGGCCAAAAAAAGATAAATAGAGAAAGCATGTAGACATTTCAAATGATCTATAATGCATCATGTTGTCATCCATGTCCAGCCAATTGAAAAAAATGCATGAGGATGAGGACTCCTACAAGATGCTTTCACATCTCCCAGAACTATATAAGGAGAGGGCCAGAAAAGAATTGTATGAGATATAAGGTGCATTTTATAAGTGAAGGAATGTATAAGGGAACCAAGATGGTCTTCATGTACTCAAGATGATTGGGTATATTGAGAGGCTTGAAGCCCTTGGGTTCAAACTGAACCACAAACTAGCAGTGGATCTCATTGTTGCCTCTTTACCGTCAAGAATCTCTAATTTTATTGTCAATTATAATATGAATGATATGAAAAAGTTTCTCTCATACCTTTTGGCTTTAATTATCCAAGATGATAAGGATATGAAAAATACCAATTCATTTATCCTTATGGTGAACAATATAAAAAAGGTCAAGGAAAACATATATAAGGCCAAGTCAATCCTAAGACACCAATGCATGGTCCTACAATTAAGCCAAATATTCAGAGTCAGTTTAATGAGCAAGAAGGTGTTTTCTTGGGATGTGGAAAGAAAGGCAACTAGTAGAATAATTGTAGAGCTATGAAGAAGAAGTAAGATGATGCTTATACTTTAGATATTTTTGTCAATGAATTCAGTCTATCTTTATCTACAAGATGGGCATTGGATATGTCATTTGGCTCACACATTTGTATTCATATAAAAGAACCATATAGGTTCAAGAAAATTTCAAAATGTCAAGTGGATATCTGAGATACAAATGGTGCCAGTCTAGAATCCTTGTATGTGGGAGAATGTCACTTAACCTTTCCAACTGGTTTGGTTCTAGTTTTAAACAATTTCTATTATGTACCTTCGATTACCAGAAACATTACCTCTGTGTCAATTATAGACACTATGGGTTTTTATTTCATGTTTGGAAATAAATGTTGTATCTTTTATAATAATTAAATATGTTATGGTATGAGACACCTTAAGAATGGTTTATATATTCAAAAACTAGAAAATTCAATAATGGAAATCAATGACAAAACAGCCAACATGGCTCAAATATCACCTGCCTATGGAACTTTTGGTTGGGTCATGTAAACGAGAAGTGATTATGAAGATTACATCATGAAGGGTATCTAGACTTGACACAGTTAAAACCATTGGATGTATATCAATTTTTTTTATAAGGAATGATGACCAAAGCACCTTTACTAGGAAAGGGATAAAGAGCCAATGTAGTACTGGAATTAATACATACTAACGTGTGTGGTCCATTTCCAGTAGAGGCAAGGGGTGGTTTTTTATACTTCATTACTTTTACCGATGACTATAGTAGGTATGGATATATTTACATAATGAGGTATAAGTCAGATTCCATTTAGATATTTAAGGAATACCAAAACAAAGTAGAAAACCAACTTGGTATGAAGATAAAATCACTCAGCTCAGATCTAGGCGGAGAACATCATAACCAAGCTTTCATTGATCACTTTATGGAGTTTGGGATAATATCCCAACTCAATCCTCCTTATACACCACAATGTAATAGTGTTAGTGAATGTTGGAATATGACCTTGGTTGACATGGTTAGATGAATGATGAGTCGTGCAACTCTTCTATTATCTTTTTGGGATACTCCTTGCAGACATCGGCATATAACCATAACTGAGTATCAATAAAATCTATAGATGGGATTCCATATCAGTTATGGTATGGAAAGAAAACCAGTCTGACACACATACATGTATGGGGGTGTGATTCATTTTTCAAGACATTTCCAAGTGATAAATTAGCATCCAGAAGCATCAAGTGCATCTTTATAGGTTATCCTATGGAAACTAGAGGATATTACCTATAAAAACCTATTAATAAAAAAGTAATTGTGGAAATATATGACATATTTCTAGAAAGGGAACAAATTTATATTAAAAATAGTGGGAGCATGATTGAGTTCAATAAAGTTAATTCTCTAGATGCGCATGATTTGGTAGAGGAAAAATATCCACAATAAAAAGTGGAAGAAGAAGTTGTTTCTGAGACACAGATATAGCATAGGTCTACCCGAGAGGTTAGAGAACCATAGCATTATGGTTTTCTTGTCACTGAGTAAGGTGACGCATTATTCCATGAGGATGGTGAACCTCTAACCTATAAAGAATCAATATAAGGCAAATAAGCTGCTAAATGGCCTGAATCCATGAATTTTGAGATGGAGTCTAGGTACAAAAATCTTCTTTCGATTTTGGTAGACCCTCAAGATGATGTCAATCCCATTTGATGGAAATTTGTACACAAGTAGAAGCTGGACATGGATGGTGAGGTTAATACATTTAATACATGACTAGTTGGAAAGGGTTTCAGACAACATCACGGTATTGACTATGATGAAACCATATTACTATTAGAAAATATTAAATCCATCCAAATATTTCTCTCAATAGAAGACTTTAAGGATTATGAAATTTAGCAAATGAATGTCAAAACATATTTTCTAAACGGGATGTTGGTTGAAGATGTTTATATGACTCAACCCAAAGGGTTTTTAAGTCAAATAATACCAATAATGAATGCAAGCTGCAGTGATCCATTTAAGGATTGAAACATGCATCAAGATCATGGAATGTTCTTTTTGATGAGGCCATAAGAGATTTTGGTTTTGTAAAAAATAAAAGTGAGCCTTGTGTCTATAAAAAGTTTGAAGGGAATTCCATCATTTTCCATGTATTATATGTTGATGACATATTAATTATGGGAAATAAGGTGAAAGTCTTATAGTCAGTTCTGACATGGTTAAATGAATGGTTCTCCATGAAATATGTAGGTGAAGGATCCAATATTCTAGGGATTAAGATCTATCGAGATAGATCTCAAAGTATTCTTGGGATAAGTCAATGTACATATATTGACAAGGTACTCAGAAGGTACATTATTGAACAATCCAAGAGAGTAATGTTACCTGTGTCATATGGGGTAAATCTCTCTAAGAAAATTTGTCCAAAAACACAGGAGGATATTGAAAAAATGAGTGGAGTCCCTTATGCTTCTTCAGTGGGTTCTATCATTTATGACATGCTATGTACTAGGTTTCATGTCGCCTATTCTTTATGCATGGTGGGTAGATATCAAGCCAATCTTGGAGAGCTACTTTGGGCAGCTGTTAAAACAATCCTAAAGTACATGAAGAGTAATAAGGAAATGTTCCTGGTGTATGGAGGAGATGAGGAACTACTTGTGAGGGGATACACTAATAATAGTTTCCAGACAGATCATGATGATATGAAATCATAATCAGGCTACATATTTTTCCTCAATGGTGGTGCAGTGAGCTGGAGAAGCTCGAAGCAATCTTTGGTTGCTGATTCTACAACAGAGTTTGAATATATTACAACTTCTGATGCAGTAAAGGAAGCAGTCTAGATATGCAGCTTTCTCTCAAACATTGGTGTTTTACCTAGTAGTGAAAACCCTATTCCAGTATATTGTGATAATACTATTGCAGTGTTGCTTTCCAAGGAGCCTAGGTCTCACCAGAGGAAAATGTATATTTTTTGGAATATTCATCTCTTGAGGGATTTTACTCAAAGAGGTGAAGTGAAAGTTAGCATAGTAGCCACATAGGACAATGTGGCAGACCCCTTGACTAAATCCCATTCTCAGCAGAAGCTTGATTATCATGTGAGACCTAACGGATTGAAACCTGTTGGCAGTTGGATGTAGTGAAAGATGAAGTGTGGAAGGTGGGTTCCCTAAACCCAACATGTATTGTACATTGATTACAACTACATGTATGTAGTTTGTTATAATAAATGTGTGTTTATATTTCCATTATAGTGAATATACTTCGACATCCACATTGTTTATGGAAATGTCCATAGATTGCATGTCGTATCCAGGGGCTATAGGAGACCCCAAGATATAATGAGAACCCCAAGATACCATGAAAGTAATCTTAATGTAATTTACTATGATCCTGTTACATCATTCTTACAGGACACCGATGATGAGTGACCATCAGGTGTGGGGGGCTCATAAGCATTGAGACTTCATCTCATGATGTTCGCACTTGATGATCTCTTGTAGTTGAGATCATGAGGACCAACCCACATAATAGAAACACCACATGTTTTAGGTGTCATTGGTCATTACTATCTACAGACATGTGTAATGATCTCTATACATCAGGTCATTATCAATTAATGTCATTTAATTACGTACATTTGATGCAAGGTGAAAACAATAGTGACAAATTTATGGAAATGTAGTTTGTATCAGGTACGCATGGCATTGATTGAATGATCAAGATAAGATTTGTCACTTCTGAGTTCAGGTGGAGATATATTGGGCCTGGTTGATTAGGATGGTTGCCCTTCATTAAATCCATGTCCACTGAAGTGGAAGGTAAGACCATCTGGACAAATCAACAAATAAATTATGCAAGATAGAGGATGATGACAGTAGTTTGAATTCTACATTATTGAGATATTGATGACGAAGAGATTATATTACACAGACCATGTTCATAGGAAGGAGGTCATTGATTTGACTTTACCTTATCTCTATTAGGGCCTCAATGGGTTGCTAGTCCCCACTCTTGGTTAGTGGATATTATTCACTACTATTTAGGTAAGGGCCTAGAGGGTCACACACAATAGCGCTTTGAGAATCTGTCTTATTTTGGGAATAAGAATATAGAACTTGGTGGGCACCGCCAAATTGTTCGAGTACTATCCATGTTATATGGATCACCAATGAATAAATACATTCATTACTTATTCATGTTTAGAATAATTCATTGAATTTATTTATAAAATGTATTTAAAATATATATAGTAAATACAAGTATTAATATTATTTTAATGGATTTTAATATCCAAGGTATGTTTAATATTAGCAGGAGGTGTGAGTCTAGTTAATGGATCATGTTTATCACTTAATATATTTATATATATATTTTATGAGTGAGTGATAAATTATAAATATCATTTTTTACATAAATTTATTTGTCATAAATAATTATTAAAAACACTTATATTGTAGACGTTTATTACACAGGGGCTGAGAACCCATACCCCATGTTTTAAAAATTCTCTATATAAGTAAAATATAGGATCTCCCATTTGAAACTATTCATGTGTTAGGATTGAGAGATTTTATATCCTCCTGGAATCTAGAGAGAGTGTCTCTCAAGAGAAGAAAGATTTTCAAGTTAATCCATCTCATATTGAAGGATCTTGCCTTGGGTGATTGTCACTATGTTGAAGTGAGCATTGAAGATCCACGATACCAACTGGATCTTGATGAATGGAATGAGAGAAGATTCAAGAGGTGTGTGTCGATTACCTAGAGGGCTTCAACGTCAGAGTATTTGAGCAATGATCACTAGCAACTTACAATGGACTTGCACACGATAGAACAAAAGTAGGTACATGTTTAATTTATTTTTGCTCTATTTAAACCTTATGCGATTCTCGGACAAATCCAAGACATGCTCATGGGAGCTTCCAGGGTTATTTCAATCTAGTGATGCAAATAAAATTACATTCCTAGCCCATTGGCTTGCGATGGGCCCTCTTGGTATATCACACCATGGGCCTCACGCATGCATGTTTCTGTGCCATACCAAGAACCCTCTTCATATCCATCCCAAAACTCACCCCAAAGTTCTATTAACCATCTATAATCCTATATAACCCCATTCATGTGGTTGGTCATGGAGTTACCAAAGGTTAAAACAAAAAACCTTTCCACTTTTCAAAACCAAAATTGTCAACCAATACTTTCTTTTTCTCAAGACCACCAACCACAAAATCAAAACAAAAATACATCATACAAAAAACTTCATAATGAAACTATAATTACAATTAAAAATAACTTTCAACTAATGAAAATTAATTTCAAAACATCTTTTCTCATTAAAACACCTTTTAATAGTATAAAAACCCTATTGGAGAAACTTTTTCAGAACCATATTTAACAAAATTTTCTACTTTCAAAAGAGGCTCAAAAAGACCATTTTCTATTTCAAAACAATACTAAAAACATATTTCCACCTTTTCTCAATTAAAACCTTTCCATTTTTTTATAAATTCATTTCAAAAGACCATTATGCTTCATAAAACCACGCAAATTTTTATTCAAAACCATACTTCTATGATTTCAATACTAAAGGGAACAAGACAATGCGAGAGGAAACTTGTTATGGTGGTTGACTTGGACATATGGTTGGATGAAATATTCAAATAACTTCACCATGATAGAGAATGTTCTAGGGAAATATACACTGATCCACATGGCTTTCCAGGCCATGTGAGCTCACTGAGACCATTACCCAACTCTCTTTTCATTTCCCCTAATCATCATCAAGCCAAGAAAGCCAAAGGAATTAGATAAATCCCAACTTCCCCTAGTGGCTCGAATCCCTTAATGGGGTGTGGTGATTAGGCAAACTACCCATAACCAGAATACCATGTCCCGAAAATCCTAAGTATATACTATCCCAACTATTCCTAAAATATCGTGACCCAAAGAGTTAACATGAACCTCCTCTGATACCATTTTGTCACAAACCAAAACTGATCCCCATCAAAATACTCCCCCAACCTAGACCGTGATACGGCCCTAAGGGAGTTAAAAATCCCCACAGTCTGTAACAAGTGCTTCGGTATCATGAAATGAAAATTTGGAATGATTTTCCTGAGTTTAAAAACATAAAATGACAAATGAATCTAATAAAATGAATCTGGATTTTTCAATCCAAACTATCTTTTAAAAAAATGCAGAACTGAATCACATAGATTAAAAACACTCACCAAGACTATAACAAAGTAAAAAAAACTGGAATGAAACAACCCAACAACTATCATCGAAAGAGGCACCACTGTAAAACCATCTCCAAAAGACATCACCACCAATGACCAGCTAGAAACCAGAACCACACGGAAATAAAAAGTGTAACTAACCTGTGAAAAATAAAATAACCAGGCCCACATAAACCAAAAATTGAATGTATTGTGTGAGCCAAATCCTAGTAGGATACATCAAATATGAGATTACATGGGATAAACATTGAAAGATGAAAATCATTCCCGTTTTCCTGAACAAGAAATCCTAGTTACTATTTCTAAAAGATGCAACTAAAAAAATTAAAATATTTTTCATGTGGGATAATTTATGGAATTAACAATTTTAAAATAAATTCCCAAGATACTAAATTTTCTATGTAGTCATATCGTATGCTGATGGTAATCACAAATCATCTAATGAGAAAAACCAACTGGAAATAACTATTAGGCACTAGCTCGTTGTGGGTCCCAAGTACCTCGTATCTTGGTGAGATTAACCATCACAATATATGTCATCATGCACGATCCAATATTAAGGAACATAACCATTACCTATTGGTACCCAATCATAATCATCATAGTTCAATTAGTATTTTAAGCATCAATCTTGTTAAGTTAAACTAATTCCAAACCCCACAGGATCACTAGAATACAAGTACACGTCTAACCACATAGATACTTAGGTTTCCCTCTTGTGATCAAACAAGTTCATCGAGACAATGAATATATTTTTTACATGAAAATATCACTTACACATCAAAAATTCAACAAAAATCCCTCATACACATCACAAAAGTCACAAAATACACTTCTTTATTCAATCAATTTTGAAATAATACCCATAACAAAATCACCCACAAAATTTTTCACATTTCATCAACACTTCAAAAATCCTTTAAATTTTTTTTATAAAACCATTCCAAGATATTCCAACACACATAGCAAACCATAAAAGTAAAAAATAATACCCTTATCACAGTCAAAATTCATTTAGTCAACAAACTCACATGAAATATCCCACAACCATGTTTCCCACCCACAACACAATGTAGTAAAACATTTCAGCAATTTGTAAAACATTCTAAAAATGATTGAAATATCAAATCACCACTTTACCTTTCAAAAAACCATATTCGGTGAACAAAATATCCCAAAAGTACATGCACACACTTTTCCCCCTTTGTTTTACAAAAGAAATCTTTTACAATTTTCATAAAACCAACCAAAGATGTATAACCATGGTTTTCACAACAACCCCAGTTCTGAACCCTCATTCCAGACAAAACCAATACAAATAAAAATTAAAAACATAATTTGAATCCCTAAATACATTTATTTAACCACCCCATGTGTTATAATAATATCTCAAATAATACCACAAATGATACACATGAAAAACACATGTTTTCGTAAATCACGTTAAAGAAGTACAACATGGTTTCATGCCTTTAACCCGATCCAAAAGTCCCTTTCAAGGACACCATGACAATAATGAATTTACAAAATAGAATTGGTATCCCCTTTCCAACACTAATAAATCAATATTATATGTTATGAAGTATGTTAATTGATACCACATGAGTTACACAAGGAAAAACACTAAATATAGTGAATGAAAGAAACTATGAAATTAAATACTTATCCAAATCCAAAAAAATAGTTTTCACACAACAGAAATCATTTGATGAGAATGAAAACTAATTAATTGAAGAAAAATTATTCATCAATAAATGGTTACACATGGAATCACCTACCAAAATTGTCGAAACCCATAAATCTTGGTGCAGAACTTATACCGAACCATCGCCGCACCAAATGGATGATAAAAGAAACTAAAATCACTAGATTACACCAATAAGGCACCAAATCAAACCCTAGGATCTAACACTAACTATTGTAAATTAATAAAATCAAGAAAGAGGAATGTAAAACCTAAGGAAAGGGAAGAAATCCATAAAAAATAACTAACCTTGAATAATCATGTAGTTTCCCTACCAAACACCCCATCAAAAATGGGTTCCATAAGAACATGAGGGAGATTGGAGACCTGCCAAGGATGTTGGGGTCGAATGGGGGAGAAATGGGGGAATAGTAGATTTATTTCTAGGAGGAAAATGGGAAATTAAAAATTATTTTTGTTATCTGAATAGGGATGCATGGTTTTAGGACACAGTTTGGAACAGTGCAGCCAAACCGTGCGGCCTGTTCTGGACACTCAAAAAGTGTATTTTTGCCTCCAATTCAAAGGGGTTACAAGAGTGAAACCAAGTGTCAAGATATGACATGAATATGGGGAAATTATACACAAAATAGAACCAAATTTTCAGCCCAATACTCGTCCAACTAATGGGTATAAACCACCTCAACGACTTACCCCACAAGTAGTGCCACTCGGACTATCACAAAACCAACTCAAAATCCCCACAACCTAACACCGTCCCTTTGAAAAAATAAGAGTAAAATTACCATCCCTAACCCCCCAATACTAAGGTCATATATGAACAACACAAGAGTCACCAAAATTTCAATCATGGAACACCCAAAAACCAAGAGAAAGCTATGAACTTAATGTGGATTTAAACTAACATATGGAATTAACAATCAGTGTGTGACAAGAAATATTCAATAACTTCCCAGGGAAGGAATTTATAACACCAATTGAAGACATATTATATTGAAAATAATATATCAATTTCATTAAAAATTATTTCTTGAAGAAAATATCTTTTTTGGCATTGAAAAAAAAATTTTAAAACCAAAATCTTTTTTGAAAAGATTTTTCTTGGAAAACCATTTTAAAAAATCATAAATGAAGCTTTGAAAAACCATAAAAACAAATTTAAATAATTTTCCTTGAAATTTATCCTAAAATATATTTTTTAAAACATATTTTAAAATTTGTTTTTTTAATAAAATCAATTTTCGATAGAAGAGAGAATTATGGTAATTTTTTAAAACCTATTATTTATTATCATAAGTACAAAAAGTGGAATAATTGTACAAATAAATGGATATACCTTTAATAAACATACAATAAGGAATATAATTTGTGTTCTTGAGAGTTAGATATTAATATGTCATCAAAATAATCATAATCATAAACAATCTTGTTAAATAGTGGGATTGTTTCACCAAAATAATACCACATGGTAACATAGGATGACACTATCCATGTAAGTGAATTGAATTAAATTAAAATTTAAATATCATGAATATAGGTGGATTCATTATATAAAATTTAAAATGTATGTATATACAACTTGAAAAATAATCTAGGTTCATAACAAAACATGAGTACCAAAGAAAGAAAAATGAAGACAAAACTATTATACCAATTTGTAAATTTTGAAACCCAATAAACAGGAACTAAATATCAATGAATAGTTATTTATATACACATTATTTTAGTTATAATAATCATATAATACATATATCGTATTTATACACACCGTGCAAAAGGATTTAGTTGTGAATAAAGCATGTATCATATGAAAATAAAAAGTTGGATAAAACTCCTTAACCTTATGTCTTGACTCTCATCATATTCATTAAAAATTAATTTATAATATATATAATTTTATTATACATGTATAAAATTACCATATTCCAATATATAATAACATATTTGATTCGATTTTGACTTTATATTACCTTCTTATTAACAATTTTATGTTAATTTTACGCTTCTGGTAACATTCTCTTTATTTTTTAAATGTGTCTTAAATCATTATATATTTGATCCTTTATATATATAATGATTTAAATAATTTAAAATTGATATAAATATCATTTATATTCATTATATGTGTAATTATGTAATTGAATACACAATTGATGGAGATTGTAGACTGAACGTATGCAAGAATGTTGTTTCCATTTTATCATTGTATTAAAAGAAAGAATAAAAATTAAATATATTTATATATTCATATAATATCATTAATGAATAATTATTATGTAATATATATCATATATGTTCTATAAAAAAAAATTCAATACATTAATTTTAGTTTTTTAATGAAACGCATCGTTTTGAGGATGCAGTAGTACACATATCTTCAAAATATGTTATTGTATTTACACAAGATGGAATGTACAAATTAATGAGTAAAAAAAGAATTATTGATGAATGAATTCATAATAAATATGATATATATAATATATCAATAGAATTTCCAAAATAATTTCCATAAATGAATGGTGGTAAAAGAAAAAATGAACTATCATCATTTCTTGAATCGGTAGTTCATTGTACAAATAAATATAATGTTTCGTACCAATTAAATGGAAGTATTTTTAAGTGTAGGTTGAACCCTTAAAAAATAAATTTATATTGGAATATTATAGTTTTTTATAATAATAGAATAATGATAATTTAAAAAGTTTATAATGAAATAAAACTATAGAGATTAAGGAAGAATGTTACCTCTTATTCAGGTAACTCCTTATTTTCATCAAACAGATTTTTTGGATAGATTTCTATCTGAAGGAAGGAATAAAATATTATGTTTGCGGTGTTTCAAAGTGTATAGGATAGATATTTTCCAAAATAATGTCGTTCCAGACATGTGATTAAGGTGAATTTGTGGTGGCCATTTATAGTGGAGGAAAAGGACACAGTTGGTAATTTATAAAAAAAGTAAGGTGTACCCTCATTTTTACCTAAAAATTTCACAAAACCCCATTTATAATCATTAATATAACTTTAATAACATAGCTTTGTCAATAAAATTGGTGTTGTAAAAGTGACTATGCCATTTGGGTTATTTAGTGTAATGTTTATTCCCTAGTTAAGAAAACTTTTACCTTAATCACTATAATTTATTTTAACAGTTATTAAAAAGATATTTGGTCAAAAAATATATATATCTTATTATAAATTATAAATTCATATCATTAAAAATATTTAATACGTTTATAAAATTCCAATAATAGAAGTGGTATAAATTAATTTAAATTTAATCCCATATTAGGGATAAACATGCGGGGTTTTAATGTAAAATTGATCAAAAGTATAAAAGTTTATATATCCAATTTAAATGATAAATTGGTTCCAATGACCTAAATTAGATTAATTGATAAAAAAAGTATATTATATAACATTTAATACAATTTAGTATATAATACATCCCTATAAATAAGTTATATGAAAAATTAATTTTGAATAAAAATTTAGTATTTTTTAATATTCATTAAAAAATGAAATTTAACCGAATAAAAAATCACTCTAATATAATTGTTTTATTTATATTAATAATGTGATTTTTATTATGACATATAATATTTATAAATGTTCCAAAATTTATTTTTAAAATAGGTTCTACATTAAACAGTGCTCAAACTACTCTTATAAAAATATAGGTTTTTATGTGTAATATCAAGTTCATTATTATATCATGGGTATATAAACTAATGGATGAATATAGAAATTATTTATTTTAATATAAATCATATAAATTTAATTATTATCATTCAGTATTATTAATTAATTTTTCTTATTATGTTAAATCATCTTTGGATTCTAAAAATATTCTTTTATAAAATCATTCCCCTTATATTCATTTGGTTAATATATTTATAATCAATAGGTAAATATTGAATTGAAATATATATATTCATAATTTATTTAATTCAATAATAATAAATTTAATGAATATTCTTTATCTTATTAAATAAAAATATTTTTGTAATATATTACTATTCGGTAATACTCTGTCTTTCTTGTTATGCAAGACATTGAGTAAAGTCAATATTGCATGTAATGTTGGACAATCTCAATGCTCTGTGTTTTGAATGATAAAATTTATGTTGCGTGGAGTAAAAAATTAACTTGGTGTTGTGTATATTTAAATCCAGAAAAAATACATTAATAAAAAATAAACAAATTCTATGTTGTGTGAAATAAAAAATATCAAAAAGATTAAACTAATTGGAAAAAAGTAAATCACAAAATCTCAAGGAGTTACAATTATATTATTAACAATTATTATCATGTCATAGTTAACCCTACACAGAATAAAAAACAATCAATTTATAGATAAAGGGATTAAATAAAAACACTATTTAATTATATATTTTATATAAAATAGAATAATAATAATTATCAATCCCCATGACATGTAATAATAATATAATTATTATTTTTTTGTGACATGTTCTTTCTCACACAATGATAAGTTTTAATTGTTGACATGAAAATGACTATTTATCACCAAACATGATCTTGGTCCACTCAAACTCCTTGAAATTTATTGAATACATGAATGGATATTTTAATTTTGAATAAATATTTTATCAAAAAATGAGTGAATAAATATTTACTATATATTAAATAAATAAAATCGTTATTTTATTCCCAATCTAGTGAATATATATATTTATTTATTTATTATTTACATAATCTAATTAATTATATATCATTGAATAAATAATTATTTAGTACCTTGTGAATATTAGTGATCATTAAAACATGATTAAAATTATTCCTTAGTATAGAGAATAATATTCATTACAATAATTCAATGCAGATAGAATTTAATCAAGATCTATAGAAACCCATACTGTGTGACCCTCTTGGATATTTTCTCAAAGGAAGTATGTGGGATTTCCAAAAGTTAAATATTACTATCTAGAAACAGTTCATGGGACCAAAGAAAAATAACTTAATGTTTCAATAATGAAAACCACATACAAACACTCACTATGTAATATATTTTCTTTTTAAGATATATTATGAAATGCTAGAAATTTATGCCATCAACATCTACATTTAATACAACTTTATTTGGATATCTAAAATAATCACTTTATAACACCATGGTCATGGAATTTAAGGACACCATTATATTCTAATAGAAGGTTTAAGATATTGACATATCTATTAAATGATGGGAGAAATAATTTCATGAATTATATGTTAATAACATTTCATTCATGACACACCCAACATACCCTTCTTCTTTCAAACATATGAAATCATGAAATTTAGTCAGTAAATCATTTTCTTCATGTCATGACATGTATTAATGATAATATTAATTAATAATGACTAATGAAAATTATTGCAGATAGGAATAATCTAAGCAAACAAAACTCGCTGAATTCTTACAAGCAGATCTTTTCTCTAAAACTCTGGTCTTTGAGAATAATAAATTGATAAATTTAGATAATAAGCCTCATATACTAATGAGTATTCACATGTTACAATCTTTATAATATTTTACCTATCATTGTAAAATATCCAACCACATTACTATATTTAATAATATCATCCTGTCACTTCTAGGTTCTCATAAGAATTTGGATCTTCAATGACGTTATCAAAGTGATATTCACCCAAGGACATTATTACATCGATTCCATGTATAAAAATTAACAATATATAATAATATGTTTTATTAGTATTCATATATTTTAATTTAGTTCTTATAAAAATATAAATAGTTTGTTCTAGAAATCCAACATCAACAGTACGGTCATGAGAGCGTAATAAAAGTGCCTATGTATAATATATCATAAATTAAAAACCTTAAAAAATGTTATACAACATTATTCTTGAAATAAATATTTAACCTATTAAATGTGTCAAATGTGTAACAAATAATAATCCATGAGAAGTATATATTTTTTAATGAATCCAATAAAACTCATAAAAACCATTGGGAAATCATGTAGGTATCCTAGGATTTCATATTTTTATTATGGGGTCTCATAACAATGCTAATTCCAATATTATGATAGGATTAACTTCCAAACAGGAATCTATTTTACAATACCTAATGAATTGGAGAGCTAAACATGGCTCATCCATCCTCATGAGAAATATTGGTCTCACCACTCATTATCATCTATATCAAGCTCACTTGTCATTATGAGTTATATCGGGCTTATAAATCATCATCAACAATGTTCAAGAACCATTACATGAATGAAGTACACAATATATTTAATTTCATAATAAATAACATAAAAAGAACTATAATTTCCTTCATAAATTGATTGGATAGTATAATATCAAAATGTTTCATAATGATTTCATCATAAAATAATAATCTCAGGAGTAACAGATTTCATATAACTATCTTTAGAAAATCAATATCACATGACAAACATAAAAATGAAATGGATTCTATGATATGATTATATCTTAATAGATTCATAAAAAATTATAAATCATGTTGAATTAGAAGAAAAATACCTTTAAAATCACAACTGAACATTTCATTTAAAATAGAGAAAATATAAATTTCTATCAATATCATTAAGACCAAATATTTTTTGAGACTGGTGATCAAAAATAAATTCATTCATAATATATGTGGAAATTTTAAATTAAGTTTCTATGAAAGAAATATTTTTTAACTGTGGGAGATTTTTTTCATACTATATAGATTAAAAGTTATTTTTCCACACTTTCTAAAAAAGTTAAAACTGATTCATTAATAAATCATTAAAAAATATTCCATTTAATCATTTGTAAATAACGTAAACGGAAGTTAAAACAATTTCGAAATCAATAAATTTTAGTCACACCATTCTATAAATTATTTTTCCAAACATGGACATGTGGGAGAATGATTCCAAAAAAAAAAATAGGAAACATGTATTTTTTTCATAAATATAAGCTAGATCATTTTATGTAACAAATAGAAAAAATGGTACTAATACCTCAAAATTATAAAAATAAAAATATTAGATGAAAATATTAGGATTTTAGAGGATATATATAGAATAATATTTTTCAATTTAAAATTAACATAGACAATTCTAATAATAAATGATGTTGTGCCATAATTGTTCACTACATTTGTTAATTTTGAATGATAATTCGCTTGAAAGACATAACATAAAATGAAAGTTTGAATTATAGGAATATAATGATATTAATACTATAATATGTCAATGGGGATGTATATACCCCATATAAAAAAATGGTTTAATAACATGAAATATATCTCAATGTAATAGTACTGAGACAATAACACTTTCAGTTTTAGTATCCTATGAATTTAAATATCAGAAAAGGGAGATCATTAGTTTAATTTTTAAATAAATGTAATTTTCATTAAAATAATAATAAAATTAATTAATTGGTATTATATATATATTTCAAAATACAACATTTGTGAATATCAAATATTATTCATAGAAATAATAGTTATACGGGAAACCCTTATGTCACGACCTGACCCTAACCGGGCTCGAGCCGCAACTACCCCAAGCCTGCCTCCATAGGCCAGGGGCTGGCGACTAGTTCGGAAGACCCAACAACTCGTGGAGGCCTTTGGCAAAGCACCTGTACACACACACATGCAGCACACTCAATGCAGAAGATCAGAGTAAAAAGGAAAGAAAAGGGAAACTGCTATATATATATACCACCAATGTGCATCGACCACTAACAGTACAAAGTACAAGCTGAAACGAAAAGGGGAAAAACACACGCCCAAACAAAAAGTGCCACAACCCGGCAGCATGTAAACAAAAAGAAACAACTGACAGTTCTCCCACCTAGAACCCAGCCATGACCACCGCACGCGGTCAAAGTTCCCAAGCTCCTACGCTCCACCGAAGTCACGCTCCACCTGCCCGTCGTCTACAAGGGCACACCAAGTGCAGGCAAAGCCCAAGTATGGGTGAGTATAAAAATACTCAGTAGAATACCCCAAAGGCTCGAGGGAGCATCAACGGAGGTATCGAAGGGTGAGCAGGAGAGTGAACAGGAAATTTAGAGGAGTACAACTGAAGGTGCAGTAAAGAGTCCAGCTCAACCCAACAAGAGAAAGGAGGTAGACTAATCCAGAAACAAGAAGCTATAAATGGTGAGAAGATGAACTTCACATCAAGTCTTCGCTACCTATATACGAAGAGTAGACTTGTCCAACCACGATAAGCTAGACACGGAAAACACATGGCATACCCCGCGCGCCTTCGCCTCTCCTGGAAGGAGAGTAACCAAACCCAAGAAGTGGGTACCGGAACAAGGTATATACATATCCTTATGCTCAATCAAGAAGCCCAAAAATCATCGTAAGGGGATCTCCATCCCGTAGATCAGCCCAAGAATAGAATAGCCAACAGTCCCAGAAGTAACACCATCGATGCCCAGCATCCCGCACGTCTGCTCCAAACTACAAGTCATGGGGCTCAAACCATGACACCTTGACACTATCTGCATTGGGCTGGACTGACTTGCCCACAAGGTTTTAGGTCGCGTCACAAGGAAGCTTCTCGGTTGGGGAAAGCGCCCCTCATACTTGAGATTTTCGGGTTATGTCAAACCACACCTCGTCATTGCCCCGCAGTCGAGAGGTCTCCTCAAAGTCGAAGCCCGTCACAACAATGACCCATATAACCAAGGGCCCCACTCCGGTAATCATGGAGGAAAGCCACAGGCTAGCCTATTAGAAAGGACTGAGTCTAGAATTTCAACGAGTGTCCCACTGCCCAACCCTGATAGAGGAAATTCATAATACATCATCAGGCGACCCACTGCCCAGCCCCGGTGGAGGGTAAACCATAATAAGATATTGGTTGACCCACTACCCAGCCCTGCTGGAGGGTAAACCATAATACAACATCAGGAGACCCACTGCCTAGCCCCAGTAGAGGGTAGACCTGGAATAAGTCGACAGGCGACCCACTGCCCAGCCTTGCTGGAGGGTAGACCTGGAATAAGTCGACAGACGACCCACTGCCTAGCCTTGCTGTAGGGTAGACCTGGAATAAGTCGACAGGAGACCCACTGCCCAGCCGTGCTGGTGGGTAGACCTGGAACTAGACGACGGGCGACCCACTGCCCAGCCCTGCTAGAGGGTAGACCCTAAGAGCATCGGGTGACCCACTGCCCAGTCTCTGCTGGATGGTAAACCCCGGAAGTCAGTGAGCAACCCACTGCCCAGCCCTGCTGGAGGGTAAACCAGAAGAAGTCGATGAGTAACCCACTACCCAGCCCCGCTAGAGGGTAAAACTTAGAACTACTCTGGCCATCTCTATTGGAGGGTACAACACTGACCAATCAAACACGGAGTGGGTATCGCGCAACCACCCAACTCCAGAACAACTCTCCCAAAAGAGTTTCAGTGCCTGTTCCATCAAGGGGTGCCACTAGCACCGCTACTGGCTGATCCATCGAGAACGAAACCATGGGGAGACAACTCAACCCTGCTGGTCAATAAACGAGCACCGAGCCAGTGGAAAAACACAACCCTGTTGGTCCAACAAACACACAGGGGGACCCTCTATGTCGCGAGAGGTCCAAGTATGCGAAGCAGAACACAACACGCACTTGGGGCCCACACGACGTGTGGCCCCAAGTCAAACCTCAACCAAGCGCACAAACAGTCTCAGGTACAAACCACACGTACCTCCAAGCACTCCCGTATACTCCCAGAGTATACCTCATTCTAGCCCAAAGGCTATTGTGCACACGGCACCCAGCGTCAAAGCGAAGGCGTGACATAACATCTCCACCTAAAAGGCTCATACATGGCCAAAAACATCTCGTGAACCATTTATATCACTCTCCCAAGAGTGAGCGATCACACGCCAAGGGTCCGCTACAAACAAGGTAGGGCGAACCACCACTACAACACCTTCCATGCTTCCACATTTAACAATATCGTGTAAGAGGCTCCGCACGACCAAATTGATCACACCACTGTAATCCTCATGGAAAAACACGCGAGATCGACAACTTACTCGCCTCCAACGGATATCCGAAAGAAAAGTCACCAACACTGCCTCACGCCCAAATGACGTCCCGTGATCCCAATCCTCGGCCTCGAAAACAGTCGGGCACATTGCACTATTGTGATCCCCTTAGGAAAACACGTCAAAAGCATTACCCACATGAGTGCAACGGATATCCGGAGAAAAGATATGTTAAGGCGCACCGCACACGAGCGGTGCTTCATGGGACCCGCATCCCGTTCTTGAAACTCAACGAACGGATCGCACCATTGCGATCCTCTCGAAAAAGCACACAAGTTGGACTACTCACATGTCCAAAACGGTCGTCCGGTGATAAAGATGGAAAATCACCGTAGACGACGATATGGCCCCCATGGGCCCCACACCATCATGCCGAATTAGGGTGGGCGGATTACACCAACGCGATGCCCATGGAAAAACACCCATCCTCGACTGCTCGCACGCCCCGAACGGACATCCGAGGAAAAAGTTACAAAACGCTACACGCAGCTCAAAAGACAGGTTGTGGGGACCACATCAAAACCATGGCCTCAATGCCTGAAACCACCCTGGAAAGCTTCGCCTCGACGCCAGGGTTCCAACTCTGCTGACGGCGCTCAAAACGGACGTTAGACGCGTCCGCGCCGTCGAAAACAAGAATCTTGAAAAAAATGTTCATCCACTTAAGAACGCGTCGCGCCTCTGAGGCCCCTCATTTCGGGAATTAAAAATTCATGAAACCATCTCAAAAAGTTCTCTTCGTCCCAAGGAACGCGTTGCCGCTGACGGCACGTGAATATGACACCCGGGCTGACATTTACAGCCGTTTAAGAAAAAGAAACGAATTCTAGTGGGCCAGGCCGGTTCGGCTGACCCACTCTCCTGAACCGGCCCGCGGTCGCGGGCCGGCCTTCCATGCCTGGACCGGCAGTGAGTCGGTCTGGCTCGCCTTTCTCCCACAATGACCGATGAGTGTGGGTCTTGCCAGCCGCGGGGTCCAAAGGACCCCGCCCCCGTTGTCGCCTCGTCAACCCAGCCAGGAGGGCCGGCCGCGCTTGTTGCCCGCGTGCCGCATCTCGCCGGCGCCGGCTGGAGACCCCCGGCCTCACCGCCTGCCGCCGCCGCGCACCGGCTGACTGCCAGAGCTGTCCCACCCGGCCTCCGCGCTAAACACCCGGACCACGGCCGGGATGTCGCGCCGCCGCGCTGGTTCACCGGAACGCCGCAATACCTCGCCATAACGCCCCAAAAACCGCCGGAGAGACAGTAACCCGTTGATCTTCGGCGGAGTGCTGCGGTCACCTCAGAGATCGTATTTTCAATCCAAGACCGGCGAAGGGAAGCTTAGAAAAATTACTACGCTCTAAACTCAACGGTGCCCTCAGTTTCCCAATCCGAGCCACTATTTAAGAGATAGATGTGTTTCAACATCAAATGAATTAATTAATTTATTTTATCTGTTTAACGTCCAAGAAGCGGGTGAGGGGTCCAAACGTCCCGCGCCAACATGTTTTATGTCGTTCCTAGGGTAAACACCTCATTCCGAACCCATCCGTCCACTCGGATCCCTTATCCGGATCACCGTTTAGGAGTTGTCATATTTATTTTGCGTTTCTAGTGTGAACGCACCAGAAATTTAATTCCAGCCACTCCGGGGCTCGGAATCACATATCGTCTGAAGGCACTGCTCTAGAATATCATCAAGAATATTCCAAAGTCTTTCGTAGCAAAAACTGGGTTCTTACACCTTACCTCAAGTCCCGACATTAATCACACATGATTTTAACCATCGATATAATTAATTTAGATTTATTATTCATCTATACCTGAAACATAGCAAAAAACATGTGATAACGAAGTTTTTTAATAATAAAATTTTTTTTTCATAAATATTATTATTTTTATTTATATTCATCATAGTTCTATCAATAAATTTTAATGATTTTTTCAATATTAAAATAAATTTTTTATTTAACGAAATTAATTTTCCAAGTATTATATTTTTTTATTCAGTAGATAAATTTATAAATTTTATAATTTGAATTTTATATATCATTATTTTTTTCTTTTATTCAAAATATAAACTTTATACGAGGGAGAATTTTTTGACATTCTTAGAAGCGTTTTTGGTTGAATAATGAAAAATATTGATTCTTAATAAAACTTTTTTAAAAAAGGTAATAGAAAAATTATATATTAGATAATTTTTGACGTTAAAATTTCCACATTTGAAAAAAAATTCTCCAATTAATTCTGTATTAATAAATAGTATACAATATTCTGCTATAAAATTATTTTTATGCTAAAAAAGTATTTTTTTTAAAGCTGTTTTCATTTCATGTTACATATCTGTATCCTTAATAATTTTTAAAATTTATCAAAATATAATGTTAAAAAGTTTATATAATATTTAGAATAATTAGGTTCAATTATGGAAAATTTTTCAATTCAATTTTTTTCGTCATGATTAGAAACCTTGGTAAAAATTAGTTACCATGGTAAATGGTTATAACATGTTAATTACAGAAAAAAATAAGTCTTAAAGACAAATAAATTTATCTTAATTACAATTGTTCAATTTTATTTCATATATTAACTAATTATATCATAAATATTATAGTAATTGATCCAATATTTCAAGATTAATAATCTATATTGTTTTAAAACCTTTAATATTTACAAGTGTGCCACTCCTCTCACATCTAAAAGGAAAGCTCCTCTCTTCACTTGGTCACAAAATTTGATCCTTTTTTGTTGACCAATACCCCAAAATCACTTAAAATATTATCTACCCATGTATATGAGGTCTTAATCTTACCAAAATAAAATCCAATGAAGTCTTAAGGTATAAAACAAGGGAGGTATTCTAAAGAATTGTTCTAATTATTAGTCGAGTGTTTCATGGTCATTTATTATTATAACACCTTTAAATATTATATAATAATTATGAAATAATAATATATGTATCAATGATATATAGAATATTTATTATGATAATGTTAAAAAACTTTTTTCATATCATTTCCTATAGTCCAGGAAATGAAAACTCAATCGTGTGTACGTGTGGACTACCACATCAAGGTAACGATGTGTTTAATTTTTTCATCACATCTATATAGGGAAGGTTTAAATGTTATATAAAATTAATATATTGAATATTTATGAAATAATTATGATTATTTATTGTTAATATATTAATTACCTTATTACACATTCTATTCATTAGAAATTGACAATATCGCTCAAACATATGTGTAGAATACCTCCTCCAGGAAGAGAGGTGATTTTGTTCACTACCTCCTCACATGGTTGTTCATATGGGAGGAAGTAATAAATAAATATGAAATATGTTATATATTAATTGTGATATAAACTTAAAATATTGTCTAATTTATTTTTTCCTCCAAGTGGAAAAATAGACACATCATTCATGCATATATAAAGAATCTCATCTACTTGAAATGACAATATTAATTACATTGATGGTTTCAAAAGTGTATTTAATGTTTGAATATTATAATTATAACATTTTAAAGACTATATATGTAATGTATCCATATCCCTTTTTTTACACAATAATGAAACCTATGTTTTTTTGTTATAAACCATTCCACCCCAAAATCTGAAACATGAACTTAACTATTAAAAAAACTAAATAAGTCATGTTAATAATTGATGAAAAATGTGAAATTATATTTATATTAACATGTAAAAGGTAATTATGTAAGTAAAAAACTAATATAATTTAATTTTATTGTAAGGGAATATACATTTCCAGTTGGGTCTTAATGTAAGGGACATCCTTCAAAATCATATTTTAAGTACTTAATTAAAAATATTTACATACATATAGAGGATATATTAATAATTTCATGAATATAAATATTTATGTTTAAAAGGTTAATAATGGTAATGTTTACAATATTATACTTTCAGAATATTTTTATAAAAAATATCATTTTCAATGTTTTTCTTATAGGTTATTTTTATCTTTTAAAAAAAATGTAATATGAATTGTTTTTATAATATATGGATTGACCACATTTTACCACCATCATAGATATTACTAATTTTGAGGATCCATATAAAATTTGACATATTATTTTAATTTAAAACATATTCCTACACTTAAGTGACTTTGTCATTTTAAGAGTTTTTAAGAAAAATAATATTCTACTATATGATTATAACAAAATGGAAAGTGTTTTTGTTATGTGTTCAAATGAATATTTAAAGGGTTTTATGATATAAAATTTAAATATAATATTTTTTTGGTCATTATATGTAAATGTATAAGTATAGATAATGATGAGTCTGCCCAATATATCTCATGTAACTAGTGAGCATGATATAGTTCTCCAATGCATTGAGTAATAATTTAGTCCTTCATGGATAAAAATGAGTCATATAGTAGGGTCAATTAATCTATTATATTTAGTGGTATTTAGTTATTATAACAAGGGTTAAATAGGAATAGACATGAGTTATGAATATGATTCTCTATGAGAGCTATATCATTCATGAAAAATACGGGTTTATTGAAATATTTTGATTTCATGAGTTAAGGAATGTTTATGAACTTTTAAATAAGGAACATATCATCTTTTAAATGAATTTTATTAACGAATTTTCCCATTACACGTGATTCTTTTATGGGGTTTTATGATTTATAAAGAGTTTCAGTGTTTTTTTGAGAAATTATTTATTATAACATATAGATGTTTATTATTAATGTGTAAAATTTTTATTGGGAAAAAGGTAAATTTATTTATGGGTTTTCAGTTTTATTGTAAGAATAAATTGCTTAATTTCTTTTTTTGTATCCCTTAATAATATTTTTTTCTCATCTTATTTTCCCATATGTTTTTTTTGATATATTATTTTTTATAAATTTTATCAAGATAAGATTTTAGTTATAGTTACACATCTAAAATAAAGAAAAATTTACATGAATGAAATAGAATTATAAACTTAACACTTTGTTTTTGTGGAAAATATTAAACTATAAAAAATAGAAAAAACAATTTTTTATTTTTTACATATTTAGCTGAACTGTAACCCCAGATGATAATGTTAATGTAATAAAATGAAACTATTTTTATAAATTTATTAATTATTTGTTTATTATATCAGGAGTCATTATAATTGTTATTAGAGGAATGTTTTAGATACCATTTGATGTTAGTATAATATTAAAATAAACTCAAAAGGGGTTTCCAATTTTTCTGAATTAGTTGTGATTATATCCCTTCATCATACTATCGAGTTTGGGATAGAGTTACAACTAATTGTCTGTCTAGTTTTGATGGAACCTTACTAGATGAGACCTTATAAGTTATCATATTTGATGATTTAGATTTAAGACCTTGTTTTGAATGGTTGAATACATTCTATTGTATCAATGTTAGGTGTTTTTATGTTTTTCAAGGGAAATATGAATGGTAGTTTGAGGTATTTCATATACTATCTATGGTTAAAAAAATGACGAAAAAGAAAAATTAGAATATTTGAAGGATATATATATTTTATTTGTTAAGGGTTAGTGTTTTTTTGAAGTTCAATATAAAATCTAGATATCACTTAATGATGGTGTAAGAGGAAGATTCATTAAAGACTTCATTGGGGTGTTTTTATTGGAACACATAGTACACAATAAATATTTTAATTATCATGAATTTCCTTAAAATGTTACTAGGACTCATAAAAATTACATTATATGAGTTCTTAGATATGTTTGTTGTCATATTCATTTATGATACTATATTTTACTAGATGTTAGAGTAGGATTTGAGGAGTGTTTTCTGAATGCTTATGATCCATCATCAATATGATATGTTTTGTAAATATTAGATTTGGATGATGATATATATTTCCTTGTGAATGTGGTTTATCAATAGGTAGTGATAATAGATCATTAATCTATTAAAGAACATGTTTCATTGGATTAACCAGATAATGTCACATAGTTTTTCCATTTCCTAAGACTAGCATTCTACTATCAAAGTTTCATATATGATTTAGAATGGACTTCTAGCCCCCTTGATAGACCTGAATAGTAAGGGCAATGACTTAGTGTAGATTGATTAGTTTTATGTGGATTTGTACAACCTATAAGAGATGTTGATTCATGATTCAATTCATTTATCTTGAGAGGAAATTGTTATGTTTAGGATTTTATGTGATGGTTCATGACATATTATGGGCTGTGTTTTGATGTGAAAGATGGTGGTGATCTCATATGGGTGTAAGTTATTATGTCCTCATGAGGATAATTATACCAATTATTTTTATATATTGGTAGATACAATGTTTTTTCTAATCAATTAAAATATTACTTTATTGGTGAATGCTTTATTATCCTGACAGAGTACAAGTGAATGTGGTTTTTCTTATCTTTGTGGGATTTTGATCTCTATTAAAGTATTTGGATGGATTTATTATAGTACTATGACATTGAAATATCTTATACACTAGGGAAATAGATTTTGGTTTTTTATGTGTGGATTAGAAAGACATTTGGTGATGTTTTTTGGGAGTATGGTGGTTTATGGAGGGTGTTGGAGGTGTTTTTAGGGATGTGCCTTATTATGGAGAAGGATAATGGTAGGGATTTATGGTATCAGATGATAGTACAACCATCATTTTATCATAAGGAAGAATATTCTTAGCGGTGAGACTCAGAGTTAGAGGTGTTTTAAGAACACAAATTTTATAATGATGCTCATGAGGGATAAACAAAGGATTTTCGACATAAGTTATTATTTTAAGGGATAGTATATATTTTATTCAACATTTATAATGCGGTTATTTGTGATTTTCATATCTCACACATAGTATCTTATACAATTTTTTCAATGTTTCATTGTGAATTGCGGAACAAGTTTAAGAATAAAGTGATGAATTAGTTAGTGTTTGAGTTTATTTTAAATGTTTTTGGTTTTTCAGTACATGAAAAAAGAGCATCAAGTTCCAAGTGTCTTATTGTTTCCATTATATGTCCTTGAGTGTAAGGAGACACAATTTTTGATTGATTTATCTACTAATTTATCCAAAGTACATGAAGGACATGTTATTATTTGGGTGAATTTGGGTTAATTGATGATGTTGGTTAATTACTTAGTGATCAAGTAGTTTTGTGTTATGTTTGTTTTTTGAGGTTTTATGTGGTTTATAACGTGAATATTCATGGGGTTTCAATGACAATTATATTTTTTGGGATATTTATTCAAAATTTTGTATATGGGGAGGTCTTTAATGTGATTTTTTATCTCAGTTATTTCTTATTACTTCTTTTCATCAATAGAAATATGGTTAGATAGAGGGAATAATTTAGACATTATAGGATATGTTATTTGGAAGAGTCATGGATTTTAGCAGTTCATGGGGTTATCACAAGAATTAGGTCATGTTTTCCTATTATAATAGATATTAATCATTCATTAGTATGGTGATGTTATATGAATTGTGTGAGCGTCCATGTATTTCATCATTGGTTTGGATTAGGAATAGATACTATGTGGTCCTTAAAGTAGATATGTGTTATAGTATGTCTAAGAATGTGTATATGGATGAGAGTTGGGGAATATTTTTCAATGGAATTATAATTCAACTAAATTTTAGAGGAGGATACCATTACAGATTAAGGTAGGAGAATATATGGTATTGAATAGTTCCCATCTTCATGGTTCATGTAGGTCTAGTTGAGATAACAAGCATTATACATGGTTTATTGGGGCTTTTGAGGAGTTGGATAATGTCAGTAGTGTGATGTATCATTTAACCATTCCTCCATAGATAGATTGGATCAAATATTTTTTTCATTTGTTGAAACATTGATGATCAATTCATGATGAATCACACATGATTGATTAAGGTGGGTTATATCATGTGGGATACAATATGTTCATGGAGTAACCAATTGAGATTAGGGATAATCATGAGATAGTGTTTCATGGATGAATCATTATATTCATTCATTTTTTAATAGGGCATGGAGTATTCGTAGTGTATACGTTGGAACATGAGTCACATATATTTACTCTATATCATTCATTATTTTTAATATTTATTTTTAGGTTTTCTATATTTTTTATTATTTTATGAATTGATCAAGATAGTTTATTTAGTGTTTTTTATATATTGGTAATGATATTTTTTCTTTTAAAAGGATTCTCCTGGGGATGTTTTGGTGTTGTGGTCGTTTTTATTTTCTGGATTATATTTTATTCCCAAGGGTGAGAATTGTTTGAGATTTATCTAATGTAATAATATAGACATCCTTAGATTCTTATTTTTTTTATCTTATTAGAGGTGTTGGGTGAAAGATTTATGAAATAATAGTTAATGTTGAAATTTCAACTTGAAGGGATGTGTTACAATATGACCGAATTTGTTGCACAATTATGAGTTCGTTGGGGAGAGACCATTTTTCTTGATTATAAAATGACACACTATGAAGTATTGGACAATAGTGTGGTTTTTCTATTGCAAGAAAATGAGTAAACTATGAGGTTTTATGTTATGATGTTTTGGATTGGAATATTGGTTATACTATTATGGTTAGTTTTATGATTCAATGGCCATGTGGTGATTTGGGTTTTTCTTATGTGAGATTATGGATTAATTTTCCATGGTACATATTACAACATGAATAAAACAATTATAGGATTTGTAACAACCAAAACATTTATCAATGTAATTTATTCCTTCTTATATTAATTTCATATAGTGTAATAAATAAAAAAACATTAGGTTACACAATGACACATCATGAATTAATGAGCTACTTATTTCTATGCGTCCTTTAATCATGATCTTTACACTTATGTGATTTGAATTTCAAAAATCTAACATACACAGTTGTGATATGTAAGATGATTAAAGAATGATTGGAAAAATATAGTTTTTTTTAATATTAACAGACCCTTATGAATAGAAATTTTACCCTTATGAATAGTAATATTACCATTATGAATAGTAAAAGGACTCAAAAACATATAGAGGAAAACCCCAGTCAGCGACGATCTATGACTGGACCGGGGGACGAACATGAGACAATGACTTTAGATCGGAACCCAACCGTAGTACGTTCTTGATGATGGCAGACAAGAAACTTTCTAGACCTCAATGATGGAGATAGAGGCGCCTCTGTGTGAGGGGAGGTAAGCCCAACAATCCGCCTACATTTGTTGACATTGGATCGGCCACAAAGCCTTCCACCATCAGACTCTTCTCTGATTCTAACATGTTTTTTGATTACCTTGATCCCATTTTCATATAAGGGGATTTCTTTGTTTATGGGCTACACAATAGTTTTTATTTCTACATTAAAGTTTCATAATTCTCTAAATTTTAACTCTCCGATGCTTGTGGCTTGATTTGGTGAATATCAACCTTCTCCGAAGTTGTTTGAGGGTTTCATCTACTCGACATGGGGCATTCGTTCTAGGGAAGAGGTTGGGACCCAATATCACCAGTACCTGATCATTAATCTGTTTTGTAATTTGGATTTCTTCTGTGCTTGGTCCTCAAAATCACGTCTTTGTTATAACTGATGTTTCATTCTCTTTAGTTGGACAATTTATTTCAATAATAGACTCAACTTCAAGCTTGTGGTAGTGTGGATTCGACTGCCACATCTTCCACTCCCCTTTCATAACTCATATGTTCTCAAAGGTATTGGTGAAAACATTGGTTGTTTTATTTTGAATTGAATATCATACTCTATTCATGAATGAACTTGGATTTTCTCACATGTGCATTAAGATGGACCTATTAAAGCCTCTCCAAAAACATATTCGTCTCCTGGTTAAAGATATGTCTAGTCTTTTACAGCACATTCATTATAAAAAAACAATTAGCTTTTGATCTATTTGTTGTTAACAATGCCACATTACTTCTTTTTGCGATTGACATGGGAGGAGAGGTCACAAGTGATCAACGACCAATCCAACTGAAACCCTTTCCCTTTATAGTCCCAATGGCTATTATAACACCTCCCTATAATGGTGGGATGGGTCCATGTGCAGGTGGTCATCACTCCCCTCTAGGCGTTCAATGGGATACCGACACTCCAAGCCCAAGAAAACCCTCCCCTACTTCTAGTCTATCAGGATCACCTTCTCTTGATCCTCCCATCACTCTGAGGGTGAAATGTGGTGACAAGAAAGGCAAGGGAACCACTAGTGTTGGGGTGGGGGGGTCCCATCCTTATTATAAATATGTAGTGCATTGTGTTATTACTAATCCCTCCAACAATTGGAATGTTTCATCTGTTTTTAGTTCACTATGAGAAATCGATGTAGTTATAGGAGGTTTTCCCCTCTCTACACTATTGACCAGTGGCATGGGGGCTCAGGTTGAATTAGATACACCTGTTGTTATCGATAATGTTCTTTACATCCATGGGGATGAAAAAAAGACAAAATGAAATACAAAATTAATTATAAAATCAAGATTTTTTTCCCACCAAGGTGTTTCCTCAAAGGTATCTTGTAGGGATGAGGTCACAGGTATGCTGGGTAGGATGCACACTCGCTCCTTCAATCGCTAATCTGGTCTCATACACTAGGATTCAGATCTCAACTCTTATAGGGAGATATATTTTTATGAATTCATATATAAGGATGATATTTTGGTGTAACATCCATTTATTTCTCATTGGTTTCCTTAAAAATATTCCTATAATAAAAATGTTAGTTTTTTTATTCTATCCTATAAGTGACAACATGAGATAATGATATTATAGTGTTTTTATTTTTATAATTCTTGAATATTTAATCATTCATTTAATAAATTAAATGTAAATTTATTATCATAAAATTTACTCATAAATATGTATTTTTATGTCTTATTATTATATGATAATTTTATGAGACCGTAATTAATTTTTCAAATTGATAGAAAAGTAGTTTGAATTATAAAATTTTTATATTTATATTAAATTACAATTTGAAATAAAAATTTAATTAATCATATTTATAGAAATAATTTCATAAAATGAGTTATTTTTTAAATTATACACTTCAAAAAAATTGTTATGGTAAATTATTGAGATTTTTCTAAAATACATTAATTTGAAGTTAATAGTGAGATTCGATAATTTTAAAAATATTCTAACTAAATAAAGTTATGCATCATGATTGAGTCATGGATGTTTTAAATGGAAATTGGTTCAAACATCTGTTCCATATTTACTATATTTATTCATGTAATTATCACCATTTCTCATCTGGAGGTAAATTAACAAACTAGTGAATTAAATATCGATAAAATACCCTTCCCCTCCACTATAAATACAACCACTCACAACATAATTTCCTCACACCACTAAAACATCAATACTAGTAAAAATTCATCCCAAAGCTCTTCCCTAGACCCTACCCCACATACTTGAGATATTGATCTCATAAAAATATCATGCTAAGGTTCCTTATGGAGGATCTCAAATATAGGATTGAAGAGGTTATCTATCTCCTTTCTTTCTAATTCAATTCAATTTTCATTTCTTTTCTTCTCACATCTTCTAATTACCTTGTCCAAATCTCATGATACCTCTATTTTGATTGATATACTAGTATTATATAATTTCAATGGAATATTATTCATTATAATCCTCTATATTTTTCATTGCTTATAAAAATGAAATTTTCACCTATGATGTGTTAATTAACCTACATCATGGGTGATGCATTTCGATTTTGCATCATTACCTTCAACGATGTCAAAAAATTATTAAATGGTTGACAACATATTTTAATAAGTTTTTAACCCATTTTATGTTATATAATCAACTTTTATGCATAATAATAAATGATAAAACAAAACATGATCATAGTGATCCAAATTACCACCCAAATTATCCTGAAATGATCATAATTGAATTTTAAATAATGAATCATGCTCATGGTATATGATAAAATTCAATATAAGATCATTTAAACACCTATATGATCATAAAAACAAGTAATATAAACTCTGGATATTTATCTTTTTTCTACATGATCTTTTATTCATTTGTATAGGTGATCCTTTCATGAAAACTAATAAAAAGAACACTCCAGAATAATGAATTTAAACTCTATAACTCATCCAATATCCCATAAAAGAAATTAATGAAATAATAATTAACCAAATTAATGTATAAAATGTTCTTTAAATTTTAATTAATGAATATAATTTCATTATATAAGTCATTAAAGTTAAATAAGAATTCGGATGCAATATAAGGGGAATTATTGAACCAAACTTTCTTTCTTCCGGTTTCCCCAAATCACTCCATTTTCAGTATGCCTATTCCTTAAAAAAAATTTATTTATAAATAAATTAAATTTTTTGGGATATACATGTTTTCTAGTAGATATTATGTCAAACACAGTGTTTTCCAAAATAACGTTTCTTTCAAAAACGCCCCTTTAAATTATTACTCAAGGTTGATTTTTATGTATGAAGGATGTTAATTACTCTATTATTTTGGAACCCAATGTTTATGAACGTATTATTAATATAATTATACCCATTCTATTCCATAGGTTATTTATAACCATGATTTATTTATTTTTTATGTGGAATGATGGATAATGTTAACATTCTGATATGATTGGTGCGTCCAAAATTATATAGATCAATGTTGATGTTATGATGTGATGAGTGCACCCAAAATCATACAATACTCTAATGAATTAAGTAATGTGATGAAAATCTAATGAGTAAAAGTGAGATATGCGTGATCATGATTGTATTAGTGTCTACAACTATGCGTGGTAGTTAACCACTAAGTTGTATGGTTTCATTTTTATGCATTGCCACTTTTCAAGATGTTTATTAATTCTTCCTGTAATGATTATATATATGTTGTAATATTTATGTATGGTTCTAGTTTTCCCATGAAACTAATCCTTTTGATCCTCTTTGTGTAATTATTTTATGTTTTTTTTCATTAAATTTGCGTAAATGTAATGTATGAATAATATGTTCACTATATTTTCTATCAGAGGCATGATTTAGTTAATTTCATAGTTAAGATTAGAGAACAATAGTGAAAATCTAGTTATGAGACTAAGTATGTGAAATAAAACAATAAGTTTTTCTAAACATAGGGATCCCAAAATATATTCTTTTAGTGATAATTTCACTAAGTAATATTATATTTATTCATAACTTGTTGAAATATGTTTTCTTTTAACCTTTTATGTTATAGAATATTGTGGGAACCAGGAGAAACCTAACCAATAACCCAGGGGAGGGACAATGCAACTATTTCCTGAATGACATCCCCTATGCTTTGGGAGGTAGAGTTCAGAACATCCTGGTGATTCTTACCAAGATGTCTTATGTTATTAATAATAACCCGAATAATGCAGAAATACTACTTCACATAAGAGAGAGAAACTGTCTATCATGTGTTTTATGGGGCAATGACCACCAATGTTTAGGGGATATTCTGATCCCTTATTTGTAGAATAGTGGGTCAATTCAATGGAGAAGATGTTTTTTGTGCTTCAATATTATGAGATGGAGAAGGTGAATCTTACTTCTTTATCATCTAGATGGACAGAATGACCAATGGTGGTATTTGATTAAGAATACTAAGATGAGAGACGAAAGTGAAATTATGGATTGGTAAGGGTTTAAGATAATGTTTCATAAAAATTGGTTCCCATGAAGTCTTCATATGATGATGAGAGAGAAATCATCTAGAAAAATAAAATTGATAGAGAATCTTTCATGGCCTATGAAGTGAATTTTACACGTCTTTCAAGGTATGATTTAGGATTTGTAATAAAAAGTGATTGAAAAACTGACATATTCATTAGTGTATTAAAACCACACCTTCGAAAGGATCATACAATTCTAGACATTGGTAATTATGAATAATTTGTTCAATGTGCTCTCAAAGCGGAGATAGAGTTTGGATAATGGACCTAGGGATATGGTGATAAGAAAAAAAAGATGGAGTTTCATGTTGGAGGATCTAATCAGAATGGTGGAAAGAAAACACAACCACCTAGATGTTAATAATGTCGGAAGATGAATCATGGGAATTGTCTCAAAGGGATGGGAAAATTCTTCATGTGTGGTAGATAAGGCCACCAATCTCAAGAGTGTCAAAAATACATGAGATGGATGGATAATGTGGTGGAGTAAATAAGAGAACCACCCATGGTCTAGTTTTATAAATGTGAAGAGTATGGGAGCTATGCAAGCTGGTGCACTAAACCTTAATTCCTTAAGGGTAATCAGCATCAACAGCCACCAAATCCAAAGTAACAAGGGAAGGATTATTTTATAACTACAACAAATGTTTGTAATGAAAGTGAACTCATTAGAGATAAAGTACTATTCACACAATAATGGAAAAATTATTAATTTATTATTGTTCTAGACATTACATTATAACATGAATGTTTGCTAAAACTATAGAATTGAAGCCCTAAATCCTAGAAGTGAATATATATGTAAAATCGCTAAGTGGTGAAACTATTGGAACAGACATGTTGGACCCTTTTCCAATTGGTGCATGTGGGTATATTCTTCAAGTAAATCTCATGATACATCACATAGTTTAATTCGGTTCTATAATAGGAATGGATTGATTTTCATTATATATAGCATATATCAACAGTTAGGAAAAGGAAATATGTTTTCAAATTCCGAACCATCGCATTATTCCTTATGAATATAAAGAAGATCATGAATATCCTTTAGAAAATTCATTCTATCATGTGAGTGTTGGTTCCCTATGAAGTATCACAACTCACTCAAATGGTTTTATAAAAGGAAAGTAAAAACCAAGAGGAAATTCCAATCATAAGGGAATACAATGATTTATTTTTTGAAGAGTTTACCATAAATACCATGGATCGTGTGGTAGAGTTATCCATTGAAATAATACGTTAAGATACTCCTATCTCAAATTGTCCTTATCGATGAATCATTCTAAACTAGAGGAGTTAGAGAAGTATATAAAAGAGAATTTTTATAAAGGGTTCATATGCCCTAGTGGATAACCTTATGGAGCACCAATTATCATTGTGAAGATGTTAGAAGTATCTATACGACTGTGTATCGATTATTAGAAACTCAAAAAGATCACCATGATGAACAATTATACTCTCCGATGGATTTAGGACTTGTTCGATCATTTTTTAGGAAATTAATACTTCTCAAAGGTTGATCGTTTTTTAGATATCATCAGCTAATAGTTAAGAAATAAGATATTTAAAAGACTCTTTTCTGTACAAGGTATGGGCCCCATGTGTTATGGGTGATTCCCTTAATATTTATTATTTCCCTGAAATCATCATGGATTTTATGAATGGAGTCTTTAGACACTAAATGAAAAATATTTTGTAGTGTTTATTGATGATATTCTCATATACTTCAAGATAAAGGAGGAACATTAAGAATGTCTATGGTTTATTTTGGTGACATTGAGAATGGAGAAGTTGTACAACATGTTTAGAAAGTGTGACTTTTTGAAGAAACAAGTAACCTTCTTGGGACATGTGATCACACGTGAGGGAATTTCTATGGACCCCACAAAAACAAAGGCAATTGATGAATGTCCCAGACCCGCTAGTGTCACAGAAATCAATAGTTTTCATAGATTAGATGGATAATAGTGATGTTTTGTGAGATATTTATCACGATTTTTAATCTGTTTAACCAAGTTAACAAATAAAGGGTTGAAGTATTTCAGGATTGAAGAATGTGAGGAAATCATCAATGAGCTAAAGAGATGTCTATTCACTACACCTGTACTCACATTAACGAAGTGTGGATAATGGTTTGTTATATACAATGATTCTTAAAATAATGAATTGGGTTGTGAAATCATGAAAAATGATAATTCTAGAGCCTATGGCTCATGGAATTTGAAGATCCATGATAAATACTACCCTACACATGATCTGGAAATAGTAGTTGTGATTATAGCCATAAGAAATCTGGCAACATTACCTCTATAGTGAGAAGTTTGATATATACAAGGATCACAGGATCCTAAAGTAAATGTTTAAAAAAAAGGAGATCATTATGTGTTAAAGGAGACAGTTAGAGCTAATCAAAGAATATTATTTCCCTATTCACTCTCATCCTAGAAAGGAGAATAATGTAGCTGGTGATTATAACAGAAAAGGAAATTTTACTCTATAAATGTGGCATATTGAGAAAGAACCTGTCTTATCAAATATGGAAAGGATGGATTTGGAAATAAAAATGGAAAAGAATAAATATTAACTTTACCAAATTATTTACCAACCATCTATACATGATATGGTTAAGGAGGCTCAAAGGGATGATCTGGTGCTAGAAAATATGGTGAACAATGTAATGGAAGGGAAGATGAAAGAGTTACATATTGATTATAATGGTGAGATTAGATTTGTAAATGGAGTTATTTTTATTAATAACCCAAGATAAAGAAGGATATATTCGACCATGAACATAGATAAGCATTCTCTATACATCCTAGTATCACCATGATGTACCGAGTTATCTGAGAACATGTCTGGTTGGACAGCATAAAGAATGATATTGTCGAGTATATCTCAAGGTGCTTGATATGCCAACATGTAAAAACTATGTGAAAAAAGACTAAAGAGATTATGAAACCATTTCTTACACCCATGTGGAAAGGGGATAATGTCACTATGGACTTTGTGATGGGTCTTATGAATGCATCCAAAGGAAATAATTCGACATGGGATATGGTAGACCCACTCTCAATACTACCTACTTTATCGCTATTTGGTAGGATCTATCTCTTGAGAAAATGGAAATGATATATGTGAATGAAGTTATAAGAATGCACGGGGTTCCATTATCAATTATTTTTGATCTTGATCCAAGGTTCACATTTAAATTCTAGATGAATCTTTAATATTCCTTGAGTACTGAATTGACTTTCTGCATGTCCTATCACCCCCAAACTAATGGCCAATCTAAACGGACAATTTAGACTATAGATGATATGCTAAGAGCCCACCATTTTGAATTCAAAGGGGGATGGTATCATCATCTCCCATTGGATGAGTTATCATATAACAATTGATTCCACTCATGTTTTCAGATAGCTTCAAATGAATCTCTGTATGGAAAGAATTGTAGAAATACAACCTGATGTGATGATATTTGAGAAACAAATCTACATGGGGATGATCTTATGCAAGAGATAATAGAAAAAGTTCAAGTCATCAGCAAACATATCAAAACTGCTTAGAGTTGGAAAGAGAGCTATACTGACAACCATCGAAGGGACTTGAGTTTTACAATACATATAAAGTATTCCATCAAATGTCACCTTGGAAGAGTGTCAAACAGTTTGGAATGAAAGGGAAGTTAAACGCAAGGTACATTGGACCATTTGAGATCCCTGACCACATTGGAGATGCGGAATATCATATTTAACTTCAACTAAATATGTCTCAATTTCATGATGTGCTTCACATATCACTCCTAAATAATTACATTCCAGATCCCTCACAAGTACATATCGTAGAGGTGGTACAACTGGAAGAGGAGAATTCTTATAAGGAGAAACCAGAAAAGATTATGTTCCATAGAGATAATGTTCTATGTAAAATAAATACTCGCCTTTTCAAAGCGTCTTGGAGGAACCATAAGTATAAAGAAGCATCTTTGGAACTAGGGGATGTGATGAAGGAAAATTACCATCACCTGTTTTTCTTAAATGAAATTTTGAGAGAGAAATTTCCCAAAGGGGGAAGAATATAATGACCCAAACTTTTATCAACGAAATTTCTTCCATAGTATAGTAATGTCATATAGTATAATAAAACAAAATAACAGTATGAAACACAATTTCACATCATGCTTAAATTAACTAATAAATTCTTTGTGTGCTTTAAACTGAACATTTCAACTTTTATGATTTGAATTTCGAAAATATGACATACGTGGTTACAGTCATTAAGATGTTTTGATTCCAATATGAAAAACATAATTTGTGGTGAAGAGTAACATACACTTATAAAGAGTAATTTTACATTTATGAATAGTAATATTACCTTTATGAATACTAATATTACCTTTATGAATAGTAAAGTATCCATGATAATAGAAATCATAACAACGATAGTATAAATAAACAATATCAATCATATATGTGACAATATGATATAAATATATTATAGCGATCGCATTTTTGTATGTATTTAAAATTTAATGATTAACTTAAAATTTATAAGAAAATTTATGTTTATAAAATGTATTCATAAAAATATTATTCTGATGTCTTATGATTATATGATAATTTTGTGTGACCTAAATTAAATTTTCATTGTTTTATAATAGTAGTCATATTTTTAAATTTTTTAATTTTCATGTAAATTATTATTTTAATTAAAAATAAAATTACTCATAATTAGAATATTATTTTCTTATAATAGAGTTGATTATTCAATTCTACACAAATAAAAATTGTTAGGGTATATTTTTGATATTTATCATACATAATTTAATTTTCAGTGAATTGTGAAATTTGATAATTTACAAAGTATACTAAATAAATGAATTTCTATATCATACTTGAGTCATAGAGGTTCTAAATGGCTATTGGTTCACACTCACATTCCATCTTGAAAATATTTAGACATTGAATCATCACTATTTATTTTCGTGAGGGAAATTAATTGTCCAATGAATTAAATATTGAGAAAACACCCATCCCCTCCACTATAAATACCACCCCTCGTGTCGCCATTCCCTCACACCTCTGAAGAATCAATAATTGTCCAAATTAATTCCATAGATCTTCCTTGTCCCCTGTCACACATCAAGGAGATCATGGTATTATAAAAATTCTATTGTCACGACCCATCCTTGGGGCCCGTGCCATGACTACCCCAAGCCCACCTTCCATAGGCCAGGGGCTGGTGACTAGCACCAAGGCGTAACTCCCAATAAAAAGGGAAGGCATTGACTTTCTAAGTAAACGAACACCATATATCAAGCAAGAAGATGTAAACACTAAGTAAAACAAGATACAGTAGTAAGTGTGGAAAAGTAAGTGGGCCAGAATACAAACCCAAACTGAAAATAAAGTACAACTAAAAAGGAAGTACAAAAACTGAAAAGTAAAGCCACAATGTCAAGTCGTCCCCTGAATGTTCACCTGAAGGGTGGGTACAGATAGCATCCACAGCTCCCCGGTCCAACCGTCCGCTCCGAGTACGTCCTTCCTAGTGGTCCACCTCCAGGTACTGACCTACTCCGCAAGCCTCAACCACGATCAGCGATGTCCGTCGTCTGCATCCAACACAATGTAGTGCGGGCATAGCATGTGCATGTGTGAGTATAAGCTACTCAGTAGGGACCCCAAGACCCCCAAAGGTCTCCCAGAATCCATAATGGATAATCCACAAAGGATATATACAATCACGAAGTAACATCTGACACTACTTAGGAATATTCCCATACATATACCTAAGTCAACAATTCCAGTTCAGCTCCAACATCCGAGCCCAAGCTCGATCACGTCCACAGAGGATAGCACAACACAATCCACATAGGAAAGCAAGTCAGTCATATCGAAGATAATGATTGAAAGTCAAGATTCATCTCACACGAGTATAATTCTTCATAAGACGATAGAGATGATCAGATGTATCCACTGATTCCTCAAAGCCATCAGACCCACACAGGATTGATAGGTACTAACCCCCACAATGACCCACAAAGGATCGATAGGTAACTAACCCCCATAATGATCCACAAAGATCGATAGGTAAATAACCTCCGCAATGACCCACACAGGATCAGACCCACACAGGATCTATAGGCGATGGCCCACACAGGACTGATGAGCGCTGACCCACACAGGACCTGACCCACAAAGGATCGGTAGCCCTGATCCACGTAGGATCACTGAGTGCTGAAGTCCTCGTCGTCGAATACACGGAGGATTTCTGTAGAGTCATCATCGTCATCACAGTCGCATCTAGCTCTTGGGATCCCACACACAGCAAGCTCGTTCGGGAGGGTCCGCTCCATGAGCCTAGGGGCTGATACATCAACTGACACATAGTCTGGAGTTGATTTATCAAATAGTTCTGTATCGTCAATAGGAACTCAATTTCACAGACATCGCGTCAATTGGACGCCCGGTCAAAGAGTTATTGGCTTTTTCGTCCCAGGGGCCCAGTTGGTTTTTAAGTCAAAACCAACCCGACCGAACTCCAACTGTGTCCAAACCTCGAGAAGAGTTAGACAAAAGGTCCGTCTCACTAAGAGGAATCCATCTAAGTCGACTACACATCAATCAGACATCCAGAGCTCAAGTTATAAGTGTTTCCGCTACGAGGGCCCGGTTGGTTTCGTGTACGAACCAACCCGTCTGTACTCCAAATGCATCCAAAAATTGAGTGCAATATACCTAAATGACCGTCTTGATCCAAGGATAGCATCGCAGCTGACGGTATGTCGATCAGAGGTCCACATCCCAAGTTATGGTCAAAAGACCTTAAGATGTCCGAGAGTAGGGGGTTCGGGCCCGGTCCGACCCGGCCCGATACCCCCTGGGTCAGCCCAAACCAGGGCGACCTGACCCATGTGTGTGTCCATCCCGCTTAGGCGCGGCGTGGTGCGGCCCGGCCTGGGTGCGGCCCGGCGTGGCCTGGGGCGGCACGACCCTGTCTGGCCATTGAGCCAGGCAGCTCGGCCGTAACGACCGAGCGAAGAGGGGGGCGGGGGAGGGGGGCGCTGCCCCCCGTGTTTTGAAACTGTGGAACCCATTAGGGGGGCTGCTCCTACTGGCCAGTCGGGGTTTACGAACCCCGGTGCTTCTCAGAAGCCGGCCGGCTCGGCCGGCTGGACGTGCTGCTGCCGCAGGACCCCGCGGTCTGGCCCTCCTGCTCCGGCGGCGGCGACCAGTTTCCGGCCACTGCTCCCTAATCCGCTACGGCCAAAGGCCGCTGCCTTGGTCCGTTCGGCGCCGCGCCTCTCCGCCACGACCCCACTCTTGTCGCGGACTCTTCCAGGTTCTCTGGCGTGGCGCGACTGCACCACGACTTGTTCGACTTCAATGGTGTGGTGCGACGACTCCACGCTTCTTCTCCCAAAGTCATAGCTTTCGTGCGGTGCAACGACACCATGCCTCCATACATGGTCTGCAACAAAATCAACAACCAAGGGGGGAGGAGGGTCGGTCGTGTTCGTGCGGTCCGACCTCCTCCCGTTATTCTGATATCAGGCGGCTCAAATTTAAATGAATAATGGCAACAGAAGTAATCACAAACCATCAATTAAAATAAACCCCTACCTCGAGCGTAGTTGAACGAAGGTTCATCGCGGAATTACACGTCGTGGAAGAAGGCTTCACGGAAGGAGGATCATCGCGTCGTGGATAAAATATTCGTCTGCGTCGCATCGTCGATCTCCGGGGATCTGGTGTTCCTGTCGACCGTTGTTGGAAGTCGGTGTTCTTCATTAGCAGCGGTGCGTTCTTCGCATTTTTTGACGAAGAGAAAGAACATCAAGGCTTAGAGCTTTTTATCCCTTCCTTTCACAACCCAACAACTCTAATAAAATAAGAGTTTGCGTTATTTTATTTCTCAAGCTATGTGTTTTGAAATTAAAAAAAGAAACAAACAATTAAATGAATTAATTTCAACGTTTAAACCGCCCAAATTAATTGAGGCGTTTCATAAACAGAAAACCGCAAAGGTTGACATCCACTTAATAGGGGTGCGGGTGAGTTATATTAATAAAGGAGGGGGTTTAGGAAGAAAATAAATGGTGGGGATCATGTGGGCCCCACCTCAAAAATATCTTACCTAGTTGGTAGGATATTGTGGGTCCCACTTCATCCACATAGTTTACGTTAAACAAAATAAAATAAAACTGGTTGCACCAGTTTTATTTTATTCGTTTACTTAACCCAAAAATATAAAAACCACATCCGAGAAAACACAACTCCAGAAAAGCTATTTCTAATCAATTACCGGCGCTGCGATTCCATCGGTGCCCTCGGAAATCGATTCCGAGCACCGATTCAAATTTTAGGAAACCCCGCTCGTTCGTTTACTGAATGTACCCGAGCTAAACTTTGGAAAATGATTCCGGGCACACCAGGCCTCAGAATCAGGTGCCGTCAGAAACTGAATTCTTGTAAAATCCCAAAGAAAAATAAGAAAAAAATTTCCCTTGAATTTTACGGGTCTTCAAATTACTCCCACCTCAGGGCTTTATGTCCCTGTAAATATACATCAAAAACCAGGGAAACAAATGTGGGTACTGAGCACGCATCTGAGCCTCCCGCTCCCAAGTGCTCTCCTGGAGCTTCCCGTGCTGCCATCTGATGCGCATTAGAGGAATCGACCATCCGCATAGGACCCACATCTGTCGATCCTCAATCTCCACCAGGACCTCTGCGAAAGTCGCCCCATCATCAATGTCCAGCTCTACATGGTCAATGATATGTGTCGGTTCATGCACGTATCTCCTCAGCAGAGATACATGGAAGACGTCGTGCACCCGGTGCAACTGAGGTGGTAGATCCAGGCGATAAGCCACCTCACCTTTCCTGCTGAGGACCTAGAATTCTCTGATGAAGCATGGAGACAACTTGTCGCCTCATCCAAATCTCCATAATCCCCATCGAGTTGAGACCCGCAAGAAGACATGGTCGCCATCCTCGAACTCCAGTGGCCTCCGCCTCCAGTCATCATAAGACTTATGTCGGCTCTGAGCTATCCTCATCCGCTCCTGGATGACCCGGATCATCTCTGCCATGGCCTCAACCATCTTTGGTCCCACAAGTGCTGACTCCCCATGGTCTGTCCAGCACAGAGGTGATCTGCAAGGCCGGCCGTACAATGCCTTGTATGGGTCCATCCCGATGGTGGAGTGGTAGCTGTTGTTGTACGCAAACTCCACCAAGGGTAGGTGGTGCTCCTAGCTGCGGACAAAGTCGAGGACACATGCGCGGAGCATGTCCTCGAGAATATGAATGGTCCTCTCCATCTGACCATCCATCTGAGGGTGAAAGGTGGTGCTCAGACATAGCTGCATCCCGAACGCCTCCTGCAACCCCTTCCAGAGACGAGTAGTAAAGCAAGCATCTCGATTGGAGACGATATATGATGGAACACCATGTAGTCGTACAATCTCATGAACACAGAGGCGTCTGAAGCTCTCTTCTAAGCCCTACTCTCTGATGGGTAAGAAGTGAGCCGACTTGGTGAGTCGGTCAACAATCACCCAAATGGAGTCGTGACCTCTGGAAGTGTGTGGTAGTCCAGTCACGAAGTCCAAAGATATGTCGTCTGAAATCCACTCCGGGACCTCCAAGGGCTGTACCAAGAATGATGGTACCTGGTGCTCTACCTTCACCTGCTGGCAGGTGAGGCATCAAGAAATGAACTCAGCTACGGCCTTCTTCATGCCCGGCCACCAGTGCTGTCATCTGAGATCCTGGTACATTTTCTCTACTCCAGGATGTACCACCAAAGGGGGAGTGTGAAACTCTCCTAGCACCTCCTCCCGTAAATCAACCGGTACCAATTTACATCCTATGAAAAGGACGTTGTGCCCTCCTCTTAAAGAGAAACCATTAGGTTCTTGTCCTGAGGATATCTGCGCACACCGTGTCTCACAGTCATTGTCCCCATGCTGTGCCTCTCTGACCTACTGTAAAAGTGGAGGAGTGAATGTAGAAAGGCTACTCCATCTCTATCCATGAAAGATATCTGCAAAGCGGCTAGCTGCTCTGTCGCCTCCCCAAGTATCTGAATGCTCGTCCTCCTGCTGAGAGCATCGGATACTACGTTCCCCTTCCCATGAGTATAGACTATCTAAAAGTCATATTCCTGGAGGAACTCGAGCCATCACCACTATCTTAGGTTTAGGTCCTTCTGCGGGAAGATGTACCTGAGGCTCTGATGGTCAGAATAGACTGTAAAGCGCTCGCCCATCAGATAGTGTCGCCACATCATCAGAGCGAAGACCACTGCTGCTAACTGCAGGTAATGGGTAGGGTAGTTCTGCTCATGCTGCCTCATCTGTTGTGATCCATAGGAAATCACAACTGCTCCTGCATCAGGACACATCCGAGTCCGGTACCTGATGCATCGCAGTAAACTAAGTACCCAACTCCCTCCTCCTGTAGCCTCAAGATAGGCGCGTTGGTCAATCTCTGTATCAGCTTCTGGAATCTCTGCTGACATCTGTCTGACCACACAAAGGGTTTCCCCTACTTTTTCAAAGCTGAGAGTTGTGCCGCAACTCTAGAGAAGTCTGGCATGAATATCTGGTAGTACATAGCTAGCCCCATGAAACTCTGCACCTCCGTCATGCTCCTAGGTGGCTGCCAAGCTAGCATTGCCTCGATCATCGCAGGATCCACCGCAACTCCCGCCTCAGAGATGACGTGACCCGAGAAGTGGACCTCACATATATAGAATGTTCACTTCGAGAGCTTACCATAAAGCTGGTGCTCTCAGAGTGTGTCCAGTACTGCCCACAAGTGGTAGGCGTGCACCTCCTCAGTCGTTGATTAAATCAAAATGTCGTCAATGAAGACCACGACAAATCGATCGAGGTATGGATGAAAGATCCGGTTCATGATTCCCATGAACACTTCTATAGCATTATTTACGCCGAATGGCATAACCAAGAACTCATTGTGGCTATACCGACATCTGAAGGTCGTCTTCTGCACGTCCTCGTCTCGAACTCTGAGATGATGATAGCCTGATGTAAGGTCTATCTTTGAGAACCACCGTGCTCCCTTGAGATGTTCGAAGAGTTCATCAATCCTCGGTAGCGGATACTTGTTCCTCACTATCACTTGGTTCAGGCGACGATAGTCGACACAAAGTCGCAATCTTCCGTCCGCCTTCCTGGCGAACAATATCGGTGAAGCCTAGGGTGAAAAACTGGGTCGGATGAATCCCTTGCCCTGCATGTCCTCCAACTATAATCGTAGCTCTCGAAGCTCGGCGGGAGCCATCCGATATGCTGGAGTGGATATCGGGGGTTTCCCGGGGTACATGTCAATATAGAAGTCTACCTCTCTGCGAGGAGGTAGTCCTGGAACGTCGTTGGGGAAAACGTCTGCATACTGATCCACCACTGCAGGAAAACTAGGACTCTGCATGTCAACTACTCCTAGGATGAGGCTAGCAAACCGATGCGTGATGGGATGTCCTCTCCTCTTCGAGAGTCCATCTTGTGCTATGAAGGCTCCCTTCTCGCCGGTGAAGGTGAACCTTCTCCCGTCGGTGCGTACACACCGCACCTTGCGCCTAATACAGTCGATATGAGCATGGACAGTAGATAACCAATCCATTCCCAAGATGACGTCGTAAGGCCTCAACGCCACTACAAGAAGATCCCAGCAAAAGCTCTCGCCTCCTAGAGTAAGCTCACACTACCGGAACCAGTGTGTAATCGTCGAGTCTGCTCCCGTAAGAGTCTCTAGTTGTAAGGATCGAGCCAACGGCTTTGTCAGAATCTCCAAGCTCCGAACAAGGGCAACGACTATTAAAGAATGACTCTTTTTTGTGTCTATAAGAACTGCAGAAAGGGTGGAATAGACACAGATAGTACCTCGAATCTTCTCTGGCGCATCGTGGTCGTAGGCCTCCGATGCCTGGTGCTGTGCATGTCTCTACCCGCTAGCTCCCTTTGGTCGGGGTGGACCTCCTGGGGGTGGTGGTGGTAGAGCATGAAAGCATCACCCACCACCTGCTGCTCGACCAGATCCTCTGCCTCGTCCACCTGCTCTGTGCGGACCTCCACGGTCGACCCTCTGCCTCTTACTGGGTGGTCCCTCAACCGTCTATTGCTCCTCTACATGGTGGGTCGGGTAGTCACAAGCCATGTGGCCCTACCCGCCGCATGCGTATCATTGTCTGCCTCTAGAAAGATTGGCTCCGCGCTGAGTGCCCCGCACCTCCGAGCTAGTGTCCTGAGGTCATCTTCGAGAGTGTCTGGTCTACCTGGACCCATATGTCATCCGTCGACTGCCAGCTGCAAAAGACTCTGCTACGTGCCGCCCTGCGGTAGGTCTTGCCGCTAGTGTAGACTCAGCAAGAAAGCTCTTGAAGAGAAGGTCTCGCTCCATTACCCCTTCCTGAGTCGGAATGGTGAGGGAGATCACCAATGCCCTAATCTCATCCCTCAATCCCTACTCAAAGGTCTGAGCCGAGAATAATGGGTCCCATACCATGTCCGTCGAATAGCGTGAGAGATCAGTAAATCTCGCCGAGTACTGGATGACTGTCAAGCTTCCCTACCGCAGGTGTAGAAGCTCTTGGATGCGCACCACACAGAGGGTGGCTGGGACAAACTTCGAGCGGAAGAGGCTCTCAAAGTCCGTCCAGAGGAGAGATTCCTCGTCATGCACCTGGAGCATCATGCTCCACCATCTGCCTATTGTAGCATGCAGGAGGCTCGCTGCGAGGATCACCATGAGGTTTGCTGGTGTCCTCACTAACCTGAAAACACATACAACTGCCTCTACCCAATCCTCGGCTGCCTGAGGGTCCGTCTCCCCACAGAACCATGGCAGTCGCTGACACTGAAACTAATGCAGTGCACTAAGGCGACATTTATCATTAGAGGCTAGGGCTGGTAGCATCGGTGGCTTGGTGGGTAGAGGTACCATCGGTGCCTCTGCTGTCAAAGGTCCCTATATCGTGGCCTCGTCGCTCAGCGGGTTGTCGTCACGTACAACGCTCGAAACCTAGCTGGCTTCCGTCGTGGGGCCATCCTGAAAAGAGACAAGTGCGCCACGGTCAAAACAGTATACCTGGTGAGATGACATAGAGTAATCACAAAGAAAGCATGAAACACACTTGCAGTCAATGTTTTCGTGCACTAAGTCGGAAATCAGAAGTCATGTCCTGGTGTATGGTTACGTCAGCCGTCACACCAACACTGGACTCCCTGGACTGATAACCACACTCAATACTCTTAACAGTATTGCTTTACGTAGAAAAATATCATATTCCTGAGTTATATGGTAGAACTAATTTTCTTTTATACCAATTTTCACGACCCGTCCTCGGGGCCCGTGCCGTGACTACCCCATGCCCGCCTTCCATAGGCCAGGGGCTGGAGACTAGCACCAAGGCGTAATTCACAATAAAAGGGAAGGCATTGACTTTTTAAGTAAACGAACACCACTGAGAAAGAAGAAGAAGTAAACACTAAGTAAAACTGGATACAATAGTAAGTGCGGAAAAGTAAGTGGGCCAAAATACAAACCCAAACAGAAAGTAAAGTACAACTAAAAAGGGAGTACAACAACTGTAATGTAAATCCACAATGTCGAGTCATCCACTGAAATTCCACTTGAAGGGTGGTTACGGATAGCCTCCATAGCTCCCTGGTCCATCCGTCCACTCCGAGTACGTCCGGCCCAGTGGTCCACCTCCAGGTACAGACCTACTCCGCAAGCTTCAAACACGATCAGCGTTGTCCGTCGTCTGCAACCAACACAACGTAGTGCAGGCATATCCCGTGTAGGGGTGAGTATAAGCTACTCAGTAGGGACCCTGAGACCCCCGAAGGTCTCCCTGAATCCACAAAGGATAATCCACAAAGGAAAGATATAATCACGAAGTAACATCCGAAACTACTTAGGTATATGCCCATACATATACCTAAGTCACCAATTCCAGTTCGTCTCCAACATTCGATCCCAAGTTCGATCACGTCCACAAAAGATAGCATAACACAATCCACACAGGAAAGCAAGTTAATCATATCATAGATAATGATTGAAAGTCAAGATTCATCTCACATAGGTATACTTCATCGTTAGATGATAAAGATGATCAGATGTAGCAACTAATTCATCTAAGCCATCAGACCCACACATGATAGGTAGGTACTAACCCCCGAAATTACCCACAAAGGATCGATATGTAACTAACCCCCGCAGTGACCCACAAAGGATCGATAGATAACTAACCCCCGCAATGAGCCACACAGGACCGGACCCACACAGGATTTGTAGGCGCTGGCCCACACAGGACCGCTGAGTGCTGACCCACATAGGATCTGACCCACACAGGATCGGTAGCACTGATCCACATGGGATCACTGAGTGCTGAATTCATCACCGTTGAATCCATGGAGGATTTCTGTATAGTCGTCAACGTCGTCGCAGTCGCAACCAGCTCTACGGTTCCCGCACACAACAAACTCGTTCAGGAGGGTCCGCTCCATGAGCCGAGAGGCTGATAAATCAACTGACACATAGTCCGGAGTTGATGTATCCAATATTTCCGTATCATCAACAAGAACTCAACGTCACAGACGACGCGCCAATCGGTCGCCCGGTCTAAGAGTTATTGGCCCTTTCGTCCCAAAGGCCTGGTTGGTTTTTAAGTCAAAACCAACCCGACTGTACTCCAACTGCGTCCAAACCTTGATCAGAGTAAGCCAAAAGGTCCCTCTCACTGAGAGGAATCCATCTAAGTCGACGACACATCAATCGGACGTCTAGAGGGCCCGGTTGGTTTTGTGTACGAACCAACCCGGCCATACTCCAACTGCGTCCAAACCTTGAGTGTAATATACCGAAACGACCGTCTCGATCCAAGGATCGCATCACAGCTGATAGTGTTTCGATCAGAGGTCTTCATCCCATGTTATGGGAAAAAGACAGTAAGATGTCCGGGAGTAGGGTGTTCGGTCCCGGTCCGACCAGGCCCGATACCCCCTGGGTCAGCCCGAACCGGGTCGACCGGACCCGGGTCTGGGTCCGGCCCGCTTGGGAGTGGCCCGACCCGGTGGGCGTGGCGTGGCCCAGCCCAGCGTGGGACGTCCCGGCCCGGTCGGGGCGCGGCCTGGTCTGGCCAGCGAACCAGGCGGCTCGGCCGTAATGGTCGAGCGATGAGGGGGGGGGGGGGGGCGCTGCCAGCCGTGTTGTGAAATTTCGGCCCCCATGAGGGGGGCCGCTCCTGCTGGCCATCCGGGGGTTACGGCCCCCACCGCTTCTCGGAAGCCGGCCGGCTTCGCTGGTCGGCCATGCTGCTGCTGCGGGACCCCGCGGTCCCACCCTTCTGCTCCGGCGCCAGCGGCCGGTTGCCGACCGCCGCTCCCTACTCCGCCACGGCCAAAGGCCGCGGCCTTGGTCCGTCCGACGTGGCGCGACGGCACCACGCATCTCATCCGTGGCCCCGCTCCGGCAGCAGTCTCTTCCAGGTTCTCTGGTGCGGCACGACGGCACCGCGACTTGTTCGACTTCAACGGCACCGCGCGACGGTGCCAAGCTTCTTCGCCCAAACTCATAGCTTCCACACGGTGCAATGGAACCATTCCACCTTACACGTGCCACAACAAAATAAACAACCAAGGGGGGAAGAGTGTCGGTCATGTTTGTGCGGTCCGACCTCCTCCCGTTATTGTGATACCAGGGGGCTCAAATTGAAATGAAGAATGGCGACGAAAGTAATCACGAACCAACAATTAAAATAAACCCCTACCTTGAGCATAGTTGAACGAAGGTTCATCACAGAATTTCACGTCGTGGAAGAAGCCGTCACGGAAGGAGGATCGTTGCGTCGTGGAGAAAACATTTGTCAGTGTCGCGTCGTCGATCTCCGAGGATCCGGCGTTCTTGTCGACCTTCGTCGGAGGTTAGCTTTCTTCATTGGCAGTGGTGCGTTCTTTGCGTTCTTCGAGTTCTTCGACGAAGAGGATGAACTTCAAGGCTTCGCGCTTTTTCTCACTTCCTTTCACAACCCAACAACTCTAATAAAATAAGAGTTTGTCTAATTTTATTTCTCAAGCCAAGAGTTTTGAAATTCAAAAAAGAAACAAACAATTAAATGAATTAATTGCATCGTTTAAACCGCCCAAATTAATTGAGGCGTTTCATAAACAGAAAAACACAAGGGTTGACTTCCACTTAATAGGGTGTGAGTGCGTTACCTTATTAAAGAAGTGGGGTTTAGGAGGAAAAGGAACGGTGGGGCTGGTGTGGGCCCCACCACACAAATATCCTACCAATTGGGTAGGATATTGTGGGTCCCACTTCATCCACTTAGTTTAGGTTAAACAAAATAATATAAAATTGGTTGCACCAATTTTATTTTATTCCTTTACTTAACCCAAAAATTTAAAAACCACACCCGAGCAAACGCAACTCCAGAAAAGGTGTTTCTATGAAATTACCGGTGTTGTGATTCTATCGGTGCCCTTGGAATTCGATTCTGAGCACTGGTTCAAATGTTAGGAAAACGTTCTCGTTCGTTCACTGAACGTACCCGTGCTAAACTTTGGAAAATGATTTCGGGCACACTGGACCTCGGAATCAGGTGCCGTCAGAAATTGAATTTTTGTAAAATCCCAAATAAAATTAAGAAAAAAATTCCTATGAAATTTACGGGTCTTTACAACTATGACCAGGTTCTGTAAGTAGGATCTTATGATGGAGATTCAAGAGGTAATTCCTCTCCCAATATTCTTTCACATTCATTTCAAATTTCATTTTTTCATCATTTATCCTCTACTTATCTTGGCCAATGTCATGAAAACTAAAGTATGATTTATATAATGGTATGATATCATGATAATGGAATATTATTCATTATGTTGTTCCCTCTATTTCATTATTTATAAAAAATGAAATCGTCACCTGTGATGTGTTAATTTTCCAACATCGAAGGAGATGCGCTTCAATTTTCCTTCAACACCATCTAGGATATCAATAATACCATTAAATGGTTGAAAAAAGGTATTAATATTAGTTTTTTAACACCTATTACAAACTTGAAAAAATTTCATACATAATACTAAATGATAAAACACTACATTTACATTGTGATAAAAAACCACCCAAATTAACAAAAAACGATCGTCATTAAATTTTAAATAATGATTCATCCATATGATATATAACCAAATTCATTCTAATATTATTCAAACATGTTAAATATCATAATTACATTTAATGTAAACTCTATATGTTTATCCTTTTTCTAGAATAACTTCTATTTTTGTGTACAAGGTAACCATTTATGAAAAATAAGAAAAACAACACTCCCGAACATAGAATTTAAACAATAAAACTCATCCAATGCCCTATATAATATCTTAATGAAACCACAATGATTTATACTCTTGTATATAAGGTTTTTTAATTGATAACTAATGAATATAATGTTTTTATATTTAAAATTAAAGTGATGAAAGAATTTCGATGCAAGTTAAATTGAATTATCAAACCCAACATTATCTCTTCGTGTTTTCCCTCTTTCACTCCATTCTCAAAATGGATATTCCTTAAATATAATTTGTTCATCAATATCATAAATTTTTGGGGTTTACATTTTTTCTATTAGTGTATATTTCAAACACAATGTTTTCCAAAAGTTCATTTGTTTAGAAAACACACCTTTTACTTCTAAATCATTGTTAGTGGATATTGCATCGGGTATGTTTTTACCTCATTCATTTTGGAACCAAATGTTTATGAATGTATGATTTAGGAAATTAAACCAATTATTTTACATGGATAATTTATTACCATGATTGATGTACATTCTATGCATAATGGATTATAATGTTAATGTTATGATGTGACAGATATTCCTGAAATTATATTGAGCATTGTTAATTTTACGTTGTGATGAGTGTTCCTGAAATTAAACAGTGATCCAATACATTGGATAATGTGATTAATCACATGATTAAAACTGATATATGTGAGAAAATTATGTTTTAATTTATTAAAACTATGTGTGTTTGTAAACCACTATGATATATGGTTTCATTTTTATGCATTTCCACATTTCAATCCATTAATTAATTCATATAATAATGTTTATACTTATGCAGTAAAAGTTATGTATGGTCTTAGTTTTCCCATGACACCAAACATTTGGATATAATTTTCGTAATTATTTTATTATTTTTATATTAAAAATTATGTAAATGTTCATTAAGAAAATATTGGCCTCTATAGTAGGTATCCGAAGAATAGTTTCATTAATTTGACAATTAGAATTAGAGAACCTTAGTGAAAATAATATTATGATACTAAGTATTGTAATAATAAAAGAAGATTTTCAAAACCTACATATACAATAATATATGATTTTAGTGATTATTTAAAAAAGGAAATAATTATTTTTTCAAGAATAATTAATTTATGTTTCCTTTTAACCTATTCTATTTTACAGAATGGTGTGAACTAGGAGATACCAAGACTATAACCCATGTGAGGGAAAATGCAACAATTTATCGAACTAAATCCCAAATTCTTTGGGTGGTGGATTGAAGAACATCATGTTGATGATTACACAATTGTCTCAAGTGATGAATAATAACCTGAATAATGTGGAATTTCATCCTTCACCTAATAGAGAGAATCTGGTTATCAAGTGTTTTATGCAACATTGACTACCAAAATTTAGTTGATCTCCCAATCCACTTGTTTCAGAACAGTGGGTCAAATAGATGGAGATGATATTTTTTATACATAGAAATTATAATATGGAGAAGTTTAATCTTGATTTTTATCATCTAGATGTAGAGGCCGACTAATGGTGGGCTCTGATTTAGAACATAAAGACCCGAGAAAAAAATTAATGTGATGGAGTGGGAAGACTTTAAGATAATTTTTCGTAATAAATATTTCCCACAAACTCTTCATATGATAATGGAAAGATAATTTCATATATCTAAATCAATATTATGTTGAATCAATCATCTTCTAAGAACATAATTTTACTATTATTGAAAAGTAATCTTTGGGATTTGTAATCAACAATGATTAGAAAATTGATAGATTATTTAGTTGATTAATACCCTACATTCAAAAGGCTATTTTCATTCAATAAATTGTGTGTTATGATGAATTTATTTTATATTCCATAATTGTGAATATGGAGTTTGGAGAATGGTCTCAGGGCTATGGTGATAAGAAACTAAAGATGGATTTTCATGTCAAATGTTGTAATGAGAAAGCTGTAAAAAAGTCAACCCACACATATCAAAAAATTTATTAGAGGCATCCCAAGAATTTCCACAAAGGGATGGGGAAATTATTCATGTTTGAGAGAGAATGCCATCAAGATTAATAGTGTAAAAAATATTTGATAATGTAGGAGAATGGGGTGGAGGAAAGGAGAGCTCCACCCATGGTCTAATTCTATATCTGTAGGGAGAAAAGGCATTATGAAAGCTAGTGCACTAAACATTGTGTCCTTGATGGTAAAAAACATCAGTCTCCACCAAATCCATTGAAATAAGGTAAGGATTATCCTATCACTAATATGGAATTTTATCATGAAAATGAAGTCATTCAAGGTACACTTCTTATTAAATAATAAATGCAAATTTCTTTATTTGATTCTGGTTCAATTCACTACTTTATATCATTCATTTTTTCTAGAACTCTATACTCAAATATATTAATCCTTGATGTGGAGATATATATATAAACTCCAAGTGGTGAAATAATTATAGCCCACGTGTTGGAATCTTCTTCTATTAGCGAATATGGGATGATTCTTCTAGAGAATCCTGTTTTACTTTCCATTGTAAAATTCAATGCTATAATTGGAATGGATTGGATCTCTTTATATAGAGGACATATCAACTATTAGAAAATGTAAATATATTTTAATATTCAGAACCATCCCATGATCCTATGAAAATGAAAGGATGATCATGAATCTATTTTAGAAAATTCATCAACGGTGTGGGTGTTGGTTCCCTATGAGGAGATATACCTTGCCAAATGGTTGAGTCAAAGAAAGTGTTATCCTAGGGGAAATGATCATCGTAAAGGAATATGGTGATGTATTTCTTGATGAGTTACTCAAGCTTCCCTAGGATTTTGAGGTATATTTCTCTATATAACTCATAACTGGAGATACTCCTTTATCAATGTGTCCCTATAGGATGTCTCTTATCTAATTGGATGATTCAAGGGAGTAGTTTCAAGATAATTTGGATAAAGGGTTAATGTACACTAGTGCATAAAATTGGGGTGCACCAATGCTCTTCTTTAAGAATAAGGATGAATCAATGCGACTGTGTATTGATCATCGAGAACTCAACTGTATACCCATAAATAACATGTATCCTCTTCTGAGGATTGATGACATGTTCAATCATCTACGAGGATCACAATACTTCTCAAAGGTGGATATTTTTTCTGAATATTATCATCAAAATCTGAAAAAGGAATATATTCAAAAGTCCACCTTCTATGAAAGATATAAGCACTATGAGTTTCTGGTGATTCCCTTCAGAATTACTCATTCCCCTATAATCATCAGGAATTTTATGAATATATTCTTTAGACATTAACAAAACAAATTTGAGGTATTGTTAATATATGATATTCTTATCTACTCTAAGAGAATGAATAAACATGACAAACATCTAAGGTTTCTCTTGGCGGCACTGATAAATGAGAAATTGTATTCCTTGTTAAGAGTGTGTTAATTTTGGATGAATCAAGACACATTCTTGGGACTTTTGATCACTATTGATGTAATTTCTATGGATACTTAAAAAACGTAATTGAGTAATGTCCCATACCCTCAAATGTCATAGGAATCCACAATTTTCTAGTATTATTTTTGTACTATGTACTTTTTTGAGAAATTTTTCACGATTGGAAATCCCACTAACCGTCTTAACATGGAAGGGGGTGAAGTATGACTAGATAGAGGAATGTGAGAAAAGACTCACAGAGCGATAGAGAAGGATTATCATAGCACCAGTACTCATATTACCGAAGAGTGAATAATTTTTTGTGATATACAGTGATGATTGAATGAAAATTTTGGGTTGTGTACTCATTAAAAATGATAATGTGATAGAATGTGCCTCATGGAAGTTAAAGATACATGGAAAATACTATCATATGCATGATCTAGAGATAGAAGTTGTGGTTCTTCCCTTGAAAATATTGTGTCATTTCCACTATAGTGGGAAGTGTTATATATATATACTGATCAAAAGAGCCTAAATTATATATTCACCCAAAATGAACTCAATATGAATCTATGTAGATGGTTAGATCTAAATAAATACTATTATTTCTTCATTAACTATCATCATGGAAATGTGAATAATGTAGCTAATGATCTTATAAAAAAATAACCTCCAACTCATTCCATGTTGATTATTGAGAATGAAATTATATTTATAGATATGAAAAGGTTGGATTTGGAAATAATAATGGTAGAGAATTCATCCTACCTTTACCAAATGATTTACCATCCATCTATCCAAGAGAAGGTTAAAGATGAAAAAAGAGATAATCCAGAGCTACAAAATAAGTTGAACACGGTAATGGAAGGGAACCTCAAGACATCCATATCGATGATGATGGTGTAATTCATTTTTAAACAAGGATTTGTGTGACTCAATAACTTGAGATAAAGAAGGAAATATTGTAAAATTCACATAACACAACTTTCTCTATCCATCATATTAGCACCGAGATGTAACGAGATGTTCGAGGACACTTTTGGTGGGTCAAAATGAAGATGAATATTGTGGAGTATATCACACAGTGATTGATATGTCATCAAGTTAAATAAGAGTGAAAAAGTCAAATGGGAGGAAAAAACCACTTCTTATACCAATGTGGAAATGGGATATTGTTTTTATGGAATTTGTCATGAGTTTAACCAAAACATCTAATGGAAATAATTTGATATGGGATACGGTGGACTAACTCACTAGGACTACCCTATTTATCTATATTTAGGAAGATATCTTAATTGATCTACTTTCAATGATATATGTGATGGAAGTGGTTAGACTTTATGGGGTATCAATATCATTTTCCTCTGATCATGATCCATGTATCACATCTAAATTCTAGAGGAGTCTTCAATAATCCATGAGTATTGAATTAAATTTCAGAATCACCTATCACCCTCAAACTGATGGCTAATCTGAATGTAAAATTTAGATGCTCAATGATATGTGAAGGGGTTACAATTTAGAATTCAAAGGTGGATGGAACCACCATATCACATTTGTTGTGTTATTTTATAACGATAGCTTCCACTAAAGTATTTAGATGGTTCTATATGAAGATCTGTATTGAAAGCAATGTATAACTCCACCTGCTAGGATTATGTTGGAGAAAAAAAGATACTTAGACATGATCTTGTGAAAGAGATGATCGAGAAGGTTCTAGTCCTCTAGAAACATATCAATGTTGCTCCAAGTCAAAAAAATATCTCTTCTGAAAAACTTCTAAGGTACTTGGAGTTCGACATAGGGGATACAATCTTCCTTTGAATATCTCCATGGAAGAGAGAAATGTTTTTTGGAATGAAAGGGAAGATAAGCCTAAGGTACATTAGCCACTTTTAAGATCCTTGACCTCATAAGAGTTGTGGCCTATCATATTGTAATTCCACCAAATATGGCTCAACTTTATGATGTGTTTCATATATAAATCCAAAGGAATTACATAGAAGATCTCTCACATTTACTAAACTAAGAGGTGATACGACTAGAAGATGATATCTCTTATTTGGAGAAAATATTAAAATTTTGGACTAGAGAGATAATGTACTATGAAACAAGAAAAAAAACATTGTCAAAGTTTCAGTGAGGAACCATAAGTATGAAGACAAAACATGGGAACTAGAGGATGTGATGAAGGGGAAGTACCATCACATATTTATGTAAAATGAAATTTAAAAAGGGGGGAATAATGTAACATCCCAAAAAATTTTAAATGAAATTTCTTCCATCTAATGGTAATTTCATATAAGATAATAATATAAAATCACATTAGGAAACATATTTACACATCATTATTAAACACACATCTAAATTCTATGTGTCCATTAAACATAATTTTTCCACTTATGTGATTTGAATTATGAAATTTTGTATTTTTCATGTAAAATTAGATTTTAATTAGAAATTAAATTTCACATATTTGAAAATTTATTTTCATAAAAATATGTTCATTTTTAAAATTTACAAGTTGAAAAGAGGATATGAGGAATTTTTTATATTTAGCTGAATGTATATAATTTTTGGTGACTAGTGAAATTTGATAATTTACAAAAATATGCTAAATAAAAGAATTTATACATCATGACTGAGAAATGCCAGATGTAAAATTCCATTAGATAGAATTCACATTCCATATTTACTATATTTATTCATTCAATCATCAATATTTATTTTTTTGAGGGAAATTAATAAACTAATGAATTAAAAATTGAGAAACGCCCCCTCCCCTCCACAGTAAATACCACCCCTCAAAACCACTTTTCCTCACACCTCTCAAGATTAGATCCTTGACCAAATCCTTGATAAAGCTCTTCTCTAGCCCCTCTAACACGTCTAAGAGATCATTTTCTCATCAATATATAAATCCTTGGTTCCTTAAAGAGGATCATAAGAGGACAATTCAAGAGGTAATTACTCCTTCTCTTTTCCTACAAATTCCTTTCAAATTTCATTTATTTTATTCTCTTATCCTCAACTTATCTTTCCAACTTGTACTGATAACTATAGAATGATTACAATACCGGTATATATCATGTTAATTTGAAATTATTCATCATAATACTCCCTTTAATTCATTTTTTATAAATTAAATTGTCGGTCTTGATGTGTTAATTTCCCTATATCATGGGTGATGCACTTCCATTTTACTTCAATGAATTCAAGGATGTCAATAAAACCATTAAATGGTTGATAAAATACTGTAATATATATATTTTACCCAATTTATTTTCTAGATGAAACTTTTATACATTATATTAAATGATAGAAAAACATTTTCACTATGATCAAACAACTGCCCAAAGTAATCTAAAATGATCATCATTAAATATTAAATAATGATTCATCCCCATGGTGTACAACCAAATTCATTAAAAGATCAATTAAATTCCAGGAGTAACATAATAAAATTTAATAGAAATTCTAGTTATTTATCACTGTTCTACAAGAACTTCCATTCATCTTAACAAGTGAACCATTCATGAAAACTATGAAAAAGAATACTCCAGAACAATGAATTTAAATTATATAACTCATCAAAAGTATGGTAAAAGAACGTAATGCAACCACAATGAACCATATTCATGTATAAAAGGTTCTTCAATTGTTAATAAGAGTAATTAATTTCATTATATAAGAAATAAATTTGAATAAGTCCTTTAGTTACAAGCAATGGGGAATTCTTGAACACAACATTATTTATTTGTGGTTTCCATCTATCACAATATTTTTAGTTTGGTTATTCCTTAAAAATAATTTATTCATAATTATTCACCTTTTATGGTATATACCTATTTCTTAATGGATTTTATTTCAAACACAATGTTTTCCAAAAGAAATCTTCTTTAAAAACACCCCTTTTACTTCTCACTCAAGGTTTATGGTCCTTGTATCAAGTTTATTATTCTCTCCTTCATTTAGGAACTCAAAATTTATGAATGTATGACTTATGAAATGAATACCATACCTTTACATGGTTATTTATGTCCATTATTGATATACATTATAAGTTTCATGCATGATAGTTTTATCATTATGATTTTATGGGTGTGTCCCGAATTATGTAGGGCAACATTGATGTTATGATGTGATAGGTGTGCTAGGAATTATACATCAATCCAATGAATTGGGTAATATGATGAATATCAAAATTCAATATCATATATGAGTGAACATGTTTCTAGATTTATTTATAACTATGTTTGGTAGTTAACCACTAAGACATAGGGTGTCATTTTATGCAGTTCCTCTTTTTAAGACATTTATTAATTCTTCCTATCATGTTAAATTTTATGTGGTAGAAGTTATATTGTTCTTAGTTTTCAAAAGACACTAAACAACTAGATCATATTTTTTGGATGATTTTATGTTTTTATCTCCAAAATGTGGAAAATGTTATATATGAAAAGTAGGGTACCTATAGGATGGATACCTCGGAGTTTGGTTTTTTGGGTTTTCCTATTTAGGCCTCATTTCACCATGGTGATTAGGTTGTGTTGTAGTGTTTGTTTGACTTGTACTGGGTAGAGAAAAAGTGCTTGAGAGATAAGAAATGATTCTCGGGATTTTGATAGATTTTATAATGAGGCCCTTGGTTATTCCATGATACATATTATCAATATTCATTTTATGATGGATTGACCCTGATATATAGGGGATATCATGCCATTTTTTTCAAAACAGTTCTCCATTTTTCACATGGTGTTCCCTGTAATACTGTGAATTCTCTAATGTATTTAAAAATTCAAACAGTTCATCAAATATTTCTATATTTATTCATGTTTTTTTAGATATAGTGGCCTAAAACCAAAATATAATTACTTTATGTTTAATTTTATTCATTGTTCTAAATGTTAATAAACATATTATCATTTAAATATTTTTCTTCTACATGACTAGAATGTGATAATGTTCGAAGAGTGACTATCATAGTAAAATGACAAAATAGTTACCCACTATGTTGAGAATCCATGACAGTCATTGTATTACTCTCAAATATGTATTATATAGCTATATCATATCTTTTTATGGGAATCAATTGATATTAGATGTCAGGGGAGGTGAATCATAGAAATTTTAGGCACTTTCTCATTGTGTAATCCCTATGTGATTTGAAGTGTAAAAGATTATAAGAACCCGACCCATCAGTATAAGATCCTCATTTCTATTAGTTATTTGATTTTCATATCTATGGATTTATACTGATTTTTGTAATTTATTATTATTATTAATGAATATGAATAGTTTCATACTTTGATGTATTGATGGAATCCATGATGACATATGTTTGTAGGGAAGTATGGTACGTTGGGTGTGTTATGAGTAATATCACTTTAATTAATAATGTGAGAAAAAATTTTATCTTCTGTTATTTCACAATACATTATATATTCAACCTTTTTATGGGAATGAAATATTCAAAATAAATCCATGACCCTGGTGTTTTGTGGGAAGTATCATTTATATAAAGTTAAATAAAGACACCTCAGACACCTAGATTTATGACACCTTCTTACACACTACATGGTTAGAGACATTATTAAATACGGTTTAAAGAACACAACAAACATCTTGTTGAGGTTTTATGTCATTTCAACATGATCATCATTCTCTATGGGTGGCTTGGCATTTTTCTAAACACAAACCATGGTCCTTGGGAGGCTCAACATAATTCCATTGAAGAATATTATTATAAGTTCACACATAATGTGTATCCAAAACAATAGTAAAATATTACATATTATTTTCTATTTTTGATTTTTAATAAATATTATTCTTGTATGTGATTGAATAGTTTTTATAGTTACATGGATTGTATATATTCAACCAAAAGTTATTTTTGAGGAGTTTGTGTGGGTCGGATGTTTGATAATTTTTTATTTTTTATTTAGTGAATATAAAATTTATTTATTTATTAGGGAATAATGGATTGATTTTAATTTATTATATAAAAATTTATTATTCAATGTTTTTAAAATATTGTGATGGAATGGAGGACTGCGTTTAAAGGTTTCATGGTAAAAATTTTATTTAAAATACTATTTTAAAAATTATAAAACAATTTATTGAAGAATTAATATTTAATCGATTCACTAGTTCTATGAAATTTAATAAATAATTGTAACACCCTAATCATCAAAAGTATGTTTCTTTTTGAATAATATAACAGCTTGCGATGTACACAACATAGAGTTCTAACACACCACATCCAATAATACTAGCTATTATGAATAGTAATACATAATTTTTGAAATTTATTGAATTATATTTTTCAAAATTGACATCATTTTTCGATTCAGAATATCAAAATTAGCATAGGGTTAATTTTTGATATTTTATGAAAACTTTCGAATTTTGATGAATAGTGAAAACACTGCATTATTATTAAAAACCGATTTTTATTTAAATAATTAGTTATTTTATTTAAATATATTTTAGGTATATATATAAATATAATACCAATATTTGATCAATGTAATTCATTGGAGTCATTTTATAATAATATTAGATATATAAATTTTTAATGAACTTTTTACTGTCTTTTACCAACCTTCAATGAACATTTGCAAATTTGCATAATACATAATTTTAAAACTTCTGGGAATTTAATTCCCAAAATCTGAGAGACATGGTTGAAATTAGTATGTAAATTTTAGTTCAATAAGAAGAAAATAATTTTTTTATGAATAGTAACATTTGACTTTTATTTACCACGTTTAAAAGTCAATAGGGAAATTAAAGGTAAAAATGTTATTAAAATTACCATAAAATGGGTCCTAATTCTATTGGATATGCCTATTTATACAAAAATAAACCTTATGAATAAAATATGATTCCATTGGTTCACTTTAATTAGATTAGGATATTTATTATTATCTTATTTAAAGAAGAGTTAAAAGTGTTAAATTCAATGTTTAATAAAAAAACCATATTTAATATAGGGTTATACCTAAGATAAATTCGAATATAAATATTAATTAAAAATATAAAACGATTTCCTACATAATTTTATTTTATTTATAATTTTTATATAATTTATAATTATATTTATTTAGACACAATGATGATCCAGTAATTTCATTATTAATGAATGATTACAATAATTGATAATAGAAATATCCAAATAAATGTAAATTGAGAATTCTGATTAATTAAACTAATTTTATATATTATTATGAAATGCTATGAATTATTAAATGAATTTTTTTTCGATTTGATGAAGTTTTTATGACTTTCAAAAAAACAAAATTCCAAATAGTGTCAAAATTGACTTAAATTAGTTTTTAAAACACATACTATATTATTAATTGATATAATATTTATAAAAATATAAATTTCAGCCAAAGGAAATAAATAATGTTATATGTATCAATAACTTACCCCTAGGGGTTAACTTGTCTTTTTATAGTATGTTTATTAACCATTTATTATAATAATACAAGAATAAATGATAAAATTTAAACGATTTAAGTAAGAGTTAAATCTAAATGATAAGGTTAATATGTTGACCTAGACCTGTCTAAAACCTGTTGGTTGAATGGTTTTCGACCCATTCCCACCTTATATTTGAAATAAACCCTTTGGGTGCCATTATAAACCAAATATGATTGTATAATAAAATAACATTTCATGATTTTCTCAAAGTGACCCTCACCACTCTTATCAATGGTACTTCCCCTTCTATCAAAATCACACCTCCAAAGCCATTTGTCTCGGCCAATACCATCTAAAATATCCTCCCAATTACCCTCAATTTGACCTAGAGGACCTAATTTTGTTTTAATACCAAACTATAGATCCTTTTTGATCAACTCAAAATGGAAACACCCGAAGAAGAGGTAATAATTTCAACACCACTTTCAAAGTTTTTTTCTTTTTCCACTTCCTCTTTCTTTATTGTTTCCATACCAAAATTACAAATATAGTACCATATACATAATGTTATGTTATTATAAATATTTTACAACCATATTCCTTATTATATCCATCCTATTAATGACAAGTAACCATATGTACGCACTTATGACTTACCGTCTCTGTAGTTTTTTATTCAAACCCTTAACTATCGTGATGGATATAATAATGAGTATAAATGATATAAATAATAAGTATAACATGTTAATTATTATTTATATATGGTATACCATTCAATTATATATGATTTCACCATCAATTGAATGATATTTTCGCTCGTGCGTACGTATGGATTACCGTATCCACTAATGTGATGATATTATTTCCCCATCATAACCAATCAAGAATAATTTTCACTTTATGAATAAAAATAATTTTAATGAAATTAATATAATTCTGGATATGAATAAAATACATCTAGTCCATAACAAACATGACTAATGTAACAAAAAATATAATGGAAAACTAATTAGTTAACACCTGAAACAATGATACTACGGAAATATTATTAAGAATGATATATTAGAAGATAATATATAATATCATTAATATGTATTTGGTTTTTTTATAATTTAATAACTATTATTTATATACTATACAAGAGGTTAACAAACCCTCTACCAAGGAAAAGTACAAGGTAAGGGTTAGTTATACAATTTAATCATTATTTGAGGATGTTTATATGTGAGTATCTTCTTAGACTTTTTTATCAGCCACATCCGTGTTTCAAAAAAATGTATCTCAAATTTTTTTTACTATTTCTTATAATATGGTTTAAATTAATTTATACAATTTTTTTACATTTTATAGAATGTTTTGAAAAAAATCTTTCTGGCATTTTCCAAACAAGGTACATTATGTCCTTTTTGACGAATTAAGGAAATTGTTTTTAACATATACAGATAGTGTGGCTATTTTCGGCCATTATAACACCATCAAAGTTTCCCTTACAATATTATAAGAGTATTTTAAAAATAATTGTTTTTTTATAACTATGTGACTGCTATATGATTTCTAAAGATAAATAGATATTTCTCTCAAATATTTTTGATTTCATCAATGTCAACATCCTTTGATGGATTTTAAACATATTTGAAGTTGATTTATTATGAAACAATCTTCCATATTGTATTGATATTTTTGTGATATTTTTGACTATGTATGTGTAATTTTTATACAATTCATGGTTTATGGATAAAAAAATGACATTTCATATGCTAGTTTTAATATGAATGTTTTTGTTATATGTTAACCATTTCATACGAAGAATGAATTGGACTTAGTATGTGATGGGTGGATCATGCTATAACTCCTCGATGCATCAGTAGGTCCCATGAGACTAACTACTTACTTGGAACAAGGACATGGCAAAATTTTATTTGTATTCTTGGTATGAGTCCTTGACTATGTCGTTATGATGTCTGACATTATGCATTCTATCATTTTAAAATTGGCTATTGATATTAAAAGTGATTATTTGACTAGTAAAATATCTATGTGAACAAATAAATGTAATTATTTGATTTATCTTTTCCTTATTATACTGAAGTTTATGTTTAAAAGGCTTCTGTTTTATTCTTATACATTTCCTTAAATGATTATGCATATTTATGAAAATTTATACAATATTGTTATCCTTACTGGGCATCTGACCTCACCCCTTTCTTATGATTTATTTTTCCCAAGATGTTATGATTAACCTGCAAGAATTGGCTATGTGATATAAGAGTGTTCAAATGGAACATAATGTTGTTTTTTAATTATTGATGTAATGTAAAACTTTTGTATGTATTTACTGCTTCCAAGGCTACTAAACTAATCTTTATTTCAGGACATGATTCCTTGTATCATGACAATGTTATGAAATAATGCATAGACTCTTTGTAACTAGGTTTGAGGCATTACAGTTGGTATCAAAAGAAGTTCGGTACTAACCTTGCAAAGTAGATTTACAAAAACACTAATTAGAGAACATTAACCTAAGATAAACTTTGAGGATCAGTATAAAATAACTTCCTATAATTTAGTTAATGTATATATTTTATGTATTTTCCATGAAATACATATCTGTCTTGATATGAGCAGATAGAGGCGGCTCTGGCACATATGTACCTAGGATTGAAAAATCTGACAATGAGTTTCAGGCTTGAGCCGGGGTATCCTGGTACACAACAACAGGCCTTGATGCACTCTTAGTTACAACACTCCCAGAGGATATAATTAGGTTAATACACATTTTCCTTATAAACCATTATGATGGATTTATGAGTATATACCTCCTCAAAATAATTTTTTTTATGATTACGGATTATATTCATATAATGTTCAATTTATGTTATGTTCTATACATGTTTGGAATTAAATATTGTGATTCATAAACTAATATCGTGTATGCCATTATTTATAAATGGCTCCTAGTGGAAGGAATGAAAACCATATCAACGCACATAATCCAGGATGGGATTCCCTCCTACTCATGATGATTATAGTGGAGCTGGTGATGCAACTGGTGCTGATCAGCTTATTACCACATTGGGATAACTTACTCAGGTTATGAATAATTACCATACCTATATGGAGCACCCTGATCTACAACGCAGAGGATTAATGTTAGACCGCTAATGAGGCAACAAATTAAAACATTAAAAAAGACAACAAATCCATTTGTAGCTGAGAAATGGATATGTTCTTTAGAGAAAATATTTCATGCTTTGGGGTGTAGTGAATGGGAAAAAGTATTCATGGATGTTCATTACCTCACTGGAGATACAGATCAATGGTGGTCATTAATTAAAAACACAATGGAAGATGAAGAGGTGTCAAATATAGAATTGAGTGAGTTTAAAGATATATTCATAGAAAAATACCTTCCTTGTAACCATCAAGAAGATATTGAAAGATAATTTATAAGTCTGGGGAAAAAAAGAGGATAATAATGTGACAAAAGTATAAGTTTAACGTTAGAATGTTATCAAGGCATGCCGCAGATTATATATGTAACAAAAGGGGTAAGTTTAATCGATTCATTAATTGGTTAAAACCATAACTCTATCACTCATTAGTCTCACAATCCTTTTCTTAGTATGATGATTTAGTCTCATGTGCTATCAAGAAAGAAAAGAAATTCTCTATGTATTATGACATTAAAGAAAATCAAGAGAAGGAGAGATCTGCGGAACACTCTAGAAATTCAAATAAGGGTAAAAATGGAAAAGTTGAATTTCCATACTACAACAAATGTGTGAAGAAACACCCAAGTACTTGCAAGAAGGGAATGAGAGTCTGTTATAAGTGTGGTGAAAAAGCCCACTATGCTCATGATTTCAAGGAAATGATAGAGGATTTCAATATAGAATGCGAAAATTATAGAGAAATTGGGCACTATGCAAATGAATGACCTAAGCACCAAGGAATCTTACCTCAAAAAAGGCCAGGGGAGTGAGGGAAAGCTTCTGTGATCACAAATAAAGAGGTTGAAGCTCTGAATGACATAGTGGAAGGTTATTTAATGGTTTCCTCAAGTTTATACAATGGTTCATTTTATTCTCGATCATCTAATTGTTTCATATCTTCCCAGTCATCTAACTAAATTAGATATTTCCAATTTTATTTACCAAGGGAGTTTCCAGTAAATACTCTTAATGGAAGTATAATTGATATAATGTTTTGTGAATTAGTTCCCATGAGGTCATATAAATGTACATTATTTGGTGATATCATCAACATATCAATGATTGAATTTGATTTAATCCTCAGTATGGATTGTCTTTGAGACCACGATGTGAAAAGTTATTATAAGAAGAATGAGGATATAATTTTCATTGATGATAAAGTGTACCTTATATTTAGAGAAGTAATGACCCCAACTGATTCTTATCTAGATCCACCCCTATAGATCTAGTAAATTATATTATTTATGAGGAAGAGGGCGAAATAACTATTAGTGAGGAATGGATTGTTCAAATAGAGGATGTACCTATTTTGAATGAATATGTTGATGTGTTTCCAGAGGATTTACATGGACATCCTCTAGAATGTGAAATTATGTTTTCCATTGATTTTATTCATAGTTCAAGGCCCATATCAAAGACCCCTAATAGAATGGAGACTATGGAATTAGTGGAACTAAAGAAACTACTATATTAATTGAGTAATAATGGAATTATTCAACCTAGGGTTTCTCCATGGGGAGCCTATATTATTTTTGCTAAACGAAATATTGTTCTATGAGGTTGTGCATTGACTACAAGGAGATCAATTCCACAACAACAATGAATAAGTATCCCCTACCACGCATTGATGCTTTATTTGATCAACTTAATGTAACTCAATATTTTTCAAATATTGGCCTTCGATCTGGATATCATCAGTTTCGTGTAAAGATGGAAGACATTCTGAAGATAGCATTTCATACTAGGTATGAGCATAACAAGATTATAGTAATTCTTTTTGTACAAACTAAAGCACCCTCTATTTTCATGGATCTAATGAATATGTTTTTTTCATGAATATCATGATGAATTTGTAGTCTTATTTAATGATGATATATTGGTTTACTCTAAAAATATATATAGATCATGAAAATCATGTGCACACTATTCTGAATATGCTTAGATGAAAAAAATTATATGGTATGTTTTTGTGTGTGTGAATTTTGGATTCAGGATATTTTTTCCTTCTCCGTATTAACTCTAACGATGGAATCTATGTTCATCATAATAAGAAAATAGCAATATGAGAATGGCTAGCACCAATGAGTATAACTGAGGTACACACTTCTATTGGTTTAGCATGTTATTATTGGCATTTCATCCTGAATTTTTCCCTTATTGGAAAACTGATTAAACAAGTTCGCATATAAAGGGATTAAATTTTTTTTGGACAATAGTGTGTGAAGAATATTTTGAAGAAACGAAGAGAACATTATAAAATGCTCCTATATTGACTCTACCATCGTGGGATAATGGGTTTATTATTTGTAGAGATTCTTCAATGAATGATATCAGTTGTATCCTTATGCATAATGATAGGGTTATTGCCTTTGAATCACAACACGTAAAAATTCATGAACAAAAATATCCTACTCATGATCTTGAGTTAGTAGCTGCAATATTTGATTTGAAGATATGGAGAAAAAATCTCAAAGGTGAAAAATGTGAGATATATACCGAACAATAGATTTTGATGTATATTTTCTCACAGAAAGAAATCAACCTGAGGTAAAGACGTTGGTTTGAACTACTCAATGATTATTATTTTACTATACACATCCATGAGGGGAAGGAAAATATGGTTTTAGATTCCTTGGGTATAAATGATCAATGAGTTTTGAATATGAAGAGAGTTTAAAGGGATCCTATGTTCCTGGATCTAGTAAATATAGATATGGGAATAATAATGGAAGGTGAAACATCAATAAATTCTAAAATGGATTACAATCTAACTTTACTAGAAAGGATAAAATGTTCTTAGTATGAAGAGGATGAGTTTTAAAATAAATTAATGCTATGGATGATGGTAGATTAATTGAATTCGTATATGAAGACAAAATTTTAAAATTTGGGAAGATAAATTGTGTTCCTCAAAAACCTGATCTAAAAAGTGAATTTCTGGAAGATGTGTATATCACCAATTTCTCTATACACCATGGTAGCACTAATATGTTTAGAGATTTGAAGGAACATTTTTGGTGGGACAATATGAAGAGGGAGATTTCTGATTATGTGTTAATATGTATTGTTTTTCAACATGTGAAGGTTGGAATACAACATCCTAGAGGAGTCATGAAACATCATCCCATACTTGATTAGATGTGGAATGATATTACAATGGAATTTGTCATGGGGATACAAAAGACTCCTAGAAGAATGTTACAATATGGGTCATTGTTGATCATCATACCCTGCCAAAAATATTCTCACTATAAGTGAAGATTTACCACATTTACATTTAGCAATACTATATATTAATTAAGTTGAAAGAATCTATTGAGTACCCATATCGATTGTTTCTGATAGTGATCCACATTTTACATCATGATTATGGAAAAGTCTTCAGAAATCCTTTGATACTGAACTTTGTTTGAGCACTACCTACCACCCTCAAACTGTTGGACAGTAAGAACAGACTATTCAATCTATTTATGACATGTTGAGATCTTTCTCACTTGACTTTTAAGTTATGTTGGGATCAATATTTTACTCTGGTATAATTTTCGAATAACAATAGCTTCCATTAATGTATTCAGAGGTCCCCATATAAAGATTTATATGTAAAGATATGTCACACACCAACTTTTTGGGATGATGTTGGTGAAATAGATCTTGTATGCCCAAAACTTGTTGAGGAAACAATGGAAAATGGGATGGTACTCCAAGCCTACATCAAAGAAGCTCAATGTAAGAAAAAGAGCTATGATGATAACCGAATTAATTATTTGGAATTTCAAATAGGGGATCATGTTTTCATGAAGGAATCTCCATCTAAGGGTGTTATATGATTCAGTTAGAAGGAAAACTTAAGTCCCAGTTACATCGGACCTTTCAAAATTCTAGAACTAATTGGAGTTGTAGTTTATCATTAGGCAATGCCACCAAGTCTCTTCAAAGTTCATTATGTGTTTTAGGTATCACTGTAGAGAAAATACATGCCTGACCCAACGAATGTACTCACATATGATAAAATATAACTGGAACCCGGCCTATTTTTTTTCAATGTTCTTATCCGAATTCATGATAAAAAATAACATGTGTTTTGAAACCACTCTACTCATCTGGTGAATGTTCTATGGAGAAATAATAAGATGGAAGAGGAAATGTGTAACCCCAAGGAATTTAAGATGTATAATAACCTGAATATTTTTATACAGTAATATTCTATAAATTTTTAAGATGAAATTATTTGGAGGAAATAATGAAACTCCTCAATCTTCAATGGTACGCTTCTCGTTGAATAATGCAATAGCTTGCACTGTACGCAACTTCGACTTCTTACACACCACGACCAATCAGACCAGCCATTATGAATAGAAATACCTAATTTTTTAAATTTTTTAAAATTTATTTTTCAAAATGGACTTCATTTTTGGTATCATAAAACTAAAATTAGCATAGGATTAATTTTTGATATTTTTTTGAAAACATTCAATTTTGGATGAATAGTGAAATACCCTATGTTATTGTTTAAAACAGAATTTTTATTTCAATAAAGAGTTATTTTATTTAAATTTATTTTATTTAAAAATAGACACATAATACTTATATATGTTCAATTAAATTCATTGGAGTCATTTTATAATAATACTGGAAATATAAAATGTTATTGAACTTTTTACCATCTTTTTCCCACCTTCTTGGCACATTTGCAAATTTACATAAAATGTAATTTTCCTACTTCTATAAATTGAAATTTAAAATTTTGAAAGACATGGTTGAAATCAGTAAGTAAAATGTGTTTTAATAAGATGAAAATAATTTTTGGTGAATAGAAACTGTTGACATTTTTTTACCACGATTAAAAGTAAATAGGGTAATTAAAGGTAAAAAATGATATTATAATTACCCTAAAATATTCCCTAATTCTATTGAATATGTTCATTTCGACCCAAATCAACATTATAAATAAAATATAATCCTTTTGGTCAACATGGATTAGACTAAGACATTTATTATTTTTTTATTTAACGAAGTGTAAAAAGTGTTAAACTCAAAGTCTTATAAATAAACCATTTTTAATATATGGTTATAAAGAAGATAAATTCGACTATAATAATCATTATAAATATAAAAATATTTCTGAAATAATGGTATTTTATTTTTAATTTTTAGACAGTATATATTTAAATTTATTTATTCCACATTGATGATGTAGTAATTAACTATTTAACGAAAGATTAATATAATAGATATCATAAATATTGAGAAAAATATAAATTGAGTCTCCTGATGAATTATGAAAATTTTATAGGTTAATATGATTTTTTAGAGTTAATTAAATAATTTTTCTAAAAGTAATAACATTGTTATGAATTTCACAAAAACAAAATACAAAATAGTGTCAAAATTGACATAAATGAGTTTTTAAAACAAATACTATATTATTAATTGATAATATTCATAAAATTTTGTGGTTTGGAATAATGACATATATTAGAGTAGATATATAAATAATGTACTTCTTGGGGTTCTATTGGATTTTTTAGTATGTTTATTAATTATTTATTATAATAATGCAAGAAGTCATTGTAAAAGTTAAACTATTTAACTAAGAGTAAAATGTAAACGATATGGTTAATATGGTGATCTAAATCTGTTTAAATCCAATTGGTTCAATGGTTATCGAACAATAATCACCTTAGACTCAAAATAAATACATTTTTAGCTATTTTTAACTGAATATTATTGTGTAATAAAATAATATTTCAAATCATTCCTTATGTGACCCTCACATCTCTTATAAAAGGGTACATCCCTACCCATAAAATCACACCTCCAAATCCATTTGTCTTGGACAAAACCATATATAATATCCTCCCAACTACCCTAACTTCGACCTAGAGTAGTAATTTTATCATAAAGCTAGCCTAGGGATCCCTTTTGATCAACTCAGAAAGGAAACACCCAACGAAGAGGTAATAATTTCACCACCACATTCAATGTTATTTTCTTCTTTTGCTTCCCCTCTCGTTGTTCTTTCCATACCTAAATAATAACTAATGTAAATTATATATACTGTGATTTTATTATATATAGGCTACAACCAAATTAATTATTCTATCCATCTTATGAATGAAAATTCACCATACGTGCGTACGTACGACTTACCGTCTCCAAATCGTGGTGTAGTTTGTTATTCACAAACTTCATTATTTTGATGGGTTTAATAATGGGTATAAATGATTTAAATAATAAATAAAACATGTTAATTATTATTTTTATATGTTATATTATCAAATTATATATTATTTCACCATCAATAGAATGATATTGCCACTAATGCGTATATAAAGATTACCATCTCCATGAACATGATGTGATTTATTCCCCATCATAACCATTCAATAATGATTTCCATTTTATGAATAAAAATAATTTTTAAGAACATAATATAATTATATATATGATTCAAAGAGATCTTATACATATCAAACATGAATTTCTTAAAAAACCATATATAGGAAACCAAATCAGTTAACACCCAAAACAATGAAACTACTGAAATATTATTAACAAATAAATTTTAAAAGATCATATATAATATAAAATTAATTTATATGGTTCTTTTATAATTTAATAAAAATTATTGAACTATTATATAGGAGGTTAACGTACCCTCAACCAATGAAAAGTACAAGGTAAGGGTTAATTCTACAATCTCTTCATTATCTGAGGTTGTTTATACGTCGGTATCTACTATGACCCCTTAATCATACACATCATTGTTTCTTAAAAATGTATTTCAAAACATTTTTACTATTTTCTATAACATGGTTTAATATAACTTATACCCAATCTTAACATTTTATAAAATGTTTTTTGTAATAAATCATTATTCCATTTTCCAAGAAAGGTACTTTATGAACTTTTCGACGAATTATGGAGTTAATGTTTTTTAACTTATATGTTGAGTGAGGATATTTTCCACCATTATAAAACCTTCTTTTTTTACCTTAAAATATTATAGGATTATTTTTATTATAATGTTTTGTTTTATAATTATTTGACTTTTAAATGATTTCAAAATAGAAAGATATTTTCCTCTCAAATAGTTTTGATTTCATCTATGTCAACACCATTTGGTGGATTTTTTACTTCATTGATGTTGATTGATTATCATAAAATAATCTATATTGTATTGATGTTTTTTTTATATGTTTGACTATGGGTGTGTTATTTTTATACCATTAATGTATTAGGGATAATATATTGACATTTTATATGCTAGTTTTAATATGAATGTTAATGTTATTTTATTTAAACTTTTTATAAGACGAATGCATTGGACATAGTAAGTGATGGGTGGAGCTCGTTATAGCTTCTCGATGTATCAGTTGGTCTCATGAGACAAAATAGGGTCTTGCATTGACAAAATCTTATTTTTATTCTTGGAACGAGTCATTAACTATGTTATTACGATGTCTGACCTTATGCATTCCATCATTATGAAATTGAATATTGATATTACATGTGATTATTTGACAAGTAGAATATCCATGTGAATATATAAAAGCAATTATTAGATTTATATTTTCCATATTATGTGAATTGTTTGGTTTCAAAGGATTTTTTTAGTCTTATAAATTTCCTTTGATGTTTATTATTATATATAATATTTTCTGCTATATTGTCATTTTTAATAATCATCTGAGCTCACCCCTTTCTTATGTTTTCTTTTTCCAAGGATGTGAAGATTTATATTATGATTAACCTGTTGGAATTGTATAAGGGATATAAGAGTAATCAAAGGGGACACAATGTTGTTTTTTATTTCATTATGTAATGTAAAACAAATGTATGTATCACGTACATCCAAGGCTACTAAACTGATTGGAATTTAGAGACACGATTCCATGTATCAATAAAATGTTATGTAATAATGCACTATATTTGGGTAACTTGAGTCGGGGCATTACAATAATTATGTTATTATTATTATAATATAGATGGGGTTTTTTGGGATTATGTAAATAATATTGGATCGAATTAAATTATTAGTTTCTAACACTAGAACTATTTAAACCAAATTATATTGTCTAAAAAATTATGGTTACCCATTACATTGGTTGTGTATGATTAATCTGAATAATCCTGTCAAGAACTATAGATAACCTATCCAAAAATGATCTCAAGAAAAGATAACATTCCTCCTCTACTACCCATATTAAATACTTAGATACCAAGGATAAACCTTCTTGGATGTAATTTTCAAGGATTTCAAGGAATAATGACGTAAGCGTTAGGAAATTCTAAACTGTAACATAGATATTCCAATGATGAAACTTATTGGTTCATGAAACAAATGTGGGTCACCTCTAGAGAAAATATATGGTTGATTCTTATAACACAACCAGAGTACAATGTAGAGACATTGTCAAATTTATTAACAAATAAATAATTCAACAAAATTTAATTCTTTATATTCATAAATAAATTATAAATCATTATTTAATGACCCTTGATTTAGTTATTGAAATTAAATGTCAATTAATCATTAATTCCATTCTGTTAGTCACTGTTTTCTTCATCAATGCATATATTATATTAATCATCAATAATTAAAATAACTAATTTGGGCATGCATATCCTGATGCATTCGATAAAACTAGAACCTTCATTTGGTATCATAGGGTCACATAATTATGTATAATTATCTAAATATCATTCATTGACCTTCACAGTACTCTTTAGTTTTCAATTCTTGTTTAATCATTCATTAATATGAATTTCAAGATATTTTATTCACCCTCTTTGTTCCTGTAAATGTAATCTATAAATGAATAAATTTTTTATGAAGAACATTCAGAAAACTCATCTAGATATGGTAAAGATTATATATGTATAACATAAGAGTACACAATGTGTAGGACATAGTTAAACACCATGTACCCTTGTTTATTTCACCAAGAAAACTCATGAATTAATTTTTAGAATGTGCATTAATTATATGTTTTCTGTATTTTAAACACAATATGTTGACTATTATATCTTGTAAAATGGTTAGAAAGACTTCAAAGAAATGTAACATACATAAATGACATGAATTCTATGAGTCAAGAATGAGTCTTGAGTATTTAAATGGCACGTGTGACTAGTAATAGTTTAACTAATAGACCACATGATTCATATCCTTTTTACATGTTGTACAGTCCATAAATATTCATGAAAGGTCTACATTCCTCATCCCTATTCTTTTACTGTAGATAGATGGAGATGATTTATATATGAAATATAGCTTTCCAGTATTCACTATGTATATTTCTTGTTGAAACATAATTTAATTTTTTTTATTCTATTTAAAACCAATCCACTTAAGTCTATTGTGTACATAATTTGACTCAAAAATTCAATTTAATGGATATATATTTATATATTAATTTTTTAAATAATTTATACATAATATTCAGAAACATATATAGTTTATAAGATATAATATAATGATTAATATTTTCTCATTAATTTATTACACCCAACCTAAATGCCATTTATTTTATGTGTGATTAATTTGATAGTGTGCACCATAAAATTAAGCGATATGAAATGTATGATAAATTACACATGAGGAAACTATATATAAATATCATACACATAGGTTATTTTATATGGGTAATAAATTTGTTTCCTCTATGAATTTTTTTTTTCAAATTCAATGTTAAGTAAATTTATTCAATTTGAAAAAAAATTTATTTGATGAGAATCTCAAGAATGTTTGGATGAAATTAAAATAAAATCATTGATTAAAAAAAGAAGAGTTTTGATAGATTTTAGCATGAATTATCTTAAATAATAATGATTTGTATTGAATAATTTGTAATTAAATTCATAATTTGTTTCATGTATATGGAAGAATATTATAATAGACAAGACATTTTCATGTAATTACATTCCTTTTAATTTGTTATTAAATTAAATTTATTACCTATGTTTCATCCCATGTAAGAGTCTATATTTCCATGGTTTCTATTTTTATAAACCCCCTTGATAAATAAATAGGTTCCCCACAACATTATATGAGTAGAAATTTTATTTAGTGGATGATGATCCCAAGCGAGTGGTGGTAGTTCGTGTTTAGATCCAAGGTGAATGCAATCCAAGAGGTAGATGGACAGACATTTAGAAAGCTGCAACATGAACTGATTCATGGTTCAATGTGTTTTCCCTAAAGTTCTGAGGATATTTTATCATACAATAGATAATGTAACCATTAAAAAAATATCATGAGCATACAACTCTTTTTATTTTATCTTTTTCACATTTCACGGTTAATTTCAATATGGTGGTTTTATTCCTATCAAATTAATTATTTCATTATCAAGCATAGAAATAGAAAAAGAATATATTTTATTATTTTCAATCATTATCTAATACATGGTTAATAAATTTAGTAAATAAACCAAATAATAAAAATAATATTATAGTGTTAAAATTATAAATTTATATATAAAGATAAAAATCTCTAAATTATATATATTTACAAAGTATAAACCTCCTCTACTTGATTCAAAATAGAAATACAGAACATAGTTATTTTTAGGCCAATGTTGGGGTTAATTCATTTATAATTAAATTATAACTAGAGTTTTGGGTAATATTAAATTAGATGACATGAATTGTTGACTTCGAAAGTAGGATGTTGTGTAACAATGGTGAAAGGATTGAAGAAATAAAAATTTAGGATTTATATACTAGAGAGTATAATCAATTGATAATGTAACAATGTTTTAATGGAGTTTGAAAAATTATTAACTCAAAAAACCCTTCTAATAGCTTTTCAATCCAAAATCTAGTTTCTGAGAAAGGGAATACGAATCATTTCTACTAGAAATTCCATGTTGCAAGATATTTTGATAGAAATGGTGTTAGATATTATCATTTAATAAAAGATTAATGAATTTAATGTTTGTTATATATTCTTATATATCATATGAGGTACTAATTTTTATCTCTTCCTAATTATATTTTCATGATCTTACCCAGGTACACTGGTAACACGATAACCGAGATGACCCTGATATAGCCCAAAGGGCATTCCCGATCACCACGAGTCTATGACTAACACATGGAATCATAAAAATTTAATGTTGGAATGAATCTCCACAAAAAATGACGATGTTAAAGAAACAAGGTAGTATTTATATCAAATGAAACTGCACTGGGAGTACTGTACCAGAATTAAAAATAGAATTAATTCCCAAATTGAAATAACTGATGTAATAAAATAGGGAATAATAGACCTTATTCATAAGGACATAACTCCCAAAGTCCAAGGTTGAAAAGATATATCTACTTACAAGATCAACTTTCCCCTTTCATAAACTTATAAGGATGTATCATACAAACACCGTAAGACACTAGTAGGGTGTGATCTAAAAATAAAAGAAGAGTATCACCATATATTCCATAATAGATACCAATAATTAAAAATCCATTGGAATTATTTTAAATTTAAAAATTAATAGGTTTGGAATTATAAAGAATATTTAAACAAATCATTCTATATAGTTCAAATGATGGAAAATACATTATGAATAATAATTACAAGTGATGGAATATTTCTAAAAAATGTTTTAAATTTTTTTATATATAATATATTATATATATTCATTAATAATTTAATGTATATTAACAACATTAGAATACATTTATATCTCAAATATAAATAAGAAAGCAACACAGACATCCTCCAAATAGGTACGAATGGTCCAGGCTATTGGAGTTTACACTTTTTTATCAGGATAATATGTGTACACTCACATCCTCTAGACACTAGTCAGAGAGTAATCATCACCATCCCATTGGGAATGAAGACTGATGTATTTATGTTTTAGAATACTGTATAATTTTAGTGTGTGTCCAAATAACTCACAATCTATTTTAGGATTTATTGTTCTTTTAGAAAATCAATGATGATAAATTTATTTGAAGACAACTTAAAATACAATCAAATCTCATTACTTCATTTCAATTAAAAAATTTCCATTTATGAACAAAATAGGTTTCTTTTTTTACAAGATGAAACCATTGTGTTTAATTGATACATTTTTAATTTTTTTCACAATTTGAAAAATTCAATTAATTCTATTTTAAAAAAATTCATATATCCAATTGAATCAATTTCCATCCATTTGTGAAAACTAAAAAATTCAATGAAATTGGGGGGTTTTCCTAATTTCATTCCAAAACCATTTCAAAACCTCCCAATTACAAAGAATTGGGTGTTAATAAAAACTAATTGAAGGCGATTTCAAACAATTGTATTTAATTAAACAACTAAAATAAACCAAGAAATTAATGGTTAATCAACTTTTCCAAGTAGGATTTAATAACCAACCCTTTTCCCAAAACTCAATGCTCGCAATAAATGATCCTAATGAAAATGAAGGGGAAGAAGACTTTGAAACTCAACCTTGAAATGAGAGAAATAAAAAAATTGATAGATCCATCAATTTCAATATGATATATTAATCTCTAAGGAGGAGAAAGAGAATGATACAAAGTAAAATAGATAACACTTACCCAAGAATTAACACCACAAGTGCAACAATGATAAAATGCCAAAAAAGGACCAAGAAGGATTAAAGAGCTCTCAGATCACCTTGGATATGGTTTATATCTAGTGAAATGAAATTGGAAAAGAGGGAAATTGGAAATTTCATTGGGGTTTTTATCACGTAACTGACATGCGTGGAATTAAACGATTTGTAATTCCATTACACATCATGAAATAGTTAAATTACAAAACCGTTGATATAAACATCACTTTAAATTAAGAATTCATCCTTAATTATCTCATGATGTGTAAAAATTCATCATGTCATGTAACAATCATGGTGTGAAATATTCCCATTACATGAACCCATCATCTATTACATGTTATGAAACCTAGTTACATAGTGTGAAAACATACCAAATACTATAGAAACAATTAGTTAATGTTGAGAGTCAAAAAAATATACAAATTCATTATTATAGGTATCATCCTAATTCATTCTAAACCCTATCAATGCAATGAAATGGAAAAAACCTGACATGGTTAAATACGTATATATTAGATCAGAAATAGGAGTTACAACCAACCCACTATAAAAACATTCTATCTTCAGAAAGCCTATGAATAAGCTTCCATACCAAAAAGATGTGGACACTAGACAGTCATCCATTCATAAAATTCCCTTGTATCATGATTATCATAATATTTCTTCAATATCACACAAACTAAAGTTATCATCCTCCATGATGTACCTTGGTTTCAAAATAAACTATCCTAACTGGTCATTCCATCACAGATAAATCAGGTTCAACATCAAGATCTCACTATCTCAGAATATGAGATGGATCAGAAAAATACTTTCGATGCTAAGAGAAATGAAACACATTTTGTATTGATGTTTTCTGTAGTGAAATTTCCAAATGGTAGAAAATATTCCATCTATTTTGATGACCTCAAACGGTCCCACAATACGAGGAGAAAACATCTCTTGCATCCAAGACATCGATGACCAAAACATGGTGAAACATTCAAAAATACATAGTCACTAAATGAAAAATCAAATGGTTTATGGAAATGATCATAATAATACATGTATTTGATCTATTACATAAACATCCTATGAAGAATCAATTAGATCTTTGCTATCATATCTTACACTAATCTTGGTCCAACGAAAGAACTTTCACCAACCTCTGACCAACATAATCGAGAATTTCAGGTCTAGTTATACAAGTATAGAAAAGGATCCATTATAAATGTTTACTAGAAACTATTATTTAAAGAAAACACAACCAGGACCAAATGATCATCCCAAGACCTAATGAAGTCAAGAAAACAAGTTAAATGAATATCCTGAAGAATCTATATAGCTCATTATGTATAGCAATTTGGCTGCGTATAGTTGGCCATGGTCAAATGAACCTATGATCCAAGTGCCTCCTAAAAGACTCTCCAAAAGTAATAAGTGAACCAAGATTCCCTATTAAAAACTATTTTAAATATAAATATTTGAAAAAAAGTCTATATCTATCATGTAGTGATTTCCTAACTTCTCAATTGTGGTTGCACCATGATTGGGTTTGAAGTGATATGACTCATTATAAGAATTGATCACAACCCATATTTCATTAATATTTATTTGTTTATGTGAAAATACAACCTAATAATATCATTGTGATATCATCCTAGTTCCATGAGTCGAATGAATGTTTCTTATGCCATCCTAATGGTTTTTGGGGATATATCTTTTCCACCTAGAATGTAAAATAGTGGGAAACAAACTCTACAATGACCCTATCATACATATCCTCCCAGAACTACCTCTTCATGTCATATAACATCTTAGTGGTTACTGGGTCCACAACGAAACAATGAAATATTGAAACTCCCCATCATAGCTTTCTATATCAGTGATAATACCACAAAATGATTTTGATTACATAGAATTACCTGTTTGGAGAACAAATTGTGGGAAACTATAATGATTTTATAATGCTACAGAAATCATCATCAAGCTATTGAATAATAAGAATCATATTGTTAAGGGTGGTTGTTAATTGGACAATGGATAAGAAACATCGACATATGATTTCAAATCTCCAATATTAAGCTGTGTAATGGGAGTCATCAAATTCCATTATTTTTTTTTAAAAAATCACTTCCTGGGTCATAAACTTCCTGCACAAGTAATCTATTATGACATTAACATTCCCTATGCTATAGGCAATTTCAATGAATAATTATTTCAGATACTCCCCAAACTCCCCTATTAGAGATTCAAATATTTTTCAGGAATAATATAACTCAAGATCTCTTGGTCTGGATACAGATTAAACTTTTCTCCACAAAGGTAATGCCACCAACTCTAAATTGAATGTACAATAGCTAAAAGTTCAAGGTTGTGTGTAGGATAAATCTTCTCATGTGGCCTATGATGAATATATTTGTAGTTAAGGATATGATCACACTACAAAATAATGAATCCTAAGACTGAACCCAATGCATAATAGAAGATGAGATTGCCCTTCCCATCTAATGGAAGTGTCAATTGCTATATAGTAGTCATATGGAATGTCATCTCAACAATATAATTACGAAATTTCTCATCGTAGTAAATAATTACCCCCATTCGAGTGAGATCTGTCATTAGAGAATCCAACATTAAGACTTCCTTCACGAATCAAAAATAATATACACCTTAGCCTAAGAAGATCCGAATCTCAAAGACATTTACTATTTTCATCCATTTCAAAAAAAAATTAAACTTTTCAGGATTATCTAAAATAATATATTTCTATATCACGTGTCGCAAAAATTTCACTTCCTAAATATAGAAATCATACATTAAAAAATTAGCATAATATTAGTTATTTTTAGCAAAATCCAAACTATTATTTGATGATGCACATGCTCTTCTTCAGATTTAAAGTAAACAATGATGTACACCACAAATACCATCCCAATGTTATCTAAAATATTATGAAAAATTGTGTTCATTAATTTGTTAAAAAATACGGGAGTGTTGATTATACCAATGTTCATGTAGTGGTAATAAAAATGTCGGTACCTTCTCTTAAAATCATTTTTACTAATGTAATATTATTTCATACTCATCTGTTGGTTACTGGATTGAAGGCCTGTCTTTTAATACTTTTTATCCCCTTTAAATGAAGAAATAGATCATTAATCCATGGAAATAAATAATTTTTTATCGCTGTATATCAATTGATCTTTTGAAAATTAAAACATATGTGAAAAATAATATATATTTCTTAGTGAAGAGAACTAGTACCACACAAGGTTTCACACTCATGGGTATAAAACTATTCTAAATAAGATGACCCAAATAGTTATTTATCTCTTTTAGTTTAGGTGGTTCCATAAAGTTAAAGGGAATTGAAATTAGTTCATTACCATGCATTATGTAAATAAAAAACTCAACTTCTCTTACTAGCGGAAAACCAGAGAATTCCGAAGGAAACACGTCATGAAACTCAAGGAAAACAAGAGGGAGATAACCGTTCAAATATTGTCACTCCAAATTAAATAAAAAAACTTATACTACCTTCTCCAATTTGGGATAAGAAGGTATGACCCTACATGAACTTAGGTCTCATTCTCCTTAGAAGAAAAGAGACTCACCAATGGATATAGAAAGCTAGACCCATAAAAAAATTAATCATGTCTTTATTGGAAATGAGCTAATCCATTTTGAAAATGACGTCAATATGTTTCATGTTGGGGAATCTAAAAGTCTACGAAAGCCCAACATCTGATAGACAGAAGACACAACTTCGACTACGAAGACCCCATTCTCTCTTCCTACCATTGTGGTAGTAGTATCCATTGCAGAAGACAAAATATTCATAGGAAGATTAAACATATTAACAATACATATTGAAATAAAAAAATATGATTCAGTAGTATCAAATAGAGTAGTAACTAATAATGACACTACAGTAATGGTACCTCTTACATGCTCTAGTCCGGTGTCCGCATCCTCTGGAGACTCTGCGACTATATAAATAATCGTCCTTCGGGATTGATGTGGCTAGAATCATTTTATATGTGAATTATCTAATTTCCCCATGTTTTTTGGTGGATATAATGTCTTAGTTCTACTACTAGGAGTGGAAAATATATAGGAAAATAATTATATGTTCCTTGAATATCCGTAGGTGCAATAGTTCTAGGTATCCTGAGTTAAAATACACTTAGAATGTACTATCTTTTGACACTAATAAAAAATAAAAGCAATTCCTACAAGAACTGTAAGAGGTATGGAATGAACCTAACATCGAGAAATGTCATGAGAATAATCATGCTTTCTTTTTCCCTTGAAGAAAAACATGATACCATTTGGAGAAAAAGGAACTCCCATTGTGAATTTAAATTTTTTTTATATAAAATATCAGGCCGAAACTATAGGAGTTCAACAAAATGATATGAATACTCAGTCATGGTTTTGTCATCCTTCTCAAGCATGAAAATCACCACAGCCTTGGATAACACCATTGACTTTGGATAGAACATTTCAATAAAAAATACTTAAGTCATTATACATTAATACCTCATGTGTCCATGCTTTCATCATTGTGTCCCACTATCTCCTTGTTCAATCCTCTAGCATGGAGGTTGTACACTTCACCTTGATCATGTTTTTGTCTCTAAGACCTCAAAAAGACATTCTATCCTACACAAAAATTCATTATCATGTTGAGGATTAGTGGATGCCTTGAATGTTGGTGGCTTCTTGGGAAAGAACTCTTGAGAACTAAATTTCCGAACATCTATATGAGGTTCCATAGTTGGGGCCTAAATGGGTACTAGAGGTGGTGCCTATCCCAGAGCATGTATAGTGCATATAATCACCTCATCTAGATTCAGGCCCATAATAAGATTTGATCAGCGAGGTTATGAAGCAGTATCATCCATGATCTGATTCATATGTATTCACGGAAACATGATGATACACAACATCAAATGGAAAAAAAGAAGACATTCAGTAATCCTTGTACAGTTAAACAAGGGATATTATTCCCAAAATATAGAAAAAAATATTTGGATTTCACTATATCCAATTCAAAATATGAAAAATAATAGAACTAAATCACAATAAGTCATTCCCTATCCACCTTAGTCACTTAATGTTTAATTTGTTGATATATGTCTCAAAACATAATCACAACAACCTCCTATGTCTCAACAAGATATCAAAATTTCATACTGACATCAATAAATAAGATGAACCTCCTTTGATCTCACATTGTCACAAAAAAACATATGTACCCTGGTAACCAGATAACTAATTTGGCCCTAACAAAGCCCAAAGGGATTTCATGATCCCCACTGGTCATAAATTTTCACCTGACATCATAAACACTAGACGCAGAACTATTTTCCAGCAAAAATGTGCATAAAAAAGAAACAATGTAGTATTCATATCAAAATAAGCCCCACTAGGAGTAATGTACAAGAATTCAAAATTTAATTAAATCCCACTGTGCTACAACCCATTTACAAAAATATAGAATAAAAAACCATGTTCATAATGAAAAAACTCACTAAATAAAAAGTTCAATAAGTGTATCTACTACAAAGATATCCTTTCCCCATAGTAGAACCTTGAAGGATATAATATAAAAACACTCGAAGGCACAGGTAGGGTGTGATCTAAAAATTGAGTAGGATCTCACAAATATTCCCTAATAGATTCCAACAATAGATTAACAAAAGGAATGATTTCAATTTTAAAAATAAATAGGTTTGGTGTAATAAAAGTTTTTTTTTAAAAAGCATGCTATGCAATTAAAATGATTGAAATTACTTTATTTACATTCTTTATAAGTGATGAAAAATTTATAAAACATTATATAAAATAATTTCTTTATATAAAATAGTTTATATAAATTTATAAATCAAATAAAAAATTTAAAAACTGTGGAATAAATATATATCCCAATTATAAATTAGAGAGAAACATCATCATCAACCAAATAGTTTTGAATTTTCCATGATATTGATCTTATCATTCTCTAACTGATCCCAATAATATGTGTACACAAACATCCTATAGACACTGGTCAGAGAGGACTCTTCACTGTCCCATCAGGGACGTTACCCCGTGCATTTATATTCTAAAACATTTAATAATGAATGAGTGTATACAAATAAATCACAAACTACCCCCATGATTGAATGTTCTCTTACACAATCAATGATGAGAAATTTATTTATACTTACTAAAATAATATTAAATCCCCTTCAACCATTTCTATTTCGATTTCTTTCATTTAAGATCCTAATAGGTTTTTATTATAAACATGAAATTTAAGAAAATAACACCACTGGGTTGCTATGAAAACATTTTTAATCCATTTTTTCAATTCATCAAATTCCATCACTCCTATTTCAAAAATAAAATAATTTCAACAATTCTATTGATATTGTTTCCATCAAATTAAAAAAACACCGCAATTCCATGAAATTGGGGTTTTCCCAATTTCATGGAAAACCCATTTCAAAACATCCAAATTAAATTGAATTTGGTTTTAATAAAAACCAATAGAAATCAATTTAAAATAATTGAATTAAAATCATGAATTAAAATAAATAAGGAAATTTTTGGTTAAATAATTTGGCTAAGGAGGATGGGATATCATACGTTTTTTCAAAAACTAATAACCTTTTAAAAACCCCACTAATGAAAATGAAGGAGTAGTAGTCCCTAAAACTCAACCTAGAAATGAGATACAACAACATAAAGTACAGATACATAAATTTCAGGATGATATATTAAACATTATCAAGTATAAATAGAAAGAGACTAAGAAAAAGGGAGAACTCTTACCCAAGAATTAAAAACAAAAGGGGAACAAAGTTTGAACGTTGAAAAAAAGGACTCAAAAGGATTGGAGAGATCCAAGATCACATGGGATATGATCTCGGTAGAGATAAATGAAACTGTAGTGGTGGGAATGTATAAATTTAAGTTGGGATTCCTTTATATATATTGGACACCAGGTATTGCACAATGTGTAATCCCATTACACATAATAAAATAGATAACTTCTATAAATACAATAAAATGGTTTCTTTGAATTAAAAATTGATATTTAATTAATTCACCATGTGTAAAAATTCACTATTTCATGTATATTTCAGGATTTGAACCCTTCTCATGACATGAAACCAATAGCTATTGAATTTCGTGTGAGATTGTAACATGACATGAAAACATTATGTATCTTGCAGAAATGTTTGTTTAAATTTGAGAGTCCAACTAATATATGACATCACCATTGTAGATATCATACAAATTTATTCACAACCCTACCCATTATACAAAATGAAAAAACCATGATAGGGTTAAAGACATACTAGTTAGATCAGTAATAGGATTTTACGTGTATAAATAATACACATGGTGTTAATCATATCACCATGATCTAAACAAGAGAAGGATACATTTATCACTGACACAAATTTCCATGAGTGAAAAATCATCTTTCATGTTTTTGTATTAAATGAAAGAAAATTATATATTCAAGAAAACCTCATTTTTGAAGTGCCTAGTCAGGAGGCCAGTGAGGATGAATTATCTCTCTAAGAGAATTATTTGGATGATTCTGTATATGTTAAATATTTCATTCTAACTTCGCTGTCCAATGAGATTCCAAATAAACATGAGGATATAGATGCATATAAAATGATGTATCACTCTCATGATCTCAATCATTAGAAGGTGTTATATGATATATATGATATATCAAATACACTATTTACATGAATTATTAGAGAGTTGGATCTTGTTGGGCCTCATGTTCTCTAGATGACTAGCTACATAATACACTTATATATATTGTTTATTAAATTAATTAATGAGTTTCACACATATTTCGTCCCTTGAACAGTTCATAAATCATTCTCCAATTTAATTTTGTAATCAAAGATGATTATTTTCATGAATAAACATTCATAAAATCCTACTCTCTTTCAGAAAGTTGATGAGGAAATGGTTCATCAAAAACCTATATTCATTATAGTAAATATGGAAAGGATGAAAAATGATAGGGGTACCAAGACTCAAGAAGTTTCAAAAGATCCTAATAACCATCATTCTAAGATAAATGACCTCAAAATATATTCCAATAAAAAATATAAATTATTTTTTTCATGTGGAAAACTAGGCTGCTGGAAGAAGAACAATAAACAGAATAAAGGGGATGCTAAAGGTGATTTCGTTTTTAAGTGTAATATTTCTACATATACAAAATGATTATTAAATAAAGGTTTTGGTGATAAAATAAATATCTAAATATAGGATCCAAGTTAATTTCAATATATTTTTAGAGGATAGGTGAATCTTTGTGAAACCATTTAAGAAAGAATCACTTCATTGGATATAGAATACTTCCTCCTTTTGATTACAACCAAAATTATTTTCTTTTTAAATAAATGTTTTTTGTTGAAAGAGTTAATAAAAAAATAATATATGTTACTTTTATTAACATGGATGGTTTTATTTTTAAATTTTGAGATAAAGAATACAAATTTTATTAAGAAATTTTTTTTATTGTATGAAAAATATAAATATAAATAATTATGTATTAAATCATGAAATCCATGTATTTGAAATATAAAATGTAAAATATTCACATGAATCATTCAACACCTGTATGTTGTACCAAAATCTTATTCAAGTAAAAAAGACACATCTATCAAATATTATTCAAGATGTTTTTTAGACTACTTTAATATAAAACCACAAAAAAGATGTGACTATTGTTTTTAGAATAACGATCAAACCAAAATTCGATGTACATGGTGCAAGGGCCATATAGATTATCAAATTGAAACCTAGTAAAGTGTGTGGAACATTTCTAGTATAATATAGTGGTGGATAATATTAAATAATAAAAATTACTGATTACTTAAGTAGATATGGTATTGTTTATTTGATGAGGTATACATATGATACGTTTGATAAATTCAATGAATTCAATATTTAGTTGGAGAATCAAATTGGTAAAAATATAATCAATATTTTATCTGATCATGGAGGTGAAAATATTACAAAAATATTATTGAATTTTTACATGAGTTTGGGATTATATTTCAAATAACTCAATAATATACACCATAGTGGAACATTGTTAGTGAAATGTGGAACCATACAATACTAGAAATGGCAAGGCCTATGATGAGTCATATAGATCTTAAAATATATTTTTGGGAATATATATTAAGATAAACAACATACACAATAAAACCAATACCAACAAATTTAGTAAATGTAATTACCATAATTTTATTGAGTATAAAGAAATTTGTTTTATTTCATACACTTTTATGGAAATTTTAAGGGTTTTATAGATATATTTTGAAACAAACTAGCACCATGAGGCACAATGCTTCAATTTTTTGGATATCCCAAGGAGACCAAGGGATATTATTTATATTACCAGTCAGATTAGATGTGACTATCACAATACATGCCATATTACTTGAAGAAGATCATATAATTTTGAAGTACAGTGTTAGAAATATTTACATTGATGAAGTATATGACCAATATAAACTAGAATTTGAATAAGAAACCAAACCCATAGGTCCTAATAAAAATGGTTGTTCCTAAAATAGAAATACTATGTCTGAGCACCAGATAGGTAAGAAATAAAAAATATGTTTTTTCAATCATAAATGATGATGACCCATTATTGGTTTATAGTAAGGATCATATATCCTAAAAATAGTTTATAGAGCGATCAAAAGCATCTTGATGGAAAAAATACATGAATTTTAAGATGGATTCCATGTATTAGAACAATATTTGTATTTTGGTCAATCCTCAAATTTATGTAAATCCTATTGGGTGTGAATCATTATTCAATAAGAAATTGTACATGGAAGGTAATGTAAATACCTAAATACATTATTTGTGTCTAATGGTTTTAAACATCATAAATGAATTGACTATGATGAAACATTTCATCTAGTTTCCTTTCTTTAATCTATTATAACTGAACTTGACATAAAATCCTAAAATGACCATAAATGTTAATAGATGGATGTCAAAAAATACATCATTAATTGGAATATATAGAAATATCTCTATATGAAACATCCAAGAGGATTTGTGACTCCAATTAAATCCTAAATGGTTTTAATGTTATAAAGATCCATTTATGGATAGAATCAAGAATCCAATTAATGGAACATTTAGTTCAATGAGGTTTTAAAACAATTTGGATTGATTAGACTGAATCTGAGAAATGTGTTTATTATATGTTTAGTGGGAGGGTATTCATTATCCATGTAGTATATATTTGTGACATATTACTTATTGGAAATGAAATACCAATCTTACATAATGCCATTGACTTATTTAACATGTGATTCTCTATGAAAGAAATGTGAAAAATCATATAATATAGTGATCAATATCATTACCAACAGATATAGTAGTTTGATAAGACTGTATCAGGGTACACAAATTGACAATATACTAAAAAGGAAAATAATAGAACAACCCATGAGTTTATTGGTTCTAATGTCACATGAAACACATATTTCTAAAAAAATATGCACTCAAAAATAATTTTGGAAAGAGAGAATGGGTTGGAACCCACATTATTCTGTGATAGGATCAATCGTATATATCCTGTTATATACTAGGACTGATCATTCATATTCCTTGATAATGGTAGGATTATATCACGAAATACAAGGTGAATAACATTATTTCACTATTATTCTTATACTAACGTATCTGATAATAACCAAGGATATGTTCCTAGTATATAGATGATATGAGGATATTTTTATCCAGGATTTTATTGATGGTAGATTTCATATAGATTTGAAGGATCTAAATTCATAGTCAATACATGTATTTAGTCACAATGGAGAAGTTGTGAGCTCGAAGAGTTAAATCAACATGTGGTTGATGATTCTACAACCATGTCGGAGTACAGAAATACTTATAATGAATCCAGATATTCAATTATTTAATGATCCTAACTATTGAATAATATTTTGTTTTTTGAAAATGTTTTTTTACTGTGTCTCATTAATTAAAACAATATATATATATATATGTTGAAATATAATTATCAGTTTCAACTATTATATGGCCATTGGTCAGTTGTAATCAAAGATTAATTTTACAATTGTAAACAATAATAATTTTAAAGTTACAATTAATGTTTATATATAGAAACAAAAATGGAAAAATTAATTCATAATAATGAGTCGATGACCTCATCCAGTATACTTAGGCCGTATGAAGTTCATTTGTCAGAGCTCAGAAAGGAGGTAGCATCCATGGGTTTTACTCTTAACCAATCCCAAGACTAGATTTAGCATGATAATCTTGAATAGAATCACCTATTGAAGAACTGGATGTTAAAAGATATTACATCATGGGAGATGTTATCTGAGCCACCCTAATAGTCTGCCACAATCACACAACATACCCTTAGATAATATGTAAGTGTTATTAGAGGTTATGTAATAAAATATTAGTTACTGATTGTTTAATCCCATTTTATAAATAAATTTCTAATCACAAAAAATACTTTATGAGAATATTTTTTGTAAAAAAGATAATTTATTCGATAAATTTACTTTTTAATTAAATGGTACCTTTTATAAATATATAAATTGTTATATTAACCCGATTTTTTATTAATATTGTTATAATAATTGTGTTATAATAACAAACATTTTAATTATAATTGATGATTATGTTTATTACTAATTATTTTTACTTTATAAATGATTATTTATTCAGTTTTGATAAGAATTATATTATTTTACGATAAAATAGAAATTGATTTTTTTTTCTGTTAATGAATATATTTTGAAGAATTAATAAATTCTTAGAAAAATAATATTTTAATATAAAATTTATTATAAAATAAATTTCATTAAATATAAATTATCTTATCATTTTATTTAATAAATTTTTTTACGGTTTAAAGATATTTTTGGTCAAAACATGTCAATTTTAAAAAATTATTAATTTTTTATTTTAAAAGTGAAAAATCACAAATTGATAAAACTATTCAGATAAAATGAATATTATTTTTGAAATCATAATGTCAAAATTATCCATTGGTGAATTTTTCATGATTTTGTGAGACAATCCAATTTTGGCGTAACAATAAAATCTGTATAAATATATTATGTGTTTTATGACATCAAAATGACCCAATATTGATGTAATAAAATTATATAAAGGAAAAATTCATCCAATATTATTTTTTCATTTAAAATAATGTTATTTTAACTTTTATTTATTTATTTTATAATTCCTTAGTGGACAATTTAAGACATACTATGTATTTTAATGTTTTAAAATGAATTTCTTGAGAGTATGACTCGCCTCCACAAAATGAAGACAAATATTTTAAAATTATCAGACCATGTACTTATAAGATATTTTATACCACTACCATTTGAAAGAAACCTTGGGAAAAAACCTTGGGGTGGTGTGTTGTTTGTATTTTCTTAATGTGTATTGTCCAGAACCTAAATAATAAATAATTCCTTATCATTTCCTATATAAAACCTCCCATCCTCCAATTACTATTAACTTAAACCATTTTTAGATCAGGAAAACTCTACCCCATACGTGCTATAGTTCTCCAAAGTCTCCCCCAAACTCCCAATAATCCTTTATCAAGCCATTGGGATCACATTTCCAAGTTAGAGATCCTCACATTCCTCTCCTCCTATCAAATTCTATCACCTTATTTGAAAGTACTTCTTGTAGTTTTGAATGGTTATAATGTGATTATATTATAATAATTATATTAATGTGCATTTAAGGTTATTTTAATTAGTAATTATTTATCTTCCCTCATTTTTACTCTTACATAAACAATTACTATGCCAAATGTTTTAAGGGATTTCACTCTTCTCATTACCATTCAAGCTACTCTTTTATTTATTCTTATTATGTTCCATATTTATATGTGGGGTTATTATTTTCCATGACCCCCATAGAGTCTATTTTATGTATAGAGTATGAGATCTTCATTTAATTCTCATTAATCTTCTTATGATTCTTTAAGAACAATGGTTATTATGCCAAATTTTTGTAAGTCATTTCATTCTTTTTCATTTTTGTCCATTTTTCTTTATGTTAATACACCCTTTTATTTTCAATTAAAAAATATGGGGTAGTATTTATCACCTACCCCATACTACCCTTCTTATATTTTAATTATTAGGGACCACTTTCTCTCTAATAAATCCCTCCTATGTGCACTCGTTACCATGCAGAAATTTTGTAAGAGTTATTCCATTTCTTCCCTTTCTACAAATTTCTTTTTTATGTTGCACATTCTATTTAAAAATTACATGAGTTTTGAAATGTATCTATATTACCAAATTTCTATTAATTTCATTTAAACATGATGAGATACCCCTTTCTCTTTCATTAACCATTTTTATGAATTTTTATGTTATGATGTTATGCTGCTGAAATTGCACCACGATTTTCCAAGATAAAATCATTGTATAGTAAATACATTGTCCATTTATCTATCAGGTTAATTAACCTTTATGAACATATATATATTGAATGGTACTCACATGAATGTATTCCTTATTCTTTAGTCGTGGAATAACTTATGATGTTGAATGATTCCATGTTATATGATTCATATGGAACACTTATGCATTAAATGAAATGTTTGTAAAGTGTGCACCCTGATAGCACACCAATGCATTGGGTAATGTTTATAATTATGATAAAATATGAAAAATGAGGGTTTACACATTCTAATTCTAGTGTAATGAGGGGTTACTCATGTTAATTCATGTGCAATGAGGGCTTAGTCATGCTTTTTCAAGTGCAATGAGAGTTTTGTAATTCGAATCCATGTGAAATGAGACTTGGGTAATGCTAATATCATCTGGTATGTTGTCTCCACATTTCCATGTTGTAATAGTCAGGATATATCAGTCCAATATGTTCATGTATCTCTTTCACTCCAATGATATACCTATTTCCTAATATGTACTATATTCATCATGTTATGCATTGTTTACTCCCTTACTGTTCTTTATATATCTCCATATTCTTATGTAATTACTTAGGTCAATCCATGAAATGATAAGTATAAAGGAATGTTTTTGGTCGTGTAAACTATATTTTCAATAAATATTTCCTACTTTAGGTTTTAATCAGTTATGTAATGTTTATAATTTCCCAAGACACTATACCTCTCGATCTTCATATTAGTCTTAAGTGCATGTTTATATAACAAATAACTTTTAAATATGTAATAAAGAGTAGGGTTGTTATAATTGGTTTCAATGGATATGATTAGTTATTTATGGTATTAGGATTATAAAACCATAGTTAATTCCATAGTGATAAGACCAAGTATAATAAAAACGTACCTACATTTTGTTGAGTATAGAGTAAGTTGTTTTTCATAGAAATAAATCCCTTTCTCGATACGAACAAGTAGAGATGGGTCGGGGCATAAATGTATGCTGGGGTAAAACCTAAAAACACAGCTTTGAGCTATAATCAGATGGGAAATAGTGCATGAAATAGGCCTTAGTACACTCCTGGTTCAACAATACTAGAGTATATGCTTTGGTAAATTCATAAGTTTAGTATAAACCATTATTAAGGGAGGGAAAAAAGAACAATAGAATATATGTTATGGGATAGATCATGGATAATGAAGATTGAAACATAGGATATCATAATGTAGTATATTCTATACACTATTATCTTTCCATTTAAATTATTTTCTGTTTTACATTATTATTATCAATTTATTCATACTCTCTAACTGTATTTTATTTTTCCTAGTTAAAACATGGAAGGAGGAGGATCATGAACAACTCATCTTTGTATTCCTAAAGAAATACTTGGAGACATTATACTAGAGTAATACTTAGATGACATTGAAACTTTTTCCAATATAAAAATTACATGAAAAAAACTTTATTTGGAATCCAATACCTATAGAATTTCACAATTCTTTAAAGCATTAGGAACCATCTATCGGAGAATCTTGCACTCTCAACTTTTATACCATGATAAGTGTGGGAATTACCATAATGGTATTTTCAAATTGATCTATGCTTTTCAATATAATGTTGCACTAAATGATTTTATAGATGTTGAAAAAGAGGGATACCTAAAAGTATCTAAATAGTATCAAATTATAGATTTTTGTCTTTGGGGAAACACCAAAACTAATTTACCAAAACACTATTTTGAAATGTTTTTAGGTGAATTATTATAAATTTTTTCTAAATAAAATTTTCAAGAAGGTGTTTCATAATTATATATAAGAATACCTTTTAATGACTTATCTATTCTCTCATTGATAAAATACTAGATTGATGATGTGTTTTTGGGGTAATGGAAGTTGACGTTTTTTGAAATATCCTAAGGTAAAATTGTTAAGCATGAACCCTTTCTATATAATGGAAATGATAATAGGAAATACTGAAGGCCACATTGAAGATATGAAGGAGAAGTATGCTCCATTGTTTTCAACATAGTATGTAAAATTATTTTTTTTGGGTAAAATTTCTTAAGGGGGAAAGAATTTAACGATCTAAAATTTTGAATACTATTTTGTTTCTTGAAAATGAATGTTTTAATGTGTACCATTAATTAAAACTATATAAGTATATATTTAAATGTAACTATCAATTTTTTTACAGTTGTATTATCATTGGTCAATTATGAACAAAGTGAAATATGACTCTTGAAAACAATATTTTTTTAACATTATAATTTTTTTATAAGTAGAAATGAAAATGGAAAAATATAATCATAAATAAGGGTTGGTGGCCTCATCCAGTAGACTCGAGCCATACAAAGCTCTTTTTTAGAACTCAAAAGGAGGTTACATCACTGGGCTTTACACTTGACTAATCTCATGATGAGCATCAACACGTTAATCTTTATTGGAATCACCGACGATAAAAGTAAAATTTAATAGATATTACCACATAAGAGATGTTATCCGAGCCACCCCAAGAGTCTGTCACAATCGCACACCATACCCTTATATCTTATACCAGTTTTTAAGGAGTTATGTAATAAATAATTAGATAATTATTTTGTAATACCTCTAAAAAATTCTTATTCCATAAAATATATTATAATAATTGTTATTGGAAAAAATAAAATTAATTAGACATATTGATTTCTCAAGTAAAATGTTACATTATAGAAATATATAAGTTTTTATATTTAACTGAAGTTTTATTAATATTTAAATTATAATAGTGTTATAATAACAATTATTTTAATGTTATGTTATGATTATATTTATTCCTTATTGTTTTTACTCTATAAATGAGTATGTATTCAGTATGATAAGAATTTTATTTTAATATGATAAAATTAAAATTTTATTTTTTAAATTAATAAATATATTTTGAGGAATTATTGAATTCAAGGGAAAAAATTATTTTTTAATGAATATATTACTATTAAATTTATTTATTAAATTTAAATAATCTTATAAATTTTATTTAGTCAAATATAAATTTTATTATGCTTCGAAGTATTTTTTGTCAAAACCAGTCAATTTTTTATAAAGGTCAGTTTTTATTTAAAAATATCATATTAAAATATTTATAAAATTATTTAGATAGTATGTATATTATTTTTGGAGTTAGTATTGAAAAATTATCCAATGATAATTTTTTCATAATTTTCCGAGACAATCGAATTTTTGGGTAAAAATTAAATGTCATATAAATATATAACGTGTTTTATCAAATCATAATGACTCAATAGTGATTTAATTTAATAGTATAAAAGGTATAATCATCAAATATATGTTTTAAATTTAAAATAATGTGACTTTGGATTTGTTTGATTAATTATATATTGCCTTAGTGGACCCCCAAGCCATATAAAATATTTTAACATTTTAAATTTATTCCCCGGAGAGTGTGACTACCATCTACATATGAATGGAAAATATTTCAATATGTTTGGAACATGGCCTTATAAAATATTTTATAGCACTACCATTTTTCAAAAGTCTTGGGAAAAAAATAGGATGATTTTTGGTTTTTGATTTGTTTAATATGTAGTGTCCAAAACCAATATAATAATGAATTCCCAATAATTTCCTATATAAACCCACCCAACCTCACTTTACATTTCAATAAAACCATTTGGGGAAAGAAAAAACATTGATCCATACTCCCTAAAGTCCTCAAAAGTTCCCCCTATGCTACCAAGAATCCTCTCCCTAGCCATTGGGATCACACTTCCATGTAAGGAATCCTCACTTTCCTCTCCTCGTTTCAAATTCAAGCATCTTATTTGAATGTAGGTCTTGTAACTTCTAATGGTTATATTGTGAATATTTTATAATAATTATATTAATTTCCATTTAATTTTATATTAATGAGTTACTATTTATCCTTCCTCAATTTTACCATTACCTAAGCCGTGACTATGCCAAAATTTCTTAAGAGATTCCACTATTATCATTTCCATTCATGAAGCTAATTCAAATTATGCTTATAATGTTATATATTTATAAGTTGGGTTATGTTGGTACATGACCCCCATACTAGATATTTTATATATATATGATTACTGATTCCTTTAACTCTCATAAATCCCCATATGATTCTTTAATCAGAACCATTACTATGCCGAATTTTCATAAGGGCTTTCTTCTTTAATCATTTTTCCCATGTTTATTTATTTTAATATAACATTTTATTTTCCATTAAAAATATTGGTGTATCATTTTGAACCTACCTTCTAATTCCTTACTCTTTTTGAATTATGATAGACCTTTTTCTCTCTCATTAATCCCTCCCATGTATACTAGTTACCATGCTGAAATTTCATAAGAAAGATTCAATTTCTCCTCTTTCATAAAGTTTCTTTATTATTTTAAACCTTTTATTTCCAAATTACATGTTTTTGGACATATATATGATTCCATTAATTTAAATTTCATGTACATATGATGAGATACCACTTTATCTCTCATCAACCATTTTTATCAATTTTTTGTCACGTCGTTATGCTGCCGAAATTGCAAATGATTTTCCAAGACAAAATCATATTATAGTGAATACCATACCAATTTCTCTATTTAGGGTATTCACATTTATTCAAATAAACATATTGAATGGTACTCACATGTATGTATTTCACATTCATTAATCATTTAATAACTTATGATATTGAACGATTCCTTGTTTTATGATCCATGTGCCTCACTTATGCATGAAATTAAATGTTTATAAAGGGTGCAACATGATAGCACTCCAATATATTGGGTAATAAAGAGTGTTGTCATACTCCATGTGAAATGATGGTTTAATCATGCTAATTCATGTTCAATTAGGGTTTAATCCTTCAAATTCTTTTTCAATGTGTATTTACTCACGCTTATTCAAGTTCAATGAGGTTTTACTAATGCTAATCCATGTGCAATGAACCTTTACTCATGGTGATATCATGTTTTATGTTGTTTCCACATTTCTATATTATGATAATTATGATATATCATGCCTCTATGTTCATGTTTCCCTTATCCTCCATTGATATTTCTGTTGACTAATATGGAATGTACTCTTCATGTTATGGATTGTTTACTCCATTACTGGGATTTTTAACGCATCCTTTTCTTATTTATATCCTTATGTCATCCCATGAAATTATTATAACTAAGGAATTTTTTTGGTAATGTGAACAATGTTTTCCATAAAAATGTTGTATTTTATGTTTTAACTGGTTATGTAATGTTCCTAATTTCGCATGACACTAGTCCTCTAGATCCTCGGAGTTGTCTTAAGTTCATGTTTATGAAATAAATCATGTTTAAATATGTAATAAATAGTAGGGTTGTTAGTTACTATCAAATGATAGGTTTAGTTATTTTTGGGATTTGTATTATAAAACCCTAGTAAATGCCTTAGGGATAAGACTAAGTATAACAAAAAAGTATCTAAATTTTGGTGAGTATAGTGTAAGTGGTTTATTATGAAAATAAATCCATATATGGATATGAACAAGTAGAGGTGGCTCTCGCACAGATGAATATAGGGCTAAAACCTGAAAACACCACTTTGAGCTAGAATCAGACAAGAACTGGTGCACAAAACAGGCCTTGCAGCATTCTTTGTTCGACATATCCATAGTATGTTATTTTGTAAATTTGTCATCTTTGTATAAACCATTGTCAAGGGATGGGAAAAAGACCATCAGAATATATGTGATGAAATAGATCATGGATAACTATGATTGAAATTTAGTATATCATAAGTTAGAATATACAATACTATTGTATCCTTCTATGTCCGATGTTTTCTTTTTTTCATTATTATTAGCTAAGTATTCAAACCCCTAATTGTATTTTCCATTTCTTAATTAAAACATTGATGTAGGAAGATCATTAATAAATATTCGCTTTCTTTCTGAAGAACTACATGGAAATATTATCCCGAAGTCTTGATTAGATGACTTTAAAACATTCAAAAATATCAAAATTACATGAAAAACCATTATGTGGAATCCAATACCCCTAAAATTTTACGATTCTTTCAATGATCATGCAACATCTATCGAAGAATCGTGTACTCTCCACTATCTTACAATGCTAATCATGGTAAGTACCATCAATATATTTTCAAATTATTTAATTTATTTAAAAATGATGATGCACTAAATGATTTTCTAGATGATGCTGAATCGGGAGACCTCCTAGTAGCCTATATGTATTAAATTATAGATTTTTGTCTTTAGGGAAACAAAAAATCTGAAAATCCAAAACCCTATTTTGAAATATTTAAAAGTGAATCATTAAAAAAAATTGAAAAATAAAAATGTCAAGAAGATATTTCAAAATTATATATAAGATATAACTTTTTATGACATATAGATGCTTACATTGATACAATACAAGATGTATTAGGAGTTTTCTAGGAAAAGGAAGTAAATGATTTTTGAAATATCCTAAGGTACCATTGTTACACGTGAACACTTTCTACTTAATGGAAATGATAATATGATATACTATAGACCAAATTGAAGAGATGAAATAGAATTATTCTCACCTATATTCAACTTAGTATTTTAATAAAAATTGCAGGGGAGAAATTTCTGGGGGGGGTGTAGAATGTAATGACCTACACTTTTGAATAATATTTTGTTTCCTGAAAATGTATTTTTACTATGTCCCATTAATTAAAAATATATAAGTATATATTAAAATGTAACTATAATTTTTTGACTGTTATATGACCATAGTTCAATTATGATCAAAGATCTATATAACTACTAGAAAAAATATCAATTTTAACAGAATAATTATTGCTTACAAGTAGAAATTAAAATAGAGAATTATATTCAGAAAGAAGAGTCGGTAGCCTCATCCGGTAGACTCAGGTCGTACGAAGCTCATTTTTCAGAGTTTGAAAAGGAGGAAGGATAACTGGGTTTCACCCTTGACCAATACCAATACAAGATTCAACATGTTAATCATTAATAGAATAACCAATGAGAGACGTAGAATTTAATAAATATTACCACACGCGTGATGTTATCCGAGCCACCCCAAGAGTGTCAAAATCCCACACTATACCCATAGGTCTTATGCATGTTTTATAAGGGGTATGTAATAAGATATTAGTTAATTATTGTAAAATTCCATTAGAAAATATATTTACTATTACATCAATTACATTAAGAAAATAGTTTTTTTAAAAATATAATTAATTAGACTAATTGATTTTTCGGGTGAAATGTTTCTTTTTAAAAATACCTTAATTATAATATTTAACAGAGGTTTTACTAATATTATTATTATAATATTGTCATAATAACATATGTAATGACCTGAAATTTTGAATAAATCTTGTTTCATAACTTTGTGTGTTATTTTATTTTTATACTCAACAAAACTGTTTCATTTGATAACATATGTATAATTCAAATGAGACCATTGTGTTTCGACTATTATATGACCATTGGTCAGTATGACCATTGGAAACTAAATTTTGCAGTTATTGTCTCTAAATACATGTGATCTTGGTTAATTAATATAGAAAGAAGATTTGATGTCCGTATCCAGTAGTCTCGGGCCAATCGAAACCCATCTAACAGGACTTGGGAAGGAGGTAGCACCACTGGGCTTTGCTCTTGACCAAATTGAAGTCGAACATCATCGTGTGAAGCTAGAACGGAATCACCTTTGTGAGAAGTTCAAACTGATAGAAATTACTACTCGTGCGATGTTGGCCGAGCCGCCCTCAGATTCTCTCACCTTAGCACACCTTACACTTAGGTCCTATGCTGGTGTTATAAGGGGATATGTAAGGAGACCATAACTGTTATGTGTAATCCTTTGAGATAAATAAAATTGTGTTTTCTTCTTAAGGTGAATTTTGTAAATTTTCAAATGTTCGGATAAATGTAGGATTTATATTATTGATGAATTTGAAAAAAGTACATTTTGAAATATTTTTGTAAACCATAAATAATTAATGGCGTGTAATGATTTTCAAAAAAAATGGTCTTCTACAAATGTGTTTAGTAATAAATTTGGAGTCTAATAAGATCAACATAAATTATGGTGAATAATAATTTATGAATAGTGATTATACGCTTAGGATTAATAATGTGACCAAATGGATTAGTTATCTCACTTAAAGAAAAATTAATATTATATCGGCACCTTGATTATGTAATGTGATTCAATACAATAGGTAAATAACTGTTTCAGAAATTATTCGTCAAATATCATTTTTTTGGTGAATAGTGTTTTTTAATTTTAAATTAAATTAAAAATATTTAGAAAATTAGTTTTATAAAATGGACATTATTTTTTAATTCAGAACATCGATATTATGTTAAGGTAATTTTTGTGGATTTTTCTGAAAAAATGAATTCTCAGTGAATAGTGTTTTTATTAAAAAATTAAATTAAAAATTATTTTTAAAATTATTTTTATAAAATAGAGTTTATTTTCGAATTCAAAGCCTTGAAATTATGTGAAGGCAATGATTTGGGAGTTTTCTGAAAAAGTTGAATTTTCAGTGAATAGTAAAAATACAGTTTTAGGGTTTCGATATGTTTAATGACATCATAACTGCATCATGATGATTTCATGAGATATTTTAAGGGATGGTCGACTTTTGAATAGTAATATAAGGTATGAGGTGTCCATAGTGGCCAAAACCATGTGTAAATACCACTTTTTTTCCAATACCACCAATGAGGTGTCCCTTGGCCATTAATGCCTTGTCCCCTCGCTTCCCTTATAAATACAAGCCATTATCTCAACCTTTCCATTCCAAAATCCTCCTCAACGATGTTCAGGTCTCCTTACCTCCATATAAGTCCTCCCAAGGTGCCCTCAGGCCTCCCAATGTCCCAAACATCACAATTTCGAAGTTACTCTTGAATGTAAGGGATCATACCTCTCTCATTCATTTCAAGTACTCTTGTTTATGTCATTTATTTAAATCTCCATGTTCTTATGTTGAGGGTGTTATTTTGTATTCATACTACTGTCCTTTTCATTTTCATATAATGATTGACCCACTATTGCTGTCATCATTCTATTTTATGAATGTTAAAGTGGCGTCGTTAGGCTGCCAAATTTTTGTAAAGGATTCTTTCACCCTTCTCATTTTCATGTTCTATTTTCGTGTAATGTATTTATAGTTCCTTTTTATTAGGTTGGGGTGTCATCTCTATATCTATCATACTGATATTTTATTTTCATATGATGAGTGACCCTATTTGATCTCGTTAATTCTTTTTTTTGAAGTTTTAAGTGACGTCGTTATGCTGCCGAATTTTCATAATAGAAATCTTATTTTTGTCTTCCTTCCATGTTTTTCATTTCATATGGAACATCTTTCAAATTTCAATACCATGAACTTATATCCTTTATATTCTGTCCCTATACTATTTTTTGGATCATTTATGAGTGGGTTACCCATGTCCCCTATCTTTTAAATGTTTTCTAAAACCCTGTAACATATCCGTTATGCTGCAGAATTTTTGTCTCAAAATGTCTTTATCTTTTTATCAAAACTTTTTTTTATTAAGTGAATACTAAAATATCTTTCTCTTAAAGTGTTATTCAAATATATATCAAAATTTTCTATTTTAATTCTGGGATTTACATATATAAAACCCTCTTTATTTTTTGTGGGTTTAAAATGACATAAAGATCATGTCTTAAAAGAATTTTTTAAAACGATATGATTATGAAAAGAAACCAATTTTTTTATGATATATGGGTTATTTATGAAAATGTATGATGATGATATATGTGTCACACATGATAATAAATACAAATTTAAGGTTTATCCCTAATAGAACTCCAATGCATTGGGTAATGATGTAACCACTAGAGATTACAATTTTAACGATGCCTTGGTGAATAACCTTGGTAATTTAAAATGAAACCCTGGGGATGGATCTTGGTGATATGTTCTTGATTTTATAAGTTAAATTTTGTAGCCACATTTTCAAGTTATTGTACATGTTTTTTTCATTATGATATTCTTATACTTATATTGCTCATGTCATTATGTTTTTATTCAAGTTTTTATTGATATCACAAGTAAAATATTTCCTTGTTTTATATTACTGGGCCTTCTATTCACCATTTCCTTTTATGTATTCTCCCAGGTTATGAGATGTTGTAATTAACATAGGATGAACATTGAAGAATCCTTTCAATTGTTTAAGAATAATGTTTTATGTTGACATTTATTAAGTTCCTAGTTTCAAAAACACTAAACCATAAAGATCCTCAGTTTTGTATAATTTAATGAAAGTTAATGTAATAATAAGGCGAGATGTTATAGTTGGTATAAAAGGATGGTTTAGTTATTTCTAGAAATTAGGATATGAAAAAATTAGGAATAACCCTATAGAAATGTTTAAATATATGAAATCTTCCAGGTATTTGGGTGAGTATTGAGTAAGAGGATTCCAAACAAATAAATCCATGTCTAGATACGAACAAGTAGAGGTGGCTCTGGCACATATGTTCCCAGGAGTGAACACTCTGACAAGGTGTTTCGGGCTTGACCCGGGGTAACCTGGTTCATGATAATGTGCCTTGCTGCACTCTTGGTTTGACACTCTAGGGGGATATGCTTTGGTAAATTCATAAGATTTTTATGAACCATTATTAAAGGGAAAAGGATAAAATAACATAATGATTCACAAAAGATTATATGATCATGGATAACCTAGGTTGGAACCTAGGGGATCAAAAGTTATGGTATACTTTCCTTCTACAAGTTTATCCTTTTATGAGTTAAGTTTCCTTTTCATGATTATTGGCTAAGTATTTTATCCCCCTAATTATACTTTCTATTCTTAGTTAATGGCGGGAAATGGAAGAACATGTCCCAACAACCAATGTGATATGAAATGTGATGATTTCCCTATTAATATGACAGAGATGATGAGAGATAAAGGTGAACATATTGTGATTATGCCAAACCAACTATCAAAAATCACAATTAATAATTGTTATATTGTTGAATTCCCGAATTCATCACGGAAGAAGAAGACGTAGTCTCAAGGATGTTCATCTGATAATGTTGATAAGGGAAATAAGACCCAATCTCCTTTGTAAAAAAAGTGTGGAAAGGGGAACCAAGGAGAATGTGAAAAAGCACCCAAGAGATGTTTTAATTGTGGGGTGATTGGGCATAAATTAGCCAATTGATTTTAAAAAAGGATAATGTGATGAATAGAGATAAGGTTTGATCTAATGTACTTTATACTTTTCAATGTCGTAATTGTGGAGAAGTTGGACATTATCAAAGGCAATTCTATCTTGGAAGGGATGAGAGCATGATGAGCATCAACAATCTTCAAGGACAAGGGAACAATGCAAGTCCTATGCTGAGATGGATAATGATGACTAATGTACATGTAACTTATTCGCAATAATTGTTTATGTCAGGTTGTATTCTAGTTCGTACCCTATGAGCATATATTCAATGTTTTCTAAAAATATAGAGTCACTACCTAAGATGGTTTTATATTAATAAGGAAAACATCTATTGTTATATACCACATGTTGATATTGTGAAGCTGTTATTCTTGAAAAAAATATGATTAGGGGATTAAAAGATCATTATTATATTGGAAGACGTTCACTATATCGAGAACCCTATATGATCGAGGTAAAAATATTACTTCGGTATTTTCTTTGAGGAGTAAAAGGTTGACTTATATTTTGAAGAATAGATGAATTTAAGGTGAACTTATAGTAATTTAGGTTACTTATGGAAATGATTAACCTATCTTGGGGAAACTATGTTTATATTAGATACTTTTGTTATAAGATGTTAGGAGTGGTTGATGTTGTTTGGAGATGAAAGATAAAGTTTATCTTGGAAGACTATGTTATCAAATCCTTCTTATATTTGGGTTTCAATCTTATTTTGGTTTATTTTGATGAATTTTAAGGACAATTATTTATGGAATGTTCTATGATGAAATTTGGGTAGTACTGTGGATCATCGAAGATTTAAAGTATTTTCACTTCATATGGGCTTCTTTATTTTTGAAGAGCTGTTTTATCATACCCTTTCAGTTTTTGGGATAAATTTTTTAAGATTGATAGTTATTATTTTTTGGATTATGGATTTCTCTAGAAGATGATTCTTGTGCTTTGATGAGACCAAGTATTTTTGAATGCTCATCGTTTGGAGAAAAGATTAGTCTTGGTAGAAACTTATTAAAAAATGAAACTCTACTTGAAGGTAAGTATACATCCTTGTATTCTTATTCTATGTAGTAAATGAATTACTCAAATTTATTAAAAGGAACGTAAAACAAAAAAAAAATTGGTTTATGTTTCTTACTGGGTAATCATAGACCGTTTACGCACATCATATGTCTGTGATTTTCTTGTGGTTAACATTCTACTAATCATGTTTTCTATCACTCTCCATCAGAACATGACCCTTTGTTTTCTCCTCCATATCCATGTTTCCCTACATGGAATCCTAGTATGGGTTAACTCGGGGGGACATTTGTAATTCCATTTCATTCTTTTAATATAATATATTTATTTACGCTTTTTTTTATGTGGAACGTTCAATGAAATTTACATGCCCAATTTTAAAAATTGCGAGGACGCAATTTCTTAATGTGGGGAAGAATGTAACGACCTGAAATTTTGAATAAATATTCTTTCCTAATTTTTTGTGTTATTTTATTTTTATACTCAACAAAACTGTTTCATTCGATAACATGAGTATAATTAAAATGAGACCGTTGGGTTTTGATTGTTATATGACTATTGGTCAGTATGACCATTGAAAAATAAATGATGCAATTATTGTCTCTAAAAATATGTGATCTTGGTTAATTAAAATAGAAAGAAGACTCGATGGCCTCAACTAGTAGTCTTGGGCCAATCGAAGCCCATCTAAAAGAACTTGGGAAGGAGCTAGGACCATTGGGATTTGGTCTAGACCAAACCCAAGATGAACTACATTGTGTGAAACTAGAACGGAATCGCCTTCACGAGAAGTTCAAACTGCTAGAAATTACTACTCGTACGATGTTGGCTGAGCCACCCTCATATTATCTCACCTTAGCACACCTTACACTTAGGTCCTATGCTGGGGTTATAAGGGGCTATGTAAGGAGACCTTAACTGCATTGATTAATCCATTGAGATAAATAAAATAGTGTTTTCTCCTTATGGTGAATTTTTTAAATATTCAAATGTTCGGATAAATGTAGGATTTATATTATTGATGAATTTGAAAAAAAATGATTTTTTAAAATATTTTTGTAAACCATAAATAATTAATGATGTATAATGATTCTCAACAAATAGTCTTCTACAAATGTGTTCAGTAATAAATTTTGAGTCTAACAAGATCAACTTATTTTTTGGTGAATAGTAATTTACGAATAGTGATTTTATGCTTAGGATTAGTAATGTGACCAAATGGATTAGTGATATCACTTAAAGAAAGTATTAATATAATATAGGAACCTTGATTAAGTAATGTGATTCAATAAAATAGGTAAATAACTATTTCAGAAATTATTAGTCAATTATTTTTTTTTTAGGTGAATAGTGTTTTTTAATTAGAAATTAAATTAAAAACATTTAGAAAATTATTTTTTATAAAATGGAATTAATTTTTTAATTTAGAACATCGATATTATGTTAAGGTAATTTTTGGGGATTTTTCTGAAAAAAATGAATTTTCGGTGAATAGTGTTTTTATTTAAAAAACAAATTAAAAATATTTAGAAAATTATTTTTATAAAATGGACTATATTTTTTAATTTAGAGAATTGATATTATGTTAAGGTAAATTTTTGGGAGTTTTGTGAAAAAAATTGAATTTTCAGTGAATAGTAAAAATATAGTTTTAGGGTTTCGGTTTGATTAATGACATCATAACTGCATCATGATGATGTCATTAGATATTTTATGGGATTGTCGACTTGTGAATAGTTAGATAAGGTATGAGGTGTCCCAAGTGGCCAAAACCATGAGGAAATACCCTTTTTTGGCCAATACCATCAATGAGGTGTCCCTTGGCCATTAATGCCTTGTCCCCTCGCTTCCCCTATAAATACCAAGCCATTATCTCATCCTTTCCATTAAAAAATCCTCTTCAACGAAGTTCGGGCCTCGTTACCTCCCAAGGAGTCCTCCAAAGGTTCCCTCAAGCCTCCCAAGGTCCCAAACTTCAATATTTCGAAGTTACTCTTCAAGGTAAGGAATCTTGCCTCTCTTTCGTTTCAAGTACTCTCGTTTATGCCATTTCTTTTAAGCCCCTTGTTCTTATATTGGGGGTGTTCTTATATATTCATGTTAATTTCTTTTTCATGTTAATATGATTAGAGACCCCCTATTTTTCCCATTATTTCATTTTATGAATGTTTAATTGGCACTGTTAGGGAGCCAAATTTTTGTAAAGGATTCTTTCACCCTTCTCAATTTCATGTTCTGTATTCATGTCAAGTCTTTGAAAATCCTTTTTATTATGTTGGGGTATGATATCTATATCTATCATAATGATATATTATTTTCATATGATTAGAGACCCTATTTGATCTCATCAATTTTTTTTGATGTTTTATGTGACTCCATTAGGCTGTAGAATTTTCATAAGAGAAATCTTATTTTTGTATTTCGTCCATGTTTTTCATTTCATATGGTACATCTTTAAAATTTCATTACCATGTTATTATATCCTATATATTCTACCCCTATACTGTTTTGTGGATCATTTATGAGTGGATGACCCATGTACCCTCTATTTTCAATATTTTCTAAAACCCTGTAAAATAGTCGTTATGCTGCAAAATATTCATCTCAAAATGTATTTCTGTTTTTATCAAATTCTATTATTTTATTAAGTGAATACACAAAGATAATTATTCTAAAGGGGTATTCACATATATAACAAAATGTTCTATTTTAATTCTAGGATTTACATACATGAAACCCACTTTCCATCTCCGTGGGTTTAAAATGACTTAAAGATCATGTCTTAAAAGTAGTTTTTAAAACATTATGATTATGAAATTAAACCCATTTATTGTATGGTATATAGGTTATTTATAAAATTTTTTTATGATGATATATGTGGCTCAGATGATAATAAAGTCAAATTTAAGGGTGCGCCCTGATAGTGATCCAATGCATTGGGTAATGATGTCACTACTAGAGATTACAATTTTAACGATACCATGGTGAATAACCATGGTAATTTCAAATGACACCTTGGGGATAGACCTTGGTGATATGTTCCTGATTGTCTAAGTTAAATTTTGTAGCCACATCTTGAATTTATTTTACAAGTTCCTTTCATTATGATATGCCTATACTTCTATTTCTCATGTCATTATGTTTTTATTCATGTTCTTATTGATATGACAAGAAAACTATTTCCTTGTTTACCCTTACTCAGCCTTCTACTCACCCTTTATGGATGCTCCTAGGTTATGAGATGTTGTAATGAACTTAAGATGAAAAATTAAGAAGCCTTTCAAGTGTTTAAGAAGAATGTTTTATGCTATCATGTATTATGTTCCTGATTTCAAAGACACTAAACCATAAAGAACATTGGTTTTCTATAATGTAACGAAAGTTAATGTGATAAAAGGAGGGATATTATAAAACATTTTTTTTATTTTTGATTGAATTTATTCCTTATTTTTTTACTCAATAAGTGATTCAGTATTCAGTTTGAAAAGAATTGAAATTTTATATGATAAAAAAATGTATTTTTCAATTAATGAATATATTTTGATGAATTAATTAATTCTTGGAACAATATAATATTTTAGTAAAATTATTACTGTTAAATATTTTTTATTAAATATAAATGATCAAATAATTTAAATGAAGTCAAATGTAATTTTTATGAAGGTTCAAAAACTGTTTTTCCAGAACCCGTCAATTTTCAATAAATGACAGTTTTTATTTTAAAAGGGAAAATTGACATATTTAGATTGTTATATAGATAAAATGAATAATATTTTTGAAATATGGATTTAAAAATTAACCAATGGTGAATTTTTCATAAATTTTTGAGAAAATACAATTTTTGCGTAAAAATTAACATCCTTATAAATATATAATGTGTTTTATGAAATCATAATGACCCAATAAGAATGTAAATAAATAATATAAAATGAATATTTCCAAATATATGTTTTAACATTAAAATAGTGTTATTTTTTATTTTTTTGATTAATTTTATAATGCCTTAGTGGACCCTCCAAGTCTTATAAAACATTTTAACAATTTAAAACAATTTCTTTGAGATTGTGACTCGCCTCCATAGAAGAATGAAAATTGTTTTAATATGTTTGGAAATTAGTATTATAAAATATTTTATAGTAATCAAATTTGGAATAAACCATGTTAAAAACAATGGGATGGTTTGTGGTTTGATTTATTTAATTTTTAGTTTCCAAAACCAAAATAATAAGGAATTCCCTCTCATTTCCTATATATATCCACCCAACCTCCATTACTACTCACTAAAACCATTTTTATCTCAACCAAACTTTACAAAAAACTCCATAATGTTCTTAGAGGTTTCCCCCAAGCTTACAAGAATCTTTTCACAAGCATTTGTGATCACACTTCCAAGTAAGTGATCCCCACATTCCTCTCCCCCTTTAAAATTAAATAATCTTATTTGAAAGTAGTTCTGTTTAATCTGATTGGTTAAAATTTGATTCAATTATAATAATTATATTAACTTCCATTTTATGTTATTTTAATGATTTATTATTTATAATACCTCATTTTTTCCGTTACCTAAGCTGTAACTATGCCATAATTTCCAATGGGATTTCATAATTATCATTTCCATTAAAGCTGCTCTTTCAAATTATGATTCTTAAGTTCCATATTTATAAGTCAGGTTGTGATGTTATTTGACCCCCCATAAAATAATTTTTTTTATATATGATGAGATATTTCTTTCATGCTCATCAAACCCCCTATGATTCTTTAACCACAACCATTAATATACAGAGTTTCCATAAGGGATTTCTTCCTTTCTCATTTTTGTCCAACTTTTTTTATGATAATATACCCCTTTATTTTTAATTAAAAATGTTGGGGTTTGATTTTTAACCTCCCCCATAATACCATAATTAGTTTTTAATTATGATTTACCTCTTTACCTCTCATTAATCCCTCCTATGTACACTGATTACCATGCCAAGTTTTGTAAAGGTTATTCCATTTGTCCTCTTTCTACAAGTTTCTTAATTAAATTACTCCTATATAAAAATTACATGTGTTGTGACATTTATATATATGATCACCTTACTGTAAATTTCAATTATATATTATTATAGACCCCTTTATCCCTCATCGGCCATTTTTATGAATTTTTATGTCACGTCGTTATGCTTCCCAAATTGCACAGTGTTTTTACAAGCCAAAATCAATGTGTAGTTAATACCATACACATTTATCAATCAAGGGTGTTAAAATTTATTCACATATACATATTGAATTATAATAAAATATATGTATTAAATATTCATTAATCGTGGAATAACTTATTATGTTTAATTATTCCATGTAATATGATCTATGAGGAACACTTATGCATGAAATGAAATATTTATAAAGGGTGAACCCTGATAGCCCTCCAATGCATTGGGTAATATTTAGTATAATTATAAGCCATGATCAATGTGGGTTTACTCATGACAATTCATGTGAAATTAGGCTTTAATACTACTAATTCAATTGTAATATGGGTTTACTCATTCTAATTCAAGTACAATAAAGTTTTACTCATGCTAATCTATGTGCAGTGAGCCTTAACACTTGGTAATATCAAGTTATATGTCATTTCCACATATCCATGTTATGATAACCATGCTATATCATGACTTTATGTTCATTTTTCCCTTGTGCTCCATTTATATTCCTAATTTCTAGTATGTACTATATTCTACATGTTATACCTTGTTTACTCCATTATAAGGCTTTATAGCTCACCTTTTTTATGTATATCCTCAGGTTATCCCATGAAATGCAATGTTTGAAGAAATATTGTTGTTCATGTAAAAAATGTAATCAATAATGTCATTGAATTTTATGTTTTGTATTGTGATATAATGTTTCTAATTTCCCAATACACTAGACCTCTCAAACCTCAGAGTTTTCTTTAGTGTATGTTTATATAATAAATCATGATTAAATATATAATAACGAGAAGGGTTTTTAGAAAGTGGATATTTAAATTATCAATGATCATGATTTTGTCCCTATTAATAAATATTTTATCTCATTTTATATGGATGAAAATAATGATATGGATGTCATAAAATTCCCAAGGCCACACCAACAGAAAAATTAAATACTCCGAAAGTATAAACTATTGTGAAATTTTTCTCAATGGGGTGAAGTTATAGTAATAAGATATCCCAGGGAAGAAAACATGGTAGACCCCTTGAAAAATTCCAAATCTCAGAATAAGAATAAGTATCATGTGAGAGCTTGAAAACTAAAGGTTGTAAGGAGTTGGATCTAAATAAAGTGGTGTTTATATGAGTTGGTGACCTAGAAAAAAAATCAATTTAAATTATTATTAATTATCTTCATTGTTATGAATATTAAAAATAATATTACCACATCATAATTATTCTTATATTTGACATAGTATATGATAATGTCCTAAGAGTAACTTTCACACTAAAAGATCATACCAGTTCCCGGTAATTAGGATAACCAAGAATTAACATGAAAATATTCTTACATATAAGTTCTATAGATGGATTTTATCATTCTAGGGGACAAACATAATGTTATATATTAGGAATGGAGGATCATATTACCTGGAGGCACATTCTCATAGTGTACACCCATGGTAATTTCTTGTGTATAATATTATGAGAACATGACCTACCAGTAGGACATCCACATGTATATGTTTCATTAGATGTTCCTATATATAAATATATGTATTGATGCATAAACATTGATATTTTTATTAATGGATATTATTAATCATGAAAATTATTTATTTAGTGAAATCATTGATGACTTATGTTTTGGTGATGTAGGAATTGTTAACGGCGTCATGAGTAATATTGGATTAATGAATATTGAAATAATATATTATTTTGATTATATTATTTAATATAAAATAATTTATTAAGACATTTTATGGAAATAGAGAAACTTAAATAAGTCAATGTCCATGATGTTCAATGGGAATGTACATATTTTGGAAAATCAATATTAGAGACATAGAGCACTTATGTTGATGACACCCGCATACAACCAGTTGCATTGGAGATATCCTAATAAATAAATTTTACTACACTGTAAGAATTTTTAAGAGGTTACATGTCATTGGGACATTAAATTATTTATATACTGGTGCCTTGTCATGTTTCTATACACTAATATTGGAAATTGGGAATCTTTACCAAATGCAATTAAGAAAGAGGCCTAGAGGGTCACAAACTATATACATCCAAAACCATAGTTAAATATAAAAAATTATTTACTATTTTAAATTATTAATTTTTATATTTATTTAGGGTTTAGTAGTAATTTTTAACTATATTGGCAGCAGATATGCAGTTACTATTTATTTATAAAATTATTTTATGAAAAAAAAAATATAATAAATATTTTTTTTCTATTTATTGAATTAATATATATATATATATATAATAGAATAAAGCAGTTATACTTATTTACTATATAAAAATTAACTATTCAAGGACTGATAAAAATTATGGAGGAATGAGATAAAAATATTGAAGGACTGGTGAGAAAAAAATTATATATTAAATACTATTTGAATAAATTTAATATAATTAATTTATGAAATAATTTTTAATTAATTTGTTTTTTTTTTGAAATATAATAGGAAATAAACACTAAAATATTATTATAACAATGATATTTCATGTGGAAAAGGGAAAAAAAGTTTCAAATTTAATTATTATTTCCATACCCTATCACTATTAAAGCCCAATTATATTATTTTCATCCCTACGTTAAGAAATTAAAAAAGTTGTTCACAATGAATATGGAGAATCCTCTCAAAATAAATAGAAAACAACTCAAATAAATTTATCAATAATGGAGAGACACACTCCTCTTCCACTCTTATATATTCTTGAGAGATAAATAATAATCCTTTTATAAGGGATTAATATGGAAATGAAGGACGAATGATACATGTTTTACGATATTATGTGATATCACCTGATGATTTATAAGATGTTACATGATGGTTTATGGTACATTTGTGGATCAATGTATACATGGATCTACACTTGATTCCTATGATTCAATGATAATTTGATGTTATGAATTTAATAATTTCTCAAAAAATGAATGAATTCATTAGAAGGTAAATATTAAATTTGTTACATTAAATAGAAATAATTTTTTTGATAATCTTGAGTTTGGATCCATAATTCTCATGTCAATTATTATTTGATTCAAAAACATTTGTCATGGAATTTATTTTCAATTTACATCAGAGGATAATCATTGGTTATAGCATAAAGCTGTGTTGGGCAAGACCCTCTCGGTGATTCAGCTATGCTCAGAACCTTCGATTTATTTGACCATAGTAAAGTAATGCTGTGAATTTTGATTTATTTTTTCCATTGAATGATTGGTTTGGGCCCTCAACATCAATAAATCAACATTGAGATCCAAAGAGAGGCCCTATTCTCATATTTATGGTTTTCATTTTTACCCTTCTTCTTAGATTGACCAAGAGAGTAGTGCTTAGTTTCTTCAATAATCTCATATTATTGTTTTGATGGGTAATTTTTGTGCTTAGGCATTGTGGTTTATCTTTTTTACGTCGGTATGTGTTTTTAAAGATTTTTAATACCATTTCATGAAATCATTTCTATTGCTTTAATTTATATAGAGGAATCAAAAAACCATCTACTTTATTATGTGACAATTTTGGAATTATAATGTTTTTTATTTAAGGGGTTTATAATAAAAAATTAAAAAAATATAACGAACTTGACTAAATTAAATTGAATAGAAGTGGGTTATTCACATGTGATTTATTAAACTAGATGATATTTTTTTGTTTATGTTTTTGTTTATGTTTATGCTATGTGATTAATGCTTAGACCTATGAAATACATTTCATATGGTTATTTATTTATTAGAATCACCTTTCAGAATGGGTTATTCACTTAAAATTGGAAAGGTGTTAGTCTATTTGGAAATTTGGAATTAAAGTGTTGATGTTTAAACATGGATTTCTTCTTTGATAAGAATGAATTATTAAAGGGGGACTTCTTAAAAGATTATATCTTCAATGTTTTCCCTGGGATTCTTTAATATATGATGAATTCCCAATGATAAGTGATATTTATTTGGATGGTTATTTTTTATATCTTATAGAATGTGGTTTGGTTGTGGAAATGATATTTATTGATGTTATGTTTTCTTGGTTATGATAGTGGTGAAATGAATGTTTATATAGAAAGGATATGGTTTTATTCTTGTTATGGTGGTTGTCGATATGTTTATTATGTATGGTTATATGGATACATTCCTAGTTTTCATGTGATGATCATGGTGTTTTCTATTAGCATATAATGTGGCCTGAATTAAGGGAAATGGTTTTTGGTAATTTGGTGAAATTGATAAATTTCGGTAATTAAATGGTAAATGATAATGGTTTGTATAAATGTATTTAATTAATTTTTAGGGATAGAATATAAAGATGAATTAATAATGATTAAATTGAAGAATAAAGTGATATTGAGGATAGTTTGGCATTAAATATTGATAAATGAATTGAATAATCACTGTAATGAGGAAGGTAATTTGAAAATATATAAAATTATACTGATGATATGATTTAATGTGATGTTAATGATTATTATGACGACATTTTTTGGATTGTTGGGGTGGGTGTTTTCTTAGTGATGATAGTATTTTTTACAAGATTTTAGAAAAATTTTGGTGGATGTTATGGGTGGTGGTCACGTTAGTTTTGTATAAAAGCATAGTTTTGGACTATGAAGCTATACAATATTCAATATATTTTCATTTTATTTGATATAATGTTCTACTCGAGGTAGATAATGTGACAGAAACCCATATTTAGTCATATGTTATAGGGGTTTTAACCAAAATCTTAGTTTGAAAGGAACAAATGTCTAACAACACCTTCTTCCCCTCTATTACTTCATATGTTGTATGAGTTTTGATGGATCAAGGATTTATGTATATAAATAAATGATATTTAATGTATTTTGGTAATAATATATATAAACTAGTGTACATGGTCTTTTTGTTATGATGCTGATGAATGGTGGGGGTTGTGTATGGTAGGAGGAGGGTGTTAGGCCGATGTTATTCATGGTCACCATGCCATACTTTGATGAGGATGTGATAAGTAGTTTTGAGGTGGATATGTGGTTTATGGTTATTTGTATAATGTGGTATAATAATGTGTACATTTTGATATCTAAGGAATCGATTCACATGGCTTACATTTTTGGGGCATGAAAGTGACCAGATCAGTGGGGAAACAGATATAAAAAACATTCATGATATATATTATTTTGATACTATTTTAATATACATAGATGTTATATATAGTAATATAGGCTTTGTGAGGTTGGGTGATAGATGAACTAAAAAAATTACAGGTTTGGACACCTATTTACTTACTTTGGAATTATAATTTCTCTTCCACATTTGAAAATTAGGTACTTTGGAGAATAAAACTATGTATATATGAAAACCCAACCTTATATATATTATAAGACTAGAGATTCACCTAATGTAATGAAACCATTATTTATTCAATTTATTTAATACATTTCATAAAATAATTTGATAATAGTAAAATAATTAATTATTAAACTCATATATTAACCAATGAATCATAATTATACAAATATATTTTAGAATAAAAAAACAAATTACTAGATGAAGGAGTTTTAAATTTTAGGGGACCAAAGAGTAATTTCGAGGCACACAAAAGATTTTATTTTAAAAATAAATTTCCCAATGATATAATATGTTTTTCATAAAAATGGATTTAAATTGGGAATCATCCCATCAAACATTTTTTGGGAAATTTTTTTGTGATTTTTCTAAAGAATATAATTTTTTATGAATATTATAAATTACAGTTTTTGTGAATACAACAACTTTTATGACATAGTTTTGTTGTAATAAAGAATAAAAAATTCCTAAAAAATTTATTTTCATAAAAATGTATTTATGTAGTAATATAATTAATTTAAAAATAATTAGTTGAATTTAAGAACAAATAATTGACATTTTGAAACCTAAATCTCATCTTATTATAATAAATACTTTTTTTTGGTTCATTTTATTTATTGGAGTGATTGGGAGGTTCCATTATATTTTTTCTTGATTTGAAAGTGAAAGACAACCTTTTTTATTAATAAGACCACTAATTTTATTAGAATTAATAAATTTCAAAAGAAGATAGCCTAAATAGTTAAATTATAAATAGTTTTACACAAAAATTCCCCATCCTAAAGAATTAATACAAACCTGATCTACCATTATTTCCACACCAAATCAAATAATCCTGAATTATATCTCATTTCCCACATTTTGTTAACAAAAACTATTTTTGGTTATTTTCATTTAACATAGTTTTTAGAAGGTTCAATTTTATTATGGACTGATTTAATTGTCCAAAAACTCATTTTATTAATAATAATCCATCATACTTTGTGGTAATTAATATAATTTAAAATTAGCTATCCTAAAAAATTAAATAATAAATATTTTATCTAAAAACAACCCTCATTAGGTATAAATATGCACACATTCTACCATACCCCTATAATAAAAATTCAACAATCATGAATTATATATCATTTTCCCTCTAAATTTTATCTCCACGGTGTTTCTATGGATAGAATGAGTTCCAATCATGTTTTAATAAGCTACTTTTCCAAGTAAGGGTTCCTAAAATATTCCTTAATATTTTTTACAACAATTAAATTTCCTTTTATTTACAATGAGAAATATTAATATGTAGGAATTTTAGAATTTTTTTACTAAATTATCCATGATAAATAACTATTACATCACATTATCCTACTGTTATAATCTATTACAATTCTAAAACATTATAGTATACATAAATTATCCTTAAATGTTTTCAATGTTATGAGTGTGTGGTTTTCAATAAATTATATTTATGACTGGATATTGAAAAGATGATGCAAACACTAACTCAGATTCTCCTAGGGCTTATAACCATAAAAAATGATGGTTGTGAATTAAATTTATCATTTCATGGTTGACAATTAATGGTCCTAATAGAGAACCTGCTTAGACAATCCAAAGGGATATTCTTTAGATAATTCACAAGATATTTATGAACCCTAATTAAGGATTATTTATTATTTTTATCTATACACCATGATTGTAATATAAAATACAATATTTCTATCATTCATTTCATAAGAGAATTAATTATTAAATTTTTGTGATAATATTTTTTCTATGATGAAAATGGGATACTCACCAAGATTATCATATTATTCTATATAATGTGGAAATGTTAGCATTTTTTATACCCATATTCTTATATGAAAAACTAATGATTATATAGTGATGAATATTTATAAAATTTCTTAGTGAAAATATTTTTATTTATGTTTTATCCATTATTTTCATATGATGGATTCGTTGGTGTTACTATGTGATTGATGGGGCTAGGAAATATATGGGATTACAATCCTTATTAGGTCTCCATATACAAGCTAGTGGGTTATTTTGGATAATAATTAAAAAATAAATTTTAATGTCTTGGAAAACATATATGACAATATGTTAATAATCTTCGAAAAAAATACATTGCATGACTATTTTAATATTTATTTTAATACATACATTATTTTATATTATTCAGTCCATTGATATATTATTTTCTATTGAATTTATTATTATTGGTGCATATTTTATTACACTCTTATGTATAATAGATTTTGTTATACGATACCCCATATTGAGAATATAAGATAACAAGTTTATATTGTTTTCTATTTTCCCAATAAATCATTAGGGTTATTATATGTGATTAATGAATTTTTGAGAATAATTTTTTTTTGTTATAATATAATTCATCTTGTGTTTTCATGTTAAGGTAATGTTCATTTATGTTTATAGTTTCTAAAGACATTAAAATTAATAGATCATATGGTATAAATATTTTATAAATATTCATAATATAACCAACAACTCTAAGTTTCTAGATTTTATATGTTATAGTTGAATTAAAATCCAATCTCATAAAATCATTAGGAATAAGATTTGGTAGAACATATTTGGAGACTATAACCCTATGGAAAAACCATTAAGATATTCTAGAAAATTCACATATTATGTTACATTCATTTGGAATAAATGCATAAGAATTATATATTATAATTTTTAAATAATTTTTTTACTCCAAAAAAATGAATATACGATTTATTAGAAAATATTCCCAATAAAAATAATAAAAACAATTTATATACACTTTATTAGGGAAGACATTTCCTTCTCAATAAAATAAATTAAGATGGTTTTAGATGTGTGAAGATTACAAATATATTAGGGTAGTTAAATTTGGTTTAGACTAAGAACATTTCCCAAATATAAAAATTTATTTCTCTAAAACATGGTGTAACAATGTCAACAACACTAATGGTGGTGAACCTTTATCCTTTAACACTAGCATGATTTTTTTGGAGATGAAGTATAGATAAAATCATAGAAAATTTATTCTTTAATTTTGGATTCAGTGAATGGGGGAAGGTTATAAAGGATATATATCAACCAAATGGATATATAAAATAATGGTGGAATTTGATTCAATACACTAATAATGAATAGGAGATACATAGTATAAAATGGAAACATTATGATGTTATATTCCATGAAAAGTACATTCCACTTGAGAAATAGGATCAAATGAAAAATAAATTCAAGAATATAATAAAAAGTAAGAGGAATCTATTTTTGAGAATGAGTATTACTTTATATAGTTATATATATGTAATTCAAACATTTAACACAGTCCATAAAAAAGTTTTATAAGTTATTTGATTGATTTAACAAAAAACATCATAGTTAATTGGACACATAAACATTTTTATCTTATGTGGAGATAGTGAAAAATGAAATTATTAATTGGAATGAGTTATCTGGTTAATTTAAATTCAAAGGGAATGGAGAAAAGAATAGGGTTCTATAATTATTTGATAAAAAGAAGTTGGAAAAGTGGAATATTAGAATGATATAATTTATTACATGAAATTACAACAGGATGAAATTATTGATGAATTTATTGAAATGGATGGACGTTTTTTCTATGTGTAGAGATATGAGATATTTATCTCACAATTTTATGTGATGTAAATAGTCCATAAATTTATAATGATTCAATTAAAATAAAGTCCCCATGTGGGAATGGAAGATATTTTAGAAGAGGTGAAAGGTGTAAGGAAAACCCAATCCTATCACAACGACAAAATTATTTGTTCAAAAGTGTTATAATATGCATTTTGATCACAACATAATGTTAGATGATAAATTATTTGATTTTGGAAATATTTACTCTTTTATATCACATTACATTATTATGAAAATTAAATCATCCCATGATGAAATACTGAAGGATTTGTTAGTTAAAAATCATTGTTTAAATATTATAATAATGAAATTACATTATATTATTTTTATTAAAATGAATTGAGGTAATTTAACTACAAATATAGTTGTAATACCAATCATTCAATTTGATATATTCTATATTATGGCGTTGAACCTGATGTATAAAAAAATAATTTATTACTATAAAAAGGATATTATAATCATTTTTTTCAATATAATCCATTATTTTTAAAAGAGAAAATTCATTTCATTAGTATTTTTTAAAACCACCTATAGTGGATTATTTTGGTGATGTTATTGGAGAGGATGATTCCATCAATGAAAAGTATTTCCTTATAATAGAGGTTTAAATTATTTTATGGGATCATATTGATGTATTAAATAATGAGTTACATGGATATCCAATTGATCCTGATCAAGAGTTATCTTTTGTTATTATACATGATGCAAGGCCTATATTTAAGCCTCCATATATATTGGTGTTACCCATTTTCATTGTTTATTATGTAATCCAATGTGATATATGAAGCTTCTAATGTGAAATTATTGTATAATATTTTCTCTATGAATACAATACTTACTATTGAAAGAGTCCACTTGAAAGCTTTCAATGACACTCTGGAATGCATTTTGATCGAGAGGATTGGTGGTCAGTATAATACAGACTATTTGAGGGAGAAATGTTTCCTTCATCAAGTATCTCTTAATATTTTAAATTATATTCACAAATCCTTCATAATTTACACTATGGTACTTGTTACCCTCATTCTCACAATGGATCAAAACCATGCATTATTGTAAAATTATGTTACATATAAGAGGTATAACAAAAACATGAACATAGTTTTATATTAGATGTTCTTTATCATTATAATCATTTTTAGGTATATAAGGATCCCCATATTATTCTTATTAGTTAGTGATACATAATTTTAAATTAATTTATTTTAATTCCACATTACTACACACATTGGGGTTTATAACCATCCCAAGAGGTGGTAGTTTCTTTTAGTGTGGGGATCAGACCCATTATATGGGATTAAAACATATCCATATAAATGGAATTTTAACCCATGTAGTTTTATTCTACATTAAGAGACATATTGTGCCATTTACGGTTTTGTGATAAACACCATCATGCATCCTTTTAAGGCATTGTTGTAATGAATTATTTAACACAAAGAGATATATGCTGGATAATATTTGTTTTTTTACTTATAAATGATAGGTTAGATGAACCAAAACATATCTACAATACATATTACATCTTAATAAATGAATACTCATTAAATAAAATAATTATCCATGAATGAATTGTTTTGTTATAATACATTTGGAAACATAGACATGTAAGAAAGCTGTCCATAACACATTTACATCATATCCCACTATGTTCGTCATTACTAGAACCTTTCTTATGTATAAAATACATAATACATATATACATAACCTGGATAATATAAACATAAGAAGTGGGTTATCTCATATTATTATTAAGGTTAAATAAGGAATATTTGTAAATAGTACATGATCATAAGGGAATTATAACATAAGAAAAACATTTGAAAATCACACCTTGAATATCAAAGACCGTATTATTTAGTCAAGGAAAAAATAATTTCAGTTTATAGTAAATTAATCATAATGGAATTAAAATGTTTATGACATGAGAATATACTATTTTAATAAGATGTGTAATTGTGAAATAAAAAATAATCTAAAATCAGTTCATTAGCCATCAAAGGATAATTTACAAGGATTGAACCATGGAATGAGATCACTTCCCAACCGATCATAGTAGTCAAGGTTTACTCTTAAGACTATCATAGTGGAAAGAGACTCTTAATTAAATGGGTTCAATACCCATTCTAGTCAAATTTATATATTTAGATTTCAATAATTACTAATTTTTTGGAGGGATACATCGGTCCCACACATCAAATAATAAAATTCTTACATATGTGTTCTATAATATCAAAAAACATTCATCATATCTGAACCCATAAAACAAAATGGGTTTCAAAAAATATATTAACATAACATAACCCATAGTTAAGAAACAAGTTTCATAGAAATATTTAAATCATATAAATAAACCATTCAAAAAAATAATTATTATGGTATCCTTGGATCATATCCCTAGTATGTTTTATGTAAAATGAAAGTTTGTAATCTTAGATGGAAAGTTAGTTTGAATGAAATATCACATGGAATGTTTCTGGAAGGAAATATATTTTCTTTGAAAATAGTTTTTTTTAATTTTAAATGTATTAAATTTTAAAAAAACACTTTTAATTGAATGTTTTCATAAAAATTTGTTATTCAATATTGAAATTAAATAATGGTCATAATAGTTTGATATTTCATTCATGTTGTACAAATTAAAATAAAAACCCCTTTCACATTTTCGGTAAATCCCTAAAAGTCATTGTTTGGGAAATGACATGAAGATTAGTTTTAAAAAAATATACTAAAAAGGTTATACATGGGTAAAAATTTATTTATCAAAGAAATTCTATAATGTAAAAATATATTTGAAAAAACATGGATATTGAAGAAAAAGGGGGTTTAACTAATGTGGGAAATAATGATGATTTTTATTAAAAAAAATTCTTTTGGTATATTTAATCCTATAAGAGTGTAAAATTATTTTATAAATTTATTATCTATAAATAACTAGAGGATAATAAATTACATTATTTTCTTGAGTGTTAGATCATAATATCTCATCATTGAAAACATAGTCAAAAGAATCACGATAAATAATGATATTGTAATGTAAAATAATTACTACATTGGTATTATTTAATTTCATAAACATAATTGAATAATAAAATTAAAATAATGTTTAAATATCATGAAAATAGGAATATTAATAATATAGTATTTAAACATAGTAGTATATACATCCCATAAAGTAATGTCGGTGCATAACATAACTTTTGTCCCTAAGAAGGAAACTTTAGACAAAAATCCCATACATTAAGACCCAAATTCATTCTTACATGGTCAGTCCTACTATATTAAAAATACAAGTTTATGATAAATATATTTATATAGATATATTTATATATAATCATATTTTATTTACTATGACATTTTATTACACGTTAGTTGTCAATTCCTTGTTAAAATCAAGTTCCAAGGAATAACTACTGTGTTTTTCTTATATATTTTTTATTTTCAACCATATTACATTGATCTAGGATTCAACATATAAATAAATATAATACTTATATAAATATAATAAATATTCAATATATTTTTATTTATTGTATTCCATAAAAGTACGATATTCAAAATGGAAGACACTATTCATGGAGAGGGTAGGCCGTACCTACACATGAACATTTTTTCCATTCTCTCAAGGTATGAAATGAATGATAGTTTTATAAAACAATAATTTTATAGAATAATTTTTATATCATATGTATAGATATATATATATATTATTTTTTAAACCCTTCATTATTACGTTTCATGTAAAGTGCTTGTTGAGAATGAATTGCATCGCCTAACCAGGTGGTACTTCGCCATACACACATGTGACATTATCATATTCCCATGACATGAAAATTAAGAAGGATATATGATAATATATTCAAATATGTATAATAATATCCTAAATATCATATATAGACATTAGATTTATCATTATATTCAACTGTGTACGGTGGTGATGGAATACGAGTAACATTAGTCTGTGAGGTGGTAGTCTGACGTACAGATAAATGATGATTTTATATCTTATTTGATAGATACTGAGATGGATTTATGTTAATACATTAACCTAATAACAAATAAATATATGTAAGATATTGGTTTTCTATGTCCATATAACATAATAATATTAAAATGAGGTCGAAGAAGAAATAAAATAATGACTATCAGTTTAGCACAATACATCTTTTTCAGAGTATCTCTTTAAGTATTGTATAAAAGGATAATTAGTATGGATTTATGATATAAATAATGGATATAGGTCTTGAGTAGTGAATTAAGGTGAATATTCTGGATGTATTTGGATGATCCAAATGGATTGTATGCTGTTAATATAATAATAGAGGGGTGTCCTTTTATATGTGAGGTGAGTGGGATAAATATGTTTTTACATTAATCCCAATAAAATATTTTCACAATTTCATAGATCATTATGAGAAAATTAAAGTTGAATTTATTAGAATATAAATATTTTTCTAGTTCAAAATATTTTATCAATTTTATAAAATTCCACTCACATAAGTGGAAAATTTTTATTTAAAATTATACCCCTAGACATGAAGATAAATCCATTTTTTGAAGAGAAAATTATCATAATTTTAAAATTATTTTATAAAAAATAAAATTAAATTGATTAAATTTACTTAAATATGATTAATAATAATATAACTAATTTTTTTATTTTTAAATTAAATTTTAAATAATAAGTATATTATTAATTTTTTAAATTAGAATGTTGCTTTCTAATAAAAATCAGTAAATTTTACTGTTCAAAAAAATTAGTTTTTTCTGAAATTTATCAAAAATACTCCACAATATAATTTTTAAATTTAGATTTTATTTTTTTAAAATAAATTTTATTTAGGTGGAAAATTTTTCTTTTAATATTCTTTCACCGTGGAAATAAAAATAGTCTTTTTGAAAAAATTTTGTTTTCATATCATATAACGACTCTAACATTTTAAGAGTATTTATTATCAAAACGATTGATTTATATAAAACAATTATAATTAATAATTAATTTTTATATTTCTATTCATGTCACCATATATAAAGACTTGGTAATAATCACCATGTTTCAAAAAAATATTATTAATATTACATCACAGTTCGTTAAAACATGTTGTTGCTGGTAACATGCATTATGATAGAAATTAAATTTAATCAATTTTTTAAAAATCATGGGGTATTATATTCTAACCCTCCCATATAAATTTAATTTCACCCTCAATATATATCACTCCTATATAAATATATGTGGGTATTTCTTCCTCATCATATACTCAAGTTCCCACTTAGCTTCCCCAAATTGGTGGTTTTTCAACAAAACATTGATCATGATAGTTTTCTTGAGTCAAGGAAAATTATATATACAGTATATAATATCATCCAATTTCCCCCCATAATAAAGATCATTTTCATTGGTACTACCTTTTATTTCATAAATTTTTAATGGTTAGGTATGTACTTCTTCAGGAGATATACATAGAACCCATTGTGATCTTGAGAGAAGTTTAGTGGAAGCACCAACAGATATGGTACATTCCAGATAAAATAAATAATTTCAATTGGAATGATATAACTAGGACATTAGTTTCCCTTAATTACAAACCTAATTAATTTAAAAAAATGAGAATTTTTAGAAACACCTTGTAACCAACATCAAATTAAAGATCTCATCCACGATTAATAGCATAACATTACTATTGTATTTGTGACACCCTTAGGCTCTCTTGAATAAATATACCATTCTCCAAAATTTCATCATATTTATCAAGTCCCAATGTATTTCATTAATCAAATTCATTCGTGAATGAATGATATATACTCTTCTTTCCATAGAGGGATTTATAAGGATCCATATGAATACATGGGTAAAGGATATTGTAGTATGAAAACTCAACTAGAATAATGTGTTTATTACCAACACCATTGAAATATAGACAAAAATATATGATGGTATCATCTAGGGTTAAAATTTTTCTATCAGAATGAACATATATTTGAGGATTATATGTAGTTATAAAACTCAACATTGTATCAAGAGCTTATTGATGACTTCTCCACAACATAGAGGTAAACTTCATATCCTGATTAAACGAAATAAAATATGGTGATCCATGAAACCATACCAGTTCCTTAATGTATATCATGGGAAGAATAAAGGGATAAATATTCCTTGATATTGATGACATGTGCTAACTTTTTAAGGAAATCGACTATAAACCATATAGTATTATGTAATTCATATGTTTTTAAGGAGACTAAAGACAAAATCCATGGTGATTTTCCCCATTCTATTCTTGTATGTGTAATTTTTGTATGAAACCTATTGAAATTTTTCTATATGATTAACTATAATACATTTCAAGAACCCAGATACAATCTTTATGATATATATCATCATGAATTCCAACCAAAAATACTCTTTCAAATATCTATACATATTCAAACCTCTAGGACAGATAGTGAATGATGAAATATGATATTTCTAAAAAAATCATCTTCAAATCTACTATAGAATGATTATATACAAAATTCATTACCCATATAATTCCATCATGATCAAGGTTAAACTGATGAAATTTTCTAACCTTATGTTTTAGCTACACATCTTCCTTCGACACCTCTTTAATGTTCACATGCATAGAAAGTTGGACATTAAGTTGATCATGATTGGATTTTAGCCATTTCTTAAAAATTTTAAGATCCATAATAGAAAAATAAAAAAAAATTGGTTACTTTTCGATCATCATAAAGGAAAATATAGAATAATTCATTATAATCGAATCATCAATCTCTTTATTCGTTTTCTGAGGGTATTAATTTATTCAGAATTTTTAATTTTAATTCACCTTTAACCATGTCCTCTTGTGCATATACAAATCCTTCAATGTGAATATATAATTGAGAATTTTTTGTTTCATATATATATAAATCAATTCCCCAAAAATACTTTTCAACTATATATTTAATGAAAACATAACAGTAGCTTACTACAAATCTGGAGTTGGGAAAATTTTCTACTGAACCTCAAATTTTCATGAGAAAGAAGATATAACCATGTAATTTTTCAAAATAAAACATATCATCTCTTCTAAGATGCATCACTATTGATTAAAAACCATTTTCCATCATAGGGTAATGCTAGTATAGTTAAAATGACTAATGCATCCAATGATTCAAGGGTGTAATAAACATAAATTTTGAATACTATTTTGGTTTTTTAAAATGTTGGTTTTACTATGTCCCATTAATTGAAACTATATAGGTATATATTGAAATATAACATTCAGTTTTTTACTAATATATTATCATTGGTCAATTATGATCGAAGGTAAATTTTTAGGTTTGAAATAATAATGATTTTAACATTATACATAATTTATATAAATAGAAATGACAACATAATAATAAATTTAGTAAGAATAGTCGATGGCCTCATCTAGTAGACTCAGGCCATGCGAAGCTAACTTTTCCGAGATTGGAAAGAAGTTTGCATCCATCGGCTTCACTCTGGACCAAACCCAAGCTGAGCTTTAATTTTTTAATCTTCCACAAAATCGCCTATGGGATCAGTGGATGTTAATTGAGATTACAACATGGGTGATGTTTTGTGAGCCACCATAAGAGTCTGCCATAATGATACACCTAAACCATAGGTCTTATGAATGTGTTATAAGGGGTTATGTATTAAGATATTAGTTACTTATTGTGTAATACATTTTTATAAATAAAATATATATTCTATAAATTCCTTTATGAGAATACTTTTTCTTAAAAATATAATGAATTAGATAAATTGATTTTTTAAGTAAAATGGTATTTTTTAGAAAAATATAAATTTGTATATTAAACCGAGGTTTTAATAATATTGTCATTATAATAGTGTTATAAGATTAAACCTTTTAATTATATGTAATGAATATGTTTATTCCTAAAATTTTTTACTCTATAAATGATTAAGTATTCAATTTGATAAGAATTATATTTTAATACAAAAAAATAAAAATAGAATTTTTTTCAATTAATGAATATATTTTGATGAATTAATGAATTTTTGGAAAAAATATTATTTTTTATAAAATATAATTATTAAATAATTTTTTAAAATATAAATTATTACGTAATTTTTATGATGTCAAATGTAATTTTTTGTATGTTTTAAAGACTGTTTTGGTTAAAACCCGTTAATTTTCAGTAAATCTCAGATAATATTTTAATAGTAACAAATTCTAAATTTTAAATAATTATTCGAATAAAATGAATATTATTTTTCAATCGGTTTATTGATATTAACCAACGGTGAAGTTTTCATAATTTTCAGAGACTATCAAATTTTTGGGTAAAAATTAAACGCCATATAAATATATTATGTGTTTTATGACATCTAAATGAAAAAATAGGGATGTAATAAAATACTATAAATGAAATATTCAGACAATATTTTTTCCAGTTAATATAATTTCATTTTATAATTTTATAATTTTTTTAATAACGCCATAGTGGACCCTCCAAGACATATAAAATATTTTAACGTTTTTAAATGATTTCTATGAGAGTGTGACTCACCTCCACATAAGAATGTCTAATATTTTAATATTTTCTAACAATAGACTTATAAAATATCTTATTCCACTCCCATTTGGAAGAAGTCGTTGGAAAAACTTGGGATGTATTGTGGTTTTGATTTGTTTATTGTGTAGTGTTGAAAACCTAAATAATGATGAATTCCCTTTCATTTCCTATATAAAACCTTCCAACCTCCATTTAATCTTCACTAAAACCATTTTGAGCTACGAGAATATCTTCATAATATGTACTTGAGTTCTCCATAAGATCCCTCAAACTCTCTAGAAGCCTCTCCCAAGACATTGGGATCACATTTCCAAGTTAGGGATCCTCACTATCCTCTTCTCCTTTCAAATTCAAGCATCTTATTTGAATGTATTTTTTGTAATTTAGAATGGTTATAATGTAATTATTTTATAATAATTATATTAATATCCATTTAATGATATTTTAATGAGTCATTATTTACCCTCTCAAATTTTTACAATTAAATATTCCATTACTATGACAAACCGTTTGTAAGGGATTTCAATCTTTTTATTTCCATTTGTGCTACACTTTTACAGTAGGCTTCATAAGATCTTTATTTATATATTGGTTTATTATGTTCCACAAACCCCATATTATACATTTTATTTATATATTATGAGTTATTTATTTCACTCTCTCTAATACTCTTATGATATTTTAAGAACATCTGTTACAATGCATAATTTTTGTAAGTGATTTCATTCTTTCTCCTTTTTTCCATGTTTATTTATGCTAATATACTGTATTATGGTCCATTAAAAAGGATGGGGTATGATTTCTTCCCTCGACCATTGCAACCTCATTTTATTTTAATGATGACATACCACTTTCTCTCTGATTAATTCCTCCCATGTACACCTGTTACGATGCGATAATTTCGTAAGAATAATTCCATTTCTTCTCTTTCTTCAAATTTCCATATTATTTTACCCCTTATATTTCTGTACTAAATGTGTTGGGAGATTTATATATATGACCTCATTACTATCAAATTAATTTAAATATCATCATATAATCATTTCTCTCTCATCGTCCGTTTTTATGATTTTTTATGTTACGATGTTATGTTGTCGATGTTGTAACGCGATTTCCAAGCCAACATCATTATGTAGTGCAAACCATACCCATTTACATGTCCATTGTATTCACCTTTATGGACATATACATATTGAATGGTATTCACATGTATTTATTCCACATTCTTTAATTGTGTAATAACTTATGTTTTTGAATGATTCTATGTTATATGATCCATATAGATACTTATACATTAAATGATATGTTTATAAAGGCTGCACCTTGATTGCGCTCCAATGCATTAGGTAATTTTGAGTATCATGATATTCCATTCACAATGAGGGTTTAATAATTCTAGTTCAATTATAATTAGTGTTTTCTCATGATAATTCTAGTGCAATTAGGGTTTACTCATGCTAATTCAAGTGCAATGACGGTTTACTCATGCTAATCCATTTCCAAAAAGCCTTGTATCATGCTAATATCGTGTTGTATGTTGTTTCCACATTTCCATGTCATGATAATAATGATATATAATTCTTATATGTTAATTTTTCTATTTTGGTCTATTTATATGCCTATTTCTTATGATGTAATGTATTATTCATGTAATGCATTGTTTACTCCCATACTGGGCTTTATAGCTCATCAGTTTCTTATGTCCTTTGGTTATCCATTGCAATGATATGTACGAAGTATTATTGTTTTTCATGTCATGTTTTCAATAATGTTATTTTATTTCATGTTTGATGTTGTTTTTTATTGTTCTTAATTTCCCAAGACACTAGACCTCTCGATCATTAGAGTTGTCTTAAGTGCATGTTTATATAGTAAATCTTGGTTAAATATTTAATAAAGGGTAGGGTTGTTATAATTGGTATAAAATGATGTGTTTACTTATTTATTGGAATAATATTAGAAAATTCTAGTGAATTCCTTAGAGATAATACCATGTATAATAAAAGAATCTGTAAATTTTGGTGAGTATAGAGAAAGTGGTTTATCAAGAAAATAAATCCCTCTCTAGATAAGAACTAGTAGTGGTGGCTCTGACAGAGATGAAACTTGGTGTAAAACCTGAAAAAACTGATTTGAGCTACAATTAAATGGGAACTGGTGCACGAAACGAGCCTTGATGCACTCTTGGTTCACCACTCCCTGAGGATACTCATTGGAAAATTCATAATCATAGTATAAACCATTATTAAGGGAGGGGGAAAAGCCCATCAGGATATATGTTATGAAATAGATAATGGATAACCAGCTTTGATACATTATGTATCATAATGTATGATATACTATACAAGATTATCCATCTATATAAAAAGTTTTATTTTTTACATTATTATAATCTAAGTATTCAAACATTATAATTTCATTTTTTTTAGATAAAACATGGAAGGAGGAAGATCACGATAATCTCTTATCTATCTTCATCAATAACTACATGGAGAGATTATCTGGATAAAAAGCTTATAGTATGTTAAAAAAATTCAAATATCAATATTATATGAAAGAAACATTTTGTGAAATCCAATACCTATATTATTTCATGATTCATTCACTGATCATGCACCATATATCAAAGAATATTTCACTATCAAATTTCTTACCATGTTAATCGTGGTGAGTACCATCAGGGTATTTTCAAATTATTCATTTTTTTTAAAAATGATGATTCTATAAATTATTTTCTACATACTACAAAAGAGGGAAACTCCAAGTAGAAAATATGTATCAAATTATTGATTTTTGTCTTCAGTCAAACACAAAAAGTGATATACCAAAACCCTATTTGGAAATACTTAAAGGTGAATCATTAATAATTTTGTAAATAACTAGTTCGAGAAGTTATTTCAAAATTATATATACTATAAATACCATTTTGTATTAATTATCAATGCTACCGTCGATACAATCCATGATGGACGAGGAGTTTTTTGGTAAATGAAGTAGATAGTTTTGTAAATATCCTATGTTACCATTATGACACATGAAAAAAATTTACATAATAGAAATGATAAAATGAAAGACTGAAGGCCACATAGAAGAGATTAATGAGATGTATTGTCACCCGTTTTCAACATAGTATGTAAAATGAAATTTCAGGGGCATAATTTCTTAAGGGAGGATGAATGTAACGACCTAAACTTTTGAATAATATTTCATTTCCTAAAAATGTTTGTTTTACAATTTCCCATTAATTAAAACTATATAAGTATATATTGATAAGTAACTACCAGTTTTCGACCATTATATAATAATTTTAACAGTATATTTATTATTTATAAATGGAAATGAAAATGGAAAATTAAGTTCAAAAAGAAGAGTCGGTGGCCTAATCCAACAGGCTCAGGCAGTACAAAGCACATTTGTTAGTGCTCAAAAAGGAGGTAGCATCACTATGATTCTACATTGACCAATCCCAATATGATCTTCAAAACATTAATCGTAAATGGAATCACTTATGAGAGAAGTATAATTTAATTGATATTACCACACATTAGATATTATCATAGCTGCCCCAAGAGTCTGTCACAATCGCACACCTTACTATTAGTTCTTATGCGGGATCTAAAATGGGTTATATAACAAGGAATTAGTTAATTATTATGTACTCCTTAGGTAAAAATGTATAATTCCATCAATTCATTTATTAGAATAGTTTTTATAAAAAATATAATTAATTAGACAAATTGAATTTTTAGGTAAAATGATACTTTGTTGAAATATATAAAATTTTATATTTAACTGATGTTTTATTAATATTTTTAATATAATATTGTCATAATTACATTATTATTAATTACAATTGATGATCAAAATTATTTATTTTTGTTTTTATGCTATAAATTATTAACTATTTAATTTGATAAGAATTATATTTTTATACGATGAATTTTTTTTTATTTTTTTCAATTCATGAATATATTTTGATAAATTAATGAATTATTGTAATAAAATAATATTTTAATAAAAATATTATTATTATAATTTTTATTAAATATAAATGATCATATAATTTTTATGATGTCAAATGTAATATTTATTAAGGTTTAAAGATTGTTTTTGTCAAAACCCGTCAATTTTTAATAAATGTTAGTTTATATTTTAAAAGTGAAAAATCAAATATTCAGAAAAGTATTTAAATAGTATGAATATTATTTTTGGAATCAGGTTGTCATAATTATCCCATGGTGAATTTTTCATAATTTTCTAAGACAATGTAATTTTTGGGTATAAATTAAATGCCTTATAAATATATAATGTGTTTTATGACATCATAATAACTCAATAGTGATGTAACTAGATACTATAAAATTTATATTCGATTAATATATGTTTTAACTTTAAAATAATGTGATTTTGTATTTTTTTTATTAATTTTATAATTCCTTAGTGGACCCTCCAAGTTGTTTAAAATATTTTATCATTTTAAATTGATTTCCTTGAGAGTGTGACTCACCTCTACAAAAGAATGCCAATTATTTTAATATGTTCTTCCCAGGAGCTTATAAAATATTTTTATAACACTCCCATTTGGTAGGAACCATGGGAAAAACTGTGGGATGGTTGGTGGATTTGATTAGTTTAATGTATTGTGTCCAAAACCAAAATAATAATGAATTCCCTATATTTTCCTATATAAACCCACCAAGCCTCCCATTACATTTCACTAAAACGATTTTTATCTAGACCATCGTCTGTCACATACACCCTTAAGTCCCCCAAAGGTTTCCTTAATCTTTTTAGATGCCTCTCCCAAGCCTTTGGGATCCCACTTCCAAGTAATGGATCCTAACTTTCCTCTCCTCCATTCAAATTCAAGCATCTTATTTAAAAATAGTTCTTGTAATTTCGAATGGTTATAATGCGATTCTTTTCTAATAAATATTTTAATTACTATTATATTTTCTTTTAATTTTTTATTATTTATCCTCACTCATTTTGACCCTTACATAAGTCGTTACTAGGTCAAAATTTCCTAATGGATTTCATTATTATCATTTCTATTCAAGCTACTCATTCAAATAATGCTTCTTAAGATCCATATTTATATGTTGGGTTATTATTTTCAATCAACCAAATACTAGAAATTTTATTTATAGTTGATGAGACATTCTTTTCACTCTCATAAATCCCCCTATGACCCTTTAAGCACAACTATTACATTGCTAAATTTTCATAAGGCTTTCTTCCTTTCTCATTATTGTCTAAGTTTCATTATGATATTATTTCCATTTATTTTCAATTAAAACGTTGGGATATCATTTTGAACCTACCTCATAATTCCAGACATATTTTTGAATTATAAAATACCTTTTTCTATCTAATTAATCCCTCCAATGAACACCAGTTACGATGTCGAAATGTCGTAAGAATTATTCCATTTCTCATCTTTCTTCAGGTTTCTTTATAACATTACAGCTTCTAATTCCAAATTCAAGGTATTGGGAAATATCTATATATGAATACATTAGTGTTAATTTTATATACATATGATTAGATACCCCTTTATCTCTCATTTACCGTTTCTATCAATTTTTATGTGACGTTGTTTTGCTGCCAAAATTGCACGAAGATTTTTCAAGACCAAATAATTATATAGTAAATACCATACCCATTTATCTATCAAGGGTATTCACCTTAAAACATATAAAAATATTTAATGGTACTCACAATTATAAATTATTCATTCCATAATCATGAAATAACATATTATGTTGAAGGATTCCATGTAAAATGATCCATGTGGCACACTAATGCATGATATGAAATGTTTATAAAGCGTGTACCCTGATAATGCTCTACTGCATTGTGTAATGTTTAGTATGATTATATGCGATGTGAAATGAGGGTTTAATCATGGAAATTCAAGTTAAATTTGGTTTTAATCATGCCAATTCAAGTGAAAATGGGTTTACTCATTCTAATTCAAGTGCAATGAGTGTTTACTCATTCTAATTCATGTGCAATGAGCCTTGGATCATGATAATATCAAGTTGAAACTTGTTACCACGTTTTCACGATATGGTAATCATGGAATATCATGCCTTTATGTTCATTTTTCTCTTTTTAACCATTTATATTCCTATTTCCTAAGAAGTACGAAATTCATCATGTTATTCATTGTTTACTCTCTTAATGGGATTTACACCTCACCCTTTTCTTATGTATGTCCTCAGGTCATCCCATGAAATATAAGTATGTAGGAATGTTGTTGGTAATTTTAAAGTTGTTTTGAATAATGATATTGTATTTTATATTTTATGTTGTCATGTTATGTTCCTAATATCATATGACACTAGAACTCTCAATCCTCAATGTTGTCTTAAGTGAATGATTATGTAATAAATCATGTTTAAATTTGAAATAAAGAGGTGGGTTGTTATAATTGGATTAAAAGGATAGGTTTAGTTATTTTGTGGATTAGGATTAGGAAACCCTAGTGTTATCCATAGTGATAAGACCATTTATAATAAAAACATCTTTAAATTTTGGTGAGTATAGAGTAAGTTGTTTGTTATGCAAATAAATAGAAATCTGGATAAGAAAAAAATAGAGGTGGCTCCAGAATAGATGAATCTTGGGGTAAAACCTGAAAATATTTCATTGAGGTAGAATCATATGAGAACTAGTGCAAGAAACCTTCCTTGATACAGTCTTTGTTCGACACTCCCAAAAGATATGTTTTCATAAATTAATAATCTTAGTATAAACCATTATTAGGGGAGGAAAAATCCCATCAAAAAATAAGTTATGAATGAGATCATGGATAACCAATATTGAAAATTAATATATCATATGTTACGATATACTATAAAAGATTATCCTTTTATGTCTAATTTTTTATTTTGTGCATTATTATTAGCTAAGTATTCTAACCCCCAAATTGTATTTTATTTTACATATTTAAAACAAGTAAGGAGGAAGATCATGAAAAACTATTCTATCTCTTATTGAAGAAAAAATTGGAGATATTATCGTGAAGTAATTATTTGATGAATTTTAAACGATTTGAAATATAAAAATTCAATGAAAAAACATTTTGTGGCATCCAATTCCTCTATTATTACACGATTCTTTGAAGGATTAGGGACTGTCTATCAAAGAATCTTTAACTATCAACTTTCTTACCATTCTAAGAGTGGGAAGTACCATCAGAGTATTTTAAAAGTCTTCTATTTATTTAAAAATAATGATGCAAAAAATGATTTTTTAGATGCTGCAAAAGAGGGAGACCTCTAAGCAGCCTATATGTATGAAATTAAAAATATCTGCCTTTGGGGAAACCCCAAAATTGGTATACCAAAACCCATTTTGGAAATATTTGAAGGTGAATCCTTATGAATTTTATAAAAATAACATGTTCTAGAATATATTTCAATATTATATATAAAAAATACATTTTTATGACTTATCAATGATTCGATCGATAAAATCCACGATGGATGAAGAGTTTTTGTGTAAATAAAGTAAACATTATTGGAAATATCCAAAAATACCATTGTGATGCATGGACCCTTTTCAACATAAATATAATGGTAATTTGAATGAATGATGACCTCATTGAAGAGATGAATAATAATTATGGTCACATGTTTTCAACCAAGTACGTAAAATGAAATTTAAAGGGTAAAATTTCTTAAGGGGGGATAATGTAACACCCTGATATTTTGAATAATTTTTTTTCCAAAAAATGTTTTTTTACTGGGTCCCATTAATTATAACTATATAAGTATATATTGAATTATAACTGTCTATTTTTACCATTTTTTGACCATTGGTCAATTATGATCAATGTTCTATATGACTATTGGAAACAAAATTATTTTTAACTTTATAATTATTATTTATAAATAGAAATGAAAATGGAAAAATATGTTTATAAAGAAGGTCATGTGGCCTCATTCAGTAGACTCGAGCCATATAAAGCTCATTTCAAGGATCTCTAAATAGAGGTAGTTTCACTGGGATTTGTTCTTGACACCTCCCAAGATGAGATTCAACACGTTAATATTTAATGGAATCACCTATAGGAGAAGTAGAATTTAAAAGATATCACCACACATGAGATGATATCCGAGCCACCCCAAGAGTATGTCACAATGGAACACCTTACCCTTAAGTATTATGTGAAGGTTATAAATGGTTATATAAAAAGATATTAGTTAACTATTGTAAAATAACTTTAGATAAAAAAAGGTTTTATTTCATCAATTCCATTATGAGAATAGTTTTTGTAAAAAATATAATTAATTTGAAAAATTGAATTTTTGTGTAAAATGGTACATTATAGAAATATATAAATTATTATGTTTAACAGAGGTTTTATTAATATTTTTGTTAAAATAGTTTCATAATAACACTCAGTTGAATTATAAGTGATGATTATATTTATTCCTTATTATTGTTACACTATAAATAATTATGTATTCAGTTTGATAAGAATTGTACTTTTATACGATAAAATAGAAAATGTATTTTTTCTTTTAACAAATATATTTTTATGAATTAATGGATTCTTGGAAAATTAATATGTTAATTAAAATATTTTTATTAAATAATATTTATTAAATAAAAATGATCATATAATTTTTATGAAGGCAAATGAATATTTTATGAAGGTTCAAAAATTGTTTCTGTCAAAACCCATCAATTCTAAAAAAATGCTGTTTTTTTATTATAAAAGTAAAAATTGAAATATTTAGAATATTATTTATATAAAATGAATATTATTTTATGAATCAAGTTTTCAAAATTATCGAATGTCTATTTTTTTATAATTTTTTGTGATAATCAAAATTTTTGTTAAAAATTAAATTCCGTATAAATATATAATGTTTTTAGGACATCATAATAACCCAATAGTGATTTAATTAAATACTATAAAAGTTAAATTCTTTCAATGTTGGTTTTATATTTAATATATTTTTATTTTTGATTTTTTTGAGGAATTTATAATGCCTTAGTGGACCCTTCATGTTCTATTAAGTATTTTATCTATTTAAAATGATTTCCTTGAGAGTGTGACTCACCTCCACAAAAGAATGAAAATTATTTTAATATGTTCGGCCATTGGACATATAAAATATTTCAGACCACTCAAATATTTCATAAACCATCAGAAAAAACCATTGTATGGTTTTTATTATTATATTAATGTGAAGTGTCCAAAACCAAAAAATAAAGAATTCCCTCTCATTGATGATATTTAAACTACCAAACTTCCATTGATATTCACAAAATCCATTTAGAGATCGATCAAAATAGACTCATACTCCCTAGAGTCCTCCAATGTTTTCCCCAATAATCCAATAAGCCTCCCCCAAGCTTTTGAGATCACACTTCCGAGTAAGGGATCCTCACATTCCTCTCAACCTTTCAAATTCAAGCATCTTATTTGGGAGTGGTTCTTTATATTTTAAATTGATATAATTTGATTCATCAATAATAATTATATTATTTACCATTTTATTTTATTATATTGAGGTATTATTTATACTGCATCATTTTGAACCTTACCTAATCCATTACAATGCCAATATTTCCTAAGGGATTTCACTATTATCATTTCCATTCAAGCTACTCTTTCAAATTTTTCTTCTTAAGTTCTATATTTATATGTTGGTTTATGATTTTACACAACCCCCAAATAAAAAACATGATTGATAGAAGATGATATCATCATTTCACACTCATAAATCCCACATGACTCTTTAAGCACTGTCGTTATTATACTGAATTTTCATGAGGTATTTCATCATTTTAAATTTTTTCCATGTTTCTTTATGCTAATATATGCTTTTAATTTCAACTAAAAATGTTGGGGTATGATTTTGATCATCTACCATACTCTCATACTTATTTTTGAATTATGATAGGCCTTTTTCCCTCCCACTAATCCCTCCAATGTGCACCTATTACCATGACTAATTTTTGTAAGAATTATTCCATTTCTCCTTTTTCCTCAAGTTTATTTTTTTTTTGTTATGCCTTCTATTTCAGAATCCCATGTTCTGGGACATGTATATATATGACCCCCTTATATTCTATTTCATTTAAATATTATGAGATATACCTTTATCCATCATCAACCATTTTTATGAATTTTTATGTCATGTTTTTATACTACTGAAATTGCACATTGTTTTTCCAAGAAAAAATCATTGTGTTTTGAATACAATACCCATTTTTCTATCAATGTTATTCACATTTATAAACATATAAATACTTAATGGTACTTAAATATATTTATTCAACATTCCTTAATTGTGGAATTACTTATGATGTTGAATGATTCCATGTTATATGATTCTTGTGTCACACTTATGCATGAAATGAAATATTTATAAAGGGTGTAGCCAAATAGTGCTACAATGCATTGGTTAATGTTTAGTATTGTTATACTGAATGTTATATGAGGTTTTACTCATTCTATTTCATGTGAAATTAGGGTTTAATCATCCTAGTTCAAGTAAAATGAGGGTTTATTAATTCTAATTCAATTGCTATAAGGGTTTACTCAGGCTAATAAATGTGAAATGAGCCTTGGCTCATGATAATATCACGTTGTATGTAGTTTCCACATTTCCATGTAATGATAATAAGTATATATCATGATTTTATGTTGTTTTTTCTATCATTCACCATTTATATTCCTATTTCCTAACATGTACTGTATTTTTCATGTTATACCTTTTTTGCTCCCTTACATGGCTTTATAGATCCCCCATTTGTTATGTATATCCTCCAGTTATCTCATTAAATTCTAATTATGATGGAATGTTGTTGGTCATGTAAACAATGTTGTCAATAATGATTTTTTATATTTTTTTTACATTGTTATATAATTCTCTTAATTTCCCAAGACACAAGACTTTCGATCATTGAAGTTGTCTTATGTTAATGTTTATATAGTAAAGAATGTTTAAATGTGTAATAAAGTTCATGATTGTTATAAAGTGGCTATGTAAATTATAAATGATTTATATTTTTATCCAAGTAGTAAATATTTTATCACGTTGTATTTTTATGATACTAAATATATGGATGTTTTCAAAGTTTCATGGTCACACCGACAGACAAATAAAATAATCTGAAAGTATCACCTCTTGTGAATTTTTTATCAGTGTGGTGATGTTATAGTAAGATGAGTTCCCATGGGAGAAACAATTGTGGACCCCTTGACTAAATCTATATCTTATATGAATAATATATATCATGGGATATCTTGAATAATAAAGGTTATTAGGATTTGGATATAATGAAAGTGGTTTTTATATGAGTTGGTGACCTAGAATAAATTCTATTTACATTATTATTAATTATATTCATTTAATTGAATATTTGTAAACATATTATTAAATAATAATTAGTCTTCTATGTTACTCAGTATGTGATAATTTCCTAGAGTAACTATCACATTAAATGGTCATACCAGTTCCCCATAATTAGGATAACCTAGAGGTTACATGACGATAGTCATTAATATAAGTTCTATAGATAGATGATATCATTTTAGAGGACATAAATGGTTTAATAAATTAATAATGTAGGATCATAGGACCTGGAGGCACATTCTCATAGTTTACACCCTTGGTAATTTCTATTGTAGATGATTATGAGAACATGACCCATAAGTACGACATCCACATTTATATGATTCATTATATGTTTGTATAAGTGTATAGATGTAATTAACCTTATACATTGATATTACTATTAATGGATATTATTATTCATGTATCTTAATGATTTTATTAAATATTTAATGACATATGTTTCTGGTGATGTATGATTTTTGAAGGGCGTCACTATTAATATTGGATTAATGAATATTAAAATAATGTATTTTTAACTTATGTTATTTAATAGAAAATTAATTTTTATGACCTTTATGGTAATGGAAAAACCTAAATAAATCAATGTACATGACGTTATATGGGAAAGTTCAATTTTTGGAAAATCATTAGCAGAGACATAGAGCACTTATGTTGATGACACTCGCATGCAACCAGTTTGATCGGAGATATCCTGAAAAATGGTTTTTGCTACACTGTAAGTAATTGTATGATGTTATATATCATTCTGAAATTAAATTATTTCTATAGCAGCTCATTTTAATGTTTTATACACTTAAATTGGACTCTGAGAATCTTGACCCAGTGCTATTAAGAAGAAGGATGAGAGAGTCACAAACTATGTACATCCAAAACCATAGTTAAATATCGAAAATTATATATTATTTAAAACATTTATATTTTTTTATTCATGGTTTAATAATTATTTATAAGTATCTTGACCCCATATATTCATTTACACTTTATTCAGCTGAATATATGATTCAAAAAATATTTAATAAAAATTAATTTCCAATTAAGTGAATGTAATATAAATATATTTATTAGAGAATAAGGTATGCATACTAATTTACTTTATATAAATTCATTATTAAATGTCCGATAAACATTATAGAGGAATAGAAAACAATTTTTAAAGGCCTGGTGAGAAATTATATATATATATATATAATACTATTTGAATTAATTTTAAACAATTAATTTAAGAAATACTAATTAAATAATTTTTGATTTTTCACAAGTTAAGTAAAAATAAATACTATAATATTATTATAAATCTAAGGTTTGAGGGAGATCATGGAATAAAAGGGTCTGAGTGTAATTATTATTTATATACCATATACTATTTATGCCAAGTAATATTATTTCTATCCCTAAGGTAAGTAATTAGACTAGTTTTTCATAATGACTATGGAAATTCCTCTCAAAACCAAGAGATAACCTCTGAAATAATTCTATCAATAATGTAGAGAAATACTCCTCTTCATAGTCTTGAAAGATCAATGATAATCCTTTTGTAATGGATTCTTATAGAAATGATGGGTGTTTGATACAAGTTTTAGGATCTTATGTGATATCACTTGATGATTTCAATGATTATGTTTTATGGTTCGTGGTACATGTGTGGATCACTATATAAAGGGATCTACACATGATTCCTATAATTTAATGACAATATGATGTTAGGACATTAAAAATTTCTCAAATAATTATTGAATTCATCTGAATGTAATTATTTAATTTCTTAAATTAAATATAAATCATTATGTGGTAATCATGGGTTTGGTTCCATATTTTTCATGTCAATTAATATTTGATTCAAATATAGTTTTCATGGAATTATTTTTTAATTTACATAAGAGACAAATCATTGATTATGACCTAACCCGAGTAGGGAACCACCCTCTCGGTGCTTCAGATATGCTTGGAAACTTCAGTTCACTTGACCATAGTAAACTATTGGTCTGACTTTTGATTTATTTTTTACATTAATTTTTTATTTTGGGTCCTTATCATCAAGAGATCAACCATTCAATCCAAATAAAGGCCCTCTACTGTTATTCTTGGTTTTCATTTTTACCCTTTTTCTTCAAATGGCTATTAGAGTAGTGCTGATTTTCATCTATAATATCATATTATTGTTATTATGGGTATTGGTTGTGCATAGGCCATGTGCTTTATCTTTTTTTGTTGGGAGGTGTTTTAGTAGATTTGTTATATCATCTCGTGTAATAATTGTCTATGCTTCAATTTATAGAGAGGACTCAAAAAACCTTCTATATAACTATGTGATAATTTTTTAATTATAATGTTTTTTATTTAATGGGTGTGTGATATAGAATAAAAAAATAACTAAAATAAATTAAATTGAATGGAAGATGGTTACTCATAAGTGATTTATGATATTACTTTCTTTTTTTAATTAATTAATAGTTTTGTTGATTTTTATGCTATGTGATGTATGGTTACTACTTAGAAATACATTTCATATGGTTATTTTTTTATTAGAATTGCCTTTTTATAATGGGTTATCCACATAAAAATATATATTAGGTAGTTGTTTTTGGAAATCTAGAATTAAATTGATGATTTTTTAAAACGAATTTCATTTTTAATACCAAAGAAATATTAAAGAGGGACTTCTTAAAAGGCTTTTTCATCCATGTTTTCCCAGGTTTTCTTTAATATATGATGTCTTCCCCACTATACGTGAAGGACATTTGGTGGATTATTATTTATATCTTATAGTATGTGGTGTGGTTGTGGAAACAATTTTGATTGATGTGATGTTTTGTGGTTAAGATAGTGGTGAAATGGAAGTGTATGTTTAAAGGATATGGTTTTTTTATTGTTATAGTGGTTGATGACATGTTTGTTATGTATGTTTTTATGGATACATGGTTAGTTTTCATTTTATTATCTTAGATATTTCTACTTGCATGGAATGTGACCTGAATTAATATAAATATTACTGGGTGATATGATGAAATTGATAAGTGGAGCTTGTTAAATGTTAAATTATAATGGTTGGTACAAATAAGTTTAATAAATTTTTAGGGACAGAATATAATGATTAATTATTAATGATTATATTGAATAAAGTAGAGGTTTTGAGAATGGTTTGGCATCAAATTTTGTTAAATGAATTGTATAATGAATGGAATGATGAAGGTAATTTGAAAATATAGTAAATTTTACTGATGATATGATTTAATGGGATGTTAATGATTATTAAATAGTTATTATGTTGATAGTTGTGGTGGGTGATTTTTTTGTAATGATAATATTTTTTACAGTGTTTTAGAAAATTCATGATGAATGTTATGGGTGATGGTGGTGTTAGTTTGGTATAAAACACTAGTTTTGGAATGTGAGGCTATATAATATTCATTATATTTTCCTTTTATTTCATTCAATGTGATACTCAAGGTAGATAATGTGAGAAAACCCATATTTCGTCATATATTATATGTGTTTTCACCAACATCTATGTTTTAAATGAACTGATGGCTAATGACACCATCATCCCCACTATTCCTTCATATGTTGTAAGAGTTTTGATGGATCAAGGACATAGGTCTATATAAAAATGAGATTTAATGTATTGTGGTTATAATATAAACTAATTTTTTTACATGGTGTCTTTAATATGATGATTATGCTTGGTGGGGGTTGTGTATGGTAGGAGGAGGGTGCTTAACTAATGTTATTCGTGTTCACCATATGCAACTCTGATGAGGATGTGATGTGTAGTTGGGATGTGGAGATGTGGTTTGTGGATATGGATATGTGGTTATGTCTATAATGTGGAATAAAAATTGTGTACAAGTTGATATGTAAGGGATTGAGGAACATGACATATATCGTTGGGGCATTAATGTGACCAGATAAGCAGAGAAGTGGATATAAGAAACATTCTTGATATATATTCTTATGATTCTATGTTACAATACATAGATGTTATATTTAGTGATGATGCCTTCACGAGGATGGGTGACATATGAACTAAAAAATTTACATTTTTTGACACCTATTTATTCACTTATGAATTATAATGTCCTTTTTGAATTTACTAATGTGGTATTTGGGAGAATAAAACTATGTATAAATGAAAACCCACTTGAATATATATTATAAGGCCATAGATTCACCTAAGGTCATGAAATAATTATTTATTAAATATTCCAATACATTTCAAAAAATCATTTGATAATAGTAAAATAATTAATTATTGAAATTGTATATTAATCAATGAATAATAATTACCCATATATATTTTAGAATAAAAATATGATTTACTTGATGAAGGGGTTTTTAATTTTAGCGGACAAATGAGTGATTTTGAGACACATAATGTATTTTATTTTAAAAATAAATTTCACATAAATGGAATATTTTCTTCATAAAAATTTATTTAAATCAGGAATCGTCTAATGAGACATAATTTGGGATAATTTTTTGTGATTTTTTTAAAGAAGATGATATTTTAATGAATAGAATATATAAAGGTTTTTCTGAAAACCACAACTTTTATTACATAGTTATTTTGTAATAATGAATAAAAAATTCCTGAAACATTTATTTTGAGAAAAATGTTTTATGTATTAAAATAATTAATTTGGAAAATAATAAGTTGAATTTAGAAACATACAATTAAATTTTTGAGACCTAAATCTTATTTAATTATAATAAAAAATATTTTTGGTACTTTTCATAAATTTTTGTGATTATAAGTTTCCATTTTGTTTTTCATGATTTTAAATTTAATGTCACCCTTTTTATAAATAAGTACACTAATTTTATTATAAATTAAACATTTGAAAACTAGTTATCCAAAATACAGTAATGAATAATATTTTAACCAAAAAATACCCCATCATAAAGTATAAATATAAACATGTTGTACCATTACATTCATCTCTAAAACCAATAATCATAAATTATATCTCATTTCCCAAGTTATCCTAATATATACTATTTTTGGTTAATTTCATTTAACATAGTTATTAGAAGGTTCCATTTTACAATTGATTGATTTAAATGTAAAAAACTAATTTTATTAATAATAATCCAACTAATTTTGTGGTAATTAGTAATACTCAAATATTTTTGTCTTAAATAATTAAATAATAAATATTTTAACTAAAAACACCCCCTTCTCAAGTATAAATACCAACACATTCTACCATTCGTCTCTAATAAAATCTAGTAATCATGAATTCTGTATCATTTCTCCCCTAAATATTATCACCAATGTGATTCTATAGTTAAAAAATGTTCCTCTCATGTTTGGAGAAGCTACTTTTCTAGGTAATGGTTCCTAAAATCTTCTCTAAATTCATTTTTACAATCATTCAATTTACTTTCATTTTAAATGAGAATGGTTATTATGCAGCAATTTTTTAATTTATTTAATATATTAACAATTATAGATCACCATTACATCGAATTATACTACCTTTATAATCTATTAAAATTCTCTAACCTTATACTATATATAAAATATCCAAAAATATTTTCAATGTTATGTGTGTGTGGATTCCTAGAAATGATATTTATATAAGGATATAAAAAAGTGGGTGAAAACACGATCTCATATTCACCAAGGGACAATGAAATTAAAAAAAATCCATTGAGAATTAAATTTATCTTCTCTTGGTTGAAAATTAATGGGCCATATAGAGCACCTGTTATCACACTCCCAATTGATATTCTTTAGATAATTCACAAGCTTTTTATGAGCCATAATTATGGATTATTTCTTTTCATTATCCCTATAGGATGATTTTACTATTATTACTATATTTTTATCATTCCAATGATATTGTACTTCATTATTAACTTTTTTGTAAATAATGTTTCTTAGATGAATATGGGATATTCACCAAGATTATCCTATTATTCTATATAACGTGGAACATTAATATTTTATATATCCATATTCCTATATGTAAAACTAATTATTATATAGTGATAAATATTTATAACATTCATTATGGAAAATTATGTTATGTACTTTTTATCCATCTTGTTCATATAATGGACACATTGGACTTGTTATGTGATTTATGGGGATTGGAAATATATGGCACCACAATCAGTATTAGGTCTCCATATACAATCATGTTGGGTATTTGGTATAATCATTAATCATTTATTTCTAATGTCCTAGAAAAAGACCTTAAATATATTTTATAAATGTTAGAAAAAATGAATTCCCAGACTATTAGATCAGTTAATGTAATCCATGAATTATTTTATATTAGTCACATCAGTGATATATTCTTTATTATCTAATTTATTTATTCTCCGTACTTATTTGATTCTACTCATATTTATGATAGATTTTGTTATACGATACCCCTTATTGAGAATCTGAGATCACAAGCTTATATTGTTTCCCATTTTTCTTAGAAACCAGTGGGATCATTATATTTGACATATGAATGTTTAAGGGAAAATATTTTTTTTCATTTTATAATATAATGAATCTATTTTTTTCATGTTAATGTATAGTCCATTTAGGTATCCTGTTTCATGAGGCTTTAAAATTAATAGATCGTATGGTATATATATTGTATAAAAAATAATAAAATATCCACAGGATCTGGGATTCTAGAGTTGATACGTTATAGTAGATATCAAATCTGATTTCATAGAAATTATCGGAATTAGATTTGGTACAACATATCTAGAGAACATAACCCTACAAAAAATCCATAAGATATTCTAGAAAAACTTATTTATTTTGTGACATTAATTTGGAATATATGCATAAAAATTATATATTATGATTTTTTATTAATAGTTTTATTCCAAAACAAATTATTTATATACTAATTATTAGAATATATTCCCAATAAAAAGAAGAAAATCTATTTAAATACACTTTATTAGGTAAGATATTTCCTTATTAATAAAATAAATCAAGCTGGATTAAGAGGTGTGATGATTACAAATATATTGGGGTAGTTAAATTTATTAAAGAAATATAACATTTCTCAAATATGAAAAACTTATTTCTCTAAAACATTGGTTAAAAATTTTGGACTAATTGATTGGGATAAACCATCATCATTTAATGGTAGCAAGATTTTGTTAGTAATTGAACATTAGAAAAAAAAATAGAAGAGGTATTCATTAATTTTGTATTCAGTGAAAGGGCAATATTTATTAAGGATATATTTCACTTAACGGGAGGTTTTAAACAATGGTGGACTTTACATTAATACACAAATAAATAATAGGAGATAAATAAAACGAAATGGACATATTATAACATTGTATTTCAAAAAATGTACATTCCTCTTGAGAAATATGATTAAAAGCAAAAACAATTCATAAATATATGAAAAATGAAGAGGAATATATTTTTGAGTATGAGTATTACTTTATATGGTTATAAATACATATTAAAAACGTTCTACATAGTATATAAAGAATTTATTAGTCATTTGATTGGTTTAACAAAAAAATCATAGGTAATTGCTCTCTTAAGCATTTGTACCTTATGTGGAGACAATGAAAAATTCAATTATGAAATTGAATGAGTTATCTAATTATTTTACATTAAAATGGAAGGTAGAAAAGAGTAGGTTTGTCGAATTATTGGTTAAGATGAATTTGGAGAAGTGGAATAAGGGAATGGAAAAATTTCCTACAATAAATAACAATCGGAAGAATCTATTGATGAATTTATTAAAAGGGGTGGATGTTTTTTCAATGTGTGCAGTTAAGGGACATCCTTCTCACAAATGTATGTAAAATAAGGAATCCATAAATTTATAATGAATCAATTAAAATCAAGCCCCCAAGGGTAAATGGAAGATATTGTAGAAGAGGCCGAAGGTGTAAGGAAAAACCAATGTTATAACATCAACATAATTATTATTACCAAATGTGTTATTATATGTAGTTTCATCACAAACATAATGTTAGATAATACATTATGTGATTTTTTAACTATTTACTCTTTTATATCACATATCATTTTTATGAAAATTAAATCATCCAATGATGAAATTTTGAAGGAGTTTTTAGTGAAAAATAATTTTTTAAATCTTATAATAATGAAATTATATTATTTTACAACATCATATTAATGTATTGAATAATTAGTTACATGGATATCCAATTGATACTTATGTGGAATTATCTATTGATATTATAATTGATGTAAAGAATATATATATGCCCATTTATATATATCTTATCCCCATTTTTGTTCTTTCTTATGGAGTCCTGTGTGGTATAGAATGATTCTAATGTGACTTTATTGTATCATTTTTTTATGATTAAAATATTTACAATTAAAAGAGTCCACTAGGATGTTTTTAATGACACTCTTGAATGCATGTTGATCACGAGGAACATAAGCCAGTATAATACACACCATTTGAGAAAGAAATGTTTCCTACATCAAGTCTCCATTAATATTTTAAATATATTCATGAATCCTTACTAATTCTAAATGTGGGACCTGATACCACCTGATTACAATGGATAAAAACAATTAATTAATGTAAAATTATGTTATTTTTAATATCAATAACATAAACAACAAAATAATTTTATATTAGATGTTCTATATCATTAGAGGCATATGTAGGTATCTTCGGTTTTCCATATTATTCATATTAGTCAGTGAAAAATAGTTTTCAATTACCTCATTTTAATTCCACATAAATAGTCAAATTTGAGTTTATAACTATCCAAGGAGGTGGTAGTTTCTTTTTGTGTAGGGATCAGACCCATAAAAAGGGATTAAAACATATCCGTATAAAAGGAATTTGAACTCATATAGTTGTATTCCACTTTAAGAGACACATTGTAACATTTAAGGTTGTGTGACAGGGACCATCATGATTCCTTTTATGGTTGTGCAATAATGAATTGTTTAATACAAGGAGAAATGTGCTAAAAATATTTTGGTTTTCACTTAATTCGGATAGGTTCAATTAACCCAAACATATATTCCATATATATTACATCTTGATATATGAATATTCATTAAATAAAATAAATATTCCTATAAGATTAGATTAGTTTTAGTACCTTTGAACACATGAACATAAAGAAAATGGTCTTTAAAATATCTTCTTCATATCCCACTATTTTCTTCATTACTAGAACCTTTCTTATGTATACCATACATAATATATATATATACATAACCTGGAGAAAGGAAACTTAAGAAAATGGTGTTCTCATATACTTATGAATTGTAAATAAGGTAGATATGTAAATATCCCATGATCATAAGAGAATAATAACATAAGAAAACATTTGAAACCCACACCTAGAATATCCAAGACCGTAATATTTAGACATGGTAAAAATATTTATAATTTATAAGATAGGAATCATAAAGGAATTAAAAAATATAATCTATGAGAATATACTTTTTTAATAAGTGATCTAATTGTGAAATGAGAAAATAATAAAAAATTATATCCTTTTCTGTTAAGGATCATTTATAAGGACATCACAGTGGAATGTGTTCACTCCCTAAGCAATTTTAGAAGTACAGGTTTACTACCAAGACTATCATAATGGACAAATACACTTACTGAATAGGGTTCAATACCCATTCTCATCCAATTTATCTAATGAGATATCAATAATTACCAACATTTTGGAGGGATACATAGGTCCCACACATCACCAAATAAAATTCATACATTTGTGTTCTATAAGATAAAAAACATTCATCATATCTGATCCCATGAAATGAAATGGGTTTCATATAATATATTATGGTACCACAATCCATGGAAACGAAACTAATTTCAAAAACATATTTCCATCTTAAAAATAAACCATTCCAAAAAATAATTATTATGGTATCCATGGAACATATCCCTAGTAATTTTTATGTAACAGTAAATGTTCCCATCATATATAGAATATTATATTGAAATAAATATCACATGGAATGTTTCTTGATGAAAATATCATTTCTTTGAAAATAATTTTTTTTATAATTTTTAAAATTTTACAATATTATGAAAACCCTTTTAATTCAATTTTTCAATGAAAATTTTATATTTAATAATCAAATAAAATAATGGTCATAACATTTTGTAATTTCAATCAAGTTTTACACATTAAAATAAAAAATCCCTTCACATTTACAGTAAAACCCAAAAAAGAATTGTTTTGTAACGACATGAAGATTCTGTTTAAATAAAACTTTACAATGTAGTAAAACATGTGTAAAAATTTATTAAACAAATCAATTTTATAATGTCAAAAATATTTCAAAATAAATGGATATGGATAAAAAAGGTGGATTATCTAAAGGGAAAATAAAGATGATTTTTTAAAAAAAATCTTTTGGTATATTTAATCCTTTTAGAATATAAAATTAAAGTAAATATTTATTATATATAAATAACCAAAGGAAAATAAATTACATGATTTTCATTAGTGGGAGATCATAATATCTCATCATTAAAAACATAGTCATAAACAATCCTGATTAACAATGAGAGTGTAATGTAAAGCTACTACTACATTGGTATTATTTGAATATATAATCAAAATTAAATAATAAAATGAAATTAATGTTTCAATATAATGAAAATAAGAATATTTATAATATAATATTTATACATGTTAGTATATACAACCCATAAATAAAGACTAGTGCATAGCTAAACTTAGGTCCCTAAGAAAGAAACATTTATACGAAAACCTCATACATTATGTCACAATTTTTTTATTACATGTTCATAACTAATATATTATAAATATAAGTTTATTATAAATATATTTAAAACCATAATTATATATATATATATATAATTGTATTTTATTTACTTATGTCATTTTATTACACGCTAATTAATAATTCATTGTTAAAATAACTTTCCACACAATAACTACTTTGTTTTTCATGTATATTTTGAATTTTTTAACTCTTTTACATTGATCCTAGATTATTTATATAAATAAATATAATAAATATTAACTATATTTTTATTTATTTTATTCTATAAAATTTTTTATATTTAAAATGGAAGACATTATTCATGGAGACAGTTGGTCATACCTACAAATGAACCTTTTTTCCATTCTCTAAATGCTTGTAAAGAATGATAGATAAGTAATATAATAATTTTATAGAATAATTTTAATATCACACATATATATATATATATAATTTTTTTATTTAAAATCTTCTTTATTATATTCCATGTAAAGTGTATGTGGAGAATGAATTACATCGCCTCACAAGGTAGTACTCCACAATACACTCGTGTGACATTATTTTATTCCCATCAAATTGAAATTATGAAGGATAAGTGAGAATATAATTAAATATATATAGTAATATCATTAATATATTATATATACATTAAATATATCAATATATTAAACTGTGTATGGTGGTGATGGAAAACGAATAACATCAGTCATTAAGGTGGTAGTCTGATGTATAGATAAATGAAAATTTCATATCCCATTTGATAGATGTTGAGATGGATTTAGGTTATTAAATCTCCAAAATAAAAAATTAATATATGTAATATAATGAGTTTTTATATCAATATAACTTAATAAGATTAAAATTTGGTCAAATAAGGAATAAAATAGTGACTATCAGTTAAACACAATACCTCTTCTTCAAAGTACTTCCTTAAGTATGGAACAAAAAGCATATTAGGATAAATTTATGATATAAATAATGGATATAGGTTTTTGGGAGATAATAAAGTTATATATTTGGGTTGGTTTTGAATGATCCAAAGAGATTTAATGTGGTTAATATAATAATAGAGGGTTGGGCTTTTATAGGTCATGTGAGTGGGAACTTGTAAAATTTGAATGGAAAATGGTGTGCCATAATTTTTTACATTAAAAAATTATAGAAACAAACCATTATCAAGAATTATAAATGATAAGGAAGATTTAGTTCAATGATATAAAATTTATACATATTTCTAGGTAATTTTACCCTTATAATTATAGATTAAGATCATAATAAAACTATTTTTACCTTAATCGCAGAAAAAGATTTTCATTGTTTCACAGTTCATTATGAAAACAATTAAGTTGATTTTAATAGATAATATATATTTTTATAGTTCAAAATATCTATTCTATTTTAAGAAATTCTAATCACAGAAGTGGAAAATTTTAATTTAAAATTATAACCTTAGACATGATGAGAAATCCATTTTCCCAAGTAAAAATGATCAAAATTTTAAAATGATTTTCTATAAAAATAAATTTTTAATTTCTTAAAATCACCTACATTATATTAATAATAATATAATTCAAATATTTTATTTTTAAATCAAATTTAAAATAAAATGGATATTGTTAACTCTTAAAATGAAATAATATCTTTTTAATAAAAATCAGTAATTTTCACTATTCACCAAAAATTAATCATTTCTAATAATTATCAAAAATTCAACCTATTATAATATTTACTTTGAGATTTAATTTTTATTAAAAAAAATTTAATGGTTGAAAATTATTATTTTATTATTATTTCACAGATAAAATAAAAACATAATTTTGAGAAAATATTATTTTTGAATCATATAACGACTTTATAATAATTTAAGAGCATTTATTTTCTAAATAATTTCATTATTTGAAACCATTATAGTTTATATATTTTTTTGTATTCATTTCACCATGATTAATGACATGAAAATAATTACCATGTTTCAAAAAATAACATTTGTAGTTCGTCATAGTTTGTTTAAATATGGTGTTTCTGGAAACATACATTATAAAAGAAATTAATATTATTTGAATTTTTTATAAAATCATGTGGTATTATATTATACCCCTCAAAAATAAATTTAATTTCATCCTAAAAATATATCACTCTTATATAATTGGACTACGGTAGTTTTCCCTCATCATATACTCTGGTTCCCACTTAGCTTCCTAAAATTGGTGTTTTTTCAACAAAACATTGATCATACCAGTGTTATAGTGTTAAAAAAAATTATATATTCAATATATAATATCTTCCAATTTTTCTCCATAGTAATAAACATATTTTGTGGTAAAAAAAAATTTTCATAAATTTTTAAGGGTTAGGTATGTACTTCCTCATGAGATATACATGGAACCCCTCATGAACTTGAAGGAGGTATGGTGGAATCACTAACTGATTGGGTACAGTTCGGATATGATCAATAATTTCAATGGAAATTATATACCAAGGTCTTAGTTATCCCTTCATTCCAAACCTAATTACTTTATTCCTTTTATAAATCATAAAAAAACCTTGTCACCGACATCAAATTATAGATCTCATCGATGATTAACAACATAAATTTTCTTTTTTTATTGTCCCACCCTTATGTGCTCTAGAAATACTCTATAATTATCTACCATTTATTTATATATTTCATGTTCTAATATATTTATTCCTTCAAATTCATTTGAGCATAAATGAAATATAAACTTCATTTCGAAGATTTATTCATAAGGATCCATCTGAATACTTTGGTGAAGTATATTGTTGTACGAAAAGTAAACTAAATGAGGATGTTTATCCCAAACACCATTGAAATATAGAGAATAATATTTGAAGATATATTCATGGGTTTTATTTTTTCTATTAGAATGAACATATATTTGAGGATGATATGTTGTTCTAAAACTCATGTCTGCATCACGAGCTTATTAATGACTTCCCTTGAACGAAGAGGTAAACTTTAGATCATGATTTGAAAAAATAAAATGTGGTGCTCCATGAAACCAAACCACTTCAATAACATATATCATGGAAATATGATCCATAGAAAAATATTATTTAATATTTATGACAAGTGCAAACTTTGTATAGAAATCAACTTTATCCCATATAGTATTATACAACTCCTATGTTCTTAAGGATTCCAAATACAAAATCCATAGTGATTTTTTCTATTTCCATTTTTGGTATGAGTAATGGCTGTAATATCTATATTTAACTTTTTTTCTTAGATTAACTAAAATAAATACCCAACATAGAAATAAAAAATCTGATATATATATCATCATTCCATCCCACCAAAAATACTCTTTAAAATATCTATACCTATTCACCCTTCTAGAATGGATAGAGAATAAATATATTTAATATTTTTTTAAAAAAATTCTTCTTAATGTCTATTATGGAAATATTATATAAAAAATTCATAAACCTTAAAATTTCATCATGATCAAGGTTAAAAGGAGGAATATTTCTAACCGTCTTGTTTGTCTACACATATTCTATTTGCAGCTCTTTAACGTCTACTTGAACAAACAATTTAACATTCAATTAATCAAGATATGGTTCCACCCATTTTAAAAAAAAATTATGATCCATTCTATGAAAATATAAAAATATTGAATATTTTTTTATTATCATAATAGTTAATCTAGAATGATTCTTTATATTCAAATCATCAAATCCCATGTTCTCTTTCTGAGGGTGGTAATGTATTGAGAATTTATAATCATTAATCATCTTTAACCATCTACTCTGGTGTATATTCAAATACATATATGTGAATATGTACATGAAACATTTTTTTTGGAATATATATCACACATTTCTCCATAAATATTTTTCCAATATATATTTAATGAAAACATTACAGTAGCTAACTACAAATCATGAGTTGGGAAATTTTTCACATGAACCAAAAAAATTCATGAGGAAGAATATATAACCATGTAATTTTTCAAAATAACACATCCCAACCTCATATAATATAAATCAATACAAAATAAAAACCCTTATCCATTGCAGGGTAATGTTAGGAGAGTTTCAATGACTAATATTAACTTCATTTCCCTATAATTGTTTTGACATTTATTTATCGATAGGGACATGAATTCATTATTATTTATATTTTTCAGTGGATTATATAGTCATTAAAAAATATACACAAACTATTGAAAATATCCCAAAAAAGAAAAAATTATTTTTCATAATCACTATGGTTAGTCTATTAAAACATTTTATAGCATCCATCTTTTATTGATCTACTCATATACCCTCTTTTGATATTAAATTACCCAAAAATGATACTTTTTGCATCCAAAATTTACACATAGTAAATTTTTCATAATTTTTCTACATTATTATGTAATTTATTAAAATTATCTAGTGATCTTCATTCACTTCCATTTACATTGAATAAATTATAATATTATTTATATAGACCACCACAAACCGATCAATACAATCTATGAAGATTATATTCATGAAATCCATTATGATAAGAGTAATTAATAATAAAAAATTGAATCTCTATATATTCATAGTGTCCAAACTCGTATGGGATTCTATATTGGGTGTATCATCCTTCTTGACCCTCATGTGATGATATCTAGACCAAATTTTTATCTGGTAAAATTATTGAGATCTATAGAGTTGATCATATAGGTAATCAAAATGAGGTATAATATACTTTTTCTTAATAATTATATTTTTTAGAACCTAATATTAAATATATATTTTCATAAATAATTTAAAAAAATCAAATTAGATTCCCATGGTGACCCACAAATTTGAATGAATCCCTTTAAAAGTTTATCCTATAGTTTCTTCTTCAATTCCTAAAACTCAATCAGGGACATTCTATAGGGAGTTATTGAAATAGGTTTTATGACATGTATATGTAATATTGAGAACTAACTTCTTGTTTCATTTTATTATTAGTAAAAACATATTGAAATAAATTAAAAAAACCCAAACAATAGCATAACATAGATGTTGAGTTTTTCCACAATAACCCGTGATAAATTCCCCATTCAAATTGGCATAAAAATATATATAAGGAATGTAATTTACATTGTATATTCATATATATCATCATAAATATTGATGATAGGAGGTTATTATAGAATATTAAATTTAAATACCCTTCACAAACAATTAATTTTGGATTTATACATAGAAATTCAATCGACTGTTTAGATAACATGAAATTTAACTAGTGGAAGAATGAAAATATTCACAAGAATCATATTCTAACATATATTGACCAAATAATTATAATATACCTGATATGAAATCATTATAACATTATTAGTTTTTCACTACTACTTATATATCTAATAATTTAGGAGGAATCTTGATACCCTTAGAAAACTCTTAAGATATAAATTCCTGGGTAGATACAAAGGTAAGTAAAATATTACCAGTTCTCGAGTGGATGATAAGTGTATATTTCCCCATGTCATTTTTTCACCCATCATTAGATATACTTATTTATTGATATTTACATTATCCCATTAGATTTAGAGGTTTATAACATTTATCATTGCCATGAATCTACTAATCTAGACACTAGATGGCCTAATAACCATAGTACTTACAAATGAAACATTAATTAGTGGGTGGTGCATTATGCAGATGTTTCTCTCTATTCAAATCACTAACTTCCTTCTTCACATCACTATAAATATTTACTTCATGATGACCTTACATTACACAATTACAACATTTTTCACTCTCATTAAAGAAATTTAGTCCTTGTTTCTTACACACTTTAAACCTAAAGGAATAATCATATTTTATATCCATGGTTATTAGAGTTTATCATGAATTCCATATTTATTTGTCTCATAAAATTTTATTGATTAATGGGTATCCCTAATCTATATTTTAAACATGATGACATAATAGATAATTTTTTTAGAGCTATTGAAGTCCTTTATAGAAAACCCCCTTCAGAGACGTAGTTTTGAGAAACTAAAGAATTTTCCATCCTTACTTTCAGTTTATTTGATTATACCAAAACCTTAACTCAGAATTCCTATAATATTTACCTCTTAGGAACCAATGAATTCAAAATCCTTCTTATTTATTTGAAATAATTTTTCCACTTTTTTCATGTGAAGAACAAAAGGAAATTACTTATAAAAAATAAGTTCTTTAATGCATCCCATTACAGGGAGAAAATTTAAAATTATGGAATCACAAACTTGATAAGAGTCTACAATTTATTTTCTTCAACTTTCAAGTGATAGAAAACCAAAGTGGATTTTTAATACTTTAAATATTGTACAATGGAAAATATTATACCAATGGACGGATTCATTGTTTAGTAACTAGGGGATTATAAAAAAAATATGATAAGGTTGATGTAGACTCATAAACGACTCAATAGAATATTGTTATCTATTTTTCATGATTGGAAGTTCTACATGATTCATATCTTGATAAAACTATATGATAAAATAAATAATAAATTTTCATTACAACCCCCATAACATCTGGTTTCACAATAGTAAAATAATTTCATTGCCTTTTAGACTTATCATAAAATAGGTTACTTCAAGTTCTATTGATTGAATAAAACCAAAAAAACATAGTGTTAGGAACAATAAACATTTTGTAGAATCCAAAAAACATAAAAATTACTTATAATATGTATAAATCATGAAAAATTATTTTAAATATATTACAGATTAGGTATAACATATTTCATTAATAGTCATTATTCATGACCATCATGATGTTTCATAATGTAAATGTGAATTAACCAAATAATATACCAAGATAGTTTCAAACTGGGTGCATAGTATGGATCGTTTTCATGTAATAGGTAATTATTGATTCGATCATAACATTCAATTTTCATAGTTATTCCCCCTAGGTACATCTATTAAAAACCAATGTACCCTCTTAGTATTGATAAATGGATATATCACTAGGAAAATCAGACCCTTTTATATCCCTTATGTTTAGTGACTTTAAAACAATTAATACATAAAAAACTAGCGCATAAGTGAGCTATGTCATCTACCAATATGTTATTCATAACTATCATCCTTATTAAGCATATCACACACAATACACTAATTCATAACCTATGGAAAGGAAAAAAATGAAAAGGAATATAGTAGTTTTTTAATAAGTGTTAAAATGGGAGATACATAAACATTAAATGTGCATAGTGGTATTATAACGTGATCATAAACATACCCTATATATTGAAAACGATAGCCCAGATTCAAGGAGAAATTTTTGCAGTTCAGCATACCTGAATCATAATGTAATCTAAGAACATGATACGAGAGAGCAAAATACTAGGATAATACATCTGACTATGGCATACATATAAGCATATAAAATTAAATAATATTGAGTAATCATTTACCGGGTTATCATAGTTTAATGGGTTTTCTCTTCAACCCATATTTTAATCCATGGCTATTTACTACTACTTTTATAGGTGAAAATTTTTCTCATTATAAGTAATCATTTACCCAATGAAGTGGATAAACACATTGGTTCCACCTGTCACATAATTAAAATCATATATATGTGTAAAAACATATCATAAAATGTTTATTATATAAGAACCCATGAAAAGAAGTGGGATTCGTAAAACATTTTATCACAACATAACCGATCAAAAATAAACATTTTTTATAAAAATCTTGTCATTAAAAAAAAATTAATAGAAAGGATAAATATGGTATCATTATATCATATCTTTGATAACTATTAAATAAAATTGATAGATTTATTTTTGTATGTAAATATATTTTAAAAGAAAAATCACTGAGATATTTTCTTAAGAAAAATATTATAACTTTGAAAATATCCTTCTTAAAATTATAAATATTTGAAATATTGGGAAATCCATTTTATTTGATAATAATATTGATAAATTAAAATGTAATATTCAATTAAAATAATCGTCTTGGTGGTGGTAAATTTCATTCATGTTGTATATGTTAAAATAATGATTCCATTCACATTTTCATTTTAAGTGAAACATAACTTGTTTGAAAAACTAAATAAAGAACTCTTTTAAAATAATTAAAGTAAAATTGAAACATGGGTAAAAAAATATTTAATTTATCATTGGTAACATTAAAGAAATTTAGAAACATTTTTCTGTAAAATGGATGTGTGATAAAAAGGGATTTTGATCAAAGAGAGAAATCGATATGATTTTCCATAAGAAAATTATTTTGGTCCCATTAATTATTTAAGAGAAAAAAATGAATAGAGAAAATTTATTATAAATAAATAAAAATAGGATTATAAAATACGTTATGATCATGAGATTTAGATCACAATATTTCATTATTAAAAAATAAATCATAAAGAATCACGATAAACAATGAGATTGTCATAAGAAACCATTAACAGTTTAACATCTTCTGAATCAAGAACCCCAATAAAATAACAATATAAAATTAATGGTCTAATATTATGGAAATAAATATATTAATTATAGAGCTTGTCAAATGGGAAAAATATACTCTAGATAAAATAATTTAGGTTCACAGCGTAATCTATGTACTAACAAATGAAAATTGAGTAAAAAATACTCTATCTGAAGTCTCGATTTATTTCACACACATTTAAACTTATTTTATAATAAATAAGACGTTTGAAAACATATATTAAAGATCCATAATTATTATATCATACCATATATGATGTACTGATGACCTTTTGTTAAATTTTTATTAACAATTCCATTTTAAAATCATATTTCAGGCAGTGACTGCTTTTTTATGAATGTTTTGAATTTTTATTATTGGTCCCCTTACTTTTATAATGGTTCCATTAAATAAAAAATATTAACCATGATATGAATGTGAAATATACTCCATATATTTTTTTAGGGTATTCCATAATGGTTATAGATTGATGATTATATAATCTTTTCATGGAGATAGTGGAGATTATGTACGCATGAATGTTGTTTCATTATCTCCACATGCGAAATGACATAATGATAAACAGTAGATTTATTTTATATAATAATTTATACAAAATTTTAATCAACTTATATAATTTAAACCTACCCTTATTACCTTTCTCATAAAGCATATGTGAAGAACAAATCATATTGCTTTGTGAGGCGATAGTCCGCCTTAAACATGAGAGATTCCATTGTATTCCCAAGGAATTGAAATAAATAAGGTATATTTGATTTTATAATTCCAAAAGTATAATAATATAATATATAAATATATATATATGAAATAAAAAATTAGTTTCTACGTTATACAGTAGAGGAGGAAAATGAATAACATCAGTCCGCTATGCGATACTCAACCATACAAATGAATGCTGATTTGAAATCCTATATGATGGAAGTGTGGATGGACATAGGTTACTAAATTAACATAATAAAATATTATTATAAGGAATAATTTTTTTTATTAAGTCAAATTAATGTAAGATTCATGTACGTAGTTGTAATTTGAAGAAAAATAAAGACGCTCAATTAACCATGATAGCTTTTGTTAGGACAAACTCTTAGGGTAAGCATCAAAAGGTTTCTTAGGATGTATTAATGATCAAAGTAATGGATATTGGTCACAGGTGGAGAATTAAGGAAGATATTGTTTAGGTAATATTAGGATAAAAAGTGATTTTAAGGTGTGAAGTCAATAGAAGAGAGGGTTTTTTAAGTGAGGTGAGTGGAACACATGTAATTTTTGAGAAGAAATAGGTATAACTATGTTCTTCAAATTCCATAAGACCCCAAAATAGATCATTATATAGACTTATAAATTATAAGGTCAAAATATTTCCATATAATATATTCTATATAGGTTTATATCTCATATTAACCTTTAAATTTATAGTTTACCCCCCCAATAAATCCGATTTTAGATTAACCATCATAAAAGATATGTATTATTTTCACTATTCATTATGAAAAAATTATATTCAAATTATTAAATAACATATGTTATATTACTCAAAAATATAGAATACATTTTAAAAAAATTTCATTTCAAAAATTAGAAAATTTTAATTTAGTGTTAAACACACATATGTAATGAGAAAATGGTTTTCCAAAGATAAAACACGAACATGTTTAAATGTTTTTTTATAAAAATTTTAAAATAAAATAATTTCAATTAAATAAATTTTATTATTATAATTTAAATATTTGTACATTTAAACCCATATGAAAATAATGTGGATATTTTTATTGTTCTAAGTGGAAATAATTGTTTTATTAAAAATCATTATTTTTAAATATTCACCTAAAATTAATATTTTTAGAAATTTGTAAAAGATTAACCATAAGACAATTTTTATACATAAATTAAAATAATAAAGTTTATTTTTTGAAATAAACTTATTAAATTTTTAAAAACTACTTTTATTATTTTTTTACAAAAAGAAAAAAAACATTCTTTTGAGAAAAATAGTATTTTCGAAACATATAAAAAAACTACCAAAAATTAGGTACATCTTTTAAAATATGTTTTATAGTTAAAAATATATGATAATTAATATTTAAAATATTAATCAATGGACATGATATGGGATTAAAGGATGGATTGTTTGAGAGAACCTGGTTTTCAGGTAAGATTCCATGAATATTGTTTCTCGAGTTTCTGACATTCAGAAGGTTATCACAGTTTATTAGTTTCAACCCGATATCCACATCAATGTCTTCATTGTTGACTCACAAGGATGTATGTTTGGGTTGAGTTGTGGAAGGTGTGAAATACAAGGACAATTCAAGTGGTGTTGGCTTCAACAGGAGTGGTGCACCACCCCCACCAGAGACCTAATCAGATGTCGTTGTTGTTGGAATGGTGGTTAGCATGGAAACTAAGGGTACGGATGAAAGATAAACCTCCTAAGAGACCCCTTATGTTAATCCATCAGTGCTCCGTTTTATTTTTACTCCCCTAATAAGGATTATTTTGGTCAGATCTTCTAAAGGGGTTACAAATATCGTGTTATTGCATGACAAGATGAAGTTTTAGAGTGAATTTTAATGTGTATTTACTCTATTATTGAACATTTGGGGATCTCCAAAGTGAATAAACCTAGGAAATCCAGCGATCTAATGTAAAAAAATTCCTAGGTTTGTGGATTTTATAACTAGAAGTGTATTCTAGTGGGGCATGGATTCTTCATCTTTTTATTCCCCAATTCCTAGTTGATGAAAATGGAATGGGATTTTGGTTCAATTTACTTCAACCCAGGTTTTCTGAGAATATATGAATTTAACTCTATCATCAACCCCTCTGAGGTATTAATCTCTATCACTCAGGTTAGGGTAAGATTTTATGGCCTTAGTTTAATTTATTAGAACCCCATGATCTTGTTTCATTTTTCTTAATCAATTGGAGTTAAAAATAAAATGGATAGAAACAAAAAAAATAATGTTTTAGTTATTTTTTCCAAGTACTAGTGGAAGTTCATTTGACTAAAACTCTAATAAGGAAAGTGGTGTTATCCACAAATATGTAAGAACTAAACATTCATGTTGATTCAAAGAAGGTACATGATTTTAGCTTTGATTGTCATTAAATATAGTGTTAAACATAGATGCGGGATGGTAACAGAGAGGTAGTTTATCCAACATATGGTCTTATATCCTCATGAAAATGTGGGGGTTATCAACTTGAGAACCCCAAGACTCTTTCTGTCTATTGAGTTACTGATCTTTTTTCAAAAGGAAATCTAAAACATTTTCACTTCCTCATAAATATATGACAAATGCGGAAATGTATCTGGTGGTGAGAGGGTGTGTGATATCACTCCCCTTATTTTTATGGATCTTACTCATTCCTCTTTCAAATATACTTTCATCCATGATATGAAATTAGTTATTTATAGTGATGGTCTCACTCCTTCTCCCAGTAAGAGTTACCCACGAAAGTACTATTATAAACTACAAAAAACCATGACAACAAGATCATCATCCAATGCTCTATGATGGAAGTGTGTACAGATCCTTAGTAATTGAAGAAATTCTCAATCTTCAAAATAAATAGATGATGAATATTGATAAGAAAATTTCTTTTCATATTATTATATGTAATTCTATTATTTCTTGGATGAGGTAACCCCCCTTTATTTGACCCAATTCATATAATTTCTACCATATATATTATTTTTTATAAATTTTTAGAGGATTTTATCATGTATGTACTTTCTTGATAACATTTCAAATATGGTTATTCTTATTTAGGAATCCATTTTTAACTAATAAGTAATAATGGTGATGTTTAAATAATAATATTAACAGTCTATTGTGGTTCGTTAAAACATAATGTTGTGTGTTGCAAAATCTACTAAAGAAATCAAATTTACATGATGAAAATTGATAAAATAATAAAGTGTTAGACGTGATCCTTTTCTGTTTATTTCAAAAGTATTGTGTCCCAATGAATATTTACATGGTGATTAACAAGAGAAGATATAATTTTTTGGAGGGGGATTTATTTCATTAGGAATACAACCTAATGAGATGGTAAATTGGGTTTACATAAATATACCCAACTAAGGAGGAGATAGAATCATTTGGATTATATAATAATTTAGTTTTTTCACAATGGAATAAAAACCTTGTAGAAGGATATCAATAATACAAGGAACATGGAACACTGAGGTAGGATATATATGGCTTTGTGATGGTGGATATAGAATATGAATTATAATGGGTTTGAATACTGGATTGGCATCCTATAAATCTGAGTAAAAAATAATCAAATACCACCTACATTACATTTCAATGTTTCATGTCATGTGTAAAGACTATAATAAAGATTTTAGCATCATATTGTAATGAAATTTATATGTTGTTCTATGCTATATGACATGGAAAAATGTTTCCAAAAAATGTGATATAAGAGAATTGACGGAATACACACTAGGTCTAACTAGTGTGAGCATGGAGTTTTGGGTGGACCAGTGCAGTTTACCTTGATAAGCCAATGGTTAGAGTTTACAACTCATTAGAGGCACAAAATTATACTAAGTAATTTGGTGATCCTAATTAGGGCTTGTGCATGGATGATTGATACCATGATATGGGTGTTCCTAGTTCATTTTTATCTAATCGTGATAAAACAATTTGTGGGATCATAGATAGGTATTTCCCTAAGGAAGGAATCCCATCAATACATATCTATTGGACTAGAATATGGAGCTATGTTGTGGATGTTAAGCTATGAGAGAATACTCTAGAGTCCTCATAACAGGGACACTTCCAGTCAATGGAAATCACAATTGTGATAAGCCCAAGGGTTCTTCCAATATGAGAGGGTAATTATGAGTCCACCTTTTATCAAGGGAATACCAAAATGTTTTAGAGTTCTTGGATTCTTCACATAGACTGATCATGATTATCATGTTTTTTTGAAGATAAATCAATAATTTGGTGCCTATGTTGGAGGACTGGTTGATATGGTGCCTCAATATTAGATTAGTTTGAGAGCAGAAAATAATGGTTTTACGAAGTGGTTGAATGAAAGGAGGATTCTCCCTAGTATGGGTGATCTATAATTTTTTTCTCTAATGAGTGTGAAAATATTTGTTCCCCATAAATAGGGTGATAGAAGGTGGTTTTCCCTAATTCGGGTATCTAGAAGATTTTTCATCCTATTTGTACTTGGGTGAAGTGATTCATGAATTGGTGAAACTTTGTAACATGTTTTCCTTATTTAAAGAGGTGGCATGGTTTCCTTGAGATCTATGGTGCTAAGGTGTATTTCATGGAATGTGTCCTTCACCCAATTGTCAAAAAACAATAAAGGATGTTTTTTCTCACAAAATTTTGGAATTTTTTAAAATTAATGAAAATAGATTATATTATATATTTGTATATTCACATGGTTTTTATAATAATTAAGCTAACGAAAGGGAAATGACTATAGGTGCATTAAACAATAGTGATAAGATCTCCATGACATCCACTTTTCTTCCAAAAAATCCAAAATGGGGATCCAAATTATCCTATTTATAAAAAAACATTGGACCTTGGGTGAATTACCTTTCAAATAAAAGTTGTCTAATTTAGGATAAAATAAAAGAATGATGAGGTTGTCAAAGTAGTGTGTACATTCATACTTGAACACATGACATATGGGACCCATAATGGTTTTTGGAAAAATTATGATCCCTATTTTTACGAATATTATTTTATATTTTCAAGTTATTATTGAATTTTAAATATATTCACCCATATTCATAAAAATATGCTAAAACATTCCCCCAGTATTAGAACAGATTATAACAATGATCTATTTAATACTGTGGTTGGTGTGATAGTGGTGCTAACAGTTTTCTTCGAAAAAGGATTCAGTTTTTCTCAAGGCTTGACAAGTTAATTCTAGTGGTTTGAACTACCAATGAAAACAGTTATAACTCATTTCTTATTTGATATATTCCAGAAAATGATAAATATAAATATTTCCCCCCACTATTCGAATCTCTACCTAAATTTTATTAGGAAAAAACAAATATCACATCACTTTAGTGACCCATTCTCCTTTTCATAGATGTGCATCAATTAGGAATCAACCATTCCTTATTGAAATCATGCTAGTTACATAGTCTCTACTGATATATTTTACTTGGGTAATGTTTCCTTGGTTAATTTGTTGGGGGATGTTGTGCATTGATCTATATTGGCGATGAGGCTGGGAGAAGGACATTCTCAAATAAGACATGTGGACAACTCGGGTGATGAATACTTGAGAACCTATTTTTACATAATCAAAAAAAATTTTCGGTGGTTTAATCTTTGTCTATATTTTATGTATGGGTTTTCAAAAATATTTTTTATTTATCTATCTATTTAATTAATGATTTCCATTGTAGAAAAGTAATAGCTCTTACTATGATCACAATTTCAGATGATGATACATTTCTCAAATTATGATAGTAATTGACACAATTTTGTAATGATATCATTAATATGGTGAAACATTCAACAACATTATTATTAGATTCTTAATGAGTCATTATCAAGAGTATCCATTATATCATGTACATCCAATATATAGAAATTTTCCCTTGACATAATTCATTATAAAAAATCATGGTCACTACATACTAAATTCATGTTTTAAAGAGTACACTATTGTGGAAAAATACAATATCTATTAAGAACACACAATAACAATCCATGTGGGAACTAGTCTAATGTTCTTGATACACCAAGATGTAACTACATTTAACATATATGCTCATATACCATAGCCCCATACACATTTAAACACATATATTTTTAATCATTCATGCATGAATTAGATAGTTGTAAGGAATGAGGAATCTGATCTACATGTACTGTGTAGTGTGAAACTCGAATGAAAATGGTTATATTGAGTAAGAAAGATATATAAATATTTTTTGGATGATCTAAAAGATGTTTTAATTTATATGCCTATTAGGATTTCTGAAAAGTATGCACAAAGGAATCCCAACTTTGTCTCAATGATGCTGAGATTCCATATCTTATAGTCTAATACCATCCTTATGCCACACGATGAGGTTGGAATCCACCTATGTGATGTATATAAGTTATATAGATAAACCATCTTAATGTATATGTATGATGATTTTATTCCCTCAAATACCAAAGGGGGGATTCTGATTTAATGCACCTTGTATGTCCTCCATTCTGGAACTATTTCATATGGATGTAATGGGTTGGTTATATGTCCTTAAGTGAACCTCCTTAAACACCGGTGGCTTCCAACTAGTAGTGTCGGTGTGATTAATATAGTGGGAGACTATACCCCTAGGTATAGAGTTATATATAAGTATAAATATAAAAAATAAATTTCATAATAAGAGTAATAGAAAAGAGAAAACATTTTCTCATACAAATGGGAAATGAATTGGGGAACAAATAAACCAATAGAAAAGAATAATATAATTACTGAATGAAATGTAACTAAATTTCATGTAATAATTAATACAAATAAAAGAATATAAGAATAAAATAAATCTTCAATGTGCCTGTTATTGATCCCCATATTTGTAACATATCCATACTACAACCCATCAAGAAAGAACACAATCAATATCAAGGTCACTTGACATTCTCAAAACATTCAGATATGAAATCAGCTTGGGTACCAAATGGTTCCCTAAATAGGGTGTGAGTAAATATAATTAGGATGCCACCACCATGTATAAACATAACTATAATGACAAATGGTTTAGGCAACAGGTGATAAACATTTGTATTAATTATCCAATTTATACAACATTACAATCTATCTACATAGACACCATGCTAGGATGTATCTGAGCATGTCTCACAACTATAAAAACCATATCTAAATGTCCACATTAAATTTTTATATACCATTTTAGTGTGTCTTTGATCATATATCCTATTCATTCCAACCAGAACTATATAACTATAACATCAATGATTGTTATTACACATTTAAACATGCTTTATACAGAATCATTTACTTAATACAACCTAGAATATCGAGAGGCATCGTGTCTTCTGTGATTAGGAACATTACAAGAGAACATATAACATAAAATAATACATCTTTAGTGATTACATATTTAATATGACCAAAACATTACTATGTACTTAGCATTTCAAGGGATAACATAAGGAAATATAAAAGAGAAGGGTGAGCTATGAAACCCAGTTAGGGTGTAAACAAGGAAAAAATGAAGAATACAATACATTTTAGGAAATGGAAAAAATAATGGTGAAAAAGTGAAATGGGAATATGAATTCATGATTGAGCATGATTGTCATATCATGGAAATGTGGAAACAACTTAAAACACATCATCGTTAACATAAAGGAATCATGTAAACCCCTATCACAACATGATTGAAAAATTATTTTAAATGAATCATGTACAAAACTATCACAATATGACTTATCATGATACTAAACATTATCCAATGCATTGGAGCACTCTCAGGGGGCACCTTTCACAAACATTTCAATCTCATGCTTAACTTTGCAACATATATCATTAAACTTGGATTCCTTCAACATAATAATTTATTCCATGATAAAGGAATGTGGTTTAAGTTAATTAATGTATAAAATAAATTATTATATGTACATAAATGTTGATATCCTTGATAGTGAAATGCGTACAGTATTCACTACATGATCATTTTGGCATTGAAAATCACTGTGCAATTTTCGAAAAATAACAACTTCAACTGGGGATTCATAAAATTGTTTGATTATAGTGAAATGTGTATCTAATAATTTAGACATTAAATGAAAATTAAGGCGATTATGGATCATAATATTTCAATATATGAAATGGAATTACAGATGAAAAATATAAAATAGATAATTGAATCGAAATGAGGAGAGTGAAACCCCTTACAGAATTTCATCATGGTAACATGTGTACATGGGAGGTATTAATGAGAGTGAAAGGATTATCTCACCATTAAAAATTAATAAGGGAAGTATGGGAGATTTTAGAAAACCAACCACTTATTTTTTAATTTATGAATAAAAGGGTATAACAATATATGGAATCTTGGAAAAAATGGATAAAATAAGGAAAGTGAGGATCCCATACTTGGATGTGTAATCCCAAAGGACTGGGAGAGGATTCATAGGATTTTGGGGGAAGCATGGGCGGACTCTAGGTAATAGAGAGAATAGTTAGGAAGAACATACTAGAGTTTGATTGAAGGGTAATGGGTGATTGATATGGTTTATATAAGAATGAATGGGTAATTTTTTTTTTATTTTGGTTTTGGACACTACACACTAAAATATTTGAAACCACAAAAAACCAGGGGTTTTCCCATTTTTTCTAGAAAATGGGAGTGGAAAAAATATTTTAGTAAGGAAAAGAGGTGAATTCATTAAAATAGTCTCCTTTCTTATGGGGAGGTGAGTCACACCCTCAAAGAAATGAATTTAAAACCATGAAATATATTATAAATTTATAAGGATTCACTAATGCTTTATAAAATAATTATAAAAAATAAAATATTAACATTATTTTAATGGGGAAATATATATTGGTCCTATAATTCCCATTATAGTGTTTATTACCTCATTTTAGTGTCATTATGAAGTCATAAAACACATTTTTTATTTATACAGTATTTAATTTTTACCCAAAAATCTGACTGTCTCAGAAAATTATGAAATACTCACCATTGGATAATTTTGATATCCAGATTTCCAAAAATAATATTAGTTTTTTCTAATTAATTTTTTAAATATGTTATTTGTTACTTTTGGAATGAGAACCAACATTTATTTAATATTTATGGCTTTTCATAAAAACTATTTTTAAACCTCAATAAAAATTACACTTGACTTCATAAAAATTATATACTAATTTATTATTAATAAAAGTAATTTGACATTAATAATTCATTAAAATACTAATTATTTCAAAAAATTGATTAATTATCTAAAATAAATTATTTGAAAAAATACACATTCTATTTAATTTTAAAAAAATATAACTCTTATAAAACTGATTTACTAATCATTAATAGATAAGGAATTGATATAATCATCATTTATAAGAATTTTTTTTTAAAATTTTTTATAAAACCATATTTTATATATTTCTCAAAAAGTTACATTTTTACCCGAAATATCAATTTATCAAATTTTCCATTTTTTAAGAATGGTTATTTTCATAAAATAATTAATGGATTAAGACTTTTATTTATAAATTGGGATTACATAATAAGTAAATAATTCCTTGTTACACTACACCTTAAAAAACTGCATAAGACCTAAGGGTAAGGTGTGTGATGGTGACAGACTCATGGGGAGGCTTGGAAAACATCGCCCATGTGGTAATCACTATTAACTCAAACATACCCCTTAGGTGATTCCATTAAATATTAATGTGTTGAATATCAACATTAGAATGGTTATGAGTGAAGCCCAGTGATGAATCCACTTTTAAAATATCTGAAAAAAAAGCTTTGTATGAACCAAATCTACTGGATGAGGTCATTATCTCCTTTTCCTGTGTCAAAAATTTTTTTTAAAACCATATATTTATATTAATTGGGCGATCACTAGTCAACAATGATATTATCAACATTAATGACACTTAAAAATCATTTAAACCAGAAAATAATAAATAAAAGAGTGATTGTGTTTTCTTTACCTACAAGACATTAAAAGAAAGGGCATTTTATTCATAAATGATTAGGTTGTTATGACCTTCCCTCCTTATGAAATTTCACCCTAGAAATTTCATTTTTCCCACACTAAAACATATAAGGGTATCTCTACCACATCACTTCCTCTAGTACCCATGTTTCCTCTTAAAACATGAAGTTTCTCCAATACACTATGATGAGGGGTATTAAATTATTTCATAGAAAGTTTTCCATATGATCTAGGATATTCACCAACTTCTCTTCATAAGAGAGGTTATTTGCCAAAGGTACCACCCATGTATTGACTACATGTGATGGGTCAAATAAGTACCTCCACAATAATGATACATGGAATACATTGTATACTTGAGGTGTGTTTTGTGGGAGTTCTATTTGATAGTCCACTACTCTTATGTGATCAAGGATATCAAAAGAGATAACATACCATTGAAAAATATTTTCCTTCTTCTAAAATCTCACATCTCAATTCCATGTACATATGTAGAGGAATATCATGTCTCTGATATCAATATCTAGGTCTTGTTGATGATTTTCAACATAGCTCATTTGTTGACATTGAGGAGGTTTGAGGTGCTACTAGATGTTATTAACCTTTTCCACCATTTTTTTATCCATTTCCAGACTTAGAAGTTTTTGTTCCACAACTTCATCCCATAATAACATTATTCTACACCTCTTCCCATAAATGGATTAATAAGGATCCATATTTAGGCTTTCATGGAAACTATTGTTGTAAGATAAATTAAGAAGAGGAATATGTTGATCACATCCTCCTTTTATGTCCATTGATCATGCTATTATATCTTCTTCAAGAGTTTGGATAGACCACCCAGATTGGAAATCTGTTTGATGATGATAATTTGTACTAAAGTTTAGATCAGTATTCAGAGAGTATTGGAGACTCTTCTAGAACATAGAGGTGAGTCTTGGATCTTGATTGGATACCATAGATAGTGGTACACCATGAATCCTTAACCCTTTTCTGATGTATATCCCTTCTAGTTAATCCAATGAGAAATCCTGTCAACTCAAAATAAAGTGTGTAACATTTGTAAGATGATCCACAACAACCCAGATCATGTATGATATAGTGTTTCTCATGAATTTTCAATTTCCTTGAGGAATAGTTGATGAATTTGACATTCTGCACCAACAAAAAACCCATTCCCTTCTTCAAAGAATCATAGAAGATTAGGAAATGCTCCCCCTTGTAGGTAGTGTGAGCACAGTGGCAGTGATTATCCCCATATTAAAATCCACAAAACTTTCTTCACATTCACCATTTTATGAAAACATGACTCCATTCTAGGTTATCTTGGTATGATGGTTTGAAAATCGCGATACATTTCGCACAAATCAGAGATAATATCCTGCTAACCTTGTGAATCCATGGATATCCATCACATATGTTGGCCTCATCCATACCTCAATTGAATTTTTTTGGAAGGATACAAATATATTCCTTTTCTTGTGATGATATTCCCAAATAATGAGATGTCTATAAACCATAACTCACAATTTCTATACTTTTCATAGAGTTTCTCCTTTTGCAAGTTCCTCATTATAGTTCTTAGATGCTCCTCATGCTCTTCTTTGGTTTTCTAGTATATAAGAATATTTTCGATAAAGACTACCATAAATATGATGAGAGAACCTCTAAAGACTCTATTCGTCATGTACATGATGATTTCTAGAGCATTAGTGATTCTGAAAAGTATTACTATGAATTCATACCGCTCGTACCTTTTATGAAACGTAGTCTTGGGAATATCCTTTTTCTTTACACTTACTTGGTTATATCACGACCACAGATCCACCTTCGAAATGGATTGTTCTCCATGTATCTGATTAAACAAGTCATCAATTCATGGAAACAATACATGTTATTTATCATGATTTTCTGAGATCACGATAATCAATGCATTGATGCATTAACCCATCCTTCTCCTTGATGAAAAGGACTGCTGAAACCCGTAGTGAAGCACATGGGCATATAAACACTTTATCCAGATTCCCCAATAGTTTTTTCTTTACCTCCTCATTCTCAACACCCATCATTATATACAATTTCTTGGATATTGTCAATTCCCCATGTATAAGATCAATCATGAATGCAACATCTCTTCTAGGAGAAAGACTAAAAAAATCTCAGGAAACACATCTGTGAGTTCCCACAAAATTCTCCTATCTTTTTGGATAATACCTTACTTATACTCAATCATCTGATAAGGATAGGTGTGATTATAGGGATGTAATATAAATGATTAAGATGATTATTCTAATGAAGATTCATCATATTCCTTGCATATGTATAGAATCATAGGTTGATTAACCAAATTGAGAGTAATTTACTTCTCGCTTCAATTTATGTTTTCTCTATATATGGAAATCCAATATATTCAAAAAATCGCATCAAATTCCACCAAAGTATGTATGATGAGGTTCAACGGGAAGTTCAATCCACAAATTGTGATAAGGAAAGAGTTACATTGATGGGATGCTATAATTTCCCATTTTCTATTCTCTCCAACGTCACTACGTCCATGATTTTTTGTATTTTTTGGATTATTCTACTAAATATTAGGGATATAAAATATTGGATAGAACTAGAATAAAAAATTAATTTAGCTATCATTAAATGAATAACTAGCATACCAGTCCCCACTTAATTTTCAGGATTTGATTTTGTGGTAGAGATGGAAAAATCACCCCTTAATCCTTGAAGTTTGTTGGTAGCCTTTGAAAACCATTAGATTAAAGAACTAGTTATAAATGTTCCATGGATCTTTGTAGTTTTAGTAATGAAAAATGTGTTGAGGATCTAATGGATAATTCCTTTCCTCTTTTGGAGTAGTGTGTTTTTCATGTTAGAAATCAGTATCTTAGTTCCACTCCTTCACACACCTAATGAATTTCATCATCCCTTTAAAGAAATTTCCATGGTGCTTATTTCCCTATTATTGAAAAGTGGGATGTTGGAATTTATTAGCACTATTGAAATTTTCCATTGAACCACTAGAATTAAAGTCCACATTCGTCTTCTTATCCCTATGATACCCCTGAGATTAGTCGATCACCATATCGACATTGGGAGAACATCGAAAAATATCCTCATAGCGGCCAATGTTTCAGATCACTAAGGCTATCCATATGCAAGGTTTTTTTCCCACTGAAGTAGCGGTCAACCTTGCATTTGGGGGGTAACAAAAAAATGAGAGGCATATCAGGCATTTCTGGTGATGTTTTCCTCAAACACACCAATATATTCTCATATTTTTACTTGAGTATAAGGAAACATCATTTCATTTTAAGACAGATGATGTGTGAAAAATGATTATTGATATTTTCTGCAAATCCTCTACTTTACCTACTAATTCTCCTCCTCAGGCATCATATTTCTTTATCAATATACAACAGTGATTAACTTCACCCTCTATATGATATGAAGCCAGAAGAACCTTCTCTATTTAAGAAAATTGAAAGATGGAGAAGATCTTTTCAATGGAGTAGATCCATTTTTTGGTGGTTGAGGGATCATACGATTCATTAAATTTTTGAGGATCTTGACTCACAATTCTCTCGTTTGAGAAATTTTTTTCTGGGTGGTGGACATTCTAATCTCCCCATGTTTCTATTCAAAACCTGAGTTAACAGAGATAATATCATGAAAAAGATTAAAATTCCCCCTCCTATCATATTGGGAATCTCGTTATAAGATTCACCAAATTTATTTTCACATCGGTTGTTTTCTTGAGTACTCATATTACTGGCCATTTGATAGAATATAAGCATAATTATGGGTGATTATTTAAAAAAAATTAAACACATAAAGGGGAATCCAATGAAAAGAGATAAGTTATAAATACATTTATTTCCATAACATATGAATTTATAGTATTAAATTTATGTTATCCTTGATCTTTTTCCTAACATATATTCTTATGGATATTTTTGTTCCCTTAATAATGGATCATACTAAGATTATGGAATTAATGAAGAATGTCCCTCTGGAGTGTCGAACCAAGAGTGTTGCAAGCCCCGTTATCATTCACCCATTCCCGTTAGAGACTATCACAAAGTTGTGTTTTTGGGGTTTACCCCTAGAAGCACCTGTTCCAGAACCACCACTACATATTCATAGCCCGACGAGGATTTATTTTATTGATAAAAATATTTCTCTATAATTACTAAAGTTTAGGGATTCTTTTCTTATACATAGTTGTAACACCATGGAATGATAAATGATTAAAAAACTAAATGATATGATTCATGTTAACAATCTTCACCTTCCATTTAAAGAGACTACCTAATTAGAACTCCATGGTTAAGTGTTCTTAGATTGGAGAAGTGACCAGGATGGGTGACCTTCTAGGTAGTATCCCTGGTTTTGTGTGGGTGATGAAAAAACACACTATAAATGACATGTGTTGGAAAATGAGAACATTCATTAGTCAGATGACCCGTTTATGTAGGTTGGTGGGCCACAGGTGGGGACCACTTGTCTACAGGGAAACTGGTGGTACCTGGTAGGCCTGGACCTGACCAAAATTTTAAGGCGGGGTGGACGTGCTATCACCGGGACCCAGTTTTCATATTTGGTATCAGAGGTGGTACCAACCCTTAATTACAGCGCACTGCCAAGGTTGAGATGTAGGGCCCACAATGAGGAATTTGTTCTCTAAGGGGGGGTGTGATTGTAACAACCTAGAATGATAAAGGGTTAAATGATGGAATGATATGACTCATGTCTACAAGGTTCACCTTCCATTTTAGGAGGCTACATGACTGGAACTCCATAGTTTAGGATGCTCAGTCTGGAGTGGTGATCAGGATGTGCTACCATATAGGATGTAACCCAGGGTGTCTATGAGTAAGGAAAAAACACACTAAAAAGTACAAGTGTTGGCATATGGGGAAATTATTTAGTCTGGTGACCCATTCGTGAAGGTTGGTGGGCCCTAGGTTGGGGACCACATATCTGTGGGGCAACAGGTTGTAGCTGGTGGGCCAGGACCCGACGACCATGGTAAGGCGGGGTGGCCTTCTTGGAAGTATCACATAGTGTGTGTGAGTGGTGAAACACACTATAAATGACATGTGTTGTCCTATGGGGACATTCATTAGTCATATGACCCGTTCGGGCAGGTTAGTGGACCCCAGGGTGTGGACCACATGTATGTGGGGATACGGTTGGTACCTGGCAGACCAGGACCCAACGACCATGTTAAGGAAGGGTGGCAGTGCCGTCACAAGGACCCAGTGGTCACATTATAAATCGGGTAGGATGGTGGACCCCAGGGTGGGGACCATGTGTCTGCTGGGAGACTGGTGGTACCTAGCGGGCCAGGACTCGACAGCCATGTTAAGTCGAGGTGGCAATGCTGTCACTATAACCCAGTGGTCACATTAAAAAAGGGTTCGATCACAACAGAATTAATGCACGAGATCCCATTCAAACTCTGCGGTTATGAATTCTTGGGGGATAGTAGTAATAGGATGGGTGACCTCCTTAATGTGACAACTTGGTCCCAGTGACTACACAACCACCCCACCATATCATGGTTGTCGAGTCCTGGCCCACTAGGTACCACTAGTTGCCTCGCAGACACATTCTGGGAAGTATACAAGGGAGTGTGTGATTGGGGAAAACACACAATAAAGTAAATGTGATGGACTATGGGGACATTCAGTAGTCAGATGACTCGTTTGGCCAGGTTAGTGGACCCCAGGGTGTGGTCCATGTGTCTGCGGGGCTATTGTTGGTACCTGGCAGGCCATGACCCGATGACAATGTTAATGCGGTGTGGCTGTGCTGTCACTGGGACCCAGTGGTCACATTAAAAATCAGACAGGTTGGTGGACCCCAGGGTGGGGACCACATGTCTGCGGGGTCAATTGGTTGTACCTGGCAGGCCAGGACCCAAAGGCCATGTTAACGCAGGGTGGTTGTGCTGTCTCTGGGACCCAGTGGTCACATTAAAAAAGGGTGCGATCACACCATCATTAATGAACGAGATACCATTAGAACTCTACAGTTAAGAGTTCATGGGTGAGAGTAGTACTAGAATGGGTGACCTCCTGAATGTGACAACTTGTTCCCAGTGACAGCACAGCCACCCCACCTTACCATGGCTGTCGGGTCCTGGCCCGCTAGGTACCACCAGTTGCCTCGAAGACACGTGGACCCCACCCGAGTGCCCATCAACCTTCCCGAATGGGTCATCTGACTAATTAATTTCCACATAGGACAACACATGTCCTTTCTAGTGTGTTTTTTCATCACTCACACTGATACTGGGATATTTCCCAAAAGCTCACCCGTCTTGATCACTACACTGGGCTAAACATGATTAACTGTGGAGTTATAATCAGGTAGTCTCTTGAAATGAAAGATGCACCTAGTTGACATGAGTCATATCATTTATTCATTTAGCACTTTATAATTCTTGGGTGTTACAATCACCCCCACTTTAGAACACACTATTCTCATTATGGGCCCTACATCTTAACCCATGTAGTGCAATGCACTTAAAGCTGTGTAATACCACTGATACCAAATGTGAAAACTGGGTCCCGGTGATAGCACAACCACCCCACCTTAACATGGTCATCTGGTCATGTTCTTCCGGGTACCACCAGTTGCCTCGTAGACACATGGTCCCCACCCAAGGCCCAACCACCAACTGGAACGGGTCATCTGAAAAATGAATGTCCCCATAGGCCAACACAAGTCCTTTCTAGTGTGTTTTTTCCTCACTCACACACACCCTGATATACTTCCAGAATGCCACCTCACCTTACCAGGGCCATCGGGTCCTGGCCTGGCATGTACCACTAGTAGCCCCGTAGATGTGTGGTCCCCACTCTAAGGACCACCAACTTGCCCGAATGGGTCATCTGACTAATTAATGTCCCCATAAGCCGACACATATCCATTACAATGTGTTTTTTCTTCACTCACACAAACCCTAGGATTCTTTCCAGAAGGTCACCAATCCTAATCACTACTCCTGGCTATGCACGCTTAACTGTGGAGTTCTCATCTGGTAGTCTTCTGAAAAGGAAGATGCACCTTGTTGACATGAGTAATATCATTTAGTTATTTAACCCTTTATCATATAGGGGTGCTACAATCACTCCCCTATGGAAAAATTTCGTCGTTGTGGGCCTTACATATCAAATCATTTACTGCGTTGTGATAAGGCTGAGTACCACCTCTGATACCAAACGTGACAACTGGGTCTCGGTGACAACACATCCACCCCTCCATAACATGGTCGTCAGGTCTTGTCCCTCTAGGTACCCCCAGTTTCCCCAAAGACCCGTGTTCCCCACCCTGGGGCCCACCCACCAGCTCGAACGGGTCATATAACAAATTAATGTCCCAATAGGCCCACACATGTCCTATATATTGTTTTTTTCACCATTCACACACAACCTGGGTTACATCCCAAAAGGTCACCCATCCTGATCACTACTCTAGGCTAAGCACACTTAACTATGGAGTTCTAATCAGGTAGTCTTCTTAAATGGAAGTTGCACCTTGTTGACATGAGTCATATAATTTTATCATTTAACCCTTTATCATTCGTGGATGTTACATTAGTCTTATTTATAAGTGATTCAATAGGGTTTTCTAATCACAATATAAAATAAGTAAACCTCCCTTTGATACCCACTATAAAAAACATGGTCTTTATTTTACTTTTAAACATGCTTTATTAAATAAACATTCAGTTGATACATCCCAGAGAACAATATTTATAGTGTCTTTACGGATTTGGAACATTTCTTGACAACATATAATATAAAATACAAAATCATTATTGAAAATTTATTTTACCTGACCTCAACATTCCATTGTACATAGCATGCATGGGATAACCTGCGGACATAAATAAAAAACTGGTGAGCTATAAATACTAGTAAGGGAGTAAAAAAGGACTAAAATTAAAAATAAAATACATGATAGGAAACAATATTACCAATGTATCACAAGAAAAACATGAACATAAAGGCATGATATAACAAGATAATCATAACATAGAAATGTGGAAACAACTTAAGACACGACACCATTAAGATAAAGGAATCAGGTAAACCCATATCCCAAAATGAGTGAAAAAATATTCCTACAATGAAATTATGTAAACACCTATCCAAACATGGCGTATCAGGATACTAAACATTACCCCTTGAATTGGAGTGCTATCAGGATGCACCCTTCACAAACATTTCAATCTCATGCTTAAGTGCGCCACATTGTTCATACAACATGGATTCATTCAACATAAACATTTATTACATAATAATGAAATGTGGAATACGTATATGAAATTATATGATAAATAATTATTTGTTTATAAAGGTGAAAACCCTTGATAGTTTAATGAGCATGGCATTCACTACAAGATGAATTTGGCATGGAAAATTATGGTGCAATTTAAGATGCATAACTACATCACATGAGGATTCATAAATTGAGTTGATGAGATAGGAAGGGTTACCTCATTATTTATACATGAAATTAACAGTAAGGTTATCATGGAGCATAATATACCAACATATGAAATGGAATTTTAGTTTCATAATATAAAATAAATGCATGAATGAAAATTAGGAGAGAGAAATCCCTTTCAAAATTCTAACATGGTAACATGTGTACATGAGAGTGATTAATGAAAGTGAAAGGGGGTGTCTCACCATTAAAACATAATAAGAGATGTTTTGGGGAGGTGATAAAAAAATACCACATCATTTATAGTTTAAAAACAAAATGATATCACTAAATAAGGAAACTTGGACAAAAAATGGATAGGAATGTGAGGATCCCTTACCTGGATGTGTGATCCAAAAGGCTTGGGAGTGGCTTATAGGGATATTGGGGGTTCCTTGAGAGGACTCTATGGATTGGAGAGAAGAATGGGTATGATAATAAGAGGCATTGCGTGAAGAGGAATTAGTGCTTGGGTGGGTTTATATAGGAAAAGATGTGTAAATATTTATTATTTAGGTTTTGGAAAATACACACTAAAATATTCAAAACCACAATCCATCCCATGGGTTTCTCCCTTGGTTTTGGGAAAAGGGGAGTGGAAGAAATTATTTATTATGGACCATGTAATATGAAATTTAAATATTGTCCTTTCTTATGTGGATGTGAGTCACACCCTCTAAGAAATTAATTTAAAATCCTAAAATGTTATATACATTTTGGAGGAATCACTAAGGGATTATAAAATTATAAAAACAAGTCTAAAATTGAATAATTTTAATGGGAAAAAACTATATTGGGCAGAGAATACTCATTATTGTATTAATTATATCATTTTAGGGTCATTATGATATAATTAAACATAGATTTTATTTATTCGGTATTCAATTTTTACTCAAAACATCGACTATCTCAGAAAATTATGAAAAATTCACCATTAGATAATTTAGACATCTTTATTATAAAAATAATATTAATTTTATCTAAATATCATTCTATATATGTGCATTTTTACTTTTCAAATGATAACCAACATTTATTGAAAAGTGATGGGTTTTGACAAAAAATTGTTTCTAAACCATAATAAAAATTACACATGACTTTATTAAAATTATATAATAACTTATTATTAATTAATGTAATTGTATAATAATATTTTATTAAAACATTAATAAAATGAAAAATTCATTAATTTATTAAAATTATTTATTTAAAAAAAATACACTTTTTGTTTTATCATTTTAAAATATTACCCATATCAAAATGATTTTCTAATAAATGTTAGAAAATGAATTGATATAATCATCATTTATAATAATTTTTTAAAATATTATTAATAAAAACCATTATGTATATATTTGTCAAAAAAAAACCACTTTACCTGTAAATATAAATTTATCAAATTCATTATTATTTAATAATGGTTATACTCACAAAATAATTGATGGAACTTGAATATTATTTATAAACATGGATTGCACAATAATTAACTAATATCTTGTTATATAACCCCTGATTACACCCGCATAAGACCTAGTGGTATGGTGTGTGATGCTAAAACACTCCTGGGCTGGCCCGTAGAACATCGCCTGGGTGGTAATCTCAATTAACTAGATCTTCTCCCATTGGGAATTTCATTCAAGCCTAACATGTTGAATATCGGCTGGGGATTGGTCAAGAGCCAATCCCAGTGAAGCTACTTCCATTCTGAATGCCATGAAATGATACTCATGTGGCCCGAGTCTACTAGATGAGGCCATAATCTCCTTTCTTTTTGCTGAAGTATTTGTTTAAACATTATATTTATATTAGTTATGTGATCACTATTCATAGGATATATTATCAACAGTAATGATACATAATGGTCATTTAAACCCAAAAAAAGTGTTCATGTGTTTTCTATATCCATAAGATATTAAAATAAATGGAATTTTATTCACAAATGTTCAGGTCATTACCATCACCATGGAATTAATACATAATTATGGGGCAATCCCTCTGTATTATCATCATAGTATGTTTCAATGGGAATAGACTTCTATAAAGGCATTTCAGCAGGTGTCAGGTCATAACCTCAAATAAAATCATTCCAACATGTGTCTAGGAATAGACCGATATATCATAATTTTAGAATGTATCATGGAATATCACATTATATAATCATTTCAATATGTATTTGGTCATAGCATGGTATATAATCATTTTATTATGATGACTCAACATCTCACAATTGAATGGATATCACAATATCACATCATAGTCCACAAATGTTAATTATGAAAATTACCATTTATCCTTAAATTACATTTTCATTTATTTCAAATTATCACCAGCCATCATACTAAATAAGCCATGCCTAGGAATTCTATTTCTAGAAATCTTCTAAAGTCTTATATCATGCTAAAAACACATTATGTGATACGAAAATTGAATCATAGTCATGGGTTTTCTCCCCCAAAGGGTATCCCAAAAGTATGGTCGCACCAATAATTGAATCCAAAGGGATCTCACTAATTTTTAGAAACTATGATTTGTTAATTATAAATGAGGAGATTAATTTGGGCCTACAGTAGGTCAGAAAAATAACAATATTACATATACATTAAATATAATAGATTATAGGGTGAGTTTTATTAGACATACGTTTAACAAGAGATTAATTTAAATCATTGATTGGTTAACCCCATTAATGAAGAAGGTTAAGAAGGCCAAAAGAAGAAAATAAAACAACCTAGGTCATGGAAATAATCAAAAGTGGTCCAATGATTCAACCACTGTAACAGAGAACAACATAAGTGGAGGGAAAATCCAAATCGAAACACTAGCCTCGGATTGATTTCATAGACGAGGTGTTATGAATGGAGATAAGGATTCAAAAATAACATCGACTTCATCCTAGGTCTAAATAAAGAAGTTAAAATGAATGAATAAAAAAATTCATTGTTCTATTTAAAACCGATAGTTAGGATACTACACAGTGTGTAACTATTTTACACATAATGTGTTTTTGAGAGGGGTACTCAGAAAAAACTATCTCCTTAGGTTAATATTTCTCTCGATAGACATTTATAATACATGAATGGTTTACATTTTGTGTACACATTTCACACATTGTACTTCTTCAAATAATGTTTTTGGAAGTAGTTACACATCACAGTACTTGTACATAGTGTTTAAATTATTTGTGGATACTTTTTAGTCCTATTTTTATGAAAAGGACATAAACCACCATGAATACCATCCAATGTATAGAAAAACTTCATAAACCAATTTAAAAAATTTAAATCAATAATTCATTAATTAATAAAAACCTATATCTCTGAACATTATATCATTGTCCCCAAAAGGACTCTTGGTATCTGAATAATAATAAACCAAAACAAATTAAATAAAAACCTGAAAGGGGAATGTACCTGAAAAAAGAAAAGATCTTAAAACCTCCCCAACATATAACATCTTGTCTCGAGAATTTTCTAATAATAACTATGAGGTAACAGTGAAAAAGTCATTCTAATGTGCTCACATATCAAAATCCCTCTCATAGGTACCATTTTGAACATCACGTCATTGCCACTACACTCGAACAAATGTTAGATCCCTAACTCGGATATACTTCTCACTAGGATCCACAATCTTCCTCAGAATCTCTTCAACAGACAAATCATCCTAAATATCAATATCTCAGACTTACAATAGAGAAGTAGGGTCAAAATAACATCTGCAAATATGAGAGACGTGAAACATATCGTTTATTGAACTATAATTCAATGGGAGGGACAATAATTATACTATTAGATTTCCCTTATCCACTATATCAAATAGACTGAGAAACCTAGGTGATAACATTCCATGTTTCCGAATATGTTGTGGCCTCAACCAAGGAAAAACTCATGGAAAAAATAGATGAACCACATCGAACATAATATCTCATATCTAATGTCCATTGTCTGAAATGTGTTGGAGGTCAGTAATGCATCTATCATGGTCAATCACTAATATTACCCACTATCTCAGGATTATGAAATCACAATCCTTTCCATACCATAATGAATTTGGACATAAATGGCTCAATAAATTCATATGAATGTATATCCAATATTTCATCTCTTTATTTTCAACCTACTATATAATTCCCCAGCAAATTCATGTCTAGTCCATGAAGCATATATGTAGAAATTTTCTCCATAATATATGATGGTGTGTCCGGATTATTAATGATCATCTGGACAGAATCTATATATTACTCGACTTCATTGGTGCCTCCCTCCCTAGTGAACATAAGAGGATTATATTGTTGGAACTATATCATCAGCTCAAACATCGATGGAATGGTATGATCGATCTTTGTTTTCAAGTTATAATGAATATAAAACATCCATCAATTTCTTAATAACTATATAAATAGTGGGTTTAGATTTGTTACGGGAATGCTGATTAACACACTCATGAATCTCAACTCAAATATTAAGATGATTCATTTTCACTAAAATATATACACACTACTTTTAAAACTATTTATAACGTCAAGGTCATCCTTGTTAGGTGAAAAAGAGATATAGGTACTAAATTATGGTCTCTCTAAACATGGATTAAAACTATTTTAGCAATAAATCTAAGTTCATTTATTTAATTTCTCAGATATAATTGGAATCTCATATCATATTTCAAACAGGAATATATATATTATAAGCAATTAATATGCACCTATAATGAAAAATGTATATCAACATATATGCATATGTTCCCATCAGGATTTACGAATACTCATATCATGCCATACTGGTCCATGAGTAAAAATATCAAGAAAAAATAACATCATGGAATAATAATCTCACAAAACATGTTAATTTCCCAGGGTGAAAAAACATAAATTATAACAAAATAATAATATAAACAACAATCACATCCAAGGGAACTCAAAACATCTCCTATAGATAGGTTAGATACTCCCATGAACATGTTCTTTATCATTCCCTGAAACATCAAAATATACTGTCTACATTTATAAATATAAAATCAACAGAAAATAAAAAATTACCCATTTAATACAACTTTGTAACATCCCTTGATATGTTACCCAATAACATGGCCAAAATAGGATGGTTATGAGACATCAAGACTACCTCCCCCTATGCCATAGTCTGCCAACTAGCAGCTGGGTGTGATCAATATAGTGAGGAGATTATTCTCCATTGTATGGAGTTAAGTATTAGTGGAAATAAAAAAATATAATTATAAAAATATGATTAATAGATAAGGGGAAACAATATCATATACCATTATGAAATAAAAAGAAAAATAAATAAATAAATAGTAATTAATTATATAATGACCGACAGAAATGTAAATAAATATCTTGATAAAGGGAATAAAATAAAAGAATAAAAGACTCAAATAAAGTCTCATAGATACCATTTCCAATCCCCATCATAGTACCATAACCAAAATCCAACCCATAAAACTGAAAAACAATCAATCATAAGGTCCCTTTCCCTTGTCCAATCATGAATCCACGAAATCTTCTTGAATACCAGACGACGAACATAATAGGGCTTGAGTAAAACTAAATAGATCAACAAATCCATGATTAAGCATTACTACCATGATAATATCTGTATTATACATGAGATAAAATATAAGTCCCCTTCCTTAAACATTACTTAATCAAGAATTAAATGAATAATTCACATATATGATATTTTCAGGTTTAGAGTTTTAGAGAATTAGGTCATAACAATTACATCTCAAAAGATTACATTGTAGAAACTTCTACTAAGATTCCATAAAATAATAAAAAAAACTCTTAAAAAGAAACTTGTATAGTTACATGTTTTAGATAGCATGTCTTTCCTTGATCCCATCCTTGACCCTATTTATCTTTAAGTCCTGCGGAAAACATTTCAAAAACTTGGGATGAGCATAAAAAGCCCAGTAAAGGATACACAAAGAAGGAAAACTGTTATTTTTTCAAAACAACAAGTAAACGAAGAATAATTTTTCAAAGTAATACTTTTCACCTTTATAAAGTAGTAAAAAACTCTTCACTGAATAAAATATCATTACATACCACTTTTATAACCAAAAGATTACCATAAAAACCCATATAAAGAACACATAACATGTAAAGGTAACTTGGGTCAAAAACATACTTAAATGGAATAACCATACGGTCGATCTCCACACATATCATTTAATGGAATAGCCATATGTCCGACTTCCATACCCAATGCATTGGTGGTTATAACGTAACCACCCGTCCTGGTATTCACGGCACCACCCATCATATGGTTTATCACGTAACCACCCGTAAAATGTCTAAGTACCATCATTACACATAAAATATTGAAAATATAAACATTTTAATAACAAAATTTCATTTTCAATCACAATAAGGCCCCAAAATTATATATTTCGAGGATAAGGTGACAAGAGTTATAAATCCACCCATCCAATCGATTTTTGACAAGTGTAGGTCTTATATTTTACATTATCTTTTCATTTTATTTAAATCGTTAAATAATGAGGTAATCACTACTATTTCCGACGCTTTCGCTAGGGCGTGCGCATCCATCTGTGGAGGAGGACACACTGCTTGTTGCCCCGCATTCCCTCTTTCCAAAGGCGAGCGGCATTCGTTCCTTGTTCAGGTACGTCTTCTACTTGATCGAAACGAGATTATGGGATGTCGGTTCTTCCTTTCGTGGATTCCTCCTCGGAGCTCATCACCTAGTCCGGGTCTCCCTCATAGATTTAAGATGGGTTCGTGAAGCTCATTCCCGGTGCCATATCTACATGGACGCCAGTTAATTATGCTGCTTCTGTCAAGACGCTCCAAGGGGTCTTGTTGGGGATGCAACCTTCAGTGAGGAGAATGGTCAAGTTGGGGCGTCATCGGCATGTCAGTCTTTGGTACCTCATCATAGGGCTTCTCGAAGGCGTGAAAGCACGAGGAATCCCTCATCACATGGCTTCTCGAGGGCCCGGAAGCCCGAGGCATCCCACATCGAACGCAGGGAATGTGTACCATATGAGTTTTTCCTCAGCTTCCCATGTTTAACACAGGGTATGTCGCGAGTTTAACGTCTTTCAGAGATGGATCGGGTTGAAGGATCCCTAGGGGGAACACTGATGTTGGGGCCATCACGTGGGTGGTTTCCCATATATCATGGAGTGGGATAGGGTGGCATGATATCACCGGGATGTGGCGGCCCAGGTAAGGATTAGGAAGGATGGTTGAGTGAGACATGGGGCTTACGTTCTGAGACGGCCCAAGAGGGGGGATACAGTTTAACTTCATGCAGGACGCGATACAGTTTAACGTCATGCGAGACGGAATACAGTTTAATGTCATGCGGGATGAGGGGTTTGGGGCTTACGCTCTGAGGCAGCCCAAGGTGGTCAGGGAGCCGACATGGAGAGGTCGGGATGACCGGGTGGTGGTCTTGAACCCCGTGTAGGATTCCTACGTACCGTGCGTTAGCACGAATCAAAGTCCACGTAGTTCGCTAGGATGAGGCTTACGCTCTAGGGCGGCCCATAAGAGGATTCCATGGTCGATGCGCACTCTAAGCCCACGTGAGTCATGCTCAGTGTGAGAAACAAGAGGCAGCAGGGACTAGACAATCACGTCGTGAAGGGTGCGTCCGTGAGAAGCAGAATGGGGCTTACGCGTTGAGCGGCCCAAATAGGAAACAGGGGATTACGCGTGGTTAGCGGCCCGTGGTGACAGGGCTTACTCCAGGGTGGAGGCACGTGGTGCGACAAAGCGCAGTGGGAAAAGGACTCCACTGGCCTTGGCAGGGGGAAGTACAGAGATGCATGGGTGCAATCATCCGCAAGAAAGGCTAGGGGCTTACGCTCTGAGGCAGCCCTTCCCATGCGGACAAACGCCGCTCCGACAAGGAGGATCTCATTCCATGTGAGGAAGAGTCCATTCCCGTGGAGACGAGTGGCGTAAAAAATGCCCGAGCTGGGGGGACCTTGTGTGCGAAGCATGGGGTCAGACCACAGTTTAACGTCATGTTTTAAGGATGAGATGCTTAGCAGTTTAACATCCTCCAGCTTGGACGAGGTGGGTTTTCTCCACACCCCTAGGGCTAACATTCCCAACGCCCTCTACCCCTTGTGGAAGGGAAGGAATCAGCAAGGCCATTGTGAAGGGGGGCCGCAGGGCAAACCACCGGGGGGTCCACGTTAGCGTGGCTATGCGAAGAATAAATAGCCGTTAGCGTGGCTATGCGGAGAAGAAAAAGGCAAAACAACGCAATGGGAAACACGGCCCAAGGGACCTTGAGGTTCCTTCGCACGAGCCTGGAAGGCTGTACGGGAAAACAACACATGGCGCGCATTCCCGGTAGGGGAGACATCCGGAGACAGTGCAGGGGGAAGCCAAGGGGCGTCAAGGTGAGGAGTCCTGGGATTTGCGCGCAAAAGGGAATGTTTGTGCCAAAAATCTGGGGCGGCGCGCAATTGGAGCAAGGAAATTGCGCACGGAGAGGGTACTACGCGCATGGTTTTTCACCCACTGAAGGATATTGCACACACGAGACACAGATTGCGCGCAAGGCTGGATCCTGGGGGAGGGGGAAAATTCACCGAAGCTGGTGGAGCTGCGCACAAAGGCGATCTCTGGGGCAGGGCTGCGTGAAATGAGGGTTTTACATGGAAGTCATCTTGCGCGCGGGGGGAGCCGAATTGCACGCACGAGAGTCTCTTTGGATTCCTCATCCCCCAAACTGTTTGGGGTCACCTTCTATTTATAGGCGACCTCCAGCGCGGAATCCAGGTGGTGCACGAAATTATTCGCACTGAGAGTTGCCGGCGCGCACACATTCGCCATGCAGAATCGGGGCGCCCAAATATTGCACGCCTCATCGGCTCAATTTCACGAAACCCGGGGATTATACACGGGAAGAACAACTTTTCGTGTGGATCCTCCTTTATTTTGTGCACCACATCCCAGGCCTCCGGATCGGACCTCTGATTCCGAATATGACTTCGCTACATCATTTTGAAACTTCTTCCGGGAGTTACGGTCTTTTTTCGGCGTCAACAAATGCCCCCCCTTGGAATTGGATCGGCGAGAGGTCGCAACGATCGGATTCCAAGGAAAACATTGAAACACAGAAATTCTAAGTCCCCTGATTAAGATACGCGCAAAATTCCGATGGTCGCACAAAACAACGGATGCGCACGGAATCCTCTTTTCGCGCGGTGAGGAACCCTGGCCTCACATATAAAAAGGGGCGTTGGGTCCCAAATCCGTACGTCCGCTTTTTCTGCGTGATAAGCTTATCGCTCTCGTCCGTGATATCGCTTCTGTGGCTGCACGTAATAACGTACCAGCAGCGCGGAATTCCATCTGAAATTCAGCCGTCATATCGTGCCTCTTTGGGCTTTTTCGCGCTCTGTGTGCCGATTGAGTGATCATCTCCAAGATTCCGTGCAACTCATCCAGATTTCACGCAGATCTCTCCGATTCGGCGCACTGCATCCTGATTTTTCCCAACTCCCGAAAGATTCGAGATGGCTGCAAACTGAGTTGATGAGAGGGAAGCCGCTTCCCATAGGACAGAAATGGCGGCAAACGAGGAGGTTTATGGTGCTAAGGTGCTTGTATCCAACAATCTGACCTTGTTCAGTCTGCTGACTCCGGCCCAGAAGACATATCCCTTGTCGGACAACCTCCTGCTCTGGAATTTTGGCATCCTAGAGGAGGTTCCCCTGCCAGGCTTCGAAGTGGACATGTCGCGGTCTTGGGTGACTCGGGAGGATGAACTTCCTCGCTACAACATCACCAACAATGGCCATCCTACCAGGGAAACTAGACATATGGACGTATATGTCCTGAACCCGAGGACTAGAACCATTACTGGGGACGAGCCTGTAAGAGAGGATTCTCTGGCCCTCTACGCGAGCACGTTCCGTTAAAGCATCACAGATGACACGAAGGGCCGGCTGAAGGATTGGGACCTGCGGTCCGGGGGCAACTTCACCAGCTAATGGGCCTAGGCGTTCTAGGTTCGCCATATTTGTGACCAGTTCGGGGACGAACTGAGGTATATCAGCCTGTTCGAGGCTCTATGGACATCACAGTTCCATTTCCACCGCCATCCTGAACTCGAACCGGAGCTATTCACCCGGTTGTCTCCTGACACCAACACGTTCGACCTTCATCATGGGGAAGTCGGCATCAGTCTCTGAGATGTTCACTGCATCGGAGGTATCCCACTGGAGGGTTACCAATATGACGAGTTTGTTCCTCCAAAGACCACCTGGGGAGACAGGTCACAGACGCCTATGCTGGCGTGGCACATGCTGGAGCTGGCCAAAGAGAGGCTGGGGGTCAAGGACTTTCAGAAGGTCATCGCCTACAAGGGATGGTTCAGCCTGTTCCTTGAGAAGGATCCCGCCGTCAAGATGCCGGGATGGGCCAAACGGTTCCCAACCATGACTCAAAGGAGAAAGTACGACTCATACTGGAAGACCCTAGAGGCGGGGCAGTACCAATCATGGGGAAACCGCGTCATTGAGGCCCGAGACCTGAACGTCCGGTATACCGGGTTCCTTGCCGCCTTCCTGAGCGGGTGGCTCCTGCTAGTGCGAGACGCGAGGATGGGCGTCTGTCCAGTGACTTTGGTGATGGCGGGATCCATGGCCACCAAAAAATGGTTCAACTTGGGCGTCCCAGTTCTGGCCACGCTGTATACCATCATGGGACTCATCTCACGAGGGGGGTCGCTTCAGAGAGTATGTGGTCCCTTCCAGATCTTCCATGACTGGGTGGCGGCCCATCTCAGCGGATATACTTTCCGAAAAGTCATCCGTCCTCCGGGAAATGGCATGCGACCGTCCTTGCTAAACATCACAGGGGTGGCACCATGACGATCAATGAGGAGGGCGTGAGGATCCGCATTGGAAACCATGCCAACTTCAACTTCAGCTCGTTCCCCACCCCAGTTGGCCAGCTGGTGGACAACGGGTGAGGCTCTTTGGAATAGCAGGAATACTTCCAGAGCATTCGAGGCAGGGTGCTCGTGGCTCGGATCGACGGGAAGGTGATCTGCGAGCCTTACGTGCCATCCCGATTCGCCAGGCAGTTTGGGTGCCTCCAACGAATGTCGAAGAGAGTATTCACGGCTGTCTGGAAGGAGAAGAATTCATGCGTCCTGCGCCAGATGTGGTTGATGTTTACCACTTTTGGCTCTGGCGATGTCGTTACCCTTCCCCCCACCGGGGTCGATGCCGGCCTAGAAACCGAATACGCCGAACACTGGACCATTGCGTACCCTGAGGGGCTATTACGTAGGCGCATCCGGCAACTCGAGGTTACTTGCACGGAATCCGGGTGATGGGAAAGAAGGCACAGTGTCGTCGGAAGGGGAGGACCAAGGGCGCATCAGGCAGCGAGGCCTACGCAGGTTGGGACTTCGGCAACGGGAACATCAAATGGTGCTGCCACGTCCTCGTTACCTACAAGGGGGTCACATGAGATGGCCAGGGAACTTCCTGGGAAGCAGATAAGATATCTGCTCGAACCTTCCCAAGACGCAATTCTCCCGGCATTGTGGTCAGCCTGGATGACCCTGCGGCAATCGCTGAGCGACGAGGCCATCTGGCAGAAGATAATGGAAAACGGGATCCAACTTCCAGAGGTCGAGCTCGTTCGAATTATCTACCGAGTAAACTTCCATCGACGGAATTCTTATCGGACAACCATGGATGCATACGCACACCAACGGGGGCGGCGTGCAGAGCCATCTTTTCTAGTGAAAGTGATGCTCGGCTAGTAGCATGATCCGGAAGAGATGCTGCTGGGAGAAAGCGACAGTGACGAGGAGCCAGAGGGGGAGGAGGAAACCGTAGAGGACGAAGGCGATGGAGAAGATGAAGAAGAGGAGCCCGAAGGTGAGGGGTCACAAGGGGCGACCTACCAAGGGAGTCTCCGAGAGAGCGGCGAGATTTCCGACTCTGATCTCGACATAACCGAGATTCTCGAGGTTTTTCTCTGTCTTCATTCATTTCCCTCATTCATCCATTCTCCTTTACAACTTATAACTCAATTCCCCATCCTTCTTAGGAGCAGTTGAGCGTTGGACGGGCGTCCCCACCAGAGGATGGAGGAGAGGAACCAGTGGGACATGATGGGGATCTGACACCCATCATTGAATTAACAAGCGCAGAGGGGTCTCCCCTTACGTCGGCTCCTACAGTGGCCGAAACACTGGGGACCGATGCTCTGGATTCCTGTAAGTCGCACACTTCACTACTGGTGCATGGTGTCAAAATATCCTATCTGACCAGCATATGCCCTGTGCAGTGATCTCAAAACTGGAGGCACGTCAGGCTGCGGAGCCCGGGCCATCCGCGAGTGGACCAGCGACAGACATACCACCTCGCTCAGAACATGCACTCTGCACTAAGTCGGCCCCGACAATTGATGAACATGGGGCGGAGAACATCAGCGGCGCTGTTCCTAAAATGAGGTCGGAAGCTAGTGGAGGCATCTTTGCTTCTGGGGCGAGAGAAGGTTGCCCGAATGTTGAGGATTCTATTCCTCACGAAGAAATCCCTAGGGCGGATCCTGTTGCCGATTTACTGGTGCCCTTCCGTATATACCGACCCCCTGACCCTGGGGAGATTGATGAATCAGACTCAGAGGTAGCCGAGGAGAGCCGGATGAAATGGCACAAAGGGTGGAAATGTATCCAGCTCTTCCTCAGGAAGCCCTAGTCGGATTGGCTGAGGTGGATAGGATCACTTCAGACCTGGTTGCGCTTCCTGTGTGCTGGAGGGGCTGACGCTTAGCGCCTTCATCTGACGGTCTGTGATTACATGGCTGTGAAGATACGCGAGAGCAGCCGGCGCACCAAGTTTTCCCAGTGCCGGAAAGGAATGGAGAGCGCTCAAGCGCTGCTGAGGGCGGAGCAGGAAGTCCGACACCTCGAAGGGTAGACGGAAGATAAGGAGGACTTCATCGCAACATGCTCTGAGCTCGTAGAGCAACTGACGGCCCAACTGGATGATGCGTAGGAACAAATGGTGGAGGCAAGTCACCAGATGACTGTACTTCAAACCGAGCGGGTGCAGGCACAAGCTAGGGCTAGCGAGCTACACTCTATGGTGGCCAATGAGGAGAGACTCTTTAAAGAGAAAGAAGCGGTCTTGGAGGCTACCAGCCAAAGGGTAGCAGTGCTGGAAAGATCGCTTTAGCACGCTGACTTCTAAGGGCTTTGTTTTTTTCATCTCATGAACTTTCTGCTTGTACTGATTATCATCTCAAACCAATATATGGCCAAATTCACTAATTTTTACCCTTGGTTTAATGCGCTCAACCATAGTTTCGAAATGAATAACAACTCTTCCCTAGGCTCCTGTGGGTCGTGCCCAAAGCAAGAAGCAGAATACACTCGTACCATCATTTTGTTCAACTTTGGGGCATTGACCAAGTTTCAGGCGTCCAAAATTGGGCCTGGACTTCTGAGGAGATCCCGGGAGGATTGATATGTCGACTCCTCAATGTGCTTTAACAGACAAGCGGGGAAATGTCGGGAGCATTGAAATCCATCCGAACACAGGGGATGGAAAGGAAGGGTGAGTTATGCTACCCAAATTCGGAACCCAATGGGGCGCAACCATGGAGGATAACTGTCAACCGTGGCAGAAACACAACATCTATATCATGTTGGCCAGGAATGGGGGGGGCAATAAATGAGGGGTGACCGCTGACCATGTTCGCAACACTGGGACTAACTCAAATATCATTGGTCAGTTTTCTGGAACGTTGGCCTAGGACAATAGGCGGACCATAGGTCTGTCATCCATACGGTTAGGGGGTCCCGTCAAACATGACCAGTCCTCTGGAACATTGGCACAGGATAGTAGGAAGACCATAGGTCGAGTATCCGTACTGTTAGGGGGTCCCGTCAAAAATGACCAGTCCTCCGGAACGTTGGCCCAGGACAGTAGGCGTACCATAGGTCGAGCATCCATACTGTTAGAGGGTCCCGTCAAACATGACTAGTCCCCCAGAATGTTGGCCCAAGACAGTAGGCAGACCATAGGTTGAGCATCCATACTATTAGGGGGTCCCGTCTAACATGACCAGTCCTCCAGAATGTTGGCCCAGGATAGTAGGCGGACCATAGGTCGAGCATCCATACTGTTAGGGGGTCCCGTCAAACATAAAAGTAAATGGGGATCTGAATAAGGGGGGATGCAAAGCGTGGATGGTGGAGTTGTGGGTTGTTCGAGCAGATTCCAACACTCCCAAACATGTGCCACCATGGCGAAGGTGCATTAGGCGGACATATCAACCTGATCACGGGTCATCCCAATTTCTAGGAAGGACTTCTTTGGAGAGAGAACTGCTGCTTCCCATTATTACCATGGGGAATCCCGAACCTGGTCGGGGTAAATATCCTGATTACACCACTCCCCATGAAGTCGGGTCGAGGGGCTGACAATAAGGAAGGACGTGGTTCAGTAATCCCTGGGGTTGGACCCAAGACAAAATGTTTGGGCTCTACGTATCTCATTTGGATGAGAATCAGGCCACACGTAGTTCTTGAAACACAGTTTAACGTCATGTTGGATGGAATACAGTTTAACTTCATGCGGGACAAAATACAGTTTAACGTCATGTTGGACGAAATACGGATCATAGTTTTTGGTCTTAGAGCTCGGACCATGGGGATCTTAGTTTTAGGTCTTAGAGCTCGGACCATGACGATCATAGTTTTAGGTCTTAGACCTCGGACCGTGAGGATCTTAGTTTTAGGTCTTAGAACTCGGACTATGAGGATCTTAGTTTTAGGTCTTAGAACTCGGACCATGAGGATCTTAGTTTTAGGTCTTACAAATCAGACCATGATGATCTTAGTTTTAGGTCTTAGAACTTGGACCATGAGGAAAGGGGAGAAACAGACACATGGCAAGGCGGTTACAAAACCCGACGTGAATGAGGACCTAAGCCATACTTACCATGTTCTCTCCAGGGAAACGCTTGAGTCGGGAGTCCGAACACGAAGGTAGGCTGGCTGGGCCCGTGGGGAAGTGCCCCAGGCGCTCTTACGTATCTCATAATGATGACAATCACGCCATGCGTAGTTCTGAAAGGTGACATGGTAAGATACCAGTGAAAAGGAAAAGGGGAGTGAGGGCGTGGCCCCTTGAACTAAAAGAAGTGGAATTTGATAAAAAAAAATTGTCCTTTAAGGTGAGTGGTTTTTTTATTAATTTTTTTTGTGAAGCGACAAGCTTATAGTAGTAGGCCGTGGTGTCTCCAAAAGAATCAAGCCATTATAGGCGTTGACAAATGGCATGGCACAATACCAATACCCAATGTGATTTCCTCTAAAACGAGGTCATCACAATGCAGTGCCGTTTTTCGTCGTGCGGCTAGGACAATAATGTCACAGTTTAGTGTCGTGCGATAGGACCAGAAACACAGTTTAAGGTCATATGGTTTGGACCAACAATACAGTTTAAGGTCATATGGTTTGGACCAACAACACAGCTTAAGGTCATATGGTTTGGACCGACAACATAGTTTAAGGTCGTATGGTTTGGACCAACAAACAGTTTAAGGTCATATGGTTTGGACCGACAACACAGTTTAAGGTCATATGGTTTGGACCAACAACAGAGTTTTAGGTCATATGGTTTGGACCCAAAACAGAGATTATGGTCATATGGTTTGGACCAATAACACAGTTTAAGGTCGTATGGTTTGGACCGACAACACAGTTTAAGGTCTTATGGTTTGGACCGACAACACAGTTTAATGTCATATGGTTTGGACCAACAACACAGTTTATGGTCATATGGATTGGACCGAAAACACAGTTTAAGGTCATATGGTTTGGACCAACAACACATTTAATGGTCATATGGTTTGGACCAACAACACAGTTTAAGGTCATATGGTTTGGAACAACAATACAGTTTAAGGTCATATGGTTTGGACCAAGAACACAGTTTAAGGTCATATGGTTTGGACCAACAACACATTTTAAGGTCATATGGTTTGGACCAACAACACAGTTTAAAGTCATATGGTTTGGACCGATAACACAATTTAAGGTCATATGGTTTGGACCCACAACACAGTTTAAGGTCATATGGTTTGGACTGACAACACAGTTTAAGGTCGTATGGTTTGGACCCACAACACAATTTAAGGTCATATGGTTTGGACCAACAACAGAGTTTAAGGTCATATGGTTTGGACCAACAACACAGTTTAAGGTCATATGTTTTGGACCAAAAACACAGTTTAAGGACATATGGTTTGGACCAACAACACAGTTTAAGGTCATATGGTTTGGACCATCTTAGAGAGGAGCCTCGGGCCAAAGGGGCCTACGAGGGTTCCAAAATCAGGGAGGGGCAGGAGATGCTATCTCCCAGCTATGCTGGGCCCGAAACGCAATGTCCGGGCAACTCCTCACTCCCCAAGGGGATGAGGGTCAAGACGCACACAACCCGTAAAGAAGAGACCCAAGCACATACTCTAGCGCTCAGATCGCGGGAGCCCCGAGAGACACTGTTACGCAGCTCGGTCTGTCTGATGTGCGGGGGTGTACTGAGGGTTAGTACAAGGAGTGTCAAGATTTCACCTTGACACAGTGGGGCGGAACATGACATGAACCATGCCACCAACATTCAGGGCCTGGGGAAGACAACGTGACTACTGAGGATTACTGCTGACCATGTTCGCAACGCAGCATCCTGTCTTGTTAGCCACGGGGAAAAACAAATGAGAATCAATTGCTGACCATGTTCGCAACGTGGTATTCGTATCAATTTGTTATCTGAAACCCTCGGGGGCGTTGGCCCATGATGGTAGGAGATCCCTTGGTCATTGTATCCAGGCCGTTCTTGGGGGTCCCTCCGGGTGTGAAGGATGAATGGGGCCCGAATGAAGGGGTACATGAAGCGTGGATAGTGGATGGAACTTCCCTAAGTTGAATCTGGCACTCCATGTTCTAGACCAGAGCGCCTTGAGCACATCAGAAGACCACTGGAAAGGGTCCGAGGACTCAGTCCAAGAGCGGCCAAAATATGGTGGATCCCTGGGAAAAATAGGGGGCGTAATGCCAAACATCCTGGGAACCGAGAGATCGTGGGATCTCTTAAGAGATGGGGATGGACCTGACATCTAAGTGTTCAGGCGGTCCTACGTATCCCATAAGGATGGGAATCAAGCCACAAGTAGTTCTTGAAAGAATACGTTGTTAAATGCCATTGGACAGAGGATGGCTAAACCCTGAGGACAGGTTGCACGTGGTGCAGCTATTGCAAACCTGTCGTGAATGGGGACATAATCTCTCATCACGCCACGCAATCCTGTGGTCGAGGTCCCAAAGGAAAAACAGACATGAAAATGGACCTCAAGCTGGACCCAAGGACGAAAGGTATGGGCGTTCCTACGTATCCCATTAGGATGGGAATCAAGCTAGACGTAGTTCTGGCCATACAGTTTAATGTCATGTTGGACGAAATATGGATCTTAGTTTTAGGTCTTAGAGCTCGGACTGTGAAAAGGGCAGAACCCAAAGAGGATCATATTTTTATGTCATAGAGATCGGAACATGGAGCCCAGATGTAGGGCAGAGTGTAGTTTAAGGTCGTGCTGGACCATACAGTTTAAGGTCATGCAGGACCATACTGGATAGGAAAAGTACTTATTGAGGAACTTGGTGTTGGTGGGAGGAGGGATACGCTCACCATCCATAGTCACTAGGGAATACGAACCATTGGGATAGACCTTGTGGACAATAAATGGTCCCTCCCACATGGGCTCCAAATTGGGTGGTTTCCTGCCGGGAATCATTGGTGCTCTGAGAGGAAACACCAAGTCACCTTGCAGGAAGGTGCGGAGGGGAACCTTCTTATCGAAAGCTCAAGCCATCCTACTCTGATGCCTTTCCATGTTATGTAAAGAACGAAGCCTACTTCCGTCCAGCGCTTCTAATTTGGCGAGACGGATCTCGACAACTCTATCTGACGCTTGCTGGTCGTAGACCGCCATGCGTAATGAGGGCAGCTGGACCTTGATGGGAAGGACGGCCTCAGCTCCGTATAATAGGGAATACGGAGTCACCTGGGTGGAATTGTGAGTCGTTGTCCTATAAGCCTAGAGGGTGTTAGGGAGCTTGTCCAGCCAACTTTTCTTGTTCTGACCAACCATTTTTTGTAGAATGTTAGAGAGGGTTTTGTTAAACGCCTCAATCTGTCCATTCTCTTGCGCATGATAGCGGGAGGTGTGGTTAGATCGAAACTTGTACTTGGTGTACAATCTCTTCAGCTCAGCTGCTCGGAAGTTGGTTTCATTATCCGTGAGGATAGTGTGAGTTATTCCAAATCGGTAAATGATATTGGAGCTCATTAAGTCGGCAACAGAACCAGCCTTGACTTCCCTAAGCGGGGCTATCTCTGCCCACTTTGAGAAGAAATCTGTGGCGGTTAAAATGAATCGGCACTGGCGGGCCGTCGCCAGCGGGTAAGGCCCTACGACATCCAACCCCCAGACGGAAAAGTTCCAAGAATACTTAGTAGTATGGAGAGGCTCCGGTGGCCAATACACAAAGTTAGAATGAACTTGGCACGCGTGACACCTCTTGGCGTACTCGATGCAGTTGTGGTCATGGAGGGCCAGAAGTATCCCCGTCTCTGAATCTGGTGGGGCAACTTTGACCCGGCATGGTGGGCGCCACAGGAACCAGCGTGAACTTCCTGCATGACCAGTGGGATCTCATCTCCTTGAAGACAACGGAGGAGAACACCGTCAAACCCGTGCCTATAAAGGAGCTGCTCATGGCTAGGACCGCTTTGAAGGGTGAACTACGGAGCACGACGCCGGATTTTTTCCCGCTCTGCTCGGTCCATCAGAAGATTTCTGTGCTGGAGATATTAAACCAAGGGTGTCCTCCAGTCAGGAACTGTCTCAATCACCACGCCTGAAGCCCCGTGGGGTCTTGAAGTGGGGGCACCCGTGGTGATATGGTTCACTCACGGGCCGCGATCGCCCTCCGGGATAACAAGAGAAATGACTCTTCGGTGCGCCACGTGGATGATTAGGTCATCCTGTTCAGGCTCTGTGAGTGATGCGGGCATGCTGGCCAATGCATCTGCTCGACTGTTCTGTGACTGGGGAATGTGAACGACATCTGGTCAGGATGAGAACATAGCCATTAAATGGAGGGTGCACTCCAGCAACGACATGAGTTCTGGATTCTTGACAGCATAGTCACCATTAACATGCTTGATGTCTAGCTCAGAGTCCCCTTTTACATACATGTGGGGTATGTTAACCTACAGAGCCAACTCGAGGCCAGTGATGAGGGCATGATATTCTGCCTCATTGTTGGTGCAGCCTTCTGACAACAAGAAAGAAGATGGCAGAACGGCTTCCTCCGGGGTGATGAAGACGATACCCAGGCCCACTCTATTAAGCCTCGGATCATTGAGCCTTCTACCGGTAGGGCTTCGGGAGGCGCCATTGAAGTGCATCTGCCAGCATGGGGTGGTGTGATCGACTGAGAGGATTGCCTCATCAAGAAAGCCCAAATCCAGTGGTTGGTCCGCAGAGGTTGGGTGGGCATCTAAGAGGTCTGCCAATGCATTTCCATTGAAGGCCTTCTGAGGTACGAACCTAATGTCGAACTGCTGGTGGATCACCACCTAGCGTGCCAATCGGCCTGTCAACATAGTCCTACTCATGATGTATTTCAACGGGTCTACCCGAGAGACCAGTTGTACCTCGTGGTGCTGCAAGTAGTGCCGCAATTTCTGTACGGCGAATACGAGCGCCAGGAAGCTCTTCTCGATGGGAGAGTATCTAACTTCCGCGTCGAGGAGCATGTGGCTAAGGTAGTAGAGGCTATTCTCTGTTCCCTCGTTGTTCTTCTGGGAGAGAAGGGCGCCGAGGGATCGCTCCAGGGCGGTCACGTAAAGGACCAGCAGCTTTCCGGGAATATGTGGCATCAGGACTGGAGGTTGAAGCAGATACTGCTTGATTGCCTCAAAAGCGATCTGACACTCTTCATCCCACCCATAGGCGGCGCCTTTCTTCATGAGTCGAGAAAATGTCTTACACTTGCCGGCCAGATTCGCAATGAATTGGTGTATATAGGCTAAGTGGCCTTAGAGGCCTCGAAGCTCCCGAATATTACTCGGGGGAGGCATCTGACTGATGGCCTTGATCTTCTCGGGGTTGACCTCGATACCTCGATACCTAACTATGAAGCCAATAAACATTCCAGAGGTGACCCCGAAGGCACACTTCAACGGGTTCATCTTCAAGTGGCGAGAACGGAGAAAACCGAACACTTTCTCAAGGACTTTGAGATGGTCTCGTCGCTGACGAGATTTAACCACCAGGTCATCTACGTAGCACTCCACCAGCGTCCCGAGGATCGGCTTGAATAAGCGGTACATAGCCCGTTGATAGGTGGAACCCGCGTTCTTCAGGCCGAAGGGCATAACCCGATAGCAGATAGTGCCCTAGGGGGCCCTGAAGGCAGTGAACTCTTCATCCTCGGGGGCCATCCGAATATTTTTGTACCCAAAGTACCCATCCATGAAGGAGAGGGATTGGAACCCGGCCGTTGCGTCGATCAACAGCTCTGTCATGGGAAGGGGAAAGTCATCTTTCAGACAGTGGCGATTAAGATCGCGGAAGTCGATGCAGACCCTGATCTTCCCGTTTTTCTTCCTGATGAGCACAATGTTGGCTATCCATCTGGGGTACATGTCTTCCTTGATGAAGTTGGCATTAATGAGCTTATCAACTTCGGCCCCAACCATGGCACCATGAAAGGGGTGCATTTTCCTGGGAGGCTGCTTGAACCCGCGATGGTTTTCTGGGAGGCCAAGGTGGTGGAAGGCTACCTATTGATATAGTCCTGACATCTCTTCATAACTCCAGGCAAACACATCATGGTGCTTTCCGAGGAAGTTTATGTACTGTTTCCGTTCCTCAGGAGGCATAGCGGCGCTGACCAATGTGGGTCTCGGGTCCGCCTCACTACAGAGGTTCACTTGTACTAGCTCATCCACCGTGGCGGAGAAGCCCTCCTCAAAGGCGGGAGGAGCATCTTCCCTGTCTTCTTCTCCGCTTGTGGAAGGATCGTCCACGGGGGGATCCGTTTCGGGGCTGCTCGACCCTGATGGGGAGCTAGCACCGGCTTGGGCGGCAGAGGTAGTCACAACGGGAGACTCATGCACTGCGGAGACCATAGCGACGAAGGTGGTTGATCCAATCCCATCCGGCCTGCGGCCCAAGGGGCCACGCTTTACGACATCAAAGCAGTGTGACGCGTTGACTTGAGTCGATCGATCCCGGCTTGGCGAAACAGACACGCATGACGTACTTCTGTTGCCATGATCCCAACATCTCGATATCATACGGGGGTAGGAGGCTCGGGGATCACCTGAACCAGGTTGGTGTAAGAGTACGAGGTGATTTCCCACCATCGCTTAGACCCAGAAATATGGCTTCCTCTGTTACCTGAGACAACAATGCACTATCCTATATCGGGAGTCATGGCCTCCAACCGATGGATTGGGAAGAGATATGCGTCATCCAAACCTTCACAGGGATCACTCGCGACAGTGGCAGGATCAACCTCACCTGTCAGGATTTGCTTGTCCTTGCTCTTGTAATAGTCAACGTCCAGGTAACGGGCTTCACAAGAGGCAAACGAAGACGCATCTCCTTGGCGCACACCAACTCGACCCTTAAGGGAGTATTTGAGGCACTGATGGTATGATGAGGGAACCGCTGCGTGAAGATGGAGCCATGGCCTTCCCATCAATGCATTGTAGGCAGTGTCCTGAGGGAAAACCACGAATTCAGTATTGGAAATTAAGCCGCCGAACTAGGTATTCAGACGAATCTTACTGAGTGGAGTTTGATCAGTCCTGTCATACCCCTGGATTCTGAGGTCGGAGGGAGTTAAATCATCCTCGGACAACCCCAGTTTTTGCAGTGTCCAAGTTGGGATCAAGTAAATCCCAGAACCCGTGTCGACAAGACAGTGACGGACTTCCACGCCATTGAACTGGTCGGTGATGTACAGCGGGTGGATGTGCCCATGTATGGGAGGGTCTTCATCTTCACCGGAGAATGAGATAATGGCCTGACATTCGGCGTCCTCAATCACCTCGGTGTGGAAGGCTTCTCCGGCCGCCACCTCCGTTTCAAACAGGTGGGGGCTCCTTAGAGCCTCGACAAGCACCGCACGCATTTCGGACGACAGGTGAAGGGCCTCAAGGATGGAAAGCCTTGCCGGAATGCCGGAAAAATTCTTCATGACGTCAAACATTCGTGCCAAACGCGAGATTCTGCTTACAGGAGGTCACTCTGTTATTGGGGGAATGACGGGCCCTGCAGGAGGGACCGGTGACTGACTGGTACTAGGCACGTCCTGCTGTTCACCAGCAGAAGCCCGGGAGGTGGCTGTCATGCTAGGACTGGAAGGTCGTAGTCTGCTAGAGGTAGGGCTGGGCTGGTTGCGATGCAGGCAAGGTGGGTCCGCCTGATCCAGCAACACAAACGGTGCTGGAAGTGAACCTGTTGTCACCGGGTGAGGGAGGCATGAGTGCTACTCTCTATACTGGGCCTGCTGCCTGGTCTCGATAGTGCGCACGACCTGACTGGAGCTGACGACTTCCATGCCCCAGTGATTCACGTAGCCACGGTTCCGTCGACGTTGTCGACAGCTGGGGACATCGGGGAGGTCCACCTGGCGCCCCTCATCATCGTGAGCCACAAAGGGATTTACCAACTCTACGTTGTTAACCGAAGCGTACCCCGGGCTCTCGGGGAGGTCCACCTGGCGATCCTCACCATTGGGAGCCAAAAAGGGATTTACCAACTCTACGGTGATAACTGAAACATACCCCGGGCTCTTGGGGAGGTCCACCTGGCGCTCCTCACCATCGGGAGCCAAAAAGGGATTTACCAACTCTACGGTGTTATCTGAAGCGTACCACGGGCTCTCGGGGAGGTCCACCTGGCGCTCCTCACCATCGGGAGCCAAAAAGGGATTTACCAACTCTACGGTGTTAACCGAAGCATACCCCGGGCTCTCACTCAAGGCATCATCCACTTCCAGACGGGGTCTCAGAGGGATCCCTATATTTGGGGGCATGAAATCGCCAAGCGTGCGAGAAGATGACGGCAATGGAAGGGAACGTTCTTTCTCGTTGCGTCGCCACCTGCTCTTCTGGGAAGAAGTATGCTGGGACGACGATGCCAAAGCGGCACTTTCAGACTCCAAGGTCTCTGGCTGATCCAGGTAGGCACAGATGATTCCACGGGCACGGGCGACCATCCTACGGGCCATCCAGTCATTATACTTCCGGGACCCATGGTCGGAAACCTATTCCCACCCATCCCCGTTGTCACTACTACCATCTGATCCCACAAAGACACCTAACACATATGCCGGAGATGGGCCCAACCTGACTATGTTGTTGTCAATCGGGTCTTGGAGCCAGTCCTTGAACGTATAGCATTGATGGATGGTGTTTCCCAGGATCCGGTGATAAGGGCAGTAGTTAAGGTGATCCGTGAGACACGCCTCTTTCGGCTTCCGGCACTCAGGCAGTCGCACGATCCTCTGCTCCAAGGCGCTAAAGAAATAACTGGGGACCTGTGCCTCGCCAAACAAGTAAGCCCGATTCCTTTTTTCCGGAAAGGGGACTCTTGGGGGTTGACCATGGCCAGGGGCCGGAGGAGCAGGCCGAGGAGGCGGAGCCAGATTCCCTTTCCTATGTGGTGGTGGTGCGTTATGCGGAGGCGCCAGCCGATTCTGAGGTGGTTGCTGCTGGGCCGGAGGCTATGCCCAAGGGGGTGGACCCCTATGAGCCTGCTGAGATAGCCTCACTGGCAGCAACTCTAGCCGTCTGGGGGCCTCTATCTGGGCCACAGCAGCAGGCTCGGCTCTGGCGACTCTCCTTGTAGATATTACAGGAGGCAGCGGGTGTGCCTGACCGGCCTGTTGCAGGGCTTCTTCGAGGCGATGAGCCTTGTCCGAGAACTCCCCGAACCCTCCAGGGTAATTCTGCGTGATCAAGAAAGGAACCAAATCTGCCTTGATGTTCCCTAAACACATCGTCAGTACTTGCTCCTGATTCAGCGGCAAGTCAAGGGAGTACGTAAGCCCCTTCCACCGGGTGACGAAGTCCGCGACTCGCTCATCGGGCCTTTGATTGCACATGAAGAGGCCTACAATGTTCGTCTTCCAGGATCTGGAACTAAACTGGTAGAGTAATTTCCGGCGAAGGTCCTCCCATCTAGTAACAGATCCAACAGGGAGCTGGTTGTACTAGAGAATGCTGGTCCTTCCAGTGTCTGAACAAAGCACCGGAGCTTGGCAGCCTCCTGCTGCGCTCGTGTCCCTAACATAGGCCGGAACCTCAAGTTGAAGTGGACCAAGTGTTGTGGCGGGTCTCCGGTCCTATTAAAGGGGGAAATGTGGAGTTACCGAATCTATGCGGGGCCGGCATGTCATCAACCCATGCGGGGTACGGCTTGCCATCCGGTGGGATCGCCACCTGCCGAGTTTCCAGGACCTCCAAGCGAGTGATGAGTACCTCCATAAGATCATCTGGATGTGGATTCCTGTCCTGACGGGGATCCCTAACCACAAGTGCATTGTCAGGCTCTTCGATACGATAGTCGCGCTCAGCGGCTCGCGGGGCAGCTGGCGGAGCGACTCTTGGAGCGGCGGGAGGAAACCGAGCAGGGTCCCCCATGTTGTCTCGCCGCTCGGGAGGGTTCACCAAAACATATCGTGCCCTTTTTCCATTGGTTATGGTGTCTCCACTGTCGGCGAACACGACACGGTCACGGTTGCCTGGGGGGATCTCAGCAAGGGGTAGATGCTCCTGCCCCTGCTGTCCTGGTCTAGGGTTCCCGTAGTCAGGTCTCCACTTTGGAATGCGTTCGGCAAGGAGCTCATCAACCAGCCTCTTTTGCTCGGCTAGCTGTTGGTGCAACATGGCGTTCTTGGGATCATCCTCTACCTTCTGCACTGAGGCAGATGGGTCGGTGAGTTTGACAGACCCGATGGGCTCTTTACCCCTGCCGATGTTTCGGCCCAGCGCCAGTGCCTCCGTGGGTACAAGAAGACCTAGGAGGCTCCTCTATTAGAAATTAATCCTCCCAGATGGGTCCAGTAGCGACCTGTCCTTGGGGGATGAGTCCCCGTTGAGGGGCTCCACAATGTTTCCCTCATCTGAATGGTCAGCCATGTTGACTGCTACTGCCCTTGGCGATGTTCCCTCAGGGAAGCCCAGTGGATCGGGCTTCCGGCGGATCGCACAGAAAAGGAGAGCAGCGTACTGCCCCCATCTGCGGACGTGCGCATGGGGGGTTGCCACCTCAATAACTCTGCTGAGTACTTGAAAACTCTAGACACATTTTTGCTGAAGGACCTCGTGGTGGTCCAGCGACTCGGGGTGCCGGACCACGGGGGAGTGCTGCTAGGTTGACCCGACAACACTTCTCACCAATCTCCTCAAGATGCGCTTGGCTCCAGGGATAAGGCGCTAGCTGATGGCAGAGGCGGGAGTGAGTCAGCCGAAGAATATGGAAGAAGCATTCACACTCTCCCGGGGTGAGTGACTCTGGCACATCAAAACCTGATTCTGCGACCGGCAAAAACTTCTCAGGGCAGTGGCCCGCTGCAAGAACGGTCCAGAAGCTCCACGGCTCTGGTTCAGGGTCCGGAAAATTCTTCCCATGTTCGTCCACCGAGGAAAGTCGGGGAATTGGAAATGGCGCCGAGGCAGGCCGTCGGGATGGTGGGCTGGCCAGCGGGGATTATGGCGATCAGGCCGATTGGCCGCCGATCCCTGGGTCATCCTCCAGGGGTTGCAGTGCCCTGGCTGCCACGTCGTGATAGGATGGGCTGGCGAATGGGACTCCTGTCCTAGCATCGGTGCTTTCTAGGGGTGTATCGCCTCGCGATTCATCCTTCGGTCCCCAGAAAAGTTCATCACCCTCCCTAACAGGGACGGGAGGTGCTTACGAGGAGGCCAGCGGAAACTGTGGGCTTGATCCCCGGCGGTACGCCAAGTCCTCTTCCTCCTAGATATAGCTTCGAAGGTAGGAGGGAATCATATGGATCTCACATTCGGGGAGTACGAGACTGATGCACCGCGTCCCCATCCCTGCCCACAACTCAAAGGGTCGGGAGGGAGGATCCATCGTCGAGTAGTACTCTGCCTCAGAATCCGAGAAACAGACTGGTTTGATTTCCATCTGGACTCCCCTAACATTCCTCCTACGGTGACGACGCATGGACTTCCTTCCCTTGGTTAGCTCCTCAGGGTAAGGATGATTTCTGTCATGGGGTCCCCCAGCCACAATAGAGCTGTGTCAGAGGGGACCAAAGGCCGAGGTGCGAGAACCACCGGGACAGATGTTGAACGGGTCATTGGGAGGACCTCCATGTGAGTGAGTGACTGGATACACAACAGCTCCATGCTCGCGACCGGAAGTAGGGGGAGTGACCTCATATCCCATGCAGTGGGCAGTGGAAGGAACCATTCCTGGAGCATAGCCTTCGCGAAGAAGCTTTTAGCTTCCCAGATCGGTGGCATGGAATGAGCCCTCATGGTAAGCGGCACTACCGCGAATTGATCCGCAGTGGCCATTGCCAGTGTCTGCAACCAGGTGATTCGACCCAACTTGCCTGCAGGGCGGTCGGGGTTTCGATCACAGTCGAGAACACTACTGCCCCTGCTCAACATGCGCAGGGATCTGGTAACAGGACTCAGCAGTGTCTCGGGCCATAGTGGTTTCTGATGCTGGTTCCCCAGGATGGGCATTCTCTCCCGCTCGTGCCCGATGCTGGCGTCGAGTCAAATGGGCCGGAACCGGCGGTGCGGGCATGAAGATTTCCTGCTTCTCAGCTCGGGGAGTCGGGCAGCGGCGTCGATGCGGTCTGGCGGGGGTTCTTATTGTTAACCCCTAGGATGGATCGCAGATCAGGTGGACCCGGACATCCCCCACCTAATTGGCATAGGGGAGGGATGTGTCAAAGCGATCCGGGGATAGGCACCCAAAGCACATGAACGTCGGCGTGGGGAGTGGTGGCTCCCTGCACGGCCCTTGAGGGCGATGATGGTGGTGAGGTGCAGCCGCTTCTAGATCCAAGCGGGCCATTCCCCTGGTGGGGATGACCTCTTCCTCATCATACCTACGAACCAGGTCATTGATCACCCTCCGCTTGATGATTTCTGACAGCAAGAGGGGGCGCAAGCGCCTGGCTGCTACGGCGGTCGAAGTTGGAGGACCGTGGGATAGGTGGGACCGCACGGGGTAGCCGTGTCGGTATTGCCCCTGCCCCTGCGCCGGTGGGCAGGTGGCGATCGAGCTCCGAATGCGGTGAACTGATTCCTGGAAACAGGGAGATGAACCCATTAGTATCAACAGGAAAGGAGATCAATAACCAAGTCCCAGTTCCATTCCTACTTCCATGGTCGGCGAGGGGGATCCACGCTAACTATGTCGCAGAACGGAGTAGTCATCGTCCTGAAGGCCTCGACCCCTGGCGGGTTCACGCCCCGGTGAGGGTTACCCGGACCTGGTGACATGCTATTCTTCCGATGCCCCAACGGCTACCATTCCCTGTGTTGAGGAGAAGATCTTCACGTCGGGTTCACCATTTTTTATTTCCGACGCTTTCGCTGGGGCGCACGCATCCGTCTGTGGAGGAGGACGCGTTGCTTGTTGCCCCGCATTCCCGATTTCCAAAGGAGGGCGACATTCGTTCCTTCTTTAGGTACGTCTTCTCCTTGATCGAAATGGGATGATGGTATGTCGGTTCTTCCTTCCATGGATTCCTCCTTGGAGCTCATCACCTAGTTCGGGTCTCCCTCATAGATTTAAGACGGGTTCGTGAAGCTCATTCCCAGTGCCATATCTACATGGATGCTAGTTAATTACACTGCTTCCGTCAAGACGCTCCAAGGGGTCTTGTCGGGGTAGCAACCTTCGGTGAGGAGAATGGTCATGTTGGGGCGTCGTCAGCATGTCTATCTTTGGTCCCTCATCACAGGGCTTATCAAGGGCATGGAAGCCCGAGGAATCCCTCATCATAGGGCTTCTCGAGGGCGCAGAAGCCCGAGGCATCCCACATCGAATGCAGGGAATGTGTACCATCTGAGGTTTTCCTCAGCTTCCCATGATTATCACGGGGTATGTCACGTGTTTAACGTCTTGTGGAGATGGATCGGGTTGAAGGATCCCTAGGGGGAACACCGATGTTGGGGTCAGCACGTGGGAGGCTTCCCATATATCATGGTGTGAGATAGGGTGGCATGATCTCACTAGGATGTGGCGGCCAATGTAAGGATCAGGATGGATGGTGGAGTGAGACATGGGGATTACGTTCTGAGACGACCCAAGAGGGGGGATACAGTTCAACATCATGCGGGACGTGATACAGTTTAACATCATGCGCGACGGAATACAGTTTAATGTCATGCGAGACGAGGGGTTTGGGGCTTACACTCTGAGGTGGTCAAAGGTGGTCAGGGAACCGACATAGAGAGGTCGGGACAACCAGGTGGTGGGCTTGAAGCCCGTGGAGGCTTCCTATGTACCGTGTGTTAGCACCGATCAAAGTCCACGTAGTTCGCTAGGATGGGGCTTACGCTTTGGGGCGGCCCATAAGAGGATGTCATGGGCGATGCACACTATATGCCCACGTGAGTCATGCTCGGTGTGAGAAACAAGAGGCAACAGGGACCAGACGATCACGTCGCGAAGTGTGCGTCCGTGAGAAGTGGAATGGGGCTTACGCGTTGAGTGGCCCAAAGAGGAAACAGGGGCTTACGCGAGGTTAGCGGCCCTTGGTGTCAGGGCTTACTCCAGTGTGGAGGCCCGTGGTGCGTCAAAGCGCAGTGGGAAAAGGACTCCACTGGCCTTGGCAGGGGGGAAGTACGAAGATGCATGGGTGCAATCATCCGCAAGAAAGGCTAGGGGCCTACGCTCTGAGGTAGCCCTTCCCCCGCGGACAAATGCCTCTCCGACAATGAGGATCTCATTCCATGTGAGGAAGAGTCCATTCCCATGAGACGAGTGGCGTAAAAAATGTCCGAGCTAGGGGGACCCTGCATGTGAAGCACGGGGTCAGACCATAGTTTAACGTCTTGTGTTAAGGACGTGGTTCTTAGAAGTTTAACGTCCTGCAGCTTGGACGAGGTGGGTTTGCTCCACACCCCTAGGGCTTACATGCCCAACTCCCTCTACCCCTTGTGGAAAGGAAGGCATCGACAAGGCCATTGTGAAGGGGGGCCACAGGGCAAAACACCAGGGGGTCCACGTTAGCGTGGCTATGTGAAGAAGCAATAGCCGTTAGTGTGCCTATGCAGAGAATCATAAGGCAAAGCAACGCAACAGGAAACATGTCCCAAGGGAAATTGAAGTTACTTCGCACGAGCCTGGAAGGCCGTACGAGAATACAACGCATGGCGCGCATGCCCGGCAGGGGAGAAATCAGGTGCCGGTGTAGGGGGAAGCCAAGGGGCGTCAAGGTGAGGATTCCTGGGCTTTGCGCACAAAAGGGAAGGTTTGCGCGCAAAACATCAGGGCGGCGCACAATTGGAGCAATGGAATTTCATGCGGAGAGGGAACTACACACGGGGTTTTGCGCCCATGGCAGGCTATTGCGCACATGAGACTCGGATTGCGTGCAAGGCTGGATTCCTAGGTAGGGTGCAAATTCACTGAAGCCGTTGGAGTTGCGCACAAAGGAGAACTCCGGGGCAAGGATGCGCGAAATGAGGGTTTTACCTGGATGTCATCTTGCGCGCGGGGGGAGCCGAATTGCGCGCACGGGAGTCACATCAGATTCCTCAACCCCCAAACCATTCTGGGTCACATTCTATTTATAGGCGACCTCCGACGCGGAATCCAGGCGGCGCACGAAATTCTTCGGGACGAGCGTTGCCGGCGCGCAAACATTCGTCGCGCAGAACCGGGGCGCGCAAAGATTGCGCCCCTCATCGGCTAAATTTCGCGAAACCCAGGGATTCTACGCGCGCAGAAGGATTTTTCGCGCAGATCCTCCTTTATTTCCCACACCACATCCCGGGCCTCCAGATTGGATCTCTGATTCCAAATATGACTTTTCTTCTTTATTTCGAAACTTCCTCCGGGAGTTACGATCTTTTTTCGGCGTCAACAACTGCATCATCATGGTGTCATAAATAATTTAATTTATTTAATGTCTAAAAATTATAAAAAACTATCATGATGTGGGAAATATATTTGTATCTTTATAATGAATATTAATAGTCAAAAATAAGAAGCCCATGTAATAATTTTTGTAGTAAAACAATACATGTTTGTGACATTTTAATTTTAACATTAAATAAAAAGTTATTAAAGTCATTTTCCAACCAAAGTGGCTACATGGGGTCCCCAATCTGACCCATGGATTGTCTTGGTCGTCCATGACTCATCCAATAAGGGTAGGACATGTTTTGAGGTCATTTCATATTATTAAAACATTATTTTTATCTTAAATTACACTAATTACTTATAATCGCGATTAAAAACTTAAAAGTTACTATTCACCAAAAAAATTATTTTAATCCCATTGAACATAATTTTACATCCTAATGACATCCATGTATGTTGTATTTTTGAAGTTCAAATCACATAAGTGTTAATGTTTCATTTAAACGAAAAATCAGTTTTTAAACTACCACTTAGTGGTTTCATTATTCATAAAAAATTGATGTTTTCAAAAAAATACCAAAAAATCACCCTAAGGTATATTTGATATTCTGAATTCGAAAATGATGTCTATTTTACAAAATTCAAAACATATAAGTTGCATTAATTAATTTAATAATTAATTCCCGCTGTCAAAATAAATATCGTGTTTTAAAGAAACAACATCTATTAAAGGATTGACCCTAGTTTAAGTCCAATTTCAAAGTGAAATTAATTCCAATGACCATTATTGTATTAAATGGTAAAAATATATTATAATTTCACTTTAAAAACAATTCAAATGATAATCTAATCATATAAATAAATTATATTAAAAGTGGTTTTGAATTAAAATACAACATTTTTCACTATTCATTAAAATAGGAACTTTATCAGAAAAATACCAAAAATTTACACAAAGTAAATTTTGATATACCGATTCTAAAGAAGAATTTTATTTTTTCAAATATAACACATAAAATTGTAAAAAAGGGGATTTAATATAGGTTCTTCGTCAAAAGGCGATTAATCGACCTTTTAAAAAATATTAGAATGTTTACACTTAGAATTGGATTCATTCGAATTTTTAATCCTCCAACATTTATTGAAAAAAGTAAAAATATTTGAAAAACCTATATAATCATTCTGTAGTTAGTTCTGTTCATTCCCGTCATTACATCGGCTAGGTTTTAACTACCATTTAAACTAAAATTATTTTATTATTAGAGTGCAACGTAAGATTTCAAAGGAACTCATTGTTGCGTATTGGGTAAGCCATCAAGCATAGTGTTCCTTTTAAATTAATATTAACAATTTATTCAAAAATAGGGATAAACATAAAAATGTCATATTCTTTGTTTACCTGGGCTGTTACATCCTTCCACCATTTTGGGAATTGCGTTCTTGCAATTTTAAATTTGGGCTCAGAAACATCATTGAAAGCCCCACATCGGAAAAGGAGTAAATTAAACTATCACATTGAAATAAAGAAAGGGAAGTACAAAGGTCACCCGAAATAACCCATACTAGGATTCCATGTATGAAAACATGGAAATGGAAGAAAAAAAAGGGTCATGTTCTGAGGGAGTGTGATAGAAAACATGTTTAGGGGAAATTTAACAACCAGAAAATCACAAACATTTGATGGGTTAAACGGTATTGGATTCCCCTGAAAGAAATGTTAATGGACAAAATTTTTTTATGTTAATTTTCATTAAGGAATTTATTTTTGTGCATAACAAAAACATAATGAAACATACTTACTTGTCATGTTGACTTTCAACTTTTACTAGATTTCCTACACGAACTCATATTTTCTCAAAAAGATGAGTATTTAGGATGACTTGTTTACATTAAAAGAGCTATAATAAACTTCTATAGAATCACTTAATCCACAAAAGTGAACAGTATACTTCCAATGTATTTAGACCTTAATCAAAACTAAAACCAAAAAGGTTAGTATGAGATTAGATAATACCCAAAAAAGATAATCCTTTATAAAAAAGAAATATATTCATAATCTCCAAAATTTGTCCAACAAGACCCAAAGTACAACGAAGACCAAAAGTAAACCAAACTAAGATTGAAACCCAAATATTTCAAGGATTTAATCACATAGTCCTCCAAGTTAAATCATAAAATTTATCTCCATACAACATCAGTTGCTCTTAAAGTATCGTACTGAAAAGTAATTAACCTAATCATATAACCTCCATGATAGGTTAATAATTTCCATAGATAACCCAAAATTAACTTACTCTTAATTTATAAAATCATCTAACTTAAAGGAATTAGTCTAACTAACAAAGGACTTTACGTAGTCTAGTGGTAGGCGATAAATACCAGTCTCACTTTGGTTGTGGGTTCGATTCCCGCAGCTTTGTCCGACGCGACGGGTTGTCACATAGTATGTGTGTTGTCCTTTTTCCAAACTATATAATTCTCAAATCATTCCCCAAAAAGAGATAAAATTATCAAAAATAACCATAACATAATTTAACCTCAAGTTTATCTCATGTCATTCATATTCCATCAAAACATATAGTAACCCATAATTACCTCCAAAGTAAGGATCATATAAACCCAAATGGTTATTTATAACTATGTCCAAAAAATAACATATAACTATTCATTGAATAAAATTTTCATATATCAAACATCAGGGTTACACATACTATAAAAAGTCTTCTAATTTAACCCCATCATCATAAGAGACTTAATACTCTTAATAATTTCACCATAACTCTTGAAGCCTTTATATGTTGACTTCTTACTCATTCCACATTATTCATGATGCATTAACCATTCCTTTCCAACTTATTATGAAATACTTCTTTCCTAAAAACGAAATCATGAATCATATCCTATGATTCCAAAATAGGAAAAAAATGATAAGAAATAATCCATACCTTTGATTGGTCATTGTCAGTTTCTTCATCCTCAATCGGAATGGAATTAGGTATTGGTAAATGAATATTTGTACGATCTTGGTGATCCCATTCCTGAAAATTCTTCATAGGACATGTGTTTTCAAAATGACCATGCACACCACATTTAAAACATTCAGTTCATCCCTCAGAATGAACTTCTTTCCCTTTCCTCGAGTCAACTGGATGCTTCCTTTTTCCATGGAAGGTTCTTGTTTTATGACCTTCATTTCCACATCTGTATCATATTTCTGTCCCTTTGAAACATTTTCCTAGGTGTTTATTTCCACATCTTTGACACATAGGGTTTTGAACAAACTTACCTTTATGATTATTACCTGTAGTTCCGTAGGGATTTGTTTCTCGCAAATATGATGCCTTATAGAAATAACCAAGGTTTAGGTGGTTAATCATGACTCTAGATAGTTGGTTGAAGATAAACACAAGAGTTCTCATTGAAGCTCCCATATCATTCTGTTTCTCGCTCAAAAAACTGTCACAGTTTCCTTCACATCCAATGTTACTTTGGTGCCTGCTAGATCCAGCCATTTACTAAAACCAAAAATTTCAGTGTGAGTATATCAACAAAACCATCATGTACCAATGAGGGAGATAAACACTAAGATATACTTACTCATTCACTTTATCTAAAACTAGGACTCTTTCTTAAATCCTAACTATTATGCTAATGTCACTTATGCTTAAAGAATACCCTAACCTCTAAAGTTATCTAAACCGACCTCTGATACCAACTATAAGTCCCCGACCTTAAACATTACTTAATCATGAATTAAATGAATAATTCACATAAAGGATCTTTTCAGGTTTATAGTTTTAGAGAATTAGGTCATAACTATTACATCTCAAAAGATTACATAGTAGACACTTCTACTAAGTTTCCATAAAATAAAAAAAACTCTTAAAAATAAACATGTCTAGTTACATGTTTTAGATAGCATGTCTTTCCTTAATCCCATACTTGACCTTATTCATCTTTAAGTCATGTGGAAAAAATTTCAAATACATGGGATGAGCATAAAAATCCCAGTAAAGGATACAAAAAGTAGGAAAACTGTTAGTTTTTCAAAACAACAAGTAAACCAAGAATATTTTATCAAAGTAATACTTTTAAACTTTATGAAGTAGTAAAAAACTCTTCACTGAAAAAAAAAGATCATTACTTACCCATTTTGTGACCAAAATATTACCATAAAAACCCATATAAAGAACACATAACATGTAAAGGTAACATGGGACATAAACATACTTAAATGGAATAACCATACGGTCTACTTCCACACATATCACTTAATGTAATAGCAATACGGCCGACTTCCATACCCCACGCATTGGAGGTTATAACATAACCACCCATCCTGGTATTCACGGCACCAACCGTCATATGGTTTATCACGTAACCACCCGTAAAATGTCCAGGTACCATCATTACAAATAAAAAATTGAAAATATAAATATTTCAATAACAACATTTCATTTTCAATCACAATAAGTAATTCTATGATATTGAATTAATCAATCCATTTTCAAAAACCATTTAAAAGATATTTTTGAATCAATGTGTCCCATACCACTTTGAAGCTTTTAATGGAATTATAATTTTAAAACATTAATGTACATATAAATAAATACTGAGAACCATTTTGAAAACATGGACATTAAAGATAACGATTTAGAATAATGAATCTTTAAAACATTTAAAACGATATTTTTGTTAAAGAGTTTTTAACAAAATGAGAGACTCTTGAATACAAATAATTATGGAATAACATTTAATCCGAGCTTTATAATATCATGAGAATAAAGTTATTCATGATATAATATGTCAAAGGACAGTATACACACCATATAATAGTGAATTAGTGCATAACAACAATGAAGTCTCAATGGAAATGTAAATTGAGATAAAATCCATTATAAAGATGTTATCTTTAAATTAAGGACAAATATATCACATAATTATGCATGAGAAATATAAATACACACAATATAAGTGGATATTAAGTGTAAAAAAATCAGAGGACATTCACAAAAATCTTGGAAAAAAAACCAATGACATAGATATTTAACTCAATGAAATGAGATTGAGTAATGATTTCCCATACAAGTTCGTAAGAATTTATCAATGAGATGATTATGTGTATAAATAGTATATCTAAACAAGGGTTTGTGGATATTATAACATAGATATTCCACACATAATCTTGGCATAATACAGTCAAGAAGTAGAGGTTTAATCCAATGAATTGAAACTGGGTTATGAAGTTCCCTTACAGAAATCCAATAGCCTAACGACGTCACTTTAAAATTAAAAAAATGAGTTGATGTGAGAGAAAATGGTATCTCATCACTTGGACATAAAATTTAATTAAATAAGGATATATAAGAACATATAACAGAATTATAGTATGTGAATTAAAAGGCATAACAAAATAAGTCTTTTAAAAAGAGGAGGGTGAAAGGTCCCCTTACCGAGTTGGGTAACTTTGGAAACATACACACCATGGAAGAAGGGTCATACAATGAAGATGTAAATACCCATAAATGAAATTTTACTACACAAAGTGTATAATAATGGGAATTACATACTCCAATCAAAGTAAATAGTGTCAAACATATCATAAATGTCACGGGAATAAAGTGAGACGAAAAATACCTTACGATAACTCGGAAGCCTAACGACGCCACTTAAAACATACAAAAAATGGATTTTTGAGATCAAATAGGGTATCTCATAATATGAACCTAAAAATTAGAGTATGAGGAATATAAAATAACATCCCCAAAAATAAGAATGATGAGCTTAAAATAAATTAAATAAAAGAGAGTACTTAAAAATAAAGAGAGAGGTTGGATCCCTTACCTCAAGTCTGACTTGTCTTGTTCGTTTCTTTGTATTCCATTAAATCGGGTAACTATGTTTGATTTGAGCTCAAAGGCTTCCTTGGAAAGGATAATGACCAAATTTTAGGCTTCAATGATGAATATATGGATGTGGAGAGATGAAATGGGAAGGGGTTGGCCGAGCCAAAGGCTTGAGAGCTGTGGGTAAGGTGGTAGAGGTGGGTTCCTTTTATAAGAGGAGAGGAGGGGCACTCTTGGAAAGTTATATACATTTACATTATTATAAAATTATTTTAGGATTTTAAAGGTCCCAAAATTATATATTTCTAGGATAAGGTGATAAGAGTTCGAAATCCACCCATCCAATAGGTTTTTAAAAAGTTTAGGTCTTAGATGTTATATTATCTTTTCATTTTATCTAAATCGTTAAATAATGAGGTAATCGATGCATCATCATGGTGTTATAAATAATTTTATTTATTTAATGTCTAAAAATTATAAAAAAATATAATTATGTAGTAATTAGTTTTATCTTTCTAATGAATATTTATATTAAAATATATGACTTGTATAACCCCATGTAAAAATTGTTTTAGTAAAACAATACATGTTTGTGACATTTTAATTATAACATTAAATTAAAAGTTGTTAATGTCATTTTCCAAACAAGTGGCTCCATGGGGTCCCCAATTTGACTCATGGATTGTGTTGGTCTCCCATGACTCATCCAATAAGGGTATGATATGTGTCAAAGTCATTTCATATTATTAAAACAATATTTTTACCTTAAATTACACTAATTACCTATAATCGCGATTAAAAACTTAAAAGTTACTATTTGACAAAAAAATTATTTTAATCCCATTGAACCAAATTTTACATCCTAATGACAACCATGTATGTCAGATTTATGAAATTAAAATAACAGATGTGGTAAAGTTTCATTTAAACGAAAAATCAGTTTTTAAACTACAACTTTGTGGTTTCACTATTCATCAAAAATTGATGTTATTCTGAAAAATACAAAAAATTCACCCTAAGATATATTTGATATGATGAATTCAAAAATGATGTGTATTTTAAAAAATTAAAAAAATATAAGTTGCATTAATTAATTTAGTAATTAATTCCCACTGTCAAAACAAATAACGTATTTTTAAGAAACAATATCTATTAAAAGATTGACACTAGTTTAAGTCAAATTTCAAAGTGAAATTAATTCCAATTAATATTATTGGATTAAATGGTAAAAATATATCCTAATTTTACTTTCAAACCAATTCAAAAGATAATCTAATAATATAAATAAAATATATTAAAAAAGTTTTGAATGAAAATACAACATTTTTCACTATTCGTTAAAAAATGAACATTATTAGAAAAATACCAAAAATTTACACAATGTATGTTTTAATGTCCCGATTCTAAATAAGAATTTTATTTTGTCAAATATAACACATAAAATTGTCAAAATTTGTATTTAAAAGAGGTTCTCCATCAAAAGGCTGTTAATCGGCCTTTTAAAAAATATTATAATGCTTACGCTTAAAATTGGATTCATTCGCATTTTTAATCATCCATCATTTATTGAAAAAAGTAAAAATATTTGAATAACCTATATAATCATTTTGTAGTTAGTTCTATTCATTCACTTCATTACATTGGCTAGGTTTTAACTACCATTAAAATAAAAATATTTTATTATTAGAGTGCAACGTAATATTTCAAAGGAACTCGTTGTTGCGTATTGGGTAAGCCATCGATAATAGTGTTACCTTTAAATTAATATTAAAATTTTATTAAAAAATAGGGATAAATATAAAAATTTCATATTCTTTATTTACCTGGGGTGTTATATAAATAGGAGTATTAATTGTCCAATTAATGCAATATAATAATCAAAATCCTTCAACACCATGCCAAAATGTCTCCGAGCATGTATGAAGACCATTCCAACAATATCCACATATCCAAATAACATGATTCATGTATATAATATTTTTTTTATGATCATGCATACAATCGATGCCAACCATAATATTATAACCATGTAAATACTAAACAATTTTGGGTCATTCACACTACAGAAGAATTTTAGTATGTGTCACATGGTGTGGCCTGGTGTATAATCATTTTAGCATGTGTCAGGTAATAACAAAATATATAAACATTTCATCATATGTATATAAATATCCTGGTATATAATAATTTCACCAAGTATCAAACCAAAACTCTGTATATATGTATTCTAGATTTTATCAGGCTATATAATGCTATATAAGCCTCTCAGCATGATGAAACAAAAAATCCTAACATAAGGATATAACAATATCACATTGTAATCCCCAATGGATATTTATTAAAATTACCATTTACCATTCTATTAAACATTCATTTATCGCAATTTATCAACTCCCATATAAATAAACAACCAATACACATGGATTACATATAAATAAATCACATAAGGTCTTGGTCATGGTAAGCAAACAATAATCAATGGGGAAATTCTATTTTAATAAATTTGTGTCACACCCAATGGGATGCCCTAATTCCAAGTGACATCAAAAGATGAATCCAAATGGATCCAACCAATTTTTGAAATCCATTATTCTGCAATTTTCATTGAATATATTAATTAGAGAACATAAAAGTTCTACACAATCATAATATGTCATAGAATTTCATTTTAAAAAACTCTAGGGTGATTTTTAAAATTCAATTCTTTAAATTAAGATTAATCTAATTATTCTAATGGGTGATTCTAATGTGCAAAAAGGTTAACATGATTGAATTAATAACATAAAAATCCAATTTCAAGATCAAATCCAAAAGAGGTACGAAAAATTCAATGTCCCTAATAGAAAACAACAAAAGAGGAGGGGAAAATATAGACTTTATAGGGATAGATCAAAAAAAAGTGACATCCAGAATGGATAAAAATATCCAAAAACCTCCAAAAATTCATCCAAGGAAGTGAGGAGGAAGATGCACTTAATTAATGGGAAAAAATCTGGAATTAATTATTTTGAAAAAAATGGTTCGGATATTACATGGTTTGTAACACATTTACACATCGTGTGTTTCTTTTTTACATTAGTATGATGAAAAACCTATTACATCATGTTAATATTTATCTCAATTAAAATTTAAATTATGTGATAGGATTACCTAACATGTAAAAATATGAATCTATGAACTGGTTCGTAACATGTTTCTAGTTGTAGTTATTTTTCACATAACATTTACATAGCATGTAAATGTTTTGGAGATAATTTTCAGTCATTCTTCTACAAAAAGGACCCGAACCTACTCCAAAGATGTCCAAGTCCTGGAAATCCATCATTAACCCCTATAACACATTTATGTATAGACTCAATTAATTAAAAAGAAAACTTATATCCTTGAAATTTGGATCATTTTATATAAAAATGTATCTCTATCTCCAAACAAGACTCAACCATGACGGCTCACACAAAAAAAACTGAAAAAGGGAAGTAACTAAAAAAATACAAGAACATACAAACCTAATTTTATGATATATGTAAAAATTATCCAATGGTGTTATGGGAAGGAAACCAATATTTGAGAATAAATTTATTTCTAATCATAGATGAAGTGTTTCTTTATTCCTTATGGGAAATGGCTAAGCTCTAAGAACCCAATAGTATTTCCTATGATGGTGAATTGGGGTCCATAGAAAAAAACCGGAATGTACTAGATTAGGGTCCTGTGATTAGTGGTGTATGTTATTAACCCTAACAAACCTACACATACCTGGATGTCAATATTTCTAGTGATGTGGTTGAGAACCAATCTACTTCTATTTTATGCCACCAACAATAATGTTAGGATATTTTCACTCATCATGGTGTCTGGAATGGTATAAGAAGAAGTTTTCGGTTTGGAAATACTATTTCTAGTAGGAATCTAATAATTCTTGTTGTACGTTTACATAGGAAATGTATCATTCAAAATTTTTATTCAAGTTAATGTGATGTAGGGATATATGGTAACACGTTTTAAATCATATGAAATCTATTGTAATGTCAATATCACAGAGTTTAAATTCTACTCTTTCTTTCAAATTGTCTCCCAAATCCTGTCTTTTTTTCCTTTAGGATAGTGAAACCTCAAGGGTTATTATTTTATCCCCAAAATTATTATTTTTCACTAATTTAGAAACTAACATATAAAATAATTAATTATGACCATGAAAAGATTAATCCATGGCTTATGTGATGGATATAAGAGGATATACTCTGAAGACATGGGTGGGTGGTTATATCACTTGTGATGATTATGTAAATCTTATATTTGCATAAAAATTTTAGTGCCTCCAACAAAAAATTTTATCTCCAATAATAGATTATTGGGAAAATAAGCATAATACGGTGGATCTGTGACTCTAGGAAATGGAGAAATAGGATTCCCCTCAAGATGAAAACATGTTTCTACATATAAGAGGACATTTTGGGATAACACCAAATACACAAATTCATTTTTCACCTAATACCCTTGGTATATTCTATCGAGTATCATACCTAGTGTTTCTTTTGATGTGACCTAGAAGAAGAGAACACAAACCACCAAAATACCAATACTGAAGAATGTTGGTGATGAGACACTAGTGTCATCATGTCATACCCAACCATGATTTACATGGAGAGTCAATGTAATAAAGATCATGAGATCTAATGATGGGTTGAAATATTCCATTCACCACAATGAAGAAATGGTCTTTACTCAAGTTACTCAAATAGCATTCTATTGGGAAGTTGTGGAAGGAAACTAAATTTGAACGTTCATGAATCTTCTTCATAACTATTTGCAATGTTTTTAAATTATACACCTAATTTATTCATAATTTTGAAAATATGGAACTCAACTTCTCTAATTGTTGAATTATTGGATACCCTTTAGGGAATCATCCTTTTTTACTTGACATAGGGGTATAAAATCCCCTCAATTTTTTAATTATGAGATTATTCCCACAGAATTGAAGAATTTAATCAGATAGTTAAAGATTATATATTATTATTTAAAAATATATATCCATACTATTAAACATATGAGTGATATGATGGATTATGATACTATCATAGAGGTTTTGTTCTCTCTACAAATGAGTGTATTGAATTAATACGATTTAAATATGAATATTTCTTAACTGTGTGACAGAAACACGATCTTTTATGGGAAACCATATTAGACATCAATCGGCATGAAAATTTTCAATGGTTGGATATGAGTCTAGAAAAAATAAAATATTTAGGATATAATGATAATATAACACCGATATGTTAAAGGAATATAACTCTTTTTGAAGAAGGGGAGTAATCCTTAGGCCAAAAACTGATGCAAGAGGAGGTATAGGTGAATTTTATTTCTGAACTCCCCCATACTAATATATTAAGAGGTTCATACCAGCTAGCCACAATCTAAAATCAAACACCCACAAAGATAATAGTTTTTTAAACAATTATTTTAATTTGGTTAAAAATTTTAGTCCATTCATTTATTTATTAAATGATCATACTCATGTACAAATACCAAATATGTGGTTTTACAAATTACAGAATTGTAACCTATAACCTACCCTAAAATACATATTCCATGGCCTGATTTCCATGATTGGGGTATCTCGAGTGAGTCCCTGACCACAAATATAGATACTACATCCATGTTTAGGAAAACATAAGAATTTATAATTCGAAATCCACCTATTAGTAGAGAAGTATGATATGGAATAGGTATTACAACAGAATATTGATGTTATTTTTAAAAAATACTAACTACATTACTATTAATAGAATCCATTTGACTTTTTTGGTTAATGATAATTGTAGGAGATATTTTTTCAAATATCGATGCATAATGCTCCCTAGTTGAGGCAAAAATAGTTAAAAATAAATCAATAGAGATGGTTTTTTTTTATTTTTTCATGCCATTTTTATGTGTGATTCAATTTTTCTATACTTAATTGATTTGAAAAATCATTAGTGGACCAGAACAAATAAATGTAAAACCCAATGGAATTTCCTAATGTGATAAAAAATTGTCCATCTAGTGATCCTCCCTAACTGTATGATTTTACTTTCCATGCTATGACGGATATCTTCATGGAGGGAAGTCAGGATTAATGTAGAAAATAAAATAATTTTATAAAATATATAATTTTTTTAAAATGATTTTTTAAAGTATCATCTCCACCAATGGGGTGATACTTATATGGGGGAATTATCCTTTGGTTTTGTTGACTGAGGTGACACCAACTACGGAGGCCATAACATACACTTAAAAGAGAATTGATGCACACTCACTTATGAATTACATGATATTAATTAAATAAAATGTGGTTGTTATATAATTCTATGTATTTATATTAAAAATGATAGCATAAACTATTGATCTTTCCATTTAAAAATTCCTACAACTAGAGCATAACGTTTCTTGGTTTGTCTATACACAATTAGGCTAAGAAGGGATCAACACGAACATTTACCAATTTGAATTCATCATATAATTAACTTATGTTTATAATAGTTGATTTAATCCAAAAAACCAAACTCAATGTTAAAAAATACTTCTCATAAATATGAAATGCAATGTATATGAAATTTTACCTTCTAAACTCTTTGAGCTGACCTGGGTGAAAAGTTAAACAAATATCAATGATACATTATGCTTCTAGGAAGTGGGGGATTCAACAATTACACTATAAATTATTTAATTATGTAAATTATATGGTCACATGGTCAAGTATTTCAAACCAAAAAGTTATTATTATAAATGAAATCAAGTCACTTCTCGACTATAATATTCAACGTAGAACTTCATTGACAATCACAGCATGTAGAAGTGGAATCATAGAAATAACACCTAGAAGATTAATGGGTTTCATAAAAAATTAGCATCCATAAATATTTTGATGTTACTAAGTGGAAACCCAATAAATTAAAAAAATCATTGAGGTTCTTCGATTGGGAAAAAGGTGGCTATCAGGTCAGAATGACTCCACCCTCCAGAGGAAGTGGATGTTGCATGGATTGATAATATTTTCCATAGTATCGATAAAGGAATAATATATATTATGGAATTGTGTGCCTTTATAAATGTAAATTTTTAAAGAATCATCTCCATATAATGAACATCCAACTTATGAAATCTCCACTTATTTTTTATAAATGAATGAAAAAAATTCTTTTATCTAATTTTCATATAAATTATTATTTTCTAATATTCATTTCAAAATAATTTTAAAAATAATAGAAGTTAATTTCCAGATAATTTGGAACCATTTTATCAATGATATCAAATTAAAATTTTCAATCATTATTTTTAAAACATTGAGTTTTAAATAGTTTCCTCATATGTGTGGCTCATAGATGAGGATATGTATAGTCGAAATCATTATTTTCTATAGTTCGTATATTCAAATATGGAAATGGATTTTTATTAGGTGTGTCTTATGGATAGGTATTATCCTAGTATCCAAAAACTGTAAACTATATTTGATCTATTTGGACATGTATTATTTCTTCTTGGAAATGTCTATTGGATGGGTATAGACATTGGTTCCATCGCTATAATCTAGTTGTCGTATATTTTGATGTTGATGACATGCCTCAACATAATGAGGATCATAAATGGAAAATTTGAAATTAAAATTTCAATGTTCAAGAGGGTTATAGTACACCAATATGATATAATTATGATTTTCAAATAGACCCATTGAATTGATACTCTAGTTACGCTAGGAATCATTAACTTTTCCTAGCCTAGGTGCCTAGAAAGAGTTTTTTTAATTGTCTGTATCATATAGTAGAACAAAAAATATTTTCATATTTTATAGTTTTACAGCTATAATATTATCCTAAAATTCATATATAGGAATCCAAGAAGATTTTGACATAGTGTTTTTCTGGGATTATATTTATGGGTTTTGGAGGTATTTGATTTTATGATTTATCCTTTTCAAATTCTCAATTTCAATCTAGGTCCTGTAAGATGATTAAAAACTGTGAAGAGACACATTTTTTCCAAGTCATCCATTGTGGGTTTTAATCATTGAAAGTTCCATGCCTCTTTTCTTATGTAGTTTTAGGTCATGTAATGTCGGGTAATAAATATGATTTTTATGGTTAGAAAATTTTTACCAAAAAGAATGTGGATGACAATATACATGGAACGGGATAAGAAAAAACTAACACGAATACATACCCAATCTCCTAGAAAGGATACCATATTAATATTGATATTGAGTTTATTGTGATGAAGATAAAACTACCATATCATAATGTATAGTGTCATGTGAAGATGACTGATTAAATGTTTAAGGATGAGATGTTATATCATTTCGTTGATGGAGAGTATGATATATGGATGAATAATATCAAAAGTGTTAAATCGACTTCAATAGTTGTATTATGGGTGGTGTAAATCATAACCCAAGGATATTTAATCAAGGATGATGAGATGATATAGAAATTTCATGGTGATTATTTATCATATTCTAATGATGGTTACATATCAATGGTTTTAGGCTTTAAAATGGTTAGAGGATTTTTTAAGGATAAAAACCTGCCTCCACTTAGAAATACATATTGGAAAGATATATGGAGGTTTTTATGAGAGGTAGATTGTAATTTCCAAATAAAGGTTTCCTTGTAATCTGGGAGATCTCATTTGAGATAGCAATGAGGGTTACATGAAGATTTAATACTCAAGAAATGAAGTATTCTTTAGAAATATAGGAAATTATGAGAGGGGTTTTATACCATAGAGGTGACGACACTATGTATTTAATTGATTATTTGGGAAAGGGATATCAAATTTCTTTTCGCTTTCTTTCTATTAAAATGAATCTTATAAAAAACATGACTTAGATTTTTGTCGGTCCCTATGTTGAGCCCTAAAATCATTGTGCATTTTAATTTTTGAGAAATAATATTTTACTATGAATTGAAAATGAAAATATTAATGAAAAAACAATTAACTTTTATATAGACCACTCTTTATGTTTTTTTTGTTTTAACAAGTTTTATGTCTCTTACACCTCTAGTTTATTTCATTCATACTAAGACTATTTCCATCTGGACATTAATGTCATATAGATATTACATTTGTTTATATTCATTAATGTCATAGTACGTAAACACATATTGAGATAGTCTGTATAAGAATAGTACTATAATAATCGATGAGAATGAATAGAAAAAATGATATATATTATAAAATATGAAGGATCCCATTGTTTTTTATCATAAGTAATGGGAAGTGTAAAACAATAGCCTGTTTTTGGTTCATGTCCTAGAAACTCCCAAAAAAACATTTTGAATAAGGAATGATGACACTATATTCACTGTATTGAGCTATTCAAATTAGGAGTGATGATATGGGATATGTATGAATAAATTAATCCAATCCATGTTTGAATGAAAGGATCCTCGATGATTAAATATTACAATAAAACTATTATATGACATCTTTTTAATACAAAATCATGCCACTTGTTGGAAATCCATATTGGGGGTTATCTATAGAGATATATATCAACAAAAATTTTCCATGTCGAAACTAAGATGTAAAATGATGGTCGATCAATACTGATATCCATGTATGGTTGATGGAAATTTGTAAAAATTTAAAATTGAATTTTGACTAGATAATGGGATATCCAAAGGTGTTATGTAATGTTCCAGATATGATCCGACCATGGTTAGGATATTGATATCTTTGAAAAAGGAGTAAAAATGGGTGTCAGTTAATTGATGAGCCTATAATATATGGTAAGTATTTCACAAAATATCTCAAAATTAAAATAATCCAGCCACACATATTTCTTTTTTATATTTTTAAATTAATGATTATACATGTTAAAATTTATGTCATATAGTTTAACATCACATGATGCAGACATCTGTGTTATTTAGTTTAATATCATGTGATAAGTAATCATGTATCATGTATTTAAAAATAAAATTATTAGGACTCAGTTTTCATTTAGTTCAATTTCATGGGGTAAGATAATAGAACAATTTTTTTAATAATATGATACATGGATGAGAATATAGGGAACTTTATATAGATATAACTCATGCATTAGTTATTGAAACGACATACTAGTGTTATGATAATTGGGGAAAGATAATAAGAAGAAACATTTGAAGATGGTGAAATTTAAATATGTCATTGGTTCATCTAAAAAAATTTACTAGGCCTATTTTCTTTTGACATTATACAAAAAAGTGAAAAAAATTCTTCCTAATGTCAAACAAAGATATATAACCCTAATGAAATGGTCCTAAAATGTTACGGTTTGATTAGAAATTGTGATTTGGCATAATATAGAGGATCTGAGAGTCTATATATATCTTATAATAATAATAATAAAGACATAAATAGTTTATATAATTCATATGAATTGATCTAGATAACATACAATGGAAAAGTGTTTAGTGGGTTTTCTCTAGCATTAGGTGATTACCAAATATTTAATGTGAAAAAGGAGATACCAGATCTCCCTAAAAAATACTGATGGGGATTGTATATTATGATAAGATATTAGATCCAAGAAATAATTCATAATCTATAAAATTATAAATCAATCCACATTTAATTCTTCAGTGGGGGTGAATTTATCATTGTCCCATGGATGAGGAATTTGATACCAATGTCTCATATAAAAATCTAACTCAGATGTTGGATAGGGGAAAGCTAGTATATAGAATTCATAGATAGTCTTAGCATTAGTGATCCATGCATCTTTCTGTACCATATAATAACAATAATTGAAAGAGAGAATGTTTTGGAAGGACTCTTCTATATAGACTGAACTCGTGTTCTATGGGAGATAATTAAATTAATTTGTAACACATAGTAGTAGATAAAGAATGATTCCAATAGGGAGACATGAGCATTAAAGTAAATAGGTGAAACTATTGTTGAAAAAAAATCTTCGTATAAGATAAAAAATTCTGAGATATCAATACATTCTTTTGTAACATGAATAAAAAGTCATCTTTTTTGGGGGTGATTTTTTCGGAATGAAGATCAATGATATAAAAATCACCAACATGGGAATGTATCTCATGTATGTTAAATGGTACCATTATGAAGCCATGTCAAATGGGTTTAGGTATAATGTATAATGGATATTATGTCATTGTATATAATTTCATGTCACTAGGATTGGATTCATATCCTTTTGAAAATGTTTTATCTTAGTTATTATAGTCATAGTATATACTTGGATATCTAAGCTCAAATGATTCACACTTGATGCGATAAACATGGGATAACTAGGATATCATCAGAATAATAATAGTCTGCATTACATGAAACATATGTAGAGCATCTTCTTATTGATTCAAAAAGTAAAAATATAAATGTGTTTGTCTCCTATGTAAGGAGAGTATGTTGAGAGTTATAAAAATTCATATTCGACTATGAGATATTAGACCCATGAATAATTATGTAACCATTGTTAATAGAAATCAATCAATACATAGTTGTTATATATATGGTTTCATTTTTACCTAATATTTGTTTGGAAGAAAATAAGATCTATACACTGAGGATCCTTACACATATCTAGCTCTCATGTCAGGGTAAAAATCCAACCTAGCTCGGTCACTATATAATGTTTATGGGATCCCATGATTAGATTAAAATTTGTTTTGTTTAACATCATGTGACTAGGAGGAGATGGGAACAATTATCTTTGATGGAGAATAAAATATATGAAAAAATATGAATCAAGGAACCCAAAAAATATAGCTCTCATTATGGGTAGCACATGAGTTGTACTATAGTGTAGGTCAATATATAATTCATATGCCTAGAATTTTGATTAGTTCAATGTATAGAAAAAATATTTAGGTGATATGATTTTAAATCATGAATCATGAAATAATATTTTCAATAACATAATGTCATGTTATAAGATCCTCCACACCATAGTTTAAAAACATGTAGATGGGATAATAAATATATAGTTTAACATCTTACAATGAGGATTATGTGAACAGATGTGAATGTATGAAAAATATTTTCCAAAAAAATATAACATTGGTTGGGTGTGTGATGCACACCAAATTTATTGGTTCCAATGAGTAAGATCCATTAGAATAAAAAATATATATAATGTAAGGTACCCCTCCCATTTTTCTTCATGTTTTAGAGGATTATTCCGAGATATCTTGGGATTGGAATGTGATATAACATGTTCCCATTTAATGTATTATAAAGCATGGAATCATTTCATGAAAACTCACGTGAAATGGTTCTGATAGAATTGTAGGTTGTGAATATTGTGAACCCTTTTCTCATCTAGTCACTCCAAATCATTAAGATTATATCGGGACCACAAATTTCTAGAATATTAATTTCAGATGTGTACATGTAGTGAAGGTATTCGATCATTAATAATTAAAATTGCCTTCATCTAATATAACAATGATTAGTGGTTTTGTGTTTAGGCATTTGGTTAGTGGTGTGTTTAGGACATAGTGAATAAATGAGTTTTTAGGGACAATACTATTTGTCCATATTTATCATTTTCACAAGGATATTTGAGGGAGTTTTATTAAAGACCATTATCTATCCATTTTCAACTATAAGATATCTAGAAGAGAGGTTATTCTAAATACAGAATTCAGGATATAGTATTTCCAAATCAGAACATAAAAAATTGGTTCCATATTCATCAATATTATTTTTATGGGAACCAAATATGGAGGTGTTTTTTTACTTTATGAAGTTGATGATATCCATCGAAAATAATTCCTTGAGTTGAATATCCTAAACACAATTCAATAACAATTCAACGGAACATCGTATATTCATTAATTTCCTAGCCATGTCTAGGGTTTATTTCTCCATGATATCTTTTTATAAAGTAAAAGAACCTTGTGTCTTTATTGGTATTGAACAAATACAATGGTTGGTGAAGGAAGATATCTTGTAGTTGGAAATCAGGGTAGTTTTTAATGAACATTGTGTATCCTGCATTATCCACATCCAATAATACCAACTATTGATATTTTGGGAGATCATGGTTCCTGATTGATGGGATCCATAAGTTTTATTGTAGATTGTATATACAATGGTGATGGTCTCTCCTCCTTTATTTCATTTGTGGATACCCCAATTTTGGCCTCATATATATAGCACTTTATGTAAATTTGGGTCATCTTAAAGGGTGTTGTTCATTTCCCAATGCGGGATATACTCCATTTTGAATCAATTAGTAAGAATAGTGGAATTCTAAATATAATCTATTATGGGAGGCATCCATGAAATTGTTACATATGTGGGAAGGGATATGAAATCACCCTATTCTAAGGAAACAATAATTTCATTGATTTATCTCTTATCACTACTAATAAAATGGGATTACACCAATTCATTTGTTATGAAAATAATCATCTTATCTTATTTCAAAAATTAATGGTTTGTATATACATTCATTAGTGTATCATAGTAGGCATTCTATGAACATGGAAAATGAGACAATGTTGGTTCTAATTGGAATTATACCATTTAACCGCATTGGTAATTAAGAGATGGAATCAAAAAATACTTCATAATAGAATATAGATCATTAATTTATTAATAATAATTATAATTATGATTTTATTCATTGAAAATCCACCAATATTTGATGTTACATCTCTAGACTGATAATGAGGGTATCTTACTATGCCCTGTTGTCAGTGAAACCTTCTTATAATGAGAAGAAAGATGTCTGAAATTTCATTTTTGGGTAGAAAATAACTATCCCAAATCCAAATTTATTAATATTGAAATTTTTAATTGATTTACCAATTTGTATAATGAAGATACCATCTAAAAACATATCCGATATTAATATAGTTTCAGGGATCGAAAATCTTTCTTTGTCACAGAGATCGATGTTTACGGAGGATACTTATTGGAAGGATGTGTAGTGAGGAAATCTATTATTCCATTACCTTTAACTATCCAATAAAGATCAAATCTATTGTTAAGCTACTATAGGATGAATAAAAACCATTCTATATATCCAGATAGCATTAGATAAAAGATGATGTACCTGAGTGGTGTAATAATGGAGGCCGTGTGGTCTTTTTGATAGTACAATTAGTGACTCAACTTCTCCATCATGAAGATTAATGTGGGGAAATTAATCTTAATTTTAGAGTGATGGTAATTCATATATGTCCTATATAAACTCATATAATATATACCATTTTAATTTCAAACATCATTTCTTCATATTATTAGTTATTGAACCAATTTATCCATGATGTTCATGTTTAAAATGATCATATTTTCTTCCATTAGTTTAATTAATATCGATTTTAACAAAAGGTATTTTATAATATTATCGAAATAATCATAAGAATATTTTTCCCACCAATACGTGATTCCATTAATCATTAAATTTATGAAGGGTAATAATTTTCAATCAATATTTTTTGAAGCTTCTAACATGAGGGGATGTCCATTTAACCCTATCAACTCATTGATATTTGGAAGAGGTGTTATGTTAAGGATCCATAATATCTACTCAGGGGAATCATTGATGACATGATGTAATACCACAATGTTATGAAATTTCTGACATGTCACCCGAAAAACACACTTCAATGGATTAATTATCATGTTTTTTCCACCATAGTTTTTTGAAAATTTTATTAATATTGGTGAGATGATAACAATGTTTTTATTATTTCAATTCCAAATAATTAATATAAAATTATCATTTCAATCCCAACAAGTTCTTGAATATGAAAATTGTGGCATGTAAAACACGTCTCTTTCTTTCATTAATCCAAAAATCATGTTTTGATAACAAAACACCCATCGAGGTCATCTAAATGTTTTGGATCTTCATATATAGAGGGTTTTTTTCTAATTTTTAGCCAATATTTTCACCCACGATGGAGAGGTATTGAAATAAAATAGTTTCATTTTTCAATAAATATTTTATTAAGAATGGTGATTCATCCTTCTGGAAATGTGGATTGGGATCCCAAAAGTCAAAGTGAAGATAAATTTTATTATTCCTTTTTTAAAGTGGGATGATTTTGGTGAGCCATGTGGTATACTGGACCCCATAATTATTTAATAAGGTTATAAAATATTTCCTATATATTAGTGGAATGGGTAGGATGCATTCTCTCATGTTCTAGTTTTTTTACAAAGGATTTTCTCTAGAAAGCCTAGATGATGTGTAGCCACACCAGGGTTGAAGACTGAAATCAATGAATAGTTTTAGGAGAAAACTTATTAAAAAATTTTTTATGAAGATATATCTATCATATTATTATGTATTCTTGTAAATACAAATCAATATAGGATGTATATATTTATCTATTCCTATATTTATTTCCATGTTCTATTCAACTATGTTTGATATGCCTTACTCAATTACTGGATGGAATTAAGGATGTATTCTTATATATCATCCTCACATTTGATTTAAAAATTATTATGAGTGATATATTAGAGAGAGTGCATGGATTTAGAATATATAATGGGTTCAATTTTATCTTTTTTGTTTGATAAGGTAGTATGTCGTAATTCTAAAAATATCGACATTGGTATGTTTTGATTAGGGGCAATTGGAAAATCCCCCTAGCATTTCGTTAATCTGGGATAGGGGTTGTTATGACATCCTGATACTCAAGAGTTGTAATTTGGGAATCCTCAAAAGATCTAGATTATGTGTATATTAAAGATGACATAGGGGCCTCTGTAGATTTCAAAGACCATATCATAAAAATTCCTCCTAATGTACCTTTGGTTAATGTAGCTGATATCATATGAATAGGGTTTATGATGAATGAGCCCTCAGTTTAACTCCTACATTAAAATTTTAGGTTTTTTATATTGTAATTTAATGGTATAAACCTCACTAAAACACACCATCTAGTAGAGAGTCTTTGGGTCAATAGATAAATGATCTCTTCAAATGGTGGAATTTATCTTGGCTTAGTTTTGGAAAACATGTACTCTTAACAGAGTTAATTAATAATTTTTTCTAGATGAAATCATCAAACCATTGGATGATGTGATCTAAAAATAATAACTTTACATTAGTTTCTCCCTCCCTCAGTTATATCATATTTCCACCATATGTTGGGATTTAGAGAGATCAAATGGAGTACAATCAATATATAACACTATAAATTCCCTATAAGAATGGTTCTTAAGGAAATGATGATATGATGACAAAACCTCCATTTGAATAGGAGTACATTTCCTCCCTAATAGATCATTGAATGTCAATTTCTAGGAAAAAACCAAAAATTTAGAGTCATACGTGAGGTCTCAAATCATTTATTTGAGATCAATCATGTAAAGATATTTCTTCTCATTGTTTTCATATCATTGATATTACAAGATTTAATGGGAAAATCATATTTAACACAATATTATAATCATTTGAATTATTCATTTATGAGATTAATTATCAAAACAACACTAATAAAGAATTAGTATAAATTCATGTCATTCATCTTGTCAAATACATAAAAGTATCTGATGAAGCCATATATGAAACCTCCCAAAATTATTCCTTGAAGAAGACAACTGCTTGAACATTTATGAAACCAGTATCTACATGATATGATTATACGACAATGACCACATACTATAATTCATGATGGATTTAAATGGATTCAATGAGAATGTATTATATTTCACTTTTTTTATCAAAGGGATATAGAATTGAGATCTTATTTTGGATAATTGAATGATTTTTCAGAATGTCATATTCTGAGGTATCAGTCTAATATTTCTTATCATGGGGTAGCTCCATGGATTGGGGTTGAATATAAAACCCAATTGTGTTTTTGGATCCCATACCTCACAAATTATTTAAAGAAATTTCATTATTTACTGATTAGATAATGTTGGAATTTCCACATTCAGATCATGAAATTTCTCTTTTGAAAATTTATCCACCATTATGATGGGGATTAAATTTTTATCCAATTATTATATATTATAATTGTGATCCAATTTATCCCACTTGAGTTATTGTATCTGCATAATGAAAAAATATACGGATTCATCTAAAATAGTTCTCGAATTAAGTTTTTTTTCTACCATGCTTTCCTTTTCCTCCTCAACCCATCCAAAAATGTCCATTGTTTTAAATAGAAGACCATGGATGATAATAATTTCTCCTTTTGTCACTTTTTCTCCTTGTATGAATTTTAAATGTATAAAGGAATTGTTTTGGTGCTTGATGATTAGAATGAGTGAGATTCAGAGACCCAATGTGTCTAGAATTAAAATTATTAAAATATTAAATATATCAATATCATAGAAATATATAATTACTAAATTTTGGAATAACTCCCAAATTAAGTCTTAGATTGGAAATACAAGACCATAATTGAGTCTGAAATATTTGGGTTTCTCTAGGGGTAACCTATGGGTTGGTCAGTACTAGACATCTGGTTGATGAATTCATAGTATGTGTGTTCAATCAAAATGCAGAATAATTTTTTTTTAAATTCCGACAACCTAATTTCTTATTTCAATTTCTTTTTATGGAAATTACACATGGTTAATCACAATATTCTATAAGATTTGAGAGGATCCTCACACATTAATTGTTTTCAGATTGAGATCAGAGGAAAATGGTTGATCTTATCATGGTAGATTGAGTGAATGAAAATACAGTGGTACATATACTTAAATATTGAATGTGTTCTTCACCAATTATTGATATTAAATAGTGTTAGTTATCATCTATAGTGTTTTAAAATATTTATTTAATGATTTATAATTGATTAATTATCACCATTATCTTTGATATGCATTCATTCATATTTCATATGATATCATCTGAATAATTGAATTATTTGGTAAATTTATATTTTTAATTCAATGTTATCTGCAATGGATATCTCTATTGTGTAATCATAGGAAAAATTATTTTATAATTATGTATAGTCTTTTTCTTGTGCATTTCCTCTCTTCGATCATCATATTCTCTGTTGTTGGCCAATGGTGACATGGTTGGACATTTCATGGGGATGTTCAAGCATGATCAAATATCCTGATTCATCATTGTAGCACGAAAAAAATGAATAGCAAATTTGTGGATGGACTGATGAATAACGTGGGATACCTGGGAAAATGTGTTGAATCATGATGCCAAGGGATGGTGGGATCATGGAAGATGAAAATGGAGGCGTGAAACAAGATGTTTTGAACTTCAATGGGATCACCAGAATCTATATTCATCCCAATAGAGTCTAGAAACAATATTCTGAGGTGGTTTCTGCCTATTTTAGGTGCTCAATTTTCCTGATTCATGGTGGGGAGGTGGGAAATAGTTTTTTTATGAATCAATACATACTAAAAAAACAACTACATGGAATGTTCTGGGTTGAACACAATTCATGTAGCACCACCCAACAATTTAATCTAGGTTTTCACTGAAGATAAGGATCACATGCCAAGTGGTTGGTCAGCATGCCATGTTACCCTCCTCAGGTGGCTAATACATGTTATTGTTTCACAAATATAGGTTATTATGTGGGAGGTCACACCATGTACTTTGGGAGTACACAAACACTAGCCGATACTCAGGCACAACCAGGTATACAAGAACCTCTTGATAAAAATTGGAAAAAACTAAGAGAAAATAGTCATGTATCAGATGGCTGAGACACACCGGGTGTGACCCCTTACATGTTTTGAATAGTAAATGGAATATGTCCCATATAAAGGGAAGAACATGGCCAAATAGTGGACCATGATAACATGGTTTGTGGACCATACAAGACCTGCATCCATATGATAAACTTCCACCATGATTATATCCTTAAAATGGACTTAAATTTGGGCCCATGAGTAGTATATGATGAGTATTTGTCATATTATAACACGATAATATCATTTATAGTGGATTCCAATATGTGACAAAGAGTATTATAACAATTAATTTTTTAGTAGATGGTTGACTATGGCAGTGATTAGGTTGAATCATCAAAATGATGTCTTGGCTGGAAACTGACTATTGCATTAGGATGGGGGTCCCCCTTACTTATTTTACTCTTTTGAGTGGAACAACACTGTGGAATTGGTGTTTGGGTCCTCCTCCTACTGAGTGGAACCCCCTATAAAATTAGTGAAAATATATTTTATTTATTCATACCGAATGGGTATTCCCTATCATGCTTGGTTGTCGTTCCACTACATTCTTAGTGGAACCCATATGAAACACCTGGGTGTGGTTTCCCAACCTTCTGAGTATCACACCATAACAGTCTAGGGTGATGGTTGTCTATATAATGAGTGAAACCACATTATTTTACTATAATGTTGGTCCTATTTTTGAATATTTTTCTCTTTATACTATAATTTATAATGGATATGTGTACGACCTCCACATGATTACATTTGTTGATACAAATGATCTAGGGAATCAAAGATGGACCCTTTGGAGTTGTAGGCAGAGTTATCATTCTAGCTTGGGATGTGAGATTTTGATACCATTTCTATATCATTTGGTTTTCCGTATGAAAATATATACATATTTATGGGTTTGGTTTATATATTAATTTGGGTTGATCTATGAACTTATATCATAGAATCTATTACTTAACCTTTAGTTTTTGGGGGCATCATACTAAGTATATATACTCACCCTGCATGGGAATTGACATTACATGTCTTGTCTTCTTCTAACAATGATCATGTAAGTGGAACTTTTAATATAGAATACAATAATATGGTGTATAGACAATATACATTGGTCTGTATTAGAGATTATGTGGAAAGATCTTAAATATTTTCATTATTCCAGTAATCAATTGGCCGGTATACCATTTCTAGTTGGGTGTTTATTTTTTCTATTTAAACTTTTTTTTATTCTTTTATACACTGATTTTTTTAATAAAATTTATTGCATGCATGGATTTACTTTACTTTTTATATCTCTTTTTATTATTCCTCTACAATGTTTCATGAGGAGTGTTGGGTGAGTACATATAATTACATTATGAAAAATAATCAAATTTATATAATTCCCTCTCAACACTTTTATCCTCCCCCTATACAATTGGAGGTGGGATTGGGGTTATGCGGGCTAGGCCTTCACCAGCATGGACGACCATGTTGAGTCATGTTGTTATTGAGAGGAATTAAATTTTTTTTATCCTCATGTTAGGGTTGTATTTATACAAATGATATAGATTTGGTTGAGACATAGGAAATATTTTCAAGGTGTCTCAAGTGAATATTTTAGTATAGAGAAGCCAGTCTGGGTGTTGTAGCTATCATATCTATTCACCTAGACACATAGTACCTTCTATTAAACTTGAAAAATGGTGGCATTGGATGCATGGATTAGTGATAAATGAATCATATAAGATCAATCACATTTACTATCATTATTGAGTCATATCACCAGAAATATATGTTCATATAACTTTTGTACATAATGATTACTTTAAGGATGCCTCATGGAATATATCAATCTAGAAAACTAATTCAGGATCATGATGAAGATCCACTGAGTCATGAGGTCTCTATTTGTGGTATATCTCATGAGGTGTTTCCTACAATAAGGATAGTAGAATAACTTCCTCCAATTGAATTTAAATTAGTACTATTAGGATAGGATGAGGATGCACAAAGGTTTAATATGCTACATGTGTTCACCAATAGTGTCTGTTAATATTCTAGGATGAGAGAGATACCCGGGAAGTATAGGATTGTCTTGAGTCCTTGATATGATTCATATGGCTCGTAAGGACCCCGGTTGATAATATGGTTTTACTTCTATCAAATATTTTATATGAAGCAGCTATGGATTTGTGGATTCTAGTCACATATACTTATATTGGGAAAATACTGTTATGGTCAGACTTCCAATAGTTATTTCATATAGATTATTACCCTAGATATTATGATTTGTTTAGAATCAAGAGCATTAAGAGTCGAACATAGTAGTATGTATGAATTTGAGTCTTCTATGATTCTCACTAAACTTATATAGTACTCGCTTAACATTTTTTTGGTTGGTTAATTATAGGAACAAAAGTTTAAATAGGGTATCCTTAGAGTCAACAATGCCAACATCGTTCTCCTGTGCATTCCCAAATATGTCAGAGTGTTATAGTGGTTTTTTATAGATTGATTCCTACATTTGGGATTCGATGAAGGTGGGTTTGGTAGATTGTGTCCCCGAGATATGTTTTATACAAAAACTAGCATGTATCCCTTGTTAGGATCTTTTAGTAGGTGATCTTCCCATTTTTAGATTGAGTCACATGGTGCTCTGACATATGGTCTGAATATTTTACTAGATCATAACCAAGATGGGAAATTCTATGCATGTGATGAGTGTGTTCATATGCCCCATGAATGTCAGAATTGAAATTCCAAGGAGGGATGGAAGAAATTAAATGGACTACCATTTCTAATGTAGTGTTGTGATCAGGGTTCTCCCAAGAATGATCAGGGAAACCACCATAACTGGGATATGTTAAATTATAATGAGTGGATCTATGATGAGGAGCTTCTGGTGAAGCGACAAACAAGGAGATACTTATACCACCACAAACAGGTGGCCCATTCCAGGCATAGGGAGCTATTGGATTGTGCCACATGTAGATTCAATCTATTAAGTATTATGAATCAAAAACCCTTTAAATGATACGAGATATGATCTGTGTTCATTATACACATTTTCAAGTACCTGTATAATTACGTAACAGTCACACCATATTTTTAATATCCCTTTTGTGAGAGCTATATGTCCCCATGGATATCTTATTATAAAAAACTTTTCTATTTGTTCTAATAGAGAGTGTTTATTTGATATCACTTATCGACTTTTTGATAAAGATATTACTTGGTGAAGACTGATTCACATGGGAACTCTTGGTCATAATGATGACAACTTATGACATCAACATGGGTGAGGATTGGATTTAAACTATTCTGGCCTTGTTTTTATGTCCCCATATAACAGTTGGGTTCATTTTAATAGATATGAGAATATTCTCATTTGTAGGCAAGAGAGACCTCATGGATGAGCTAGTGGGACTTGTGAGACATCGGATACAAACCATCACCCAACAATTATTATGATTATCCTTTGGAATAAGAGTCTCCTAAGGCATATGGATCCCATCAGTATTGTATTAAATATTAGACATCTTCTCTAAGGATGTCTTATGATTACCTCTTACGCAGTTGATGGGCATATATATTGACATATACCCAAAGAAGGTACTAATATATTCTATAGAATATCAAATAGACCCAGAGGTCTCCAAGTGTTTAGAATGTTGTTGGAGGATCTTTGAGATAATTCATTTTTGAAACCTAGTTTTTCACCATTGTAAGAACTAGTTTTTTTTCATGAAAAGGGTGGAAGAGATACACTAGCTTTGTGTTGATTATCTTCAATTTAAGCATGAAAAAATTATGAAAAAATTACAATTTTCAAGTATTCATGACCAATTTTTCGATTGTAACGAACTGGTTGTTTCTCAAGGATAGATTATAGGTTTTTCTACCAATAGTTGAGGGTTTTTGAGGTTGATATTGTGAAGATGATAATCCAATGTTTCTAAATGCACTATGATTTCTCGGTGATTCCTTTTGCTGGGAATAACTCCTCAACATTATTTTTAAATTTGATGAAATATATCTTCTATCCGTACATGAATCAAGTTGTGTTTTTCTTTATGGATGGAATACTATTTTACTCTATGTTAGAGGAGGATAATGCAAATCGTCTAAGTAATGTCATATAATTATTCATGAAGTAGCATATTTATGAAAATCTCTCGAATATATATTTATGGAACCATGAGGTTCAATTTTTAGGGAATTCAATTTTTGATCAAGGTTTAGATGTGGACCTATGAATTAATGATACATTTTGTACATGGGATCCACCCAAGAGTTTTTTGGAGGGTTTTTGTTTTCTTTGAAAACAAGGTTACTACAAGAGTTTTATTGTATAATACACTAGAATTTCATCCACATTTACAACTGAGTCAAGAAAAGTGATGTTGTTTACAAGGATCGAGCATTGTTAGAGTGCCTTTAGAGGGTTGATGTTGATGATAAAAAGTGATCATATTTGGAGACAACCAAAGGAGGAAGTGAAGTATGCAATGTATTATAATTCCTCTAGATCTAAGATTAGCTATATGTTAATGTAGAGAAAAATAATAATCACATATGGTTCTGGTATTTATGGTACCACGAGTAGATCTATGGGAATCATGACCTAGAGTTTCTATTGTTAGACATCACTTAATAATGTGGATGAATTATCTTATAGGAGATATGTTTGTTATTTACTCAGACCATCAGAGTGTTAGGTGTATCATCACAAAAATAGAATTGTATTTGAGAAACAATCACTTGATTCTGTTCCTATAGGGCTATTGTAATTACCCAAACATTCAATAATGAAAGTTTCTATTGATTTAATTTAATGTCTTATTGTGGTTATATTATGATTATTGAGTTCCTTGGTTTTATGTTTTTGTATTATAAAATACCATTGTGAAAGGTGAACGTTTCTAATATAGCTGTTGAAAAGTTATCACATGATTAGTATAAATATAGGTCTTTACCAAATCCTATTTACTCAGACAAAGGATGGGATAGCCTCATCCAGTAGAATTTCTCTTTATGATGCCCATTTTTTATAGCTCGGAAATTAGGTGGAATCTTTGGGCTTCTCTCTTGACGAAGCCCAAGTCTTGCTTCAACACGTTAAGCTCGAACAGAACTACCTATGTGAGAAATGAAAGTTGATAGAGATGACCTCCCGAGCGATGTTATCCGAGCCACCCTAGAAGTCTATCACCATCACACAACTTACCCTCAGATATTATGTGGTTATTATATGGGTCTATGTAACAAGATCTAAGCACTATGACTATGTGCATTATTTTTTTATATAATATGGAATATACATTCAATTTATTATGATTAATTTATAAATAATTTTTAAAGAAAAAATAGTATTTTAGTTAGTATTCAATTAAGAAATATATTTTGATTAATTAATAATTTTTTTGATTAAATAATATTTTAGTAAAATATTATTAATAAATTTATTTTTCTGAAATATAATTGATCGAATATTTTTTTTGGAATACAATTGTAATTTTTATTAATGTTTGATAGCCATTTTTGTTAATACCCATGAATTATTTATAATATAGGTTTTTATTTTAATAATTTTAATTTCCATATTTAGAAATCAATTTAGATAAAATGAATACTATTTTTGGAATTAAGATGTTGAAATTATCCAACGATGAATTTTTTTGAATTTTCTGAGAGTCGATTTTTTTGGGTAAAAAATAAATACCATTTAATTATATAATATGTTTTATGACATCATAATGACTCAAGAGTGAATTAATACAATTATATAAATGGTGATTTCTGCAAATATATGTTTTACCATTAAAATATTGTGATTTTAGGTTTGTTTTATTTATTTTACAAAGACGTAGTGGACCATCCATGACTTATAAAACATTTTATCATTTTAAAATAATTTCCTCGAGATTGTGACTCACCTCAAAACAGAAAAACTAATAATTTAAGAAGATATGACATTGAACTAATATATAAATTTTATCCACTCCAATTTTTCAAAAACCATGTTAAAACACCATGGGTTGTTTTGTGGTTTTCATTAGTTTAATGTGTGGTGTCCAGAACCTAAATAATAATGAATTCCCATCACTTTACCTATATAAACCAACCCAAACTCCCACTTCCTTTTCACTCAAAACCATTGGAGATTTACCAACTTCTTCCCTACTCTATAGAATCCTCTCAAGGGTCCCTAAGATCCCAATAAGACTCTCCCAATCCTCTCCCAATCATTTGGGATCACACTTCCAAGTAAGGGATTCCTTCCTTTCACATTTTATCCAAGTTTATTAATTTTACTATAACCTTTTATTTTCAATTGTATATTTTGGGGCATGGTTTCTATCCTCCCCCATAATTACCTATTTATGTATTAATGAAGATATACCCCACTATATCTCTTTACTTCCTCCCATGTAAACTAGTTACCATGCCAAAATTCTGTAAGGAATTTCTCTCTTCTCATTTAAATTCAAGAAATTGTATTTTTTTGAATCTAAATTCCATTAAATTTGTTGGGAAATGTATTTATATTAAACCCTTACTATCCATTTCATTTATATATAATGAGATAAACCATTATATCTCATAAACCATTTTATGGAATTCTAATTTCCCGTCGTTATGCTGCGGAAATTTCACCACGACATTCCAAACCAAAGTCATTATGCAGTGAATAACAATCCCATTTATCTATCAATGGAATTAGCCATTATTCACTTTTATTTATTGATTATATAGTTTCATTTATTTTTTCCACATTAATTTATCTTGTAAAAATGATGATATTGAATGATTCCATGTTATATGATCCATGTGGCACACTTTGCGTGAAATGAAATGATTAAGAAGAGTGTGCCCTGATAGTGCTCCCATTTATTGGGTAAAAATTATTATCATGATAATTCATGATCAATGAGTTTTTACTCATTATAATTCATTTTTAATAATGTTTTACTCAATATCCATGTGAAATGATCCTTGGATCATGCTAAAACCATGATACATGTTGTCGCCACATTTATAGGTTATGTTAATCATGCTATATCTTTAATTTATTTTCATTTTTCTTTAATGTTATGTTGATATTCTGATTTCCTAACATGTATTTTATTCTTCATATTATGCCTCTTTTAATCCCTTACTGGTCTTTATATATCACACTTTTCTTCTGCATGTTCTCTGGTTATCCCATTCAATGTTGAGTACAATGTAATGTAGTGGTTATGAAAAAAATGTTATCAATAAAGATGACATGTTTGATTTTTTAAGTCATTTTGTAATGTTCCTAATCCACAAATACACTATAACTCTTGATAATATATTTGGTATCATGTGAAAATTTTATTTAATAATCCATGTTTATGTGTGTAGTAAAATGAATATTTGTCATAGTTCGTATCATAGGATAGGTTTGGTTCTTTTTGGTATTAGGATTAGAATACCCTAGTGAAGCCTTAGAGATAAGAATAAGTATAATTAAAAATTCCTAAATTTTAGTGAGTATTTAGTAAGTGGGTTATCAATAAAATACATCCTTCTCTAGATACGACCATGTAGACGTAGCTCTGGCACATATGTACCTAAGAGTGAAAACTCTGAAAAAGAGTTTCGTGCTTGAACAGAGGTATCGCGGTACCCGAGAATGGGCCTTACTACACTCTTGGTTATGACACTCTCAAGGGAATTATTTGGTAAATTAATAATATTAATATGAACCATTGTTAAAGGAATAATAAAATTCCTCTAACAAGAAATTTTGGGAAGTCAATCAGGGCTAGCATTGATTGAACCCTATAGATTCCTATGTTAAAGAAATAAAATTAATTTACAAGTAATCCATTTTTTTCCTTGGATTACCCTTTATGTGATACCCCAATATTTCATTTATTATATCCAATGGACAGTAATATGAGGATTCAGGGTAATAACTGATGTGAAGATCAATGTGATGATTGTTATAATTGGATGTCATATCCAATGAGAGCAGGAATTGCGATCTTTGTCATGATACTCTCTTAGTTAAATCAAGCATTGAATAGAAACATGGGTCAAGGGGAACGTTCAACCCCATAATAAATAAAAAATCACAATAAAGAGCTTCATGAAACAAAGGTCTCTTAATTTTAATGGATCATCTGATCCCTTAATTGCAGAACATTGGATCAACTCCATTGTTAGGATGTTTCCCAGCCTTAAATGTTCTGAACAAGAGAATGTTGTTCAAGATACTTGTAATATGGAGGGTGATGCTGATCAATGGTGTAAATTAATCAAAAATAAAAAGCCTTATATGGGGATCAAGGAGTTGTAATGGAAAAATTTACATAAATTAATTTTTTGAAGATATTTTCCTCGCACCCATCGACATAAGATAGAAAGGGACTTCCTTTCCCTTAGGAAAAAAGTCTACGAATCCAATACAACCTATGATGAAAAATTCTAAATTATTTCAAGATAAACCTTCAAATTTTTTGTTACCCTCGAATGCAAGGTTTACCACTACATTGGTAGGATAAAACCTAGCCTATGAAATGCCCTGATGACCCGTGACTTTGATAGCTATGAAGAAATTATTTGATGAGAGATCAAGGTCCAAATGGTGATCAGAGAATCCCAAGGGTATAATGGGGACAAGATACATAAGGTGGAATTTAATTTTTTTAGTCTTATGGATAAATCCAATGTTGCTATGAAAATCCACCACCCCACTTTCCAAAGGTGAAGAAAGAATCACTCTAGAAACCTCTTAAAGGGTATTAGTAAATGCTTTAGGTGTGGAAGAGAAGTGTACCTAGCCGTTAACATCCAACAAGAAAACCCATGGATGCAATAGAGAAGTAGAACACTTCGTTTGACTATCAATGTGTTGTTCGTTGATTCTACTACAAATAATCGGGGCACCTAGCCAATCAGTTCACTAGGACAAGTGTTTTTTGATGTAACAAAAAACTTCTGAGTCATCAAGGGTGATCTTTTTCCATCACTGCTACCAAAGTGAGCCCTAACAACAAAGTGGTGATAGGTACTCAAGTTATTCATTCATGAATAGAAAAAAATATTTTTCATTCTAGTTCTACACATTATTTTTTATCCCTAATTCTTGGTAGGGTAATCCCAACCCCACCACAGTTCATGGAAGTAAAGATGTTGGTGAGTACGAGAAATGGAGAAATCCTTGCCTCCCACAAATATAACTCCTCCCCTGTCACAATTTGTGGATTTAACTTCCTAGTTAACCATGTCAAACACTCTTTTTAAGAATTTTATGCAATTCATGGCATGTATTGGATTTTATTATATACATCCAATAGAAATTTCTATCAGAGGGAAATCAAACTCTATATAGGGAATCAGCCATTGATTATATACAAGTGCAGGGAGGAGGATCAATATTCTTTAAAACCATAATCTCATCCTTGGATATTATTTCCCTATGACCACATGTATGTAGATAAGATGAATGATTATAAATAAGAAACCATCCATGAAGACATGTCTATTGAGACATAATTCACTGAAGTGTTTCCCAAATAATTATCTGGTCTTCCTCCTAGAATATATGTTGAACTCTCAATTAAACATATACCTGGGGTGTTTCCAATATCCATGACTCCTTATAGAAAGTATGTTTTGGATATTAAGTTTATGAAGAAATAACTATAGGTGAATTTGGATAAAGTGTCTATACACCCAAGTGCTTCACAATGGGGTGCACCCGTCCTCTTCGTCAAGAAGAAGGATGGGTTAATGTGCCTTTTTATTGATTAAAGAGAGCTAAAAATCATGAAAAATAACATGTATCCTCTTCCATGAATTGAGGAATTGTTCGATCAGTTACATGGAGCACAATACATTTTCAAGGTGGACTTGTGGTTAGGATATTTCCATGTAAGGGTGAAGAAGGAGGATATCCCCAGGACTAATTTTCATACAGCGTATGGGCACTATGAATTTATAATAATGCCTTTTGGATTCACTGATTCTATAGTAATATTCATGGAATTGGTGGATAGAGTCTTTATATATTATGTTGTAATTTTTTTAGTAGTCGATATAGATGATATTATAATATACACCAAAACCAAGGAGGAGAATGAGGAGCATCTAATAACTGTACTGGAGACCTTGGAAAAAGAGAATCGCTATGAAAAGTACAACAAATGTGATTTTTAGTTGAAGGGGGGATCATTTTGAGTAATATCATCAAATGTAATGGGATATATGTGTATCCCTCCAAGATAGATGCAATTGAGGGATGGTTGAGTCTAACATCAGTAAACAATATCTGTAGCTTCCTGGGGTTAGATGGATATTATCGCCGATTTGTGAGAAATTTTTCATGATTTTCCAACCCTCTTACAAAGATAACATGAAAGGGAGTAATGTTTTCTAGTAGTGATTAATGAAAAGAGAACATCGAGTAGTAGATAAGAAGGCTTATCACTATGCCTCTGCTCACACTACAAACAATTGGAGAACATTTTTTTTGTATTTAGTTATTCTTCGAAGAAGGTATTGGGTTGTTTGTAGATGAAAAAGACAAATTCATTTCATATGCTTCATGAAATGTGATTGTTCATGAGAAAAACTATGCTACACATGATCTGGAGGTGGCTATAGTAATCATCTCTTTGATGATTTGGTGGCATTACCTCTTTGGGGAGAAGTGTGAAATATACATGGATCACAAAAGACTCATGTATATATTCACACAGAAATAGTTGATCATGGGCAAAAAATATGGTTAGATTTGATCAATGACTATGATGGCCTAATCCATTACCGCCATGGGAACGAAAACATGGTGGAAGATGATCTCAGCTGAAAGGAACCCACAATTATATCATTGATGAGAATTGAAAATGATCCAATATTTTTTGATTTGATGAATATGGACAGTGGAATCATAAATAAGGGGTCCCCATCTATACATTCACTAATTATTGCTCAACTGTCACATTGGTAATGGTTAAAGGATGCTCAAAATAATGATATAGGAAGTCATAAGAAGGTGGAAACTATCAGGAAAATGGTAATCCTTAGTGTTCAATGTAAATGAAGAAGGAATTATGAGATTTGGTTTAAGGCTATGTCATTCATAGAATCCAGAGATAAAAAGTAACTTTTTTATACTGCAAATATTTAAAAATTTTCCATCCACCTAGGGAACACAATGATATATTAAGATCTCGAAACACATTATTGGTGGGATAACATGAAGAAGGAGATCGATGGGTATACATCAATGTTCCTAATATGTCAGCAAGTGAAGGATGAGTGGAAGACATCTAAGGGTATGATTCAACCATTACCCAAAATAGCATGGAAATGGGACATCATCAATATGTACTTTGTCACAAGATATCCTAATTTAACCAAAGGAATCAATTATATTTGGGTTTTTGTGGATCATCCTACAGAGACTGCAAACTTCATTTCAATTTGGGAGGATTTCTCCCTGGATCAATTGGAATGAATATATATCATATTCTTAAGTTCGATACATGAAGTAACACTATCAATTGTATCCAATATGTATCCAAAATTCAAATCTATTTTTTGGAAGAGTCTTCAAAAAGTTTTGGATACTGATCTGGACTTTAGTATGGCTTATCATCTTCAAACAGATGCCCAATCAGAGAAGACTATTCAAACACTTGAGTACATGTTAATAGAATTCTCAATTGACTTCAAACATGGATGGGATCAACATATTCCTCTATTTTAGATCTATTAAAACAATAACATTCACTATAGAATCCAAATGGCTCCCTATGAAGCACTGTATTGAATGAGGTGGAGAACACTGAAATGTTGGGAAGAAGTTGGGGAGAGAAACTTCCTAGGTCTAGAAATGGTTGAAGAAATGGTGGAGAATGATGAGTCCATCCAACCTCACATTAATGGGGCTCAAAGTCGAAAAAATACTTATGATGATAATCACCGACGAGGATTAGAGTTTGATGTCAGATACATGGTTTTCCTCTGCATATCACCATGGAAGAGAGTTATTTGATTTGTGAAGATGGGAAAGCTTAGTCCAAGGTATGTCGTCTATTTTGAGATCCTTGTTCGCATTAGAGTGCACTACTGGAATTGGGACCTATACCAACACTTATTTACCAATGGTTTAAAAATATATTGGGATAAGTGTTTTTAGGCTAGGTTTTTTCAACGGTTTAAAAAAACGGTTGGGATAAGGTAATTTACGTTGGGTTTTTCCAGTAGTTTAACAAAACCGTTGGTATAAGGTTTTTTAGGCTGGTTTGTCCCAACGGTTTTGTTAAACCGTTGGGAGAGAAAAATTTTTAACACCCAAATTAGGGCTCCTTGTCCTGGACCATCCCCGACCTCCGCATCCCTCCCCCCTCCCCCTCCAAGATCTCTATCTCCTCTCGGCATCTGCCTCCGCCTCCCAGTCCCCTCCCTCTCCTCTGGCAGCATTCCCCTTCCCCTCTCAGCTCCCTCTATGACGATGACGTCCCCCTACCCTCTCGGATCCCAGCGACGTTCCCCCTCCCCTCTCATCTCCCACTCCTGGAGACACCCCCTCCCCTCAATATCCTCCTCCATCGTCCCCTGATTCCCTCTCCAATCGCACGCGAGACCCCTCATGGCCGAACACCCCGCGATACGTCCCCCCTCTCAGCTCCCTCTCCTCCGGCCAGGGTTCTTGATTGGTATTTTTCCATTGATATACTCTTTCAAATATTTATCTCGGTGAACTAATATATGTTATCTTGTAATGGATTTCGTTCTCTAACACTTTTTCAGGTACATATGATTACAGTAGAAAACACCCCCATGGCATACTGATTTTCCCAGAGAGCTCTCAATTCCCTTTTATTTTCATTTTTTTCGATATCCATTCCCACAAACATTAAAAATCGCTTCCATACCACTATCACTTGTATTTCATTGACAGTAGGGACAATACCTCATTTTACGTGTGGGGGGAGTTTCTCACAGTTTCACATGTGATTCACTTCGATTTTTTATTATTCTCACTTGTCAATGAGACATTTTTCAAAATAATAAGAATGATTTAAACTTGAGAATCATTATGCCCATGTTATTAAAAAAAGTTAAGTGTAAAAGTGCCAAGGAACATGTTTGACTCGTACATAGATTTTTTGAGAATGGTTGCTATGTTTATGGAATTATTTCAAATTCAAAATCATTGAAATAATGACTAATTGACATATTACATAGGATTTATGCCCTTTGTGATTGCCATTTTTTTTCTGACTACCCAAGAGGACTCTAATCCTTCAATTTCATATTCTTATTTGGGAATATTTCATGATAGATTACAGGGGCATGTAAACTGACTAGAACTTACACTGAGATCTTATCTTAGTGATGACTGAACAAGTATAAAACTAAAATGATTTAGGACTCTTTCATAGACAATTTTTCCCTAAGACCCACCTGACATCTATCCATCATTCATCACTTAGTTTCCATTAATGGACTATTATAATGAAGCAATTTAAATCCTATTTCCATTCATAACCTACTTATTGTACAATGGGTATGGATATATTTGAACAACTGTGGGTGGGACATTAAAAGATCATGTGATGCTTCCACGTCCAGAGATATATGATATTCTCACCTGATCATGCGGTTGCAATACATTTACCATTTTTTGTGTTTTGTTCATAATCTTTTCCTTTTCAAAAAAAAAAAGAAAAGAAAGGAAAATTATTATGGGTTGTTTACTAGGAAGGTCAAAAATCACAATTTTCCAGACTGATTAATCCCTCAAAGGATTATCTGTGGTTTGGTGATGGATAAGATATCTATCATAATAATATATTTTGACGTAGATCACTTTTATATTGTAATACCATGAGGTGTGAGTGTGAGGAAACATTGGAAGATAGTGGAGCCTTCCACGAGATGGAATCTTTTTTCTAAAACGTCATGTGGGAACATTGCTGGAGTATGTTGGAGTTATGAACTAACCCCAAGTGTCTCCATGAGATAGCATAAATAACCCCAAGTGTCTCCAAGTGTCTCCATACATCGTATCATCCTCACATGGGTTGACCACTCACCCAATCCAATTAAACCTATCCTAGTCTATCCTCTCAGTCACATAGTCTAGACTCATCCCTCAAGGATTATCCCATGCCCCGATGCACATCTCATCATCCAACTAGACAAAGAGGAAAATTCACCTTATGATTGTCCTAGTCACAAAAGCACACCATGTCGAGCCCATATACATTATATTCTCAATAATCCGGTCAAGAACCTCATCAAAATCATGTATTATAACCCATCCCCACTAACCAGGTTCCATACTAAGCTAAATCACACCAAGCCTCATGGCATTATAACGCCAATCTGTCCGACAATACCCAATACTCACACTAGAATCTCTTCCTTCATCTCATTAGTTGAACTCTTGAATCATTAAATGTAGTAAAACATTTCATAATACATTTTATATACTCAGAGGGACCATCCCACTCTAAGAACCTACCAAGATTCCAATCCATCCTCATAAGTATTTCCTCATCAAACGCTAGATGTATAATTGCAACACCTATCACTACAAGGCCCAATCCTCTTACGAATATTTTACTTGATCTAAATCTTCATCGTTAGTGAAATTAATCACATTAAACACATAAATGTCAACTGAACCCTACATTCCAACAATTATTCATGTGGACAGGCCCTATGGCAACAAGCTAAGAACTAAAACCATAAATAATAATGCCAAATACCTGCAACATTTTTAAATAAATATCTCAAGTGTAAACATAAAAACAAAGAATAATAAGACCTCATCCCTTGTATCGAACAAAACTAAACTAAGTTGAAACTCGGACCAAATTGATTATATACCATTAATAGGAAGATTAATTGTTAATTAATAGAAATGTACTATTTGATAGTATCATTTTGAAACATTGATCTGTTTCCACTTTGCTTGTAGGAAAATGATTTGTCCCATTGGGCACTGTGGTACTTATATGTTGGGTGGTGACAAGTATTTTCATAGGAGACCAGTATGTTTTAGTTTAGTTTTTATTTTATTTTCTTTATTGCACTGGTCACTTAGATCTTTGACTACTTTCTATGGATAGAGGGTACTTATATTCTGCGAAGGGGGCTAGAAGGAGTTCAGATTGATTTATTCCACCGAATTTGACTTGAGGTAAGATTATATGGTTACTACTTGTCCCGCACCCAATGTATTTGGAGATTTAGTGTTTTTGACTCCATATTATGTTTTCGGTAGGGCGTTGGATCGTTTCTTGATGGTTCGGGTGGATTTGGTTCTCCACTTCCAATCTAGGTAAGGCTTTAATGCCATTGGTTGGTTTTTCACTGGTTATGTAGCATCCTTCATGTGTTTTAAGGTTCTTGATATCCTTTGTGTAGTGCGTTGATCCTTGCTCATTGGTTTTGAGTCGCCAAGTCATGGGTGACTCGCCTGCGTGTGCATAGGTAAGTAAGTATATGTATGTGGGTTCCCCCGTTACGTGTATATTCACCCATGGCAATGATTATGCATATATGGGGATAGGTTTACCCATGTATATATATATAAATGCATACGCAGGTGAGTGGAGACTAATATATGAATATAATAATATGTGCAAGGATCCCCTTTCACATGCTCATGGCCATGCAAGTGTGTGCATAGGGGATATGTGTCCTTGCATGTGTGTGAAGGTGCGTATACCCAGTGGAGGAGCAACAACTTTTAGTTAGAAATCTCCAAGAGCCGAAGTGGACGGCTTGGTTCCACCTTGATGTAAAGTCCCTCTCGTAGCCTCTTTAATTTAAAAATGCTTTAAATTGAATTTAGCATCTTTCTTAATTATCCTTAATTATATTGAACTGCATATATTGAATAAGTTTTATTTAATATAATTGTTTAATTTGATAAATAAAGTCATGATTTTATAATAAAACCCCTCCAACGGAGGTGCGCTGTCTGCAAAAACTCACATTGATAGTTTAAGCTATATGATTCTTTTCCGTCGTTTGATTTCCCTTTAGACGCTGGACCGGGCCAACATGTCGTGGTCATGCCACAGTCACGTCGCGGTCACGCTGCGGTCACGCCGTGGTAATTCCATGATTTGGACCTTCTCCAGGATGACACCTTGCGGTGGTTCGTAATCCTGTCAGGATTCGATGTATGATACCTTGATAGAGTTTTAGATACATTACCCATCCATAGTAAATGGGGAGGGAGGTGATGACCGGAATGTTTCCTCGCTTCCTCCCGCTCTCTTCGCTCCTAGATGGAAGATGCTACCCCAAAGATGTCACTGGACTGTGCCAATACGCTGCGGTCACGCCGCGGTCACGCCGTGGTAATGCCATGATTTGGCCCTGCTCTAGGACAACACCTTGCGGCGGTTTAAAATCCTGTCGAGATTTGATGTATGATACCTTGATAGAGTTTTAGATACATTACCCATCCATTGTATATGAGTAGGGAGGTGATGACCGGAATGTTTCCCTGCTTCCTCCCACTCTCTTCACTCCTGGGTGGAAGATGCTACCCCACAGATATCACTTGACCGGGCCAACATGCCACGGTCACGTTGCGGTCACGCCGCGGTTACGTCGCGGTCACGCCACGATCATGCTGCGAACATGCCGTGATTTGGCCATGCTCCAGCACGACACCCTGTGGCGGTTTGCAGTCTTATCGGGATACTTCTCCTATACCTAATCCGCACTTCTCCAAACCCTTGACGCAAATCCCATACTCCTCCCGTCCTCGCTGTCACTCCCATACCGACCACCCCTCGCCGCCGCTCCCATCCCAACCACACCTCACCGCTCGCCGATCGCCGCTCGCAGCTCATCAGCGCTCACGCTTTTTTTCTAAAATCCCTATGTGAACCAATAACCCTTCTCGTTTTACCCTAAACCATAGCTCGACCCACCCATATGGAAGATTTTTCCCAATAGGTCGACACGAATCCTACTTCCCAACCGACTCTCGACGCAAACCCTACATCCCAGCGCGACAGGTCTGGTTTTCCAATGATCAATTCTTCCAGATTAAATGGGTACATATTATGATCCCCTTACGATTTTAGGTTGTGTTTGGAACCCTGCTTCCCTACCTACTCTCGAGGGATCTAACTCTGCTTTCCAAACGGTCATATTATCTTTGATTCAATTAATTATTGTTCATTCACTTTAAATAAGTATGTATGCCTTCATTTATTTTTGATTTTTTGGTTCCATTTCGCTGCAATGTACTATCTATTATGATCCCCTTATGAACAAAAGTAATATATCATTTTAGTTTGGAGTGTTTTTGTAATTGACCTGTATAGAATCATTTTGATTGATATTGAAGAGGTCCAAATGAGGTGGGGAGGAGGGGGGTGTTCTGGAGGGGGGGATGGGAAGGGGTGAGGTGAGGAGGAGGGGGGGTGGACAGGGGGTTGGAGGTGGCTGTGCAGGTGGGGGAGAGGGGGGGATGTGCTGGGGTGAGAAAAGATAAGATATAGGGGTGAAAGAACATCCATGTTGATGGCACCACTAATACATTAACGACTAAAAAAACCTGATCATCGATCAACAATGTCTCCTACTAATCATCTATCAACAACTCACCCAATGGGGTATATAAAAGAAATGAATAACCAATGAATTATCAATGGTCCTCATGAAAATCATAAGGGTTTTACCTTACAGGGGCTCTATAGTACAAGATTGACCACTCCACATGTGCATTATTAATTAAGAGGTATAGATTACACTGGTCACTCAATCAGTAACAAGACCATTATGGAATCTTCAAGAGTCCCTTTTACGCATATAAATATCTTAAGGAAATATGACCATAACTTATATCCCACATCATCATCACATCCCAATAGTTGCAATAGTTCCAATCCTAAAAAAATGTGGTAATCCTCAACTGTTCTAACCTTGAGAAATAGGTACCAACATGTCAGGATACAACAAGATCTCTTCATATATACTAATTGATTGTAATTTTTAGGATCTATATGAAAGAACATTGAACATAACTATCTTAGATTTCACAATCCATTCCATCTAATGATCTCATAACTGTCACACATGATTGTCATCTCACAACCCAACCTGCTAGGGGATTCTGAATCCAATCCCTGAAGAAATCCTGATAAAGAATTATTTCAGTCCAAAACACCATAAAGACCACATTCAAACACATAAATTATTCCATCATGGAAATTTATATGAAAAACTGATAAAAATTGAATACTCATAAGTCGAATTCTGACTCCAGGGTTAAAATAGGGTAAACACAACAAGGAGAAAAAAGTACCCAACCTGTACTTTAGGTACATCATATGTAACCCAAAATTTCCCCTCGTTCCATGTGACATAGACTGCTCAGGGTGTACTTTTCCAAAGTACACATCATGTGTTCCGGTATATGATTTTTACCCCCACCTGGGTACATTCACATTCAAGTCCCCAATTAGCATGAAAAATTCCCTACTACGTGGAATGTATCACCCCATACACAATCATTACCCCACATATAGTTCCCATGTATGTACCTATCCATATCCCCCCCCACCACACAATGTCTACCCACGCACAATGCCTATCCATGTACCTCACACTAGATATAGCTTTATACCCCACATGGTCATCTGCCACTAGCACACCCCGAGTCACCACTACATGGCGTGTAACCCACCCCCTTGTATTAATCTTTTAGTTCCCAAAACCCATCTTTCCCAAGTACGAACAACACATGATGTGTGTTCTCAAAACTACACATCATGTACATAAGTTATCCCAAACTAAACCCCCAAAAAATATCCCAAAACACCTAATTTCTCCAAAGTATCCATTGATTGAATCCTGAATGGGTCACCAAAAATCCAAAAAATAAGATTAAAACAAAAAATCAACTACCCTATGGGAATTTATGGGGGAGGAAGGGGTGTTTGGAGGGGGTGAGGTGGGGAGGAGGGGGGAGGGGGTGCAGTGTAGGGGGTTTGGTGGGGAGGGGTGGGCTGGACAGGGGGAGGGGGTTGTGCAGGTGTGAGGGATGGCTGTGCAGGTGGGGGGGCTGGGCAGATGGGGGAGGGGGCTGGGCATGGGGGTTGTGTAGGTGGGGGTGGTGGTTGTGCAAGTGGGGGAGGGGTGGGATGTGCAGGGGGTTTGGCTTGGTAGGGGGGAGGGGGGATGGGCAGTGGGGTTATGCTAGTGGGGTAGTGGGGGGTTGTGCAGGTGTGGGGGGAAGGGCAGATGGGGGAGGGGGAATGGGCAGGGGGTTGTGACGGTGTGGGGTGGTGGTTGTGTAGGTGGGGGGGTGGGATGTGCAGGGGGTTAGGCGAGGCGGGGGGAGGGGGCTGGGCAGGGGGGTTGTTCAGGTGGGGAAGTGGGGAGGGGGGGGATTTGGGCAGGTGGATGAGTATGGAGATGAACTTGAGTTCCTTGAACCCAATTAGGGAACTGCAGAACGATTTCGTAGGACCCGAGTATATCAGATAAGGCACATTTGTGGAACAATCTATAATTCTAGACATGTCCCTACTTATACTATCAATGTTATAGAAACCGTGGAAGACCCATTTAGTGAGTCTAGTAGTAGAAGGAAAATCCATATGCATAATCCAACCAGGTACAATTACTATGGAATGTAATAATGTCATAACAACCATAAATCAAGATTAATACGTCATTATGTTGAGAAACATCAGACCCCTGTACCTTTATTTAATGTTAAATGTTTTCAATATTTGAAAATATTACATTGACAATGATTTTTGATTTAATATCATTCCAATGTTGACACATTCTCATATGTGATATGATGAGGACAATATAGAACCTTCCACATAGATACTACAACTCTGTGCCCAAGGCATGAAATGTCCATAAGTCTAATTCATGCTCGGGGATCAATTTGGAGACCTCATTTCTGAATCATAATTTATAGTAGTTCAGTAGGATCAAATCTTCAATGACTTTTTAGGAAGTCCTCTTTAAAATTTTCTGACCACTCAAACATAACTACATTCTTAGTAATCCATGTCATAAGAACTTCTAAAGGGGGAAAGTTTTAAATGAACCACATGTAAAACCCGAACAATCAAATGAATCCCCCAATCTCAAACATGTTTTGTATGCCTTCTCATGACACCTAAACCTGTACATTCATTGGGTCCACATAAATTCCCACATTATAGATTACGTGCCTAAGAAAACATACTTTATGGAAGTGTAAGTTACACTTTGAGATCTTATAAAACATATAATGTGGTCAAAGTGTACAAAAAAACTCTATAGGTGTCCAATGTGTATATCAATGGTCGGTGAGTATATAAGGATATCATCAATAAGCACCATAATGAATGAGTTGAGATATGTATGGAATATCTCATTCATGAGATCCATGAACACCATTGGATTAATTTTAAACATGAACAGAATGTCAAGATATGTATGGAAGATGCCTTAATAATTTTAACACCATTTGTAATACGAAATCACATATATAAATTCATTCAACTAATCAATTCATGTCCTTAAAAAAGTTCCACATGTCTCATTACTACTAAGTAAAAAATGTCAAGGATCAATATTTTCCCTCATGAACCTCTTTATTACATCTATATTACCTCTAAACAAGTAGTAATTTACCGCTTTCAAAATTTTAAATTATCATTACACATGTCTTTTCTAGCCCAACATATTTATATGTATCCACTATTTTTACCCTTATCAAAGCCCCGTACTAATAATTTTCACTCAATATAGCTCATCACTCAACTCCCAACATCTTCCATACTACAAAAGGTAGTGTCTCATACAACTATATATCACATACCAACCTTCTCACTTAACAAAAATCCATGTTAATACATTATGATCAATGTAAATACATTTTCTGAAATAATATCATATTAACCATGGTAGGTCTAATATCACATTCCAAACGCTCCATTATCACTCATGGTTGGGTTTATTTAGAACCTTATCACTCAAGGTGAGGCCATTATATTGACCAATAACTTATCAATCATGGTAGGGTTAGATATCATGTTATAATATGATAACTTCATTATCACTCAAGTAAGTATCCTTCTTGCACCTTATCACTCAAGGTGTTGTCATAACTTATTATATATCACTATACTTGTTATAATTTCTCACCCAAGATGTGTATGAAATAACAACAAGGGAATTTGGTCCATATCATAGCTCACCAGATAGGTACAAGGTTCTAGTTTCTCGGGACCTATTTCGCCTACCATATCAATCATGTTACTGTTAGATATAATTTTATAATATGATAGCATCATTATCACTAAATTAAGGGTCCTTCCAACACCTAATCACTCAAGGTGTTGTCATTCATTAATATATTTCACTATACTTGTTAGAATTTTTCACACAACATGTGTATGAAATAACAAGGACATTTGGACCATATCATAGCTCACCAGCTTGTGTACCACCATGAAGACCATGATACCATGTGATAAATGGGTAATTTTTATGATTCTACCTATGGATCATCATTCAAATTTCAGTGGATACAAAAATCATCTATGGAAGGTATATACTAAAATTCATGTAGTAATCTACTAGATTGTCATGGAGGATTATCTGAATGTTTTCATTATAGATTGGGGATAGAATATTACATTATAATCTTATCCTCTTAGAATATGATAGAAAGTTTCCAAAGAGAGCCCAACAGATTATGTAAATAATTCATAACCACTGACAAACACCATGTTGGATGTCATCATAGAAGATCCCCTTGAAAATTAGGCATGTGATATCTCTCATGAATCAAGTAAATATCTATCCCCATAGAATCTATGTGTCACAGAAGCATGACCAATATCCCTCTCTAAAACACAAACCAATACCTTGATAAATGAAACAATATAACTAAATCTCTTGACATTATAGAAGTCATTTCCCCATATTATATGATTCCCCCATTTTTATACTCTGGTTACAAAAGGGTTATAATGGTCATACTGTAAATATCCTTCTAGGATATTATATTGAATTATTAAATTCATCAAAAAAATATCAAATTTATCATGGAGTAATCAAAGGAAATAACCCTTATTCGATAGATTAGGATTGGGGAAGGGGATTCTTCATATATGTGTTATAAACATGAATTTCCAATATCTCCATCCCTATTTGATCAAAAAGACAACATTTTGTTGGTTCTTGGTCTCTCTACCACATCAATATGTGAACCATACAATGGGAAGGGATGTGAGTAAGCCTTCAAAAATGAGATGATTATTTCTATGTGTTTTTTGTGTGTTTTTTTGTGTGATTGCAGGTGATTGAAGTGATTTTTTGTGAGTTTTCTATGTGTTTAGTGGTGTGTTTTCTATGTTTGCAGGTTGCAGTGTTCCTATGGCAGAGTGGTGTGAGCAGTGGTGTGTTTTTTGTGTGTGAAGTGCTGTGTTTTCTATGTGTGCAGTGCTGTGTTTTCTGTGTTTTCTGAGTGTGTAGTGGTGTGTTTGCAGGTTGCAGGTTGCAGTGTTTTTGTGAGTTTTCTATGTGTGCAGTGGTGTGTTTTCTATGCGTTTTCTGTGTAGTGGTGTGTTTTTTGAGTTTTTTATGTGTGCAGTGGTGTGTTTTATGTGTTTGTAGGTTGAAGTGGTGTGTTTTTTTGGGATTGTAGTGTATTTTTTTGAGATGACACGTTTTTGACAGAGTTTTCATTACAGCCTGTAGTATTGCATGCTGTTTCATATTAAATTCATGGGGAGTCTAACCCAATGGTTTCAAAACCGTTGGGTTATACCTTTGTGCTGCTGTAGTATTTCCCAATGGTTCAAAATCGTTGGGTTATAACCTGCTGCATTTCCCAATGGTTCAAAACCGTTTGGTTATACCCATGCTGCTACCTTTCCCAATGGTTCAAAACCGTTGGGGTATACCCTTATGCTTTTCCCAACCCTACTTCTTTTCCCAACGATTCAAAACCGTTGGGGGTATATCCTATTCCAATGGTTTTAAAACCGTTGGCATACCCATGCGCGCTGATTTTTCCAACGGTTCAGCTGAACTGTTGGTATAAAAGATATCTAAAGAGCCTTTCCCAATGGTTCAGGGTGAACTGTTGGTATAAGGCTTTCCCAATGCCTCATAGCCCAACGGTTTCTAAAACCGTTGGGATAAGTTTTCCCAACAGTTTGAGGGACTTTCCCAACGGTTTTAAACCGTTGAAAAAACATGGATTCCAAGTAGTGGTGGTTAACTATTGACTAGAACTAGCACCAAACTTATCTCATGTAAATGATTTATTTCATGTATCACTCTTGAGGAATTACATACCCAACCCATTGCATATAACTAATATATAGGTGGTACAATTTGAGAATGGCCTCTCATTTAATGAAAAGATGGTGAGGATATTAGATCTTAGTGAAAATGTTATAAAAAATAAATCAATTCCCCTCATGAAAGTGTTATGGAAAAACCAAATGTATGAATAGGAAACATGGGAATCAGAGGAAATGAAGAAGCCGAACTACCAACAACTGTTTTCTATAGGAAATATAAATTTCATGGGTGAAATTTCTTAAGGGTGGATGATTGTAATGAAAGAAACATGTTTTAATGAAAATTCATCTTGATTTAATTAAATGTATTATTACAGATATATAAAACATATCACCTTCCATGGTTTAATGTATTATTAATTTAAAATACCCTTAATAATTGTGACTGTTGCTAATATACTGGTTGAACAATGATCACATGATTACAAAAAATATAGGGCTTTAACAAATCAAATTTACACAGAAAAAGGAAGGGATGAACTTGACAAGTACAATTACTCCATATGAAGCACATTATTTAGAGCTCAAAAAGGAGGTATCATAATTGGGCTTCTCACTTGACCATGACCAAGCCGAGTTTCAACATGTAATGCTTGAATGGAACCGCCTACATGAGAAGTGGAAGTTGATAGACATTACCACCTGAGCGATGTTATCTGGGCCACCCCATGATTCTGTCACCATCACACACCATACACATAAGACTTATGTGGGTGTAAAAATGGGTTAGGTAACAATACCATAGCAAAATAATTATGTACATTTTTTTAATATTATAAATAATAAAGATTCATTTTAATTTTTTTACATTGTTAATAATTTTTGAAGCACAAACAGTATTTCTGTTAATAGTCACATAAGAAATATATTTTAATGAATTAATTGATTATTGAATTAAATAATATTTTAATAAAATCTTATTATTAAATTTAACATTCTTAAATATAAATGATCATAAATTTCTTATGAATACAATTCTAATTTTTATTAATGTTTGAAATCTGTTTTTGTCAAAACCCATGAATTTTCGATAAATTTTGGTTTTTATTTTAAAAGTAAGAATTCAAAAATTTAGGAAATTATTTAGATAAAATGAAAATTATTTTTTTGAAATCTGGAGTTCAAAAATATTCAACGGTGAATTTTTCAAAATTTTCCAAAACAATTGATATTAAAAAAAATATTCACTACCATTTAATTATATAATGTGTTTTATGACATCATAATGACCTAATGGTGATGTAATGAAAAAATATAAATGCACCGCATAGCCAACATTTGTTTTACGATTAAAATAATTTTCTTTTAGTTTTGTTTAATATATATTATAGTGCCTTAGTGAAGCCTCCATGTCTTATAATTCATTTGGTGATTTTTAAATGATTTCCTTGAGAGTGTGACTCAACAACACATAATAATGACTTATATTTTATGATGTTCAGACATTGGACATAAAAAATAATGTTTTATACTTCCCTTGGGAAAAAATACTGGAAAAAAACATTGGTGTTTTGTGAATTTTATTAGTTTAATGTGTGGTGTCCAAAACCTAAATAATATATAATTCCTTCACTTTTCCAATATAAACCCACCCCAAGATCCTACATTAACATCAGTCAAAAATTTTTGCGCTTGACCAACATCTTTCCTACTCTCTCTAGAATCCTACCAAGAATCCCCAAGCTCCCAATAAGCCTCTCTCCAGCCTCTCCCATGCCGTTGAGATTACACTTCCATGTAAGGGATTCCTTCCATTCTTATTTTATCCATGTTTTTAATATTGTTATTCCTTATTATTTTCAATTTTAAATATTGGGGTATGGTTTTTCACCTCCCACATATGGACCTATTTATGTTTTAATGATGAGATTCCCATTTATATCTCATTAATTCCTCCCATGTTCACCCGTTACTATGCAGACATTCTGTAATGAATTTCTCTCTTCCCATTTACATTCAAGACATTAACTTATATTATAAATATAAATTCCATAAAATTTGATGTGTAATTAATATATATGACCCCCTTAAATTAAATTTTATTTACATATGATGATACACCCCATTATCTCTAATCAATTATTTTTGTTAATTCTTATGTCACACCGTTATGCTGCTGAAATAGCACCGCAACTTTTGAATCCAAAGTCATTGTTTAGTGAATACAATTCCCGATTCTCTTTCATGGGTATTCACTATTATGAACATTTACTTATTTATTATATATTTTCATGTATTTATTCATCATTACATTATCACGATGTAAATGAATATGTTAATTGATTCGATTGTATATGATCAATCTACGACACGTATGCATGAAATAAAATGATTATGAAGGGTGTTCCCTGATAGTGCTCCAATCCATTGGGTAAAAATTAGTATCATGATACATCATGTGAAATGAGGGTGTACTAATGCTAATTCAATTTAAATGAGGTTTTACTCATTCTCCATGTGCAATGATCCTTGGCCCATGCTAATACCATGTTTAGTGTTGTTTCCACATTTCCATGTTATGATAATCAGGTTATATCATGCCTTTATGTTCATGTTTCTTTTATGCTCCATTGATACGAATATTTCCTAACATGTATTGTATTCTAAATGTTATTTCATGTTTAATCCCTTACTAGGATTTATACCTCACCCTTTTCTTATTCATGTCCTCATGTTACCCCATCCAATGCTATGTACAAGGGAATGCAGGGGTCATGTAAGGTATGTTTTCAATATAGATGGTGTGTTTCATGTTTTAAGTCATTATGTAGTGTTCCTAAGCCCAAAAAACACTATAAATCTTGATAGGATATGTAGAATAAATTGAGGATTTTATGTAATAAGTCTTGTTTATTTTTGTAATAAAAAAATGGTTGTCATAGCTATGACTTTGAGATAGTCTACAGTCTTGGGTATGGGAAATTTGGGGCTTTTTCCCATTGCAGGAATTCTCATTCTCATTTGGTGGAGGTGGTGTCTAAGATGTTGGGTACTTTGTAGAAAACCATGTAGGATTATATGGGTTATAATATATCTTATGTCAATAGTGTTTACTCATCCACTTCTCCAGTGTGTGAGGGAGGATCAGTTGGGAGATATCTATTGTGAGGTTCTTCATGAACATAAATATTCATGAGATTCACCATATATATTTTCAGAGGATGGGAAGTCATATTATCTTTTCAATGATAAGTTTTTTTAATTATGGTGTGATATGATTTATTAATGGATTCTATCACTTCTCTTTTATATGTAGATCCAAAATTGGGGAAGTTGTACATGGCCCTCCAAGGATAGTTCTATTGGGAAGGCTTGGGGTGGAGCGTTGTTGAGTTTTTAATTAAATATATAACTTGTTAGACGGTAAATCTTGAACAAAAGGTTTTGGTACGCGTGACATAGCCTCTTGAGATCCTGGAGTGGAAATGGGATATAATATATATGAAATTTGTGCAAGGGATTGATCAAACATTGAAGGTCATGAATCTTATCTAGGTTATTTTTTATCGACACTAAAATTTGGTAGACTACCATACCGTCATAGAGTAGAGTTTTCTTGCGATTATGAGACAATTATATATGTGGGAGATAGTAAGACTCTATGGGGTAACCTCAATGAGAATTATTGAACATGATTCATGTTTTACATCTTGTTTTATAGAGGAATTCTAGAGGAATTTATGATTCAATTGATGATGAGTATTAATTTCAACCCCTAGACGGATGGGATCAATGAGTGAACAATCCATGTGTAAGATAATATATTGAGAGTTTGTATTTTTAATTAGTAATGAGATGGGAGGATAATATTCAATTGGTATATTATTCTAATAAAAATTATACTACTCTATGATTAGCATGAAACCTTTAAAGTGCTTATCTTAGAGACCTTGCATGATGACCTTATATTATAATGAGACTAGAGAGACATATCTTGTTGAGGTAGAAATGGTGAATGTTATGTTGTAAAATGTTTCAGTTCTCCATGAAAGGATTATGAAATCCTTGATTTGATAAAATTATTATATATATTGACATTATATTCTATTGGAGATCATGTAGGGGGACCATGTTCTGTAGAATTTCTCCCCATTAAGTGGCTTGCATGGGGTTTTCTGGGGAGGAACGATTTCCTCAAGGTTCATCAAATTGATCAAGATCTTATGGAGGGTTGGGAATATTTCATACCATATATCCAATCACCCATAGTTATATTGGGTACATAAAATATTCTTTGTTAAATAGATTAATGGATATATGAATGATCATATTCATATCATTGACTAGTGAGACCAAAACATTGAGGATTGATCCATATTTATAGAGAACTAAGTGGAGATCAACGATTAAAAAGAGAAAATTATATAATAATAGACCATTCCAATTGTTCATGTGATGTGGAATAATGGGATTATACATGAGGAATCTTAGGAGCATGAGAACTATATTTGGGCCCATTATCCCCACTAATATTTTTTTCTTGTTCTTTTTGGGGATGAAAATCCATAAAAGGGAATAATTTGTGGACAAAATTTTCATGTAAAATTTTTAAATAAATTAGGTAATATTTTTATATCCATCCATCGAGATAGTGTGATATTATAAGGCCCACTATTCCCAAAATTCATATTATAAGAATATTAAATAAATTAATATCATGGGTGCATATCACTCCTTAAAGAATTGAAGAACTCCTAAAATGAGTCTCAGGAAGAAAATATAAGATGAATTCTAAGCTAAAGAATGTAGTGAAAACCCTTGGCATGACCTAAGGATTGTCGGAACTGAACATCTAATTGAGTTAGGTGTTGGTGGTGTGTTTAGTAAAAATAAATAAATGATTTTATTTATTTTATTTAAATTTATAAAAACTAAATTTCTATTTAAATAACCTATTATATAAATTCTATAATGTTATCCCCAAAACCCTAGATTATTTTATATGAGAATCAGTTTTTTCTACTTTGGTAGTTTGGGATCTTAGGACTATGGTTGATTAGATTCAGGTGGATTGAGTGGCAGCGCATGTAGAGAGAATTCTCTTTGATTAGAAGACACATTCTTCACCGATTATAAATCTGAAATCAAGGTAGTGATCATCAATTGTGGTTTATACCTTCGATTAAAATATTGATCATGGATTCATCATCATAGATATATTTGATATGTTTTTTCAAAAAATTCATATCATAACATCCATGCAGTTTTATTTTTTTAATTAATTAATATTTTTTATTCCTTGATATCTCCATTGGACATTCTGATCATGTAATCGATATCTAATAACTCGTATCCAATGATGTATCTACCTTTTTTTGGATGATTTATTCTATATATTCACCATTTTGTTCACTGTTGATATATGGGGCCTTGATTTGAAATAATTGTGAGGGTTAAATTGTGATCATACCCTTGGATTTGTTTCAGTATAATGAACAACACATGGATTTATGGTTTGAGTATATATAAAGTAACAATGTGGGGTGTGGGTGATAATATGTGGATCTAATATCTAATGGAATGATGAGATAAATTGAAATATGATTGGAGGCTCCTAATTTGTTGTTGCAAACATCTAGGGGTTTTAAAAAATCTGATTTATGGACATTGAATGCAGAGAATCGACAGGTTGTGGAAGTTTTGCATAATTGGGGGAGGTGGTGGGGTTAGCAGGCATGAATGATGGAAAGGAGACTTGATCTGATGAAAAAATGAATAATAAATATGTTGAATGAATAAAAAAACTTTACAATATGTAATTCTATGTACAAAATCAATTTACCCCCACCTTAATCTAATAGCTTGGGTTTAAGGGAATATATGGACCAGACATTATGTGGCCTAGCCCACATGTTGTGCTACACTACACAGGTGGCTAATTTTTTTCCCTAGCATCACCCGACTAGGTCCCTGTGTAGGAAGACACACCATGTAATCTTGAATAACATGGGAATAGGCCAGTACCCGACAATGTCTAGGTACATTTCTAGGTAAACATTCATTGACAACCGAACACACGAATGGAAAAGAGCACATGATAGGTCCCTTGGTGGTTGAGACATGCTCTAAGTCACATGGTATTAGAGATATATCCAGAATAGAACATGGTCCAGATGTGGAGGGTGATCACACACCATGTGGACCCCAAACAATCCATTTACCCTTAAGAGAAACATCCAACTTGCATATCTCATTCATCTCAAATCCAATTTTGTCCCACAAGTATCTTATCCTATGTGTTTTTTCTGGTAGAACACAAAAAAGACTATGTTTTGGATTATGAGATAAATCGTGGAATGTGTAATACAAAACTAATTTGTTTTATAATTTTAAATAAAACATGTTATGAAAAATATTAATTTTAAAACTATGGTTTTTAATTAATAATAATTTTATTTAAAACATATAGCTTTCATATTAATTTTATATTAATCTTCTAAAAATAATAATATATTACTTTATTATTTTTCGTAAAAGAATATTTTAAATTTAATATATGTATTTGATTATTTATTACAAAGTAGTTTTTTTCAATATATTGTTAATTTAAATAATTTATCTATAATATATATTGACTATTATAATTATTTTAATAAAAACTAAATTATGTTACAAATATGGTCACTATTAATATTACACCCCCATGATCTTATGAAAAAACACAGAGTCTCCATGAAAAAATAATTTGTTACAATTATAACAAAGTCGTTAAACCTAATTTTACCACTTTTTTGTTTCGAATTTGGAAAAACATATATACATAGTTGTGTTCAGTATGAAATTTAGACACCAATATATTCAACTTATTTTTTGGTGAATAGTAACATGAACCTTATGAATAGTAATGTAACTTTATAAATATTTACTCAACCCTTATGAATTAAAACTTCACCCATATAAATATATTTAAAATTTAGACACCTTATATATGATAGAGAATATTTTAAAAATTAATAATTAAGTATTTATATTTTTGTGCGAAATAAATATTTAATAAATATTTTATAATAAATAAACTAAATTAAAATATATTTAATTTCAAATAAATGTATTCCAAAATCAATATTTTATTTTCCAATTATTTTTTTGAAAACTTAATGAATCTGTAGTTAATTTTTCATGGAATTATATAATCGGTTAAAATTTTAAAAACTGTATTTTTCGAGTAAATGTTTATTTTAATTAAAAATTAAATTTCTAATATTTCAGAAAGTATTTTCATAAATTTGTGTTTATTTTTGGATTCTATATATCAAATAATTGGTAGGGTGATTTTTGGTACTTTTATGAAATACTTGAGTTTTTGGTGAATAGTGAGATTCAATAATTTTCGAATGTGCTTAATAAATTGATTTATGTATCTTTATTGATACATGGATGATGTAAATGACCATTTTTTCTAACTCACATGGACTATTTATAGATTTTAGTCACATTTATCTATAAAATTTATAGACCTGAGGCAAAATAATAATACAATGATTAAAATATTAGAAAACCCTAATCTCTTCAACTATAATACCCACCCCTCACTCCCCACTGATACTAAATCATATAGGCATTGATGCATAAAAAATTTCTACCCAAATTCTCTTCCCTAGTCCCTCCCCACTTCCAATAGATTTTCGTCTTACAAAAATACAAAAACCCATTTTCTTAAGGATTTTCTCATGGAGGTGTATTGAAGAGGAAAAATTCACATCCTTTTTTTATTAATTTGATGGGAAGTTCCTTTATTATATTATCATGTACTCACCTCATATGTATAAATGATCATTATAACTCTAGTGTAATCTGTATACTTGAATTATATCATGTTTTTCTAAGAACTTTCATCAACATCCTTACTATCTCTCTCTCTCGTTCATTTTAAAAACAAAATCATCGCTTTGGAGGTGTCAATTTACAGCCTTCGTGGATAATGAAGTTTCATTCCTCATTTTATTCATCATAGATGCTAATGAAACAATTATTAGGGTAAAAAAGAAGTATAAAATATTTATTATATCTTCTGTAATGATTCTATAACCATAATTTATACATGACCTGAAATACTAGAACAAAACTAGTTCGTAAAATTTGAAATTGATCCAAAATAATGTAAACAGTTATCACTAAATCTGTTATATTATAATTCATCCCCATTACATGTTAAAAATTATATATATAACCACTAACAATTATATATGTTCATTAATAATATATATGATCAATTTTGGATAATTATATCCATTCCACGAGAGCTTCCACACATATATACAAGTATACCAATCGTAAAAACCAAGGAAACAAACACAACCATGCAATAAATTTGTATCATATAACTCATCCAAAAAATTAAAAAGTGAACCAAATAAAATAATAGTATTTAAAATAAAAAAAATAGAAGGTTCTTAGTTACTCAATTAATTGATTTAATTTGATTATTCAGTGTGATAACATCAAGTACAGATTACATTCAAACATACTGTATGTGGTTTCTTATCTCACACTTATTTCAGTGAGATTTCCATTATTCAACTCTTATTTCAAGAATGTGGTGTATATATACATACATTTTACTTATGATATAATAAATATGTTTATATTAATTATATTAAATTATTGATACAATGATTATTAATTTTTGGACATATGTTTCAATTTATTACAATATTGTAGGTGATTTCTCCTATCACTTCCATTTTTATGATAAATTATTTATTCTACAATATTTCATGTGTATTGTTTATGTATAAATACAATTGATATTTAATATCATGAATTTAAATATATTTATGGAATTCAATGTATCATTTGATAATTATTAATTTTGGGTCATATGAGTTAATTAATTACAAATTGGTTAGCGATTTCCACCCGAACATCCATTTTCTCTTGAGTTACTCTTATTTTATCCTTACCCCAATAAAATTCTTAATAATTATAATGAATTGATTGAAAATTATGTGTTAATTTTATATATATGTGTACCAATCATAATACATGTTCATTTAAGGTGAATTTACATGTTTTCAAAGTATAATTTTCAAATATTTCCTAACAAACTAGCCCAATTCAAGAGAACTTATCTAATTATTACCCATTTTCAAGTGCACTCCAAAACCAGTTTTGATCAAACACTATTTCTATAAGGTCATTAATTTTATCCTAAAAGCCCATATCGATTAATTTATGGTTTAATGATAACAAATATTAATTTTAATTTAAAATCTTTTTAATATTTTCAATAAACGTACTAATTTTTTTTCAAAAGTTTTTTAAAAACTCTATTTACATTATTTTTGTTCAGTGGGTAATGATTTATACCTAAAATATAATTTCAATGTTTTTAAAATTTCTTTTCTTGTATATACTTGTTTACAATTTCATTTTATGAAAAATATAAAATTTTCCCTAAATAACACTTCATTCCAATGTAAGAAATGATTTTTCACATCTCACTTTTACTTCTATGATATATATGTCTTGATCACAAATTATTCCTTAAATGTGGTGTATATATTTAACTTTTATAAATCATATCAAGAGTTCTATTATTATCATTATATTCTAAGGTATAAATTTTTTATTGTTTCAATGTGTTATGGGACACTTTGGATTGTTTAAAGATTATTTCCACATGAATCTTTCAATGGTATTACATGAAATTATCCTTATCTATGTAAAAATACATTGCTAGATCTTATTATTCATTGAGGTTTTATTATACCATCTACCATATGTTAGTTAAGGATTGATGCTTATTTTGACTATGTATGAGCTAATTCCATACTATTCATGGGATATTGTTAAAATATTCACATTTAATATCATAATTTTTCAATACAAATGTGTATGTTTTATATATATCACCATTTTATTATGGAGATTTTATTAGACTTAGTATGTGATTTTCAGGGACCTCTATCCCCCTAGATCCACCGGTTGGTCAAATTGGAAAAACTAGTGTCTTGGTATAAGGCCTTGACGATATGGTTATTTTGGTATTGGCCTATGGATTTGATAATATAATTATAATGTAATACATTATACATTCCCTCATTATGATATTAGTAATTGATAAATCATGTAATTATTCATCTAGTATAATGTCTAGGGTAATGTTTAATGTGATCAGTTATTTGAAATTTTTTAATCATGTTTCATTCCTTCCATATTAGGTTGATGTTTATTTATAAAGGCATGGGTTTTTAGTTATTCACCATGTGTAATGTTTATGTTTTTGAAATCTCTTTCTGAATTTATTATCCTTACTGAGCATCAGAACACACCCCTTTATTTAGTTTCTTTTCTATAGGTTATGAAGAATAAAACATTGAATGAGATTTCAAGGATGCTTTTAACTTTATATTGTATCATATTTTTTATTACATTTCCCAATGTGCTATGGGTATCATGAATGTAATCCATTCTTACAACACTTCTAGACTAATCGTTTCATTAGGATTTGATTCATTGTAAACCTGAAAATATAATAAAACAATGCACAGACAATGGGATTCTGGGTTCAGGGCATTATAGTTGGTATTGAATGATGTTTAGAAGCATCCTAGGAAACTAGATTTAGATAACATATATTAGGGAACATAACCCTGAGATATTCTTGGGTTATAATAATAGAAGAGTATCCCAGAATTCTGGTAAGTTATAGATTATATGGGTCCTACTATCAAAATGCATACCTATCATGATACGAATAGTGTGCGTGGTTCATGAATAGATGTAGCTAAGAGTAAAAACTCTGACAATGTGTTCCATGCCTAACATGGGGTAACCTGGTACATGAAAATGGGCCTTACTATGCACCAAATTTATCAATATTAGGGTATATGCTAAGGATAAATCACATTTTCATTACAAACCATTTTATTAGATTTAAATATATAATGAAAATGAATAACCTAGATTAAAACTAACATGCTTTAGGTTGCAAATAAGTTTTTATGATACCCTATTAAAGATTATACATTTCTCTCACTATGACTATTTTCACTCACATTGTGCATTCTATTTTTAGTCAATAGATGGAACCTAGAAGAGCCATGTTAAAATTGATCATGATGGAAAAGTGGGTGGTGAGGAGAAATTGAATTAGATGATGATATGAGTGAAATATATCATGTTCATGCCTATCTAGTTTTCTAAAAATATCATTATAAACATATACCTTAAACAACTCCCAAACCCACCAAAAAAGGGAAAATGGAGTTTTGTAATACATATTGTACTGAAGTCCACAAAGAAAAGAAATCTAGTCCTCAATCATGGATGAAATTTTAAAGGAGACACCTAGGAAAGTGTATCAAAGGAACATAGAAATGAATTATGTGTGGTAAATAAGTACATAATGCAACGAATTTTCAGGAAAATCTGATGAGTTCAATGGAAGGTAATAACGATGGTCCTAATATTCCATTTTTAGTTATTTTACTTAAATGTAAGGGACCTGGTAATTACCCGACATAATTCCCTATTCTATAGGATAGACTCAAGACCAAGGAAGGCCCCATGTTGAAATAAATGTGTGATTTATTTATGTATTGAGGTTGTAATTAAGATCCTAGTTAAAAAAAATTTATTTCTTGACCTTATTTTAGGGATGTAATTCAAATTTATTTTGGAATATATACGATTGTAGTTAATAGACAACCCATATTCTGGGGGGCAACCCATCACACCAAGTAAGGTCGTGGAGTTTGAACCCACAATTAAAGGGCGACAGGGGTGCAACACCTACCACTAGTCTACATGATATCCTAGTTATCATGACTTTATAGTTAAAACATATAATGGATAAATTTTATTATAGTGACTTTTTCATTAAACATATACATAACATTAGGATTGGATGAAGATATTGTGGTTAATTGATTAATGTTATTTTTATAGATGTTCATAATTATGAGAATCATATAAGACTTTGGTAAATAAAATATTTTGGTGAATAAATAATGAATTTTATTTTGGAGTCAAATATGATTTAATTGTTGACATATGTTGAACTTGGTTATTTGAGAAAATGGATAGAATATCATGGGGACTGTGTAATAGGGGAAATTAAATCTTTTGAATAATATATTAAGAGTCAGCGTTTTCATTTGGAAGACATTATGACAAAATCATCTAATTTTGGGATCATATTATAGAACAGTTTTTTTAAAGAATTTTATTAATTTTAAAATTATATTTGATGATTTATTTTCACTTTTGAATTTTAGTGATTAATGTTTTTCCCATCGTATAATGGTTTATTATTTTTGGGTAATTATGTAATCTTATCATAACCATTTCATATTTGGTTAATTAATAAATTCCATAGGAATAGATAATTAAGAATTTGTGGGAACTCTGATACCTAGAAGTTGATTCTAATTAATTAGGAATGAAAATTCATCTTGAACGTTCATCTAAATGTATAAGTAAAAAAGTTGGTGGGGTTTGGACTAGTGGTAAGTACCCCTTAATCCTACATGAAAAATTGAGATTCAAAGCCCATTGGGCACAAGTCACTATACAAGTACTGTGGAAAACTGTAGCAGCGACGACACTGTAGCAACAACAAGTACTGTAGCGGCGGCATGTCACTCTACCTACGGCAGGTCACTGTAGCGGCGATAGGGGACTATAGAAGCGGCCAGTACTATAACATCACTATAGCAACGTAGGTACCATAGCATTACTATTCAAAAAAAGTTCCTTGGGCCAAAAAATTGGGCCTACGGGCCATGTAATGGCCTAAATGCCCATAGGTCCTTCGGGCTTTGTAATTTGTCTTCCTCTATATAGTCAAAGAGGTCATTTCATTGCTTTAATAATAAATGATCCTTCAACCCCAACATTTTAAAAAAATCGATCAAAGTATAACCAAAGGACAATATTATTCTTATGACATGTAATATAAAAAACTATGTTTAATTTCTCAAGTGATTATGTAGATATTTGGGGAATCCCTCAATTATAGAAAAATATTTTGTAATTAAAATGATATCTATGTCAGTTTTTCTTGGAAATCAATTTTCATTTAATTTATCACAAGATTTATTACTTTGTAATGGATAACATCTTAATGATCATGTTACATATCACTCTTCATCAGAAGATGATTTTAACATCATTCTTCCATGTACATATTTTCATTTCACACCAATGATATTCTATTCAAATAGGTAGTTTTGTAGTGAATTATGAATTTCCATTTCCTTTTATTAAGATTATATTTTATAAACCGTATATTATATGTGGGTTACCACGAGGGAATTTTCATGTTTCATAGTTAAATTTTGAATGTCCAATTTCAAATTGTGTGGACACAATTCTGTTTAGGGGAAATAATGTAACACCCCAATAATATGATTTATAGTTTTAAATACAAAATGTTATGAAAAAAATAAATTTAATAGTATGTTTTAAAATTAATAATACATATATTTATAATTTATTACTTTCACATTAAATTTAAATTAATGTTCTAAAAAATACTATGTTACTATATTATTTAGTGTAAAATCATGTTATAAAATGTATATATGTATTGTATTACTTATTTATAAATTAATTTTAATAAATATTTTATTTAATTAATTTTTTTATGAATAATATATATATATATATATTGACTATTATAATTATTTATATAAATACAAAATTATGTTACCTGTATGTTAACTATTAATATGGAACCTAAATTATTTTATGTTATGTTTCTTACATTAATAATTTTAGTTATTTATATTGATTATAAGAACAAAAAATGGAGTCTTTTTGAAAAAAACATTGTTATAGTTATAACCTAGTTGTTGTTCTTAACTTTTCCACTTCTGTGTTTTGATGTTCGGAAATCATACAGAAACGATTGTGTTCAGTGAGATTGTTAATGTCTAATTGAATAATATTATTTTTTAGTAAATAATAACTTGAACCTTATGAATAAAAAATTACCCTAATGAATAGTAATTTTATCTTATGAATATTTATTTCATCAATGTACATAAAAGTAATATTTTTGCACTGTATAAACAACAATGGATACTATAAAAATTAATAATTAAGTGTTGAAGTTTTTGTGAGAATTATATATTTAATTAAAATTTATAATTTATAAGTTCATTTAAAATATAATAAATTTCTATAAAAAAATAATAATAAACAAATATTTCTATTCCTATGATTTTGGGATAATTTAATGAGATCATATTTAATTTTTTAGGGTATTATACAATCACATACAATTTCCAAAACTATATTTTTTTAGTAAATATCGATTTTAATTAAAACATAAATTTATCTTATCTAAAAAATTATTTTCATAAAATAGAGTTTATTTTTTTATTATATACAATATAAAAGTGTTCGTTTGAATTTTTTGGTTTTTTCTGAAATACATGATTTTTTTTCCAGATACTGAGATTTGATAATTTATGAAATATGCTAAATAAATTAATTTCATCATCATTATTGAGTCATGGATTTTGTAAATAGAAATTGGTTCTAACTCACATCAGCATTTTAATATTTCCAGTCACAGGAATGAATACTATTAAAATTCATGGGCTAAACATATAAAATAAGTATTAAAATAATGGAAAACCCACATCTACTCCACTATAAAACCCACCCATCACTCCCTTATTCTCCTAAATCCTATATGAGTTGATGATTCTCAATTTTATTCCCAAATAACCTTCCCTTTCTATCCCCCCCCCCCACATCAAGGTCCACATGGTCTTACCAAAAATCCAAAACCCCTCCCTTAAGGAGTTTCTCTAGGAGCTGTATTCAAGAGGTAAAATTCACTTCCTTTTTCTCTTATAATTTGATTTCGACTAACTATATATTATTATCCTATACTCACCTACTATATCAAAATGATAATTATAACTCTAGTTTCATCTATATTCTTGAATTAGATCATGTTGATCGAAGAACTATCATCAATATTCATACTCTCTCTCTCTCTTTTAATTTCCAACAAAATCATCGTCTTGAGGGTGCCAATTTACAACCTTTGTTGATAATGAAGTTTCATTCTTCATTTTAAACTTCAAGTATGTTAAAGAAAAAATATTTATGGTTGAAATAGATTCTGAAATATGTAATATATATTACTTAATGATTCTGGAGAAATTATATATTTATAATATTGAATTGTTGAAGAAAACTAGTTCGTAACAATTGAAATACCGCCATAAATAATATAAACGACTATCACTAAATTTATTATATAATTATTCATACTAATACCATATAACCAATTGATATATATAACCATTTAAAAATATTTTATCTATTAATAAAATATTCATTCAATTTTGGTGAATTAAATACATTCCACATGATCTTCCATACTCATATATAATTATACCGATAACAAAAACCATGGAAACAATTGAAGTAATGGAATAAATTTCTATCTTATAACTCATCAAAAAATATCCATAAATGAAGATAATGTATTTATAATAAATAATATTAATATATATAATGTTGTGAATTAGGTAATTTGTGTATTTAATTTTATTATATATGATGTTAAGGTCCGGTGTAGAATACGTTCGGGCATAAGGTTATGGGTTTATCATTTGACTTTTATTTCCGTGTGTTTTATAATATTCACCACTTATTTCTTGTATATATTATTTTTAAACTAAAATTTGATATATAATATCATGAATCAATTTATATTCATGGTATTAAATGATACATTGGTTGATTATTATGTTTCAGACATTAATTTTATTTGATTACAAAGTAGTAAGTGATTTTTTTATCTCATTGCCATTTTGGTGAGACATTCTTTATTCACAACTATTTTGTGTGTATGGTGTATGTATACTTTATGTTGATGAATTATATCATTAATGTACTTATTTTCATGGTATTCAATGTATTATTTTATAATTATTAATTCTTAATAATATAATTCAAATGGTTACAATGTGGTAACTGTTTTCTAACCGAACATCCATTTTCTTTTGGGTTACTGTTATTATATATGTACATTAATGAATTTATTATCTAGTATTATGAACTTTTCATATGTTATATTTTAATGTTATAAATATTTTTACCAATTCCAATAATTATTTATTTAATGGTAATATTAATGTTTTTAAAGGGTCTTTCTCATATTCTTTCAAATAAAGTTTCTTGATTCAAGGGAACATCTTGAATTATTACACATTTTAAATTGAATTATAGAATTTAATTTAATCAATCAAAAATTTATAAAATCAATAATTTTATCATGAAAAAATATCATTGTTAATTTATATATTGAGGAAAACAAATATTCCATTTTTATTTAAAATCTATTTAATATTTTCAACTGACCACAATGAAATATTTTATTAATAATGTTTCTTAAAAAACGTTTTCAGATAATTTTAGTTCATTGGGAAATCATTTCTGCCTAAAATATAATTTCATTTCCATTACCTTTTCATTTATGGGATATAAATTTTTACAATTTTATTTAATGAAAAATATAAATGATTTACCAAAAGAACTCTTCTTTCCAATGTAAAGAAGGATTGGTCACATCTCACTTTTACTTATCTGATATATATTCCATGATAACCAATTATTCCATGCATAAGGTATATGTATTTCTGTTTGACATATCATATCAAGAGTCTTTTTATTTTCATGATATTCTAAGGGATTATTATTTGAATGATTCAATGTGGTATGTTACACATTGGAATATTTATGGTTAATTTTCTCTTGAATTATTCAATAGTATCATTTAAATGTTTCTTCATCTATGTCAACATATTTTATTAAATCTTGTTTTTCATTGTGGTTGATCTCTTATAATACAATCTACCATATATTATTTGAGGGTTGATGATCAATTTGACTGTGGATGTTCTAATTTGATACCATTCACGGGTTATAGTTATTGTATTCAGATTTCATATGCTAGAATTTCAATATGAATGTATATGTTTTTTTTTATCCCAAATGTCATTTTAAGAATATATTGGACTTAGTATGAGATGGGAAGAGCCCAATATAGCCCCTTTATGCATAAACTGATATCATGAGACAAACAAGTGTCTTGTCATGAGGCCTTGTTGGTATGACAATTATTGTTTTTGAAAGAGACCTTGACAGTATGATTTTGATGTCCGACATATTATATTCCTACCATTTTATTATTATATTATTTTTTGAAGTCAGGTGTTTTTATTTAATCAGCATGCCTAATGTTTATGTTTATGATATCATTAAATGAGTTGTTACCCTCTCTAAGCATCTATGATCTCCCCTTTATTATTTTTATTTTACCCAGGATATGAAGAATATAATTTTGAGTGAGCTTTCAAGGATGTATTTTATTTTATATTGTATCATGTTTTAATTTCATTTCCCAATGTATTATGGTTATTATGAATGTAATATAGTATTACATGATTTCAAAATAGATCATTCCTTCAAAATGTGATTCCCTATAATCATGAAAATGTAATAAAATATTGCAAAAACTCTTGGCTTTTAGGGTCGGGGTGTTATAGTTGGTAAAAAAGTTGTTTAGCAGTAGCCCTAGAAATTAGATTTAGAAATCATTGATTAAGGAACATTACGCTAATATAGAAATTGGGGATAAGTAAACAAAAACATACTATAATTTTCTAAAGGTATATAATTTTATTATATTCCTAGAAAATATATACATGTCTAGATACTAGAAGTTGACATGGTTCATGCAAAAATATACCTATGATTAATAACATTGACAAGGTGTTCCGGGCCTAACATCAGGTAACATGGTACATAAAAATGGTCATAACTGCACACCTTGTTTGATGCACCCATGGGATATTCATAGGATAAATCAAATATTCATTACAAACCATTATTATGGATTTAAATATATAATAAAAATTAATAACATAGGTTAATCCAAAGGATTTTTAGGGTAAAAATAAGCTATCATGCTACTCTATAAATGATTATATGTTTTCCTCACTATGACAATTGTTACTCACATTGTGGTTTCTGGTTTTAGTCAATTCATGGAACCTAATGGACTCATGTTCACACTGATCATGATGGATAAGGTGGTGGTGATGATAAAGTAGATTGGATAATGATTAGAGAGAATGATATAATGTTCATGCCTAATCTGTTCTCCCAAATATATCATTAACTACATATACCTTAACCAACTCCCAAACCCACCAAATAAGAGAGGAATGGAGTTCTATCTGAGATCCAATAGTGGAGACCATAGAGTAAAGAACGATCAACTTCTATAATTCAAAAAATGTGGATAGAGAATCCTTGGAAAGTGTCTCAAAGAAATAGAAAAATGATTTATGTGTGAGATTGAAGGACAAAAAGAAAAGATTTTTTTTTGGAAAGAAGAACAGTACAATGGAAGGTAATAAAGCTAGTCCTAAGAATCTATTTGTAGTTAGTTTCCTTAAATATATAGGAACTTGGAATTACTTTTGTAAATTCATTATTTTATAGGATTTCCTCAATAACAAGGCAAGACCTATGTTGAAATAATTGGGTGATGTATTTATTTATTGAGGTTGTAATGGTGATCATAATTAAAATAATGTTTAGTTTTTTCCCTTATTTCAGGGATGTCTGTCATATTAATTTCTGAAGATATATGTTTTTAGTTAAAGTAAAACCCACATTCTTGGGGAAAACCCATCATGTACAGAAAGGTCATTGTGTTTGAACAAACAATCCAATGGTGACAAGGGTGAATCACCTACAACTAGTCTATGTGAAGTTCTGGTTCTCATGACATTTTGGTTAAAAAAACGATGGATAAATTTTATTTTAGGAACTTTTTGTTTTATAAAATATATAATTTGGGATTGGAAATTGATTTTTTGTTATGTTATTAATGTTATTTCAGAAGATGTTCCCAATTTTTGGAATCCTATAAGACGTCCGAAAATAGATTATTATGAGGAATAAATGTTAAATTCTATTTTGGAGTCAAATATGATTTTATTGTGGACTTATTGAGAACTAGGTTATTTATGGTAATTGATAGAATATGTTAGAGAATATGTGACAGGGAAATTTAATATTTGGTATAAGAGATTAAGAGTCAGCAATGACGTTTTGAAGACTTTATTATCAAATCCTTCTAATTTAGGTGTCATATTCTAGAATACTTGTTTGAAGAATGACAGTAATTCAAAAAATTATCTATGGTGAATTTTTTTCTTTACAATTGTATTTTGGAGATTATTTTTTTCATCATATAAAGCTATATTATTTTTGGGGTGTTATCTTATCTTATCATAATCATCTTATATGCGTTTAATGAATAATTGCAATAGGAATAGATAATTATACATTTATGGGATCTGTTATCCATAGAAGTTGATTCAAATTCTTGTGGAGTAAATGATTTATCATGAACACTCATCTAAATGAATATAGAATAAATATAAATTATATTAATAAACAATAAAAGGATGATATTATTCTTATGATATGGAATGTAACCAAGTATGTTAAATTTATCAAGTGCTTATATAGATTGTTAAAGAATCCTTCAATTCAATGAAAAATATTTTGAATCAAATATGTTATCCCTATAATTTTTTCAGAGAAATCAATGTTAATTTATCTGATCAAAAGGCTTATGCCTTTGTGATGGTTGAAATTCTAATGACCATGTTCTCTATCACTCACCATTAGAATATAATGGTTACATCATTCATTCATGTACATATTTTCACTTCACGCAAATGTTATCCTATTCAAATTGGTAGGTTTGTAGGGACCTATGAATTTCATTTTCCCCTTATTAAGAATATATTTTATAAACCCTATTTTATATGTGAGTTTCCATGAGGGAAATTTCAAGTATCAATCATTAACATTCAAAAGTAAAATTTTGAATTGTGAGGATATAATTATATAGAGGGGGGAATAATGTAACCCCCTAGTAATTTGATTTATAATTTTAAATACAAAATTCTATAAAAAATAACCAGATAAAAATTATGTTTTTCAATAAATAATCCATTTATTTCAAATTTATAGAATTCACATTAATTTTAAATTAATTTTCCTAAAATTAATACAGTATTGCATTATTTTCTATTTAAAATATTTTTTTTAAAATAAATATTTGAATATTATTATTTATTAGAAACATAATTTTTATCAATAGATTATTTAATTAAATATTTTATGAATATTATATATATTTAATATTATACTTATCTTCGTAAATATTGAATTATATTATGAATATGTTCACAATTAATATGACACCCACAATATTTTACTGTATGTTTGTTCACAAATAATTTCAATTCAGCAGATAGAATAAACAAAAAATAAACTGAGTCTGTGTGAAGAAAAACATTGTTACAGCTAGAACTTATCCATTAAACATTGTTTTTCTTCTTTTACATTTTTTATTTTGTAAAACAGACATACACATTTGCATTCATTAATATATTTAGAGTCTAATAGAATCTAATTGTTTTATTGTTAATAGTAACATTATCGTTAAGAATTGTAATGAATCTTATTGAATAGTTACAAGATTATTATTAATAGTAATGTACCATTGTGAATAGTAACCTCACCCATGTAAGTAAATATTTAATATAGGCACTTTATAAATGATTGTGAATTTTTTAAAAAATTTATAATTATGTATATGTATTTTGTGGGAGATAAATATATAATTACAATTATATAATTAATAAATTTAATTAAAATATAACTGATTTTCATAAAATTTATACATTATTCAACATTTGTTTATGATTTTGCAATAATATAATGAATCCTTAGTTAATTATTCAGGGTATTATAAAATCAGTTTGAATATTTAAAACAATATTTTTCAATTAAATGTTGATTTTAATTAGAAATAAAATTATTAATATTGAGAAAATTACTTTTACAATATTGATTTAATTTTTGGATTCTACACATTGAAAAATGGTTATGGTGAATTTGTGGTATTTTTCTGAAATACTAGAATTTGTTTTGATAAATGAAATTCTATAATTTATGAAATATTCTAAATAAATGAATTTTTGCATCATTCTTAAGTCATTGTTGATGTGGATGGAAATTTCTTCAAACTCATATGCATGTATTACAATTTTTAGTTATAATAATAAATTTTATTAATATTATTGATCCAAAATAAAAATAATAATGATGAAAATAATGGAGAACCCTCCTCTCAACCACTATAAATACCACCCCCACTCCCCTCTTCTCTTCACTTCTTTAAACCTTTAAGAATCTCAATGTTCATACTTAATAATCTTACCTAGTATATCCCCATATAAAAAATTCCATGGTTTTACCAATATACCCAAACCCTTTCCCTTCTAATGGTTTCTCAAGGGGATGTATTCAATAGGTAAATTTCATGTCCATTTTCTTTTAATTTGATTTCATGTTCCATTATTTTTTATCCAATCCTCACCTCCTTTATACAAATTGTCATGATAAACCTATGATTATATATATACATGAATTATATCATTCTTATTGATTAAATATCATAAATATCTCTACTATCTTTATCCCTCTCTTTTATTTTATAAATGAAATCATCATCCGAGAGGTTCCGATTTACTAACTTCATTGACGATGAAAATTCATTATTCATTTATTTCTTCAAGGATTGAAATGAAAAAAAAATTATTATTGAAAAAAATTATAAAATATGTATTATATCTTATTTAATGATTCTGGAAAAATAATTTATATTTGATAATAAATAATACGGAAAAAGTAGTTTGTAATAATCAAAATACCGCCAAAATAATGTAATTAAAAATCACCAAATGTATTATCTAATGATTTATCCAAATACCATGGAAAAAAATAATATATATAACCATTTACACTTTTTGACGTTCATTAATAACATATAATTTCAATTATGGAGAATTATATCCTTTCCAAATGAAATTCCATACTTATATACAAGTACACCAATTGTAAAAACCAAGGAAACATACACTCCCAAAAAATAAATTTGTATATTTAAAATCATCAAAAAGGCCATAAATAAATATAATAAAATTATACTAAATAAAAAAATTATATATGTTTATATATTAGTTAATTAATATATTTAATTTCTTTTTTCAGGATGTTAAGGTCATGTGTATAATACATTCAGACATAAGGTAAGGGGTTTCTAATTTTACATTTATTTATGTGAGATTTTTAATATTCTCCACATATTTCTTGTATGTGGTGTATGATTACTGAAATTGTATAAATAATATCATGAATATAATTATATTTATGGAATTAAATGATTCATTGGATTATTATTAACGTTTTTACATACGTTTCAATTGATTACAATGTAGTAATTCTTTTCTCATCTAACTTCCATTTTTGTAAGACATTTCATATTCACCAATATTTCATGTGTATGGTTTATGTATACTGACATGGATATATGTTATAATAAATATATTTATTCTAAGGGTATTAAAAATATCTTTTTATAATTTTTAATTCTTGGTTAAATGATTTAATTGATAATAAAGTAGTAATCTCTTTCAACCCGAATTACCATTTTCATCCAGGTAACTATAATTCTCTACATACCGAAGTGAAAGTCATAAATATTTTTAGTCAATCTCTATAAATTATGTTTTAATGTTTTATATTTGTTTTCTAATCAAAATAAAATTTTATTTTATTGGGACTTACATGTTATTGATGGTTCTTTCTCTAAATTTTCACATTAAACTATAATGATTCAAAGGATCTACTTGAAATCGTTCCCATTTTCAAGTTCCCTATAGGGCATATTTTAATTAACCGTTAATTTTATAAAATCACTCATTTTATCATGAAAAAATATCATGGTTTATTTATGGTTAAATAAAATCTAATATTCCATTTCGATTTAAAATCCCTATAATATTTTTCTTGAACCACTCCAACACTTTTTATTTCTAAAGTTTCTTAAAAATGCATTTTACATAATTTAAGTTTTATTAGACATCATTTCTACCTAATATATAACTTTATTTTCTTAACCATTTCTTTTCTGAGATATTCATCTATACCATTTAATATTATAAAAAATATAAATGATTACTAAAAAGAACTATTCTTTCCTAAGAAAAAGAGGAATTTTTCGAGTCTAACTTTTACTTCTATGATATATATTCCTTCATCACCAGTTATTCATTCCATTGGTTGTCTATATTTTCCTTTGATATATCATATCAATAGTCTCATTATTAATTTGATATTATAAGCTATTATGATTTTGATTTTTCTATGTGGTATGGGACACATTGGAATGTTTAAATATTATTTCCTCATAAAACTTTTAATGATCTCATTTAAAAGTATATTTATCTATGCCAACATATATCGATGAATCTTGTTCTTCAATGAGGTTTATATCTTATAATAACATCCAATTAATTTGGTTGATGTTTTTTTGATTTGTTTGACTATAGATGTTCTAATTTGGATCCATTAATAGGTTATAGTTAAAGTATACACATTTCATTTGCATGTTTTTCAATACAACTACTTATGTTGTCTATGTATCAACCTTTTCTTTTGAGAAATATATTTTAATTAGTATGGGATGGAGGGGCCTGTTATATCCCCTCAACACATCAATAGGTCTCATTATTAAAAAAAGTTTCATAGCACAAGGCCTTGATGGTATGGTTATTATGGGCTTGGCATGAGGCCTATAACGATATTATTATAATGTCTAGTATTATGAATTATCCCATTATGATATTAGTAATTAATAAATCATGTGTTTATTCAAATCATAGAATATCCATGGTAATGTTTCATGTGATCATTTATATAGAATTATTTTCTCATCTTTCATTCATGTCATGTTATGCTCATGATTATTTTTAAAGGCATGTGTTTTCATTTATTCACCATGCCTAATGATTTTTTATTATAGCATCGGTTGAATTTCATTCATTACCATGCATATGAGCTCACCCCTTTATTATTTTTCTTTTACCTTGGTTAGGATGAATAAAATTTTGAATGAACCTTCAAGCATGACATTCATTTTATATTGTATCATGTTTTAATTTCATTTTCTAATGTATTTTGGGTATCATTAATGTAATATAGATATAAAATATTTTTAAAATAATTAGTAATTTTGGATTTTTTTCTTTATAATCATGCTAATGAAATAAAATAATGCACAGACTCCATGGTTCTGGGGTCGGGGTATTATATAATATTTCATGCATGATGCTTATTTAGGTGATATTTTATTAAAAAAGTGTCCATATGGATCAATAGAGAGATATCTTAGTTAGAAACTGCATATTTAATTCTGTAATGGACTCTCGTACTCCTTGAAATGGTGTTAGTGGAAACCCCCTATTTCATTAGTGTTTGGGTCCTCTAGAAACTGAATGGAACCCCACTTTTGTATTACGTTATGAGTCCTCCATATATAGAATAGAATCACCCTATCCTACTGAGGATTGTATCTGATATTTATACCTATAGAGTGTAATCCAAAATGGTGTTTGGGAATGGGTCCTATACCTTATGTGTGTTACCCCACAGCTCCACTAAGGTGTTAGTTCAATACCTTTTGAGTGGCACCCCCACGATACAGTATCGATCATGTACAATATCTACTGATAGTAACATCCAGTCATATTAAGGCATTGGTCTATTATTTACAGAGTGTCCTTCGATACTATTTGACCTAGTGGAGTGGTGAATACCCTTTACAATTTTACTTCTTGGGTTACAAAATATTCTAGTAGTCACAGACAGACCCTTTGAAGATGTAGGAAGACTCATTATCATGTGTTGAGAATGGAGATATAGATATCATTTTCCTACCGTATGTGATTATTTATTATCCCATATAGATATTTTTTTATTTTTTTTACAATTGTATTTGGGTTGATTTTTAAACCAATTTCATATATTTTATTCCCATATTGATTTGAAGGATTCTTACTTGTTAGGAGGAAGATTATAGGTATGATTATAGTATTCTAGTGTTGAATTTTTTAGTCAATGATGTTTTATATGATGATAAATAACCTCAAATTGTAAATATGGATGATCTAACAGACCATCGTATTTAGGAAATCAGACACACAATTCTTAATAAATTGTATTTGATTAGGAAAGAAAGAGGTCGATGGAATATTTGATTGTTACACAAAATTCCTTGGAATATAAGATGATTATAAAGATGATTTATCAAAGGATAAATAACACGAATATAAGGTATTTTTTATGAAATTAGCAATGTGATTTTTAAATGAAGTGATTCATTAATGAAAAATTCATGATACTCATATTAATCTCACTTATCATTGTACTTATGGGATTATAGTATGTGTTGAGTAAATCATTGATCACTATCTAAATCAGAAGAAGTGATTTTTTTAGAATATTTATGAATCGTTAATTATTTATAAATTTGTGTTTGTTGATAAATCATGATAAGTAAGAATCAATATGGTTGATGTTTACAAATATAATTTTATGTTGGTCTAGTTTTATAGAAGTTTCCAAAATTATTGGCCTCAAAACAAGAGTTTTTTATGAAAAAGAATATTTTATTAAATGGTGTTCATGTAATGAAGTTTTATTATCATAAAGAAGAATTTTTGGACTGCATGTAGTGTATGGAGAATGATGAAGGAAAATCAAAGAATGATGATTTATACAATGATGTGCTATGCGGACCACGAAGCAAGCTGTGTGGACCGCATACTGAAATATAGTTCATGGGAGGATCATAGTTAGTGGGAGGTTAGTATTTCATTGTAGGAATGTCATTAGTAGAATGAGGTGGTTATTTAGGTAGAGGAAAAGTGTTTTCTATTTTATATTATGTCAGGAAACACAATAGATAGATGCGTTATTAGGACCACATAGAACAATTCTTGGTCAAGGATGCACCCCATCAATGTTTTTATTAATTCCCTTTAGAGGGTTTTATGGAAATTATTTTTGAATATAAATTAATCTAAAAATATTATTAATTATTGAAAATATTATTAGAGAAGATCATTTCTTTCAAGAAGAATTTGAGTATGTTTTACATTGTTTGTGAAGGAGAGTTCTAAAATGGTTATGATTTTTAAAGGGAGATTTCTATGATGGGAAGTAGTTCATGCAGGAATGAATCAACAGTGGAGGAATTTTTAAATGGGATGAATTTTTGGGGCTCAATATATCAAAAATGACATGGTTCGACAAAGACAAGGATGATCAAGAAGAATTGGATGTTCACAAGGAAAATGATAATAGCGAAGTTTGTGTTATCTGTGAAGGAATTTTTGTCCTCGAATCACTCACTGGATGCATCAAAAGGTATTTAAAGAAAGATATAGGATTGATTATAGTGGGAACAAGGTATCTTCTAGTGGAATTGAAACAATTATCAAAAGATATTTCTGAAAACTAATACTACATGGAAATATTTTATATATTTTTTGAGAAATAAGACATGGAAATCAGACTAGGGTGTCTAACTGAGTATCGTAATGATGTTCATGAAGTTCTTACCAGTATATAGTTAAGAAAGTGATCAATTGTTTTGAAAGATTATATTTTTGAATGTTGATCAAGAAGAACAATAAATTGTTTTAGAAAAATTGTTTTATGTCATTTAATGGTACTTCAAGCAGACACACTATTTTATTGAATGTAGTGCAATGAATATCTAAGGGCATATCCTATTTATTTTATTCCACATAGAAGTAATTTATTGTGTGGATTTTATAGGATTGGATTATTTCAAAACAAAACAATAGACTCTCTACTCTTGTTGAGTAGTTAACATTCTAAATTCTTGAGTTACTATGGTTTTGAGTTCGATATATTTTTGCTGAGAATGATATTTTTAACCAGAGGTATAGGTAGTTTATAATGTAAGAAAACTGAAATAGAAATTATATAAAAAATTCACCCATCCCCCTCTCAGTGAAACAGAAATCCTTTCAGGGTAATCTCACTAATGGGTTTGTATACAGTCATCCATGCTTCGGATTTCCAAACCCTTTCTTGTATTATGAAAACTGTGAAAATATATGTAGTGATTTCAGTGGATAAGAGGGTTATTGGGGTGTATAGACAATGTACAGTGGTAAGGATTAGATATTAGTTGATGGGATCTATCATCCTTCCTTTATTCTATTTTTTGAGGTTTGTACATCATCACTATTTGGGTGTGCATTCTTCCCCACTACACATTGTATTTATTATGTTTTAATATGATATTTTCCATAGAAGTTACAACATGATGGATTTAATCTATATGTTATGAACCTTTTTATTATTCCTATGAACTATTTCACGGAATGTGTTTTCGTGAGTTTATACAGCTACACTACAAAAAGGCCTCACATTTATATTATTCCTACTTAAACCTTGTTCACATCCCATGTCCTATTAGAGGTAGTATTAGGGTTTTAAATCCTAGCCATATGCATTGCAAGAGAGACTCGATGGGTCTAATATTTACATAATCATAATAGGGGAATGGATATAAAAAATTATAACAATGATAGAATCATAATAAAACATATCTTATGTTAAAAATACATTTTATGGGATATCAGTCAACATCTTATTTTCTAGGGAATAAATACTGAGATAATTTAAAACATATTAGGTACCTATGAATGTTAATAATCCATTGTTTTCATATTTTGGAGATTCTTTCATCTACCATCATCCAATAATGAAGAGGATGTTTTTTTACATTGTCGGGGGAGTTAGTTACATAATAGTATAATTCAGTTTTCACCTAAGTATAACATGTGATCAGATAATGAATTTCCTTGAAATCAAGTGATTGAAATTTTGTACACATATCTTTTGAACGTTCTTCTATTCAATTTAATCAATACATATTATACTAGAAACCTAGGATAATTATGTTATAAGTTCATCTAACTTCCCATACCCCATGTCCATGATTTTTTATGGGAATATTTGATGATGAAACAATCCTATAAACAATGCCCTAACATTGGATGAAAGGGGTTGTAGTCAGGACTATCAATGAGGATAATCTACATTGGGATATAATTTTTACGAAAAATATAAGAAAATGTTTCTCTATGGATGAAATGAAATAATCCGAGGCTTTTATATTTATAAAATAACATATCTTTTTTTCTATCCTTATGCATTAGATTCCCCTATTTTCAATTTCATCCAATTGAGGGTGTTTTTAATTCCATTACCTCTAGAGAGGAGGAACAATATTATATTGGTTGGGTTTGGGGACCAGAGTGGGCACTAACACTAGTTTTGTCCTTACATTTCCATATTATTCTTTGGTTTGTTTCTTCCATTTAGATGATTATATTGATCATGATTTATTATTAGAACGTAGTTTAGAATATTTAACCTATTTGTGAATATAAAAACACTCAAATATAATCCTATTTGTTTTAATGAAATCATAAGTGTTTTAAACTCATCCATAGTATTTTATATGTGTATCTCTAACAAATACTTGTAGGGTTGATGAAGATTCAAGGAATATGTCAATCCTTTCCATCTAAAAATAAACTCTAATACAATCTCATTTACTCATAATATACAATTTGGGATATTATAACCATAGTATTACTCAATATATAATTGAAAAAATAGATAGAATAAAAACACTGGTCTTTACAACCAATGTTTGACCCTATTGGTTTGTTTCTATAATAGATGAATATTTTTCCCTCCTCAGTCTGCATGAAGCATCAGAGTTTTATTCGTTTTTTTAATAATTTTTTCTCATCATGGGGCCACAACATGATACTAATATCATTAGATTCATATTTAGGTATTCAGTTCCATTGAAAATTGAGTACTTAAAGTTCCCAATTTTCAGTAGTGGTGGAGTTTCACCTTTTCGCCAAATGATTTTCTTTTGGGTTTCAATAGTGTCTGATATCCTTCCATGGAATGAATTGTGATGAAAATATACTAAATGAATTCGAAAATTTATTATAGGATAGTTGTATATGATGTCAATTTGGTAGAGGCACAAGGTGGAGTCTGATATAATAGGCCCGCCTATGTATGATATGGGTATTTAGCAGGCGGTAGTCCAAGATAACATTTCTAACACATATATAGTATCCTCCAAAATTAATGAAAATATTATTAGTTTTTAGTTACCAATTTTACATATATGTACTAACTAAACCCAGTTCATGATATATGATGATTCTCTATTATCATAGTTTGAGTATCATTCCATTGATTGCATTATAATGGACTGAATCACAGAATTCCACTTATAAGTTATACATAGAAATAAAATTTATCCTATGAATTTTGGTGTTAAGTCACTTAATTTCATTTATATAAAATTAATATTTTTAGAACCTTTTATCTATGGAGGTATATTTAGACTCCATGAGTTGTGGATGAGATATTGAAATAATCATCCATTTTTTTGAGATTAAATTTTATAAAAAACTAGTTGTTGAATTTTTTTTGGAGAACATAGATTATAGTTCTACCTATATTTAAGGTTTCACACACCTTATTCATGTGAATTTATGGGGATTTTATTTTAGATAATTTATTTGTTAGCATGATCCTTCAGTTAAACATTCTTCTTAGATTTATATATGAAGAAAATGTCTACCAAATTGACCAATGCGTAATATAAAGTATTGAAGGGAAATATTTGAGTCTTCCACTACAATTTAATTTTTCATGGGATGATTAATCTTCTAATCCTTATTTGTTCTAACTATTTTTCTCAATACTGAATAATTAGTAATTTTTAGAGCGTATTTTTAAGGGAGTCCCCAATGAGATATAATAAATTTCTTTCTAATGGTGGGTAGGAAACTTAAAATAGAAAAAAATGAGAAGGATTGTCATATATTATTTCCCACACTACGAAGAAGATTTACTCTAATAGAGCGAAGATTTCTGTGATATAAATGGTTCCAAACCCTATGGTAAGGGGAACGATTTATTTTACCTATATTTGATCATGGACCAATTATTATATTGATGAAACCATGTGTGGGGGTGTGGAAATGATGAAAATAAACCTATCCAAATGACCATGGGTTGATCCGATATTACTACTATGGTGCCTGTAACGCCCCGACCCCAGCTACCCAGAGTCAGTGCATTAATTACATAACATTGGCATGATCACAAGAAAGATCAAATCTCGAAAGACCGATTGGTTTAGTAGCCTTGGAAACACTAGATATATTCATAAGTTTTACATTACATCATAAAATGAAAAACTAATACAACAACATAATGTTTCCACAATCCACACTATTAACCCCTCATAAAATCCCTGCAGGTCATTCATAACTTACTTCTTCACATCCTGGGAAAAATAAAACATAAAAAAAAGGGGTGAGCTCAAATGCCCAGTAAGGATAACAATAAAGTGGAAACTTTCATAAATAAGAATAAACATTTAAGGCAATGTATATCTAAAACAAAAGCCTTTTAAATACGAACTTTCAACATGGTATGGCATAAATAAAATGAAATAATGCCATTTACTTATTCACATGGATATTCTACTAAATGAATAATCACATGCAAAAATCAATAACCACTTTCATAATGTTGGAATGCATAATGCCAGACTATCATAACCACATAGCCAAGGCCTCGTGCCAAGACTACAAATAAGATTTTGTCAAGGCCTTGTGCCAAGACACTAGTTTGTCTCATGAGACCTACCGATGCATCGAGGAGCTATAGCGGGCTCCACCCGTCACTTATTAAGTCCAATGCATTCCCATATGAAAAGGTTTAAACATAACATAAACATTCGTATTAAAACTAGCATACGAAATGTCAATACTTTCACAATAAACTATGAATGGTATAAAAATAGCACATCCACAGTCAAACATATCACAAAACCTTCAATACAATATAGAAGTTTTGTATCAACTTCAAATAATCTTAAAATCCATCAAAGGATGATGACATAGATGAAATCAAAATTCTTTTTAAAGAAATATCTCCTTTTATTTTGAAATCATTTAAGATCCATATAAAATAAAACATTTTCTTTGAAAATATTCTTATAATATTGTAAGGAAAGCTTTGAAGATTTTATAACGGCGTAAAATAACCGCACCCGCCGTATAAGTTAAAAAAAACATTCTTACCTCAATTCTGTCGAAAAGGTTAAAAAGGACCTTGTTTTGAAAATGACGGAAAGATTCCTTTATAAACCTCTTATAAAAAGTCAAAAAAAGGTATAAATGACTTTAACCCATATTCTTGTAAATAGTAAAAATGTTTTGAAATACATTTTTAAGAAACATGGATGTGGATGATAAAGATATCCCAGTAGATTATTACGTATAAACAACCTCGGATAATGAAGAGATTGTGAAATAACCCTTACCTTATACTTTTCCTTGGTTGGGGTAGGTTAACCTCCTGTATAATGGTGAAATAATTGTTATTAAATTATACAATAATCATATATATTAATATGATATCATATATGATCTTTTAACATTGATTTATTAATAATATCTTAGAATTATCATCGTTTCGGGTGTTAACTTACTCATTTTCTTTTATATGTTTTGTTACATAAGCCATGTTTGTTGTATCTTATTCATATACAGAATGATATCAAGTCCTTAAACATCATTTTTAAATCATAAAATGATAATTATACTTGAATGGATACGATGGAGAATGAATCTCATCGCGTTCGTGGAGACGGTAGTCCGTACGTACGCACGAGCGACAATATCATTCTTTTGATATTAAAATAATATATAAATGAATGTTATATCATATATACATAATCATTAACATGTTATATTTATTATTTACATTAGTTACACATCATTATTATACCCATCCAAATAATATTATATTGAATAACAATTACACAATGACGTGGAGACGGTAAGCCGTACGTACGCACGTATGGTGACATGTTATTCAAAGGGTGGATAGAATACTGAATATGGTTGTACCATACTTATAATAACATCACAGTATATGTGAGATACTGGAGTTATTATTTTAGAATGGTAAGAACAAAGGAAGAAGAAGTGGAAGAAGAAATGAACTTAGAAAAGGGTGGTGAAATCATTACCTCTTCTTCGGGTTCTTCCTTTTGATTTGATCAAAAGGGCTCCGTAGGTTGGATTTCTGATCAAAATAAGGCCTCTAGGTTGTAGTGAGGGATGTTGGGAGAGTATTTGGGCAGAGTTTGGCCGAACCAAAAGGCTTTGAAGGTGTGAAGAAATGAGAAGGAGGAGTGCCCTTTTATAAGAGGGGTGAGGGGCACCTTTGGGAAAAGCTAGAAATATTAATTTATAATAAATTCATATTCGGTTTCTAATGGCTCCAAAGTTGATTATTCAAAGGTTAAGGTGGGGATAGGTCGAAAACCACTCAACCAATAGAATTTAGACAGGTTTGGGTACTTATATTAACCTTATCTTTAAGTATTAACTCTAAGTTAATTAGTTTCACTTTTACAATGTCTCTTTGTATTTTTATATAATATGGTTAATAAACTTACTATATACATCCAAGCGACCCCCAAGTGGTCCATTAATGATTAACCTATCATAATATAAGTCTCTTGGCCGAACCTTAGATTTTTAGGAATTTAATATCAATTAATAATATAATATTTGTTTTAAGAACTCTTTTATGTCAATTTTGACACTATTCAAAAGTTGATTTTTGTGAAACTCATAACAGATTGATTACTTCGAAAAAAGTCCATTAAATAAATCCTAATATATCATATTAGCCTAGAAAATTAGTTTAATTCATTAAAAGTTTCATATTATATTTATTTGGGTATTTATAATATCAATTATTTTAATTTTTCACTATTTTAGTAATTACTGCATCATCATTGTGTCATAAATAAAATAAAGTATTTAATGTTTAAAAATTATAAATAAAATATCATTATGTAGGAAATAGTTTTAGCTTTCTAATGAATATTTATAATCGAAAATCCAACATGTATAACCCTATGTAAAAATTGTTCTTCTAAAAAATATATGCTTGTGTCATTTTTGTATTCATTTTAACTTAATTAAAATAAAGTGTCATTATCACTTACAAGTGGATCCATGGGGTCCCAAAATAGACCCAAAGATTCCCATGGTCGACCATGTATCAACCAATAGGGTTAAGACACGTTTTAGGGTAATTTAGTATTATTATAATATTATTTGTTTTAACCCTTATTTACCGGATTTACCCTTAACCATGGTAAATAAAATATTTACCGCAGTAATTATTCAAAATGTCTAAAAATAAAAGTTACCTATTTACACAATTTGAACATCCTGATTCCAAATATGGAATCCATTTTCCTAAATTCAAAACACATAAGTGGCAGAAATTAATTTAAAATTAATTCCCGCTGTCAAAACAAAAAGCGTGTTTTTAAGAGATAATAACTATCAAAAGATTGACACTTGTTTATGTTCGGTTTAATTGTAAAATTATGTCCAATGACCAAAATTATATTAAATGGTAAAAATATATTCTAAATATACTTTAAAACCACTCAAATTCATAATTTATCACTATTAATTATTTTGATTAAAAAAGTTGTTTTTAATTAAAATTTAGTAATTTTCACTATTCATCAAAATATGAAAGTTATCCGAAAAGTACCAAAATTTCACCTTAGGCTAAATTCGATATTACGAGTCCAAAAATGAAGTCCATTTTCAAATATAATATATATATAATTTCAAAAATTAGGTATTACTATTCACAACGGCTAGTTTAATTAGTTGTGGTGTGTGTTAGAACTCGAGGTTGCGTACAACACACGCTATCGCATTATTCAAAGGGAAACGTACCGTAGAAGCTTGGGATGTTACATTCTCCCCTCCTTCAAATAATTGCGTCCTCGCAATTTCTAGGGTATTACTGCATAAAAAGACTCGGGTGGTTCTTCATCATATGTTCCTCGGGTTCCCACGTTGCCTCTTCCATCTTATGATTCCTCCACAAAACTTTTACCAGACGCGTCGTCCGGTTTCTCAGCACTTGTTCTCTCGTATCAAGAATCTTGATGGGCTCTTCGCAATAAGATAGATCGGGTTCCAGTTCTAAATCTTCATAGGTGAGTACATGCGTTGGGTCAGGCATGTATTTCCTCAACAGAGATACGTGGAACACATCGTGAACTTTGGAGAGACTTGGCGGCATTGCCAATCGGTAAGCTACAGCCCCAATTCGTTCTAGAATTTCGAAAGGTCCGATGTATCTGGGACTCAATTTACCTTTCTTACCAAAACGTATGACTCCCTTCCACGGAGATACTTTCAGGAAAACATGATCACCGACTTGAAATTCCAAATCCTTCCTTCGATTATCGGCATAGCTCTTCTGCCTACTTTGAGCTGCTTTAATGTGATTTTGGATTACCTTCACCTTTTCCACCGTTTCCTCCACCAGTTCTGGGCCTACAAGTTTTTTTTCACCAACGTCATCCCAACAGGTTGGTGTACGACATCTCTTTCCGTATAACGCTTCATATGGTGCCATATGAATACTCGAATGGAAGCTATTGTTATAGGAAAATTCTACTAGTGGTAAATATTGATCCCACATACCCTGAAAATCAAGTGAGCAAGATCTCAACATGTCTTCTAAGGTCTGAATAGTCCGTTCTGATTGTCCGTCTGTCTGAGGGTGGTAAGCAGTGCTCAAATGAAGTTCAGTATCCAGGGATTTCTGAAGACTTTTCCAAAATCTTGAAGTAAAACGGGGATCACGATCAGAAACAATCGATAGGGGTACTCCATGAAGTCTCACAACTTCATTAATGTATAGTCTTGCTAGACGTTCCAGGGGTAGATCTTCTCTTATAGCAAGAAAATGTGCTGACTTGGTAAGACGATCAACAATAACCCATATTGCATCGTTCCTTCTAGGAGTCTTTGGTAGCCCCATGACAAAGTCCATTGTAATATTGTCCCATTTCCACTCCGGTATGGGAAGAGGTTGCATGACTCCTCCAGGCTGTTGGCTTCCAGCTTTCACTTGTTGACAAACCATACATCTTGACACAAAATCAGCAATCTCCCTCTTCATGTTGTCCCACCAAAAATGTTCCTTCAAATCCCTATACATTTTGGTGCTCCCAGGGTGTATAGAGAAATTGGAACTATGAGCATCATCCAGCAATTCCCTTTTTAGATCAGGTATATTGGGAACACAAAGTCTCTTCCCGAATTTCAAAATTCCACCTTCATACGCAAAGTCTCTCAATCTCCAATCATTCACAGCTTTAATCTTTTTTTGGAATTCTTCATCATCAGTCTGAGAACTCTTAATCCTTTCTAGTAAAGATGGTTTGGCAACCATTTGAAAAAGCATTGATGTTTCACCTTCCCTGGTTATTCCCATGTCCATCTTCACTAGCTCCATGAAAATTGGATCCCTTTCAATTCTCATATTGTTCAAAACTCCATGGTCTTTTCTACTCAAAGCATCTGCCACCTTGTTTTCCTTCCCTGGGTGGTAGTGTATCGTACAATCATAATCCTTGAGTAATTCAAGCCATCTCCTTTGCCTCATGTTGAGTTCTTTTTGTGAGAAAATATACTTCAAACTCTTGTGATCAGTATAAATCTCACATTTTTCACCATAGAGGTAGTGCCTCCATATTTTCAAAGCAAAGATCACTGCTGCTAACTCGAGATCATGAGTAGGATAGTTTTGTTCATGAATTTTCAACTGTCGTGATGCATAGGCAATAACTCTATCATTCTGCATAAGGACACAGCCAAGTCCTTTCTTTGATGCATCACTATAAATAACGAACCCATCATTCCCCGATGGTAGAGTCAATATAGGAGCATTGACTAATATTCTCTTCAGTTCTTCGAAACATTCTTCACACTCTTTTGTCCAAACAAATTTAACCCCTTTACGTGTGAGCTTCGTTAATGGGTTAGCCAATCGGGCAAAATTCTGGACGAAACGTCGATAATAACCTGCCAAACCAATAAAACTGCGTACCTCAGTTATACTCGTAGGTGCTGGCCATCTTGGATTGCCTTGGTCTTAGAAGGATCAACAGAGATTCCATCTTTAGAGACAATATGGCCAAGAAAAGAAATCTCCTGAAGCCAGAATTCACACTTGCTAAACTTCCCATATAATTCATGCCTCCTCAGAGTCTTCAAGATAATGCGCAAGTGATTTTCATGATCTTTGTAGGTTTTGGAGTATACCAAGATATCATCAATAAATACCACCACAAATTCATCGAGATACTCCTTGAAAACTCTATTCATCAGATCCATGAATACAGAGGGTGCATTAGTCAATCCAAACGGCATTACAGTAAACTCGTAATGCCCGTAACTTGTTCGAAATGCTGTTTTCGGAATGTCTTCCTTCTTTACACACAACTGATGGTATCCAGATCAAAGGTCAATCTTTGAAAAGTATTGAGCTCCAAGCAGTTGGTCAAATAAATCATCAATACGAGGTAGGGGATACTTGTTCTATATCGTTATAGCATTGATCTCCCTGTAATCGATACATAACCTCATAGATCCATCTTTCTTTTTAACAAAAAGAACAGGGGCTCCCCATGGAGAAACACTAGGGCGAATAAATCCCTTATTACTCAATTACTCTAGTTGTTTCTTTAGTTCGACTATCTCTACAGTGGCCATTCTATAAGGGGTCTTCGATATAGGCCTTGATCCAGGAATCAAATCAATAGAAAACTCAACTTCTCGTTCTGGAGGATGTCCAGGTAAATCTTCCGGAAATACATCTACAAATTCTTTCACAATAGGTACATCCTCTATTTGAACATTCCTTTCCTCACCGAAAGTTATTTCATTCTCTTCCTCCCCGATAATTGAATTAAGTTGAGCTACAGGGGGTGGATCTAAATAAGAGTTAGGTGGTGACGATTCTGCTCTAAAAATAAGGTGCTCCTTATCATTATCATCAAGAATCGTAACCTCTTTCTTCTTACAATAAATCTTTGCATCATAGTCTGAAAGCCAGTCCATACCGAGGATTATATCAAACTCAATCATAGGTATGAAGATGAAATCAGCAGATAAAGAAAATTTATGTGCTCTAATGGGGACTGATTCACAAAACTTTGTTGCAACGATACTTCCCTTAGGAGTTTTAACTGACAACTCCCTTATTAAATCAAATTGGAAATATCTAATTTTCTTAGCAAACTGGGAAGATATGAAACAATGCGATGATCCAGAATCAAATAATGCATTTGCTAAACTTGAGGAAACCATTAAATTACCTGCCACCACATCTTTCGGAGCTTCTACCTCAGCAGTAGTGATAGCATAAGCCTGGCCTTGATCCCTTGGCCTTTTCTGAGGTAATTTCTCCTGACGCTTAGGACATGCATTTGCATAATGCCCCATCTCCCTGCAATTGTAGCACTGAACGTTGGTAGCTTCCTTCTTCCCCTTGCAATCATGAGCTTGGTGGCCTTTTTCACCACACTTGTAACAGACTCCCATTCCCTTCAGGCAAGCACCGGGGTGTTTCTTCCCGCACTTACCACAAGATGGATATTCAACCTTTCCCTTCTTCCCCTTATTTCCATTCCCAGATTGATCAGCAGGTCTCTTCTTCTCTTGCTTTGCTTTAAAGTCATAAGACTTAGAGAATTCCTTTTCGGTCTTGATAGCACATGAGACAATGTCTTCGTACGATGAAAAGGATTGTGAGACTAATGCTCGACGGAGAAATGGTTTTAACCCATCAAAGAAACGATCAATCTTACTTCTTGGGTTGCGAATATAATCACCAGCGTACCTCGCTAACCTTGTAAAGTTAGCCTCATACTTTGTGACATTCTCATCCTCCTTTTGTCTCAGACTCAGAAATTGCCTTTCCATATCTGCTCGATGGTCGCGAGGGAAGTATTTTTCTAAAAACAGATCTTTGAACTCCCTCCATTCCATATTTGATACTTCATCATCTTCCTTCGTATTTTGAATCAATGACCACCATTGATCAGCATCTCCAGTGAGGCGGTAAACTGCCATGATAACTTTTTCCCTTTCACTGCTCCCCAAAGCCTGTAATATTTTCTCTAGGGAAAATATCCATTGCTCAGCTACTACGGTATTTGTATTCCCATTGAACGTTGGTGGTTGTTGCCTCATGAATCGATCTAACATTGATCCTCCACGTTGCGGATCAGGGTGCTCCATACGGGTAAGGTTATTATTCATAACCTGAGTAAGTTGTCCCAGTACGGTGATTAGCTGATCAGCACCAGTTGCATCACCAGCCCCACTATAATTATCTTGAGCAGGAGGGCAATCCCTACATGGAGTGCGTGCATTGATACAGTTTCCATTTCTTCCACTAGGCACCATTTCTAAAAAAATGGCATAAACTAGATCAGTTTATGAATCAAAATACATAATCCCATACTTATAAAACACTAAACATAAATTGAATTATCTATGGATATAATCCATAATCATAAATATGTTTTCTTTGAGGAAGTATATACTCATAAACCCTTCATAATGATTTGTAAAGAAAGTGAGAGTTATCCTAAGCATATCCCCCGGGAGTGTCGTAACCAAGACTGCAGCAAGGCCCGTTGTCGTGCACCAGTTCCCGTTCGAGTCTAGCTCAAAGCGGTGTTTTCGTGTTTTACCCCTAGGTACATCTGTGCCAGAGCCGCCTCTACCTGCTCGTATCCAGACAGGGATGTATTTCTCGGAAAACTCACAAAGTCTCTACAATACCAAAATTCTAGGAAGTTCTTCTATACTAATCCTCAAAGTTCATCTTAGGTCTATGTGCTCTAATCAGAGTTTATCTAAATCTAGCTTCCAAGGTTTGTACTAAACTTCCTCTGATACCAACTGTAACGCCCCGACCCCAGCTACCCAGAGTCGGTGCATTAATTACATAACATTGGCATGATCACAAGAAAGATCAAATCTCGAAAGACCGATTGGTTTAGTAGCCTTGGAAACACTAGATATATTCATAAGTTTTACATTACATCATAAAATGAAAAACTAATACAACAACATAATGTTTCCACAATCCACACTATTAACCCCTCATAAAATCCCTGCAGGTCATTCATAACTTACTTCTTCACATCCTGGGAAAAATAAAACATAAAAAAAAGGGGTGAGCTCAAATGCCCAGTAAGGATAACAATAAAGTGGAAACTTTCATAAATAAGAATAAACATTTAAGGCAATGTATAACTAAAACAAAAGCCTTTTAAATACAAACTTTCAACATGGTATGGCATAAATAAAATGAAATAATGCCATTTACTTATTCACATGGATATTCTACTAAATGAATAATCACATGCAAAAATCAATAACCACTTTCATAATGTTGGAATGCATAATGCCAGACTATCATAACCACATAGCCAAGTCCTCGTGCCAAGACTACAAATAAGATTTTGTCAAGGCCTTGTGCCAAGACACTAGTTTGTCTCATGAGACCTACCGATGCATCGAGGAGCTTTAGCGGGCTCCACCCGTCACTTATTAAGTCCAATGCATTCCCATATGAAAAGGTTTAAACATAACATAAACATTCGTATTAAAACTAGCATACGAAATGTCAATACTTTCACAATAAACTATGAATGGTATAAAAATAGCACATCCACAGTCAAACATATCACAAAACCTTCAATACAATATTGAAGTTTTGTATCAACTTCAAATAATCTTAAAATCCATCAAAGGATGATGACATAGATGAAATCAAAATTCTTTTTAAAGAAATATCTCCTTTTATTTTGAAATCATTTAAGATCCATATAAAATAAAACATTTTCTTTGAAAATATTCTTATAATATTGTAAGGAAAGCTTTGAAGATTTTATAACGGCGTAAAATAACCGCACCCGCCGTATAAGTTAAAAAAAACATTCTTACCTCAATTCTGTCGAAAAGGTTAAAAAGGACCTTGTTTTGAAAACGACGGAAAGATTCCTTTATAAACCTCTTATAAAAAGTCAAAAAAAGGTATAAATGACTTTAACCCATATTCTTGTAAATAGTAAAAATGTTTTGAAATACATTTTTAAGAAACATGGATGTGGATGATAAAGATATCCCAGTAGATTATTACGTATAAACAACCTCGGATAATGAAGAGATTGTGAAATAACCCTTACCTTGTACTTTTCCTTGGTTGGGGTAGGTTAACCTCCTGTATAATGGTGAAATAATTGTTATTAAATTATACAAGAATCATATATATTAATATGATATCATATATGATCTTTTAACATTGATTTATTAATAATATCTTAGAATTATCATCGTTTCGGGTGTTAACTTACTCATTTTCTTTTATATGTTTTGTTACATAAGCCATGTTTGTTGTATCTTATTCATATCCAGAATGATATCAAGTCCTTAAACATCATTTTTAAATCATAAAATGATAATTATACTTGAATGGATACGATGGAGAATGAATCTCATCGCGTTCGTGGAGACGGTAGTCCGTACGTACGCACGAGCGACAATATCATTCTTTTGATATTAAAATAATATATAAATGAATGGTATATCATATATACAGAATCATTAACATGTTATATTTATTATTTACATGAGTTACACATCATTATTATACCCATCCAAATAATATTATATTGAATAACAATTACACCATGACGTGGAGACGGTAAGCCGTACGTACGCACGTATGGTGACATGTTATTCAAAGGGTGGATAGAATACTGAATATGGTTGTACCATACTTATAATAACATCACAGTATATGTGAGATACTGGAGTTATTATTTTAGAATGGTAAGAACAAAGGAAGAAGAAGTGGAAGAAGAAATGAACTTAGAAAAGGGTGGTGAAATCATTACCTCTTCTTCGGGTTCTTCCTTTTGATTTGATCAAAAGGGCTCCATAGGTTGGCTTTCTGATCAAACTAAGGCCTCTAGGTTGTAGTGAGGGATGTTGGGAGAGTATTTGGGCAGAGTTTGGCCGAACCAAAAGGCTTTGAAGGTGTGAAGAAATGAGAAGGAGGAGTGCCCTTTTATAAGAGGGGTGAGGGGCACCTTTGGGAAAAGCTAGAAATATTAATTTATAATAAATTCATATTCGGTTTATAATGGCTCCAAAGTTTATTATTCAAAGGTTAAGGTAGGGATAGGTCGAAAACCACTCAACCAATAGAATTTAGACAGGTTTGGGTACTTATATTAACCTTATCTTTAAGTATTAACTCTAAGTTAATTAGTTTCACTTTTACAATGTCTCTTTGTATTTTTATATAATATGGTTAATAAACTTACTATATACATTCAAGAGACCCCCAAGTGGTCCATTAATGATTAACCTATCATAATATAAGTCTCTTGGCCGAACCATAGATTTTTAGGAATTTAATATCAATTAATAATATAATATTTGTTTTAAGAACTCTTTTATGTCAATTTTGACACTATTCAAAAGTTGATTTTTGTGAAACTCATAACAGATTGATTACTTCGACCAAGTCCATTAAATCAATCCTAATATATCATATTAGCCTAGAAAATTATTTTAATTCATTAAAAGTTTCATATTATATTTATTTGGGTATTTATAATATCAATTATTTTAATTTTTCACTATTTTAGTAATTACTGCATCATCATTGTGTCATAAATAAAATAAATTATTTAATGTTTAAAAATTATAAATAAAATATAATTATGTAGGAAATCTTTTTAGCTTTCTAATGAATATTTATAATCGAAAATCCAACATTTATAACCCTATGTAAAAATTGTTCTTCTAAAAAATATATGCTTGTGTCATTTTTGTATTCATTTTAACTTAATTAAAATAAAGTGTCATTATCACTTACAAGTGGATCCATGGGGTCCCAAAATAGACCCAAAGATTCCCATGGTCGACCATGTATCAACCAATAGGGTTAAGACACGTTTTAGGGTAATTTAGTATTATTATAATATTATTTGTTTTAACCCTTATTTACCGGATTTACCCTTAACCATGGTAAATAAAATATTTACCGCAGTAATTATTCAAAATGTCTAAAAATAAAAGTTACCTATTTAAACAATTTGAAAATCCTGATTCCAAATATGGAATCCATTTTCCTAAATTCAAAACACAGAAGTGGCAGAAATTAATTTAAAATTAATTCCCGCTGTCAAAACAAAAAGCGTGTTTTTAAGAGATAATAACTATCAAAAGATTGACACTTGTTTATGTTCGGTTTAATTGTAAAATTATGTCCAATGACCAAAATTATATTAAATGGTAAAAATATATTCTAAATATACTTTAAAACCACTCAAATTCATAATTTATCACTATTAATTATTTTGATTAAAAAAGTTGTTTTTAATTAAAATTTAGTAATTTTCACTATTCATCAAAATATGAAAGTTATCCGAAAAGTACCAAAATTTCACCTTAGGCTAAATTCGATATTCCGAGTCCAAAAATGAAGTCCATTTTCAAATATAAAATATATATAATTTAAAAAATTAGGTATTACTATTCACAACGGCTAGTTTAATTAGTTGTGGTGTGTGTTAGAACTCGAGGTTGCGTACAACACACGCTATCGCATTATTCAAAGGGAAACGTACCGTAGAAGCTTGGGGTGTTACAGTGCCTATCAAATTTTCCATTTTTATCTTATGATATTATCTTAGTGCATGATTTAGATTGCATACATGTTCTTAGCATGATGTACATTCTATTAAGGGTATAAAAAAATACAAGGGTTGGTTATTATTACTGTGAGAGGAATGTTCAACCATTTTGGAGGATTGATGTAGAATCTTTCCAAGGGACATAATCTTTCTAGACCACCATTTCCAATCCAAGGAAACTACAAGACCCTAATAGATTTATTATCTAAGCAATGTAGAGGTTGATCCTAAAACCTAGCTTGAAATCTTTTTATTTTATGGGATTTAAAAAATAAAGAGAAGGGTAAAATTCAAATCTCTATTCTCACCCTAAATATCAATAATTATTACAAAATGGGAACCATCAATTAATTGACATTGAGTCTCTAAGGATCCATGGAATTCTAACCTGAGATCCTTACATAACGTTACTAACCTCATATTTCATGCCACTGAAAGGGAAGAAATGTTCATCTAGTCAACGTTTCATTAAATTGTGATGAAATTATAAGTATACTATGTATAATATTTTTTCCTAGATATATGAGAGTAATCACAATTTTTAGATGAAGATAATTTACACATTCCTATTTTGGGGTTTCTAGAATCTCATACTCAGTAGTGTGCCCTGGAAAAAACATAAATAGTATATTATCCTGGTCTCATTATTTCCAAATAACCATGAAATTCTCCTTATTTCATGTATGGGTTTCTCTTTCTTAATCTAATCAGTATGTTCATTTCTTGGCTATCATAATGATGGGATCCTGATTGGTCCAAATCTCCCCCTCTTTATCTATGTATTTATAATTTGATGGTGGTATATAATATTAATGTTTCCATGAGCTATAGTATAGTTGTGAGGTGAAAGAATTGGTTATATATGTGGAACTTGGAATGGAAGTATTCAATCATGAAAATTAATATTTGAATAATGGAATCCTCAAATGTAGTTTGACAAGATTAATACCTTATTTATGAATTATATTTTTTTGCAAATAGGATTATCACATATCTATTCATGAGAAAAGTTACCATGATTGATATTTATATTTCTACATGGTGGAACATCAAGTTTAATATTCTTGGAAGGACATCAATTTTTATGGAAAATAGATGATTGTAATGGAAATTTTGAATTACCACTTCCTCCCCCATATGAAATAATACAAAAGATTATTTAGAAACTATACAAAGATGTTTAAATGACCCAAGAGAATAATAAATGATTATGGTTTAACTATTTTCAAACTATGAGATTTTAGATTTCCTTTGATGAGGCAATATTTATATTCATGGTTCATTGAACAAGGTCAAGACCTCAACATTAATGGGGTTTATGCAAAGTTGGCCATACCCCTTATGTGTCTTAACCTACCCAGGTGTCTTCCAAATTACCATCAAAATATGTTGTTTAATTTCTAGGGTAGATAAAATGGATATCCATAAAATTATCAATAGGAACCTAAATATGAGACATTATGATCTTTGGGTTCTTCCACAGTATGATGATATTACTCCTACATAGGGGAAGTAAAATAGTATTTCCCATTTTCGGTTGCCGCTAGGATACTAATATACTCTATATATGTGGTAAGGAATATGGTATTACACATTCAATATTTCTTGAGTATGATGATGATTCTGTACAGCAAGCCAATGAATATGAGACTATTCTAGATCAATTGTCGTAATATGCTGAAAAACCCCTTGAGAAGTTGGAACAATTATGAGATTTCCCAAAGGATATTGTAGGAGTTTTCAAGAGAACTCCATTTGGAATAGGGATATAATTCTAATTTAATTAATTATTATTAACTAAAATATACTGATGATCCTCCTAAATGGGGAATAGATAATGATCATACTTTTAGTAGATCCTATTGTACACTGATGAGATGTCATGTTGGTATTAAATTAATTCCCCTGTTAACTATTGAGATATATCTGTGATAGAATTATTCTATCAGATTTATTATATTTTAGAATATATATATATATAATTTGATGTATATGAACCTACTATTACATCATCGCTCTGATATGCTGGTAGGCATCTCTAGTGGGAGTGGGGATATTAGTCTGTAGCTAATTGAGAGTGAGGATATGAGTCCAGTCAATCTCTCTTTTTTACAATAGAATATGTCAATATACATCAGATGTGAGGGAAGAGAGATGAGCTTCCCCTCTAGGGGATTCTATAATATTCTATATTGTTCATCCAGTTACATCGTGGGTGTGATAATATACTTATTCTACATGATCATAATTATTAACCCACCTTTCCTTATTCTTCAAGATGTGGTAATGATATTATTCATTGGGAATTTGAAAATTTATATTCTCATGGTTCTAATGGTATAAATATCCATGGAGGGGACTTCTTTGAAATGCTTGACCCTACGTGGTTTGGAATGGGGTGTCCTAGGAATCCTTCTTGTCACAATCTCAAGGAGTTAAAGCAACCCAATATTAGTTGTGGTTGTGACTAATGAATAGAACCTTATAAAGATACCTTTGGTTAATAGATAAATTATTGGATACAACATCCTATGACTTATTATTATTAGGATGGTAAGAATTTTCCTACTCGAATGACCGACTACCAAAGTAATTGGAGGTGGAAATAGGAACCATATACTTCACTGTCATGATTATTCATTACTGGGGAGGTGACTTATGGGTCATGATGTCCTGTAGGACCATTATTGGTGCGTATAGGCTAGGGATAATACAACTAAGGTGGTACTCACTCAATATAATTTTAGATACTTATCATTATTGTAATTGTGTTTTTGAAAATGTCCCCTTGGTCAGTAGAGGTACAACCTTTATGGTGGATGTGGATTATGGCTAATGACTTGATGATTCCATTGGTTTAGACCGATGTGGGACCTTACATTGAAATTATGATGAGGATATATAAACACACCAAAATGAAAACCCACTAATGTTGTATTAGAACTAATAACATATTTGGTATATCACTTTCTTACTTAAAAAACATTGTTTTGGTTTACCATTCTAGATTCCCAATTTTTTTTCTAATGAAATATTGTGTAGTTTGGAAAAATTCTGACATTAATTCACTAAGGTCTTTTGAGTAAAAGAACACAAAAATTCTATGTTCATTAATTATCTAAAATTTCTTAGTAATATAATGGAATTTATTTTTTATGAGGTTGATATTTTTTATCATCATGACATTTTATGGTGGAATGTTTTCCTCCTCCTAGGCTCTCTTATAGATTTTGTACATATTCAAGAACCCTTCCCAAACCCAAGTGAATGGTTGGTTTCCCCCACATAAATAATAGATCAAAACAAAATATTAATGTTAAAATATGTTATTTATCAGATGTCTCCCATCTATATGGAAATCTACATATATTATAGGTTATTTTGAAATGGAAATATCTATTTATATTATAGGTCATTTATCATGTTTTTATTACATAATAATTTTTAGATTTGAGTTACTATGGTTTAATTCCACATAGTTGGGATCTATATAGTTTAAATCCATTTTAGGAGGTAGTGTGTTATTTTAATGTTGGGGTAAAGCACATAATAAGAATTTTTTTGTATCCTTAGAAGGGGAATAACAATCCATATAGTATTATTCCACGCTATGAGACATGTTTTACAATTTATGGTTATGCGAAGTAGACAATCATGATTAATTTTAAGCCAGTGTAGATATGACTAGAAGAATACTATATAAAATATGTCTAGAAATGGTTTGTGTGGGAATTAAAAATTAATAACCCTTTCAAGTTGATTAAAATGAGAGTGTGTCGCTATGAAATTTATCTTAATTTTTACTAAAATGGAATATGGATTATAGGGTATTGGAATGGTTTGGTAGGAAATAAGGCCCAACGAGAGGGTCAATTGAGCTCATAAGAATATTTCCCACTAAATATAATAAATCCTCATTATGAATATGGAATAAAAAGGATTTTTAATCCTGTAATATGGCCCTAGTGGAAGGATGTTCAAACAAAAAAGGAATATAGGATGACATGGGTGGATATCAATTAAACCAAGAGAAATTTGGAAGCATTAGGGTTAATATGGTTGGTTGATGATGTTGTGTATGAACCTTATAGAGGCTTCCAATATATCATGGTTAATATGAATCAAATCCAATGTAGTTCATGTGGAACAATTTAAGGTCATGGGGATAGACCGTAACTTGGAGATTAATTTCAGGTGGTAAGAATGTCTGTGTTTAGTTATTTTAATTGGAAGAAGAATTTTTTTTCTAAATAAGGTGAAAAATTATTTAGTGGGGATTAATGGTGGTTTTATGATTCATTGGGTGGATTTACATGATTTCCTATGATGATTCATTACTTTGGGCTTACACCAAACTCGGGGTCCCTAATGAGTCTTGATATTTCAGAGAGCATGAGTGGGGATTAAATATGGATGATTACTAACTATATGAAGGTGTTATTGACTAATTGATATCTTAAAATGACGAAATCAGCAATTTTTACATGGATTGGGATAACACCTCAACATGAATCCAATCGACACATGAATCATTTTGGGAAATTAGGAGTTCGGATGAACATGTACATATAACAGAGATTATATTAGTACTCTTAGGACAAGAACCCTTGTTAATAATGTAATTCATGATTTTGACTATTATCAAGGTTCTTAACATTAAGTAGTTTTATAAAAAGAATCCTTTTCTCAAGTTAATATGCAATCAAAGCATAGGTCATAGGTTCACCCAATTGCTTGATCATGTTAATTATGTTGTTTTGGAAGAGGTCTTGATTATTGAGTGACCAAATGGTATACATAAGAAATGGGGTGACTTATCATTAGAGCTACATGGTTTATGATACCTTGGTTTAGGAGAAGAAAGGTTGGTTTATCCAAATGGAGGTATCATCAGAGGTAATATACTAGTAACCGTTAGATAAGGTGTTTCACCCTAGAGGCGGGGAAAAATTAGTCTTTTCTCTATTGATTGTGCTTTTGGGCGCTACATCTTATTAAAGGTGAAATATAGATATATCAACCTAGTTATTATTTAGTTAATTGATTACCCTAATTGAGAAACATGGGAGTAGGTTTACCCTAGTATTTGTTGGTCCCTTTGGATTCCTATAGATAAACAGGTTTCATTTGAATTTCATAGAAATATTCCTTAACTAAAGTGTCCAAAAACAAGGAAGGAATATTTTCTCATAATGGGTTTGAATGATTTATCCTTTCATAAACCCAATTGACCTCTTTTTTTGTTAATATTCCCTGGTTTTGAGATTTTTTAAGCTACATTGGGGGAATTGAGAACAAGGGTGTGGTACACGGGTGAGGGGAGTTTGAGGTCCTTTACTCATCGTAAAACATTCTCTAAATGGAGAGAAGAAGGGTTTTATTAGTAGGTAATAAAGACACATAGGTTGGTAACATTGGTTAAATTTTTCCCATGACATGAGAAGAAATGATTTGTACACCTATCAATTTTCATGTATGGAATGGGTGAACCATAATGGGTTTAAGGAAAATTATGAGACCTCACACTTGAAATATTATTTCATATATTTACAGAAATCATCCTTTTCATATTATTTAGTGATTTCAAAAAATTTATTTCCCAAAAATGGATTTGGTGGCATTAGAGAAATTATTGAAGTAATTGTAAGGACCCAGCCCCCGAGTGCTTAGAGTTGGTGCCCATGAGACATGATGTACCATAACCATAATTAATAAATCACATTCATTTAAAAATATCACATCATGTCCCATGCTACAGAGGATCATGAGGTTCTAGTTCTGGGAAACCGGCTGCATTCTGAAATATCATTGAAGATATGACTGATACCTAAAAAATTTCATTTAAAACATAGTGTGAGCATAGGAATGCCCAGTAAGGGGTTTTAAAATAACCATTAAAACTTTTGAAAATATTCTATAAACCATTTAACAAAACATTCTTCTTAAATAAATGTTATATCACTTGTTCACATCATAAAAGTTCTCAATTAAAACATGATATCAATATTATATGGATACACCATTCAACTAAGGGCATGCTGAATAAAATAAATAATAACTTGTATGACATAAGAATATATATAAGCACAAATAAAATAGTTAATTGTGATGAATTATCAGAGTTGTGCATATAGGTAATCACTTTATTTTCAAAAATGAAATACTAAAATCACTAAATGCTATACATATGACATGCCATAATTTTTTTTCTTATTACTTATAAGTAACGGTTCTTAAACATGGACATTCTAATAGTCGAATGCCTATCTAGTTAGGTAATTAACATACACATAATGAGTAAAGTGAATATGTTGGACATTCTGAAGCATTTTTTCATGGCCTCATCCAAGACGTCAAATGATTAAGGCCTTGGGCGAAACCCATAAGATCTTTAAACAAATATTCTACTAGTTGAATATTTTCTTGGTTAATTAAATTACATATTCATAATGAGTAAAATACATATATCGGGCTGTGTGATGGCCTCGGCCATGATGTCTACTGATTATGGCCACGAACAAAATCAATAACTCATTGGTAGGAAAGGCCTTGGCCAATTCCCCTGATAGTTGTCTCATGAGACCTACTGATGCATAGAGGGGCCATAGCAGGCCCCACCCGTCACATAATAAGTATAATGAATTCCTCATACCACTAAATCGAAGTGCACAATCCACTTTGATTTATTAAATAACATATCACATATCAAACCAGGTGTATTACCGACTTGGTTTCTTTTTTCACCGTACATTTTATTCAAGATGTCACACACCACCTTGATCAATTAAATCCACAAACAAAGAATATGTCATATAAGCTTACTATTACTGTCATCCACTTTTAAGCATATGTTGGGAGTATAGTACAAAACAATGAATTGTGTGGTTAAGCCATTAATTAGTACCTGTATTAAGAGTAATTGTGATTCCAAATAACACACATGAAATACCATTTTGATCACTTAAAACGAAAAATTCCTTAACCATATTAATCAAGAACATTACTTATTAAATGAAAAGATAAACTTAACATAACAAATGAATAGGTAAACATATCATTTCATGCGGTTAACTATACTCAAATTATATCAACCACTTCTGGTTAAAACTTGAAGGTATAAAACATGGCATTAAACATTATCATTTAATAGAATGGGTAATGATTAATTAGTAATTAACATATGAGGTCACGAGCATCCCATATCTATACTCATGAACACATCATATCAAAAGTAAGCATTTGGAAAACTGTGTTTAGAGTTCATGTGGTGTAAAATATTCATTAAACGTAGAAGTACATAAAAATAGTGATTAATCAAGCCGAAAACATTTTTAATGTATGTGTAGTACTTTCTTCACATATAATAGGATTTAATAGTTAAAAACAATAGAAACCCATGTTGGTATTCTCACAATGAAAACTTAACAAAATCCTTAATCTTCATATGATGTTCATTAAAATCAATGGGTCGCGTATTTTATACTTATATCTTTTCATATACATATAGGAATATATATATACATTCTAAAAAACTTAGTAAAACAAGAATGATTGAAGAAATTCCATAACCCCTTTACAACAATAATATTTTTGGGGGAAAATCATCTAATTATTGAAGTCATATTATATATATATATATATATATATTGGATTAAGAAGATACAATTTTATACAGAAAACACATTCATATCTAACTATGTGTGTATATATATATATACGTTCATGAAAATGAGAAGATCCACTTCAAAATTTGTTTATACTAAGTATAACCATTTTCACAAGAACATAACGATTAGATATTAAATTAATCAATGGGATATAATTAGTAATTCCTTCTCAAGGGTTCGGAAACATTGGTAAATACAATTGGGGATTCGAAGTTGGCTTACGTTCTCACATATTCATAAGGATCTCATACCATTCTTATTCGAACCTTGCATGATTATCAAAATTATTATCTAAAAGTATAAAAATGAAGTTCTAAAACTGCATGTTTATGATCTTATAAATATATATTTAAGAACACGTATAAAAAAGTTTAAAACATTTTCTTAACAATGACTCCATCGGTTTCATAATTCCTTTATAACTTTGATACTCAAGGTTAGAAGTCTTAAATCTGTGCTCATAAACAAAATTGAGGGAAGTGTACAATATAGCTATATATATTTTCAAAAACATGTTTATTAGATAACCGATATGTTCATAAGACATATATTTGCATGGGGTGTCCATGATTAGGGTTTTTAACACATTGTATTCAAAATCCTACAAATTTTTAGGAATATAAACTCAAAATGTATGATGATGTTTACAAGTTTTACAAGTATATATATATATGTTCATAAAACATAAACCAAGAATGAAAAAGACTAAACACTTTCCTACCTTAAGGAGGAGGGGGAGGAGGTGCTCAGGATGACACTGGAATACTTGGAAGAATTTCATGAGATCTACTAGAGTCTGAGTGAAAAGAACCGAGAGGTTTCTTCAAATGCCCCAGGGATGTTTTTATAATTAATACCTATATTGACTATTTTAATACATGAATGAAGGGATATGAGGCCAACTGTTATTATAAAAATAATAGGGTGAAAGGTCTCCGCGGAAACCGTATGAGGGTGGAGGTTCCATTGGATAATGGTGTGAAGAAAACAGTGATCAAATAGGGTGTATGGATACTGCTTTAGGGAAAGCCATGGGGAATAAGACAGCACTGCTGGACAAAAACCAGGAGGGAAAAAACAGACCAGATCACGACTTCCTTTTATCCAAGGGTTGGTCACGTCTGCGGTGTTTTAAAAAAAGTGACTCAGATTATATCTGAGATGATCTGATGACCCTGAGTCGATGTGGAATTTTAAAATGATGAGGGTTGTATGTGGGGTTTATATTAGTGGCCTAGATCACTTGTTAAGAGATACAATGGCTACGATTTCATTTTTCCTGAAAAATCCCATCCCCCATCGAAACAGGGATCTGATTTCTCCTATTTTATAATCTTTGGCCTCCCGCAATGCTGTAAATAATACACCACACACACAGGAGGCCTTATACATGGGCCTTCTACTCCCCCACACTCCTTGTCCTTCCAAAGCATACGTGGCCTTATGCCCGCGCTGCATGCACACAAGCACTCATGCGTATTCCCCATGGACACTACGTCCTCACGGCCACACTGTGTACACACAAATGTGCTCCTCGAGAGACCCATGCCTGATCTCAGGCTGGCCCAGGATTGGGCTGAGGGCTAGGCACAACCAACTTGAGTGAGATGCCTCCCTTGGCCCAAGCCAATAAGGGCTGGCCCTAATGGGACCAAATTTTTTATAGAAACTAATCTAATATCATGTAGTATTAATGTTAGTAATACTATATCGAAATTTTTCTTTTAAAACATGGATTTTATTAAGAATTAGTAAGAAAATGTGCACACAAAATAGACTTATGTTTTCTAGAAAACAATTGTGAATAAACATAATATATTGAACATGATAATTATAAATCAAGAATTACTAACTTATATGATAACATTTATATAGAAAACTTGGTCATCATAAAGAACATAATTTGATTAGAAGATATAAAAAATTATTTTTAATATTGTTTAAGAAATAAAACTCTTTACAATATAAATGAAATATTTGGAAAAAAAATTTCGCATTACTTATTATTTTTCTCAAAACGTAAATGCTACTCAATTTATCATATCGTAGTTAGAATTTTATCTTATAATTTACAAGTCATATCGTTCAGTTGTACTTAATCATTCTTTAGTTAAAACATCATAAGACTAACGACTTCAATTATAGTTGTTGGTTTTCAAACAGTTACTCGAGGTAATGTTCAGATTGGTTCCATATAAAACCTTGTCTCGGGTTGTCTTAAGCTTATGGTGATTGATGAAGAATAATATGGTGCTTTTCATAACGTTTCTTCTCAGCATATCCGCAATGTCTTTAGATATTTTCATGTTTATTACGGAGGTTACTAATGACCCCTATTATCTTTTCATGGTCATTGTTGTTTTGGGAGGTCTCCATGTAATCCTAATAGGGTTTTTAAAAGGTTTATTTGGTTAGTTTTATTTCCCTCTTAATCCCGTTTTATTGTAACCACTACTGTGTTCTTATTGGAATAAACTCCTAGTGTCCATTTTGTGTGCTTATTCCATTACATCAAACTATTATTTTTCAATAAGTGATAAGTTTTTTCGGGTAAAAGATAACATAGAAATTACCATTATATGAAACACATGTTCTTTGGGTGTCACATTATTCCCACCTATGAAGAATTACGCCCTCACAATTCTATTCATAAACTAGAAGAGGAATTCTCATACGATCATCATCACCAAAACGGGAGATTCAGGTCGGTTAATGGAATACCAAGGGTTGTTATTGAGTTCCTTTGCTTATCCGGCCTAGATACACCTCGAGAAGTATGTTTTGAACTCTGGATCATGCATTCTATGCTCAGGCTTCCACAGGGAGGCTTGAGCAGTACAAAGTTCAGATATTTCCACATAGACATATACCCTAATGCCCAGCTAGACTACATCTTGCTCGAGATATTCTATTGGAATGATGCGGTTAAAGAGACTGAGGTGTAAAATATGAAACATAAAGGATTCTCTAAGGATCCCATACTGGAAAGACACTATGAAACATGCTCTGGAAGAGAAATTCTATTCCATAGTGAAACACTAAAAAAGACCCTCAATGTATATCCCTCTTTTCCTATAACAGGGAGTTGGGTAATGGTGATGGAGTGGTAGACATGGTCATAATATTGACAGGAATGAAGGATCATTGGGCTGTTAAACAATTCAAACATGTGTTAACATGATCCTTGGAGGTTGAAGAATGAAGGATAGTCCACGACGCAAGTTCTGATTAAGATATCCTCTAATATATCATTGGGTAGAGATGAGATATTTGTTTGTCAAGCAATATAAAAACATATTCAAGAGAATTCACTTTGAATGTTCAGATATAGTAAAGACAGGAATAGAGAAGATAATATTTCAATAAAACAAGAGTTTATTATTAACCAGTAGTGTCTGAGTTCCCTTAATGACACACTACACGAACTCCACATTGCGACGAAAAACTCCCTATCTCCTCAAACCAAACACATGCTGAGCATTCATGGTTAAACTCATGGGAACACTTGTGATGTCTCATGAGTGTAGAATGAGGTTTATGAAGTTGGGAGACGTCAAAATACAATGGTTTCCTACAAGACACCAGGGAGGACTCATCTTGTAACATTCTGAAGTCCAACAATTGGCCCCAGGAGCCATAGTTTATTATTTGACAAACATAGGCTGTTCAGATGTCACCGGCAGTAGAAACTTCTAGAAAATTGTCAAAGGCCATAAATCCAAAGTCATTTACTACCATGAACACTTGAAAAATTACCCCATTATACCTTCCCTGACAAACATAAGAGTGGAATTTGGTCATCATCATAAAAAGGTAATCAAATCCTAACCCCTTGTGTAGTTGAAGTACCCGAGCTGAGTTTGACACATCATACAGGTGTTTTCATGTGATGAGGATATGAGCATAGTTAAGAAAATTCTCTTAGATACCTAAAGACAAAATGGTCTTTAGGGCCTCAACGGGGATTGATAGTAGATTGGTAGGAACATTTTCATCTGCCATCTGAAAGTTATAATAAAATCACTTAGTAAGGTTCAGTCATAGCTATTTTTTTATTACATGGTTTTCCAGAAATGTCTGAACCTATCCTCGAATAACAACTGTAAGGACCCTTCCCCTGAGTTCCCAGAGCCGGTTCCCATGAGACATGATTCACCATAACCATAATTATTACATCACATTCATTTACAAATATAACATAATTTCCCATGCTACAAAGGATCGTGAGGTTCAGGTTCTGGGAAACTAGCTGCATTCTGAATCTTCTTTGAGGTCATGACTAATACCTGAAACATTTTCATTTAAAATGTAGGGTGAGCATACGAATTCATAGTAAGGGATTTTAAAATAACCATTAAAACTTTTGAAAATATTCTTTAAACCATTTCACAAAACATTCTTCTCAAATAAAAGCAATATCACATGTTCATATCATAAAGGAGATCAATTAAAACATAATATCAGAATTATAAGGATACACCATTCAAATAGAGGCATGATGAATAAAATAAATTCTAACATGTCTGACATAAGAATATATGTAAGCACAAATAAAATAGGTATGTGTGATGAATCATTAGAGTTGAAAAAAAATCTAATCACTTTAATTTCAAACATCAAATACTAAAATCACAGAATACTATACATATGACATGCCATAATCTTTTACTTTTTTGATTACTTATAAGTAACAGTTATTATCCAAGGATGTTCTACTAGTATAATGCCTATCTAGTTAGGTAATTAACATACACATAATGAGTAATGTGAATATAAATGACATTATGAATCATATTTTCGAGGCCTCAGCCAAGACGTCAAATGATTAAGGCCTCAGCTGAAACCCATATGCTCATTATCCAAATATTATACAAGTTGAATATCTTCCTTGTTAATTAAATTACAGATTCATAATGAGGAAAATGCATATTTTGGAATCTGTCAAGGCCTCACATAATACATCTAGTTATTAAGGCCTCGGCCAAAATCCAAAACTCATAGTTGGGAAAGGCCTCGACAAATGCTTGTCCTAGTTTTCTCATGAGACCTACTGATGCATCGACATCTTATAGTGGGCCCCACCCATCACATAATAAGTCCAATTCTTTCCTCATACCTCTAAATCAAAGTGAACAATCCACTTTGATTTATTAAATTACATATCACATATCAAACCAAGTGTATTACCAACTTGGTTTCTTATTTCAACTTACATTTCATTCAAGATGTCACACACCATCATCAACAATTAAATCCACAAACTAAGAATAGGTCATATAAGCGTACTATTATAGTCATCCACTTTTAATCATATTTATCAAGTCTAGCACAAACTAATGAATCTTGTGGTTAAGAAATTAATTAGTACCTATATTAAGAATAATTGTGATGTCGACTAACACAAATGAAATACAATTTTGATCACTTAAAATAAAAGTTCATTAACAATATTAATCATGAAAATTCATTATTAAATGAAAAGATAAACATAACATAAAAAATGAAGAGGTAAACATATCATTTCATGCGGTTTACTATACTCACATTATCTTAAACACTTCTTGTTAAAACTTGAAGGTATAAAACTAGGCCATAAACATTATCATTTTATATAATGGGTAAATAAAAATTAGTAATACAAATATGAGGTCATGAGCATCCCATATTTATACTCATGAACTCTGCATATCAAAAGTAATCTTTTGGTAAATTTTGTTTAGAGTTTATGTGGTGAAAAATATTCATTCAACCTAGATGTGCATTAAAACTGTGAGTAATCAAGCCGAAAACATTTGAAACGTATTTTTAGTACTTTCTTCACAGACCATAGGATTTTATAAGTAAAAAAATGGAAACCCGCATTGGTATTCTCACAATCAAAACTTAACTAAATCTTTAATCTGCTTATGAAGTTCATGCACATCAATAACTCGGATATATTATATTTATAAATTTTTATATACATATAGGTATATATATATATATTCACAAAAACATAGTAAAACAAGGATAATTTAAGAAATTAAAAAAACCCTTTACGGCAAAAATATTTTTGGGGAAAATCATTTAAATCTAGAAGTCATATTATATATATATATTGGATTTAGAAGCTACAATTTTATACATACAATCACATTCATATATAACTATGCGTATATATATATATAAGTTCACGAAAATTATAAGATCCCCTTCAAACATTGATTATACTAAGTATATCCATTTTTATAAGAACATAAATATTATATATAAAATGCATCGAGGGGATATAATTATTACTTTCATCACAAGGTTTCTAAATATTTTTGAAATACAATTGGGGATTCGAAGATGTGTTACGTTCCCACATATTCATAATGATCTCATACCTTTCTTATTCGACAATTTCATGATTATTGAAATTATTATCTAAAAGTATAAAAATGAAGTGCTTAAACCACATGTTTATGTATTATCAATATTTATTTTACAACACATATAAACAAGTATAAATGATTTTCTTAACAATGACTCCATGGGTTTCTTAATTCCATAATAATTTTGAAACTCAAGGTTAGAAGTCTTAAATCTAGGATCATAAAAAGAACTGGGGTAAGTGTACAATATACCTATATATATTTTCACATACACATTTATTACATAACTGATATGTTCGTAAGGAATAGATTTATATGGGGTGTCCATGATTAGGTTTGTTAATACATTGTATTCAAAATCGTACAAATTTTAAGGAATATAAACTCAATCCGTATGATGATGTCTACTAGTTTTACAAGTATATATATATACATGTTCATACAACTTAAAACATGAACGAAAAAGGCTAAACCCTTACCTTCCTTGAAGAGTAGGGGGAGGAGGTGCTCGGGAGACACTGGAAAACTCTGATGACTTTGATGATTTCCGCAGGAAGATGAGTGAAAATAACTGAGATGGTTCTCCAAATGCCCCGATGATGTTTTTATAATTGATACTAATAATGACTATTTAAATGCGTGAAATAAGGGATCTGAGGACATCATGTCTTATAAAAATAAAAGGGTGAACGGTCTACCAGGAAACCGTGTGAGAGTGGAGGGTCCGTTGGCTAAAGGAGTGAAAAAATGGTGATAAAATAGGTAGTATGGCTACTATTTCAGGGCACGTAGTGGGGAAGAAGAAAACAGGTAGGAAATACATCGGCCCAGATCGCTATTACCTTTGATCTAAGGGCTGGCCATGTCCGCAAGGTTTTCAAAAAAAAGAGACTCATATTATATCTAAGTTTATCAGATGACCCAGAGTTGAAGCAGCATTTTAAAATGATGAGGTTGATACGCTTCGTTGATATCAGTGGCCCAGATCACATGATAATAGATCCAATGGCCACGATTGCATTTTGTTCGAAAAATCTCTTCCCACATCGAAACTGGGACCTTATTTTTCCTCTATTATAAGCTTCAGAATACCGCAATGATGGAAAAAACACAACACACACACAAGAGGCCTTATACACAGGCCTCTGCCTCCCCCGCATGCCTCACCCTACCCTAGCATACATGGCCTTGTGCCCGCGCTGCACGCACACATGTTCTCATGCGTGCTTCCCATGCACACCGCGACCTCATGCCCGCACTGCGTACACCCACATTCGCTCCGCGAGAGACCCATTCCCTATCTCAGGCTGGACCAGGCTTGGGCTGAGGGTCAGGCTTGGCCACCATGAGTGAGCTGCCTCCCTTGGCCTTGACCAATAAGGGCTGGCCCTAGCAGGCCCAAACTTTTTTTTATAGAAACAAATCTAATAGCATGTAGTCTTAAGGGTAGTAATACTATATTGAAAATTTTCATTTAAAACATATATTTAATTAAGCATTAGTAGATAAATGTGCACTCAAAATAGGCTTTTGTTTTTAACAATACAATTTTGTATAAACATTAAATTTTTAAAATGAGAATTATAAATTGAGATTTACTAACCTATATGATAACTCTTTTATAGAAAACTTTGTCTTCATCAAAAACATAATTTTATTAGAATATATTAAACATAATTTGTAATACTGTTTAATAAATGAATCTCTTTACATTAAAACTGAAATATTTGAAAAAATATTTTTGAATTACTTAATTTTTTTCTCAAAACATAAATGCAACAGAATGTATCATATCATAGTTGGGGTTTTATCTTATAATTTTTAAATAAAATCATGAAGATGAACTTAATTGTACATTAGTTAAAACATCATATGACCAATGACAATAATTATAGTTGTTGTGTTCCCAATTATTACTTGAGGTAATGGTCAGATTGGTTCAATATAAAACCTTGTCTTGGGGAGTCTTAAGAATAAGGTGATTGAAGAAAAAGAAGATGGTTCTTGTCATACTGGTGATTCTTAGTGTAGCCATAATGGATTTGGTTGTTATCATGTTTATTATGGCGGATGCTAAGGACCCCTATTATCTTCTCAGGGATCTCGTTGTTTTGGGAGGTCTCCCTATAATCCAGATAGGGTTTTTAATAGGTATATCTTGTTTGTTTGATTTCCCTCTTAATACTGGTTTATTGTAACCACTATTGTGTTTTTATTAGAATAAAACTCCTTGAATCCATTTAGTGTACTTATTCTGTTACATCAAACTATTATTTTACTATAATAGATAAGTTTTGTTTGGTTAAAAGATAGCATAGAAACTACCATTATATGAAACACAAGTTCTTGGGGTGTCAAAATAAGGATATGGGTTGTAGGATAAGGTATTTAGATGCCCTACTTTTTCATATAAGGGGGATATTATCATATTATTAATAAAGAAATATGGATCTATGATCATTTATGAATATTACCTGAAATTATAAGGGAGAATGAGATTTATTGGAAATTCAATATGATTGAACATTATCATTAACAAGATTCGTTTCATGGACATATTGTCTCCATGGAAAGTAAATAAGTTTATCCTCTAAAGTAGAAGGTGTTTAAATAGTGGACCACAAAATGAATTTAACTACGATTCATGTTTTTGTTAGTTTATCCAGCTACTGTTGGTGAAATGTAGAATTCTCCCTCAAATTTTCTAAACTCATTGAGAAATTCGACACATAAAGGGTTCAAATTCACATGGTCAAAGGAATGATATGATATCTCTGATAAGTTTAATAAGATATTGATAAATTCATCAATATTAGACATACTTAAAATATATACATGATTTTTTATAGAAAATTATGCATCAATGAAATGACTAGGATGTTTCCTTATGAAAAATGATATATTTGTTTCTTATGCATCCATGAAATTAAATAAACACAAAGAAAACATTCAAAGTCAGTATATTGAGTAGGATGTTATAGTGTGTTCATTTTAAAATTAGTGGTGGTATCATTATGGTGAAATACGGTACATATATATGGAATAGAAATGTTGAATGAATATATCCACTCATAAATAAATGAACAATATATAAATGACACGAATAAAAAAAATAAAGGACTATGGTTTCACAGTACAATACCATACTATGAGAGAAAACAAGGTGGAGGATGGTTGATTAGGAAGGATCATGTAGTACTTTCTATTATGATAATGAAGAAGGATACAATATTCATAGATATAGTAAATTTGGGTATGGAAATTACTTGGATTGGGGGAACATATTTCTGTTTCCAAGTAATTTCTAAACCATTTTTACAAGAGAAGATAAATTAGTTTAAATAAGATAAAAATGGTTTTCAAAATAAGATTAAATCCATTTATGATTAATGATTTAATGATTTCATGTATGAATATGGAATGTTCATGTTTGGAATGAGATAGTGTGTACAATCAATACTACATCTGGAGTGAGAATTGTAGGACCAATATCACATTTATATTTTTTATACATGTTGGAACATGAAGATTTGTTTAGATATAATAGAGAACATATTATGGGAAAAACTGAGTGATGAAATGGCTTACCATTTATCTCTATTCTATATATTACTACAAGTAAATGATGAGAGAAAAATTTTCTAAGGATGTGAATAAACTTTTTCCAATACAAGTGTAGAAGTCAGATGATATCCTCATGGAAATTGTTTCTGGATTACATATGATATCTTTGAATAAATATGCATATGGGTCTTCGTTGGTTATGTTACTAAGTATACACATTTCAAAGAAATATGGGATGGTATACCCCTTAAACATCTTTCCCCACTCTAAATCAATGTGGTAATGAAACCTCATTGAATAACTTTTTCAATTATATCTAAATGTAGCCCTCATTTTAAATCTAGATTTAAGATAATTCTTCAAAAGGTCTTGAATAGAAATATATATTTGATCACCTCTTAAGATTCTCAAATAAATGGTTAATCAGTATGGACCATCCAAACCAAAGTGGAAATCACTATAGAACCACAGATGAATGATGATTATTTAGAAGAGGTTATACCAAACCCCCTATAAATAATGTTTTAACACATATTTGCAGTGATTCTCTTATAAGAACTTATAAATAACAATTTAGTATGGGTGAATGAAAATCCATTTCTAAAATTATAATTTATTTTTTAAAATCTAAAAAAATATATGGGGTTCTAAAGAACTATTAATTTAATAGATTATAATGGGTAAATGAACCCATTCTTGTCATTTAGATTCGTAATTGTTAATAACCCACTATAATATATTTTTAAATTTAAATCACATATTATAACACTCATTCCCCTCATACCCACTTCTAAAATATACCATTTTGTTTTAGAATAAAATAAATTTTTTTTGGGACGGTTAATAAACACCACTGATCTAAATGAATAGAAGGCGTTTTAACCCCTTTAGGTTTTTTTGGAATTTTGGTGTTCTTCTAATATGAAATATTATAATATATAAAAATAAATATATTATAGAAAATTGTTATAATGTGTATTTAGTTACAATATATAAGAGTATTATTATATACATATATATATAAATACTGTATAAATACATTAAATAAACTTTATTAAACATTATACAAAAAATATGTATATATATATATGTATTAAAATATTTGTATATATACATTCATTAAATAATTATATTTATAAATACATAATTGCATGTAAATATTAATATATAATATACATATATTTAGAAAAATATTTAAAAAAATATGTGTAAATATATAATTTAGAACATAAATATTATATGTAAATATATATTAAAAATATATATTATATTAATTAATTTTATTTTTTGCATATTATATATATTTGTACAAATAATAAGTTGTGTAGATGTATTTAATTATATAAATATAACATATAAACAATAATTCTTATTTTTTAATATATTTGGTCTATTATATCTACAAAATTGAAATTTAGTAGTGGTTTTGGCCCCTTTTTTTACTTTTGGGAAAAAAAATTATAATAGAATTATATATAGAAATAAATATGTAATTATATTATAATAACAAACTATATAAATATTAATTAATTATATTAATATATTTAAATCATTATATTAACATATTATGTAGACATATTTAAAAATACCTTATACAAATACAATAATGAAATACTTATATAGAAATTATATAAATAAACATGTATACATAAGTATAATCATTTGACTAAATATAAAAATATTTTATATATGAATATATGTAAAATCTTATTTTTTAGAAATATTATATTATTTTATATTCTATATTTTCAATTTTAAATTAATATAGTAAATCTATAAATACATTATATATATAAGTATATAAAAAATAATATATTAAAATAAATATTTTGAAATAAATATATAAATATAGATTTATGTATGGGTGTGTGTTTGATATAATTTATTCATAAATATTTTTGTATGTTTGTTTATATAATCAAATGTGAGAGTGTGTTGTATAAATTTATTTATAAATACATGTATAAGAATATTTATTTATGTATATGTAAATAAATAATTTATAGGATGTGTGCATATACCAATATATATTTTATTAATATACACATAATAATTTAAATTAAATTATCATATAATTATTTTTATAAATAATATAACAATATTTGTAAATTGTTAGGATTTCATATAGTTTTGCATTGGTTAACAACAACTGCAAACATGTGAATTTTTTAAATGTCTCTCTTGGCCCGGGTTTAAATATTTTCTATAAAATAATTAAAAATGGGATAACACTATCAATAATTTAACCATCAATAGTTTTTTTACCAAAATAATGCTTACCATAAACCTCTGCTAATAATAATAGGAAATCAATTTCGGAGAAGTTCTTCATAGATTCTATTAATAAACATACTGGGTGTTACAACCCCCTCTAATCTCAAAAATTAACAACTCAAGATAAATATTTTATATAGGGAAATATGAGATCATGATCAATTGAATTAAATGAAATTTGAGGTCTATACTGACATATGATGGAATATTTATACAACAAATAACATTAATTTTAGTATACATGTTCTACCTTCAGATGCATTTTATGGGAAAAGATTTTTTACTCCAACCTGTTGGGATGATGTAGGGGAAATGATTATAGTTATTCCCAAACTCATTGAGGAAAAAACTGAGTTGGTGTTAGATATACATAATCATATCAACATAACATTGAGAATATAATAAATCTATGATGATAATTTAATGATGTAATTGAAATTCCAAGTAGGATATTATGACTTCTTGAATGTATCACCATGGAATAAAGTTATAAGGTTTCTTATGAATGGAAATCTATATCTCCAGTGTATTGGTATTTTTGAGAATTTGTGTAGAAATAGAGCTATTTTTTTTATTAATATTTTCCACCCAACCTCTCCAAAGTGAAAAACATCTTAGATGTATCAATGTTAATTAATTACATGCCACATATAGAGAAAGTACTTCTGGCCAAATAAATATATCTAAAACCTGACTTTTCGTATAATATTGATCCATCATAGGTTTATGATACACGAGAGAAGGCATCACAAAATCACAAAACCTTTCAAGTTAATGTTCCTTAAAATAACAAAAAGTTGGAGAAAGAAACATGGGATCCTGATTACCATCATTTTTATGCTTTTATGCACACCCCAAATTTCAAGGAAAGAATTATTTGATGATTGAAAATTTAATACTCGATATTCAACTAAGGTAATGTTATGGTTATTTATTAATGAGTAAAATAAAATGTTTAAAATATTTTCATATTAATATAGTTATTAATAAGTAAAAATTTATATTAATCAAAGAAGTGTAATAATTCACATATGTCTTAGAATACAACTTTTATGTACTAGAAGATGTTTTTTCTTAATTTAGACATTAAATTCCTAATTTTATATTAAAAAGTGTTTTTATTTAATAATGAAATTTAATTTATATACAAAACTATTATAATAAAAAATTGATTTAAATTTTAAAAAAACCATTTAGTTTGTTTATTATTTTTTTATTAGGATTTTTTTGGATTTTATTATAAATTAATTTGTTTTTAAACCAAAAAATTTATTAAATCATTATGATTTGTGAATGGATTAATAATTAGTGACACATTTTTTATAATAAAAATATATTTAAAGTGTAAAATATTTAATTTGGAATTATTTAGGTGAATTTATAGATAAATATTTTAAATTTTATTATAAATTTCATTTTATTTTAGGAAGATCAATTTTTTGTTTTTTTTTCATTTCATGAAAAACATGAAAGATTCAGTGGAATTTTGAACTTATATAAATTTAAAATAAACATTTTTTTAATAATAATCCATAATTTTATGTGAGAATTAATTCTATTCAATCATATATGTCATAAATTTCAAAACAAACAATATTTAATCTAAACAATATCCCCTCCACGAGTATAAATACTCTCCTATTCTCCCATTACTAAAATTCATTGAGAATGTGTCTCAAATAATTTTCCCTCTCAAAAGCCCCTATAAATATTTTTAAATGTTGTTCTCATTAATATTTAATAAGGTAAATTACATGTTAAGGGTTCTTAACCACTTCTGTACCAATGGACATATGTTAATTTACATTCCACTACAATGATAAATGTTACTAAAATTCATTGTTATAAATTCCATAATATATTATCTATGATTTATAAAAATTATTTCTAATTATTATAACATCATAAGTGGTTATAATTATAAAAGAATTCCAGAATCCATAAAACATCATAAAATCGTGGTAAATTAAATAGAATTGGTTTTCATGGAAATGAAATCCGTTTTGTGTAACAAAAAAGTGGATACATGCTCTATGATTAACCGAGGGTTTATAACCGTAAAAAAATTTAGTTGTGTACATAATCGATCTTTACGTGGTGCACAGAAAATTATATTATCTATGAATCTATGTTTTCAATCTTAGGAGATATGATTTGAATAATTAAACAGTGCTTTATGAATCATAAAGGATTATTTAGTATTTACATCCTTTTAGTATGAAAGAAATACTCACTTATAAATGGTTATCCCTTCATTGGGGATGGTACATTATATTAAATTTTGAATATTATATTATTTCTATGTTGACAGTTGTATATTTACCCAGATATATATATTGTTCCATTGAATGTATAAAATGTGATATTCCATATATACATATTGTAATATGAAAACTATCAATTAGGTATCCATGAATATGTTTGAAGTTCCATAGTGAACATTATTACATGTATTTGTTATCCATTCTCTTCATATGATGGATGTGTTAGACTTATTATTTACTAGGTGAGCTCTTGAATTATAAAGACCCTTTATGCATTTTAGGTATCATGTGAAAATCTTGTTGGGTATTTCGTATAATCCTTACCATTTATATATGATTTCTAGAAACTTTTATTTGCACCACTTGTTTCGAGTAGCAATTTATTTTTGAATTTGATTTATATAATGTGTTTTTGTGAAGTTTGAGAGAGGTTGGATGATTTTTGGAGTGTATATAAGGATTTCATATGGGTTTAAGGATGGTTCAGGGTTATAGAAAATGGAACAACGCCTACAAAAATTCACACAGAATGAGACATAGATATGTGGATGTTGCACATGAAGCACTGTAGAGACCCGAAGCTTAATGTACATGAGCATTACATTACTTTTGCGGAATACTTAGTACATAACAAAAAACACACACACAAGGATCGTAATAGTTTAGTGTCTTTGGAATCTCGGAACGTAATCTTTTAATCGTGGTGAAAGATCTTCAATATCTCCCATAAAGATCTTCCCTTTTTTTACCAAAAACCTTTCTTTATATCCTGGGGAAAATAAAACATAAAAGGGTGAGCTCAAATTCTCAGTAAGGGTAAACAAAATAAAAATCAATCACATCACATTCATAAGAACATAACTTTTGGAAATCTTAACCTGAAAAAGAGAGCATAATTTCATAACATGGGATAAATCATAGTAGTGAAATGAAATCCCATTAATCATAACATAAAACATGAAACTTCGTGGAATTCACACATAATCATAGAGAATCATTTCTTGTTAGTCAAGACTCATTTCCAAGACTATCTTAGTGGACAAAGTCCCTTTATGAACCGAGTCACCCTCGTTTCAGTCCTGTTTCACTGAACCGGTATAACCTACCGTTCCAGCCATGTCTATCTCATGAGATATAAAATCATTACCAAATGCATTGGAGGGAGATATTGGTCCCACCCATCTCATAATTATACCATTCTTATGTGTGCCACAAAATCATAAACCATACATCATAGAATAACCCATGTAATAAAAATGGGATTCTTAAACATCGTGACATCATAAAACAATTCATATACGATAAAGGAATTCATAAAAATAATTCCATCACAACATAATCAAATGAATTTAATAATATGGATAGAAACATAACCCTTTATTATCTTAGATGGAAAATAATTTTGATAAAACACTTGAACTTCATTCTTGAGGAAAATATCCTTTCTACTTGAAAAACACTTTTCCTTTCTTAACATGTCGTACAATTATAAACTAAAAGAAGTTGATTAAAAATAAACATGAAAACTTGTAATGGAAGATTCTTGGAAATAATGTTTTAAAAATCCATTCATACCGTATAAGTTAAAAAAACATTCTTCGTACTTTTGTCGGAAAAGTCATAAAGTACCTCGTACGAAAAACGACAAAAGATTCCTTTCATATATTTTTCTAAAAACTCACCGAAGGGTAAAATATGATTTAAAAAATTGTAGGTGGATGGAAATAACATTAAATATCTAGGAAACATGGATGTGGATGATAAAATACACCCCAGTAAATTTCAAAGTATAAACAATCTCAGATAAAAATGAGATTGTGATATTTCCCGTACCTTAGGTCTGATTTTCTTTGTACGTGTCTGAAGCTCCTATATAATGGTTTAAATAATGTTATTGACTTATTCTAGAATCATAAATACTGATATGATATCATATATGGTCATATTCTTAGCTTCTTATTAGTAATATTTCATTGTTACTTGTTACTCGGGTCTTTATTGCATTTTGTTCTTATGCATGTTTTGCTGAATAAATTCTTATTCTTATTTTAAGGTTATAGATACCTTATATCAAGAATGGTATTAGTGTAAAATATATCATATTTATTCATTCAATTCATTTATATAATTACTATGTAATGATGATCATGTAGAACGAGTCGCATCACATCGTGGAGACGGTATTCCGTACGTACGCACAAGCGATGATATTGTTCCCATGATCGTGGAATTGTATTTAAGTGTATTTATACTATTTCAGTATCAATATAACTTTATAATAATCATATATAGTTACTCATTACACCATTATACCCATCCTTGTAAGGTGATGGTGGAAAATAGATTACACCACGGCGTGGAGACGGTATTTCGTACGTACGCACGCGCGGTGATTTCATTTTTCCGTAGGATGGATAAGAAGGTGAATTAGGGTTGTTTCATATTTATAATAACATATCAGTATGTAAGTAATACTTATGTTGTTACTTTATCATGAAACAACAAAATAAGAAGAAGTTGAAGAAGAAAGAAATTGAAAAGATTGGTAATGAATATTACCTCTTCTTTGAAACGCCTCTTTGAATCCTCCACATAGGGAACTAAGATTGGTCTTTGAAGAAGACTAGGACCTCTAGGATAATTCTAGCGAAGTGGAGAAGGGATTTTGGCAGGGGTTTTCCGAGCTTGAGTGCTCAAATTGGTGTGATGAGGGGGGGGGAGGAGGTGCCCTTTTATAAGGGAGGAGAGGGGCACCTTAGGAATATCTCAAAATATTATTTTATATTAAAGTCAAAATCGGTTTATAATGGTTCCAAAGGGTCTTATTTATAAGGTAAAGTGGGGATGGGTCGAAATCCTATCAACCAATAGGATTTATACAAGTTTAGGTTGTTATTTTAACCTTATCAATAAGATTTAACTCTAAGTTAACTAATTTAACTTTTACCGTGACTTTTTGTTTTCTTACACTATATGGTTAATACACTTACTATAACATGCCAAAATAACCCCAAGTTGTTTATTATTAATATATATATCCTTATATAATTCCTTTTGCCGAACCGTAGATTTTTAGATATTAAATAACAATTAATAATATAATATTTGTTTTAAAAACTAATTTATGTCAATTTTGACACTATTTGGTACATGATTTTTATGAAATTTTTAACAGAATGATAAGTTCGAACCAAGTTACTTAAATCCACAATAACATGTCATATTAACCTATAAAATTTGTTTAAGTCATAAAAAGTCTCAAATTACATTTATTTGGGCATTTATAACATCAATTATGTTAATATTTTCTTAAAAAGGTAATTACTGCATCATCGTTGTGTCATAAATAACATAACATATTTAAAGTATAAAAATTACAAATAAAATACAATTATATAGGAAATATTTTTTTCTTTATAATGAATATTTATAGTATAAATTATATTATATATAACCCTATATTAAAAACATTTTAGTAAATAGACTTTGATTTTAACTCTTTTAACTCTTCTTTGAATTAAATAATAATAAATGTCCTAATCTAATCCAAGTGGGCCTAAATGATAATATTTTACACTTAAGGTTGTTTTGGGTCGAGATAAAATTGTACAATAGTATTAAGACATGTGTTAGGGAAATATTAATATCATTTTTACCCTTAATTACCCTATTTACTTTTAACCGTGGTAAATAAAAGTAAAAAGTTACTATTCACCAAAAATTATTTTCATCTCATTGAACCACATTTTACTTATTGACATCAACCGTGTCTCTCGGATTTTTGAAATTTCATTCACAGAAGCGGTAAAATTAACATTTATGAAAAAATTAATTTTTTTAACTACCACTTAGTAGTTTCACTATTCATCAAAAATTGAAGTTTTTCAGAAAAATGCCAAAATTTCACCCTAAACTATAATTGATATTCCGAATTCAAAAATGATTTCTATTTTACAAAATTCCCAAAATATTAGTTTCATTAATTAATTTTATAATTATTTTTCTCTGTCATAACAAATAGCGTGTTTTTAAGAGACAATAACTATCAAAAGATTAACACTTGTTTATGTCTGGTGTAAATGTGAAATTACATCCAATGACCAACATTGTATTGAATTGTAAAAATATATTCTAAATATACTTTAAAATCACTCAAATTAATAATTTATCACTATTAATTATTTTGATTAAAAAAGTTGTTTTTAATTAAAATTTAGTAATTTTCACTATTCATCAGAATATGAAAGTTATCCGAAAAGTACCAAAATTTCACCTTAGGCTAAATTCGATACTCCAAATCCAAAAATTAAGTCCATTTTGAGAGCTAAAATTTCTAAAACTTTAAAAGGTGGTTATTACTATTCATAACGGCTAGTTTTAATAATATTTTAATAGCATATCGTTGTTGAGTGAAACTCGGTATTGCATACTACACACGCTATCGAGGAAGGCCGTGATTGCGTGTAATACAAGGAAAGTCAAGGATGCATATTGTGCAAGCTCCTTTTGGTGTAGCGTACAACACAAGACATTAATGAAATTAAAAAGAATATTTTTCATAAAATCTTGGGCTGTTACATTCTACTCCCCTTAAAATGAATTTCGCCCTCGAAATTTGTCGGGGATATAAATGGTTTACTATTCGAAAGTTTCATTAATAGAAACCCACATCGTAAAAAGGAATACCAAAACCAATCTTTAAAAACTAATGTAGGAAACAAAACGGTTACCCGAATAAACTAATCACTGGGTTTCCACATAGGTGAAAATATGGATATGGAAGAGAAATCTAACCATCATGTTCTGATGGAGAGTGGTAGAGAACATGGCTATAGAAAAGCCAGAAATCACAAAGCCATAAATTTGTGACGATCTAGGGTACCATCTGATTCATCGGATATAAGGGCACTTGGACAGCATTTTTGGTTATCAAGATCATTTACCTAAAGTTGAAAATTTTGAAATAGAATAAATAATTACTTTATTTTGGTACAATCTCACTATTGTTCGTGACTTTAACAATTTCCACTTCATCTCTTAAATAAATGATGTTGAATTTGTTATTCGTGAAGTGTTAGCAGATCATGTGATAGAATGACGGGTCATTCCATCTGTCTCAAACAAAAGGTTAGCAAAAATTATATACATAAGTCGATCTATAGTGAGATTAATCATATATGGTTCCTAAAATGGACTTATACTTCATATATCATACTGCTTAATATAATAAAACTAGTTTCTACTAAACATGGACTTCCTGTAGGCCAGTGGTAGGCGATAAAGGCCAGTCGCACTTCGGTTGTGGGTTCGATTCCCACAGCCTTGTTCGATGCGATGGGCTATCGCCCGTCCTGCAGGTTTTCCTTTTTCTAAAACGATATTACTATAACATCCCATCAATAATATCGAAAAAACATCTATCCTTAAACAATACTACCTTATGTCCAACATTATCCATTCCAATCTTTAGGCTTATCCATAATACTACAGTCCACTCTCATAGTGAAAACGATTACCAGAGATTTAATACCATCGTTGATCCCTATATATCATAAGATATGTTTTGTTGGTCACATTCCAAACATTCAAAGTCCTTAATCGTGTATTCTCTTGAATACCCTTGGTGAAAACATGAATGTAGTTAAAAGTTAACACTTTCCACATACCAAAATCCTCAAAATTCTATATACTCAAACCACGATGTCACTTAGTCCTTATATCAATCATGAGCTCATGAATACTGTTAAACATTTCGTTTTCTCGTTTTCCCTTCATTATGTGCATATCATCTTATTTCCAAAAATATCTCAATCACTTTTAATACCACATTAGACCAATACATAAATATTCCAATACATTATGATACAACATTATTTTGGAATCCCATTACATAAACACTTAATCATTCCACCACATCGTTGTCATATTCAACATCGCCAATAGTGATCGCATGTGACTTCCCTTTGTCCTTTGCCTTAAGCGGTTGCTCATGTTGATCATCCCTAACCCTTGGATTAGGGAATTTATTAGGATAATGCCCCATTTCCTTGCACTTGAAACATTGAAGTGTTGGTGGTGCGTTCTCTGCAGTGTTTGCTTTGTTCACATCATTAGAAACTCTTTTTCTATTACTTCGACACTCAGCTGCTCGATGACCTTATTTTCCACACTTAAAACATTTTCTAGTCCATTTAAGACAATCTCCACCATGCTTCATTCCACACTTTGAGCATAGGGAAACATTCATTTTCTTTTCACCATTATTCTGAGATTTCTCCTTGAACTCCATCTTTCGTTTCTTGTCAAAACCATAAGATGGATATGTAACACCAACTTTCATTTCTACCTTGATAGCACAACGCACAATTTCTTCATAGCTACTGAAGTCTCCTATAGTTAATGCCCTTCGAAGACTTGGTTTTAAGACACTGAAAAATCGATCAACATTACTTTTAGGTTGGATGATAATTCCAGATGCATACCTTTCAAGTCTTGTAAAATTTGCTTCGTATATACCAACAGATTCATCATCCTTCTGTTTCAGCTCAAGAAACTCCTTTTCTTTCTTCGTTCGAAGAATACGAGGGAAGTACTTACTGAAAAACAAGTTCTTGAACTCGTCCCATTCCATGGAATCAATTTCATCTCTTTGCCTCGTATTCTTGATAAGATTCCACCACTGATCAGCTTCAACTTCCAAATGATATACTGCTAAGATGACTTTATCATGTTCAGAACATTGAAGAACTGAAAATATCTTTTCTGTGGTACTGATCCATTGTTCAGCAAGATGTGGATCGGAAGACCCATTAAAAGAAGGTGGACGTTGCCTCATGAAGGACTCAATAGAATATTGTTCCCTTCTCTTCTCATTTGGAAGTCCAGAATGATTCATAGCTTGTGTAAGTATAGCAATAATATTTTGCACTCCATCTCACATAACATTTGTTTCTCCATGAGGGAAATCATTGCATTGTCCATTGCATTTATCAACACGGTTCCTTCGGGTTCCAGCCATCGTCTAAAACCCAAAAAGAATAGCGTGAGAGGCAAAAATCATGCTAGGGAAAACAACATAATAAAGGGGGAGTACCTTCAATATCTAACATCTTAGGTTTAATTCTATGATCGTTAGCGTAATTCTAGTACTATAACCTATACGTATACTTAACCTTAGGGACATCCCTAGACATACCTTAGAAATATCTCTAGGGATCTCACTAACGTTTTCGCATCCTAGTTTCCAAAGGTTGACTAAACCTTTCCTCTGATACCAACTTTAGAGACCCGAAGCATAACGTACATGAACATTACATTACTTTTGCGGAATACTTAGTAAATAACAAAAAACACACACACAAGGATCGTAATAGTTTAGTGTCTTTGGAAACTCGGAACGTAATCTTCTAATCATGGTGAAATATCTTAAATATCTCCCATAAAGATCTTCCCTTTTTTTTACCTAAAACCTTTCTTTATATCCTGGGGAAAAGAAAACATAAAAGGGTGAGCTCAAATGCTCAGTAAGGGTAAACAAAAGAAAAATCAATCACATCATATTCATAAGAACATAACTTTTGGAAATCCTAACCTGCAAAAGAGAACATAATTTCATAACATGGGATAAATAATAGTAGTGAAATGAAATCCCAAAAATCATAACTTAAAACATGAAACATTGTGGCATTCACACATAATCATAGAGAATCATTTCTTGTTAGTCAAGACTCATTGCCAAGACTATCTTAGTGGACAAAGTCCCTTTCTAAACCGAGTCACCCTCGTTTCAGTCCTGTTTCACTGAACCGGTATAACCTACCATTCCAGCCATGTCTATCTCATTAGATATAAAATCTTTACCCAATAAATTGGAGGGAGATATAGGTCCCACCCATCTCATAATGATACCATTCTTATGTGTGCCACAAAATCATAAACCATACATCATAGAATAAACCATGTATTAAAAATGGGATTCTTAAACATCGTGTCATCATAAAACAATTCATATACGATAAAGGAATTCATAAAAATAAGTCCATCACAACATAATCAAATCAATGTAATAATAGGGATAGAAACAAAACCCTTTATTATCTTATATGGAAAATAATTTTGATAAAACACTTGAACTTCATTCTTGAGGAAAATATCCTTTCTACTTCAAAAACACTTTTCCTTTCTTAACATGTCATAAAATTATAAACTAAAAGAATTTGATTAAAAATAAACATGAAAACTTGTAAAGGAATCTTCTTGGAAATAATGTTTTAAAAATCCATTCATACCGTATAAGTTAAAAAAACATTCTTCATACTTTTGTTGGAAAAGTCAAAAATTACCTCGTACGAAAAATGACAAAAGATTCCTTTCATATCTTTTACTAAAAACTCACCGAAGTGTAAAATAGGATTTAAAAAATTGTAGGTGGATGGAAATAACATTACATATTGAGGAAACATGGATGTGGATGATAAAATACACCCCAGTAAATTTCAAAGTATAAACAATCTCGAATAAAAATGAGATTGTGATATTTCCCTTACCTTAGGTCCGATTTGCATTGTACGTGTCTGAAGCTATGTATAATGGTTTAAATAATGTTATTGACTTATTCCAGAATCATACATACTGATATGATATCATATATGGTCATATTCTTAGCTTCTTATTAGTAATATTTTATTGTTACTTGTTACTCGGGTCTTTATTGCCTTTTGTTCTTATGCGTGTTTTGCCGAATAAATTCTTATTGTTTTTTTAAGGTTATAGATACCTTATATCCATAATGGTATTAGTGTAACATATATCATATTTATTCATTAAATTCATTTATATAATTACTATGTAATGATGATCATGTAGAACGAGTCACATCACATCGTGGAGACAGTATTCCGTACTTACGCACGAGCGATGATATTGTTCCCATGTTCGTGGAATTGTATTTAAGTATATTTATACTATTTCAGTATCAATATCACTTTATAATAATCATATATAGTTACTCATTGCACCATTATACCCATCCTTGTAAGGTGACGGTGGAAAATAGATTACACCACGGCGTGGAGACGGTATTCCGTACGTACGCACGCGCGATGATTTCATTTTTCCGTAGGATGGATAGAAGGTGAATTAGGGTTGTTTCATATTTATAATAATATATCAGTATGTAAGTAATACTGATGTTATTACTTTATCATGAAACAACTAAATAAGAAGAAGTTGGAGAAGAAAGAAATTGAAAAGATTGGTAATGAATATTACCTCTTCTTTGAAACGCCTCTTTGAATCCTCCACATATGGAACTAAGATTGGTCTTTGAAGAAGACCAGGACCTCTAGGATTCTTCTAGGGAAGTGGAGAAGGGATTTTGTCAGGGGTTTGCCGAGCTTGAGTGCTCAAATTTGTGTGAGGAGGAGGGGGAGGAGGTGCCCTTTTATAAGGGAGGAGAGTGGCACCTTAGGAATATCTCAAAATATTATTTTATATTAAAGTGAAAATCGGTTTATAATGGTTCCAATGGGTCTTATTTCTAAGGTAATGTAGGTATGGGTAGACATCCTATCAAACAATAGGATTTAGACAAGTTTAGTTTATTATTTTAACCTTATCAATTAGATTTAACTCTAAGTTAACTAATTTAACTTTTACCGTGACTTTTTGTTTTCTTACACTATATGGTTAATACAATTACTACAACATGCCAAACGAACCCCAAGTTGTTTATTATTAATATATATATCCTTATATAAGTCATTTGGCCGATCAGTAGATTTTTAAAAATTAAATAACAATTAATAATATAATATTTGTTTTAAAAACTAATTTATGTCAATTTTGACACTATTTGGTACATGATTTTTATGAAATTTTTAACAGAATGATAATTTAAAACCAAGTTACTTAAATCAACAATAACATGTCATATTAACCTATAAAATTAGTTAAAGTCATAAAAAGTATCAAATTACATTTATTTGGGCATTTATAACAAAAATTATGTTATTATTGTTTTAAAAAGGTAATTACTGCATCATCGTTTTGTCATAAATAAATTAAATTATTTAAAGTATAAAAATTACAATTAAAATACCATTATGTAGGAAATATTTTTATCTTTTTTATGAATATTTATAGTCGAAATTATATTATGTTTAACCCTATATTAAAAATGTTTTAGTAAATAAACTTTGATTTTAACTCTTTTAACTCTTCTTTGAATTAAATAATAATAAATGTCCTAATCTAATCCATGTGGGCCTAAATGATAATATTTTACACTTAAGGTTGTTTTTGGTCGAGATACACTTGTTCAATAGGATTAGGACATGTGTTAGGGTAATATTAATATCATTTTTACCATTAATTACCCTATTTACTTTTAACCGTGGTAAATAAAAGTAAAAAGATACTATTCACCAAAAATTATTTTCATCTCATTGAACCACATTTTACATACTGACATCAACCGTGTCTCTTGGATTTTTGAAATTCCATTCACATAAGTGGTAAAATTAAGATTTATGACAAAATTAATTTTTTTAACTACCACTTAGTAGTTTCACTATTCATCAAAAATTTAAGTTTTTCAGAAAAATGCCAAAATTTCACCCTAAACCATAATTGATATTCTGAATTCAAAAATGATTTCTATTTTACAAAATTCCCAACATATAATTTGCATTAATTAATTTTATAATTAATTTCCGCTGTCACAACAAATAGCGTGTTTTTAAGAGATAATAACTATCAAAAGATTAACACTTGTTTATGTCTGGTGTAAATGTGAAATTACATCCAATGACCAAAATTGTATTTCATTGTAATAATATATTCTAAATATACTTTAAAACCACTCAAATTAATAATTTATCACTATTAATTATTTTGATTAAAAAAGTTGTTTTTAATTAAAATTTAGTAATTTTCACTATTCATAAGAATATGAAAGTTATCCGAAAAGTACCAAAATTTCACCTTAGGCAAAATTCGATACTCCGAATCGAAAAATGAAGTCCATTTTGAGAGCTAAAATTTTTAAAATTTTAAAAGGTGGTTATTACTATTCATAATGGCTAGTTTTAATAATATTTTAATAGCATATCGTTGTTTAGTGAAACTCGGTATTGCATACTACACACGTTATCGGGGAAGGTCGTGATTGAGTGTAATACAAGACAAGTCAAGGATGCGTGTTTTTCAAGATCCTTTTCATGTAGCGTACAACACAAGACATTAATGAAATTAAAAAGAATATTTTTCATAAAATATTGGGCTGTTACAAGCACAAAATTTGTCTAAACCATGAATCAAATTATCAAAAACCATGAAACTTGTGACAATGTGATTTGACATGGTGGGCAGAAGATTTGGAAAAAATGTGAGCCAACCATGTGAAGTTCCTTCATGAGATAAAAGATGGCACATAATTATGCACAATGATCCTAACTGTGCAACTAACCACATATGGTCTAAAAAATAGATCCACAATAGTTGATCTAGGATAGGTTTATGTTCTAACCCATCTTTTCTGCCCCATACCTGCCGTAACTCGGTATTTCTCACTATCAATAGCTATTTATGCTTTCCCATTTAATTTTTAAGTGATCCAAAGTTATTTAATGGTGAATTAAGGAATGAATATTGTGGTATGTCATAATTTATGCGTTTTATTGATTTTTTACTAAGATATATTATTCCATATTTCTAGATTTGTTATATTTACTTCCTTTTTTGACAGATCAGTTGTATTTGATTCCAAATGTAATGATTTTTGGATTTTTTTGATGATAAGGGAACAAATCGAACGCTGGTTTTTTTTGATTTTGTTGGTTTTGTTTTCATTTGAGTGGTGTTATTCATTTTCTCCATAATAACCTAGGTATGTGGCATCACTCTTGATTCCTCTATTATAAAATTATTGGATATTTTCTAAAATATTGTTTTGATTCAAATTTGATGGGTATTTATTATTTGAAAAACTATTTTGTGATGTTTTGTTGTTTGGGTGGGTTTGATGGAATTGGGTTTTCAATTTTTTTGGTTTCTTAATTTTAAATTTTCTTTAAAATTTAATTTTTTTATAATTGTGGAAAATTTTTTAATAAAAAATTTTTTTAAAAGGATATTTTTATTGAAATTAATTAGAATATTTTGTTTGAATAGGTTTCAATAAAATATTTTATTTTTTAAAATGTTTTTTTGATATTGGTCTTTAGAAAAATGGTTTTATGTGTTCATGTTAATTAGTGATTGATAAGGGTATCAAGTCTTCCCAATCATTAGTGTGATTGATAAGAGATGGGCCTCTCCCCTATTAAAAGGATCATTCTATGAAGGATTTGTGATAGGATATCTAACAAATCTTGAGTATAGGGAGGTGTTGTTTTCATACATGGTTGGATTGGTGGAGATGTGGAATGGAAGGGATTATGACATGATGAAACATGTAAAATGGGGTTAATATATTATCTTGTTTCATTCCTTGGATCATGATATTTCTTTGAGAAAACTAATTATTTAAGTCAGATGTTTATATTTTGATATAAAATGTTTTTAAATTTTATTATATAAATTACCCAATATAAACATAATGAAATGTTCTATCCTAGCAGTGTGAATAGGGTAGTCAATGGGGAAATCTACTAAGATTCAATACTCACCCCTTATTTGGGACTTCAGTTCTTTTGCAAGATATCATTTTTCAAGACTTGGGAAAATATAGAGTATCAAACATCTCTGGTGGGGGTTTGTGATACTTGGGTTGTTTGGTGATGTGGATCATGGTGGAGTTTGGAGTGTTAGAGTTGTGGTTGTCTGTGTGTTTAGATGGGGTTGTCTTCCACTTCTCACCTGGTTGTTTTTTAGTCATATACTATGGTACTCTTATGTTGTTTGATTTGTATAAAAATGGTATGATTTGTGTTGTATTTTACTGATATCATGCATAATGTAGCAGTTTAATAAAGTCCATGGAATTTATATCCAACCTTTGGAACCATGGGGATTTCATTTAATGAAAATTAATGTGTTTCTTCGTTATCAAACCAATGAGAAGAAGAGGGATATAAAAATTTATATCATCTTGGACTTTTTGACTATTTTTCTATATTATGTGGTGATTTGTTTTGTTAGTCTTAGAGTTGAAATTAATTTGGGTCTATCCATTATGTCATATTTGTGGAAAGGAGTTTTATTTTGGTACATGAAATGAAGAGCATAAACTGAGATAAATAACCTTTTTACGCTGAACATAAAGTTACTAGTCATTTGGGTTTAAAAGTTGTTTGGAGACACTTATAGGGTATGGATTCTTATTTTAATTGGTTAGGCCAATGAGAAAAACATGACATGAACAATAAAACTAAATTCCCACTAAGAGTGCTTATCTCATTTTGAGTGATGATATGTTGTAAATTTTTTGATTTTTAAAAAATGATAAAGTCATTTTTAAATGAATGATTTTGAAAAAGAGAATCATTGTGTGATTTAGAAAATGGTTTAATTTTAAAAAGAAATTATAATTTTCTTTTTCAAAAATGGTTAATCTGGGAAAATGATTGATTTTGGAAATCATAATTGTGATAGTATTCTATCGTAGAATTATAAATTCTATGAATTTTGTTTATAGAGAGTGAATCTTATAGTTCTATCAATGTTTCTAGAAAATAGAACCCGATAGGAATCATAGACACCATGTAGAGGAAGGTTCTGAGAATGTGTTTGAACCTGAGTCACAAGTGAACCAACAGTTTGTTCAAAGTTTTATCCAAGAATTTCATTCCTTGGACAACATGAACATGAGGGACGAGCCATGGAAAGAGGACCATTACCTCTAACTATAGAAGAAGAATATACCCATATTTCAGGGTGATTTTTAACAAACAAATGCAGTGGTGTGGATGAATAGAAAAAATCATATATTCTATTTAATCGACCCCCCATCAGTGCGTAATGTCAAAATGGATACTTATATTCTAGAAGATCGTCAACAGTAGTTCTGAGATTAAATAACTCAGTTTAAATTAGAACAAGACCATTCATGGGTGGATTTTGAAGAATATTTTAACAAAAAATTCTATCCTAACATATTAAGAACTAAAATATCAAAGGGTTTCGTTAGCATGAATTACGAAAATATTTCAATGAAAAAGTATGTGGCTAAGTTTATGAATTTTGTGAAATTTGAACCTAATTTTTATGCTAGTTCATCCCCAAAGGTACACATCATTTAGTTGGGGTTGACGAAACAGATTCACTCAAAGGTTGATGTACTCTATATTATGGATTATAAAGAGGTTTCAAATAGAGAGAAAATTGATTAATGAGACATCATAGGAGCTATGGTTGGATGAATAATTTTGATACTATTGGTAAATGGTGGGATGTCTATTGCTGGGAGAAATTAGAAGAGATACCACAATATAAATGTTGAATATGCACTCAAAATCAAATGATAATATCAGAGAATCTTATTCCCAAATCATTGATCCATCCTAAATGTTTTAATTGTGGATATTTTGATAACATGAAGTATAAATTTATGTAACCACCTAGATCATGGAATAATTTAAATCGTATGCGTATTTTTTTGTTAAATTTTCACAGTTCCCTCAGGTCGGGTGTTCGGGACACATATCAGGTTTTTCTATAATTGTGTGATTTGAAGGGTCGTGGGTAATATACTACATATCATCAACAAAATACTGAATGAAAAAGTGATTCATGGAATACAATTACTCCTAATATAGTGAAATATCAACAGGGAAATAATGAACAATGCTCAGTGAGCATGGAATTATATGGAGGTGAGAAGGTTATTGTGGATGCTCAATCTAGATCATCTATGATGTAAGTTGTGATTATTTTGAATTATATCCTTATGAATGATTTGTTTGATATAAATTCACCCCATTCCTTAATTTCTTCCAAAACTATTTATTTTCTAGGTTTGAATGTTGATATGACACCGTCTATGATTAAATTTGAATCACCTCTTTATCAAGAGAATGTCAAGCCTTTATGTTTGGATACTATTTTAAAACTATCGATAAATATGATTTTAAATGGGATTTCTATATGATTGGGATGGATGTATTTGACACAATCTTGGGTATGTAATGGACGACAATGTTCATGTATCACATTGACTGTTATGCCATAATGGTCAGTTTTACAAGTGAAGATGATGTCACTTATCTATTATGAGGAGACCATAATGTAATGGCTAGTGCAACAGGTTTATTGTTGGAAAAACTTGGAATGTTCTTACACCATTACTTAGTGTTATATTTGTTATAAATGGATGTGATCAGGAATAATAACATTTCATTAGTGGTTAATTAATTTATGGATGCATTTCCAAAAACATTATCAGGGTTTTCACCTATTAGATAAGTGGTATTATGGTTGATTTATTTATAGGGAGAATCCCTATATACATTACTTCTTATTAAATTTAACCGAAAAAATTATGGTAGTTTAAATTGTAATTAGAGGCGTCAAAAAGAAATGGTTTCATTTGGAGGAGCACGTCTCTGTGGTTTTCTACGATCTTGTTTGTCAAAAAGGTGGATGGAAATCTTCAGCTTTGTGTTGATTATAACAACCATAACCGAGTTATGATAACGAACAGACATCCAATTCCACATATTGAGGATATTATAGATAAATTGAGTGGATCACAAGGGTTCTCTATTATTGACTTGAAATCCAGATATAAAAAATTGCAGCTGAGGAAGGAGGATAATCAAAAATAAACTTTGAGAAGATGATATAGACATTACGAATATATAATAATGACTTTAGGATTAATTAATTCAGTAGAGGTATTGATGAAATTTCATAATAGGTTATTTTAGTGACATCTATATTATTTCGTGGTTGTGTTTTATGATGAAAAATAGGTGTATTCAAAGACAATTGATGAGCATGAGAAACACTTGGTGACAATGTTTGTAATATTGAGTTATCACTATATGTATTCAAAATTATCAAATTTTTAATTTTGGATACTATATGTAAATTTCCATGTTCATGTAATGTCTGAAATGGAACTTTTTTTGGATTCAAAAAAGATAGAGGCATTTATCTATTGGAAACCAAAGAATAATATTTTCTAGATATAGAGTTTTCCATGGTCTAGGTGGTTATTACCAGTCCTTTTCCTTGCATTATCTTGACTAACCTCATATATGAAAACATTGAAAATGAGGAATGTTCCATTCAAATAAAACAAGGAATTCTATAGGTCATTTCAAGAGTTAATGGTTTTCTTTACTATAGCACTAATCATAATTTTTCTAGAATTAGGAAAATGGTATGTGGTGTATTTTGATTCTGCATGATCAAGTTTAGGGTATGTATTCATGAAAGGAGACCATGATTTTTTATTATTGGTAAAGGTAGTTATGAGTTCATGATAGGATACTATAAGGACCCAACCTTAAACATTACATATTCTTGAATTAAATGGATAATTCACCTTGAGGGTCATTTCAGGTTTAGAGTTTTAAGAAATAAGGTCATAAAATTTACATAACAACATGAATATTACATGTAGTCAGTTCTACTTAGTATCCATTTTTTCAAAAAATAAAAACTCTTGATAAAAAGAGTCATGTATAGTTCCATGTTTTAGACAGAAATACTTCTCCTTGATCCCATATTTGACCCTATTCATCTTTATGTGCTGTTAAAAATATTTCAAAACATGGGATGAGCATAAAAAGCTAAATAAGGGACACACAAAGAAGGAAAAATGTTAGTTTTTCAAAAAAAACAATTAAACCATGAATAATTTATCATAAGTAATAAAATTCACCTTTATGAAGAAGTAAATATTCTTCACTGAATAAAAGATTATTTCTTACCCTTTTATAATAAAAAGATTACCCTAAAACCCATATAAAGAACACATAACATATAAAGGTAAGCTGGGACATAAACATAAATAAATAGAATAACCATACAGTCGACTTCCACACAAATCACTAAATAGAATAGTCATACGGCCGACTTCCATACGCAATGCATTGGAGGTTATAACGAAACCACCCATCCTGGTTTATCACGTAACCACCCGTCAAATGTCCAAGTACTGTTATAAAATCATAACACAAAAAATATTGAAATTATAACCATTTAACTAATAACATTTAATTTGAAATCACGAGAAATAATTTCAAGATATTGATATAATAGATCCATTTCAAAACCATTTTCAATACAAAAACACCAAAAAATAGAATAAGGGATTTCCTTTTCATTTTGGAAAATATTAAGGCTTATAGAGGAATGCAAATAACTATTACGGCGAAGGAGCGGTAATTTTCACTGCAAAAAACATTCCATTTGTCATTTAGTAAAATGATTCATAGAAATAATATTTTGTTTGAATGAATGTATAAGTCAAAAGGGTTTTACTAGGAACCGTGTAAAAGAAGAAGGTATATATTATCGAAATATGCCTCAATGAAAGTAGATTGGGACGAAGTCCCTTACCTCGTGTCCGACTTGACCCGTTCATTCTTAACACTCATGAATATTAAAATAAAATTAATTTATAATTTCTTAAGATCATTTTCATTTTTATCATTACTTTTATATCACTTATTACCATTCTATAAGCATTATGTAATCATTTAATTTAATAACGTTCGTTTTGTCAATATTTGTTACTTGAGTCCAAAATGGACTTCTTATAATTACAAGTTTCTCACATGGTCAAAATTTCATTATATCCAAAATGATATTAATTAGTTAGATATCATATATATTATATATATCTAGTATATACATGTATTTATAATAGTACATAACATTTGGATGTAAAAAATGAAATACACGGTTAATGGAGATGATAAGCTGTATGTATGAATGAACTCTAATTTCATTTCTATTCCTTCTTCTAATGGAATCAAAACATAATGATACATATTCATATTATAATTTTAGTATAATATCATACTTAATATCATTTACTCTATCCTTTATACATCCCGCATATGGAATTAACGAGTCATATCACTATGAGGGGTGGTGGTCCGCACTTCCTCAAATGAAATTATCTTGTTTACCCATAATGGAAACCATAAATGTATGATATAAAAGAAAAATATAGAAGAATACAGAAACAATAAACTTTATATATATCATATATAAATATATTGTCATCTTAATGGCCACCATGAGAGGCGGTAGGAGATAATTGAACAATCATCATTTTCTGAGGCGTTAGTTTTCCATTCACAGAAACATTATGTTCTTCACCCATTAGATGGAGGTGTGTGTATGTATTGTTTTAATCCTTCTCATCACAACATCCTAGAATATTTATGATACGGGTGTTGTCATAAAACAAATAATAAATAGATTTTAGTGGTTGAATAAGTAAAATAAAAGAAAAGTAATTAAGAGGAATTTTTACCATTAATTTGGGTAACATCCTTTGGTTTGAACCCAAAGGACTTCTTGATGTGCTTTCTGCCTATTTAAAGGCTTATAAGAGGAGGAGAGCGATCTAAGGAGCTTAATTTTTCAGAGTTTTGATGAGGCATAAGGCTTCAGAGGTGTGAGGAATTGGTTAGATGTGGTGTCTTTTTATAAGGGGGAGGAGGGGCTCTTTAGGAAAGTGTGAAAATATTATATTATTATATAATGATATTCGGTTTCTAAAGGTCAAAAACTAATTAAAGAGGAATATAAGATGTCTCATGGTCTAAATAAAATCATTCAATTATAATTGGACATGTTTTGGATGTTATTTTTATATTTATTTTCTTATTTATTTAAATCATTTATTAAGGTGGTAAATACTAAGTAATTATTGTGTCATAAATAATTTAATTTATATGTTTTCTAAAAATTATAAAACAAATAACATGATGTAGGAAATATTTTTCTCTTTCTAATGAATATTTATAGTTGAAATGATAACTTATATAACCCCATTTAAAAACAAATTTACTAAAAGATATTTGTTAATGTCAATTTTTCCATTACATTAAGTTAATTAATCTAATGTGTCGTTATCACTCTCATGTGGATCTATGGGGTCCCAAAATCAACCCAAATATTTACATGGTCTTAAATGACTCAACCAATATGGTTAGTACAAATTTTATGGTAATTTTGTTTACTATACTATTATTATTACCTTGAATTACCCTATTTACCTTTAACTGTTGTAAATAAAAGTCAAATGTTACTATTCACCAAAAATAATTTTCATCTTATTGGACCAAATTTTACTTACTAAGAACAACCATGTCTGTTGGATTTTTGAAATTAAATTCACAAAAGCTGTGAAATTTCATTTAAATGATAATGTCAGTTTTTTTACATCTACTTAGTGGTTTCACTATTCATAAAAAATTGACGTTTTTCAGAAAACTACAAAATATTCAGTCTAAGCTATATTTGATATTAAAAAATAAATACTTATGTATATTTTATCAAATTAAAAACATAGAATCCAAATTAAATAATTTAAAATTAAATTCTATTGTCAAAAGAAAAAGCATTATATTAAAAACGATAAGTAACAAAAGATTGATAATTGTTTATGTCCAATTTCAATGAGAAATTAATTACAATGACAAAAATTGTATTATATCATAAACATTTATTCTAATTACACTTTTAAACCAATTTAAAAGATAATATAACAATATTAATAATTTCTATTAAATGGCACTTTTGAATTAAAATACAATATTTTTCATTATTCATTAAGAAATGAACTTTATCCGAAAAATAAAAAAATTTACCCAAAGTAAATTTTGAAGTCCAAAATCTAAAAAATAATTTTATTTTATAAATTCAAAAATATAAAAATGAACAAAACTGGATTTGAATAGGGTAAGCCATCAAAAGGCGGTAAATCGACCTTTTACTGAATATTAGAGTATTTATACATAAAATTATATTCATTCATATTTTACGCCTCTAACTTTTATTTAAAAAACATGTATAATCATATTGTAGTTAGTTTTTTTAATTCCCTCCAATAAAATAGCTCGGAGTTAACATCAATTTAAAATAATAATATTATATTATTAGTGTGCAACGTAAGATTTCAAAGAAAGTTGTTGTTGCGTATCAGGTACGTCATCGAACATAGCTACCCCTCTAAAGTTAAAATAATATATAATTCCCAAAATATTAATAAAAATAGATTGTATTATTACTTTATTTACCTAGGATGTTACATCATTCCCCCCTTTTGTAAATTGCATCCTCTCAATTTTATTCACTTTTCAAATAATTGGTGGTATTTATCCCTCATAGAATTTTTAGATTCCCACATTGCTTTTTCAACCATCTGGTTTTTCCAAAAAACCATTACCTGGTGAATTACCTTATTCCACAACACTTTCTCTCTATGTTCAATAAATTGGACTAGTTGTTCCTCATAAGGGAGACTCTCTTCCAACAGAACAACCTCTGGACTCGAAACATGAGATGGATCTGGCATAAAAATTCTCAACATTGAAACATGAAAAATAGTATGTACCTGGGATTAACATGGAGTAAAAGCCACTCTGTTGGTAAATGATCTATCTATTACTAGGATTTCAAAAGGTCCAATGATCCTCAGACTCAACTTTCCCTTCTTACCAAAATGCATCACACTTTTCCATGGAGAAACCTTGAGAAAGACATGATCACCAACCTTAAAAGAATGATCCTTCCTCTGGTTATCCGCATAACATTTATGTCTACTTTGAGTTTTTCTCATGTTCTTCTAAATCTACTGAACATTTTATGACATAACATATACCAATTATGATCCCATCAGCTTCCTTTCACCTACTTCATCCCAAAATACTAGAGTTCAAAAATGATTTACATATAATTCCTCAAATAGAGACATCTGTATACTGGAATGAAAACTATTATTATAAGAAAATTCAACCAAATAAATATGGTGGTCCCAACATCCCTAGTAGTCCAGTGAACAAGAACAAAGCATATCCTCCAGGGTCTAAATTGTTCGTTCTGACTGGCCATCTGATTACAGATGAAAATCCATAATAAAATTAAATTTAGTACCCAACGACTTCGAAAGGCCTTTACAAAAGGTAGAAGTAATCCTCATATGATGATCAGATACAATGGAGAGGGGTACTCCATATAACTTAAAATCTATTTAACATACAACTGAGAAAGTTAATCTAGAGACAAAGTATCTCGAATAAGAAGAAAATTAGAAGATTTAGTTAACCGATCAACAATATCCCAGATTACATTATTACATCGAGATGTATTTGGTAATTCCACAATTAATTCCATGAATATATTTTTCCATTTCCACACTGGCACTGGTAAAGACATAAGCATTCATTTTGGTAACTCCCACTCTACATTAACCGGATGACAATTGAAACAATTCATAGTAAAATCACCAAAATCTATTTTCATTTCAACCCACCAGTAATACTCTCAACGATCTATTTACATCGTTGTACTCTCAGGACGAACTGAAAATGGGGAACTTTGAGTTTCACATATCAACACATTCTTCCACTATGAATCAAAAGGCATGCATACTATTTTTCCAAAACTCCAAACACAATCATTATCAATGTTAAAATCCGGAAACTCACCATTCTAAACCAACTCTACCTTTTTTTGAAACTCACTGTCTTCCTTCTATGCTTGAATTATTCTGTATGATAGAGATGATTTCACTGACACTTTAAACAAAACTGAATAATTTTCTGCACCAACAACTTCTATGCCAAAGTTTTTCAAATCGAAAACTAAAGGATCTAATTCCAAACGTGCCATAGTTAATGAATCATTAATTTTTCGACTCAAAGCATCAACCACATTATATGCCTTTCCTAGATGGTAAAGGATCAATAAATCAGAATCCATGATTAATTTCTACCATGTCATCTCTCTCATGTTTAATTATTTCTGAGTGAATACATACTTCAAACTTTTGTGGTCAGTATATATTTCACATTTTATCCCATACAAATAATGCCTCAAAATTTTTAAAGCAAAAACAATAAGAGAAAATTCCAAATCATATGCATGGTAATTTAACTCCTGAGTGTTCTACTGACCTGATGAGTAAGCAATTATCTGATCATTCTGCATAAGGAAACATCCATGTCCTTTCAACGAAGAGTCACTGTAAATAACTAAATCACCATTTCTGGAAGGCAGTGCCAAAACCGAAGTATTCACCAATATTATTTTCAATTCCTGAAAAAAGTAATCACATTATCTTATCCAAATGAACTTAAAACCTTTTTGATTTAACTTAGTCATTGGACAAGATAACAATGGCAAATTCTGAACAATCCTCTGATAATAAATTACCAAACTAATAAACCTACCAATCTCAGTTATATTTGTTGATCTTGGCCATTCTTTGACAACATATGTTTTTTCATGATCAACTATTATGCCATTTTTGAAACAATGTGTAACACCCCGAGATTTTATGAAAAAATTTCTTTTTAATTTAATTGATGTCTTGTGTTGTACGCTACACCAAAAGGAGCTTTCACTACATACATCCCTGACATGGATTGCATTACACGCAATCACGACCTTCCACGATATCGTATGTTGTACGCAATACCGAGTTTCACTAAACAACGATATATTAAATAAACTAGCCGTTTTGAATAGTAAAACCAACTTTTTGAAATTTTATTTTTCAAAATGTAATTCATTTTTTGATTCGGAATATCGAAATTATACTAGGGTGATATTTTGGTATTTTTCTAAAAACATTCAATTTTTGATGAATAGTGAAAACACCAGGTTACTATATAAAAACTGAATTTTTATTTAAATAATTATTTATTTTATTTAAATTTATTTTAGGTAAAAATTGATTCATAATCCCTATATAAGTTCAATGTAATTCATTGGAGTCATTTTATAATAATATTAGATATATAAAAAGTTTATTGAACTTTTCATCGTATTTTACCCACCTCCTAAGAGAATTTGAAATTCACATAAAACATAATTTTAACGCTTCTATGAGTAGAATTTTGAAAATTCGAGAGACACTATAAATATCAAGGACCAAAATGTGGTTCAATGAGATTAAAATAATTTTTGGTGTATAGTAACTTGTTTACTTTTATTTACCACTGTTAAAAGTAAATAGAGTAATTAAGGGTAAAAATGATATTATTATTACCTTAACACATGTCCTGATTCTATTGGATAAGTTTAATTAGACCACAAACAACCTTAGGAATAAAATATGACCATTTAGGTCCACCTTGATTAGATTGGGACATTTCTTTTTAATTTATTTAATGAAAGGTCAAAATAGTTAAAATCAAAGATTAATAACTAAATAATTTTTAATATTGGGTTATACATAAGATAAATTAGACTATAAATATTCATTAGAAAGCTAAAATTCATTCCTACATAATGGTTTTTTATTTATAATTTTTAGATAGAGAATAATTTAATTTATTTAGGACACAATGATGATGCAGTAATTATCTTATTAATAAAATATTAAAATAATTGATGTTTTAAATACCCAAATAAATGTAATTTGAGACTTTTTATGAATTAAAATAATTTTATAGGTTTATATGAGATGTTATTAGTGATTTATTTTTCTTTTTTTGAACTAATCATGCTGTTATGTGTTTCACAAAAATCAATTACAAAATAGTGTCTAAATTAACATAAAATAGTTTTTAAAACAAATATTGTAATATTAATTATTATTATATTCATAAAAATATAATGATCGTCCAAATTACATATATAATGATAGGTGTATCATTAATTGACGACTTGGGGGCCGCTTTTATGTATATGGTAAGTTTATTAACTATATAATATAAAAATACAAATTGACATGGTAAATATCAATCTAATTAACAAAGAGTTAAAACTAAAAGATAAGGTTAATATAATGACCCAAACCTGTCTAAAATATATTGGTTCACAAAATTTCAACCAATACCCACATTATATTTGAAATAAATCAATTTGGAGCTATTAAAATCTTAATATGACTTTATTATAAAATAATATTTTATGTTTTTCCAAAGGTGCCCCTCTCCACCCTTATAAAAAGGGCACCCCTTCCCTATTCTCTTCACACCCTGTTGAGCCTTAAATCTCAGCCAACCCCTAACCATGTCTCTTATACACTTTCCTAGAAACATTCTGGAGGTTCTGGTCTTATCAAAATACCAACTCTACTTCCATAAGATAAGGCTTAAAGGTGGTACGTCGAAGAAGAGGTAATCTCTTCTTCTGATTCTCTCAAGTTTCTTTCTTCTTCAACTTATTATTCATTAGTTGTCTCATTATAAAGTAATAACATAAGTATTAATTATATACTGATATGTTATTATAAATATTAAACAACCCTATTTCACCATCTATCCATCCTACGGAAAATGAAATCACCGCACGTGCGTACGTACGGAATACTGTCTCCACGCCATGGTGTAATCTATTTTCAGCCACCCCTTACTTGGATGGGTATAAAGGTGTAAATAAATAACTATATATTATTATTTTAATGTGATAATGATTCTGAAATATTATACATACACTTCAATACAATTCCACGATCATGGGAATGGAATCATCGCTCGTGCGTACGTACGGACTACCGTCTCCACGACGCGATGAGATTCATTCTCCATGATAACCATTCATGAATGATTAAAAAGTATATATAATAAGTAATCATGGAATATATGACATAATAATGATACTGGATATATATATATATATATATGTATTTCATCTACTTAATTCTGTTCAATTCAATAAGGAAATGAAAACTGCTTTCATGCGTACGTACAACCTACCGTCTCCATGAACGGTGTATTTCCTTCCATTTATCGATCTATCATATATATATGTATATGATGAATATATAATATATATAAATCATTTTTTACATTCTGTAATTAAGTAAATCATGATATAAGTAATAATATCAAGAACAAAAAGTCCAAACACGTAAATAAATAAAACGATTTTACCCAAAACGCTGCATTAGCATGGAATTTACAAAAGAACGGGTAATATAAAGTGATAAGTGAACCATTTATGACATAATAACAATTAATATGATTATGTAATAAGTCAATGACATTATTTAAATCTTTATAATGGATGTTCGGATTTGTACGAAGCATATCAGACCTATGGTAAGGGATAACTTTTCCAATCTCATTTTTATCCGAGATTGTTTATTCATAAGTATTTACTAGGGTTATATTTATCATAGATGTCCATATTTTATAAAATTAGTTTCATGTATGTTTAATTTCCTATTTTCCATTTTTAACTTTTACAACATGGTATGTAAGGAATCATTCTTTTGTGGACCATCCGATGTACTTTTTGACTTTTCCAGCAAAAGTACGAGAAGAATGTTTTTTAACTTATACGGCATGAACGGATTTTTAAGGTTCCATAACACCTCATTTTCATGAAGAATTTTCTTCATGATTTAATTATTATTTTCAACATAACCCTTTTCTTTTAAAATTTAATGTCTTTTTGTGAAAAGAAAATGATTTTGAAGAAGAATGGATATTTTCCTCAGGATTTCATTTCATGTGTTTAATCAAAACTATTTTCCATCTAAAATGACATTATTTAATATGTTTATGTTTCCAGTATAATTTATCCATTATTTAAAAGTTTTAATTCTTATTATGATAAAATGATATCCATTTTTTATATGAATTATGTTGTGATGGCATAATATTTATGAAACCCATTGTATTCTTTGGGTTATGATGAATGTGTTAAGTTTATTTTATGGTAAAAGTATGAATGATTTCATTAGGAGATGTGTGGGACCTATATATCCCTCCAATGAATTGGGTAAAGATTTATATCTTATGATATAGACATGGCTGGAATGGTAAGTTATTCTGGTTCAGTGTTACAGGACTGAAACGAGGAGTGAACTCGATTCAGAAAGGGACTTTGTCCACTAAGATGGTCTTAGAAGTAATGCCTTGGCTGATATGGAAAAAATATCATGTGATTAATGGTTTTCCACAATTACATGATTTATTCCCATGCTATTTTATCAAGATTGATGTTCATTTATGATATATGCCTTATGTACTTCCAAGATTTATGTCTTTGCTCAAGATTTTGATATTTAGATTTTATGTTCAAGCTTTTAAAATCAAATGTTTATGGATTGTTTTATGTTCTCTATGTTTACTCGTACTGAGAATTTGAGCTCACCCTTTTTATTTTTTCGTTTCCCCAGGATATAAAGAAAGTTTTGAGGTAAGAAAACAAAAGGGGAAGATCTTTATGGGAGAAGTTTAATATCTTTCACCTTGATTTGAAGATTAAATTCCGAGTTTCCAAAGACACTAAACTATTACGGTCCTTGTGTGTCTATGTTTGTTATGTATTAAGTATTCCTCAAAAGTAATGTAATGTCCATGTACATCAAGCTTTGGGTATCTACAGTTTCTATTAGAGGGAAGGTTTAGTCAACCTTTGGAAACTAGGATGCGAAAACTTTAGTGAGATCCCTAGAGATATTTTTAAGGTATGTCTAGGTTTGTCCCTAAGGTTAAGTATAATTATAGATTATAGTCCTATAATTATGGTAACGATCATATAATATCACGTAAGATGTTATATATTGAAGGCAATCCCCCTTGATTATGATTTTGGCCTCTCACAATATTCATTTTGGGTTTTAGAAAATTGATGGGAATTAGAATATTAACTATAATGGGGGATATGATGGACAATGGAATGATATTTTCATGATAAACCTAATGAAATTGGATCTGGAGGTCCACATATCGTTATTATGCCTGATTAGTAACCTCATAATATGATCAATAATCTCAACTTTGGTAAGTTTCCCGACTCAGCTAATAAGAGAAAGATGGAGTTTCATGATGATCATAGAGGAATGAAAGTTAAATTCCTATCATGTAAATCATGTGAGAAGAGGAATCAAGGAGAATGTTTCAAAGGAACTGGAAGATGCTTTGGGTGCGGAAATGAATGACACAAATCCAGTAAGTGCAGAGGAAAAGGATCAGTTATCACCATGGATAAGGATAATGTTATTGCTATGACATCAACAATGATTAGATGTTTTTAATGTGGAATGTATGGGAATTATGCAAATCAATTCCCTAAGGGAAAATCTCATGAAGAGAATCAACATGGTCATATGGGTAGTATTTATGAAGATGATGATGAGGAGACTACAAATGATATATTAGATGAAAGAATTGTGGAAGCTTGGTCAATGGTTTAAGATGGTAGTGGAATGATTGTATGTTTATCAAGAGTTATGTTGTATAGGAAATTTAATGGTACTATGGAATAAAGAAACGTCTAAGGATTATTACACTATTTTTTTCTTAAAGTATTTGAAAGTATATGTTGAATGGTACTGATAACCATGAAAGGTTATTCAGATTTTTTTGGAAAGAAGATGATATGCACATAATGAATGGATAAGGAGGAAATAATATGTTTGATAGTATTCATGAGCTTATGATTGTTATAAGGGAAAATTGATCTCATGGATTGAGTATACAGAATTTTGGGATTTTGGTATGTTGAAATAGTTAACTTTTTACAGCACTCATGTTTTCACTAAGGTTCAATGGGTATTCATTTTTCAAGAGAAAACATGATTATGGCCTTTGAATGTTTGGAATGTGGCCAACAAGACATATCTTATGATATATGGGGATCAACGATGGTATTAACATGCATGTTATATGAACTCTATGGTAATCATTTTCACTATAAAATGAGATTAGACAGCAGTATTTTGGATAAGCATAATGATTGAAATGAATTATGTTGGACATAAGTTAGTTTTTTTTAAGGCTAGAACTTTTTAGATATTATTTATGGAATGTTATAATAATGTATTTTTAGAAAACAGGAAATCCTGAAGGACGGGCGACAACCCGTCACGTCAGACAAGGCTGTTGGAATCAAACCCACAACCGAAGTGTGACATGCCTTTATTTCCTATCATTGGCCTACAGGAAGTCCCTGGTTATTAGAAACTAGTTTTATTTTATTATGCAGGATGATAGATGAAGTATAAGTCCATTTTGGAACCATATCTGATTAATCTCACCATATATGGACTTATGTATATAACATTTTCTAACTTATTGTTGAGACAGATAGAATGACCTATCATTCTATCACATGATCTAATAAAACTTCGCAAAAGACAAATTCAACTTCATTTCTTTAAGAGATGAAGTGGAAATTGTTCAAGTCACGAACAACAGTGAGATTATAACAAAATAATGTAAGTATTTCCTCTATTTCAAATTCTTCAACATTAGGGAAATTATATTGAAAACCAAAAATGTTGTCCTAGTGCCCTTATATCCGATAAATCAGATGGTACCTTAGATCATCACAAATTTATGGCTTTATGATTGTTGGCTTTTTTATAGCCAAGTTCTCTTCCACTCTCCATCAGAACATGACAGTTATATTTCTCTTCCATATCCATATTTTTACCTATGTTATCCTATGTGGAAACCTAGTGATTAGTTAATTTGGGTAATCGTTATGTTTCATACTTTAGTTTTGTTATTCCTTTTTATGATGTCGGTTTCTCTTAAAGAAACTTTCGAGTAGTAAACAATTTATAAACCCGATGAATTTCGAGGGAGAAACTCATTTTAATGGGGGTAGAATGTAACACCCTGATATTTTTTGAAAAATATTCTTTTTAATTTCATTGATGACTTGTGTTGTATGCTACACCAAAAGGATCTTGCACTACACGCATCCCTGACTTGTCTTGCATTACACGCAATCACGACCTTCCACGATAGCGTATGTTGTACGCAATACCGAGTTTCACTAAACAATGATATGTTATATAAACTAGTTGTTATGAATAGTAATACACACATTTTGAAATTTTATTTTTCAAAATGGAATTCATTTTTGGATTCAGAATATCGAAATTAGACTTGGGTGAAATTTTGGTATTTTTCTGAAAACTTTCATTTTTTGATGAATAGTGAAAACAATAGGTTACTATTTAAAAACCGACATTTTATTTAAATATTTATTTATTTTATTTAAATTTATTTGAGGTCAAAATTGATGCATAATACCAATATAAGTTCAATATAATTAATTGGAGTCATTTTATAATAATTTTAGATATATAAAAATTTTATTGAACTTTTCACCGTTTTTTACCCACCTCTTAAGAGAATTTGGAAATTCACATAAAAAATAATTTTACCACTTCTGTAGTAGAATTTCAAAAATCCAAGAGACATGGTTAATATCAAAGACTAAAACGTGGTTCAATGAGATGAAAATAATTTTTTTTGTGAATAGTAACTTTTTTACTTTTATTTACCATGGTTAAAAGTAAATATGGAAATTAAGGGTAAAAATGATATTATTATTACCCTAACACATGTACTAATTCTATTGGATAATTGTAATAAGACCAAAAACAACCTTAGGAATAAAATATGACCATTTAGGTCCACTTGTATTAGATTATGACATTTATTATTAATTTATTTATAGAAATGTTAAAATAGCTAAAATCAAAGTTTAATAACTAAATAATTTATAATATAAGGTTATCCATAAGATAAATTCAACTTTAAATATTCATTAGAAAGATAAAAAGGTTTCCTAAATAATGGAATTTTATTTATAATTTTTAGACAAAAAATAATTTAATTTATTTAGGACATAATGATATGCAGTAATTATCTTATTAACGAAATATTAACATAATTGATGTTATAAATACCCAAATAAATGTAATTTGAGACTTTTTATGAATTACAATAATTTTATAGGTTAATATGACATGTTATTGGTGATTTATTTAATTTTTTTCGAACTAATCCTGTTGTAATGATTTTCGCTAAAATCAATTACTAAATAGTGTCTAAATTGACATAAAATAGTTTTAAAAACATATATTATATTATAAATTGTTATTATATTCCTAAAAATCTAAGGATTGACCAAAATACTTATATAATGATAAAGATATCATTAATTGACAACTTGTGGTCGGTTTTATGTATATGGTATGTTTATTTACTATATAATATAAAAATACAAAGTGACATGGTAAATATCAATCTAATTAACTAAGAGTTAAAACTAAAAGATATGGTTAATATAATCTCCCAAAACTATATAAAATATATTGGTTGAGAGGATTTCGACCCATACCGACCTTATCTTATAAATAATTCAATTTGGAGTGATTAAAAACCGAATATGACATTATTATAAAATAATATTTTAAGTTTTTCCAAAGGTGACCCTCTCCACCCTTATAAAAAGGGAACCCCTTCCCTCTTCTCTTAACACCATTTTGAGCCTTGAATCTCTGCCAAAACCAGACCATTTATCCTCTGCACTTCTCTAGAAACATTCTGGAGGTTCTTGTCTTCTCAAAAAACCAACTCTACTTCCTTAAGATAAGGCTTAAAAAACGTGCGTCGAAGAAGAGGTAAACAACCCTATTTCACCTTCAATCCATATGTATTACATATATACTGATATGTTATTATAAATATATGTATTACATATATACTGATATGTTATTATAAATATGAAACAACCCTATTTCACCTTCAATCCATCCTACGGAAAATGACATCACCGCGCGTGCGTACGTACAGAATACCATCTCCACACCGTGGTGTAATCTTTTTTCGACCACCACCTTACTTGGATGGGTATAATGGTGTAAATAAATAACTATATATTATTATTGTAAAGTGATATTTATTATTTAATATTATACATACACTTCAATACAATTCCACAATCATGAGAATGGTATCATCGCTCGTGCGTACGTACGGACTACCGTCTCCACGACACGATGAGATTCATTCTCCATGTTAACCATTCATGAAAGATTATAATGTATATATAATAAGTAATCATGTAATATATGATATAATAATCTTACTGGATTTATGTATATATATATATATGTATTTCATCTACTTAATTCCATTCAATTCAATAAGGAAACGAAAACAGTGTTCATGCGTACGTACGACCTGCCGTCTCCATGAACGATGTATTTCCTTCCATTTATTGATCTATCATATATATATATATATATGTATATTCTGAATATATATTATATATAAATAATTTATTATATTCTTGAATTAAGTAAATCAGGATATAAGTAATAATATCATGAACAACAATTACAATCACTTACAATAAATAAAACGATTTTACCCAAAACGCTGCTTTAACATGGAATTTACAAAAGAATAGGTAATATAAGGTCATAAGTGAACCATTTATGAAATAATAACAATGAATATGATTCTTTAATAAGTCAATGAAATTATTTAAATAATTATATAGGAGTTTTGGATAGGTATGAAGCATATCAGACCTAAGGTAAGGGATAACTTTTCCAATCTCGTTTTTGTCCGAGATTGTTTATTAGTATGTATTTACTGGGGTTATATTTATCATCCATGTCCATATTTTCTAAAAAAAATTCATCTATGTTTAATGACCTTTTTACCCATTTTTAATTTTACTACATGGTATGTAAGGAATCTTTCTTTTGTTTACCATCCGAGGTACTTTTTGACTTTTCCAGCAAAAGTATGAGATGAATGTTTTTTTAACTTATACTGCATGAACGGATTTTTACGGTTTTATAACGCCTAATTTTCACGAAGCTTCATCTAAAATATTGCATGATTATTTAAAAAAGCGCTTTTATTTTAAAATTTCATTGAATTTTGTGAAAAGAAAATCATTTTGAAGAAGAAAGGATATTTTCCTCAAGATTTCATTTCAAGTGTTTTATCAAACCAATATTCCATCTGAAATGACATTATTTAATATGTTTATGTTTCAATTATAATGTCTCCATTATTTACATGGTTTGATTCTTCTTATGATGAAATGATATCCATTATTTTATGATGGATTGATGTTTATGAAACCCATTGTATTCATTGGGTTATGATGAATGTTTTAAGTATATTTTGTGGCACAAGTAAGAATGATTTCATTATGAGATGGGTGTGGCCTATATCTCCTTACAATGCATTGGGTAAAGATTTATATCTCATGAGATATACATGGATGGAAAAGTATGTTAATCTGGTTCAGTGTTACATGGACGAAACGAGGAGTGAACTCGATTCAGAAAGGGACTTTGTCCACTAAGATAGTTTTGGTAGTAATGCCTTGGATACTATGGAAATCATATCATGTAATTAATGGTTTTCCACAATTACATGATTTGTTCCCACGCTATTTTATCAAGATTTATGTTCCTTTAAGATATATTCCTTACATATATCGAAGATTTATGTCTTTTCTCAAGATTTTGATGTTTAGATTTTATGTTCAAGATTTTGAATTCAAATGTTTATGGATTGTTTTATGTTATCTATGTTTACCCTTACTGAGCATTTATGTCTTCTTTTCCCCAGGATATAAAGAAAGGTTTTAGGTAAGAAAATAAAAGGGGAATATCTTTATTGGAGAAGTAATATATCTTTCACCATGATTATTAAGATTAAATTTTGAGTTTCCAAAGACACTAAACTATTACGTTCCTTGTGTGTCTGTGTTTTTAATGTATTAAGTATTGCACAAAAGTAATGTAATGTCCATGTACGTCAATCTTTGGGTCTCTACACAATGTCACCAATAAATGAAATTTTTTGTTACCAAAACTCACACTTTTTGAATATCCCAAACAGTTTATTTTCTTTTGTGGATAGCAAGACAACCCTTAAATGTATTTCATGTTCCTCTTGAATTTTGGAATAAACCAAAAACATTATCAATTAAATAAACCCCAAACATATCCCAGAACTCATGGAAAATTCTATTCATAAGATCATTGAATATAACATATACATTAGTTAAACAAAAATGCATAAATAAAAATTCATAATTTCCATATTTAGTACAAAATGTTGTCTTTGGAACATCTACTTCCTTTACATTCAACAGATGGTACCCCGACCTCATATCAATATTCAGAAAATACTGATCTCTATAGAGGAGATTAAACAAATCATTTTTATGAGGAAAATATACTTGTTTTTAATAGTGATTTTATTCAATGATCTATAATCAATGCAAAGTCTCATTGAACCATCTTTCTTTTAAAAAAACCAGATAGGATCACCCCATGGTGATGTGTTAGGTCGAATGAAACATTTATCTAATAACACCTGCAATTGCTTCTTTAACACTAAAAGTTCAATTTGACCCATTCGATATGGGGGTTTAGAAATTGTCTTAGCATCAAGAACTATGTCAACAAAAAATTAAACATCTTGATCAGGTATAATATCAGGTAACTCATTAGAAAAAATATCAAGGTACTGTTTTGCCACTGAAAGAACATTAATTTGAATAGTTCCATTCTTTTCAAAAAAATGTGCATGGTAACAATCATTTCAATCTTTTATAAGTTTCTCAACTTCTAGATATATTATCAAAAGAAAGGGTTCATTTTTTATACAAAATATAAATATTCCTCAAAATAATCCTCTTTAGCTATGTAGTCAATCTTATATTGATAAATAGAAATCCAATCCATACCCAAAATAACATCAAACTCTACTTGAGGAAAAAAATTAAGGTTTGTTGGTAGATTATTCCAACACAGAAGGACATAAAGGTTCTTATAATTTCATTTTGTCTCAAATTTCCCCCAGGTGTTTTTACAATAATTTCAGGATTCGTATCTTGATATGGAATTCACAGTTTACTAGAAAATGTCTCATAAATAAAGGAATCTGTAGACCCTGAATCAAACAACACATTGGCATAATCTGAATAAACAAACAATGTACTTGATACTGCTTCATTTGATGGCCCTTATTCTGCTGAAGTAGTTGAAAAAGACATAAACCCCCATTTTTTTCTTGTAGTCTGGTTGATTTTACTCAATTGAGTTCTTAATGGGAAACTCATTTGCATAATGACCCTTTTAATTGCACTTAAAACATCTTACCACTAGCTTTTCATTTCCTGCTTGATCATATTCCTTACCGTTACGAGCAATATGGCCAGATTTACAACACCAGATGCACTTTACAAAATTTGATAATCATTCTCCAGGATACTTTTTACCATACTTCTCACAAGATGGATATTTATTTTTCTTACTTCTAGGATTCTTTGATGAATTCTTTCCCTTTTCCTACCAACTGGACCTCTTGTTTTGTTGTTTGTCAAAGAACACCTGGTTATCAAAAAACTCCATTTCCCCCTTCTCTGCACATCGAACATGTTTTTCATAACTTTTGAACTCATAAGAGGATAATTCAATTTTGTATCATGGTTTCAGTCCTGAGTAAAATAGATTTATCTTACTATCTGGATCTTGGATGAAATTTGGAACATACTTTGTTAGTCAAGTGAGTTTTTCTTTATAAATAGCCACTGAGTCATCCTCCTTCTTCAATTATGGGAATTTTTTTTCCATCCTAAGACAAACCACCTTAAGAAAATATTTCTCAAGAAACATACCATTGAATTCATCCCAATTAAGGCATCAGTATCTTCATGATCTCTGATATTTTTCACCATCGACCACCACTGATCAACATTACCTTAAAAATGGTAAACAAAAAGACTAACCATTTAATGTTCTGAACAACCCATGACATCGAAAATTTTCTCTAGTGCATTAATCCACCCTTCTTATAGAACAGGGTCAGATTATCCTCTAAATGATGGGGGGTGTGGCCTCATGAAATGCTCCACTACTAACATGTTCCTCTGTGGTTGATCTAGCTGATCTCGTGCATGGATACCACCACCAGTTATATCCCGAGTCAATTGTTATATCACTGCAAAAAATTGTTCAGTTAATATTCCATCTAACTCAGGTTGCTGATTTGGTAGGTTATCTTCTTCCTGATGTCGTCCCAACATAGCTGCCATGTTTCCTCTTGTGAAAACTATTCTGGAGAAAGAAATATCTTAGGCGAAGTAACATGCTAATCAGTAAATGCTATATCATTTCAATATTACCATAAATTAAATTATGTATATTCATTTAACAAAACCCTAATTCCTAATGTTGTCTAAACCAATCTCTGATACTGACTATAATGACCCGACCACAAACATTACATATAGTTGAATTAAATTGATAATTCACATTGAGGCTCTTTTTAGGTTTTGAATTTTAGATAATTAGGTCTTAACATTTACATTACAACATGAACATTACATGTAGTCAGTTCTACTATGTATCAAATTTTTTCATAAAATTAAAACACTTGAAAAAAAGTTTCATGTTTACTTCCATGTTATAGATCGAAAGGATTTTTCTTGATCCCATCCTTGAACCTATTCATATTTATGTCCTGTGAAAAACATTTCAAAACGTGGGATGAGCATAAAAATCTTAATAAGGTATACACAAAGACGGAAAACATTTAGTTTTTAAAAAAAATAAGTAAACAATGAATACATTATCATAAGTAATACATTTCACCTTTATGAAGTAGTAAATACACTTAACTGAATAAAAGATCATTTCATACCATTTTTTAATCAAAATATTACAATAAAACCTATATAACGAACACATAACATATTAAGGTAACCTGGGACATAAACATACTTAAATGGAATAACCAAAAATTCGACTTCCACACGTATCACTAAATGGAATATCCATACGGTCAAATTCCATACCCAATGAATTGATGGTTATAACATAACCACCCGTCCTGGTTTATCATGGTACCACCCGTCATTTGGATTATCACGTAACCACCCGTCATATGTCTATGTACCATTATTAAATCATAACATATAAAATATTGCAAATATAAAAATTTCAATAAAAACATTTAATTTAAACTCATGAATAATATTTTCAAGATATTGAAATAATCAATCCATTTCAAAAACCATTTTCAATACCAAAACACCAAAAAACAGAGTAAGGTATTTTCCTTTCATTTAAGATAACATTAAGGCTTATAGAGGAAGCCAAATAATGATTACGGCGGTGGAGAGTTCATTGTCACCAAAAAAACATTCCATTTGTCGTTTAGTAAAATGATTCATAGAAAAAATATTCCATTTGAATAAAATTAAAAGTCAAAGGGTTTTAATATACACCGTGTAAAAGAAGAAGGCTTTTATTATCGAAATATGCATTAATGAAAGGAGATTGAGAAGAAGTCCCTTACCTCATGTCCGAGATGACCCGTTCATTCTTTAATCTCTTGAATAATAAACTAAAGATAATTTCATAATTACTAAGAACCTTTCATGTTTATTATTACTTTTATATAACTTAATACCATGTTATAAACATTTTTTAATCCTTTAAGTTAATAACTTTAGTTTTTTTTATATTTGGTGCTTGAGTCAAAAATGGACTTCTTATAATTACAAGTTGTTCACATGGTCAAAAGTTCATTATATCCAAAAATAATATTCATGATTTAGATATCATATATATCAAATATATTCAGCATATACATGTATTTATAATAGTACATAACATTTGGATGTATAAAATGAAATGCACCGTTCATGGAGACGGTAAGTCGTATGTATGCATGAACGCTATATTCATTTTTATTTATTATTTTAATGGAATTAAAAATAGTGATAAATATGTATATTTATTTTTAGTATAATATAATTTATATAATATCATTAACTTCATCCTTTATACATACCATATATGGCATTAACAAGTCATATCACTATGAGGGGGCAATAGTCCTCAATTCTTCAAATGAAATTATCGTGTTAACCCAGAATGGAAACCATAAAGGTGTGATATAAAAGAAAAATTATATCATCCCACCTTTTTATAACATAAACTTCCATTTCATTACACAAAACTGAGGATCTTTAAGGTTTAGTGTCTTGGAAACCAGGAACATAATACATGAAAACAACATAAAACATTCTTCTTAAACACTTGAAAGGCTTCTCCTTAACTTCATCCTAGGTTCATTACTGCATCTCATAACCTGGGGACATACATCAAAAGAAAGGGTGAGCAGAAGGCCCAGTAAAGGAAACATGTGAAACATTTTACATATGAACTTCAGTTATATCAATAAAGTCATGAAAAGAACTTTAAGGCATGAGAATGAAATCACGAGGCATATCATAATAAAAATAAAATTTTTCATAACTTGAAGATGTGTCTGCAACATTTAATATTAAAAATCATTTTGTTTCACCACGGTCCATCCCTAAGGTTTCATTAAAAATTACCAAGGTTATTCACCAAGGTATGAGTCTAAAAGGTCATCTCTAGAGATTAAGTCTTTAACCAATGCATTGGAGCGCTATCTGGGAACATCCTTTACATGTATTTATTATCATGTGATCCACATATATCATCATCAATAATTTCATAAACAACCCATATAGCATAAAATAAATGGGTTTCATTTCATAATCATAACGTTTTAAAAACTGCTTTAATGACATGATCATTATGTCACATTAAACCCACGGAAAGGGAAAGCGGGTTTCATGTATGTAAATCCCAGAATTTAAAATAGAAAATTTTGATATATATGTGAATACCCCCATCGAAATAAGAGCTTTGAGTATTCACTTAATAACATAAAATATTTTTGAGATAAAGAGGGAGGCATTTGAGATGCAAACTATGCATCATAACGTCTACGATACATGGTTTTAGAAAAATTGAAAAGAGAGGGGAAATGGGTCACCCACTCAAAATTGATACATAAAATAGTAGGGGAACAGAATATATAGTATTTAAGAACATGGTAATGAAATTTTAATGATATACCATATGAAACGAAGAACTTGAAAGGAAGACAAAAATAAGATTTCTCTTATGAGAATTCGGCAGCCTAACGACGTCACTTAAAACTTACAAAAATGGATTGACGAGATCAAATAGGGTCTCTCATCATATGAACATAAATGATCAGTATGATAGATATAGTGATCAGACCCCAAAATAATAAAAAGTAACTTCAAATACTTGACATGAAAATAGATCTTGAAAATGAGAAGGGTGAAAGAACCCCTTAGAAATTTGACAGCCTAACGACATCACTTAAACTCAACAAAAATGAATTGATGAGATCAAATAGGGTCTCTCATCATATGAAAATAAATGGTCATTATGATATATTTATAGATCATACCCCAACAAAATAAAAAGGATCTTGAAATAATTGACATGAAAGTAGAACTTCAAAACGATAAGGGTGAAGAACCACTTAAAAATTCGGCAGCCTAACGACGCCACTTAAAACATCAAAATACTGAATTGAAGAGATAAAATGGGGTCTCTCAACATATGATCATAAAATATCAGTCTGATAAATTTAGAGATCATACCCCAAAATAATAAAAAGTAACTTGAAATACTTTACATGAAAATAGATCTTGAAAAATGAGAAGGGAGAAAGAATCTGTTACAAAAATTTCAGCAACCAAACGGCACCACTTAAAAATTCATAAAACGAAATAATGAGAGTAATAGGGGATCTGTCATCATTTGAACATGAAAAGGGAAGTAATATTATTATAAAATAACACCCTTCAACATAAGAACATGTATCAAAAAAGAAATTACATAAACGAGATTTCTTGAAAAGAAAGAGAGAGATCAGATCCCTTACCTTAAAATGTAACTCTTAAAACTCAAAGGTTTGGACCTTGAGGGCTTGGGGGCACTTTGAAAGGACTCCTTGGGAGGTAAGGAGACCATAAATTAGTTGAGTATGGTTTTGGAGTTGAAGGGATTAGAGGAGGGATTGGTATTTATAGGGAAACTGACGGGACAAGGCATTAATGGCCAAGGGACACCTCACATGTGCTTTTCTCAAAACCAGGTGCTCTCCCATGATATTTTCCATTACGTTTGACCACATGAGTCCCCCAATACAAATATACATCACCTTAGGTCGCGCAACTCTTAAAATATCTCATTACATCACCATGACACAGTTATGATGTCACTAAACATACCGAAACCCTAAAACTGTATTTTTACTATTCACTGAAAATTCAACTTTCTCAGAAAAATCCCAAAATTTCACATTAACAAAATATCAATGCTCGGATTTCAAAAATGAACTCCATTTTATAAAAATAATTTTCTAAGTATTTTTAATTTTATTTTAAAATAAATACACTATTCACCGAAAATTCATTTTTTTAGACAAAACCCCAAAAATTACCTTAACATAATATCGATGCTCTGAGTTTAAAAATGAAATCCATTTTATAAAAATACTTTTCTAAATATTTTTAATATAATTTTTAATTAAAAAACACTATTCACCCAAAAAAACTAATACTTGAAAAATAATTTATGAAACCGTTATTTAACCATTTTATTGAATCACATTACTTAATCAAGGTGCCTAGATTATTTTAAAACTTTATTTATGTGATCTTGCTAATCCATTTGGACACATTACTAATCGTAATCATAAAATCACTATTCATAATTTACTATTCATCAAAAATCAAGTTGATCTTATTAGACTCTATATTTTGTACTGAACATAAATATAGAAGACCATTTTTTGAAAATCATTACACATTTATAATTATTTAAGGTTTACATAAAAATTTTCTAAATTATCCTTTCTCTAAAATTTACCAAAAATATGCATACTATATTTATCCAGACATTTGAAAATACATAAAATTCATAAGAAGAAATCCCAATTTTTATTTAAATCAAAGGATTACACAAGACAGTTATGGTCTCCTTACATAGCCCTTTATCACACAAGCATAGGACCTAAGTGTAAGGTGTGCTAAGGTGAGAGAATCTGAGGGAGGCTCGGCCAACATCACACGAGTAGTAATTTCTATTAGTTTGAACTTCTCGCATATGCGATTCCGTTCTAGTTTCACACGATGAAGTTCGGCTTGGGTTTGGTCCAGAGCAAAGCCCAGTGGTGCTGCCTCTTTCCCAAGTTCTGTTAGATGGGCTTCGATCGGTCCAAGACTACTGGGTGAGGCCATCGAATATTCTTTCTATAACAATTAACTAAGATTACTTTTATTTAGAGACAATAATCAAAACGTTTAGTTTCCAGCGGTCATATTGACCAATGGTCATATAACAGTCAAAACCCAATGGTCTCATTTTAATTATAATCATGTTATCAAATGAAACATGTTGGTTGAGTATAAAAAATAAAATAAAATGAAACATAAAATTAGGAAATAAGATTTATTCAAAATTTTGTGTCGTCAAAATATTCCCCCCTTGAGAAATTACGTCCTCACAATTTTTAAATCTGTGTTTTGAAATTTCATTGAATGTCCCACACTGGAAAAGGACTCAGTAAAACTATTACTTTAAAAGAAATAAATGGAAGTAAAAAGGTCACCCGAGTTAACCCATACTAGGATTCCATGTAGGAAAACATGGACATGGAAGAAAAAAACAAAGGGTCATGTTCTGGGGGAGAGTGATAGAAAAGATTATTAAGAGAAATTTAACCATAAGAAAATCCCAAACTTATGATGTGTGTAAACGGACATTGATTACCTAGTAAGAAACGTAAACCAACAACATTTTTGTTTTACGTTCCTTTTCTTAATTTTATGGAATTAATTTACTACATAGAACCAAACATAAGAAAATATACCAACATTCATGTAAAGTTTCGCCCTTTAACAAGTTTCTACCTAAACTAATATTTTCTCCAAATGATGAGCATTCAAAACTACTTGGTCTCATCAAGACACAAGAATCATCTTCTAGAGAATCACATAATACACAAAATATTAACTATCTATTTCTTCTATTTTTAAACATTATCCCCAAAATAAGAAAGGGTAAGGTAAAACAACTCTTCAAAAAAAGAATCCCATAGGAAGGGAAACTACTTTTAAATCTTCAAAGTTCCATGGTACTACCCAAAGTTCATCATAGACCATTCCATAAATAACTGTTCTTAATATTCCTCAAAATAAACCAAACTAAGATTGAAACCCAAATACAAGAAGAATTTGATAACATAGTCTTCCAAAATAAACTTCATTAATCATCTCCAAAACACATCAACCACTCCTAACATCTTATAAAAAAAGTAGCTATCCTAAACATCTTTTACCCAAGATAGATTAATCATTTCCATAAGTAACCTAAATTACTATAAGTCCACCTTAAATTCATCAATTCTATAAGTCAACCATACTCATCAATGAAAATACCATAGTAATCTATTTACGTCGATCATATAGAGTCCCCAAAAAGTGAACGTCTTCCAAAATAATAATCATATTTTAATCCCCTGATCATCCATATCATATTAATACGGCAATAGTCGCATTTTATATCACATTGGTTGTTGGGACATGTACTTCCATTTCCCGCCATTAACTATGAATATAAAGTACAATTAGGGGCTTGAATACATAGCCCATAATCATTAAAAGGAAAATTTAAGCATAGAAGGATAAACTTGTAGAAGAAAAGTATACCCTAACTTGTGATCCCCTAGGTTCCCATCGAGGTTATCGATGATCATATATTCTTATGTGAATCATTATTTTATTTTATCTTTGTTCCTTTAACAATGGTTCATACTAAGCTTATGAATTTACCAAAGCATATCCCTCGGGAGTGTCATAACCAAGAGTGCAGCAAGGCCCATTGTCGTGTACCAGTTCCCATTTGATTCTTGCTCAAAGAGGTGTTTTTGGGTTTTACCCCTATGTACATCTGTGCCAGAGCCACCTCTACCTTCTCGTATCCAGACAGGGATGTATTTGCTTGGAAACCCCTTACTCAATACCCACCAAAATACCAGAAAGATTTCCTATATTTAATCTTTTCTATAGGGTTCTTCCTAGAGTATTCATATCCTAATTTCCAAAAATAACAAAACCATACTTTGATACAAACTATATCATCCCGCCTTTTTATAACATAAACTTCCATTTCATTACACAAAACTGAGGATCTTTAAGGTTTAGTGTCTTGGAAACCAGGAACATAATACATGAAAACAACATAAAACATTTTTCTTAAACACTTGAAAGGCTTTTACATAAGTTCATCCTAGGTTCATTACTGCATCTCATAACCTGGGGACATACATCAAAAGAAAGGGTGAGCAGAAGGCCCAGTAAGGGAAACAAGTGAAACATTTTACATATGAACTTGAGTTACATCAATAAAGTAATGAAATGAACTTTAAGGCATGAGAATGAAATAACGAGGCATATCATAATAAAAATAACATTTTTCATAACTTGAATATGTGGCTGCAACATTTAATATTGACAATCATTTCGTTTCACCAAGGTCCATCCCCAAGGTGTCATTAAAAATTACCAAGGTTATTCACCAAGGTATCAGTCTAAAAGGTCATCTCTAGAGATTAAGTCTTTCCCCAATGCATTGGAGCGCTATCTGGGCGCACCCTTGACATGCCTTTATTATCATGTGATCCACATATATCATCATCAATCATTTCATAAACAACCCATATATCATAAAATAAATGGGTTTCATTTCATAATCATAACGTTTAAAAAACTGCTTTAATGACATGATCATTACGTCACATTAAACCCACGGAAAGGGAAAGCGGGTTTCATGTATGTAAATCCCAGAATTTAAAATAGAACATTTTGATATATATGTGAATACCACCATAGAAATAATATCATTGAGTATTCACTTAATAACAAAAAATAATTTTGAGATAAAGAGGGAGGCATTTTGAGACGCAAACTATGCAGCATAACGTCTACGATACATGGTTTTAGCAAACATTGAAACGAGAGGGGACATGGGTAAACCACTCAAAAATGATACATATAACAGTAGGGGAATATAATATATAGTATTTAAGAATATGGTAATGAAATTTTAATGATATACCATATGAAACGAAGAACTTGAAAGAAAGACAAAAATAAGATTTCTCTTATGAGAATTCGGCAGCCTAACGGCGTCACTTAAAACATCCAAAAATGGATTGACGAGGTCAAATAGGTTCTCTCATTATATGAACATAAATGATCAGTATGATATATATAGATATCATACCAAAACATAATAAAAAGGAACTTAAAAAACTTGACATGAAAATAGATCTTGAAAATGAGAAGGTTGAAAGAACCCCTCAGAAATTTGACAGCCTAACGGCGTCACTTAAACTTCAACAAAAATGAATTGATGAGATCAAATAGGGTCTCTCATCATATGAAAATAAATGTTCATTATGATATATTTATAGATCATACCCCAACATAAAAAAAAGGAACCTGAAATAATTGACATGAATGTAGAACTTCAAAATGAGAAGGGTAAAGAACCACTTAAAAATTCGGCAGCCTAACGGCGCCACTTAAAACCTAAAAATTCTGAATTGAAGAGATCAAATGAGGTCTCTCATCATATGATCATAAAATATCAGTATTATAATTTTAGAGATCATACCCCAACATAATAAAAAGGTACATTATATACTTCACATGAAAATAGATCTTGAAAAATGAGAAGGGAGAAAGAATCTGTTACAAAAATTTCTGCAGCCTAACAGCGCCACTTAAAACATCATAAAATGAAATAATGAGAGTAAGAGGGGATATCTAATCATTTGAACATGAAAATTGAAATAATAGGAGTATAACATAACACACTTCAACATAAGAACATGGAGCATAAAAGAAATTACATAAAAGAGATTTCATGAAAAGAAAGAGAGAGATCAGATCCCTTACCTTAAAACGTAACTCTTAAAACACAATGGTTTGGACCTTGAGGGCTTGGGGGCACTTTGGGAGGACTCCTTGGGAGGTAAGGAGACCAGAAAATCGTTGTGGATGGTTTTGGAGTCTAAAGTATTAGAGGAGGTCTTGGTATTTATAGGGAAAGTGAGGTGACAAGGCATTAATGGCCAAGGGACACCTCCCATGTGCTTTTCTCAAAACCATGTGCTCTCCCATGATATTTCCCATTAAGTATGGCCACATGGGGCCCCCAATACAAATACCCATCAACATAGGGCTTCCAACCCTTAAAATATCTCATGACATCACCATGACACAGTTATGATGTCACTAAACATACCGAAACCGTAAAACTGTATTTTTACTATTCACTGAAAATTCATCTTTCTCAGAAAAATATCCAAATTTCACATTAACCAAATATAAATGCTCTGATTTCAAAAATTAACTCCATTTTATAAAAATAATTTTATAAATATTTTTATTTTTATTTTTAAATAAATACACTATTCACCGAAAATTCATTTTTTTTCAGAAAAAACCCGAAAAATTACCTTAACATAATATCGATGCTCTGAGTTTAAAAATGAAATCAATTTTATAAAAATAATTTTCTAAATATTTATAATTTAATTTTTAATTAAAAAAAACTATTCACCCAAAAAAACTAATACTTGAATAATAATTTATGAAACAGTTATTTAACCATTTTATTTAATCACATTAATTAATCAAGGTGCCTAGATTATTTTAAAACATTCTTTAAGTGAGATTACTAATCCATTTGGACACATTACTAATCCTAATCATAAAATCACTATTCATAATTTACTATTTATCAAAAATCAAGTGGATCTTATTAGACTCAAAATTTCGTACTGAACATCATTGTAGAAGACCATTTTTCGAAAATCATTACACATTTTTAATTATTTAATGTTTACATAAACATTTTTTAAAATATCCTTTCTCTAAAATTCACCAAAAATATGCATACTATATTTATCCAGACATTTGAAAATTCATAAACATCATAAGATGAAATCCCAATTTTTTTTAAATAAAAGGATTACACAAGGCAGTTATGGTCTCCTTACATAGCCCCTTATCACACCAGCATAGGACCTAAGTGTAAGGTGTGCTAAGGTGAGAGAATCTGAGGGAGGCTCGGCCAACATTGCACGAGTAGTAATTTCTATTAGTTTTAACTTCTCGCAATGGTGATTCCATTCTAGTTTCACACGATGATGTTCGGCTTGGGTTTGGTCCAGAGCAAAGCCCAGTGGTGCTACCTCTTTCCCAAGTTCTGTTAGATGGGCTTCGATCGGTCCAAGACTACATGGTGAGGCCATCGAATCTCCTTTCTATAACAATTAACCAAGATTACTTGTATTTAGAGACAATAATCGAAACGTTTAGTTTCCAGTGGTCATATTGACCAATGGTCATATAACAGTCAAAACCCAATGGTATCATTTTAATTATAATCATGTTATCAAATGAAACATTTTTGTTGAGTATAAAAAATAAAATAAAATGACACATAAAATTAGGAAATATGATTTATTCAAAATTTTGGGTCGTTACAAAAATACAGAAGCATAAAGAAACCATAAACATAATATATATCATATATAAATATAGAGTCATCTTAATGGCCACCATGAGAGGCATTTGGTGATAATTGAACAATCATCGTTTCGTGAGGTGTTAGTTTGTCATTCACAGAAACATTATGTTTTCACCCATTAGATGGAGGTGTGTGTAAGTGTAGTTTGAAACCTTCTCATAACTACATCCTAGTATATTGAGGATACTGGTGTTGTTATAAATGAAAGGAATATAATTATTTTAGGAGTTGGAGATGTAAAATAAAAGAAAATAAGTTAATAGGAATCATTACATTTATTTTGGGTAACTTCCATTGGTTTGAACCAAAAGGAATTCTTAAAGTGACTTCTACCGAAGGTAAGGCTTCTAGGTGGAGAAGAGGTATGTAGGAAATATAATTGGGCAGATATTGGATGAGAAAAAATGATTGAGTGGTGTGAGTAATTAGTTAGAAGTGGTGTCCTATTATAAGGGGGAGGAGGGGCTCTTCAGGAATGTGTGAAAATATTATTTTATTATAAAATGATATTCAGTTTGTAAAGGTCCAAACTAATTAAAGTCAAAGATAAGATGACTCATGGTCATAATAAAATCATCTAATAAAAATTGGACAGGTTTTGGATGTTATTTTAACATTTATATTCTTATTTATTTAAACCATTTATTACTGAGGTAAAAACTGCATCATTATTATGTCATAAATAATTTAATTTATATGATGTATAAAAATTATAAAAAAACAATATTGTAAGAAATATTTTTATATTTGCAATTAATATTTATAGATTCAAAGATAACTTATATTACCACAAGTAAAAATTAATTTACTAAAAGATATTTGTTAATGTCAATTTTGCCTTTACATTAAGCAAATTAATCTAAAGTGTCATTATAACTCTCAAGTGGATCCATGGGGTCCTAAAATCGACCCATAGATTCCCATGGTCATAAAAGACTCATCCAATAATGTTAATATGAGTGGTAAGGTAATTTATTATTATTATAAAATTATTTTTACCTTGAATTACCCTATTTAACTTTAACCTCGGCAAATAAAAGTCAATAGTTACAATTCAGGAAAAATTATTTTCATGTTATTGAACCAAATTTTACTTACTAATAATAACAATGTATGTTAGAATTTTTAAATTCTATTCACAGAAGCTGTAAAATTTCATTTTAATGGAAATGTTAGTTTTTAACATCTACTCTGTGGTTTCACAATTCATCAAAAATTGATGTTTTTCCAGAAAACTACCAAATATTCAGCCTAATCTATATTTGATATTACAAATTCAAAAATAATGTCTACATTAAGAAATTCAAATCATAGTAGTCGCATTAATTAATTTAACATTTATTCCTATTGTCAAAACAAATAATGTGTTTCTAAGGAACTATAACTATCAAAAGATTTATACATGTTTATGTCCAATTTCAAAGTGAAATTAATTAAAATGACCATCATTGGATTAAATGGTAAAATTTTATTTTAATTCCACATTAAAACAAATTAACAATATAATATAACCATATAAATAATTAATATTAAAAGTCACTTTTGAAATAAAATATATTATTTTTCATTATTCATAAAAAATGAACATTATCTAAAAAACAAAAAAAATTACCCAAAGTAATTTTTGATGTCCCAAATCTAAAGAAGAGTTTTCTTTTGTCAAGTAGATCATTTAAAAATAACCAAAACTGGATTTAAATAGGGTTCTTCATGAAAAGGCAGTAAATCGACCTTTTACTGAATACTAGAGTATTTATGATTGAAATTAGATTAATTCATATTTTAAGACTCTAGCTTATATTTTACAAACATGTATAATCATATTGTTTTATGTTTTATTCAGTTCCACCAATATAATAGTTAGGAGTTAACTACCATTTAAAATAATAATATTATATTATTAGTGTGGAATGTAAGATTTCAAAGAAACCCATTGTTGTGTATCGTGTACGCCATTGAACATAGAAACCCTTTTAAAGTAAAATTAATTTTTAATTCAAAGATTTTTAATAAAAAATCGAATGCATTATTTCCTTATTTACCTAGGATGTTATAGATACACCCAACATAAGATTTGGAGTTGTCTACCATAGTACACTCTTTAACGACATGGAATCATTATCACTTTGGTGATAAATTTACTGTATTGATGGATCATAAGAGATTGAAAAATATTTTCTTACAATGGTATTTTAACCTAAAAAAAGATGGATGGAGTATATCAATATTATTGAATTTGAATTGATGTATACACCAGAAAATGTAAAAATGGTGAAATATTCCTTATGTAGAAATTCATATGATCAGCTGGAAAAAGAAACCTCAGAAGAGTTGTAGTTGAGTTTTCTTCTTGCCAGCATGAATTTGGAATGTGAAGGTTGAGGTGATTTAGTAGTTTTATTTCTAGTTTCATTTATTATTTATTTGGTAGAAATGGTTAAGGAGGCCAAAACAACTGCTCCAAAATGCATTGTTGTGAGGTCAAAACATAATGGTGGGGAGACCATTTAGGGAGGGATGCTAAACGAGTGTTTAGTGTTGTGTTTTAGAAATTAAATGTTTATACCTATGGATCTTCAAAAACAACATCTTCATGATTACCACTCTATGAGAAGGTCTATTCATCCAAGTACATAGAATATGAATAAGGAATTTAATTATTTTTTCAGTGGGTCTGTATTAAATGATATGTAGTGGAGTTTCTATCATAATGCCTAACTTTTCAGAATGTTATGGCACAGCATCAATGACAAGTAGGTATGTTGCAGTATTTAACTATTCCTATTTTTAAATCACAGTAGAAAACAATGGATTTTGTAATAAGTATCCCAAGAATGGTAATGAAACATGATTACCCATGGGTGATAATGGATTATCTCACTACTTCATTCCATTTAATCACTTTTTGTGAATCTCATACTGTGGACGAATCTTCAAAAACAAATATTTGATAAGTGGAAAGGACACATGACATACCGGTTTCAACAGTTTCAAACTGAGATCCGAGGATTTTGTCTTATTTCTGGAAATACATAATGAAATACCATGGGACCTAGTAGGATATGAGAATGGTGTATCATCCACAGATGGATGGGAAATCCGAAAGGATGGTAAAAAGGATTGAGGCCATGTTGAGGGCATGTGTAATGTGTTTTGGTGGCTCATGAGAATATCACATACCATTAGGGTAGTTATCATATAGAAATAGATTCTAGTACTCGATACATATAGATCATTTTGAAGTATTTTTTGTGCATCTTATTCATTATCCACAAATTTGGATGGAAGGTGGGGAAATTCACTATTTGGACCATGCCTTGTCCATAAAACTACAGAGAAGATTAAGTTGATACAAAAATGTTTTGTGAATTCTAAGAGTCATCAGAAATCATTTTTAGATCATCATCATTGATCGTTATCCTTATAGGGGTGTGATAATCTGTTCTGGAATATATCTCTAATTCAGAGTCATTATCGTTTTTGGGAATCAAGGAATGTTATCTCCATAATACAAAGGCCCTTTTCAGATACATGAATAGGTGGTTAAGGGGGAATATCATTTTGAATTTTTAACATGGTTTAGTGTGGTGAATAATGTGTTTAATGTGTCTCGATTTAAAAAGTATCATCCGGATACATACTATGGGATATGATGTGATCATGTTAAAAAAATCCAGATGCTTCATTGGTGCGCATGCCTGTCTTTGTTGTTGGAATGGTAAGAGAATTTATTGGGTGGAAAAAGAGTCAGAATAGTATGAGTTTTGTGGAACCATGGTCAGATTCAGGATGATACATGAGAATGGGTGATGAAAATGAAATACATATGGATGAAAATCATTCACAATAGGGATGGGTTTTCACATTGAAGGATGTAAAGGCCAATGGTGGGGAGAATATTTCACCTCTGGTTTCAAGTAAGAATACCATTTTTAAAATTTTTAAGTATATTAATTGATTGGTTGATGTTTGTATGAGTTTGGATGAAGTTTGGAGTGTTTTGGGTATTTTATAATTGCAAATAGTTGGTCCATGGTTTGGGAAAACCATGAAAAAATGATAAGAAACCATTCATAATGAGGTATAGGTTAAGGGGAAGGTACACTGGTGGTTCATGTTTTGATTAAACCATGAGATAGTTTAATAAAATCCATTAAACATGAAACTATATGAGTTGAAATATTTGGCATGTGGTTTGGAAATTATGTGAGCCAACCATGTGAGGTTTCATCTTGAGAAAGAAGCTGGAGCACGATTAGCACTTGATTTTCTAAACAATGCATTTTTTGAAAACTAAATACAAAAAAACATTACCTTGGTTATTTTCATGTTTTCTCGCTAATTATTTTCCCCAAATCGACTCTAACATGGTATTTCTCCCCCTCAATGGCAATTTATTATTTCCTCATCAATTTCGAAGTTATCTGGAGGAATTTCATGGTGTTTTGAGGTCTGACTATTGATTTTGTCATCATTTGTGGTTGTTTTTTATTTTTTTCATTATATATATTTCTCCCCATCTCTTTGTTTCTTATATATACTTCTATTGTGGATATATATAAGGTAGTAAATTTCAAAATTTTGAGTTGCCTCTTTTTTTTATGATAGGGTAAGTGATATATGGTGGGTTTTAGGATATTTTACCTGGTTTTGTATCTATTTTCGTCTCTTTCTTTATTTCATCCAAAACATCGGAGGTAGGTGGATTCATTCTCAACTTCTCTATTTAGAATAAAAATGATTGATTTCAAATTTATGGGTTTGAATGAAATTGGTTATGAATTTAGTTTTTGAAAAACTCATTAGTGATAGTATGGGTATTTGGTTGATTGTAGAAATTGGTTGCGCAAGTGATTTCGTTTCATGAATTTAAAATTTTTATTTTAAATTACTCATTTTATATAATTTCCGTAGATGAATTAATTGATTTTTTTAGTAAAATTATGGTTTTATTTAATATAACTAGAACGGTTTTAATAAATGGTATTAAATAAAAGAACAAATTTTTGTATTTTTTTAAATGGTTGTTTTGACATTATTTAGTAGAATAATGTTTGTGTGTGTCCATGTACATTCAAGATCGATAAGGGTAATGAATCTCCCCTATCATTAGGGGGATGGATAAGGGTTAGTGATATCCCTTTTCAGATGGTTCATTAAGTGACGTATTAATGAAAGGATAAATCCCCACTCATGAGTATAAGGAGTTCTTGGTTTCTTTTATGTTTATATTTCTTGATATAGGAATAGAATGGATTATTCCAAAATATAACTTGTGAATGGATTTTAATTTTTTTTGGTATTTTATCCTTGTAACTAAATATTGTTTTGTGAATACTACTTGGGTAAAGAAATTCATTATATGTTGAAATAAATAGTTCATATTTTTTATATAAACAAATGAATATAAATATACTAACATGTTTTATTGTAGTGGTGTCATTAGGGAAGTTGTTGGGAGAAAATATACTGAGCTTCAATACTCACCACTACTTGGGAACTATGGTGATTTTTCATATATTTTTTATCAGGAAATGGGAAAAGGTAAAATATAACGCAGCTCTAGAGGTTCATTGTGATGCTTGTTTTATTTATTAAAGTGGAGCATGGAGGAGGCTGTATCACTGAATTTTTTGTTTTCTTTTGATTTTTATTTGTTTTTTCTCTTACGGTGTACTTGGTTTTTTTGTAGTGTTTTATAATGTTACTTTTGTGTAGTTTGATTTTGATATAAATGGTATTCATTTATTTTTCATTCATTGATATCATTCATCATTTAGTGATCTATTTTGTTATGGACTTTTTGGGTGTTTTTTTTGTTTTCAATGGGTAAATCATCCCCAAAATATTAATGAATCCATTGGTATTTATTACGAGCCTTTGGAGTCATGGTGGTGTCGATTATATCCAAGTTACATATTTCCACTTTCTTAAGAATATGATAAAAAGAGGTATGTTGTAAAATTACTTGAATGTATTTTTATGATGCTGGGAATTTTGAATTTCATAACAGTTATATCAATTATTATTATATTTACATTTATTTAAATTTATGTAACCCATGGATATATTATTTTATTATGAAACTTATATATTCATGGTGTATCATTGATCCCATTATTATGTAAGATTACATATACTATAGACTACCCCTTAGTATGAGTTTGGGTTCAACTATTTATATTGTATTTCATTTTCCTAATAAATGAAGGAGATTTCTGTATGAGAAATATGGATTTGAAAGGATAAATAATAAATATTTCAATTTTTTATATGATTTATCATTAATATTAATTTTTATTGTAACTCCCATTAATGTATCTACTTTCATGAAACAACTGAACTCTATTATCTGGTGATCTATGTAGTTTTTTTCATTTTAATAATATAACCACCATCTCCAGGTTATTTTAGTTGAGGTGTTACATATATAGTATGTTCTTAAGGATTATATGTGGGTGTTGGTCACTGATATATAAATTTTTATCTTAAGACGTAGTGTTTCTTTTAGAGTCACTGATATATGAGTTTCCATTTTGTATATTATTATGAATACCGAATTTATGAATGTAATTTATATTCACTATAGTCTATGATCCATTTCATTATATATGGATTCGATTGGTGTTTTATCATTGTTATTGGTACTGATGAGTGAACCGCCTCTTATTTCGGTGTGTTATTCTATTCGTTTTAGTCACTAACTGATTTCTTATTGGAAAATGGATCCAAGTATAACAATCATATTCACTGTTAACCAAACTATTGTCCCTAGTGGGGGAGATTCATTTCATGTTAAATGATTATGGGAAGAAAGTATTGTAACATGATATTTTTGTCATGTGATTTCATTTATATAAACATCACATATCTAATATTCACATATTATAATCTAATACTTGAATAATCATGTATATCATTGCGAGTCACTATCACATGTAGTAAGTGTTTTATCTATGGATCTACAATCATGTAATTGGTATGGGAAACATAAAACATGTTTAAACAAATTATCTTGATATCATATTGTTTTTAATAGAACAGTCATATATGTATTCATGTCATCATAGGCTATCATTCAATTTACCTTGATATTCAATATTATTGAAATAAATTATTCTCATGATTTTTTTCATCAATATAAATCATGTCAATCAAATTTCATTAAATATTTGAAAATAAATAAGGAATATCAAATAATATAATTTTTTACACATTATATAAGTGGGTATATTTGTTATAAATCTATATATTTATCTTAAGAAGACCTACATTAACAAAAAAATTAAGTCCATCAATTTATTCCATACATTCAAAACTAATCACATGAAAAGGGGGTTTATCATTTTCAATGATATTATCATAAATATATTGATAATTTTTAAAAGTATACTATTTAAAAAAAATTAAATATATAAAATTATAATATATAGATGAATTTTTTTTCTGATTTACTAATGTATAAAACATTTAAAAATCTTTAAGTGTGAATTTATAAAAGAATAAACTACACATGAATATAAATTAATCTTTCAAAAAATGAATATAAGAATATATAAAATAATAAAAGTATTTTTCATTTATAAATAAATAAATATATATATATATATTAAAATTATACCTAATTATAAAATGTAAAAATATATATAATATTGTACACAATTAAAATGATATTGATATATTTTAAATGTATATATATTTTCCTATTGTTTACTTAATTTATAAAATCAATTACCATTATAAAATAAGAATATTATGAAATTATAATTTTTTAATGTATAAAAGTGTAAAATTGTTGACAAATTTATAAAATTTATTAGGAATAAATGTAAATAAAATAATAAAAGTATATAATAATTTTAACATAATGAATGTACCAATGGAGTTTGATTAATGATATTTTATTTCTATAATAATTAATATTTTTAATATATATTGACTAGAAATTGATATGGCCAGTGGAAGATGAAGTACAAATTATATTGGTGGATATTGAAGTACCAATTATATATAGATAAAATTAAAATTATTTTTTTATTAATATATTATAGAATGAAGAGAAAATGAGATACACTCAATAATTAAACTATTTTTCATTCATCGTCTATTGATTGTAGTACAAGACAATTTATGAGAGTTGAAGGTAGATTGAGATATTGTTAGTTGTAATTTTGTATAAAATGAAAATGAATTTTGATGTGATAATAAGTTTGGAGAATATAATTAGTTGAGGAGTTTTATAAAGAATGTTATATTATCTAACAAAATTGTATTTTATTTATAATCAATGTTTCATATTTACATTAAATCATAGGGAGATGTTAGATATAATCACTTGGATCACGAAGAGGATGAGTTGATTGCTATAATATTAAGTGAGTCACATTTTTGTTGATTATATAGTTAACTTATGTGACCACAATATGAAGAATGAATCTAGTTAGGGATTATAATGAGAATTTATAATTTTGTTTTTAAACATGAAGATTGAAAATATAGATGAAGAATTAGGTAATAAATTTTAAATTATATTTTCTATCTTGAGATAATAATGATGTTGAATTAATTGATAATTGATTGAATCACAATCATTGTAGAATATATAATATATAATTGAGTGAGATTGGAGAAGTGGAATATTTATTACAGTTCATTATTTTCAAATTGAGTTACATACTAAAAATAGTTTATTGGGTGTTGTATATTTTCTTGAATCATTTATATTTCATGGAAAATAATTGTATGATTTCCAAAGGTGAATTATGTTTTTTTGTGGATAAAGACGTTTTTAGAGGGGTAGAGAAATTTTGAGTTTCTACATAATGATAATTTGGTATTTAAATGACCTATATTGGAATAATATAATGTTTTGAATGGATGAAAAACATTATTGAGATAGATAAAATAATGTAGATATATTAGAGTATGATTTTATTTTTAGTAGATATTTATGTGTAAATCAATAATTTAAATGGTTATGTATGATTAATATAAATATCACATATAAATAACCTAGATTATAAATTACATTACATATAATTTTAAAATCTCACATATGAGTATATAGTTGTAGTGTAAGAATTAATTTTGGTTACATTTGTTATAATAGTAGCTATGAAATCTTTAGAAGACATTATGCAAGTCATATTTTTTTAATATAAATGATTTTTTATTGAGTTTAATGATTTTTGAAAGAATAATTAAATCGGAATATGATGAATAAAATATTTGGAAATTTATGAATAAATTTTCATTATAACTATAGAGTTTTAAATATGAAAATCATATGAAATATTAAGTAAGAATGTATATGAGTTCATGAATGACCAAGTAGAAAATAATGACTATAATATTTCCCCTTTGTATTGAGTACCCAAAATAATATATAAAAAACAATCCACATGATTAGTATGTGTTTATAAAAATTATATGATTTGAAGATAAAAACACAGATAGAAAACTAAGACACTAAGATAATGATGCTACAATTGAAAACCCCTGATATCAATTTTAATTAAGAATATATGATATTATAAAAACACATAACAAGGATCACGATTGAGGGGCATGAAGAAAACATTGGTTTTGATGTTATAATAATTCATTAATCTTTTTAAACAATAGAATAATAAAATAAAATAGATTATATGATTGATATTTTTATTTAATACCTTTAAATTTTCCTTGTATAATATATTAATTACTTCAACGATTTCACATTTGGAATAAGAATAATATAAACATGTCGATAATAGAGTATTCTAGGGATTACTAACATGTTTTTTCATTTGGTTTTAACATCGTTCGAAACCGATGGGATCACATACAATGAACCAATTGGGAAATAAATAAACTATTAGGAAATAATTTAAAGGGGTAAATAATGATACCTTCACAAATGTATTTCACATAATTATATTAGTGGATATCTATGTCAAGGATTTTATCAAACAAATTACAGATGTATTCAATTAAATTTTGGGTGAACATTATTAAAATATTATGTGGTTTTGTCTCTTTTATAATATACATTTCATGATTTTTTGTGTTTTGGGTATCATTATAAAAATACATTCATCCTAATAGGAATAAATGTTTGAATATGTAAAACTGGAGATTTTATGATGATTTTGAGAAATCTATGTGCATTTATTTACTCCCCTTATAAGTGTGTAAATACATGTTCACTAGTCTCAATATATATATATAAATAAAACTATATATAATTAATAAATTTTTATATAAATTATATATGTATAGTACAGTATACTATATAATTTATAATGGTTTATATCATTATAAAATATATATATCGAGGAATTATAAAAATATATTAATTATTTATTATGAATTTAAAAAATTATAAAAATTACATATAAGTATAAAAAATTATATATTAATATTAATTATTTTTTGTACATTTTAAAAAAAATTAGTTGATAAAATGAAATGAAAACCTTAATTACCATTCCAAATACCACCCATTGTGTGGAAAAAGGATCTGAAAACTACAAATGATAACAAACATACAAAAAACAATCAACCCCTAATTAACAGCCATAAAAATTGAAATTACTATGTAAATAATATTAGTAATTAATTATCAGATACTTTCTATCTAAAATCAAAACGTAAAAGGTCAGGTCCTATACCATAATTATAATCATTAAATAGATTGAGGATGACAAGAGTACATAGAGAATATTGAAATGATTCTTGAGGGAGCACCAAAATTATTATGATGGAATGTGAGGAGATTAGAGTGGCTATATTGTTAAAGGTTATAGGAGCAGTTGATACTATCATAGGATAATTGTTCAAGGGTGGAAATATGTGACCATGGTTTATTTAACTACATTATTTTTAACTATATTAATGTAGATTTTAACTAATATAACTGATATTATACTGTTAAACATAATCTATACTATAATAAATTGACCTCTATTGTTATAGTTCTTTAAAATAGTATAAAAGATGCATAATTCCTTATTTGCTAAAACTATGATAATTTATCCCTAACTATATACTAAAAATATATAATTTCAATACCATGTGTAAGGTTTTCAATCTTTTATAATACCAGTTTCATCAACTATAAATGTTTTATCTGAATTTTGTTTTCCGTTAACAAATTTCTATAACATAGTAATCTAGTTCTAATAGGTTCCCTTCACATTATTCTTCCTTAATACCCATATTTTATTTTATACTTTAGAAAAAAAATTATTTTAATATTCTTAACACATTAGGTATATTTTGGTTTTTAATATTCTATAATCCTTGTATATTCACACTCCATATATTATATTTGATTACTTTATTTCCAGTAACTACATATTACATATTCATATACAATTTTTATTTGATTGTGAAAATGTTAAATAAATTAAATGATATTTTTTATTAATATTAAAATTGTCATGTTTTTTCAAATTACCTTTTTCTTAATAATTTGGAATATCATTATTGTGTTAACCCACAATTATACTAAAAGAATCAACATTTTCATCATGGCATGCATTTCCCATATTCCAAAAAATTAGCTTCACATATTGTAAAACTCTAAGAGAAATTCCAATTTTTCAATGAAATTCTACAATATAGTAATCTTATGGTTATAGCTGTTTTCCTTTTTTTGATTCCTTTATACTAATAAATCATATTTCATTTTCAGAAACCATTAGTTAAATATTACTATTTCAAATTGTATAACCAAGTCAATACATTTAATATATAAATAGTATATTTACATTTCTATTATTATATATAAATACATCATATCACCCACATATTAAATAGTCATGTATTAAATTATGTTCCTATTTACTATAACTATATAAAATCTCATTCTTATACATCACTCAATTTTATTTCTATGAAAATGAGACAATTTCTTATTTTTTTATTTTTATCTCTTTTTAATTAATTAAATTTATTTCGTTAATGAGAGAACATTTTTTGTTAAAAAGATAAAATTTCATGATTACATTATACCACATATCATAATATAATCACTATTATTTCAGGCATGGATTTTAACTACCTACTAACTTCTAAGGAAATGATATTATAATATAATTTTTAAATGTTACAAAATAAAAAAGCGGTCAATTATGTTTTTTATATTCATTTAATATTATAAAATAATTTTTCTATTATTTATTTATTTATTTATTTCTTAACATAAATTATTAAATAATACGTATGTGTAACGTAACATGTTCTTCAATTTAACAAATTGGATAACTAAAAATTATTAAAATAAATACAATTTCTTCTATTAGTATTGGATTACATAATTTAATGCAGTTGATATTATTAACTTTGAAATTACAATGGTTTTTTTTAACTTTTTTCATTTCATTTCATTTTATTTTTTTCAAAAATTATGCTACTATATTATTAAATCATTTTTATATTAATTTTTTGTAATAAAAAATATTTAAATGTACCCATTTCAACAGATGACCTAAATCTATATACTTTAATGAGAAAATTTAGTAATGATTTATATGAGAATGTTCGAAAAAAATTGCATAGATTAGGTTACTTAATTTTTTTACTAAAACACTTTGTATTTCCATTATTTACGTCCCATATTTGTAAATCATCTATGTTCCTCCAAAGGGAAATTTTTTAATAAAAACCCACCCATAATCTTGAGAAAAACTAATACCTATAATACATACTAGAGAAATTTATTATTAACACATCATCTATGTTCTCAATATTTTGTAATATACATTTCATGCATGGAAGTATTTCGTTATCCAAAATTGTAATCATTATTTATATAATATTATAGAGAATAAAAATATATAGATAGGAATATAATCAATAAATTCAATTATGTTAACTCAAAACAAATACCTTTATATTATATTATAATTAATATATTTTCATTTACTCATGATGGAAAAAAGAGGTTTATTTTCTATTTCTAACAGAGATTTACCATTCGAAATCACCATTTTATCTTCAATTAGTCACCTTCCCCCATAATTTGATAATATTTTTATCGAGTATTCTCTTATCATATAAAGTTTTATCCCCCATAAACTGTGGTTTTTGAACTGTTACACTTACATTAAGTAAAAAAATTAATATTTATTTCAGTCAATATCAAAACTCGTGCTAATATATATGGAAATGAATATTTATTTTTTATACATTTGAAAATATAATAGTGTCTTAAAATTTAAATGATATAAAGAAAAATTTGAGCATTTAATACACAAAAACCACTGTTCTATTTTATAACATATTGTCTTTATTGTTGTAAATATTATCACCATTATTTTTTATCACTATCATGGTTGTGTTTGATTCAAATGGTTTAACAATATGTTTTATTTCACTTGCTTATATATAAAATTAATTCTAAAAAATATTCCATCATGATGAACTATCACAATATTTGGTTCTTATAGCTTACTATCAACCATTATTCTATCATCCAATCATATAACTCATATAGGATATGTTATATGAAATATTCATGTCTAGGAGTTTCTAGATTAGGAATCTACACACAATAATAATAATTATTAATTTTCCATAATATTTTTAAAAATCATGAAATATATTGCTTTTTTATAATATATATTTCATTAGTTCAATTATAATAACATACAAAAAAATATTAATTTAAAATTTTCTTACCCAACTATTATGTTTTTCTTATTTTTATAATATTTATAAAAATTTTAATTTTATTAAAATGATTATTATTACACAATTTCACTATAATATTAATATATAATATTATACAGAGATAAAACTTTAAATAGTTATTTTAATTTTTATTATAACTCATATAATTTAAATTTAATAATTTAAATAATTTTATATTTTACATATTAGTGAAAAAAAATTATTTTCTCTGACAATGTTTATCCTTATTTATAAACATAATGATTTTTTTCTATTATATAGTGTAAATATATAAAGGTGGACTAATAGAATTATATAGATATATTAGAAAAGAATTACAGAATTATTAAAGGATTAAAAAAATTGGTGTTAAATACATCAACACTTTTCATTTTTGTTTTTCATTATGTAATATTTAGTTATACCTATTTTAGAGGAATCTAGATTACTTGTGAAATCTAATTTTCAACAATTGTAATATTGTAAATAATTTATTAGAGCACTTTAATTCTCATAATTCAATTTTATAATTCATGTATACGGAAAGAAGAAATTATAATTCATTCCATATTAGTGGTGAAAATCATATATTTATAAAAATTGTAACAAAAATTAATGTATTGATAATCTAATAACCATTACTAAGAATTCACTGAAAGTTTCACAATTTTATGTTAAATAAAATGTAATTTATATATTTAAATAAATTCAATATGTTAGTTAACTGAAAAAATATTTAAAATTTCCATAAATAAGTAAATAATATTATTTTCAAAAAGAAATTATAATTGATTCATGCAGTGATGATGAAAATAATATTAACTCTTAAAATAATAAGAAACTATATTGGATGAATTAACTTGTCATCTGAGCTAATCCATCATAAGGCCTGAGGCCAGTTCTCAATCCCATAAGCTAGTGATAACAACCATGGTGTCAACATTGAACACATGAGAATTATTTAACCCGGATTAAAACTAGTATCAACAATTATTCATACTATAAACCCCACATATGGTTTTCTTTTATACGATGATCATTCCAAATATAAAAGAGTGGTATTAAATCAGAATCTAATAAAAAATGGCACGATATTACATAATAACCAAAATATTTCAGTTTTTTTAAGCATAAAGAAACCAATTTTATAAAAATATTTTCTATTTAAAAAAATGAAATAAAATTGAACTAAAAAGAAAGAAGGTGAACTAAGTGGCTATTACACTACACAACCTAAATCTTTTCAAACCAAACATGGTTAAAAACCCTAATATTTTTATGTGACTCTCAATTCACAATCATATATTGGAAAAACATAATTTCAAATACAAAGTTGTATCAATCCATGTATCACATCATCTATTAGGAACCTATAGAGAACATGAGGACTTCATTCCCACTAATTTGAGCATGTAAGAGGTTTTCTAAAGTCCAGTCAGATAACACCAGGAGTCCATTACTTTAACACCCCAGGTAAATAAAGAATATGACATTGTCATATTTATCCATATTGATGAATAAAATATTAATAATACTTTAAAGGGAATGTTATGCTCGAGGGCGTACCTAATACGCAACAATGAGTTTCTTTGAAATCTTACGTTGCACTCTAATAATAAAATAATATTATTTTAAAAGGTAGTCAATGCCTAGTCATTGTAATGGCGGAAATGAACAGAACTAACTACAAAATGATTATATATGTTTTTCAAATATTTTTACTTTTATCCAATAAATGTTGGAGGCTTAAAATGGAAATGAATCCAATTTTAAGCATAAATCTTCTAATATTCTTTAAAAGGTCGATTAACTGCCTTTTGATGGAGAACTCCTTTTAAATATACTATTGACAATTTTATATGTTGTATTTGACAAAATAAAATCCTTCTTTAGAATCTGGACATCAAAATTTACATTGTGTAAAGTTTTGTTTTTTTTCAATAAAGATCATTTTTATTGAAAATGTTGCATTTTAATTAAAAACCTCCTTTTAATCTGATTTATTTATATGGATAGATTATATTTTTAATTTATATTAGAGTTTATTTAGAATATATTTTTACCCTTTAATCTAATGGTGGTCATTGGAATTAATTTCACGTTGAAATTGGACTTAAACTAGTGTCAATCTTTTAATAGATATTGTTTCTTAAAAACACGTTATTTTCTTTGACAGTGGGAATTAATTCTTAAATTAATCAATGAAACATATATGTTTTGAATTTTGTAAAATAGACATAGTTTTTGAATTTAGACTATCAAATATAGCTTAGGGTGAATTTTTTGTATTTATTTGGAAAAAATCAATTTTTTATGAATAGTGAAACCACTAAGTTGTACACAAAAAACTGATTTTTTCGTTTAAATGAAATTTTACCACCTCTGTGATTTGAATTTCAAAAATCAGACATACATGGTTGTCATTAAGAAGTAAAATGTGGTTCAATGGGATTAAAATAATTTTTTTGGTGAATAGTAACTTTTAAGTTTTAATCGTGATTAGAGGTAATTAGTGTAATTTAAGGTAAACATAATGTTTTAATAATATGAAATGACCTAGACACATGTCCTACCTTAATTGGATGTGTCATGGCCAACCAATACAATCCACGGGATGACTTGGGGACCCCATGGAACCACTTTGGTTGGAAAATGACATAAATAACTTTTTATTTTAAGTTAAAATAAAAATGTCACAAGCATGAGTTGTTTTACTAAAACAATTCTTAAATGGGGTTATAAAAGTAATATGTTTGACTATAAATATTCATTAGAAATATAAAAAGATTTCCTATATAATAATATTTTTTTATAATTTTTAGACATTAAATAAATTAAATTATTCATGACATCATGATGATGCAGCGATTACCACATTAATAAGGGCTTTAAATAAAATGAAACGATAATGTTAAATATATAACTTAAACGTGTCACAAACCTATTTTATGGTTGAATTTCGAACCCTTACCACCTTATCCTCAAAATAAATCTATTTTGGACCTTTAAAATCCTAATCTCATTTGAAAATAAAGTAACATTTTGTAACTTTCCAAGAGTGCCCCTCATCTCCTCTTATAAAAGGCCCCCACCTCTACCACCTTACACACACCTCTCAAGCCTTTAGATCGGCCAACCCATTCCCATTTAATCTCTCCACACCCCTCTATTAATAATTGAATCCTCACATTGGTAATAATCCTTTCCAAGGAAGCCTTTGACCTAAAATCAAAGAGAGTTACCCGATTTAAAGGTAATGTCTTCCTTTGTGTTCTTTTGTTTTATTTTTCTTCTCCAAACCCCTAAACTCTTTTTTTTACTTTTTTTGTAAAAACAACAGTATATTAAATATACTAGGTTGTTTTTATATGAATGATTTTATCTACACTTTCACACACCTCTGTCTAATGGTGAAAGAACGTACTGTTTCTGTGGATGGCGAAATACTGCCTCACGAAACGATGATTGTTCAATATTATTTTAACACTTTCAAAGGTGGAAATTAAGATGTCACTATATTTATATATGATATATAATATGTTTATGTTTTCCTTAATCTTATTTATTTTTCATTTGTGTCATACATTTATGGTTTCCATTATGGGTAAACGCGATATCATCATTTTAGGAAGTGCGGACTACCGCACCCTCAAAGTGATTTGATTCGTTAATGCCATATGTGAGACGTATAATGGATGAAATTAATGGTATTACATATGATAACCTACTGTAATTATAATATTCCTTTATATCATTATTATTTAATGCCACTGAATACAAATGAAAAATAATTGAAAGTAGCGTTCATGCGTACGTACGGCTTACCGTCTCCATGAACGGTACATTTCATTTCTTATCTCGAAATGTTATTTACTAATATAAGTACATATATATAATGGATATATATGTAATATATTACATATAAATGATGGATATAATTCTGGAATTATAATATATATATCTCTCTCATTTTGTTTTAATTCCATTAATATGATGAAAAATGAAAGTAGCATTCATGCGTACGTACGGCATACCGTCTCCATGAACGGTGATTTTAGTTTTTTATATACAAATTCTATGGAATGGTATTAAATTTATATATACTGGATATTTATGATATTTAAAACATAAATACTATTCTTGAAATGATGTACCTATAACTACATGGAAATTTTCTTTCCAATAATTTTGATTTTTACTCATGTACCGAACATCAACAAAAACATCTGATATGATCTCACTTTCTTACCCAATTATTATAACCATAGAATATGTGATATTAACTGAATAATAATAATTAAAGTAGTTCCTTAATAAATTATAAATTGACCAAATTTTATTATTCAGGAGATTAAAGAATGATCGAGTCATGTCGGACACGAGGTAAAGGATCCTACCCCTCTCTTTCTTTTTAAGTACACTCTTTTATGTCATTCCTTTTAATATAATCTTTATTATGATTGGGATGTTCATTTATATTAATCCTACTGTAAGTTTTATGTTCATATGATTAGAGAACCTATTTTCTCTCATCAATCCATTTTGGAAGTTTTGAGTGGCACCGTTAGGCTACCGAATTTTCGTAAGAGATCTAACCTCTCTCTTTCTTTTTAAGTAGTCTCCTTTATGTCACCTCTTTTACGCTCCTCTTTGTTATGATGGGGGATATTCTATTATATTCCTATTTCTATAAATTTTATTGTAATATGATGATAGACCCTATTTGATCTCATCAATCCATTTTTTGGATGTTTTAATTGTTGTCGTTAGGCTGCCGAGTTTTCGTAAGGTATTTTTCATCTCACTTTTAGTTCCGTGAGATTTATGCTACATTTGCGACCATTTACTTTGAGTGGTGTATGTAATTCCCATTATTATACTCTTTGTCTAATATAATTTCATTAATGGGTATTTACATATTCATTGTATGACCCTTCTTCAATGGGGTGTAAGTTTCGAAAGTAACCCAAGTCGGTAGTGGAACCTTTCACCCTCCTCTTTTTAAAAGACTTCTTTTGTTATGAATTTTAATTTACATAATATTATGTTGGTATATGTTACTATATATCCTAATTGTTGTAAATTTTATGTCCAAGTGATGAGATACCCTTTTTATCTCTCATCAACTCTTTTTCTGAATTTTGATGTGACGCCGTTAGGCTATCGAATTTCTGCAAGGGAACTTCTTAACCCAATTTTGATTCTTCAGGATAAACTTGTACTCCTTGAATATTTCATTCTATGATTTTGTGTGGATGTCCTATGATTTTTTTACAATTAATATCCACTTATATTTGGTGTATTTATATTTGTCACACATAATTATGAGATTGATTTATCCTTAATTTAAGGATACCTTCTTTATAATGGATTTCATCTCAATTTACATTTCCATTGATACTTCATTGTTGTTATGCACCAATTAACTTTTATATGGTGTATATACTGTTTTTTGGAATATTATATCATGAATCCATTTATTCTCATGATATTATAAAGTTTTGATTAAATTTTATTCCTCAATTATTGTATTCAAGTGTCTCTCATTTTGTTAAAAACCCTTTAACTAAAATATTGTTTTAAATGTTTTAATGATTTATTCTTATAAATATTTCTCATTAATACCCATGTTTTCAAAATGGTTTTATAGATTTATTTATATGGATATTAATGGTTTAAAATGTTAAAATCATCAATGTGGTATGGGACACTTTGATTTAAAAATCACTTTATTAAATGTTTTAAATGGTTTTGAAAATGGGTTTTAGAATGGATTCATTATTTCAATATCTTAAAATGTTATATTGTTATTGGAATGTGGGAATGTTATATTTCCTTTATGATTAAGTTATGTTCTATGATTATGTTATGGTTCTTGGGCATTGTTATGAAGACAGGTGGTTCCGTGACTAATTTAGGGCGGGTGAGCCCGATATAACTCTCCAATTCATAGGGTATCATGAAGGGGTTAAACTTTAAGGTTTCTCCGAAGAGATTTAGGGAATATACTATGATGGGTATTCCAAACGTAACCAAGAGGGTTACTCCCTACGTAAGAATGTTATGAATTCCTCAAGTTGACTTTATTTCTTGTGATTTATATGATTTATTCATGATTTTATGAGGTATGTTAAAGTGCTTATGTCTTATGGGTAAAGTATGATTTCATTCTTATGTATATATGTACTCATGTTTCCTTTACATACTTTTTATATCCCTTACTGAGCTTTTTATGCTCATCCCATGTTTTTGAAATGTTTTTCACAAGTCAAGGGAATGGTACAAGATATGATGATAGTGTCAAGGAAGTGTCAAGAAAGAACCCATGTTTTATTTTTAAATATGTCTCCGTTGATGGGAAAAAAGATTACTATCTTTTATGTAACCACTTTGTTTAAATGTGGAATGTAATGAAAGTTTTATGATCTAATTCTCTAAAACTCTAAACCTGAAAATATCCTCAATGTGAATTATTCATTTAATTCAATATTAAGTACGGTTTAAGTTCGGGGCCCTATAGTTTGTATCTAAGGTCGGTTAAGATATCCTTAGAGGTTAGGGTATTCTTTAAGCATAATTGACATTACCATAATGGTTTGGATTTCAGAAAGAGTCCTTGTTTTAGATAAAGTGAATCAGTAAGTATATCATAGTGTTTATCTTCCACATTAGTACATGATGGTTTTGTTGATATACTCACACTGACATTTCTGTATTTAGTGAATGGATGGATCTAGCAGGCACCAAAGTGACAATACGTTTGAAGGAAACTGTGGTGGGTCTCTGATTAAGTGACTGGATGAAATGGGGGACTCAGTGAGGAAACTCGTGGTTTTTCTAAACCAACTATCAAGGAGTCATGATCAACCACATGTACCTTGGTATGTTCTATAACGCATAATGTACGAGATGACCAATCGATGTGGAAGTTCAGGTAATAATTATAAAGGTAACCATTAGGGTTTATATGATCTTTACTTTTGAGGTAATTATGGGTTATTATATATTATGATGGAAAATGAAAGGCATGAGATAAAATTGAGGTTAAAATATGTTATGATTGTTTTTAAAGATTTTATCTCATTTTGGGTCTTGTTTTATGAATTGTATAGTTTTGGAAAAAGGACAACGCGCAGACCGTGTGACAACCGGTCGCGTCGAACAAAGTTGCAGGAATTAAACCCACAACCAAAGTGCGACTGGTATTTATCACCTACCACTGGACTACGTGAAGTCCCGGGTTAGTTTGACTAATTCTTTTTAGTTTTATGATTTTAGAAATCAAGAGTAAGTTTAATTTGGGTTATCTATATAAATGATTATCCTATCATGGAGGATATGTGATTAGATTAATTACTTTTCAATATGAGAATTTAAGAGCAGCTGATTTTCTTTAGAGATAAAAGTTAATTTGTACCTTGGAAGACTATGTGATTAAATCCTTTAAATATTTGGGTTTCAATCTTATTTGGGTTTACTTTGATTAATTTTATGGAGAATTGTTTATCGAATGGTCTTCCTTGAACTTTGGGTTTATTTGGACAAATTTTGGAGATTAAGAATGGATTTTCTTTTTATGAAGGATTATACTTTTGTGGATTATCTGATATCATACTAACAATATTGGTTTTGGATTTTGTCTAAAGACATGGGAAATATAGAGTTCTATTTTGTGGATTAGGTGATTCTCAATATGTTGATTATAGTAATCTTAATGCGAACAAGTCTTCCTAAATACTCACCATTTGGAGAAAATATGAGTTTGATTAAGGAATCTAGTAAAAGTTTAAAGTCTACATGACAAGTAAGTATGTTCCATTATGATTTAGTTAAGCTCAAAAATAAATTCCTCAATGAAGAGTAATATAATAAAAAAATGTTTTTTTGTTATTTTTCCTACTAGGGATTCAAATAATGTTTAACCCATCACAAGTTTGTGATTTTCTTGTTGTTAACTTTCTCCTAGACATGATTACTATCACTCTCCATCATAACAAGACCCTTTGTTTTTTCCTCTGTATCCATATTTTCATACTTGTAATCCTAGTATGGGTTAACTCAGGTGACATTTTTACTTCTCTCTCATTCTTTTAAAGTGATAGTTTTACTAACTCTTGTTCCGATGTGGGATTTTCAATGAAGCTTCCAAGCCCAATTTTAAAATTGTGAGGATGCAATTCCCAAAAGGGGGTAATGATGTAACACCATAGGTAAATAAAGAATATGACATTTTCATATTAATCCATATTTTTGAATAAAATATTAATAATACATTAAAGGGAATGCTATGCTCGAGGGCGTACCCGATACACAACAACGAGTTTCTTTGAAATCTTACTTTGCACTCTAATAATAAAATAATATTACTTTAAAAGGTAGTTAACGCCTATCCGTTGTAATGGAATAAATGAACGGAAATAACTACAAAATGATTATATATGATTTTCAAAAATTTTTACTTTTATCAAATAAATGTTGGAGGCTTAGAATGCAAATAAATCCAATTTTAAGAATACATCTTCTAATATTCATTAAAAGGTCGATTAACCACCTTTTGATGGAGAACCCTTTTTAAATATACTTTTGACAATTATATATGTTGTATTTGAAAAAATAAAAACCTTTTTTTAGAATTTGGACATTAAAATATTCTTTGTGTAATTTTTTTTTATTTTTCCGATTAAGATCATTTTTATTGAAAATGTTGCATTTTAATTGAAAACCTCCTTTTAATCTGATTTATTTATATGGATAGATTATATTTTTAATTTATATTAGAGTGTATTTAGAATATATTTTTACTATTTAATCTAATGGTGGTCATTGGAATTAATTTCTCTTTGAAATTGGACTTAAACTAGTGTCAATATTTTAATAGATATTGTTTCTTAAAAACACGCTATTTGCTTTGAGAGCAGGAATTAATTATTAAATTAATTAATGCAATATATATGTTTAGAATTTTTTAAAATAGACATCATTTTTTAATTCAGAATATAAAATATATCTTAGAGTGAATTTTTGGTATTTTTCTGGAAAACATCAATTTTTGATGAATAGTGAAACCAGTAAGTGGTACTTAAAAACTGATTTTTCATTTAAATGAAATTTTACCACCTCTATGTTTTGAATTTCAAAAATCCTACATACATGGTTGTCATTAAGAAGTAAAATGTGGTTCAATGTGATTAAAATAATTTTTTTTGTGAATAGTAACTTTTAAGTTTTAATCGCCATTAGTGGTAATTAGTGTAATTTAAGGTAAAAATAATGTTTTAATAATTTGAAATGAATTATACACATGTCATACCCTCATTTTATGTGTCATTTATGACCAATATAATCCATGGGTCAACTTGGGGACCCCATGGAGCCACTTTGGTTGGAAAATGACATAAATAGTTTTTATTTTAAGTTAAAATCAAAATGTCACAAGAATGAGTTGTTTTACTAAAAAAAACTTAAATGGGGTTATACAGGTCATATGTTTGAATATAAATATTCATTAGAAATCTAAAAATATTTCCTACATCATGATATTTGTTTTATAATTTTTATACATGATATAAATTAAATTATTTATGACATCATGATGATGCAGCGATTACCTCATTAATAAGGGATTTAAATAAAATAAGAAAAATGTTAAAAGAATAACATACACTTGTCAAAAACCTATTGGATGGGTGGATTTCGAACCCTTACCACCTTATACTTGAAATAAATCAATTTGGGACATTTAAATTCCGAAACTCATTTGATAATAAAGTATCATTTTGTAACTTTCCAAGAGTGCCCCTCCTCTCCTCTTATAAAAGGCCCCAGCCTCTACCACCTTATACACACCTCTCAAGCCTTTGGCCCGGCCAAACCCTGCCCATTTCATCTCTCCACATCCCTCTCTTCATCATTTAACCCTCAATTTGGGCATAATCTTTTCCATGTAATCCATTGGGCTCAAATCAAAGAGAGTTTCCCGATTTAATGGTAATGTCTTCCCTTGGGTTCTTTTGTTTTATTTTTCTTCTCCAAACCCCTAAACTCATTTTAATTACTTTTTTTTTGTAACAAAAAAATTATCTTAAATAAACTAGTATGTTTTTATAGGAATTATTCGAGCTACACTTTCACACACCTCCGTTTAATGGTTAAAGAACACACTGTTTCTCTGGATGGCGAATTACTGCCTCACGAAACGATGATTGTACAATATTATTTTAACATCTTCAAAGGTTTCCATTAAGATGTAACTATATTTATATATGATATATAATATGTTTATGTTTTTCTTAATCTTACGTGTTTTTTATTTATGTAATACCTTTATGGTTTCCATTATGGGTAAACGTGATATCTTCATTTTAGGAAGTGCGAACTACCGCCCCCTCAAAGTTATTTGATTTGTTAATGCCATATGTGGGACTTATAAAGGATGAAATTAATTTTATTACATATTATATCCTAATGGAATTATAATATACCTTTATATAATTATTATTTAATTCGATTCAATACAAAAGAAAAATAAATGAATGTAGCGTTCATGCGTACGTACGGCTTACCGTCTCCATTAACGGTACATTTCATTTCTTATATCCAAATGTTATGTACTATTATAAGTACATATATATAATGGATATATATGTAATATATTACATCTAAATTATGGATAACATTATGTAATTATAATATATATGTCTCTCATTTTGTTTTAATTCCATTAATATGACAAAAAAATGAAAGTAGCGTTCATGCGTATGTATGACCTACCTTCTCCATGAACGGTGCTTTTAATTTTTTATGTCTATATGATATGGAATAGTATAAAATGAATATATAATGGATATATATGATATTTAAAACATCAATAATATTCTGGATATTATTTACCTATAACTACATGGAAAATTCGTTTCCAACAAGTTTGACTTTTACTCATGTACCGAACATCGACAAAAACGTCTGATATGAACTCACTTTATTAACCAATTATGATAACCATATAATATGTAATATTAAATTAATAATAATATTTAAATTAGGTCCTTAAGAAATTATAAATTAACAAAATTTTATTATTCAGGAGATTAAAGAACGATCGAGTAATGTCAGACATGAGGTATGGGATCCTACCCCTCTCTTTCTTTTTAAGAACACTCCTTTATGTCATTCCTTTTAATCTCATCTTTCATATGATTGGTATGTTCTTTTATATTACTCCTACAGTACTTTTTATTTTCATGTTATGAGAGACCCTATTTTCACTCATCAAACCATTTTGGAAGTTTTGAGTGGCGCCGTTAGGCTGCCGAATTTTCATAAGAGATCTATCCTCTCTCTTTCTTTTTTAAGTACTCTCCTTTATGTCACTTCTTTTAAACTACTATTTGTTATGATGGGGGATGTTATTTTATATTCCTCTTTCAGTACATATTATTTTAATATGACGATAGACCCTATTTTATCTCATAAATCCATTTTTAGAAGTTTTAATTGGCGTCGTTAGGCTGCCGAGTTTTCGTAAGGGATTTTTCATCTCACTTTTAGTCCCGTGAGATTTATGCTACATTTCCACCATTTACTTTGAGTGGTGTATGTAATTCCCATTATTATACTCTTTGTGAAATATAATTTGATTTATGGGTATTTACATATTCATTGTATGACCCCTCTTCAATGGGGTGTATGTTTCGAAAGTAACCAAAGTCGGTAAGGGAACCTTTCACCATCCTATTTTTAAAAGACTTATTTTGTTATGTCTTTTAATTAACTTACTATTATGTTGTTATATGTTATTATATATACTTATTGTTGTAAATTCTATGTACAAATGATGAGATACCCTTTTTATCTCACATCAACGCTTTTTCTGAATTTTGAAGTGACGCCGTTAGGCTGTCGAATTTTTGCAAGGGAACTTCTTAACCCAATTTTGATTCTTTGGGATAAACTTGTACACCTTGAATATGTCGTTCTATGAATATGTGGGAATGTCCTATGATTGTTTTACACTTAACATCAACTTATATTTGGCGTATTAATATTTGTAACACATAATTATGAGATTGATTTATCCTTAATTTAAGGATACCATCTTTATAATGGATTTCATATCAATTTACATTTCCATTGAGACTTCATTGTTGTTATGCACCAATTCACTCTTATATGGTGTATATACTTTCCCTTGGAATATTATATCATGAATCCATTTATTATCATGATATTATAAAGTTTTTATTAAATTTTATTCCTCAATTATTGTATTCATGTGTCTCTCATTTTGTTAAAACCCCTTTGACTAAAATATTGTTTTAAAATTTTTAATGATTTATTATTATAAATATTTCTCATTAATATCAATGATTACAAAATGGTTTTAAGAATTTATTTATATGTATATTAATGGTTAAAAATGTTAAAATCTTCAATGTGGTATGGGACACATTCATTTAAAAATTTCTTTACTAAATGTTTTAAATGGTTTTGAAAATGGTTTTTAGAATGGATTCATTATTTAAATATCTTAAAATGTTATATTGTTATTGCAATGTGGCAAAGTTATCTTTCCTTTAAGCTTAAGTTATGTTCTATGATTATGTTACGGTTCGTGGGAATTGTTATGAATACAGGTGGTTCCGTGGTAAACTAATGGCGGGTGAGCCCGATATAGCTCTCCAATGCATTGGGTAATGCGAAGGGGTTAAACGTTAAGTTTCTCCAAAGAGATTTAGGGAATATACTGTGATGGGTATTCCAAACGTAACCAAGAGGGTTACTCCCTATGTAAAAATGTTATGAATGCCTCAAGTTACCTTTATGTCTTATGATTTCTATGATTTATTCATGATTTTATGTGGTATGTTAAAGTGCTTATGTTTTATGGGTAAAGTACGATTTCATTCTTATGTATATATGTACTTATGTTTCCGTTCCATAATTTTTATAACCCTTACTAAGATTCTTATGTGCATCCCATATTTTTGAAATTTTTTTTACATGTAATGGGAATGGTACATGATATGATGATAGTGTCAAGGAAGTGTCAAGAAAGAATCCACGTTTTATTTTTTAATATGTCTCCATTGATGGGAAAAATGATTACTATCTTTTATGTAACCACTTTGTATAAATGTGGAATGTAATGCAAGTTTTATGATCTAATTATCTAAAACTCTAAACCTGAAAAGATCCTCAATGTGAATTATTCATTTAATTCAATATTATGTAAGGTTTAAGGCCAAGTACTTATAATTACATTCCATTTTAATAAATAAATGAAGTTATCTAGTTTGAAATTGAAAATAAATTAGTATTTCCCTTTCCTTTATGTAAAAGGGAAACATGAATACCACATGACATGAAATTAATTAAAACTCCCCATTTTTAAAAAATTACCCAATAAGTAAAATCTATGGTTATGTTGATTAAGTAATTCAATCATCATAACAATTTTCAAAAAAATTAACTTCTATTAATTATTATAAAACAATCTAAACCTATTCTATTAAAACATCAACCTTTGAAATTGAACCCATAGATAGTTTAAAAATAATTCTCCAAGGAGACACATATCAAATAATTAATTTTAAAAATAATATCTATTTTCTATTTTTAAAACTCAACACACATACACAAAAAAACCAAACATGTGTTTAGGAAAGAGGAAAATATAAAATAAAATAAAATTATTGAATGATCCATTATAAAATGAAAACAATAATAAGATAGAATGACCTAAAAAAATAATTCTCAAGAATAAATAAATAAAATTTACTAAAATATCAAGTGAAATAAAATAAATGCACATTAAAATATACAAAAAATAAATAACAGTTTTTAAATTACACTATGGGAAAATCATTGAACTAATGGAAAGATTAAAGGATGTGAAAAACATGGACTAACTATTTGTAGGTTAAAGGTCACACATCTCATCACCCAATTCACTATCAAGTAGTCTCATTGGTGAGAACCCCATAACCATTACATAAATCTAAATAGGCATAGACAATGTCACCTCAATCATCACTTTGAATCCTAGTTCTCCCATGTAACAAAAAATAGTGTACCTCTTTGAAACCAATGCCAATTAAATGAAAAAAATAAATACAAAAAGGGATAAAACAAAATAATCATATAAATTCTCTCTCCAACAAAACCACTTCAATAATCATCCCCTATACAAATCACATAATTATGAATTAATATTAATATAACTCAGATATAATGAACTCAAGAATAAAATGAGGATAATAATATATCCCAACTATGGTGAGTATATCAATCAATAGACCACCTTACCTCTAGGTGAAAACTAATCCATATATATATATATATATATATTACATTCTTTAGAAATACCTTTATAAAATAATTTCAATAACAAATGCATAAAATACCATTTAAAACCATGTTTTCATTTTACTAAAAAAATCACCTATTTTTTCAATGTAAAACCCAAAAAAAACTATAAGAACATTTGTCAAAAAAACATTGGTATCATAAGAAAAATTAATTTTGTTTAGATACACTTTTAAAACCTCATGAAAATAAGTAAATCATTAATAAAATTAATTATAATTGAAAAACATACATCAAGAGATGAAATCATCTCACATACTAAAGAAACCCCATAAAAGTATCATAGGATGAATCAAAATCTTAAAAAAACGAAAAAAAGATAAGTTTATTACATCCCTAAAAACCAAATAATCCCACAAGGACATTATTTTTAGTGTAAAAGATGGTCAATTAAAAGTAACTAAGTGGAGAATTATAGAAGAGTCCTTACCTCTTGATCTGAATTAAAAAACACCAAACAACCACACTTATACCACTATAGAGGAGATTGGATGAGCCAAATGGGGCCGATGGAGGTTCCAAAAAAAGGGGGTTCTAAAAAGGTGATATATTTGTATAAACCAAAATTTTAGATTTTCAAAAATGAAAAAAAAAATCAATACTCAATTTTTTCACATGTTTTCCTTGCATGGTTTACCTAACCATGTATATAATATACGATATCCACTATACAAACTATAGATGGAATAAATTTTCTTAGAAATGGTTTCCCAATCAGTTTTCCTAAAAATTAATATTTAAAAATTTCGAAGAATAAATATTTGAAACAGGAGACACCTTAGACACATGAGAATAAATAATCAATTTAATCAGGAAAAAGTATGTGATATTTCAGGGTGTCAAAATTCTCACCACCATGCAATTTTCTTATCCAAGAAATTATAATCCTAAAAATAATTTAGAAATTATGTAAAGGTAATCTTACTAAGTAGAAATAAATAAACTAAATCCCAAATACATAACATAGAACTATATTCATAGGGAATGAATGTCCCACTTCTAATGATAACCATACAACTTTAAATTTATCATCCATCGAAGCTATATAGATCTTATAAATTAATTCATTAAAATAAAATATTGGGATGACAACTCCCTTGATATAAAATGAATTCTGGATATCCATCAAAATTATATACACAAAATCAATGGTTTATTTTCATGTTTTCAAGAACACCAAAGGATAGAACAAAAACAACACATTTTGAACTTATGGGGTCACAAGAGCGATATTGAATTCTTAGCCTCAACATAATAATCTTGTAGATAACTTCCATGAAGAATAAGAACCCACAATGGTTGGATTTTATTCTCCACAATATTTATAATTAATCTAATATAGTGGACCACATTAGTGTCAACCAAATATAATGATTCCCATTATACAGGAATTAGATACCAACCATAAGGTAGATAATTTGAGCATCAAAATGAGAAAAAAATCAATAAAAAACCAAAGATCACAAAGGAATAATACGTCCAAAAATAGATGAAATACCCAAGAGAAACATGACTCAACTTGTAGTGAAAATATATTATCTCAGGGACATTAATTATTTATATGGTGACTCAAGGCTATACTCAAGGAACACCAACTCTCACTGATCTTGAAAAAAAAACCTTAACTCAGTATCTCTCAATGTATACCTAAAAAAACATCCCCCATAATAACCCATCAGACACCCAAATAAATCCCATTTAATTTATCAACAACCCTAAAACCACGGATAAAATGATGAAAAATTACACCAGGAATTAGAAATCAATGAGGAATGAACTACTGAAACACATGAACATGTAACATATTAGAACAAAATTAATGTTACATTAAAAAATATTGATCATGGTCTAAAAAAGATGTTTGGAAAACATAATATCCCTAAAACCATAAAATAACTTCTTACTCTCCAATTAGAAGCAGCACCACTAATCATTGAACTAATTAAAGATGGGTCTGAGTCTTCTTCTTATATTAATTCAACTTAAAAAAACTCTTTTAGTGAAAAAGAAAAAGATAATAATGATAGGGTCATGGAGCCATTAAATATTATGCCCTATCATTTCTATATATACCTCACTGGTACCACAGAACTGTATTCCACTAATTTTTCATGTAATACTATTTTTGTTAGTTGATGTGTTCGAAGAATCATGTACTATATGTAGCCCTGGTGATAATTCTTCTACATTTATATCCTTACACACCACTAACATGAATTGAGTTAATACATATTGAAATATCATTTAATTGAGATTTGGAAGGATATTTTTAGTAAACAACCAATCTTTATTCATATTGACTATAGGGAACTAAATCAAAAATTGAACTACTCTAGTGAACCATTATACATAATACTTGACTAAATTATTTATCCATTGGAAACTTGTGAACTTTAATACCATCTCAATTCTCAATTATTCATGATAAAAAATGGTAGATGAATGTGGCATTGTGATATATGTAGAAAAACACTCAATCTAGTGATAATGGAATTCATACATACACTAATCCAATCCCATTGCATTAATCAAATAATTATTGCACCTCACCCTAGCGGATTTCGGAGTTCCTAGTGACTCTAATATCTCCAAAATATTAATAATCCACCATGTCTTTTAATGAGATAAATAATAAAAAATAACCACAAGAATATTATGATATAAAATCTCTAGTGAATGATCCAAAAAATCAGAAAAACTGGGAAAATACCTTCCATCATGAGTCTGGGTAGAGTTTGAGGCTAAAAATTATATTTTGGATCACTAGGAGGACTACTGAAGGATAAAAATATTTATTTTTCAACTCCCTTCTAGGGAATTATTTATAAAATATCTATAAACACACACACAATCAAATCACCACAAATACTAACACAAAAAGAGAAAAGTAACAAATAAAATGAAACACGATTACAAAAACACCCTTTGAGACAAATTTTGAAAAATTCAAAACATGGAAATCATTTCATTTTTTAAATCACAAACCAAGTTTAAAACATTAATAGTAGTTCAAATAAAACAATAGTAATGGAATAATTTCATGAAAACCAATTTCCCTTTAAACCAAACATACCAAAACAATCCAAAAAACATCACCACTAATGAGCTGTGAAATCAGTTCCCTGAAAATGATCATAATAAAAAATAATTTTATCCTTATATATCACTCATTTTAGTGTTCAAAAACCTTTAACCAAAGAAACTAAGGAACTAAAAACATTATTCTAAGAAAACTAAAATTGAAAAGGATAACATATTAAAAAAACAATTAGACAAATTTTAAAACTCACAAATCACCTATTATACTCTGATAAACAATCCCTAAAAAATAGTAAGAAGATAAAATTATCAATAGAGTGGGAAACAATTCGAAACATTATATACTTCAAATGATTGTACCACATGATTTGTTAGACTGTGATCCTACCATGCAATTTCCACAAGAATTTTGAATAACAGTTTTTCATGGTCTGTGCATGGTTTCATAGAACTTGTAACTTAACTATGTGCCTTATGTATATCCTATAATATCACACTAAAATGAAAATTTTACCATGAAATATCTTGGGATCATATAAGAACTCAGATTATCAACACACCATGTCAAAATATCTCAAGATTAATCCACAATTCATCTAAAAACCTAATAAATCAACCCAATAACCAAAGAAAATCATGGTCCATCACATGTAAGAGATATCTAAGCTCTCCTACACAACCACCACTCATTCTATTATTTTTCTCACACCAGTCTATATTTACCCTAAAAATCAGGAGGTCACTATTACAATATTGCAGTGAACTGACCCTGGATAACCAAATAGGTCCCCCAAGTAATTATTCACAATGGACCGAGAGGTGTTTCTAATCACCCTAGGCTAGAGATTAGAATAATGGTGTCACTATTGAACATTTATAAATGATATCATCTTCATTAAAACTAGTATAAAAAATGGATACAACATGTAAAATAACATTAGGTATATTTATATTGGAATATCATGAATGAAATAATGTAGTATAACTAAATCAAAAGACAACTAATGATGAAATAATTAAAAAAAATGATTGAGTACCCTGTAAAACACTTTTTTTCCAAAAAAAAGAAACATATTTTTATAAAAATAAGTTACATTTACATAATTAGTAATTTAAACAACTATAGAGAATGTATGTGGCCTAAGATAATGGTACACCAGATGAACTAAAACCAGTAGAAACAAATATAGAGAAAAACCACAACATTTACAAGTGACTATAAAAGAACAAACATGATAAGGAAAATAATCAATTCCAAACATAGAGTTGTAATAATAAAACTTGAAATGAATATCCTAATAACCAATAGAATAAATGATCACTAAATTCCCAAAAAATGTGAGCATGTATGGTGTGAAACAAAGTCCCGTATTATACCACCAGAAGTCCATTACATAAGGTTTAAATTAAAAAATCATGTGTACAAGTTTGAAAATGATAAAAAAAGCTCAAAATTTTCCTTTTATATGAATAATAAATTGACAAGAACATAACATTTATTTTCTCAAAGTAATAAATTTGTCATAAATTCTCCATAGTAGAAATACCATGAAAATTTAGATTACAAAAAAGAAACAAATTACAATATTTAAAAAATTTCCCCTTTCACATAAAAATAACAAAACATTAAGACTTATATATTAAAGCAAATTACATTGAAATCAAACCCCAACATGTTTTAAAATGAATTTTGAAGGGATTTAAATAAAAATATATTCACTTTTAAAACTAAAATATATTTTTCTTTTTTAAAACTCAAAATAGACACACAAATTCATCATAAGTATATTCAGGGTAAAAAAGGAAAAAAATCAATAAATCGTCATAGGGGAAAAAGGCATGCGTTAAAATAAGAATGATAAAGTATAAATGAATAAAATTTCAGAATAAATCAAGGAGAAGATCATAAAATCATAAAGAAAGTAGAGAAAATGAATAACATATGATATATAGTATAAGGAAAACCATATAGGAACTAATAGTATTATTTTACAACATGAAAAATTGGGACCAACTGCTAGTAGGATAATGATAACATATATAATCTGCCACATCACTCTCAACTAGTCTCATTGATTACTACCCTCGTGAATGTGAAAAATATTAATCTAGGAAAAACAACATAGTATGTAAATCCCAACAAGCATATCCAATAGCACTTGAATATCCCATATGTAGCTAATTGATCCATATATAATTTATTAAATAGTTATACCACTATAAATCCAATGACTATTTAGTGAAAAACAATAAGTCTAAAGGAAACAAAACACAACAATCACATACTTCCACCTACAACATACCCCCTTCAATAATGATCCCATATCCAAACTATACAACCATTAATCAAAATGCGTATAAATTTAACACAAAAAAATATTAACAAAATTGTAATAATGGGGATTATATATTGTATAAACATATATCAATAAATCACATTCTCATAGGTTCTATCCAGGACTTATCATTATATATTGAAAAATAATTTTTCAAAATCCAATTTTAAAAACCCTTTAAAACCAATGTGCAATTCTAATGGAAATCACACTGTAAAAAAAAAAAAATTAGTATCCATCAAATAATGGATTCATCCATCCTACATTAACATTTTTATTGATGGGGATGAATATATTCCCACAATAGTTAAAGAGATCTAGAATAGTGTATCCCAAGGGAATCATATCTCACGTGAATAACACATATGAGTGTGGGGGGCTACCATACATGTAAAGGTAATAAAAGAGTAGTCTTGAGAGGTCCAAAATATATAAAGTTACTAAAATTGTTCCACTCACTCTATATATTAAGGTAGATCACCTTGGATTCAGTAAGGATATTTTATATACTGATTTGATATGTGTTAGAATAAGGTGTTTGATAACTCTCTTGATGAAAATTATGAATAATAATAAAGTCTTTTTACATCGATTTACGTTTGATTCTATGGATGTGGATGAAATATTTTCCATATAGGTTTGAAAAAATATTATTCTACAATAGTGTCCATCTATATTAATTAGTCATAAAAATAAATGAAGACCAAGCTAGGATGATCACACTCAACCCCTCATCCTCAAATGAAAACAGTACTGAATAAAATTTACATGTTATGAATGGGTCCAATATTTGGGGTTATACACTTGGCACATATTACATATAACGTAGGATATTTAATGGGTAGTATTAAAGAATTAATTCATTGATCATCCTTATAGATTTGGTGATATCCCAATATATAAAGATATAGATCCAATAAACTCTAAGGCTTCTTTCCCGGATAATTATTGCCTATCATGAACTGGGGGAACCTTCCTTGAGTATTTTGTCTCTTGAATTCTAGATGAACCATCATACTCATTCTATGAGAATCAAAATATACTACCATTTCAAGATATTATTTTTTATATAATTGAACCTACCATGATAGATGTTTGCACTATTGAACTCTTAATCATTGAACCCGATTCAATCATTGAATAAATGCTATAATTCTTTGACCCAATATCACTTAAAGAAAGGAGGATTGGTTGTTTCTTCATTGGATTTGTAATTGAATGAGAATTTTTATGTGATACCAACCCACATTTTTCTAACCTTCTCATCAGTTGAGATAGATTGACTAAAAATATTCCAAATGAGAAAACTATGTTTTTTAGGGCTATCATTGCACCCTAGGGTTTTTCCCATTCATCTAGAATAAATTATACATGTAAATCATGGAAGTATCCATTAACCGAGAAGGTACTAGAAACTATGATCTCAAAATTGTACCAATATTGTTCTGAGTTCAATGTGTTATTTTTGTATAGTTAATGTTCTTCATGATATCGTATATTGAGAATAAAGGATGGTAACCTACTTTTCCCACTTACCGTTATTTCTATTTTTCAACATCATGGGAACCCATGATCTGGTCGCAGACATGATTTGTTAGAAAAAAATCACTATACATACAATTATCCATCATGAATGATTATAAAGGTAATAAATGTGACATCAAATCAAGGGCCGTAAATGATATGTCCCCTACACCTTTCATTAGTGTCTCATACTTTTGATGAATTTGTCATAAATTTATCCACCAAAAAAATTCCAATACAAATTTTCTTTTAGGGTTTACATCCCCTATGTGATAATTATTTGGCAAATGCATCTAGATTAGACATTCTTATCCATCCTATCCTAAAATTTCCAATGGAATATTCCTTCTATATGAGCATTCTAGATGAATCCCTATAATATATTTTTTTATATTCTCATATTCACCATGAACATGATGAGGATGGGTAAGAGGATAATGTTAATTTACAATAGAGTTTAGTTCATTAGAGTGATACCCCCCATGAGAGGAAATTGTTTTCATAGTTTAGAATTCAAGATTATATTTTTTCAACCACGTTATAAAAATAGTGGACGTGAAGCCTACCGTGGGAGATCCGGGCTCTGAATTACTATATTAGAATGTGTCTCCTATAAAATCAAAATATTTATGCAATTCATTTTCCATTAATTTTTTTTAATGGTTTCGAAATGAAAACATTTCTCATAACTGAGTTATTTATCTCCCCAATCCACTTGACATATTTCTCAATGATTCTATAGAGTTTATGGATAGTTTTAATACTTCCATTGATAGGTAAGATCACATCATTTGTGAAGAGATAATGAGAGATACTAGTGAAGTTAGGATTACACATTAATGGTTGGATCCTTCAACTGAGCATACATGTTGATAGATATTTTTTCATGGAATGTAAAATGATAATGAAAATTAAGTGTGATAAAGTAAACCCCAAAATGATCCCATTAACTATGTTAAAGAATATGAATTTTTTCCAATGAGTATAACAAAGATCCAAGGGGATATAACAGCTTCGAAAAAGAGATTGATTACCTATATAGAGAAACCTATATAATCCATAAAATTAATGATTGAGATCCACTCCATCATTTCATATGCATTATCCATATATATTTTAGTTTTAATGTCGGTTCTAGTAGACTTTTTTGGATATCATTTATCATTTCATGCACCTTGGAAATGGCCACCTATATAGATATTCCATTTAATAATCCATATGGTTCCTCTGATATCTACTTTTGAATATTAAATATGTTTCTTAAATTAAACATTATTTACATAATAATGTTGAAAATGTTTTATATGCCGATAGGTCTATGTCACATAATTAAGTAGGAATCCTTCTTTTTTGGGATGAGAAAAAAGGTGGTAGTGCATTCCACATGTGGTCCTCTTCCTTACCATAAGTAGAACTGAATGTATTAAACTATGACAACCATAGTTAGGTTCCATGTGGTTATATCAAATGTAACTAGATTATTTCAGGGATGAGATGACATTTGAGGTTTAGGGAGAGGATTGATATCCAAACAACATTCACACACACATTTATTTTAAATAACTAGTTGGTTTACTTCATTAACACATGGGTAGTTTTTCAAAAATAACTTTATATTCCCCAATATAACATTTTTATATAAAATTATAAACATACACAAATAATGTTTTAAAATCAAAGGATACTATACCTCCTACCACATCGATTTAAATGTTGAAAGATCTATTATCGAAAAGGATTTTCTTGAAGATGGATAATTTCTTTTCCATAATGATGGCCTAAAAATATAGAATTCTTTTATCCCCACTTAAGCTAGTTGGTAATGATTTTCTCATGTTGCGATCTAAATTATTCCAAGAGAATATCTAAAACGTGATTTTTTTTGCAGACAAGGGAGTAGATGTTCTCATAATCCCATCCCAGTTCAGGATTAATCAGAGCTTTCCTGACATCAACATTAATGATATTTTTATTGAAAAAATGAGAGGGTCTATTATAATACCAAGACTATTAATCCCCTTTTAAGAATTATTTCTTATTGAAAAACTCCACCCATAAGAAATATTGAAATATTTTATTCCAAGAGTTACTTTGTTTGAGGTGTTAACAGAGATCAGACAACCATATGTTGCAAAAAGAAAAAATGATGTTTCCTTAACAACAATTATAATTTATGATGTTGTTCATATAATGGATTTTAATATCATCAACAAGGTGATCAATTGTAGAATTGTGGATGGAGAAAATGGATTAGAGATAAAGGAAGTAATGGTCGAGCCATTATATGGTATGATGAATTACATTCTGATTATTAGACTAGATGAATTTATCTCAGAAAAGACCCATATATAAATTTAAATTTCGGGATGAAAAAGAATCAATGTATTACTGATTCATCATTTGGTACAACACTTCTCATTTATTTACTAACAGATTATAAATGTAATCAAAATTACCACATATAAGACACTCTAAATCCCATTGATTTAATCAATCTATCCCCCCTAATAATTCATGTCTATCCCTAGGATCACACTCAGAATATATGAAAGATGTGACATAAATAGATTTACTAGATCTATCAATTTCAGAGATATGTTTATTATATATGGATAGTTTCTCCATAGGGGGGTCAGTTTAAGAAATTCCAATTATGGTAATTAATGGTTACCCCATTCTTGTTTTCATGAAATGCATCTTTTGAGGAATGTATTGGATATTGGAAGAGAGTTTATTTTGTCCAAGAACTGCTACTAGGGAGTCCATATGATGACAATTTATAAAAGAGATGATTTATATCTTTAATTAAGATATCAGTCCCCATGCATGCCAGATGATGAGGGAGATTATGGGAGGAGGAGTTGCCTAGTTCTAGCCTAGAGTGTCGATGAGCACCTTGACTAGAAGAAGGATATAGAATTACCATGTTTGGAATGAGATTTGGTGGGGACACTATTTGAGGTGGAATCGAGGCCATAGGATACCATACATAAGATAAATAATACATCTGATAAAACACTATATCTATTTGATAGAGCTTTGTGTGAGATACATGAGGGGATGAGATTACTAGGAGAGATATCTTGGTCAGGATCTCCGAAGATAATGATTTACATTCAATGTTGACGAACCTTATCTGAGTTCATTGAGATCACCTAAGGAGGTCTAGGAGAGTGGAAGGGATCCCAAACTATCCCATATGGAACCACATCTTGAGATATCCTCCCTGAAATCCAAGGTAGACCCCATAATTGGGGCTAGCTCTAAATTAAGAACTAACAAAGGGGAGAGAAAATTCTCTACCAGGGGAGGAAATGGAGGAAATAGTATATTGACTGTTGTAGTTGGTGGCCTATAACCAACTACATTATATTATATTCATTAATATATACATGACCAAATCTTGATTTATCTTCTACGTGACAATGCATGTGATAATGTCATAAGGATAATTGTTACACTAAAAAGTCATAGAGGATCTCTATTATGAAGAGTAACTAGAAGTTCCATAATAGTATTCCTGAATATATGTTATATTGCCATACTATGTTATTTGAGGGACACAAATAATATAGAAAATTTGGAGTGAGGACCGAATAATCAGTGAGGTACCTTCTCATGGTGTATTTCCTTGGTATTATCCAGAAGGTTATTATGAGAATGAGACCCACCAGTTGGAAGTCCACATTTCATATTGTCATTAGATGTTCCAATCTATGAACATGTGTATTAGTCCTTAGACATTAAGATTATTATTAATGGTAATTACAACTCTCACTAATATATGTATTGAAAAAAATATGATGACACACTTTTCATTGTGGGGTAGGATATGTTGGTTGTGTCACAATAAATGTTGAATTAATAGATAACTAAAGAATGTATTTTCACTTCTGTTCCATAAAAGAAGAAGATATCTCAGTCCCTTTGATGGAATTTATATAGCCTAATTACATCCATAGACATGGTATGGAATGGGTGAGTTCAATTCTAGGATGTCAAAGAAAGAATAATCGAACACATGGGTTGATGGTACCAACATGAAACTCACATGATTTGAGATATTGAGAGAATGGGATTATGTTAAATGGTAAGAGATCGTAGGAGGTGACACTCCATTGAGGCATTAACTTCTTTCTCTATGGGTACATTGGTGTGTTGTTAGACACTAACCGTGTTCTTTAGGCAGGCTCCACCAAATTCTACTGAGAAAGAGGCATAGATGGTAACACACTATGTGTGTCTAAGTATTGTAGTTAGATATTAATTTAACAAGTTTAATAAATATTATTACTGATTGTGGTTTAATAATTATTCAAGTATGTCTACCACATTTATTTTGAAATTAGTTATTCAAGAAAAAATATATCAGGCGAAATAATGTATTTATTGTTGAGTAATAGAGTGATATTTATTTTAGAAATAAATAACCATTATTCATGATATTATAAATGTGGTGGAGAAATAATGAAAAATGGAAATAAAAAAGTACACATAATGTATTATAAATGTAAACATCTTGTAATTTTTATATGGGAATTTTTGAGAAATAATATATTTATTTAAATAAATAATATTAGGAGTAATTCACTGGGTGTGTGTAAAGTAATAATAATAGTCAACTGAAATTATTAGACAAAGGGTATTACTATGAACTAAATTAAATGAATAAATGCTTTCGGGTTTTTAACTCATTTTATGATTATATGTAATTAAAATCACAAATATATAATTATCATTAGCCTAGCCATTTATTGGGGGTTATGCTAAACGGATTTGGAAAAAATCTCGAGCTAAGAGAGAATATAACACCATAAAAAAATTATGGTTTACTTCTATTAAATACATTCTATTAATAGAATATATTTCATAAATCATTATGTTATTTTGAAACAACACTTATTAAATTAGGAGATAGTCAAAGCCAGGCCAGTAAACATAAATTTTTCACTTCTATGTTTTGAATTTTGACAAACAGTCATCCAGAGTTGTGACCAGTAAGTCATTTGGAGTCTGAAAGAACCAACATGATTTTTTAATGTATAGTAACTATGACAACCCTGCTTTTATTACAAACATAAACATGATTCATTACAAAAAAACATCACTTGATACAACAAAGAAGATTGAGAGGTTTAGTGTCTTTGTGGCTTAGGATCATTTCATAAAAACTTAAAGCATGAAATAAAACATCTTTATTGAAAACTTCCTTTACATGACCACTACATTCCCTTGTACTTAGCATTACATGGGATAACCTGAGGACATGCATAAGAAAAGGGTGAGATATAAATCCCAGTAAGGGAGTACACATGGAATAACATGAGGAGTAAAATATATGTTAGACAATAGGAATATCAATAGAGGATAAGAGAAACATTAACATAAAGGCATGATAAAGCATGATAATCATAACATGGAAATGTGGCAACAACACTTAACATGGAATTAGCATGAGCCAAGGCTCATTGCACATAGAGCATGAGTAAATCCTCATTGCACAGAAAGCACGAGTAAAACCTCGTCGCACTTGAATTATCCTGAGTCAACACTCATTACACATGACTTATCATGATACTATACTTTACCCAATTCATTGGAGCGCTATAAGGGCACACCCTTATTAAACATTTTATTTTATACATTAGTGTGCCACATGGATCATAAAACATGGATTCATAAAACATAATCATTTATTCCATGATAATGGAATGTGGAATTCATTCATGGAACATTATAATCAATAAGAAAATGTGCATAAAGGTTAATACCCTTGATGGAGAAATGGGCATGGTATTCACTACACAATGGCATTGGCTTAGAAAATCGTTGCAATTTCGGCAGCGTAAGGACTTGACATAAAAATTCATAAAAAGGATGATGAGAGAGATAGGGGTGTCTCATCATATTTAAATTAAATGTAAAGAAGTTGGTTCATATATATACATGTCCAATTAATTTTAATGGAATTTAGATTCATGATACAAAAGTATTTCTTGAATGTAAATGAAGGGAGATAAATTTCTTTCGGAATTTCGGCATAGTAACGGGTGTACATGGGAGGAATTTAATTAGAGAGAAAGGGGTATCCCATCATTAAAACTATAAGAGGGACGTATGGGGGATTTGTAAAACCATACCCCGGAATTTATAATTGAAATTAAAAGTGCATAACAATATTAAGAAAATTGGACAAAAAAGTGAAAGGAAGAAAAAACCCTTACTTAGAAGTGTGCTTCCAAAGGCTTGAGAGAGGCTTGAGAGAGGCATCTTGGGAGAGTGGGGCACCTTGGGAGGATTCTATAGAGAGTAGGGCAGAGGTTGGACAAACTCCAAAGGCTTTGATTGAGGAGGAAGTTGGAGCTTGGGTGGGTTTATATAGGAAAGGTGAGGGAAATCTTTATTATTTAGGTTTGGGTCCCCTTACATTAAATTAATCCAAAACCACAAACCATCCCTTGGTTTTTGCGCATTATTTTGGCAAAGGTAATAAGAAAACAATATTTTATAAGTCCAAATTCAGAAATTCTTAAAATAATAGGGTTTCTTATGTAGAGGTGAGTCACACACCCATGGACATTAATTTAAAAGGACAAGGTGTTTAATAAGTCTTGAGGGGTCCATTAATGCCTTGAAAAGTAAGTAAAACAAACACAAAATAACATTTTTTTAATGGTAAAAAATATCATGTCCGAACATAAAGCTTATAGTATTTTATTACTTCACTATTGGGTCATTATGATGTCCCAAAACAGATTATATATTTAAACGATATTTAATTCTTTACCCAAATATTTCACTGTCACAGAAAATTATGAAAAATTCACCATTGGATATTTTTGACATCCTGATTCCAGAAATAACATTTATTTTATCTAAATACTTTTCTAATTATGTTAATTTTCACGTTTAAAATAAAAACTGACATTTATCGAAAATTCACAGGTTTTGACAGAAATGGCATTCAAACATTAATAAAAATTATAATTGCATTCATAAAATTATAGGAACATTTATATTAAATAAAAATTAATTTAATAATATTAATAATATTTTTTAAAAATATTCTTAATTCAAAAATCCATTAATTTAACAAAATATAATTCTTAATTAAATAATAACTAATAACACTATTTTTACATTAGAACTATTTGTAATGTATCAAAAAATTACAAGGAGGTATATTCATTATTATATAAAAAAATAATATACATGAACATAGTACTAGCGATTTGTAACATAACCCCTTAAAACAGTCTTATAAGACCTAAGGGTAAGGTGTGTGGTGGTGACAGACTCTTGGGGGGGCTCAGATAACATCGCTCGTGTGGTAATCTCTATCAACTTCCACTTTTCCTGTAGACGGTTCCATTTGATCTTGATATGATGAAACTCAACTTGGGCTTGGTCAAGAGAGAAGCCCAAATACACCACCTCTTTTCCATGCTCTGACAAATGGGCTTCATTTGGAGCAATTCTACTAGATGAGGCCATCACTTCTTTTGTCTGAGTAAATTGGATTAGTTAAAGCCCTATATTTATACAAATCATGTGATCACTGTTCAACAGCTATATTAGGAATGACCAAAATTCATAACATAAAACCAAAGGAGTTTACATCTTAAAAAAACATTTTTCATAAAGAGACATTTAACTAGATCAAGAGGGATTTTCCATTAATTAAACATTGGGTCGTTACAATATTCCCCCCTTAAGAAATTTTTCCCCCCGAAATTTTCATTTTCCCACAATAAAACAAATGTGGGTAACTCAACTTCATCATGTCCTCCGATTCCCAAGTCTCTTCTTCAAAATTGTGGTTTCGCTAAAATACCTTGAAGAGGGGCATTGTCTTATTTCGTAGAACCTTTTCTCTACGATCTAAGATCTTCACTGGTTGTTCCTCATAAGAATGATCATCATCCAATTGTACCACCTCAGAAGAGAGTACATGCGAAGGGTCTGGTATGTACATCCTTAAGAGGGATACATGAAAGACATCATGTACATTGGCCATGGTAGGTGGAAGTTCTAGTCGATAGGCCACAACCCCGGCACGATCAAGAATCTTGAAGGGACCAATGTACCATGGACTTAAAATCCCTTTCCTTCCAAACCTCATGACCTTCTTCCATAGTGATATGCGTAGAAAAACCATGTCTCCAACTTTAAACTCAAGGTCTCGTCGATGGTTATCTGCATAACTCTTCTATTAACTCTCGGCTGCCTTGATATGCCACTGAATGGTTTTCACATTCTCCACAATTTCCTCGACTATTTCTGGTCCAAGCAGCTTATGTTCACCGACCTCATCCCAACAAGCCGGTTTTTTGCACCTTTTCCCAAACAGGTCTTCATATGGTCCCATTTGGATTCTCGAGTGGAAACTATTGTTATTAGAGAACTCAACCATAGGAAGATATTGATTCCATCCTCATTTAAATTCCATTGAGCATGTAACACCCCAGGTAAATAACGAATATGAAATTTTCACATTTATCTATATTTTTGAATAAAATATTAATATTACTTTAAAGATGATGCTATGCGCGATGGCGTACCCAATACGCAACAACGAGTTTCTTGGGAATCTTACGTTGCACTCTAATAATAAATGGTAGTTAACACCTAGCCGTTGTAATGGCGGGAATGAATATAAATAAGTAAAAAATTATTATATATGATTGTCAAATATTTTTACTCTTTATAATAAATGTTAGAAGATTAAAAATGTGAATGAATCCTATTTTAAGCGTAAACATTCTAATATTTTTTAAAAGGTTGATTAACCGCATTTTTATGGTGAACCTCTTTTAAATCCACTTTTTGGCAATTTTATGTGTTATATCTGACAAAATAAAATTCCTCTTTTTAATTGGGACATCAAAATTTACTTTGTGTAAATTTTTGGTATTTTTCCAATAAAGATCATTTTATAACGAATAGTGAAAAATGTTGTATTTTAATTCAAAACCAATTTTTAATCTAATTTATTTATATGATTAGATTATCTTTTGAATTTGTTTTAAAGTGAAATTAGAATATATTTTTACCATTTAATCCAATAGTGGTCGTTGAAATTAATTTCACTTTGAAATTGGACTTAAACTTGTGTCAATCTTTTGATAAATATTGTTTCATAAAAACACGCTATTTGTCATGACAATGGGAATTAATTATTAAATTAATTAATGTAACTTATATGATTTGAATTTTTTAAAACAAACATCATTTTTTAATTCGGAATATCAAATATAGCTTAGGGTGAAGTTTTGGTATTATTCTGAAAAACTTAAATTTTTTATGAATAGCGAAACCACTAAGTGGTACTTAAAAAACTGATTTTTCATTTAAATGAAACATTACCACTTCTGTGTTTTGAATTTCAAAAATCTGACATACATGGTTGTCATTATGAAGTAAAATTTGGTTCAATTGGATTAAAATAATTTTTTGGTGAATAGTAACTTTTATGTTTTTAATCGCGATTAGAGGAAATTATTGTAATTTAAGGTAAAAATAATGTTTTAATAATATTAAATGAACTTTACACATGTCCTACCCTCATTGGATGTGTCATGGCCGACCAAGAAAATTCATGGGTCAACTTGGGGACCCCATGGAGCCACTTTGGTTGGAAAATGACATAAATACCTTTTTATTTAAAGTTAAAATTAAAATGTCACAAACATGAGATGTTTTCCTAAAACAATTTTAAGATGGGGTTATTTAAGTGATATTTTTTACTATTAATATTCATTAGAAATATAAAATTATTTCCTACATCATGATATTTTTTTATAATTTTTAGACATTAAATAAATTAAATTAATTATGACATCATGATGATGCAGCAATTACCTCATTAATAAGCGATTTAAATAAAATGAAAAGATAATGTTAAAACTGTAACTTAAACTTGTCACAAACCTATTGTATGGGTGTATTTAAAACCCTTACCACCTTATCCTATAAATACATCAATTTGGGACCTTTAAAATCCGAAATCATTTGAAAATAATGTAACATTTTGTAACTTTCCAAGAGTGCCCCTCCTCTACTCTTATAAAATGCCCCCACCTCTACCACCTTACACACACCTCTCAAGGCTTTAGCTCGGTGAACCCCTGCCCATGTCATCTATCCACGTCCATGTATTCATCATTGAAGACTCACCTTGGGCAGAATCCTTTCCAAGGAAGCATTTGAGCTCAAATCAAAGGAAGTTACCCGATTTAAAGGTAATGTCTTCCCTTATGTTCTTTTGTTTTATTTGACTTCTCCGACCCCCTAAACTATTTTTATTTATTTATATTGTAACAACACCAGTATATTCAATATACTAGGATGTTGTTATGTGAAGTATTCGAGCAACACTTACACACACCTTCATATAATGGTTAAAGAACATACTGTTTCTGTGGATGGTGAATTACTGCCTCACGAAATGATGATTGTTCAATATTCTTTTAACACCATCAAAGGTGGCCATTAAGATGTGACTATATTTATATATGATATATAATATGTTTATGTTTTCCTTAATCTTATGTATTTTTCATTTATGGCATACCTTTTTGGTTTCCATTATGGGTAAACGCTATATCATCATTTTAGGAAGTGCGGACTACCGCCCCCTCAAAGTGATTTGATTCGTTAATGCCATATGTGGGACGCATAAAGGATGTAATTAATGGTATTAAATATGTTATCCTACTGGAATTATAATATATATTTATATCATTATTATTTCTTTCCATTAAATACAAAAAATGAAATGAAAGTAGCGTTCAAGCGTACGTATGACTTACCGTCTCCATGAACAGTACATTTCATTTCTTATCTCCAAATGTTATGAACTATTATAATTACATATATATAATGGATCTATATGTAATATATTACATATAAATTATGAATATCATTCGGTAATTATAATATATATATCTCTCATTTTGTTTTAATTCCATTAATATGAAAAAAATGAAAGTAGTGTTCATGCGTACGTACGACCTACCGTCTCCATGAACGGGGCTTTTAATTTTTTATCTCAAAATGCTATGTAATAGTATAAAATGAATATATACTGGATATATATGATATTTAAAACATAAATAATATTCTGGAGATGATGTACCTATAACTACATAGAATATTCTTTTCTAACAAGTTCAATTTTTACTCATGTACTGAACATCGACAAAAACATCTAATATGAACTCACTTTATTAACCAATTACAATAACATTATAATATGTGATATGAACTGAATAATAATATATAAATTAGTTCCTTAAGAAATTATAAATTTACCAAATTTTATTATTCTGGAGATTAAAGAACGATCGAGTCATGTCGGACATGAGGTAAGGGATCCGACCCCTCTCTTTCTTTTAAAGTACACACTTTTAGGTCATTCCTTTGAAGCTCATATTTCTTATGATTGGGATGTTATTTTATATTAATCTTACATTACCTATATATTTTAATATAATGAGAGACCCTATTTTCTCTCATCAATAAATTTTGGAAGTTTTGATTGGCGCCGTTAGGCTGCCGAATTTTCGTAAGAGATCCAACCTCTCTCTTTCTTTTTAAGTACTCTCCTTTCTGTCACTTATTTTAAGCTCATATTTGTTATGTTGGGATATTTTATTTTGCTGTAAATTTTATGTTAATATGGTGACATACCCTATTTGATCTCATCAATCCATTTTTGGATGTTTTAAGTGGTGTCGTTAGGTTTCTGAGTTTTCATAAGGGATTTTTCATCTCACTTTTATTCCCATGAGATTCATGCTACATTTTCCAATATTCCCTTTGGGTGGTGTATGTACTCAAAATTATTCTAAACTTTGTGTAACATACTTTTGTTTATGAGTATTTACATCAATGTTGTATTGTCCTTCTTTCATGGGGTGTACGTTTCGAAAGTTACCCAATTCGGTAAGGGAACCTTTCACCCTCCTCTTTTTAAAAGACTTCTTTTGTTGTGTCTTTTAATTTTCATCTTATTATGTGGGGATATGTTATTATATATCATTATTGCTGTAAATTTTATGTCCAAGTGATGAGATACCCTTTATCTCTCTCATCATCTCTTTTTCTAAAATTCGATGTGACGACGTTAGGCTGTCAAGGGAACTGCTTAACCCAATTTCGATTTCATTGAGTTCAACATGTAGTTATTGAATATGTCATCCTTTGAATATGTGTGAATGACCTTTTATTGTTTTACACTTAATATCCGATTATATTGGGTGTATTTATATTTTTCACACATAATTATGAGATTTATCTATCCATAATTTAAGTATACCTTCTTTACAAGGGATTTCATCTCATTTAACATTTCTATTGCGACTTCATTGATGTTATACACCTATTAACTCTTATATGGTGTATATACTATCCTTTGGAATATTATTTCATGAATTATTTTATTCTCATGATAATTATAAAGTTCTGATTAAATGTTTCTCCTCAATTATTATATTCAAGTGTCTCTCATTTTGTTAAAAACCCTTTAACTAAAATATGGGTTTAAATGTTTTAATAATTTATTCTTATAAATATTTCTCGTTAATATCCAGGTTTTCATAATGGTTTTAATGATTTATTTATAAGGATATTAATGGTTTAAAATGTTAAAACCTTCAAAGTGGTATGGGACACTTTTATTCAAAGATCTCTTTATAAATTGTTTTAAATGGTTTCGAAAATGGTTTTTAGAATGGATTTATTATTTCAATATCATCAAATGTTATATTGTTATTGCAATATGGGAATGTTATATTTCCTTTATGCTTAAGTTATGTGTTATGTTTATGTTATGGTTCTTGGGCATTGTTTAATTTAGTCGGGTGGTTCCGTGATAAACTTAGGGCGGGTGAGCCAGATATAGCTCTCAAATGCATTGGGTAACGCAAAGGGGTTAAACGTTATGGTTTCTCGGAATAGAATTAGGGAATATACTGTGATGGGTATTCCCAACGTAACCAAGAGGGTTACTCCCTACGTAATAATGTTATGAATGCCTCAAGTTACCTTTATGTCTTAAGATTTCTATGATTTATTCATGATTTTATGAGGTATGTTAAAGTGCTAATCATTATGGGTAAATTATGATTTCATTCTTATGTATATATGTACTCATGTTTCCTTTACATACTTTTTATAACCCTTACTGAGCTTTTTATGCTCATCCGATGTTTTTGAAATGTTTTCACAGGTCAAGGGATTGGTATATGATATGATGATAGTGTCAAGGAAGTGTTAAGAAATAATCCATGTTTTATTTTAAATATGTTTCCATTGATGGGAAAATTAATACTATCTTTTATGTAACCACTTTGTTTAAATGTGGAATATAATGCAAGTTTTATCATCTAATTCACTAAAACTGTAAACCAGAAAAGATTCTCAATGTGTAATCTTGTAATACCTCAAGATTAAGTAAGGTTTAAGGCTGGGGCCTTATAGATGGTATCAAAGGTCGATTTAGATAACTTTAGAGGTTAGGGTATTCTTTAATCATAAGTGACATTACCATAATGGTTAGGATTTCAGAAAGAGTCACAGTTATTAGATAAAGTGAATGAGTAAGTATATCTTCCTCATTATTACATGATGGTTTTGTTGATATACTCACACTGACATTTCTGTTTTTAGTGAATGGATGGATCTAGCAGGAACCAAAGTGACAATAGGTTTGAAGGAAACTGTGGTGGTTCTTTGATTAAGAGACTGGATGAAATGGGGGATTCAATGAGGAAACTCATGGTTGTTCTAAACCAACTATCAAGGAGTCATGATCAACCACTTGAACCTTGGTGTGTTTAGTAATGCATCTTGTACGAGATGACCAATCGATGTGGTAGTTATGGTAATAATTATAAAGGTAACCATTAGGGTTTATATGATCCTTACTTTTGAGGTAATTATGGTTTATTATATGTTATGATAGAAAATAAAAGTCATGAGATAAACTTGAGGTTAAAATATGTTATGATTATTTATGAAGATTTAATCTCGTTTTGGGGAATGTTTAATGAATTATATAGTTTTGGAAAAAGGACAACACACATATTGTGTGACAACCCGTCGCGTCGGACAAAGCTGTGGGAATCGAACCCACAACCAAAGTGCGACATGTATTTATCACCTACCACTGGACTACGTGAAGTCCCTGGTATTTTTGACTAATTCTTTTTAGTTAGATGATTTTAGGAATCAAGAGTATGTTTATTTTGGGTTATCTATTGAAATGATTTACCAATCATGGAGGATATGTGATTAGGTTAATTACTTTTCAATATGAGAATTTAAGAGTAATTGATGTTATTTGGAGATAAAAGTTAATTTTTACCTTGGAAGACTATGTGATTAAATCCTTCAAATATTTGGGTTTCAATCTTAGTTTGGTTTAATTTTAAGAATTCTATGGAAAAGTTTTTATCGAATGGTCTTCGTTGAACTTTGGGTTTTTTGGACAAATTTTGGAGATTAAGAATAGATTTTATTTTTATAAAGGATTATACTTTTGTGGATTCTCTGACCTCATACTAACAATTTTGGATTTGGATTTTGTCTAATGACTTGGGAAATATATTGTTCTCTTTTTTGGATTACGTTATTCTCAAGAAGTTAATTATAGTACTCTTATTACAAACAAGTCTTCCTAAATACTCTTCTTTTGGAGAAAATATGAGTTTGATTAAGGAATCTAGTAAAATATTAAAGTCTACGTGACAAGTAAGTATGTTTTATTATGATTTAGTTACGCTAAAAAATAAATTTCTCAATGAAGAGTAACTTAAATAAAAAATGTTTTCTGTTAACTTTTCATACTGTGGAATCAAATACCATTTAACCCATCACAAGTTTGTCATTTTCTTATGGTAAACATTCTCCTAGACATGTTTACTATCACTCTCCATCAGAACATGACCCTTTGTTTTCTCCTCCATATCCATATTTTTTTACATGGAATCCTAGTATGGGTCAACTTGGGTGACCTTTGTACTTATCTTTCTTTATTTTAAGGTGATTGGTTTAATGACTATTGTTTTGATGTGGGATTTTCCATGAAGTTTCCAAGACCAATTTTAAAATTGCGAGGACACAATTCCCAAAAGGGGGGAAGGATGTAACACCCATGGAAAATAAAGAATATGAAATTTTCACATTTACCCATATTTTTTAGTAAAATATTAATATTACTTTAAAGGGGATACTATGCGACATGGCGTACCCATTACGCAACAACGATTTTCTTGGGAATCTTACGTTGCACTCTTATAATAAATGGTAGTTAACGCCTAGACATTGTAATGGCAGGAATGAACAGAACTAACTACAAAATGATTATATATGTTTGTCAAATAGTTTTACTATTTACAATAAATGTTAGAGGATTAAAAATGCGAATGAATCCAATTTTATGCGTAAACATTCTAATATTATTTAAAAGGTCGATTAACCGCCTTTTTATGGAGAACCTCTTTTAAATCCACTTTTTGACAATTTTATGTGTTATATTTGACAAAATAAAATTCTTCTTTGGAATCGGGACATGAAAATTTACTTTGTGTAAATTTTTGGTATTTTTCCGATAAAGTTCATTTTTTAATGAATAGTGAAAAATGTTGTATTTTAATTCAAAACCACTTTTTAATATAATTTATTAATAAGATTAGATTATCTTTTGAATTTGTTTTAAATTGAAATTATAATATATTTTTACCATTTAATCCAATTGTGGTCGTTGGAATTAATTTCACTTTGAAATTGGACTTAAACTAGTGTCAATCTTTTGATAAATATTGTTTCATAAAAACATGCTATTTGTCATGACAGTGGGAATTAATTATTAAATTAATTGATGTAACTTATACGATTTGAATTTTTTAAAATAGTCATAATTTTTGAATTCGGAATATCAAATATAGCTTAGGGTGAAGTTTTGGTATTATTCTAAAAAACTTCAATTTTTGATGAATAGTGAAACCATTAAGTGGTACTTAAAAAACTGATTTTTCTTTTAAATGAAACTTTACAACATCTGTGTTTTGAATTTTAAAAATATTACATACATGGTTTTCATTAGGATGTAAAATGTGGTTCAATGGGATAAAAATAATTTTTTGGTGAATAGTAATTTTCATGTTTTTAATCGCGATTAGAGATAATTACTGTAATTTAAGTTAAAAATAATTTTTTAATAATATTAAGTGAACTTTACACATGTCCTACCCTCATTGGATGTGTCATGTACGACCAATAAAATCCATGGGTCATCTTGGGGACCCAATGGAGTCACTTTGGTTGGAAAATGACATAAATACCTTTTTATTTAAAGTTAAAATTAAAATGTCCCAAGCATGAGATGTTTTACTAAAAAAAAATTTAAATGGGGTTATACAAGTCATAATTTTTACTATAAATATTAATTAGGAAGATAAAACGATTTCATACATCATGATATTTGTTTTATAATTTTTAGACATTAAATAAATAAAATTATTTATGATATCATGATGATGCAGCAATTATCTCATTATTAAGGGATTTAAATAAAATGAAAATATAATGTTAAAAATATTACTTACACATGTCACAAACCTATTAAATGATTGTATTTAACACCCTTACCACCGTATCCTAGAAATTCATCAATGTGGGACCTCTAAAATCCGAAACTCATTTGAAAATAAAGTAACCTTTTGTAACTTTCCAAGAGTGCCCCTCCTCTCCTCTTATAAAAGGCCCCCACCTCTACCACCATACACACACCTCTAAAGACTTTGGCTCGGCCAAACCCTACCCATTTCATCTCTTCAAATCCATCTCTTCATCATTGAAGCCTCACCTTAGGCATAATCCTTTCCAAGGAAGACTTTGAGCTCAAATCAAAGGAAGTTGCCCGATTTAAAGGTAATGTTTTTCCTTGTGTTCTTTTGTTTTATTTGGCTTCTCCAACCCCCTAAAATCTTTTTATTCTTTTATTTTGTATCAAAAGAAGTATCTTAAATATACTAGTACGTTGTTATGTGAAGGATTCGAGCTACACTTACACACAACTTTGTCTAATAGTTAAATAACATATTGTTTCTGTGGATGGAGAATTACTACCTCACGAAACGATTATTGTTCAATATTCTTTTAACACCTTCAAAGGTGGCCATTAAGATGTCACTATATTTATATATGATATATAATATATTTATGTTTTCCTTAAGCTTCTGTATTTTTCATTTATGGCATACCATTATGGTTTCCTTTATGGGTAAACGCGATATCATCATTTTAGGAAGTGCAGACTACCAGCCCCTCAAAGTGATTTGATTCGTTAATAACATATGTGGGACGTATAAAGGAAATAATTAATGGTATTAAATATTTCATTCTACTGGAATTATAATATACATTTATATAATTATTATTTCATTCCATTTAATAAAAAAAATAAATGAAAGTAGCTTTCATGCGTACATACGGTTTACCGTCTCCATGAACGGTATATTTCATTTCATATATCCAAATGTTATGATCTATTATAAGTAAATATATATAATGGATATATATGTAATATATTACATCTAAATGATGGATATAATTATGGATTTATAATATATATATTTCTCATTTTGTTTTAATTCCATTAATATGACAAAAAATGAAAGTAGCGTTCATGCGTACGTACGGCCTACCGTCTCCATGAACGATGCTTTTAATTTTTTATCTTCAAATGATATGGAATAGTATAAAATTAATATATATACTGGATATATATAATATTTAAAATATAAATACTAATCTGGAGATTATTTTTCTATAACTACATGGAAAATTATTTTCCAACAAGTTAAATTTTTACTCATGTATTGAACATCGACAGAAACGTCTGATATGAACTCACTTTATTAACCAATTATTATGAAATTATAATATTTGATATGAACTGCATAATAATATTTAAAGGTGGTACTTAAGAAATTATAAATTAACCAAATTTTATTATTCAGGAGATTAAAAAACGATCGAGTCATGTCGGACATGAGATAAGGGATCCGACCCTTCTCTTTCTTTTAATGTACACTCTTTTATGTCATTCCTTTTATGCTCATATTTCTTATGATTGGGATCTTCTTTTATATTAATCTTACTGTACCTTTTTATGTTCATATGATGAGAGACTCTATTTTTCTCTCATCAATCCATTTCGGAAGTTTTGATTGGCGCCGTTATGCTGCCGAATTTTCGTAAGAGATCCAACCTCTCTCTCTATTTTTAAGTACTCTCCTTTATGTCAATTATTTTAATCTCCTCTTTGTTATGTTGGGAGATGTTATTTTGCTTTAAATATTATATTAATATGGTGAGAGACCCTATTTTATATCATCAATCCATTTTTGGATGTTTTAAGTGGAACCGTTAGGCTGTCGAGTTTTCGTAAGAGATTTTTCATCTCACTTTTATTCTCGTGAGATTCATGCTACATTTCCCAATATTTCCTTTTGAGTTGTGTATGTACTATCCATTATTCTACTCTTTGGGTAGCATAATTTCGTTTATGAGTATTAACAACAATTTTGTATAGACCTTCTTTCATGGGGTGTACATTTCGAATGTTACCCAAATCGGTAAGGGAACCTTCCACCCTCCTCTTTTTAAAAGACTTCTTTTGTTATGTCTTTTAATTTTCATCTTATTATGTGTGGATATGTTATTATATATCTATATTTCCATAAATTTTATGTCCAAGTGATGAGATACCCTTTATCTCTCTCATCAACTCTTTTTCTAAAATTTGATGAGACGTCGTTAGGCAGTCAAGGGAACTTCTTAACCCAATTTCAATTTCATTGGGTTCAACATGTAGATAATGAATATGTCATCCTTTGAATATGTGTGAATGACCATTGATTGTTTTACACTTAATATCCTCTTATATTTGGTGTATTTATATTTTTCAAACATAATTATGAGATTGATTTAACCTTAATTTAAGGATACCTTCTTTATAAGGGATTTCATCTGATTTTACATTTCTATTGATACTTCATTGTTATTATGCACAAATTCACTCTTATATGGTGTATATACTATACTATGGAATATTATATCATGAATTTCTTTATTTTAATGATTATTATAAAGTTTTTATTAAATGTTATTCCTAAATTATTGTATTCAAGTGTCTCCCATTTTGTTAAAAACCCATTAACTAAAATATGATTTTAAATGTTTTAATGATTTATTCTTATAAATATTTATCGTTAATATCCATGTTTTAAAAATGGTTTTATGGATTTATTTATATGGATATTAATGTTTTAAAATTTTAAAACCTTCAAAGTGGTATGGGATACTTTGATTCAAAGATCCCTTTATTAAATGTTTTAAATGGTTTCGAAAATGGATTTTAGAATGGATTTATTATTTAAATATCTTAAAATGATATATTGTTATTGCAATATGGGAATGTTATATATCCTTTATGCTTATGTTATGTGCTATGATTATGTTACGGTTCTTGGGCATTGTTTATGAAGACGGGTGGTTCCATGATAAACTAAGGGCAGGTGAGCCCGATATAGCTCTCCAATGCATTGGGTATTGCGAAGGGGTTAAACGTTAAGGTTTATCCGAATAGATTTTGGGAATATACTATGATGGGTATGCCAAACGTAACCAAGAGGGATACTCCCTACGTAAGAATGTTATGAATGCTTCAAGTTACCTTTATTTCTTATGATTTCAATGATTTATTCATGATTTCATGAGGTATTTTAAAGTTGTTATGCTTCATGGGTAAAGTATGATTTCATTCTTATGTATATATGTATTCATGTTTCCTTTCCATACTTTTTATAACCCTTACTGAGCTTTTTATGCTCATCCCATGTTTTTGAAATATTTTCACAGGTCAAGGGATTGGTACATGATATGATTATAGTGTCAAGGAAGTGTCAAGAAATAATCCATGTTTTATTTTAAATATTTTTCCGTTGATGGGAAAAAGAATACTATCTTTTATGTAACCACTTTGTTTAAATTTGGAATGTAATGCAAGTTTTGTGATCTAATTCTCTAAAACTCTAAAACTGAAAATATCCTCAATGTGAAATCTTGTAATAACTCAAGATTAAGTAAGGTTTAAGGCTGGGGACTTATAGTGAACTCCCTCAACATTTCCTCAAGTGTTTGGATAGTCTGTTCGGATTGGCCATCAGTTTAAGGATGATAGGCCGTACTGAAGTTTAGTTCAGTATTTCAGAGCATGTTATAGACTCTTCCAAAACATAGAGGTGAATTGTAACACCCCGAGATTTTATGAAAAATATTCTTTTTAGTATTATTGATGTCTTCTGTTGTACGCTACAACAATGGAGTCTTGCACAACACGCAACCCTAACTTGGCTGCATTACACTCAATCACGATCTTCCTCGATAGCATGTGTTGTACGCAATATCGAGTTTCACTAAAAAACGATATGCTATTAAAATATTATTAAAACTAGCCATTATGAATAGTAATAACCAATTTTTGAAATTTTATAAATTTCATCTTTCAAAATGGACTTCAGTTTTGGATTCAGAATATCAAAATTAGCCTTGGGGGAAATTTTGGTATTTTTCTGGAAACTTTCAATTTTTGATGAATATTGAAAACACTAGGTTACTATTTAAAAACCGACTTTTTATTTAAATAATTATTTATTTTATTTAAATTTATTTTAGGTTATAATTTTCACATAATACTTATATAAGTTCAATTTAATTCATTGGAGTCATCTTATAATAATTTTAGATATATAAAAATGTTATTGAACTTTTGACCGTCTTTTACCCACCTCCTAGGAAAATTTGCAAATTTACATAAAACGTAATTTTACCGCTTTTGTGAACGGAATTTCAAAAATCAGAGAGACATGGTTGATGTCAGTAAGTAAAATGTGGTTCAATGGGATGAGAATAATTTTTGGTGAATAGTAACTTTTTAATTTTATTACCAGAGTTAAAAGTAAATAGGGTAATTAAGGGTGAAAATGATATTATTATTGCCCTAACACATGTCCTAATTATATTGGATAAGTGTAATTCGACCAAAAACAACCATAGGAATAAAATATGACTATTTAGGCCCACTTGGATTAAATTAGGACATTTATTATTAATTTATTTAAAGAAGGGTTAAAATAGTTAAAATCAAAGTTTAATAAGTAAATAATTTTTAATATAGGGTTATACATAAGATAAATTTGACTATAAATATTCATTAGAAAGCTAAAAGTGTTTTTTTATTTGTAATTTTTAGAATTTAACTAATTTAATTTATTTACGACACAATGATGAAGTCGTAATTATTTTATTAATGAAATATTGACATAATTGATGTTATAAATACCCAAATAAATGTAATTTGAGACTTTTTATGAAATAAAATAACTGTATATTTTAATATGACATGTTAGTATTGATTTAAATAAAATTTTTCGAAATAATATTTCTGTTATTATTATCACAAAAACACAATTACCAAATTGTGTCAAAATTGACATAAAATAGTTTTAAAACAAATATTATATTATTAATTGTTATTTGTTTCCTAAAAATATATGGTTCGGCCAAATGACTTAGATAAGGTTATATATATTAATAATAAACAACTTGGGGTTCATTTGTCTTTTTATAGTATGTTTATTAATCTTATAGTGTAAGAAAATAAGAAGACACAGTAAAAGAAAAATTATTTAACTTAAAGGTAAATCTAAATTATATGGTTAAAATTGAAACCTAAACTTGTATAAATTCTATTGGATGAGAGGATTTAGACTCATCCCCACCTTAGCTTCTAAATAACTCAATTTGGAGCTATTAAAAACTGAATATGACTTTATAATAAAATAATATTTTTGGTTATTCCAAAGGTGCCGCTCTCCTCCCTTATAAAAGTGAACCTCCTCCCTCTCTTTCTCACACCACTTTGAGCCTTCATGCTTGGGAAAACCTAGTCAAATTCGGTTCTCCACTTTCCTAGAAACATCCTAGAGGTCCTGGACTTCTTCAAAGACCAATTTTTCTTCCCTAAGAGGAGGACTCAAAGAGGTGCTTCAAAGAAGAGGTATTGTCTGTTACCGATTCTTTCAACTTTATTGATTCTTCCACTTCTTCTTTTTTAGTTGTTTAATTATGAAGTAATAACATCAGTATAAATCATATACTGATATGTTATTATAAGTATAAAACAACACTATTTCACCATCTATTCATCCTATGGAAAACGAAATCACCACGCGTGCGTACGTATGGAATACCGTCTCCACGCCGTGGTGAAATTTGTTTTTCCACCAAAACCATATATGGATGGGTATAATGGTGTAAATAATAACTATATATGGTTATTATAACATCATACTGATTCAGATATATTATACCATCCACTACAATTCTATTCAATAATCATGGGAACGATATCATCGCTCGTGCGTACGTACGGAGTACCATCTCCACGACGCGATGAGATTCATTCTCAATGATTAACCATTCATAAATGATTATAAAGTATATATAATAAGTAATCATGAAATATATGAAATAATAATGCTACTGGATTTATGTATATATATATGTATGTCATCTATTTAGTTTCATTTAATTCAATAAGGAAACGAAAACAACGTTAATGCGTACGTACGGCCTACCGTCTCCATGAACAGTGTATTTCATTCCTTTTATCGATCTATAATATATATATATGTATATGATGAAAATATATTATATATAAATCATGTTTTACATTCTGTAATTATGTAAATCAGGATATAAGTATTAATTTTAGGAACGACAAGTCGAAACACATACGATAAATGAAATGATTTTACCCAAAACGCTGCTTTAACATGGAATTTACAAAAGAACGGGTAATATAAAGTCATAAGTGAATCATATATGATATCATAACAATGAATATGAATCTGTAATAAGTCAATGACATTATTTAAATCATTATACAGGATGTTCGGATACGTACGAAGCATACCGGACATAAGGTAAGGGATAACTTTTCCAATATCGTTCTTATCCGAGATTGTTTATTCGTAAGTATTTACTGGGGTTATTGTTCTCATCCATGTCCATGATTCCTAAAAATGGTTTCATATATGTTTAATGTCCTTTTTACCCATATTTTACTTTTACTACTTGGTATGTATTGAATCTTTCTTTTACGAGGTACTTTTTGACTTTTCCTTCAAAAGTACGAGAAGAATGTTTTTTAACTTATACGGCAAGAATGGATTTTTACAGTTTCATAATGCCTCATTTTAATGAATCTTATTATACAAGATTTTATGAATATTTTCATCAAAATACTTTTATTTTGAAAAATTTAATAGCATTTTGTGAAAAGAAAATGATTTTTAAGAAGAAATGATATTTTCCTCAAGAATTCATTTCAAGTGCTTTATCAAAACCATTTTTTATCTAAGATGAAATTATTTCATATGTGTATGCTTCAAGTATTATGTCTCTATGATTTACATGGTTTCACTTTTCTTATTATGAAATGATATCTATTTATTTTATATGGATTATGTGATTATGAGATGATGTTTTTGAAACCCATTTCATTCGTTGGGTTGTTATGAATGATGTATGTTTATTTTGTGGCACAAGTAAGAATGATTTCATTTTGAGATGGGTGGGACATATATCTCCCTCCAATCCCTTGGGTACAGATTTATGTCTCATGAGATAGACATGGCTGGAACGGTAAGTTAATCTGGTTTAGTATTACAGGACTGTAATGAGGAGTGAACTCGATTCAGAAAGGGACTTTTTCCACTAAGATGGTCTTGGCAGCAATGCCTTGGCTACTATGGAAATAATTACATATGATTAATGGATTCCACAATTACATGTTTTATTCCCATGGTATTTTATCATTATTTAGGTAACATTATGATCTATGACATATGTACTTCCATGTTTTGTGTCGTTGCTCAAGATTTTGATGTTTAAACATTATGTTCATGTTTTTAAGTTCAAATGTATATGGTATGTTTTATTTTATCCATGCTTAAACATACTGACCATTTGAGCTCACACTTTTTATGTTTTATTTTCCCCCAGGATTAAAATAAAGGATTTAGGTAAGGAAACAAAAAGTGGAAGATATTTATGGGAGATGGTTAAGATCTTTCTCTATGATTAGAAGATTACGTTCCAAGTTTCCAAAGACACTAAACTATTACGGTCCTTGTGTGTCTGTTTTTGTTATGTATTATGTATTCCGAAAAAGTAATGTAATATCTATGTACGTCAAGCATCGGGTCTCTATAGTTGGTATCAGAGGAAATGTTTTGTCAACCTTTGGAAACTAGGATGCGAAAACGTTAGTGATATCCCTAGAGAAATTTATAAGGTATGTCTAGGGATGTCCCTAAGGATAAGAATAAATATAGGATATAGTCCTTGAACTACAATAAAAATTTTAGAATTTTACCTAAGATGTTAGATATTGAGGGTAATCCCCCTTTACTTTGCTTTTTTTCCCTAGCATGTTTTTTTCCTCTCACACTATTATTTTTGTGTTTTAGAAAATGGCTGAAAATAGGAAGATTCACGATAATGGAGGATATGATGGACAATGGAATAATATTTTTCATTAGTAAACAAATGAAATGGGATTTGGAAGTCCAAACATTATTATTATGCCGAATCAGCAATCTCATAATGTGATCAATAAACTCAAATTTGGTAAGTTTCCTGACTCAGCTAATAAGAGAAAGATGGAATTTCATGATGATCATAGAGGAAAGAAAGTTAAATTTCCCCTATGTAAATCATGTGGGAAGAGGCATCAAGGAGAATGATTCAAAGGAACTGGAAGATGCTTTGGGTGTGGAAAAGAAGGACATAAAGCCAGTAAGTACAAAGGAAAAGGTTCAGTTAACACCATGGATGAGGATAATGGTATTTCTACGACATCAACAATGGTTAAATGTTTTATATGTGGAATGTACGGGCATTATGAAAACCAATTCCCTATAAGAAAGTCTCATGAAGAGAATAATTATGGTCCTATGGGTAATATTTAAGTTGGTGATGATGAAGAGACTAAAAATGATATGTGAGATTAAAGAATTTTTTATGCTCGGTCAATGGTTTAAGAAGGCAGTGGAATGATTACATGTTTATAAAGTGTAATTTTGTTTAAGTAATCTCATGGTACTATGGAATAAAGAGAAATCTATGGATTGTTACACTGTTGCCTTTCCTTAAGTTTTGAATGTGTGTGATGAATGGTAACAATATTTTTGGAAAGTAGATGACATGTGCATAATGAAGGGTTAAGGAGAAAATTAAATGTTTGATAGTAATAATGAGCTCATGACTGATATAAGGATGAGGTTATATCCGGGTTTGAGTATATAGGATTTTTGGATTTTGGTATGTGGAAAGAGTTATCTTTTGACAGAATTCATGTTTTCACTATTTTTTAATGGGTATTAATTTTTCAAGAGAATACATGATTAATGTATTCACATGATTGAAATGTGACCAACAAGATAATGGATGATAAATTATGGTTAGTTGATGACATTTCAAGTAATCGTTTCTTTATACTATGAGCTCGGACCGAAGTATTTTAGTCAAAGAATGGAATGGATTATATTGGACATAAGATAGTATTGTTTAAGGATAGAAATTTTTTCAATATTATTGATGTGATGTTATAGTAATGTAGTTTTAGAAAAAGGACAACCTGAAGGACGAGCGACAACCCCTCGCGTCGGACAAGGCTGTGGGAATCGAACCCACAACCAAAGTGTGACTGGCCTTTATCGCCTACCACTAGCCTACAGGAAGTCCCTGTTTAGTAGAAACTAGTTTTATTATATTAAGTAGTATGATATATGAATTATAAGTCCATTTTAGGAACCATATATGATTAATCTCACTATAGATTGACTTATGTATATTTAATAACTTTTGCTAACCTTTTGTTTGAGACAGATGGAATGACCCGTCATTCTATCACGTGATATGATAACACTTCACGAATAAAAAATTCAACTTCATTTCTTTAAGAGATGAAGTGGAAATTGTTCAAGTCATGAACAACAGTGAGATTGTACCAAAATAAAGTAAGTATTTATTCTAATTCAAATTCACTAACTTTAGGGAAATGATCATGAAAACCAAAAATGTTGTCCTAGTGCCCTTATATCCGATTAATCAGATAGTACCCTAGATAATCACAAATTTATGGATTTGTGATTGTTGGATTTTTCATAGCCATTTTCTCTACCACACTCCATCAGAACATGATGGTTAGATTTTTTTCCATATCCATATTTTCAACTATGTTCTCCTACGTGAAAACCTAGTGATTAGTTAATTTGGTTAACCATTATGTTTCATACTTTAGTTTTTAAATATTGGTTTTTGTATTCCTTTTTATGATGTGGGTTTCTATTAACGAAACTTTCAAGTAGTAAACCATTTATAACCCTGAGGAATTTCGAGGGTGAAATTCATTTTAAGGGGGATAGAATGTTACACACCGAGATTTTTTGAAAAATATTATTTTTAATTTTATTGATGTCTTGAGTTGTACGCTACAACAAAGGAGTCTTTCACAACACGCAACCCTAACTTGGCTGCATTACATGCAATCACGATCTTCCTCGATTGCGTGTGTTGTACGCAATACTGAGTTTCACTAAACAACGATATGCTATTAAAAGATTATTAAAACAAGCCTTTATGAATAGTAATAACCATTTATTGAATTTTTTTAAATTTCATCTTTCAAAATGGACTTCATTTTTGGATTCAGAATATCGAAATTAGCATATGGTGAAATTTTGGTATTTTTCTGAAAACATTCAATTTTTTATGAATAGTGAAAACACTAGGTTACTATTTAAAAGCCGAATTTTTTTTTAAATAATTATTTATTTTATTTAAATTTATTTTAGGTAAAAATTGTTACATAATATCTATATAAGTTCAATGTAATTCATTGGAGTCATTTTATAATAATTTTAGATATATAAAAATTTTATTGAACATTTGACCGTCTTTTACCCACCTCCTAGGAGAATTTGCAAATTTACATAAAACATAATTTTACCGCATTTGTGAATGAAATTTAAAAAATCTGAGAGACATGGATGATGTCAGTAAGTAAAATTTGGTTCAATGAGATGAAAATAATTTTTGGTGAATAGTAACTTTTTACTTTTATTTTCCACAGTTAACAGTAAATAGGGTAATTAAGGGTAAAAATGAAATTATTATTTCCCTAACACATTTCCTAATTCTATTAGATAAGTGTAATTCGACAAAAAACAACCTTATGAATAAAATATGACTATTTAGGCCCACTTGTATTTGATTAGGACATTTATTATTAATTTATTTAAAGAAGGGTTTAAATAGTTAAAATTAAAGATTAATAAGTAAGTCATTTTTAATATAGGGTTATACATAAGATAAATTCGACAATAAATATTCATTAGAAAGCTAAAAATATTTCCTACATAATTGTATTTTATTTGTAATTTTTAGACTTTAAATAATTTAATTTATTTATGACACAATGATGATGCAGTAATTATATTATTAATGAAATATTGACATAATTGATGTTATAAACACCCAAATAAATATAATTTGAGATTTTTATGAATTCCAATAATTTTCTATGTTAATATGACATGTTAGTATTGATTTAAATAACTGTGTTCGAACTAATCTGTAAAGACCCGTAAAATTCAAGGAAATTTTTTTCTAAATTTTCTTTGGGATTTTATAAGAACGCAATTTCTGACGGCGCCTGATTCCGAGACCCGGTGTGCCCGGAAACAATTTCTGATGTTTTTCTCGGGTACATTCAGTGAACGAACAAGTGTGTTTTTCTAACTTTTAAACCGGTTCTCGGAATTGAATTCTGAGGGCACCGATGAAATTGCAGCGCCGGTTTTTTCTTAGAAACACCTTTTTCGGAGTTGCGTTAACTCGAGTATGGTTTTTAATTTTTGGGGTTATGTTAAGAAATAAAATAAAAGTGGTGTGACACTTTATTTTATTTCACTTAATGGGGCTTAACCTATGTTTAGCGGATATGGCGCGACCCACCATATCCTACCCACTTGGTAGGATATTTGTGAGGTGGGGCCCGCACGAGCCCCGCCGTTTCTTTCCTTCTATGTAACTTACCCGCAACCCCCCCTTTTAATGAAAGTCAAATCTTACGTTTATTTTGGATGAGATACGCCTCATTAAATTGGGCGGCTAAATCGTTACAAATAATTCATTTAATTAATTGTTCATTTCTTATCTTTTGAATTTCAAATTCTTATGTTGATAATAAAATAAGTGATGGACTTATTTTATTATGGTTGGGGTTGTATTGTGTTATGCTTTTGGGAGAAAAAGAGAAGATTCTTCGTTCTTCGACGAAAAACGCGAAGAAAGCACCACCACCAACGAAGAACGCCAACCTCTGACGGCGAACGAAGGCGAGTGACGCCTTCCTCAGAGATCACCTAACGCCAACGACGTTCCTTCCATGGCGAACCTTTTCTTCCGCGGCGATCCTCTTCTTTTGCGGCGATCCTCTCCTTCCGTGACGGTTAATTCCGCGATGAACGCTCGTTCGACGACAATGTTGAGGAAGGGAATTTTTTTTATTTTTTCGTTCGTGAAATCTTCCATCGCTTTCTCCTTTTCTTTGAACCGCCTGATATCGTGATAACGGGAGGAGGTTGGACCGCATGAACACGACCGACACTCCTCCCCTTTCTGGTTGTTGATATTGTTGCGGCGAGCAAGGAAACGTGGTGTCAATGCACCGCGCATAATTTTGATAAGGAAAGGGGTAGAAGGGCGGCGCCGTCGCGCCGCGCCGTTGAAGATGAACCGAAGACGTGGCGCCGTTGCGCCTCGCCGTTGAAAACTAACCAAAGATGCGGTGCCGTCGCGCCGAAACGGATAACTACTAAAACAACACGGCCGGAGCGGGGCCGCGGCGAAGGGGCGCGGCGCTGTCGTGCTGTGCCAGACGAACTAAGGTCGTGGTCAGTTCTGGGCCGTGGCGGAGCAGCCGAACCGGCGGCCGGTACTAGGTCACTAGCATCGGAGAAAGGGGACCGGCCTAACCGGCCCCGTTGCGACAGAGGCCGGCCGGACGAACCATGGATGAACCGGGGGTTCGAAAGCCCCGACCTCTCCAGATGTGAGTGGCCCCATTAAGAGGCCGCAGTTGCTACACACGGGGGCAGCGCCGCCCGATTCCGAAACGGCTCGGCCGTTCGGCCGAGCCCCCGGCCAGCGAGCCGCGCGCCTGGCGGCTGCCCTGGCCGGTCCGCCGGACCGGACCGCCAGGCCAGGCTATGCCCAGGCTGGGCAGGGCCGCGCTAGCCAGGCCAGGCCGTGCAGAAGCGGGCCGGACTCTGACCCGGTTCGGTTCGACCCTGTTCGGGCCGGCCTTGGGGCTATCGGGCCCGGACGGACCGGGCCCGAACCCCTTAATACCGAACCTCTTATGGTCGGTTGCCCATAACATGAGCTACGGGACTCCGATCGATGCACTTTCAGTTGTTACGCGATCCTTGGATCGAGACGGTCGTTTCAGTATATCACACTCAATGTTTCAGAGAACGTTGGGTTCAGCCTGGTTGGTTCGTACATGAAACCAACCGGGCCCTCGGAGCGGAAACGCTTATATCTTCAGCTCCGGACAGCCGATTGACGTGCCATCAACTTTGTTAGATTCCAATTGATTAGAAAGAACTTTTTGCAGAATTCTCCTGAGGTTTGGATGCAGTTGGATTATGGTCGGGGTGGATTGTACCCGAAATCCAACCGGTCCCCTTGAACGGAAAAGCTGATATCTTTCAGACCAGACATCCGTTTGACGAACCGTCAGCGGCGTTGGTTATCAAGTTGAGAAATGGTCCCTATGAGTATACCCTATGTGATTTCGGGGTACAGTTTAGATATTTCCGGGTTGGTTCTCACAAGAAACCAACCGGGCCCCTCGGATGAAAAGGCAAATAACTCACATAACGGGCGTCTGATTGACGCGCCTTCTGTTGCGTTGAGACCCCTATGACGAGGCGGTCCTTTGTGATACATCTTCGTGGGACTTTTCATACTTGGAGTATCGACCTGTAGCTCGTGGAGTGAACCCTCCCAGAGACGAGCATACAGAGTACGGAGATCGTGTAGCTGGTTGTGACTGATGACTGCTTGTCCGATTCGATTCGGAGTGAATATCATAGCCTAGTGGGGAGCACCACTTTGTGAGGTGGAAGAACCATGGCGGAGGAGAACTGCTTTGTGAGGTGACAGACCCACAGTACTCGACAGGAGGAGTATCTCTGTAGTCTATGAGGGGGACCACTACTGTCTGAGGTGGCAGACTAATAGCGGTGGAGAACTACTATGTGAGGTGGCAGACCCGCGGTACTCGACAGGAAGAGTACCTCAGTAGTCTTAGGTTAGTGATCAGTACCTTAGAGTTGTGACAGGATCACTGTACACTCCAGAGACGGGCTCATCAGCAGTTACAGTTTCGATAATGAAAATCCTGGTTTGAGCTGAGTCTATGACCTTTGTGATTACCTCATGATCGAGATGGGTCACTTGATAACCTAGGTATATTTATGGGCATATACCTGGGTAGTGGTTATCCGTTGATTTCTTAATCTTTGTGTTTTTTCATGATTGAGATGGGTTACTTGATAACTTAGGTACTTGTATGGGCATATAATAATGTAGAGGTTATCTATCGAGATCTTCTTTGTGGTTATACTGGTTGTATTTAGTGAGACCTTGAGGGTCTTGTGGTCCCTACTGAGTATCGTTATACTCACCCCTGAACGGGCTATGCTCGCACCTCGTTGTGTTGGTTGCAGATGATGGGCAGTGCTGACGGAGGCCGAGTGTTCAAGGACTGGACGGTACCTAGAGGTGGACCTCGCGACGAGTCAGTATCAGGAGGTGGACTTCATGGTGAGATGATACTCGGAGGAGGTTGACGGTAAAGAGCGTTGTGGAGGCTATCTGTACCTACCCTTCAGGTAGGATCCGTGGTGGACGATCTAGGAGCTGCACTATCTATACCTACCCTTCATGTATGATCCGAGGAGGACGACCCATGAGCTGCTTCCTTTCTTATCGCTTTTTTCTTTTCTGTTGTACTTTCATTCAGTTGTAGTTGTACTTTTAGTTGGGTTTGTATTCTGGCCCATTTACTTTTCAGCAATTTCTTTTGTACTTAGTGTTTTACATCCGCTAGTACTCTGTAGTGTTTAGTTTACTTTTATAAAGAAAATGCCCTCCCAGTTATCGGGATTTATGCCATTGGTGCTAGCTTCCAGCCCCTGGCCTATGACAGGTGGGTTTAGGGTAGTCACGACATGGATCCTGAGGACGGGTTGTGACAAATTGGTATTAGAGGAGTCGGTTCTACCACAGAACTAATAACTCTAATATTTTCTTTCTATGAAGCGACAGTGTTAAGATTACTGAGTGTGGTTTATAATTTAGGGAGTCCAGTTTTGGTGAAGGCGGCCGACATATCAATACACCAGGACCCTGACAACTGATTTCCGACTTTGTGCATGAAAACACTGATTCCGTGTGTGTTTCTAGAAGTTTCTAATAATTAGAACAAACCAGGTCAGCTCACCAGGTATAAATAGTTTGACCGTGTCATGTTTGTTTCTTTCCGGATGAATCCCCGTGGACGACTAGCTAGAGCCCCGAGATTTGTTCGTACTGACAGCCCGCCGAGCGACGTGGCCTTAGTACAGGGCCCTATCCAAGTTGAGGCACCAGCGGAGGCACCCGTAGTACTACTACACGTTGGGCCACCGATGCCACCAGCCCTAGAAGCAGAGGGTGCACGTCGCTGGAGCGCACTGCACGAGTTCCAGTGCTAGAGGCCACCTAGGTTTAGGGGAGATACGGACTCACAGGTGGATGAGGATTGGCTGGAGGCTGTGGTGAGAGTCTTTAGGCTAGTGGGGACACCAGCAGTATTCATGGCGATCCTTGCTGCCAGCCTTCTTCAGGAAGCATCAGCCAGATGGTGGAGCCTGATGCTCTAGATGCATGACGGGGTGACACTTCATTGGGCAGACTTCGAGAGCCTGTTCTGGGCAGAGTTTTGTACTAGCCACCCATCGAGCGGTGCGTATACAGGAGCTACTTCAGATGCGGTAGGGAAGCATGATAGTGGCACGGTATTCAATGAGGTTCACAGACCTCTCGTGCTACTCCACAGTTATGGTACATGACCCGTTCTTCAAGGCTCGAACCTTCAAGAAGGGGATCAGGAGAGAGATTAGAGCTTTTGTTGTTTCTCAAAGAATTCTGACACAGACAGGGGTGTTGGAACGATCCCTCTTAGTAGAGAGTTTCCTTACTGAGCAGTCTCCAGCAGTAGGACCCACCACTAGCTGGCATGCGGCAGAGTCTTCTGTAGCAGGCAGTAGACAGATGACGCAGAGGTCCAAGAGGACCAGACCTACAGGTGGTCGACCGGATGACTCAGGGTCGGTAGGGCGAGGCACCAAGGGGAATGACAGAGCCATAACTTCCACACAGTGTTAATCCTGTGGCGGGATTGGTCACATGGAACGTGACTGTACGACCTGCCATGCAGATGACCAGCAGTTAAATAAAGTACCTCCCAGGCAGAGGCAGAGGTTCGATCAAGGCAAACCGCTATGAGCTGGTCGTGCTGCTGGAGGTGGATGACGATTCAAGGTGTTTCCACCACCACCACCAGGAGGTCCACCCCGACCACAGGGAACAGGTGGACATGGGAGAGCTCAGCTTCAGGAAGTAGAATCTTACGACTACGGAGCTCCGGAAGCGAGTGGACAGGAGTAGAACTAGTGGTTTCCTTTTATTCTTTGTATATATAGTTCCATGATGTTATTATTGTTACATTTGTGTCTTTGTACCATGATCTGTAATAATATAAAAACACATACCTTTGTGACATTTTCTTCCTTCCTTTTTGAGTACTAAGACGTTCCAGTTTGAACTGTTGACTTGACCCTCACTTTCAAGATTCCAACTGGAAGAGACCCAGTGACCTCACGCTGATGTCGATAGTGTGACTCGACCCTTAGAGGCGAGGGTGACGGTTGGATCTCTTGGTAGTAACGTCGAGGCCTTATGACATCATCCATGGCGTGAATACATCATTCATGTCCGGATTGACTGTATTAGGAAAAGAACATGGTTCATCCATGGGATGAGACCATATTTCTCTTATCGGCAAAGAAGAAATCTTAGTAACTATTGTGGGACCAAAGAAGGTCCAGGTCATCCAAGATCCGATGAGGACAGCTCAGAGCCGACATATGACTTATATTGACAGGAGGCTGAGACCACTACAGTTCGAGGATAGCAACCACTTTTCCTTATGGGTCACACCTCGACGTGGAATTACGGAGACGTGGCCGAGGCATCATGTTATCTCTGAGGTTAAACGAACCTTTATAGGTCCTCAACAGGGTAGGAGAGGTGGTTTACCCCTTGATCCATCCACCTCAGTTGTACCGGGTGCACGGCGACTTCCATGTATCTCAACTGAGGAGATACTTGCTCGACCCTTCGCATATCATCGACCATGGGAAGTTGGACTTGGGAGATGGGGTGACTTTCTCGGAGGTTCCAGTGGGGACCGAGGATTGACAGGAGTATATCCAACGAAGAGATTGATTCCTTGGGTGCACTTTCTTTGGCAGTACGAGAATCTCCAGGTAAGCACTTGGGAGCGGGAGGCTCAGATGCGTGCTCAGTACCCACAATTGTTTCCCTAGTTTTTATGTATCTTTACAGGGACGTAAATCCCTAAGGTGAGAGTGATGTAAAGACCCGTTAAATTCAAGGAAATGTTTTTCTAAATTTTCTTTGGGATTTTACAAGAATGCAGTTTCTGATGGCGCCTAATTCCGCAGCCCGGTGTTCCCGGAATCAGTTTCCGATGTTTAGCTTGGGTACATTCAGTGAACGAACGAGCGAGTTTTTCTAACTTTTAAACCGGTGCTCGGAATCGAATTCCGAGGGCACTGATGGAATCACAGTGTTGGTTTTTTCTTAGAAACACCTTTTCTGAAGTTGTGTTTACTTGGGTGTGGTTTTTATTTTTTGGGGTTATGTTAAGAAATAAAATAAAAGTGGTGCGACACTTTATTTTATTTCACTTAAAGCGGCTTAACATAAGTGAAGTAGATAAGGTGGGACCCACCATATCCTACCCACTTGGTAGGATATTTGTGAGGTGGGGGCCACATGAGCCCCTCCATTTTTTTCCTTCTAAGTAACGCTCCTACAACCCCCCTTTTTAATGAAAGTCAACCTTACATTTATTTTGGTTAAGAAACGCCTCATTAAATTGGGCGGTTAAATCATTACAATTAATTCATTGAATTAATTGTTCATTTCTTGTCTTTTGAATTTCAAATTCTTATGTTGATAATAAAATATGGGATGGAATTATTTTATTATGGTTGGGTTTGGGTTGTGTTAAGATTTTTGGAGATAAAGAGAAGATTCTTCATTCTTCGATGAAGAATGCGAAGAACGCACCACCGCCAAAGAAGAACGCCAAACTCCGACGGCGGACGACAGTGAGAGACACCTTCCTCGAAGATCAACAAATGCTAACAACGTTCCTTCCACATCGAACCTTTTTTTCTGCGGCGATCATCTTCTTCTGCGATGATCCTCTCCTTCCGCGATGGTTAATTCCATGACGAACGCTTGTTCGATGACAACGTTGAGGTTGGGATTTTTTTTATTTTTTAGTTCATGAAATATTCTGTCGCTTTCTCATTTTCTTTGAACCGCCTGATATCGTGATAACAGGAGGAGGTCGGACCGCACGAACATGGATGACACTCCTCCCCTTTCTGGTTGTTGATATTGTTGAGGTGAGCAAGGCAACGTGGTTCCTAAGCACCATGAGGAATTTTGATAAGGAATGGGGGCAAGCGCGGTGTCGTCGTGCCGCACCATTGAAGACGAACAGAAGACGTGGCACCGTCGCGCCGCACTGTTGAACACGAACAAAAGATGTGGCACCGTCACGCCACACTAGTGAACTACTAAAACATCGCGGCTGGAGCGGGGCCGCGACGAAGGGGTGTGGCGCTGTCGCGTCATTCCGGACGAACCAAGGCTGCATCCAGTTCCGGGCCGCGACGGAGCAGTGGAACCGACAGCCGGGACCGGGCCACCGACGTCGGAGCAAGGGGAGCGGCCTAGCCGGTCCCCTGGCAGCAGAAGCGGGCCGGCCGGACCGTGGAGGAACCGAGGGTTCGAAACCCCCAGCCATGCCGGATGTGAGTGGACCCATTAATGGGCCGCGGTTTCTACACGTGGGGGAAGCACCCCCCGCTTCCGAAACGGCTCGGCCATTTAGCCGAGCCCCTGGCCAGCGCGCCACGTGCCGGGCGGCTGCCCTGGCCGGTCCGTCGGACCGGATGGCCAGGCCACACTGCGCCAGCCGGGCCAGGCTGTGCCAGCCAGGCCGGGCCACGCCCAAGTGGTCCGGACCCGAACCCGGTTCAGGTCGACCCGGTTCGGGGAGACCTTAGGTGTATCGGGCCAGGTCGGACCGGGCCCGAACCCCTTAATACCAAACCTCTTCCGATCGGTTGCCCATAACTTGAGCTACATGCCTCTGATCGACGCACCGTCAGTTGCGATACAATCCTTGGATCGAGGCAGTCGTTTTGGTATATCACACTCAAGGATTAAGAGAACTTTGGGTTCTGCCGGGTTGGTTCATACATTAAACCAACTGGACCCTCGGAGCGGAAACACTTATATCTTGAGCTCTGGATGTCCGATTGACGTGCTGTTGACTTTGTTGGATTCCTCGTGAGTAGACGGAACTGTTGGCATAATTTTCCCGAGTTTTGGATGGAGTTGGAGTATGGCTAGGTTGGATTGTACCCGAAATCCAACCGGGCCCCTAGAACGGAAAAGCTGATATCATTCAGACCGGACGTCCGTTTGATGAACCATCAGCATCATTGGTGATCACATTGAGAAACGGTCCCAATGAGTATACCCTATGAGAGTTCGTGGTATAGTTGAGATATGGCCGGGTTGGTTCACACACGAAACCAACTGGTCCCCTAGGACGAAAAGGCTAATAACTCACAGACCGGGCGTCCGATTGACGCGCCGTCTAATGCGTTGAGACCCCTATGATGAGGCAGACCATTGTGATACTTCTTCGTGGGACATGTGATACTTGGAGTATCGACATGTAGCTCGTGGAGCGGACCCTCCCTGAGACGAGCATACAGAGTATAGAGACCGTGTAGTTGGATGTGACCTATGACTACGTGTCTGATTCGATTCGGAGTGACTAGCATAGCCCAGTGGGGAGCACTACTTTGTGTGGTGGCAGACCCATGGCGGAGGAGCACTACTTTGTGAGGTGGTATACCCGCGGTACTCGATAGGAGGAGTACCTCTGTAGGCTATGAGGGGGAGCACTACTGTGTGAGGTTGCAGACCCATAGCGGTGGAGCACTACTATGTGAGGTGGTAGACCCACATTACTCAACAGGAGGAGTATCTCAGCAATATTAGGTTAGTGGGAAGTACCTCGAAGTTGTGACAGGATCAGTGTGCACTCCAGAGGTGGGCTCATCAGCAGTTATGGTTTCAATAATGAAAATCCTAGTTTGTGCTGAGTCTATGACTTTGTGTTTACCTCATGATCGAGATGGGTCACTTGATAACTTAGGGATCTGTATGGGCATATACCTGGGTAGTGGTTATCCATTGATTTCTTAATATTAGTGTTTCCTCATGATTGAGATGGGTTAATTGATAACTTAGGTACATGTATGGGCATATACTTAAGTAGAGGTTATCTGTTGAGATCTTTTTTGTGGTTATCCTTGTTGTATTTAGTGAGACCTTGTGGGTCTCGGGGTCCCTACTGAGTATCATTATACTCACCCCTACATGATCTATGCCTCCACCTCATTGTGTTGGTTGCAGATGACGGGCAGTGCTGACGGAGGCCGAGTGTTCGAGGACTGGACGGTACCCGGAGGTGGACCTCACGACGAGTTAGTATCAGGAGGTGGACTTCATAGCGAGACAATACTCGGAGGAGGTTGATGGGAAAGAGCGTTGTGGAGGCTATCTGTACCTACCCTTCAGGTAGGATCCATGGTGGACGATCCAGGAGCTGCGCTATCTTTACCTACCCTTCAGGTAGGATCCGAGGAGGACGACCCAGGAGCTGCTTCCTTTCTTCCAGCTTTTGTCTTTTCTGTTGTAATTTTGTTCAGTTGTAGTTGTAATTTCAGTTGGGTTTGTATTCTGGCTCATTTACTTTTCAGCACTATCTTTTGTACTTAGTGTTTTACTTTCGCTTGTACTCTGTGGTGTTTAGTTTACTTTTATAAAGGCAATGCCTTCCCAGTTATCGGGATTTACGACTTTGGTGCTAGCCGCCAGACCCTGGCCTATAGAAGGCGGTCTTGGGGTAGTCACGCCATGGTCCCTGAGGACGGGTTGTGACATAATCATTCTGTTATGATTTTCACAAAAATCAATTACCAAATATTGTCAAAATTGACATAAAATAGTTTTTAAAACAAATATTATATTATTAATTTTTATTTTATTCCTAAAAATCTAAGGTTCGGCCAAATGACTTAGATAAGGTTATATATATTAATAATAAACATCTTGGTGTTCATTTGGCAAGTTATAGTTTGTTTATTAACCTTATAGTGTACGAAAACAAGAAGACACGGTAAAACAAAAATTATTTAACTTAATGTTAAATCTAAATGATAAGGTTAAAATAGAAACCTAAACTTGTATAAATTCTATTGGATGAGAGTATTTCGACCCATCCCCACCTTAGCTTCGAAATAACACAATTTGGATCTATTAAAAACCAAATATGACTTTATAATAAAATAATATTTTTTGTTATTCCAAAGGTGCCCCTCTCCTCCCTTATAAAAGGGAACCTCCTCCCTCTCTTCCTCACACAACTTTTAGCCTTCAAGCTTAGCCAACCCCTGCCGAATTATCTTCTCCACTTCCCTAGAAACATTCTATAGGTCCTGGTGTTCTTCAAAGACCAATTTTGGTTCCCTAAGAGGAGGTCTCAAAGAGGCGCTTCAAAGAAGAGGTAATGTTCGTTACCGATTCTTTCATCTTTATTTCTTCTTCCACATCTTCTTCTATAGTTGTTTCATTATGAAATAATAACATCAGTATAACTCATATACTGATATGTTATTATAAGTATGAAACAACCGTATTTCACCGTCTATCCATCCTACAGAAAACGAAATCACCACGCGTGCGTACGTACGGGATACCGTCTCCACGCCATGGTGAAATCTGTTTTCCACCAACACCTTACATGGATGGGTATAATGGTGTAAAGAATAACTATATATGGTTATTTTAACATCATACTGATTCTGATATATTATACCATACACTACAATTATATTCAATAATCATGGGAACGATATAATCGCTCGTGCGTACGTACGGAATACCGTCTCCACGACGCGATGAGATTAATTCTCAATGATTAACCATTCATAATTGATTATAAAATATATACAATAAGTAATCATAAAATATATGAAATAATATTGCTACTGGATTTATATATATATATTTTTATGTCATCTATTTAGTTTCATTCAATTCAATATGAAAACGAAAACATCATTCATGCGTACGTACGGTCTACCGTCTCCATGAACGGTGTATTTCATTCCTTTTATCGATCTATAATATATATATATGTATATGATAAATATATATTATATATAAATAATTTTTTACATTCTAGAATTATGTAAATCATGATATAAGTATTAATATCACGAACGACAAGTCGAAACACATACGATAAATGAAATGATTTTACCCAAAACACTTCTTTAACATGGAATTTACAAAAGAACGGGTATTATACTGTAATAAGTGAATCATATATGATATAATAACAATGAATATGATTCTGTAATAAGTCAATGAAATTACTAAAATCATTATACTGGAGGTTTGTATACGTATGAAGCATATCGAACCTAAGGTAAGGGATAACTTTTCCAATCTCGTTCTTATCCGAGATTGTTTATTCATAAGTATTTACTGGGGTTATTGTTCTCATCCATGTACATGCTTCATTAAAATGGTTTCATGTATGTTTAATGTCCATTTTACCCATTTTTTGTCTTTTACTACATGGTATGTATAGAATCTTTATTTTACGAGGTACTTTTTGACTTTTCCGTCAAAAGTACGAGAAGAATGTTTTTTAACTTATATGGAACGAATGGATTTTTACGGTTTCATAACGCCTCATTTTAATGAAGCTTACTCTACATGATTTTATGAATATTTTCATCAAAATACTTTTATTTTAAAAGGTTAATGGCATTTTGTGAAAAGAAAATGATTTTTAAGAAGAAAGGATATTTTCCTCATGAATTCATTTCAAGTGCTTTATCAAAACCATTTTCCATCTAAGATGACATTATTTCATATGTTTATGCTTCAAGTATAGTGTATATATGATTTACATGGTTTCACTTTTTTTATTATGAAATGATATCCATTTATTTTATATGGATTATGTGATGATGAGATGATGTTTTTGAAACCCATTTTATTTGTTGGGTTTTTATGAATGATGTATGTTTATTTTGTGGCACAAGTAAGAATGATATAATTATGAGATGGGTGGGACCTATATCTCCCTCCAATGCTTTGGGTAAAGATTTATATCTCTTGAGATAGGCATGGCTAGAACGGTAAGTTAATCTGGTTCAGTATTACAGGACTGGAACGAGGAGTGAACTCGATTCAGAAAGGGACTTTGTCCACTAAGATGGTCTTGGAAGCAATGCCTTGGGTACTATGGAAATCATTACAGGTTCTTAATGGATTCCACAATTACATGTTTTTTTCCCATCCTATTTTATCATGATTTATGTACTATTATGATCTATGCCTTATGTACTTCCATGTTTTGTGTCGTTGCTCGAGATTTTGATATTTAAACATTATGTTCATGTTTTTAAGTTCAAATGTATATGGTTTGTTCTATTTTATCCATTCTTACCCTTACTGATCATTTGAGATCACCCTTTTTATGTTTTATTTTCCCCTAGGATTAAAAGAATGGTTTTAGGTAAGGAAACAAAAAGTGGAAGATCATTATGGGAGATGTTGAAGATCTTTCACCACGATTAGAAGATTACGTTCCATGTTTCCAAAGACAATAAACTATTAAGGTCCTTGTGTGTCTGTTATTGTTATGTATTATGTATTCCGCAAAAGTAATGTAATATCTGTGTACGTGAAGCTTCGGGACTCTACATGAATCATGGATCTCGGTAAGACACAATAGATAGTGGTACTCCATGTAACCTTACCACTTCCCTGATATTTATCGGTGCCAGTTGATCCAATGAGAAATCCTCCCAAATAAAAATGAAGTGTGTAGTCTTTGTAAGATGATCCACAACAACCCAGATTGTATTATTTCCTTTGGATGTCATTGGAAGTCTGGTGACAAAGTCCATGGTGATGTTCCTTCATTTCCATTCTGGTATGGGCAATGGTTGCATCATCCCCTTAGACTTCTGCCTCTTTGCCTTCACTTACTGACACACCAGACACATTGATGTATATTCAGCAATCTCCTTCTTCATATTATCCCACCAAAATTTTCTCGGAGGTCTCGATACATCTTGGTGCTCCCTGGGTGAATAGAGAAATTTAAACTATGTGTGTCATCCAAAAGTTCCTTCTTCATCCCCGGAAATGATGTAAATATAGTCTTTTCCAAAACCGCACAATTCATTCTTCATTAACATTAATCTCTGAGGATTTCCCTTTTTTGATAGCTTCCACCTTATCCTGAATTCCCACATCATTTTTTTGAGCATCCTTTATCCATTCCAAAAGAGACGGTTGAGCAATCATTTGTGAAAGGATTGATGATGTTCCCTTCTTTATGATTCCCATGTCCATCTTCATCAAGTATAAGAAGATTGGATCCCTCTCAATTCTCATAATTGATAGAATCGATGACTTCTATCTACTTAGGACATCTTCCACCTTGTTCGCTTTCCCAGGGTGATAATGTATTGAACAAATATAATCCATGATGAGCTCTATCCATCTTCTCTGGCTCATATTAAGCTCTTTCTGTGTGAATATATATTTAAGACTCTTGTGGTCTGTATATATCTCACATTTCTCCCCATAGAGATAATGTCGAGAGATTTTCAAGGCAAAGATCACAGCCACCATCTCCAGATCACGCATTGGATAGTTTCGCTCATGGATTTTCAACTGCCTTGAGGAATAGGATATCACTTTATCATTCTGCATCAGCACACAGCCTAAGCCCTTCTTTGAATCATCGCTGAATACCACAAAAAGTTCCCCACGTGTGGGTAAAGTGAGAACGAGCGTAGTGATAATAATCCTTTTCAACTCCTTGAATCTTTATTTGCATTCATCACTCCATGAAAACATTACTCCATTTCGAGTTATCTTGGTAAGAGGGTTGGAAAATCGTGAGAAATTTCTCACAAATCGTCGATAATATCCAGCTATCCCCAAGAAGCTACAGATATCTGTTTCTGATGTTGGCCTCGACCATCCCTCAATTGCATATATTTTGGAGGGGTCCACAGATATCCCATTGCTTGTGGTGATATGGCCCAAGAATGAGACCTCCTTCAACCAGAACTCACACATGTTTTACTTTTCATAGATATTCTCCTTGCGCAAATTCTCTAGTACAGTTCTTAAATTCTCCTCATGATCATCCATGATTTTGAGGTATATTAGAATATCATCTATAAAGACTACGAAAAATTTTCTAAGGTAATATCTAAAGACTCTATTCATCAATTCCATGAAGATTTCTGGAGCATTGGTGTGTTCTAAAGGTATTCCTATGAATTCATAGTGCTCGTATCTTGTGCGAGAAGTAGTCGTGGGGATATCTTCCTTTTTCACCCTAACGTGATAATATCCCGACCGCAAGTCCACCATGGAGAAGTATTGTTCTCTAGGCATCTGATCGAACAAGACATCGATCGGTGGTGGAGGATACTTGTTCTTTATCGCGATTTTTTATGTTCATGATAATCGATGTAGAGATATATTGAACCATACTTCTTCTTGACGAAGAGGACTGGGGCACCCCATGGTGAAGCACTTGGGCGTATACACCCTTTATCCAGATTCTCCTGTAGTTGTTTATTCAGATTTTGAAGCTCAACGAGAGCCATTCTATATGGAGTCTGGGATATTGGTAGTGCCCCAGGTATAAGTTCAATTGGGAACTCAACATATCTTCTAGGAGGAAGACCAGACAGTTCCTTGGGAAAAACTTCATCGAATTCCCTCACAATAAGAATTTCGTCAACGATAGTTTCTTCCTTGGACTCAATCATCTGAGCCAGATACGCGTGCTCATAGAGTAGTAATATCCATGATTGAGATGATGGTGCTAAATGAGATTCATCTTCCTCCTTACACTTGTAAAGAATCGGGGGACGATTCTCCATATGGAGTGTGATTTACCTTTCCCGACAATTTATGTTGGCTCGATATAAGGAAAGCCAATCCATACCTATAATTGCATAAAATTCCACCAGAGGGAGTATGAAGTGGTTCGCCAAGAAATTCAATCCACAGATTATAATAGGGAGGACTTATATTCATGGGAGGCAATGATTGCCCCATTTTCTATACTCACTGACATCTTTACTTTCATGATTGGTGGTGGTGCTGGGATTGTTCTACTAAACATTCATGATATAAAAGAATGTGTATAACCTAAATCAAAAATTAAGTTCGCTATTCTTGAATGAATAACTACCATACCTGTCACCACTTCGATGTCAGGGTTCACTTCGGCAGTACTGATGGAAAAAGTTCTTCTTTTCTACCTAGGAGGTTGTTGGTTTCCTCCGAAAACCCTTGGATTAGGGCAATGATTTGAAAAATGTCCCTGTTCTTTGCATTTGTAGCATCGAACAATGCATGGAGGTTCGAATAGAGCATTCCTCTCCTATATCGCAGCTGTAGGTATTTCTTGCCGAAAGTTAACAGCTAGGTGCCCTTCTCTTCCACACCTGAAGCATTTCCTTGTCCCCTTAAGGCAATTTCCAGGGTGCTTCTTTCCGCACTTTTGGCAGGTAGGGTGTTGGATCTTCTTAGCACCATTGGATTTATCCATCGGACCACCAGCATTGAATTCCACCTTACAGTTCTTATCCCCTTGATACCCATGTGATTCTTGGATCTCTATTTCGACCTTTAGGGCACATCATACAATTTACTCAGAGATGTCGAAGTAACATATCGCCAAAGCTTTCCGAGATCTAGGCTTCAACCCACCAAAGAAGTTGTCAAACATGCATTTGGGGGTAACAACAAAGCTAAAAGCGTATCATGAAAGCCTTGTGAAGTTTTCCTCGCACATTCCAATAGATTATTCATCCTTTTTCTTGAGGGAATGGAAGTCCCTTTCCATCGTAAGCCGGAGGGTGAGCGGAAAATATTTATCGAAATACATCTTGAAGAAATCCTTCCATTCCAATGCCTCGATCTCCTCCACAGGCTTCGTATTTTTGATCAACATCCACCATTGATCAGCTTCACCCTCCATACGATAAGCCGCAAGGAGAACCTTCTCTTGTTCAGAACATTGATGGATGGAGAAGATCTTTTCAATGGAGTTGATCCATTGTTCAGCGATCATGGGATCAGATGATCCACTAAAAGTAGGAGGCCTTTGTCTCATGAAGCTCTCGATAGCGACTTGTTCTTTCATGGGGGGGGGGGGGTTGAACGTTCCTCTTGACCTGTGTTTCTATTCAAAACTTGAGTTAGCTGAGAGAGAAGCATGAAAAAGTTTGTGATTCCCGCTCCCATTGGATTGGGCATCTCATTAGTACCGTCACCACACTGATCTTCACGACGGTTGTTAGCCCGAGTCCTCCTATTACCGGCCATTGGCTTGAATAAAAGGAAATTTATGGGTAACACATAAGGGTAATCCAAAGACAAAAGTTGATGAATTATAAATAAACTTTTATTTCCTTAACTCATGATTCTATTGGCTTCAATCTAGGCTTTTCAAGATCTACATTCTAACATATATTCTTAGGGGAATTTTTTTTATTCCCATAATAAGGGATCATACTGAGCTTGTGAATTTATCAAAACATATACCTCGGGAGTGTCATAACCAAGAGTGTAGAATGGCCCGTTTTCATACACTAGTTCCCGTTCGAGTCTAGCTCAAAGCGGTGTTTTTGGGTTTTACCCCTAGGATACATCTATGCCAGAGCCGCCTCTACCTGCTCGTATCCAGACTGGGATGCATTTGTTTGATTAACCACTTACTCTGTACTTACCAAAACATAGGGATGTTTTTATTATACATAGTCTTGTCTCTAAGGCTTTACTAAGGTTTTCTAATCCTAATCCAAAAAATAACTAAACCTATCATATGATACCAACTATGACAACCCTGCTTTTATTACAAACATAATCAGGATTTATTACATACAAATTCACTTGATACAACAAAGAAGATCGAGAGGTTTAGTGTCTTTGGGGCTCAGGATCATTACATAAAAACTGAAAACATGAAATACAAAATCATTATTAAAAACTTCCTTTACATGCCCACTACATTCCTTCGTACTTAGCATTGCATGGGATTACTTGAGGACATGCATAAGAAAAGGGTGAGCTATAAATCCCGGTAAGGGAGTACACATGGAATAAAATGAAGAGTACAATTCATGTTAGACAATAGGAATATCAATAGAGAATAAGGGAAACATGAACATAAAGTCATGATAAAGCAAGATAATCATAACATGGAAATGTGGCAACAACACTTAACATGGAATTAGCATGATCCAAGGATCATTGAACATGGAGCATTAGTAAATCCTCATTGCACATAAAGCACAAGTAAACCCTCGTTGCACTTGAGTTTGCATGAGTCAACACTCATTTCACATTACGTATCTTCATAATATACTTGACCCAGAGTGTAACACCTCGAGCTTCCATGGCACGCTTCTCTTTGAATAATACAGTAGCATGTGTTGTATGCAACTTCGAGTTCTAACACACAACACGACAAATCAAAGTTGTCATTATGAATAGTAATACCTACTTTTTAAAATTTTAGAAATTTTATCTCTCAAAATGGACTTCATTTTTGGATTCAGTGTATTGAATTTATCCTAAGGTGAAATTTCGGTACTTTTCCGGATAACTTTAATATTGTAAGGAATAGTGAAAATTACTAAATTTTAATTAAAACAACTTTTTTAATCAAAATAATTATTAGTGATAAATTATGAATTTGAGTGGTTTTAAAGTATATTTGGAATATATTTTTACCATTTAATACAATGTTGTTCATTGAACATAATTTCAAAATTCAACCGGACATAAAAAAATATCAATCTTTTGATAGTTATTATATCTTAAAAACACGCTTTTTGTTTTGACAATTGGAAATAATTTTAAATTAATTTCTGCCACTTATTTGTTTTGAATTTGGAAAAATGGATTCCATATTTGGAATCAGTATATTCAAAATGTGTAAATAGGTAACTTTTATATTTAGACATTTTGAATAATTACTTCGGTAAATATTTTATTTACGATGGTTAAAGGGTAAATCTGGTAAATAAGGGTTATAAAATAATATTATAATAATATAAATTACCCTAAAACGTGTCCTAACCTTATTGTTTGAAACTTTTCCGACCATGCGCATCTTTGGGTTGATTTTTGGACACCATGTAGCCACTTGTAAGTGATAATGACACTTTATATTAATTGAGTTAAAATAAATACAAAAATGACATAAGCATATATATTTTTTAAAAACAATTTTTACATAGGGTTATATATGCTGGAGATTTGACAATGAATATTAATTAGAAAGCTAAAAATATTTCCTACATAATGGTATTTTATTTAGAAATTTTAGACATTATATAATTTAATTTATTTATGACACAATGATGATGCAGTAATTACCATAATTGTGAAAAATTAAAATAATTTATAATATAAATACCCAAATAAATATAATTTGAGACTTTTAATGAATTAAAATAATATTATAGGATAATATGAAATATTAGGATTGTTTTAATTATCTTTTTTAGAATTAATAATTTTGTTATGATTTTTATAAAAGTCAATTATTGAATAGTGTCAAAATTGACAAAAAAGAGTTTTTTAAACATATATTATATAATTAATTGATATTAAATTTCTAAAAATCTAATGTTAAACCAAGAGACTTATATCATGGTAGTTGTATCATTAATGGACCACTTGGGGGACTCTTGGATTTATATTGTATGTTTATTAACTATATAATATAAAAATACAAAGTGACATGGTAACTGTCAAACTAATTAACTAAGTGTTAAAACAAAAAGATAAGGTTAATATAATGGCTCAAACCTATCTAAATTCTATTGTTTGAGTATTTTTAGACCCATACCCACCTTCACCTTTAAATAATGCTTTGGAGCCATTATAAACCGAATATGAATTTATTATAAAATAATATTTCTAGCTTTTCCAAAGGTGCCCTCACCCCTCTTATAAAAGGACACTAACCCTTGTCATTAATTCACGCCTTCAAAGCATTTTGGTTCGGCCAACCCCTACCCAAATACTTTATCAACTTCCCTCAATTAATCCTAGAGGCCTTACTATAGTCATAAAGCCATCCTATGGAGCCCTGTTGATCAATTCAAAAGGAAAAACCCGAAGAAGAGGTAATGATTTCACCACCCTTTTTCAAGTTCCTTTATTCTTCCACTTCTTCTTTCTTTGTTATTACCATTATAAAATAATTAATCTATTATCTCCTATATAATTTAATATTATTATAAATATGGTACAACCATATTCAGTATTCTATCCATCCTTTGAATGACATGTCACCATACGTGCGTACGTACGGCTTACTGTGTCCACGTTGTGGTGTAATTGTTATTCAATATATTATTATTTGGATGGATATAATAATGATTTGAAATTCATGTAAATAATAAATATAACATGATAATTATTCTTTATATATGATATTCCATCCAATTATATCTTATTTTACAATCAAAAGAATGATATTTTCGCTCGTGCGTACGTACGGATTACCGTCTCCAAGTCGCGATGAGATTCATTTCCATGTTCATCATTCATCAACGATTATAAAAATATATATTACTAATAAGTATGTAATATATGACATAACAATTCTACTAGAGAGAGAGATATATATATATATATATAAAAGTATTTATGTACATACATATATCTTATTCACTTACTTTCGTTCAATACTATATGAAAACAGAAACAACATTTATGCGTACGTACGGACTGCCGTCTCCATAAACGGTGTATTCCATTCAATATATATGTCTATTATACATATTTATATTCGAAATATATATGATATATTTATCATGTTTTATATTCTGGAAGTATTTAAATCCTTATCTAAGTGATACAACCAAGAGTGACAAGTTAAAACATGTACGATAAAGAAAATGATTATTACCCGAAATGTTATCTTAACATGAAAATTATTATTAAATGGGAAATATAATGTCATAAATGAATCATGTATGATATCATAAAAATTAATATGGTTCTGTTATAATTTAATAACATACTACGATCTTCGTACAAGAGGTTAAACATACCCTCGAATAAAGGAAAGTGCAAGGTAAGGGGTTTTCATCTCACTACTTATTCCCGTGAGATTCATTCCATATTGCCACCATTACAATTTGTGTGGTGTATGTACTGCCCATAATTATATTCTTTGTGTAATACACTTTAATTTTTGTGTATTTACATATTCATTTTATGATACCTCTTTCATGGTTTGTACGTTTCGTAAGTTACCAAATTGGTAAGGGTTTATTTCACAATCTCTTCATTATCCGAGGTTGTATATACGTAATAATCTACTAGGATCTCTTTATTATCCACATCCATGATTCTTAAAAATGTATTTCCAAACATTTTTACTCTTTAAAAGAACATGGGTTAAAGACATTTATACCCTTGTTTGAATTTTTATAAGAGGTTTATAAAGGAATCTTTCCGTCGTTTTCCAAACAAGGTCCTTTTTAACCTTTTGTCAAAATTAAGGTAAGAATGTCTTTTTTTAACATATACGAAGGGTGTGGTTATTCTCCGCCATTATTACACCTTTGAAGCATCCTTCACAAGCTTATAAATATATTTTCAAAATAAAGGTTTTCTCTATAAATATGCGACTTTTAAATGATTTCAAAAAAAGTGATATTTCTCTCAAATAGTATTGATTTCATCTATGTCAACATCCTTTGTTAAATTTTAAACTTGTTTCATGTTGATTTATTATGATACAAATCATACATATTGTATTTAAGGTGTTGTGATTTTTTTGACTATGGATGAGTTATTTTTATGCCGTTAAAGTTTTATGATTAAAGTTTTGACATTTTGTATGTTAGTTTTAATACGAATGTTTATATTATATTTCATCCTCTTCTTAAGATGAATGTGTTGGACTAGTATGTTTTGGGTTGGGGACCGGTAAAAGTAAGCCCTCCGGGTTAGTGTCTGGTTATTAGAGGCACTCCTGGTTGGTGTCTGGTTATTAGAGGCACTCCAGGTTGGTGTCCGGTTATTAGAGGCTCTCCGGGATGGAGTCCGGTTACAGAGGCTCTCCGTGTTGGGTTCCAGTTACAGTCAACCCTTAGGTCTTGGAACGAGGCCTCGACACAGAAATTAAAGTTCGGCATCATGCATTCCATAATTATGAAAGTGGTTAGTTATATTGCATTTTATTATTCGATTAGTAGAATATCCCTGTGAATAAGTAAATGGAATTATTTCATTTTATTTATTCCATATTATGCAGAAGTTTATGTTTAAAAGGCTTTTGTTTTAGTTTTATACATTGCCTTAAATGTTTATGCTTATTTTTGAAAGTTTCCGCTGTATTTCTTACCCTTATGGAGAATTTGTTCTCACCCCTTTCTATGTTTTATTTTTCCCAGGATTCCAAGAAGTGTAATGTGATTGATATGCAGGGTTAAGCCAAGTGAATAATGGCGTTCATAAAGATTATTAATGTTGTTTTGTACCTCATAAAGTGCAAATGTAACATTCATGTATGTGATATATTTTTCCAAGACTACTAAACTGATCGGTCCTTCGGGAGTTGATTCCTTGTAATCATGCCAATGTATTAAAACAATGCACCGACTCTGGGTAACTGTGGTTGGGGCATTACAGTTGGTATCAGAGGAAGTTTAGAAATAACCTTGGAAACTAGATTTAGATAAACTCTAATTAGAGCACACATCCCTAAGATAGACTTTGAGGATTAGTATAGAAGAACTTCCTAGTATTTTGGTATTGTAGAGATTTTGTGAGTTTTACGATCAATACATCCCTATCTGGATACAAGAAGGTAGAGGCGGCTCTAGCACAGATGTACCTAGGGGTAATACCCGAAAACACCGCTTTGATCTAGACTCAAACGGGAACTCGTGCACGACAATGGCCCTTGTTGCACTCTTGGTTATGACACTCCTGGGGGATATGCTTAAGATAATTCTCGTTTTCTTTACAAACCATTATAAAGGGATTACGAGTATAAACTTACTCAAAGAAAACATTTTTATGATTATGGATTATATCTATTAACTATTCAATTTGTGTTAGGTATTTTACATGTTTGGTAATTATTCATTGAATTCATAAACTGAACTAGTTTATGCTATTGTATAGAAATGGAGCCCATTAGAAGGAATGTGGACTCCCGTATTACGTTTGATCCTAAGAGTAAGAAGGATCATATCTTTCATGGCCCTAAGCCTGAATTTAGAAGTGAAATAGTTTCCCACGTATTATCATCATATGAAAAAATAGTATCATGTGTCGAGAAGATGAGTAAAGAAATCTCGGATTCCTATGGTTTTGAAGGGAAACAAGAGAAGAAAAGTATGGAAGAGAGAAAGATGGATAATGGGAAGAGGGAAAAGAAGAATTTTCCCATATGTGATAACTGTGGGAAGAAACACCCTGGAACTTGCCTGAAAGGAATGTGAGTTTGTTATAAGTGTGGAGGAAAAGGGCACAAAGTACATGACTGTAAGGTTAAGAAAATTGTTTCAAATGTACAATGCTTCATTTGCAAGGAGTTTGGACACTATGCGAACCAATGTCGCAGTCATCAGACTATGCCGAAAATGATGCTATTGGATAATAATCAAGTTATGATACTTCCAGAGATGAAGAGGAATGACTAGTGTTCTTATGTTGTTATTTTAGAAATATTTCATTTAAGTGTTGTATCAATGATGTTTTGGAAATAAATAATGATTGTACTACAGTACTATTTAATTAAGGATTTGAGATTTTATGGTACTAAGAAAAGTGACTCTATAGCGAGTTAAATTATTTTTTTTGGAAATTACATGGTTGAAGGAAAGATAATCCTTAATATGGTCATAATATTGAGGTAGTGATTTTGGAATAAGAGATTGTTGATTTTGGTAATTCAGGATGTTGCGGTGTTTTAAAATAATATATGAGGAAGGAATTCACAAGTTATTACCTAGTGAAAAGGATCCTCATTATGTTTAACTTCGTTGTAAATTTTGGACTATGGTTTTGGATAATATTATTTTGGATAAGTCTAATGGTTGGAATGGATTCAGTTTGAAAGGTTAGTTTTTTGGATTTTTATAAAAGTACAACACGCAGACCGTGTGCCGACCCGTTATGTCAGACAATGCTGCAGGAATCGAACTCACAACCATAGTGCAATTGGGATTTATCACCTACCATTGTGCTACATGAAGTTCCTAGAGAGTATAATGTATTTTCTTTACATAAAGTGTCTGATATGTGAAATATAAATTCATTATATTTGAAACCCTATACAATTAGGATAAATAGAGTATTTTTTAGTTGTATTATGTTTTGGGGTGAACGATGAGTTTGTGGTAGAAATTTATTAATGGATAAAACTCTAATTATAAAGTAAGTATATCTCCTTATGATCTTAGCCAATCTCATAAATAAATTCCTCAACATTAAGAAAATGAACTTAGAACAAAAATATTGTCCTAGATGGTACCTTAGATCATCACTAATTTATGGCTTTGGGATTGTTGGCCTTTTCTTAGCCATGTTCTCTACCACACTCCATCAGATAATTAATTGTTATATTTCTCTTCCATATCCATATTTTCCTACATGGAACCCTAGTATGTGTTATTTTCGGTAATCTTCATACTTTCCATTCATTATTTAAAATAGAGGCCTCATTAATACATTTTTCGATGTGGGATTTCAACCAAGATATTTTGAAACGTCAATAATGTGTTATCCTAATACCTTATGTTTTGTTGAACCAATGGTATTTTAAATCGTCATAGATTGATGAATTTAAGGTCCTTAATTTTAACATTGTTTGTGATTGATGACTTCAATCACTACCTATAAATATTTATATTTTCCACCAGTTATATGTCTATAATTTCCACCAATGTCATCCTAATCGAGAGAATAATTTTCTGGTGACCCTTTCATTTCTCTATTCAACTTGTAAAGACTAAAATTTTATTAACCAAATTTCCGATGTGGGTTTTTTCCACAAAGATATTTCTTATTTTCAACCTTTATTTTCAAAGAACAATATCAAATTGTGAGGACAGAATTTGTTGAAGTAGAGGAGAATGTAAAACCCCGCGCTTCCACGGTACGCTTCTCTTTGAATAATACTGTAGTGTGTGTTGTACGGAACTTCGAGTTCTAACACACACCACGACCAATCAAAGTCGCCGTTATGAATAGTAATACCTACTTTTTAAAATTTTAGAAATTTTATCTCTAAAAATGGAATTCATTTTTGTATTTGGATTATCGAATTTATCCTATGGTTAAATTTTGGTACTTTTCGGATAACTTTAATATTTTGATGAATAGTGAAAATTACTTAATTTTAATTAAAAACAAAATTTTCAATCAAAATAATAATTAGTGATAAATTATAAATTAGTTTGGTTTTAAAGTATATTTAGAATATATTTTTACCATTTAATACAATGTTGGTCATTGGACATAATTTCACAATTATACCAGACATAAACAAGTATCAATCTTTTGATAGTTATTATATCTTAAAAACACGCTTTTAGTTTTGACAACGGAAATTAATTTTAAATTAATTTCAGCCACTTCCATGTTATGAATATGGAAAAATTGATTCCATATTTGGAATCAGGATGTTCAAATTGTTTAAATAGGTAAATTTTATTTTTAGACATTTTGAATAATTACTTCGTTAAATATTTTATTTATCATGGTTAAAGGGTAAATCTGGTAAATAAGGGTTAAAAAATAATATTATAATAATACAAAATTCCCTTAAAACGTGTCCTAACCTTATTGGTAGAAACATGTACGACCATGGGCATCTTTTTGTAGATTTTGGGACCTCATAGATCCACTTGTAAGTGATAATGACACTTTATATTAATTAAGTTAAAATAAATACAAAAATGACATAAGCATATATCTTTTAGAAAAACAATTTTTACATAGGGATATATATGTTTTATTTTCGACATTGAATATTAATTATAAATATAAAAATATTTCCTACATAATTTTATTTTAGTTATAATTTTTAGACATTAAATAATTTAATTTATTTATGACACAATGATGTTGCAGTAATTACCATAATAGTGAAAATTTAAAATAATTGATATTATAAATAACAAAATAAATATAATTTGAGACTTTTATTGAATTAAAATAATTTTATAGGATAATATGAAATATTAGGATTGATTTAATGAAATTTTTTCCAAGTAATAATTCTGTTATGATTTTTACAAAAGTCAATTATTGAATAGTGTCAAAATTGACATAAAAGAGTTTTGAAACAATATATTATATTATTAATTGATATTAAATTCCTAAAAATCTAAGGTTATGCCAAGAGACTTATATCGTGATATTTGTATCATTAATGGCTCACTTGGGGGTCTCTTGGATGTATATTGTATGTTTATTAAATATATAATATAAAAATACAAAGTGACATTGTAAGTGTCTTACTAATTAACTAAGTGTTATAACTAAAAGATAAGGTTAATATAATGACCCAAAACTGTATAAAATATATTATTTGAGTAGTTTTCGACCCATCCCCACATTAACCTTTAAATAATACACTTTTGAGCCATTATAAACCGAATATAAATTTATTATAAAATAATATTTCTAGCTTTTCCAAAGGTTCCCCGCACCCCTCTTATAAAAGGACACTCACCCTTCACATTAATTGACCCCATCAAAGCCATTTGGTTCAGCAAAAACCTTCCCAAATACTCTCTAAACGTTTCTCAATTCTTCCTAGATTTCTTACTTTAGTCAGAAAGCCATCCTATGGAGCCCTTTTGATCAAATCAAAAGGAAGAACCCGAAGAAGAGGTAATGATTTCTCCACCCTTTTTTAAGTTCCATTCTTCTTCCACTTCTTATTTCTTTGTTATTACCATTATAAAGTAATGAATACAGTATCTCCTATACATTTTAATATTATTATTAATATGGTACAACCATATTCTTTATTCTATCCATCCTTTGAATGACATGTCACCATACGTTCGTACGTGTGGCATACCGTCTCCACGTCGTGGTGTAATTTTTATTCAGTATATTATTATTTGGATGGATATAATAATTATTTTTTATTAATTTAAATAATAAATATAACATGATAATGATTCTATATATATGATATAACATCCAATTATATATTATTTTAATATCAAAAGAATGATATTTTCACTCGTGCGTACGTATGGATTACCGTGTCCATGACGTGATGAGATTAATTTCCAAGTTCATCATTCATCGACGATTATAAAAATATATATTACTAATAAGTATGTAATCTATGAAATAATAATGCTACTAGAGACATATATATATATATATAAGGATTTATTTACTTACATATATCTTATTCACTTACTTCCGTTCAATACTATTTGAAAACAAAAACAACGTTTATGCGTACGTATGGACTACCGTCTCCATAAACGGTGTTTTAAATTTCATATATATGTGTATTATACATATTTATATTCTAAATATATATGATATATTTATCATGTTTTATATTCTGGAAGTATTTAAATTATGATCTTAGTGATACAACCAAGAGTGACAAGTTAAAACGCACACGATAAAGCAAGCGATTATTACTCAAAATGTTAACTTAACATGGAAATTATTATTAATTGGGTAATATAAAGACATAAATGAATCATGTATGATATCTTAAATATTAATATGGATTGGTTATAAATTAATAACATACTACGATCTTCGTACAGGAGGTTAAACGTACCATCGACTAAAGGAAAGTGCAAGGTATGGGGTTTTCATCTCACTCCTTATTCCCGTGAGATTCATGTCATATTGCCACCATTACCTTTTGTGTGGTGTATATACTGCCCATAAATATATTCTTTTTGTAATACACATTAAATTATGTGTATTTACATATTCATTGTATGATACCTCTTTCATGGGTTGTACATTTCGTAAGTTACCAAATTGGTAAGGGTTTATTTCACAATCTCTTCATTATCCGAGGTTGTATATACATAATAATCTACTGGGATCTCTTTATCATCCACATATATGTTTCTTAAAAATGTATTTCAAAACATTTTTACTATTTACAAGAATATGGGTTAAAGACATTTATACCCTTGTTTGACTTTTTATAAGAGGTTTATAAAGTAATCTTTCTGTCGTTTTCCAAACAAGGTACTTTTTAACCTTTTGACCAAATTAAGGTAACAATGTCTTTTTTTAACTTATACGGAGGGTGCGGTTATTCTCCGCCATTATTACACCTTTGAAGCTTCCTTCACAAGCTTATAACGATATTTTCAAAATAAAGGTTTTCTCTATAATTATGCGACTTTTAAATGATTTCAAAAAAAGAGATATTTCTCTAAAATAGTATTGATTTCATCTATGTCAACATCCTTTGTTAAATTTTAAACTTGTTTCAAGTTGATTTATTATGCTACAAATCATCCATATTGTATTTAAGGTTTTGTGATATTTTTGACTATGGATGAGTTATTTTTATGCCATTAATTGTTTATGATTAAAGTTTTGACATTTTGTATGTTAGTTTTAATACGAATGTTTATGTTATATTTCATCCTCTTCTTATGATGAATGTGTTGGACTAGTATGTTCCGGGTTGGGGACCGGTAAAAGTAAGCCCTCCGGGTTGGTGTCTAGTTATTAGAGGCACTCCGGGTTGGTGTCTCGTTATTAGAGGCACTCCGGGCTGGTGTCCGGTTATTAGAGGCACTCCGGGATGGAGTCCGGTTACAGAGGCTCTCCGGGATGGGTTCGAGTTACAGTCATCCCTTAGGTCTTGGCACGAGGCCTTGACACATAAATTATAGTTCGACATCATGCATTCCATCATTATGAAAGTGGTTAGTGATATTGAATTTGATTATTCTATTAGTAGAATATCCATGTGAATAAGTAAATGGCACTATTTAATTTTATTTCTGCCATATTATGCTGAAGTTCAAGTTTGAAAGGCTTTAGTTTTAGTTTTATAGATTGCCTTAAATGTTTATGCTTATTTTTGAATGTTTTTGTTGTATTGATTACCCTTACTGAGCATTTGAGCTCACCCCTTTCTATGTTATATTTTTCCAGTATTCCAAGAAGTATAATGTGATTGATATGCAGCATTAATCCAAGGGAATAATGTCATTCATAAAGTTTATTTATGTTGTTTTGTACATCATAAAGTGAAAATGTAACCTTCATGTATGTGATCTATTTTTCCAAGACTGCTAAACTGATCGGTCCATCGGGAAATGATTCATTGTAATAATTCCAATGTATTAAAATAATGCAGAGACTTTGGGTAACTAGGGTCGGGGAGTTACAAAATTTATTGGAGCGCTATAAGGGCACACCCTTCTTAAACATTTCATTTCATGCATAAGTGTGACACATGGATCATAAAACATGGATTCATAAAACATAATAATTTATTCCACAATAAAAGAATGTGGAATTAATACATGAAACTTTATAATACATAAGTAAATGTGCATAAAGGTGAATACCCTTTATGGAGAAATGGGCATGGTATTCACTACACAATGGGATTGACTTAGAAAATCGGTGCAATTTTGGCAGCGTAACGACGTGACATAAAAATTCATAAAAAGGATAATGAGAGAGAAAGGGGTGTCTCATCATATTTACATGAAATGGAAAGTAAGGGGTTCATATATATACATGTCCAAACAATTTTAATGGAATTTAGAATCATGATACAAAAGTATTTCTTGAATGTAAATGAAGAGAGAGAAGTTCCTTTCGGAATTTCGGCATTGTAACAGGTGTACATGGGAGGAATTTAATGAGAGAGAAAGGGGTATCCCATCATTAAAACAATAATAGGGAAGTATGGGGGAGGTGTGAAACCATAACCCATCATTTATAATTGAAATTAAAAGGGTATAACAATATTAATAAAATTGGACAAAAAAAGTGAAAGGAAGAAAAAACCCTTACTTGGAAGTTTGCTGCTAAAGGCTTGAGAGAGGATTGAGAGAGGCTTCTTTGGAGCTTGGGGAACATTGGGAGGATTCCAGAGAGAGTATGGAAGAGGTTGGACGAACTCCAAAGTATTTGAGTGAGGAGGAAGTGGGAGCTTGGGTGGGTTTATATAGGAAAGGTTAGGGAATTCTTTAATATTTAGGCTTGGGTCCCCTTGAATTAAATTAATCCAAACCAAAAACCATCCCATGGTTTTTGCCCATGGTTTTTTGAAAAGGTAAGAGGAAAGAAATATTATATAATGCCATAGTCTTAACATCTTAAAATAATAGGGTTTCTTATGTGGAGGTGAGTCACTCTCCTAGGGAAATTAATTTAAAAAGACAAGGTGTTTAATAAGTCTTGAGGGGTCAATTATTGCATTGAAAAGTAAGTCAAAAAAACCCAAAATCACATTATATTAATGGTAAAATATATATTGGCCTAAAATAAAGCTTATAGTATTTTATTACACCATTATTGGGTCATTATTATGTCATAAAACATATTATATATTTAAACGGTATTTAATTTTTTACCCAAAAATTTGACTGTCTTAGAAAATTATGAAAAATTCACCATTGGATAATTTCGATGTCCTGATTCCAGAAATAACATTTATTTTATCTAAATAATTTTCTAAATATTTTAATTTTATGTTTTAAAATAAAAACCGACTTTTATTGAAAATTCATGAGTTTTGACAGAAATGGCTTTCACACATTAATAAAAATTATAATTGCATTCATAATATTATCAGATAATTTATATTTAATAAAAATTAATTTAATAATAAAAATATGATTTTATTAAAATATTATTTAATTCAAAAATCCATTAATTTTAATAAATAGATTTCTTAATTAAATAATAACTAAAAACACTATTTGTACTTTAAAACTATTTATAATGTATCAAAAAGGATAAGGAGGTATATTAATTATTATATAAAAAAATAATATACATGAACATAGTACCAGAGATTTGTTATATAACCCCTTAAAACAGCCGCATAATACCTAAGGGTAAGGTGTGCAATGGTGACAGACTCTTGGGGGTGGGGCTTGGATAACATCGCTCGTGTGGTAATCTCTATTAACTTACACTCTTCCTATAGATGGTGTCATTCGAGATTGACCTGATGAAGCTCATCTTGGGCTTGGTCAAGGGAGAATCCCAAATACGCCACCACTTTTCCATGCTCCAACAAATGGGCTTCGTATGGAGCAATTCTACTAGATGAGGTAATCACTTATTTTGTCTTAGTAAATTGGATTTGTTAAAGCCCTATATTTATACTAATCATTTGATCACTGTTCAACAACTATATTAGCAATGGTCAAAATTCTTCACAAAAAACCAAAGGAGTTGACATCATATAAAATCATTTTTCATAAAGAGACATTTAACTTGATCAAGAGGGATTTTCCATTAATGAAACATTGGTTTATTACAGTAACATACCCTTTTGAATAGTAATATGAACAATAATATGACCCTTATATATAGTAAATAATGAAAATATTTTATTTTCTTAATGCAATAATGTAGGATCAAAATAATGATGTAGATGCTCAATATACAAGAGGGGGGTGAATTTTACACTTAAAACATTTCCTAAAAAATGTAATGATCTATGTTTAACAAAGTTAAACTAAGAAAATTCACAAGACCTCTAACAATATTTGAAATATTGGGACAAAGTATGATGTTAACAACTTCTAGTTATATACACATGCTTAAATATGGAAAGTGATTCTGAAAAACTGTTTCCGAAAATATTGATCTAGAAAAAGAAACATAACCAAAGTTTACAATATGAGATTATACCTTAAAGCGTATATAATCTAACTGAATTAGAGTATACATGTGTAAGGAATTATAATATGGTTATAATTTCTTAATCATAAAAAATGAAGAGGAAAATATAAACTTGTAACAAAAACAAGTAACAATATATAAATCTTTTAACCCAAAGAAAGGGTATCCAAAAAACATGGATAAAGGTCCCTTGATTTATACTTTCAAGAAAGTATGTCTTACCCACACCTGGGTAAGCCCTCGATATGAAGATCAGAGTCTCTGTCTTGCTATCCCAGAAAACCCTCAACTTCATGGTAGTTGGAACCTCTATCTTCCTCATCAAGGAAACCCTCGAACTTCAAGGGAGTCAGCACCTCTGTCTTCTTATCCCCGGAAGCCCTCGAATGTAATCAGAAACATTTGGAATCACATGAAGAAATCTGAACGAGTAGTTTAGTAAGCAGAAGGAATGAAAATATTCTCTCTCTAGAAATTACCTTGACATAGTGTGGTCTCTAGAGTGATAAACTTCTTATTGAGCTTTTTAAAATGAGATCCTATTTATAGGCTCGGTAGCAACGGTCGGCTACCTCCTCCAACGGTCATATTTTCATTAAATTTTAGAGGAACCAGTACACGTGTCACTCAACCAACGGTTAGTTAAAAAAAAGGATGGATTACATCGTTTTATAACAAAACATGTGTAACTGAAAGCATGGCATTGTTTTATAACAAACTTAACAAATCGGAGTGTAAGTAAAAAGTTTGGAGTCTAATCAAAAATTATTTTCGGAGTCTATATTACAAGGATATTTGGATGTTGTTTATCAGACGAATTTGGAGTCGGATTTCATAAATGTTCGTATCCATAATTTTTAATCAGAATTCACAACCAGAATTTGTAATGAGAATTCATCACAGAATTCATAATGAGAATTCATCACAGAATTCCTAATGATAATTCTTCATCCGAATTCATAATGAGAATTCATCATCAGAATTCATAATGAGTATTCTGCATAAGAATTTGTAAGGGGAATTCGTCATCAGAATTCATGATGAGTATTCTGCATTAGAGTTCCTAATGGGAATTCATCATTAGAATTCGTAATGATAATTCATTACAGAGTTCATAATGAGTATTCGTCATCAGAATTTGTAATGATAATTCGTCATCAGAATTCATAATGAGCATTCTCCATTAGAATTCGTAATGGGAATTCATCATTAGAATTCATAATGAGTATTCCACATTAGAGTTCATATTGGGAATTCGTAATCAGAATTCGTAATGAGAATTCATTATAGAATTCGGAATGAGAATTCATTACATAATTCAGAATGAGAATTCATATCCTGAAGCATAATTCTTCATATCTAAGTATTATACGATTCCGAGAATATAGATATGAATCTGATTTTTATACATAAGAAAAATGTTGATTTGAACAATGAAAACAAGAAAGAGGTAAATTTCTGTATAGAAGTAAAACATGGGTAAAAACATATTTTCTTAAAGATAAGGTGTTTGTGATTTTCAAAACAAGAAGGAATGGAAAAATCATAAGGAAAACCTTATTGACTAAAAAATTTCCCACTTTTTGGAAATCACAAACATCCTTATGAAAAATAATATAAGAGAGCTTAGAATAAATTTCTAGACTTTGAAATTAATGCTTATCTCCATTTGTTTACGAATGATAGTGAATATGACTAACTCCCCCTTAGGATATGGAACTCTAAGGATCATATTCAAGATTTCCAGAATGGAATTTTCATTATCATAAGAATGAAAAACATCGTAATGAGAAACTCTTCCTTAGATAAGATCCCCCTTATTTAGGGATCATTCTCCTTAGAAATTTTTCTTCTAACTTTTAGATTTTTCCTTCTCCACCTTTTGAGTAATTTTTCCTTCTCCCGCTTTTTTATTTTCAAAAAGAATTGAGGGAATGGAAAAGGAAATAAAGTACATGAAATATTAGTTCATGCAACCAACCAAAAGACAAGTAACAAAAATTTAATTACTATTGGAATGAACTAGTACAAGGAAAACAGAACAAAAATAGATCAGAGTGGTCTATTTTGTTTCTTTTTCCATGGGCATAAGCAGTTTTACAATTGTCTTAAGCTATTTCATTTATTTGTGGTCCACCTCGACTTGATTTTCTAAAGAAATGATTCTTGAATCTTGAGCTTCCATATCCATTTTCTGAGATTTAAGAGCTTCATCTTGATTTACAATATTTCCTTCCAACTGAGTCCAGAGATCCTTTCCTTCCCTGTAGTACTGGACAAGAGAACTTTGCTTACCATTCAGATCTTTGCCCTCCTGCACTCGAACATCCTACTCAAGAATTAACTTCTTCTGAAAAGAATTTGTAAGATCCTTGATTTTAGAGTCTTCGGTATCAATATCATATTTAACATCTACTTGGAATTGATCCAGGTCTGCCATATCTTGAACAACTTTCTTAGACCACTTGGTTATCTTATTTTAAGAAAATATATGAGCATCATAATTGATAAGAATGTTTGTATGGTCAGCCTAATGCATAGAACACCAATCCATCACCATGGATAAAGAGTCCGAATTTCGATTTATGCTAAGCTGAATCATATGGAATCTAAATTCTATTGTTGTAAAAATTATAATGATGTCCACCATCTTCTTTAGGGACTGTTCAACAAAGTCAGGTCCAAAGATAGATTACTCCGAATCTGATATTCTGGTTGGAGATGGTTCTTCCTCTGACTGTATCGGCTTCCTTTTGGATGATCCTCTAGCTTCTTTCCTTCTTATAATATCTTTCGTTTGAGTGTAAAAAACGACTTTCTTACCTTTGTTATCTTTCAGAATAGTATGTTCATAAAGAGATTCTTTCTCACTTTTTGAAAGATGAAAAATCTCATCTTCATTGACTTTCTCCTTCTCTGATCCAGCTTCAACATCCTTAGAGTGTATAAAGTCATGATTGTGACTTTATTCATCAGACAACTTGTTCACTTCCTCTTCACCTTTCTCATCAAGTCTAGTAGTAGGAATTTTTGATGATCCAGATTCGGATGTCCAGAGTGAAAATTTCTCGGAAGCACTATCCTTCTCATGATAGTCTTCAACTTGTTTTATTGCATCACCAGAGACACCACTACTCTCTGGTTTCTGGATTTCTTCCACAACATGTTGAAATCTTAGCATCAATTCCTTCTCATCTTTTTTCTTTTTAGAATTTTCTGGTGTCTTCCCACCCAGAGTTTTAGGCAAACCTTCAACCAAAAAGGATTTCGGAATGGGTAAATTTTTAGATGCTACATCAGTGGCCTTCAGAAGAGATTGAACAATCTCTACCTCTAACATCTTCTTTTTTAACTTCTTCTCTTTGTCTTGATTTTCTAATTCATCAGTCGCTTTCTCTTTCACGGATTTATCCTCAGTAGTGTCCAATCCAAATTGAGGCTCCCCTTATTTCCTTTTTTCTTTATCTTGCCTCCACTTGGTAACTACCTCATATGGATAAGCCTTTTGTTTCTTGGGTTTAGGGGGTGCAGATTGAGTTTCCTTAGACATATTTGTTCTCTCAGCAACTACCACTTCATAAAATTTCCTTTTCTTCCCGGATTTCATTGATGGTTCACGGGTTTGTTGATCTTTTTGAGCTGCCACAGCCTCTTCCTCTGGTAAAGAAAATAATGATCCCGATTCAACAGAAAAGGACATCTTCATTCTCTTCAACGTATCATCACTAACAATCATTACCATTCAATTCATTGGCTTAGAAGTGAAAGCTAATTTAAATGAATCAAGAAACATGATAATATGCTTGGAAAGCAAGGCTGGATACATTATAATCTGAGCTTTCAGATTCCCTTCTTTTATATTCTTATCTGTAATCAAAACATGCCTCATCAAATTTATCTTCCATAGATTTACCAGGAAATGTAGGATGTATATATCAATCTTCTTGATATTTTCCTTATCAACCCTTCTCGATACGAAAAAACCTTGTACCCACAGTTGTAAAATCCAATTATTCCAAGAGAGATGAGCAATATTAGTAGTCTTGACAACTTTAAGTCCAAGGAATTCCTTAGCATTGACATTATTGAAACTTCCTTGCTAATCGAGCAGCTTATGTGAGCAAAACTCATCTTCACCTTCATATGATAAACCCACCAAGCTCGCAGCATTGGTGTAAGGATGCTTGTATGTCTTACCATAGATTTTAAAAGAGAATTTCTTTCTATCATCTTCTTCATTGAAGGAAACAGACTCATAGAATTCTACATGAAATTCTGTAAAAATCGGATCCTGATTCACTAGCTTTGATAAGAATAACTCCTCCCAGCCATTGAGTTTGATTTTCTTAGATATAAGAGAATCATACTTGTAGAAATTCGGATGTACCATCCTCTACCTGTAAATTAACCACTTAGAAATGGGCTTCACAGAAGACATATCTTGAGAAGTAGCTTCTACAAACATCCATAACTGAACGCTTCTGATGAAATCGCAACAGACTTGGGAAAGATCATAGTGGCCTTAAGTAATAAGGACAGAGCATTGAGACAAAAAATCTTGATATCTGATGTGGGAAAACCCTTAGGGGTTCCATTTATATTGGCGTTGATGCAATAGTTCAACTTCCATGGTTGATCGAACGATTAAGAAACATTGAGATTTGATCTGATGGTTGAGAAACAATCCTCAAGAAAAACATGACTCCGATATTTTGAGGTTTTAAGAAAATCATTCAGATTTAAGAAAACCAGAATCCAAAAAATTTTAAAACACATAATAAAAAATCAGTAGGTAAGATATGATTACAAATACTTAAATAAGGAAATCATACCTTTTGGATTGGCTAGAAATATTGTTTGTAATAGGTGATTTTATTATTGATGAAAATTTGACTATGAAAATCTTACTACAAAAAACTCAGTATAAAAAACATGAGTTCAAAAAATTTCATTACCAAAGAATCTCAGTAATAAAATTTCATTATTAAAATTCTTAGTATGAAATTTTCATTACGAAAGTTTTAGTACAAAAATTTCATTACAAAACTTCCAGTACGAAATTTTCATTATGAAAGTTTCAGTACGAAAATTTCATTATGAAAGTTCCAGAACAAAAATTTCATTACAAAAGATCCAGTACAAAAATTTCATCACGAAAGTTCCAAAACATTAATTTTATTACGAATGTTCTAGTATGAAAATTTCATTACGAAAGTTCCAGTATGAAAATTTCAATACGAAAGTTCTAGTACGAAAATTTCATTATGAAAGTTCCAGTATGAAAATTTCATTACAAAAGTTCCAGTACCAAAATTTCATTATGAAAGTTCCTGTACGAAAATTTCATTATGAAAGTTCCAGTACAAAAATTTCATTACGAAAGTTCTAGTACGAAAATTCATAATGAAATTTCAAGTATGAAAATTTCATTATGAAAGATCGAGTACAAAAATTACATTATGAATGTTCTAGTACAAAAATTTCATTACAAATGTTCCAGTACGAAATTTTCATTATGAATGTTCCAGTACGAAAATTCCATTACAAAAGTATCAGTACAAAAATTTCATTATGAAAGTTATAGTACGAAAATTTCATTTGGAAATTTTCATTTTGAAAATTTCATTACAAAAGTCTGAGTACGAAACGTTCATTACGAAAGTTTCGTTACAAGAATTTAATTATTATGGTTTCATTACAAAAATTTAATTATGAAAGATTCAGTATGAAAATTTCATTATGAAAATTTCAGTTTGAAAATTTAATTATGAATGTTTCAGTACAAATATTTCATTATTAAAATTTCAAAATCTCATTACGAAAAAGAAATTTTTGAAAATCTCAATCCGAAAAATTTTCAAAAGCTCAATATGAATTTTTTTTTGAAAAACTCAGTAATAATTTTTTTAAAAATATTAATTAAAAATTGTACTCCCCCTATAAAAATGAGTTTATTACTGTGAGGATAATATTTCAATATGATGTTAATGAAGAAATATTACCTTACTGTTATCATTCCTAAAATTTATTTAATTTATTCTAATCTATCGGAAGGTAATGATTTTTTTATAATATCAGCAAGTTGGACTTGAGTTCTGATAAACTGTAGAATGATATCTCATTTTGTCTTGATAATCTTTGAAAAATAGAATTTTTTTACCAGTCATATTCTAGGAACATCCACTATCCATGTACCAAGAATTGATGTTGGTACTTTCCATATTTACCTGAAAATAAGAAACAAGTTAGGTTTTTAGAATCCAGACTTTCTTGGATCTGGAATTTTTAGACTACAAAATTCTGGGTAGCCACATTTTCTTATAAAAATATTCTTTATGACACCTAAGATATTGAACTCCATTCAAGGAACAATTTCTCATCTAATGTACACCACTTTGACACTTACTGCAAAAAGGGGATCTAGAAAGAACAAAATAGTTGTTTTTGAAAACTGATTTTTAGTGAGTATAACCTACTCCAGTAGTGATTCCTTGAGGTATAATTTGAGAATAATTCGTTTCAAAATTTTCCTTCCAAAACGGAAATTTTGCAAGAATATTCTTAAGATAATACTTTTCAGATTTCAGTCTAATGACTAAATTCCTATTCCCAGTAATCATTTCCTTAGAGTTAGATTTTTCCTCAAAATTATTTATCTCTAAAATAACATTCATAAGATCTTTAGAAAGTGCTTCCTTATCAGAATTTTCTTTCTCAAGGACTTTAAAATGTTTTTCTAAAAGTTGTTCCTTATCTCAAAGATTTGTAGTAAGATCTACAATCTCTTTTGTAATAATTTCATCCCTAGTATTTTCCTTGTCTTATTTCATAGAAATTTTTAAATTTTTTTTCAAGTAACTTAGAAGATATAGATACTTATTCATATGAAGGTTGTTCATTTTATGAGGATGAATTATCTTCATTAGAATTACTAATTTCGGAATATTAATTCTTATCAGGAGATAAATTTGGTAAAGCCTCGGCAGAGCGTACCTTGGCCATTAGACATCTATGTGGAAAAGAAGTATTAGTAATGAATCCCATATTTTTCTGAGCTGTTGAATCATATTCCGAATATACTCTTTCTAAAGATTCTCCACAGATAGCACTCCATGTAGTATTAGCTTTCAGACATTTCTTATCATTAGCTTTGTAAAACGTCTTCTTGTTCCTTTCAGAATGCCTCTCTTTTCTTTCTTTCTTTTTAATCATATGGAAATCAGGTCTTATGTGTCAACTTCTCTTGAATTCATATAATGTGACCTCTGAATCTTTCTTATCTTTCCATTCCTTTTTCTTATACATGGATTGAAATTTTTTTTGACTAGCTATCTTGTTCATTCTTCGAGCAAGATTTGCTAACTTGGATTCTGATACTTCACTCTCACTAGATTCAGATTGGATAGTAACCTTGTTAGACTTGGATCTAGTTTCTCTCTTAGGAGTCTTATCATTCATATGATTTGATGTTGTAGTAATAGAAAAATTACCATTCCTGTTATTCTTTTTGATGTTGTTAGCATCTCACTTCATCCTTGTTTCATGTTGGAAAAGAGTTCTAAACTTCTCATCTAAAGAAATTTGAGTAACCTTCCTATTGACATCAATAGGTTTTCTATTTGATTCCCACTCACTGGGAATAATATCAATGATCTTGTCAACAGGAGATTCATCATCCATACCTTTCTATATCATTTATTGTAATCTACTCACGATATTCTTAAACATTTTTTTCACCCAACAAATCGGTTCTCCATAATGAAAGTGAAAACCAGTATACTAAGCTCTAAACATAGCTCTTCTGGTCGCAATCACATTGGATGTACCAAAATGTGTGACTTCGAGTTTCATCCATATACAATTAGCTGCTTCACAAGATGAAATTTGGATATATATATATATATATATATATTCCTAGTAATTGAACATAGTAACGTATTCTGTACCTTATAGTTTAATTGATAATCATGCTTCTCTTGGATTGTGAAAGTACTAACTTCTTTATCAGGAATTTGATAACCTCTAGTAATCATAACAAAATTTTCTACTCAAGTATTTATAATGAAACTCTTCTTTGACCTATCCAAAAATCATAATCATTACCATAAAAAATTGGTGGTCTTATAGGATTTAGGTTGTCGATGGAACCAACATTGATTCCTGCCATCTTAAAAATCATTCTACACAAAAAACATGTTAATAAAAAAAGTGTTGATTCCTGAAGAATATTCCTAAGATAGAAAAATATAGAACAAAAAAAATTGTGCAAGAAGAACTTATATGTGAATATATGTATTTCAGATACCTCCTCTGATACCAATTATAGGATTGAAATAATGATGTAGATGCTCAATATACAAGAGGGGGTGAATTGTACACTTTAAAAACTTCCTTAAACAAGGAAAGATCTATGTTTAACAAAGTTAAACTTAGAAAATTCAAAACACCTATAACACCAATTGAATGATTGGGAAAAAGTATGAAATTACAAACTTCTAGTTCTATACACTTTCTTAAATCAGGTAAGTGATTCCGAAAAACCGGTTCTGGAAATATGGATCCAAAAAATGAAACTTAACCAAAGTTTACAATATGAGATTATACCTTAAAGTTTATATAATCTAACTGAATCAGAGTATACAAGTTTTAGGAAGTATAAGATGGTTATACTTTCTTAAACATACAAAATTTAGTGGAAAAGATAAACTTGTAACAAAAACAAGTAACAATATATAAATCTTTAAACCGAAAGAGAAGGGTATCCAAAAAACTTGGATAAACGTCCCTTGATTTATACTTTCATGAAATTATGTCTTATCTACACCTGGATAAGCTGTTGATATGAAGATCGGAGTCTCTGTCTTACTATCCCCACAAGCCCTCAACCTCAAGGTAGTTGGATCCTTTGTCATTCTTAGCAGGGAAGCCCTCGAACTTCAAGGTAGTCGGCACCGCTGTCTTCCTATATCCAGAAGCCCTCGAATGTAATCACCAACATTCGGAGTCTCACGAAGCAATCTGAACGAGCAGTTCAGTACGCACAAGGCATGGAAATCTTCTCTCTCTAGAAATATCCTTAACAGCATGTGGTCTCTAGAGTGATCAAATTCTTATTGAGCTCTTCCAAATAAGCTAATATTTATAAGCTCAGTAGCAATGGTCATCTCCCTACTCCAACAGTCATATTTTACATAAATTTCGGAGGGACATATACATGTGTCACTCAACCAACGGTTAGTTAAAAACAGAATGGACGACATCGTTTTATAACAAAACATGTGTAACTGAAAGCACGAAATCGTTTTATAACAAACTTAACAAATCAGAGTGTAAGTAAAAAGTTCAGAGTCTAATAAAAAATTATATTCGGAGTCTATATTACAAGGATTTTCAGATTTTTTTTATCAAAAGAATTCAGAGTTGAATTTCATAATAGTTCGTATCCATAATTCGTAATCAGAATTCACAACAAGAATTCCTAATGAGAATTCATCATAGAATTCATAATGAGAATTTGTCATCAGAATTCGTAATGAGAATTCATCATCAGAATTCATAATGAGTATTATGCATTAGAATTCATAATGGGAATTCGTTATCAGAATTCGTAATGAGTATTCTATATTAGAGTTCGTAATGGGAATTTGTCATTAGAATTCGTAATGAAATTCTTTACAAAATTCGTAATGAGAATTCATCATCCAAATTTTTAATGAGAATTCATCATCAGAATTCGTAATAATAATTTTGCATTAGAATTCATAATGAGAATCCCTCATCAGAATTCATAATGAGTATTCTACATTAGAGTTCGTAATGGGAATTCTTCATCAGAATCTGTAATGAGAATTCATTACAGAATTCAGAATGAGAATTCGGATCCTGAAACAGAATTCTTCATATCTATGTATTATGATTCCGAGAATATAGATATGAATCTTATTTTTATACTTAAGAAAAATGTTGATATGAACAATGAAAACAAGAAAGAGGTAAATTTCCTTATAGAAGTAAAACAACGGTAAAATCATATTTTCTTAAAGATAAGGTGTTTTTGATTTTCAAAACCAGATGGAATGGAACAGTCATAAGGAAAACCTTATTGACTAAAAAAATAAGATAATGATATCTTAATTAATTTATCAATGTGATATAGAACTAATTTTACCTTTAAAATTGTTATTTTTCAAATTAACTATGATGTTATTTAAAAATTAAATTAAAAATACATAAGAAATTATTTTCAAAAAATGGATTTCATTTTTGAATTCTACACGTTGAAAAATGGTTATGGTGAATTTTTTTATTTTTCTAAATTACATGAATTTTCATGAATAATAAAAATACAGTTTTGAGTTTTTGGTAGTTTAATGACATAATAATGATGTAATAATTAAATATAAATGTATTGTCAAATTTTTTACAGTAAATAATTACATGATTTTTACCAAGTGGAAAAAAATGGGAAAATACCATGAGAAATCACATGGTTAGGAAAAAACCACTAATGAGGTGTCCCATAGAAATTATTAAAAAACTACATCTTTTTCTATAACTACCCACTCATTCATTCGTTTTATTTCATTAAAAATAGCACATTCTCGAATATATGGAGGTTTTACCAATCTAGGAGCCCTTCTAAGGTGTCCTTAATCCCCCAATATCCCATCCTTAAATATCTAGTACTTACATTACAAGGTAAGGTAATCCTTCATTCTATTCTTCTAGTCGACACTTCTATTATGTTATCTATTTGAAATTCCATTCTCATATGTTGGGGATTGATTTTATTTATTCTTCTTACTATCCTTTTAATTTCAATTTGATGAGATATCCTTATGTTCGCATCATTTCATTTTAATAAAATTTAGGTGTCGTCGTTAGGCTGCCGAATTTTTATAAGGGATCTCTCATCATTTTTTATTTTCAAGTTCATATATTTTATTTTTTCTTATCACATCCTATATCAAAACGATCATTATAAAATACAGTATAATCTATATACGGGAATTATATCATGTTAATGGAATAACCATCATCAATACTCTTACTCCTCCTTTTTATTTTTATTAATGAACTCAAAGTCTACGAGGTTTCAATTTATAACCTTTGTGGACAGTGGAGTTTTTTCTCACATTCTCCTTCATTACTGGTCATGGAACCATTTTAATAGTTGAACCAGATCATAAATTTTTTATTTCATCTCATTAATGTTCTGTAAACATTACTCACTCATAATATGGAATAATAATACAAATCAAGTTCATTATGAACAAAATAGGCAAATTAATCCAAAATATTTTAACTAAACATTTAACTAAAAAATCATCATAATGGTATATAACCCAAGATAATTATAAGATCATTTATATCTATTTAATGTGAAAAATAATATATATTAATAATTATTGATGTTTAACCACATTTCAAATGAACTTCCATTCATGAAAGTAAGTAAACGAATCTTGATAACCAATGAAGAAAATCGTTCCAAAACAACAAAATTGAGACTATTAAACCCATTAAAAGGGCCATGAATGAACCTAATAAGGTTATAATAAATAAAATAAATGTATAAGAGGATCTGGAATTATTAATTAATGAATCTAAATATGATTATTAAGGCCATTAATGCAAACTAAGAACACACTCTAGCAAAAGGTAAGGGGTTTTTCATCTCACTTTCATTTCGGTGATATTTTCATTTATCTCCACTTATTTAATGTATGTGGTATATTTGTACAGAAATTTGATATATAATAACATTATCCTCTATATATTTTAGGTTTTTCAATGATTAATTTGAGGGTTATAAGTTCTGGTTATATGATTCGACCGATTACATTGTTGTAAGGGACTTTGTCTCGACTACTACTTTGTTGTGAATAACATTGTATGTTGCACCTAATAATATTTATGTGGTTTACCTAATGCCCATTTTAGATCACATTTAATTGGAAATTATATTTATATTAAATATCCATAATCTCATATCCTGGATATGTTTGTTGTCTAAACAGTATACCATTTTACATACAATGTTTATTAGAAAAGTTATTTTAATTATGGAAATATTAATGAATCTGTATACTCTACTCTATATGGATATTGAAAATGTATATTTCTCTTGTATTGAATCAATTTATAAAGAATTATATTCACATTTAGTGGTGGGTGGGGATAGCTATATCCCCTCGATGCATCTGTTGGTCTCCTGAGACAAATCAGTTTGGCGACAAACCCTTCATGTTTGTTTCCATAAATCAAAAGGGTTTCTACCCACAGAACTAAACCATTTTTATGGTACTATTTTTTTATGTTACAGATACATGACATCCTATTAATAATAAATCTATTTATTATTTATCATTTATTAATATCCATTAGGTTTTCACCATGAAAAAAAATCTATGGATGCAGTTTCATTCTCAGTTTATTAATGGCATGGGTGTTTCATTTATTCACCATGCCATATTGATTATATCTAATTGTTTACAATTCAGTTATTATTGATTCATGCTTCTGCTATATATATCCCTTACTGATCATTTGAGCTCACCCCTTTCATTGTTTACTTTCAAAAGTTGACAAAGAGAAGATCATTTATTGAGTTCTAGTTGATGCATCTTTTAGTTTTTGTTATGTATTGTATTTTGTAAACTTTTACAATGTAATTTGATTAAAATATATGTATCTAGTTTATTAAAAACTACAAAATTGGTCATTAATTTTGGTTTTTTATTGCTTCTAACAATTCTAATATAACATTTAATGCCCCATCTCTAGTCTATAGGGGTTGGGGTGTTACAGTTGGTATCGAAGGAAGTTTAGTAGAAAACGTGGAAACATGAGTACGAAATGTATAGTAGGGAAAAAATACCTAATGTTGTATTTGAGGATAAACATACAAACATATCCAAGTATATCGGTAAGGAATATATTAGGAGTATCTTTCTACCAAATACATCCATGTCTGGATACGAGAAGATAGAGGTGGCTCTGGCATATTTGTAACTAGAAGTGAAAGCTCCGACAAGGAGTTTCGGGCATGAATCAGGGTATCCTAGTTCATGAAAATGGGCCTTGCTTCACTCATGGTTATGACACTCCTGGGGGATATGCTTATGATAATTCACATTTTCCTTATAGGACATTATGAAAGAGTTGAATTTATATTTTTCTTTAGATAAACAATGTTTATAAGATTACCTATGTAACGAATTTCAATATATGTTCAGTGATATTCTTTTTGTGATTCCTAAACTAATCTAGTGTATCCCATAATTTATAAATGGCATCTAATATAAGAAGGGGAATCAATATTCTTGGTAATGGTAGGGATCTCCCTACTGAGTAAGTCAACACAGTCAATGATGGAGAAAATCAGATCATTACCATATTGGGACAAATTAAACATGTTGTAATGAATAACCATTCCACACCTATGTTGGATTGTTTCTTATGAAAGAATCCCCAATCATTTAGTGGGATTAATAACCTAGTGGTTATTGAGAAATGGATCAATTACCTTGAAATGATATTCAGGGAAATGAGATGCAATAAAAATGGAATGGTGGTACTGGCAGTATACTATGTCAAGGGTGATGCTGATCAATAGTGGTCCTTGAATTAGAATACCATGGTGGAAGAAGAAATAGATTATATGGGATGGGGGACTTTTAAGGAAATAATATTAAAAAAATATTTCCCTCATGAGCAACGAACTGAAATGAAGTGGAAATTACTTAGCTTAAAACAAAGGGAAGAAGAAAGGTTTGCAAAGTATGAGGCTACTTTCTCTAGGTTGTCTAGGTACGCCATAGATTATATACGTGACTTGTCAGACAATATTGATCATTTCATTTAAGGTCTTAAGCAAAGACTTCAAAGGTCACTGTGTTCTCAATCCTTTTCATCATATGATAAAATTGTATCAAGTGCCATCAAAATAGAGAGAGAATTTCATATATCCAATCCTTTAAAAGGAAACCAAGATAAGAAGTGGTAATATGATTCCAAATTAAATGGAGAAGCACCAAAGAAGATTAAGGGAAAAAATATTCCCATTATGTGAGAACTATGGAAAGAATCATCTGGAAAAATTCTTGAATTGAATTGGAGTCTTCTATAACTGCAGACAAAAGGGTCATTGATATGATGAAGGCAAGGGGAGGAAATAATTAAATTCTATTCAATGAAATAATTGCAGAGATATGGGACACTGTGACAATGGTTGTCTTAAGCGCCATTGAAAATGGACTCATAAAAGGACAAGAGAGAAAGGCAGGGCCTATGTGATTACAACCGCAGAGGTTGATGTTCCTAATGACGTGGTGGCAGGTACATTAATTGTTTCCTCAAACTTAGCCAACACTTTATTAGATTATGGATCATCATATTCATTTATATCTTCACAATTTTCCATGAAAATTAGATATGTCCAATTTGATTTAATAAAGGATTTTTTAGTCCCAACTCCCAGGGGATGTATCATTTCAACAAAGCCATACCGACTAGTCCCCCTCCAAACACCAAAATGTGAACTAGTTGCTAACATTATAGTCATACCAATGACTGAATATGATATAATTCAGGATATGGATTGGCTATCAAATTATGATGCGAATATTTAATGTAAGAAGAATGAAGTTATAATTTTTCAAAATGGTGTATAATCCCTTTTCATTAGGGCAGAAACTTCACCACCTGATTCTTATCTAGAACCACCCCCAGTAGCTCTACTGAATCAAATACATGGAGAGGAAGACAAACTAATATCTAAGGGAGAGGAAATAAATCTTTAGATTGAATATTTTCACATAGTGAAATAGTAGACTGATGTATTTCTAGAGGATTTACCAGGACATCCTCCAGAGTGGGAAGATGAATTCTTTGTGATTTAATTCTTTATGCAATACCTATATCAAAAACTCCCGATATAATGGAAACTATGTAAATAGTAGTGCTAAAGAAATAACTAAAGTATTTGAGTGAAAAAAGATTTATTCGACCTAGTGTTTCTCCATGGAGAGACCTTGTCCTCTATATCAAGAAGAAAGATGGATCCATGAGGCATTGCATTGATTATAGATAAATCAATGCTATTACAATAACGAATAAGTATCCTCTGCCTTGGATTGATGAATTATTTGACCAAATTCATAGAGCTCAACAATTTTCAAAGATTTACCTTCAATACAGATATCATAATTTGTGTGTGAGGAAAGAAAATATTCCTAAGACTGTATTTCGGACCAGGTATGGGCATTACAAGTTTACAGTGATGCATTTTGGACTGACAAATGCACCCTTTGATTTCATGGATTTATTTAATAGAGTTTTCAAGGAATATCTTGATAACATTTTTGTGGTATACATCGATGATATCCTTGTATACTCAATAAGCTATGAGGACCATGAGATCACTTTCATGTTATCTTGAGAACTCTTAGAAGAAATAAATTATATGGGATGTTTAAAAAGTGAAAATTCTAGATTCAATCTGTTTCTTTTCTAGGCCATATTTTCTATATGGATGGAATCATACTTGATCCTATGATGAAAACGGCAATCCAATATTGGCCCACACCAATGAACATAACCGAGGTACACAGTTTTATTGGCTTATCCTGTTAATATCTTCGTTTCCTTCAGAATTTTTCCCGAATGGCTAACCAACTAATCACACTCACATATAAAGGGGTTATGTTTTTATGGACATGAGAATGTATATAATGAATCAAATAATAGAAAAGAAGATTGTTAAATACTACAATTTTAATTATTTCATCTGAAAGTGATGTATTTTTAATATACGGTGATGCATCAAAGAATGGGATGGGTTGTGCCCTTATGAAAAATGAAAAATTTATTGCTTATGCATCAAGGCTGTTGAAGAATAATGAGCAAAATTATCCAACACATGATATAGAGATAGCAGCTATAATATTTTCTCTGAAGATATGGAGATATTTTCTTTACGGTGAATAAATGTATGTTATACACAGATAATGAGAATTTGAAATACATTTTTACACAAAAAGAACTCAACATCTGGAAAAGGAGATGGCTTGAGTTACTCAATGATTACGATTGTTCAATACACTACCACCTAGGAATGGTAAATAAGGTGGCAGATGCATTAGGCAAGAAATATAATGGACATCTGACTCAAATGATGATAGAGATACATCCTATATTCATGGATCTACTAAAGATGGATATGGGAATTGTTAAGGAACAGGAAACATCATTCCTCATTCAAATGATTGCTAATCCATCTTTACTATAGAAGATAAAAAGGTCTCCATCTGATGATGAAAATCTACAGAAGAAAATTATTACTAGTAAGGATGGGTGATTGGAAGACTTTCTTTATGATTAAGGAGTTCTGATGTTTAAAAAGAGGTTATGTGTTCCATCAGTACCTACGCTAAGAAGGGAACTATTAGATGATTCTCATAGCTCGATTTTATCTACAAAAATGGGTAGCAAAACGATGTATAGAGATTTGAAGGAATATTTATGGTGGGATAATATAAAGTGGGAAATTTTTTACTACGTTTCAAGGTTTCTAGTATTTCAACAAGTGAAGGTAGAGAGGAAACATCCTAGAGGAGTGATGCAACCCCTACCTATTCCTATGTTGATGTTTGATAACATTAAAAAGGATTTTTTCACTGGACTACTGAAGACATCTAGAAAGAATGATTCAATATGGGTAATTTTTGATCACCTCAAAAAATCAGCGCATTTCCATCCTATAATAAAAGATTTACCACTTGAGAAACTGACAAGACTTTATATTAATGAAGTTGCAATAAAAAATGTTGCACCTCTATCGATTGTTTCTGATCAAGATCCCCGGTTTACATATAAATTCTAGAAATGTATTCATAAGGCTTTTAATACTTTGTTTCATATGCGTACTACTTATCAGCCTCAAACTGACAGACAGTCTGAAAGGACTATTCATACTATAGAAGATATTTTGAGGTTATATTCTCTTGATTTCCAAGGTATGTGGGAGAAATAATTTCTTTTGGGGTATTTTCATACAACAATTGTTTCTATTCTAGTATTGAAATGGCTCCATATGAAGCATTATATAGAAAGAGATGTTGAAATCCAACTTGTTGGGACAAAGATGGTGAGAGGAAACTTATAGGCCCAATGATTATTGAAGAGGCCTTGAAAAAGGTGAAGAAAATTCAAGCCCACATTAAAGAATCCCAAAGTAGGATGAATATATATGTTGGGAACTGATGAAAGGATTTGGAATTCCAAGTGAGAGATCATGTCTTTCTAAATGTATCTCTATGGAAGGGTGTCTTATGGTTTCGTAAGAAAGGGAAACTAATCCCTAGGTATATCGAACAATTTAAAATTATCGAATGAACCAGAGTAGTATCTTACCGTTTAGTAATGCTGCCAAATCTCTCCGAAGTTCATGATGTGTTCCATGTGTCATTATTAAAGAAATAAAATCCAGAGCCAACCCATGTACTCCTCCATGAAGAAATTGAAGTGGAACCTAATTTTTTCTATTGTGAAAAGACTATTGGGATTCATGACACAAGGGAGAAGGTATTGAGAAATCAGACAACATCTCTAGTAATGGTTCTTGGGAGAAACTAGAATATATATGAAGCAACATGAGAACCAATGTATTTCATGATGAATAACCACCCACATCTTTTTGGTGGGCTTTATACATAAAATTTCTAGGATTAAATTTCTAAAGAAGGTAATAATATTACACCCAAAAAAATTTATGGTATTATTCTATTAAATACATTCAATTCATAGCATATATTTCATAAAGAACTATGTTTATTTGAAACAACACTTGGTAATTCAGTATATAGTCAAAAACAGGTCACTAAATATAAATGTTTCACTTCTATGTTTTGAATTTTTAAAAACAGTCATCTAGAGTTGTGAACAATAAGTCATTTGGAGTCTGATTGAACCAACTTAATTTTTTGATGAATAGTAACATAATCTTTTGAATAGTAATATGACCCTTATAAATAGTAAATAATGATAATATTTTATTTTCTTAAGGAAATAAGATAATGAGATATTAATTAATTTGTCATTGTGATATAGAACTAATTATTCCATTAAAATTGTTATTTTACGAATTAACAGTAACTTTATTTTAAAATTAAATTAAAAATACCTAGAAAATTATTTTAAAAAAATCGTGTTCATTTTTAAATTCTAAACATAGAAAAACGGTTATGGTGAATTTTTTGGATTTTTCTAAAATACATGAATTTTTCATGAATAATAAAAATACAATATTGAGTTTTCTGTAGTTTAATGACAACATAATGATTTAATAATTAAATATAAAAATATGGTCTACTTTTTTATAGTAACGTGTTACATTAGTTGTCCAAAGTGGTTAAAACCATGGGCAAATACCATGAGAAAGCCCATGGTTTGGAAAAAACAACTAATAAGGTGTCCCATTGAAATTATTAAATACGACCTATCTTTTTCTATAAAGACTCACTCATCCATTTGTTTTCCTTCATTCCAAATCCCTAATCCTCGAATATATGGTTGTTTTACCTCTATAGGAGTCCTACTAAGGTTTTTTTAATCCCCCAAGGTCCTATACATCAAGATCTAGTTGTTACTTTACACGGTAAGGGAAACTTTTATTCTCTTCTTTTAGTCGTCACTTTTTTTATGTTATCTGTTTGAAATTCCATTCTCATATGTTGAGGTTTAATTTTATTTATTCTTCTTATTGTCCTTTTTATTTCAATAAGATGAGATACCCTTTTTTTCTCATTATTTCATTTTATGAAATTTTATGTGATGTCGTTAGGCTGCCGAATTTTTATAAGGGATCTCTCAACTTTTCTTTTACTTTCAAGTTCATCTCTTTTTTTCTATTCTCAACTCCTCTATCCAAATGACCATGATAAACACTCATATAATCTATATAGTGGAATTATATCTTGTTAATGGAATATCCATCATCAATATTCTCACTCCCCCTTTGTTATTTTTATAAATGAAATCAACGTGCATGAGGAACCAATTTATAAGCTTTGTGGATATTGGAGTTTTTTTCGTCACTTTATCCTTCATTACTGGTCATGAATCTATTTTAATGGTTTAACCAGATCATAATATATGTATTTAATCGCATTAATTTTTTGTAATCTTTACTCACTCATAATATGAAATAATAGTACAAAACAAGTTTATTATGAACAAAACGGCCAAGTTAATCCAAATATTAGTTATAAACTTTTTACTCATGAATCATCATCATGGTATATAAAACAAAATAATAATAAGAAAATTTATATCAATTTACTGTCAAAAAATATATATATTAACAATCATGGATGTTTAACCACGTTTCAATGAAACTTCCATTCATGAAATCAAGTAAACGAATCATAAAAACCAAGAAAGAAAATGCTTCCAAAACAACAAAATTGAGCCTCTAAAACCCATTAAAAGGGCCATAAATGATCATAATAAGGTTATAATAAATCAAATACATGTATAGGAGGTTTTGGAGTTATTAATTAATGAATCTAAATTTTATTATTCAGGTCATTAAAATAAACGATGAACACACTCAAGCCAAAGGTAAGGGGTTTCTCATCTCACTTTCATTTTTGTGAGATTTTCATTGTTCGCCACATATTTATTGTATGTGGTGTATGTGTACTCCCATTTGATATATAAAAATATTATTCTCTTTATATTCATGTTATTAAATGATTCATTTTATGGTTATACATTTTTTTTATATAATTCGACTGATTACATTTTGCTAAGGGCCTTTGTCTCAACTACTATTTTGTTTTGACTAACTTTGAACAGTGCACCTAATAATCATTATGTGGTGTAACTAATGCCCAATTGAGATAAAATTTCATTTGAAAATATATTTATATAATATATCCATAATCTAATATCATGGTTATTTTTTTTTTCTAAACTGTATAACATTTTACTTACGATGTTTATTTGGAATGTTATTTTAATTATGGAAATATTGATGAATCTGTATACTCTACTCTATACAGATATTGAAAAGGCATATTTATCTTAAATTTAATAAATGTATAATGAATTTTTGTATATAAAGTGGTGGGTAGATCCTTCTATATCCCCTTGATGCATCGGTAGGTCTCATGAGTCAAATGAGTTTGGTGACAAACCCTTTGAGTTTGTTTCAAAAAATCAGATGAGGTTCTACCCACAGAAATAAATCATTTTTATGGTATTATGGTTTCATGTGATAGATACATGACGTCCAATTAATAATAATTCTCTTTATTCATTATCAATTATTATTATCCATGAGGTTTTCCCTTTGAAAAATCAATGGATATTGTTTCATTCACAGAATATTAATGGCGTGAGTGTTTCATTTATTCATCATGCCATATTGATTATGTCAAATTTTTTAATATTCAGTTATTATTGATCAATAATTCCTCTATTTGTAACCTTACTGAGCGTTTGAGCTCACACCATTCATTGTTTACTTTCAAGAGGTGACAAAGAGGAGATCGTTTATTGAGTTCTCGTGGATGCAGCTTTTAGATTTCGTTATGTATTTTATTTTGTGAATTTCCCAATGTAATTTGAGTAACATCTATGTATCTAGTTTTTTAAAGACTACTAAACTGATAGTTCCTTCAATATTTTCATTCCTTATAACCATGCGAATATATCAAGTAATGCATCAACTCTATTCTATGGGGGTTGGGGTGATACAAAGAATTATTTTTCCACCAAGAATTCTCTCAAGCTTCGATAGAGAGAGAGATCCACCTCCACCAGATACAGGCGATCGAAGGTGGATATCGAAAGAGAAGGATCTTATGCACTAGCATCATATGATCCCTTCGGCGACATACATTGATACCTGGACCACTTGTGGATCACTTCTAGAGGAATCATACCCTTGGATTCAATGATGCAATGACATTTCACATCATATTGTAACTGGAAACATTAGAAGAGAGATAATTCAATCAATATAATTATTGTTTTTTTATTAAATTAATTTTAACAAACATATGATGATCCTCTCTATGGTTATGGGATTCAATTTATTTTCTTTATTTCTTCATTCTATTTTGAAGATCCGTAAATTCATTATCATGATGGATCTCAGATTGATCGTTGTTAACAAAAAAATAATGTTTGGTACAGTCACCAATGCACTTCTGCTCTGCTCGGAACCTACAAGTGGTATTAGAGTGGTCATATCGTTGTTTATAATTATTTTGTTTTCCATTGGTAATTTACATATTTAATAATTAGGTGTTTCAATTCATGTTAATTATTATATTAATAAGAATCTTGAGAAATATTCGTCATCTCTTGTTTCCCATTCAAATTTCAGAAATGAATTATTCTTTTAATTATGATTAAAATAAAACAAAGGATCTCATCCAATAGTACGAAAGGTTCAAGGCCAGACAACACCAGAATACATGGCATGCATTCGGTAGTACACGCTGTGTAGTCTAGGTTCAATTAATCGGACTTCTCTTCCAAATATGACTGGGTGTTGGAGTATTTTGAAGTCCAAAATGGCCCCATGTGTTATCCAGAAAAGGTGGAACATATTTTTTAGATTACACGCTGTGTGGTCCAAAGAACATGGCTTGTAGGCCCTCCAGGTTTGTGTTGGACCGTGTACCATGTGCATCGCCCACCTTGATGGAAATATTATAACACAGATACAACATGATCTGTTTCCCACTGAACATTTTGTGTACTCCAAGGACTTCTGAAGTACATCTACATGCCATGTCCCCAGGCGTTTACTTAACATGGATGATGAACTGAAGTACTCACTGTGTAATCAGAACTAAAAATTGTGCACTCAACCAAATTATGTATATTTATTTATTTTATTATTATATTATACAAACCCTTGATACATATACCACAGTGCTGGCGTAAATATATGGCACAAAACATAATAGGTGTTTTATATATCTGTGTTTAATTTTGATATCTGTGTAATGTTCATTTATACTCATTCGGTAGTGATGAATTAGAATTCACTGAGATGCCTTAATGGTACAAGTTATGTGAAAAGATAATTCTAAATGAATTTATGTTGTTAAAATTATGATGGATGATAATCTCATAGAATTTCAAAAAAGGTTTAAGAGAAAAGGATTGATTAATTAATGATAATTAATTGATTTGATCATGATTTATCTTAAACAAGAATGATTAAATAATTTAATGCTAGTTTTAATTATGCTTAAATAAATTTTCATGTATGGATGATAATGATCTAGACCAAGAAATTATTTATGTGAGTGGTTTATTTTAATTTATATATTTAAATTAAATTTGATGGCCTTTGCACCTTATCCTCATTAATATGTAGGGCCTCCGTTCCCACGGATTATTTTAAATAAGAACATGTTTTAAACCCCACCTGTGAGTGAGATAAATGAATATGTAATGGATGGCTTTCCCATGATGGTGGACGGGGCACATGTTTGGAGCCCAGGAGAAACCAAGCAAAGAGGTACAATTGTGGACAGGAGGAAAGCTATAAGAACTAATGCAAATGGTTTAAGGTGTTTCTCCCCTAGGTCTTGGGATAGTTTATCGACCACTAGAAAAACTATCCAATAGAACAAGATCATGATCATACCATTTATTTTATTTTGTTAGTTTCATGTTTTATTAATTGGGGGTGTGTTGTCACGATCACACAATTAATGAAGAAAATAAAACATGAATGATGAAACTAAAATAATAATATATTATGTGTAAATATGATCTTAGACATGGTTAATAATAGAATTATTTCCCACATAATAATAAAAATCATGTTATTAATGATAATATAATTGAAATTTACGTATAACGATAAAATCCCTCAATGAAAATAATTTGTCAGTAAACCCTTAGATACTCATGGTTAGAATAGAACCATAGTTCAATGTCCTTGATCAACCCTTGTTGGGGTGAATTTAAGTAATGGGTAATTAAAATTCATGTTTTTGGATTGAATTGACTTGGTTTGCATCAAGGGTTTACTTCCACAGTAGGACTTGGTGAAACCAATGGGAAAAGGATGAGGTAATCAAAAAATAAAATGATTTTTGGATTGGGGAGTCCACTCAGTAGATCAAGGAGCTGTGAGTTAATGCAGTTGGGATTTGGAATGCTTACCTAAAATTGTTCATGTTTCATGAAGAACTTCAGTTGGGGTAATTAGAAGGGCAATATGGTTCCTTTTCACTAGAATATTTTGGCAACATAGTATTCTGATGTCAATGGTGGGGGATATTAGATTTCGGTAAAATAGTGTGATTGTAATAAGTATTAATTTATTTATTTGTCTCAGTTTTATAATAATAAAGTACTAAACCTTTTCTCATTTTAATTTGAATAAATGACATGAAAAATTACTGAAATCATATCATTGTGACCCATACTTGAGTAAGAAAATATTTTCACCGACACTAGTTTCCAAGAGTTTCAGTGGCGGGTACACGTCATCCTTCTCCATGAGGAGAAATTGTATGTACTAGAAGAGCTTATTCTAGTGGTTCATGGAAGAGAGGGCAGTGATGAAGAACTACCTCTCTATATGAAACATTTGAATTATGCCACAGATGTCCAATGTTTTATGCTATCACTCATGTCTAATGAGCTCATGAATAATCAAGAAAACATAGATGTGTATATCATGATGTTTCACATTAAGGATCTCAACCAATTTATGGAGAGACAGGAGAGATATAAGATTTCCAATGATTTTTTTACCACTAATCTTGGAGAGTATGTTCTAGTTGGGCCTCATGTAGTCATGCTAATTGGCTACATTGAATCCTGGACATCTTAGGTATTATGTTCCAGGATGTGTTGCATAGAGATCTCATCCTATCATCACTGACCAAGAACTTCTCTTTCTTTATAATCAATTATAAAATGAACAACAATGAAAAGTGTCTTTGAGAACTTCTGACCTTAATTTCCAAAGTAGATAATGAAATGGTGTGTAACAAACCCACAGTCCTTATGGTGAATAAGAAAAGGATGGACAAGGAAAAAGGGAAAAATAATTATAAACGGTCTGAAGCCCCTGATGACTGTCCCTCCATGAAGGGTACGTTCTTGAGGTAGGTAAAGGAATGAGAGGTAGAATGTTTTCATGTGGAAAAGAAGACCACTTGAAGAGGAACTGCTCCCAGAAGTATTGGGACACTAAAGGTGTGTTCATTATCGAGTGTATTCTTTCAATTTCTACACATTGGGTATTAGATTCAGCTTTTGGGGCTCACATCTTTATTCAAATGTATGAACCAAGTATATTAAAATGATTTCCAGAGGAGAGGTTGATCTTTTATCTACCAATGGAACGGGGTGGGCTACATTGGCCCTTGGAAATTACCACCTCTCATTGCTAATTGGGATGATTGGGGTTCTACATAACTATTTTTATGTTCCTAGTGTTACCAAAAACATAATTTTTGTATCATTTTTGGATATGGATGGACATAATATCATGTTTAGAAATAAGGTTTGATTATTTTATAAGAACAATGTATTTTATAGAATTGCACATTTAAATAATGGGTTTTATTTATTAAATTACCAAAACCATGTGTTGGAAATAAATGACAAAACAAACTCACATGACTAATACATCACCCAGTTGTGGCACCACCGTCTCGGTCATGTAAATGAGAAGCACTTGACAAAGCTCTACAATGATGACTATTTAGACTCTACTGATCTGAAACCACTTGATTGTTGTCACGATTGTTTACAAGGTAAAACAGCCAATCCACCATTTGGTGGACAAGGTGAAAGGTCTATTGAGCTTCTAGGAATGGTGGACACAGATGTATGTGGACCATTTCTAATAGAATCTAGTGTTGTATATTCTTAATTCATTATTTTTACTGATGATTATAGTACATATGTCTATGTCTACATAATGAGGTATAAGTAAGAGTCGTTAGAGAAATTTATGTAATTCATGAATGAAGTAGAGAATTAGCTCGGTAAGAAGATAAAGAAACTTTAATCAGATCATGATGGAGAATATCATAACATAGTGTTCATCGATATTCAACAAGATTCTAGGATTATATCTCATCCCACTCCTCTTTATACACCATAGTTGAATGGTGTTAGTGAATGGAAGAACCACACCTTGTTGGATATGGTGAGGTTGATGTGAGCCATGCAGTTCATCCAATATCCTTTTTGGTATATGCCGGAGAAACTACAACATACACATTACACCAAGTACCAACTATGGTGGAAAATGTAATTCCATCCATGTTATGGTAAGGAAAAGAACCCATTATGTTATGAACATGTGTATGGGGATTTGAGGAACTTGTTAAGGCCTTCTAAAGAAAAAAAATAGCACCCCGGTGAACGAGGTGTATATTTATTGGATATACCAAAGAAATGAATGGATATTACCAATATAACCCATTAGATATGAAAGTGACTATTTTCAGACAAGACATCCTTCCTGAGTGGGAGAACATCCTCAAAAAGAATAGTGGAAGAAATATTGACTTCAGTGAAGTTGATGCAAATGATTCACATGAGTTGGTATTGGAACTAGTTCCATAGGTTCCCATGGAAGAGGTTCTAGAAACACAGGCACTGCATATGAGCTCAAGAGATAGAAGGGAAATAGGGAGATTTTGTTTTATTGTCACAGAGGATGGTGAATCATTATTGTTGACAATAATGAACCTCTCTCCAACAAGGAATACGTAGAATGTTTAGATGCTGCAAGATGGATACAATCTATGAATTCTAAGATGGATTCCATGTATTAGAACCTAGTCTAGGTCCTGGTCGATAAGCCAATTGATTTAAATCATGTTCAATTAAAATGTGTATTAAATACAAAATTTCACATGGAAGGTCATGGTATCACATATAAAGTAGGGCTACATGATAAAGGATTCAGACAATGTCAAGGAATTGACTATGATGAGAACTTCTCTCCAGTACCCATGTTTAAATCCATAAGAGTCATACTTGAAATAATAGTATACCATGACTACAAGATTTGGAAAATGGATGTCAAAATAGAATTCGAATATGGTAACCTTTAAGAAGATGTCTATATGACACAACATGAAGGGTTTGTAACACCAGGTGAAGCCAAAAAGGTTTTTAAATTGTTGAAGTCCATTTATTGATTAAATCAATAATCAAGTTCATGGAACATTAGATTTGTTGATTCCAAAAAAAATTGGATTCATTTAGAATTAATGTGATCCATGTATTTATAATCTGTTTAATGTGAATGCAGTCATCATCCTAGTTTTATATGTTAATAACATGTTACTTATTAAAGATGATATACTAGTCTTACAGTCAATTAAGGAATGGTTGAACAAGTGTTTCACCATGATGTACTTGGGTGAAGTAGCCTATATTATAGGGATAAATATCATTGATGATGGATCCAAGAGGCTACTTGGACTATGTCAGGGTACATACATTGACTAGATAACAATGATATTAAGTATAGAATGATCCAAGAGGGGATTGGTTCCAGAGTAACATGGATTTCATCTTTCTAAAAAAATGTGTCCTAGGACACAACTGGAGAAATATAGAGTGAGTAAGATCCCTTACGCTTCATCAATAGGATCCATCATGTATTCCATGTTATGTACCAGGATTGAGCTTCCTATGAACTGAGAATGATAGGAAGATATCAAGAAGATCTAGGAAAACAACATCAAACTGCTATTAAGACTATCCTTAAATATCTGAGAAGAACTAAGGATATGTTCCTAGTGTATGGAAGAGATGATGTTCTTGTCATCAGAGGGAATGATAATTCTGGTTTTCAAATAGATTAGAATGATATGAAGTCGTAATCTGGATATGTTTTCGGCCTCAATGGAGGAGTTGTGAGAAGGATGAGTTCAATGAAACAAGTTGTCGCCGATTCTATAGCGGAGCCCGAATATATATGAGAATCTGATGTAGCCAAATAAACCATATGGATTCAGAACTTTATCTAGGATCATGATTTGATGCCTAGAAGTGAAGATCCTATCACATTGTATTGTGATAATACTGTAGCGGTGGCTCTTGAAAAAGAAACAATGTAACAATAATGGACAAATCACATACTACAAAAGTATAACCTTTTGAGGTATTTCAATCGAAGGGGTGATGATGTAGAGAGAAAAGTGTCTAAGGAAGAGAACATGGATGACCCCATGAATAAAGGCCTATCCCAGCAAAAGTATAAATATCATGTGAGAGCTAGAGTGTTAAAGGTTGTTAGTATTTGGATATAGTCCATGTAGATGTTTGTTGGAGTTTGTGTCCTACAACCAAATACATTTTATTCTATTCATTAATAAATTACTTATCACAACTTGATTGTTCTTCTGAATGAAAATGCATGTGATAATTTCTTAAGAATAGATGTTTCATTAAAGGATAATCGAGGATCCCTTTTATGATGAGGACCTAGAAGTGCCATAAATTTTTTTGAATATTTTTTCTATGGAAGAATGATTATATTTTAGGGACACAAATAATATAGGTCATTATGGGTGAGGACTCATAGAACATTGAAGATCCTTCTCAAGGTGTTCACCCTTGGTAATACCTAGGATGATATTATGGGAACAAGCCCCCAATGTAGGAAATCCACATTTCATAGTGTCTTTGGACGTTCTTATTTGGGGACCCATATATTGGTCATTAGAAATTAATATTATTATTAATGGGTATTAAAACTCACACACATAGATGTATTTATGAAAAATGTAATGGAAAACTCTTAGCAGTGAGGTAGGATATGTAGGGTATTTCACAAGTAATACTGCATTAATAGATAATGAAAGAATGGTTTTCCCTTCTGTTCCATAATAGATGTAGATATCCTAGGCCCTTTGATGGAATTGATATTGTCCAAATAAATCAAAGGACATGGTAAGTAATGAGAGGGTTAAATTTTAGGAAGTCTAATAAAGAATAATCGAGCACATGGGTTGATGGCACCAGCATGCATCCCAGTTCCTTTGAGATATCATGAAAAAGGGATTATAATATATGGTTAGCATTCATAGGAAGTAAAATGTCATTGCAGCATTAACTTTATTCTCTATAGGTACCTTGGCATGTTCCTAGATGCTAACCTTGGACTATAAGTAGGCTCTGACTAATTCCACTGGGTAAAAGGCCTAGAGTGTCACACTCTAATCATGTCCATGTATCTCAGTTAAATATTAATTTAAAAATTTAAATAAATATCATTCGCGATTGTGGTTTAATAATTATTCAAAGATGTGTAATCACATTTATTTTGACACTAGATGTTCAATAGAATATATTCAGAGAGAAATAATATATTTATTAGCATGTAATTAAGTGATATTAATTTGAGAAATGAATATCCATTATTCTAGGTCCAATAAATGTTGTGGAGGAAATAAAGAAAATTGTAAAAACAAAAGTACACACCGTGAATATTAAATATTCACACTGTGTATTTTTTTCTGAATTTATGAGAAATAACATTATTTATTTAATTAAATAATATTAGGTGTAATTTTCTGGACATATGAAAAGTAATAATAATAGTCAAATTTTATTGTTATTCATGGTTTATTACAAAGAATTAAATGAATATAATAAATTCATTCATGTAATTAATTCATTTTATTATTTTATGTAATTAAAATTCCAATAATATAATTCTCATTAGCCTAGCTATTTTTAGGGGTTGTGCACAAAGGATAAGGAAAATCTCTCAATCCCAGAGAGAATTAATTTTCCAACAAGAACACTCTCATGTTACGAGAGAGAGAGAGATAGAGAGAGAGAACCACCTCCACCTGATCAAGGCGATCAATGGAGGATATCACAAGCGAAGGCTCTTCTGTGGTAGATCCTATAGATCCCTTTGGTGAAATCTAGATTACATGGAGCATGTGTGGATCACTTCTAGTGCAATCCTACACTTTGATTCAAAGAATCAACGATGGATCACATCATATTGTGATCGAAAACATCAACAGAGAGAGAATCGTATCAAGGAAACTCTTGTGTTTTAATTAATTTAATTATAACGTAGTTATGATGATCCAATCTATGGTTTCATGACTCACTTTATTTTCTTTCTTTCGTCATTCTATTTCAAATATCATCTGTTTTATTATCAGTTTGGATCATAGATTGATTGTAGATAATAAAAAATTAAAGTTGGGTACACCCACCAATGTGCTTCCACTGTACCCAGAACCTACAATGACAGTGTCAATGATAAAGGTTGGATCTAGGATCTCCATTAAAGAATAAGTGTTCACATGTTGAAGGGAATGAGAGTATTAGAAGAAACCATTGGTTGTGGATAAGCATACCCAATGTGGTGATTTATATAGGCTGAAAATTAGTTCCCTTGAAAATGAAGATACAACAAAAATCAAATGAGGGTGGGTTAGAACAAAGTATTCCACCAGAAAATGTAATCCCTTACTCAAATAAGGTTCTTAAATGAAAGAGTATGTGTTATATCAACTTATATGCATATCTGTGCCACCACGACATCTTGATGTTTGAGCCTGCTGGAATCCACATAGTGGAATAACACAATATCATCACCTATAACATGATAAAATTATATATTATGAAAGGGAAGGTGAAGATCCTGAAAATTAGTACAACTAATTACATGGGTAGATTTTCACATGGAGTGAGCATCCATCTTCCCATGGAAGAGGTTGGAACTCCACTTACCAACAGACAAAGTGATCCTAGACCAAGCCTTTATGAGGTCTCCCAATGAGGAGAGAACCACATAGAATGTATTAAAATTTGGAATTGATACCCTAGATGGTGCATACAAAACGTAGAAGGATACATAGTCCAATAATGATGAGAGAGATATATTTTTATTTCCAAATTTATTGTACAAATGACTACTGGTGAAACACTACTACCTCCCCGATCGAGGAATTAGAGAAATTGAGATTTGGAGACTATTCCAACATTCAATCACAAAACTCCTCTAGTGAGATCCTAAAAATATATTATAGGAAAACTATACAGGATAATAGGTGCTAAAAAATACCACTTTAGAAGATTTCCCACCCATCCCAATTCAAGTTTGATGAAGAAGGGGTGATCCCACCCATAAATACAATGTCAGATGAACACATACTTTCAGTGAGTGGGGGTGGGGGTGGGGTGGGGGTGGCACTACTATAAATGAGGGTGACAACATATATGAATAGGGTAGATACATGACAATGGTCAAAATATTTTAAATACTAAGTGTTCAGGAGGAACATTTGTTGAGGAACCCACCATTATCAAAGTAGAAAATTTCTTCATCCAAAAACTAGAATATTAACTGTACACACACAAGGCTTTTAAAAACATAGAATGCCATTAAAATGTACACACACATTTATAAAAACAATTTGTTTTATTTAAAATAAATAAATCACTCTATTATGAATGGAACACACATTATAAATAAGGAATTTTATTAGAACATGGGAACCTTTGAAAATAAGGAAACCCCTTACATAAATATGATCAATTTAATTTATAAAAACCAAATTGGTTCAAAACACCATGAACAAATCACTATTCATAAAAAAAATTAATGGATGTTTTTATAAGACCATGAATTCATAAAATAAAATTTCATAACCAAATTTTCATTGATGAAAATAATTTACCCATTTCTTCCAAAGGATAATGAAAAAAATGGTGAAACATTAATAAAAAATATTTGTATAATGTACATATTTAATAAAGTTATAAACTCTTTTATAACATTAAGATACTAAGGAATTATTTAATAAAAGGAACAATAACTGAACTACCTACATTAGGAGATGATACTATTTTAGTTATAAAGGAAACCACCAAAAAGGATTTCTAGGATGTATCATAACCTTTATATACCAAAACCAAAAATTTAACACAACCCTAACAACCAAAATATGACCAAATCACTATTAGAGTTATTGTAAATGATAATAAAATTGAAGAATATAAGAGGATAATAATGGAGGATTCCTTATCAAATGATCTATATGATGAAACATTAATGAACCACACTAAATCCATGATATATGAGATTACAAGAGATAAAGGGGGTTACTTGAGGCTCTATAGATGATGGGTTTTATTGAGGGGAGATTTTGGAAAAAACATTTTAAAATAATATAAATCAAAAAAATCGACAACTCAATTATGTCAGATAGTTATATCTCATTTTATAAAAAATCATGCACAGAATGTGTGATCTCTTCTATCCCATAGTGGAGATAGTGCATGGGTGCATCAATATGATTTTCTAAATGGTGATCCAAATCATGTAGCTATAGAAATTCTAAAAAATAAAAATTTAAATCCTAGGTCACCCTAAACCCAAGGGAGTATCCAACCTTGTCAACAAGTTCATTAAAGTGAAATTTCATGGTATCACATAAATCTTTCAAGAATTTTTTGAAATATTATGACTATTGTTAGGTTAATATTATCATGACCATACCAATAAAGTCCTTCTTGGAAGGGGGGTAAGCGGAGTTATATTCTATATTCACACACATAATATTCCCAGGATTGGTGATAAGTACATATTATACACTGCTAAATTGGGATCCCTTATCCTAATTATCTCCACACCCACAAATACACAACCATATCCCTGAAACAGTATGAATATATAAAATAATACTAACCATATAGAGTTTAAAATATACAAGAAATTATTTCTCTGAAAGAATAAATTTTTTAAAATAGTGTAAAAAGTATATAGTGGAAGAATAAATGCCCAACAGGAGAAATATATTTCAACATATTGATTACCTGTAAGGGTAAAACACTAGAGAGATCATGACTGAAAATATCCACTGATGAAAACAAATCATAGTGAATTATAATATCCATCATTCTCCACCAAATCAAGGGCCACCAATATCAACATTGAAATTTCTATAATCTTTACAAGACACAACATTTTCAAGAAAATGCTATTTATAGGTGTGTAAATACACCACTAGTAGGTGAACTAAAAATCACAAAGTGTTCAATGGATACATTAACAGTCCGCCCAAGCTACAAAAAAAGTGAAATGAAACTCAAACTATATGATAAAAAAGAATCCAATGATAGAGTGAAAAGGGATCTACATATCCACTCAAAGTTAAGGATGGTGATTCAACCTTCAATTTAATGTTTCCCATCACTGATTCCCAATATCTCATGAAGCCTCATAAGATATATTATGGAACTATCAAAACACAACAGTATGTTTCGTATACATGGGGGCCCTATATCATAGCTTTAAATCTTTAATAACCACATAAAAATCCATATGGAGGACCTGAACAAAGCCATTTAACATTACATATATTGGGAAACCAATATCCAATGGAGGACACAATCCCTACTAGAGGTTAAAGATATGGTTTCCTCCCCATAGATAGAGGAACCTTGGACAATTTATTATGGTGGGTTATAACTCTACCTTTATATATAGTATGGGACACCCTAACCCTAGTTTGACATGGGTGTTACCAACCTCGGTACCACTCCAATGATCATACATGATCGTTACCATCAACCAAGCATGTTAATGAAATAATCGGGCTCACATCACCTTGAGACGTATCATAGATTCAAAAAAAAGGAGCACACCATGGAATTGTACATAAAAAACAACTCTGGATGTGATACTCATGGACATAAATCCATGTCCCATAGAAGGAAATAGACATGTAGGGTTTTAGAGAGAATGTTGGAAGACTTGTACATAGGGGAACAAAATGTGCACATAAGGCCACTCAGTTTGTCAACTACTCCTTTATACTTAGGTGCGTCATTAATTTAACATGGATTTTTTATCCAAGTAGAACTACATGATCCATAAATTCAGTATATAGCGTGTATGGGAATCTTAGTGTATGCTCATTCCCTCACAGCATATGCCCATGTACATAGGCCAATGCTCCTTTACTATGGATGTGTCTATGTACTAGGACATGAATATATACTTGGTTTTTTCTATTCGCATGTTCACCTAGTGTTTTTTCATGTACTATCACATGACCATATCCTCTTACATGGGGTTTAATCACCTTTAATTGGGCCCACATACATGTACCACTACATAATTTATAATTTATATACAAATAATTTAGTCCCCCAATCCTCTTCATCCCCAATAAAAAGAATAAAAATCATTATTTTTATATTTACACACCATGTTATCGAGATTCATGAGCTACAAATCCCTAAAAATCTCCAAAACCCTTATTTTTATCTAATTAAGCATAGATTGACCGTAATGGGGACTTTAGTTGTAATAAAATTTATTAAAAACCGTCAAAAAACACATCTATGGGGATCGGAGCTAAAAACTCAAAATATAACCATCTCATGGTGGAAAAATGAATAATTTTCGTTTATATATAGGCAAGAGATCCACTGCAAAACGATCTGTTGTCTTTTTCCCTCAAGGAAGAAGTCTAAAACCACATATTATACCTATTGTAATGGTCATCATTAATGTAAGAAACCCTATCCCTCATGTTATACAATGTAATCCAAATGAGTGGGGATGATTATTTTAATACTTTTTAATTAATTAATTAAATCTCATATCCACCAATTCTCTCCTTTCACCAAACACCCAACACTGACTACCATTATGTATTACCTAGGATAAATAACATATTCCAATTACAAAAATGGTCTCAGATATCCCATCATAGTCTCAAAAAAGGGAAATACCTTTTTATCTAAAAGAAGCATAAGATTAGTTTTAAGGGTCATATGGAATCCAAAACCCCATCATCTCTTAGAAAAAATCCATTCATACGCACACACACACATATATATAAATAATAAGTACACTGAATTGTAAAAATTGATGTCATTAAAATATCCACACCATCAACACTTTTTACCCAAAAAACCACAAGATAATAGAGATGATGCGGGTACAATGTCCACATTTGGATATTACACTCCTAGGAGGTTTCATGGATGTTCCAATGCTAGAAAAGTAATATATCCAAAGAGATTTTATGTCCATGCATGATCATTACTAACTGATCCTTGATCACCACTGATTACCCTGAAATGGATTCACCATTCATGATATATAGCTTATCCCATTAAATAACACATGATTGGTTAATCACATATATCCTCTATTTTGACACATTTTAATACCTCAAACCCTCGGTTCAACTATATGGGTAATGACATGAGGTATGAATCTTCTCTAACCATCCATAAGATCTTGAATGGTATGATTAACCGCGTGGATAATTGTTTCAATATCCAAATATCTAAATTCCACATCATGGGGACACTCTTAGGAAAACATAGTTTCTATTTTCCAACACAAATGGTCAATGATGTTTACCTATGCAAGATTTATATAGACTCTAGGTTATTTTCATATTATCATGGATCCCCAGAGCCTTCTCTGTCATTACATGCACCATATTTGGCCAATAAGAGATGTCACACCATTCTCTGTTTAGCTTATGGGAAACTTGAAGGGTATCTGGTAAAGGAATAATGTTGATAGTAGAATGATTTATTTCATTATAAAAAATGTAAACCAATATAAATTGGTCCTTCTAGCTTAGACTAATGTATAATGCACTGATACTCCACATATACTACAACACATGGATAGTAATCTCTATCTACCCATCCTTGTGGGGGTGAATTGACATGATAACCCATAACTAGGGCTTAAATACTAATATATGTTCATCCAAACCAATGATATAATCCGAGAATCACTATCAGATTGGATTTTCCTAGGTACCCCATGATGTTGGATAATATCCATCACATACTTGCACCCCAAACTATTAGTCAACTTATGATATTGGATAGAAATAAAGTGTTCTAAATTTGGAAGTAGATCAAAAATCACATTGACTATGTTATATTCTATAATTATCCACAGAATATCCATCCAAAAATCCTTTAATATTCCATCCTACAACCATTATCAGATCATTCGAGGTTAGGTAAAACATTCTGGAACATGATGTTTGGACTTTAATTGCGGACATGTGAGAAACTATGAAATAAAGTAGCAATGCTCTACCTCATTATAGACCACATACACTACAAATGAAGATACATATAACTATTTCACAAAACAAGATGTACCTCTAAGGGAAAATCATGCAATTCTATCAACAACACCACATTCAATGCAAATGGAATCACTGTCTATCACCAGAAAAGATGATACGATCCCCAACATCATAAAATAAATTTATGAAATATCATGTGGATATCTATTTTTATAGATACTGATATTAATTTTATCCGATTTTAACATCTCTCACTCATTAAATAATAGTTAGATTCAACACCATCAATGGAAGAAAACTACAACCCTATCCTCTACTAGGGTCAGCTACAACGAAGCTAACTGCTTATAAGACTCATCCACAATGTGTTAATGATACATTGTACTAAGTTAATACTCCATCGTGGTGTATTTCTTGGGTGTATAGACAATATCACATTTAATGTCATAAATAAACTCTTATAAATTTATTTTTTTTCATTTAATATGCACTTATGACTCCAGTTTTCTGAGTAAAAAGAAAAACTATATCCAAATGATATAACATTCACATAAACAATGTGAAGACTACTACTTCCAAGTCTAGTTCATGAGTCATGTAGTTATTCACATGGGGTATCATCTACCAAAACTCATTATCCATCACATCCTGGCTCTTCCTTAATAGATATATGATGTCATCGATAGGGGAATCACAAAACACAATGAACTCAACACCCTCATATGGTAGTCTCATCAAAGGACAACTAGTCAACATCATCATCAACCTATAAAAACTTATTTATAAATTCTATGTCCAGAAAATGGATACAATTTTCACTTATATATTGTAAAAGGGTATACCTATTGATCAATGAAAATTTGTTGTAATATTTTTTTTTGACTTTTTTTTCATTAATTATATTTTAATTTATAGGTAATTGATATATCAATCATGTTCACTCATTGTTTTATTTTATTAAAGTAATAGTAAAAAATGAGGACTGGTCAGACACATCATCGATAAGTGCCATATCATTGTTTTGTTAAATGGGTTATACCAAGTGATGTTGGAGTACACATTTTGTACCCATGCACAATATATCTAGAAACCCCTAGTAATGAACTAAAAACATGACCTTATTGTACATGGTTGGTTGACTAGGCTGAACTAGAACACAGATAGTAGATACAAGGTGTGTAATTGGAATGTACACACGATATAGTCTAGTAAATTAAACGCACCAAATCCCCAAGCAAGTGACTTTGATATAATACGAAAGAGGTACATGGTGTGTAGATTCATGTACACACTGTGTAGTATCCCATTAATGGAAAAAATTAAAATTAAATTTTATTTTAAATTGAAGCATTAAAACATTATTTAATTAATTATCACACCATTGTGTGTTTGATAATTTAATAATGTATTTAATGAATTTAAAATTATTCATTAATTTATTATAATTAAAATTTAATTATTGTTTCTTCCATTTATTATCCATAAATTCCAATAATGATGGGTATATCCAAATAATGATTGATTATCATTATGTATAAATGGAATTAATTAATTAATTTTTTATTAATTAATATAAGAATGTTTATCTAAAATAGTAATGAAAATGAATAATGTAATGAATAATAGGAATTTACTTTTTCATTTTCGTTTTTGTGTGATCATTCATGATCATGAAGACAACATATTTATAAGTAGGAATTTTTTTAATTATGATTATTTCATGGGTTTTGGATTTTATAATATTAAATTAAATGATGTCTAACAAGCTATTCCTCCATCCATTTTTATATTAGAACTCCGTGTCATAGGATATTTATGTAATTCCCTATAACAAAAATTTTGGATCCCCTCGCTTGCATGTGAGTAATAAATATTTTTTATTAAGGTATAATCCAATAGTTCATGGGTAAAGTTAATAATGGAACCATAATGAATCCTACTTAGTGATATAGAGGTTGACATGTGGAATGTTTTACCTCATGCGATGTTTAAAAATTTATTTTCTTCTATGTCATAGGTTAATTTTTTTTCACATTATTAAATCAAACATTATATTATCTCATTATCAGGTAATTTATTTAGTTATTTAATTTATTTCTAATTAATTAAAATTATATTTTTTAATATATGGCTATGGTGAAATATACTAATGAATTAATATGTGATGAAAAAATTTAAAAAAATTGATTATTGTAAATTTTTTATCTAAACATGATTATGTAATTATGTAAACATCCACATAAATATTCACAAGACATGTAAAGGATAAAAAAGAAGTTACAAGATTATGCATAATAAAATAAAATACCTCAATATAATAGTAATTTATAATATGTATTCAATTACATGATTTGGGAAAAATCAATAGAACATTGAGTTTGACCAACCCTGGTTGAGAAAATTAACTTTAAAAGGGGAGTTATTATCAATGTTTCAGGACGACTTAACCATTTTACATCAAGAGGAGTATCCCTTGATATATATGGTGTAATTTGGATGCATTTTTTTGGGGAAAATACAAGTCATGATTTCTAGAATGGGGAGCCCACAAAACATATCATGGAGCTCAAATCTCGTAGTTGTTAAAGACATTCCTAACTAAATAACTTCAAAATAGCTTGACAGCCCATTTTTGGGGGTATATTAAGGGTGTTATGGATCCTTTCCACTATAATTTCCTAGAAACTAGACATTCAAAGATCAATGGTGATGTAAATGGGAACATGATCAAATAGTGGGATATTTAATAAAATAATTATTTCTCAAAAAATATATAATTACGAAATGTACAAGTAATATATTCTTTTAATTATAGAATAAAATGAAAATATCACTATCCATATGATCAATGATTGATAATGATATTATCCCCCACTGAAATTAACTTCTATGATTTTTTAGATGCCTTTAGGATGTTCTACACCATGAAAAAAAACATTGTGTGCTTGAATCCTCAATACATGATCAACATAATCAAGAGGCTATTGGTGAAGAGTTTATAATCTACAAAATACATATGAAAAATGCTGTCGAAATTCAATGTATAATGATTTCATCTATCTCTAGTAATCTCATGAACCATAAAAAAACATGGATGTGTATAACATGCTTGATCATGATGATGGTCTTTACCAGTAGAGAAATGGAAATGATAAAATTGAGGATTAAAAGGTGCTCATTCATTGAAATATTATAGTGCGTTCCCCAGATGGGCCTCACATAGTTAGTCACATTGCATAAAATTATTTCCTAGGGGTTAAAGCATTTAAACTCCAAATAGAACAAGGTCCCGATCTCCTTCTAGTGTCACTCCCAAATATCTTCTCCAGTTTTGTTGTGAACATTAAAATGAAAAACATTAAGTAGTCATTTCTAGATCTTCTTATCCTCCTTAACAATGTAGATAAAAATGTGAAGCAGAAAAAGCCTTCTATCCTTATAGTGAACAAACAAAAATTGAATGGTAAGAGCCTTAGGACCAAATATTCTTCCTGACCTTCCAAGAAGATGAAGATCAATGTGGAAGGGAACTTGATGATGTCTATTTAAAATGTGAAAGAAGGGCCCCTAGAAGAAAAAATTCACCCAACTAAATAATCGATGGTAATATTCAAATGTGTTTGCTGTTGAGTTAAATTTATATATTTATACAAATTGGGTATTAGATATATCTTTTGGTTGCCACATATGTATTAAAATATAAAAACCATGTTTATATGGGAAACATTACTAAGGGTAGTTATATATACGAGTAGCCAATAGAGATAACCATACTATTGTAACAATCAGAGACTAGCACCTCACATTTCCAATCAAAATGATCATGGTTTTAAAATGTTTTTATTATTTTCCTTCTGTTACAAAAAACATTATTTATCTATCATATGTTTATACATATGAATTCATTTTCAAATTTTGGAATAAATGTTTCTTATTTAATAAAGATAACATTTTTTTGTTTGGTAACACTAACGTAATGGTCCTTATTAGTAAGATTACATGAACCATGTAATGGTGATTTATAAAAATGATAATTCAAATGACACAAACCACAACCAACTTTAGCGTCACCTGGTAGGACATGTAAATGATAATCATTTTAAAAAATTACATCAATATAGATATTTAGATTATTTTGAACTAGAACCATTTAAAGTATTTTACACATGATTATATGAATAAATGATAAAATATTCATTTAGTGTGATAAGTGAATGGGATAAAGAGATTATAAATTTTTTTCATTCTGATGTTTGTGGACCATTTACTATTGAATAAACTGTTGGGTACTCAACCATCATAATTTTTACTGATGATTGTTGTAGAAATGGATATATTTACTTAATGAGGTAAAAGTCAGATCCTTTTGATAAATTCATGGAATACATGAATGAGGTTGAGAACAATATTTTTAGAAATAATATGAAACTCTGCTTAAATTTATTGGAGAAAATCTTAATCATGACATTTTTGATTACTTACATGAGTTCTGGATCTTATCCCAACTCACTCTTCCATACACACCTTAATATAATACTATAAGTTAATGGAGGAACCACATCTTTTTCTACATGGTGAGATCAAGGTTGATTCATACAAATATTCCATTATCCTCTTAGGGAAATGCATTACAAATAGCAACAAACATACTAAACCAAGTACCATCAAAATTGATAAATGGTATTCCATAAATGTTTTGGGATGAAAGAAAAACCGTGATGTCGAATTTACATGTGTGGGGAAGTGAAGCATTTGTTAATGCCTCTTTAGGTAACAAAAATGCACCCCAAGGAAATAAGTGAACCTTTATAAGATAACCCAAGGAAACATGTGGACAATACCTGTATGAAACCTTATAAAAAATGGTTATTGTGGAAACACATTCCATATTACATGAGAGGGAGAACATCTCAAATATAAATATTTAGTGAAATATAATCATCTATGAAGTTGAGGCTCAAGTCACACAAGAGCCGATATAGAATCATCTTCCCAAAAGAATAGAGGATGAAGAAACTATTCCAAATACAGAATAACATCATAAGAGTACAAGAGAGGTTTGAGAACCAAAATTGTATCATTTTCTAGTTACTAAGGATGGTGAAAAATTATTGTCTGATAATAATGATCCTATTACCTATAAAGACGAATTAATGGGCAAAGATTCTTCTAATTGGAAAGAAGCCATGAATTTTGAAATGAATTCCATGTACGAAAACCATGTCAAAATTTTGGTTGATCCTATATTGGATGTAAATCCTATTTGATACAAATGGGTATTCAAGATGAAATTGGACAAGCAAATTTAGTTCCTATAAGGCAGGACTTGTAGTGAATGTATTTAAACTGTGTAAATGTATTAACTATGTTGAAACCTTTCCACTAGATACAATGCTTAAATCAATTAGAATTTTAATTTTTATTATGTATTACAGTGATTATGAGTTTTCAAAAATGGAAGTCAAAACTACATTCCTTAATAAAAACCTTCATGAAGAACTCTATATGGAATAACCTGAAGGGTTTGTGACACCAAAGGAATCCATTAGTATGTGCATTTTTAAACAATTAATTTATGGATTAATTTAAAAATCCATGTCAAAGATAATTTATTTTGATGAAACCATAACATAATTTATTTTTATAAAGATCTAATTTGAGGATTGTGTTTTCAAGTTGTCCATTGGTAGTGTAGTTATTTTCTTAATAGTATATGTTGATAACATATTACTTATTAAAAATGAAATACATGTTTTATGGTTTATTATGTTATTATTGAATAAATACTTTTCCATGAAGTACATGGGAGAGGTAACATATATTCATGGTGTCAAGATCCATCATGATAGAACTAAAAGGTTTATCAGCCTAAGTCAAGGTACATAAATTGATAAGATAATGAAGAGATTAAGTATGGAACAATATAATTGGGGATTAATTCTAGAGACACATAGAATTCATCTTTCTAAGAAAATGAGTCATCAGAAATATGGGGAATGAAATAAAATGTCAATGATTATATACGCATTAGTGATTGTGTCATTCATGTATTCCATGCTATGTACTAGCATATATGTTTCCTATAAATTAATTGAAGTCGGAAGATACCATGCTAATAAAGGTGATCAAAATTAGATGGCAGTCTAGAAAATCCTTAAGTATCTGAGGGACACTTTGCCTATGTATTTTGTTTTTGTAGGAGATCAGGAAATAGTCATAAGAGGATATGTGTATGCTAGTTTCTAGATAGATCAAGATTACATGAAATTGCTAACATGATACATCTTCACTTTAATGATTGTGTTGTTTGCTGGTAGAACATAGATTAGGCCACGGTCAAAGATAATACTATAATGTCTGAGTATATTGCCGCATCTGTGGATTATAAAGAATTGGTTTGTATTTACAGTAGTGGATCTATGAAAAGAAGAATGGTCACATCAGCAGGCAAAGAACATACATCAGAAGAATCATATCATGAAGGATTTTTCTCAGAGAGATGAAGTTTTAGTGAGAATTGTTTCCATGGAATAAAACCTGGTGGACCCCTTGAATAAATCCTTAACTCAGCAGAAACATGATTATCATGAGAGGTCTAACAGAATGAATGTCGTAGATAGTTAACTCCAGTACAAGTGGGAGTTTTTTATAGTTGGTGTCCTCCAACCAAATATTTGTATGTTGATTATATGAATATTTGATGTATTAAGTATTAAATCAACAAAATTATTGAATATTGTTCATTTTTCTTCAAGTCCATAAATTAATAATAACCTAGAGTATTTTTCGCATTGATAATGTCATAGTAGTTCCCCGCTATTATGATATCCTTTAATTCTAATGAAAATATTGATAACATAGTTATGTAGTTCAATAAGATTCTATTCCAGGACATAGAGTATATATAATGTTATTTGAAAGTAATAATAAGCATATGAGACTTCATCTCATTAATTTCACACTCGGTAATCTCCAAGGTGAGTGATTATGAGAACAAAACCACGAGTAATAATACTATATGTTTTGGTGTCATTATATATTTTTATCTGCAATAGTGTGTAATGGTCCTAACATATTAAGATTATTATTAATTCATGTCATGAATCTCGCACATAGAGTTTATGAAAAATATATAACACAATATTTTGGACAAAAATAGGGTATGTTGGGCGCATCAAGAATGACATTTTATTAATGTATAAGGATTTGTCCCTTCCATATATATGGAAGTTGATATATTACCCCTTTTATTGAAACATAATTGTCTCATAAAATTTCATGGCCATGATGTAATGATTATTTTTTTAGATAGTCAAAAAAAATAGGTATTCATCATATAGGTTGAGGAAAACATCATGTAACCTACTTGAAGAGATTATGTAGAAAATGGATTATATTACACGGTGAGTTTTCAGAGGAGGTTGTGGTCATTGTGACTATAATTTCATTTTATTGGGAGCTTTGACCCATATCTACAATGTAATATTATTTCTCAAGTTTGAGGAATAATTTTATATATGTTATAATGATTTAATAAATTAAATAAATATTTATTTACCAGATTGAGAAAAAATATATTTATATATATTATTTAATATTTGATAAATATTCATTTATAATTTTGCAAGAAAAATAATTATATAAGAGAATAAAATATATAATTGGGGTTTTTATAAACACTTCAGAAGTTCAAATGGACCAAGTCCTTGTCAGGTGATAAAATAATTATCTATGAGTCAGTAAATATTATTTATTACTTTTTTACAACATGGAACACTAGAAAATAATAACACAATTATTATTAGTATGTGGCATTGTGTTTCATTATTGGTTATGATTACATTTAATTGTTGTAATGGAAATATCAATTTTAACCAATATCCTAGATCTATAATTAGACGGCTATGTCTAATGTGTAATTGATTCAAAACCAATACCATGTTTGGGAATAGAGGGATGTAGTGAAAAATGGATTCTCCCTCGACACATCCCGATCTCTCTATCAAAAAACAGATAACCAAGAGAGAGATTCTCCAAGACAAAATAATGAACAATTAAGAACAAACAATGAATGTCATTCAATTTCTATGCATTCACCTAATGAATGAGTGGTGTTTTTTAGAGACCATTGAAGCATGTTTAGATAACTGCTAGGGGGAATATCCACATCCTTTCTCTAAAACACAATTGAAGAAATCTAGAGGGTATGTTTATGACGATTAAAAATCATTAATGAAGAAAGTTCATATTCCCAGGTAATTATTTCATTAGATATTAAATTAGTTAACTATAAAATTTACATTCAAGATCATCACTCATGGTTTTGGGAAATGTTTCCTAAAATAAATGTTTAAATATCACCCAATGTGGTTCCATTATAAGGATAATACACTACATGATAATTGTAGTACAATAGAAACTCTTACTAATTGATATTTCTATGAGTTAATATTTACATATAAATCTGGTTGTCCAGGTAAAAAAAATAGTCATCCAAAAGATAGAACCTCCACATATTCATAGTGAATACTATTAATGCCAACTCTAGGTCATGAGTAATGTAGTTCTTCACATGAGGTATCTACTACCAAAATTCCTAAAAAATAAACTTGTTCCTCTATATCAAATTGAAACCATGCTCAAGTCTAGATTCATCAAAAACACCACGAACACATTATCCACCTCTAGTGTCATTGATAAAGAAGAACTAATCAATGTCAAAATCAACCTATCTAAATCTATTTTTACTTTACTAGTCATAAAAAATGGATAATATTTTTTTCTCGATGGTTTAAAATAGGATACTATCCTAGAAAATTAAAAAACAATCCTCCTTTAGTACCCTACACAAAAAATAAATAAATTAAACACCTCTTACATGCTTTGGGTATCTCATAAGAAAGAACTGTATTAATCGTTATTATGTCCACAACTAAACCATTTTCATATATGAAATGAATAATAATGTGAACCTAAGGAATTTAAAAATTACACTTCAATAGATTACCATAATGATGGTACTCTAGATGTATATATATGAAAAACCTTAAAGGCTACACAAGCTCATCCACTAATTTGGATTATATGAGGATGCCATGAATGAAAAAAATCAGTCCATGTATAGCTGGAGGATCTAGATATGTAGAGTCATGAAATAAGTAGAGGAATTAGTCCAAAATCAATGAAATTACTAAGAACACATAGTGTCTATAGGGACATTTGAATACCATATTTAGTGTATTATTCTTATTAAACCCCAACAATTGGTAGTCGAACCAGGGAACGATATTTGAAATCCAAATTTCACCACCCAATAGGTAAAGAGGACATAAATCCATGATAATTGGAGAATTTTCTTTATTATTACTTAAATTATGTTTTCATTATCTACACATAGTCTAAAAATCCTATTTTAATATTTCAAAAAAAAATTTAAGCTCCACAGGTAGACACACTAGGTGTTATAAAACCATTCTCTTGAAGTCCATCCATTAGAATCCACAACTATAGGAGATCAGTGTGGTGTATAAATATTTCCAAAGATTATATTAGTGTGTTAATTAGGTGAAATTATAGAAACATTATATATCCTACCTGAGAGGTAGTCCCAGATCATATTTTGGAATACATACATAGAGTTCTCCAATATGATTTTATTTTATATTCATGAAGATCCTACTCTATCATGGGATAAACTCACAGAACGATTGGTGAAGGGTTGTATTTTCCCAATCATAAGGCCTAATTTATCATCCATAATATCTCCATTATCCAAAAAAGGGGAATATCACCCTATTTATGTAAAGGTATTTCACACTACACTGATGACCGTCTTTCTAGTCACGGACCATGAAAAAGAATTATGTTACCAAGATGATATCATAAGGTTTTTGTATAATGATCAATTCATCCTATGAGAAACTCTTTCCTTTGATTACCATCTCAGAATATTTATATATTTGGGATTCAATAGAATCACACTTGGTATGAACCTTTAACCATAGTCAATAGGGTAATGTCTCACTGGTAACCTCTAGCTATCAAATAACGGATTTGGAGATAAATTAGTGTATCATGATTATGTATATAAGTATCAGAGTATGAGTAGAAAAAAAATAAATCATACCCCAAATCATCTAGTGTAAATCCTGATTATAACTATATATTCCCCTAAAATACCCACACCCTCCACCGCTAACCCTCTAAGCCTAACATGGGTAACCTAATGGTTGCAGTGGTTGGAGTAGATTATAGTGTAATCCTCCACTAGCAGCTCCACCCTGTTAAGATCACCGTAACAATATTTCATCGTCACCTACTTGGGGGCCACCCTCACTATACTAGTTAATTCACTGATCAAAATGTTGCTTCTTCCAAGGTGGTCCACCAATAATCTGTCAACATATAGGGTTTGAAAATACTGAGACATGTTACCTTGACCGCCATAAGAATAACATTACCTATATCTTGGATAACTGGATCCTCAAAGAGACCACTTCACTATAGATCCACATGACGGATCCCTTGAATAAGGAGGTCTCCTACATCATAATCCTAATGAGTGATGCCTACTAGATTATACATATTACTGAGCCTCTTGAGGAGCATTGATAGCTCAATACAACTAGAATCAATCTTCTAGGAATCTGTTTATAACTCAATCCCACTCTAGCCCTCCAGTGTATGCGGGTAAGAATTATGAGACCATTATGTAATGGATTTATCTTGTATGAAACTTCTAAAACATCCATGTCCATAAGTATCCATCTCGCACAATAACAAATAAGTAACACATGAGGTCAGAGAAAGTCACTATTTTCTCACCAAAAATATCACCACCCTGCAACTTCAGAAGAATTTGAATATTCACAGAGTGTAAGCTCAATGGGTATTACTTATTGTATAATAGTTTCTAAAAATTACAACCTAGAAAAAATCATATCATTAAGAGTCTGGGTAATCAATCTCTTCCAGCACCTTGATGGTCAACATAGTATTATATATGAAATTATAATCATCTAATATATCTGGTTCTAACCAAGGGTAAAAACATATAAAAAAACTCAGTCAAATCCTCTACTGCCTAAGGATATGGCGCTCCATATAATATTAATGGTCTAGAACACTATAACCCACAGAAATTTCATAGCCTACATGTATCTTGTCCGTGTATTGTATGAGCTATTATCTATCCAACATGATGTTGATCATACACCTGATCCACTACTAGTGAACCAATGCACAACTCAACAGGTGGTGGCACTACTCTGTACTATCCTGGAAGAAGTGACACATGAGGGGGTACCTTAACAATGGTCTTATCACTTAGATAATTCTTATCATGATATTTTTTCAACATCTAATATGGATATCAGCACCATTGCATCCTAAATGTTATGATGACGTACTATGATTTGATGAGAATATATGGGGAGACGACATAAGAAAAAGATGAATGTCAGAAAAATTGATTCTAATTAATTCATTATAATTAGTTACACATAACTATTTCTAGATATAATGTGTTTATAAGTAGGTAATCAGAGTCCTGGTGTAAGGATACATTGGCTGCAGCACTATCACCTAGTTCCCTTGTCCAAGATCCAAACTCAAGACATTATTACAGTATTTACCCTACTACCACTACTAAGATTAAATATTTATTTCCAAAACCACTTTTGAGGAAATGTTAGAAACCATACAAGGTCAAGCCGGAAAGCTTTAGGAATAGTAAGAAATCACAAAATCATTAATAGTGAGACTAAACATATATGAATTGCTTACCCGATATAGCCCCCAATGAAGGGTGTGGGCCTTTGTATCCACGGAATCGTTGTCAAGGTCTTCCAAGAAATTGACATGCTTGTCCCATGTTTGGATGTACTCCTCCACATTGATTTTCCTTTCACTAATACCACGTGCTAAAAAACTTCGTGTTTATATATCCAGTCCCATTGATATTTGCTGAAAACACTTTGGAGGTCTCTCTCTAAGATTCTATTCTTCTCCTCATCTGATGCCATGAGTTTAATGGTATATTCCAACATTTTTTCATATGAAGAGATTATGAGATATAGATGTTCATTCTCATGTGCCTCTTCCACCTTTCCAAATTCATCCCACAACTGTTGTATTTGAGGTTCCCTACTCTTGATTTTTTTTTCCTTTTTGAAGATCCATGCTCTTCTTACTTCCCTGAACCTTGTTTGCAGTTGCATCGACCATCACCTTGGCCCTTCTAGCCAACCTTGTCTCCATCGGCTATGGTAGCTGAGAATAGTAATTCAGGACTTTAGATTTCTTTCCCTCTACCACTATCCACCCCCCCACATTGTGAGTACCCTTGCGATCCTTCTTCTTCCTTGGGATATAATGCTCTTTGATTTGAGTGCCCTGCACACAATCCACCGAAATCTGACTAGATAGCTCTTCCTCTTAATCAACCTCAAGTAACAAGGGTGTATGAACTTCCACTACTTCTTGCAGTGCCTACACCTTGACAGGGCTTGGTTCATGTTTCGACCCATCCTCATCCGATCTGTTGAACTGGTTACATAACTTAAGATATAGAATGCTTCGCCAAGGACTCCTAAGATCTCCCCCCTCATCCTTACAAGACTCTAGGGACCTGCACCTCTTGTTACCATTTAACAAATCCTCAATTGGTATTTGATTCACCACTACAGGAGGAATCCCACGACCATATTATAGATCCCTTTCATAGGAGACAAAGACACTCCCCGCTATTGTCTGCATCGATGAAGACTGCATCTGTACAGCTTGATCATTCTTCATACGTGTAAAAATATCAGCTACCCTTGGTTCAGAAAATCCTGGGTCTTCAACTCGAGAAGTCTTGGTCATAACAGTGTCGCGGAGACACAGACCCCCATGTTCAACTATAGACCCAAGAGTTACAGCCTATTTTATTACCTCATCAACCGTTTGAGCTTTATGCACCTGTTTGATCCTCCACCCATTATGAAAGACATCACCAAGGTGACCTAGCCACCCACAGTATGCACAATGGTCAGTCCATGATTCAAAGACCACAACATGTTTCCACCGAAACTATTCTCCAATGGTTATCCCCAACCAGTCCACCGACACATTTTTGACATCTACCTCCATGCATATTCAGGGGAAAATGGGATGGCTCATGGCCATCGTTCTACTTTTGGATCATAAGTAACTACCAACTAAGTTTCCACGTAACTGCAAAATATATGGGTTTTTAAAGGGTAGTGGGATATTGGGGAAACTTACTCATATCGCTACAGTAAGAGCGCCTCACTGCAAATGGAAGTCAAAGGTCCACCTGAGAAGATGGAATGAAATCTCGTTGCATTTTTGATGAGCCCTGTGCCACATGGAAATCAGATCCTCAACTGATGCAAATCTGACCATGATATTCTTTCTGTCAAGAAGCCCCACCACAACACAATCTTTTAAATCCCAAGAACCAAAAACAAAATGATCGAACGTATCAACAGATGGACGTTGCTGACAAAAACAAGCCACCAATGATTAATTGTAGAGATCCTTACCATGATTGAACTCCAATACCGAGATAGGAAGTTGATGAAATCCTTGGAACAGACCGGGGACTTTCAGGCAATCCTTAATCTCTGGAAAATATGGAATACATTCTGGATTCAAGAAGGGTACAAATGAGTGAAGGCGCTCTTTTGTGGAGAGCGGAAGAAGGCAACCACCCCCCTCTAGAGAGGAGGGGGAGCCAAGAAATCATCCATCGGACATAGGGAATCGCTGGGAGCAAAGGGAGGGGGAAGACCCTGTCTCGAAAACGTTGTAGTTTAGCATTTTCCCTAGTTTCCATGTCAAACTACACACATGCACAACCCCACAGACTAACATCGGTAATGAAAAAAGTTTGAAACAACTCAATCATGAATTGAACATTCAATCCCTACATTGATTGTGTTATGATCAGTGAGAGACTAAAACACCACCACTAATAAGTCATGGGATAGTGATATGAATTATGAAGGAAAAGCTACTATGGTACAGATTATCCATCATAACGGTAAACACACAATCAACAATATTCATTAAAAAATATATAGATATAAAATAATAATAAACATATAGAGTGTAATGTATTCATGAAACTACATCTTATAGAGAATTAGAGTACAAAAAAGTGGTAGAAAAGTATAAATAATAGACATCGATACAGAAAATAAATCACATCCTAAAAAAGTGGTAAGTGAAAAATATTAGTGAGGGCCCATATCATAGTATCAATGGATGAACACTAAACTCTATCATCACTAGGAGCCTCTAATCTCCACCAAATCCATGTCCACTAATATCACTCTCAATCTACCTATCATCTACCATAGATAGAACTTTTCTGACCAAATCCCATGTAGTGGTGAGTATATACATACCCAATTGGATCCCAAAAAAGGGGTATAGAGAAAACTAATAGTCATCTCAACTCATAAGAATAATGGATAACTTCTAATAGATATTATCATAAAAGTAACATCCAAATCCAGCTTACATCTTTGATGGTGTCCAGACTGATGGGTCACATTGCGTCCATAGTGCATCCCAGTATTCGAGAGGCTATCGACTATTAGTGATGACATGAATGTGTTGCAGTGGGGAGACTCCCCTCATAGATCAGAGTTTCACAACATTATATATGTATATAAATAGATGAAAATAAAAGAATTATTATATAAATAAAAAAGAAGCAGAAGATAAATATGATAACTAAATAAAAGTTGAAAACACAAATTTATTCTAATTAAGAATGCATGACCTAATTGTTATACATAATCAGAAACAAAATACCTAAAAAAAGAAATGATATGGTAAAATACATTATTAATGAAAATAAAATATAATAATATATTCAAGGGGAAATCCACAACAATCTCGAGCACCATCTCAGTCATGTGCTCCCTAGATCCAATGTACAAAACATAATATATGAAATGAATTCATAATGCATGAAAATATATTTCTAATCAGGTAAAATGATACCTAATGAAGGTCTGTGATAATAATATTCATTGGCCAACACCCATAGTGTTAATCCTAAAACATTTAATGCAATAAATGATAATAGTGTACCAATTTTTATCAATTCATATTAGTAAGAAAATTATATAATAAAAACATGTTCTGGGTTCCAAAATGGAAAATAGTCACATAACATCAGCTACTGGCTAAGATAGATGACTGAATTAAGGTACCTGTGGAAGTAGAATATGTTTACCAGTACAAAAAGTATACAAGGAATCTCATGGAGGTGCAACATAAGATTGTGTTTAAGCTTGGGGTGTAATTATCATGTCATAACATAAGTATTCTAATTATCAAGATAGAAAATTCAAAAGTTTATTCTATAATATAAATTGAAGTATTAAGTATAATAAAATAAATTTACCAAAGAAATTTACCAATTAAATTAAATAAATTCTTCATTTCTAGGGGTGGAGTATCGTTCCCGTCCAAGGCGATCTACAAAGGATCCCAATTATCACAAAGAGAGCATTTGATGTAATCCAATTCCAAAAATACCTTCCAAGGTGACCCATATGGTTACCCAAGTATCACTCATGAAATGGAAACATTGAGTTAATCCAATGTAACTCCTTAAGGGACTATGTGTCACCCAAGGCATGGTGTATCCATCATTCCCAAAGGTCCATCCATGGTTTCTCCCTTGGGGGAACCGATATCACATGGTAGTAAAATCAACCACTCGGGAATCCCACACATAGAAAGATGTAGAATCTCCCTTGGCACGACATTGTATAACCAACTGAGCATGGGAGTCCATCTGTTAGTAATTAATAATGAACCTATGTTCTCACCTGGATGACATAAAGTGAACCATGATTCAATGGAACATTACGAGGAAAAAATCAATACCAATCTCACATGGAAATTATATATATAAATAATTCAATCAAACAAGAACCATTATCCACAAGATATTAAAGATATCATGTAAAACAAACCAAGCCATCATCATGGAATAAGGCATTTTTCACAAAAGTAACTACAAGAACTATGCCATAACACTAGGATACTATAAATAAACTTATGTATAGTTCATGAAAGTGGCATATCTACAAGGCACAAGCTCTAACAATAAAATTCAACTAGATCCACATTCCATTAGCATGCCTTTAACCATATATCATCAATGACATCTCATGGTGTCAAGATATCAGGATTGACCCCTTATTTTATACAACCAATCCAAATCACTTGGCCTAAAAAATATACATACATATGAATATGAACAATGATAAACAATATGAACTATTCCTATTCATTATTAAAGGGACCAATCCATGGTTGAATTCCATTTTAAAATCATTTATCTATATAGGACATTATTCCAAGGTATCACACACTCACTAAAGTTGAAAAAAGAAGATTGAATATTTAAAAGATGCCATTTAGCTTGGTCACACCCTAAGGGGTTCCCATAGGTAGAGAGAAACCCTTGGTAAGGTTTCACTACAACGGATGTTCACAATGGACTTGATATGAAAAACCAAAAAATTTAAAATGTGATAATAAGGAATCAAATTTAGGTTTCGGAAAGCGGAACAATGGAAAGACATGACATACGAAATGAAATAAAGGGTAATATTTAAGATTCACTACATGGATAATTCCCAGTTATAAGTAATTCTATTTATTTTATAAAATAGACTAATGTCTTAAATATTTCATTTAAAAATGAGCATGAAAAATCCATTCATATTATTTAAAGGGTTATTAACTATCATGCCACTGAAACGTCATTTACTTGAAAGAATATAAAAATATTATCCTGTAACTAAGAACGATATAAGTAATTTTCACAAATTTTTGTTTAGAAAACAACACAACCCTGTTAGAGGGGTTTTATTTGAAAATTGTGACATTGAATAATCAATTTTTTTAATTATAGTTAACATTTATACTAATATATATTCATCCCTAATCAAATGAAATGATAATGAAAAATAAAGTAACAAAAGTTTACATGAATTTAAAATGGGGAAAAGGGATTGGGACACTAACTCAAGAGGTAAGCCAATAAATGTAGGAAAACATAAATTAGCACTGTTATTTTTTGAATCCAGTTCACCTTAATTGGATGGGGTTCATTATAGAAACATGATTTTTGTTTTCAGATGAATGAATAATGATATATAAATATTTATTATAAAACAACTCAGAAACAATAAATTTACGAATTAGTCATGGAATGAAAATAATTAATACATTATTGAATTAAAAGGGCAAGGACATGGATCCAAACCGAAGCATTAGGGTAGCTCAACACTCGTCAGTTGTCTGATTTGGTGGTGACCACTCGAAACCGCCCCCAATCACACAAAAATATATTCTTAAACACATATATATCACTTAATTATATATACATATTCCCCTCACCAAGATAGAATATGTTTATGGAAGATATGTATATATATACATACCTTTTTATGATTGTGTGTACCTTCAAAGACGTTCAAACACTCCTAATTATTATTAAGAACTAAAAATTTTGTTGAAAAGACCAATACACCTAGATCAAATGATAATGAATCAAAACAAGATAAATACCTTTAATTAAAAGGTTCCGAACAATGCATCAGAAGTAAAACCATAATTTGGATAGAGGTTGTATTCCAAAATGCTTCTGTCATGGTCTACACACAAAAAGAAAAACACTAGAAACATCATAACTATGAAAACCCCAATTAAGAATTAGGAAAAGAATAAGAATGCGGAACAACAATACCCAAATGAAATTATGATGGAATGAGATGATCTTAATAGATTCTCCTTGGGTGTCAGTTGCTGGAATACAAATGATTCCAACCAGAGTGACTTGCTGCACACGATAGAAACAAAAGAGGGATACAAATTCGACCAAACCAAAACCCTAGGGTCTAGCTGATTCTTGAAGGGTGACAGGGAGACAAAAATCGTCTGGAATATAGATGGGAATGAGTGATTAATGTCTTATCTTTGAGGATAAAAGGAGAAAACAAAGCAAATCTGGAAGAAAATTGGTGAACGGAGGAGGCCATAAGGAAGGGGGTTGCCATTGGTGGGTGTGTAGTGTGCTTATGGAGAACCCACAGATGGAGGGTATTTCCCAATAGGGAAAAATGAGACCCCATATGGAGTTTAAATAAAAACATAGTTATTTATATATAATTTTTAATATTATTAATAAATATATATATATTTTTTATTTTTAAAATATTTCCCTGTTTTTTAATTTCCATTTAGTCTAATTTAATTTATTTTTGTTTTTAATTTATTTGTGTTTAACTTATAATATAATTTTAATTTTAATATCAAAATGAGTTATACCGCAATAAAATAAAACCTCATCGGATTTTGGTCTAGTTTAAAACACAATTCATTACAACAAACATACCATAGAACTTCTAGCCCCATAGAAGCATCTAGGAACAAAGACCACTACATCAACTGATGCACTATAATTTACCAATCACGACTCCTTGGAAAACCAAGACATCACATGATCGCTCGGACATAACCACTAATGTCGTCCCCAACCAATGGTGTTTCTCAAAGGTTTCATACATAGAAAACCTTTTGAATTTCATTCTTCTAAGGAAGCAACCACATGATTTAAGAGTCAAAATATTCCAAGGCATTATAAGAAGTCAACAATTTATGAATAACCTTATTTGGTTGTGTTACTTATAACTGAAATGACACATTTTCTAGATTTGACATGATTATCCCCATTATAAGAGTGTCCTCATCATTGAAGAAGAGATAATACAACCTCTCACATGTGCACTATTCTAGATTCACTATAACTATACATGTGAAACTCCTCCAAGACACTCATATACAATATAACATATGGAATGAAATTTAAAAATCAATCTTACTAGTGTGTCAAAATGACCGTGTCAGAAGTAAGTCATCTTGAACATGGGTATGAGAATTATTTGTTAAACACCAATGTCACTCGACTATAAAAATGAACTAGATGGACTCAATAGAAGAAGTCACAGTGATCCGACTGAACTCATATGGTTTGTTACACCCATAACCAACTCGATGGGAACAACACACATGAATGTATACTACCTCGAGGAAGTAAATAAGAAAGAAATATTTTAACTCAGATGATGACATACTGATACATTCACCACAATAGAGAAGAGAGAATTCAACAAACTATGAAACAACTAACCATGCCTGAGGCATGTCTAATCATCTAAAAATGATAATTACTCAATGCTCACACCCATATCTAGGACAAAAAATACATGAACACCTGTCTAAAAAAGTGTGTCATTAAAAAGAAAAGAGTCATATATGGGACCACGACACCGAAACAACAACAATCATTAGAAAGATCACAAAATTAATAATAAATTTAAGATTTAAGTCTATTACCTAATATTTTCTAGCACCATACAAAGAACAAGCCTCAACCCCATCACTAGTTCATGCATAATATAAGTCATTGGATCTAGAGCCTACCATCTAAGAAATTTCCAAAAAAGGGATTTCTTACAGAGGATTTTTATGGTTCCCTTCCCAGGAAACTAAAAGAAAGGGTCATGCTTCCCTTCCATGAGGGTTTTATCTATGTACACAATTTAAGGTTTCAATTTTCATGTCTTTACATTGATTCACACATAAATCATGAATAATAGAAAATATAAAATTCAAAACATAAAGTACCATTGAAAAAAATATAAAAATAGTATTATTTTAACCATAATATAAAATAAAAATAAAAAAGTGCCATTAAACCAATTTTTAAACATTAATCATTTTATTAAAATTCATTCATAATCATACAATTTATTTTATAAATATATTTTTAACAGATATGCCGACCTATAGTGACTCATGAAGCCAACTAGGTTTTTTCATAGATAAATGCAATAAAATTTGTTTAATCAATAATATTTCAAACACTAAAATAGGTCATCTAATAATTTATGTGATCCAACTGACCTACTTGTTTACAGTTTCAAAATTTAGAATGTAACCAATTTCATTACAAATTAAAATTAAATATCTTTTAAATTGCAACCATTTCAAACAAAACATGGTCATAAATATATTACAGTCACATGGGATTCCATCTCCAAATTAATGAAACACCCCAACACTTCTTAAATTAATGATTGGATCCCCTAAATCACAAACAATTTATTTATCCCATTCTCCTTGTTATATTTCAAACCGACTAGCATGTTATCCCAAGAAGTAAACAAATTGAAAACATTATTGAAGAAAATAATCATTACACATTTTAAAATAAAAGTGAAATGAAAAGAACATAACACAGAAGGCATGCTTAAGAAAATACCTTATTATGAATACTACGGGAAAATTCATGGAATAAAAATATTAGACCACAACAAAAAAATGAATGCATCCTACATATTGAATGATGTGGTATGTGAATTTTCTATGTCTCTAATATGATGCATGTAATGATTAATCCTTTCAACACTGGGACAAGGGTAAAATTCCATAAAATTATATAATTACATAAGCACCATAATGTATAACAGTCACTCAAGGTGAAATAATAATAAAATTTAATAGTTAAAAACATGTAAAACAACATTATCATCGTTGACCACTTGGTTATTTCCACATACCTAGGATGATAAGTCCAAGACACGACTATTGATAAATAACCGACACATTTATAGTCTCTTATCAACCCAAAATAGTAATAAACCAAAAAATTTACAACTGATAAAGCATTGTAAAATACCAACTCGGCTCACTACTATAATGGTGGCTATACTTTTGGGTCACATTGCGTCATTCATGCCTCCCTATATGCAAGAAGTTTATGATTAGTAGTGAATGAGTAAAGGTTGTTCCATGGGGAGAATACCTACATAGATCAGAGTAGAACAATGTAATAACCAAATACAAATATTATAAAATAGTGAAAGGAATAAATAAAATAAAAAGTTGTGGAAGATAATTAAAATAACTAAATAAAAGTGATATAATAAAATTTATACAAATCATGCATGCATTTACTAATGATTATAAATAATCTAAATAAATACATACAAGAACCAGTGATACATTATTGTACATGAGTGAGGATAATAAACTAAAATAAAATATCCAAAGAGAACTCCACAAGCATATTGTGGACCAGCAAAGTAATTTACTCTTTAGATTCTATGTATACACTACAACATAAGAAATTATTCCATATACCTACAAAAAATCTATATACTCTAGTAGTAATTGTAACTAAGTAGAGTATGAGATAAAATATTCAGTTGATTGGAACCCATGGTGTCACGCTCACACTATTTCATGCAATAAATGATAAAAATGTGAAAATATGTATCAATTTAGAGAAATTAAAAAAATAAATAATACAAACTTGGTATAGGTTTCCAAATGGACACTCATACCCAATCACATGCTTCAGAAATAGTTTGATGTCTGCATAGATGTACTTGTTTGAGAAGAATATGAATACTAATGTAAATCCCGTAAATTTCGAGGAAAAACATTTCTTAATTTCTTTGGGCTATTACGAGTACACGGTTTCTGACGGAACCTGATTCCGAGGCCCGGTGTGCCTGTAATAAATTTATAAAGCTAAGCTCAGGTACGTTCAATGAAAGAATGAGCTGGTTTTCCTAACTTTTGAACCGGTTCTCGGAATCGAAATATGAGGGCACTGAGGAATCCATAGCGCCGGTAATTTTCATAGGATGACCTTTTCTGGGGTTGCATTTTCTCGGGAAGATTTGTTAGAAAAATGGAATAAGTTTAAAGTGAATTAAAAATTGTGTCACAATTTCTATTTCACATCCAAGTTGTTTAACACCATGTAAGGGAGTTGAGTGGGACCCCCTTGAACCTAAATCCTCTTTATAGGATATTATTGAGGTGGGGCCCACACGAGCCCCACCCCTTCATTTCCCCTAACTCCTCTTCCACTTTAAATGATGCCAACTTACACCCATTAATTTTGATAGCACAAGATGTAATTAATGAGGTGAATTCCATTTCAAATTTTAAAAATGTAGGCATGTGTAAATAAAATAAGGAAAATCCTTATTTAATTTTGGGTTGATGTGTTGTGTGGAGATTTGAGAGAGGTAGAGTTATACACTTATAATAACTTCATCTTCCTCCTTAGAGGACACGAAGAACACCGACACACCGTACCACCTTCTCTCCTCGTCAAAGAAAGGGGAACGCCATTTCTTCCTCGGATGAACTGCATCATCGTATACAGAGCCTTCCCCTGTGACGTCGTATTTCGCACTGCAAGCTTCCAAAAATTCTTCATCCAGGTAGGGGATTGTTTTACGTTCAGGATTATTTTGGCGTTCATCGTTAAATAATTAGCCGCTTGTTATCGAATTAAGGAGAGGAGGCTGGCCCGCACAAACACAGCTGACCCTCCTCCCCATTATTGTTGTACATCATTATGGATTGGAACAGAGGTGACGCGGTGCCAACACACTGTGCGGGAATAAGGAAAACCATAGCGAAATAGCGCGGCACCATCGCGTCATGCCAATGATGCCGAAAAGTGCCACTGCTGGAGTCGGGCCGCGGCGGAGGGGCGCGACACCGTCGGGCCGTGCCGGCTGAATCCGTCGGCCGCCAGTGCTTCGGATGGAAGGACCGTGGGGCATCCCTCGGTGGCTCACCGGCCAGCCAAAGCGGTCGTCCGAGTTCGGGAAGGCCGGGGGTTTATAACCCTCGGATTCTAGCTAGGGCGGATCGCCCAGGGGTATACCGTTTCGGGAAAACAGGGGGGCAGCTCCCCCATTCCGCGTCAGCTCAGCACGTAGGCGCACGCATTGAGCCGGACAGGCCGTGCTGGGCCGGACCGCCCGCGACGGGCCGGATCGCCCGCGTCGGGTTGGGCCACCCGCGCTGGGTCGGACCCGCGCCAGCCGGGTTGGGCCGCGCCTAACCGGGCTAGACCCGGATGCCGGTCGGGTCGACCTGGTTCCGGCCGACCCAGGGGGTATTGGGCTGGGTCGGACCGGTCCCAAACCCCCTATTTCCGGACAGATCTGTTTGGACCCTTATAACGTGGGCTACATACCTCTGATCAAAGCACTGTCAGTTCTGTAGAGATCCTTGGATCGAGGTGGTCGTTTCGATATTTTACACTCAAGGTTTCAGAGAAATTTGTGTACTACAGAGATGGTTCGAACAGGAAACCAATCGTTCCATCAGAGCGGAAGCGCTTATAACTTGAGCTCTGGATGCCCGATTGAAGTGCAGTAGACTTTGTTGCAATTCTATTAGTGAGACGGCTCTTTTTGATTACTATGCTAGAGGTTTGGACATAGTTGGAGTATGGTCGGGTTGGTTTTGAGTTAATAACCAACCGGCCCCTTGGGACGAAAAATCCAATATCTCTCAGACCGGGCGTCCGATTGATGCACCGTCTCCGGAGTTGAGTTACTTTTGACGAGACAAATATTTGGGATACATCAAATCCAGAATTCGTGTCAGTTGATGTATCGACCCCCCTTGGCTCGTGGAGTGGACCCTCCCAGAATCGAGCATGTTGTGTGCGGGAACCTTAGAGCTGGTTGTGACAGCGACGACGATAACGACTGTACTAGGATCCTCCGTGGGTTCAGCAGCAACGACGACCGTACTAGAATCCTCCTTGTGTTTGATGGCGATGACTACTATTCTTGTATCCTATGTGGGACCAAAAGTACTTGAATACTATTCTTATATCCTACGTGGGTCCTGCAGTATTTGACTATGTACTTGTATCCTACGTGGGTCCTGCAGAGTATTTGGTTTTGTATCCTTTGTGGGGCTGACAGTTTAGCTGGTCTTGTATCCTTTGTGGATCCGATAGCTTAGATGAATTAGTGGCATCATCTGATCATCTCTATCATCTTACGAAGAATTATTCCTGTCTTAGTTGTGTTTTGACTTTCAATAATTATCTTGGATATGATTGTTTTTCAATCCTGTGTGGATTGGGTTGTGTTATCCTGTGTGGATTGAATTGTTCAATCATGTGTGGACTAGATCGAACATGGGCTCGGATGTTGGAGCCGAATTGGAATTCATGACTTAGGTATATGTATGTTAATATATATAAGTAGAGTTGGTTGTTACAACATGGTTGTATCTTTCCTTTTTGGATTATCCTTCATGGATTTTGGGAGACCTTCGGGGGTCTCGGGGTCCCTACTGAGTAGCATATACTCACCCCTGCACGAGATTTTCCCACACTACATTGTGTTGGATACAGTTGACGGACATCATTTATTGAGGTAGGTGCTCGTGGAGCTGGACGGTACCTGAAGGTGGATCATTGGATGGGACGTACACAGAGTAGACGGCTGGAGCCGAGGAGGAGAGGAGACTATCAGTACCCACCCTTCTCGGTGGGATTTCCAGGGGATGACTCAATGTTTCTGCTTAACTTTTCTACCATTGTACTCTCTTTTCAGTTGTACATTACTTTCAGTTGGGTTTGTATTCTGGACCATTTACTTTCCATCACTTACCATTATACTCAGTATACTTAGTGTTTACTTCTGCTTGAATACTCTATGGTGTTTTATTTCTTACTTAAAGGCAATGACTTCCCCGATTTTGGGATTTACACTTTTGGTGCTAGTCACTAGCCCCTGGCCTATGGAAGGTGAGCATGGGGTAGTCACGGAACGGGACCCGAGGACGTGTCGTGAATAATTGGTATCAGAGGAGTTCGGTTCTACCTCAGAACTCAGGACTCTAACATTTCTTCTATGTTAAGAAATAGTGTTAAGGGTATTGAGTGTTGTAATTAGTCCACAGAGTCTGGTGTTGGTGCGGTGGCTGACGTATCCATATACCAGGACCCTGACCTCTGACTTCTGACTCAGTGCACGAAAACATTGATTGCATGTGTGATTCAAAAGTTTTCATTTTGATTATTTTGTGTTATCTCACCAGGTATATTGTATTGACCGTGGAACACCTGTGTATTTTTAGGATTTCCCCAATAAGGAAGCCAACTAGGGTTATGAGCTTTGTGTGAGACGAAAGCCCACCGACCGACGAGGCCTCGGTTCCAGGCCCTATTACAGCGGAGGGACCGGTGGTACCTCTACCCACCAAGCCACCAATGCCACCATCCCCAGCCGCTGAGAGTGCACGTCGCCTTATTACACTACACGAGTTTCAACATTAGAGACCGCCCAGGTTCCAGGGGGAGACAAAACATCTGGTAGCCGAGGATTGGCTGGAGGCTGTTGTATGAGTTTTCAGGTTAGTGGGGACACCAGCTGACCTCATGGTGATACTTGCAGCGAGTCTTCTGCACGCAGCTCAAGGTAGATGGTGGATCATGATGCTCCAGGTGAACGAAGAGGGATCTCTCCTTTGGTTGGAATTCAAGAGCCTCTTCTGCTCGGAGTTCATTCCAGCCAACATCCGTGTGGTGCACATTCAAGAGTTACTGCAGCTGCGGTAGGGAAGCATGACGTTAGCCCAATCCTCGACGAGATTTACCGATCTCTCGCGCTATTCCACGGAAATGGTATATGACCCATTCTTCCGGGCCAAGACCTTTGAGCAAGGACTGAGGCCTGAGATCAGGGCGTCGATGATCTCCCTCAGCATTTTGACGTAGGCAGGAGTACTAGAGAGAGCCCTTCTGTTGGAGAGCATTCTTGCTGAGCCTACACCAGCAGCGAGACCTACCACAGGAAGGCATGTAGCTGAGTCTTCTGCAGCTGGCAGTTGAAGGATGTCACAGGGGTCTAAGCGGACCAGACCATCAGGTGGACAACATCAGGACACTGGCTATGAGGTGCGGGGAACACCTCGAATAACCAGTCATACGAGGATTATACAGTTCTATGCATGCAGCGGGCAGGGCCACATGGCTTTTGACTGCCCGACCCGCCATACAGAGGAGCAGTAGACGGTTGAGGGACCACCCATGCAGAGGCATAGGTTCGACCATGGCGGTCCATAGGGATCATACAGACAAGGCAAAGGAGATGGCTGAGCAGCAGGTGGTGGGAGACGCTTTGAGGCTCTACCACCACCACCACCACCAGGAGGTCCACCCTGACTACAGGGAGCTAGCGGACAGAGGCAGGCTCAGCTTCATGAAGCGGAGGCCTATGACCATGGCGCACCAGATATGATTAGAGGTACTATCTGTGTCTACTCTAACTTTGTTTTAGTTCTTATAGACACAAGAGCGAGTCATTCTTTCATTGATGCTGCCCTTTTTTGGAGCTCGGAGGTTTCGACAGAGCCGTTGGCTCGTTTTTTATGGCTAGAGACTCCTACGGGATTAGACGCGATGATTACGCACTGGTGCCGGCAGTGTGAGAATACTCTATGAGGCGAGAGCCTCAGCTGAGATCTTCTTGCAGCTACGTCAAGGCCATATTACATCATCTTGGGAATGGATTGGTTATATACATTTCATGCTCATATTGACTGTATTAGGGGAAATATGCGGTGTTTCCGCATCGATAGGAGTAGGTTCACCATCACCGGCGAGAAAGGAGACATTGCAGCGCAAGATAGACTCACGCAGAGGAGAGGACAGTCGATCCCTCATCCATTGGATAGCCTCATCCTAGGATCAGTGGACGTGAGGAGTCTGAGTTATCCTATAGTGGTGGATCAGTATGTTGAAGTTTTTCCTAATGACGCTTCAGGACGACCTCCTCCTAGAGAGGTAGACTTTTATATTGACCTATACCCCGGGAGAGACCCGATATGTACTCCAACATATCGGATGGCTCCCGCTGAGCTTCTAGAGCTATGGGTACACCTGGAGGACTTTCAGGGCATGGGATTCATTCGACCCAGTATTTCACCCTGGGCTTCCATGATTTTGTTCTCCAAGAAGGCGGACGGGAGCTTGCGACTGTGTGTTGATTACCATCGCCAGATCTAGGTGACTGTGAAGAACAATTATCCACTTCCTAGGATTGGAGACCTATTTGATCATCTCAAGTGAGCATGATGGTTCTTGAAGATAGACCTTAGGTCAGGCTATCGTCATCTCAGAGTTCGAGATGAGGATGTGCAGAAGACGGCCATCAGATGTCGGTATGGCCAATATGAGGTCTTGGTTATTCCTTTCAGTGTAACCAATGCTTTAGTAGTGTTCATGAGTCACATTAATAGGATCATTCAGCCTTACCTTGATCGAATTTTCATAGTCTTCATCGACGAAATATTGATATTCTTGACCACGGAGGAGGAGCATACCTACCACTTGCGGGTTGTACTGGACACACGCCGAGAGCACCAGATTTATGGTAAGCTCTCGAAGTGTCAGTTTTGGATATGTGAGGTCCACTTCTTGGGGCATGTCATCTCTGAGGCAGAAGTTGTGGTGGATCCTAGGATGATCGAGGTAGTGCTAGCTTGGCAGCCACCCAGGAGCGTGATAGAGGTGCAGAGATTCTTAGGTCTGGCTGGGTACTACCAGAGATTTGGGCCCGAATTCTCCAGAGTTGTAGCACCGCTTACAGATTTGATAAAGAAAGGGAAACCCTTCATGTGGTCAGATAGATGTCAGCAGTGCTTCCAAGAGCTGATACAGAGACTGACCAGTCCACCCATCCTGAGTCTACTAGAGGAGGGAGTAGCGTACGTAGTCTACTGCGATGCATCAGAAACCAGACACAGGTGTGTCCTAATGCAGGAGCGGGTAGTGATTGCCTATGGATCATGACAGTTGAGGCATAACATGCAGAACTATGCTACACATGACATGGAGTTAGCAGCAGTGGTCTTCGCTATGAAGATGTGGGGACACTATCTGATGGGCGAGCACTTTACAGTCTATTCTGACCACCAGAGTCTCAGGTACATCTTCTCGCAGAAGGACCTGAACCCGAGATAGCGTTGATTGCTCGATTTCCTCCAGGACTATGACTTTGAGATAGTCTATAATCCTGGAAAGCGGAATGTAGTATCCAATTCTCTCAATAGGAAGACAAGAACTCAGATACTTGGAGAGGCGATAGAGCAGCTAGACGCATTGTAGATATCCTTTGGGGATAGAGACGGGGAAGCCTTCCTTCAGTCTCTTACAGTCACATATCCACTTCTTCAGTGGGTCAAAGAGGAACATCATGGGGACGCTTACTGTGAGACGCTGTGTGCAAGGATTTCCACAGGACAAGCACTTGATGGTTTCTCTATAAGAGGAGAGCACGACATCCTTTTCATAGGAAGTTCCATGGTAACAACTTCTTTAAATGAGGAGGTGCTGAGAGAGTTTCACACATCCCCTTTAGCAGTACATCCAGGGGTAGCGAAGATGTACTAGGATCTCAGACGACAGCACTGGTGGCCGGGTATGAAGAAGATTGTGGAAGAGTTCATTTCACGATGTCTCACCTACCAGTAGGTGAAGGCGGAGCACAAGGTAACTGTAGGCTTGGTATAGCCCTTGGAGGTCTCGGAGTGGAAGTGGGATGAGATATCTATGGATTTCATGACTGGACTTCCACGTACTTCCAGAGGTCACGACTCCACATGGGTGATTGTTGACCGACTCACAAAATCGGCGCACTTTTTACACATCAGAGAGCAGGGCTTAGTGGAGATCTTGGGACGCCTCTACATTCAGGAGATTGTACGGATTCATGGTGTTCCATCATCTATCATCTACGATTGAGATACTTTCTTTACTTCCCAGCTTTGGAAGGGGTTGTAGGAGGCATTCGGGATGCATCTACGTCTGGGCACCGCCTTTCACCCTCAGATGGATGGTCAGACTGAGAGGACAATTAGGACTCTCAAGGACATGCTTCATGCATGTTTCCTCAACTTTGGTCACAGCTGGGAGGATCAACTAACCTTGGTGGAGTTTGCATACAACAACAACTACCACTCCACCATCGGGATGGCACCATACAAGGAATTGTACGACCAACCATGCTGGTCACCTTTGTTCTGGACAGACCATGGGGAGTTAGCACTTGTGGGACCAGAGATGGTCCATGCCATGATAGAGAAGGTCCAGGTTATCCAAAAGTGGATGAGGACAGCTCAGAGCCGACATAAGTCTTATGCTGAGAGGATGCGGATGCCACTAGAGTTCGAGGATGGCAACCACGTTTTCTTGCAGGTCTCACTTCGATGTGAATTACAGAGATTTTCTCAGGGTGGCAAGTTATCTCCATGCTTTATAGGACCATTCTAGGTTCTCACCAACAAAGAATATGTGGCTTATTTCCTTGCTCTACTAACTCAATTACACCGGGTGCACGACGTTTTCCACGTATCTCAGCAGAGGAGATACGTGCACGAACCGACTCATATCCTCAACCATGGGGAGCAGGACATTGATGATGGGGCGACTTTTGCGGAGGTCCTGGTGGAGATCGAAGATCGATAGGAGTGGGTCCTTTGTGGATGATCGATTCTTTTAGTGTGCATCAGGTGGCAGCACGTGAACCTCTAGGGGAGCACATGGGAGCGGAGGCTCAGATGCGTGCTCAGTATCCTCATTTGTTCCCCTAGTTTGTGATGTGTCTTTACGGGGATGTAAAGTCCTAAGGTGGGGGTAATGTAAAGACCTGTAAATTTCATGGAATTTTTTTCTTAATTTCTATGGGATTTTACGAGTACGCAGTTTTTGACAACACCTGATTCCAAGGCCTGGTGTGCCCAGAATCAATTTCTGAAGTTTAGCTCGGGTACGTTCAGTGAACGAACGAGCGTGTTTTCCTAACTTTTGAACTGGTGCTCGGAATCGAAATCTGAGGGAACCGATGAAACCGAAATGCCGGTAATATCTTAGGAAGACCTTTTCTAGAGTTTCATTTTCTCGGGATGAGTTTTTTAAAAAAGGGATTATGCTTAAAGTGAATTAAAAATTGTGTCACAATTTATATTTCATATCCATGTGGTTTGACCCCATGTGAGGGAGTTGAGTGGGAACCAATTGAACCTAAATCCTCTTGATAGGATATTAGTGTGGGGGGGATGACATGAGCCCCACCCCTTCATTTCCCCTAATTACTCTTCCACTTTAAATGATGCCAACTTACACCCATTAATTTTGACAACACAAGATGTAATTAATGAGGTGAATTTAATTTCGAATTTTAAAAATGTTGTCATTTGAATATAAAAAAAGGCAAAGCCTTATTTTATTTTTGGTTGATGTGTTGTGTGGAGATTTGAGAGAGGGAGAGTTCTACACTTAGAAGAACTTCATCTTCCTCCTTGGAGAATGCGAAGAACACTGACACGTCGTACCACCTTCTCTCCACGTCAAAGAAAGGGGAATGCCATTTCTTCCTCGAACGAACTCCGTCATCGTATACAGAGCCTTCCCTCGTAATGCCCACTTCCGCACGCAAGCTTCGGTGAATTATTCTTCGAGGTAGGGGAATGTTTTACGTTCATGATTATTTTGGCATTCCTCGTTAAATAATTACCCGCATGTAATCGAATTAACGAGAGGAGTCCAGACCGCACAAACATGGCCGACCCTCCTCCCCATTGTTGTTGTACTTTATTATGGATTGGAATGGAGGCGACGTGGTGCCGTTACACCGCGCGGGAACGAGGAAAACTGCGGGGAAAGAGCGCGGCGCCATCGCGCCACGCCGTTGATGCTGAAAGCAGCCGCGACCGGAGTCGGGCCGCAGCAGAGGGGTGCAGCGCCGTCGCGCCGCGCCGGTCGGAAAACGGTCGCAACAATGCAGTGGAGGGCGGCCGGTTCCGCCGGCCGTCGGTGCTTTGGAAGGTGGGACCACGGGGGGTCCCGCAGCGGCTCATAGGATGACCGAGTTTGGGAAGGCCGGGGGTTTGTAACCCCCAGTGGCCAGCTAGGGAGGACTCCACATGGGGTCCCCCATTTCCGGAAGACAGGGGGGCGACTCCCCCCTTTCGTGTCCGCTCAGCCTGCGGGCGCCTTCACCGAGTTGGATCAGTCGTGTCGGGTCGGGCCGCCCGCGACGGGCCGGACCACCTGCGCTGGGTCGGGCTGCCCACGCCAGTCGGGTCGGGCCACGCCGAACCGAGAAGGACCCGGACCTGGGTCAGGTTGACATATTTCGGGCCAACCTAGGGGGTATTGGGATGGGTCGGACCGGTCCCAAACCCCATGTTCCAGACAGATCTATTTAAACGCCCATAACCTGGGCTACAGACCTTCGATCGATAAACCATCAGTTGCGTAGTGATCCTTGGATCGAGATGGCCGTTTCGGTGTTTTAAACTCAAGGTTTCGAAGAACTTTGTGTATGGCTGGGTTGGTCCGATCACGAAACCAACCGGGCCCTCGGAGCAGAAACACTTATAACATGAGCTCTAGACGTCCGATTGACGTGTCATCGACTTTGTTGGATTCCTGTTAGTGAGATGGTTCTTTTGGCTTACTCCCCTCAAGGTTTGGACGTAGTTGGAGTACTGTGTGGTTGGGTTTGACTTAAAACCCAGCCAGACCCTAGGGACGAAAAATCCAACAACTCTCAGACCGGGCGTCTGATTGACGCGTCATCTATCACATTGAGTTCTTTTTGATGAGACGAGACTTTGGGATACATCAACTCCAGACATCGTGTCAGTTGATATATCAACCCCCTTGGCTCGTGGAGTGGGCCCTCCCAGAATCGAGCATGCTGTGTGTGGGAACCCTAGAGCTGGCTGCGACTGCGACGACGATGACGACTGTACGGGGATCCTCCATGGGTCTGACAGCGACAACGACCATACTTGAATTCTCCATGGGTTCGATAGTGAAGACTACTTTTATTGTATCCTATGTGGGTCCGGAAGTACTTGACTATTGTTCTTGTATCCTACGTGGGTCCGGCAGTATATGACTATGTACATGTATCCTACGTGGGTCCGGTAGAGTAGCTGGTCTTGTATCCTTTGTGGGTCCAACAGCTTAGCTGGTCTTGTATACTTTGTGGGTCCGACAGCTTAGATGAATCAGTGGCTACATATGATCATCTCTATCGTCTTACGAAGAAGTATACCTGTGTGAGCTGAGTCTTGACTTTCAATCATTATCTTCAATATGATTTTTTTGCTATCCTGTGTGGATTGGGCTGTGTTATCCTGTGCAGATTGGATTGTGCTATCCTGTGTGGACTAGATCGAACATGGGCTCGGATGTTGGAGCTGAACTAGAATTGAGGACTTATGTATATTTATGGTCATATACCTAAATAGAGTTGGTTGTTACTTCATGATTGTATCTTTCCTTTGTGGATTATCCTTCTTGGATTCTGGGAGACCTTAAGGGGTCTCAGGGTCCCTACTAAGTAGCTTATACTCACCCTAGCATGGGTTATGCCCGTACTACATTGTGTTGGATTCAGACGACAGACATCGCTGATAGAGGTAGGAGCTCGTGGAGCTGGATGGTACCTAGAGGTGGATCACTGGACGGGACGTACACGAAGTGTACAACTGGAGCCGAGGAGCATATGAGACTATCTGTACCCACCCATCCGGTGGGATTTCCAGAGGATGGCTCAATGTTGCTGCTTTACATTTCTGTCGTTGTACTCTTTTTTGAGTTGTACCTTACTTTTAGTAGGGTTTTTATTCTGGCCCATTACTTTCTAGCACTTTCCTTTGTACTCAGTTTACATAGTTTTTACTTCTTCTTTCATACTCTGTGGTGTTTTTTTTCTTAGTTAAAGGCAATGCCTTCCCTGATTTTGGGATTTATGCCTTTGGTGCTAGTCGCCAGCCACTGGCCTATGGAAGGTGGGCTTGGGGTAGTCACGTCACGAGACCCGAGGACGGGTCATGACAACTTATGTTAAAAGTATACAAGGAAACTGTATGAGGATCACTGCAAGCTTCTTTTTAGTCTTGTGGCCTAATTAACATGTCATCACATATGTATAATAATATTATAGAAGAAAATCAGAATGGAATTCTCTAATATATATAAAATCATTATGTATTGAACAATAAATTAACCAAATCAGTCTACTAATGAAATTAAATTAGTCAATCAAATCATGTGGTGGGGTCCCTTACACGTCCAAGGAGATCTACAATGGTTCCCATATATCACAATGGGAACATATGATGTAATCCAATACTATTATGCCCATCCATAGTGACCCATAAGGCATCCCAAATATCACTTGAGGCATGGTAACTCAGATTCCATCAAAGTTATCTCACTAGAGGACCATGTATCACTCAAGGAATAGAGTATCCATATTTCTAAAAGTTCTATCCATAGTTTATCTCCTAGGGAACTGGTATGAACCAAGAGTGTAATAAACCACATGAGAATCCCTCTCATGGAAAGCCAACGTATCTCCCCTGATGCATTGTGGTATAAACACCTGACCATGGGATTCCAACCATGATTCCTTAATATAGAACCCATGTTCTCTCCCACCTCACAACAAGTGAACCATTACTCCATGACACATAAGAATTAAAAAATAAATAAATATCCTATATAGAAATCATATATATATATCATACAGTCAAAAAACCACCATGAGGCACGTGCTACTCAATCTCTCAAGTAAAATAAACCATTCCATCTACATAAAATAATTCATCTAGAAAAAAACAATCCCATGACATTAAGTCAAAACATTTGGAAATAATCCATAAACATAACGAAGGATCATGTAAGAGGATTAACATAAAGGCCAAAGATCTAATAATAAAATGAAACTAGAGCCACATGGAATTATCAATCCTTGAAAAATTTGAAATCTATGACATCTGATGGTCTCAAGCTATCAATATTGACCCTATGTATTATATAATGAAGACAAACCACATTGTCATAAACAATATACATTCACAAAAACATGCAAAATTCTAAACAATAACAACTAAGACCATTAATTATCATATTTACCAATCAATGGTTCAATTTCCATTTTAAACCAAGTTATCAATTTAGGAAATCAATGCATGGTACCACACGCTCATCCATGGTGATACAACTCATGGAATTAAAAAATAGGCCATATAGGATGGGCACACCAAAAGAGGTGACAAAGTGGAATGTTGAACATCCTGGGTTTGTTTATTCCACAATCAAAGGTAACATTGGATATGCAAATTCATAAAAAATTTAATATGTGATAACAAGGAATCATTATATGGTTCAACTGGGTGCCCAACAACACGTCATGAAATATGCGACGAAATAAAGGGAAAGATGGTAGATGATCTACCATGGTAATAATCATCTATATGGTATGCTATCAAGTTAATAAAATAGTATTGTGTCCTAAACATCCAACTGATACAAAACTTCCATGACCAATCCATTCATAATTATTGAAGGGGGTATTTCTAACCTTCCTCAAAACCGACATTAATAACAAAAAATATAGAAAACCCAGACCATAACTATGTAGGATATAAATAAATATCACTACATTTTAATTTTGAAGATAGAGAACCTCCATTAAGGGGATTTATTTTAAAAACACGTCTTTTATTTTTTTAAAAATTCATTTAATTGTATAAAACATTTTTTCTAAAACTAATTCAATACTAATAAAAATATTGGAAAGTCATAAAATAAGTAACTGAAGCATACTCAAATTTAAAATGGGGAAAATGGTTTGGGACCCTACCTCAAGAGGTATTCCATGAAAGATAATTAAACCTAAATTATCATTTTGAGTTTTTGAAAACCACACACCTCTATTGGATGGGTTTTATTATAAAACCATGATTTTATTTATAAAAAAAATCAATTATCATATGTTAACAGTTATTCTAAATTCAGGCAACAATAAAAAAATATCCAAATGATGTGAGAAAAAATAGTAATTAATTCATTCTTGTAATAATAGGTAAAGTAAAAGTTGTCGAATTCGATCATTAAACCAAGAGGACCCTCAAAACTTGAAATATTTTGTCGATACGACTCAGAACAGCCCTCACTAGAACACTAATACATTCGTATAAGTATATATATATATATATATATATATATATTATTTATTAAAAAATATATATTCCTCGATTCATGAGGGAATATTTTTTAGGAATATATATATATATATATATACAAAACTACCTATATATGTGTGTACATTCCTTCAATGATTCTCAATGGATATAAAAAATTATTAAGAACTAATAATATTATGGATATGACCAAAACACCTAGATAAAATGTTAAGAACTCAAAAACACATTAATGAAACTAAATTAAAAGGTTGGAAAACATGAAGATGAAGTTAAACCCTACTTATGATAGTGAAAGTATCCCAAAATGACACGGAAAGGTCCACACCCATAATGGAAAATACATATAACCTCTTAACTATAAAAACCCCAATTACAAAATAATCAATGATAAAGAATAGTGGAATTCCATTCCAAAAAATGCTGATAGAGGAACTGGATGATCCAAACCTCTTCTCCTTTGGTGGCAGTTGATGGAATATAGATGAATCCAACATGACAGTCTCACTGTATGATATAGAAACAAAAAAATACATAAAAAATAGGTGAAAACAAAACAGCAGGGTTCAGCCGATTCAAGTAGGGTGGTAGGGAGACCAAAATTGGATAGAATAAAGATAAAGATGTGGACATAATGTCTTGCCTTGGTAGATCCTTGGAGAAAATTGTGGAAATATGGATGAAAATCGATGAATGGAGGAGGCCATGAGGAAGGGGGGGGGGTCAACCCATGGGGGTATGTCACTCGCTTCTGGAGGACCCATTGGGGTATGGTTCTGCACAATGGGATAAAAAAGAGACCCCTTATAGGGTTTAATGAAATACCTAGTTAATTGAAAATATAAACATAATAACAATAATGATGGTTATTATTATTATATTTTTACCAATAAAACATTTCTCTAATTTTTTAATTTTAATTTATTCCCATTTAAATTATTTTTAGTTTTTATTTATTTATTTTTATTTTTCAATTTTCATTAATTTAAAATTTGTAAAATAATTATATTGAAAAGAATCAAATTCCCTCAGTATTTTTTCAGGTTCAAAACATGGATAGATATAATAAAGAAACCCAATAAAGTGAGAATGGGGATCTCTATCTATAAAACTCATCTATAAATAGCGAGTAAACACATAGTTCCATGGGTCCCACCACTAATGCTCAGTATCTCATGCATCCTTATAAGATACAGAGTGGAGAGACCATTCCTCATCACTGTGAGTAAGTTACAAGAGGGCCCTATCACCCATTTGTATCTATCATGTATCATTGAATGAATAAATGAGGAGGACCCAAAACTAACAACTTTTCACCATATCTATGGGGTAATAATATCTATTGGAGGCCTCAATCCCCACTGGATCATAAAGATATGGTGTTCCACCACATAATTAGAGGACCCATACAAAATGTAATAGGGGGTTACCAATTATACCTATAAAAATAGTATGGAAAACACTTTACTTGGTGCGATACAATGGTTACCAACCCTGATAACACTCTAATAATCACACCTCATCACTACAATCAGCCACACATCATCTAAGGAAGAATCTCAATCATATCAACTAATTAAATATATATAATTTTAATATTGGGGATACTATTTCACTCTATATGGAAATATTATCTAGATATAATACCTAATAGAATAAATTTGAGTAATTTAGAAGTATATATACAAAGTGGAAATTACATAAAAATGTATATGAAATGTACATAGGGTAACATGGAATGTGAAATATACCTAAACACATTGAAATTTCATCACCTAAAAATGAATTGGATACACATGTTTAACTAAATAAATTTTACATTCGTTACATGGTGTGTTTGGAAAGCCTGTGGTTGTATCATATCCTACCTTCCCATGCCCGTGTACATTTCATGTTCTTGTGTACTATAGTCATTGTCATTTACTTGGTTGTTCCTATAAATATATCCTTGTATGTACCTAGGTACACCTAGATTATAACTATGTGCTGACATATTGAAATATCCCCTTATATGGGACATATTCCATTATACATAATGACATAACTACATGTCTACATACCACTACATGGTGTGTACTCCAAGTACGTTGTCTATAGTCTCCACATCTCTTTCTTCTCCAACAAGATGAATACATGATATGTGATCTAAAAATACACATGGTGTAATCGTTATTTTTGAATGGGAAATCCTTAAAACCACCCAAAACCCCATGTTTTCACTAAATAAACATATATTGACCTCTTATGTGGTTCATAGAAGTCATAAAATGGGTTAAAACCATTTAAACAATAGATATACGGGGATCTATATGAGAAACACAAAATATTCCTACATCATGAAAAAAACCAAATATCTAGATCTATATCCATTCACAGAACCCACATCACCTCAATCATGTCTCATTCAACTTTAATGATGATGTCCATATACATCACTTTTCTCACTCATAATTTTCATGGCCCATTAGTGAAGCCCTCTTCCACCATTCACATGGTGGGGTAAAAATGGTATAGGGAAGTGTATTTTAATCATTTTTAATTAATTAAATATATATAATTAATTAATTATCACATATTCTAATGGTCACCTGGATCCAAATACCTGATGCTATGTAAATTTATATAATGCATAGTGTAAATCCCTCATACCAGAAATAACCACATTCTAATATTTTAACATGAGGTCCCAAACAACAGAAAAACAATTAATCAAAAAGATTCACGAGAACATTTTCTTTGTTTCATTAATACCCAAACACAACACTGAATATGAGGTAAAATCTTGGGATATATATAGTAATTTTCAATTGGATGAACTTGAGATCTCTATGTCATTACATGAATAACCCCCAACTCATCATTTATGGGCTACTCTTGATTTCCTAAATTCCCATGATGCTGCAAATATAAATTTATCATTAATTAATTTATGATGAAAGGATTCATATTTATAAAACATACCAACTACATATAAATATATAATTCTTATATTTGGATTTATTTATGATCATGAGAAGATAAATACATCATTATACATTTGAAAAGTGGTGAAATCCAATGTATACAAGAAATTTTTCCATTTTATATTCTATTTAAATATTATTTAATATTTTTAATTTTTAATGATGGATTCATTATTTTATTTTTATTTAAAATTCTTTATTATATCTCCCAAACAACTAAATATTACAATGATGGATACATTTCATTTCATCAACAATTTTTTTTCTCACCAACCTTAATTTATTTTATATTCAAGATTTTTTATATTGTAAATTATTATTGACGAGTATAATTTTTTTCTCAAGGATAGTTGTTTATCTATTTTATTTAGAAACCATAATTCTTTACGCTTTATAATGGATTGAAAAATTCATACATTAGAAGAGAATGTGAATGTTCTTCATGTGGATATCATATTACTTTTCCCACATCCTTTAGATGTTGTTTGAGGAACACTATAAAAAATTTACTAATAAGAAATAAATATTAGTAAACAGGAATGATATCCATATATGTTTATTACTGTTACATGTAAAAAAAATATTCTGAAATTATTATATTTTTTTGTATCTAAATATTCTTCCTTATCATTATCGTTAATTAATATTTAAAATATTAAATATCGTGGTTGGTCATATTATGAATGATTTCATATATGGATGTTACTTTGGATTTTTTCAAGCAAGTATACATATTAAAAACATTCCAACTAATTACTTACATGCATATGTACTTTTTAAATTTATATTCATTATATATATGTTAATAAAAATTCAAAATTCATGTAGTTATTCATTAAATTGGTTTCTAAAAATGGGCTTTACTCATTTTTATAAATTTATTATTCTCCATCATAAGAATAAAATTTCATCTATATTAGATATATATAATATTTTATATATTGAAATTATATGTAGATAAGATCTACCATGATTGTATTTAGAAGTGAATAATTTAATAGTTTATGATCTGTGAGGAGACTACAATCTGTGATCACCATGAATGAAAAATAGAACATTTTCAATTTTCCCCCTAAAAATATTGATCTTAATACATTCTTGGAAGATGGTGGATATGTTTTTTTATAGATTATGATTTACTAAAAATATAGTGTTGACGAATGGTATTCATTTGAATAACTAGTATATATAACCATCAAAATATTGAATATAAATCAAATATATATCTCATATAAATATGGTCAATTGTAACCATTAAAGAACAGTAATTTAATTACTTATAATACATAAAATAACAATCTTGTGTGACCTACACTATTTATAATTATAATAGTTTTGGATCCATGATCTATAATTTCATGAGATTATGTTATATGATTAATGCTGATATATTTGTCCTTTGGATGAATATTATAAAATATTCAACTATGAAATCCATTATAGATTTCATCCTGTTAAAATATTATATTATCATTTACAAGGTGAAAAAAGTAGAACCTAAATGTTTGTCATGAATGTTGATGAAATTTTGATAAAGAATAAAATTTATCAAACAATGTTTACATATTTTTTGAAGATAATTTAATATATATAAAAGAAAAAATCACAATTATGTGGAGTCTCTATCTAAAATTTTCAACTTTTTTTCTTAAAATAATTACCCTAGAAATAGTGTTTTTTCAACTAGTATATTATACTATTTTCATCTAATAATGAGAGATCATATCTATCTAATAATACAAATCACTATGGTTAATGTTATAGTTATTATAGATAAATACTTATAATAACCCGAAAAATTTACCTTACATGTATACAAAACCATAATGGCTTCCGATTACATCAATATGATTATGGGTTCATTGAAGAAATTAATTATGTATCAATATGGGCAATAACAGACTTTTTTGTATGTTGTTTTCTCAAATCCTTTTCTCTAACACTATTTCTCAATGACAACACATTTGGAGTAAAACATAGGAAAATCATTGTGATGAAATTTTCTATATTCAATGATATATTTTTCAGATATTTTGTATCCCTTAAATTATCATTATGATATTATAAAACATGAATTCATTGATATTACCCTAATTATTCAAATTATCTATTTTAATTATTACACTTGTTGAATTATTATTTTCCCCTACATTATTCTTCTAATTATTTGACATATGTTGAATAAATTTATGATATATTGGGTTAAATGATTAATATAATTATACCATTATAGAAAAAAACTATATATATATATCAGTACTTATTTATCATTATCGATTAAGTTATTTTTATGGTTTATAATAGAAACCTCATTTTTTATTATTCAGTTTCACTACATCATTGTTAAAATACCTAACCATAATTAGATTTAATCATAGCTAAATATTACATTGTATTATTATAACAAAATATAATTGCCACTACATCAGTTTTTACATATTAGTGATTATGTTCACTATTTGTTCATATTTAAATTTCCATAACCTCAGAAATGATATCTAGTATGTATGTATTCAATATTATTATTTTTGAATATTAACTAATTTTATAGACAATAATGATGTATATACATTTCACATATAGATATTGTAAATATTCATTCAATATTCAGTAAATAAAAGAAAAAATATAATTCTTATATATTGTGTACTTTAAGGACCAATATACATGTACATTGAAAAATGAAAATACAATTTTTTGATGATTTTTTTCAAAACAAATTCCACAATATTTTCCATATTATATTAATTAAAATGAATTTAAATAATTTATATCACCTCTATGTATTATATACATTAATAATAAATATTGTATCATATATTAAAATATAATATCCTTCATTGTTTTTATATTTTTTAGAAATCTTTGTTTACTTCGTTATGTTGTTTAAAATTTATTTAAATTGTTAAAATAAAAATTTTATAGATTTCAATTTAATAATAAATATTAAAAAAATACCTAAATATTAAAATAATATTTTTATTTGAATTTATTTTTTGAAAATATACACGGATATTTAAAATTGTATACTACTGAAAATGTATTAAAATAATTAATATAACACCTTAAAAACTTCTACTTAATACTAAATATAGAAGTACATTTTCATAAGTAAATTGATTTATCTATTTATTTTCTTCAAATAATACTACTGTATTTAGTGATTCAAGTCACTTAATATGAATTTATATAATAAATACCACACCTTATGTAGAATGTACATTGTTTAAAAAAATATTAGTATATATATATATATATTTGACCTTTAATCTTATTGGTATATTACATAAAATTATACTATATTTATTAGTTTATTTTACATAAAATACATTTAAATAATTAATATTACATATCTATAGTGTTTACTTTACATTTAAATATAATATTACATTAAATAAGTAAATACCAGGTTTTATTAAATTTTATTCCTAAAAAAATATTATATTTACTATTTTTTATTCAACAAATTACTACTTGTTTAATATTTATAAAAAACTAACAATAAATTATATGATTTTATAAAAAATAATTTGCACTCATTAATAGAAAATAAAAAATGTATGTATTAGTACATACTGAAAAAATCCATTATTAAAATATATGATTATTGAAATGTTATCCTCATATGCACATATGATATTTATTGTCTATAAATAAAAAAAAATTACATCTTTAAAATAAATACATTATTTTATGAAATTATTCAATGGGGATTTTTAATTTTTATATAGTAAACATGAATGTGAATTAAAAAATGCATTGATAACTATTTTTTCTTTAACCTATACCACTAATGTGATGATTTTTCATTCATAGTATGGAGTGGTAGGACAAATATTTTTATAATGATATTTAAAATTTTCAATACTCTTTTAATGTTATATTATAATCATACTCTCTTCAAGTGGAATTTCATCACTACTACTACATGTTAGGAGGATACCATGTTCTTTATTTTGTTTTCTTATACATATTCATAAAAATCACAATGAAAAAAATCATGAAATGCAGTGATATATTTTTCCTTTTTAAAAAGATATAAACTTATTATATGGGATGAGGTACCCTTGATATATCAATACTTTTTGAGTCTCTTCATCATTAATTTATATATATGACATTATTACATATTCTAAAACAACGTTGTTCACCTTTAACGGGAAAAATTATTGAGGATTGGGATTTTTGGATAATGGGAACAATTATACAATGTGGCAATAATTTATATAGCAGTTAGAAATATTCAATAAAATTATAATTAGAATCATTTTCTTATTATTATATTGGAAAAAACACAGAACTTGTAATTCCCAAACTAAAATGACCTGGTCCTAGTCTAATTGTTACATTATCATATGTTCCCCTCCCAATACAGAAGAGGATTACATGGAATATTAATTATATGAATAAAGAAACAAGAATACTAAACCATTGTTAAAATTATTCAAACTCTCAAATTTTATTATAGTATAAATAAGTATCCAATGAAAACAAAACACAAACACTAATAAAAAAATTATTCTAAAATTAGTGTCATATAGGTTATCTAATATTAACGAAAAACCCCTAACATGTAAGGTTATCCAATGTATTATAACCCAAGATAAAAAATTAAAAAATTATAGTCAAATTTCATGATGTCTGTCACCCCATCACCTTTATCGATGGAGCTCCACCTGCTCAAGTACTCAATGAAGGTTCCTTTCTTATATCTGTATCTCTTACAATGAAATCTATATGAATATAAACATACTCATCAATGGTGTTTGTATAAACCCTGTAGGACACCGCAAATTCATCCTAAACATAAATTGAACATGAATATAAAGGTACATTTCATAATGGATGTAAATTCACAACATATACACAATAATATATAAATTGATCATTGACTAAAAAGGAAACGATGTGCCCTAAATATACTTTATTATGATCTATATTAGGCGGAATGTCTCCTAATAAATAAAATATATTATTAGTCCATATTTCAAACACTTTTAAATAATCATTAATAATAGTTAATCAAGATTCTGGATGAGACACATGTTTATTGCATGCTGGGCTCATCCTCTCGCCATCCCATAAGGCCCCCAAGCTCTTTCCCCTACAGGATCAGACGATAAGGACATAACACCCCTAGCTGAGCCTCATGTAAGGCCACAAGCCCGTCATACTACTACTTTTATTATGTGAGTCCATAAATTCATCCTACATCATCCTTTGTCTCAAGTTTGGAAAAACGTTCATCATACCACTTCCCTTCCTTCTAGTCCCATTGTCATCATCATCACACATTCAACTACAACATTATACCCCTCTAGGGATAACCATGCCGTTATGATCCCATATTTAAATTTTATTCCTTATACAAACCTCCGTAGGGAATGAATTTACACACAACATGGCATATTATAAATGATATGAATCATAACACAAATTGAATAGGTCTCATGGGATACACACACACAATATATAAATCATAAGAATTAAATATCCCATAATGGATCTCATGGATACACACACATAAAAAAACATTCCAACCGTACCTGATAAAATTATTAAAAGGCATTAAACAGTAAGTAATTCCTACCAACATATTTTTTATCCCAATGAATGGAATTTTTACCCATATCATGGTCAAATTTTTTTTTATAGAACCATCTACAATTAATCACACGAATATTATATAATCCAGATCCATCAATAAGAACATCCGAAAAGGATTGAATATAAATTATCTTATTCAATGAGATCCACTACAACCAAAAGATCATGAATTGATCAAGAGAATAAGAAAATTCCCTAAACCTATCCACCTATTTATAAATAAATCAGGAATAACATTTTAGATCATAAAAAAATTCATAGTTCTATCAATGAAAACCCTAATCTATGAATCCATCTATGAGTAGGATATGATATCAATATTTAATAGGATTTAAAAAAGGGAGAATAACTTATTACCTATAATTCAAATGGGATCAAGCCTATAGATTACATGAAATTTGAGTTCTAAGGTAGTGGATACAAAAAGAACCTACACTAGAGTCCATGTAATTTAGAGCCTTAGTTGTAGAGGGATGAATAATGAGTTTTGGGTTAAAATCCAAAAAAAAATTATAAATTAATTTTTTGCACATTATTTTCTAAACTATTCAACATCATTTTAAGGGTCATGGCCTATTTATGGAACCATTATGGTTTAGACACATGGTTTGGTAAACCATGCACCAATGATAAATTTTCCATTGTTCTATGTTACATGGCTTCCTTGGGAATGTTAAAAAGTTAAATATAACCATGTATCAATAATGATCCATCTACTCCTCCAATACAACAATGTTTTCAACTTCCTCAATATACCCACACAATATTTAAAAATTGGAAGAATACCATTCATCCACTTAAATAAAATTATATAACCATCACAAACCATATAATAGTTACTCTATAATTCACCCAAGAAAATCATTAAACAAAAACAATTAAAATGGTATAACAACAAAGAATAATATACTCAAACTATTTTTTTAATTAGAATCTCATCCTCTATAGAAATATATTCTCCATGTATTTTCTATATATTTCCCAGTAAAAAAATATAGCAATTGAGTATGACAATCATATTCCATCTCCTAAGTCTCCTCTTAGATGTGATTGTGCTTCAATAAAACTCAAACAAGGGGAAATGTCATCCCTCGCAACACCTTCTCACTTAGTTATTTGACCTTGATCAGATGCTCCACAAATGATGCATCTAGATCAAACTAAATTTCTTCACAGTCCCTCATAGGCACTAGATCATGATTTAACATATAATGTTGTGACACATGGAATATGTCTTTCATAACCTGATATCATAGGGGGAAGATCCAATTAGGGGGCCACTTTTTGGATAAGATTGATGATCTTAAATGGACCTAAAAAACATGGATCCAATTTACTTAACTTTTGTAATCACTGAGTCCCCAACTGTGGTGACCCCCAAAAGAAAATTTAGTTTCTTATTCTGAATTAAAGTCATTTTATCCTCTAATCAGAATATAGTCACTGCATACTCTCATTGTTAACCAATATCAGTCGAATCATTTACACCCAGCTAGATCTACAATTAAAAATACAATGTTCAATAACTGTTACATTAGTTTTATAGTGATAACATAATAGTGAAAGACATAACCAATCAAAAATATCCATGAATGGTTCCAAATAAATTGATGAATGGTAACTATTACTTCATATAAACTCTACTAATGAAAGAACATCATCCCCAACTCCATCAAAATATAAGACACATTCCCAAATCATATATTACAAAATCTGGATTATCCACTCTAGCTTCCCATCATCCTACAGAGGGTATTCAAAGAAAAACATCAACCAAGTCCGCAAGTCTTTTGAAATCCTATTAAAGTCCATGATGTGAAACTATTGTCCTCATCAAATAATTTGATAATAGGAACACTACATAGTTGTATAATATCCCAAAAATAGATCTTTCATTACTTGTCGACTAACAGAATCTCTTAAGTAAGTATGGAATTTTCTTGCACCATCATCTGATCAATCAAAACCAACACAATATCTCGGTCACATGGAGTCCAAAGAAACCAAGAAAAGGACACCATCACAGCATTCCCCATCCATTATGGACACATGAGAGGTGTAATAAACACACTATTTACTAACGCAAGGACATGATCCTCTAGTAGGATTGATAATGAGGGAAAAAACTGAAAATGTACCTCTTCACACTTGGCCACAAAATTATATTATGATTTACAATTATATCTTATTTGATCATGGATGCATTACCCACTATGATGCATGGGTGTCTATCATTAGTTCTCCTCTTATGAAATCATGAAATATAACTCTCCCAAGAAAAAATATTTCGTTTTCTACATCTAAATACCATCCTATAACTAGGACATTCCCCACCTAATTTTCACACATTACTATAAACTCAGAATATATATCCTAGATAGATATCACTTGGTCATCTTTGGTAGATGTGATCATAATGGGAACACTTTTCAACACCCATTGACCCAATGATTCTCCCACAATACATTAAATAAAAAATATCATTAATATATATTCCTCCACTGATGTATTCTCGCAAATATTTTTATCAACATATTAAAATCATGGAAACAATATTTACTCTTCCTAAGAATATAATCTATCTCAAATTTGAAAGTATGTAGATTCTCATACTAATATCTTGATTAAATATTCAAGTTCATTTATCAGAAGTTATTTTTATTTTTTTCTTTAAAAAAAATATATATTACTAAAAAGATTTTGTGACCAATATTTCAAGGCTTGAATCACTAAAAATAAATATAGATCACGAATATGTTAATCCCACTAGTGAGGTCAAAACTGAAGAGACCCAAAGAAACTACATAATCTCTGTACATAAGAACAACTCGCAAACCCACACCTGAGGCATAGTAGTAACCTATATAAATATAGTCACAGGTTTTGATAAGGTTAAAATAAATGATGATTTCAATATAATAATAAGCTTTTTGAATTCAAAATCCCTTTTATTTTTCCAGAAAATATCACCCTTTTCTTGCTAATCTCAGTGCTATCTAATTAGATATATCCCAAATAAACCATATATGATGGCCACCTAAACCTAAGAAACTTCTAATCCAGATCACATTCCAAGGGAATGACTAATAAATCACTATATGTACCTTCACTTGATCCCCTAATATTCCATAATTAGAAATAATGTTTCCAAGGAATCATGAATCTTGGGTGAAAAAAATGACACTTCTAATTCTTCGAATAAATTCGATGTGCATGAAGTGAACCCAACATGAACTCCATATTCCTTGCAGGCATCTCATTGGTATTTGAGTATATAAGGATTTCATTGATAAATAAAATGGAAAAATAATCAATATATAGATGTAAGATCCTATTCATGAGATATATGAATATTTATAGATCCTTAATAAACCTAAAATGTAAAAAATATACTCATAAAACCCATATATTCCCATAAACATTGTCTTAGGAATATCATAATATTTGAAAAAAAGTTTTGGGTATCCGAATTGGACATTAATCTTAGTGAATAACAAGGCTCCCCTTAGCTAATCAAATCAGTCATCTATAGTAGAGAAATTGTATGTTTTCATCATTGTTACATGATTCAACATTCTATAGTGCATTCATTGTTGATGTATACAGTATGAATTCCAAAAGAAAAACCTAGGAGGACCTCTAAGAGAATTTCTTGATCTAATAAATCCATTATCCTTTAGATTCTCAATCTCAAACATGAGTCTCTTTTTCCAAATTATATCCATATTATATATATGTATCCATATTGGATTAACACATGGAAATAGTTTAATATCATATTTAATTACTGTATAATTGGGATGTCTTGAGAAATCACAAAGAAAAACATCATGGTAACTGTCCAGTGTTGTAGTAAATTAAAAGCAGCTAATTCCTCATGCACTATAAGAACCATAAAAACCGCTTATACTCTAATATATATGACTATGATAATTTAAGGACCCCCTCTTATTACTCATAAATTTAAATATTTAGTCAACAAATGCCTCCCCCTGAAGGACAGATAGATATCATTCATCTAAAAAAACAATCCATGTGAGATATGTAACTAGTCAAATGGTCTATACTAAATATAAAAAAAATTAATTCACCTATAATATCATGTTATACCATGAATCACAATAATGAGAAACTAATAAAGTGTACTATAGACATATCTGGTAATGGTATATTTTCTTCACCATGGGTCTATCAAGAGAATAAAACTAGGAAGATAACTTCAGAAAAAAGACTAATATATAAAATATATGTGTACATATAAAAGAATGAGAAGCTCCATTTTCAATAAAAGTTGTAGAAAAAATCTAGGTTGTCTGAATGGTACCAATAACAATAATAGGTTTCAATGAAACATTAACTGGATACAAAACTATAATATAAACTCTATCTACTTCTGTCCCATGACCCTGTCATCATGAAACATGGTTTGAATAAATCACCAACCCCTTTAAAGACTAGTATTTCTTCTTAGACCCCTTATTAGTCCCATGACTCATGACCCACATTTTACAAAAACCACTATAGAAAAAAACGTTGTTCCCTTAAAAATAAACCATTTTGATTGAATATCATTCAAAATAGATGACATGTGTTCTAAGATTGAAGAAAAAACAAAATATAATGTATTCTATACCCATAATTGACGAAAATGGTTAGAGAATCATGAACTGTCCCTCTAAAGATACTGAAATGAGGTTAGAGAGACAATGAACCCCTAAGTCCGACATCCAATAAGCACAATGTTGGTAAATAGCACCAATGGTCTAAAAATCTCACAAAATATGAGAAAATATTTATTATTAGTTAATTTGATTGGGAGAAAATATTAATAAACCAAAATCAATTAAAAGACGTATATATAAGAAAATAACAAACCATCCCACAATGCATGTATAAAGAGAACTGATACAAATATTCACCCAAGTAAATAACCAAAAGTAATTCTACAATAGTTGCACAACCATTATGAAGGATATATGACAATAAGGTTAGAAACTATCCACAAAATCCTCCCAAAAACATGAAAACTGTTTTATATACGTAAGGTGAGAATACATTTATACTCAGTAGAAAAAACATTCTCTCATGTACATTTCAAATAAGTATAAAAATGGATTTGTTTGAAAACAATGGAACATAACATCACCTAAATAGTCATACTAAACATCCCAACCTCACCAAGGCATGATCACTAAATAATGAATACCACGTAATATAATATAATGTAAAGAACATCAAGGACATGAAAATCAACACCACTTTTCCACTGACTAGCTTCTCTCACAGCAATCAACAATCATCATAGCGCTCCCACCTCATCTAAATATACCACAACACTTCTATCCAACACACACCTTGGCCCAAAAAACACATTCCGCCCACACATTCCTCAGCCTCACCACACATCCCTTCCATACACAATTTTTCCACACAACACATCCCACTATAACACACATGTGTCTCAAAACCCATCACATCTCATCCCAAAGACTCCTGTTATTATGCATCATAACTCATCCTAATGACTCCTAGGAAATCAAATCACAACGTGTCCAGAAGACCCCTTGGACACCACATCACAACTCATCCCCAAGACCATGGAATACCACATATAATCATCTCATGCACTAACATACATTTTAACATCAAAACTTATGATATACCTACCTCCTAGGGAAGAGGTAGGAGGGAAGAGAGGGATCCCAACACACCATCCTCAACCCCGAGATGTTGGGAAAGACACCCCCTCATGACTATGTTGGTGTTCGGTATATAGTGCGCAATGTGGGTGGGGTGTGTATAGAAATAATCGTAATATTCAAGTATGTTTAAAGTATCAATAAATGAAGCTCAACCTATGTGTTAAAAACAAACAACTAACTCATAACACCGTCACGTTTTCTCCCACCTCAAAATCTATTTTTTAGTATATTCAATAATCATTTTAGATAGAAAATATTCCTTCATTTCATTATTTGACGTCAAACACTTTTAAACAAGTCACCCATCTATAAGATAGTTATTAAAATTTTACATTACATTATCAAAACCAAACCAATCCATCTGAAACATTATTAATCAAATATTTTTTGAATCACTACTCTGGTTTTTGGAACAACACAACCACATTAGATAAACAACACAACATAACATCTCCTCACCACCCCAATGCATGGACAAACAGAAAACCTCCTCACCAACCCAATATTAGGGCCATCCAAACCATCATCCCCACATTCCACAACACCACATCACCATCCAACAAGAATTAACATACATCAGAACACATCTAGATCATTTTGAAAAATTTACAAAGGTACTTTTATAACATTCAACATTAATTATTGGTGCGTTATGTCACAAACCAAAATCATAGGAAAAACCTTTCCTTATCCAAGTGTATTTAATTATCCAATTACCATTAAGGGTTAATTAAACCCTATTTATCCTTTTAATTCAATTAACCAATTATTTAACTTTTATTAAGCTAGAAGAACCATAATTTATAGGTTAAAAAAATCAAAACCTCAGCTGTATGATACACAAAAAATAGAAATGAGGGACACCATACCTTTAGGACGTTTTTCAACTCATTATGCATCACTGGGACGTAAAGAATGCCTATGAACCACAACCACACCATGAGAACAAAATATGAACATAAAACACACCAATAATACCTAAAAACAAACCCTAAGACACCCCCCAAACCGATGAAACACTACCAAAAATATTTCATGGAGAAAAATGGAAATATGATAAAAATAAGAGGATAAATCACAACAAATCAACCATGGATTGTCAAAAAACAACAATTAGGAGTAATGGATCTAGGAGGGAGGAAAAGGTGTTGAAGAACACCTCTGGGCATATAGGGTTATCCTAAAATTATGAAAAGATGAAACAACACCTGAATAAATGTGAATTTAGGTGAATATTATTTTAAAACATCAATGAATTTGGGTATTAAATGACATATAACTTCCTATCATGCATTTTAATCCCTAGGGGTTTCTTTCAATTGAATGAATCATCACTTATTAATTTTATTATTTATTTTTATCCCTGATATATTACACATTGTGAATCCATTTTTGACATTTCTTAAACTGACTATACTTCATGAAACCTCCCTAGTCATGAAGTGATACCAAAATTCCATCGTGGAATTCCTAATGCACATCCAAATTCAACCAAAACCCTAGAACCCCTACAAACACATCCAATACTCAATGATTGAAAATTCAAGGAAATTGAAGGAAGAAACCATTACATTAGATTCCTCTCAAATGATTCTCTCCCTCATGAATCCAAAACCAAGCCTAGAAGGAATGGTGTCTGAACTACCACCCCATGAGACACCGCTCAAAGATCACATCATACCTAAAACATTACCACAATCCAATCATGCCAAACCAAATAACCAAAAACACAATGTACCAACACATCACCACCACCAAAAATCCCCTCCTCTCACACAACCACACTGCTATACAACCATTTCAAAATCATTTTAGACCTCAGTGTTTCCTAGGAAGACAACCAAAATAACTAATGAACCATACGATCCCGAAAACATGTATCAAAGAATTTTGTATTTAATGTTATGATACAATCTTCTCTGGGTGGCACTAACTCCCACACATATGTTTAATAACATATTAGTTAATGAATCTCGGTTAGTAATCATGTTCTCAATTTTTCATATCTCCAGATATTATAATAGATTACACAACACACATCACAACCCATGGAAAACAACTCTAATAAAAAAACACGGTTCAAACCTCAAATTAAAAAGAAAAATAGATCCAATAAAAACATAAAAAAACATAGTATACTAAGCACATATTTTAATTTCTCAATCAAAATGGCTCTCATCCAGGACACTATACATCCACAACACATGATCCAACAAAATGATCCATCCACATAGTATCTTCTTATGATGATAATGGAATTCTATTGGCTATTCCACAATTTTCATGTCATCCTTGATATCCAACCCTTCCAATTCAGTGACATGGGAGTCATTTTGAAGATACCGATGATTTCGAGATATGTGAATGATTTCATTGTTATTTTCTATCCATGGTTAAAATAACAACTGATAATCCACCTCACTAACTCACCCCAACACCTCAAATAGACAAAAAACCCAAGATAAAGCTTACTCCATATACCAAAAATTTTCTAACTATGTCTTGGAGATACCATAAAGAACACATGGTCACCAACCTCAAACTAAATAGGCCACCATCTATGATCATAATAACACTTCTTCCGGTTCTTGACTACTTTCAACCTCTCAGGAACAAGATGAACTTTCTCAATCACGCCCTGCACCACATCAGAAAAAGAGTAGTTGTCTCCTTGACCTCCATCAATAACAAATTATAATGACATGGTATCATGTAAAAATCCCCAAATGGAGCCATTCCAATTAATGATTTATAGTTGTTATTATAAGAAAAATATACGAAAGTCATGTTTCGAACCAAAGACTCACCAAATTCTAAGAAACATAACCACAAATAATACTCTATAATCTAGATAGTCCAATCCATCATCCAATCTATTTGTGGGTGGAAATCACTGTTGAGTCATAAATGATTTGAAAATGCATGCTTTAATCCACTCCAGACAAGGGAGGTAATATGTGCATCCCAATTCAAGACAGTGGAAGTTGTAACACAATGAAACCACACCATGTCATCCACATACCACATAGGTAATGAATCCATAATCCCCAACTTAGTGATCACTAATAACAAGGATAATTTTGTCAACTGATCCACTATAACATTGATATAATGAAATCCTCCTTGGATTTTGGGTATCCCTATGATGAAATCCATAAATATGGCATCCCATTTCCACTTGGAAACATCCATGGGCTGCAAAAACCCACTATAGACGGAACTATCTCACTTTTTCATGCTAGAATACCTATAACATTTCAACAAACTCCACTAATACATGTTTCGTTTCAGATAATTTTTTTTATCCTAATTAAACGAAATATCTTTTAAATTTTCAAGAGTACACTAAAGGTGAGTTATGGAAGTCATGATAATATTGTTTGTGCATTTCAACTCAAATAAATAAACTTCATAAAAACAAAATTTCATTCTATCTATCCTTTTACCATCCCTCTAGTTCATCACTATGGAAAACATGATCATGCATCACCTCTACTAATGATTATACCATTTGAGACACCTCCACCTGCATCATCAGAGAAGATTGTACTATCATCTGAAATAAAACACCTCTACAACCATCTGCTTTTGCATCTATGTGCATGGATTCTAGCTCTTTCATTACTCCCCATTCATCCGAAGAATCCCATACAACATAATTAAACAACTTCATATTCAAAGAGTCAACCACAAAATTCCCCAATATAGAGGTGTAGGATATTTCAAAATAATAATAATGAAGAAACTCCTTGAAAATATACTATGAAATGTTCATATCATAATGATAAAATATATACCTCAAACTCTTAAGATCTATGAAGATCAAAAAGTGCTCCCCAATGAGGTAATGCCTCCAAAACATTAGTACAAACACAACATCCACTTGTTCCAAATCACAGATGACATAATTATTCTTATGGGGGTTTAAATTCCTAGTTCCATAAGAGATCAATTCCATATGATTCATCAAGAAACACATGAATCCCATATGGGAAGCATAAAAAATACATCAAACAACACAACCTCCTTCGAATGATAATGCACTGGAGAACTAACTAACTTCCCTTTTAGGAAACAAAATGCTTCTTGACACTGTTCATTCAACACAAAAGCTTGGAGTTTTCAAGTTAATGTTTTTAATGGAGATAAAAGTCAAAAAATATCAAGTACAATCCAATGATAATAGCATAAGATATCAAGAAAACTTTGAAACACTTCTACATTCTTGGGTTCTTCCTAAAAAACAAATGCTTTATCCTTTGATGGATCTATTGCCACACCCTACGGACCCACCACATGACCAAGGAAATACACATATTGTGTCTAGAACTTACAGTTGGACAAAACTAAAAAGGGTTGATAGTGTTGACGAATATGAAAGATAGATTCACGATTCCCACCATAATCTTTATCTTAATTGGTGTAGATGAGGATATCACCAATGAATACGATGATGAACTGATCCAGGAATCCATAGAAAATGGAGTTCATAATCCACCTGAACAAGAACAATTTGTTTGGAACATATTACTTCATGAATAAAAACTCAATGTTCCCATATCGTCATCTAATTGCAGTCCTTAAGATATCTACCTCTTTCACCATCAACTAGGGAATTCCAGACTACCGATTGATATTATAAAACCAACTCCCCCATCTCATCTGGTTGAAAAGATCATCTACCCCGGGAAGATGATATGCATTTTTAACGTCACCTAATTCATCTTCCGGTATTCTATTTCCATCATCATACTACTATTATCGTTCATTGTTAATAACCCTAGAGAATCCCATAGTGACACAATGAGCTAGATAAAACCGTTTTGTGTAAGGAACCGACCCCTACATCTAAAATCTAGTGACTTAATAAATTATATTGTAATGATTAAAAGAAGTTCATATCCTGAAATAATAAATTATATTGTAGATTTGGAATTCTAGATACATACATAAGATCATCGTTACAACTTGAAACAAAAAAAACATAACAATTCCATTAGGAACAAACACAACTTTATGATTATCTCTCCCAGTCAATCATATTATACCACTTCATGTACTAGAAAAGGAATCATTAGTAGGGGTGAGCTTATATTATCAGTAAGGGTAAAACATAAAATAGAAGATATAATAAAATGCACATGATCCTTAGCCGGGTTGGTAGGGAATACTAAAGTGCATCTAGGTGACCCAGGATCAAATCCATGATGAGGCATAATTTTCAGGGTACTATAGTTGGGACTGTTTGGAACTATAGCGGCTGAGAATATTCCCCCATTTTGGACTTCGGGCCACTAATTTGGTCCTCAAGTCCTTTAAAGCCTTTGGGAAACCCAATCCTTTGGGTCAGTAAGGCCTTCGAGTCAGTAAGGCCTTCAGGCCACCTCAAGGTCCTTAAGACACCTTAAGGCCATTAGGCAACATTATCTATAAATGAAAATGAAACAGGCTACAAGGAACAAGTTCCAGAAGGATGAGGATAAAGGAGTGTTCCATATAGCATATGAAAAATGAATTTTATGAATGATTGGTTATGACACCAGCCATCGGGGAAAGCCTATGCATGCACGAGAAAGCCAATACGAATAGCCATGTGAAGGTGGAGAGATGATTTCACACTAAAGAGACTGAGGAGGAGTAGTTCCAAGTAGTTATTCATGGTTCTATATAATGTTTGAAACCTATGAGTAATAAATTATAATAATCCCTATAGGTTGTGTAAAAATTAATCCTATGGGAATTGTATGGGTTCCACCTCACTCCTTGAAATGTGTATTATAAAAATCACTAGAAAATGAAGGTCTTCCGGACATTGGAGGAGGAGGAGATATCATAAACCTAATCATTAACCATGGTGAATAATTTAAAACAAATACCTTTATAATAATAATATATATGAAAATATTATTGCAGGAATATGATATGAGTAAACATTACCATATTAAATATTAATCATGGGTATTATACTAGTCAAATTACCATAAGAAATATGAATTTTAGCTTCATAATGTGGGAAATGCATATGATCGAAATTCTGAAACATTACATCATGGCCTTGGCCAAGACATCTAAATAATTATTAAGGCCTCAGCCAAAACCATATATAAAAAATATTCAAGGCAGCAGCCAAGTCCATATATATTTTTCTAAGGTCACATCCCAATTCATCAAGGGTATATAGTGGGCCCAAAAAATCACATAATAATCCAATGAATTTATTTCATGAATGGTGATAAATGTAAAAAACATATACATTAATATTTAAACTAACTTAAGAATTGTAAATAACATTCCTTGAACATTAAACAAAAACAGTTACCATTTAGAGTATTTTTCTGAATGGTATCAAAAAAATATCCACTATAAAACTAACCAGAATCCACTCATTAAAATATGATGGATAATTTCATAAAATAGTAAACCCATATAAACATAAGAATCAACAGGAGTGCTGAACTCGGTAGAAATATGCTTATAAAATCATTGAGTAATTTTTTATTTAAATATCAATTACAATGAAAAGAAGTGTTATTTTGGAAAATTAATTTGGTAAACACATAATTGAATAAATTTAACTATATTATAATAAAAATATTGGTTTTATGAAATTAAAGGTTTATAAAAAAAGATTTTGGATTTCCCATGAGAATTGGTGAATATTTGATAAATTCCCTTTAATCGGGATGGTATTTCAGGATGAATTATTGAATTATCTTTTTAAAAAATGTATCTATCAATAAAATAAATAATTATTATATTTTGTAAACATATATATAACATTAAACCAGAATTTATCATGAATACATATCATTAAATAAGAATTTAAACTGGATTATGTGAGACAATGAGTATCCCGAAAGTAAATTGAGGATTGGTAGAAAACCCTTACCATATGTCTGATGGTGTTCCTTAGTTGATCTAAATGAGAATAATAATAAAATATAGGTTAATAAATTAATGAATCAAAATCCTCCTCCAAATTTAATTGTTTATCTGTAGCCTTATTAGGTTTATTTAAGGCCTTTTGATGGGTTAAGAGTTTCATTTTCATTGGGAGGGAGTGTTTTCTCCCATTGTTTTCATGATTGGTTTACTTATATTCTTGTACGAATAAACATGTAGATTGAGAATGGTGGTCCAAAATTGAAGTTATGTTTGATAAGTGAACATAAATAATATTAAATAGTTATAAACATCATTATTTTATTTTGAGTGAATACGAAAATTTATATAAATGTTTAATGATACTTTTTTGGGGTATTTGTAAATTTTTGATCACGTCGAACTAATTATGATTTGTAAATTGAAATATTTTTTACAACAATATTACATAACCTTACATATGATATATGACCTATATAATTATACGAATCAACAATATAAATCGTTTCATGGCCATAATTGAATACGTTAATATAAATTGATAACCTGTTGTCCTTGAATGTGATAAATTAACACATCTCAGACGGTGTTTTGATTTATAGTATAAAAGAAGGAGAAAGGGGAGATGATGATGTATTCTTCCATTATCATAAAACAATTCGAGTACTTTAATGTTACTGGACTTCTTATTAAATATATATTAGTATAGGTGAGTAATGAAAAATTAAAAGAGAGAAACTCAAAATAAATGAAATGAGAAGAGGAAATTCCACTTGAAGTTATCTTCCTTGAGATACTCTTTATGTTAGGGGTATTGGTGTATTTATTAGAAAAATGGGTGATGGACATGGGGGAGGAGATTTGGAGACTATTTTTTCGCATAAATTAGTCATGGAAAAAGGGTTTATAGGAGTGATGAGAAGAGAGTGTGAGGGGTGTTTTTATTGGGGAAGAGATGAGTGATTATTATTTATCTAATTAATTATTTTATTATTTTTCTCAAGACAAGAACTAGTATTGATTAATTTGACCAAAAATACTTATATGTGCATTTTAGTTCTCACTAATATTTTATTACATCATCCATGATGTATGGAATATTGTATTTAACCCATAATGTGTATATAATATAAGTTAACATATATCACTATTCACAAAATTTCATATATTTTCGAAAAATCCCAAAACATCACCATATATATTTTTCAAAAGGTATAATGAAAAAAGGATCAATATTTTATTAGACTAGTTTTATAAATATTCGAAATTTATTTTTTTTTATAATAATTATTTTCATAAAATAATAATATTTTAAAACCAAAAATTATATTATAATACCCATGAAAATTACCTATGTTCTAATTAAATTAATAAAAAATTAGAGGGAAACCAAATATTTATTTAGGATCCCATTTTATGAATATGAATTAATTTACTAATTATAAATTTTAATTAAATATTTATCACTTACAAAAATCTGAATAATTAATTAATAATTTATAAAATATTCGACTTCATTAATATGGTGACAAAACATTATTTATACACTAATGGGTGAGGTTAATATTCATAAGGGTAAAATAATATTCATAATGGTATATTAATATTCGCCATTTTTTTTATTCTACCAGACTCCAAATATCACCCTGAACGCAACTGTTTTTGTCATTTTTTTGAAATTCAAATCTTAGAAGAGGAAAAATTTAGTTTATGGGATAGGTAGTAAAAAGTGTTATTTAGAGAGACTACATTTTTCATGCATTCAATATCAAATTTATTTTCAAATCCTGGGGGTGTTACATTCTCCTCTCACAAAAATTTCATCCATGAAATTAACAGAATGATACATGATAAAAAGATATGGGTAGGTATTCATTATATGCTCCTCAGGCTCCCATCTTTCTTCTTAGATTTTATTATTATTTTTAGTGTATCTTTACCAGTTGATTTTTCAAATTCCTCAACAGATATTCTTTAGTGTCCAAAATTATGATAGTATCTTCACATATGATAGGTTTGGTTCCAATTTTATTCCTTTATAAGTGAGGACACATGTTTGTTATGACATATACTTTCTCAACAATCAAACATGAAACACATTAGGTACTTTAGACATGCTAAGTGGAATATAAAAATGATATGAAATAGCTACAATTCACTCTAGGATTTCCCAAGGCCTAATGTACCTAGGACTCATTATCCCATTCCTCCCAATTGTTATAATTATCTTCCATGGAGAAAACTTCTGGAAAACATAATATACTACTTGAAATTTGAAATCTTTTTTTTTGATTACAAGCACAACTATTTTTCTTCAATGTTCAGCTTTGATATGGGTTTGAATAGTCTTTACCTTGGCTATTGTTTCATAGACAAGCTCTAGGCCCTCAACCTAACTTTCACCATCTTCATCCAAACAAGTGGGTGTATGATATCTCTTTCCATATAATGCATCATATGGTTACATTTTAATACATGAATGGAAACTATTATTGTATGAAAACTACACTAAAGGTTAATATGGATCCACCCCACCTTGAATGTCATGTTAACCTTATATCAACATTTCATCTAAGGTTTGGATCATCCACACAGATTTCTTGTCAGTTTTAGGGTGATATGAAGTACTCAATCGATGATAACTATCCAAAACATTTTGAAGACCTTTCTAGAATTTTGATATAAATTGTGGATCAGGATCCAAATTAATTGATAGAGGCACCCCAAGAAGTCTAACAATATCATTAATATAGAGTTTTTCTAGGTGATCTAGTGGAAAATACTCCCTTATAAAGATGATATGTGTATATTTCATAAGTCGATAAAACTTTTTCCATATCACATCTTTCATCCATGGAGTTTTGGGTAATACAGTGAAAAAATCCATGGTGATTTCATTCCATTTCCATAATGTAATTGGGAGTGGTTGTATAATTCCCCTTATATGATTTCATTCTACCTTCTCTTATTGGGAGACTAAACATCTTAATACATAATCATAAATTTATCATTTTATATTTTCAAACCAAAAATGTTCTTTCAAATATATATACAATTTAGTACTACCAATGTGTATAGATAAATTAAAGATATATGCATCAACCAATAACTCCCTTTTTCATCTTGGGTATAGAGGTCAAATATATCGTCTTCCTAAATTTATAAATTCCATCGTCACATACAAAGTCATCCAACTTCCCATCATTCACACCATTAATTTTCAATTGATGATTCTCATCACTAGTCTAAGAAGTTTTAATCCTTTCCAACCAATATGGCTGGGTAACCAAATGAAAATCTAGTGATGTTTTATCATATTTAATAATTCTAATACCCATCATTACTGGATCCAAAAAACATAGGATTCCTTTCAATTCTAATTTTTGTAGGAGTCCATGATCCTTTATACTCAATGCATCAGCTACCTTATTTTCAATTCCATGGTGGTTGGGTATGGAAACATCATAATCATTGAGTAGTTTAAGCCATCAAATTTTCCTCATGTTGAGTTCTTTCTGTGAAAAAATATATTTCAAGCTCTTATGATCTGTATATATCTCAAATATTTCCCCATAGATATAATGTCAATATATCTACAGAGTAATGGTTACTACTGCTAACTCAAGATCATTGGTAGGATAGTTTTTCTCATTTATTTTTAACTGTATTAAAGCATAGCCAATTTCTCTATCATTTTTCATAAGAACAAAACCAAGTCATTTCTTTTAAGTATTAAAATAAAGAACACATCTATTCCTTAATTTAAATGTCAAGATCAGTGAATTCACTAATCTCCTATTCAATTTGTTGAAACATTCTTTATAGTCATTATATTATATGAACATAAATCCTTTATGTGTATTATTTGTCACTGGGTTGGCTAAACAAGTGATGTTCTGAATGAAATACGAATAATAACCTTCTAAACCAATAAAACTAGACACCTTAGTTATGTTCGTTGGAGTAGTCCATTAATTTATTGACTTAGTATTTGAAAATATCAATAAATATTCCATCCTTAGAAAAATTGTGGCCATGACAGGAAACTGATTGAAGCCAAAATTCACAATTTCTAAACATCCAATATAATTAATTTCTTCGAAGAGTCTTATGAATTTTCTGTATATGATTTTCATTATCATCATATCATTTAATGTATACCAAGATATCATTAATAAATACCAATAATATATTATCATGGTATTCTGTGGAAACACTATTCATTAGATTCATGAAAACAGAGTGTGCATTAGACAGTCTAGAAGGGATTACTATAAACTCATAATTCCCATACCTCGTTCTAAAAGTTTTATTTGTAATATATTACTTCCCCAGTCTCGAATGATGATATCTTGGTTGAAGGTCAATATTTGATATATAATGGTCTCAATGAAGTTGACTAAATAAATCATCAATGGGAGGTAGGGGATACTCGTTCGTTATTGTTATAGCATTGATCTTCTTGTAGTAAACACGCAACTTCATAGATCCATATTTATTAATAATGGATAGTATATGGGAACCCCATAGATAAACACTAGGGTGAATAAATCCTTTATCACTCAATTTCTCTTATTGTTTCCTCAGTTTTACTAATTCTATATTAAGAATTCTATAATGAGTCTTTGATATAGGTCTTGATCTAGGAATCCAATCGATAGAGAATTCCACTTCCTACTCTAGAGGATGACTAGGTAAATCCTACAGAAAAACATTAAAATATTATTGAATAATAGGTTAATCCTTAATTTGAATATTATTTACCTCAGCCATAGATATTTCATTCTAATCCTCTTCATGAATTGAATCAATTAGAGATACTAAGGGGTGGATCAAGACAAGACCCACATGATGATGTTTCCTCACTAATGATAAGGGATTCGATAACGTTCTTAATATTTGTATCATTATTATTATTTTATTATATTTTCCTATAATGAATCGAAATACAATCCCTAACAATGAATATATCAAAGTAAATCATGGGTATGATAATAAAATATGAAAAGAAAGCATGTTTTTATTCCATAATGGGGACTTCCTGACACATCTTTGATGTAATTATAATTGTAGTAGGTGTTATGAATTCCAACACCATTTTTAACTAAAATTGTAAATATCTAATTTTTATGGAAAACTAGGAAGATATGAATGAATGTGGTTATCCAGAAGAAAATAAATAAATTGATATGTTTGAGGAAATGATTAAGTACCTACCACCATGTCATTTGGAACTTCAATATCAGTGGTTGTGATCACATAAGTTTGTCCATGATTGGCTGGATTTTTCTATGTCAAATTATCTTAATGATTTGTAAAATCCATAGAATAGTTTATGATGTCTTTATAATTATAGAATTTAATATTAATATATTATTTATTCCCCTTGGAATCACCAACATGTTGGCCTTTATTCTACACTATTAGTGCACCCCTTTTCCTTTTAAACAAGAACCAAGGTGTTTCTTTCCACAACTATCATAGTGTGGAAAGTCAACTATTCCCTTATTCCCCATTTAATTGTTTCCTTTTCTAGAGTTTTCATAAGAACTATTCATCTCTTACTTCACAATAATGTCTTAATACATAGATAACTCTTTTTCTATCTTGATATCACATGAGACTATATATTCATATGATGAGAAACCTTGGAAGACCAGTGACCATATGTGTAATGTATTTAGGCCATAAAATAATCATCAATATTGCACCTTGGATTACATATATAAGCTAAAACATGACTTTCTAAAATTATGAATTTAGCTGAAAACTTTTCAACATTATCATATTTCTTTTAGCTCAAATTCAGAAACTAATTTTCTATATCCACTCACTGTTCACAAGGAAATTATTTCTACAAGAAAAATCATTAAACTCCCTCTATTAAATGTTTTTAATTTCCTCATCATCATTTTTATTTGGAATTCGTGACCAACATTGATCAGAATATCCCGATAGATGATAATCTATCATAAAATTATTATCCCATTCGTTACTTGCAAATGTAAGATATATCTTCTCTAAGGAAATTAATTGTTTTTCCACTATGAATTGTTTTTTAGTACCATTAAATTATGGAGTCTATTGTCTCATAAGTCTCTATAACATTGCTACTACATTTTGGGGATATGGTTTCTCTATACAGGTAAGGATATTGTTCAGCACCGATGTAATATGTCCTAGTATAGTTATAAGTTTCTTCCCACCAGTTAAAACTCCAGGGTCAACATTATTATTTTCTATTGGAGGTAAATCCTTATATGTGACAGGTGAATTAATGAAGCATCCATTCCTTCCACAAGGAACCATTTATAAAAAAATAATATACTAGATTAATTTAAGAATCACAATGTACTATATCAACTAAGAAAAAATTTATATCATAAATTGAAATCCTTTCATGCCTAATCCCATAATAATTAAAATGGTTTCTTTGAGGAAAAATTTTCATTTAAATCATTCATAATGGATTGTAAAGAATATATGATTTATCATAATTATTTCCCCCATTTTTTGCAAAATAGGTGTGTATTAAGGCCTTTTGTCATGTACTAGGATCCATAGGTCAAGCTCGAAACACCTTATTTGAGTTTTCACTCCTAGGTTCATCTATTCCAGAACCACATCCACTTGTATTATCCAGACAAGGATTTATTTTATAGAAAGATCCACATAATATATTCGTTACCAAAATTTTATGTTATTAATTTATACTTATCCTAAATGAATATCTAAGAGTTTTTATCTCTAATTATTGTTTTCTAAATCTATTATCCATGTTTTCTACTGAAATTATTTTGATACCAACCATAAAGACCTTAAACCAGCTCTGTGGTGCCTTTCCCTTCATAAATTACATTGCAATGATTACATGAATGTTTTATCCCAAAAGAAAAAAATATTTTACTAGATTTGGAAGGATAGATATGTACATAAGTTCAACATTATATCTTAAAGTGAAAAAAAACTACCAATTCCATTGGGAACATCCACCACTCTAAAATAATCCCACCAAGTCAATCATAATATACCTCATCTTGTCCTGGAATAAATTAAACATAAAAATGGGTGAGCTCAAATGCCCAATAAGGGTAAATATTACCATAGAAGATATCATAAACATAAAAAATATTCATGGTGAATAATTGAGAACACATGCCATTAAAGATAATAATCTACAACACATTATTTAAGGATTATGAGAGTAGAATACATTGACATAATTAAATATCACCAGAGGTTTTATACTAGTTTAATAACCACTTGAACTATGATTTTATAGCTAGATAATGTATGAAATTCATATTCCTGAAATTTTTAAAAATACCTTCATGTCCTCGTCCATAGAATCTAAAAATTATTAAGTCCTCAACCAAAACCATATCTAAAAAATGGGAAAGGCCACATCCAAGTCCATATCTATATGTATCATGAGACCTAACAATGAATCTAGGGGATATACCAGGCCCCACCATTCACATAAAAATTCTAATCAATTACTCTTATGAATGGGGATAATCATAAACAAAAAATATTTTCATATTAAATCTAATAAATGAAATGTAAATAACATTCCACAAACCTTAAATATAAATAAATAAAATTTCGAGTAATTTTGTTAATAGAATCAATAAAGAATATCCACCATAAATCTAATCTTAAACTATCCAATAAAATATGGTTGATGGTATAATATATAATTAACACCATTTAAACATAAAAATCCATTATTACTGTTGAAATTTGTGAAAATATGCTAATAAAATCATTGAAAATTTTTCAAGGTAAGTACCCTTTACATTAAAAAGAAGAGTTCTTTTGGAAAAGTGATTGTATAAAACTAGAAGTTAATTAATGTATTTTTCTCATAATAAAAGTATCCTTTATGAAAATAATTGATTATAAAAACTTATTATAGAGTTCCCATGAAAATATGAAAAAATTTGGTAAATTCCCTTGAATCATGTATGTATTCTGGGAAGAATTGTCAAATGCTCCATTTATAACATGTATAACTCCATTAAATAAATAGGGATTCAGATTGGTAAACATATTTATAAAACTAAAATATAATTTATGATGATTAAGAAATATTAAATAATAATTTAATTCTAATTACCCAGGACAATGAGTATCCGAATGTAAATACTAGTTTGGGTAGACAAATGTTACCTTAAGTCTAAATGTGTTCCTCAATTAATTTTAATGAACTGAATAATATTGTTTAGGTTCATAAATTAATGAGTTCCAAACATCATATACATTTAATTGATGTATTATAATATTATTTTTTTCATTAAAGTCCATTTGATTGGTTAATTTATACAATTTCATTGTTTGGGAGTTTTTTCATCCATGGTTTTCATGATTGGGTTACTTATATTCAAATACAGATAAATATTTAGAATGAAAATGGTTGTCAAAAGATTATTCTATATATGATTAGTGAACATCTAAAGGATTTCATAGTTACAAAAATGAATTGTATATTTGTTGTGAATATGATTCATTATATAAAACATTAATTAAATTTTTTGGGTTATTTGTTGATTTTGGATCTCAAGGAACTCATTTTGATCTATAAATTAACCCCATTTATAAAAACAAAAATTACAGAACCTTACATTGGATATATTACCTATATAATAATCTATTTAAACTATAAAAATGGTTTCAGGACCATAATTTTAGATGTTAATTGAAATTGAAAACCCTGTATCCTTGAATGAAATAAATTAACAAATCTTTGACGGTGTTTTCATTTATAGTATAAAAGAAGGGGAAATCAGAGATGATGATTAGTTATCCAGTCATCATTATAAAATTATAGTACACGTTTTTTTATATATTTATAATAAAATCATTATGAGGATAGATGATGAATGCAAATTAAAATAAATTAACTCAAAATAAATGAAATGAAAAGAGGAATATACCTCTAGAAGTTATCTTCCTTGAGAGCCTCTTTAGGGTAGTGTTTTTTGTCTTTCTATGAGACCAAGGATTTTTGGATATAAGGGAGGGGCTTGGAAGGTTATTGGGGTAGAATTTAGACAGGTCAAAAAGCATAGGAGGAGTGATAAAATTTCAGTGTGAGGGTGTCTATATAGTAGAGGAGAGGAATGATTTTTGATTATCTTATTAATAATAATATTATTTTTCTCAAGAAAAGAAATTTTATTGATTCTTGTGACCACGATTAGTAACATGTGGAAATGAATTTTCAATAATGGTTTCATACATCATCAATGATTCAATTAATATTTTATTTAACCTATAATATATATATATATATGTGGTAAATTTCCATATTTTACTTATTAATAAAATTTCCAATATTTAAGAAAAATTTAAAAAATTCACTTTAGTAATTTAATGACATGTAGAATCTAAATGGATTCCATTTTATCAAAATAATATTATAAATCTATGAAATTAAAATTTTATTTAAAATCATTATTTACTCAAAAAATACAATTTTAAAACCAGAACAAATTTTATAATACCCTGAAAAACTAATTAAGGTCTTATTAAAATTTTCCAAAATCATAGGAGAAAAATATATCATTAGGAAATAATTTAATAAAAATGAATTAATTTATTAATTTAAATTTTTATGTAAATATTCATCACATACAAAAATATGAATAATTAATTTATAATTATTAAATTATTCTACTTCATTTATAAGGTGAATATGTTGTATTTATACAATCATGGTTGAGGATACAATTAATAAGGTTCATATTACTACTCATAAGGGTACATTACTCTTCATAAGGGTATATTTTTATTAACAAAAATTTATGTTGATCCTACCAGACTCGATATGTCACCCATAACGTAACTGTATATGTTAGTGTTTGGAAATTCAAATCACAGAAGTGGGAAAATATTGTTTGTTAGCTTGGTTATAATAACTATTGTTTTATTGAGACTCATTGTTTCATGCATTCAATATTAAATTTATTTTAAAATACATGGGGGTGTGACATTCTACATTAGTTTATGTGTATAAATCCTCATCTCGTGCAACATAAAAGGTTCTATTCGATAAGGTTTGTTCGAAATTTGAAAGGTACTAGACTGTGAGTCCACCCCAAACTCAACATCACGTCGAGGGGGTAACATCATAAAACCCATGGGAAAATAATCTAACTACCTAACAACCCTAGGAACCTCCATCGTCACATAATACACTGATTCTAATAAAAATTCAAACAATAAAGAAATAAAGGGCTCCATACATGGACTTCCCAACTGAAGACCATGCCTGCCAATGGAAACCACATATTTGATAACCACATCTGAAAAAATGACTCTCATTTGGAAGATATTGATAAAATAATGTACATAATACAAATAGTAGATTATGTATATGACTTAGCATAGATAAATTATAGATTTAAATGATCCCAATGAGATTGATGTGGTCCCTTCCTTAGTCTACACACCAGGAACACATCTAACAATCTTGTCTGGCCTCCGACTAGTATAGTCAACTCTTGGGGCCTGGGTTACATTTCTCTTTATTGTAACAAATCATGGGATAAATGGAGTGATAAAATGGAGGGTGGGTATTATAAATCAAACATTGTAAAAATAAGGATATGAATGAAATTGACCATACATATGATGTTATCAGTCCCCTCTAGAAGTAACACCTCCAATGAGTGCAAGTGACAATGTCCATCTCCTATTCCCCTATGCTGATGACCACCTATATGAACATGCTCAGGTGAAAATCTCAGTTCACGAGTAGAATCCTAATGTCTAAAACTATATACTCTATCTTCTATCAGAAGAGTAGAGAACTACTACCGTTGTTACTGAAATGTCCTCAATAGAAACTACTTATAAGGATGACTCTAACCCTATCAGCATCCACCAATATAAGAATGAGGAAACACTAGTGAATCAATATGGTGAGGCCACAAACCTCCCAAAAAAACACACTATCACAAATCCCCCATGAAATGATGGGGAACAACTGGTACCAGAAGGATAGAATGGAATATTCTATGTTTGACTCTATGCAGGTTGAAACTTTAATGGTCGTATTGCATGAGATCTTCAATGGAAAACATTGTCGCTCGAGTTACCCTATTGGTTTCATTCCCATAGAAAATCCACTTCTTGAGTGCATCCTCTCAATTACCTATACCTTCTTCAAAACATAAATATAGGTCATAAACATAAAAAGGGTGCCAACATATTAGATAAAAGGAATATGTTACTCTTGAAGAGTCCTTATAATATAATTCTTATATGGAAAAAGATATAGGAAAAACGATCAAGTTCCATGAACATGATTCTTAGTTCTCACAATGAAATTATTAACTTATAGAGATAATGAAACTCCTACCAGTTTTATTCCTTTATAATTGAGGACACATGTTTGTTATGACATATACTTTCACAATAATCAAACATGAAACACATTATGTAATTCATACAAGCTAAGAGGAATATCAAAATGATATGAAATATCTCTAATTATCTCTAGGATTTGAAAAGGATGAATATACCTAGGACTCATTTTCCCATTCCTCCCAATTCTTATAATTATGTTCCATGGAGATAGCTTCTGGAAAACATAATATACTACTTGAAATTTGAAATCCTTATTTTTATTACAAGCACAACTCTTTTTTCTTCAATGGAATGATTTAATATGGCTTTGAATAGTTTTTACCTTGGATATTGTTTCCTAGACAATCTCTAGGCCCTCAAGATTACATTCACCATCTTCTTCCAAAAAAGTTGGTGTACAATATATCTTTCCATAAAATGCATCATATGGTACCATTTTAATACATGAATGGAACCTATTATTGTATGAAAACTACACTAAAGGTAAATATGGATCCATTCTACCTTGATGGTCATGTGAACATGAAATCAACATTTCCTCTAAGGTTGGAATCATCCACACAGATTTATTATCAGTTTTAGGGTGATAAGAAATACTCAATCGAAGATAACTATCCAAAACATTCTGAAGACCATTCTAGAATTTCGATAATAATTGTGGGTCATGATCTGAAATAATTGATAGAGGCACCCCATGAAGTCTAAAAAATTAATTAATATAGAGTATTTCTAAGTGATCTAGTGGAAAATCCTCCCTTATAGAGATGAATGGGTATATTTCATAAGTCGATAAAATTTTTTCCATATCTCATCTTTCATCCATGGAGTTTCGGGTAATCCGGTGAAAAAATCCATGGTGATGTCATTCCATTTCTATAATAATTGGTAGTTTTTGCATAATTCCCCTTCTATTATTTCATTTAGCCTTCTTTTATTGAGAGACTAAACATCTTCATACATAATTAGAAATTTAACATTTCATATTTTCCAACCAAAAATGTTCTTTCAAATATCTATACAATTTAGTACTACCAATGTGTATAGATAAATTCAAGCTATATGCATCAACCAATAACTCCCTTTTTAATCTTGGGTACCATGGTAAAACATATCCTCTTCTTAAATTTATCAAATTCCATCTTCACACACAAAGTCATCCAACTTCCCATCATTCAAAACATTAATTTTCAATTGATGATTCTCAGTACTAGACTAATATGTTTTAATCCTTTCCAACCGATATGGTTGTGTAACTAAATGAAAATGTAGTGATGTTTCATCAACATTAATAATTCTAATACCCATCATTACTGGATCCATAAACGTAGGATTCCTTTCCATTCTCATTTTTTAGGAGTCCATGATCATTTATACTCAATGCATCAGATACCTTATTTTCCATTCCATGGAGGTTGGGTATGGAAACATCATAATCATTGAGTAGTTTAAACCATCACATTTTCCTCATGTTGAGTTCTTTCTATGAAAAAATATATTTCAAGCTCTTATGATCTATATATATCTCACATATATTCCCATAGATATAATGTTATTATATATGCAGAGTAATGATTACTATTTCTAACTGAAGATCACTGGTAGAATAGTTTTTTTCATTTATTATTAACATTATTGAAGCATAGGAAATTGCTCTATCATTTTGCATAAGAACAAAACCAAGTCATTTCTTAAATGTATCAAAATAAAGCACATATCCACTATTCCCTAATGGAAATGTCTAGATCGGTGAATTCACTAATATCCTCTTCAATTCGTTGAAACATTCTTCACATTCTTTATATTATATGAACATAAATCCTATATGTGTATGATTTGTCACTGGGTTGGCTAAACGGGCATTGTTCTGAACGAAATACGAATAATAAACTGTTAAACCAATAAAACTAGACACCTTAGTTATGTTTTTTTGGAGTAGTCCATTCATTTATAGACTTAGTATTTAAAAATATCAATAAATATTCCATCCTTAGACAAATTGTTTCCCTGACAGGAAACTGATTGAAGCCAAAATTCAAAATTTCTAAACATCCAATATAATTAATTTCGTCCAAGAGTCTTAAGAATTGTCTGTATTTTATTTTCATTACCATCGTATCTTTTAATATATACCAAGATATAATTAATAAATACCACCAAAACATCATCATGGTATTCTGTGAAAACATTGTTCATTAGATTCATGAAAACACAGTGTGCGTTAGACAGTCTAGAAGGGATTACTATAAACTCATAATTTCCATACCTGGTTTAAATATTTTCTTTGTAATATCTTCCTTCCCCAGTCTTGAATGATGATATCTTGGTCGGAGGTCTATATATGAAATATAATGGTCTCAATGAAGTTTTTCAAATAAATCATCAATGGGAGGTAGGGGATACTCGTTCATTATTGTCATAGCATTGATCTCTCTATAGTAAACACGCAACCACAAATATCCATATTTATTCATAATGGATAGTATATGTGGACCCCATAGATAAACATTAGGGTGAATAAATCCTTTATCACTCAATTTCTCTTATTGTTTCATCAGTTTTACTAATTCCATAGTAACAATTATATAATTAGTCTTTGATAGAGGTCTTGATCTAGGAATCAAATCGATAGAGAATTAAAATTCTCACTCTAGAGGATGACTAGGTAAATCTTATGGAAAGACATAAATATATTATTGCATAATATGTACATCCTCAATTTAAATATTTTTTACCTTACCCATAGAGATTTTATTCTAATCCTCTTCATGAATTGAATTAATTAGAGATACTAAGTGGTGGATCTGGATAAGAGCCACATGATGTTGTTTCCTCACTAATGATAAGGGATTATATATCATTCTTAAGATTTGTAACCTTATTATTATTTTAATATATTTTCATATAATGAATCTAAATCCAATACATACCAATGAATATATCAAATTCAATCATGGCGATGATAATAAAATCCCAAGAGAAAGCATGATTTTATGCCATAATGGGGACTTCATGACACTTCTTTGATATAATGATAATTGTAGTAGGTTTTATGAATGCCAACACAATTTTTAACTAAAATTGGAAACATGTAATTTTCATGGAAAACTGGGAAGATATGAATGAATGTGGTTATCCGGAATCAAATATAGAATTTTATATGTTTGAGGAAATGATTAAGTACCTACCACCATGTCATTAGGAACTTTAATATCAGTGGTTGTGATCACATAAGTTTGTCCATGATTGGATGGAATTTTCTATGTCACATTTTCTTAATGATTTGGAAAATACATCGAATAGAATTTTATGTATTTAAAATTATATCATTTAAAATTAATAGATTATTTATTCCCCATGAAATCACCAGCATGTTGGCCTTTATTCTACACTGTTAGTGCACCCCTTTTCCTTTTAAGCCGGAACCAAAGTGTTTCTTTCCACAACTATCATAGAGTAGAAAGTCAACTATTCCCTTATTTCCCAATTAATTGTTTACTTTTCTAGAGTTTTCAGAAGACCTCATCATCACTTACTTTATAATAATTTCATAATACATATATAACTCTTTTTCTATCTTGATAGCACATGAGACTATATATTAATATGATGAGAAAGCTTGGTAGACCAGTGACCATATGTGTAATCGATTTAGAACATCAAATAATCATCAATACTGCTCCGTGGATTACATATATAAGATGAAACATGCCTTTCTAAAATTAAGAATTTATCTTAAAACTTTTCAACATTATCATATTTCATTTACCTCAAATTCAGAAATTTCATAAATATATCCACTTACTGTTCACAAGGAAATTATTTCTATAAGAAAAATCATTAAACTCCCTCTATTAAATGTTTTTAATTTCATCATCCTCCTTTTTATTTGGAATTATTGACCAAAATTTATCAGAATATTCCGATAGATGATAATCTATCATAAAATTATTCTCCCATTCGTTACTTCCACAAGTATGATATTTCATCTCTAAGGAAATTAATTATTTTTTCACTATGAATTGTTTTTTAGTACCATTAAATGATCGAGGCTATTGTATCATAAGGCTTTATAAAATTGCTACTCCATATTGTGGATATGGTTTCTCTATACATGTAAGGATATTGTTCAACACTGATGTAAGATGTCCTAGTATAGTTATAAGTTGCTTCCCACGAGTGGCAACTCCAGGGTCAACATTATTATTTTATATTGGAGGGAAATACCTAAATGGGATCGGTGAATTAATGAAGCTTCCATTCCTTCCACAAGGAACCATTTCAAAAAAAAAATATACTAGATTAATTTTTGAATAACAATGTACTATATCAACATAGAAAAAAGTTATGACATAAATTGAAATCCTTTCATGCCTAACCCCATAATAATAATAATGGTTTCTTTGAGGAAAAATTTTCATTTAAAATATTCATAATGGATTGTAAAGAATATGTGAATTATCATAAGAATTTCCCCTATGTTTTTCAAAATAGGAGTGTAGTAAATCCTTTTGTCATGTACTAGGATACCACAAGTCAAGCACGAAACACCTTATTTGTGTTTTCACTACATGGTTCATCTATGCCAGAACCATACACACTTGTATTATCTAGAAAAGGATTTATTTGATAGAAATATCCACATAAATTATTCCTTACCAAAATTTTAGGTTTTAAATTTATACTTATCCTAAATGAATATCATAGAGTTTTTACCTCTAATCTATGTTTTCTAAATCTATTTTCCTTGTATTATACTGAAATTATTTTGATACCAACTATAAATACCTTAAACCAGTTGTGTGGTGCCTTTTCCTTCATAAATTACATTGAAATGATTACCTGAATTTTTTATCCCAATAGAACAAATAGTTTACTAGACATGGAAAGATAGATATGTACATAAGTTCAACATTATATCGTGAAATGAGAAAAAAAAATTCCAATTCCATTGGGAACATCCACCACTCTAAAATAATCCCACCATGTCAATCATAATATACCAATTCAGGTCTGGGAATAAATTAAACAGAAAAATGGGTGAGCTCAAATTCCCAATAAGGGTAAATATTACGATAAAAGATATCATAAACATAAAATTATTCATGGTGAATAATTGAAAACACATGCCTTTAATGAAAATAATCTACAACACATTATGTAAGGATTATGAGATGAGAATACATTGACATAATAAAATATCATCAGAGGTTTTATACTAGTTTAATAATGACTTGAACTATGATTTTCTAGCTAGATAATGTATGAAATTCATATTCCTGAAATTTTTAAAAATACCTTCATGTCCTCATCCATCGAATCGAAAAATTATTAAGGCCTTAACCAAAACCATATCTAAAAAATGGGAAAGTCCACATCAATGTCCATATCTATATGTCTCATGACACCTAACAATGAATCAATGGGATATACCAGGCCCCTCCATTCACATAACATGTCTAATCAATTCCTCTTATGAATGGGGATAAAAATAAAAAACATATATTTTCATATTAAATCTAATATATGAAATGTAAATAACTTTCCACAAACATTAAATATAAATACATAACATTTTGAGTAATTTTGTTAATAGAATCAAGAAAAAATAACCACCATAAATATAATTTCAAACTATCCAATAAAATATGGATGATGATATAATATATAATTAACACCATTTAAACATAAAAATCCACAATTACTGTTGAAATTTGTAAAAATATACATATAAAATCATTAAAAAAATTTCGAGGTAACTACCCTTTGAATTAAAAAGAAGAGTTCATTTGGAAACATAATTTTATAAAACTAGAAGTCAATTAATGTAGTTGTCTCATAATAAAAGTATTTTTTATGAAAATAATTTATTATAAAATATTATTATAGAGTTCTCATGAAAATACCAAAAAATTTGGTAAATTCCCTTGAATTAGGTATGTATTTTTGAAAGAATTTTCAAATGCTACTTTTATAACATGTATACCTACATTAAATAAATAAGGATTCAGATTGGTAAACATATTTATAAAACTAAAATATAATTTATGATGATTAAAAAATAATAAATAATATTTTTATTGTGATTACCTGAGACAATGAGTATCTGAATGTAAATACATGTTTGGGTAGAAAACTGTTACCTTAAGTATAAATGTTTTCCTCACATAATTTTAAGGACTTAAATAATATTTTTTAGGATCATAAATTAATGAGTCCCAAACAAAATATACATTTAATTAATTGATTATAATCTTTTTTTTCATTAATGTCCTTTTGATTGGTTAATTTATTCAATTTCATTGTTTGGGAGTGTTTTCATCCATGGTTTTCATGATTGGTTTACTTATATTCTAATATGGATAAATATGTAGAATGAAAATGGTTGTCAAGAGATTAATCTATATATGATTAGTGAACATCTAAAAATTACATAGTTACAAAAAGAAATTGTTTATTTGATGTGAAGAAGATTCATTATATAAAAAATTAATGACAATTATTTGGGTTAGTTGGTGATTTTGGATCTTAATGAACTCATTTTAATCTAAAAATTAACACCATCTGTAAAAAAATATTACAAAACCCTACATAGGATATATTAATTACATAATAATCTATTTAAACTATAAAAATGGTTTCATGACCATAATTGTAGATGTTAATTGAAATTGAAATCCATTTATCCTTGAATGTGATTAATTAACACATCTTTGACGGTGTTTTCATTTCTAGTATAAAAGAAGGGGAAACTAGGGATGATGATTAATTATCTATTCATCATTAGAAAATTATAGTATATGTTTGTTTATATATTTATAATAAAATCTAGATGAGGATATATGAGGAAATAAAATGAAAATAAAGGAACTCGAAATAAATGAAATGTGAAGAGGAATATACCTCTAGAAGTTATCTTCCTTGAGATCCTCTTTAGGGTAGAGTTTTTGTACTTTCTATGAGACCAACTGTTGTCGGATGTGAGGGAGGGGCTTGGATGGTTATTGGGGTAGAATTTAGATAAGTCAAAAAGCTTAGGAGGAGTGATAAAATTTTATTGTGAGGGGGTTTAAATAGTAGAGGAGAGGAACGATTTTTTATTATCTAATTCATAATACTATTATTTTTCTCAAGAAAATGAATTGTATTGATTCTTGTGACCACAAGTGGTAATATATGAAAATGATTTTTCAATAATGGTTTCATACATCATCCATGATTTAATTAGTCTTCTATTTAACCAATAATATATATATATATATATGGTAAATTTCCATATTTTACTATTCACTAAAATTTCCAATATTTAAGAAAAAATCAAAAAAATCAATTTATTAATTTAATGAAATGTAGAATCTATATTTAAGCCATTTTATAAAAATAATTTTTTAAATATGTGAAATTAAAATTTTATTTAAAATCATTATTTACTCAAAAAATACAATTTTAAAACTAGAAGAAATTTAATAATACCCTAAAAAACTAACTAAGGTCTTATTAAAATATTTCAAAATCCAAGGAGAAAATATATCATTAGGAATTTATTTTATGAAAATGAATTAATTTATTAATTTAAAATTTTATCTAAATATTCAACACATACAAAAATATGAATACTTAATTTATAATTATTAAATCATTCTACATCATTTACAAGGTGACTATGTTTTATTTAAACAATCATGGTCGAGGATACTATTCATAAGGTTCATACTAATACTCATAAGGGTAAATTACTATTCATAAGGATATATTATTATTGACAAAAATTTATATTGATCCTACCAGACTCGATATGTCACCCAGAACGTAAAAGTATATGTAAGCTTTTAGAAATTCAAATCACAGAAGTGGAAAAATATTGTTTGTTGGCTTGATTATAATAACTATTGTTTTATTGAGACTCATTGTTTCATGAATTCAATATTAAATTTATTTTAAAATACATGGGGGTGTGAAATTATACATTGGTTTATCTGTATAAATACTTAACTCATGCAACATAGAATGTTCTATTGTATACGGTGTCATCGAAATTTGAAAGGTACAAGACTGTGAGTCCACCCCAAACTCAACATCACGTCGAGGGGGTAACATCATAAAACCCATGGGAAAACAATCTTGGAACTACCTAACAACCCTAGGAACCTCCACCGTCACAGAATACACTGATTCTAATAAAAATTCAACCAATAAAAGAAAAAAAGGGCTCCATACGTGGACTGCCCAACTGAAGACTGTGCTTGCCAATGGAAACCACATATTGGACAACCACATATGAAAAAATGACTCTCATTTGGAAGATGGTGATAAAAGATTGTACATAATACAACTAGTAGATTATGTATATGACTTAGCATAGATAAATTTTTAGACTTAAATGATCCCCATGAGATTGATGAGGTCGCGTCCTTAGTCTACAGGCGAGGAACACATCAAACAATCTAGTCAGGCCTCCGACTAGTATAGTCAACACTTGGGGCATGGGTTTCATTTTTATTTATTGTAACAAAATCATGGGATAGATCGAGTGAAAAAATAGGGGGTGATTATTAAAAATCAAACATGGTAAAAATAAGGATATGAATGAAACTTACCATACATATGATGTTATCAGTCCCCTCTAGAACCAACACCTCTAATGAGTGCAAGTGACAATGTCCATCTCCTTTTCCACTATGCTGACATCCACCTATATTAACATGATCAGGTCAAAATTTCAGTTCACAAGTAGTATCCTAAAGTCTTACTCTATATAATCTTTCTTCTATCGAAGGAGTAGAAAACTACTACCCCTGTTACTGAAATGGCCACAACAGAAAATACATCTAAGGATGACTCTAACCCTATCAACATCCACCAATGTAAGAATGAGGAAAGACTAGTGAATGGATCTGGTGAGGCCACAAACCTCCCAACCAAAACACACTAGCACAAATCCCCCATGAAATGAATAGAAAATACTGGCACCAGAAGGATGGAATAGATTATTCTATGTTTGACTCCATGCAAGTTGAAACTTTTATTGTCCTAGTGCATGAGATCGTAAATGGAAAAAATTGTCCCTCAAGTTACCCTACTGGTTCCATTCCCATAGAAAACCCACTTCTTGAGCTCATCCTCTCAATAACCTATACCTTCTTCAAAACGTAAATATAGGTCATAAACATAAAAACGGTGCCAACATATTAGATAAAAGGAATAAGTGCCTCTTGAAGATTCCTTATAATAGAATTCTTATATGGAAAAAGAAATAGAAAAAATGAACAAGTTCCTTGAACTTGATTCTTGGTTCTCACAATGAAATGCTAACCTTAGAGAGACAATGAAACTCCTACCGATTTTATGCCATCATTTTCAACGAAAGGAACTCTTACATGAACACATTTTAGAAGTCGGACCAAAAAAATTATACCTCATTCCACTATCCTAGTAGTAAATTTCTCCACTGACATGTATCTCCCCACATCTCACTAACTATTAAATATATATAGTTCTAAATCGGGTCTGGGATCAAACTAATATTGATCTCAAAATCCTCCAAATAGATCCATTTTTATATGTATAATACCCTACCCTGATACGTCCTCATATTATTCTGCCAAAAATCACGCACTATGATCTTCCACAGATCATCCTTCTCAATTTGATAAATCCAAAGATGATGAAATAAATAATAATTCTAACCCTCAACTGCCTCATCTACATATAGACGATTACTAGGATCCCTAACTAGAAGTAAAACAAGGATTTCCTAATCCCGATATGTATGGTATTTTATTTAAGATTTAATTTAACTTATTAAATTTATTTTTATCCATATTATCCTTCATAGAACAACCCAATTCCAAAAGAACCCAATTCATTATGAATAATATACCTTTCCTATCTCTATAACATATAAGAAGGTCTATCTCACATGTTCATTCAATAAGCTCAATGTCTATGCACTATATCACATGGGCCCTAATGTGACGCCATGACCCTAGTTACCCAGAGTCGGTGCATTATTACATAGCATTTTCCTGATCACAAGGAAGTTGTGTCCCTAAAGACCAATCAGTTTTGTATTATTATAACCAAGATTCATGAATAAATTCAACTTTACAACTTGAAAATAAATACAATACTAATTTATTACATTAGAAACATCCATGCCTCATAGATTAAGCCTACAAGTCACTCATAACTAACTTCTTCATATCTTGGGAATATGAAACATAATAAAGGGTTGAGCTCAAATGCCTAGTAATGGTATTCAATACAATGGAAGATAACATAAATATTATTCATGATGAATAATTGAAGACACATTATTTTACAAATAATAAACATGAACACTTTTATCGTAGGAATATGATCTGAGTAAATAATGGCATAATAAAACATATTCATGGGTATTGTACTAGTCGAATAACCACATGAACAATAAATATTAATTTCATAATGATGGGATTTATAATCTCAGACATTCTGAAACATTTTGTCAAGGACTCGACAAAGACATCTAAAAATGATTAAGGCATCGACCAAAACCATATATCAAATTGGAAAAGGCCTCATCCAATTCCACGTCTAGTTGTCTCATGATACCTACCGATGGATCGAGGAGCTATATCAGGATCCACCCATTACTTACTAAGTCCAATACATTTCTCAAATGAAAACGTAGAAATATTACATAAAAATTTGTATTAAATATAGCATACTAAATGTAAATATTTTAACCATAAAACATGAATTTTATAAAAATAACACATCCACATTCAAACATATCAAAAAACCTTCAATACAATATGGAATATTTGTATCATAATAAATCGCCCTCAAACAAGATATAAAATCTATCAAAGGATGTTGACATAGATAAAATCAAACTATTTGTGAGTAATATATCAATTTTTTTAAATCATTTAATGTTACATGATTATAAAAGAAAACATTAATTTTGAAAATATTTTTATATGATTTAAGGTATTCTTTGATGATGTTATAACGGTGGAGAATGACTGCACCCACCGTATAAGTTAAAATAAGACATTCATACATTAATTTTGTTGAAAAGGTTGTAAAGTACCTTGTTTGGAAAATAACTGAATGATTATTTTCAAAAAATATAAGTTAAAATAAGGGTATAAATGAATTCAACTCATTTCTATGTAAATAGGTATAATGTTTTGAAACAAATTTTTAGGAAACAGGGATGTGGATGATAATGTGGTCCCATTAAATACTTATGTAAAAACATTCTTTGATAATAAATAGATTGTAGAATTGACCCTTAACACATTGTAATCAATTGAGTCGTATGACCAAATGTTAATAACCACCACATAATTCATATAATAAAATGAATATAAGTATAATAATGATAATATATATCAAATGGCGATATACTATACACCAAATGCAATAAGTGGCAAACATTGGAAATCTCACGGAATTGAAAGTGCGATAAGAAACCTCTTACCTTTTACTTTTCCAAGGTCAAGGGTATGTTAACCTTATATATAATAGTTAAATAATTTTTATTAAATTATACAATAACCATATCAATAATTATGAAATAATATATCATCTTTTAATAATTCGTTGTTAATAATATTTTAGTATTATCGTTATTTCAGGTGATAAATAATTCATTTTTCTTTTATATTATTTGTTACGTGAGTCAAGTTCCTAAGGTACCAGATGTATATTATTAATATACAGAATGATATCAACTCTTAAACATTATTTTTAATCATAAAATGAAAATAATTGTTGAATGGTTACGATGGGGAAAAAATATCATCGCGTTCGTGGAGACGGTAATCCTTAGGTACGTACGAGCGAAAATATCATTCTTTTGATATTAAAATATTATGGAAATTGATGGTATATCATATATAAAGAATAAATAATATGTTATATTTATTATTAACATCAATTATACATCATTGTTATACCCATCTAAAAATAATTTATTTAATAACAACTACACCACTACATGGAGACAGAATGCCGTACGTACGTAGGTATGGTGACATTGTCATTCATATAATGGATAGAATAATGATTATAGTTGTAAAATTTTTATTATAAAATCACCGTATATATAAGATACCGGAGTTATTATTTTATAATCGAAACCACAATGAAAGAGGATGTGGAATACAAAAAGGACTTGAACATGGTGGTGAGATATTTAACTCTTCTTTAGGTTCTTCCATTTGATTTGACCAAAGAGCTCCATAGGATTACTTTATGTTCAAACTAAGGCCTCTAGAATTAATATAGTACAGATTATGGGATATTTGGATAGGTTTTGGCCGATCAAAATGGATTTGAAGGTGTGAATTTGAGAGAAGGAGAAGTGGCCTTTTATAAGAGGGGTGAGGGGAACCTTAAGAAAATATTGAAATATTGTTTTATAATAAAATCATTTTAAGTTTTTAATGTATAAAAAAAGATTTATTTCTGGGATAAGGTGGGGATAGGTGGAAATCCACTCATCCAATAGGTTTTAGATAGGTTTGGGTCACTATATTAACCGTATCTTTTATATTTAACACTTTGTTAAACAGTTTTACATTTACCATTTCTCTATGTAATTTTATATTATATGGTCAATATAATTAATATAAACCTCCAATATAAGCTCAAGTGGTTAATTAATGATACATATATTATTATATATGTCTTTGGGCCGATCCTTATATTTTTAGTGTTGTTATATCGACAAATAATATTTTATTTGTTTTAAAAACTCTTTTATGTCAATTTGACATTATATTATAATTTATTTTTGGTAAATTCCTAACAACATTATTTCTTCGACATAAATTCAAATATTCTATCCTAAAATTTCATAGTAACCTATAACATTAGTGGATTTTATTAAAAATCATAAATTTAATTTATTTGTATATTTATTATATAAATTATTTTAATATTTCATTATAATGTTAATTTATGCATCATCATTGTGTCATAAATAAATTAAATTATATAATGTATAAAAATTATAAATAAAATGACATTATTTAGGAAACATTTTCATCTTTATAATGAAAATTTATAGTCAAATTTATATTATTTTTAACTCTATACTATAAATGGTTTTGTTTTTAATCATTGAATATAACACTTTTACCTTTTCTTTGAATTAAAAAATAAAAAATTCCCCAATCTAGTCCAAGTGGACATAAATAACCATATTTTATTCATAAGATTGTTTTTGGCCAAATTAGACTTATCCAATAGAATTTGGTCAATTTTTAGGATAAGAATAATATCATTTTTACCCTTAATTATCCTATTTACTTTTAACCGTGGTATATAAAAGTAAATGGTTAATATTCACCAAAAATTAATTTCATCTTTTTGAAATACATTTTTATTACTAATATCATTTTTTCTCTCAGATTTTTGAAATTACACTAACAAAAGTAGTAAAATTAAGTTTATGAAAATTTGTAAATTCTCCTAGGAGGTGGGTAAAAGACGGTGAAAAGATCAATAGAATTTTATATATCTAAAATTATTACAAAATGAATCCAATGATTTAAATTGAAAATATATAGTTATTATATATCTATTTTGACAAAAAATAAATTTAAATATAATAATTAATTAATTAAATAAAAAGTCGGTTTTAAACATTAACGAATTCTTTTTCAATATTCATCAAAAATTGAAAGTTTTCAGAAAAATACCAAAAAATAACCCTAATATAATTTCGATATTCTGAATTCAAAAATGAATTTCATTTTGAAAAATAAAATTTATGAAATTTCAAAAAGTGGGTATTACTATTCATAACGGCTAGTTTGATTTTTCTTGCTGTGTTAGAATCTTGAAGTTGCGTATATTGCAAGCTTTTGCATTATATAAGGGATAATTTACCGTGGAAGTATGGGGTGTTACATTATCCCATCCTTAAAATAATTTCCCCCTCAAAATTCTGTGAATATTATTACATTAAAAGATTTGGGTGGTTGTTTATCATAAGTTCCTCAGGTTCCCACGTGGCCTCTTCCATCTTGTTGTTTCTCTATAGAACATTTACTAGATGAGTCGTCCGATTTCTCAGCACTTGTTCTCTTGTATCAAGAAACATGACAGGCTCTTCATAATAAGACATATTGGTATCCAGTTCTAATTCCTCATAGGTGAGTACATGCATTGAGTCAGGAAAGCATTTTCTAAATAGTTATACGTGGAACACATCAAGAACGATGGAGAGACATTGCGGAATTTCCAAATGGTAAGCTACAACCCCAATTCGTTCTAGAATTTCGAATGGTCTGATGTACCTAGGACTCAATTTAACCTTCATACCAAATCTTATAATTCCCTTCCACGAAGATAACATCAAGAAAACATGATCTCCAACCTGAAATTACAAATCATTCCTTTGATTATCAGTGTATCCCTTATTCCTATTTTGAGCTTCTTTGATATGGGATTGGTTTATCTTCACGTTTTCCATCGTTTCATCAATAAGTTCTGGGCCTATGTATTTTCCTTCACTAACATCATCCCAACAGCTTGGTGTGAAACATCTCTTTCCCTTTAACGCTTCATATGGTTCCATCTGAATACGTCAATGGAAGCTATTGTTATAGTAAAATTCTACCAGAGGTATATATTTATCCCACATACCTTGAAAGTCAAGTGAGAATGATCTCAACATGTCATCTATGGTTTGAACTGTCCGTTCTGATTTTCCATCAGTTTGAGGGTGGTAGGAAGTGCTCAAACAAAGTTCAGTATCAAGGTATTTGTGAAGAATTTTCTAGAATCTTGATGTAAAACGAGGACCATGATTAGAAACAATTGATAGGGGTACTCGTTGATGTTTTACAACATCATTAATATATAGTCATGCTATACATTCAAGTGGTAGATCTTCTCTTATAGAAAGAATGTGCTGACTTGGTAAGACAATCAACAATTTCCCATATTACATCATTTCTCCTAAGAGTCTTTGGTAGTCCCAAGAAGAATTCCATCATAATATTATTTCATTTCCACTCAGGTTTGGGAAGTGGTTTCATGACTCCTCCAGGATGTTTCCTTCCAGCTTTCAGTTGTTGAAAACCCATAAATCTTGATACAAAATCTGCAATCTCCCAATTCATGTTGTCCCACAAAAAATGATCCTTCAAATACATATACATCTTTGTGATACCATTGTGTATAGTGAAATTGGAGATATAAGAATCATCTATCAATTCCCTTTTTCAGATCAGGTATATCGGGAACATAATGTATCTTCCCAAATTTCAAAATTCTGTCATCATATACGAAGTCACTCAATCTATCGTCATTCAAAGCCTTAATAGTCTTTTGAAACACCTAATCATAGGTCTAAGAACACTATATCATTTCTACTTAAGTTATTTTGGAATCCATTTAAAAAATAATTGATGTTACACCTGTAATGTTTATTCCCATATCCATCTTTACCATATCCATGCATATAAGATCATTTTCAACTCTTATCTTGTTCAAAACTCCACAATATTTTCTACTCAAAGCATCTTCCACCTTATTTTACTTCCCCTGGTGGTAGAGTATAGTTAAATCATAATCCTTGAGTATTTGAAGCCATCTCCAATGCATCTTGTGGAGTTCTGTTTGTGATAAAATCTATTTCAAACTCTTTTGATCCGTATAAATATCACATTTTTTACCATAGAGATAATGTCTTCATATAGTCAAAGTAATGATTACAACAGCTAACATAAGATCATGAGTAGTACAGTTTTTATCATTAAATATTATTTGTTGTGATACATAGGCAATAAGTCTATCATTTGGCATAAGGACACAACCATTTCCTTTTTTGGAAGCATCACTGTAAATAACAAACCCATCATTCCCTGATGGTAGAGTCAAGATAAGAACATTGACTAATATTCATTTCAGTTCTTCAAAAAATTCTTCACACTCATTATTCCAAAAAAAATTAACCCCTTTATGTTTGAGATCTATTAAGGGTTTAGACAACAATGAAAAATTCTGAACAAAACTTCGATAATAACCTACTAAACCAATAAAACTGCATACCTCAGTTAAACTTGCCAGTGATGGACATTCTTGGTTTAAATTGGTCTTCGAAGGTTCAATAGAGATTCCATCCTTAGAGACAATGTGGCAAATAAAGAAATTCTCTTGAATCCAAAATTAACATTTCTAAACATTCCATATAATATATTACTTCTAAGGGTTTTAGGAATATTGACCAAGTGAATTTAATGATCTTAATAGCTTTTTGAGTATACCAGGATATCATCAATAAATGCCACTACTAAGTCATAGAGATATTCTCTGAAAACACTATTCATTAGATCCATGAAATTAGTGGGTTCATTTGTCAGCCCAAAGGGAATTACTGTAAACTCGTAATGCCCATACCTAGTTCGAAATGACATTTTCCAAATGTCTTCCTTCTTCACACACAGCTGATGGTATCCAGATCGAAGGTCAATCCTTAAAAAATATTGTGCTCCCTGAAGTCGGTCGAATAAATAATCAATGCGAGGCAGGGGATACTTGTTAATTATTGTTATCGCATTGATCTCCATGTAGTAATTGCACAACCTTATAGATCCATCTTTCTTCTCAACAAAATGAACAGGGCCCCACATGGAGAAAAAGTAGGGAGAATAAATCCATTATTACTCAATTCCTTTAGTTGTTTCTTTACTTCCACAAATTCCACAGTGTCCAATCTATAAGGGGTCTTCAATATGGGACTTGAACCAGGAATTAAATCAATAGAAAACTCAATTTATCATTCTGGAGGTTATCCATGTAAATCTTCTAGAAACGCATCAACATATTTTTTTACAATAGTTATGTCCTCTATTTTAATATTCCATTCCTCAAACATAGTTATTTTTTTCTCTTCCGTCCCAATAATTGAATTGTGTTGAGATAATAGGGGCGGATCTAGATAAGAATCATGTGGTAACGTTTCTGCTCTAAATATAAGTTACTCCTTATCATCATCAAAAATTGTAACCTCTTTAATTTTACAATAAATTTTCACATCATGTTCTGGAAACCAACCAATTCTGATGATTATATCAAAATCATTCATGTGTATGACGATGAGATCAGAAAATAAATAAAATTTATGTACCTTAATTTGGACTGATTCACAAAACATTGTGGCAATGATACAATCATTAGGAGTTTTTACTGACAACTACCTTGTTAAATCAAATTGGAAATATCTAATTTTCATAAAAAACTGGGAAGATATGAAACAATGCGATGATCTAGAATGAAATAAGTCATTGGATTAACATGGGGAAACCTTTAAATTACATTCAAACACATCTTTCAGAGCTTCAACATCAGCAGTAATATTCACATAAGCTTGGCCTAGATCCCTTGGCCTTTTCTGAGGTAAGTTTCCCTGACGCTTAGGAAATTAATTTTCATAATGTCCCATATCCCTAAAATTTTTGCATTGAAATTTGGAAGGTTATTTCTTTTCCTAACAATCACCTTCAAGATGGAATATCCGTCCACATTTGTAGCATACTCCTTATACTTTTAAACAGGATCCAGGGCACTACCTTCCACAATTATCACAGGGTGGAAAATAAATTCATCCCTTCTTCCCTATTTCCTTATTTCCTTTACAATAGTGTTCAAAAAATCTCTTATTCTCTTGCTTTTCATTAAAGTCATATGACATGGAGAATTCCTTTTCTGTCTTGATAGCACATGGGACAATATGTTTGTACGATGGGAAGGATAGCGATACTAATTCTCGATAGAGAAATGGTTTTAACCGATTAAATAAATGGTCCATATTATTTATTTTGTTACATATCTATTCTACAGCATGGCTTGAAAATCTTGTAAAGTAGGCCTCATACTTTGCAACATTCTCATCCTCCTTTTGCCTAAGACTCATAAATTACCTTTCCGTGTCTGCTCGATGGTCATGAGGATAGTATTTTTCTAAAGAAGTTACTTAAATTCCATCCATTCCAAATTTTACACTTCATCATCTTCCTTTGTGTTTTGAATCAATGACCACCATTGATCTGCATCTCCAGTGAGGTGATAAAAAACAATGAGAACATTTTCCTTTTTGCTACTCCCCAAAGAGTTAAATATTTTCTATAAGGAATTTATACATTGATCAGGCACTAATCGATTTTTACTCCAATTGAATTATGGTGGTTGTTACCTCATCAAGTGGTCTAGCATTGATCCTCTGTGTTGTGGATTAGGGTGATCAATATGGGTAAGGTTATTATTCATTTCCTGAGTGAGTTTCCTAGTGTGGTGACAAGATGATCAACACCGGTTGTATCATCAGCTTCACTATAACTATATTTAGTTGGAGAAAAATTTCAACACGGAGTACGTGCAGTGATATAGTTTTAATTCCTATCACTAGGAATCATTTCTAAACAATAACATACACTGGATTATTTTATGAATCACAATACATAATTCCAAACTTATAACATATTTTACATAAATTTACCACTTTATGGATATAATCCATTATTATAAAAAAAATTAATTGACGAGGTATATACTCATAAAACCTTCATAATGGGCTGTAAAGAAAATTTGGATTATCCTAAGCATATCTCACAGGAGTGTCGAAACCAAGAGTGCAGCATGTCCCGTTGTCATATACCAGAATACCCCAGGTCACGCCTGAAACTCCTTGTCAGAGTTTTCACTCCTAGGTACATATGTGATAAATCCATCTCTACCTTCTAGTATCCAGATAGTGATGTATTGCTTGAAAAAAACACAATATCTCTACATTACAAAAATTCTAGGATGTTATTCTATACTAATCTTAAAAGTTTATCTTTGGAAAATATACTCTAATTAGAGTTTTTCTAAATATAGTTTCCAAGGGTAGTATTAAAATTTTCTGATACCAACTGTTACGCCCCGACCCTCGTTACCTAGAGTCGGGGCATTATCACATAGCATTGGCATGATCACCAGGAAATCATGTCCCAAAAGACAGATCAGTTTAGTATTATTGGAAACAAGTTTCGTACATAAGTTCAACTTTACAACATGAAAAGAAAAAAAATAATTTATTCCCTTAGAAACCACCAAAACTCTTATATTATGCCTAAAATTCACTCATAATGTACATATTCATATCCTGGGAAAATGAAACATAATTAAGGTGTGAGATCAAATGCTCAGTAAGGGTAAGAAGTACAGTAGTAGATAACATTAATATTATGCATGGTGAATAATTTAAAACATATTCCTTTACAAATAAAAAATATGAAAACTTTTATGGTTGGAAAATGAGCTATGTAAATAATGACATAATAAAATATAATCAGGGGTATTATACTAGTTGAATGACCACATGAACAATCAATATTATTTTCATAATGAGGAAATGTGTAATTCTAGACAATTTGAAACATTTTTTCAAGGCCTCAGCCAAGATGCCTAAAAATGATTAAGGCCTCAGCCAAACTATTAATCAAATTGGGGAAGACCTCATCCAATTCTATATCTAGTTGTCTCATGAGACCTACCGATGAATCGAGGAGATATAACGGCCTCCAGCAATTAAATACTAAGTCCAATACATTCCTCATATGAAAAGGTTGAAATATAACATAAATATTTGTATTAAAACTAGCATACGAAATGTCAATACATTATCCATAAAACATGAATGGTATAAAAATAACATATCCATCGTCAAACATATCACAAAACATTTAATATTTTATCGAAGATTTGTATCATAATGAATCAACTTCAAACAAGATATAAAATCCATCCAAGGATGTTGACATAGATGAAATCAAACTATTTGTGAGAAATATCACCTTCTTTTTTTGAAATCATATAATGTAACATAATTAAAAAAGAAATATTTATTTTAAAAATATTTTCATATTCTTTTAAGGAAATTTTATATGATGTTATAATGGAAGAGAATAAATGCACGCACCGTAAAAGTTAAAAAAGACAATCTTACCTTAATTTTGTCGAAATGGTCGTAAAGTAAATTCTTTGGAAATCGACTAAATGATTCATTTAAAGACTTATAAGATCAAATAAGGGTATAAATGAAATTAACAAATTTTATAGTAAATAAAAAAAATTGAAACACATTTTTAAGGAACATGGATGTGGATGATAAATAGGTCCCAGAAAATACTTACGTAAAAACAACCTCGGATAATAAAGAGATTGTAGAATTAACCATTACCACGTTATAATCAATTGACTCATATGGCCAAAATTTAATAAAAACCAAATAAATCATATAATACCATAAATATAAATATGATCTAGATAATATATATAAATTTCAATACACAATACACCACATGCAATAAGTAGCGAACACTCAAATCTCACAGAATTAAAAGTGAGATAAAGAACAACATACATTGTACTTTTAATTGGTCAAGGGTATGTTAACCTACTTTATAATAGTTAAATAATTGTTTTTAGATTATATAAAACCATATAAGAAATTATGATATCATATATGGCCTTCTAATAATGTTTTGTTAATAATATTTTAGTATTATCGTCATTTCAGGTGTCAACTAATTCGATTTCCTTTATATTCTTTGTAACGTGAGTCATGATTTTCGTGGATGGGATGTATCATATTCATATCCAGAATGATATAAAATCCTTAAACATTATTTCTAATCATCAAATGAAAATTAGTCTTGAATGGTTAAGATGGGGAATGAATCTTATCGCTTTCATAGAGACGGTAATCCATATGTACGCACGAGTGACAATTTCATTTTTTTGATTTTATAACAGTATTTAAATAGATGGTATATCATATATACATAAAAAATAACATGTTATATTTATTATTCAAATCAATTATACCTCATTATTATACCCATGAAAAATAATGTATTGAATAACAACTATACCACGATGTGGAGACGGTAAGCTGTATGTACGCACATATGGTGACTTTGTAATTCATATGCTGGATAGAATAATGATTATGGTTGTACCATTTTTATAATATCATCATATTATATATAATATAATGGACTTATTATTTTATAATGTAATCAAAAAATAAAGAGGATGTGGAAGAATAAAAGAACATGAAAGAGTTGACGGGATATTTACATCTTCTTCAAGTTCATCTTTTTGATTTGACCAAAAGGTCACCTTAGGGTGTCTTTATGATCAACATAAGGCCTTTAGGTTGAAGGGAGTACATTTAATAGGATATTTGAATAGGTTTTGGCCGAGACAAATGTCATTGAAGGTGTGATTTTTAGAGTAGGGTACGTTTCCTTTTATAATAGGGGTGAGGGGAACCTTAGGAAAATATTGAAATATTATTTTATAATAAAAATATTTTTGGGTTATATTGGCTCAAAAATGTTTTATTTCAAGGATAAGGTCGGTATTAGTAGAAATACTCTCAACCAATTGGTTTTAGACAGGTTTAGGTCACTATATTATCCTTATATTTCAGATTTAACTCTTAGTTAAATAGTTTGACATTTAACATGTCTCTTTAGATTTTTATATTATATGGTTAATAGAATTAATATAAACTTCCATGTGAACACCAAGTGGTTAATTAATGATACATCTATCATTATATAAGTCTTTTTTTTGAACCATAGATATTTAAGATTATTATATCAACCAATAATATTGTATTAATTTTAAAAACTCATTTATGTCAATTTTGAAATTATTTTATAATTGATTTTTTTACAGTTCTAAAAACATTATTTATTTTAACTAAATTCATATGTTAAATACTATAATGTAATATTAACATATACAATTATAATAATTCATCAATAATCTTAAATTACATTTATTTGGATATTTATTATATCAATTATTTTAATATTTCATTAATAAGGTAATTATTGTGTGATAAATGAATTAAATTATTCATTGTTTAAAAATTATAAATAAAATATAATTATGTATGAAATATTTTTAGCTTTCTAATTAATATTTATATTCGAATTTATCTTACATATAACCCAATATTATGAATGGTTTAGTTATTAAAATTTTAATTTAACACTTTTAACTCTTCTTTGAATTAAATAATAATAAATGCCCCAATATAGTCTATGTGGACCTAAAGGATCATATTTTATTTCTAAGTTTGTTATTGGTCAAATTTAACTTATCCTATAGAATTATTACATGTGTTAGGGTAAGAATAATATCATTTTACCCTTATTTCCCCTATTTTCTTTTAACCATGGTAAATAAAAGTAAAAAGAAACTATTGACCAAGAACATTTCATCTTATTGAATCAAAATTTCCTTAATGATATCAACCATGACTCTCTGTATTTTTAAAATCCACTCATATAAGTGGCAAAATTATGTTTTTTGCGAGTTTTCAAATTCTCCTAGGTTGTGGGTAAAAGACAGTGAAAAGATTACTAAAATTTTATATATCTAATATTATTACAAAATGACTCCAATGAATTACATTGAACATATATACGTATTATGTATCTATTTTGACCTCAAATATATAAAAATAAAATAAATAATTATTTAATTTTAATGTTTGTATTAAATAATAATGCATTGTTTTTCAGTATTCATATAAAATGGAATGTTTTTAGAAAAATATAAAAAATTCACCCTATACTAATTTTGTTATTATGAATTCAAAAATGTTGTTTATTTTGAAAGATAAAACTAATAAAATTCCAAAAAGTGGTTATTACTATTCAAAAGGGCTAGTTTGATTGGTAAAAGTGTGTTAGAATGTCAAAGTTGTGTAAAATGAAAGATAATGTATTATTTAAAGGGAAATGTACCATGGAAGCTTCAGGTGTTACCCCTAAAATCCTATTTCATAGATGGTGTCCCTCACCTATGATCTATTTATGTTTATATAGATAAATTATCTTTTATTTTATTTTTAATTACATGGTTTATAATGTTCATTTTTCAATTATTCTTGATAGGCCAATCCAATTAAAGGGAACTTCGAAATTTCATACCAATTTTCAAGTACAATTCATAACCTATTATAATTAATTAATATTTTTTCAGAGAAAACAATTTTTTATCAAGTGAATATATCTTTTTTTATTTTTGGTTTTATTAAAATGAGTATTCCTTCTCAATTTTAAAGACTATTTTTCATTTTCCCATTAACCATAACAATGTGGATCATTTCTAAAGATTGTGAAACAGACATTTTAAATGATTTCCATTAATTTTCTAAAACATTATACCAATGTTCAATTAATATTCCATAAATATAATTTTATAAATTTTTTTTATATTATATAAATGTTAATATCCTGATTTTATAACAAATACAAAAATATTTTCTAAAATAGAACAAATTTTGGAAGGAAAAGGGTTATTAATTTCAAGAGTTACTCAATGATTTTATAAAAATATTTTAATCTATTTTAATACCCTTTATTGAATAATAATATTTATTGAAATTTATATATTATGTTTCCATATTCCATATTTTTTTAATGGTTTATGATTATTTTTATAGAGGATATATTATCTTGATACAATCTAACATATTTTTCTGGATGGTTTATGACTATGTTTATTATTTAGGGGAATGATAAAATAATTCATTTTCTAGTTTCAATATGAATATATATGTTTATTATGTTTGAAAACATAAATATTAGTAATTAATTGAACTAGTTTGGGATTGCAGGGGCCCTCTATAGCCCCTTGATGTATCGGTAGGTCACTTGAAAAAAATTAGAATGGATTTTTACCCATTTACGTATTTTTTCTTGTCAGAATCCATAAATTTTGTTTATGATGTCTAGAATTATGCATTCCATTTTTAGGATACTAGTAATATATAATCCATGTGATTATTCAACTAGTATAATATCAATGGTAAAGTATGTTTCACTTGTGAATATTTATGTAATTATTTATTAATATTTTATTCCTACTATATTATTCTCATGGATATGATTTAATGGATTTTTTTACTTACTCACCGTACATGGAAATTTATATATATTTATGTTATCTTCCATTATATTTCATACCCTTACTGAGAATCTTAATTCTCCCCTTTATTATGTTTTATTATTTCATAGAATAAACTGATATATATAATAAATGAATTACAGGTGTATATTAGAATTTTATGGGTGTTTCTAATGGAGTTTATACGTTTTATTTTATATCAAGTTGTAATTTAATACCTATGTTTATATCTACATTTCCAAAGATATTGAAATATTTAGTTCGTTCTGATAAAAATGTTTATTTTTAGTATAAATTTAATAAATTAAAGAACCAGATTCTTGATTCTTGGATTGTTGTTTTTGCAGAATATTCTAATGTTTTATTCATGTTCTATCCATTTTATTCACAATTAGAGGTGTTATAAGTTGGGTGACCAGAGATGGTAATTTTTGTTGGTATAATAAAGTCATGACTCTGGGGAAATAAACATATCCCTAAAATAGGGCTCCAGCCAAAGGACTTGGTATGAATTTTTTCACAGAGTGTAGGATTTGTCAACTAACAATTAATGGATGTGGTTTAGGTTTTTCTAGCATGTTAATTTTTATGTCTTAGTGGAATTTTCGGGATTGTATCCTTATTTTGGATTTAAATATTTAAAAACCTTTTATTTTTAGATCATTGTGAATGTAATATTTTGGACCTTGGTTTTGGTCATTTTTGGATTTATGATGAGATCATGGATTCCTTTTCTTGATATATTTATGGTTATTTCATATGGATTTGGAAACATAATAATTCTACATCTTATTTAATAGATTTAGTTTCTCAAAATTTTTTTCCTCTAGGTGATGGAGTGGAATATTTTGTTGGGAAACCAAAAGATGTTTGTCTGGATTGTTTTTCATTGGTTTAGAAATTTTTTCTCATTCATTGTTAGGGTTGAATTTTTTTCTATTGGATGATCTCCATTGTGAGGTTGTATATACCTATTGTGAACTGACCTAGATGATTGATCTCCTTCCGATTTGAGTTGGGTATGCTTTGGGAATGCTCATTGGTATCTAGGATGATGTTATTTTTTTTGATATATTAGGAACATAGTGGTTCTTATTAAACTCATTGAGGGGTGGATTTCATTATTTGTAAATCTATTTTACCACAGAGTACTCACCCAATGTATAAATCCATCTTAATTATTTTCATTTCTTTTGGAAATTTGAAAATAGTAGTTTCTATATGGTGAGTGGTTAAAGACACTTATATAGAACAAAGGGATGTTCTATTATTTTGTTACACTATTTATATGAATCGTAAAATCAAAGGGATCCCAATTCCAGGTATCCAATATTTCTCTAATTTTGACAAGGGTGATTATCATGGTGTGTTGATATTAGAGTTGTGTTTTCATTTTGAACCCTTGGGTGAGTAAATCTTAGGACTGCAGACCATCCTCCTCACAAGTTGAGTGGAGGACTTCTTCTTATTTAGTGATGCATAAATTTTTTATAGGAAGATTTCATGGGGAAAAGCCATATAGCCAAGAGTTAATAAAATATTCTAACCTATTTTTAGTTGTTTGACACATTTTTTTGAGTATGCAATGATTGGATATCTCTAGAGGTTGTTTCTAAATTTTTTGTTACTATTTTTAATTTTTCTAGGTATGTTCAGGGTTTCTGGATTCTTTGTTCAATTTTAATCAAGCCATGAAAATTGGATTGAATGTGGTCACATAGTTTTCACATGGTTGTAACAACCATGAAGCGTAGCCATGCAGTTATTCAAGTGTCTCTTTGTATGGTACCAGATAAGTCACCCGATTAGTACCAATCATGCCAGTTTACCCAAGAAACCACATGAAATGTAAATAAATCCTTGTAAATATTAACTAAAATACCAAAATAACTAGATAACCCATAAAACCTCACATGTGAACCCATATATGTCCATTTGGATTTCTGTATCCATGCAGATCCATTTTGGATCTCCATAAATCATTTCTTCGTGAATGGATGTTCTGATATAAATGATGATTCTCTTTTAGTAATTTTATTTATCCTTTTTCTTTGATCTCCCAAATCCATTAGATTCTTTATTCTTAGACATTATAATTTCATTTTGTTTTGTGGGATATTAAATGATTTATGTAAAATTGTGGATCGATGATATATTCTATATTCTTTAGATATCCCTCAACCTAGATTCTATAATCACTATCATAAGAGGAAAATCTATAGTCCATTGTAGTTGGATCTCAGATTATACACATAGTTGTTTCTAGGATTTCAAATTATCATGTAATAAATTTTTTATTAATATTTCATAGATATATTTTTCATAATTATTAACGCCCAATCTATGAAAATTGATCAATAAATTTATTTTAAAAGATTACATGACCGTATTGTATTTTAAATGGACATGGTATTCCTTAAATGTCTATGATATTGATCTATAACATCATTTTATGAAATTTTTAAATAACATATTTTTTTATTTTTTATCAAGGAATCATTAAAGGATTGTATGGTGAAATTGAGGACTTTAGCCTAGGATTTTAATTAGAAAATTAAATGAATTGATTAAATTGAAATGAGTTGAACTGATTGATTTTTTCTAAATATTTACATATTCTTAAACTTGTAAAATTAATAATATACCTATTTGAATGATTTTCCCTCTGTTTTTTAAATAGTATATATTGGTTGATTTAATATGGGTGAATTAATCATTTAGAAATAGGGTGTAAACCGATGATTTTAACTGTAATCATTCCTTTTAAAACGTTAATAATTTATTTTAATTCATTAGGGTTTAATTGATATAAAATAGTTTTTTCAAAGTCTATTTGGTGTTATTTTTATTATCTGTGAAAGGAAGAGGGCAAGATATTATTTTTTATTTTTTAATTGAATAAAATGTTTTTAATTAAAATTGATGATTCATTACTTCTAGATTGGAACATTATGAAAATTCTTTCATGTAATAATACTATAATGTAACTTGTTTGGTTATTAAACTTCCCATTATTGGGTGTTAAAAAATGGGATTGTTTACGTTGAGTGATTTCATGGGTGAGAGTGAGATGTGATTTAATGGAATGATCCCATGATTTTTATTGATATGGATCCTCATGCGATCCTCATTATGTGATTATATCACTCACCTAATATGAGTAGTCATGGAAAACTAGGTGTTATATGGGATGACCATGATATATGATTCATTAGTGTACTCTCACCCCATATGTGGGATCCATAGAGAACATGAATGTTGTGGGCTATGAACATGTGGCCAGGAAGGCACGTGTGTCTTGAAATAGTTTTCTTGAGAACCAGGAGACTATATATAATATTCATGAATAGAAATGAATATTTTTTGTTAGTCCTTTTAGGTATGACACACATAAATATGTAGATTTTACTCATGACATGAATATTCATGATCTTGATACATGATGAAATTCATTGTTACCGCATGGAAGTAGTGTTTCCTTGCTTAATTTATCAGTTTTTTTAAATTATACTCATTGAATACATTATATTGACTCTTGTTTAGATTTTGAAATCATGTTCATATTCTCATGTCTTCATGATTAACTAATTTTATCATTTGAAATTTTTATCAATGGTTTTTTGGAAAACATTTAGTTTTTAAATGGTGAAAAGGATTATTTTATAGGTTTTGTTTGATAAATTATATTTAATTGTCTGAAATTCTATTTTTATAACAATGAATAATAATTCCTTTATTTTACACCTCACTTAGATGTTTTTATTACTTTAAAAAGTAACTACATTGAATATTTTAATGAATTCTGTTATCCTATTAGATGAAACCCTACTTGTGCAATTTTGGTGTTTGAAAGCAAGTTTTTCATTTAGAATGTTCTTTTTCTCTCTATTTCATTTGAGGTATTATGGTAAGGTGACCAAGGGAACTTGACATGGGATATGGTGGGTGGTTGTGGGCCATTAATAGAATGATTTTGGGATATCATGTTTTGGTTTCAGTTTTTATAGTGTCTCCTTACACTAAAAAATTTATGTATTGATTTGTTTATCAGATATTGTATACATAGTGAAATTTGAATATTTTAATATTTTAGGGGAGATAGCACTCTTAAAGGTTATTTTTTTATTCCAAGGTTCTTATCATAATCCCATATAGATAAGGAACTCTCTTCATGTTACGGGATCGATAGCTCATATATTGGTTTAGATAGTTTTCATAGATATATTTTTATATATACACATCTAGTGGAAGTACTAGAACATATATAATTATAGAGGTGTTCTGGCATGCTTCTCCATTTAATTACCTAAACCATTCACTTTTACATATAAATTAACTGATTTATGAACTTATTTTCCACACTTAATGCATATTCCATTTTCATTTAAATGCTATCCTTGATGGAAATTCCCACAATCTTTACATGAGGAAAAATTTTCAAATTTTCTCAATAGTGACTAGGATGCTTCATATTTCTATATGGATTTGGAAGCTCCCCGAAGTGGTGATTATTGATCATATTATGAGATATATAATTAAGAATAGTAACATGGTTTGACATTATTATTACCAATTCATTTATTTTTACATGAGGAAGAACATTCCATTATTGATCACATTCACCATTTACTTGAATCCACATAGTTCCATCCATTGTCTAAAAATGAAAAATCATAGTGTGAGAAAATAATCATCATCATGGGAGACTAAAAAATTCTGAGATAATATCTATAAATCATGAAACCTTCCCTATAATCATTGAAACCTTATATTTATCCAAGGTAATTCAAGACCATTTTATAAAATTAAGGATTTTATCATATATTTGGTCATATCCCAAATGTTTAAAAAAAAATTAACCGTAATATCCAAATATTGTCTAAAAGAATCTCTAATAGCAAATATAATAGCCCATACATTTCATGAATATAAATTACATCAATTTAGATGAATATTCAATACATGAAAACACACTCTAAGACATAATCTTAATGGTTTATATTTTTGGATATTATATATTTAATATTATTATTTTATGAATGGTCGTAAATATATAACCCAAGGTTTTATATGATTATACTCACCTTATGAATACCCTACCTAAGAATTTCATTTTCACCTATTGAAGTAAACATAAGAAATTATTAGAATAGATTTCATGTAAGGGTAATCAAAATATATATTAATTTATGTTCATAGAAAAGACTAAGATAATAACAAAGTTACGTGACCATTAAAATACCAATATAATTTGAATCCCAAAATGTCAGAGATCATAAACATGTTTCATGCAATAAACAATATAATTTTAGAAAACATTGACCATATGATTGATAAATAATTATAAATATATTATGAAGCATAATCTCTTGTCATAAAATCCTGGAACCAACTTTAATAGGGATAAAAAATTTCATATGTCATGGTCAACTACCAATTCCACGAATTGAGTGGATTAGAAATCACATATTTACTATAGTTGATAGGGACGTACTTATTTCCTTTAGTCAAAAAATCCCATATATTTGTTTCCCATTATAACATTGTTTGCTATAAATCATTATCCAATGTCATGGATGAAAATATATTTCCAAACCTTCAAATAATAAAAATCATACTTATTAGTACTACAGGATCATCAATAATTCATCATATCAAAACCCATGAAATGAAATGGGATTTATAAATATTTTATCATTGGTTAACCCATGGAAAAGAAATGTATTTCAATGAAATTTCATCATATATAACTCATTAAAATGTAATGAGATACATAAAAATAATTCCATCATAAGAATAAAACATCCATAGAAAGAATATGGACATTTTCCTTGGATAATATCAAAAAATAATGGAAATAACTTCCTTAAAATGAAAATTTATTGATTGTATAATAAGAATACAATAATTAAGAATTAATTATGAAATGAAAATCACTCATTATTTATATGTTAAAAAAATTCCTTCATAATTATTTGGCTAGAAATTGACACAAATTACCTTGTTTATAAAATGATAAAAATATTCCAATCAAATTATTTTCTAAAAAATAAAAATGGGTAAAAATGATTTTATAATAAAATGAAATAAATATGTCTAAAAAAATTTTTAGAAACCATATACATGGATGATTTATATTTCCCAATAGAAGGATAAACATAAACGTTGTTGAATACAGGTGAGATTGTGAAATAAGATCTTACCTTAAGTATTTCTATTCCTAATTCAGGTTCAACCCTCCTATATTAAAAAGATTGATTTATTATACATTTATTAATAAATTAACATATTTGATACCATATATTATTTAATTATAACATCTTATAATCCATTAATTAATAATATGATTTTAAAATCATTGTTCTGGGTGGTAAGTTTTTCATTTTCCAAACACGTTTTGATTCCAATTTCATTTTCCTTATACATTGATAGTGGCATCACAATTTAAATATTCATAATAATGGTAGATTAATAATTTATAAGAAATATATACATTTAAATAATCCTTACATAAAATTGTTTATAGAAAAATTAATTACATCATTTATAGAGACGATAAGTGATACATATGAATGAATGTTATTTTCATTTTCAGACTCATTGAATTAGATAAAGGTTAATAATAATTTATATTTAAATAATAAATATTATATAATATATATCATATATATTCCCTAAAACCATCATAAAAATCATACATAATATACGATGATGGATAATGAATGGTATCGCTACATGGGGACCATATGTCGAACTTACATACATCCAATACTTTCCAATATTATTTGAGGGGAAATATTGTGTATTATGGTTTTTTATTAGTGGTAATAAAATTTTATCATACATAAAAAAATTAAGTTATTATTTTATTATTATAATCATTGATTTTGTGGAGGTGATAAAGAGTATATATTGAAAATGATTGGTTTGAGGGATTACCTCTTCTTCAAAATATATCCTTCAGATCTCATTAAAGAGCTATAGGGTTGGAATTTTTAGAATAATAGAACATTTAAAATATATATAATGATGCTTAAAAGAGTAATATTTTTAGTAGGGTTACAAAAGAGGGGTCAACTTAATTTAAGTAAGTTAGGGAGGTGGTTCCCCTTTATAATTGAGGTTCCGGGAATATTAATAACTTCCCAATAGGTGATAACAAATTAATTTTCTATAAAAATGCAATAAAATGATTATGTTTTCGATGATATGATAATATAAGTTTTAAATATCAAGAACTAATATATTATATACTTGGATTTGGTGTTATTTTAAACAACATCATCTTAGTAAACCCGTTGTTGAGTAATTTTTATTTTAAACACAAAACTAATTTTTTTAATCTTAAAATCAAGTAATTTATACATATATAGTGTCAATTAGAATTTAAATAGAATTTTTTTTTAGTTTTTTATATTATTTCATAATCAGATATTAGTTTTGAAATATCTTTCAGATAATTAAAATATTTAATAAAATATTAATCACATAAAATACCATTATTGAAAATTTTGATACTATTGACTACTTTAACGTTCAAAAATATCAAGAAAACATATAGAATTTTTTTAAAAAATTACAATATATCTTTAAAGTAAATTTTATATACATGTTTTTTTTATAACCATATATATCTCAAAATATATTAATTTATTCACTATTAATATCATTTTTTTACTTTTATGTTAATTAATTAATTTCTACATCAACATTTTGTAAGAATTAATGTTAATTTTTAATTCCAAATAATTATAAGTGTATTTCCATGATAAATATAAATATTTTATATTTCAATATATTATTTATAGTCAAATATATTCTTCATTTTAAACCATATTAAATTTTTTATTATTATGAAAAACATGAATGTGACATATATTACTTTTCATAAAATAAAATATTGTAAAGCTTATAATCTCATCCATATTTCCTGAAAAAGTCATAAACTAATATATATAATGAAACTATGTTTATTATGTAAAAAAATTGACAATTATAATCATTAAAAACATACATGTGTTTCCATCTGGACACATATGGTACATTTAAGACAATGAAAGTGATATTTTATTAAATTAATTAATTTAAATAATATATATGTAATTTTCGTGGAAAAATGTTCATTAAACAAATCAAATTCTAAACATATCTATTATGGTTAGAATAAAAATAATCATAATATTACTTTTATTGAATGAATAGACTTATCACACATTTTTTTTCATACTAACGCATTTTACCCTTTACCGAGGTAATAAATTTTTAAAAAAATGAAAATTTTTATTGGGCATAATAAAAGAGTTTTAATTATTAATTTTTAACTTACTAATAATAAATATATAATAGTTTTATCAAAATTCAAAACAAAAATTGTTTAGAATATCATTGAAGAATACATTTGGAAAAACATAATGAAAATTAGTTTTTCAAAAAAAATCACATTACAATCATAAAATGTTTGAATAATAAATAAAATAATAATATTAACTAAAATAATAATAATTAGATTACATAGCATGAAAATTAATTAATTTAAATTTTAAATAATTACCAAATATAGTTTCACCATGTCAAAACATTTAATTAAAATTCAATTTCCTGTAGAAATCAATATTTTGTTATTATTCATTGAAAATAAAATATTTTTTTAAAAAATATAAACAAATTATAAAATTATGAAATTATGAATTCAAATATGAAATTTATTCTGTGAAATAAATTTTCTATAAATTCTCGGGATACAAATAGTAAAATATTTTTTTTTAGAAAATATAATTCTGATGAATAAAAAGTATTTACGGAAAGATATTTGAGATCATTTTCTATAAACACACCAATACTGTAACATTGATTTTCATATTTACTTCATAAATTAGTAATTTAAATTCATTTACAATGACTTAATGGATATTGTATTATAGAAAAATACGTATTTAGTAATATTTCTCTATTCATCAAAACATACTTTTTCATACAATGTAATCTAAGGAATCAAATTATTTAGAAATATATTTCATAAAAATATATAGGTTCTATAATATATAATAATGGAAGTAAACAAAAAAAATAAACCAATAATATTTTGGAATATTGTGTTCTAAATAGGTAACCATGATTTCAAGTCATTTCTACTTAAGCTATATGATGGGAGGGATTTCTATATCGTCATCACATATATGATTAGGTAGATAAGAAAAAAAAATATTTTAAATCATGACATATAACTATTAAAGCTCCATGTGAGACCATTGGTTTATTATTACCCTAGATCTTCCTTGGGTCTTCCATAAGGCCATCTTATATCAATATTTACTAGGTTAGTCCAAATGTACATCACACCAATGAAATAATCTCAATTTTTTTCATAAGACTATCATACCCTTTACGTTAGAAGGCCAGGACAATAGGCCATCATACCTCATCCAATGTCTTGGTTTGTGCTTTGAGGATGTAATACCCCTACTATTAAAGGTCTTCATTTTTCTGATATCATGATACATAATAGTTTATCCTAGGTTAACATCCCACTAGGATATCTAAGAGTCTCTCATTGTGTCATCTCATACGAAATATGGAACTACTACTCTCCCATAAAAATATATTACATTATCCTCAAAACAATACCATAATAAAACTAGGCAATCCACAACTAATATTTTCTACATCACTATGTAGTTGAAATACATCTTCTAGATAATTTTTACTCTTTTCACTATGTAATACATGATAAAAAATTGATTACATTTCATCACATCTTGATATATAAAAATACACTAAACATTCAGTCTACAAGTACATCAATATCTATTCCTCCTTTCAAGGTTTCTCTCGAATATCCCATATCATCATACTAAGAGTGTTTTTAATAAGAATACCCTTTAATCGAAAAAATCCATCTCAATGTCAAAATTATTCTGATACTAAAACCATTAGCTTTTATATAGATTAATGCCCCATGGAGAGAAGATATACCAAAATACGTTGCACTCTATACGAATAAGAAATCTCTGATCCAAAATTTTGTGGATCTAATATATCTAGGCATAAAATACTATAGGAAACTATATATCATACATTAGTTAGTTCATCTTAAGATTTCACAGCCAATGACAACCATAAAAACTACAATATCGTTGTACATCAATATAGATCCCAAAAAAATTCTTAATGTACTATAGAAAACATTATATCTAATCCTTGGGTCCTTTAAAATCAAATCTGAAGATGATGTAAATATTCTATATAGCGCTAAAAATTCAAATACACACTAATATTTTGAGTAAAACATTTCCCACTGAGTGTTAATACTAATCATAGGTACATTTAAATTGGCGAAATAATGCATGATCCCTCTATAGTACCTATCAAAAGTTTTGAAACTCATGATTATGAACAACTTTCTTGGGAATTCCCAAGACATCACTACCTCCACCTTATCTAGATTCATTGAAATTTCAACTTGAGAAAATAAATTTCCAAGTAAGCATACATATTTTATCTAAATGTGACACATTTAAGTCTTTTCATAGGATATATGGACTCGAACTGTAAAAATCACAATTTTATGGTGCCTAGCATCCAACTTCATTTCCCGTGAGAATATCAATATATCTTCAATGAATGAAATGAAAAAAATCCAAGATATGAATTTAAGATCATGTTAAAGATATATATGAAAAATAATGGGGAATTATTCAACCTAGCAGGCCTGATAAGATAATCATTTAGTCCATACCTCCTCTTAAATGTTGTCTTTGGTATATCATATTCTCTGACCTAAATTTTGTGGTAGCCTGATCTCATGTCAATATTTTATAACCATATAACAACATTTACTATATAAATTATGGTACGATTTGAGATCAAAATGTTGTAGAATGTGAAAGGTAATATGAACTATACCTCAAACTATAACGGCCCCCCTGTAATATTAGATGAAACCTCAACCATGACATACACTATACCTATATCCATATGATAAATCTATCCCTAATATCCTTAGTTGAGTTGATTAACTAATGATAATGGATGTTGGTCCTACTATTAATATTGATTATGAATACCATGACTATCTACCCAAATCCACTCAACTAATTTATGGAAACATTGCCACTACTCCATTGAATGAATCTTTTAAATAGTCCTCGTTATTACAAACCTCTCTCACTTGTTTTATGATTTAATGAAAAACATATGGTAGTGTATTCTCTTTAATTATTTAAATTATAGGGTGAATCCTCCTTCCCATGTTGGTGTAGAAGAGAACACAGTACTCTCCAAATATCCACTTCCACCAAATTGCGTCTCCTCATCTATCCTCTTCCTACTACTAGAAAAGGTCATCAATATATCACCACAAGTCCCACTCATTAGTGAACCATGGGGTGGAATAATGCATAAGTCCCTATCCTCATCTAAAACCTTCTCAATTTCCATGTCCTTAAATAGTAATTATATATTTATACCCAATTCAATGATTTAGTGTTGTCACCTCAATTATTGTTGTAGGACGATCTGAAATTTTTAGGCCTTACATTCCACATTTTTATCAAATAGAGGAGTGATGTGAACCAATACTATAAAATGAGAAAAATTGGATAATAATGTCATTGTCCTAATTTAAATAACTTTAATCTCTTTATTTTGATCTACAATCAGTGTATATTAGGAGAAATCACCATAAAATAGATCCATTATGGTATGTAAAGTCATACCCTCTGATCTCACTTCAATGTTCCGGACCCCCACAATCTCTTTGTGAGTGGTCGAAGCATGAAAGCAACTAGCTTAACCAATTGATCCTAAGATGTATCCACTAGATCAAAGATACATTGATGATATCTATTCAAAACACATCATCATGGGGTCATATAGTACCCTTAAATGATGGGTTATTTTGAATATTGAAATTCAATGAATAATTTACCATTATACTAAGAGATTTGCAAAGATGAAAAATCACTACCTGAAAGAGTCTGAGATTAAGAGGTTCGACTTCTAGAACCATTAGAGTTGGTCTATAAGCATTCTAAACTACATAATCCTTCATGTACTAGGGTAGTACACAAACAATACCCCCTTAAATGAGTGTGTTTATAGTCCTCACCTGCCAGTCCCATGAGGCATATCCTTGGATTATTTTTTGGATGTTTCAAATGAACACATAATAACACTTATAATATCTCACATATGTTCATGCAGTTATAATTTCACAAAATTAATTTCTTCTAGAAGACGCAACCTCGGAAGGTACACGCATCCATAAGTCCTAACACTTATTGCACATCCTAATAACTAACTAAATTCTTTAGTACCCACAAATTAGTCTGTATTTAATACAGATAATGAAACAAATCATTATCAAATTAGGTAATTAAAATTTCACTACAAATATTTCTCAAAAGCATTACTAAAAAATTACCAATAATGTTAAACTAGATTTATTATTTTATATGAAAAATAATCATATGAAGGAATTTCAAACCTACATTACTAGTCCCAATGAATGAATACACCAAAATACTATAAAATATTACAAAACAAATACTACTGTGGATCATCCTGAAACTACAACAACATAACTGGTAAAGGAAATCCCATCTCTAAAAATTCAGAGGTCTATTATATAATTAAATCCAATGCACTTACATGATGCCCCTACCCATACATATCCCATCTCTTTCATACCTTTCCACAAACATATTAAAGAAACAAATAAAAATGAAAAATTCCATTGATACATATCATTAAATTCCCAACACAAATCCCTTAGTCTAGGATAGTGGGCAACATGACATCACTCATGAATCCATGTATGAAAGAGGCTTCCATCCAACATAAAAGTTATGGTGGTTGAATTTTAAATAATATAAATTTGGTAAAAATAAATACACCATAATATCAAAAAAATATTGATAAAAATACAATAACACCCCAAAAAAATTATATACATATAATAAATGAAAACCTGGTAAAACAATAAAAATTAAAAGACCCATAATGTGGTAGGTCACCAAATATATGAAAATTGTAGAAAATAAACTAATATAAAACCATATTATTCAAGAGTACTTCCTCGCATCACCACTATCAACCATGCTCTACCTACATAGCTCCTAATATACGGGACATCTCCCATTGATGTATCCCGAACCATTAATTTTGTATGTGCATTGACATACATGGGTAGGGCATGAGTATTGTAATAGTAGTAAACAACTAATTGATCCTTAAAATAAAATGAAAAGAGTATGTAAATGCGTAGATAATTTTAGAGGTGAATGTATAACAGGTACCCAATAATATGATAGGTGTTCATAAATTAACAATGTTTGCATGATCCATGACCATAACAATTTTGACTCCATAATGGATTGAATACCTCATATGTCATCACATATTAAATTAATTGTATTTTCATAAAATATATTATACTAATGAACATTTATAATAAATATTTAGGCTGGGTTACAAGGTCTCCTCACTCATGGATTGACCTTGGATCAAGCAATAAGGTTATCATGCGAATTCTTCAACTTGGTCATACAATAAGGATGTTTCACCCATTACCCAGGATCAGGTAATGAAAAAAGATCATTGTACACCAAAATTTGTAAGGTAATTCCATTAAAAAATCCAATCACATCCTCTATCTTATGTTAAAAAATATTTTTTTCATAACCCTACCATATTTCTTGGATCCATTATTTTTCATTATGAAATGTCACACCAACACATTATCCAATATTTGGGATATCAAATCCCTGTTGAGCCCTCCTACCACACTATTACCGAATAAAAACTTTTTGAGGATTATAATTCTCAAACAATATTGTATATAATAAATTTGAATAGTCATAAAACACAATTCATGGGTCTCACAAGCCAAAAAAACACAGCTTATATAAATAATATGTATACCACATAATATAATTGTTCTTATTGCTAATATCAATGGAAACACATTCAAACCTTGATAATTAACTTTATAAAAATGAATCTATGTGGATCAGACTTACAATCTATAGATAATCAATGAGAAATGCCAATTATTTACAACTATATCGACCAAGAACACTAATAATTCCTATAAACATCCTTATTTCATCACATGAGGATTATGGAATAAATATCTAACAAGAAGAACATGATAAGTGATTGAATTTAATTTGGTTTACCGCAAAACCCACCATAAGTATCATATCTATAATTGATCAAAGGGAAGATTATAATTCTATATATCTAGACACATATCAATTATGAAATAGTAAATCCACATTTAGATAACAATAAAAATTTTAGATATATAAATTGATGCCTAAAACTATGAATCCTCTAATGTGGAGTGGAGATGTAAACACAACATGTTAAAACAAGAATTAAATACATCTTACCTTGTATTGTAATTGAATAAATTATCAATATCATCATGATTTTGATTCCAAAGTGAGGGTATTCAATAATGGAACAAACTATAGTTCCTAGGATTTTATAACCTTGAAATAGGTGGGATAATGAATGGTGTCCATGTAGTTTCATGTTAAAATTACAATTTTTTATTAATTAATTATATTTTCATGGTTTGGTCACACAGTTTACTAAACCATGACCTATCCATGTGAGGATAACTAAATCTATAGGGATCCCACACAGGTTCTCCATTTTTTTTTGGAAAATTATTCACCAATAATTATTTTTTCTCTGTTCATAGTTACATAGTTTTCTAGGGGACATCTCGTGGTAATCTCTAACCTTGTGACAACCTTGAAATATCTATTAACCGATCAAGAAACCAAATGTTTCTATAGAGATAAACACACAATTTTTCCAATCCATTATCAGACCATGAAATCCCTTAAAAGTTTATAAAATAATCAACATGTTACCCAAGAATTCACATAAGTTAAACATAGCTCAACACCACATAGATAATAATCAATAGAATGTTGTAATGTGCACAATTTTCTTAGTATGTTACATTTATTCATTAAAACAATAATAATGATGATTAAATTAAATTAATGGTAATTAATGATTGAATTCTGATAAAGGGAGATGAAAATATATTTGATTAAAATTCTAGTGATCTAGATATATAAATTCTACATGATTATATTATTACATCATATAAACATACACAATTTTTTTTATTATTCATAAAAAGATTTAATTTATAATTTCAGAACCGTGGAATAATTAAAGCAATTATCTATATTATCCCTAACCCGTGATACAGTTGGAAAAGTAAATAATTTTTTTCCTTTTCTTAAAAAAGAATAGAATTTGTATTTGAGTACTTCTTATATTTTCATGGATTATTCTAATATTTAAATACTTAAGAACACATATAGTCCATATATGTTAAATTGTATAAATGACAATGGTTTTTCTGATAACAATCAAATTATTAATTTTTTTAATTAATGTTTTTTGGAAATGATTCTAATTTTTTTCTATAATTGAACCCTATTAAATTTGAAAAACATGGGAGATCATTTAATTAGAGAACATATATTTTCGACAAGTCTAAAATTCATGAATAAATTCATTCTATGTATCAATGTGGCACATTCAGATTCAAAATGATGTATCGTGATTCAATTAAGATATCATCCATTAATTATTTCCCATGTGTTGATTATTGATAAAAATAAATGGATGTCACATTATTCTATTGGGTATTATTTTTTAGAACCATTTTTTTCAGGGGAAATTAAATGATATCATCACAAGACATAAATGAATTGAATGATTAAAAATAATTTTACATGATAATGAAAAAAATATTTTAGTGACACAAATAATATTCCATCAAAATTAATTTTTGATAACAAAATGTAAAATTATAATTATTAACTTTTTTCATATAAAATAACACAATTTTAAATAACCAATTTTACACAACATTTTTATGATGAAATTTTATATTTTACTTATCACCTATATTCCTCATTGATTACGATGTATTCAATAAAAAGTTTAAACAACTACTCTCCTCTATTATGTGATGAATTATTATGATGTATGAATTAAAATAAAAGCCAAAATACTCAATTATTTGTTCAATCAATCCTCAAATCAGTCAAATAAAAACACTACAATAGACATAATTCTAATTATTGAGAATATTTTTATTTTTTACCATTTAGTATTCTATTTAATTCACTATATTTATAAGTAAGTTTTTATTTTAAACATTTTACATGTTTATATGAAGATGATTTTATATCATAGCATAATATAGACCAATAATTTTATTTCAAAAAATAATACATTATTATTTAATCATAATATATATTATCATTGTTTATCATAATAAATTATATTATTGTTTTTAGGAAATAAGAATTTAAGAAACCATTGGGGGTTAAATCCTAATTCAAATGTTTTAATTACTTTTACATGAAGGACTACACTATATTATAAGAAAAATTAAAATCACTACAAATGATGGATTTATTTAGAAAATACGCATAAAAGAAGATTATTTTTTAATTTGAGTACCCAGGCTTTCCCTTATAATGTGAACTTTTCATACTCTAAATCATATTTTCATCATATGTATAATCTGTAATTGGTACATGTTGGAATACTAATCATATATAAACTGAATTTATATTTATATATATTCAATTATTAATAATTATTTTTTTATTTTTCGATGTTGTTTCCATTGTATGAGGGAAATAATTGTCTTCCTCATTCAAATTCAAAGAATGTTTTTCCATTTTTTTTATTATCATTTCCACAATAATTCATAATTTCTTCAAAATCATTTTTAGGAGATTAATTAAGAGATAAAAAAATGTTAAAGAAATTGATCAATGTTTTGATACCTCAATTAATAAATTCATCACCTTCAATATCATTCGTTTTAGTACTAGTTATGGTGATTAAAAATTTTCTATTACATGAAATGTTCCTCATTCCCATATAAGAGTTGAGATTATGTAAAATGTTATTGTTTCATCCATAATTGATGAATAATTTTTAAATTATAGTGATAAAAGTCTATCACAATATAAAATTAGTTCATAATGTTTATAGTCCTTCAGTTATAAAACCAATTTGGTCCAAAAATCATCCTTATCATTCAATAACATAACCCCTTTGGACTGTAGTGAAGAAACCCTATCAGTATACATAGTTTTATTCTCATCTAATGTATTATTCTTATGTAATAAAAAAATCAACAAGGTTTTCATATGTTAATAATAAATTAAACGTCCCTATCATATCTGGTTTTAGTGGAAAAATTTTGTGTTTATATTTAAACACATCACATGAAATGTTTCTCTTTTCTATCAAGAAGTTAGCGTGGAATACAATTTTTTAGCATCAAACATTAGTGATGAACCCCTTCTCATCAATGTGATGAAAATCCATCACAATTTATTTTAACATTATTATTTTGAGAATTATTTAGTAATAAATATAAACTATTTGTTGATCATTATGTACCATCAACGAGATAGACCCTTTAAATTTTATTAATGAAACCCTATATATCCAAATTATATCCAATTAATCATGGGTAGATTAAATTTGTAATGAAAATCCTTCATGTTAAAACTAATTATATTTTCTAAGGTTTTATAAATTATGAAAACACACTATTTATTTAGATATTATAACAATTGTTATTCACACACATGTGGTGTTAGGTCACACATATACAGGCGTAAACTATTAACATGTTTGCACAAGAGCCTCAACCAAGATAGTGGGGAATAAATAAGTTATTCCAAGAGATCAGTGTAAAAAACCGGGTGGAGAAATATATCAAGGTAACTATAGTAGTACTGGAGAAGTCCCAATAGTAGGAAATGTTGCAAACACTATTTTTGTTGTAGCAGCAAGAACTATTCATCCATTTCATCTTTTCGGTCACTAGTTTGGGCCTTTGGACCTTTATGGACTTCGAGCTAGTAAGGATTTCGGGACACCTCAAGGCCTTCAGGGAACCTCAAGGCCTTATAGCCACCATAAATTGTGCTTAACTAATAAAATTGTCTCTATGTGGAGGATAATCCAGATGATGATTTAGAGAATGAACATTCACAAGAGTTGAATCTTAGTCGATATTTAAGAATGAGTATGAATGACATTTCCATCGAGACCAGCCTGTTCTTGCATGGGATGTCTTCACGAAAAATCCATGCGTATGTGGTTATTAGATATCATGATGAATAGGATAGGGAAGATAATATCCATGTATAATATGAATATATTTTAATACCTACAGTTCAGGTAATATCTAATCCTAAAGGCCTAGTAAGGGTTCTCATCATCCCTTGAACGAGGGGTTATAAAAAATCAGAACCAAAAGAATGCATTTGGGTTATTCAGTACATTGACTATATTATCATTTTTTTTAAAAAAATTATATCCATCCATGAATTATTTACCTCAATATATAAAATCATAGATATTTATAAACAGAAAACTTCAAAAACTACATATAATTTATTACTTATGTACACATTTGAATAAAAAATCATCACAAATAAAATAGATTTCATGATTAAAAAAATCACTTTTATCAGCATCCAATATGTGTTTTTCAATTTAATCATGTTGGAAATCATTATATTTTACTCCAAAACATCTCTATTATGTATGAGAGGAATCTTTGACATCTGTAGATTTTAATTCCGGAAAAAAATGTTATTGGATATAACTCTTGAAATACCTTCATTACTATCCATAAGATAAAATTTAAAAAAAATCAAATGGTTATTTTGATACTACGATCGATCATATTTTTATCCATCAACACCAAAAAGAACATTATTCTTTACATAAGAATTATCATCGTTATACAAATATAAATTAATTAGATAACTAAACTACATTAAAAATTAATTTATCCTTTCAATCCATGATTCCCGAAAAAAAATTCCACCCTAAAATAGTTTAGGATATTGAAATTTATAGAAAATCACACAATTAAATTCATATGGGTTTCTTATGTAACAATTATCAACAAACATAATAGGATTCAAATAATTGATAATGGTTTTAGGAAACTTTTCATTATAAATGGATAACTCAATTTTAACTTGAATAATATAAATTTAAATAATAAAACGTAATATTAGACATAGATTAACCTTGGTATGGATTTGTGCTGCATCTCTAAATTATTCCCCCTTTTTTTTAGTTCCATGTTAATTAGAAAACTAATCACTATTACCATATCAAAAAAAATTTTACTATTAAAATGTCATTAAAATATTCATTTAGGGAAAAAAAATTATGGTGTTTTCCTAAAAAAAACTAAATTGAAAATTCATAATCATCATCATGCCTTTGAATAAAAAAAATTAATATGTAATTTAATTTTCAAAATGATTATTAAATATAAAAATTTAAAAAATTTCAATAATATATAAAGTTAGTACAATACAATTTTGTAAAGACCCCAACCCCTGTAGCCCGGATTCAGTTCCTTAATTAATTATATTAGAACTATGAAAACGATTTCACATCCAAAATGATAAATGAGTTTTTTATTTTTTGTAAATAAAATTCCAACATAGGGTTTAAATTATATATTTAATGGAAAACAATGTAGCAACTTCATTGGTTATATAAATATATCATAGATTGTCCCTATAAGTCATTCAGAATTTAAATTTTCACATTATAAGGAATCAAATAAATTATAAGAAATGAGTGATCACAGATTCTCAGTTTGTGTAAATAATATTGTAGAATCTATCATAAACATAAAAAATAAGGAATAGTGAATAACTAAAAACATGTAAAACAATAATATTGTATAGAATTTTTCAAGAATGAAATCTTAATTAATAATTCCATATAAATAACCAAATGAAACATTACCATGGAAATTATACTAGGATTCTAATCATATGATTTACATATTAATAATATCATAATGAAATAATTTTTAAATAAAGACATCACAAACTAACCATCGAGGCCTCGAATATGTATTTGTTAAATTAATGGTTACGCCCTCGACCAAATCAATTTGTGTTTTGTTTCATGTTATATATCGATGAATAAAAGGTCTATAATAGGCCCCCAAAATCACTTCCTATGTTCAATTTATTTTAAATTCGTGTGGTAATAATTATAAACAACATATACATAATAAATGTTAATAACTTTCCCCAATAAGTAAACCAAACTACTAACCAATAGGAGTTGGATGGTGAATGGTATATAAATATCACATACACAATAAAACTAATTGTGAACCACTAAATAAAATATAGTAGATTATAATCATAAGATATTAATATAATAAAATAATAATATTCAAAATAGAGGTTGGAATCTATGAAATGAATCTAATAATCATCATGGAATTCTTGAGATAAATATCCTTTTACCTTATAAAGAAGAGTAAACTTGGAAAAATAAATTGTGTTTTCATAATGTTTCTTATAAAACATGAAATAAAGAAATATAATTTTCATTAAAAAAGTAGTTATTTTTTAAAAATAATGGGGTATTAATATAGGATATGGATGATACATGGAAATGGGTTACAAATAGAGAAGTTCGCATTAATCAATATTGCACATTAGAAATAATTGAGAAGGGAAACATGTAACGAAAGTATTTACCCTTAAAAAATTTAATTGATATGGATAAATGATTTTGGAACATATAAACATAATTTATAACAAGTATATAAAAATAATTAATAATTACACTTGTATAAAGAGGGATAAATCAGAACCTGAATGAATATTGATGTTTGGAATAAAACCCTCACCTTATATCCAATTATGTTCTACACGTGTTATTAATGCCATAGATAATGAAATTAGATAAACTAATAAATTAATTCAGAAACAATTAAATTTATATATTATTTTTTATAATTTTATTATTTACATTTATTTCCTTTTTATGTGTCATGAGATTGCATTTTGTCGTTTGGGATTGTTCTTTTAGAAGGTTTTTTTGATTGGTTTACTTTTATAAGAAAATATAAGATAATATAAAATGGAAAATAATATTATATAATTGAAAATTATATTTTACTAATTAAGATAAATAATATTCATTAATATTATTTATTATCCATTTCCTTATATTCAGATGATTTATTAGATATAACATTAATGAAAATTGTTTAGATAATTTTGGTGGTTTTTTCTATTTTCACAAAATAGTTTTTGTTTTAAATTAATATATGGTATTTAATATGGTTCTAGAACGCTAAATAAAATTTAATATATATAATAAAACATGTCTTAATCTTAATTATTGTTTTATAACTATCCTTGAATGATGATTTGAAAACTGAAACACATCATCCATGAAGGTGGTAAATTGGCATCTCTCGGACTGTATTTTCGTCATTAAAATAAAACGAATATGAAACAACACATAATATTATATTTTACATTAAAAATAAAATACTAGTAAATTATAGATAATTGAGTTATCATGTCACTTCAAACATGGGAGGTCAGGAAATCATTAAAAATAAAATAATTTGAGACGGAAATAGGAGAAAGGAAAGTGAATTTTTATCTCTTGAATTGTCCTCCTAGAGAACCTCTTAATGGGATTGGTTTTTTATTGTTTTAGGCCAAAGGATCATGTATGATGGATATGGTATGTTGACTATAAATGGGTGGATAGTGGAGAAGGACCAATTCTTTGATGGTGTTATAAGATGATATGGTAAGGGGTGGTAATTATAGTGGAGGAGAGGGATGTTATTTGATTATTTTAATCAGTAGTTTATTATTTTAGCTCAATACTATTAATGGTGTAAATATTATCACTAAATAAATTTAAAAAATGAATTTATGTTATATATTATAGTTCTTACATCATTAATGACTCATTTAATAGTGTATTTATCAAATAATGTATATATACTAGTAGCCACCATATTTTAGTATTCACTAAAAAAACCAACTGTTTTAGAAAAATCCCAACAAGAATCCTTAATATTCTTTTTGTGGGTAAAATTAAAAAATGTAATCCATTTTATGAAAATATATTTCTAAATATGATAAATTTATATTTAAAATAAAATCATAATTTTATTGAAATATATCAATTTTAAAATTACAACTAATTTTATAATTCATTGAAAAATTAATTATGGTTTCATAAAATTATGTTTTAATATTAACAAAAAATATTATTACATTATGAATAAATACATTTAAAAGCAATTTATTTAAAATTATTATGATAATTATAAAATTTTAATTAATATTAATAATGCACAAAAATAAAAACAATTGTTTTTTATTTTTAAAACATTTAGTTACTTTAATCATCATATAAATATCTCATATATTATCTTATAAGATAATATTGTTTTATTTATATTACAATAAGTGATATTACTAGTCAAATCATAAATATACTACTAGTATAATGAGATTGACATTTATTAAAAAATTTCAATTTTCCACTAATTCATTGGAAAATAAATATTTTCCCAAAAATAAAAAATTTCACCCTAAGTAAAATTTGAAAATCTAAGTTAAATGGAGAAAATTATTTTGTTCAATAAATTTTTTAAATGTGTCAATACTTAGTTTTAAAATCACTAAAAAATAAAAAGGTTGTAAATCTATGTTTTGAAAAAATATCGCATTTGAAGGAGTAAAATTTGATTCATCTTTTTTTTACACCTATAAAATCATTTGGATAAATGTGAAAGAATTTGAATAAAATATATAATATAGAAATTTGAAAACAAATTAATGATATTAATAGCCAGTAAATTAATTTTTTTTATAACATTCATTTTAAAATAATTATATTTAATTGTATATCATTTTTGGTTTAAGCTTAGGGTTGTGTGAAACCAATAGAGTAAATTAAATTTAATTAAAAAATATATATATCAAAAAAATCATGGGGTGTTACAATATCAGGTCGTACATTAAATTTTTTCCTCTCAATTTTAAATACATCATTGAAAAATAAAAGTTTGATACTTAAAAATGAACTTGTGGGAAGGTCACATCAGAAATAAAATTAATAAATAATCCTCTTAATAAGGGGAAAGTGAAATGAATAGGATACAGAAAAACTCAGTATTCAAAAAGGGAAACATTAGTGTAATGTGAAAATATATAAATTTATAAATAATAAGACCATAAATTGTTTTTTGGATACTGATGGGGAACACGTTTATTTGAAAGTCAACATTTATAAGGCTATAAATTTATGATCATTTAAATATCCATTGATTTCACAGAATGAAAAGTAAATAGATAATGATTTTGTTCTAAAATATTTTTCCTATATTAGAGGGATTATATTATAATTCATATAATTAGATGATTAAATAAACATACATGATTAATTTCCATGAGAAAAGATTAATTTAATCCTTTTTTATGCTTCGATCTATTTTCACTTCATCCCACACAACTAGAAATGAAATATCAAGATGAATTTTTCATGCCTAAAGCACTTTTAATGAATTGTATGGTTTATAAGTCATTCTATCAACCATTATATGTTTAATACAATATATAAAGTTTTAATAAGTTATTAATGAATACCAATTACAACATATTGACACAAAAAATTACACAAGTAGTAAATCATAATACTTGTTTCAATCATGCAAATACACTTTCAACGACAACAAATTTGTTAGAAAAGTAACAAAATTTACAAAATCAACATAACATAATATTACTCAAATAATTTAGCTTTTATTTTCACATAAAAAATATATTAATTCCTTGATATTCGTTAAACCATTATGAAACATGCATGATTCCATGTGTGAATACTTGTGTTATCCTTAAATTCAAAAATCTCTTAATTATATCATAACAAAAACTGTGAAATCAAAAACCACACTCATGGTTACAAATATTTTCCATAATCATCTATGTAATATTACATTAACATAAATAACATATTTAGGGTTATCATTTCCATGTTTTGTGCTTTCAATAATTTGAACATAAAAAATAACCACTCCTCTGGAGTACTAGTGTTATTATTCACAAGCTTATAAATCCATAATGAAGAAGTATTACAATACAATAATTATATAGATAAATATATCAATATTCGCAAATCCAAATTATTATTGATAAAATAATCAAATAAAATTATTTATTATCCATCACACAATAATATTAATCACTACAATTTATCTATGTTAGTAATGTAAGATTAACCATGACATATAATCCTTATTTTTTGTATATTCCTTTTAAAATGATACATTGATTTTTGTAGTGTCCTATATCCTTGTTGTTTAAGAAGTAAAAATTGTAAAATTATTTCATTTTATATAGTTATGAGTGTTGTGGGCTATTTATCAACAAAATATGTAGACTCCTTTTACTATTAATAATAAATAATTGTGTTTCTTCCACAATTATCACATATGTGAAAATACTTCATTACCTTATTGTATTTATCTATCAATCTCCCAAAATCCATATTAATCTCTTGATTCCCTTTAAATACATAATACATGGGAAATTTACTATGTATAATGTTATAATGTGATTTTATTTTTTCGTATGATAAGAATATTTAAGAGAATACTTCCTTAAATGTACTAAATTAATCCCATTAAGGAAAAAATTAATATTACTGGTTGTATTATATGCATTCAAGTGGTTACCATTACTTCCAGTGGATACCATATATAAAAATTTAGATCCTCTAGACTAGATCATAAAATTATGAAATGTAATCTATAATCCCAAAAGAAGTGATATAAATAAGATAATATGACAAAATTTATGTGTAGCTAATATAATAATCATAAACATGGTTTCCTTTGGGTGTGAATTTACTATTAACTCATTCTTTAGGATTTAGAATGAAAAAATTTATTAATATAAACATAAACCCTGCGGTTTTCAAACTAGGTGTACAATAAGGACTATTCACTTACACCAGGTTAAGATTGGTTAGGCACGATGAAACGTACTAGTGTTCTTACCCATAGGTATATCGAAAAATTATAATTTTTTTATTATTGAATGGTCAAAGAAGAACAACATACAAATACCCACAATGACAGGGCCAAACTAGAACTAGAATTAGGGTGGCCTAAAATGGAAAAGGCCAAGAGCATCACCCCTAATGATATTAACACCGTCCACCATGAGACATGCGAAATCACAAAGGAATAAACGCTCCAAGCCTGGAAAATCCACTGAAGCAAGAAAATCCACAGCTTTATTAACGTCTCACCGAGTATGGGACACCCTGATATGATCATCGATAATACACCAAAATTTACGAATAGTATATACGATGGACAAAGGGGCATTACCTCTACCACAAAGAGAATTATACATGATCATAAAATCAATTTCCACCACAGAAATGTAGAGCCTCCTCTGAATATATAAACTCAACCCAGTGAATAAATCTAGGTCCTCTTCCTAGAGGGAATTCCCACGCCCATTCTTGATGGAGATAGCCATAAATACCAAACTACTAGAGTCCCATACAATCCCTTCTCCATTAATTGCTCTTGAGACACAGGAACCACCACAATTAAGTTTCAATCCACTTTGGGGAGGAGACCAGCAGATCCAAGAAACCTGCAAATTCTTATTAACCAAAGGCAGAGCAACAGATATAAGAATGAGTCCCTGTAAATATAGAGCCTCTTTCCCACACCCAAGCGCTCTGACCAAGTCCAAAATGATATTTACAGTTCTGAAAATAATACCACAAGCCCCAACAACCAGCAAGAAGGATGGCATGGCGAGCATCTTTCTCCATACCACTAGAAGCCGAACCATTAACCCACCATTCTAGGAATGGTCGATCATACATATTATTTGATGAAAAACCAGTGAATCCACACAAAAAAACTCCATACAGCATTATCCCACTCACTATAGAAAAACAGATGTTCAGTGCTTTCTTCATTATGTCTATTATAACAGACAAATCTGGAGGGAAAAAAAATCCCACAGTGTCTCACATTTTCATCCGTAGGAAATCTTCCATTTGAATCCTCCAGAGATGAAAGTTTTACTTTAATAGGATTTTATTTTCCCAATGAAAGACAAAGTTATCACTGTTTGTAACCAAACCAGAAGATATCCTTATGTAATCTTTATAAGTAAAGGATCCAGAGGAGGAAGTAGAAAAGATCACCATGTCCTCATCAGGGGAAAGTTCCATGCGGTTAAAGATATATAGATGATCATTGTTTAAAACAGAATTAAAGAAACCAGGATACTAAAAGGCTTATTTAACAGAAAGCTGTGGAACCAGGCATCATGGGAATTCAAGGATCTCCCCACACCAATTACTGATCCAAAACAAGATATCCCCTATCCCAAAAATCCATCGAAAATGAGGTCTTATAAAGTTGATAATTGAAGCAATATCTACCCGAAAATGAGAAAACCGTGTAAACTTGTTACTATCCAGATAACACCTCATAGACCTTCTCCAAAGAAAGAGACTCTCCAAGACTTCCCAGGCTAGCTTGGCATGCTTACAATTGATAGTCCCCTCAAGACAATTCACCCCAACACCTCCTTTAACAATAAGTTGGGATAACCACCCCCATGATACCCAATGCCTTTTCTCTTCCATCTTTGTATCTCATAAAAAATTGACAAGGATTTTCTCAATATTGCAGATCACACCCTTGGGAACTTTAATAGCTGAAAGAGCGTGTATTGGAGAGGTCAAAAGAAAACTATTAATCAAAGAGATCCTCCCACCAAAGGATAGAAAAAAATTATTCTAGTTCATAATACCATCCAAAATTGTTCTAGAAAGATGATTAATGTAACACCCCAAGATTTCATGGTGTTTTATTTCTTCAAAATAATTCAATAACTTGCACTACATGAAACACCGAGTTCAAGAGAACCATGAATTACCAAACAATCCATTCAAAAGTTGTTATTAATAGTATTAACTAAATTGTAAACTTTACATAATCCTTATAATTTTAGAATCCATATTAGGAGTTTCTTAGACATAATGTGAGAACAAATTCATTTTCAGTATTGCGCTTTTACCAACTTTTAATAGTGAACCCTTTTTAAATACAATATTTTAAACTTTTATATATTCAATTTGAATAAATGGGGACATAAAAAATTTACAATGAAACATACAAAGCTTCCACGGTAGGCTTTCTGTTGAATAATACAGTAGCGTGTGTTGTACGCAACTTCGAGTTCTAACACACACCACAACCAATCAAACTAGCCGTTATGAATAGTAATACCTAATTTTTGAAATTTTATAAATTTTAACTCTCAAAATGGACTTCATTTTTGGAATTGGAATATCGAATTTATCCTAGGGTAAAATTTTTGTACTTTTCGTATAACTTTTATATTTTGATGAATATTGAAAAATACTAAATTTTAATTAAAAACAACTTTTTTAATCAAAATAATTAGTAGTGGTAAATTATGAATTGGAGTGGTTTTGAAGATTATTTAGAATATACTTTTACCATTTAATACAATTTTGTTCATTGTACAAAAATTCACAATTAAACCGGATATAAACAGGTGTCAATCTTTTGATAGTTATTATCTCATAAAAACACACTTTTTGTTTTAACAACGGGAATTAATTTTAAATTAATTTATGACACTTCTGTGTTTTGAATTTGGAAAAATGGAATCCATATTTGGAATCAGGATGTTCATATTGTGTAAATAGGTAACATTTATTTTTAGACATTTTGAATAATTACTTCGGTAAATAATTTATTTACCATGGTTAAAGGGTAAATCCGATAAATAAGGGTTAAAAATAATATTATAAAAAAAATTACCCTAAAACGTGTCCTAAACATATTGGATGATACATTTCAGACCATGGACATATTTGAGTCGATTTTGGGACCTCATGGAGCCACTTTTAATTGAGAGGGAAACATTATTTTAATTAAGTTAAAATGAATACAAAAATGACACAAGCATATATCTTTTAGAAAAACAATTTTTACATAGGGTTATATATGTTGGATTTTCGACTATAAATATTCATTAGAAAGAAAAATATATTTCCTACATAATGATATTTTATTAATAATTTGTAGACATTAAATCATTTAATTTATTTATGACACATGATGATGTAGTAATTACCATAATAGTGAAAAATTAAAATAATTATTATTACAAATACCCAAATAAATATAATTTATACTTTTGATGAATTACACTAATTTTATAGGATAATATGACATGTTATAATGGATTTAATTAACTCTTTTTGATGTAATAATTCTGTTATGATTTTTATAAAAATCAATTATTGAATAGTTTCAAAAATGACATAAAAGAGTTTTTAAAACAAATATTATATTATTAATTGAGATTAAATTCTAAAAAATCTATGGATCGGACAAGAGACTTATGTCATGATATGTGTATCATTAATGGACCACTTGGGGGTCTCTTGGATGTATATAGTATGTTTATTAACTATATAATATAAAAATACAAAGTGACATGGTTAGTGTCGAACTAATTAACTAAGAGTTAATACTTAATGATAAGGTTAATATAGTAACCCAAACCTATATAAATCCTATTTGTTGAGGGTTTTGCGACCTTTCCCCACCTTAAACATTAAATAATCCACTTTGGAGCCATTATAAACCGAATATAAATTTATTATAAAATAATATTTATAGCTTTTCCAAAGGTGCCCCTCACCCCTCTTATAAAAGGGAACCCCCCTTCTCAATAATTCACACATTAAAATCCTTTTGGTTCGGCCAAAATCTACCCAAATACTCTGTCATCTTACATAAATTAATCCTATATTCTTTCCTTTAGTCATAAATCCAACTTAAGGAGTCCTTTTGATCAAATCCAAAGGAAGAACCTGGAGAAGAGGTAATGTTTTTACCACCCTTTTTCAAATTTATTTCTTCTTCGACTTATTCTTTATTTGTTATTTCCATTCTAAAATAATGAATCATGTATACCCAATATACTGTAATATTATTATAAAAATGGTACAACCATATTCAGTATTCTATCCATCCTTTGAATGACATGTCACCATACATGCATATGTATGGCTTACCGTCTCCACGTCGTGGTGTAATTGTTATTCAATATATTATTATTTGGATGGGTATAATAATGATTTGTAATTCATGTAAATAATAAATATAACATGATAATGATTCCTTATATATGACATAACATCCAATTATGTAATATTTTAATATCAAAATATTGATATTGTCGCTCCTGCGTACGTACAGACTACCGTCTCCACGAACGCGATGAGATTCATCCTCCATCGTATCCATCCAAGTCTTATTCTCATTTTATGATTAATAATAGTATATAAGGACTTGATATAATTATGGATATGAATAAGATACAATCTATCCATGAAAAATAGGTCTTACGTAACAAAACATATAAAATAAAACGAGTAAGTTAACACTCGAGACAACGATAATACTAAGATATTATTAACAAATTAATTTTAAAAGATCATATATGATATAATATTAATGTATATGATTATTGTATAATTTAATAACAATTATTACACTATTTTATAGGCGGTTAACCTACCCTCAACCAAGGAAAATCACAAGTTAAGGGTTTATTTCACAATCTATTCATTTTCCGAGTTTTTTTATACGTAATAATCTACTGGGATCTCTTTATCAGCCACATCCATGTTTCATAGATTTGTTTTTCAAAACATTATTACTATTTTATAGAATATGGGTTAAATTCTTTTATACCCTTGTTGAATTTTTATAAGAAGTTTATAAAGGAATCTTTCCGTCATTTTCCAATCAAGGTCCTTTTTAACCTTTTCGACAGAATTAAGGTAAGAATGTATTTTTTTAACATATATGGAGGGTACAACTATTTTCCACCATTATAAAATTTTCAAAGCTTACCTTACAATATTATAAAGATATTTTCAAAGTAAATGTTTTATTTTATATTATGTGACTTTTAAATGATTTCAAAATGAATATTTTATGAGTTTCTGAAAGGTACTCTTTATCAAAATCAGAAATTTAAATGTTTAAAAGATTTATCTATATAAATCATTTTTGTTAATGTCAATGTTTTCAAAATTATTTTAAAAATTTATTTATATGGAAATGAATGTTTTGAAGTTAAATTTCATTTCAAAATTTTCGAATTAGTATGGGAAACTTTGATTCAAATATATCTTTTAAATTACTTCCTTAATAAAAGTGTGACTTTTAAATGATTTCAAAAAAGATATATTTCTCTAAAAAAGTTTTGATTTCATCTATGTCAACATCCTTTGATGGATTTTAAGTGTATTTGAAGTTGATTTATTATGATACAAATCTTCAATATTGTTTTGAAGTTTTTGTTATGTGTTTGACTGTGGATGTGTGATTCTTATAACATTTGCGGTTTATGGATGAATTATCTACATTTTGTATGCTAGTTTTAATACGAATGTTTTTTATGTTTGAACCTTTTCATATGGGAATGCATTGGACATATTATGTGACGGGTGGATCCCGCTATATCTCCTCGATGCATCGGTAGGTCTCATGAGACAAACCAGTGTCTTGGTACAAGGCCTTGACAAAATCTTATTTGTAGTCTTGGCACGAGGCCATGGCTATGTGGTTATTATAGTCTGGCATTATGCATTCCATCATTATGAAAGTGGTTATTGATATTGAATGTGATTATTCGATTATAAGAATATCCATTTGAATAATTAAATGGAATTATTTAATTTTATTTTTGCCATACAATGTTGAAGTTTAAGTTTAAATGGATTTTCTTTTAGTTATACATTACCTTAAATGTTTAAGCTTATTTATAAAAGTTTCAACTTTATTTCTTACCCTTATAGAGCATTTGAGCTCAACCCTTTCTTTGTTTTTTTTCCAGGATTCCAAGAAGTATATTTTGATTGATAAGAAGGGTTATGACAATGGAATAATGGCATTCCTAAAGGATTATTTATGTTGTTTTGTATGTTATGAAGTGTAATGTAACATTCATGTATGTAATCTATTTTCCAAGGCTGCAAAACTAATCGGTCCTTTGGTACTTGATTCCTTGTAATCATTCTAATGTATTAAAATAATGCACAGACTCTGGGTAACTGGGGTCGGGGCGTTACAGTTGGTATCAGAGGAAGTTTATCAATAACCTTGGAAACTAGATTTAGATAAACTCTGATTAGAGCACAAAGCCCTAATATAGACCTTGAGGATTAGTATAGAAGAACATCCTAGAATTTTGGTATTTTAGATATTTATTGAGTTTTCCGAGCAATACATCCCTCTCTAGATGTGAGCAGGTAGAGGCGGCTCTGGAACAGATGTACCTAGGGGTAAAACCCGAAAACACCGATTTGAGCTAGAATCGAACGGGAACTGGTGCATGACAATGTGCCTTGATACACTCTAGGTTATGACACTCCTGAGGGATATGCTTAGGATAATTCTCATTTTCATTAAAAAACATTATGAAGGGCTCATGAGTATATTCTTACTCAAAGATAACATTTTTATGATTATGGATTATATCCATAAACTGTTCAATTTTCATTAGGTATTTTAAAAGTTTGGAATTATTCATTTCAATTCATAAACTGACCTAGATTATGCTATTGTATATAAATGGTTCCCAGTAGAAGGAATGTGAACTCCAGTAATACGTACGATCCAAATAGTAATAAGGATCGTATCTTTCATGGTATTAAGCCATCATTTAGAAGGGAAATAGTCTCCCATATATTAATATCATATGAAGAAATAGTATCATGTGTGGATAAGATAAATAAATAGTTTTTTAGTCCCATGGCTTTGAAGGGAAGCAAGAGAAGAAAATGATAGAAGAGAGAAAGATGGGTAAAGGGAATAGGGAAAAGAAGAATTTCCCCATATGTGATAACTATGGGAAGAAACACCCTAGAACTTTCCTGAAAGGAATGAGAGTTGGTTGTAAGTGTGTAAGAAAATGGAACCAACTACGTGACTACAAGGGTAAGAAAATGGTTTCAAATGTACAATGCTTCATTTGAAATGATTTTGTACACTACGTGAACCTATCATCAAACTATGCCGCAAATGATGCTATTGGATAACAATCAAGTTATGATACTACCACAAATGAAGAGGAATGATTAGAGTTCTTATGTTGATTATGTAATTTGATTGTTGTATCAGCAATGTACATTTTATAATAATTATGGAGTATATAAGGATTGTACTGTAGTACTATTTCATTGAGGATTTGAGAATTTCTGGTACTATGAAAAGTGACTCTGCAACAAGTTAAACTTTTGGAAATTACATGGTTGAAGGAAAGATAATCCTTAATACGGTCCTAATATTGAGGTACTTATTTTGGAATAAGATATGGATGATTTGGGTAAATTATTTGGGATATTCTTGACTGCCTTGAAACCGATTAAATATTTGTATATTCCATATTTTTTGGAGTTTACAACATTTTTTGATGGATGAAGTATATCCAGCATTCTATATGGAATAAGGGAGCATGAATGTAATCAATATGGATTATGGTAATTCAGGTTGTTTCAGTGTTTTAAAAGAATACATTATGAAGGTATTCCTATGCTATCACGGGGTAAAAAGGATCTACAATATGATTACCTTCTTTATAAATGTTGGACTGTGAGTTTGGACAGAATTATTTTGAATTATTCTAGTTTGGGATTAATTTTGGATTACCATAAAAGGACAACTCGGAGGTCGGGCGGCAAATCGTCGCGACCGGCAAGGCCGCGAGACTTGAACCCACAACTGAAGGGAGACAAGGGTGTATCACCTACCAGTGGCCCACAAGATGTCCTGGATTAAATAATGTAGTCTATTTTAAGAAGTTCTAGTAGATGAATTATAAATTCATTTTTTTAACCCCAAACGAATAGGAAAAATAAAATATTTTTTCAAGTTCTATTATCTTTTAGAGTGAAAGATGAGTTTGTGGTAGAACATAGTTAAAGGACGAGACTCTAATTGTCATGTATATATTTTTCTTCTTCTCTTATTCAATGAAGAAATTAATTCTTATTCTTTAGTGAAGGGATATTGAAACAAAAAAATGTGTTATACTAATACCATATGTTTTGCGGAACCGATTGTATTTTACATCATCATAGATTGAAAAATTTAAGGCCCTAAATTTTACACTTGTTTGTGATTGATGACCTCAATCAGTACCTATAAATATTTACTTTTTTCCACCAATTATATGTCTCTAATTTCCACCAATGTTCTCCGAATAGAGATCATAATTTGGTGGTGACCCTTTCATTTCTCTTTTCCTTTTATTAAGACTAAATGATATTAACCAAATTTCTGATGTGGGTTTTCCCACAAAGATATTTACTATATTCAACCATTTATTTTCAAAAAACAATTTCAAATTGTGAGGATGCAATTTATTGAAGGAGGGGAGAATGTAACACCTCAAGATTTCAATGTGTGTTATTTCTTCAAAATAATTCAATAACTTGCACTACATGCAACACCGAGTTCAAGCGCCCCATGACTTACCAAACAAGCCGATCAAAAGAAGTTATGAATAGTATTACCTAAATTTTAAACTTTATATAATCCTTATAATTTTAGAATCAATATTATGAGTTTCTTAGACATAATTTATGAAAAAATTCATTTTCAGTGTTGCACTTTTACCAACATTTAATAGTGAACCCTTTTTAACTCCAATATTTTAAACTTTTATATATTCAATTTGACTAAATGGGGAAATCAAAAATTTACAATGAAACATCCCAAGCTTCCACTGTACTCTTTCCTTTGAATAATATAGTAGCATGTGTTGTACGCAACTTTGAGTTCTAACACACACCACAACCAATCAAACTAGTCGTTATGAATAGTAATACATACTTTTTGAAATTTTATAAATTTTTTCTCTCAAAATGAACTTCATTTTTGGATTCGGAATATCAAATTTATCCTAGGTTAAAATTTTGGTACTTCTCGGATAACTTTTATATTTTGATGAATAGTGAAAATTACTAAATTTTAATTAAAAATAACTTTTTTAATAAAAATAATTAGTAGTGATAAATTATGAATTTGAGTGATTTCAAATTATATTTAGAATATATTTTTACCATTTAATACAATGTTTCTCATTGGACAAAACATCACAATTAAACCGAATATAAACAGGTGTCAATCTTTTGATAGTTATTATCTCTTAAAAACACGCTTTTTGTTTTAACAACAGGAATTAATTTTAAATTAATTTCTCACACTTCTGTGTTTTGAATTTGGAAAAATGGATTACATATTTGTAATCAGGATGTTCAAATTTTGTAAATAGGTAACTTTTATTTTTAGACATTTTGAATAATTACTTCGGTAAATATTTTATTTACCATGGTTAAATGGTAAATCCGGTAAATAAGGGTTAAAAATAATATTATAATAACACAAAATTTCCCTAAAACGTGTCATAACCTTATTGGTTGATACATGTCCGACCAGGGGCATCTTTGGGTCGATTTTGGGACCTCATGGAACCACTTGTAAGTGATGAGTAAACTTTATTTTAATTAAGTTAAAATGAATACAAAAATGATACAAGCATATATCTTTTAGAAAAACAATTTTTACATAAAGTTATATATGTTTTATTTTTGACTATATATATTAATTAGAAATAAAAATAGATTTTCTACATAATTATATTTTATTAATAATTTTTAGACATTAAATAATTTAATTTATTTATGACACAATAATTATGTAGTAATTACCATAACAGTGAAAAATTAAAATAATTGATATTATAAATACCCAAATAAATATAATATGAGACTTCATATGAATTAAACTAATTTTATAGTATAATATGACATGTTAGGATTGATTTAATTTACTTTTATCGAAGTAATCATTCTGTTATTATTTTTATAAAAATCAATTATTTAATAGTGTCAAAAGTGACACAAAAGAGTTTTTAAAACAAATATTATATATTTAATTGATATTAAATTCCTACAAATCTATGGTTCGGACAAGAGACATATTTAATGATATGTGTAACATTAATGGACCACTTGGGGGTCTCTTGAATGTATATAGTATGTTTATTAACTATATAATATAAAAATACAAAGTGACATGGTTAGTGTCAAACTAATTAACTAAGAGTTAATACATAATGATAAGGTTAATATAGTAACCCAAACCTGTATAAATAATATTGTTTTAGTGGTTTGCAATCTATCCCCACCTTAACCTTTAAATAATCCACTTTGTAGACATTAAGAACCAAATATGAATTTATTATAAAATAAGATTTCTAACTTTTCCAAAGGTTCCCCTCACCCCTCTTATAAATGGGCACTCCCCCATCTCACTAATTCACACATTAAAAGCCTTTTGGTTTGGCCAAAATCTGCCCAAATACTCTTCCAACTTCCATAAATTCATCCTAGAGGCCTTGCATTAGTCATATTGCCAACTTAAGGAGCCATTTTGATCAAATAAAAAGGAAGAACTTGGAGAAGAGGTAATGTTTTCACCACCCTTTTTCAAATTCACTTCTTCTCCAAATTCTTCATTCATTGTTATTACCATTCTAAAATAATGAATACAGTATCTTCTATATACTGTAATATTATTATATATATTGTACAACCATATTTAGTATTCTATCCATCCATTGAATGACATGTCAGCATACATGCGTACGTAAGGCTTACAGTCTCCATGTCGTGGTGTAATTGTTATTCAATATATTATTATTTGGATGGGTATAATAATGATTTTTAATTCATGTAAATAATAAATATAACATTATAATGATAATTTATATATGATATACCATCCAATTAAATATTATTTTAATATCAATAGTGTGATATTGTCGCTCGTGCGTACGTACGGACTACCGTCTCCACAAACGCGATGAGATTCATCCTCCATCGTATCCATCCAAGTCTTATTCTCATTTGATTATTGATAATAGTATAAAAGGAATTGATAACATTCTTGATATGAATATTATACAACCTATCCATGTAAAATAGGGCTTACGTAATAAAACATATAAAATAAAATGAGTAAGTTAACACCCGAGACAATGATAATACTAAGATATTATTAACAAATTAATGGTAAAATATCATATATGATATCATATTAATGTATATGATTCATGTATAATTTAATAACAATTATTTCACAATTATACAAGAGTTTAACCTACCATCAACCAAGGAAATGTACAAGGTAAGGGTTTATTTTGCAATGTCTTCATTTTCCGAGGTTGTTTATACGTAATAATCCACTGGGATCTCTTTATCAGCCACAACCATGTTTCATAAGAATGTTTTTCAAAACATTATTACTATTTTACAGAATATGTGTTAAATTCATTTATACCATTGTTGACTTTTTATAAGATTTTTATAAAGGAATCTTTCCATCATTTTTCAAAAAAGTTTCTTTCTAACCTTTTCGATAGAATTAAGGCAAGAATGACTTTTTTTAACTTATATGGAGGGTGCGGATATTTTCCACCGTTATAAAATTTTCAGTGATTCCCTTGCAAGATTATAAATATATTTTAAATATAAATATTTTATTTTATAATTATGTGACTTTTAAATGATTTCAAATTGAATATTTTACGAATTTCTGAAAGACACTCTTTATCAAAATCATAATTTTAAATGTTTAAAAGATATATCGTTCTAAATCTTTTGAATTAATGTCTATGTTTTCAAAATGATTTTAAGGATTTATTTATATGGACATGAATGTTTTGAAGTGATATTTCTTTTAAAATGTTTTGAAGTAGTATGGGAAACTTTGATTCAAAAATCTCTTTTAAATTACTTCCTTAATAAATGAGTGACTTTTAAATGATTTCAAAAAAGAGATATTTCTCTCAAATAGTTCTGACCTCATCTATGTCAACATCCTTTGATGGATTTTAAGTTTAATTGAAGTCAATTTATTATGATAAAAAACTTCCATATTGTTTTGATGATTTTGTGACGTGTTAGACTGTGGTTGTGTTATTCTTATACCATTCTTGGTTTATGGATGACGTATCGACATTTCATATGCTAGTTTTAATACGAATGTTTATGTTATGTTTGAACCTTTTCATATGGTAATGAATTGGATTTAGTATGTGATGGGTGGATCCTACTATAGCTCCTTGATGCATCGGTAGGTCTCATGAGACCAACTAGTTTCTTGGCACAATTATTTGACAAAATCTAATTTGTAGTCTTGGCACGAGACCTGGGCTATGTGGTTATGATAGTCTGGCATTATGCATTCCATCATTATGAAAGTGGTTATTGATATTTCATGTGATTATTCGATTACTAGAATATCCATGTGAATAAGTAAATGGCATTATTTCATTTTATTTTTTCCATACTATGTTGATGTTTATGTTTAAAAGGCTTTTGTTTTAGTTATACATTGCCATAAATGTTTATGCTTATTTATGAAAGTTTCTGCTGTATTGCTTACCCTAACAGAGCGTTTGAGCTCACCCCTGTATATGTTTTTTTCCCAGGATTCCAAGAAATATATTGTGATTGATAAGAAGGGTTAAGACAAGGGAATAATGTCATTCATAAAGGATTATTTATGTTGTTTTTCATGTTATGAAGTGTAATGTAACATTCATGTAAGTAATCTATTTTCCAAGACTGCTAAACTAATCAATCCTTTGGGACATAATTATTTATAATAATTCCAAAGTATTAAAATAATGCACCAACTCTGGATAACTAGGGTCAGGGAGTTACAATTATAGTCATGAATATTAAACCTCCTAGAAGCAAGTGGGGCTCCCAGATATTCCATGGAAAAACAGCTCTTTGTATATTAAGATGAGAGACCACCTAAGATATCCTTCCACTGGTGCATCTGCTAGAAATATAAAAATCATCTTTTATTTTTTATAACCTTCTGACCACTCCAATGGAAATAATCATCCAAGACATTATTCAGGCCCCGCATCGATCTACTTGAGCCAGTCGTGAATATCAAAGAATGATGTCCAATCATCAAATGAGAAACCAGAGAAACCCCCAAACTTCATTGATAAGCCATAATGCTTCCATTAATCAAGATTAAATGTAAATGCCAACTAAGAACAATCTGACCAATGATAAAAATTCTTGGAGATATTGGATCCCCCTAACGAAGACCAAAGGTTGCTTTAAAAAAACAATAAGACATTCCCATATAAGAAACTTCCATCCAAGTAGAAGAAATTCATCGAATGATGATATCAACATTTCTTTGAGAATAGACCATACCTTCCAGAACCTTATTAATATAACTCCACTCCATCCTATCATAGGATTTACTCATATCCAACATTATATCCATATTGGACCCCCTGGTTTTAATATTTATATCCCTTATCAAATCCTGGGCCAAAGCAATAGGCCCTTTTGTAGAGCATCCTTTCACAAACCCATATTGCTATAACAAAATATACCTGGGAAAATATACAGATAAACGAGCATTTATTATACTAGACCTGATTTTTAGGGTACATTACACATTCTTATAGGTCAAAATTGAAGAATAGAAGAAGGATCCTTTGATTTGGGGATACAAAAAACGTTAGTGGCACTAGAAACACGAGGAAATTGACCTCCCCAAATGAAATCACGAACAGCCTACCCATAGGTATATATGTGTGAGAACCGTGTACAATTATAGTATACCGAAATGGATTAATTTTAATTTATACCTACATAATCTATTAAATAAAAAAATTATAGTATGTACCTATATTATTATCCTAAAATTACATCATAGGGTTATCTTACCTAATATATGTTCTCACAATCTAGTTTCCAATGGATCTACCAAACTTCCTCTAATGCCAACTGTAAAGACCACAAAACCAGTAGCCTGGAGTTATTTCTTTACATTATAATGTTGGTACTATGAGCATGTTCTCACATCCTAAGGACTGAAGAGTTTAATATTTTTAGAATTATAAATTCAAAAATAATTTAAAAATTACAACGTGAATGGAGAAACACCATAAAATCATCATAAGTAATATCCATAACTTCATTATTATCCCTGAAAGTCATTCATAATAAACATATTTTCCTCCTATAGTAAAAAATATAACATAACGAAGGTATGAGATCAGATGATCACTAAGGGTAAAGAATTCAATGGAATCTATCATTAATATAAATAGTAAGGAATGGTGAATAATAAAAAAAATTCCAATAAAACCTAATCTTGACCAAAATATATCAGGAAGAACATATAAACAAAATAGTTCCTTACAAATATTTATATGAAACATAAACATGGATATTATTCTTATTAAATAATGATATCCTTTATAAATTACTAATATCATTAAGAGGGAATTCATTATTTCAAAAATCATAAACATACCATTGAGAAATCATTCAATAGTTTGGAAAATTAATGGTTAAGACCTTGAAATAATCTAATTTGGTTCTGTCTCATTATTCCAACTGAGGCATTAATGTGCTATAGGGGTCCCCAATCATCAGTTTCAATGACCAATTCATTCCTCCTATGAATGGGGTTAAAAATAAATATCACACACACACTCAATCACACACACACAGATATAGATATGAAATGATAATATCATTCCCAAATCTATAGACATAATCACTAATCATTCTGAGTAATATGGTGAATGGTATCAATATAGCACATCCATATTCAATCTGAAAATAAAAGATTTAACAAAATATAATAGATGATAAAAATAAGAGATAAATATAAATAAATCATAATATTCAACATAGTTTTTTTGAATACATTGTTATACTTTAATAAAATAATTGATGAATTCTTGATGAAAATTAAATACTTACCTTGGAAAGAAGTGTTTTTTTGGAAAATTCAATTTTATTTTTCATTTTAGTTAGAATAAAACAAAAAATGAAAAAATATAGTTTTTATTGAAGAAATAAAATATTTTATAAAAATAATTTAGTCTGAAAATATATTATGGTTGGTACATTTAAATGGGTAAAAATTGAGAAATTCTCTTTAATTTGGCTTGCATATCAGTAATAATTGAGAAGGGAACATTGTAAAACATGTATTTACCATTAAAGAAATATGAAATAATACAAATACATGAGATTTTAAAATATAAAAGTCTTTTATATGAATAAATAATATAAAAAAAATTATATTATTATGAGGAGGGAGAAACAATATCCCAAAAGAATATGAATGTTCATGATGAAACACTTACGTTATGTCTGAAAGTGTTCATCTCTTGATCTTAATGTCCTATATGATGAAATTAGATTCATTAATAAATTAATTTACATCCAATTCAATGTATATATTTTTATTATCATATTATTATGTTAATTTATTGGCTTTTTTATGTGTTCTGAGATTCAATTCGTCATTCATGAGTGTTATTTTCCTCGGTTTTAATGATTGATATACATTTAATCGTATATGGGAGACCATGGAAAATAGAAATGAATCTAAATAAATAAGATTATATTTTATTAATGAATATAAATAATATAAAATGGTCTAATATATTTTTTTCATATATAATTATTTTTTAATACAACTTTTATTATAATTGTTTAGATTATTTAGGTGGTTTTTTGAATTTCACGGACAAGTTTTGTCTTATCATCATGTATATATTGTATTTTTATAAAACTATAAATTATAATTAGTATAATAATATATTATTTACCATTAATTATATATTAATATCTATACTTGAATGAGAAATTGAAAAACAAAAACAAGTCATCCATGGAGTGGGTAAATCAACACCACTCAGATGATGTTTTCATCTTAATACAATAAAAATGGGAAGAAAATTAATAGTTGATTTTATATTATCCAAAAATGAATTAAATATAAAATATTATGGAGTTATCATATCACTTTTCACAAGGCTAGTGAGGCACGGTTAAAAATTTAAAAGAAATTCTGAAGAAAATAATTAAAAAGAAAGAGAATTTTTACCTCTTGAATTATCCTCCTTGAGATCTTGTTTAAGGTGAATGGTTTTAAAAATTTGTAGAAAAAAATGGATTCCCTACATTGGTTATGGGATTTGGAATAGGATTCGGCATAAATTATTTATTTTTCAATGCTTTGAAGGCGTGAGGAGAGGAGTTTATGAGGGGATTATTTATATTGGAGGAGAGGGGTGTTTTTTATTATTTTAATTGGTAGTTATTTTTTCAGGACTATGAATAATTTATAAATTATCAATAAATACATTTAATAATTAAGGTATGTTCTAGGATATGGTACTTATGGAATTAATTTCTCAAGGAATAATTTATCTATCTTATGATGTATATATACTATAAATTACTATATTTCACTAATCACAAAATATAAAACAATTTCAGAAAAATACCAAAAACTCACCATAATAATTTTTAGATTAGTAGAATTAAAAAATTGACTAAATATTAAGAAAATTAATCTATAAATACGATAAATTTTATTTTTAAAAAAAATCATCATTTATTTCAAAAATACCAATTTCATAACTATAATGAATTTTAAAATACATTTTGAAATTAATGAAGGTCTCATAAAATTATCATATTTTGGAAGAAAAAAAATTTTAATTTATGAATATATTTTACTAAAATATATTTCTTAGTAATCATTATATTTATTTTATAGTTGTAATTAAATATTTATGACATACAAAAATATAAACACATTATTTATTAATTTCTAAAATATTTTTTTTCTTATATCATGATATAAAGATATCGTATTTTATTTTATAATAAATCCAATTTTTTTATAGTTTTATAGGTTTTATTATTGTTCAAATAAAAAATATAAATTTAATATAATAAAAAGGACATATTTATTAAAATATAGCTTTTCACTTATTGTTGGGAAAATAATTTTTTTTAGAAAAATACAGAAATTTCACCCTAAAAGAATTTTGAAATTTCAGTTATAAAAATGATGCTTATGTTGGTGAATAAATTTTTTTAATAATTTACAATTTTAGTTTTAAAATAAGTGGGACATTAAATGTTTAAAAAATATATTTATAAAAAAAATATCCTTTTAATTATTAAAATTGGATTTATTCTTATCATATTTCAATAAAATCATTTGGATATATGTCATAAAATTTGATTTAATCTATAATATATAAATTTCATAATTTTTCTTATGTCTATTAATTCCATCCAATTTTGTGACTATGTTATAATAGTCAATTTAAAATAATTATATTTAGTTGAATATTATTATTTGATTATATTTGGTGTTATGTGAATCCTATATTTCCCAGGAAATTAAACTAAAAAATATATATATCATAAAATAGTTTAGTGTTACACTTTTTCCAAATTTAGATAAAAAATAATAGAAAAAAAATTTCTTAACTAATTTTTCCCAAATATTTCTTATTACTCTACATATGGTAAACATTTTTTAATAAAAATTCATAATCTAATATCATAAATATATCATTTCTAATTAGAACAACTATGTTAAAATCTTCCACTGTCTAATTCATTTATTTTCTAATTATTCATTAATAATATCACTATGAAAGATGCATGTTTACACAATAATATATAATATGAAGATATTATAGAATTTCAATATATAAATACACTACATTAAGTATTTTTATTCACTACACAATATTATTAAATACTCATCAATTTCACATTACAATCTATGCATTCTACAACTTGTAATATTTAATATTAAAGTTATGTAATATTCGTACAATACATATGAAAATGATAAAATAAATATATTAATATATTAAAATATACATACAATATATATCAATACACTATACACACTATAATATATAATATTATTCAATAAGTATATATTACAATTAGTAAAAAATTACAATATTTAATATATTCTTATTACCTAGACAATTTATACAAATAAACTATAGGCACGTCAATATATATATATATTGAAACTAAAATTTGTGTTATGAATATATCAGATATTTAGTATTTTTGAATATGTATATTCATACATAGAAATTTTCATACACAATAATCAAAATATGTAATATCAATGAGGTAGTGTATCTTTTTATTAATAATTTGTTATAGGATGTGGATATCCATTTTTTAAATAATTAATATATTAAATATGTATTTGGATATTATTTTCTACAATTGTTATTGTGTATATATTATCACGAAATATATAATAAAAACTTCTGTAAAGTGATTCCTCTCCCTATCATTGATTTGTTTTAAAAATAATAATTTCTTCCAACTCTCCACTCAAACAAACAAAATTATGTAGTATAAATTATAATAAAGAGTAATGAACTAATTATCCACTCCCAATATATAGGTTACATTATTTTAAATATATGTATATTTATTCCACCAAAAAATTTGGGTTTTTTTGTTAAATATTCATGGAATTACTCACGCCTCAATTGTAAGTGACGCTATATTAATATTTTCTTATTCCCATAAAAATTTATTTTTATATTATCATCATGTGTAGATTATAAAATTTAAAATGTATATTAATCATTTTTTCATTCATAGATTATATATATTTTAAATATAATATTATTTATTTATCATGGAATATATACTATGAGAAATAAAATATATATTATAAGAAATACAAAATTAAAAATGAAAAATAGAAATTTATAATAAAATATGTTGTATAAAAATTATAATAATAATTCTTTTATGAGGTGAATCTTATAGTATCTATATATATGAAAAATGTAATGTTAGATCAATTTTATGAACATATATATCTTTTATAACAGTTTTTATCTAATAATATGATTTATAAAAAATGAGATATACTATTTCCATTATGGAAAATTAATATATAAAAATATGTAATATTAAATTTTTATATATCAAATATAAATAAAAAAATCATGAATGTGTCATATGCTATTTTTATTATGATTAAATTACCGAAATCTTTCTTCTTTCGTCTAATTAATATTTATGATGTTAATCTTGTTGAAAATGATATTATGATAGAGATTCATTTAAAACCAGAGAAATATTGATATATTTTTATTCTAGTTGTTTAATTTGTTAAAATATTAAATATCAAATTTCATATAAATTTTTTATGAATAAAATTATGGTTATGAATACGAACTAACAATATTTTTTTAATAAATTATATCTATGCATTTCTGATTTTTTAGACTAATGATATTCACAAAAATACTCTATTATTATATTATAGTTATCTATCAATTATATATATATATATATATATATATATATATTAGATATTCAATTTATTATAACATTTAATTAAATTATACGTAGATGTTCAAAACCATGTCATCACAAGGGTGAAGAAATATTAATACAATATTCATAATGTCTTCATCGTTTTAATAATGTTTTACTAAAAAAATAAAATTATAAAATATATTGTGGTTGAAATTATTATTTATCCTATGTGTACAGAAATGTATATTGAACATTTTGTTTTGTTTGGAAGTAACAAATACATTTTATATATGTAAATAAATATTGTGTCCTAAGTTTTGATCCACACACAACACAGAAAACAAATCCAATATAAACCATCACAATTTACCATAGAATTATACAGTATAAATAGTGGTATCAATATTAATATATATATATATATATATATATATGCATGTATATATATATAAGAACAAAAATAATAAAATATTCAACAATCATAAAAATCAATTAGTATAACTAAGAAACTAATAAAAAGTATTTTTATAAATAAATATATCTTTTTATATGGATATTTTTTTTGTTTGATATATTTATGAGTATAATTAATTTTAATAAATAATTAATATACCATAAAACTGATTCAGTATAGAAATGTTTTTATGATATTTTTTAATATTATTTTAATGGTTTATTTATCAATTTTGGATGTGAATTTTAATGATCCCAGAACACCCTGAGAGGGGAGGGTTAATCGGGGTGTAATAATTTTGTTTTAAATTAACCGATCTCGTTATTATAATGGATATAACCTATGAAACCTATATGATAATAATGTATAGAAAAAAAATAACCACATGTAATAAAAATACTCATCAATTTAATTTGGTTCACCATGAAGGGCTATGTCCAAGGAGAATATGATGACAGATTTTTGGTCACACCAAATTAAACTAATAATAAATAGTTTTTGGAGTGAAAGAGTTTAGAATAGTCAATATATGATAGGCACACCACCTATACAAATTTTTAGGGATAGCACACTGAGTCCCTCAAATCACAACCTTTGACTCTCCCTTGACAACTGAGTAGAAAGGTATGTGAAATCAGTTTATCGAAATGATTGTCGATTAAATGGATTGGAATTAAATAATATATCATTAACTGTATATTTATGCTCTATTTATGTTCCATTTATATCCACATATGATATTCATTTTTCTTGTATTGATATATCGTGAAGTGCTTATCTACGAACATACCATCCTCCTTCGTGTATTGCGTCGCATCACCTTCTGCATGTGCACCTCATAGTAGCTCAATATCCTACCTTCATTAACCACCTCAATGATCCACCTTCACATTTTGTATCTATAAACTACCATCTCTGAACACCCACTACTCTATGTACACTCAGCACTCTGCAAACCCTCTCCACTACACAGAATGCCTCCCCTTTCTTTCCTCATACAGGCTCTCATAGGTAGACATGTATTCCTCCAAACTAGCATTCATCCACTGTGTACAATCTTCTATGAACTGTTTTGTCCTTCAACAATTTTTTTTAAATTTATGACTTTAGGGGAGGGTTTATTCACACAAAATACAACTCGATTATTCCTAATTCTTATATGATTTTTAATATCAATGACACCCCTACTAAATGGATTAGTGGTCCTGATATATGAAAATTGATTTGAAAAATCATCCAAATTGAGATTGACTAAATTCTCACTATAGCACCACCTTCATAATGTAATGAAAATATTCCACGAAGTATTTTTCTTACATAGTCTGCATACTGCCATTCATATTATGTTGTGGCACAAATCCTTACATTGTTTCTACAAAGTAAACCTTTCACAGTTTCTAAAAACTCCACCTTAATTTATTGAATGAAAAACCATCTAATTAACCAATAGTCATTCTTAATACTATGAGTCTTCCCATGAACCAAATCTATTCACCAGGGACCTCCTTCAATCCTTGTACTATTCCTCTATGTGGACCTTATAAAATTCTCTCTTAAAGGTTCACCATTCCCCATTCCACATTCCAAAATTCATGTTCTCTGATATCTTTCGGGAACATGGTTTATTGCCCGCAATTACTTTGATAGAACTCTTTTATTAAAAAATAATCAAACTTATTATTTTGAGTACAAATAATTTTGAAAACATAGGAAAGCTACAACACCTTCAATACTGCTTTCAAACACAATCGTGAGACGACATTCCACATGAACTCTATGATCAAACCATATTGGTTTGAAAAAAAATAGAAAACATACTCCATTTACAATCATGAACATACATATATCCAACAAATTTTAAAATATTTTGATATTATTTGGAATTATCATGTTTAAATTAGTTTAATATAAAAAACTTGTTATATTATTAAAATAATTTATTTTTATGTGAACAGTGAAAATATATTTTTTTAAATACAGTGGATTTTGTCGGTTCACATGGATATAAAAATAACCAATATCTTTATAAATATATTTCATGATGAAATATATGTATTTCAAGTAATATTCTATTTTTTATCATGTTTTAATTACAAAATTATATTCAATATTTTAATACATAAGCAATGTTTTCTCAAAAATTGATTTCGATACATTATACATTAGTATTCTAAAACTATTATTATAATATGAATCAAATGAAATTAATTTAAAATATAACATTAGTGGGTCTATATTATATAATTATGGAATCTTTTTTAGTTATAATGATTATAATACCTTAGGTAAATGTTTGTTAGCCTAGAAAAATGATTTTTTAAAGAATAATTCAATTGTAAATATTTTGTATTTCTGAATTTAGATGAATAAATTTTAAATTAATGATATTATATGAGGTATTAACACATATAATAGTACATTAACACTAATTTAATGGGAAATAAATTTTTAATAAGTCTAGGAACACATAACGATTAAAATGAATTTTTTTAGAAAAAAGTGTTTTACAATACATTATATGTTTTTTTAAACTATTTTTTTCTCTTATTTAAAAATTAAAATATGATAATTATATTTTGAATTTTGATTGATCTCATAAAAATTTTAAGATAAGTGTATTCTAATATTTTTAGTAACAAAATAATTGATAATAATTATATTTATTAAATACTATTAATTGTTTAAATTACTACATTAAGGTTTCTGAAATATTTATAAATTTAATTAACCATTATATCATTTAGAAATAAATTATGGATTTAAATTTTTACCTGTATATATCACCATTATTCCCTCATTAACTCTCCAAACATTCATTGAATTGTTAATCTCACTGAATTATTAAATGAGAACCACCTACACCCATTCAATATGCCAGTCCTATTTTTAAAGTTACCTAATATACTACACATATATCCTATAATTTATGTCATTTCAATTACATTATTCCAATATTCCTCCTAAAAAGTAACTATATCCCTTAAATATAATTCATTGTTCAAGGGTATGTTCAACATCACATCATATGTATCACTTCATGTTTAACATTTATTATTTCATTTATAAAACAACTATAAACATTGTATAATAAGAAAAATAACATAATTTGTATTTTTTGAGGTTATTATCAAAATGATATAACAAATATTTATTTTCATTCATCCAATATGAAACAAAATTGACCTTAGTCCTTGCATGTAGATTACTACCTCCCTAAAGTGAATCTTTTATTTTTGGATAACCACTAGTCATGGATGAAATCAATGATTGAATTAGATAACAAATTTGTTTTATACAAATTTTTTATTTTTTTTAATGATAACTTACTTCCCAACTTTTCCCCCCTAATTTATTTACTAAATTAAATGATATCCATGGGTTGTGAATACTACTTCATCAATAATTTGTTTCTCATTTTTCTTATTATTTATCATTATTTATCTAAAAAAATTAAAATAATAATAAATTAACAAAATTATAATAACCATTTAAGTATTATTATTTTATGACTATAATATTGTTAAATAAACACCACATTAACCATAGTCACCATTTGAGATAAAGCATGATAAATATTGGTTCAGTTTGACTACATACTTGAATAATGCATTGAAATTTTAACACCGATAACTATGGAAACCTAATTTATATTTTAAAATTTCATACATATGTAAAAAATTATTTTTATTCGTTTTAGAAATAATAAAAAATAGTTCATTCATTAATAAAAAACAACATTCATTGTTTGGAAATCATTAAAAATAATTTGTTGTTAATATCATATTCTATGAAAAATAATAAATTGAATGTGCAAATAAACATAAACACCATAATATATTATATGTTATAAATTTTTGTTACATTTCTAAAATTTTAATTATGATAATTGGAAGGAAAAATGAACACTCCCCCCATTTCTACAAATATATTACAAATGAACAAACAGTATATAACTGATAGAAGATAATATGAAAAGATTAACTTATATACACATATATAATGATAATAAATAATAAACCTAAATATTTCTATATATGATTATAGTTTTAAAATAATATAATGATATATCCATGTTTTTTGTAAAAGTGGTGATAGTGAATTGAACTATGTAGGGAAACAAGATTATTGTTTCTTTGTCTCAAATTTGAATCTATTAATACATGTATTTTTAGTAAATAATATTTATTTTTGAGGGGTTTAAAATATACCAATTTATGATTTGACATAATATTTTCATAATATTTAACTATTTCAAAGATTTTTTCATATTAATTTTCTCTTAAGTTTTTGATTAAGAATATTCAAAGGGTATAAAGGTTTTTATCTCAACTTCTCTTTTTCAAAATTTTTTTTATATTTTTGAATGAATTTCTTTTTTATATTATGTAAATACTCTAAAAGAATGTATATTTAAATAATAAATTATTTCATCCAAAATATTTATATAGTCATGTTATTTTCAATATTCTAATTAATTTTGATTCAAAAAATTTTAAATACCTAAGAGTATTTTGTGTCTCAATTCTCTTCCTTGGGACATAATAACTCATATTAGACTATTGTCATTAATTATTGATATATTCATACGAATTTTAATTTTAAGATATATTTAAACCTTATTTTATTGATAAATAATGTTTCAAATCAAAGTATTCTTTTATTATTATTTTAATATATCGTTAAAATTCAATTTCGTTATGAATAGTTTCACATTACTTTAAATAGAGTTTTTATCAATGTGAATATTTTTAATTCCCACAACTATTATACTTGACATTGTTGAAACATATAATATTTATTCCAATTATCCTCATAATCCCCATATTTAATTTTAATCTAATTTTATATTAATAAATTTTAGTGATTTGGGATTTCAAAATGTGTAAAGGGTTTTTTCAACATTCCAAAATATGAAAACATTATCATGCACACCACTTTTTATTTGGATAATACATATTTACTTTTATTGGATATGTAAATAAATAATATTTGTAAAAATAATTTTTTTAATTTATTTCTACCCCAACTTTTTTTAAAACATTAAGTCTATTTATATCTATATTATAAAATATTATTTTAAAATTAAATGTTTTTAGAGTGTTTTCACTTATTTTTAAATGAATTATGTATTTTTAATTAATTTTTAAATAGAAATATTTATATTATGGTTTTAAGAAGTTTCATATTTCCATTCATTAATAATGTTTTAAATATAATTTTTACATCAATGTTATAAATGTTTTTCTGAAGTCAATTGTATTTTCACTTCTCTTTACCCTCAATAGTTTTTCATTCATGAATTGATGTTTTGATTACCCTACACATGATTATATGATATTATTAAATATATAAAATGATATTTTTGATATCATATGACATTTAAATATATGTTATGTCATTTTTTTAGAATATTAAGGAATCTATTTATTTTTCCATGAGTTATTTTAGATACAATGTTGATTGATTTTAAGTTGAAGGAATATGTATGGATGATATTGAGTGGTGTCATATATTACCATAAAATAATTATTTAAATCTTATATATATCATGCGATAATGTGATTTTTACATAATGAATTAGTACAAATAGGTGTGGTCATGATGGATTTTCTCACATTTTCAGGCTTAGAGATAATGATCCTTTTCACATATGTGTGTGTGTAATGAATTTTCTCACATAGGATTCATATGCTTATGGGAATATAAAATATAAATTTTATAATAATTTTATATTAAATTTTCATGATGCATTTAATTTAAATTATATACCATGATTTCATGATTATGTTTTAATAATAAAAGTATTCCAACTTTTTATATGATTTTCTCAGGTTATATAACTATTTAGATGTGTTATAGGTAGGTCACATATTTTATACTTCATTAATTTTATTTTAATTTTAATAGGTTAGTGTTGATTTTCATTATTATCATCTATGTTATTTTTAACTATTTTATAATATAAATGAATTACACTATTTTTCTTTCATGTTATTATATCTTCTACCCTTAAGGAGCATATAAGTACAAACCTTATTTTTTTGAAATCCAATAGTTATGAATATGATTAAATCATGTGAGGTATCTAGAAAAAAGATGTGTAGAAAATAATATGTATAAATGTTTACAATTGTATTAAACTAATATGCATATATAGGTAATATACAAGACACATAGAATTACATTCTTTGAGTTGTGATACTATTTTGGAGATTTATTTGTCAAATCATGAGATTGATTTATATTTTAGTAATTTCTATATAGGGTATATATATTTATTATAAAAATATTGTTTATTTAATTTTTTATATTTTTTTAGTTATTTCATTTATTAGTTTAGAGAACCTTAGTGAAAAATATGGATATTGGTTAATGTATATGATGATTTCCAAAAAATTAGAATCATGTTGTTTAGATTGTTTTTCATAGTGAAAAAACATTTTCTGGTTTTTATAAGTGTATTTGGATTGGATATTGGTGTGCCTAATGATAATCTATCTAAAAAGGGTTGGATCATCATTTAATCAATTACCAATCTGATTCCTGATGAGTGGTATTGAATTTAACACTTGGGTTGAAACCCCAAATGATATGAATTCATTTATCACATTCTCATTATGAACCACAATGAAGGATTTATTTCATAATTTGTTTAGGGGATTACATTGAGAAATATAAGAAAACCTAACATAAATAAACGTCTGTCATTGTATTATTGATATATGTCAAACTAAAATAAATATAGGCCTACATTATAATTTTAAAAGGACAATATATTTTAGGGTAAAAATCATTTTATGAAAATGATAATTGTCACAAATTAATATGTATTTTCCACTCTTTTTAAAACAGTTTGGTTTTATTGATAGTAGGTACCATATGGAAACAAGTTAACATTGGTATTGAAGGGTAAGGTGATGATAATCTCAATAAAAACCTAATTCTAATTGAATATAGAAATAAAATTTTAATAATTATGTTATAAATATGTCAAAAAAATCATTAATAGTGTAACTATAGTTGAAATACCGTGTTCACCAATGAAGATAAGATCAAGGCATGTAAAAATTCTGGAAGTGGAGAAGGTAAAATAATAGATATTCAACCACATATATGTCACATATGATGGAAGAATCATCATGATAATTTCTTGATGCGGACTAAAAGATTCCTTACATGTGGTCAATGAGGACACAAAGAATCATCTTATTGTGGTAAAATGAAGTGTTATGGTAACACATGTAATGTATATGAAACTCATCCTATGTAACTAATAAGATTTAAATGTTTTATGTGATGAGAAATTATGCATTATCCTTTCCTGTTACCTAATCCAATGATTATTGATTATGGTAGGAATCCATAACCTCCTTGACCATTGGAGTAAGGAATAACCTATGAAATGACTATCGATGATGAATGATATTGGTAATTAGGTGTTGAATTACCCTTCCCTAAGAAATTTTTGAAGTATTATGTTTTTATAAATCCTAATATCTCTAGTATTCTATATAACAAATAAACTCACCACCATTTGAGATTTTGATTTTAAGAAATACTTTTAGTGGTATGTCTATTATGTTTTTTTAAAAAATTATTCAACTCATAATATCATTCTATGAAAAAATATTTTAGTATAATTTTTGAAATATTGTAGATATATATACTTTGACTCGACATTATATTATAAAATAATAAAAAAAGATTCTAATTAAATTATAACAATCTATTAGTGCATGGAAAACTATGAATTATATTATAATTGAACAGAATCATTCACATAAAAATTATAACTAGTTATGAGATAAAATTCCTTGAAATGATCATGTATAATATGTTTTTCATAGTCTTTAATATTATAGTGATAATCATGTCTTGAGGCATGTCAACAATATTTTCATATTTATCTATTCTTATAAGTAAATGGTAATTAAATTGTGAGGATTCGAATTATTTAAGATGGGTATAATATAAAAAACTGAGTTTTTATCAATAAATAAATATTGTGTCCAATGTTTTTCTCCACATGGAATATAGAAAACAAAACCAATATAGTTCATCCTAAGGAACAGTTTAAAGGAGGTGGTATAATCAGTAGTTTCCAAAATATGAAATATATATAAATTATTAGTCACACATACATACATATATACATACATACATACAAACATACATACATAAATACATACATACATACATACATACAAACAAACAAACATATATACAAACAAACAAACAAACATACATACATACATACATACATACATACATACATACATACATACATACATACATACATACATACATACATAAAAACATACATACATGCATGCATGCATACATACATACACACATACATTCATTCATTCATATATATATATATATATATATATGTTTTACATAAAAAAACATATTAATCCTTGATCTCAATTAGTACATCTACGGAAAAAGAAAATATCTATTTATTCATGTCATTTATTTTATAAATTAGATATTTTTTTCAATTTTTATATATTTAGGATTTGAAGAAATTTCAGATTAACATTTAACCTTTCAAAAAATGATTCCCTTCTAAAAACAATTTTTGTGTGTTATTTTTTAAAATTATTTTATTGAAAAATGTATAGATTTGAGGATGTGAATTTGAAAAAATTGACATAATTTTTATTTATCAAGGTCATATTATATGATTAATTAATTTTTTGAATTGTTTTATAATCATTAATTGTTATGTAAAAAGATGAAAATTCCATTTTTGAAAATATCATGGATTTTGTAAAATCATTGAACATAACTATTACATAAAACTTATGAAGTCATTTTCTCTATTAAATATATGTTTTTAGGTAACATTATATAATTTATAATATCATGTATCAATTCAAAACGTGAATGTTAATTTTCAAAACATAAGAAATACCTTCCAGAAAATTTCTCTAAATATATTATACATTGGTGTTTTGAAATATAATTTTATCAATTCAATAAAATGAAAAATATTTATAATTATAAATAAATTGTTACAAATTATCTATTAAGGGGTTCATTATATTTGGGCTGAATCATTTCAGTACTCGGTGTAAATATTAGTTACCTTGGTGAATCAATTATTTTCCTAAGGATAATACTTTTGTAGATATTTTTTATTTTTAAACACATATGAATCAAATTTAAAATAAATATATAATATTATGTTTAATCATATAGAATAATTGAATAAAACTCATTTAATGGGTAAATAATTTCATATATAATTATGAATAGAAAATGATTAAAATAATATTTTACTAGACAAAAAAATAGTTCTGAACATATTAAATTTTCTGATTAAATGTATATATTATCATATTTAGAAAATAAATTATGAAAAATAGATCCCGTATTTAAATTTTCCAGATAAATTTTTTTTAGTAAGGGTCTACATTTAATTTTATTTATAAAATAACTAATATGATTAATATTTAATTACGAGTAGTAAGTGTTTAAATAAATAACCTATGGTGGCTTGAATTTTCCTAAATTAAATAGAACATTTTATATTATAGAATAAGTATATTTGGTTGAAAAGTATTTTAAAAATTTATCACAAACATATACTAACCTATATCACCAAAATTTCACACAATTCCATTCATTCCCCTTACATACAATTCTTTTCCATTAAAAAGTCATGCTTCCTCACTTATAAAAGCACGATCAATTAAAATACATAAATACACTACTAATATTTAGAATTTTAATTTAATTCATACCCAAATTTACTCTAATTTATGTACATTACAGTCTTTCTCCCTTGGACACAAAAAAATGATCTGATGTCCCTCTAATATAAGGAATCCATCAAGAGGATGTTCATGGTCTTAAAATTGGCATCACACATTTCATAACATTTCCATTGTATAATATTTTTTTTATAAAACAAACAAAAAATTTCATAATAATAAAATAATAGTATTTATCTTATTGAAATATTATTATAATAATGGAAATACCATTAAATATTCTCTCAAATATATAAATAAATAATGATTTATAGTTTGTATGTTTTCGCAGATTACCGCCACCAAGAAATGATGCTTCTGGTCATTCATCGCCATATCTCATGAATGATATTTATAATATTATTTATTAATTAATATTCTATATAAAATTTATTAATTATTTTAATTTATCACATAATATCCATCAGCCTCTCATTCATTCATTGAGGAATGTAAATCCTAATCATATATTGTGAGGAATATGATCTCCATGAGGAATCATTTTATTTTTTATCCTTTATTTATCGAAAATGTTAAAATATTATTCACCACAATTTAGATATAAATAATATAGTTATTATTCAATTATAATTACTGTATATTAAATGAAACACCACCTCAACCATACACACAAATTTAGTAAACCCATGTTCTTTGTTAGGCCGGTTTGACAACCAACATGAATAATTATATGAAATTATATCAAAAAAATTATGAAAAGTAAACTTGGTTATAAAAATAATAAATATGTAGAGATTTTTTTTAAAAGTAACAAAAATATTTAACTCTTTAATAAAGAAAAAACTTTTCCTAGGTGAAAAATCATTGAAATAATGTCCTTTTTGAATTTATGTTTCAAGGATAAAGAATAAAGCCCTCATAAAAAGAAATTTATTATAGATAAATAATTAAAAGTCATACATTATTTTAAAATTAATTAATGTTTTTTAAAAAACATCGGATAAATAATTAACATCGAAACTTCTCATATGAAACTAGTCAAAAACATAAACACAAAATGTGGGAATATACGAAAAAAATAACTTATATATATTTATTGATTATTAATGGAAATTACAAATAGTTTTAAGAATGAAAAAAGATATTAAATAGAATATTTATATTATTAAATTTTTTATTTAGTTGGTTAGAGCACTTTAGGATTTGTGGGGAAATAAGATAAGTGTATCTTTGTCTCAATAATGAATCTCTGGAGATATATTTATGAATTACAAAAAATTTCACATTCAACACTATATAAAATACTCCATTTTCAATTTGTATCATGACTAATTCATATTCCAGTATTTCTATTTTTTCTATGTTCATTATCTCATGTGGTTTGATTAAGAAGATAGAAAGGTTGTAAGGGTTTTTCCATCACAACTTATCTTCATTGAGATATGTTTTAATAGTTTTCACCAATTTCATATTTATGTGGTATATATATTATAAATGAACTTATTTTACCAATTAAATGGTTAATACCTAGGATTTATATAACCAATTGATTTTTATCCACTGAATGACTTTTATTTAAAAATTACTAAATGTGTAGGGGGTTTTTGTGAATCAATTCTATTCCATGTGACATGATAACTCATATTTATATATTTTCGTTCATAATTGATCTATTCTAACCTATGATAATTTAATATATTATTTAAACATTCTTTATTAAGAAAATAATGATTCACACTAACGTATTATTCCTCGATTATTATAATATTTCATTAAAATTAATATTTGGAAAGAATAATTCCCATTAATTTTTATGTATATATATACTATGTATATTTTTAACTTCAAACCAATTACCTCAATAATATTGTGGAAACTAAAACTTGATTTATCTCCAATGATACATTTTATTTCAATTTCATTATAAATCAAAGATTTATATATCCATTTTAATGATGTGCTTTTTCCCAAATGAATTAAATGATTTTATAAACTATAAATTTTTTTTGTCAAAAACTCCAAATTTTAATTTGATAAACTTAATTTGTATTTCAATTTTATAATAAAAATATTATTTGTAATTGTAATTTTCTTTTCATTTATTGAAATTTCCATTTTTTTTCTAACATTATGTCATTTCATATCACCATTATAAATGATTATTTTAAAAGTAATTGTGTTTATAGTATAATATCTTATACTATTTTAAACCATTATTAATTATCATGGAATTTTTATTAGGATTGGTTCATATTAGTCTTTTCTAAATTAGTATTATTTAACTTCAATAAAATGTTTTTGACAGAAATTTTTACATCGATGTTATAAAACTATTTATAAATTTGTTTCCTATCTATTTACCCTCCATCTATTTTATTTCATGATGTTAGGTTTTTATCACCAAAAATATGATCTTATGATACGAATTATTTTCGAGAATGTTATTTTTGATATTAGATGATATATTTTGTTTACGTTATATTATTGTTTTCAAATGATTAAGAATCCCATTCATTTACAATGTTCTATTTAAAAAATGGGATGATTGTTTTAAGTTATAAACTTATTTATTAATTATGGTTGGTGGGGTCGTATATTGGGAAATAAATCATTGATTTATGATAATAACTCCATAGATAATAATGAATGTATACAATTTTATTTATTCAAATTTTTTTGGTAATGATGTGTTTTATTAATTTTTAAGATGCATAAATAGTGATTTTTCTTATATATGTGATGTCATATTGTGGTTTCTCACAAAAATTTTCAAATGATTTTGGTTTTCAGACATTTCTCATTTTATCATCAAGTTTTTTTTAATTTTCAAGATGAATTTAATTTCTATTAAATACTAATTTTTAAATAGAATTTCGTAATTTAAAAAGTAGTCCACACTTTAATGTCATATTATCATTTTATATGAAAATTGAGGTATGTTTAGAAATATGAAATATCCATTATTATTCCACATTTATTATTATATGATATTATATTACAATATTTTTTTAATGACTATTATCTAATTTTTTTGAGATTTTATGATTTTTATGTCATCATACAATTTTATATTAAGTTATGATATTTTTTTACCCTTATTGGGATTATGAGCTCAACCCTTTAGTAAATTTAAGATACATAGGTTCTGAATATGATTATACCATGTGAGGTATCTTGAAAAGGTTCCACTAGATCATGATTGTGTAGATGGTTTTACAAATATTGTAAATTATTATTTTTATATATCTGATAGTCAATAAAATAAACCATTATATCTTTGGTTGTGATAATATTACTGATTTATACTACATAAGTCATGAGATTATTGTACTATTTAAGTATTTTATTTCACATGATTTATATATTTTCCTTGATAATGGACTATAGGGGTAGAATAATTGTTACTTCTCATGGGTTCATAATGTCATTATGATCATTTGTTCCTATTATCACCCATATAGTAATTTAATTGTTTATAAAGATTATATATTTATGTCATACATATATATTGAAAAAATCAATTTATCAGTACTATTTCATAAGCATAATAATATATGGGAAAATTTGAAAATAATTATGGGTTTTGAATAATCGATGTTCTATAAAAGTAAATGGAAGAAAATGGTCATGGTTGATTTATTTTAAGGGATTACGAAGATATTATTAAGTGATGTACATAAATAATATTGACTCATTAACCCCTCAAAACAAATGATGAAGTTATTTTGTGTACTAAGTAAATTTTTAAACCTTATTCCTATAAATATCATATGGGTTTTTTTATCATAATTCAAAACTTATTTCTTCAAAAAATTTAGGTAAATGTTATTTCTTTCACTATTAAAAATTCATCCATTTGATCAATGATAAATAATAGAATTAAAAAAATAAAACTAGTAAATTTACCTAAAAAATTATATGAGTGTTCGTGTAAAATACTCCAATAATACATACAAATTTTAATTAGTCTGTTATGTGTTTGATATATTAATTATATGTGCTAAATAAGATAGTAACATTAAATTTATAAGATATATATAGTGATATCCTTAGTTTTCATGTCATATGAAAATTTTATAGTAGTTCCCTGCAATAAAGAAAACCTCATGGTACCCAGATATTAAAATTAATCATATTTATTATGAACTAGAAAACAGAATTTGTGGAGACACATATGATTTTTTACTATTCAATGTTTGGGTCACCTATGTATTGGGAATTATTTTCATTATTATCAATATTAGTGATTAAATTTATTTGAGATCTGGAGGACAAACCTCTTAATAAGAACACCACATGTTTTTGTAGTTAATGGATATTCTTATCATTATGATTGTGTATCTGTATATTTAATTGAGAAAGTTATTAATGTATATCATTTGTAACATATTTTAATTTATGATGAAAACCATTATGGATTATATTTTTGGAATGTTATATTTGGATACGTGTACCAATAATGGTATGTCTTTAATTGAATGATCATAAAATTATTTTTCACTTCTGTGTATAAGAAAAATACATCTATGACCCTTTCATTGGGATCCATGTAAATGGTAGATATGATTGAATTATGATATAAATTGATATATATATATATGATATATTTTGGATCATATCGTATATTTTGATATGGGTATGTATTATCATATAACAAAAATATTCAAAACGGATATTTTGTTCTTTGTGGGGATATCATTTCACATGATATAGTGATGTCACATTACAACTTCACAAGCCATACGTAGTGTTAATATTGGATATATTGTAGAGAGTGAAATATTATGTTATATGATTCATATTAAATCGTATGATATATCCTATTATTTTGAAATTATTTTTTATCATTAAAATCTGTTTTCCATTTAATTATATAATTGATTAAATTTTTCATAAGATTAATGGTACGTGAAAAATTAGTGAAATTATTTGTAAAATTTAGTAAATGAGGGATATAAATTTTTTAACCAAATTAATTTACTTATACATTTTATAAAATATTATTAAATCATATAGAGTCACGAGGATCATTTTATTTTCCTATATAATGAGGCATACTCTATTGATATTTGGAGATATCTATTCTTTCATGTAGTTGATTCTCCCACATGATGCACTCTTCCTCATCTTTCCTTAACAAAGTAGATATACTTGAATATTCTTGTTGTGAAAGTATTCCACAAAATAAATATGTAATTTTGTCCGCCCATGGATACACTCCAATGGTAAGAGCTATGATATTCGTCAAACATTAGTGCTTGAATATTGAGGTCTATCTAAATATAGTTAAAAGTAAAATTTTGTATACTTAGTTTTCATTTTTCATATTATTACTACCTTGGGTATGTAGTTTCAAATGTCTTCTACTATATTGAATTAGTGTTTTTCAGTACTTAGAAATCCATTAGAGGTTTTAGGTATTTACCATGCCTCCTAATTCACAAAATAAAGTTTGAAAATAATGAATAAATACATATCCTATTGTAGTTATTAATCTTGATATGGAATTAAAATTTTAAAATATATATATTATAATTATTATCATAAAAATATTTTTTCATTAATATGATATTACTTATAATATTATATATCCAAATAATCAATATAATATTTTAATTGTGGCTTTTATTATGATATATGAAAAGAAATGATATTGTTTCCTAATATAATTAGAAATATCATAGTAGTTAAAATAACATATAACATTTAGATTCAATATAACATAATGTATAAAATATGATATCAATGTTGATGATAACATCTCTTCCATTCTATAAAATAAATCATCGCATCATTATGGAATGATCAGATATATTATAAAATATGATACTTGAGCACCAAAGTGTGTTGTCTTATTCCTTGGTTATCTATCATATGGTATGATTTATGATGCCTCACTTTCAATCATAGTCCATGGTGTGATATAGTGATATGGGATATTATTTCACAACTGATAATATTTTTATATAGTAAAATGTTATATGTAAAAACAAATATTAGAATTCTAGTTTTCAATTATTAATAAAGATTTAATGTTATAGAAAAATATAATGTGTTTATATTTATTTATTTATTTTATTCTTCGGATGAATGGAAAATATAATAACTATCTATAGCCTATTTAATTATTAAATTTTCAAAAATAATAATATCTAATGTTAAAATATATTTAATTTTCATTTACATATGTTATAAAATGATTTAGTAATGAATTTTATTTTTATATAATAAAATCATGTTTTATTAATATTAATCATTAAACTACTTATATAAATTATAATGCATTCATTTATGGATGTACAAGATAGGTATGAGAATATTATTTCTTCTTCTACATTGGTAATTTTTTATACTATATTATTAGTGTGAATTAAGAAGTTAATTATTGTTTATACATATTAGGTATTACATTTTTTATTATATTGAGGTCTCTACTGAGTAAATAATCATTTGGTATATGGATTTTTTTATCAGACTACTCTCTAGTTTGTGGGAAAATACATTATCTGGAAATGTGAGAGATCACAAATTTTTGGTCTAATACTGCTCTTATTGAAATTTCTATGTTCATATTATATTATTATATTACCCCAAAAGGGTATTATATACCACTTTCATAAAATAAATGTTGATATGTTTTATTATAGTTGGATTTTAATTTGGTCTTCTATCACAATCTTTGAGTTGTGTAATAGGATACATGTTAATATGGTTTAAGAATATTTATTTAGTGGAAGAAATATAATTCCAAACTAAATTATTATAATACCACATACATGTAAAGGTAATTCATGAAACAATTCCATAATATTAAATACCCTTCAAAATTGTTATGTATTAATTTAGTTACCAGAAAAAACCTTTAAGGATCATGATCAACCAATTGTGTGGGTTCATCTAAGGTTGGGTGCATTTAGGTTGTCCTATGTTATGAAAGAATGTACTAACATGTCCATTCGAGTATGGGGCCTCATTTTTGTAATATAATTATGTTTAAAAATAGTCGGTATTTATTTATGTACGATAATAAATGGATAATTATTTGTTTAACACTATAATATAGTTGAAAAGTAGTTTTCCTCTAATCCATCAAAGATTCATATATGATATTATTGGAAACATATAATACCCAAATAACTATCTTTTTAATTTAATCAAAACATCAACTAATTTAATAAAGAAATATAGATCTTGGCCCAATATTGGATAAACTTTTTCTCAAATGGGATCATTAGTTTAGTGGTACGACATTTAATTAAATTTATTTTATGTGAATATAAAACATTATACCTATATGATAATGAATTTATGATATATATAAATAGAATCATCATCTTCCTCAAATGTGACATTGAGATAAAACATAAAAAATTGGATTCATAAATTATGTAAAATATTATAGTTGTTCGAAAACTTATAATATAGTTCGTAGACAAGGAGAAAAATTTTGTGTGTTAGGGTAAAGCATTTTAGAGAATCCCACTGCTGATGTTTGCCAACAGATGAATCTTGATACTTATTGGATGACTATAATGATTTAATTATGATTTTATAAATAATATATATATAAAATAATAAAAGAAAATTTATACGTCATTCATATAATTTATGTGATTTAGTGGGGAAATGACTTGGAGTGAATATAGGTTAACTTTAAGTTACTATAATAAAAAATTACATTATTTTCTCTAATTTATACAGATATAGGAACATATTATGTAATGTTTAGTTTGTTTTGTTAGGTTAATTGTATAATAGTTCAATAATTGTTTGAGAATAAAAAATATGTATTTTCTATATTTGTTAACAATGGTTATTGAAATCTCAAAATGGTGATCGAAAGGAGGTTAATGTTTCTATATGACAAAAATGACCATATTGCCTCACGTGGTTTTAGAGACTCTGATATCAGTGTTTTAGAAATAATCATTAATTTTGAGAGGTATAATATTCTAAATTTATATTTTATATTTCTTCTAAATGTATATTCATTCAATTTGATCGTAATAATTGATGGAGCTTTTAATTTGAATTGGAATGATAAACTAAAGGGTAACAAAATCATTTATTTGAATAGAATTGAATATATTTATTTATAATATATCAAAATAAAGGATTTTTATTCATTTCTCATTTATTTTATTTGAATATAATGTATTTCTATTAAAAACAATTTATTATGAAAAATCATAATTTTTTGATACACATGGTTAATAATTCATCAATCATTGTAGAATTATTGATATGACGATAATAATGAAATTAAATTTTTATTCCAATTAAAAGATTTCATCCAAAATATTTATTTATATAATATGAATATAAATCTAAAAAAATATTAGTAACATGTTACTAAAAATAGGCTTATTTTAATATAAATACTCAGAAAACATGAACACCTATTTTAAATTGTTATTTTATCTTTAATATTTTCATTGTAAAATAAATAAGTGTTTTTTATAGAATTTGTTTTTTGTTTTAACATGATATTTTGAAAGGTTATAGTATTTAATAGTATTGTCGGAGTATTTTTAGACATAGATAAGTTCAAATAATAATAAATAACATATTTTACTAGTCAAAATTAATAATGAATATCAATTTATATAGTAAAATATTATGTTATATTAGTAAAAGATTTGTAAAATGATATATTTTTATACCACAATGAATTTATTGTCACTTTATATAATAAAAGTGTATATGATGTATTAGTAAAAACATTAATTATTCTAAAATTGTTAAGAGAATGATGAAAATAGGAAAATAATGCCGAAAATGGTGATAATAATGAACATAGAAATGTTTTACTTAGATATCAGATTTTACTAAACACATAAACATTATATTTTTATAATTTTAAAGTTTATTAGCACAATGCTAAAGTATTTTTCCATTATAAATATTTTTCATAAGTCAAACAATTAATTATGGTAGTTTTATTCATATATATAGCTGACTAATGAGTTTTGAGTGGGGATTTTGTCAAATGGTCACAGAGATCGTTGAATATAATTACATAGAAATGTAAAAAGTTTATTAAAACCATAAATATAAATTAAAAATAAGGATTATATAAGGAAAAAAATTTGGAATGTGATTATATGAACATATGGAAATATTTTTTTAATATTAATACAATTGTTTTAGAATATTAAATGTATGAATTTATGCCAAAATTTTGATTCCCTATTAATTATTTTATGTTGGAAGCAAATACTAAATGGAATAAAATAAATATAAACAACTTAATGTATGGATTATTGTTATACCTAAGTGATTATTGTTATAAATTATTATATTTTATATTTAAATTTTAATTTCTTCATGGGTAATATTTTATATATAAATATAAAATATGCTGAAAAGTCATAAGTAGGGGTTTTATTTGGATGATTTTATAGTTATACAATGTGGATTATTATATAAATTTTATTTGGTGTACTTGGTGTATTTTTTCATATTTTTATTTCCCAAATACCCATGGTTATTTATACTCCAATCAAAAGAACCATCATACTTGGATACTTTGAATTTTTAAGACTGTTGGCTTCACTAATTTGGCGTGGTTCAATATTTTTTAGTTCATCTCATCAGTAACGTCATAAAAAGATGGGAATTATTCCATTATTATGAAGATTATGAAATATGATCCATCAATTTTATAAACTAAATGAGTGTATTAACATACCTACATAATAAATTTTCTAATATATTATATGAGTGGGATGTGATGTGATCATCAACAATTTTAAATGACATGTTATATATTAATTGAAATAGTTATCATATACAAGAATAATGAAGAACATATGAGTAGCTATAAAAGATTGAAATACATTACACCCCATGGTTACTTATTGTCTTCTAAAAGTGAATCAAACCCAATAAGAAAATAAATAATAATTATGATTTTAATAATAAAGAAATAGATGTATTATATTTATTGTATATTTTAGGTTTAGCGTTTTTGATAATAATGAAAACCATTCAATAAACATGTGCACATTCCACATAGTATACATATATTCCTAAAAAAATAAGGCCTTTTATTTACACTACTGTTTCATTCGTTAAGCATACATCATTCAAGGAGAGTAACTAATGAATGTCTTATAATTCCCATACATCTAAAAGATATATGAAAAATATCTTAAAATATGGTATTAGAAAATAAAATATTAATAAGAAATATAAAAATAAATGGAATCTATTAGACCCATTGAAAAAAAAATTAAATCTAAAAGGAAGGGTGACTTTTTATAAATCAATCATCTTTCTAATTTAATCATTTAATTACTAAAGAAAAAGAAACTATTATCAAAATTTTTTTATAAAGTTTTTTTCTATAAATTATAATTTAATAATTATTTAAATTATGGTTTCTAGATAAAATTTGAAAACTCATAATAAAATTTCACAGCAAAAATCTATTTACCTTTTAGATGTAAAAACCATATCTATTTTTACTAAAACAGTTGATTAACTCATGGAATCAATAAAATTCAATTAAAAATGATAGAAATAATGAAAAATAATAATTTTATATTGATATTTTACACTAATAATTACGCTGACAAGAACCCTTAAAAGGACTCTTACAATTGAATAACCAACATGGTTAATTATTACATTTCTCTTATAGAGAACATATAATCACCCAATGCAGTGGATTGATATATCATACCAAACCATAATCAAATTTAATATAAAAATTCTAGGAAACATATAATACGAATAATACATTTCATTTCAATAATAAAACTCTAATGAATTGTAATTTGAAACCTAAATAAAAAATACATTCATTTATATCACAAAAATAAAGAGAAATACTCTTTTCAAATGAAAAATTTAAAAAAATTACAAGAAAAAATATAATATAAGTTGTTTTCAAATACCATATAAACATGTATAGGAATATTAATAATGTACAATGTCTATGATTATTTGAAAATAAAGTCATAAAAAAATGTAAAAACAATGCTTTTTTCACAATTTTAAAGAATGTAAAAAGTGACACGTATAGAAAAATTATAATTTTTTTTAAAAAAATTTGTAAATATTTTCAATGATAGTTCAAAATAACATTTTAAAAACATTTCATTATAAATATTAATATTATAAAATCAATTAAAATTATATGTGCAAGAAAGGGAATGATTTTGAAGCATTTAAAACTATGTTTTGAAAGAAAATATATTATCTTATGTCTCAATAAACCACATATGTATTTTTTTCATGAATAATATATATATATGTGTTATAGAAATTATTAATAAACATTTTCAAGATTATACTATGAAATTAGTCATTTTATTTATGTTGTTATCATGATTTATTTTGTTACTAAACTGATTATGTTTGTATTTGATGTTTTGGGGTATTCAGTCCAAAATAGTTTAGGTATGGTGAATCAGGTAAAAGATGTTATAAAATGGTTTAATCATAATTAAAAATTAAAAATCATGAAATAATGTAATTATATTTTTAGTTAATAAAAATTATTAAATGTAATTTTATGTGGATATGAAAAATGAATGATGGTACCCATGGTGGCAGTAGTTCACATGTACACACAAGAAATGACTCCAATTGATAAAAGGGAGGAATGAATATAATTTTTTTATTTAATGAGTCATATTTTTTTGCATAGATTATATATATATTTAATAAATCAATATACATATCCATCTGTGTGCGGTGGTGAGGAAAAATGAGATACATTACATTAAGGAGACGGCAATCCAAACGTATGGACAAGAGACATTTTCATTTTAAAGTCGATTGAATGGAAGTAAAATATAGTAGATCTATCAACATAATAAAATTTAATTATAGTAAATAGTCAAATTAAATTATATTATCATGTTCATAATCGGGTTTAATGAGGTTGAATAAGAATGAATCTTGTAAGATCTTAGTTATAACATATAGGTCTTTCTTAAAAAATCTATTCTTTAAATCATCATGGGGACTCATGTAATAGTATTTTGGACAAAACAAATATCTAATATGTGTATTGATATGTTTGGAAGATTTTTTTAGTCATTAGTGAATCTATACTAGTATGACTGTGTATATAAGTGAATTTTGAAGGGATCATTTTATATGTGGGAGGAGTTACTATCTTTTAAATAATCATAAAATTTTAATATAACAAATTACATTATAAAGGTCAAGTTAAATAAAATTGAATTTTTTAATGATAATATAATGGTGTGTTTAAATACACTGATAAATTAAAATTTAGACACGTTATAGTTATATTTGAATCTTTATCACTTCGTTTAATCTTTATAATTATGATTAATTTTTAATAAGGTAAATGAATTCTATGAATAAGAAATGGTCAATATCATATTATTTGAACATTATGATTATAAATACATAATATATTTTATAAAATTCAATTTATATAACTATTAAAAAATAATTTTAATATATATTATAAAAATGAAATCATAAATAGTTTTTATAAAAATTATATTTCAATTAAATATAATTACATAACCACAAAAGAATGTATAAAATTTATTACCAACAAATTAATTTTTATATGGAATGGAAATTAATGTTATGTTATAATAAAACTAATTCAAAACTAAATGAAATCCTATGAATATATAAATAACGTAAAAAAAATTTATATGAGAATGCATTATTTTTCACTATTCAGCAAAAAATAATATACTAATGAAAAATTCCATAAATAATCATATGATAATATTTAAATTATTATAGAAAAAATAATGTCAAAGTTATCAAATTATAATTATATGATTTTTATTTTCATCTTTTTATTTAAACCATATGATATATGAAAAATAACATAGTTTGAATATGAATTTTTTTTTAAAATTTAAAAATTACATTAAATTATTTTTTTAAAATATACCTCTATAAAATACAATCATTATTTTTAATTAGTTGATTAAATATACTCATTATTAAATTTTCTTAGGTTGTTACTTTCATCGCATATAAATAAATTGTATTCTTTCATAGACTTTTTGTAATTTCATATTGTTCATCAATCGTATTGTTCATACTAAAAGCATTATATATGTGGGTTACATTATTCCGTTATAGCTACTTCTGATTATAAATAATATTAAAAAATTTTACTTATAAGAATAATTTTTCTATAATTTAACTACGTTAGGCTTTAAATCCAAAGAAACATCAGCTACACGTTTTCTTAGTAATAAAACATGAAATAAATGATATACATGAGATAAACTCAGAGATAAGGCATCTCAATAACCAACTGATCTTAATCTCAATAAATATTTCATATCATCAAATAAAACCTATAATAAAACATTAATTTATTCCAAAATAAATTATATATTCTTATTAAGAGATATTTATAAAAACATTGTCTCTTGCCTCAAATTATTTATCATTCTATTGGTTATGTTTATAAATATTTTTCCCAGTCCAAGATATCATCCTTTGAATATGTTTCATTTTTACCTTATCTTTAATATATTTTACAAATTATATTCCCAATAACATTTTATGCCCTAATTAATACCAACATATTGGATTCCTAAACCATTATATATATATTTCATCAAATGTTTCATTCTATATAATTTGATGAAAACTCTGAATATAAAGAAAATTATACAATGAAATATGTTGATCTCAACTTCCATTATAATCTAATGAGATGGTTGAAATCATATTATGTAAATTATAAATTTTTCACTTTGATAAACCATTAGATTGAGGGTGAAATTTTTTATGGAAACACAACTCAGTAATAAACAACATTAATGTATTTTCCTAAAATTTAATGTGAATATGATATTATGATGAAAAAATAGAGCAATCCCATGCTATTTGACTATATATTTAAGCTAAAATCTATAAATATGATCCATTTTCACCATTCCACTAAAAAAAATTTATATTACATTGAAAAGATATTGGTAAACCCACATCAAATTCAGATGATATTTTTTTCAACTTTTTATAGGTACTAGAAATGACTAAAGCATCCCCTAAGACAATTTTCATAAAAAACTATCGTATATAAAAGTCAAAAATTTCCTGTAAAAATCAGAAATACATTTTTTCATTAATTTTAACCAATAATATTTTAGAAAGTTAACAAACAACTTGATGCATCTAAGATGAATATAATACAAATAACTTTTATATTTATTCAAAAATTCCAATTTTACAAGAAAATCACTCAGTATAGAAAGGAACAGTTAAAGTAATATGGAATATTCCTTATCGATTATAAAATAGAATAACCATCCTTTATTAAAGAATTATTTTTTTATAATTCTGAAATTTTTTATGATTGTTATTATTTATTTCTAAAAATTTCCATTATAATGAATTGTTATATGAATGAGAAGTGATTAATAATTGCATAATATCCAGAATAATCTTCAACAAATATTTTTCTGTTAGATCATGTTCCAATAGTACAATGGTTAATGACAAATTATCCTTTTGAATAAAGTCATTTATTACCAGGTTAGCATTAATAGAAAGAAAGTCAATCATGAAATAATAACTATTTATCTATTCTAACAATATTTATTTCCTCGTGATCAACTCTATTGGAGTAAATTTTTAATTCAATATTTAATAATTATAATATATTTCAAATTTATACCCTCATATAAGTTCTTAAAATAATATAAATAAAAATTTCCACTGTAAGATAATGTTCTTTAAATTGATAATTATAAAAATGGGGTTTTAATTAACATTTTTCATAGTTATTTAATTGATTAATTTCATGAAAACCCAACCTTTACCTCTAAATGAGACATCACTATAAATAATAAATTCACTATTTTATTATGGTATTTCCAAAACTAGAACATTAATCAATCTCATTTATTTATTTAATGAATTTATTCACTACATTTTCATGACCAAATGAATTTAACTCCATTTTGAGTTTGGTTGGTTTGTGGGTTTGTAGTCCAAGATTTATTTCTAATAAACCACCCATATTATCAAACTATTAGAATAAATATGAATATTTATGAGATTATGAGGGAATAGCCCTTGTTCAACAAGTTAATTCTTATCAAGACCAACTATAATACTATAATTTTTTAAAATATTTCCATGAAATTAAATCTTACAAGCCCCATATAGTCATCTTGGTTGTCGGCAATGGGATTTGGGGAGCCAGTTGTGAGGTCGAGTCCCCAAACCCTTTTCTTTATTTTATGTGTATAGTTAATGGACCCACCTTTTATGAAATGAAATCCTATATAACCAAAATCACATTTACAAAATTTTCTAGACAATATCATTTATTTTATGTTATTTATCTAAATACACATATGTTTATAATTACCCTTATATATTTTAAAATTTAATTGAATATTATCAATAAGTTGGACCACATATTTAACAATATACTCAAGGAATTTTTTTAGATTCGTAAATACAACTTGTACATTATTAAACAAAAAAGGCATAAACAGAAACATAAAATGGATATAGCAGGATTCAAATGTCATCCTCAAAATATTTTCCTCCATTAACATCAAATGATGATAATCAGACATGAGGTTGTTCTTTGAAAAATATTGACCACCCAAAAGCTGATAAAACAAGTCAATTGTTTAAATAAATAAATACATGTTATTAATACTATGGTTACTGTTTTATCTATAATCAATAAATAGCCTAATAGATTAATATATAATATTAACAAACATTTTAGGAACACCCCAATGTTGAGTTACATGGTGGATGGAACCAATATTATTAATTATTATAATTTTTTCAAAAATACAATGATTTATATTTGATCCAATAAAGGTGAATGTTTTTTAATTTACTAAGAATTGAGCAATACACTAATAGTGAATTTAACCTCTCAATTTGGAATAATACATTGAAGATCAATGGTAAGAAATTTTGAAAATCTATTTACAATTGGAACATCATTTCTATTTTCTCAATAACATGTGTAAGAATGAATTAACAAAAATATTTAAATAATTTCATATCTTATTGATATATTATCATAGGATAAAAAAATTAATAAAAATTAATTTAATCAACACCAAATATTTTAATATTACTTATTTATTAATCCAATATAAATTATCATTATAAAATAATAGGCATTCCATACCCATAATATCTTCGAACTCTTATAAGGGAAAGACAAAATGATTTTTTATAAATTATTCCTCCTATAATAATTTTATGGTACCTATAAATTTTTTTTTAAATCTTCCACTAGTATTTTTACAAAAAGTTATTTATTTCATTTATGAAGGTGACATTTCTATTTTACATGAAAAATTCAATGAAATTAAAAAAAATATGTGTATGTCCAAATTTAAAAGAAAATTGGTATAGTATTTGTAAATAAGTAATTCACATTTCATAACATCAATTAATGGTTCCATATATGTCAAGGAAAACGAAATCTATTTTTCCACACCCTACTACATATGACTATGATGATCTCCCCCCTAGCATAAATTTCTTCTTACATTCACTTGTATAATTACAAATCACATTACAATTTAAACACTTCACAACCATCTTTTCAATATCCCGAGTCATATGTTCAATCATACCACATAAGTAACAATTGAAAAATCTCTAATGAGATTCATTAGAATGATTTTTTACCATACTTATCATAATAAGAGAGTTTAATTTTATTATTATTTTTTATTTATAGAATATTTTTCCTTTTTCAAAATGAACTGATACTTATCCATATCTTCTTAAATTTAGGTAAACTCCATATCAATGTTTTTTGAAATTAAAAATTAATAATCATTTAATAAAAAATTAAAGAAACCAATTCCTTATTTTAACCTATTTTAATCTTCTTTAATATAAACCAGTTTTACTATCATTGCCTAAAATTATATTATGTACATCTCTAGAAATTATAGTTAATATTTCATTATAGTTGGAATCTATATATCATGCCTTTTTATATTATCGTTATAATTATGGTTAATATTCTATGACAATCTAAATTTGAAAAACATTTTTCAAGAAAATTATCATCACATGTAAATGATTTCTTGGTGTAGATATAATCATTTTGTTAAGAATTATAAATTATAGACTACCATTAATCAGTTTCACATTTAAAATGTTAAATATCTATAATTATCTTCTAATACAATAAAAATTATAAAATATCAATTATGTTCCCCAATTGATTAAGACATCCTTTAGCAAAATATGGGTATGATATAGAATGAAGGTTGGAGGGTGTTGTTTCATAAAATTATCCACTATTAACATTCTCATTTGTGTATAATTGATACCCTCTCTTGCATGGCGTCCACTATTAATATATATTTTCAATTTTTATAACATATCCAAATATATCGTAGTTTGAATTATAACTATTCCATGAAATTTTATCAGAATTATATTATCCTCTAATTTCTTTCCTACTTAATTCACTATTTTTTATATATATGGAAAACAATTCAAAAAAACATAAATTAGAAAAAGTAACATGGTAACCCTAAAATAATTATTAATAATAATATAATCATATATTAGTAATGAACAATGTTCTTTCATTAAAAATTATTAAATTTAAAATTTATCACAACATTATATCTAATACCAACAAAACCTATAACATAAAAACCTCTAATTATGAGTTTTACAATAATTTTCATACTTTATTAAATTTATAACATATTTTATATTTAATTCATTATTTATTTTTGAAAACCATCACATAAATGGGTAGACACTTCCACACAATATAAATTTTTCCATAAAAAATCATTATATTTAATCATTAATTTCATTCATGTAACATGTTTATTGTTATAGACATGTCACCATTTATAATAATATAGTTTATATACATCATTAGGCCTCGTTAAAAAAATTTTAATATATAATGTCAAAAATTAAAATTAAGGGATCTAAAAAGAATAGATGAAATTTGTGTCCTCTTTAAAAGAATGAAAATACAGAAGGATGTTTTCATTTTAATAAAATAAACAATGTGCGGAAATAATAATTTACTTAATAATGAAATCAACATTATTTTAAAAACATTATAATAAAAACATTTCGAGAAATAATCAGGTAAAATAAAAATTAATGATAACTTTTTGATAAAAATGTGAACTCATTAAAGCATTTTCTTGATAAACAATTATCTCACATTTAAAAGTTCAAAAACCACTCAATATTAATAAAATTTGTTGCATACCTCATTAAACAATAAATTGTTACATTGAAAAGAAATTAAATAATAACATATCATGAAGTTATATTGGTACATTATCTATATATTACCCTTATAAGAACCTACACATGATCCCTTATTATGTGATTATCTACCTGGATATTTATAATATTCCAATTTTAGGGAACATATATTTTCCATAGAAATTTAGGGATATATCAAACAAACCAATAGTTATATCTAATTTAAAAGTACCATAAAAAGAATAAAAAAGTAAAATATTTCATTTACATCATAATTAACATAAGAATCGAAATTTGAGTCCATCCAAATGATTTTTTTGTTATCTATAAAACTTGATAAGTTGTATCTTTTCCTCTTGAAAATATTTTAAAAAAATTCTCATAGAATTATTGTAACATGATAATATTTAAATAACTATAGGAAATTTTAGAGGAATATTTATAATGAATTATTGATTTAATGGAGAGAAATGTTCATCATACAATACATTTTAAAAAACACAAAAATGACATGAATAAAAAATGATAAAAATATTCAGTTTCATATATTTTTATGTAAAGAAAATATTTTCTAAAATGAAATTATAAATATTATAAGAATAAATATTAATACTTTTGAAACACATAATATTACATGGATATATAAGGGAATTATTTCATAAAAATTTAAGATGATGATTTAAAGAGAAATCTTATACAATGAGTCTTTAATCATCCTGAACAACTTTTTTATTTATATAATAAAAGACCTATATAAATTATATACATTCATAATAATTTTTTATTATTCATTCCATTAAATTTTTTGGTTTAATTTTGTTATTAAAAATATTTTTTTTACTAAATAAATTATTTCAATGTTGGAATTTTGTTTGTCATTCAGTGCAAAAGATATTTGTTGTGCGGATTGGGTTAAAAAGTGTCATAAAAATATTCACTAATATATATATTATAATAATAATTTTTAAAAAATATTTTTTAATAAATAAATAAAAATTGAAAACTAAATATTTGGTGTGGTGGTGAAAAATTAAAAATTTTCATTCATTGAGTAATTGTCCCACAAATACAATTGAATAATGTTTCTTCTTCTAATAAATGAAAGGGATAAAAATTCAATATGATTTTAACCATAAAAACTATTAATTGTGTAATAAGTATAATAAATTTTCATTAAATAAATCTATATATTCATTCATATATTTTGGTAATGAATCATGGGTTTCATCTTTTTATGGATGTGCTAGTCGGTATGTACACATGAGTGATGCTTTATGTTTACATTGGATATAACGGATGTTGAAAATGTCTTCTTATAAACCTATTAAAAATTTATTATAATAATGATACAAATATAATTATATTATGAATGTCATAATTTATTGTATTTAATTTTAAGATGATGTAAAATTAGAAGTGGTTGTTTAGAACACATACTACTTGCTTGGTTAATGTTCTTAATGTGTCTAGATATGTGAGGATTGAAGGGATTATTTTATAACTGATAAGAGTGACAATCATTTGAAAATTTTTAGCTTTAAAATATTATACTTATAATAATCAAGGTAAAAAAGAAACTAAATTGAATATTTTTATAATTTAATATAATTTTAGGTTTAAAAAAATATTCTATAAATTTTAAAAATGATGTAAATAAATTTTAAATAGTATTTATTAGTTTAACCCCTCCCATTAACTATTTTTACAGTTATCGCTACAATAAAATTTTACAAATGTAACATAATTTTTGGACTAAGAAAGAAATAGAGACTATTGAATAATTTCAAAATTATTTATAAATAAAGGAATAAATTTTTCAATATTGAATTTCTATAATTTGTAAATAGTATTTTTAATATTCTTATGAACAACGTGATGAAAAATTGTTTTAAAAAATGCATTTTTAGGAATAAAAATGATTTCCTACCAAATTCATGTATATAATTGATCTAAAATACATTTATTGGTATATAAAAAACATATTTAGAGTTATATTTCATTAAAACAATTTTAAAATATAAATATACAATTTGGATACTAAAAATGGAAAAGTTGCAGTATTTAAGAAAATTATATTTTTCACCATTCATCTGAAAATGAAATATTTTTGATAATTTTAGAAAGTCACCGAAATATAATTTTTATATAATAATATAAAAATTAAAATAAATTTAATAAAATAAATATTATTAAATTTACTATCTTAAATTTTAACTAATATTATATAATACATAGAACGAAATTTAGTTTTTATGAACTATTTATTTTTCAATTTAAAATTTTGTTAAAAGTATTATAGTGAATATGACTCCCTGAAATTTAATCATAAATGTTATGAATTCCTAAAATATATTTAGTATTAAAATTACTTAGGTTTTCACAAAACAATTATATGGAAATTCATGCAGTTATGTAGTGGCCCGACCCTAGTAAACCTGGGGTCGATGTATACTTACATTACAATAACATGTTAATAAATATAAAATCATGAAAGTACAATGTCCTCCACATTCTTGATAATATAGTTACATATTTGAATGTAGTTTTATAAATGAATAAATTAATGACAATTTTTTTTCACCATTACATTATTAACACATATTATATCATTCCATATTCTTTACAGTACAATTATTGGATTCCTTAGTAAGGGGAAGAAAATAAGGGAAATCTCAAATGCTCTGTAAGGGTAAATGTAAAATGGAAAAAATATTAATTAATGATTACAATCAATAGAGAATTTTAAATAACTAAAAATTAATTTGTAATAAATAATCTATGATATATTTTGTAAAAAAATATTGAATGTTAAATAATCGAACACACATGGGATTTAAAAATCTGATAAGGCATAATGAATAAGGAAAAGTAAATAAATGAAAGACATGTTATTTAATAAATGAAATGATAATGAAATTCATCCATAGATAAAGTAAATGATTAAAGTTAAAGGAAAATAATTACTTAATTCTAAATAAAGAAATCACTAAAAATTTTGTGCTAATTATTCTAGGTAAATGATAACATTATCAACAAGATAATTCACTTAATAGTTCGGAACCTACATGCTTAACAAACATCTAATGATCGTCCACTAACTCATTCCAAAATATAAATGATGTATCGAGGGGATATCTTTAAATATTCCCAACCCATGTCGTACAATTTCGAATCATTCCTCATATACCAAATATTTTATTTAATTCATGAACAATGTGCCTTATCAAATATACTCATTGTGAAAAATATGATGATATATCTATATTTCCCTGGACTTCAAAAACTTTTAAACTTATACACTATATATAAAAAATGGAATATAGTATAGGAAATAATAAAATCCATGATAAATGATTTGAATATTTTTGGGTAATTTAATGTTAAATAATCACTAGAAAGTGAATTTTTTAAAAGGACAAAAATAGAGTCAATGTAATGAATATCAATACTATTATTGATCAAATAAATCATAAACCACATTAAGGTATAATAAATATTGTATTAATAATATATATCCCAATTGTTTTTAGGATTAATGGTTTTTTTGTTGATGAATAAAAATACCATAAAAATAATTATAAATACACTATTCATTTTGAAAATAAATTTTAAAATCGCTTGTCTCGTAAAATAACTCTAAACCATTACTAATAAATATTTGAAAAATTATATAAGATGATTCAAACAAATGATATAGATTAATTTCATATATTTCATATAAGATAAATAGATCATTCATTTTATATAATGACACTAGTGGAAAGCCGCCATATACTAAAAGATTGAAGGTACCATGTAAAACCGAGGTATGGTTATAACCTCAATGTACACCATCAATTTTTAGAATTGTGGTTATAAGTCCAATCCACCATGTCCTTAACCTATAACCAAGGATTGTAAAAATATGTGTATAGTATTGAAAACATACACAGCTTTAGGTTTCAATAGTTGGACTTCCCCTTTACACGTCTACAACATAACCACAACTGTATTTCTATTATTGGTAGATAATAATATATTTACTTTTATATATTTATATAAACATTTCTATAGGTAGAAAAAAATGGGATTTGGTGATCCCAAGGAATTTGTTTGGTCTCCAAGAGTTTATTTCCATTCTATAATGTTTGAAATATATAACCATGATTTTGGAAATACAAGGGTATAGGTTCTCAAGAAACAACCCTATACCCATAGTTTTTAAAAAAATAATTGGTATATGTCTCAAAAAACTACCCTATACCTAGGGTTTTAGTATCAGTGTGTTTATTGGTATTGAAATACATCCAATACCCATATTTTTCCAGTAAACATAAGTATAAGGGTTCTATACCATCAATTATTGGAAAACCATGGGTATGAGGGTTTCTAAACCCATGGTTTTTCCAAAAAATTGTGGGTATACTGTTATTTCCTAGTAGTGTTAAATGGTTGTAAAAGTAATTTCTTAAGAAAAAGATAAGATGATTCCATTGAAGTAATTATTTAAAAAATGATATAAAAAATCCATTTTAACGAGTTGAAAACATTTTGGAAAAATCATTTGTTAAACAATGTTTTAAATGAAAGAATATTTTTTACCGAAGAGATAAATGAAATTGGTTTTTCTTAAAATAATTTCATAAATATTTTAGTAATAATGACCAAAAAAATGGAATTATTACTTAAAAATGGTCATAAATGGACATTTGAGAATAACATTAAAGGGTTTATATCATAATGATCATATAAGTTACATTAATTAAATATCCCGAATATACAACGTTGATAAGAATGTGATTATGAAATAATCCATTGAAATAACAATAAAATTTAAGAGAGAATTATTCAATGAATTTATTAGTGGAATTAATTTTATATCCAAATATTATAATTTTAAAAACAAAAATATATTTAGAAATTAATTATACCCATAATAATATAATAATAGTGAATATTTGTAAGTAATATGATCCAATGAAAAGATGTTGAGTGATTATATTTGTACCACTTGGTTACATTACCTTCTAATCCCCTTACCTAAAATAATCAAATTTGAAACATGAAATACCATAACTAGGTATGTATTAATGATATTAAATATTAAATGGGTAATATATACACTATATAAAATTAAAAAGGTATATAATATTACAATATTCCTCAATGAAATAAAATTGATATGAAATCACATACAAATATTGTAACATATGAATCATATAACCCAGAAGTAATAATAATCAAATGAAACTTTTAAATAACACAAATATAAAATAAATAATGATATAATGTATCATGATTTTATGCAGGAACACCACAAAAATTACTATGTAGTGAATATGATGTTTATCTATGATATGTAAAAAGTGAGATGAAAATCAATTTCAAATGAGGTAACATCTAAAACAGAAACAAAAAAAGTAATAAAAATAAATTGGATAATTTTAATATAATTATTATAAAATAATTCATGATATAATATATACAAATGGAAAGTATATACATGGAAAAAAATAAGTAAGCGGTTAATATTAAATTTCTCTCACATATGTAAAAGGTGAGATACAAATCCCTTGAAACTATGGTCACAAATGAATTAGAAACCCCCAATGTAATATTCAAAATATAAAAAATATAAATACCATTATGAACAAATAATTTATGATATAATATGTAAAAAATTTATGTATATAAACCACAATAAATATTTAAATAGTGAATATGAAATTTAATCCACAGATATAAATAGTGCGATGAAGATTCATTACCTAGCATTTCTTTTTATCTAAATATACTTAATAATATAATATATTTGTTTTCTGTAGGTCCCTAACTTATACCAAAACCATAATAATATTTTTAATATCATATTTTATCAGGATAAATTATTTTTTTAACTTTTGCAGAATAATATATCATTATTTTTTCCTTCTGTGTGTTAATTGTCATGTTTTCATAGAATGTTTTGACATGAAATTTTTTATTAATATGAAAATCATGATTTAATCATATCCTGGTAAATAAACCAAGATATATTTATAATTTATTTTATATATATATATATATTAATAATCAATAAATTTTGGAAATATAAAATGAAATGAACCATTCATAGAGATAGTAGGCTATACGTACACATTAACTCTACTTACATATCTATATCATAGTTAAATTAATTAAAAATATATGATATATATATATATATATCAATTATAATTAAATTATCAAATTCCTTTCATATATGTCACATATTTTTGTTAAAACCATTCTTTGTACATTCCTTGTATATTTTGAATGAATCACAATGCTCTAAGGGGGTGATAAAAAAGTGTCTTCCCCTAGGAATACTAAGGTCTTCCAGTGTTTTGTAATATCCACCTCATTAAATAATTTTATATGTTTTTGGATAACAACATTGAAAAAAATCCTCAATTCAAAAAATAGATTCTCATCATTAGGATGTAAAATCACACTGATCAATTGTGTTCTCTCACCCATCCCAATGCACATCCTATCCGCTCTAAATGTTCTGAGAGAGGTTTTATCCATCGTGGAGAACACAATGATCTCTATTCTTTTGGATGGAATAATGGAAGGTAAATTTCTTTATGCTTCATGGAATAATGTTTAAAATCCCAATAAGGATTCGAGTATCAATATAAACAGTAATTTTGGATCCATGAATGGTTTCCAAGACAAACTATCATATAAGATTATCAAGGGATGAACATTATAAGGAAAACATTGATAAAACATAGGTTAGGGCCATGAGATCATCTAGAATCTGATCCTACAATGTTCAAAATATTTCTCAAGACTCATCTTCCTATACTACAATTTAATTCTCGATGGATAGTTGGTAATGGCGATATAATCTATTGGCATAAAATTTGGTTGAAAAAAAATCATGTATTCTCATGCTTACCCACTCTGTTTATCATATTCAGGGTGTCTTGTAGGAATCCCATTTTCATCTGTTCTACCTTTGATAATAATGAGAGGGGATTTTTAATTACATTGTATTGAATGATTAATTTCTAAAATATGTTTTCACTGGCTCTGTGTATAGATCTTTCATTTCTTATGACATGCATATAATTCAAGATGTGCCATTTTTTCAGGATTCTTGGGACAATATATTATAGTGAAAGTAACTTCCTTAAATAATCAATTTCATTTTTCAGTGCATCCGAAAAAAATAATTTCCAATTGGGGAATGTATACGATTGAGGTGGACAATGTTAGCCTCTAAATTACTTTGTGGCAGGGATACATGACCATATTCTATTGAACACCCTTTTAATAGAGAATGCGATAATGTTTTTCGGGACCATTTGGATAGTTCACAGGATGGAAAAACATGGAGCTCCCTATATATATCTACCACATGTGATGACTTCAATGTTTGGAAAGATCCAATTAAAAAGGAAAGGATTGATCTATACAATTATCAATTAGATAATTCCTTCTTTTTTCTTCTCAAAATCGAAATTGATATCAATATTTACCAAGGTCCTCCACAAGTATCATTTATAAAATAAAAAAACATAATTATGGACTAGTACAAGCTTTGAAAAGAGTTGGAAACAGCCCAATCCATCAGGATCCTGATTCCCTTATGCCCCTAAAATATGAATGATTCTATAGTACGAGGAAGATGGATCAAATGGAAGCCTCCCCTTTAGTGGAACAATATTAATACTCATGGAACATGTTGCATGAGATTTATGAGTGGTGGAGCTATCATCAATGAAAATAGAGGATCAGTTATTCTAGCTTTCTCAAAATTCATTATAAGTGGAGACAACAGTTTTGTAGAATCCCAATCTATTCTAACATGATTTGTCTAATATAAAAATAATTGAAACCTTATCATACTGATAGAGATTGATTTCATATAATTTTATAATGTAGTGACTTGTAATGGACCCAATCCATGGTCCCTTGAATAATCATTTAGAAGATACCATTGTATTTTTCTAATATTACTAAACATTCTCAATGCCTTTATTGAATTATATTCCTTTTTAACCTATATTTTATCTAAATAAACACATCATGAGTATTTCCATTTTTTCAATATATAGTTACTTCCTTTTGTTTAGGAACAAAATTATTAGAGTTGAAGCATTTGGTCTCTGTTACTATAGACCCCCATAAAATTATATTTGTTGGATCTTTAGGTTATTTTTATTTTTATCTTGATAATATAATAAATAGCCTTTTGGTGGTGGTTTTTAGCAGGATATAGTCTACACGTCCACAAACAATGTTATATATTCCCATCAAAATGGAAGCATAAAAGTATTTGTTGGGAAATTAATAAATAATCATAATTAAATTATAAATATCATATATATAATATAATAACTAAAAATCAATCATTATATACATACTTTAATATTGGTAATGTATGATTGAATGACCTCTATTTACAAGGTAGAAGTCCACCAAATAGATGGACTATGATTTCATATCCCATTTGATTGATTATTGTGAAAATCGGTCAAGATATTAGCATAAAAAATCACAATATATTTAATATAATGATTTCATTATATGATAATGATATAATAATAATTTTTGTGGTGTAGAAGTAAATGAAACAAATTTGATCATTGAAGAACACTTCCTATTATTCAGTTAACACCATTTGGTTTTAAAAAAACTTTAATTGTTTGATTTCATCCAAAAATTAGTATTATAGTATAAGGGGAGTAAGTTTGTGATCTTATATAGGTATTCTTTTGATAAGACAAAGGGATTGAGAGGTTTGAATATGTGATATGGTTTAGTAACTCTTTATAGTTGGGGATGATCGACATTATTTTAAATATAAAAGGATAAACACTATCGGGAGGTCTCTATTACCTCATGTGACTAAAATAATGACAATATTATATGAAATATAATATATGGTCAAAATATTTTCATTAAATAGGTTTTGGAAAATTTTATTGATCTTATATTTCATTAAATTTAATGTTCTGTTCCTTGTTAAGCTTAATTTTACCTTAATCACTCTAAGTAATTTTAATATACTTCACATATATTTTCGGTCAAATAATAATTTCAACATAATAGTAATTATAAATTATTATTATTCCAAATATGGATTCCATTATTTCAAGTTATTATATTATAATTTCTTGATATTAATTTAAATTTATCTTATAGACAGGATGAGAAGCTAGGTATTTAAAGTAAAAATGATCAAAAGATAGAAATGTTTTGATATACAATATTAATGTGAAATTTATTAAAATGTCCAAAATTAATTAAATATATTAAAATTTATCTAATATTAAAATAAATCAAATTATAAATATACATTAATAAAATAATTTATGTTGATGAAAAATCTATTTTAAAATACAATTCATAATTTTTCACTATTTCTCTAAAAATCGAACTTCATAAAAAAGAACAAAAATCCACCTAAGATAAATTTTATTTTTTCATATAAAATTTATTAAAGGTCAAAATTCAGTTTTAAAATTAGATTTACATTAAAAATCATAAAAATAGCTTTTTAAAATATAAACTCTTTATGCATAAAATTTGTTTTGTCCTTATCTAATGCTTATCAAATATATTACAAAAATCTAAAAAATATATTATTTAATATATAATGTATATATTTATTATATATCATTCACTAATAGTAAATAATTTAATTAAGGAACACAAAACAACTTTTAGAGCAAAAAAATAGTTTTTCTAAAAAATCTGTAAATTTATATTGAATTTGTATTTGTTTTCATTTATAATTAATCGGTAAACAATAAATTAAATTTAAATTAGTGTAAAATATACTATTTTATATTCTATTTAATATTATTCAAATCCACCAATTTAACAACTATGTTTTAACTTATAAATTAAATAATAATATTAATAGTATTCAGTAATACGCAGCTTCGCATTTAACACAATCTATCGAAGACTGTCTTTTTTATAGCACATGATGAATCTATATCGGATGCATTTATAGATATTAAATATATATATTTTTTAAATATTGAATATATTGTAATTTCTGGGAATTTAATAATTTATACCACTATTGGGGTTGTTTGTATACAACCTATCAAATACAATATTAGTACTTTAGAATTTTGGGGTATTACATTGTATATGATATAACTAGTTGACACTAGAATAGTGATTCATGTTATTTATGGAGAATAAAATTATTCCCCTAGAAGCATGATTATAATAGATTATTCTCAAGAGGAAGATCTTCTATATTACATAGTAGTTCCATAATTATTATTTTCAATGCTAAAAAACCCATGGGTATATATGTTTTGTTCCAATTAATGGGGTAACATTAATATGAAATTTTGAAAAAATCATTAGTAGTATGTTATATGTTATAAAACATTTATTTCATATGGATATTCTAAAGGTGTTACATATAATTTGATACACTGTTAATTTTATGATAACATTAAAAAAAAAATTAGAAATTCCAAAAGTTATTTTGGATATTGATTCTGTATTTTTTTATATATAATACAATATATTGTAAAATGGAATAATTATTTATGGATTTAGTGAAATGGGATATTTAGGGTTTTATTAATTTAATCTATGTATATATATGACAGATTTTAGATCATATCATATAATATGATATGATGAGGTCATATAGTAGGGAATCCACATTGAAAAAGAATATTTTATTCCTTCATTGTTTATTATCTCATATGCTATAATGATATCATACTAAAGGTAACCAAGACCTTTATAGTGCTAGACCATGATATATTTTATGGTATATATAATAATATTATTCAAATAATTTACAGCCAATGGTTTATCATGGTATTGGAACATTATGTGATTTAATTCATCTCTAACGTCAATATAGTTTTTTTGTTAATTATATGATTCGTAAATTGAAAATTATGGGGGCATCATGTTCACCGAAGAGTTAAAGATCATAATTATTTTCTATGAAGATCTATAACACATGGAATTAATATTTAGTTTTCATATGAATGTGAATTAAAGTTATATAGGACTATGTAGAATTTCTAATACATATATAAGGTTGTGGACTACATTGATATTGGGATAGAGTTATCCATTCATCATACTGATTATCCCAGTGAAATATCTATTCCTTATCCTTCATTTATTTCACATAGATGACATAATAATTTGGATGAATGGAGGATCCAACACAAGGGTTAGTTTCATTTATTAGATCATGGATACCCTATAGTGGGAAGATTCTTATAGAAATATATAGTTATTTTCATCAAGTATTTGTGATTATATATTGATGAATTATCAACCATGATAAAATTTATACATGTTATTCATTGGTACATACAATGCTTTGGTTTTCCATAGTTTATTGATATTCAGTTTGATGTTTCCATTGTCTTCTACTACATTGAAAAAGTATTTATAAAACCATATAAACACATCATGGTGATGAAAAGTATATCATATAGTTGTTAGTGGTGAAATTTATTCTACATTTATGATAATATAATAAAAACATCAATGAAAATTTTGGTAAAATCTAGGGTTCATGTTTCCTAAGTGACTAGTGTGTAATTATTAAAACTCATTACATAATATAAAATATTATTTTAGTTATAAAATTATGGTTTATTGAGTACTTTAGTTAAAAACCATTATTATGAACAAGAACCAATCGATTCCACTTTAGGAATCAATCACACATTCATCTCAATATCATTCATGCATCATAATAAAATTATTTCATCCATTATAATAGACAAAAATTATAGAATAATGAACTAATATATTTTTGGATCATGTGCAGTTGATCTAGATAAATCTACATTCGGTTTCCTTGACCTACATCATTGTTACATTTAGAAACTATGCCAAGATCATATTAATGAACTATGTAATGTTTTATTTAATTTATTTAAACTCACTTTTACTCGATCATTTACTGTAATAATAGAAATTTTATATAGAATCTTTTATTATGATGTCATTTGAATGTAAATATATATAAATACATGTTTTGAACCCTTCCATGATGACTGGAATCCTTTATAAGATAATATAAAACTACCACAAATATTTTGTTAAATAAATGTTATTTTTAGTTAAAAATAAACTTTTTATAAAATAATATATATATATATTTATATTTAAAAATAATTTTAATATTTCATAGTATCCATTATTCTATTAAAACTGTTAATGAAATATAAAATTATACGCAGTTAAAAGAACTACAAACCGTTAAATACGAATACAAATAATGATGTGTTTTTATCCAAGGATAAACCATTTGATTTTTTTCTCTATATAATCTAAGAATGTTATATTACTAAAAATAAATCTAGATTCTTTAATTCTAATTTAAATTAAAAAAATTATAATTGAACTACTATAAATTAACATGACAAACTGCAATTTATTCAATGTCTGTTAACTTTACAAGACATTATATATAACACAAAATACCATAATATACAAAATACGGGACATTTATTAATAAAAAATAATAGATGCCTTGTATATATTTACTTTTTCAAAAAATGAATATATATCATTATGTTAGTTGATATTAAACTATATGAGAAAATAAATGCATTTTTATGTTAATAAATATATTTTTGATATATTCATTAATTCTTTTGACGATCCTTAATAGTCTAGTATTAAAAAATTAATTGTCATTAAATATGCTTCACTACCCCACTATATATGAAAAATATAACAATTTACTTATATATAAAGTGTGAATATCCATGTATATTTTGGAAATCTTGAAATAAATTCATATAATAATAACCCACAACTACGAAATATATTATTACAACATTATTAAATTAAAATATTTTTAAAAAACACAAACAGAACTTATAGGTGTAATGTCTTCAAGAGATTAGCTGGATAATAAATAAATTTAATAAAACTAATTAATTATAAATTATTAATAATATTATTGATTTAAAAACATTACATTCAAATCATATGATTCCCTAGGGAAATAATAAAATGTATGGTGATCTAAAAATCATTATAAAGGGAAAATAAAAAAACCATCAATATAAAATAAATCATTTGATTTAATATACCAAACATTTGAACATAATAAGTAAGTATCATAAATATTAATATATAAAAATGGATGAAAATATTTGATATCATAAAAAAATTATTATCATTATAATTACTGAATAGTGGAACTAGAATAATACATGATATCAATAGAAGAATCCAACAATCACTTCTAAGTCATCAAAACGTAATGTGCTAGGAAAACTACCCATGTACCATAAATTATATATCATGAGACTAAAATATTACCCAATTTTCATGGGGATATATAATTTTTTTACCAATTAATTACTTTATAATATGAGATATATATATATATATATATAATAAATTATACATTGAACATAATCATTAATAACATTTTTAAGAGAGAACAATTACATAATAACAACGTAACGGATAAGATAATGAGGAATCATAGATGATACAAGGATTGGAATGGATTCATATATAAAAAAATTTATAATAAAATAATGAAAAATGGTTTAAGAAATTTTGTTTTAGAATTAAGGAAAAAATTATAAGAAAAAAAGAGATGTTTCAAAATAAACTGTTGTAATTTTATTTTATTATTGATAGAGTGACATTTAATGGAAATAACACATATATTTCTTAAAAATAGATATTATATATCCAAAAAATTATATTTTATAAAAAATATAAGAATTTCATAATTATATTAATGATAAAATAAATTGTAATAAGATATGTACAATACTTCCTTTATATGCCTTGAAATTTTTAACATATAAAAAATTTACTGAAGGGAATTGAAAAGACATACATATCCAAAATGAAAGAAAGGTAAGATTTAATAATTTTTTTAACCATGTTAATTTAATATATATGAATGATATGTGAAATATAGATAGGTAAATATAGATAAATAGATAGACAGAGAGAATAATATAAAATCACAGTGTTAGAAACCCCTTACCTAGTTTCCCAAATCACAATATATGTTCCTATATCCAACATAATAAATGAATTATATATATCAATTAAAAAATACATGACATTAATAATATTTATGATAATATTATTATCCATTTATAATAATTTATTATAAATTTAATAAAATTATTTATTTATGATAATGTTTTAGGGATGTTCAGTCTATAGATCCCATGAAGATTACGTATAATGGTAATGGAAAATAATGTTTTTTATCAGTCCAATAAGATCTAATTTATTTATATATTTTTTCACATCTTTATAATAGGATTAATGTGGTGGTTTTTATAGAATCACCTCAATTTATTAATAACTAAAGAATCCCATTTGAATTGCAGATCAATCATCACTGAAACAACATGTGTATATAGATCAAAAATATAAATAGAGGTAACAATTTTAAAAAACCACCATTAAAATATAATTCTAGAGTAATATTACTAGAGGAAAATAAAATTATTTTCACTTTTACTTGAATTACATCCAAAACTAAAATCCTATTAAAATTTTAGAGGGTCCCTCAAATAAAAAACAATCTATAACACATTCTCAATGAAGAAGAACGGAAAATCGAATGAATATATATGTGGAAAATAATGAGAGGAACAAATGGCCACCAAAACAATGATATTATATTATATATACCTCATTCATTTATCAAAGTAGGATGATATTTAACCACTAATTATGATGTGCCAACTCGAGTATTGCCTAACATGTCACCTATGTTAGCACAGAAAAAAAAAGACATGGTGAAATCAAGATATCCCTCGGATGATTACTAGTGTTGGGGTACAAAAACAGTCCATGTGAGATTAATTTAACCCTATATATTAAAAAAATTGGGTTATAACCATAGTCCCATCATGAAGGCTCTATACATTAGATGATTATTCCCCTATAATAATATAGAATACATATATTTATTCCAAAGAAAAAATGGATGAATATAAATGGATGAAAACATATTATACCAAAACATATTTCCAATCTAGAAAAATTATAAAATTAACTTACAGACATATTAATGAATAAAATATAATACAAAATAGAGGGTCATAGAGGCTGATACCAAAAAATGTCACAACAAGACAAACAAACATGAGAGAAAAAAGGATTATAATATACCACCATGAGATCATTAATTTATTTTTATAGTAAATCCATGTAACCTATTTTGAAAATAAATATCATGATGTAGGTTTTCGTTTAATTCTACTAGGACTCGAAAACAACCAACATAAAACATTGATTTTTTATAAGAGAAACATAATATAATAGTTTCAAAATAAATATGAGGAAGGTGGTTTTCATTTCATTTTAATAGTATTGGAAAAAAAACAACTAAAAATTAATTTTTTAAAAAAAATTACTTTGAAAACCCATAGTAAACATTCATTTCCCCAAACAAAATATTTCACTTGAAATATACCAGCCCTTTACTTTAAACGACTTTCCACACCCTAAATTTAAATTAATGAAGATAAAAATTTCTCAGGGAAAGAAAATCATGGGGAATTCATTAAATAATACTAATATGGATAAAAGATAAGTCATATAATCAACAATGCTGAAGAATAAATAAAACATCAATTTAAGGTCATATCTGAAGGAAGGAAACTCACAGGATTTATAAGAAATAAATAATATAATATAATATCATACATATAAAGTTAAATTTACATATGTAATAATGGGAGAACACTCAATCTGTTTTTTTTAAACAATTTCAAACAGGTGAGAAACCCTATAACTCAGCATCAAAATCACTTTGCGCAACCCACATTGATAACTTGTCACCAATCTTTATTATTTCATTAAATTAATGGATACTAGAAATTTTGTAACCATCAACCAAAATACAAATCATATTTTGATTTCACTCATATTAGAATAGGGATACTCATTAAATAGTTAGTGGTGGGGAACTATCAGTCTAATATCTATAATTTTACAATCACATAGACCAATGGAATCACAGAACCACAATCATATATGTACCGCATCCAACACAACCAATTCTATAATAAACCTCAATCTAATATGAATAAACATGAATCAAAATTAATCAAACCAACAACACATGATTAAATGATTCAATATTGGGTGAGGAAATTTTTTAACAATGGTTTAACCATTATTAAAAATATACCATTCTCTAAAGGTTTCAAATTCGTCTTCAAATTTAAACCAAGAGTCAAACAATTGTAAATTTATTTTTAAAACCCCATTTAAAATAAAATTATGTTATAGAATTAAATCAGACTACATTATATAACCAACATGTCATAAAATGCAAAGGCATCCAAAAATAGAATTAAAGGTCATACAAACAATTAACAAAACATATATCTACTTATAAAACATATATTATTGACATTTTAAATCAGTGATTTCATCTAAACATTATGCATAAAAAAAATTGTTGATGTATTTTTTTTCTATATAAAAAATTCATAATGGAATAACAAACCATTTTTAAATGAAAATATCATCAATTATGAATCCCACTATTTTTACCAAGTAATCCTAATGAATTTATGGAAAACTGTTGAAGAACTGATCTACAAATTTTATTTTATCTTAGAGAACACAAAATTATATATTACTAATATTAAGTGTAAAGTAGTGTGAAACCTAGGGTAAGGGGGTGAAATGATATAAATTATTATTGGAAACATATTCTTATAAATTCTAGAAAACTCTGATGATTTATTTTAACATATATGGATAGTATGAGAATGATTTGTAAATGTTTTGAAACAAATCTATATAATGTTTGGAGAAAGAGAAATTCCAATAAAATATTGGATAATTTGACTGATGATCTTATTGAAAATAAGTTGTGTAATAAAAAGTACATTGAATATAGAATAAAAAATTATCACATGAATATTTAGCAATATTTTTCATTAATTATAGTTACAACTGTATTGAATAGAATATTTTTTCAAGAAATTTATTTCAATTAGTTGGGAAAAAATTACCAATCAAAGGACAGTCAACGAATTTACTATTATAAAACATTAAATGTTCAATTACTCAGGTCCATACTTCTCAATATTTCAAAATATTATGGAATAAAATTTGTTTTCCATTTTTTTGAAGGTATTTTATAATTAATTTTCATTAATCAACATCATGTATGGATCAAATTTAAATCCTGTAAGAAAAAATTTATTTTAGTAAGAAAGGAATCAATAACATGTAATTAATTAACATGTGGAAATAGTCATTATCCCTAAAAACATAAATTATATTTCATGACTAAAATAAATTGGAAGACATGATCATGATACTCGATAAGAAACATTAATTGAGAAAGGAAGAAGGAATTATTATTTATCATGACCAAATCCGAATAAATAATCAATATTCATACCAAATTATTTTATAATAATAAGTCAAACTCACTGATACAAAACATTATCATGATAATTCATCAAAGTAATAGGTTCATATAAATTAGATTCATCTGATCGATGATCTATCCACAACACTTCTAGAAATTCCCCTAGAAGAATCTATTTTGTTCTTTCAATCGATTGAATTAAATGTGATAAATTAAAATCATTGTGTAACTAGTATATGTTTTATTATTTATCCATTTTTAAAATATCTAATTAATCTAAAAAATATACCCAAACTATCCCACCACTTATATAGACTATTTATTTCTCTTAGTATAAACTTTAAATAAATATTTTAGATTATTTATAATACACATGTCATCGAATCAATGTAGTATGATTCTTCTCCATCTTTATATTTTAGTCATGGAACTCCATAAGTGGAAGAATTGTATTTATATAATAATTCTATTATATTGTGTTTTACTAAGAAATATAACAATCACATCTGTGAAACCTATCATTGCCACACTACTACATCTTTATAATTAATGAGACCCCATCATCTTTTCCAATTCAAACCAGCACGGGAAAAAATTATTCAACAATGTTTTTCCCATATTAATTTCAAAAGACAATATATATATGCATTCACAATCAACTTCATAATATTTTGAGGTACATATCTATTTTGTTTTCCATTAAACATAAATCAATCACATCTATAAATAACATCTGAACAGTCTGGATCTTCTAGATTTTTGTAGCCCCAATTGAATCCACAGATTCAATTTATATCAAATATCTATCATCATTTAACTTCTCAAGCAGATACTAGTTTTACTCAGCATGCATAAACATCAATAAATGATGTTGGTGAATCCCAAAATATATTCTTTAACAATATTTATAAACATGTATTCATCCAATTATTCAATATTATAAATGAATTTTTAACTATGAATCTATCTTCACTAGTAAACTCTAACTCTAAATATTAGTTTCATATACTAATTAATGCTACATGATCGAGCACTGGGATTATCAAATTCATTTTACTTGATGAATTTATATTCCAAACTAATCTTCATAATATTTTTCTTATACTCTTTTTGTAAATACAATTAATATTTATTGATAACACCCAATTTTTAAAAATCAAAATATATATTATTCTAATCTAAAGCATCTTTAAAAAATTGATTTGTAGTCTTTTTTAACTATGGATTTAAATTTACCAACCTTGAATTTGGTTACAAATTCTTGTAAAATCACATACCGAACTGAGATGCATTTTTTTAATGGATATATTACTACAAAAAAATTTCACATGAAAATTAAATTACATGGCCAATTGGAAAAGTGAAGAACCTTGAATTTTCAATTACATGTCTTCAAAAATAACTCATTATCTGAATATGATCCTCTAAATAAAATCATTATTTTTAGAAAAAAATTAATTATGAATAAAATTTCTAATTTATTAAGTAACTTATTTCTATAGAAAACATAATATAAATTCAAGATATTTTACATAAATGAAAAAAATGAAAATAAAATATAATAATTCCAAAGAAAATAAACTAAAAAATGGTTATTTTAATAAATTAATCATTATTAATATGAAATTTGTATTTTAAAATATAAAAAATATAATTACATGAAAATATTATCCATTAAGATCATAATATAATATTTTTTATCATAATATTTCATGAAATGATTTTTTCCATCAAAACATGAAATATTAATTATTTATCTATAGTAAGTTGTTTTATATATTAGATACCAATTTTGATTCATAAATTTATTATGAAAATATGTAATAAACAGTTACATTAAAGAACTCCCACACCTAATATATTTATCAAACCTAAAGAACAATTTATAAAAATCTAGTTAATAGAAATCAACATCAAGTGTAATAAACCAAAATAAAATAATTAATTTATTTTCATTTAAATTTTCACTTATATAATCTATAAAAGGGAAAATTTGTTTTCTCTTACATAATGAAGTGTTTTCATTGAGATGTTGGATTCTTTTTGGGAACAAATTATTAAAATTGTCGAATTTCAGAAAACGTAAATGAACTTCATTTTGTAACCACCTATAATTTGAAACATCTCTTAAAAATTAAGATAGGATACTGAAAATAATTTAACATAGAGTAAATATAAACAATTGTAAATATATTTATAATTATAATTAAAAATATTAATATATTAATATTTCATTCCATCAGGTGAATAAAGAATAAAAATGTAAACAGGATTTGAATTTTCATTTTATAGTCCACTTGGGAATATAACATATGAATTTAATTCAAATAAATAATTTTAAACATAAGAAAATTTTATGATATTCCACAAAAATAATACTAAAATAAACATCATTCAGGATAGAAGTAAAATTATTTGTATAAAAAAATCCATTGTATAATATAAACTAATCTCCATAAAGTGGAACATATTCCACAATGTCATTGAAAAATTTGAAAAATTGAAAATATAAAATTAATACGTTATGTCCATATATTATTGAATAAATTCATGATATTTTTAATACATAGAAATATTAATAAAATTAGTCACATTTAAGATTCTGCTAAAATGATTAAAATATAACATTTTCCACAACATTGAATCTCATAGTTGAAAAAACAACTATAGAAATTTCATTCCAAAAGGAATTTGATATCCAACAAGAAAAAATTTATATTAAATTGCCACATTAAGGTTTAAAAAATTATTTTATAGTCAACATAAATAATATGAAATTTAATATATTTGAAATAGTTTACACTATCCATATATTTACATTTTCAATTAAAGAGATTATATTTAATAAGGGTGAATTAATACACATAAATTTCACAGTGAATTTGAAATTGGTATAATCAACAACATGAAATAAATGGATTTTATCACATAAATAATGTAAAAAATAATACAAATGACAAATACAATATTAAAAAAATCAATATTAAGAAACAATAGCATTTATTTATATATTATCATAATTTTAATTAACATAATTTAATGAATTTATCCATTCACAATAGTTTATTTAATATTCTAATTAATTCATAACAATTAATGACTAAATCTTGAGAAATCACCTATTATATAACTTTTTATAGTAGAAAAAATAAAAAAAAGATTAAATGATAGTCTAAAATATTCAATTATTCTAAAAGATATAATGAGTTAAAGTTAAATGGAAATTGAATTGACATCTCTTTAGAATTAATATTCTATTTTTCCATAAAAAACATTTTGTCATTAAAAAGTCATGTGAATTATTCTATCAAAAATAATTAAAAATATATTAAGAATGAAAATATAGTTTTTATTTATATGAAAATAGATGAATTTTCTATAAAATTATCAAAGTTACTTGTTTAGACAATAACACCAATATATATCATCCTTTTGAAAAAATATTCATAATTATTAGTCTACAGAAAAGTGTTTTAGGGTGTCAAAATATTATTTTTAACTTAATACAAATGAATTTTGATGATGAAGAGTTAAAAAATAATTAACATGGATAATAATTAGTTAAAATTTCAATTATATCATGTTCAATAAAAAATGAAAATTCCCAGAATCAACACAAAATTTAAATCATAAAGGATATTTAAAAAACAGAATAAATATCCCCCTTATTCTTAATACAGCTTTAATGGATGCACGTTTTAATGATCAAAAGTTAAAAATTTCATTGAAAAATTAAAAAAACAGCTAAGATAGTATTTCTGTTCTTCTACTAAATTAATATTATTTAAAATATAAATCTCTTTCATGAAACATCAATATTTATATGGACTCTTCAATAATTACAATAAAAAATTGAAACAATACTATCATTATATATAATAATTAATGTTTAATGCATTAAACAATGTAAATAGTTAGAGTATATAATAGTGAAGTCCTAACATTGGTTAAAATAAAATGGATATTAGGGAAAATGGAAAAAGAAAAATAAATTTATTCAATGATAATTGATTCATACCCATCAGAGGGTTTTTTATTCAAAGTAATTTAAGCAATCAAAATTAAATTTATTGAACCGTGGGATTCCTCGCATGCGACTCTTTCTTTAATGTCCCTAGTTTGACATCCACCACAATTTAACTATTGTTACTAGGTGGTTATTATTTTTTTAAGAAAAAAAAAATATTTTATCATTTTTAGTTAGAACATGAATTTATAAGAACCAAAACATTAAAAGAATAAATCATGTTCCCAAACAACATCCAAAAATCCAAAGATTACCCAAATATATATGAAAAACAACAAGTTTTTCTATTTAAATTTCATTACATATTCAACTGAGTTAAATGTTTTTATGTGCTAGCAGGTGGTAACTATATTCAGGGTCGAATAAAATCTCACTAAGCCCCATTAAACCAAAAATATCTCATAATCCATTGGAAAAAATGTGAAAAATATATTTTTTTTAAAAGAAATATTAGGATGTAGAATTTATTCAATTGTAATGTTAAAATGAGTTGATAAAAAAATTTATTTTTAATCCAATTTCTAAATTTTTATCTTCTCTTAAATTAGATTAATCATAATTTATTTCTAGTATAGAGATTAATTTAATGATTAAATTTAAAAGTCAATAAAAAATCTTCTCACCCACATTAAAACAAATTTCACTATTAATATATTATGTACATCAATTTTTAACTTAAGGATTATTAATTTATTATTTAAAACAATGGAAATTAAATCAATCTAATAATATTTCATTTTATGAAAAATTTTAAAGCAATTATTTATAAAACCATTAATTTTTGTAGCATTCTGAATAATTACATCATTTATCTACCAAGAATATTTCTACATTTTATTTTGTGAATCTCACATATATTCCTACATCAAAGTGAATTATTTAAATATTTGAATTTAAAAACTGATAAATTTATAAAATGAGATTTTAATTACAGATAAGCATTTCTAAAAAATTCATTATATATAGAATCTATGGATGATGATTTATTATTCATGATTTAAGATTTTTCTTTATATTTTCTAGATATTTCTTCAAAAATAATCATCAATTTAGTACCATTATGATAAAAAAACACAAATGAGATTTTACAAAACTCATATCTCTTCCTAATGTAATCCATTATAGAAAAATTGCAAAAAAAATAGCTAAATCAATTCCTTGATAAATAAATTAAACTTGGAATATATTAATCCCTTTCCAGGATTGAGGAAATATCTCTTTGTCTTCAATAATGAAAATTAATAATCATGAACATAATGTTAGTATATCTCTAAACAACTTTTATATAAAATTTAATTTAATATAGGTTATGATTAAATTAAAATATGTTCAACAACATAAAATTAACATAATTTCATGGATTTAATGAAACTGTTAAAGATAAATACATTTTCAATGTGTAGTTTTTTAAATCTTAGGCACAAAATTATAAGTGATATTATTTATGGATTTTATATTTTTATTGTTTTTTATCCCAATTGAACTCAATTCAAGGACTTCACCAAAATGAATCCAAAATTTTAAAAGATTTCATTATTACCATTAAATATATTTTTATTCTTTTCAACTAGTATATTAAATGTATGCTCGAATACATTGGAAAAATATGAGTTGATATAATGGATTATTAATAACTTATTATAATGAATGAAACCAAAATCAATGATGTAAATTCTTGGAGGAAATATAAAATGTTATAATAATGTTTTAAGAGTTAGAATAAAAATCTAAGAGAAGTTTAATGTGGTAGGAATTCCCAAAAAGGATAACATAGTCTGAATGAAAAAAACGTTGAAAAGATGGGGTTGAAGATGAAATATATTCAACATGTTATAAGACCTGATGAGAAAAAGATTATATATTCTCAGTACAAATACTACAATATTTAATAATATTGTTTTTTGGATAATTATTTCATATAGTAGTGAAAATTTATTAATCAAAGGTCATTATAATCATTAATCATCACATACCCTTAAAATTTTAGTCAAATTATTCATAATTCTCAATATTTGTTATTTTTTATATGGTAAAATGTTTTTAATGGTATTTCATGGTATTTTAAAACAATGTTATATCAAAAAAAATTAATACTAAATCAATTTCAAGGCTGATAATAATGAATTGTAGTATGAAAGAAAGTGATTTTAGACATTCCATGAATAAAATAGCTAAAATGGTAAAAATCCCTTAGAATTTTACCGATATTTCAGGAATAAAATATGGGGGAAAATGGGAAATGTGATAGTACTACAATTTTAATTGAGAATTGATGAAATTATTATTATTTTTTAAGACTGAATCTTACCTCTTGCAAAATTTCCATCCCCGATTCTATTAGAAGATCATATCATATTTTTTTCACCTTCCATTAATATATATAGAAATCATCATAGTCGTAAAAATTAGTGGTTTTTTCCCTTCCAAATATCTGTATAACTTGTTCCCAAGGATCTTGGGTCACATGGTCTCAAACACACTTTCCCACATGGATGAGGCTTCCGACTAGGAGTGAGGATATATGAGGGTATGTTGGGGAGACAATAACCTCATATTAGAGTGGAACAAAAAATAATTAAAATTAAATAATAATAGTGGACTCATAATATAATATAAGTCATATCAAAAATAGATTCACTAAACAATTATTTGTTGGAAAAACACCAAAAATGTATAATAGTAATCAAAATCCAATCGGTTGAGTCATTTAATTGATGGATTCATGGAATGATGATATAAAAAAAGGAAAAAATGATAAATGGGAAATAAATATTTAATATTACATAAAAATATAAATAAAGCCTATAAGACTTCTCTACTATAAACATTAGTAAAATTTTTGTTCATTAATTCGATGATCAATGTTGTATGTAAAAAAATCAAGCATATATAGTAGGATAGTTTCGCTAATCCATCCAGTGTACATAGACTTGCACTATTCAAGTATATTTAATAATAATCAATTATTAATAATAAATACTAGCTATATCAGGTTTCTATAAGAGAAACATTATAATATCATCCTTATAATCAGTCGCACTGTTAGGCCCCACTATTGGCCAAACTGTGCCCTAATTGTGCACCAGGATACGCCTTAGAAGGGACACCATATTTTCTATGATTATGGTTTATATAAAAATAAAAAATTATTTTGATAAGAATCCATGAAAAAAATCTACAACTCCTTATGAGTATGCTCCCTATCGTACACGGTTGAAGGAAACCGTTCATCCCCCCTCCTCCCCTCTATAATTCACCACATGGTTATGAGAAACCCTTCTGGCAGGGTTTTTTTTAATAACCATTTGATTAGGTTATCTTCTTCAAATTATATATATTTTATCTCTATATAAACCTAGTTCAACATCATGACCTCTCTGACTCCGTTAGGTACCATTAGAAGGGGAAAATAAAAGAATTTATTCTAAAAAAGTATAGTTTGTACCTTTATGAAAAAAACAAGGTCGTTAAACCTCCACTACATATGGAGACTTATTTATGTATTGGAATTCATAGAATAAAGAGTTGTGATCTTATAAAATATCAAAAAAATATTGGGATATCAACTTCCCACCTATAGTTCTCATTTTTTACATGGATATGATACCATTGCACATGTACGAAAGGGACTGACTTACCTAAGAGTATCTTCATGCTATGATATGGGATACACAATAAATATTCATCAAAATTTATATCCACATATAACAAAAACTCATCTGGATATAACAAATTCCAGGTGTCTGGTTAATAACGACAAATCTAAAATACTTTAATGCCATCTTTCTTATACTGATATCATTGAGTATATTCTATGTGTAAATCTAGTAATATAATATATTTTTTAAAACATAAAAGATTCTAATGATACTAAGATAAATATTATGTTCCCTCTAAATTTATCAATGGCCCATCCTAGGAGAAACTCACAAGAAAACCCTCTTCCTAACTTCAAACTCATGAGGCCGACAAAAATTATGGGAATATGAATAATTTCAAGACAGAGCTGCCAATAAATGCTTTTGGATCAGCAAGGCCAACTTGGATGATTCTTGGATGAGATGTGGTCTGATAAAAGATTCCTTCCATAACCCTATCTAGAAAAACAGGGATTACAATGGCCTAAAAAATGATCCATTAGGATCAATCTAAATGGTATCCTGAATACTATTTCTACAAGAAAAACCAACTAGTGGTAAGTACTTAGAACAAGATCCCCCAAAGTGAAGGAAAAATACACATTCCAAGTCCTCCAACATCTAAATTGTACAATCAGTCTATCCATTATTAGTATGTGGATGATAAGACATGATCAGAAGAACCAATGTACCACATTCCATATACATGAATAACTAGTGATGTGCTGTGATGCATGATTCGTTGTTATATATGATTGATTTTATATCTCCATGAAAAAATTTGATCTACCTAACACTTCGTATCTAGATCTTATATTAAAAATTTATCTCAAATAGGTATGAAATGTGTGAAATTTATCAAATGATCTAAGACTAATCTAAATGTATCTTTGTGTAATAGACCAGAATTCTATAATACATTCCTTTGTAAAAATCTTGAGTTTGATATGTTTTGAAAGGGAAAGGTAACTTTTTTCAAACACTTTTCCAAATTTCTAATTCTATGAATACTATATGCAATTTTATGAATTGGGTCATCAATGTTTCATATATTGGGGAGTCATATATCTTTGATTCGTCATTTGGTGAGTCATCTTTCCGTGAATCATGTTTCTGTGATTCATATGTCGGTGAGTCATATTTCAACGAGTCATTATTCGGTGAGTCATCTTTTAGTGATTCATCTATTAGTGAGTCATATCTTGACATGTCGTCTCTAGGTGATCCCTCTATTAGGGAGTCATCTATTGGTGAGTCAGCTGTCGGCCAGTCATATGTTTTTGATTCATCACAAAGTGATTCACATTGGTGAGACAGATGTGAGTAGTGTCATCAGTGAAACAGATGTGAATAGTGTTTCTAGATTCATTAATTTTATCCTATTTACCATTATTTCTAATATAAAATGAATTCCAAACCTTGATTTAAAGGTATTTATGTCTAATTAAAATAACATAAATCCTATGTAATTTATCCTAAGTGTCGTGATGTCTTTTCTTGGTCCAAACGCATAGTCTTGACCAGATCCTCCTTTAATGTAAAATCTAATCATTATCTAAACCACCGCTACGTTTAGATTTTTAAAATGAGCCCAGATTAATTCCAACATTGTCATTCCTTATACATTCTCATTGTGTGAGGATCCCAAATATTTTTCCCTATGAGTTGCATTATTATTATATCCTTGGATTATTTCACTTTGGAACATTTCATGCTATATGTGAACCCCCTATTTTGGTGAAACCTGAAAGTGTCAATCTATCAATGATATAAGGCATGCTTTATCTCTGTTATTTTTGGTACATCATTCAGTTTCATCCAATTTATTCATTCCATGTGATGTAGTGTGATCTCAATGTTTCTAATTGACCTTTCGTAGGTGTTGGTCAATGCAGTTGTTCAACACTATCCTCGGGTGTATGCAGTCATTGTGGTAGAGGTGATTGTGACCCATTGCGTTGGCCCAATCTCATGAAAAGAAAGTTGGAGACTTGTTAAGATAGGGGATTTTTGGCCTCCCTATTCCTTTTACATGCATTAATAAAGTTTTTATGGTTTAACCACTATCTCAAAGGGAAATAACCATTAACAATATTTGTACCAGATTAATAAATTGTTATCAATTTCATAGCAATGTTATTAACAATTGTTCAACTATATAGTGAGGTATTTTTTAAAAAAATATCCTGTAATTATTAATGGAAATTTAATAAAAAACATAAGGTCGAGATTATTTTTTTAACTATTGGAAAATGATTAAGCGGGATGTATAATGAATCTAGTCGTTGTTTTTGTGATTTGTTTCTAATAAAATAGATGTAGTTATAAATATTTAAATGAATCTTTGAATTAAATATAGAATAAATAATCAGTTCCCTAATAAAGAAAATTTCTTGAAGAGTTTTGAGAAACCCTCTTTGTTAAAAACAACCTTCTCTTTATTCTTTGATCCTTTGATTTCTTGTTGTGTGTAAAGGATGAATGCCTTCCTTTGGATAAATAGAATAATTTCAATTTTTTTCCTACTTCTTGTATTGTGTTTGAACATGGGAAGAATGTTCCTGGAGGGATGTTATGGTGTGTGGGGTAGGGAGGCCAAGTTTTTTTTTGTAGAATTTGATTCCATGATTGGGGAGATGCATCATTTTATGCATATGGGTGACAGGGAGGACACCATGGATTATAGTATGTGTTGAAGCTGATCATACCCATTGATATGGAAGTGTATTCCTATTGAATAATTCGTTTTTTCATCCCCCACTACTCGATAATGATTTTCTTGGTTACTCTATATCCAAAATAGGAAATTAAGCACAAATTATACCATGTTATTTTTGTGTTTAGAATCACAAGGATGGATGGGTCTATGCTCCCACATTAAGAGGATAATACTCAATGGGTCATTCCCCAACTAATCGTGTTGAAACCCTTATGTTTGTTAAAATAGAATGATTCCTTATAAGACCTAGATAATATATAATTTGAATGTTGTTAAATATGTGTATAAATGATGTTAAACCTGGGGTTGGACCCTGGTGGCTTGCAATGCCTAGGTAACATTTCATAGAATCTTTGGACATGGTTTGGTTATTCCCCGGGGGCAGGGATATAAGATTGAATGGTATTGGGATATAAAGTGTAAAATGATAATGATTAATTAATGTTTATAGAATTAATTATCTTTGAGTGATACTAATAAAAAGGGACAAGTATCAAAATATATCTCTTTAAATAGTTGTGTGATTATATAATTTCTTACATTATAGTGGAAGTCGACAGTTTGAGATATTTTAGCACAGTTGTGGTTTAGACTTGGTATTTCCCATAGTTTTGTTGTGACATATATTATATCATGTACTTTTTGTGTTTTTATATGTTACCCCACCCTGTTTGTTTGAGAAACTAACACCCAAGGGATTCTAATTTATGAGCGGTGTGTTCCCTAAATTCATATTTGTTGGATGAATTGCTGACTACACTCTTTGGTGCTGAAATCTATTCATGGTAGTAACATGTGCTGGTATGCCCAACCGTTACTTTTCACATATATGTGTATAGAGGATTATAATGGATTGTGGTTATTTCACACACATATAATATGAATATAGTTTCCAATGGTATACTATATATATAACATGTATAGGCTATGAAATAATAAGGGTCCTTACATGGTGTATGTGATGTATTTAAATGAGGTATAATTCATGAAGTATAGTACTTGTTATATGAAATGTGGTGGACCTTATATCTACCTGGTTACTTTGGTTATGTGGACATGGTGGCGTGATGCATAAGCTGCATCTTGACACATGAGGTTCATGTTGTGGGGATTCTCCTAGGTGTATGCAGGTAGATCTTTTGGAGATGGATGACCAGGAAGTTAGACATTAGGGAAAAGAAGAAAAATAGTGGGAAAGTGTTAATTGGGTATACATGAAATTCATTCATATATTGTATTCTCTTATCTGGGATATTTGGTAAGAGTAGCCATAGGGGGTCGGGGAACATAATATACCTATTAAGGGGATGAGTTCATTTAATTTTTTGTTTATTGTACCATAACATGCTTTCTATACTATTGAATGTGAGGATCTCAAGAGGATTTTACAATGTATAAATTTATACTCACCATATGATATATTAATTGTTTTAAGGCCACTTTGATCAGGATAGAAGTCATGTGGCTTACGACTAGCTTGGGTGATTTCAGTAGCATTTTGGACTTCTGGGTCACTATCATTTTACTTTCATTTCTAACACACAATTTTACACTTTTATGTTTTAGAATACTTTTCATGAGATTACATAGGAGTACTTGGGTTTTATTTTAAATTATAGTCTGTCTTGAAGTATTTTGGTGTATATCTTATCTCTCTCTCTCCAAATTGTTTTCACTAAGTGGGTAACACCTCTGATCTATGTTTTTACTATTCCTTATATGCTAATCACTGACCTCGGACCTAATAGAGGAAGGAAATCGGGGTTATTATCTCACTACACACATTGACGACCCATGATAGGTAAACTTTTAGGGGAGAGGGTCATGAAAGAGTAGTATCAGAGGTGTGGTTGAGGGATTAGATGGAGTTCAGTGTTAAGAATATGTGAGGTTGCATGGGATGGTATAGAAATGACGTCAGTGATGTTCAATAAGCACTATGATCATTAGAGACAGACTGAGAGACTGATAGTTAGGCCCCCCTGTGATCTAATACAGAACCATAAAGTTTATTTTGGCTACTAAATGATGTGATGCTGGTTGTAGGGTATAGAACTAGGAATGGATCATAAATCATTCTCCTTTTCCCCTCGATTTCAATGAAAAAATAAAAGGATATTTCCACTAAAATCGAATAAAATAAAAAATTAATTAATTTTAGGTCTTCAAAATTATATTATTAGGAGCTCTAACTATTTTTTCTTATGCCAGTATGGCTCCAAGTATATGTCCTCATCATGTTTGTGTGGAAGATGTTTCGAAATCCATTCCATTAGATTGCAACAGTGTATATGAAGATTATGATGTGTCTTGGAGGAGGACACACTAAGAGTTTTAGTTCCAGAGTCTACAAATGTATTGGGGATCCATTTCAGATGTAGTAATGGAAGACTAGTTAGAGGAAATTGAGATAGATATCAGTTCGATCCTTGATTTTAAAGAGAACTATGTTTTTCTAGTTGTGTCGATGAGGCACAGGAAAGCGAGGTAGTGGTGGTTCTTATTTCATAGGGACAGCGAGGAGTCAACAGTTTCATTGGGGGAGTTCCAAGACCATTTCAGAGTCATGTCTTTTTATTAGACCCCAAAGGTGGCTAATCACTAAGATATTATTACACTTAAACAAGGGAGATACAACCTGGGAGAGTTTGGAATCCATTTTAGGAACCTTTTGTGATATTCCTTAGACCTGTTTTCAGACGAGGTGGCTAGGGAGAGGCCTTTGGAGGTGGATTTTCATCCATAGAGATAGCTCTATGTCAATCCGTTTATGCTGTAGACATATTGTGAGGTGTTAGAGAGGGAAGAGGTCATGAAGAGGACATTATCCAAAACTGAATCTTCATGAGATAGTTGTCAATAGTATTCACCACAAATTAGAGCTCTGTTGTGGGGTTCCCATTTTTCATTGATGATGTGTTTCAATTTGATCAGGTGAAGGTCTCATCCCACAATATCTAGTTTCATTGGGGGATGTGGCATTCAAGAAAATTCTAATGGATCAGGTTCTTCTTTTAATTGTGGAGGATGAGGTCCTTAGTAGTGAGAGTAACTAAAATTTCTTAGTAGTCAGGCGTGTTAGGTGTTCCACTTCAGGATCCTCCAATGGGGCTGTTCTAGCTAAGGTAGTAGTAGCAGGATGCACCATGATTGGATCAGAAAAATATATACAAGGAAGGTAGATGAAATACCAACAATGATCATCATCCTTAGAGAATAGATCAAAATCATGGAGGTGTTAACCATTAGGGTTAGGGTGGCCATTGAGCCGGACACAGTTAGTTTCATGAATTAGTGTTTCAAGTAACAGGTGAGTCATTAATTCATCGAGGTTCCCTTTGGTTGTTTTCTACATGGGTGGATGCCTTATTTGATTCAAGAGTTACATAATCTTTTATATCACTGTCCCTTTTTCATGATTTGGGACTTCAGAAAAATAGGATTCTAGTTCCCCTGGTGATTACTAATCTAGTTAAAGGTCAAGATGACTTGTTTGATGTATGTAGAGATTGTGGGTGAGTGCTGGGGTGGAAATTTTGTTGGGGTTATTTCATATGATTATAGATATAATCGTATTATGTCATCCTTACAATGTATTTGTTCCATTTGGAACATGATATCATGGATTCCATTAGGATTTTGGTGGCATTAATCGAAGATGATGGTGATCCAATATTGTTTTTTTAGGGGAAAGACCCTCTAATGGGTCGTAGTTGTGTCTCATTCTTGTCATACATGATGGATTAGTTGATGTTGAGGTCATCATAGGTTTAGCAGTCATCATTTCTCAGGTCCCTAAGAGAGTAAATTGATGTCTTTCCACAATAGGTGGTATAATTACCCATCAATGAGAGATCATGTTTGAGATAGAGCTACGACAAGGAAAATCTCTTATATCTATGTATTCATATATGATAGTTTTGTCAATGTTTCAGTAGATGCATATACAACTCTATGGTCGATTATAGAGTGGTTTTGTTAAGATGATTGTGTCACTGTGGAGTGTACAAGTTTTATTCATGAAAAATTATGACACTATTTCGGGATTTTATGTCGGTTATCGTTGTTTAAACAATGTGATAATGAAAAATATCTACCATCATCCAGGGATTGATGATTTATTTGTTCATATTAATATGTTAAAGTTTGATCTAAAAGATATATTTTTGGATAGGATGTCTTCAAATGCATCTGAAGGAAGAGGATATCCCGAAGACATGTGTACAATGTCTTCATGGGAATTATATGATTGTTTTGACGTCATTTAGAGCGATGAATGCACCAACATTGTTCATGGGCTACATGAATACTATGTTCAATGAGTTTCTTGATATGTTCTTGGTGGTAATCATGAATGAATTCCTTGTGTACTCCTTGTGTGATTATTATAGAGCATCTCCAAGCCATTTTGGGAATTTGTCATTGAAAACAACTTTCTAGGATGTTGTCGAAGTGTCATGCTTTAGATAAAGAAGTACATTTCTTGGGGCCTGAAGGGTCCTATCCCAGTGTTTTTGTGGATCCATTAAAGTTAGAATTAGTTGTATCATGGGCATTTCCCATGATTATTGAAGAAGTGTAATTCTTCCTTGGTATCATAGTATATTACAATCGGTTCATAAGTAATTTCTCTATGGTTGCGACCCCTATAACTGTGTTGAAAAGAATGTGTCACATGTTCTTGTGGACTGAATAGTTTCATGAATATTTCCAATATCTAATAGAGATGTTTTTTAGTACTCAAGTTGTTTTTCAACAAGGAAAATTTATTCAAATTGTTGGTTTCTATGATGATTCAGGTCTATAGTGAGGTTCTGTTATAATGAAGTAAATATTGGTCATTTTAAATGGGTCTCAATATTGACATCCATAGGAGTGTAATTATTCCACCCATGATGTTGATTTTTCTGTTGTGGTGTTTTCTTTGATGTTTTGGAGACATTAAATCTTTGGATAGCATTTTTTGGTTGTTACTAATCAAAATACCTAGAGGTACATTTTCTACTAGCATGAATTTAGCTTTCTAAAACATTAAGGGATGAAGTTTTTATTTGATTGTAACTTTGAATTTTTGTATACACTTGTAATGGGAAATTTTTAATCTGAATAAATGATTACGAATTCGTGTAGAGATATAGTGTGTGAACTAGGTGATTCTTAGAGAGTGATGGTATAAATTTCATCCTTACATCTTGATATGGGAGAATTTGGGTAAATTTGTATTCTTTTCATGATTATGGTAATGTTATTTTTTGTTTAGTAGGTCTATGAGTCCCATTTGGGGATCTAGATGTGGAGGTTTCAAGAGATCGAGTTCTTTTTACGGAGTCTATTAAGGTTTGTATGATTATGAATAATATAGAGAGTTGTTTTAAGGATGTCTTTTTTGTTCCATTGACGAATAAAGAGATGGTTCATAGAGAGTTCAATAGTTCTATGATAATTGTATTTCCTCGCATGGAAAAAGTGTATTGATAATTAAGGATTTTCTTTCGGTGTCTTGGGTTAAAGAGTGTAGATACATAGTTTTTGTGTCGATGTTAGTTATAACAGAATGTGAAGAAAATGAACCGTGTTCCTGATTGTTTTCCTCATCCATTATATGTTCCTTACTAGATGTGGGAGGAAATATCGACAATATTTCTTCACTATTTATCTCGATCTTAGGGAGGCCATGATGCTATATGGTTGGTACTAGATCATATGATGAAATAATCCAACATTATAACAATAAAAAATTCATGTTCAGTGGAGGTTTTGTTGGATGGTGAGACTCCAAATATTCCCTAGGGCGAACAATTCCAATCGAGAACCTTGTTTCACGTATATGGTATGGAGAGGTCTCAAGCATGATTTTGGTTCTTATCAATTCCTTATCAGTAATGTTCATCCACATATAGAATAGTAGAAATCGAAGACCGTCCAGAATCATGATGAAATGTTGTGATCTTGTGTAATGGAGTTCAGAGGTTCATGGATGAGGTACATTCCCACAGTACAAATCTCTTGAAAAAAATCAATTTTACACTACCATCAGTATGCCTCCATTTCAATCCATGTATGAATGAGTTTTCTCTTCTCAATTGTGATGTACATGGGTTGTAGAGTCAGCAATTCTCTTCCCATAACTTGTATAGAATATGAAAAATTTAGTTTATGTTATTCTTGAGAGGATGAAGGAATAGTAGGATCATCAAAAATCATATGAATATCAAAGAGGGTACCAATGGAGTTTGATGATGGGGATCAGATGATTTAGAATATGACCTCCCATCATGGGTAGTTAAGGTTTGGATGTGGGAGTAATCTTTCTTGCCAGTTTTTTTTGGGGATTTTAAAGCATTGGATCATGTTGGACACATAGAATATTTGATAACACTCACCCATAGATGATAAAGATAGAATAGTTTTTTCACATGTCACATATACATCATTATCTACATGACAACTGTCACATCATTTTTTGGGGTGATATCAACATTGATGATGATACAACCTTTGAGGAGCGTCCTGGAGAGATAGAGGACTACACCAAGAATGTGTTTCATGGGAGTGTTATCCCTCTGGTTCATGTATTTTTGATGAATAGTGCAGTAGAAGAGTGTAAATGAGAACATGTGTAAAATATACACACTTATTTCATATTAGGTTTTATGTTCAGCACTTTTCAAGTACCTATTTTCATTTTTTGGTTATAGAACATTATTGTATATTATAGAACATTCTTTTGTTTAATATTCCATATTTGTCTCTTTTGAGACTTATCTCCCACAAGAGAGTGCATAAAAGATAGTTATGGTTGTTTTGTGGATTTGTGTTGTTACATTGAGGTAGAAATGGATCTCTATTGGTGGTGAGATTCTTGAGAGGTATTTTGAAGGTTGGTTGTTCAGGCCCATTTTATTTGTTCACTCTAGGTTGGATTTAAAATCGTGAGGATGAGAATGTTCTGATAGGTATTTGACCTAATTCTCCAAAACTATTCGGACCATTCCACTATAAAAATATTCTGTTTGAGGTGTTCTTCCAGGTCAATGTGACATATTTATAGGACATTTCCACATTGCCTGTTATGTGAGCAGTGTTTCTAGTTATGTGAATAGTGTTTTTAGCGAGTCATGTGTGAGCGAGTCATATATTGGGGAGTCATCTGTTGGTGAGTCATTTTTCAGTGAGTCATTTTTCAGTGAGTTGTGTAAGTGAGTCGCATCGGTGAGACAAATGTGAATAATGTCATCAGTGAGATATATGTGAACATTTCTTCGAACATTCTAAAGTTTCACCCCTTTGATGTTATTTTTAATGTAAAATACATTCAAATCCAAGTTTTAAGGGATTTAGGTCTGATTGAAAACCCATAACTCCTATCTAATTTTTAAGGGTCCCAAATCCTTTACAATGTCAAATTACGTAGTCTTGACTATATCCTCATTTAATAGAAAATATAAATTTTATTTAAACTTTTACTCTGCTTAGATTTTCAAAAGGTCCTAGATACCTTCCAAATCTATTCATCCTTATACTTTCCCTTTTTATGAGGCACCTGATCCTTTTTCCCTAGGATTTTTGCGATTGTGCTGTCATTGGATCATTTCCTCATGGATAATTTCATACTGTATACACACCCATTTTTTGGTACAAACCAAAAGTTCTGATCTATATTTTATATAATGTATCATTTGACTCAATTATTCTAGGTTCCCGAATATTTCCCACTTGTTTCTCATTTCTATGTGATCAAATTTGATCTCTATTTTTCTAATGGGACATTATTGGGTGTTGGTCATTGTGGTTGTGTCACAACATCCTTGGGTAGATGTAGCCATTATAGGATTTATGATCATGATCTATTGTGTTAAATTCTCATGCAATGAATGTCGGAATTTTTTTTGAGGTAGTGGATTCATGGATTCTATATTATTTTATCATGTATTCATAGATTCATCTTGTTTTGGACACTCGATCACAATGAAATTTACAAAATAAATCTGTCAACTGGATTAAAGAATTGGTATCAATTACCTAGTGATGTTGTTGTCTTGTTTTTGATAGATATTATGATATATATGCTTTGTTTATTTACATATTAATTCATGTTGAAATTGATAAATAAAGTAATTTTAGGATAAACTATGTTTCAATTGTCAAATGATAAAGGTGATTATTTAATGAATTTTGTGGTTGGTTTTGTGATTTTATAATAATCATATGAATGTAGTTTTTAGCTTAAAATGAATTGGTTAATTAATTTAAGAATTATGAACATGTTGTGTGATAACATTAATTATTTTGTAGGTCGTAGTAGAGTAATCAGGGCGGTTAACTGTGTATCTATAAAATTTTCTGTTTAAAATTTGTTTTTTGAAAATTCACAAATTAATAATATAGGCTACGTTTTTTTGTAGAGAATTTATAATGTTCTTGAATATTCCGTTAATTTCTCAAAATATTAATTACATTCCAGCTATATTAATCTAAAGATTAATACAAACTCTTGAAACTAACCTACATGTTCAAAACAGTTATGAAAAATTTGTAAACTAATTATCAATGTTAAATTTAGTTTAATTAAATATGTAATAATATACAGTAAAACTAATGAGTAAAAAGACAATGGATACAAACAAGAGGTTCAGTCTCAATCTGAGACTTGGTCCTCTCAACATGGTGATCAACTACCACCAATCATTTTAAATTAATAAATATTTTTATCCACACCCTAGATCAAGGTTCACAACAACACACAATGTTTTCTATTTTACACATGACCTCTAGAAGAGTATTACATGTGATAATAGAAAATAGGTCCCACACGACATCTTCCACAGTTCTACGTGGGATACAAATCGATGAAAATAATGTGTGTCAGAGGATATCCAGTATCCTCAAGTAATTCACATTATTTATTGATTGTTTGTGTGTAATATATAGATAAACACACAACTATGAAATCTAAATATGTTTACATAGAAGAACAAAATATTTATAGTTAAGATTAGATGGATCTATGTCATATTAAGTGAATGACTAGACTCCATGGATTTAGTGGAAATGGATTATTTCTCATTATATGGAAGTTGGCTCTAGAACAGAGTATCATCGTCTAGATTCGAGATACATGTATGGATATTAAGTTATGTTCTTCCACTTCATGATATATTTATGTGAGTAGTAAAGCTGATCGTCAATTTGATTGAGATTTCCTCATGTGTTCTTCAATTCATGAGATCCCTGTGGTTTTATGAATGTTTATTCTCTTCAATATGTCTCATTAAAAGAATGCACGACCACACTATAATATATGTGTTTTGTCAAAATTATTTTTTATAAAATGATTCTTATTTTTGAGGGCTAAGAGATATCATGTACAATCCACATGCATCAGCTCATCGTACCTCGTACTGTCTTCCAAAAGGCTTACAGACAACATTAAATAATGTCAAAAACATTAATTTTCCTAAACATGACAATTAAATATAAATTCATATTAATATATTAAAAAGAGTTTTTATGACTATTGAAGAGGCGTAATTATAGGTATCTCCCTGGGGTCGGTCTGTCATCATCACTCTGTCAGCATTGGTGACTCTCTGCATCAGTGAGTCCTTTACATTGGTATTAGTGACTCTGGGTTTCTATTTCATCTCACACCAATGAGTCATATGATCTAGCTATGAATCATATCAATGGGGAGTCCTTTCTTCTGTCAGTGAGATAGTTGAGACAATGTTGACTCATTTTAACTAACATTGAGTCCTTGCATTGGTATCATCATGCTATGTTAGGTCACTTAAACTAACGGAAAGTTTTCTAGGAAAGGTAGATCGTCCAACTGTGAGATTGTTTTCTATCAGTGTCATAAGAAATAGTGATTATTTTGTTTGTTGTTGTCAGCTTCACAAAATTAGAACATGTTCATCTTTGATCTGTCATCCAGTAAGTAATGTTTTTGATGATGATTCATCTTCCTATCACTGTCTGTGACTCATACATAGAAAATTTTTAGACGATCTGTCTATCATGCATTTAAAAAATGTTAGAAACTTATAATCTTCATAATTAGACATATATAATAAATTAATAGTTTTTTTAATCATAAGAACACATAAATAGTTATATGATTTAAATGATGTGATATTCAAGATAAAGTTTTTCATATTATAGGATCTAACACAATATAAGATATATGTTAATATTTGATATGATTTTTAATAATTAAAACTTTTACTGTTAAAGATAGTTTGCAGAAGCATTTTTAGGCCAAAACTATTGCCTTTTTTGATAATAAAAAATCATGGAATTATTGAGTACCCTTATAGAATTAATAAACTTAAAAATTTATAATGTAGAAGGGAGAGGATTAACAGAATGTATTAGAGAAACATAAAAACTTAATAAGGTTGAATCTCATGATGTTCTGTCCCTATTAATAATTCTTAATAAAATTTCTCCCCATTATTGTATTATCATAAAGTTGTAGGAGAAATGAATATGAAAAATAGTAATGTATTAACAAGGAAATAACATTTATAAACAGAGTACACCGGAAAAGAAAAGATACATTGAATCATCCCTAGTAACATAAATTCAGTACACAACACATGATATGATCCCTTGGTTGGATCAAGGGCCACCTTCCCCTTATTAGAAGGATATATAGAAGGTTCTTCAAAAGGGTTATGATGGGAAGAAGGAGGTTCTGAAATGATTTTGAGAGGAGGTAGAGGCACTCCATTAAGAACTATAGAAGAAAGGGAAGGTCTCTTGTAGAGACCCGAAACTTAACATACATGAACATTACATTACTTTTGCAGAATACATAGTACATAACAAAAAACACACACACAAGGATCGTAATAGTTTAGTGTCTTTGGAATCTCGGAACGTAATCTTCTAATCATGGTGAAATATCTTCAGTATCTCCCATAAAGATCTTCCCTTTTTTTTACCTAAAACCTTTCTTTATATCATGGGGAAAAGAAAACATAAAAGTGTGAGCTCAAATGCTCATTAAGGGTAAACAAATGAATAATCAACCACATCATATTCATAAGTACATAACTTTTGGAAATCTTAACCTACAAAAGAGAGAATAATTTCATAACATGGGATAAATCATAGTAGTGAAATGAAATCCCAATAATCATAACGTAAAACATGAAAATTTGTGTCATTCGCACATAATCATAGAGAATCATTTCTTGTTAGTCAATACCCATTTCCAATAGTATCTTAGTGGACAAAGTCCCTTTCTGAACCGAGTCACCCTCGTTTCAGTCATGTTTCAAGGAACCGGTATAACCTACCGTTCTAGCCATGTCTATCTCATGAGATATAAAATCATTACTCAATGAATTGGAGGGAGATATAGGTCCCACCCATCTCATAATTATACCATTCTTATGTGTTCCACAAAATCATAAACCACACATCATAGAATAACCCATGTAATAAAAATGGGATTCTTAAACATCGCGACATCATAAAACAATTCATATACGATAAAGGAATTCATAAAAATAATTCCATCACAACATAATAAAATCAATGTAATAATAGGGATAGAAACAGAACCCTTTATTATCTTAGATGGAAAATAATTTTGATAAAACACTTGAACTTCATTCTTGAGGAAAATATCCTTTCTACTTCAAAAACAATTTTCCTTTCTTAACATGTCGTGCAATTATAAACTAAAAGAAGTTGATTAAAAATAAACAAGAAAACTTGTAAAGGAAGCTTCTTGGAAGTAATGTTTTAAAAATACATTCATACCGTATAAGTTAAAAAAACATTCTTCGTACTTTTGTCGGAAAAGTCAAAAAGTACCTCGTACGAAAAACGACAAAAGATTCCTTTCATATCTTTTACTAAAAACTCACCGAAGGGTAAAATATGATTTAAACAATTGTAGGTGGATGGAAATAACATTATATATTGAGGAAACATGGATGTGGATGATAAAATACACCCCAGTAAGTTTCAAAGTATAAACAATCTCGGATAAAAATGAGATTGTGATATTTCTCTTACCTTAGGTCCGATTTGCTTTGTACGTGTCTGAAGCTCCTGTATAATGGTTTAAATAATTTTATTGACTTATTCCATAATCATACATACTGATATGATATCATATATGGTCATATTCATAGCTTCTTATTAGTAATATTTCATTGTTACTTGTTACTCGGGTCTTTATTGCCTTTTGTTCTTATGCGTGTTTTGCCGAATAAATTCTTATTCATCTCTTAAGGTTATAGATACCTTATATACAGAATGGTATTAGTGTAACATATATCATATTTATTCATTCAATTCATTTATATAATTACAATGTAATGATGATCATGTAGAACGAGTCGCATCACATCGTGGAGACGGTATTACGTACGTACGCACGAGCGATGATATTGTTCCCATGATCATGGAATTGTATTTAAGTGTATTTATACTATTTCAGTATCAATATCACTTTATAATAATCATATATAGTTACTCGTTACACCATTATACCCATCCTTGTAAGGTGATGGTGGAAAATAGATTACACAACGGCGTGGAGACAGTATTCCGTACGCACGCGTGGTGATTTCATTTTTCCGTAGGATGGATAGAAGATGAATTAGGGTTGTTTCATATTTATAATAACATATCAGTATGTAAGTAATACTGATTTTATTACTTTATCATGAAACAACTAAAGAAAAGAAGTTGAAGAAGAATGAAATTGAAAAGATTGGTAATGGATATTACCTCTTCTTTGAAACACCTCTTTGAATCCTCCACTTAGGGAACTAAGATTGGTCTTTGAAAAGGACCAAGACCTCTAGGATTATTCTAGGGAAGTGGAGAAGGGATTTTGGTAGGGTTTGGCCGAGATTGAGTGCTCAAATTGGTGTGAGGAGGAGGGGGAGGAGGTGCCATTTTATAAGGGAGGAGAGGGGCACCTTGGGAATATCTCAAAATATTATTTTATATTAAAGTCAAAATCGGTTTATAATGGTTCCAAAGGGTCTTATTTAGAAGGTAAAGCAGGGATGGGACGAAATCATATCAAACAATAGGATTTATACAAGTTTAGGTTATTATTTTAACCTTATCAATTAGATTTAACTCTAAGTTAACTAATTTAACTTTTACCGTGACTTTTTGTTTTCTTACACTATAAGGTTAATACACTAACTATAACATGACAAACGAACCCCAAGTAGTTTATTATTAATATATATATCGTTATCTAAGTCATTTGAAAGAACCATAGATTTTTAGCAATTAAATAACAATTCATAATATAATATTTGTTTTAAAAACTAATTTATGTCAATTTTGACACTATTTTCTATATGATTTTTATGAAATTTTTAACAGAATGATAAGTTCGAACCAAGTTACTTCAATCAACCATAACATGTCATATTAACCTATAAAATTAGTTTAAGTCATAAAAAGTCTCAAATTACATTTATTTGGGCATTTATAACATCAATTATGTTAATATTTTCTTAAAAAGGTAATTACTGCATCATCGTTGTGTCATAAATAAATTAAATTATATAAAGTATAAAAATTACAAATAAAATACAATTATGTAGTAAATCTTTTTATCTTTCTAATTAATATTTATAGTCGAAATTATATTATGTATAACCCTATATTAAAAATGATTTAGTAAATAAACATTGATTTTAACTCTTTTAACTCTTCTTTGAATTAAATAATAATAAATGTCCAAATCGAATCCATGTGGGCCTAAATGATAATATTTTACACTTAAGGTTGTTTTTGGTCGAGATAAACTTGTCCAATAGGATTAGGACATGTGTTAGGGTAATATTAATATCATTTTTACCCTTAATTACCCTATTTACTTTTAACCGTGGTAAACAAAAGTAAAAAGTTATTATTCACCAAAAATTATTTTCATCTCATTGAACCACATTTTACTTACTGACATCAACCGTGTCTCTCGGATTTTTGAAATTCCATTCACAGAAGCGGTAAAATTAAGATTTATGAAAAAATTAATTTTTTTAACTGCCACTTAGTAGTTTCACTATTCATCAAAAATTGAAGTTTTTCAGAAAAATGCCAAAATTTCACCCTAAACTATAATTGATATTCCGAATTCAAAAATGATTTCTATTTTAAAAAATTCCCAACATATAAGTTGCATTAATTAAATTTATAATTAATTTCCGTTGTCACAACAAATAGCGTGTTTTTAAGAGATAATAACTATCAAAAGATTAACACTTGTTTATGTCTGGTGTAAATGTGAAATTACATCCAATGACCAACATTGTATTGAATTGTAAAAATATATTCTAAATATACATTAAAACCACTCAAATTAATAATTTATCACTATTAATTATTTCGATTAAAAAAGTTGTTTTTAATTAAAATTTAGTAATTTTCATTATTCATCAGAATATGAAAGTTATCCGAAAAGTACCAAAATTTCACCTTAGGCTAAATTCGATACTCCGAATCCAAAAATGAAGTCCATTTTGAGAGCTAAAATTTCTAAAATTTTAAAACATGGTTATTACTATTCATAACGGTTAGTTTTAATATTATTTTAATAGCATGTCGTTGTTTAGTGAAACTCGGTATTGCGTACTACACACGCTATCGAGGAAGGTCGTGATTGCGTGTAATACAAGGCAAGTCAAGGATGCATGTTGTGCAAGCTTCTTTTGGTGTAGGGTACTGAAGTGCCCAGATCAGTGTGAATCACTGAGAGGGGGAGGGGGTGAATCAGTGATCCTTTGAAACTTTTTTTACTAATTGATTCTTAATCAATTAAACCTCTATGGCTGGTTAAAGCCTCGATCCACTCTTCTTGTATCTCTCAACCTTTCCCGGATAATGCAGTAATGAAAAGGCACAGGACACAAGGATTTACAAGGTTCGGCACCAAAGGCCTACATCCTTGCCATGCTCTCCAAGCATGGATTCTCCATTATAACCTGTTAAAATTACAATGGTCGATACAGAGTCCCACTGTATCTCTCCTGAGTCCCACAGGAGGGTCTTTATACTGCTTCACACAGTGTTACCAGAGTCCCACTGGCCTGCTCCAGAATCCCACTGAAGACTTCTTCTCCCTGAGTCCCACATGGTCTTCTCTTGGCTCCTCGAGTCACACGAGTAGCTCTTCTTCACTTTAAGTTCTTCAAGTAACTTCAGCAGTCTGGGATAAAGACTGCTGGCCTTGCTCTGTACCTCTGATCACTTGTGATGATCAGGATCTTCTCAATCTACTGAAAACTCAGACACCCAATCTCTTTAACTTTAGTCTGGCTCAGTCTCAGTTCAGAACAACTTCATGTACTGAATGCATGGCAACTCTGAATCCTCATGCACTGACAGCATGGTCTTCTCAAATCTTCAAGAACCTCAAGTCTTGGACAACTCAGATGCACACAAGCTGATATGAACTTTTTCACGTGTGCATGTACATGCATGCATGCATGCACTTTCCCTTTCTTCTTCTTGGTGCAGTAGACCCACAAAGGGTGTAGTATCTTTAAGCACACACCTTCACTGAACTTCACACACTTAATTCAATTTGCTTACACACTTAGAGTGTGTTCTACTTTAGTGTGGGTCACTCCTTCTTCTTCTTCTAATGTGTATACACTTTTAGTGCACACACTAGGTTCGGCCTTTTAGTTCTTTTGCACACACAAATGCCTATGGCCTTCTTCCCTTCTTGTGCACACACCTAGGCTTCGGCCAACTTCTTGCTCACTTTATACACACACTTAATGAGTGTGGTCTTCTAACCACTTGGCACACACTTGGCCTTTCACTTTATCTTGCACACAAAAATGCCCGTAGGGTGTATTTGCACTTTGCACACACAATCTTGGCTATGACCTATTCTTTCTTTGACACACACTAACTTAGGTTTAGTTGTGGTCTTCTTGTTCACTTAGCACACACACAAGGCCACTGCCTTTTCTTCAAATGCACACACAGAGTGCAAGTCTCGGCCAAGGTGTGTTCATGTCCACTTTGCACACACACAAATAGTGTGGTCTTCACTTGTTGCACACACTTGGGTTCACCTTTATTTGCACACACACACTAAGTATGCATTCTCCTTCAATTGGCACACACCCACTGTCCGTAGGTGATTTTCTTTGTTTGCACAAGGCTACGGCCTTCCTCTTCTTTTTGCACACAAAGGCACAAAGGCCTTGGCCTCCTCTTGCTCACACCTGTATACCAACACAAATGAAGGCGCGCAAGGTCCTGGTTGAGCCGCGGGCAATTTCTTCTTCAACAGATGCACAAGGTATGAGACACGGCCTCTCTTCCTCAACTCTGCCGAGCAAGGCTCAAGCCACAAGGGCCGCGCAAGCCACGGGTGCAAGGCACCGCGGGCGCGCAAGTGCTACCGCGCAGGGGGCACGGTGCACAGAGGGGGCGCACAACTTTGTGCTGCCCAAACTCCTTCCTTTCGCGCAAAGGATAGCGCACAGGGGACTCCTCCTTCTCCTTCTCCTCTTTCGCGCAAGGGGTGCGCGAAAGGAACTCCTTCGGGCCTCGGGTGGCACCGAGAACAACAGCCGCGCAAGTGCTTTGCGCGGCGGCTTTTTCTTCGCGAGGCAGAGGCACACGCGGGACTTCTGATTTTCAAGAAAGGATCAGCAAGCAAAATGAGAGCCTCTGGCTCTTCTTTTATAGGCAGAGGGATGCCCGAATCATCCTCGTGCAATAAATCTCAAACTCCCGAGATCTTCGGATCTTTAAAGATTTTTTCAAATCTTGTTTTCTTTCCTCTGTTTCACGCGGGATCTTCCTCTTTAATTTCCTCTACGTGCATGCGACTCATAACGCATGCACGGCCTTCGGTTAAGGCTCATCCCATGCAAAAACACAAACCACGTGGCCTCGGCAGCTTCGCTTGCCTCGGCCGAACTCGAAATCCCTCATTTGTTGCATGCAAGCCAATTTTAAGGCATGGATGTATTCAGTGTAGCCAGACGAGTCGGATGGACGTCTTAGATCCTTCAGAGGTGGCCGGGAACTCGAAAACCGGCCTCGGGTAGCCTCTGGTTCATCGGCGGCTCACGGGGAGGCTTCGGACGAGCTCGGCGAAGGAGACGACGCTGGGAGCCGTCGGATCGCCATTTAAATGACCGCGGACGGCTCAGATTATAACATCGCCGCGGAGATGGATCGTACGGTGGAGATCTCGCGCGAGATAAAACATGCGGCCAGGATTAGATCCCGGGATAAAAATCCCGTCCCACATCGAATCGGCCAGCGTTTTTGCTGCGGTTTATTACCCTGGCGCTGCCTCAACACGCCAGTTGAACTTCTCCCTCCACGGTGCCGCCCCGCACCGTGTTCTCCCTGCGGGCGCGCTCTGCGCCCACTCTCTGCTCCTGCGGGCGCGCTCCTAGCGCCCACTATGCATCCTGGGTGCGCGGGCTTCACCACCGCGTGCCCTCGGGGGCTTACACACGGCCCCCCCTGCCTCTCGAGCTTGCACCATGGGATCCCCCATGGGCGTGGCGCCTAGTGCCCATATGAGCCGTGGGGTTGAACCCGTGGGCTGGCTTGAGATGGCCAATTTTTTGGCAAAGGACAAGAACCTAGACTTTGTAAAAACAAAGTCCTTCTCCATATAAAACATGCCAAATGCCAAATGCCTCCTTCTTCTAAGCCATTCTTCCTCCTCTTTATTTCTTCTTCTTCATTAGAATTCATCATCCTTCTTCAACATATATTCATCATTTAAGAATGGAATTCTTGAAGGTTCTTCCTTCAACCGATGCTCCTGAATCAAATAATTTATCAAAATTCTTCAATGATCCAATCAGAGATCAAGTTGGATCTTCTTCAAATTCTCATGCACTAAGTGATAGTGCATGGACTTTATTAATCCACTTCATCCACTTAGAAGTAGTGAATGGATCTTCATCAACTCCTCATGCATTGTCACTACAATGCATGGTCTTTTAGTCATGTTGTGACATTGTATCCAGTTGATACAAGTTCTATGAACTTAAAAGATCAGTTCAACAATCGTCTGATTTTCTAGAGAATGTTTCAACCACATCTCCTATGCCACTTAGTGAATCTCCTAAGTGACATTCATCTTAGTACCATGGCCATTCTCCTTCATCACCATCACCATCACATCCTTTGACATTCACATCTTGACTCCCTGACATCCATTCATTCCAAGACAACTTCATGCCTCATTGACAACAAATGCAACACAATGCACTTCAATCTCCCCCTTTGTATTTGTTGTCAATACACTCCTTCAGCACATATGAATGGGTCAATATGTGTGCCAATATTTCTCCCCCTTATTGGCAATCAAATGCAAAGGTGTGGGGTGGTTTGCTTTCAAAATATGTCTTCCTCCCTTATAAAAGTATTTTCTTGTAAAACACTGAGAGAGGGATGATGTCACATGTTCTCTTTAGCAAAGAACCTTTAGTACATCAGCTCTAAGTCTACTTGGGCTAACCCGGTGTAGAAAACAAGAGTGATATAACCAAGGTACTCAATGCTGTCCATAATTCTCTACACATGTGAGATCATGCTTAGGAGTTTGAAAATTTTTCAGATATAACAATGAATTGCTAAATCCTGCACATACTTCACAAGACTCATTAGAAAGTTCAGTGCTAAGATAAAGCTCCCCCTTTCATCCATTTGCCTTCAATCCATACTCCCCCTTAATTGACAAGATAAACTCAATTAAGAAACAAGGGATGAAAGTATGATTGGAATACCTTCACTTTCTCAAGATGATATTAATTTTAGAACATCATCTTCTCCAGATTGGCTCCCCCTCAAGGGGTGCACTCCATTCCTTCCAAACCATCCTCCAGCTGAGAATGATCATCATCTTCAATTCCCTACAATGTTAGCACATGTAAATACCAATAGTATAAGGGAATAAGATGGAACCTCCTTGGTTGATCAATGTGAACAACAAGGTTGAGAAGATTCTCTCAACCGAGATGTCCCATTTTCACCAGTCTTCACACTTGCACATTTGATCTTCATTGATGATTGTGCTGGTGTGGTTCTCAAAACATCTTCATGTGAAATCTTCTTCTTCCCTTTTGCCTTAGCAATTGCCAGAACTTTATCTTCAGCTTTTTGCAGATCTTTGGCAAGTTGCAACTGATTTGGCCATATGACTAGTAAATCATTTGGAAGAGTGGCCTCAGTTTTGGATATTCCACATGGTTCCTTTGATGCTGTCAAGCTACCTCTCTTAGGCAACTTGTTTTCAATCAATCCCTTCTGCTTCTTCTGGATTGATTGTCTGTTTGAGTTCAGTCTGCCTCTATTGAATTTCATGGCTTCTTTACAAAGATCCATGATGTGTCCTTTCTTTCCACAGTAGAAGCATGTTTTCTTGGTGGTCCTTCTGGATGCATCACCCTTCTTGGATTTGAATTCCAAGGACTTCTCTTCATTCTTCAAACTCTTCTTGGGAGCATCTTCCACTTTCTTCTGCTTGCTTCCCAAGGAATCTCTTTTAGCCAGGTTCAGTGATCTTCTCTTCATTCCAGCTTTGGATACAGTTGGATATTGACATGTATCATTCTTTTGACCACTTTTGCATTCATCCCAGATGTTGTCAAGTAATCCAAATCTGTTAGCAGTAAACAGATGTCTCTGGACCTGTGGATGCTGCTTCTTTCCTTCTGGCTTGCTCCCCCTTGGCATGGGCTTCCTCTGTGCTTTGGCATTCAGTGGATTGTACCAACAATCCTTTGCACAATGCCCATACTTGTTACAACACCAGCATTGTCCCACGAATCTAGACCTCTTCAGTCCTTCTGATTGTAGGGTACTTTTCTTGACCTGTTGTGCTGTTTCAGGAGAGCTCTGCTTCTTCATTTTCTTCATCCATACTTGTTTGGATTCATTCTTCCATCCTGCACTTTTTGTGGAAACACAATTAGAAGCATTAGTACAAGATGGGGTGGATGGTACCTTCTTTCTAGAAGATGTTGCACTTTTATTGGAGGATGTCTTTCTCTTAGAATCATCCTGCTCAAAGCATACTTGAGTAGCAACATTTCTCCTTTCAGCTGTCTGGGAGGCTTGGGCTTTGGGTGATTGCTGATTTTTCAATATCACCTCCAGTTCTAAGCATTTCATATTGAGGGAGTTCTTCTCATCCTCAATAGTTCTTAGACTTCCTTCCCATTTCTCTTCCAGCTGTTTTATCTGGTCTTCATGCATCTGCTTCATTTCAAGCAATGAGTTGTCAAGCTCCTTCACCCTTTTGACTTTGTCTTCTAGTTGAGCATCCCTGACAACCATTGACACTTTGTGCCTCTTTTCCAGTGCATGGACAACATCTTTGACTATTATCATAAAGATGTCTTTCTCAGAAAGGCTCCTTTGCAATTCTTCAGCAGTATCTTCATATCTTTCATTGCAAAGGGACACTGTTTCATCTTTGGCATTTACCAGCTTTCTGAGAGTGTTGGTTATGCCAACCCTTTTTGCCAATTGGACTTCTAGAGAATTGGCTTCATCTTCTAGCTGTAATTTTTCTTCTTGAAGATCAAGGAGGCCTGTAGCTATACACATTGCAACTTCCTTGGGGACTCTCTTCTGAAGATATTTGATTGCATTTAGAAGATCATTGCTCCTTCCATCTTCATCACAGCTAGAGCAGGCTTCATTAGAAGAATGATAAAAGGAATTGTCATCTGATGTGACTTTCACATTTCTTTCCATAGAAGGAGTTTCTCTGATTGCAGCAACCTTCTTCTTCATCTTCTTGGCCCGTTTCTTCTTTCTATTTTTCTGAGTCTTGGCAGATATCTCCATTTGAGGCTGGTCACTCATTTCCTCAAATCTGCACTCCATAAAGACTCCCTTGGATCTTTTAGAGGGAACCTCCCTTTGATACCAATTGAAGTGCCCAGATCAGTGTGAATCACTGAGAGGGGGAGGGGGTGAATCAGTGATCCTTTGAAACTTTTTTTACTAATTGATTCTTAATCAATTAAACCTCTATGGCTGGTTAAAGCCTCGATCCACTCTTCTTGTATCTCTCAACCTTTCCCGGATAATGCAGTAATGAAAAGGCACAGGACACAAGGATTTACAAGGTTCGGCACCAAAGGCCTACATCCTTGCCATGCTCTCCAAGCATGGATTCTCCATTATAACCTGTTAAAATTACAATGGTCGATACAGAGTCCCACTGTATCTCTCCTGAGTCCCACAGGAGGGTCTTTATACTGCTTCACACAGTGTTACCAGAGTCCCACTGGCCTGCTCCAGAATCCCACTGAAGACTTCTTCTCCCTGAGTCCCACATGGTCTTCTCTTGGCTCCTCGAGTCACACGAGTAGCTCTTCTTCACTTTAAGTTCTTCAAGTAACTTCAGCAGTCTGGGATAAAGACTGCTGGCCTTGCTCTGTACCTCTGATCACTTGTGATGATCAGGATCTTCTCAATCTACTGAAAACTCAGACACCCAATCTCTTTAACTTTAGTCTGGCTCAGTCTCAGTTCAGAACAACTTCATGTACTGAATGCATGGCAACTCTGAATCCTCATGCACTGACAGCATGGTCTTCTCAAATCTTCAAGAACCTCAAGTCTTGGACAACTCAGATGCACACAAGCTGATATGAACTTTTTCACGTGTGCATGTACATGCATGCATGCATGCACTTTCCCTTTCTTCTTCTTGGTGCAGTAGACCCACAAAGGGTGTAGTATCTTTAAGCACACACCTTCACTGAACTTCACACACTTAATTCAATTTGCTTACACACTTAGAGTGTGTTCTACTTTAGTGTGGGTCACTCCTTCTTCTTCTTCTAATGTGTATACACTTTTAGTGCACACACTAGGTTCGGCCTTTTAGTTCTTTTGCACACACAAATGCCTATGGCCTTCTTCCCTTCTTGTGCACACACCTAGGCTTCGGCCAACTTCTTGCTCACTTTATACACACACTTAATGAGTGTGGTCTTCTAACCACTTGGCACACACTTGGCCTTTCACTTTATCTTGCACACAAAAATGCCCGTAGGGTGTATTTGCACTTTGCACACACAATCTTGGCTATGACCTATTCTTTCTTTGACACACACTAACTTAGGTTTAGTTGTGGTCTTCTTGTTCACTTAGCACACACACAAGGCCACTGCCTTTTCTTCAAATGCACACACAGAGTGCAAGTCTCGGCCAAGGTGTGTTCATGTCCACTTTGCACACACACAAATAGTGTGGTCTTCACTTGTTGCACACACTTGGGTTCACCTTTATTTGCACACACACACTAAGTATGCATTCTCCTTCAATTGGCACACACCCACTGTCCGTAGGTGATTTTCTTTGTTTGCACAAGGCTACGGCCTTCCTCTTCTTTTTGCACACAAAGGCACAAAGGCCTTGGCCTCCTCTTGCTCACACCTGTATACCAACACAAATGAAGGCGCGCAAGGTCCTGGTTGAGCCGCGGGCAATTTCTTCTTCAACAGATGCACAAGGTATGAGACACGGCCTCTCTTCCTCAACTCTGCCGAGCAAGGCTCAAGCCACAAGGGCCGCGCAAGCCACGGGTGCAAGGCACCGCGGGCGCGCAAGTGCTACCGCGCAGGGGGCACGGTGCACAGAGGGGGCGCACAACTTTGTGCTGCCCAAACTCCTTCCTGTCGCGCAAAGGATAGCGCACAGGGGACTCCTCCTTCTCCTTCTCCTCTTTCGCGCAAGGGGTGCGCGAAAGGAACTCCTTCGGGCCTCGGGTGGCACCGAGAACAACAGCCGCGCAAGTGCTTTGCGCGGCGGCTTTTTCTTCGCGAGGCAGAGGCACACGCGGGACTTCTGATTTTCAAGAAAGGATCAGCAAGCAAAATGAGAGCCTCTGGCTCTTCTTTTATAGGCAGAGGGATGCCCGAATCATCCTCGTGCAATAAATCTCAAACTCCCGAGATCTTCGGATCTTTAAAGATTTTTTCAAATCTTGTTTTCTTTCCTCTGTTTCACGCGGGATCTTCCTCTTTAATTTCCTCTACGTGCATGCGACTCATAACGCATGCACGGCCTTCGGTTAAGGCTCATCCCATGCAAAAACACAAACCACGTGGCCTCGGCAGCTTCGCTTGCCTCGGCCGAACTCGAAATCCCTCATTTGTTGCATGCAAGCCAATTTTAAGGCATGGATGTATTCAGTGTAGCCAGACGAGTCGGATGGACGTCTTAGATCCTTCAGAGGTGGCCGGGAACTCGAAAACCGGCCTCGGGTAGCCTCTGGTTCATCGGCGGCTCACGGGGAGGCTTCGGACGAGCTCGGCGAAGGAGACGACGCTGGGAGCCGTCGGATCGCCATTTAAATGACCGCGGACGGCTCAGATTATAACATCGCCGCGGAGATGGATCGTACGGTGGAGATCTCGCGCGAGATAAAACATGCGGCCAGGATTAGATCCCGGGATAAAAATCCCGTCCCACATCGAATCGGCCAGCGTTTTTGCTGCGGTTTATTACCCTGGCGCTGCCTCAACACGCCAGTTGAACTTCTCCCTCCACGGTGCCGCCCCGCACCGTGTTCTCCCTGCGGGCGCGCTCTGCGCCCACTCTCTGCTCCTGCGGGCGCGCTCCTAGCGCCCACTATGCATCCTGGGTGCGCGGGCTTCACCACCGCGTGCCCTCGGGGGCTTACACACGGCCCCCCCTGCCTCTCGAGCTTGCACCATGGGATCCCCCATGGGCGTGGCGCCTAGTGCCCATATGAGCCGTGGGGTTGAACCCGTGGGCTGGCTTGAGATGGCCAATTTTTTGGCAAAGGACAAGAACCTAGACTTTGTAAAAACAAAGTCCTTCTCCATATAAAACATGCCAAATGCCAAATGCCTCCTTCTTCTAAGCCATTCTTCCTCCTCTTTATTTCTTCTTCTTCATTAGAATTCATCATCCTTCTTCAACATATATTCATCATTTAAGAATGGAATTCTTGAAGGTTCTTCCTTCAACCGATGCTCCTGAATCAAATAATTTATCAAAATTCTTCAATGATCCAATCAGAGATCAAGTTGGATCTTCTTCAAATTCTCATGCACTAAGTGATAGTGCATGGACTTTATTAATCCACTTCATCCACTTAGAAGTAGTGAATGGATCTTCATCAACTCCTCATGCATTGTCACTACAATGCATGGTCTTTTAGTCATGTTGTGACATTGTATCCAGTTGATACAAGTTCTATGAACTTAAAAGATCAGTTCAACAATCGTCTGATTTTCTAGAGAATGTTTCAACCACATCTCCTATGCCACTTAGTGAATCTCCTAAGTGACATTCATCTTAGTACCATGGCCATTCTCCTTCATCACCATCACCATCACATCCTTTGACATTCACATCTTGACTCCCTGACATCCATTCATTCCAAGACAACTTCATGCCTCATTGACAACAAATGCAACACAATGCACTTCAGGTACAACACAAGACATTAATGAAATTAAAAAGAATATTTTTCATAAAATCTTGGGCTGTTACATTCAACCCCCCTTAAAATGAATTTCGTCCTCGAAATTCATCGGGGTTATAAATGGTTTACTATTCGAAAGTTTCTTTAATAGAAACCCACATCGTAAAAAGGAATACCAAAACCAATCTTTAAAAATGAAAGTATGAAACATAACGGTTACCCAAATAAATTAATCACTGGGTTTCCACATAGGTGAAAATATGGATATGGAAGAGAAATCTAACCATCATGTTCTGATGGAGAGTGGTAGAGAACATGGCTATGGAAAAGCCAGAAATCACAAATCCATAAATTTGTGAAGATCTAGGGTACCATCTGATACATCGGATATAAGGGCACTAGGACAACATTTTTGGTTTTCAAGATCATTTCCCTAAAGTTGAAAATTTTGAATTAGAATAAATACATACTTTATTTTTTTACATTCTCACTATTGTTAGTGCCTTGAACAATTTCCACTTCATCTCTTAAATAAATGAAGTTGAATTTGTTATTCGGGAAGTGTTAGCAGATCATGTGATAGACTGACGGGTCATTCCATCTGTCTCAAACAAAAGGTTAGAATAAATTATATATATAAGTCGATCTATAGTGAGATTAATCATATATTGTTCCTAAAATGGACTTATACTTCATATATCATACTGCTTAATATAATAAAACTAGTTTCTACTAAACAGGGACTTCCTGTAGGCCAGTGGTAGGCGATAAAGGCCAGTCGCACTTCGGTTGTGGGTTTGATTCCCACAGCCTTGTCCAACGCGATGGGTTGTCGCCCGTCCTGCAGGTTGTCCTTTTTCTAAAACTATATTACTATAACATCCCATCAATAATATCGAAAAGACTTCTATCCTTAAACAATACTAACTTATGTCCAACATAATCCATTCCAATCTTTAGGCTTATCCATAATACTGAAGTCCACTCTCATAGTGAAAACGATTACCAGAGATGTAATACCATAGTTGATCCCCATATATCATAAGATATGTTTTGTTGGACACATTACAAACATTCAAAGTCCTTAATCATGTATTATCTTGAATACCCTTGGTGAAAACATGAATGCAGTTTAAAGTTAACACTTTCCACATACAAACATCCTCAATATTCTATATACTCAAACCATGATATCACTTAGTCCTTATATCAATCATGAGCTCATGAATACTATTAAACATTTCGTTTTCTTGTTTTCCCTTAATTATGTGCATATCATCTTATTTACAAAAATATCTCAATCACGTTGAATACCACATTAGACCAATACATAAATATTCCAATACTTTATAATACAACATTATTATGGAATCCCATTACATAAACACTTAATCATTCCACCACATCGTTGTCATATTCAACATCGCTAATAGTGATCGCATGTGACTTACCTTTGTCCTTTGCCTTAAGCAGTTGCTCATGTTGATCATCACTAACCCTTGGATTAGGGAATTTATTAGCATAATGCCCCATTTCCTTGCACTTGAAACATTGAAGTGTTGGTGGTGCGTTCTCTGCAGTGTTTTCTTTGTTCACATCATTAGAAACCCTTTTTCCATTACTTCGACACTCAGCTGCTCGATGACCTTCTTTTCCACATTTAAAACATTTTCTAGTCCCCTTAAGACAATCTCCACCATGCTTCTTTCCACACTTTGAGCATAAGGAAACATTCATTTTCTTTTCACCATTATTCTGAGATTTCTCCTTGAACTCCATCTTTCGTTTCATGTCAAACCCATGAGATGGATATGTAACACCAACTTCCATTTCTACCTTGATAGCACAACGCACAATTTCGTCATAGCTACTGAAGTCTCTTATAGCTAATGCCCTTCGAAGACTTGGTTTTAAGCCACTGAAAAATCGATCAACTTTACTTTCAGGTTGGATGATAATGCCAGATGCATACCTTTCAAGTCTTGTAAAATTCGCTTCGTATATACCAACAGATTCATCATCCTTCTGTTTCAGCTCAAGAAACTCCTTTTCCTTCTTCGTTCGAAGAATACGAGGGAAGTAATTACTGAAAAACAAGTTTTTGAACTCGTCCCATTCCATGGAATCAATTTCATCTCTTTGCATCGTATTCTTGATAAAATTCCACCATTAATCAGCTTCACCTTCCAAACGATATAATTCTATGATGACTTTATCATGATCAAAACATTGAAGAACTGAAAATATCTTTTCAGTGGTACTGATCCATTGTTCAGAAACAAGTGGATCAGAAGACCCACTAAAAGAAGGTGGACGTTGCCTCATGAAGGACTCAATAGAATATTGTTCCCTTCTCTGCTCATTTGGAAGTCCATAATGATTCATAGCTTGTGTAAGTATAGCAATAAGATTTTTCACCCCATCTCCCATAACATTTGTTTGTTCATGAGGTCAATCATTGCATTATCCATTGCATTGATCAACACGGTTCCTTCGGGTTCCAGCCATCGTCTAAAACCCAAAAAGAATAGTGTGAGAGGCAAAAATCATGCTAGGGAAAACAACATAATAAAGGGGGAGTACCTTCAATATCTAACATCTTAGGTTTAATTCTATGATCTTTAGCGTAATTATAATACTATAACCAATATGTATACTTAACCTTAGGGACATCCCTACACATACCTTTGAAATATCTCTAGGGATCTCACTAACGTTTTCGCATCCTAGTTTCCAAAGGTAGACTAAACCTTTCCTCTGATACCAACTGTAGAGACCCGAAGATTAACTTACATGAACATTACATTACTTTTGCGGAATACTTAGTACATAACAAAAAACACACACACAAGGATCATAATAGTTTAGTGTCTTTGGAAACTCGGAACGTAATCTTCTAATCATGGTGAAAGATCTTCAATATCTCCCATAAAGATCTTCCCTTTTTTACCTAAAACCTTTCTTTATATCCTGGGGAAAAGAAAACATAGAAGGGTGATCTCAAATGCTCAGTAAGGGTAAACAAAAGAAAAATAAATCACATCATATTCATAAGAACATAACTTTTGGAAATCTTAACCTGTAAAAGAGAGCATAATTTCATAACATGGGATAAATCATAGTAGTGAAATGAAATCCCAATAATCATAACATAAAATATGAAACATTGTGGTATTCACACATAATCATAGAGAATCATTTCTTGTTAGTCAAGACTCATTTCCAAGACTATCTTAGTGGACAAAGTCCAATTCTGAACCGAGTCACCCTCGTTTCAGTCCTGTTTCACTGAACCGGTATAACCTACCGTTCTAGCCATGTCTATCTCATGAGATATAAAATCTTTACCCAATGCATTGGAGGGAGATATAGGTCCCAGCCATCTCATAATGATACCATTCTTATGTGTTCCACAAAATCATAAACCATACATCATAGAATAACCCATGTAATAAAATGGGATGCTTAAACATCGTGACATCATAAAACAATTCATATATGATAAAGGAATTTATAAAAATAATTCCATCACAACATAACCAAATCAATGTAATAATTGGGATAGAAACAGAACCCATTATTATCTTAGATGGAAAATAATTTTGATAAAACACTTGAACTTCATTCATGAAGAAAAATATCCTTTCTACTTCAAAAACACTTTTCCTTTCTTAACATGTCGTACAATTATAAACTAAAATAATTTGATTAAAAATAAACATGAAAACTTGTAAAGGAAGCTTCTTGGAACTAATTTTTAAAAAATCCATTCAAACCGTATAAGTTAAAAAAAACATTCTTCGTACTTTTTTCGGTAAAGTCAAAAAGTACCTCGTACGAAAAACGACAAAAGATTGATTTCATATCATTTACTAAAAACACACCGAAGGGTAAAATAGGATTTAAACAATTGTAGGTGGATGGAAATAAAATTAAATATTGAGGAAACCTGGATGTGGATGATAAAATACAACCTAGTAAACTTCCAAATATAAACAATCTCAGATAAAAATGAGATTGTGATATTTCCCTTACCTTAGGTCCGATTTGCTTTGTACGTGTCTGAAGCTCCTGTATAATGGTTTAAATAATGTTATTGACTTATTCCAGAATCATACATACTGATATGATATCATATATGGTCATATTCTTAGCTTCTTATTAGTAATATTTCATTGTTACTTGATACTCGGGTCTTTATTGCCTTTTGTTCTTATGCGTGTTTTGCCGAATAAATTCTTATTCTTATTTTAAGGTTATAGATACCTTATATAAATAATGGTATTAGTGTATCATATATCATATTTATTCATTCAATTCATTTATATAATTACTATGTAATGATGATCATGTAGAACGAGTCACATCACATCGTGGAGACGGTATTCCGTACGTACGCACGAGCGATGATATTGTTCCCATGATCATGGAATTGTATTTAAGTGTATTTATACTCTTTCAGTATCAATATCACTTTATAATAATCATATATAGTTACTCATTACACCATTATACCCATCCTTGTAAGGTGATGGTGGAAAATAGATTACACCACGGCGTGGAGACGGTATTCCGTACGTACGCACGCGCGGTGATTTCATTTTTCCGTAGGATGGATAGAAGGTGAATTAGGGTTGTTTCATATTTATAATTAAATATCAGTATGTAAGTAATACTGATGTTATTAATTTATCATGAAACAACTAAAGACGATGAAGTTGAAGAAGAAAGAAATTGAAAAGATTGGTAATGGATATTACCTCTTCTTTGAAACGCCTCATTGAATCCTCCACTTAGGGAACTAAGATTTGTCTTTGAAGAAGACTAGGACCTCTAGGATTATTATAGGGAAGTGGAGAAATGATTTTTTCAGGGGTTTGCCTTGATTTAGTGCTCAAATTGGTGTGAGGAGGAGGGGGAGGAGGTGCCCTTTTATAAGGGATGAGAGGGGCACCTTAGGAATATCTCAAAATATTATATTATATTAAAGTCAAAATCGGTTTATAATGGTTCCAAAGGGTCTTATTTCGAAGGTAAAGTGGGGAGGGGTCGAAATCATATCAACAAATATGATTTAGACAAGTTTAGGTAATTATTTTAACCTTATCAAATAGATTTAACTCTAAGTTAACTAATTTAACTTTTACCGTGACTTTTTGTTTTCTTACACTATAAGGTTAATAAACTTACTATAACATGACAAACGAACCACAAGTTGTTTATTATTAATATATATAACCTTATATAAGTCATTTGGCCGAACCTTAGATTTTTTGAAATTAAATAACAATTCATAATATAATATATGTTTTAAAAACTAATTTATGTCAATTTTGACACTATTTGGTACATGATTTTTATGAAATTTTTAAAAGAATGATATGTTCAAAACAAGTTACATAAATCAACATTAAAATGGCATATTAACCTATAAAATTAGTTTAAGTCATAAAAAGTCTCAAATTACATTTATTTGGGCATTTATAACATCAATTATGTTAATATTTTCTTAAAAAGGTAATTACTGCATCATCGTTGTGTAAAAAATAAATTAAATTATTTAAAGTATAAAAATTACAAATAAAATACCATTATGTAGGAAATAGTTTTAGATTTCTAATTAATATTTATAGTCGAAATTATATTATGTATAACCCTATATTAAAAATGTTTTAGTAAATAAACTTTGATTTTAACTCTTTTAACTCTTCTTTGAATTAAATAATAATAAAAGTCCTAATCTAATCCAAGTGGGCCTAAATGATAATATTTTACACTTAAGGTTTTTTTTGGTCGAGATACACTTGTCCAATAGGATTAGTACATGTGTTAGGGTAATATTAATATCATTTTTACCCTTAATTACCCTATTTACATTTTACCGTGGTAAATAAAAGTAAAAAGTTACTATTCACCAAAAATTATTTTCATCACATTGAACCACATTTTAATTACTGACATCAACCGTGTCTCTCAGATTTTTGAAATTCCATTCACAGAAGCGGTAAAATTGAGATTTATGAAAAAATTAATTTTTTTAACTACCACTTAGTAGTTTCACAATTCATCAAAAATTGAAGTTTTTTAGAAAAATGCCAAAATTTCACCCTAAACTATAATTGATATTCTGAATTCAAAAATTATTTCTATTTTACAAAATTCCCAACATATAAGTTTCATTAATTAATTTTATAATTAATTTCCGCTGTCACAACAAATAGCGTGTTTTTAAGAGATAATAACTATCAAAAGATTAACACTTGTTTATGTCTGGTGTAAATGTGAAATTACATCCAATGACCAATATTGTATTGAATTGTAAAAATATATTCTAAATATACTTTAAAACCACTCAAATTAATAATTTATCACTATTAATTATTTCGATTAAAAAAGTTGTTTTTAATTAAAATTTAGTAATTTTCACTATTCATCAGAATATGAAAGTTATCCGAAAAGTACCAAAATTTCACCTTAGGCTAAATTCGATACTCCGAATCCAAAAATGAAGTCCATTTTGAGAGCTAAAATTTCTAAAATTTTAAAAGGTGGTTATTACTATTCATAACGGCTAGTTTAAATAATATTTTAATAGAATATCGTTCTTTAGTGAAACTCTGTATTGCGTACTACACACGTTATCGAGAAGGTCGTGATTGCGTGTAATACAAGGCAAGTCAAGGATGCGTGTTGTGAAAGCTCCTTTTGGTGTAGCGTACAACACATGACATTAATGAAATTAAAAATAATATTTTTCATAAAATCTTGGGCTGTTACATTCAACCCCCCTTAAAATGAATTTCTCCCTCGAAATTCGTCGGGGTTATAAATGGTTTACTATTAGAATGTTTCTTTAATAGAAACCCACATTGTAAAAAGGAGTACCAAAACCAATCTTTAAAAACAAATGTATGAAACATAGCGGTTACCCAAATAGACTAATCACTGGGTTTCCACATTGGTGAAAATATGGATATGGAAGAGAAATCTAACCATCATGTTCTGATGGAGAGTGGTAGTGAACATGGCTATGGAAAAGCCAGAAATCACAAAGCCATAAATTTGTGATGATCTAGGGTACCATCTGATTCATCGGATATAAGGTCACTAGGACAACATTTTTGGTTTTCAAGATCATCTCCCTAAAGTTGAAAATTTTGAATTAGAATAAATACCAACTTTATTTTGGTACAATCTCACTGTTGTTCGTGCCTTGAACAATTTCCACTTCATCTCATAAATAAATGAAGTGGAATTTGTTATTCGTGAAGTGTTAGCAGATCATGTGATAGAATGACGGGTCATTCCATCTATCTCAAACAAAAGGTTAGCAAAAATTATATACATAAGTTGATCTATAGTGAGATTAATCATATATGGTTCCTAAAATGGACTTATACTTCATATATCATACTGCTTAATATAATAAAACTAGTTTCTACTAAACAGGGACTTCCTGTAGGCCAGTGGTAGGTGATAAAGGCCAGTCGCACTTCGGTTGTGGGTTCGATTCCCATAGCCTTGTCTGACGCGATGGGTTGTCGCCCGTCCTGCAGGTTGTCCATTTTCTAAAACAATATTACTATAACATCCCATCAATAATATCGAATAAACTTTTATCCTTAAACAATACTAACTTATGTCCAACATAATCCATTCCAATCTTTAGGCTTATCCATAACACTGCAGTCCACTCTCATAGTGAAAACGATTACCAGAGATGTAATACCATCGTTGATCCCCATATATCTTAAGATATGTTTTTTTGGTCACATTCCAAACATTTAAAGTCCTTAATCATGTATTCTATTGAATACCCTTGGTGAAAACATGCATGCAGTTAAAAGTTAACACTTTCCACATACCAAAATCCTCAAAATTCTATATACTCAAACCATGATATCACTTAGTCCTTATATCAACCATGAGCTCATGAATACTGTTAAACATTTCGTTTTCTCGTTTTCCCTTCATTATATGTATATCATCTTATTTCCAAAAATATCTCAATCACTTTGAATACCACATTAGACCAATACATAAATATTCCAATACTTTATAATACAACATTATTTTGGAATCCCATTACATAAACACTTAATCATTCCTCCACATCATTTTCATATTCAACATCACCAATAGTGATCGCATGTGACTTCCCATTGTCCTTTGCCTTAAGCGGTTTCTCATGTTGATCATCACTAACCCTTGGATAAGGGCATTTATTAGCATAATGCCCCATTTCCTTTCACTTGAAACATTTAAGTGTTGGTGGTGCGTTCTCTGAAGTGTTTTCTTTGTTCACATCATTAGAAACCCTTTTTCCATTACTTCGACACTCAGCTGCTCGATGACCTTCATTTCCACACATAAAAAATTTTCTAGTCCCTTTAAGACAATCTCCACCATGCTTCTTTCCACACTTTGAGCATATGGAAACATTAATTTTCTTTTCACCATTATTCTGAGATTTCTCCTTGAAGTCCATCTTTCGTTTCTTGTCAAAACCATCAGATGGATATGTAACACCAACTTCCATTTCTACCATGATAGCACAACGCACAATTTCTTCATTGCTACTGAAGTCTCTTATAGCTAATGCCCTTCGAAGACTTGTTTTTAAGCCACTGAAAAATCGATCAACTTTAGTTTCAGGTTGGATGATAATGCCAGATGCATACCTTGCAAGTCTTGTAAAATTCGCTTCGTATATACCAACAGATTCATCATCCTTCTATTTCAGCTCAAGAAACTCCTTTTCCTTCTTCGTTCGAAGAATACAAGGGATGTACTTACTGAAAAACAAGTTCTTGAACTCATCCCATTCCATGGAATCAATTTCATCTCTTTTCCTCGTATTCTTGATAAAATTCCACCATTGATTATCTTCACCATCCAAACGATATACTGCTAAGATGACTTTATCATATTCAGAACATTGAAGAAATGAAAATATCTTTTCAGTGGTACTGATCCATTGTTCAGCAACAAGTGGATCGAAAGACCCACTAAAAGAAGGTTGACGTTGCCTCATGAAGGACTCAATAGAATATTGTTCCCTTCTCTGCTCATTTGGAAGTCCAGAATGATTCATAGCTAGTGTAAGTATAGTAATAAGATTTTTCACCCCATCTCCCATAACATTTTTTTGTTCATGAGGGAAATCATTGCATTTTCCATTGCATTGATCAACACGGTTCCTTCAGGTTCCAGCCATCGTCTAAAACCCAAAAAGAATAGTGTGAGAGGAAAAAATCATTCTAGGGAAAAAAAACATAATAAAGGGGGAGTACCTTCAATATCTAACATCTTAGGTTTAATTATATGATCGTTAGCGTAATTCTAGTAATATAACCTATATATATACTTAACCTTAGGGACATCCCTCGACATACCTTAGAAATATCTCTAGGGATCTCACTAACGTTTTCGCATCCTAGTTTCCAAAGGTTGACTAAACCTTTCCTCTGATACCAACTGTAGAGACCCAAATCTTAACGTACATTAACATTACATTACTTTTTCGGAATACTTAGTACAAAACAAAAAACACACACACAAGGATCGTAATAGTTTAGTGTCTTTGGAAACTCGAAACGTAATCTTCTAATTGTGGTGAAAGATCTTCAATATCTCCTATAAAGATCTTCCCTTTTTTTACCTAAAACCTTTCTTTATATCCTGGGGAAAAGAAAACATAAAAGGGTGATCTCAAATGCTCAGTAAGGGTAAACAAAAGAAAAATCAATCACATCATATTCATAAGAACATAACTTTTGGAAATCTTAACCTGCAAAAGAGAGCATAATTTCATAACATGGGATAAATCATTGTAGTGAAATGAAATCCCAATAATCATAACATAAAATATGAAACATTGTGGCATTCACACATAATCATATAGAATCATTTCTTATTAGTCAAGACTCATTTCGAAGACTATCTTAGTGGACAAAGTCCCTTTCTGAACCGAGTCACCCTCGTTTCAGTCCTGTTTCACTGAACCGGTATAACCTACCATTCCAACCATGTCTATCTCATGAGATATAAAATCATTACCCAATGCATTGGAGGGAGATATAGGTACCACCCATCTCATAATGATACCATTCATATGTGTGCCACAAAATCATAAACCATACATCATAGAATAACCCATGTAATAAAAATGGGATTCTTAAACATCGTGAAATCATAAAACAATTCATATATGATAAAGGAATTTATAAAAATAATTCCATCACAACATAATCAAATCAATGTAATAATAGGGATAGAAACATAACCCTTTATTATCTTAGATGGAAAATAATTTTGATAAAACACTTGAACTTCATTCTTTAGAAAAATATCATTTCTACTTCAAAAACACTTTTCCTTTCTTAACATGTCGTACAATTATAAACTAAAAGTAGTAGATTAAAAATAAACATGAAAAATTGTAAAGGAAGCTTGTTGGAAATAATGTTTTAAAAATCCATTCATACCGTATAAGTTAAATAAACATTCTTCGTACTTTTGTCGGAAAAGTCAAAACGTACCTCGTACGAAAAACAACAAAAGATTCATTTCATATCTTTTACTAAAAACTCACCAAAGGGTAAAATAGGATTTAAACAATTGTAGGTGGATGGAAATAACATTACATATTTAGGAAACATGGATGTGGATGATAAAATACACCCTAGTAAATTTCAAAATATAACCAATCTCGGATAAAAATGAGATTGTAATATTTCCCTTACCATAGGTCCGATTTTCTTTGTATGTGTCCTAAGCTCCTATATAATGGTTTAAATAATGTTATTGACTTATTCCAGAATCATAAATACTGATATGATATCATATATGGTCATATTCTTAGCTTCTTATTAGTAATATTTCATTGTTACTTGTTACTCGGGTCTTTATTGCCTTTTGTTCTTATGCATGTTTTGCCGAATAAATTATTATTATTATTTTAAGGTTATAGATACCTTATATCCATAATGGTATTAGTGTAACATATATCATATTTATTCATTCAATTCATTTATATAATTACTATGTAATGATGATCATGTAGAACGAGTCGCATCACATCGTGGAGACGGTATTCCGTACGTACGCACGAGCGATGATATTGTTCCCATGATCATGAAATTGTATTTAAGTGTATTTATACTATTTAAGTATCAATATCACTTTATAATAGTCATATATAGTTAATCATTACACCATTATACCCATCCTTGTAAGGTGATGGTGGAAAATAGATTACACCACAGCGTGGAGACGGTATTCCATACGTACGCACGCGCGGTGATTTCATTTTTCCGTAGAATGGATAGAAGGTGAATTAGAGTTGTTTCATATTTATAATAACATATCAGTATGTAATTAATACTGATGTTATTACATTATCATGAAACAACTAATGAAGAAGAAGTTGAAGAAGAAAGAAATTGAAAAGATTGGTAATGGATATTACCTCTTCTTTGAAACGCCTCTTTGAATCCTCCACTTAGGGAACTAAGATTGGTCTTTGAAGAATACCAGGACCTTTAGGATTATTCTAGGGTAGTGGAGAAGGGATTTTGGCAGGTTTTGGTAGAGCTTTAGGGCTCTAATTGGTGTGAGGAAGAGGGGGAGGAGGTGCCCATTTATAAGGGAGGAGAGGGGCACCTTAGGAATATCTCAAAATATTATTTGATATTAAAGTCAAAATCGGTTTATAATGGTTCCAAAGGGTATTATTTAGAAGTTAAAGCGGGGATGGGTCGAAATCCTATCAACCAATAGGATTTAGACAAGTTTAGGTTATTATTTTAACCTTATCAATTAGATTTCACTCTAAGTTAACTAATTTAACTTTTTCCGTGACTTTTTGTTTTCTTACACTATATGGTTAATATACATACTATAACGTGCCAAAAGAACCCAAAGTTGTTTATTATTAATATATATATCCTTATATAAGTCATTTGTCCGAACCATATATTTTTAGAAATTAAATAACAATTAATAATATAATATTTCTTTTAAAAACCAATTTATGTCAATTTTGACACTATTTGGTACATGATTTTTATGAAATTTTTAACAAAATGATAAGTTCAAAAAAAGTTAATTAAATCAACAATAACATTTCATATTAACCTATAAAATTAGTTTAAGTCATAAAAAGTCTCAAATTACATTTATTTGGGCATTTATAACAACAATTATGTTAATATTTTCTTAAAAAGGTAATTACTGCATCATCATTGTGTCATAAATAAATTAAATTATTTAAAGTATAAAAATTACAAATAAAATACCATTATGTAGGAAAGCTTTTTAGCTTTCTAATGAACATTTATAGACTAAATTATATTATGTATAACCCTATATTAAAAATGTTTTGGTAAATAAACGTTGATTTTAACTCTTTTAACTCTTCTTTGAATTAAATAATTATAAATGTCCTAATCTAATCCATGTGGGCCTAAATGATAATATTTTACACTTAAGGTTGTTTTTGGTCGAGATAAACTTGTACAATAGGATTAGGCCATGTGTTAGGGTAATATTAATATCATTTTTACCCTTAATTACCCTATTTACTTTTAACCGTGGTAAATAAAAGTAAAAAGTTACTATTCACCAAAAAATATTTGCATCTCATTGAACCACATTTTACATACTGACATCAACTGTGTCTCTCGGATTTTATGAAATTCCCTTCACAGAAGTAGTAAAATTAATATTTATGAAAAAATTAATTTTTTTAACTACCACTTAGTAGTTTCACTATTCATCAAAAATTGATGTTTTTCAGAAAAATGCCCAAATTTCACCCTAAACTATAATTGATATTCTGAATTCAAAAATGATTTCTATTTTACAAAATTCCCAACATATAAGTTGCATTAATTAATTTTATAATTAATTTCTGCTGTCACAACAAATAGCGTGTTTTTAAGAGATAATAACTATTGAAAGATTAACACTTGTTTATGTCTGGTGTAGATGTGAAATTACATCCAATGACCAACATTGTATTGAATTGTAAAAATATATTCTAAATATACTTTAAAACCACTCAAATTAATAATTTATCACTATTAATTAATTCGATTAAAAAAGTTGTTTTTAATTAAAATTTAGAAATTTTCACTATTCATCAAAATATGAAAGTTATCCGAAAAGTACCAAAATTTCACCTTAGGCTAAATTCGATACTCTGAATCCAAAAATTAAATCCATTTTGAGAGCTAAAATTTCTAAAATTTAAAAAGGTGGTTATTACTATTCATAACGATTAGTTTTAATAATATTTTAATAGCATATCGTTGTTTAGTGAAACTCGGTATTGCGTACTACCCACGCTATCGAGGAAGGTCGTGATTGCGTGTAATACAAGGCAATTCAAGGATGCGTGTTGTGCAAGCTTCTTTTGGTGTAGCATAGAACACAAGACATTAATGAAATTAAAAAGAATATTTTTCATAAAATATTGGGCTGTTACATCTCTCCTGAAAAATAATATGAAGTTGTATAACTTTTGTGATGACTGGTCTGATGTGAGATATGGCATTAGAAACTAAAATTTGAGGTTGAGCAAGAACATATCCCGCGGGACCATGTGTTGTAGAAGGATGCACCACAATTGATTTACACTGGACATGAAGACACAATTTCAATAGTTTAATGTTTTTTTCAATGATCTATGCACCATATTTCACAACCATTTCAAAATCATCTTTTTTACATTAAAATTCAAAAAAGGAGCAAATTCTCTATGATTCTAAATCTAACACTGAATGGATTTTGTCACTAGGGGAAGAGTATGATTTGTGGCCATTTTGTTAATATGATTGTTCATTTGGTGTATTGTGATGAGTTTAGAGAAAAACTCGATAATCCTTTTGGTCGAATCATCTTGACTGTGTGAAGTGATCCTTGTATAATACATCACAAGATAATTCACTTTATCTTAGGTGTCATCAAAATTTTCAATAATTTTCATTCAAATTATTCACCTCATTCTTAAACACTTAATTAACAGAATAAAGATTTACATATTCTGAGGACTGTGCAGGTGGATCAGAACTTGGGGATATAGACGAATGAGTTTGATCATGAACATCTTCTATCATCAGGGAAAAATCAAGAGATTTATATTGAGCAGAAATGTTATCAACTCCATTGATGATAGTTTTTATTGTATTCCAAAAATATGTGGTGAATTCATTGATCCTATTGGTCAACATATTCACATAATTTCCATGCTTGGTATTTCATGTCACAATTATCTCTCTAGTTATGATTAGATTTGGTTGAATATCTTTTATCACCATCTTCAAATCATCAGTTGCATCAACTAGAGAGAGATATGTTTATGCAGAAGTATTAAAAGAAGGTCCACCGATCAATACACCATTATCCATATATCAGATATCACCCAAATTATCAGTAAATTCATTATTCTCTCTTCTAACTTCATCAATCTCATACCTCAACTAAGATGGTATTACATGCCTTGTAGAGGAAGATATATCTTCCTTGAATCTTTCAAAATCATATTTAGTCACATAGTTAGAAGAAGTGGTCTCCTAAATTGTTTTTTTTTCAGAAAGGGAAACTATTTAATCATTATAATATTTATAATCCAATCCTAAGACTACATAACCAGGATTCCTTATCCATTCAGTAGAAATATCAGAATCAAAAGGAGAAAAAATATTAAGCATTACTCTTCCTATATAATTCTCTTCACCAGTTTGAAAAATTGGTCCTTGAGGCTTCCCCTCAGTGTCATCTCATATGAATTATTTATCCCCCCTAATTCATGTCTTCATTGATAGGTTTCTTTTCCATATGTATAGTAATTTTTCTATTATAAAACACTTGAGAAATAGGTTCATCTGAAGAAAAATTTTCTTCTTGAACAACACCATCAATAGAAACACCAGTATTAGATTCAGTATCATTCATTCTCACATCATATGGATTTTCATCCGGATTCCCAAAGTCACTATCAAATCCACATTCACTTATTTATTCATTATTGCCATATTCATTCTGCTCAACTTCAACATTCTCATCTTTTTCTTCACATTATAATTCTGAACTATCTTCAAAACTACCATCTTCTTCATCTTCATCTTCTTCTTCGTTGGATTCAATGACATAATCTACACATCCACCATCTTCAGTTTCATCACTACCAAAATATTTTAGAATATGTTCATGAGAGGTTAAATCCAGCGGGGGACATACCATCCTATTAGAGACTCTTTTTGATGATCCAGTAGTGTTAGGGTCACTTTGATAATCTACTGGTGATCACACATCTCTAAAAGGGTTTTCAGGCTCCTCTTCCCTATACATAAATTATGTTACTTTTTCATCTGGACTGAGAACAGGACCCACTGGATCCCTTGGATAGATTTGATTTTATATAGGATTAAACTTATAATAAAATCTATCTCCATCACCAACCCATTCTTTCCTACATGGGTTCCAATTAATTTTCATTCATTTTCAATTGTCAGGGATTTAGAAAATTCCACTGCATTCACTAACTAACACATCCTCAACTTCATTTACATAACATTTTTCCTTAATCATATCTGAAATCACTCATGAATTGAAGAAAAAAATTTAAATAATCCTAGTATTTTTCATATCATTTATGTGAACCTTAAGATATCAGCATAGATTACTTTTAACACCATCCTAATGAAAATATTCCATATATACATTATGATTCTTGAGGTAATAGAAGTCTACTTTTCAAGGAAAATTAGGTTTTGAATAAACTTGAAATGTATTATACATTCACCATTCAATTCTAAAGCGATGGGTATCATGTGTTCTTCATTTAAAGTTATCTCTTTCAGATCATTTTCGAAGCATAATAATTAAATTATTGGAGTATATGTCCTTATGAAATCATTAAAAATTCCATCATGAGATACCATAAGACATTTATCCAAATTTTTTATCAGATAGATATTATATTCCCTTTCAAAATCGACTTCACCCATGCAACATAACATCCTTCCAGAAAAAGTTCTATATACATATAAAACACATATACAAGCTTTGGATAAAAGAGTCTATCATTGTTTAGAATCTGTTCATGCAATCCTTGATCCTTATGCACTTTTAACAACAATGATTTTCTCTCCAAGTTCCATTACAAAAAAAGTTCATTCTTCGATGTTATAGAATGGTTTAAAAGACTATTATTAGTTATACTTGAAGGTTTTCTCAATTCCTTTTTTTGTTTCTTGGACACACATGACTCACCCTCTTCTAGAGATCGCTTCACTTGATCTATTCTGATTATTTCAGTCTAGATGTCTGAAGGTGATGGTCAAGGGTTGATAATGACAGAGCCAACATAGAGAGATTAGTGGTAATGGGAGTAGAGTGGATTGATTCAAATTTACATCATTTAGGGGTTTTAAGATTTGACAACAAAAAAATCAAGAACCATGTTCACTGTTTTAAATGAAAAAGTGTCATTTTGATAAAATAATAAGACATGTAAACACAATGAATCATCTGTATTAGTATGACTAACTCTATAAAATATTAACAGTGTTGGTATGATAATGGTGTCAACATGAAAATGGGGTAAACATGACAACTAAACAGGAAAAATTAAATACAAGGAAAATAAAAGGTCTTTCTAATTGATCATTCCTAACTTAGGTTTGATGTAATTTTTTCTTTCATAATTTAATGGCTTCGTGAAATGTCGGCAAGATGATGTTCAGTGAAAATAAATTCTAAAGTGATACCCCCTTCTGATAATGTAATATCAAAAATTGAGGTCTTACATCCATATGGTTTGTTATAGATTGATAAATTGTGTTAATATAAATGTTAATAGCACTTTTGATGACAAATTTTATAGGTACATGTCAAAATTGATATCCACAGTCTAGAAGAGTGTGTTTCATTCACGAAAATTGTTCATAATAGTTACCAGTAGCTATGTATTTAGCTTCAGTAGTATATAGAGCAAGGTAATTATTCATCTTACCACACAATGAAACCATAGAATTTCCCAAAAAGTGGAATGTCCCAAAGGTTCTCTTATTATATAACTTGCACCCACCAATGTAAACACCTGAATATCTCACTATATGAAATGATTTTTCTTTGGGGTAAAACAATCCTATATTGATATTATTTATTAGGTTTTTGAAAATTATTTTAACAGAATTTATGTGATATTATTTTAGATTATCATGGAAATTGGGACACATAAACACACTAAACATCATATACAGTATAATAGTAGTCATGTTGAGAAAAATCCATATCAGTCCTCTATATGTAGTTTGAACAATAGATTAATCATCTTTGTCCAGATCCAACTTACATGTTATACTAATGGGACTTTCTATAATTTTAATTCTATCAAATCAAAATCATTTTAAAACAACATTTTTATAATTTCATTCATTAAAATTGATACTTTATTTATTTTGAAAAATATGAAATCCAAGAAACAGTTTTAGTTCACCCATTAAACTCCTTTCAAATTAATTTTTTATCATATTTTAAAATTCCATACATAATGAATTTTTTGAAGATCCAAAAATAATATCATTCACATAGATTTAAACTATTAAAACATCTTTACAAATTCTCATTATAATAATAGTAGCATCAACTCTTTTTTTTTAAAAACATTTTGATAAAAAAAACTACATTATTTATCATAACACACATTTACAGCTTGTTATAAACAATATAAAAAATTTTCGATTTGAAAAAATGATTTTGGAAATGAGGGTTTGTAAAACTAGGGTTTTGTTAAAAAAAATAATTATCAACTCTATATACATTTATGAAAGAACTTTTAACATCCATTTGATACGGTTTTAAATAATGATGGGTAGAATAAACAAGAAATATTCTGAAGTCTTTGAGTTTAGAAACAGTCGCAAAAATTTCTTCATTGTCAATGATTTCTTCTGGACTATAATTATGTTTGACTACTCTATTTTGGTGCAAAAAAATGTTACTAGTTTTATCTACATTTATTCTAAACTCCCACTTAGTTCATATTGTAAACGTGGTTTTTGGTCAATCCACATGTTTCCAAAATTTATTTCATCCAAATTTATTTTGTTCATCCTATAAATCCATCACCCAAAATTCATCCATAATTTCATCATTGATATTTTTATGTTCAAGATATGACATTAAGGCTTTATGTACAACCTGATATCTATGAGATCCTCTATTTTGTGTTGATTTGTCTATGTCTCCAACAATATCATCTAGAAGACCGTTCCTGAAAGTTATAGTTGGTCTAGAATATGTGGGACTAGTATCATATGGTTCATCTATAGGTTAGGGTTCATCCTTATCAAATTCTTAATATGTCTTAGAAATGTTTGATTTCAATGAAATCTTGAATGATTAAATAGATGATTTTTCATTTATTTCTTGGTTTAATATATCATCATCAATGATTTCTAGGGAGTTCTTAGTTTAACATGGGCATGTTTCATCAAATTTGATATGCATAGATTCTTTCACACACTTAGTTCATTTTTTAATGTCTCTATAGAAATTACTATGTATTGAGTAACCTAGTAAGACTAATTTATCACTAGTGGATGATAATTTCACTTGATTGTACTTTTTATTAGAAATATATAATTTGAAACCAAATTTATTTAAATAACTAAAATTTAGTTTTTTATTGATACCCAACTCGTTGGGTGTATTATTGAGGATAGTTCTAATTAAGACTCTATTAATTATATAACTTATTGTATTCATAGCCTTATCCTAGAAGTAAATATGTAAATCATATTCATTAAACACTATTCTAGAAATTTCTTACAAGGTCCAATTTATTCTTTCTACAACGCCATTTTGTTGAGGTGTCATATGTGTAGAGATGTTATGATTATAGCCATTGTGCAAGAATAGAGATTCAAATATTGATTTTTAAACTCATGACCATGCTAACTTGTTAAGGATCTTATTCTAATTCCACTATGATTTCTAACATTTTTAGCATACTTGATGAAGTATGTACATGCTTCACTTATCTGAGCTAATAAATAAGTCCATGTATACCAAAATTTTTCATATAAAAGAAAATTGACATATTTCTTCCAATTTAATCTAGAATCAAGATATGATACAAACAAATCCATGTGAACGAACTCTAAAGGTTGAGTATTTGAAACATATTTCTTTGATTTTATAGTTATCTTTTTTTACACAGTTGAAAAAGATTACAAACATTGACATTTGGAAACTCATGATTTGGTAGATCCTTGACAAGGAATTTTCTAGTAAGCTTTATCAGATACTGTTAATTATAGTGTTCTAGTCTCATAGGCCAAAGCCAAGAATCTTTATAAAATGCATTTGAACATGAAACATTTTGAGAGGATAAAGACTCATTGTTAACAAAATATACATTTTCATTTCTAAAAGTAGAAAATAAAAATTCATATTTAGTATTAATAACATTGAAATCATCATTTTAAAACATAACATGAATTCCATCATCAAATAATTTTGAAATAGTAAGCAGATTACACTTTATTCCACTGAAAAATAATTTAGAAATTAAAATATATTTAGGGCTACCAATCTGGACAAATCCAATTATTTTTCCTTTATTATTGTCATTGAATGTGATATATCCACTACCAATCTTGATTAATATCAGGAAACATGTGTAGTCTCCTATCATGATTCTAGAACATCCACTGTCCAAGTACCATTGAATATTGAAACAGTTTTTCAAATAAATTTTCTACATTACAATCTGTCAAAAATAAATTTTGGTACTCAGACATTTTTTGGTCGAGTGAAATTAGTAATCAATGATTTAGGTACCACATTTTTCATATGGGTTTCGTATATGAATTATGTAACATATTTGAAGAATATACTATATATGTTCCCTAAAAACTAGATGCAGTATAAGATTTTTCATACCTGGAACTATTAAAAGAGGTTGGATTTTTAGGTAATTTATTTTCTATATTTAGTTATAAATTTTTTTTAAATTACTTTTACCTCTAGGTTGATATCCAATACCAGAAGTGTACTTAGGAGTTATTTGTTTACCAAGAATTTGAGAAAGCATGTCTTCTCCCGTGGTAATATTCTATAAATCTTTCATCTATTTCAGAATAGATATTTTTAATTCATTTTTTTCATTATGCAGTTGAACATTATTTTCTTATTCAGAAATAAGTTTTGACTCAAATTTTACAGTTAGATCATGATTTTCTCTTTAATAATTTATATTTATCTTTTATATCATTACGTGTTTGCTCAGTCATGTTAATGTATTGAAACAGTGCATCATTTTTTATTTTTTCATAGTAAATTTAATTTTCATAATATTAAGAATTATGTGAAAGATAATCTAAGGTTAAATCAGATATGATTTTTACAAAACAAATATTTTCCATCTGATCTTTCTAATAATGAGAATATGTTAATTCCCTATAGTTTTCCTAAGAGGAACTCTGTATGGCTTTCATATCTTTCTTATACTTCTTTTCGTTATCATAATACTTATTTTTCTATTTTAACATTGGAATGTAAGCTTTGACATATCCTCTACTATTGTATTAATATCAAAAAATATATATACCTATTTATCATTTAATTTCTATTCCTTCATCCAGCTTCCCTTGTTTTCAGATATTTTATTATAATTTTTATTCATGAAGAACTTTTTATTTATATACAATTTCATGAATATTATAGCCATCTAATCCATCTCTCGGTCACTCTTAGATGATTATTCATTATTAAGGGATCTTTAACAGAGCCTAGTACCTTCTCTTTTACCTATTTCTTAGATTTAGTAGTCTTAAATTCCATATATATATATTTTTTGTTCGTAATCCAATTCCTTGTAGAAATTCAACTCTTCTTCTAATATAATAACATTCTTAATGATTTTTTGTATAGGTAAGATTTTAATTTCACATGATTCTCTAATTTAGATAGTGGTTCCACTCCATCTATTAGGTTGGCATTTGAGGATTATCATGATTTGTTCTATAGCAGTGACATGTCTTTCTAGAGAGATCATATTGTTCACTATTTCATTGAACATATGACACATATCAGAATGAGGCTCATCAAGATTCATATTTAAGATATCATATTTAATAGTAAACATGTTAAGTCTCATTTCCTTAACACTAAAAATTCTTTCATGTGAAAAAGAAAAAGAATCCCAAATTTTACGAACAGTTTTACATGCAGAAATTCTATTGAATTCCCCATATCATATAGAAAAATATAAGGAATTCACGGTATTACAGTTATTGTTATAAGAAGTCTTAGAAAGGGTTATCCCATGTAGTTCTACCAGTATCAGGAAAATTATACTCATATATAATTTATTTCCAAATTTCAAAACCCATACATTATAAACACATTATCCTCATTATTTTCAGTTGTTCATAATTGGTTCCATTAATTAATAGAGATATATAGGTAGTATCACCATCCAGTCTATTATCCATAATAAAATTTGGAAATGTCTTTAAAAAGATAAAAATATAGGAATAAAAAAATTAGGATCTTTGAAATCTGAGTAGAATCATAATTGACAAGGATTAGAAAAATCATTTTAAAATGAAACATCGAAAACAGAACGACCACTAATACAAAATTTTATTTAGAGTAGATTACTAAATAGGGGGGTTAATTGAGTATATAAAAAAATTTGGTTAGTAATTGCTTCTTTGAAAATTAATAATTCAATATATAGTCTAAGTCATTTTCTAATGAATTCATAAGAGTCATGAATGTTTAGTTATTATCTCAAAAGATAGATTAGTACTCAGCAATATTAATATGATGATTAATAAAAATTTTGAAATAAAACTACTAGTTAGAAAAAGTTATAAACACATGATAACATGACTATCAATGTTCAATTTAGTTTAATTAAATATGTGATAAACCATAGAAAAACTAAAGCATAAAAAGACAGTGAAAATAAACGAGAGGTTCAGTTTCAAGTTGAGACATTGTCCTATCCACGTGGTGAACACCAGCCACCCAGATGCTTAAATTAATAAGAAATTTGATCCACATCCTAGATCAGGATTCAAAACAGTACATTGGGCTATCTAGGTCACACTTGACCACAACCAAAGTTGTACGTTGGAAAACAACACACATGTCACAGAAGATATCTTCCATAGTTCATATGTGGGATACAAATGAATGAAGAGAATGTGAGTTTGAGGATATCAACTATACTATAGTTTTTCCCAGGTGTACTGTGTCAAATAGAAAAATACACACACTGCTCAAAAATATTAATTAGTGAACTCAACAAAGATAAAAATGTAGATATATGTTTAGAAGGCCCTGTGTGATTTACAGTGGAGTTATACACTCGTTTGATGTAGTGGAAATGATGTTTGATTTCCATTTTATATGATGGATCCAAAATGGAGTATCATAGATTGGATATGAGCTATTGGTATGGATTCACATGTATGTTCTTCTCCTTATTGATTTGATGATGTGAGTGTTCAATTCAATGTTCACACTGATAGAGATTTCCTCATGTGTTCTTCTATTCTTGATGTCACAGTTGTTGTATGAGAGTTGATGTTTTTTACTATGCCTCCCTTAGAGAAATGCATGACCACACGCATCTCTATGTGTTCTACTAATCCCCATTTTTAAATGCTTCTTATATTCAAGGACAGACAAATAACATGTACATTCCACATGAAAGAGATCATTATACCTAATACTGTATGACATAAGTCCAATAAGTAACATTAAATAAGGTCAAAAACATTAATTTTTGTAAATATGATTGTTAGATATAAAATTAAATTAATAAATTAAAAACAATTTTTTTGACTATCGGTGAGTCATGAGTATCAAAATCTCATTCTCATCAGTTTGTAATCATCAATCTGTCAGCATTTATGAATCACTGTCTTGGTGATTCCTTTCTATTAGTATCATCGACTCTAGTTGTCATTGTGTCCTCTCATCGGTGAGACAGATGAACTAATGATGACTCATATTAATGGTGATTCCATCCTTCTAATGGTGAGATAGTTTAGCCCACAGTGACTCATTTAAACTAATGATAAGACCTTTCATCGATTACATCATGCAACAATAGGTCACCAGATCTAATGGTATGTCATCTGTGACAGTTGCATCTATAATGCTGTATATTTTTTCTATTAGTGTCATGTATAATGGTGAGTGTTTTTTTCTATTGGTGTCAGCATCACAACTTAGAAAATGTTCTTATTTGATCTTTATAACATTAAATCATGTGTTTGATGGTGAGTCATATTCCTGTCAGTGTTAGTGACTCAAACATAGAAACTTTTTAGTTGCTCTGTCTATCATTCATTTCAACAAAGTTATAAAATGGTAATCCTCATAATTACCCATATAAAATAAATTAAATACATGATTAGACATAAGAACAAATAAATAGTTATATGAATGAAATGACCAAATATTCAAGATAATGTTTTTCATAATATATTATCTAACATAAGTTAAAATATATGTTAATATATGACATTAATAATGATAATTTAAAACTTTATAGTTAAATATAGTTCCCACAACATCTATGGGCCAATGTTCATGAAGTGTTCTGAGTTATACTGTTTCTAGTAAATTCTAATCATCTTATTCTTATGATTTGTGAGTTCTTGTTATTTATGAAGGCCAAATTCCTTATTTAGGGCCAATAGGTGAGTTTTAATGTTGATTCTTTCTTTCTTCATGTGTTTTGATGTGAACATGGGATACATGATCCATGAAGGATTTTGTTGTATGTCTGGTAGAGAAGCCTAGTTTTTTTTTAGCAGTTGATGCCTAGAGTGTGGAGAAGTATCATTATATTATTATCGGTGTTAAGAGGATAGTGGGGACGATGGAATTTGTTTAATATGGATATACCCATTGATAAGTATGTATATTCTTGTTGAATCATTTTTTGTTTATCATTTTTTTCATTCCCCAACATCACGAACCATATGGTATTTCTGACATTCATTCCACACGATGAAATGAAATGTGGGGGTATTCCACATTCATTCATTGTTTTTCTTTTCGAGGATGGATGGGTCTATGATCCCGCAACAGGTGGAAAAGACTAAACAGGTAGATTATCTTCTCACTAGGTTGATACCATTATGTTTGGTAGTATAGAATGATTTCTTTGAATACTTGGAATGATGTAAAATGATAGTGTTGTTAATTAAATGAATAAAAAATGTTAACCCATGGTGTTATAGCTTGATGGGACACAATGAAGAGGTAATATTTTAGTGAATATGTGGACTCTTATTGGTTATATCTAGAATGAATGGAACGTGGATAGAATGGTAATGGATTGTAATGTGGTAAATGTTAATGGTTAATTAATTATTAAACAAATAATTATAATAAATTGAAATTGACACAATTGGATGTGTAACATAATTGACCGTATTAAATTTTTGTGTTCTTATATAATATGAAGTCTTTGAAGTGGAATCATGGATTCAGAGAGATATTTTCTGCAGTAGAGTATGGGACTAGGTATTTACCATAATGTTCTTGTGAGAAATATTATATAATGTAATTTTGGTGTTTATATATTCTACCCCACCATATCGGTTCGGGAAACTAACTCCATAAGGAATCTAAGCCCTGGTGGGGTGTGTGTTTTCCCCAACATCCTATTGGGAGAATGGATGGATGAATACCCCATTTGGCCCTAAAATCTTATATTTGGAGTTACTAGTGCTAGTATGCATGGTGGTTAGTTTTCTTATATATGTGGGTAGTTTGTTATGATGTTTTTTTGTTATTTCAAACAAAAATATTCATAATATGGTTTCATATATACCACTATAGGTATAATGTGTATTAGTGGTGATGAATTTAGGATCCGTACTCAGTTTATGGGATGTAACTGCTTGATGTATATTAACCAACGTATGATACATGTTATGTGAGTTGTGGTGGATCATGGAAACTACTTGGTTACATTGGTTATGTTGAAAGGGTGGTGTAATGCATGAGGTTTATGTTAATGCATGAGGTTCTTTTCCACTCATTTGGTGCATGTTGTGTTGCTTTTCCCATGTGTATATGGGAAATCTATTTTGGAAAGAGATGCTCAAGACATGCGTTGCTAGATAATGGTTGTAATCCTATGGGGAAGTGGTAGTGGGGTACCCGTTAAATTATTTATTATATTATATTCTCTTATATGTGATACTTAGTGAGAGTATACCTTGTGAGGGGGGGACATAGTATACCTATTTAGGCGATGAGTTATTTTCAATTAATGTTCAATGTGTATTAGTACACTTTCAATACTTTTGCACTAGAGGATATGAATAGGATAATACTAAGTATTCGATTATAGTCATGACACATTATATAAAGCATTTTTAAAATCACTTATAGAAGAATGGAGATCGGGATAGTTTCTACAAGCTCGGGGGTCTAGCAAGAGCTGTTTTTGCATCGTGGTCGCTATAGTTTTACTTTCTTTTGGTATATAATGTTTTTCAATTTTTAGATGTATTAGTATTTTAATGGAATTACATTTTTATAATTGGGTTTTCTATTATATTTTATTCTGAGAATGAGAGGGTTGGTGTCGAACTTTTCTATCTCTTCCAAAATTTTTCTCTTATAGGGTAATACCTCCCATATCTGTGTTTATTATACCCTCAAAACTAGTTTCCCATGCACGTCTTATTGGAGGCGGGGCTCTGGGGTCATTATCACTATACTCAAACAGATTTCCCAAGAAGGGTATACATTTCTGGGCGGCTGTTCCTCTATGTGATATTTCAAAAATATACTCAAAGTATATAGATACATTATCCCATTTCCACTCAAAAATGGAAAAAGACATTAAAAGTCAAATTGCTCACTTGTGTTACACCTTTACGTTCTCATAGGTAGAACACTAAGTGAAAAAAATATGTCCTATTTAATAACAGGCCACCAATACTATCCACTTATGTCTTGATACATCCTGGTGAAATTGAGATTTATCTCCAAACCCTCTGAATTCAATTTCAACATAAAATCCTCTCTCATGTATGCAGGGACCCATACATGACTCAAAAAATATAATGTATAATCATCATCCATGGTCCAAACAGAAGATGAATCATTATCTATGGCACCATCCTTCAAAAAATAGATATCTACATTTCAATGTTTCCTCATTCTCACCTATTCCATAAGGTTATAGGTCAATGATAAGGAATAAAAGATAGTTTTCCCATGATCCTCCAGAACCAGAACAATAATTTCTAAAACAAATCAATGTGCATCCACTCACCACTGGCCTACTAAAATACACATCAATATTTTTGTTTACATATAGAATAGTTTAAAACATAAATATTTATAGGAGTATAGGAAAGATCAAATAAAATGATTATATGTGCTCAACCCATATATAATGCCAGAGATTTAGATCGTGCTGAGTAAAGATGTACTTGAGCATTTTATGCTTAATATATAACATAAAATGACCTCTAAGTAAAAATGTATCTCCAAAAACACTGTGCATTAATGAATGTGTCCATATATAGGACTTAAATTTTTAAATTATACCCATGAGGCATCAACTGACAAAACCTGTATAATAAGACTAAGTTGATACTGATTAGAACAACTTCCCACAAAATACCTAATGTTTCACAATACATAATACAACACTTGTATGGATTTAGAAAAAGTAGGATTGTCACTAATGTAAATCTACAGTTAAACTCCTAAAACAATACATAACTTGATTCAGACCAAACCAAATTTTCACCCTTTACAGTCAAACCATTAATAAGAAGTTCAAGGAATTAAAAATCCTAGATGAAGAACCAGTAATACTTACTATCCACAAGAAAATCCATTTACCAGTGAAATTAATGGTATCTTGTAATTAAACTAAAACTCCCAACATCTATATGATTACTAATAATCCTTACTTCTAGATGATTGGACCCAGGATGTGATCATTTTAGATCCATAATAATATATTCAAGTATTTTCAATAATTTAATTTCATTTTTGTTTATAAGGAATAATTGTATGATATTGGTGACATTGAGGATGGGGGAATGAATACAATAAAATTTCTTACAAAAAAAGCTACCATGAATGAATCTAGATATGGGGGAAAACATGAATCATTAGAGACATTAAAAAAGAAGTTGTGTTCATGGGACCAAACTACATTTCCCAGAACTCAATAAGACCATACCTGTTCTAGAAAGATGTATATGGTTTTTCTCAGGATATAACACGAACATGACATTATTCTAACATCAAATAAATATTTTAAAATCCCTTCACTCCTTTGATTTGATCTCATAGTTCATCTATATGAGTTAGTGGATATCATTTTTTTAATGATAATCTTGTTATACTGTGAGTAAACTACATCAAAGGGTACCATCAAACTTCTTGTAAAAAATTATAAGAGAAACCAAATAGGATGTGTTGGTGCGTATAAATCTTTCAGCCTCTAGGTCTTCCAACTATTTATTGAGATCCATAATATATTTAGGATATTTCCTGTAAAGTGTAATTAACACTTGTTCTACACCAGAAGCTAGATCAATGTGGAAGTATACCTCTCTTTCTAGAGGTAATAAATATATGGATTTATCTCGATAAGGATTTAGGGATTACCAAGAGGGTGACTTCTTGTTATCATTCACTAGTTTCATTAATATACATTTAATAAATAATTTATTTAGGTTATTAAAATAAATTTAATGAAATTCATGGCTTACTAGGTTCCATGTGTAAGGTATTTTTCGTTACATGACATCATTGGTTTTACATGGACCATACATGGGTGTTTTGTGGAGGTTTTATGCTGTTTTGAATATTGTGTGATATTAGGTGACATTTCAAATTATTTTTTTATAAAAATTTAATAAAGAAGCTGTTATTTTAGAACTAATTATTTGTGTTAAATTGTGTTGTAACACCCCAGGTAAATAAAGAATATGACATTTTCATATTTATCCATATTTGTGAATAAAATATTAATATTACTTTAAAGGGGATGCTATGCACGATGTCGTACCCAATACACAACAATGAGTTTCTTGGGAATCTTGTGTTGCACTCTAATAATAAAATAATATTATTTTAAATTGTAGTTAACGCCTAGCCATTGTAATGGCGAGAATGAACATAACTAACTAAAAAATGATTATATATGTTTGCCAAATATTTTTACTCTTTACAATAAATGTTATAGGATTAAAAATGCAAATGAATCCTATTTTAAGCATAAACATTCCAATATTCTTTAAAAGGTCGATTAACCGCCTTTTGATGGAGGGCCTCTTTTAAATCCATTTTTTGACAATTTTATGTGTTATATTTGACAAAATAAAATTCTTATTTAGAATCGGGACATAAAAATTTACATTGTGTAAATTTTTGTTATTTTTCCGAAAAAAAGTCAATTTTTAATGAATAGTGAAAAATGTTGTATTTTAATTCAAATCCTTTTTTTAATCATATTTATTTATATGATTAGATTATATTTTGGATTGGTTTCAAAGTAAAATTATAATATATTTTTACCATTTAATCCAACAGTGTTCGTTGGAATTAATTTCACTTTGAAATCAGACTTAATCTACTGTCAATCTTTTGATACATTTTATTTCATAAAAACACGCTATTTGTTTTGACAGCAGGAATTAATTATTAAATTAATTAATACAACTTATATGTTTTGAATTTTGTAAAATAGAAATCATTTTTTAATTCGGAATATCAAATATAGCTTAGGGTGAATTTTTTATAATTTTCTGAAAAACTTCAATTTTTGATGAATAGTGAAACCACTAAGTGGTACTTATAAAAACTGATTTTTCCGTTTAAATGAAATTTTTCTATCATTGTGTTTTGAATTTCAAAAATCCGACATACATGGTTGTCATTAAGAAGTAAAATGTGGTTCAATGGTATTAGAATAATATTTTGGTGAATAGTAACTTATTAAGTTTTTAATCGCGATTAGAGGTAATTAGTGTAGTTTAAGGTAAGAATAATGGTTTAATAAAATGAAATGACCTCGACACATGTCCTACCCTCATAGGATGTGTCATGGCCTACCAAGACAATCCATGGGTAAACTTGGGGACCCCATGGAGCCACATTGGTTGGAAAATGACATAAATACCTTTTTATTTAATGTTAAAGTAAAAATGACACAAACATGAGATGTTTTACTAAAACAATTTTTACATGGGGTTATACAAGTTAATATTTTGACTATAAATAGTAATTAGAAATATAAAAATATTTCCTACATCATAGTAATTTTTTTATAATTTTTAGACATTATATAAATTAAATTATTTATGACATCATGATGATGCAGTGATGACCTCATTATTTAACGATTTAAATAAAATGGAAAGATAATGTAAATTCTAAGACCTAAACATGTCCAAAACCTATTGGATGGGTGGATTGAGAACCCTTATCACCTTATACTCGAAACACATCAATGTGGGACCATTAAAATCCGAAACTCATTCTAAAATAAAGTAACATTTCTTTACATTCCAAGAGTGCCCCTCCTCTCCTCTTATAAAAGGCCCACACCTCTACCTCCATTCCCACACATCCAAAGCCTTTGGCTCAGCCAAACACTTCCCATTTTGTCTCTCCACATCTCTCTATAACTCCTTGATGCCTCACTTTGGGCAGAAGTCTTCCCAAGTAAGCCTTTGAGCTCAAACCAAAGGGAGTTACCCGATTTTAAGGTAATGTCTTCACTTGTGTCCTTTTGTTTTATTTTGCTTCTCCAACCAACTAAACTCTTCTTATTCATTTATTTTTTAACAAACAATATATCATAAATATACTAGGTTGTTTTTATAAGAAGTATTCTAGGTACACTTACACACACTTACATATAATGGTTAAAGAACATATTGTTTCTGTGGATGGCGAATTTCCGCCTCACGAAATGATGATTATTCAACATTCTTCTAACACCTTAAAAGGTGGACATTAAGATGAAAATATATGTATATATGATATATAATATTTTTATTTTTTACTTAAGCTTCTTTATTTTTCATTTATGGAATACCTTTATGGCTTCCATTATGGGTAAACGAGATATCGTCATTTAAGGAAGTGTGGACTACCGCCCCCTCAATGGGATTTGATTCGTTAATACCATATGTGGTACGTATAAAGGATATATTTAATGATATTATATATGATACCATACTGGAATTAAAATACTATTATGTATCATTATTTTTTAATTTCATTAAATATGAAATAGAAATGGAAGTAGCGTTCATGCATACGTACGGTTTACCGACTCCATGAACGGTGCATTTCATTTCTTATCTCAAATAGTTATGTACTATTATAAGTACATATATATAATGGATATATATGTAATATATTACATCTAAATTATGGATATAATTCTTTAATTATAACATATATATATATCTCTCATTTTGTTTTAATTCCATTAATATGACAATAAAGGAAAGTAGCGTTAATGCGTACGTACGGCCTACCGTCTCCATGAACGGTGCTTTTAATTTTTATCTCCAAATGCTATGGAATAGTATAAAATGAATATATACTAGATATATATGATATTTAAAACATCAATACTATTCTGTATATGACGTACCTATAACTACATGGAAAATTATTTTCCAACAAGATTAATTTTTTACTCATGTACAAAACATCGACAAAAACGTCTGATATGAACTCATATTATTAACCAATTATTATAACATTAAAATATGTGATATGAACTGAATAATAATCTTTATAGGATGTACTTAAGAAATTATAAATTGATCAAAGATTATTATTCAATAATATAAGGAAAATAACAAGACAAGTTAGACTTGAGGTAAGGGATCATACTCCTCTCTTTCTTTTTAAGTACACTCTTTTATGTCATTCCTTTTAAAGCTCATCTTTCTTGTTATTGTGATGTTATTTTATATTACTATTACTGTAATTTTTATTTTTCATACGATGGGAGACCCTATTCTCTCTCATCAGTCCATTTTGGATGTTTTGAGGGGCACCGTTAGGCTGCCGAATTTTCGTGAGCGATCTAACCTCTCTCTTTCTTTAAGTACTCTACTTTATGTCACTTATTTTAAGATCCTAATTGTTATGTTTGGGGATGTTCTTTTATATTACTTTTTCTGAAAACATTATTCTAGTATGATGAGAGACCCTATTTGATCTCATCGATCCATTTTTGTATGTTTTATGTGGCGTCGTTAGGCTGCCGAGTTTTCGTAAGGGATTTTTCGTCTCACTTTTATTCCCGTGAGATTTATGCTACATTTTCCACAATTACCTTTGAGTAGTGTATGTACTGCCCGTTATTTTACTCATTGTGTAATATACATTAATTTATTATTATTTACATCAATGTTGTATTGTCCTTCTTTCACAGGGTGCATGTCTTGAAAGATACCCATGTCGGTAAGGGAACCTTTCACCCTACTCTTTTTAAAAAGATTTTTTTGTTATGTATTTTAATTCACATACTATTATATTGGGATATGTTCTTCTATATCCTTATTGATTTAAATTTTATTTCCATGTGATGAGATACCATTTTTATCTCTCATCAACTCATTTTCTGAATTTTGTAGTGATGCCGTTAGGCTGTCATATTTTTGCAAGGGAACTTCTTAACCCAAATTTGATTCTTTGGGATAAACATGTACTCCTTGAATATGTAATTCTATGAATATGTGTGAATAACCTATGATTTTTTTACACTTAATATCCACTTATATTTCGTGTATTCATTTGTCACACATAATTATATAATTGATTTATCCTTAATCCGATGATATCGTCTTTGTATGGGATTTCGTCTCAATCTCCATTCATTGAGGCATATTTTGTTTTATACACAACTTTATTTTATATGGTGTATAAACTCCTTTTACTTTTACGTTTATTTAAAATGAATATTTTTTATACAAATCATTTTCTAAAATACAAAAGGGAATGTTTTTGTCATACGTATGCAGTGACAATGACCTCTATGCCACCGTGACCATTATTTGAGTTTCGCCTTTCTCTACAAGCCATACCTTCTTTTTAAAAGAAAAATAAATACCATGTTTTACATTTAATTTATTTTGGTATTGAAAATGGTTTTCATAATGTTTTTATATCAATGTGTTGTATTGATATCTTGTGATTGAAAGGTGGAAATGCTATATTTCCTTTATGCATGTTTTATTTGATACAATTATGTTATGGTTCATGAGCATTGTTATGAAGGAGGGTGGTTCTGTGATAAACTAAGGGTGGGTGAGCCCTATATAGCTCTCCAATGCATTGGGTAACGCGAAGAAGTGAAACGTTAAGGTTTCTCTGAAGAGTTTTAGGGAATACACTATAGTGGGTATTCCAAACGTAACCAAGAGGGTTACTCCCTACGTAAGAATGTTATGAATGCCTCAAGTTACCTTTCTGTCTTATTATTTCTATGATTTATTCAGGATTTGATGAGGTATGTTAAAGTTCTTATGTTTTACGAGTAAAGTATGATTTCATTGATTCTTATGTGTACATGTACTCATGTTTCCTTTCCATATATTTTTATATACCTTACTGAGCTTTTTATTCTCATCCCAATTTTTTGAAATGTTTTTCACAGGTCATGGGAATGGTACATGATATGATGACAGTGTCAAGGAAGTGTCAGGAAATAATCAATGTTTTATTTTAAATATGTATCTGTTGATGGGAAAAATGAATATTATCTTTTACGTAACCACATTGATAAAATGTGGAATGTAATGCAAGTTTATGATCTAATTCTATAAAACTCTAAACCTTAAAAGATCCTTATTGTGTAATCTTGTATTAACTCACGATTATGTTATTTTTAAGGATGGGGCCTTATAGTTGGTATCAGAGTTCGATTTATATAACTTTAGAGGTTAGGGTATCCTCTAAGCATAAGTTACATTACCATAATGTTTAGGATTTCAGAAAGAGTCCTAGTTTTAGATAAAATGAATAAGTAAGTATATCTTAGTGGTTATCTTCCTCATTAGTACATGATGGTTTTGTTGATATACTCACACTGACATTTCGGTTTTTAGTGAATTGATAGAAATAGCAGGCACCAAAGTGACAATAGGTATGAAGGAAACTGTGGTGGTTCTCGGATTAAGAGACTGGATGAAATGGGGTATTCAATGAGGAAACTAGTGGTTGTTCTAAACCAACTATCAAGGAGTCATGCTCATCCACTTGAACCTTGCTATGTTCTGTAATTCATCATATACAAGATGACTAATCGATGTGGAATTTCAGGTAATAATGATAATGGTAACCATTAGGGTTTATATGATCCTTACTTTTGATGTAATTATGGGTTATTATATGATATGATGGAAAATGAAAGGCATGAGATAAACTTGAGGTTAAAATATTTTATGATTATTTTTTGAAGATTTTATCTCGTTTTGGGGAATTTTTTACGAAGTCTATAGTTTTGGAAAAAGGACAACACACAGACCGTGTGACAACCCGCTATGCCAGAAAAAGCTGCTTGAATCGAACCCACAACCAAAGTGCAACTTGTATTTATCACCTACCACTAGACTATGTGAAGTCCCTAGTTAGTTTGTCTAATTATTTTTAGTTAGATGATTTTATGAATTAAGAGTAAGCTGATTTTGGGTTATCTATGGGAATTTATTAACCTATCATGGAGGATATGTGATTAGGTTAATTACTTTTCAATACGAGACTTTAGGAGCAACTGATGTTGTTTGAAGATAAATGTTACGATTTAACATGGAAGACTATGTGACTAAATCCTTCAAATATTTGGGTTTCAATCTTAGTTTGGTTTACTTTGATGTATTTTATGGACAATTTGTTTATTGAATGGTCTTTGTTGAACTTTGGGTATTGTTTGATAAATTTTGGAGATTAAGAATAGATTTGTTTTTTTAAAGGATTATCCTTTTGGGTATTATCTGATCTTGTACTATCCTTTTTGGTTTTGGTTTTGGTTAAGGTCTAAAGATATGGGAAGTATATAGTTCTATTTTGTGGATTAGGTGATCCTCTAGAAGTTGATTATAGTACTCTTAATGTGAACAAGTAACCCTAAATACTCGTCTTTTGGGGAAAGTATGAGTTTATTGTAGAAATCTAGTAAAAGTTGAAAGTCAACATGACAAGTAAGTATGTTTCCTTAAGATCAAAAATAAATTCCTCAATGAAGAGGAACATAAAACAAAAATGTTGTCTGTTAACTTTTCCTACTGGGGAATTGAATACTGTTTAACCCATCACAAGTTTGTGATTTTCTTATTGTTAACTTTCTTCTAGACATGTTTACTATCACTCTCCATCAGAACAGGACCCTTTTTTTCCTCCATTTCCATATTTTTCATACTTGTAATCCTAGTATTGGTTAACTCGGGTGACCATTGTACTTATCTTTCATTATTTTAAAGTGATTGTTTTACTGACTCTTGTTCCGATGTGGGATTTTCAATGAAGTTTCCAAGCCCAATTTTAAAAATTTTGAGGACGCAATTCCCAAAACGGTGGAAGGATGTAACAAACCGGGTAAATAAAGAATATGACATTTTCATATTTATCCATATTTGTGAATAAAATATTAACATTACTTAAAGGGGACGCTATGCACGATGGCGTACCCAATACGCAATAATGAGTTTCATGGGAATCTTGCGTTGCACTCTAATAATAAAATAATATTATTTTAAATGGTAGTTAACGCCTAGCCGTTGTAATGGAGAGAATGAACATAACTAACTAAAAAATTATTATATATGTTTGTCAAATATTTTTACTCTTTACAATAATTTTTATAGGATTATAAATGCGAATGAATTCAATTTTAAGCGTAAACATTCCAATATTATTTAAAAGGTTGATTAACCACCTTTTGATGGCGAACCTCTTTTAAATACAATTTTTGAAAACATTATGTCTTTTATTTGACAAAATAAATTTCTTCTTTAGAACTGGGACATCAAAATTTACTTTGTGTAAATTTTTGGTATTTTTCCAGAAAAGTTCAATTTTTAATGAATAGTGAAAAAATGTTGTATTTTAATTTAAAACCTATTTTTAATCTAATTTATTTATACGATTATATAATCTTTTGGATTGGTTTTAAATTGAAATTATAATATATTTTTTACCATTTAATCCATTAATGTTCGTTTGAATTAATTTCACTTTGAAATCGGACTTAAACTAGTGTCAATCTTTTGATACATTTTGTTTCATAAAAACACGCTTTTTGTTTTGACAGTAGGAATTAATTATTAAATTAATTAATTCAACTTATATGTTTTGAATTTTTTAAAATAGACATCATTTTTGAATTTGGAATATCAAATATAGCTTAGGGTGAATTTTTGGTAATTTTCTGAAAACTTCAATTTTTGATGAATAGTGAAACCACTTTGTGGTAATTATAAAAACTGATTTTTCCGTTTAAATGAAATTTTTCCATATTGGTGTTTTGAATTTCAAAAATCCGACATACACAGTTGTCATTAAGAAGTAAAATGTGGTTCAATGGGATTCGAATAATTTTTTGGTGAATAGTAACTTATTAAGTTTTTAATCGCGATTAGAGGTAATTAGTGTAGTTTAAGGTAAGAAAAATGTTTTAATAAAATGAAATGACCTAGAAACATGTCCTACCCTCATTTTATGTGTCATGGCCGACCATGAAAATCCATGGGTCAACTTGGGGAACCCATGGAGCCACATTGGTTGGAAATGACATAAATACCTTTTTATTTAATGTTAAAGTAATAATGACACAAACATGATATGTTTTACTAAAACAATTTGTACATGTGGTTATACAAGTCCGATTTTTGACTATAAGTAGTCATTGGAAAGATAACATGATTTCCTATTTCATAGTAGTTTTTTTATAATTTTTATACATTATATAAATTAAATTATTTATGACATCATGATGATGCAGCGATGACCTCAATATTTAATGATTTAAATAAAATGGAAAGATAATGTAAAATCTAAGACCTACACATGTCCAAAACCTATTGGATTGGTGGATTGAGAACTCTTATCACCTTACCCTAAAAAAAATCAATTTGTTACCATTAAAATCCGAAACTCATTCTAAAATAAATTATCATTTCTTTACTTTCCAAGAGTGCCCCTCCTCTCCTCTTATAAAAGGCCTCCACCTCTACCTCCTTACCCACACATAAAAACAATTTGGCTTGGCCATACCCTGACCATTGTGTCTCTAAAAATCTCTTTATAACTCCTTGAAGCCTCACATTGGGTATAGGTCTTCCCAAGGAAGCCTTTGAGCTCAAACCAAAGGGAGTTACCCGATTTTAAGGTAATGTCTTCACTTGTGTCCTTTTGTTTTATTTTGCTTATCCAACCCTCTAAACTATTTTTATTAATTTATTTTGTAAGAAATAAATTATATTAAATATACTATGATGTTATTATAATAATTAATAGAGCTACACTTACACACACCTACATCTAATGGTTAATGAACATACTTTTCTGTGGATGGCGAATTTCTGCCTCACGAAATGATGATTGTTCAACATTCTTCTAACACCTTCAAAGGTGGACATTAAGAATACAATATATTTATATATGATATATAATATGTTTATGTTTTACTTAAGCTTATTTATTTTTCATTTAGGTCATACCTTTATGGTTCCCATTATGGGTAAACGCGATATCTTCATTTAAGGAAGTGCGGACTACCGCCCCCTCAAAGTGATTTGATTCGTTAATACCATATGTGGTACGTATAAAGGATATATTTAATGATATTATATATGATACCATACTGGAATTAAAATACTATTATGTATCATTATGTTTTAATTCCATTAAATATGAAATAAAAATGGAAGTAGCGTTCATGCGTACGTACGACTTACCGTCTCCATGAACGGTACATTTAATTTCTTATCTCAAAATGTTATGTACTATTATAAGTAAATATATATAATGGATATATATGTAATATATTAAATCTAAATTATGGATATCATTCTGGAATTATAACATATATATATATATCTCATTTTGTTTTAATTCTATTAATATGACAAAAAATGAAAGTAGCGTTCATGCGTACGTACGGCCTACCGTCTCCATGAACGGTGCTTTTAATTTTTATCTACATATTCTATGGAATATTATAAAATGAATATATACTGGATATATATGATATTAAAATCATCAATACTATTCTGGATATGATGTACCTATAACTAAATGGAAAATTATTTTCCAACAAGTTCAATTTTGGACTCCTGTACCAAACAACGACAAAAACGTCTGATATGAACTCATATTATTAACCAATTATTATAACATTAAAATATGTGATATGAACTGAATACTAATCATTATTTGAGGTACTTAATCAATTATAAATTGACCAATGTTTATTTTTCAGTAATATAATGAAACGAACAAGACAAGTTGGACTTGAGGTAAGGGATCCTACTCCTCTCTTTATTTTTAAGTACACTCTTTTATGTCATTCATTTTAAATCTCATATTTCTTGTTATTGGGATGTTATATTATATTAATCTTACTGTAATTTTTGTTGTTCATATGATGAGAGACCCTATTCCATCTCATCAATCCATTTTGGATGTTTTGAGTGGAGCCGTTAGGCTGCCGAATTTTCGTGAGAGATCTAACCTCTCTCTTTATTTTTAAGTACTCTCCTTTTTGTAACTTATTTTAAACTCCTATTTGTTCTGTTGGGGGGATATTATTTTATATTCCTATTTCTGTAAACATTATGCTAATATTATGAGATAACCTATTTGATCTCATCGATCCATTTTTGTAAGTTTTAAGTGGCGTCATTAGGCTGCGAGTTTTCGTATGGGATTTTTAATCTCACTTTTATTCCCATGATATTTATGCTACATTTTCCACAATATCCTTTGAGTGGTGTATGTACTACCCATTATTTTACTCATTGTGTAATATAATTTCATTTATGAGTATTTATATCAATTTTGTATTGACCTTCTTTCACGGGGTGCATGTCTTGAAAGATACCCATGTCGATAAGGGAACCTTTCACCCTCCTCTTTTTAAAATACTTCTTTTGTTATGTCTTTTAATTCACATACTATTATTTTGGGGTATGTTCTTCTATATCCTTATTGATTTAAATGTTATGTCCATGTGATGAGATACCCTTTTTATCTCTCATCAACTCATTTTCTGAATTTTGTAGTGACGCCGTTAGGCTGTCAAATTTTTGCAAGGGAACTTATTAACCCAAATTTGATTCTTTGGGATAAACTTGTACTCCTTGAATATGTCGTTCTATGAATATGTGTGAATAACCTATGATTGTTTTACACTTAATATCCACTTATATTTCGTGTATTCATTTTTCACACATAATTATGTAATTGATTTATCCTCAATCCAAGGATACCGTCTTTGTAAGGGACTTCGTCTCAATCTCCATTCATTGAGGCATATTTTGTTTTATACACAATTTTCTTTTATATGGTGTATAAAACCCTTTTACTTTTATGTTTATTCAAAAGGAATATTTTTTATACAAATCGTTTACTAAACAACAAAAAGGAATGTTTTTGTCATACATATGCGGTGACAACGACTTCTCCGCCGCCGTGACCATTATTTGAGTTTCGGCTTCCTCTACAAGCCATAATTTCTTTTTAAAAGAAAAATAAATACCATGTTTTACATTTCATTTATTTTGGTATTGAAAATGGTTTTCATAATGTTTTTATATCAATGTGTTGTATTGATATCTTGTGATTGAAATGTGGAAATGTTATATTTCTTTTATGCATGTTTTATGTGATACGATTATGTTATGGTTCTTGGGCATTGTTATGAAGACGGGTGGTTCCGTGATAAACTAAGGGCATGTGAGACCGATATAGCTCTCCAATGAATTGGGTAATGTGAAGGAGTGAAACATTAAGTTGTCTCCGAAGAGATTTAGGGAATATACTGTGGTGGGTATTCCAAACGTAACCAAGAGGGTTACTCCCTACGTAAGAATGTTATGAATGCCTCATGTTACCTTTATGTCTTATGATTTCTAGGATTTATTCATGATTTGATGAGGTATGTTAATGTGCTTATGTTTTATGAGTAATGTATGATTTCATTGATTCTTATGTGTACATGTACTCATGTTTCCTTTCCATATATTTTTATACCCCTTACTGAGCTTTTAATGCTCATCCTAAGTTTTTGAAATGTTATTCATAGGTCAAGGGAAAGGTACATGATATGATGACAGTGTCAAAGAAGTGTCAAGAAAGAATCCATGTTTTATTTTAAATATGTTTCCGTTGATGGGAAAAAATGAATACTATCTTTTATGTAACCACTTTGTTTAAATGTGGAATGTAATGCAAGTTTATGATCTAATTCTCTAAAACTCTAAACCTGAAAAGATACTCAATGTGTAATCTTGTATTAACTCAAGATTAAGTACGGTTTAAGGCTGGGGCCTTATATGTGTCATATAGGTTCTTCAGAGAATGGAAAATTATAGATTATTTGGAATTGAGTTTAATTTTATTGATAAATCAATTCTAGAGATTTGATTTCTTTACGATACATACACATATTCATGTATATTTATATGAATGAATGCATGTATAATTTTAAAGGTCTAGAAATGAGGAATGTGAATTTAGGGTGTCTTGGGTAGAATAGATTAGATGGAACTAGGCTTCATATTCATTGCATAATCTCTCAGTAGCACATATATAAATTATATTTTTATGTTGAGATACTTTATAAGGGGTGATGGGTTCCAATATGTTCATGGAAAGACTAGAATATTTAATGACTGGTGGGAAGTGACTTCTGTAGCATATGTGAGAATCATAAGGTCAAAAATAATTCTTGACATTCTTGTTACCATGTAATTATGGGTGTGACCTTTGTATGTGTCTAAAGTGATTGATAACTCCATATTAACATAATAGAAGAATCTTAAGGAGTGTGATTAGTGGGATGAGTACTCTATGACATATAGTGTGTGATGGAGAGGTTTTTACCCTATGTAATATGTTGTGTGGTCTTTCATAGAAAATGTGAGATAAGACCAAGGTACAGTTCATGTGATGTTCTTATAGACATGGTATCTAGACAAAAAGTGGGGTTTTTGATTTTAATTATAACCCACCTATTGATGCCATGGTATTAAATATCAAATTATATAAAAGGCATATAAGGGATGACTAATATGAGTTGGTGTGGATTGATAATGATGTGAGACTAGGTACTGAGAGTATAGAACACTATTAATGAGATATTATGCATGATTGATAGGTTTTGGTCCCTCGGTATTATTTAATATATGTGATGGTTTTGCACCTCACCCTAGGACATACGGAAATGAGACATGGATTGGAACAAACCCACAGTGAGAGGGATTTAGTGATGTTGTGAACCTATCCTGTGTATTATAGTGGTGGATAACATGTAATACCCCATATTTTGTGAAAGGGTGTTGGTGGAGATATATGAAATTTTCAAGAGTGAGATGGTATTAGAATGGAAAACCATGAATAAGTGGGTAATGGTATATTGGTTTATGTATAACAGTTACTGGAAGAAGGAAGTGGCCGGTCTGTTACCTTTTCCTTAGTGAGATAGTGAAAAATATGGTTGGAGGCCTCTCAGAGTGAGAGGTCCTATTATAGATGTGATGTGACTCACATTGTAAATGGAGGATCCTACCATATGATATAATTTAGATGAATTGTTTTAGATTAAATAACAAATTGAGTGTGATGGTTAATCATGGAACTGAATTTGGTAACAAACATTTTACATTTTTATAGTGGTCATTATTCGATAAACCCTACACCATGCCCATAAGTATGAGTTGGGTTATAAGCATGATGTTTTGGGGAGATGACTTGAATTTAATAAGGATATGATGTTGTTATGATCACGTGTCAATATAACATTTTCTCATGACGACCAGATGTGAATGGTTTGATGATAGCTCATTTAGAACATATAGACCATCTCACTTGTGTGATATGTTATTTTTCTTATGAATTGAAGAATATAAAAATGTCTGTCATGGAAATATTTATAGACCCAAATGGGAATTATTTCATAAAGAATAGCAATCAGTTTTTCGCATATAAAAACAGAAATTATACTTTTTGGATGATAATATGTTATTCATATGTATTAGTATAGAGTGGGTCAAGGAGTATTTTGGTGACATGGTTTTTTTTCCTTGTGATGGATGTAGGAAGAATGTTTAATTTTTTTCCTTCTGGACATTTTATTATGTTATCATTCTTCTAGGATATTAGTAAATCTATGAAAATATGATCTCAAATAATACATTTGTTATGACATTGTCTTTAATTTAATATATGGGACTTTATATTTTATGGAAAATATTTATATATTTTTCTTACTCTAGATTGAAGTAATAGTTTACAAATATTATATTTTAGGTCCTCTCCCCTATTCAATATCCTCTAGAATATTTGAAGATGTGCCTAAGGGGACATAACACACCATTTTTGGAACTATGTTGTATATTATAGACTATGTCATTAACAAATAATATGAGATAATTTAATTTAGTTATATTATTTGTGGATATGGGAGACATAAAGTCTAAGAATGTGTAATAGAAATTGAATAACATTATACTTGTGATTCAGGAAAAAATTTTGGTTTGTATTTCCTAGTCACCATGTTTCCATGAAAACTATTCTTGGTCCTCACTATTTTTGGATGGGATTTTTTCTAAAATATTATACATTCAAGGAATTTGTTACTTGTTGTATTGGATATATGATTGTTTTAAATATGATTTTGTACATGAATAATTATTTTAACATTGGACTATTAGAACATATATTTTCTTCTTTTTTGTTATTTCATGGATGTATTTCAATAATTATGGCTTCCAAAACATCATTTAAATTTTTTTCCATATACTATTTTAGTGTAGTTATATTTATCTGGGCAATTATTTTCACTCACAAATGAGATTTATCGGGGAGGTTCATGGAGATATTAAGTAAATATGTTCAATATGGGTATATATATTGTGACATGTTAAAATCTATTAATATTATTCCTTAATCAGTAAGTACATGCATTTATTTTCTTGGAGATGTGACCCAGATGGGTCTCTTATAAGAATTGAATTATTATTGGATTAAATAAGGAGGGAAATGGGCATCCTTGAAGGTGTGGGTTTAGATACATAATGTGACCAAAGTAACATATATATTGTAAAGACCCGCTAATTTCAAGGAAATTTTTTTCTTAATTTTCTTTGGAATTTTACAAGAGCGCAGCTTCAGACGGCACCTGATTCCGAGGCCCGGTGTGCCCGGAATCAATTTCCGAAGTTTGGCTCGGGTACGTTCAGTGAACGGACGAGCGGGTTTTTCTATCTTTTGAACCGGTGCCCGGAATCGAATTCTGAGGGCACCGATGAAATCGCAGCGCCGGTATTTGCTTAGAAACGCCTCTTCCGGAGTTGCGTTTGCTCAGACGTGGTTTTTAAGTTTTGCGGCTTTAAGTCAGAAATAAAAATAAAGTTTGTGCGACAACTTTATTTTATTTCACTTAAACTGCTTGGAAGCCACTTAAAGTCACTTAAAGGCGGATTGAACTGAGTTGAACTGGATAGGATGCTATCCAGAAATATCCTACCCCTTGGTAGGATATTTGTGCGGTGGGGCCCGCACGAGCCCCGCCGTTTCTTTCGCTAAGTATCGCACCCGCGAAAACCCGTCAAAGTAACTGAAAAGTCAACCGACGCGTTTTCTTTAATTCTTAACAGACCATTTAATTGGGCGGTTTATTTCGTGAATTAAATGGACTGTTTCTTCGTGAATTAAATGGGTCGTTTCTTTCGAATTGATGGATCGTTTCTTAACCGGTTTCGTGTTGGCATGTTTATAAAATAAGACCAACATAAAAATCCTTGGAAAGGATTTGAGAGAATCTTCGTTCCTCCACCCTCTCCGCGAAGAATGCGAAGAACGCGAAGAACGCGAAGAACGCGAAGAACGCCGAACCCGGAAGTCGACGACGCTTTCGCCCGAGACGTTCTTCCGATCTCCGATCTCCGATCTCCGATCTCCGATCTCCGATCACCGACCATTCGAGGTGAGTGATTTCGGATTTCCTCTCAAGTTCTTTTCTTTGGTTTTAAACGAAACACAGATTTAAATATTAATAATTTAAATCTGTTGTTCTTGATTTGTTGAGCTCGCCGGCTCAACGCCGGTTTCCGCGACGACGCGACACCTTCCCGCGACGACGCGACGATCGATCTCTTCCGCGACGATCCCTTCCGCGAAGAACGCCCGCGCTCGACGATCATCAAGGTAGGGATTTGATTGTGATTCTTTTTCCCCGTGTTTATTCTTTTTAAGTGAAGAACATGATCTCCGACAATTTTAATCTATTTAAAAATTGTTGTTGATTTTTCCTCCCGTGATTTATGACTAACGCGGAGGTTGCGGGTCTAACGAACAAGACCCGACAACCCTCCGCCGATCTCCTTGTTGTGTGGATATGGCGGACGACGACAAACCGTGCGGCAGAGGCAATCCGTCGATCCCGCAGTGAAGATCGGCCCCCGGGAGGAGCAACGGCGCAGACGGGAAAGAAATCGGGCCACCGGAGCATCTCCGGCGGCCCGCGGAAGGCGGCGGCGGCGCCCGGCGCGCCGCCGTGGAGGAAGCCCGCCGCGGCTGAAGCCGCGGCGGCAACGGCGGCCGGTTCCACGGCCGCGCGGAACCGGGACGGACGCGGCGGCCCGGCCGCGTCCGCGAGACAGGCGGCCCCCCGCGGTGCCGCGGTTTCCCTCAAGCCGCGGGTTCAACCCGCGGCGGCAGCGGCTCCCTCGGCCGCTCGGCCGAGGCCGAGCCGGCCGGTCCGGTCGGCCGGGCCGCGCCCAGGCCGGACCGGACCCGGCTGAGCCGGTTCGGACCGGGACGGGCCGACCCGGTTCGGGCCGACCCGGTTCGGCCGACCCCAGGGGGGGGGTTCGGGCCGGGTCGCCCCGGGCCCAGTACCCCCGTTTCGGGCCCTCTACGGTCTTTCGCCCATATCTTGGGCCTGGGACCTCCGATTGAAGAACCGTCAGCGGCTACGCGATCCTTGGATCGAGACGGTCGTTTCGGTATATTATACTCAAGGTTTCAGAAGACTTTGGGTTCGGCCGGGTTGGTTCGTACACGAAACCAACCGGGCCCTCGGAGCGGAAACGCTCATAACTTGAGCTACGGACGTCTGAACGACGTACCGTCAGCTGTGGTAGTTTCCTCTAAGTGAGAAGGAACTTTTGGCATACTCCGCCCGAGGATCGGATACAGGCGGAGTACGGTCGGGTTGGTTTTGCCCTAAAAACCAACCGGGCCCCTGGGACGAAAATGCCAATAACTCTCAGACCGGGCGTCCGAATGACGCGCCGTCTGTCGCGTTGAGATCCTATTGTCGATACGGAACTTTTGGATACATCAACTTCGGACTACGTGTCAGTTGATGTATCAGCCCCTCGGCTCGTGGAGCGGACCCTCCTAAACGAGCTCGCTACGTGCGGGAACCCTAGCGCTGGCTGTGACTTCGACGACAGAGCAGAGATCCTCCGTGGACTGCGACGACGGCAGAGCAGAGATCCTCCGTGGACTGCGACGACGACAGAGCAGAGATCCTCTGTGGACTGCGACGACGACAGAGCAGAGATCCTTCGTGGACTGCGGCGACGACTGTGCAGAGATCCTCAGTGGACTGCGTCGACTACTGCACTCAGCGATCCCACGTGGATCAGTGCTTCAGGTTCTGTGTGAGCCCGATCCTACGTGGGTCCTTACTACCGGTTCTGTGTGAGCCACTGCCTACAGGTTCTGTGTGAGCCCGATCCTACGTGGGTCTTTTGCGGGGGTTAGTACCTATCGATCCTTCGTGGGTCCGACGACTGAGACGGATCAGTGATCGTCTTTGACGTCATCTGAAAAAGTATACCTGGTTGAGCTGAATCTTATGTTACTCTCCTTTGTGGATTATGTTGAACTATCCTATGTGGATTTACTGTTTACTCTCCTTGTGGATTTGAGTCTTACTTTCCTTTGTGGATTGAGTTGTTCTTGAGCTCGTGAGCAGAGCTAGAAGTGGGGACTTAGGTATATGTATGGGCATATACCTAAGTCAAGTCAGATGTTACTTCGTGATTGCATCTTTCTTTTGTGCTATATCCTTTGTGGATTTCGGGAGACCTTCGGGGGTCTCGGGGTCCTTACTGAGTAGTTGTACTCACCCCTGCACGGGCTATGCCCGCACCTGGTTGTGTTGGTTGCAGACGACGGACAGCGCTGATCACGGTTGGGCGTGGAGCAGGACGGTACCTGGAGGTGGACCACTGGGCGGGACGTGCTCGGAGCGGACGTGGGACCCGAGGAGCCTGGAGGCTATCTGTACCCACCCTTCAGGTGGGATTGCCAGTGGACGACACGAGGCCGCCGTCTTTTCTTCAGTTTCTGTTTTTCTTTTCAGTTGTACTTTACAGTTGGGCTTGTATTTCCGGCCCCTTTACTTTTCTGCACTTTACTTTCCGCTTGCTGACTCTGTGTGGTTGTTACTTATAAAGGCAATGCCTTCCCTGTTTACTGGGATTTTACGCCTTGGTGCTAGTCGCCAGCCCCTGGCCTATGGAAGGCGGGCTTGGGGTAGTCACGGCACGGGCCCCGAGGACGGGTCGTGACAAATTGGTATCAGAGGTGGTCGGTTCTACCGCGGACTCTGATCGTCCTTTCTTTCCATGTGAAGCAATAGTGTTTAGTGTATTGAGTGTGGTTATCAGTTCAGGGAGCCCAGTGTTGGTGCGGCGGCCGACGTATCCGTACACCAGGACCCTGACTCCTGATTTCCGACTTAATGCATGAAAACATTGATTGCGTATGTGTTTCAAGTTTTTCTTTGTGATTGCTTGTGTCAGCTCACCGGGTATACTGATCTGCTTTATGAAAGTCTCAAGTTTTCCTTGCGATTACTTGTGCCAGCTCACCAGGTATACTGTTCTGACTGTGGTGCTCTTGTTCTCCTTTTCAGGATGGCCCCGCGACGACAGCCAGCTAGGGTTCCGAGTGTAGGGCGCGACGGCATCCCACCGAGCGACGAGGCCTCGGTGCAGGGCCCTTTGCCAGCTGTGGCACCGGCGGTAGCTTTACCCGCCGAGCCACCGATGCTTCTAGTACCAGACGCTGACGATGCACGTCGCCTCAGGGCACTGCACGAGTTTCAGAGCCAGCGACCGCCCAGGTTTCGCGTTGAGGCGGACCCCCAGGCCGCCGAGGACTGGCTAGAGGCGGTGGTACGGATCTTCAGGCTAGTGAGGACACCAGCGGATCTCATGGTGATTCTCGCGGCCAGCCTCCTGCAGGCGGCAGCAGGACGATGGTGGAGCCTGATGCTCCAGGTTCACGATGAGGCATCCTTGCTCTGGGCGGACTTCGAGAGCCTCTTCCGCTCTGAGTTCATCCCGGCCACCCTCCGAGCGGTGCGCATCCAGGAGCTTCTCCAGCTGCGCCAGGGCAGCATGACGGTCGCTCAGTACGCGGCGAGGTTCACGGACCTATCTCGCTACTCGACCGACATGGTACGGGACCCCTTCTTCCGGGCCCGGACCTTCGAGCAGGGCTTGCGACAGGAGATTCGGGCGTCGCTGATCTCCCTCAGCATTCCGACCCAGGCGGGAGTGCTGGAGCGAGCCCTCCTGATCGAGAGCTTCCTGGCAGAGCCTTCTTCAGCGGCGAGACCTAGCGCAGGGCGGCAGGTAGCTGAGTCTTCCGCAGCAGGTAGCCGACGGATGACTCTCGGGTCCAGGCAGACCAGACCCCAACGCAGACGGCCTCAGGACACCGGCTCAGCGGTGCGGGGCACACAGCGGAGTGCCAGCCTTTCGAGAGGCAGGTTGTGCTACTCTTGCGGCGGGCAGGGTCACATGGCTCGTGACTGCCCGACTCGCCGATCAGAGGAGCAGCAGACGGTGGAGGGGCCACCCAGGCAGAGGCAGAGGGTCGACCGTGGCGGTCCGCAGGGAGGAGGCGGACGAGGCAGAGGAGCTGGCCGAGCAGCGGGTGGTGGGCGACGCTTCCAGGCTCTACCCCCACCACCACCAGGAGGGCCACCTCGACCACAGGGAGCTGGCGGGCAGGGACAGGCCCAGCTCCAGGCAGTGGAGGCCTACGACCCCGACATGCCAGAGATGATTCGAGGTACGATCTGTGTCTATTCCACCCTTGCTGCAGTACTTATAGACACAGGAGCGAGTCACTCTTTCATAGCCTCTGCCCTTGTTCGGAGCTCGGAGATTCCGACTGAGCCGTTGGCTCGATCCTTACGGCTAGAGACTCCTACGGGAGCAGACTCGACGATTACGCACTGGTGCCGGCAGTGTGAGCTTACTCTAGGAGGCGAGAGCTTCGGCTGGGATCTCCTTGTAGCGGCGTCGAGGCCTTACGACATCATCTTGGGCATGGATTGGCTATCCACGGTTCATGCCCAGATCGACTATTTTAGGCGCAAGGTGCGATGTGTTCGTACCGACGGGAGCAGGTTTACCTTCACCGGCGAGAAGGGAACCTTTGCAGCACAGGATGGACTTCCGCGGAGGAGAGTGCAGCCCATCTCTCATCAGTTGGCTAGCCTCATCCTAGGAGCAGTGGACGTGCGGAGTCCGGATTTTCCTACAGTGGTGGACCAGTACGTGGACGTCTTTCCCGACGACGTTCCAGGGCTACCTCCTCGTAGAGAGGTAGACTTTTACATCGACCTGTACCCCGGGACAACCCCGATATCTACTCCAGCATATCGGATGGCCCCCGCCGAGCTTCGGGAGCTGCGGGTACAGTTGGAGGACTTGCAGAGCAAGGGGTTTATCCGACCCAGTGTTTCACCCTGGGCTTCCCCGATTTTGTTCGCCAAGAAGGCGGACGGGAGCTTGCGACTATGTGTCGACTATCGTCGCCTGAACCAGGTGACAGTGAGGAACAAGTATCCGCTGCCACGGATTGATGACCTCTTCGATCAGCTCAAGGGAGCGCGGTGGTTCTCGAAGATAGACCTCCGGTCAGGCTATCATCAGCTCAGAGTTCGAGACGAGGACGTGCAGAAGACGGCCTTCAGGTGTCGGTATGACCATTATGAGTTCTTGGTTATGCCGTTCGGCGTAACCAATGCTCCAGCAGTGTTCATGAGCCTCATGAACAGGATCTTCCAGCCATACCTCGACCGATTTGTCGTTGTCTTCATTGACGACATTTTGGTATACTCGACGACCGAGGAGGAGCATGCCTACCACCTGCGAGTTGTGCTAGACACGCTCCGAGAGCACCAGCTTTATGGCAAGCTCTCAAAATGCCAGTTCTGGTTACGTGAGGTCCATTTCTTGGGGCACGTCATTTCTGAGGCGGGAGTTGCAGTGGATCCCGCGAAGATCGAGGCAGTGCTAGCTTGGGAGCCACCCAGGAGCGTGACAGAGGTGCGGAGCTTCTTGGGCCTAGCGGGATACTATCGGAGATTCGTGCCAGACTTCTCCAGAGTTGCGGCACCACTCTCAGCCTTGACGAAGAAGGGGAAACCCTTTGTGTGGTCAGACAGATGTCAGCAGAGCTTCCAGGAGCTGAGACAGAGATTGACCAGCGCACCTATCTTGAGGTTGCCTGAGGAGGGAGTTGGGTACGTAGTTTACTGCGATGCATCAAGGACTGGACTCGGGTGCGTCCTGATGCAGGAGCGGGCCGTGATCGCCTACGGATCACGTCAGTTGAGGCCGCATGAGCAGAACTACGCCACTCATGACCTGGAGTTAGCAGCAGTGGTCTTCGCTCTGAAGACTTGGCGGCACTATCTGATGGGCGAGCGCTTCACGGTCTTTTCTGACCACCAGAGTCTCAGGTATATCTTCTCTCAGAAGGACCTGAACCTGAGGCAGCGGAGATGGCTCGAGTTCCTCCAGGACTATGACTTTGAGATAATCTATACTCCTGGGAAGAGGAACGTGGTAGCCGATGCCCTCAGCAGGAGGACGGGCATTCAGCTACTTGAGGAGGCGACGGGGCAGCTAGCCTCCTTGCAGATATCCTTCGTGGATAGAGACGGAGCAGCCTTTCTTCAGTCTCTCACAGTCTCTCCTCCACTTCTACAGCGAGTCAGAGAGGCTCAGCGTGAGGACGCCGACTCTGAGACCCGGCGTGCACTGATATCCTCAGGTCAGGCGCCTGATGGTTTCTCCCTTGGAGCAGAGCATGACATCCTTTTCAGAGGACGTACCTTCGTACCAGTCGCTTTGCGAGAGGAGGTGTTGAGAGAGTTTCACACTTCTCCCTTGGCGGTGCATCCCGGAGTGGCGAAGATGTACCAGGATCTCAGGAGACAGCACTGGTGGCCGGGCATGAAGAAAGCTGTGGCTGAGTTCGTTTCACGATGCCTCACCTGCCAGCAGGTGAAGGCAGAGCATCAGGTACCAGCAGGCTTGGTACAGCCCTTGGAGGTCCCGGAGTGGAAGTGGGACGGCATATCTATGGACTTCGTGACTGGACTTCCACGCACTTCCATAGGTCACGACTCCATTTGGGTGATTGTCGACCGACTCACCAAGTCGGCACACTTCTTACCCATCAGAGAGCAGGGCTCAGTGGAGAGCTTGGGACGTCTTTACGTCCAGGAGATCGTACGGCTTCACGGTGTGCCATCATCTATCGTCTCCGATCGAGATGCTTGTTTCACTTCCTGGCTTTTGAAGGGGTTGCAGGAGGCGTTCGGGACGCGGCTCCATCTGAGCACAGCCTTCCACCCTCAGACGGATGGTCAGACGGAGAGGACCATACAGACACTCGAGGACATGCTCCGTGCATGTGTTCTCGACTTTGGTCGCAGCTGGGAGGACCACCTACCCTTGGTGGAGTTCGCGTACAACAACAGCTACCACTCCACCATCGGGATGGCACCATACGAGGCGTTGTACGGCAGACCCTGCAGATCACCGTTGTGCTGGACAGACCCTGGGGAGTCAGCACTCGTGGGACCAGAGATGGTCCGAGCCACGACAGAGAAGGTCCAGATCATCCAGGAGAGGATGAGGACAGCTCAGAGCCGGCAGAAGTCATATGCTGACAGGAGGCGGAGGCCACTGGAGTTCGAGGATGGCGACCACGTCTTTTTGCGTGTCTCACCTCGACGTGGTTTACAGAGATTTGGCCGAGGCGGCAAGTTGTCTCCACGCTTCATCGGGCCTTTCCAGGTCCTCAGCAGGATAGGAGAGGTGGCTTATCGCCTGGCTCTACCACCTCAGTTGCACCGGGTGCACGACGTCTTTCACGTGTCTCAGCTGAGGAGATACGTGCACGACCCGACGCACATCATCGACTTTGGGGAGCTGGACGTAGACGATGGGGCGACTTTTGCGGAGGTCCCAGTGGAGATCGAGGATCGACAGGAGCGGGTCCTACGTGGGCGGTCGATTCCTCTTGTGCGCGTCAGATGGCAGCACGGGAACCTCCAGGAGAGCACTTGGGAGCGGGAGGCTCAGATGCGTGCTCAGTACCCCCATTTGTTCCCCTAGTTTTTGATGTATCTTTACGGGGACGTAAAGCCCTGAGGTGGGAGTAATGTAAAGACCCGCAAATTTCAAGGAAATTTTTTTCTTAATTTTCTTTGGAATTTTACAAGAGCGCAGCTTCAGACGGCACCTGATTCCGAGGCCCGGTGTGCCCGGAATCAATTTCCGAAGTTTGGCTCGGGTACGTTCAGTGAACGGACGAGCGGGTTTTTCTATCTTTTGAACCGGTGCCCGGAATCGAATTCTGAGGGCACCGATGAAATCGCAGCGCTGGTATTTGCTTAGAAACGCCTCTTCCGGAGTTGCGTTTGCTCAGACGTGGTTTTTAAATTTTGCGGCTTTAAGTCAGAAATAAAAATAAAGTTTGTGCGACAACTTTATTTTATTTCACTTAAACTGCTTGGAAGCCACTTAATGTCACTTAAAGGCGGCTTGAACTGAGTTGAACTGGATAGGATGCTATCCAGAAATATCCTACCCCTTGGTAGGATATTTGTGCGGTGGGGCCCGCACGAGCCCCGCCGTTTCTTTCGCTAAGTAACGCACCCGCGAAAACCCGTCAAAGTAACTGAAAAGTCAACCGACGCGTTTTCTTTAATTCTTAACAGACCATTTAATTGGGCGGTTTATTTCGTGAATTAAATGGACTGTTTCTTCGTGAATTAAATGGGTCGTTTCTTTCGAAGTGATGGATCGTTTCTTAACCGGTTTCGTGTTGGCATGTTTATAAAATAAAACCAACATAAAAATCCTTGGAAAGGATTTGAGAGAATCTTCGTTCCTCCACCCTCTCCGCGAAGAACGTGAAGAACGCGAAGAACGCGAAGAACGCGAAGAACGCCGAACCCGGAAGTCGACGACGCTTTCGCCCGAGACGTTCTTCCGATCTCCGATCTCCGATCTCCGATCACCGACCATTCGAGGTGAGTGATTTCGGATTTCCTCTCAAGTTCTTTTCTTTGGTTTTAAATGAAACACAGATTTAAATATTAATAATTTAAATCTGTTGTTCTTGATTTGTTGAGCTCGCCGGCTCAACGCCGGTTTCCGCGACGACGCGACACCTTCCCGCGACGACGCGACGATCGATCTCTTCCGCGACGATCCCTTCCGCGAAGAACGCCCGCGCTCGACGATCATCAAGGTAGGGATTTGATTGTGATTCTTTTTCCCCGTGTTTATTCTTTTTAAGTGAAGAACATGATCTCCGACAATTTTAATCTATTTAAAAATTGTTGTTGATTTTTCCTCCCGTGATTTATGACTAACGCGGAGGTTGCGGGTCTAACGAACAAGACCCGACAACCCTCCGCCGATCTCCTTGTTGTGCGGATATGGCGGACGACGACAAACCGTGCGGCAGAGGCAATCCGTCGATCCCGCAGTGAAGATCGGCCCCCGGGAGGAGCAACGGCGCAGACGGGAAAGAAATCGGGCCACCGGAGCATCTCCGGCGGCCCGCGGAAGGCGGCGGCGGCGCGGGTCGCCGGCGCGGCGGCGCCCGCTGCGCCGCCGTGGAGGAAGCCCGCCGCGGCTGAAGCCGCGGCCGCGCGGAACCGGGACGGACGCGGCGGCCCGGCCGCGTCCGCGAGACAGGCGGCCCCCCGCGGGGCCGCGGTTTCCCTCAAGCCGCGGGTTCAACCCGCGGCGGCAGCGGCTCCCTCGGCCGCCCGGCCGAGGCCGAGCCGGCCGGTCCGGTCGGCCGGGCCGCGCCCAGGCCGGACCGGACCCGGCCGAGCCGGTTCGGACCGGGTCGGGCCGACCCGGTTCGGCCGACCCCAGGGGGGGGGGGGGTTCGGGCCGGGTCGCCCCGGGCCCAGTACCCCCGTTTCGGGCCCTCTACGGTCTTTCGCCCATATCTTGGGCCTGGGACCTCCGATTGAAGAACCGTCAGCGGCTACGCGATCCTTGGATCGAGACGGTCGTTTCGGTATATTATACTCAAGGTTTCGGAAGACTTTGGGTTCGGCCGGGTTGGTTCGTACAAGAAACCAACCGGGCCCTCGGAGCGGAAACGCTCATAACTTGAGCTACGGACGTCCGAACGACGTACCGTCAGCTGTGGTAGTTTCCTCTAAATGAGACGGAACTTTTGGCATACTCCGCCCGAGGATCGGATACAGGCGGAGTACGGTCGGGTTGGTTTTGCCCTAAAAACCAACCGGGCCCCTAGGACGAAAATGCCAATAACTCTCAGACCAGGCGTCCGAATGACGCGCCGTCTGTCGCGTTGAGATCCTGTTGACGATACGGAACTTTTGGATACATCAACTTCGGACTACGTGTCAGTTGATGTATCAGCCCCTCGGCTCGTGGAGCGGACCCTCCTAAACGAGCTCGCTACGTGCGGGAACCCTAGCGCTGGCTGTGACCTCGACGACAGAGCAGAGATCCTCCGTGGACTGCGACGACGGCAGAGCAGAGATCCTCCGTGGACTGCGACGACGGCAGAGCAGAGATCCTCCGTGGACTGCGACGACGACAGAGCAGAGATCCTTCGTGGACTGCGGCGACGACTGTGCAGAGATCCTCAGTGGACTGCGTCGACTACTGCACTCAGCAATCCCACGTGGATCAGTGCTTCAGGTTCTGTGTGAGCCCGATCCTACGTGGGTCCTTACTACCGGTTCTGTGTGAGCCACTGCCTACAGGTTCTGTGTGAGCCCGATCCTACGTGGGTCTTTTGCGGGGGTTAGTACCTATCGATCCTTCGTGGGTCCGACGACTGAGACAGATCAGTGATCGTCTTTGACGTCATCTAAAAAAGTATACCTGGTTGAGCTGAATCTTATGTTACTCTCCTTTGTGGATTATGTTGAACTATCCTATGTGGATTTACTGTTTACTCTCCTTGTGGATTTGAGTGTTGCTTTCCTTTGTGGATTGAGTTGTTCTTGAGCTCGTGAGCAGAGCTAGAAGTGGGGACTTAGGTATATGTATGGGCATATACCTAAGTCAAGTCAGATGTTACTTCGTGATTGCATCTTTCTTTTGTGCTATATCCTTTGTGGATTTCGGGAGACCTTCGAGGGTCTCGGGGTCCTTACTGAGTAGTTGTACTCACCCCTGCACGGGCTATGCCCGCACCTGGTTGTGTTGGTTGCAGACGACGGACAGCGCTGATCACGGTTGGGCGTGGAGCAGGACGGTACCTGGAGGTGGACCACTGGGCGGGACGTGCTCGGAGCGGACGTGGGACCCGAGGAGCCTGGAGGCTATCTGTACCCACCCTTCAGGTGGGATTGCCAGTGGACGACACGAGGCCGCCGTCTTTTCTTCAGTTGCTGTTTTTCTTTTCAGTTGTACTTTACAGTTGGGCTTGTATTTCCGGCCCCTTTACTTTTCTGCACTTTACTTTCCGCTTGCTGACTCTGTGTGGTTGTTACTTATAAAGGCAATGCCTTCCCTGTTTACTGGGATTTTACGCCTTGGTGCTAGTCGCCAGCCCCTGGCCTATGGAAGGCGGGCTTGGGGTAGTCACGGCACGGGCCCCGAGGACGGGTCGTGACATATATAATTTTCTTATATTTAGTCTTTGTGGTCTTTTATATTACTAAACATGGTAGATGTTAAAACCCAAAGGGGTTTTGGAAAATGACCAGTAAATTCCTTGCAGTTCTTATTTATTGTGTTGGCGGTATCATTGAATGATGTATTGATAAATCTTTAGTACTAGTAGGATTTTGAAAACAATTTTTTGGGTATTATTTTGTTAGAGTTGTGAGATAATGGGTATATGATCATGAATTTGGAATGATTCATGTGTGGTAGTTTTTCAAGTGGTTAGACTTCATGTGAGTGACATTCCATAGGCTATTAGATGAGATGGAATATAAAAAAAGAATGGTAAGTTTTTTAGGTATGTAAAAATAGTTTCATAGGGACATGAACAATGGGAACATGAGTTTTGAAATAGTATTGGTTTTTATAGGAGAAATTACCCATTGGGTTTAGTTGATATCAATAATGGTGTGCGTAAAAACCTATATGTAGGTACATATAAAGAAACTCAATCATTTGATGAAGAGACTAATGTTGGAAATAATATTTTGGGTAATGTATAATGTTTTTGGGGGTATGTTTACAATTCTTATGTGTTTTTCCTTTTGACTTATAGATATGCGAATAGAAATGTGTTATCCAGGGACTGTTAATATTATTCAAATTCTGCAGGCAAGGAGGAATGGAGTGCTGGATGAGTATTTGAGATGTTACCCCTATCACATATAGTGATGTAATGGATATATGATGTCATGGATTCTAGTTCCAGGTATCATTTCCTAGTATGAGTGACACATTTGAGGTGTTGGGACTTATTTGGGGTAGTTCTTGTGAAATATTGTAAAGCAAACCTTAAAATTGGGGATGAAAACCAATAACTTTTCGAGTGTCCTCCTTTATTAATAGAGGGTTTAAGTGTTTATTGAGGAAAATATTCTTGGTGATATAGGATTGGGTGTCTTGCTGTTTTACAACTATATGTCTTGTATGAGTGGGATAACCATACTTATTCATTACATGTGACAACAAATATAGTTTGGTTCATATAGAACAACATTTTGGTATGACGATCCACAAAAATGATACACCTAGAGAGGTGACCATCGTGTGTGTGTGTGTGTGTTATAGTAGTATGATTCTTGTATTGGTAGGGTCTTTTTTAGAGTGATATAATTAGTTGATTGTCAATATGGAACCAAGATTTTATTTTTTTAGATGATTTAATTTGCTCTAGTATCATAAAAACCCAATATTATCATATATTTTCTATATTGGATAGAGTTTGGGTATTCGAAGCTCGTATAGGTTGGAGTATGTGTGTTATATGAGTTAGTATTATAGGTTGTGTATTTATTCAATGTTTTAAAGAATTATTATAGGTGAGGATATAGGTAATATGATCATATAATTACAATGGTGCATGTCAATACATTTTTTATGATGTTTGGATCATATCATGATTACTATGGGAGTTCAAGCATCTATATTTGGTGGTGTGATGATTCTTCAGGGGGTGTGGTTGGTTAAATTGGGTGATTATGTTCAATGGACGATCAACTAGTGATTTAGTGTTTAACCACCTGTGTGGTGGTTGAACTTTTATTGTGTGTGTCCATATAAAACCAGATGTTCATTTTTAGTAGGTATTTCCTATGATGTAGAGCACCATGATATGCCAGTTTCCATCGAGAGTGGATTCTTATAATAGTATATATATAATTTTATGGATTAATTTGTTGATTATAAAATTGTCTCATGTTATGTATAGTATTCCTGTGTTTTATAATAGTGTTTTATTTTGGCCAAATCTGGTGGCTCGACAATTAGTGAATAATGTACCTTCATGTTTGGGCTTACAATGTAGAGGGGAATTTTTTGTTTCGGGGTAGAGAGTTGTTATATAGCATTGAAATAATTAATGTCTTACTCTAGGGTTTCTAGAATGTTTACTATAGTGTATTCTAAAGAAGAAACTCTTTATAGTGTGGAGTTTTTAATGGCTCTTGAATTTTATAGTCATTACTTTTCAATGTGAAATTTATTTTTTGGCCAAATGGAAGCATAATTTCATAAATTAATTTTTATATTTGGAATTTATTAATTTTAAATTTAAATTAGATGTTTATGTTTGTGGAAATCAGCTCAAATGGTGGTTTGGGTTCTCGTCTTGGAATCAATGAAGTGTTGGGTTGACTATAGATATTAGTTGTCTGTGTGGGACACAGATCATTCTACAACTCAGTGGTGTTATAGAATTGTGTTTGTGGATGGAATTTATTTTAAATATTATTTATAGGGATAAAATATATAAGATAATTTTATTTTATGTTATTTTTGTATTAGAATGAGCATGCAAAAACCAAGGTTCCTCCCCATGGTGCGTGATCAAGTTGTTGGGAGTAAAAAATGTCAACAATGAGGGTCACCCATAGAGAACTGGTTCACGCCACTATATAGATTGGTAAAAATGATCTATTTCATATAATATAGGCTATTAAATGGAGAATACCTATGTCGTATTATATTAGGATTCATACTCATTTGTTATATTCTCCGGATAAATACTCTTCATCATAGTTGGTGTCTTTGTGGGGGACACATGTTATTACTTTGATAACAACATCACATGGTTTCCATACCGTAATTTTTTGAATTGTCTGAGAACAATAATATTTTTGTCATATACCCTTTTATTATTAGGTTGAAATATGTACATGGGAGGACCATTTTTAAAATATCCATTATTCCATCCTCCCTCTCCCATTCCATGTGAAAAGTGTGCATTTCATAGCATTTTTTGGAGGATCTATGTATTTATCTGCGTCAATTGTATTTAATTCTTCCTATTTGGTATACTCTAATTTGGGATATTTTAGATTGTGAGTTAGTGTAGTTATCACAATATCATGGTTTTATTGGAAGATGGTGATGTGGGTTTTTCTCTGTATAGCTAAAGGCAATCTTAAGAAGACAGTCACATGCCATATCTCGCTATTTTAATTTAGGAATTAAATTTGACTATCTTATATAGTATTTATGATGTAATTTTAAAAAATATTGATATAAAAAGTTATTCAAGTTAATGTTTGTTTCTTAGGACGGTTCCATGGATATTTAATGGACCTCCCATGGGTTGTTAGATGAGGTTCCCTGAAGTCTCAGTGATTTGATAAACCCAAATTATTGTGGTTATTTGTTTCAAAATAAAAAAATAATTATAAATTTATATAATTAATTATTATTTTCATATGACATTAAATAGGTCCATGGTACGATAAATGATCTTGGCCAATAGGGCTCATCATGTTGGAAGGTAAATCTATTTCCATGGTAGTTGGTCCATATGATCAAGACTCATACAGATGATTGTTTATAGGAATACATATCCTCATAATTACATGTTTCATGCTAGGGGATTAATAACTTATTCTTCTATGATAGAAGAGATATGATAATTATACGACCCATCAACATGGAATAAGTGATCTTCATTATTTATTTATTAATTATCTCCCGATGTCTAGGAATCTGATATAAAAAAGTAATGAATACAATAATTATGTAGATTCCTGAACTTCTCAAACAAAAAAATCAAATATTAATAGATGAATATTCATTATATAACATAATGTTCTAAACTATTTTTTTTATTTCTAGTTTCATTGGAAACATAGAAACAGAAATAATGGATTATGGATGAGTTATGGCATAACCCATGGAGATCATCATAACTAACTCCCTTATTATATATATCATACATTTAACTTTTCAAACTGATATGGTGAAAGTAAACATAACAAAAGGTTACCATAGACTCCCAAAAAGAGTGAAAAAGTGAGACATAAAAAAATAATTAACATAAATATATGCGAACATTATAATAACATTTATAAACTATACCACGGATATCATAGATAATAAACCTAGTTCATGGAATAAATCATGATAGTTTATAAGATATTAATAATAAAGAAATCAATGAAGTTATTCCATGACAGAATAAAATTATATTAATAAATATATTTATATAAAACCCATATGCATAGAAATCCTTATGTCAATTCTACCCACCATGTTTTTCAAACAATATTATGTTTAGTATAACCACCATACCATATACATTGGGATTGCGATACAATCCATTTTACTATCTTTTTAGGCTTGGGATAACAACCCATATACTATCTAAACCCATTTAACATTAACAATTAATAAATTAACAAGAGGGAGATATATGTCCGACATGTCACATAATGAAAATAATTCATACATGTTTCAAAAAATCATAAAAAATTCATCATAGCAAAATCCATGAATATAAATGGTTTTCATAAATCCTTTAAACATACTACATGCTTTGAAAAGTAGACATGTTTCAAAAAAAATTCATTAAAAAGATAAGAAATCTAAAGAATGAATAAAAACAATATCATTGAATCATCTCTTAGAAATGATTATGTAATAACACAGAATGAAAAATTATATGGAAAGTTATTTTAAAATAAATATAACATAGAACATTTCTTGAAAAATAATGTTTTATTTGAAAACAATATTACTAAAATTATAAACTGATAGACTATTTTAGAAATCATATTTTATAGAAAATCCTTTAAAACATATAATGTATGATATAAAATTATTTAAAACTTTTCAAGTAGAAATTATATTTTCCAATTTTAAAAAAAATTAATATATAAAATATTTTCAAAATATTATTATTTGAAAATTAACTATAAAACATATAGTGTATGACTTTAATCATTGAGTGTTCATGATTAAGGTAAATTCTTTACAAGTTAAAACAATGTCTCATATAAATTGTTTTGATAAAATCTAAATGGACATTTATTTTGTAAATAATGCAATATTTTATCTTGAAAAAAATCATAAAAATTATAAAAAGGGTTATAAATATCAATAAAAAACTCCATAAGAACATAATTAAAATGGTATAAAAATTTATAAAATAAATATGTGGTAGAAAAATTTAATTTTCACTAAGGAGAGAATGAAATTTGGTTTTATTTTAAAAACTTAATTTGAAATATTGATGACATAAAGGGAGGAAATTGAATTGAAATAACGTATTAAAGAATTATTCTGATAAATTAATTATTTTCTTGTTATATAGATAATATATTTTTTATAATCATAATCATAAATATAAACAATCCCGATTAATAATGAGATTATACTGTAAAACCCTTACAACTATGGAAGCTCAGAATAATGAGACCCATGAAGGAGTAAAATTAACTTAAACCTAAAATATAATGATAAAATTTATATTAATGATATTACAAGTATTATGGTATGTATATAAACCTCATAAAATAATATAGGTTCACAAAATAATTTAAGTCCCAAAGTGGATAATGTGAGATAAAACCCCTTTCATTAATTTTCAAATTCCTTTTTAATAATTTGATCCACCGGTATAATAAATATATTAATTTTATAAATATATTATAAACCCATAATTATATGTAAAATACCATATATGGTTTACTTATTTACTTTTTATATCCATTTATTAACAAATATAGGTTAAAATCATGTTTCGAGCAATAACAAGATTGTTTTTTCTATTAGTTTTTTATTTTTGTGGATTCTATTACATTGTTCATGGTTCCATAATATAAATATTTTAAAACATGATATAAATAAATTATATATTAATTTTATATCTATTTAGAGTAATATATAGAAGTTATATATAGAAAATAAAATACACCATTCTTGGAGAAGGCTTGTCAGACGTTCACATGGACATTATTTTCATTTCCATGAAAGTTGAATTGAATGAAATTTAAATAATATTTAACCATTATATAATATTTTTTATGTAAATTATATCACATATATTAATTAATTTTATTCTATTTTCATTCCATTGAAATAATTGGTGGACAAATTATCATATTTCATTGTAAAGAAGTAATCTACCATATACATATTGATATTATTGAATCCAAAATGGAAATGATAGTATGTATGTATTTGATATATAATATTTAAAAAATGATAATAATGTTATAGATATATTATATATTCATTTTACATAATATTTATAACATCCAGGTAACATAGAAACGAAAAACACATCACAACGGTTCTCATAGAGGTAGTCTGCAGTACACACGAGTGATATTAATGATTTACAATGGGTTGAAAAGTTAGAAGTTATATGTGGTATTATGATTATAAATGTATAAAATTATCATATATATCTTATATTTAAAAATTTAATCCATCATCTATCCATGATTAGTGGTTATTAAAAATTAACATCATCATCTTGTGATGTCATAGTCCACTGTACACATGATTGATGGTTTTTTTCCCATTTGATGAAAAATGATACAGATATAATTTATTATATTAAAATAAAAACATATTAGTTTTTAAAAAAGTGTAGATTTATTATATATTTTTTTAATTAATATTTTGAGGAGGTGGGAAAATAAATAAATCAAAATTCTAAAAATATTAATTTTACTTCATCATTGAAAATCATCTTAATTTATAAAAAAATAATTTTATGAGGAATTAATAAACAAAATATAACCTATATTTAGTTGATCATAAATTATTGATGATATTGGGGTAGTTTATGTGTGAAATAAATGGTATTGGAGGTGTGAATATAAATGTATTATGATAGGCGTTTTATATGTTGGGGGAGGAAACAATTGAAATTTTTATATAGAATAAACTCTAACCAAATTATTCTCAATAAATAAAGATTTAAAATGTGGAATAATAGAAGACTATAGGTTGTAATATTAAAATATATCCCAATAATGTGTGTTGGGAATGTGCAAACGTCATTATACCCATTATATTTAATTTTAACAACGGTAAACAGTTTAATCCTATACCATGGTAATTAGTTATTCATGTTTTTCAATATCAAATATGACCAAAAAAAATTTATATCATTATACATATAAAATTATTTTATACATAATAATGAATATTTTTTCCAAATGTAATTTATATAAGAATAATATTTTAAATTTAAATTAAACCTGCAAATATGATGAGAATGTTCTTTTTTGAAGGGAAATTATAAAATGTGTAAAAAAATTATATAAAAATTAGTTATAAAAATGATTCCAATTACATAAATTGGATTACAATTTATGTAATTGAATTAAAATTTCAATTTAAACTATTTTAAAATAAGAACTACCTTATACACATTTTAAATGAATGGGTTGTATTCAATAAAAAAGTTATTATTTAATGTACTCATTAAAAAATGAATCATTTCATAAAAACTAAAAACATATTCATAATTAAAATTTTTTATATAAATTTCAAAAATAGAATTTAATTTTTTAACATATTTTTTAAAAAAATCTAATTTTTATTCATATAGTCCAATAAAATAACTATTTTTTATAAAATAGTATTTTCAAAACATATACAAATATTATCAAATTTTATTATTTTTTATAATAAGGTTTTAATAATATAAATCAATTATACATAATATTTCAAAGTTATTTTTCACTATTCATTCTACTGACTTGAAAGGCTTGGTAAGAATTGTCATGTTTATGTAACATTATTTGTTGTTTGTCAGTGTTTGTAAAAACTTGATGATATGTATAAAGCAAGATATTGAATAAATAATATTAATTCGAGAAGAATACTTCACAAAAAATTTGGTTCATCCATTATACAACACATAAAATGAATTTTTACCTTAATATTTTTAACTTTTTTGAAAACAAATAAATGGTAATTTTTTCTCATAACATCCTCAAGGTCCCACATAGCTTCCAATTGTAGTTGGTGTTGACAAAAAACATTAACCAGTCAAATAGGCTTGTTTCATATATCATTCTCTGTATAATCTAAAATATCCACAAGATATTCCATAAAGGAAATACCATTCTCATGTAGTATGACCTCATTTTTAAGTACATGTGATAGATCAGGTATGTACATCCCCATGAGAGATACATGGAACATATTGTTAATATTAGAGAGTTTTGGTGGAGGCCCAAAGTGATAATCTTTTCTCTCGATTTGTTGAAAAGTTACCCAAGGTGGGATATACATTTGTATGTTATTTTAGTTATTTATGTATATCATTACCATCATTTAGGGTAAAATTCATTGTATAACTACAACAAAAACATGAAATTCATGACCATGTTGACGTTTTTCAGTAAAAAAAATTATTTAAATTGTTCTTCCATTATATTTTGATGAATTACTATAACATTATCCATGAAATATATTTCAATTTTTTGTCAAGATAGATTTCCTTCTCCAAAATAATCCAAATAATATATAGTTATATATTCCTTTTCCATATAAGGATTCATAAAGAGACATCTGAATTCAAGAGATAAATATATTTTTGTAATAAAATTAAACAAAAAAATGGTTTATCCTATAAAAATATGAAATTAATAGAATAGAATCTCAACATTCCCTATTGGGTTTGAGTATTTCAATCAAATTGAATGTCTATTAGAGGATGGTATGCATTTATGGAACTCAACAATATAGAATGAACATGCTAAAGACATTGATAGAACATTGAGTTATACATTAGATCCAAATCATATTCAATGTAATGTGGTACTCCATGAATCATTACAACTTAATTAATGTTCAACAAGTAACAATGATCATTATATAACTATTCATTGATTTTTTGGACAATGCTAAATTTTTTTGGTGATTGACTCTGACCGATATTGCACTAATCCTTTTTGACGTTTTGGGAAATCTAATGAAATAAATGTGGTGATGGTCTCTAATTTAAATTTTTTATGGCTAATGGTTGTAACATCTCCCATTGGATTTTGTCTCATATACATAACATTATTCTATACCATACACTGAGAAAAAAATTCACTAACATCTACATTTATTCTATCCTATCATAAGTACTCTATCAAATCTCGATACATATTTTCACATCTGGTGTAAATAAAGAATGAATACCTATGATCCTAGTATAACAACTTACAATTAAAATATGGTATATATGGATTTCATTCATGGTTCCAAAATATTATCATTTTATATAAAATAATATTAACTCCGGAACATTTCTCACATTTTTCAATATCTATATAACTTATTTCCATGAATTTTTTATATTCACATAAATATATGGTTGAACAATAATTTTTAAAATATATGATTTATTACCTTTATTTGATATTTTATGATCCATCATTTTAAAATATAGATATATTAGATGTTTTTTAATTCTTATCGTAGATAATATAATATACTCATTTTGATTTAATGTATATACCACATTGTTTACATTCCAAGGTGATTAATTTATTAAGAAGGATAAATCATAAATCATATATGACCATATCTGTAGCACATGTTCGACAACTTATATGTGAATATATACGTTAATATGTTCTAATTAGTACATATATCACACTATTCCCCCAAAAAATAATGCCTCTATATCATTAATAATAAATAACCATAACTGACTCCAAATCTTGAGATGGGTAATTTTCTCATGAATGATTAATTTTATAGTAGTATAAGATATAAATATGTAATTTATTTTAATAATGAATCCCGATCTCTTCTTTTATGCATAATTTCTGATGAAAACACCTTCTACACCCCACAGTACTATATGAATATGTGTGGTGATGATACATCTCTTTTATTCATTATTTGTTTCTCATATTCATTTTGTCAATGGAATTTTGAACTATTCTGAGTTAACATTAAAAGTGGATTATATATTCATGTAAAACGCTCCACAAATCATTATTAATATCAACCAAAACTAAGAATATATTATATTTTAGTCATAGTGGATGTTCTGGGCCAAGAACAAACAAATTTCAACATTTACGGGTACATCAATATACCATTTCTTAAGATTATAGGATCAAAAAATGGATCATTTGTAACAAAAAAACACAACTTGTAAAATTTTCATACAATTCTTCTTTACATAGATTAATTTGTTTAATACATAAGTAATATTAATTCTCTTAATTTATCTTTTAATAGATAATAATGTCACATATGAGTAATACTAAAAACTAATCACTATAATATCTACAAAATTTATTTATTAAATTCATGAATATAGAGAGGGAATTAATAAGACCAAAGAAAATTTTTATATTGTCAAAGTTCCTATACCTAGTACAGAATAATGTTTTCCGTATATCCCCTATAGTGACCCACAATTATTGATATCAAGAACTATGTTCAATATAACAAAATTATCAAGTTCCACATAGTAGTTCAAAGAACTAATCATTGTGGGGAAGTGAATATTATATCATGATCATGATACTGTTTATATTTTGATAAAGAAAATTAGAGTTCTATTGATATATCATTCATTATAGAAAAAATAATTGATAAATGAAATGTTTAAAAACTTTGATGAATAATTCCCCTATCATTATGCGTGTATTGATTCTTATTTAATTTATAAAACTCAATCATGTCATTCAATAATGAGTATTTGAAATAGGTATTGGCCCCTGGTATGAGTTCTATTAAGAAATTCACATAATGATTTATCAGGTGAGTAGAAAAATAATCTAGTAATACAGCATATAAATCCATTACAATATTAATATAAAAATTCCGATTTTATCTACAACCATATGATATAAATACCCATATATAATATGTATCAAAAAAAATAAATGGATTTTATTTACATTAGAAGTTCAAATTTATCATTAAACATGTATAAAATCATAATTTGGTTTGTAATATGACATGTGACATCTGTTACTCATAAATTAATGTACACTTTGTTTTGATAATAGTAATCAATTCCTATGATAATTTTAAATTCAACAAGAGGAAGAATGATAATTTTTGAAGAATGATATTCCCACAAAAGTCAATAAATTTTTATCCATTTTCATTTTCTGTTTATAATTTTAAAATTTATTATTTTTTACTAATAATTAACGATCTAATTATTAAGTTGGTAATTATATACCCAGATTGTTTTTTTTTCATATTTTAATGTGTGGGTTTGTTTAAATTAATATTATATAATATTTTTTCTATAGTTAATGATTTATGTACCTTTCAACACATTCTTATCATATCCCTCATCGAAAATAGTGATCAAATGAGATTTCTGATTTCCCCTTGCATAAAATGTTGTTGTTTTTTTTCATTAACTGTAATTTAGATATATTGTTAGCATAATTTTCAAAGTCATTTAATTAGAAACACAAAATTATTAGAGGTAAATTCTATGGATTTTTCTCTTAATTCGAATAAATATCTATCATATTCTCATCACATTAGTATATGGACGATTGATGCCATTCTTTTTCAAACATGAAATATTTAGTATTCCCATTAATAAAATTTAATTCTTTTTTCTTTCTATACATTGAGCATCAAGGAAATATCATCTTATTCTATCCATAATTTTAGATTTTTTATTGAATTCCATCATTTTTTCAAATCAAAACTATACGATTGAAAAGTAACTACAATCTTCATTTTGGCCAAGATTGAAATATCCATTATTATTTAAAATCTATATATGTAACATAAGGATAATTACCTCTGATGAAATTGTTTAATTCCACTTAAAATTCAATAAACATTATTTTAGGATAGGTGGTAAAAAAAATAATATCTCACAAGTCTTGTAAATAACAATTAATAGGTTTTAACAGATTCATCATCCTTATACATTATCTCAAGTAATTCCTTTTATATAATCATATGTATAATAAAAGGTAATTTATTGTTGAAAAGTAAACTATTAATTTCATATCAATCAATAGAGTTAATTTACTCATGTTGTCTCATATTATTCATTAGAGACGACCGTTGATCCATATAACCATTCAAAAGATTGATGAACAAATTTTTCTTTCATGATCCAGACAGTAGACAAAGAAAAATAAATTTTGAGTGGTACTGATAAAATTTTCAGAAATTATTGGATTATAAGAATCACAAAAATAACGATGATGTTTCTACATGAAGGATATAATAGAGCATTATTACCTCTTTTTATAATTCTGATTCTCCAAATGATTCATAACGTAGAAAGTAGTTTTAGTATAGAAAAATGAATTTTCATTCCATATCCTATAGAATTTGGTTTCATAAAAAGTAAAAAATTTAGTTTTCTATTTGATCATGAATTAACATTGTTCCTTCATGAACTACCTATTGAATAAATCCAAAAAATCAGGGTGAAATCTACACTAATCATTGTAAGAAAACCACATAATCATTAATAATAATTTATATTATGTCTAATCTATGACGATTACATTTAAATATATCACCCCTTACATTTAACCACGGTCAGTCATGGTAATCATCTATTTAAATCCTTCATGATTATTTTTAAATACTTTTTTTAATTTACTTGGCATATTCACTGATAATGTCGAACTATTTGTGCTATAATGCCCAATTAATTACTCCAGGTGAATATCCAATCCAGATCAGTACACCTTTTTTGTAGTTATTAACCCAAGGTACCATTGTTCTAGATCCATATCAAATTTTATTATATACAAATTTATTTAATTACCCAGAAACCAATCGTTATATATTTTGATAAAATTATAGTATAGTTTCCTATACTTATACATATCTTAATTGTTCTCATTTATGTTTTCTCTTAATATTATCCAAATTTTTCAGAAATACAATGTCTATTATCAATTTCACAAACTAAACCTGTCGTAAATAAATATTTCATTTTAAGATATTACTATTCATTACATGAAAATTGATCCATGATGAAATCATTTTGGTCTATCACCTTCAGAAATATATAAACATAGATAACTTGTTCTCATTTAAGATATGTTATATCCCACAAATGACTTCAAAAATTACACCATTCATAGATATATCCTAAATATACAATTCATCATAACCTAGGGAAATAAAACATTATAAATGGTTAGCATATAGTCATAGTAATGGTAAAAATGTGATATATCAACATATCAAGATCATGAGAATAAAATTATAAAATAATACACTAAAAACTATAGATCAAAAAAATGATTGATGGAATAAATCATGGAAATTAATAATAAATATGTAATAATGGAATAAAATCAAGAATTCTATTATATAATAACATTAAAAAAAGTCATAGATTTTGGGAGAACACATATATATAGAGAAATATCTATCAATGATACCCACACAAACAATCACAACATGTTATGAATGGGATAAGAAACCATGTACCTGCTTTGGTGTTAGGATAACCTCCAATGTACCATCTATTTTGGAATATGATAACCTACTATATACACTCTAATCTCATAAAACATTTATATATAACCAATTTATAATTTTGAGATATAGGTTCCATAAATTAAATGATGAAAGTAATATATACATGTGTAAAAACATTATTAAAAATTAATCATATTAGATCCCATGAAAATAAATGGGAATCAAAAAATATTTCATCATAGTATATCCCATGAAATGTAAATGGATTTCATAATATTATTTTGTTATAAATTCCAAACATCTATATTTTTAATAAAGTAAGTTTCATTGGATCACATCTCTAGTAATGATTATGTAACATAAGGGGATGGCATCTTAGATAGAGAATTATTTTTATTGAAAATACCATGTAAAATTTATTAAAAAAAATTCATTGAATAGATCCTTTAAAAAAATATAAACTCATAATATACTATATAAATTATTTTCAATGAAAATAACCTTTAATACTTATAAATTATGATATAAAAATAAATTAAAACATTCCATGAGAAAGATACCAAATCCAACTTGAGATAAAAATTTAAAAATAATACAATTTAAATATACTTTTCATTAATAATAATCTTGGAATCTTAGAAAAAATGAGTGGATATGATGGAAATAAATATTCCACATGTTAAAATAAATATTCCATTAATTTTATTGGTATAATCTAAGAGGGCATTTTTCTTTAAATGGTGTGAATAACCCACAATAATTTTTTTATGAAACATACACAATTATAAAATGACAGTGGAAAATCCTTTTGGAAAATTAAATAATTATTAAATCATTTTAGATAGCATTGAAATAGAAGAAAAATTGATTTCGTCCAAAGAGATAAGTAATTTTATTTTTCATTCATATACATATTTGGGAATCATGATCACTTAATGAGAAAAAAATGAATGGAAAACATTTATTCTAAAGAGTTGACTAGCTTAAAATAAATTTTATTTTTTTCATTTTAAATAGATCAAAATATTTCTCAACTAAAATAATACACACAAAAAATCATGATAAATGATGGGATTGTATCAAAAACCAGTACCACGTTGATAACATTGAATAATGAGCATAATAAAGGAATAAAATGAAATTAAACATAAAATATACTTAAAATATGTTAATTTATGATAATAAATTTTAAATGGACAACATATAAACCTAATAAAATATGACAATTTCATAACATAACCTTTGTATTAATGATGAAAAATTGTGACAAATATCTATTACCTTAAAATAATATTCAATATTAAAGGTTATATCCACTGATTTAGTATATATAATTTCATTATAAATCTATTAAATAAACATAATTATATATAATAAACTATATATTTTTTACTTATGTCCTTTTATTACCCATTTTTCTAAAATTTATTGATAAACCCACATTTAGAGAAATATCTACCTAGTTGTTCACAATTGTTTTGATTTTTTATTTTTAGTCCTTTTATTATGATCATGGATGCATCATGTCAAGATTTTAATCCATGATATAAGTATCATATATATTCATTATATGTATTATTATAGTAATCCATAAAAATTGTAGACATAAATTGAAATACATAGTTTATAATGATGGTAGGTTGCATGTACGTTTGAATAATGTTTCTATTTTATCAATAGAGTAAATAAAATAAAAATAAATAATATATCAGATTTAATAATTCATATTTATATAATATATATCACATATATTAATTTAATTTAAAATAATTACATTCCATGAGATGAGTGAGTGAAAAATTATTCATATCTCGTTGTGAGGTGTCATTCCTCTATAAACAAGAATGAAATTATTATATCACTAGAGGAATTGATATTAATACAAAATAAGTGATATCATATGAAATGGCCCAAAACCACTAGGTCCATTACTTTCCCAAAACATGGCTTCAATTTGACGGTTTCATGGTGAGGATGGCACTGTGATGGTGGCACTGTGAGGGTGGCTCCATGATGGTGGCACAGTGACAGTGGGATTGTGAGGGTGGCACCATGAGGGTGGCACCGCGAGGGTGGCACCATGACGGTGGCACTGTAAAGGAGGAACTGGTCATGGTGGGGTTGCACCATGACCGTGGCACCGTGTCCCTACCGAGCGGTCTTCGTTCTTTTCTGGTTCCCGAATTTTATTCTCCTGCAACATATATTTTTACATAAATATAATTAAATTACCCCTTTCAATACCATTTAAAGGCCATAAATAATATCTAAAATCCTCCAAGGTTCGGGAAACCCTTTACATACCAAAACATGTTGTTTTTCCTCGGTGTCATGCCCTTCCCCATACCTTCTAGATCTTCCCCTATTACGCATTTCCTTATGGGTAAAGAAAATTTTTCAACACATAATAGTTATGACCACCTTTCCCGAGGAGAATTGTTAAATGAAAATTAATTCCATCCTGCGTAACCACCCAACCACTTGGTGAAATCACGATCTGACTTTATAGCCATTCAAAATTACATATCCCATAACAATGGGATCTCATCTTTATATCACACTATAAATTATTTTTGCTTCCTCTTGGATAGTCTCTTTTTCTTCTCTATGCATTTGGAGTTCCCCTTCAAGAGGCATGTAGTATGCCTGTGATGGAGCCTTTCTGCTGACCCTTGGAGTCCCCAATGTTCCTCCCTTACAAGTCATGCATCCCCAATTCTTGGCGCGTAGAGAAGAACATCGATATTTGATCAACCAAGTAGGTATTTTTCCTTCATCTATCCTTATTGTGTATCATGCAGGGTGTGTGCATTACAGTTTCTGTTGTAATGGATGAAACCAATCCTTAACAAAGATAATAAACATACTATTAAAGAATGATGGGGTGCATTTGACAATTCCGTTGTACTCTTTTATAATTGCAATATGTTGTGAACTATATAGATTATACTCACTGAAAATCATGGACGTTATTGGTGTTTCCTTACGCACTAATGAAACCTTGTTTACTGTGAAGATTGAGTGGCTCCAACATGGTAATTTTTTTAATTACATAAACTTAGCTGATTTAAATGAATGACCAGGGAACAACCATCCTTGTGTGATCACCCCAGTTAACCAACTGAAAGATGAACCTAATAAATAATATGATTGAATCTAGAAGTTTCCCTACTCTATTTGGTAGTATGTGTTTTTTTCCAGCTAGATGATTATGGGGTGATGTGGATGAGGATGATATCCTCTATTGTCGTATGATTGATGTTTGTGAATCTAAAGACGTGTGGGGTTGTATCTCGAGTATTGGTTTGGTTCCAGTACTTTGATGGATATCAAAAATTCTTTTGTTGTTGTAAATTTACAAGAGAACTGGTTGTGAATGCTTAAAAATTGTTGTTGGGCTGTTTTCCCTTTCCACAATTAGTGGTTATTCCTGTTAGTTTCCAAGTAGTGCATAATTTTTACTTAAATGGAATCACTTGAAAATGAAACCATGAATGGTTTCAATGGATAATTGTTTATAGGAATGAGTCATGAATTTTCTGTGAGTGGAGTGCCCTTTTATGAATGAATAGTAACAAGGGTGTTTGTTCTTAGGTTGGATTCGGAAACCCTATGTTTGGATGAGTGCATGTTATGTATACATATGGTTGTAGTTCTTATGTTTCTTATTCGTGCCCCACCCAAGTTGATCACTTAGTGCCGAACACCCCAATTTCATGGGGGGTGTTTTCCCCAAAACTCATATGAGTGGATGGTTATTATCGATTTTTCTGCTCACTTTCCTGAATATACCAAAACTCTTCGAGCAGGCTGTGACGGCCTGAGGCCCATTATATCCCATGATTCTTTGGATGTGGTAGTTTTGGCGGTTGACCTAGCTGTGTGCGGGTAGGTTGTTTCCCAAGAGTATTCGGGATGAGGCTCAGGTGTCTTCGGGCATGGCAGTAGTTGTTCTGGCCCAGGTGTTTGCAGGCATGGTTACGGGTGGTAGTTGTGGCCCATGTGTTTTTGGGCGGGATGTGTGGTAGTGATGGCTCTGGTGTGTGTGGGCGGGGAGTGGCAGTGGGACTACAATCAAAATGGCGAGAGAGGTTCGATGCGTATGATGTCTTCAATAACTAGTGGGAAAGCGGCGCGGGGTACCCAAATATCGATGTGTTATTACTATACATTACATGAATTACGTTATTTGGGGAGTGTGCCTTGGTGAGTCTTGGGTGGATAGTTTTCTTTGCTAGGTTCTTTTGTTATCTCTTTTATCGCAAGGCATTAGAATGCCTCCCCACTGTGCATGTGAGTGTTTGGTTTTCCCTACTAAATATACTTGTATGCTCACCCTACATATAAAAAACTTCTTTCAGTTATCCAGGAGGACATCAGGGATTGTGTGGAAGCGTACTATCTCGTACATTGGAATCATTTTAGTTATTTTCATTCCTTTCTTTGGTACCTTACCATGTTAGTTTCCAAGTACTTTTGTGGCATTTACTTTGTAACATGCATATGGCAATGGTTTACCTTAGCTTTACTCTTAACCAGTTTTGGTGTTATTAGATTCACTATCATATCTCCCAACCGTATTAGATAAAAAGGGTAATTCCTTGCATATTGTGTCTAATTATATCTCCTTGGTTCCAGTCACCACTCCGGGACCTATTGTAGGTGGGTCTCGGGGGTCATTATCTCTCCTTCAACTCGAAGAAGGAAGGGTCTGGAAACCTACTTTCCCTTCTCTCATCATAGTGAAGGATGGTCGTGAAATCATAGTTATATAATTATTATTATGTAAAATATATCATATATGTTCATTTAACATGTCATTATCACAATCCAATCAGAATAGAAATATAAAAAGCATCGGAACTATTCATGATGTGGTAGTTCACTATATACACGGGTGAGATTGTGATTTTACATTGGGATGAGAGGTAATAAGTTATATGTGGAAATATAATTACATAGGTATAATATTTTAATTATAATATTTTATATAATCATTATATACATCATTATATAAAACAATTATAGGTGGGAAGAAAATTAAACAACATCATCTCGTGGGGAGGGAGTTTGTTGCACTAACAATAGATTGTTTCATTTCACATTTGATAGATGTAGATATCGGTTTATATTATGAATTTAACATAATATAATCCCTATATAAATTATATATTCATGTTATTATTTCATCATAATATAATGATATTTTAAGGATGTTGAATGAAAAATAAACCTAAAAATGTTTATGAATTGTTCCAACAATGAGACATACTTCACATACATTTATATTAATTAAAAATTGAGGAATATTAATTACAACTTATAATAAATACATGATAGGAATATATAGATATAGTGTCTTTAGAAACCAAAAAACATAAACAACTATATTATTAATCATCAATATTGTCTCCCACTTATTTCATCATAACAAGAATCCTGTTTGAAATATCATTCTTAATACAATTTGTCATGACATTAGGAAAATAAGCATTTGAAATGGTGAAATAAAATTCCCATTAAGGGTATACAAAATAAATAAAAATAATATCACAATCATAAGACATTATAACTTAACATTTTTAAGTCTTATACTGTATATGAAAGTTCATGACATTATGTCATGGGATAAATGTTCCTAAAAATTAATTGAAATAATAAAAAAATTAAAAAAATAATACATGATGTTTTTTTGGCATACACATAATAATTGGAAATAATTTTATATTAGTAAAGTCTCATTTCCAATATAATCATAGTGGAAAAATTATAATTTTGAACTATATTACTTGTCATTCAAAACATGTATTACAGAACCAAATTTAATTTTCATTCCCGAAATATCTATCTCATGAGATATAATGGTTTAACCAATCCATTGGAGGGGGATATAGGTCCCCTAAATCTTATATTTAAATAATTATTACATTCTCCAAAAGACATTAATCATGAATAATAGCTTATCCAATGGAATAAAAATGGGTTTCATAAACATCATTCAATCATAATCCATATAAAATAAATTGATTTTAAAAAACAAATTCATTAATAAACATAATCCAATCATAAAAATAAGATGGATATAAACATAACAATATTTAAATAATGTCATTGTATATGAAAAATACTCTTGATAAAACACTTGACCACAATTCTTAGGAAAATATATTTTCTTTATCAAAAAAAATTTCATTTCTCAAAATGGTGTGAAATTTCAGTAGTAAATAATTCAGTAGAAAATAAAATTAAATTCATGTATATTAAGAATCATGAAAAAATGGTGTTATGAACATGTAAAAATCTATTTATGCATTATATGTTAAAAAAATATTCTCCTCCTACATTCTCTAGAAATTTCAAAAAGCACCTTCTATAAAAAAATCCCCAAATGATTCATTTCTTACCATTTAATGAAACTTTACCCATGGGTTAAATGGAATTTAAAAAATTATATAATAATAAAACTAATATTTCATATTTAGGAAACATGGATATAGATTATAAATGCACCCCCATAAATTTATACACAAAAAATTCACGAAAAATATTGAGATTACGAAATTACACCATACCTTAAGACTGATATTATTCATATGTATCATAACATCATGTATAATTATTTATATAATGTTATTTACCTTTTACAGAATAATATAAATTTTTATTATATCTTCTAAGATTAAATTTTCTCCCATTTTTAGTAACATTTCATTGTCACTCGTTATTCTGATATTAAATGATTTATGTTCATAATCATGTTTTGTTGTATATGTTCATGTTACTCTTCTTCCTATATAGTTCTATCATTTAAATAATGGTATTATTAAAAAATATATTATATTACTTCATTACATTGTATTATATAATAATGGTTTAATGAAGATCATATATAATTTATCGAATCACATTGTGGAGACGGTAGGCCATACGTACGCACGAGCAATGATTTCATTTACTCAACGGTTAAATTGTATGTAATTGAATGGTATATTAATTATACAAAATAATTATCATTTTATAACAATTATTCACATCTATTATAATCATCATTATACCCATACCAATATTATATTGTTTAATAACTAATTGCACCACGATGTGGAGACAGTAAGCTGTACATACACTCGCATGGTGATATTGTTATTAATCGGATTGATAAAAAGAGGTTTTAGTTTTTACCATAACTGAAAATCATATAATATCGTATAAGTTACTATATTTGTTAATTTATTTTGTTAAAACATAACAACATGATGTATAAGAAGAAAAAATGTTTAAAATAGTTGATAAAACAATAAACTCCTTTTCAAGAATCACATTTTCATTTTCAAAAAATGAATCCTTAGGATGGATTTATGTCCAAAGTGTGTCCTATATGATGAATTTTGGGATAATGGGAGAGGAAATGAGAAGGTATTGGCTGAAGAAAAAGGGCTTTGATGGCGTGATTAAAAGAGAAGGAGATGTGCCCTTTTATAAGAGATTAGAGGGGTACCTTTATAAAATTCAAAATAATTAAAATAATGTAAATTAATATTTAAATTAAAATCGCTCCAAAGTGGAATATTTAAATTATAAGATGACTAATAGAAGATATAATCTCCACCAATAATCATTATACAAGTTATTTTATTTAATTCTTATAATTTTGATTTATCATTATTTTATCTATTTTATTTTAATTACAATAATTACATTCAAAATATTTAACATTTACAAACTTTTAAATATATGGTGTAAATTAATAATAAATATAAATTTAATGATAATTTATTCCTTATAATTACATGTATATAATTTTTCATTATTTTTATATTTTTAAATAATTAAATACCGTGATATTTTTATAAAATATCATTACTATAAATTTTCACACTACTCATTTCTTTGATATAAAAAAATACACACTAAACATAACTTCAAAACAATACATTTAAAATACTAAAATCATTTTAAAATAACCTATAAAATTTTGGAATAACCTTAATTAATTCTATTTATTTTTCATTTAAAATTCTTATAATCATTTTTTTGATATTTCTATTAATACCACAATTTCTGCCATACTATTGTATAATCCATAATGGTAATTATTTAATTAATAAAAATTATCAAACAAATTATATGATGTAATTAATTATTTTATATTTACAAAGACTTCCTATAGTCAAGGTTATCACTTGGTTATCCCTATAATAGAATTAATATATTATATAAAAATAGTGTGTGATATTTTTTCACATTCATTTATTTTAATAAAATTAATATCATATTCATGTTATAGTGGCCATTAAATTATTCCATATAGAACCATTGATGATAAGGGTATAATTAATTTTTTCAATAGTATTTTTTCTTGGGTTATGATAATTTTATAAAATTATATTTTACCATTAATTTTTTTATTTACCATTACCCGTGGTAAAAAAAATTAAAAAATTACCCTTTAAAATGTACAAAAAATAAAAGTGACCTAATAACAAAATTTGAACCCAGTAATTTAAAATATGGAATCCATTTTTGGAAAATTTAAAAACATATATGTTTAATTAATTTAATTAAAATTAATCTAGTTGTCTAAAATATATAACACGTTTTTGAAGATAAAACATTCTTAATGATTGAATCATTTTTATGTCTTGAATAAATGTAAAAGTAATTCAACTGAAAAGCATTATATTGAAGGATAAAAATTATTTATATTTATAATTTCAATGCATTCATTTTTATAATATAACCATATAAATCATTTTTATGAAAACATATTTTTCCCTTAAACTTTACTGTATTTTTTATATTACAAAAAACTTGATAGTTATTAGAAAAATATTGGAAAGGCATCCCATGTAAACATTCATATACCTATTCAAAATAACATGTTTATTTTTTCATATAAAAATTATTAATGTGTCAAAATCATAATTTAAAAGTTGTTATGCATTCAAAGGCATAAAAGTACCTTTATAAAATATGTTTTTATAAAATTAATAGGTTTATTCGAACACTATGAATAAATGTAACTATTGTATGAATATATAAAATATTTTTATTAACTAATATATATATATATATATATATATTTCTCATTAATTTCATTACCAATAATAATTAAATAAAAAATTCATATATCTAATGGATTAATATTTTTCATAAATAATTGATAGACAAGGAATTCACATTGTAGTTTTGTATGTTAGTTATACTTATTACCTCTAAAAAACTAGGATATATAGGTAATTTTATTCTAAAAACTTTATGTGGTTCCATTAAACAATCGATTGCATGAAATGCAACATATTGAAGAATAAAAATTATTTAAAAAAATTATTTTATTAAAACATCTGCGAGTTGAATTCTACCCCATTAAATTAAATTTCAACATCACAATTATTCACTAGAAAAAAAATGACGAGGATACCTCTCCCTCACCATATGATCTAGTTTCCAAATACCTTCTTGGAATTTGTGGTTGTGCCATAAAACTGTAACCAAGAGAGTGGTCATTTTTTGTAGATCTTTTTAACTATGATATAAAATCACTATCTATTTTTTGATAAGAAAAAGAAAATGATCGAGTAGTATGTGTTCTATTTACAATTCATTTCAAGTATCAATTATGTAATTTCTTAGGAGAAATATGATTTAAAATTCTAAAATGACTGATATACTTATGTATCATCATTACTTTATTTAAAAATATCATTACTCAATTATAGGTAGATATTCATTGAAACACCATATCACCGACATCAAACCCTAGGTCTTTTAATTGGTTCCTTTCATAAATATTTTTTCATCATTGAGCTACACTAATGTGTTGTTGAGTAGATCTGACCATTTCTAAAATTTCATCAACAAGATCATGTCTTAATAGCATTCATTCCACAAAGTCATACCAATAAGTTAGAGTTCTGCACATAATTCCAAAGAGTTATTTATAAGGATCCATATGAATACTTGAGAGAAATATATTTTTGTATGAAAATTCCACCAATGTTATGTGATGATTCCAAAAATCATTGAAATTAATTGTGTAAGATCTCGACATTCCTTATGGAGCTGTAATTGTCCTCTTAGACTTACCATCTGTATGAGGAGGATATGAAATTATGAATCAATAAACTATTTCTAGGGAAAGATAAGGACTTCTCCAGAACATCGTTGTAAACCTTAAATCCCTTTCAGAGATAATGGAATGTGTTAATACATGAAATCCTATAACATCCTTTACATATATAAATGAAAGATGATCAATTGATAAATCCACTATAATAGAAATGAAGTGTGCAAACTTCATAAGTTGATCAAATATAAACCAGACAGAAATATTCACATTGTATTTGTAGTGAATTTCGATGAAAATATCCATAGTGTTGTTTTTTCCTTTCCATTCTTGTATCAATAACAGTTGTAAAATCCCCTTACAATTATAACTCTCACCCATAACTTTTTGAAAAACCATTCCTCAAGAGATATATTCAGAGACATCTCTATTCATACAATCAAACCAAAACAACAAGTTTAGGTCCCTGTACATCTCGGTGCGTTCATGTTGAATAGAGAATGATGAACTATAAGAACCATCCAATTACCCCTGAATTAATTTTGTAATGGGAGGAATACAAACTTGATTCATGAACCATATTATTTCTTAAAATTCATGAATGATTTCAGGAATATTCACCAACTTGTTTTTAGCTTTACATCTTTAATCTATACCTCCTTAATATTTAAATTTATTTATGGTATAATTTTTATTTGAGAAAGATTAGATTCATCACATTCTTTTAAATTTCTTGATCCATTCTTTGTAAATCTATAAATATTGGATATTTTGTGATCAACATCATCGATAAGAAAGCATGGCATTTTCAACTCAATGAATATTCCTCCTTGTTAACATTCCTAGAGGGATAATGTATTGAGCAGTCATAATATTTAATCAAGTCCTTCCATCTTCTTTCGTAAATATTAATTTACTTTTGGATGAAAATATACATTAATATTTATTATCACTAAAAGTATCACACCATTTACCATAAATATAATTCCTCCATAACATTAATACAAATATTACCGTAACATACTAATTATAATAAATTTGGTTATTAATCTCTTGGATTTTCAACTACAATGAGGCATAATCTATCACCATATCATTTTTCATGAGAAAATATTTGTCCCCATTTTTGGATACATCACTATAGATCACATTCCGATCAACTCTACAAGGTAGTGTGATCCCAGGAGCACTATAAAACCTTATTTTTATCTCTATGAAATTATATATAAATTCTTTCATCTATATGAAGATTACTCTATTCCAATTCCACATAGTGTGTTTATCAATTTATCATGAAAAATCATTCTTAAAATAGTGATAATATCCATCCAAACCATAATAAAATCAAATATCAGTTACCATTTTTGTCTCTTACACCTATGAACAACTTCTATTTTTGATGGATCCACATATATCCCTTCTCTTGATATTATGTGACCCGAAAATGAATATCTTTCAAGGAAAAATTCACAATTGGTAAATTTTTAATAAAGAATATAATTTTTCAGTGAATTTAATTTACATATAAAGTGGTCTTCATGTTAAAATTTTCTTATTGAATAGAAAAGAATATCCTCTATATATACTACAAAAAACAAATCAATACAGTATCGAAATACTACATTCATTATATCCATGAAGATCACAGGGGCATTAGTAAGACCAGAAGGCATCACTATATATTCATAGTTTCTATACATTTTATGGATTTTCATCATTGGTAATTCCATTTTCTTGACCCTTAATTGATGATACCCTAAAGGAAGATATTTCTTTGAATAGTATCGTGCTCTGTGTAATTGAATGAATAAGTTATCAATATGGGTAAGAGGATATTATTCATGATTTTGATATTATTATGTTCTCGATGGTCAATTAAAATTATCATTGTTCAAAATTTATTCCTAACAAAAATAATAGGTTCTCCCAAGATAGTGAACTAGGCCATATGAATCCCTTATTAAGATTATTTTATAGTTTCTTATTCAATTAATAGAACTCAATTGGGGTCATTCTATAATGTGTCATTCAAATGGGAATAGAAGCTGGTATGACTTATATTTAATATCACCTTGATGATTTTATGGATAATGTAGTAATTCGTCTAGAAAGACATCAAAAAACTCCCACACACTGGGTTTATTATTAATCATGAGTTTCTCCCAAACAATTTGATATAAATAAGCTTCATTTATAGTAATCAAGAACCATAATTTGGAAGAAATATATTTTGGATGTTTATATTCATCCTTTCATCGATAGACGATCATAAATTGATCTAGAATTTTAAATATCATATATCTTACAAGGTAATTTATATGTTATTAATATAGAAATTTCTAATCCATTCCAAGAATCACATTAAATTTCACTATATGAAGTAGTATAGGATATGCAGGATGATCATTCCCACAAAAATCAACAAGAGCAGGATTTTTAACCTTTGTTTTACTATTGTGCCATTAAGAGTTGTCTCATCTATCTCAACATTCAATTGTTGTGGTTATATAACTATACCCTTAAAAATTCCTCAAAAAAGAGTGGGAGGATTCAAGAATGAATGAATCATTTTTATCATTAAAATTGATAGTAAGTGTACCTTTCACCACTTCAATATCATACCCTATATGAGATATTGTAATAAGATATTAAATTTCTTTTTATTTGGCCTTATAAAATTTTATACATCTATCATCATCAATAACACATAGATTAGGGCACTGATGGGCATGATTCCTCATTTCATTGCACATGTAGCATTGATGTGTTGGTGTTTCATTTTGTGTTTCATTTTCTCTATTCTCAGCATTAGACATATTTTTCCCATCACAGAAGCACTCAAATGAATGATGTACTTGTTTCCCACACTTAAAACATTTATTAGTCCCATTAGGATAATTTCTTCCATTTTTTCCACATATTGAGAATAAGGGGAAAATTATCTTCATTTAAATAGAAACTTTAAATTTTTATTTAAATTCCACATTGAACTCCTTATCAAATTCATATGGTTGTTGTGTTACTCCTATATCTCTCTCATCCATGATTTCATATTGAACGATTTTCATATTGTTATTAATGTCTATTATGGATAATTTTCTTTGAGAATTGGTTTTAAACCAATAAAAAGGTCAATTTTACTCTTAGGTTGGATAATATTTTTAAAAGCATACATTGAATGTCAAGTAAAATTTTATGTGTAGGTACCAAAAAAAATAAAAATCCATTTTCTTATGTTCAAGTAACTCCATCTATATTTTTATTCGAAGAGTAATATGAAGGTAATTGTTGAAATTTATGTTCATAAACTCGTCCCATTAAATAGACTCAATTTCTTCTTATTACCTCATACTATTGATATGATTACACCATTGATTAACTTCACCATAAAAATGAAAGATTGAGATGATTTCGTTATCATGTAAAAGAACATTGTAGAACTGAAAAAATCTTTTTAGTGGTAATGATATGTAGTTCATCCACTGATAGATCAGATTACCCGCTAAAAGATGGTGGACATAGTCTCATAAAGGACTCAAAAGAATGTTCCTCGCTACATTGCTCATTGGCATGACCTACATGATTCAGTGTTTTAGAATGTTGTGTGAGGGTGTGTAAAATATGTTTCATTCTATCCCCCATAGTGTTTTGTGGCTTAGGGGACAATCATTGGATTTCCCATTGAATTCATCATTATTGTGGTTCCATCATGTTCTAGTTGTTGACTAAAACAAAGATGAAATGTGTGAGTAACACTAATTATAATAGGAAAACCACGTAATAAAAAATAACATTTTAATTTATGAATCTTTTGGTTTTATACTAGGTTATTAATGGTAATTTGTAAAACACTAGGATGGTAACATATAGTTATACATATCCTTAGGGTACTAATTAAGGATTTCTCAACCTAGTTTCCCAAGGATTACCATACCATTCCATTGATACCAACTACAAAGAGCCATAAATTACACACAATGATATTACATCAAAATTAATATATATTCATTACAAAATATATCAAATCCATGAATAGAAAGTATAGTTATTGTTTCATTAGAAACTACAAAACACAAACAACTGGTTATAAAACATCCACAATGTATCCTAATTTTTTTTATAACTTGACATCTTTTTTAATTATCTTACACTCTACCCTTATTACTAGCATATGGAAAATAACCATATGAAATTGTTAGATAAAATTATCAGTAAGGTTAAATAAGGGAAATATCATTCACTTCCCAATCGTAAGACATAAGAATATATGATTTTTTATGTCTTCTCTTGCATATTATTGATTGTGATATAATTTCATGGGATAAAAGTTCATAAGTATTAATGGAAATAATCCCAATGTAATAAAACATATGACATGATATTTTTTCGAATACACTTAAGAAAAGAAAATATTTTCATATTAGTCCGGGCACATTACAAGAACCATCATAGAAGTCAAATTCCTTTACAGAATCGTGTTTACTTGCAATTCAAACCCTATTTTACTAATCCATATTTACTCATCATTCTAGTCATGTATATCTCATTAAATATAAATCATTACCAAATTTATTAGAGGGATATATAGGTTTCACCATTCTCATTATTAAATATTTATTATATTTTCCACAAAAACAAAAATCATTCATCATTTGATAACCTAATGAATTAAAATATGTTTCATAATCATCATGCCATTATAATAAATATAAAATAAATAGACTTCATTAAAATAATTCCTTAATAAAGACAATAAAATCATCCTAAAATAGGGATATAACCATAATCATATTTAATTAATTTAATCTTAGACTGAATTTTTTTGATAAAACACTTGAATATAATTCATGAGAAAAATAACATTTCTTCTTGTAAAAAATTTTCTTTTTACAAAATCCCACTAAATTTTAATTGAATATAATTTAGCTAAAAAAACATGAAATCTTATAATAGATGCTCTATTTATATAAGGTGTTATTAAGATGTAAAAATATGTTTACGTTGTATATATGAAATAAAACATTCTCCAATACTTTTGTTGAAAAATTCAAAATGTACCTCGTATCGAAAAAGGCCAAAAGATTCTATTCATATCATATAATATAAATTTACCAATGGGTGAAATTAAAATTAAATTTTTAATGAATAATAATAATAAATCAATATATTAATGATTCTGGGATGTGGATTATAAATATACTCTAGTAAATACTTACATATAAAAAATCTCAAATAAAAATGATATTGTGAAATTATCACTTACCATAGGTCCGATAAAATTCATACTTATCTGACACTCATTTATTTTAATTGAAATTATTTTATTTAAATATTATAGAATAATGATTATTTTTAATATTTTACATATGATTATATTATAATTTTATAGTTTGAAAAAATTCATTGTCACTCATTATTCATATGATAACTGGTTTATGTTCCTATGAAAGATTTTTTAGAAATGTTCTTGGTGAACAACTTAGGATATAGTCATATCATTTAAACAATGATATTAGTATTATATATATAATATTTATTCACTCTATTATTGTTTATAAATATTTTATTGATGATCAAGTATAATGAATTGAATCGCATCTTAGAAATGCTCGAACACACGTACACACGAGAGAAAATTTCATTCACTTAATGGTTAAATGGTACGAATTTGGATGGTATAATAATTATAAAAAATAATTAAATTTTATATTAATTATTTTCATCCATTATAATTATCATTATACTTATCTATATAATGTATTTTATAATATCAAATTACACTACAGCGTGGAGATGGTTAGTCGTACATAAGTGCACATGGTGATATTTTATTCATAAGATAGATAAAAATAGGAATAAGGTTGTCCCATAATTATAATAAAATTTAATTATATCAATGATACATTATTAATTACTTTATTATGAAAAAAACATAAAAAATAGAAGTGTAAGAGGAAATGAATTTTGAAAAAGTTGATAAAACGATTATCTAATTTTCAATTTATTTTTTTTATTTTAGTAAAAGGACTCTATAGGATAGATTTCATCCCAATGCTTGACTCCTTATATAACATTTGGGAAGCTAGGAGAGGAAATGTGAATTTTTCGGTTATGAAATAGGGCTATAGAGGTTTGATTAAAAGAGAATAGGATGTATCATTATATAAGAGAGTGGTGGGGCACCTTTGGCCTAACCAAAAATATTAAAATAATATAAATTACTTGTATAATTTAAATGGCACCACAGTTGAATATTTACATGATAATATGATTATGGGTCAAAATACACTAATAAATTATGCTTTATACTTGTTTTGATTATATTTTAAACCGTATAATTTTGATATATCCATATATAATCAATTTAATATTAATTATGGTAAAACATTATAAATATTTAGTGGTTATATATAATTAATTATATAGTGTAAATTATTAATAAATGTGTATTTTATTAAAATTTAGACATTATAATTATTAATTTTTAATTTTTAGTTAATTTTATGATTTTTAAATAATTTAATAAAATGTTAATTTTATTAAATATCAATAGTTATAATTTGGGAACTATTGATATCATTGATTTTAAATAAAATACTCACTTCATATAACATTGATCTGAAATAATTAATATACTCCCACCCATTCATAATAACCTATAAAATTCAAGGATAACCTTAATTAATTCAAAATATATTTATTTTAATATTTATATAAACATTTATTTAATATTTCTATTAAAACAATAATTTTTCTGTCACTATTTGGTCATCCATAATTGAAATTATTTAATTTCTAAAAATAATAAATAAATATATATAATGGTGGTAATTGTTTTATCTTTACAAATAAATCCTATAGTCTATGTTATCTCATTCTTATCCCTATATTATAATTAATATACATATATTAAAAGAGGGTGTGCCATCTTGTCACAATTATTGATTTTAGAAAAATTAATTTCATAATCCTGGGAATGTGGCCATTAAGTGATTCCATTTCAATAAATAGTGGATAAGGGTATTATTTATTTTTCCAATGGTATTTTTACAGGTTTTCAGTTAAAATTATTATATTAATATTTATCATTATTTAACAGATTTACCCTTAACTACGGTAATTAACAAATTAATAATGTTTCTATTCATTATTACCTAAAAATAAAAGTTACATATGAACATAATTTTAAATGAATGATTAAAAATATGAAATATATTTTTAGAAATTTAATACACAGAAGTTTTAGTAATTAAATTAAAATTTATTCTATTTTTAGAAAGAGAGAATTGGTTTTAGAAGCTAGAATATTGAAAATGATAGAATTATTTTTATATTTGAGTTCAATGTAAAATTAATGATATTGAAATACATTATATTAAATGATAAAGATATATTATATTTTTCACTTTGAAAATATTCAATATTATAATATAACCATATATATTATTTCGATGAAAAAAATTGTTTTCTTATAAAATTTAGTATTTTTACTATTCATCATAAGTTGAAAGTTATCAAAAAAATATCCTAAATTTATCCAGATTAAATATTTATATCCCATTTCCAAATAAAATGTTTATTTTGTAATATAAAATTTTGTAATGTCACAAAATTTTAATTTCAAAGGGGATCTCCAATCAATGTCGGAAAACAACCCTATAAAATATAGGTTTTTATACATCTAATAGGGGTTGTAAATACAATATGACTCAAATGTCCATTCGATGAATAGGAAAAAAATATTATTATCCTTATAACATATATATGTCTCAACAGTTTGATTAACAATAGTAATTAAATATATATATATATATATCTAATTGATTTTTATTTTTGATAAATAATTGATAGCCAATGAATTCCCAATGCATTTTAATACGATCCTTATACATATTCCAGCTAACCTAACTGCTAGGATATTATGGTAATATTATACATAGGATGTCTATTGGTTCCGTTAAACACATAATTGTGTGACATGTAAGCTATAAAAAATTAGAAATTATTTAAATAAAATATTTTATAAAAACATTCAACGGTTACATTCTACCTCCATTAAATTGAATTTCCCCTTAAATTCATCACTTGGAGAAAATCATATGAGGATACCTCTCCCTCGTCGTATTCTCTGGTTCCCACATAGCTTTATAAAATTGGTGGTTCCACAGTAAAACATTTACCAAGTGAGTGGTCTTGTTTCGTAGATCTTTTTCTCTACGATCCAGAATCTTGATCGGTTGTTCTTTATTAAAATGAAATTTCTCCAGTGTTTTGAAATTGGTGTTTAATACCTTATAAGGATCATGTGTGTAATTTCTCAAGAGACGTACATGAAACACATCAGCTATTTTAGAGTGATTCCATGGAATCAATAATCAGTAAGCTACCTTCCTAACATGATCCAGAATTTCAAAATGATTGATATACCTATGACTCAGATCTCATATCTTTTCCAAATATTATTACTCTCAACTAGGGAGATATTTCTAGAGACACCTTCTCACCCACTTCAAACTCTATGTATTTTAAATAGTCATAAGAATGACATTTTTTGTTGACTATGATCTTTCCTATGGTGTTGTTGAGTAGATCAAAAAATTTCTATCATTTCATTCACAATATCTGGTCCTAATTTCATTCATTCCAAAACATCATCCATGTAATTGGGTGTTATACACTTCTTTCCATAGAGGGATTCATAAGTATCCATCTAAATACTAGAGTGAATGTTATTATAGTAAGAATGTATCACCAAAGTTAGGTGTTGATCCCAAAAACCATTTAAATCCATAGAGTATGTTCTCAACATGTATTAGGGAGTTAGAATTTTCCTCTTAGACTGACCATCTATCGTAGGATGATAAGAAAGGATGAAACAAAACTCTGTATCTAGAGCCTATTAAAGACTTTTCCATAACATCATGTAAATCCTAATATCCCAATCAGATATACTGGAATGTGGTACTCCATAAACTTTTACTACTTCCATTATATATATATATATATTAGAAATTTGATCATGATATAAATACTATATAATAGAAATGAAGTGTGACGACATTGTAAGGCGATAAAAATAACCCAAATAAAATTATTTATTTTGGATGTTTTTTAACGTTCAACATCAATGTCCATAATGTTGTTTACCATTTACATTCTGGTATGTGTAATAGTTATAACATCTCCTTATACTTCTATATCTCATCCTTAACATAATGAAAACCCATTCATCAAGAGACATATTTATTGACATCTCTTTTAATCTAATCCCAATAGAAATACCCTTTTAGGTACTTGTACATATTTTTTTCTTTCAATTTGAATAATGAATGAAGAATTATGATCCTCATCCAATATCCCCCTCATTAATTCTGGTAGGGGAGGAATATTAATACAGTTCTTGAACCTTATTATTTCATAATAAAAAAAATTAAGGAATATTTCCCACATTATTTTATAGATCTAAATATTTCATTTTCATATTCAAAATCATTACAAATATAGATGGTACAATATTCATTAGAAAAATATAATATTTTCCCCTTCCATTAAAATATTAATATCATTCTTTTTTAAATCCTTAAATATTAGAACTTCTATTATCCCCATCATGGATAGGCTCATATTTTCTTGTCGACTCAAAGCATCTACAACATTGATCAATTTCATAGGGAGGTAATGTATTAAGAATTAAAAATATATAATCAACACCAACCATCTTGTTTGGCCCATTTCCAGCTCCACTTGCTTGAGAATATGTTTTAATAATTTTTGATCAGTATAAATATCACACATTTCACCATAAATATAATGCATCTATAAAATTAATCCAAATATTAAAAAATCCCACTCCAAATCATGAGTTGGGAAATGTTTATCATGTATTTTAAACTGTTGTGAGGCATAATCTATCATTATATCATTTTTCACGAGAAAACATCGAAGACACATCATGGATGCATCAATGCAGATCATAATAATTTATCCACTACAGGACAATGTGAGAATTGGTTCACTAGATAACCTTATTTTTATCTCTTTGAAATTACCTTCAAATTCTTCCATCCATACAATCATAAATCTATTCTAATTAAACTTCTTGAGGGGATTTGATAATCAGGAAAAAACATTCAAAAATCATCGATAACATCCGGTCAAATAATTAAAACATATGATCTCAGTTACCATTTTTACTCTCATACAAATGTCAAAAACATCTATATTTGATGGATCCAATGATATCCATTCTATTGTTTTTATGTGACCCAATGATGAAATTTGTTCAAGAAATAATTCACACATATTTAATTTTTCATAAATAGTATCCTTTCACATTGTATTCAATTTAATTCTCAATTAGTCATCATGTTCATCTTTTATATAACAATAGAAAATAATATCATCTATAATGACTAAAAAACACGAATCAAGATAGTATATAATGAATATACGCATAAGATCATTGAATATAGTGGGGATATTAGTAATAACAAAAGGAATTGCTATAAATTCATATTGTCCATACCTTGTATGGAATGTCATCTTTGGTATATCCTGTTTTTTTACACTTAACTGGTGATATCTGTAACTAATATCATTCTTGGAAAAGTGTTGAGCTCTACGTAGTTGGTTGAATAGGTCATCAATTCAAAGAAGAAGGTATTTATTATTGATAGTGATCTTGTTATGTTATCTATAATCAATGAAGAGGCTCATTGATCAATTTTTATTATTAACATACAGAACATGTGTCCCCAAGGTGATGAACTTGGGATTATGAATCCATTATCAATATTTTGTTGGTGTTTTGTCTTCAAATATTGATACAAAATTGGGTCTATTCGATAAGATGTCATTAAAATAGGAATAGAATGCAATATTAGTTCTATTGAAATATCATATTTACAATTTGGTGGAAGACCTAAAATTCCATAAGAAGTATATCATCAAACTCAGGTTCAATTGGTGTATTCTTAACCGTGAGTTTCTCCACAATCATTTTATATAAATAACCTGCATTTATCGAAATCCAGATCCATAATATAGAAGAAATATATATTTGATGGTTATATTCATCCTTAAATTGATAAATAATAATAGATTGATATGGAATAAGAAATACGACTACCCTTACATGGTTATTTATATGAGATAAATATATATAATTCCAATACATGACATGAATCTCATCAATGTACAGTATAAGAAGGATCACAAAATTTACAGGAATCACATTCCCACAAACACCAACTAGAGAATCATTATAAACTTGTGATGCAACCGTTGTGCCACTAATAGTGGTCATATATAACTCAATAATTAATAGATGATGTCATATGAAAATACAGTTAGAAAATTGTTTAGAAATATAAGAGTGGGTGGAACTATAATATAATAAAACAAATTATACATTAGAGTGGATTGTATGTGTACCATGAACCACTTCATTATCATAATCTATATCCCTTATATTGATTGGATGTGACCTGCCTATTTCTTTGTATGTTAGAGTTTCTACCATCGATCATCATAAAAAACCCTTGGATTAGGTCATTTATTATGATGATACCTCATTTCCTTTCACTTGTAGCATTGATGTGTAAGAGGTGTGTTCTATTTATCCTTTTCTATATTCACATGATTATACATATTTTTTCCATCACCTCGGCACTCTACTACGTAATGACCTTAATTTCCACACTTAAAAAATTTATTATTCCCATTACAAAAATTTCCTCCATGATTATTTCCAAACATTAAGAATATGGGAAAAACCTATCTTTATTTCAGTGTCGTCTATATATTTTCTATTGAATTCCATTTTATCTTCTTATCAGACCCATATGACGGATGTGTTACTCCAATATCTATGTCAACAATGATATCACATTGAATTATTTGTTCATATATATTAATGTACCTTATGTCTAATTCCATATTAATACATTCTTTTAATCCACTAAATATGCAATAAATTTTAATACCATGTTGGATAATAATTATAAAAGTGCACAATTAAAGTCTTATTAAATTTTCTTTTTAGGTACCAATAGATTGAAAATCATTTTCTTAGGTTCAAGAAGCTCATTATCCATCATTGTTCGATGATTATGAGGAATATACTTTTAAAAAAAATCATGAATTCATCCTATTGCATGGACTCAATTTCATATTATTACCTCTAATTCATGATATGATTACACTATTCATTAGCTTCACCTTCCAAATCATAAACTAATAATATGAATTTATCATGTTCATGAACATTGTAGAACTGAAAATATATTTTCAGGGGTATTAATCCATTGTCCAGCAACTAATGGATCAAAAGTCCCACTAAATGAAGGTGGACCATCAATCATGATGTACTTAACAAAAATTTTATCCTTCCTTTCCACATTTGAATACCAGCATGATTCATGGAATGATAAAGTTGTATGATCATGGATAAAATATTTTGAATTCTAGATCCAATAACCATTTGTTTCTCATTGGTAAAATTGTTTCATTTCCCATCGAATTTAGCATCAATATGGTTCCTTCGAGTTAAAGAAATTGACTATAAATAAGAAGAGTAGCGTGAGAAACACTAAATATAATAGGAAAAAACATAATCAAGAATAAAATTCCAATTTATGAAACTTTATATTTTATCCTATGTTATTCATGGTTATTTCTAAAACACTATGATTCTGACTTCTATATACACAAGTCATTATTGTTCTCACTAAGTCTTTATCAACCATGTTTTTAAAGGTAACCCATACCATTCCTCTGATTCCAAAAAAACTCACATACCATACAAAAATTGATATTACATAAATATAGAATTATATTAATTACAACATATATTAAATCCCTTTCAAGACTGTATATGTATAGTGTATTTAGAAACTGGTGAATATAAACAATTGGTTCATTAAACTTCTACATTGTCTCTTACTTATTTTATTATAAATAGTCTCTTTTTTTATTTAACTTACTTTATAACCTTCATCCTGAAAAGTGGAAAAGAAACATATGAAATGGTGAGATAAAATTCATAGTATGGTTAAACAAGAGAAATTTCTATCACATCACAATCATAATACATAAGAACATAACATTTTGATGACTTCTCATGATTATGATTGATTACGATATCAGGGCCTAGGATAAAAGATCATAGGTATTAATGGAGATAATCCCATAGTAAAAAAATAATACATGAATTTTTTAGGAATACACATAAGCCTATAAAATAATTTCATATTAGTCAAGCCTCATTTTCCAGACCGTCATAGCTGATAAAGTCCATTGCTGAGTCATGATTACTATATGTACAAGACCTATATTATTGAACCAAATTCACATATCATCTTTGACATATCTAACTAAAGATATATAAATATTTACCAAAATAATTATAGGAATATATATTATCCTCCATTCTCATAATGAAATATTTGTTACATGTTCCACAAAAACATATATCATTCATAATAACATAACCCGAGGAGAAAAAATGGATTTCTAAAACATCATTACATCATAATACGAATAAAATAAATGGATTTCATAAAACATATTTCTTCATGATCCCTATAAAGTCATAGTAATAATAAATATATTAAAATAACCCTATTTAAAGAATATAATCATATATGGAAAATAATATTGATAAAACTCTTGAACATAATTATTGAGAAAGGTAACTTTAATTCTTTAAAAACGTTTTCATTTCTCAAAATGATGCACAATTTTAAAAGAAAATAATTTAGTGGAAAATAAATTTGAAATCATGTAATGGAAGAACCCTAGAAATATTTTGTTATGGAGTTTTAAAATACCATTTATTTTTAAAATGATAAATAAAATATTCTCCTCATACGTGGGTTAGAAAAGTCAAATGTACCTCATATCATAAAATATGAAACGATTCATTACATATTTATTAATTAAATTTTTTCAGTGGGTAAAATTTATATTAAAAAATTGTATACAAATATAAATAATATTACATATTTTGGAAAGGTTATGTGGATGAAAAATATACCATAGAAAATACTTACGTATTGACAATCTAAAATAATAATGAGTTTGTGAAATTATCTCTTACCTTAGGTATGATATCCATATTACATATAAAAAAATTTTGTATAAATTTTTAAATAATTTTATTGATTTATTAAAAAATCATAATCATTTTTATGATGAAACATATTATTATACTATTACTTATTTGTTAGTTAAATTTCATTGTCAGTCATTTTTTAGATATTTACAACGTATGTTCTTATGCATGTTTTGTCAGATAAGTACATGTTCCACTTCTTTGGAAATAGTAATATCATTTAAAGAATGATATTATTATCATATATATTATATTTATTACCTCTATTAATTTATATAAATTTGGTTAATTACGATCTTGTATAATGAATTTCATCACATCGTCGAGATGGTAAGTCGCACGAACACATTAGCGAAAATTCAATTAACTTAATGGTTAAATTAAATGTATTTAGAAGATATATTAATTATAATGAATAATTACCATGTTATATTCATTATTTATTTCCATTATACTAATAATAATACCAACACAAATAATCTATTATTGAGTATCAAATTAAACTACAACCTGGAGACGGTAATCCGTACGTACGAACACAAGATGATATTTTCATCGTACAATAGATAAATGAATGTATAAGGTTGTCTTATAAATATAATAAAATCATAAATTGTATAAGATACTGGATTTATTACTTTTTTATGGAAATGACATAAAAATATGATGTATAAGAAGAAAATAATTTTTAATGAGGTGGTAAAAAATTACATCTTTTTTTAGTATTACAATATTATTTCCACAAAAGCCCCCATAGGATGTCATTCATAAAATATTGTGAACTATAATATGATTTTATGGAATTTGGGAGGAGAAAAGGGAAGGTATTTTCCATGAGAAATGGATTTAGTGGTTTGAATAAAAAATAAGTAGAGATTCTATTTTATAAGAGTGGTGAGATGCACCTTTAGTAAAACCAAAACTTTTAAACTAATTTAAATTAATTTTCAAAATAAAATGGATAAAAAATTGTTTATTTAGATGTAAATACAAGAATGGGTTAGATATCCTTTATCCCTTAACCTTTAGAAATTTCTTTATTTTAATCCTTATATTTTTTATTTATCTTTATTTAATATGTTTAATTTTAATTGTGGTAACAATATTATAAATATTTAATAGATATATATATTTACAGATATGGTGTTAATTAACCATAAATGAATTGTTTAGGACCTTTTAAACCTTCTATTATCACTTTTTATTTTTTGAATTTTTTTAATATTAAATAATTTTATAAAACATTACATTTATAAAATATCAATAGTGTCACGTTTGACAGTTTTCAATTCATTGATTTAAAATAACATCACTAACAAACATAACTTATAAAAAATGTTGAATTTAATCAAGAAATTTAATAACCACATATACAATTTATGTACATCCTTAATTAATATAAATTACTTTTCTTTTAATATTTTTAAAATCATTTATTTTATATTTCTATTAATGAAATATTTTATTTGTCACTATTGTGTCATCCTGGAGGTTAATTATTTTATTTTTGATAATTATAAATAAATATATGTGATGTAGTTAATAAATTTATATTTATATATACTAATTATAGATGATGTTATATCATTTTTATACTTATATTTGAATTAACATACATATACAAAAAGAGAGTGTCACATTTTTTCACATCAATTGATTTTATAAAAATCAATGTCATATTCATGGAAAATTGGACATTATGTTATTCTATTTAGAAAAATATATGATAACTATCTCAATTATTCATAAAATTGTATTTTTAAACGTTTTAATGTAATTTAATAATATATTTTTACATTCTATTAATTGATTTACCCTAAACCATAATAAGACAAAAATAATAATGTAATTATTCATAATGTCTAAAAAATAAAATCACACTAGTAAACTAATTTGGAGCCACTAATTAAAAATATGAAATCCATTTTTCAAAATTTAAACCGTAGATGTTTAAGTAATTAAATTTAAAAAGGTTTTCAAAAAGAGAAAATGAGTTTTTAAACAAAAAACATTCCAAAATATTGAATTCTTTTTAAATATGGATTCATTGTAAAATGAATGATGATGAAAAAAAATATATTTAATTATAAAAATATATTATATATATATATACTTTAAATCCATTTAATTTACTAATTTGACCAGATATATTATTATAATGATAAAATATGTTTTCATATTACATTTGTATTATTTTTACTTTTCATGTATACTTTAATATTATCCGAAAAATATCATAAATTCATTAAAAATAAATATTTATATACCATATAATGATAATATGTTTATTTTGTAATATAAATATTATTAATGTGTCAAAATAATAATTTAAGAGGGGTTCTCTATTCATATGTTTAAAATTACCATTATAAAAATTGGTTTCTAAAATTGAATAGGGTTTATTCATATACTATGAATCAAATATCCAATGGATGAATATAAAAAGAATTTTATTAATTATATAACATATATTTCTTTAATTTTGTTAGTAATTGTAATTCAATCTAAAAAGAAAATATCTAATTGAGTTGTATTTTTAATAAATAATTTTTAATAAATTAATTCACAATTAATCTTCATAAGTTTTTATTAATTACTTCTGCTAACTTTCCAGATAGGCTATAATAGTAATTTTATAGTAATATAGTCCCATGGTTTTCTAAACTCACTATTTTTTAAAATGCTTACTACTAAATAATAAAATTTATTTAAATAAAATATTTCATAAAAACATATGTGTGTTGAATTTCCCCTTCTAGAGAAACCCTTTTTAGGATTAAGACTAAAGAAATTATAATACTGGTTAATAATCAAAATAAGGAATATATGATGTATAGGAAGAATAATAGAATAATGTTTTTTTAGTTCTAGGACAAACTAATGTTTTTATGTGTGAAAAAGGGAGGATTGGGGGTTGACATTTGTAAGTGGCCGAGATGACACCTTTGGAAAATTTGACTCAAATAATGTCTACCTACATTTTTTATATGATAAAATGATAAAAATAGGATTATACACAACATTAAATGTGTTAAGGTCTAAATATATCAATTCTATGGGTGATGAACAATTTTCTAGGAAATTTTAGTCCATATATTTTAATATTATTCTGCTTTAATTCTATTTTATCAGTAACCTCTAAAATTAATTTTCTATATTTTTAATATTCATTTGGAAAAAAAATTATGTAAACCTTATTAAAAATTAAAAATTATAATGAATAAAAATTTGGATTCCAATTTTCAAATTTCCATTAATTGATGTTTCATAATATAAATTAGAATAAAAGTCACCGACCCGATGAGAAATTAGTTTTACGAAGAGAAAATGTTCAAAAATTTAAAATAAATTATATAAAAATAAATATTAAATTTATTAAAAAAACCAAAACATGTTAAAAAATATATTTTAGATAAAATTATTCATTATAAATTATTTTAAATCTAGTCATTTTGAATATTCTGTGAGAAATTATTATTTTCAGGGAAATTTAACCAAAGATAATTTAGAAATGAAGATTCAAAAATTTATATTTTATTTTTCCAATTGATTTTCTAAAATATTAAAAAATATATATTATTATATTATCTTAAAAATAAATAAAAAATAATTTGTGAAAATTACCAAACATATAATGAACTTAACCAAAAATAAGTAATTTTATAACAATATGTTTTATTTTTATAAAATAATTTCAATTAATATTTATAATCAAATAATCATATTAATGATTCTATGTATAATTTATAGGTTGTAATTTTTATTTTTAATTATTTTTGCTAAAATTTTATCATGGTTCATTACCACTGTATGCTTCATTTAAAAAATGCGTTTGAAGAAATAAAATTTAATCAAAAAATAATATTCCATACAAATATTTCGGTATATATTAAATTCCATTGGTTGGTTTTCGAGTAACTGAAATGACATTGGTATCTTAGCATAATTACATAATGTTTGATGTATGCAAGGGAGGGTTGGGGTAGAGTGATGATTGTTGATATGGTCATAAATTTTCCGAGTGAATATAAACTCATTCATATGGTCGAAAGCAAGTACCAAAATTTTTGAAGCGTATGAATAGTCTATTTGAAATTGGAATGGGGGAAATTGGGGGGTCTTTCATTAGATGATAGTTCAAGATATATTCTAGGGGAAATTTGAGATGAGACAAATAAATGTGTAATTATTTCATCTTAAACATGTAAATATGATTCCTTGTGTGTTTTGGATGTGAATTGTACCTATCATAATGGGGATGTGGTTGGATAGAAGGTATATCATATTCATCATAAGAACACTATTGGGAAATGGTTCTCCCAATAACATGAATTGATGTGATAATTAAAATATTAAAATATATATCATGACGCATCTATATATCAGATTTCGACAATGAAATGAAAAACAAAAAAAAATAGATAATAAATTTTTATATTAAGTAAAAAAATAATCCATCCACTCACCCCTATTCTCCCTCATCGGTAATGAAAAACATAGACACCACTAGTACACAACTATCCCCCCATACATATTTCCACGCTGAATCCATAAAAATTAATAATTTAATAAGGGTGAAAATCTATAAAAGGATGAAATATAATAAATTCAGACATACCCAAAATAATTTTTTTTATCAATAGTGGGCATTAACCAAACCTGGATCAAGAATCCAAAATAAACTTTTTTTAGTAAAAATCCACCCATTAGGCCCCCACATTCCACCAATAAATTGGAAATCTATATGTGAAAATGTAAATTATGTTTTAGTTTAATGATAATGTAAAAAATGATCACATTATTTGTTACAAACGTTAATCAATATTCACATGCACTTTTTTAACAAACACCAATTTTCAGAATATTAAAATCAATGGTAGATAAACATTTTAAATTCATTTTGAAAACCTATTATTTTTAAAAAAATATTTTAAATAAATTATAATATTTTCACTAAATTAAAAAAATACCGACTTTCCATTCATCCAAAAATCATAGGAAATTTGAATTTTCATAAAAAAATTATATTGCAAACCCATTTCAAGAAAAATATTAATGAAATATCTAAAAAATAATTTTCATTTTCCAATTTTACATCGAATCATTTATAATAAATCCCATTTTATTGTAATAAAATACACATTTAATATTATTTATAATCTATACAAGAAACAATGATATTATGAAAATCCAATCCATGAACTCAATCAAGAAATGATTCCAATATCATTGATGAAATATAGGTACTGAAATTGAATACTAAAATAAATCCACTAATGTGTCCAAATGTTATTAGTATCATGAGAACCATCCCTATGATCTAGAATCTACAGACATGAACTAGAATTAAGGATCCTCAACCATTAATATTGAACCTATATGATCCAATGAAGTCCCATTAAAACAACAAAAACAACCATCCCCATAACCCCATTATCAACACATAGAATGCACTACTGTTTTCCATCATCCATTCTATCTTCTGTATCTAGTAGGAATCATAGGAAATTTCATCCATGGATATGAGGAATTAAGAACCACACACATCCAATATTATACTTTTGAAATCAAATTACACATCATATAAAATTAATAAAAAATTAGTATCTACTAATCACACATTCATGCATAATCATATCATTTGAATATCAATATAATGTGCTCTGATTGTGTCATAAGAAAGAAAATTAATTGATAAATAGAATTGGCTTATGATGATGTAACAAATCATAAAAATTCATATATATTACGTTCTAAATAGTCTATCACAAAAGTTATTTTGAATCTAATCCATTTTTATATAATTTCAAAACCATATCCAAACATCCTTTAAATACAATTGACAAATCAATCATTTAAATATAATTTATAAATCCAACCATTACAATGAAAAATTACATTATAAAATAAAAAAATTTGTTTATAATTAATTCAAATGGTGAAACAATCTGTATAGAAATACAAATTAATTTTTATATGATATTTTTAACTTAATATGAGCCCAAAATTATCAAAACCAAATTTAAGATGTTCAATAATCTTATTATAAAAAAACATCCCTGAAAACATTATGAAAATATTTACATTTTTAAAAACACATGATTCATTTTGGAGACCTCACATTGATATACACATAACATGTGGCCTAAAACATTTAACAATCCAACAAAAATTTAATACTGGTTTTAGTAAAAATGAATTCCATTTCAAATTTTAAAAAACACAGGATTCATTTTTAATGTGGAATTTGTGAAATTTGATATACACATAACATGTGGTCTATTCCAATGAAATTTTTTAACAAAAAAAAAAAAATATTCCTAGAATATAAATTAAAAACAAATTTCCAATTATAAAAATATTAATTTATACATAAAATAAAATTAATAAACTGTTATAAAAGGGGTTCTATTGAGGTACCAAAAAGAAATAATATGTGGGAGATCTAAAATAGTCGACATCACATAACCATCAGTAGTTGATGCCCATATTTTTAATAAGCATACCAAAGAGATCCATTATAATATTTTAAAAAAAGTAACCAATGATCTTGTAAAAATCAAATAACATATGGATCAATTAAACTAATAGTGTAAATAGAAAAACATATAATTTATATATAAATCAGAAATAATGGATTTGGTTACCTCAAATTGATGTATAATGATATATTATTTACTAAATTGGAAAAAATAACATAAGGAGGGGAATACAATGAGGAGGTCAAATACATGAAATAGGATATAGCCTGGATAAATCATGAGATATGGGGGAGTAAAATGAGGTATATCATATTTTAACAAATTTAGAAAAAATTTAGGATGAAAATTAAAAAAATAAGGTTTTGGGAATTTTACATGTTTCTGGTGAATGGTTTATAAAACCTTATGCCACCCATGATATCCTGTACAAAAACTACAAGGAACCCACACGGTAACCTAAATCATATCACACAAATTCTGTTAACCCTGATAAAACAATGAGAATGACTACTATAATGTTTATTATATTCATTCATGATCATAATATATTATTCATAAATATTTATAAATCATGACAAAAAAAACCTTTTATAGACATTAAAATTTCATCCTAAATCTCTAAGGGAAACACAAATTCATAAAATTAATTAAATTTACTAATTAATTAATCCCATTTTGAACCATTGGTTGTCACAAAAATCCACTCCCTTCAATTTTATTCCCCTAAAACATCCACAGTCATGTTAAAGGCTTCTAAAACCTAATCCACTATAATATAGACACTTAATACATTCCAACACATAAAAACAAAATTATATCCTATTACAAAAATAATAACCTAAAATAGGTAGATCCCATAAGAAACCAACACGGAACTCTAAATTGAGGGAGACCAAATGGAGGTCTCCCAACCGTTTTTAATTAATATAAATGATTAAACATAAAATGATGACTCATATAATGGAAATATCAAAATGATACTGGTGAAACCCTAAAAACACTTGCAAACACTATATGGTTCCACTAACCATAGAAATCTATAGAATGATTATCTCTAAAAAGGAATCACTGTATAAACAATACTGAAATGGACCCAACAAAAATAAAATATTAAGATATTATGTTTATTTTCAAATGCTAACGAATTACATACTACATAGATACCCATTAATAACTATCATAATTGAATTGAATTCAACTATAAAGCTCTTAATAATCAGATCAGAAACATTACAAACATTGAAAACATTCAATACTCGACTCATGTCACCATGGTCCATAGGTAAACTAAGAATCAACTATTGGAACACGATTCAATGATAAAACCCATATAAATAGGACCATCGGGTGATCTGGTTCCTATCAGTTATCGCTATCATAATTTGTTATGAATTTTCACAATATCCAGGCATGTTCAACTGATGAAAAGGAAGACCCAACGACCCAAACAAATAAAAATATCACCAATCAAAAAATATGGAAACCAAATTGCATAATATGTATTTAAATCCAAAATCCAATGCATCCTAAAAATCCAATAGGAAACAAAAAAACCCATGATCAAATATCACTCAACAAATATAAACCAAAATATCAAACAAAACAAATGCCTCCACATGGCTCAATTTCTCAGAAATCATATAGTAAAAATTCTAAAAACAACGGATCCTTCTATGAATATTAAAAATCATTGATTAAACCCAACTCATATTATATGTCTCATACATTATAGACTCTTAAAAATAAATAGAATACAATACCCTACCACACAGCAAGAATGATAAAAAAAATGTTCAATCCATATTTATCTAGATATTTATAAGTGGCCCTAATCTTCATGAAATATACCAAGTACTCAACCAAAACATCATACCTAAATCAATACAACGAGTCAGGACTGCTAAGAATTGATTAAAAAATACTCAAACACAAAATGATCATCAAATGAATGAAACCAAAGTGTTTAAAAAAACACATTACCCATTGATAAATTTTTTTTAACACAATAAAATATTTTAAATAAAATTTAGTAATATGAAATCATAATTAACCATGGTAATTCCATTTTTTCACATTTTTAAAAACAACCAACACCTTTAAAATACATCAAAAACACATAAGAATTTAATATATAATTCCTTAAAAAAAATTTAATAATTACAATTTCATATTCTTTTAATTAAGACATAGATTTTTTAAAAAACACAAAAAATTGTATTTAACAAACCACTTATAATCAAAATTTTAAAAAAATTTAATGAAAAATTTATTTATCAAAAAACAAAATTTTCTTAAAAATAAAAATTCCCTAAGGATCCTTTAAATAGTTAAAATAATTATTTACCAGGAGATTTACCATTATCACAATAACCATTCTATAATAAATGCACTCTAAAATACTTGAACAATATAATTACATAAAAACTAAATCCACAAAATCATTATATCAATTATCCCACATCAAATCATGCCCACCACTAACTATAATAAAGTGTGTTCTAAACTACAATCCATAAGTGAATCATAACTACCCGTGAATCAAAATCATAATTGGATGAACTGCATGAAAACCACACAACATATCTGAAGGAATTTCAAAATTCATCATTTTTTCATTTCCCTAATTAATAATGTCATGAAAATCAACCTCACATCCCAAATACATCATAAATTTCTGTCATAATATCCACCCCAACCACAAATTATACTCACACTCTTCCAAAGAGGATAAATATATCATCAATAGTAAATCCCAAAAATCAAATGTTGAATAATCATATCACACATACAATGGAATCATTAGTTGGAGGGAAGAAAATAGATAACACGACTTTCCCTACAACTACAAATCAAGTCCAAATAACCAATTATAACATAATCTTACCATGGTACAAGAAATTAAAATTTTCATTCCAATGGAATATAATCTTATATATAAAAATAAATAATCATTGATACCATATATAATTAATATTCCATTTAAATCCCCCAGATGGATTCATAGAGAATCTGTCACCATCCCATAGGTCATTAATATTCCCTATAAGTACAAAATTAGTGGATGTACACTGTATAAACACACTTCGGAATGGGATTTTACAAACATTTGAGTAAATGAAACTATATTTATATAATAAAAATAAATTAATACACATTATAATATTAGATATTAATTTTGAAATTAAAAATATTAAATTAACGAAATATTTATTAATGTTGAAAAGGATGAAATCCATTGAATCCCTCAACTCACCCTAAGTCTAATGTCCCTAAAATGAATATTATACCTAACTCTAGTACCCTTTTATCAACCCATATATATAAGAACAATCAATTAATGAAAATATATAATATATTTTATTTTTAATGTGATGAAATCAATTCCAATAAAAAGAAAACCTACATAAAATAATCATCAATATTAATAGAATCCTAGTACCTAATAAGGATCTTGAAACTATGATAAAATTGGTTTGGTAATAGAGAAACTCATTACGACACCAAAATCTACTAAAAAATTAGATAATTCATAATAAAAAATTTATAATATTCTCTTATGATCATAAATTGAAAAATATGATATCAAATTCATTATAACAATAATTATAATATACAAAAAACACATATTTTAATAAAACAACCATTTTATAAGATTAAATTATGGTGGATAAACATTAGAATTTTTAATTTTCAATCCATGTATTTTTAAATAAATATTTTAATTTTATAGGAAAAGGATCTATAAAAAGTTAAAATAAAAACTAGAACAACTTCTTCCATTTTACTACAAATCACAGGAAAGTCCAATTTTCATAAACAATTTAATAGGATATCCATTTTTTATAACATTTAATGAAATATCAAATCCATTTAAATTTTTTATATAATAAATTTTAAGAATTAATAAAACATTTGATAGTAATATAAAAAATATGAAATTCATTTCATAAGTCATACAAGAAACCCATACATCCGGGAAATAAAATCCATAAATGGTAACATTATAACCAATAAATCTAGACGAATATTGTCAATCATTAAATAAAATCCCAATATGTTATTAGAAGGTACTATCATTATGGGAATAATAGTAATGATCTAGTAAAAAGAAATATAGAAATGTTATTAAGAACCTATGATGAAACTAATAACCTTGTCTTATCTCTATTAGTACCATTAAACTCACGAGAAATAACCATCCTTGAAATTCATTCATTGATGAGAAAAAAATAGATAGATTGCATAATGTCTTCGTACCCATCTGACTGAATTATCTCATAGTATCTTGATAACTCTCAATAGTAATCACCCAATTTCCAATTGGGTATTACATAAAAAAACACATCTACAATATCCTTTGAACTCACATGAAATGTCATGTTAGGAAGCTATAAATTAATAAAAACATAAATAAAATATATATAATATGGGAAAAACTCAGATCAATTATCCTACACCCTCATAAGAAGTATACCACAATCAAAAAATAAGTAATTATAATAATCATACTAATTTCAATTCAATGAATCCCAAATTATTTTATATGACCCAATGGGAAATGAAAAATATATATACCTCAAGAGGTCCTCAAAGTTATAAAACATGTTTTACATAATTAGTTATCTAGGCTGGTATGAATGTTCTCTTGAATCCAAGATGTTTTCATATTTCTTGAAAACCACATTTCATACATACATTGAAAACCAAATTTAAAAACTAATCATTGAATGAAAGCATATAAATCGAAATCATACCATTTAAAATGTCCATCCATTGTAATAAAATTTATTTTAAATGAAACAAAATTGTTTCAATGTACCTTTAAAAAATATCCAAAATCCATTTATATGTATTTTTTAACTCACATTGATACCCATTACTGAATGAAAATTTTAGAAGAGGTAAAAATCACATATTTAAAAACAAATTGTGACATTACACACCCATTACATTAATTGAATAATGATTTATCATTCTTTGAAAACCAATAATTTTTTTGTACATCCAAATTAGAATCTAAAGAACACATGTAATGAATGATTATTCAATGAAAAGTCATTAATAATTTACAGTCCAAACAAAAACCAATATAGAATTATTAATATAGTAATTCTAAAAGAAAAAACATTAATACACTTGAATTATTTTAAATGTGATTATTTGGAAACTTTATATGCACATGGAATGCATCCTATGGACATTAAAATCTATAAAACCATTCAAACAACAATTAAATCCTATTACCGGTGTATAATTTTCTTTTGTAAATTCTCAATAAAATATTTAAACATTAAATATATTTAATAACATGTAATTAAATGGGGTTATATAGTTACACTAACATTAAATAAAATGTGGGTGAGTTGAAACTGTCTAAAACACATCACCATTATTAGTGAATTCACTAACATGGATGAAACAGACCCGATAGATCATTCACACACCATAATAAAAATGAAACAAATATAAGGACCAAAATCTCTTAAACTATGTTTTCGAAAAACCAAAATATTGATAGAAAATGTGGAAATTTATATCAATCAAGGAAGGATATATGGGGTGATATAAACCATTATGGATAATCTAATATTCAAGAATAAATTGGAATAAATAACATGAGGGGATGAGTATTCATGTGAATGTTATCATCCAAAAGGTCGGAATCTTCTAGGGTGAGTCTCATGTGGGGTGTTGGAAAATGGGATTGGGCCTCTTTAAATTTTATAAGGGTATTTTTGAAAGGAAAATAAGAAATTTTAAGGTTATCAGAAAAAAAAATTATTTGAGAAATAAATTTAAAAAAGTACGTAAAAATTTTGTTTTCCCTACTGGACAAGAACATGGTTCCGATAGAGCGACCTTATGTTTACCACACTACTGAGCTAACCACTCTTTAACTATGTATCATAGTTATATTATGTAATATTTTTAGACATAGACTTTCCTTGGTTACTCCTATAGATGCACACACTTTTCCCAAAAACCATTCTTATTGAAAATTTATAATTTCAACATGCTATTTATAGGTACCTGCAATGGTTGTAAATTAATTAAAAGTAATTATTTTTTTAATTCCACAGTGAAACATCGGTTTTCTAACAACCCTTATGATAGGATTGCGAGTTTATATGATCGGTTATAGTCTATGTTTTATATTGTATGGTGTAATAGTAATGAAACTCACCTTTGGTGAAAGAGGAAGGATATATGGATTATACCATAGCATGGGGGAGAGAGTAATGGTCATGTTTTGACTACATCCTTACTTGGAGGGAGGTGGATGATGTAGAAAACCCTAAACTATATGAGAGCGTAGTGGTGGGGATTATATAATTTCAATAAGAGATATAGTACTCAACAGTACATCAATGAGTGAATTGTTATATGTTTACATGTTCATTTGAGACCCACTCTATAAGATGGATGCGGTTAGGATAGAAGCCTATCCTAGGTAAAATGTTTGATGATGTGGTAGGACACCTCACTATGTTAGAGGGTCTACATCGGATGAGTTATTTTGAAATAAATAAATGGATAATTCTACCATGAATGATAAGGTAGATGTAAATATTTTTAAATAGTACTACCTTGAGCAATAAACTGATTCCATGAATTAGACACAATACCATTAATTCTAACTTAAAATAACAATCAAAATTTATAGATTCCCTACCCTATGTTATAGATTATGGGATTATTTACCTGTTAGATGACATGAGGAAATGAATAGAATGTGACATGATGTTGAAGAAGGTATTCCATGGGTTCATTCTCGATCTATGAGTACATAGTGACTTTATTTACATTTATTTAAGGTATCCTAGTTAGAATACAATGTTGAAGGTTATTTTTTTTCAAGTTTACTTAACTCAGGAATACAGACATATAATGGTGTACATTTTTTGCAAAATGTGTGAACCTATTGATATTTATATCTAACAAAATTCATGGGATCTCTATCCCACATTCATTATTTTTATTGAATTTTTGGTTGAACAAGGATTAATAGTTTGACTGATATATAATTTCATGATGAGTATTTTTGATATTATGTAAAGTATTCCTAATGGTGATTTCAAGAAACCAATGTATTTTCCCTCTTGAATAATTTTCTATAATAAACTATGTGGTCGATTAGTTGATGTATGGCAGTATGAATCTACATGATTATATTTATTAATTTTATTTACTTATTTTCTATTCTTTAAGGTTTGAGGGAAATATATTATAGGTATTTACAACTATTTCATTCACTGATTTGATGACATAGTCTCTTTCAATTTCAAGTATTAAAATAAAATTTATAGTATGTAGCCTAATACATATTGAGAGGTACTATTGAGGGCATGTAGAACATAGATTTGGGGATCTTTGATGTTTCTTATATACACTAGTTATAAACAATGATTCTTCAACATGTATCTAAGGGTATTTGGTGATAAATCATATGATATTTTTAAAAGTAATATTTTTGATACATGAGGAAAAATTAGATTAGGAAGTTTAAATTATAAATGAAGGGCTTTTTTAATAAAATTATTATTAATTTTATGTGTTTTAATAATACATTAAATATCAGTGAAATTTTTTAATAATATTTGTAATTGAATATTAAGGGATCAAACCAAGTCTTGAATACATCATTTATCATGTAATTAAAAATGTATTAATCTTTTAATTAAAAATAATATATATTTAAATCTTTTTACATTTGATCGTTGTTTTTAATAATTTATTAAATCAAAAATATCATCCTTACATAAGATTTACATTATAATTACAAAAATCAAAATCATTTTAAAGAAAAATGTCTCAAATTTAGTTAATTACTACATTAAAATGTGGTATGAATAATAATTATATTTTTAAATAATACAAATTATGATTGAATAAAAAACATTCTTCTACATACATCATGTATCATGGTTAGGGAAATTATTTTATAATATTTTGATACAAATATTTACAAAATTAAATTCACTAAAAAATAATTATAATTTTTCGTCATTAGGTATATCAAACATTATTTAATTATTCAATTGTTATGTTTCTATTCTAACCATTTGGTTTCTAATAATCAATTTATATTCTCAATAGATACATTAAACATAAATCAAATATATTTTATTTATAATTAATATATTTATAAATAAATTATTTTATCTTATGTTCATTTAATTTTATCTAAGGGTTATTAAAAATACCTATATTAATTCTAATGTTTTTTCCTTTCAAAACGTTTTTTAATTTTTTTTAGATTTATGAATCCATGTCATATAGGATTGTAATATTTAGGTACTATATTTTCACACAAATTTTATAAAATTGAATTTGTATTGATCTTATATATTGCTTTAATACTATGTTTTTAAAATCTATGATATGAAATCAAAAGATACTTGTTTTCTAAAATAGTGTATAAAATTCATTTATAGTGTACTCTGGTAGTTTGGAACAAATATTTATATATGATTACAAAATATTTAAGAAATAATTTTCTAATAAAAACATATGTTTCTATCAAAGTGCACAATATATCATCCATAAAACATAGTTATTATATTTTTCATTCATTCCATTATATCATTATATATGATGGGAAATTTGATTTGAATAAACATAATAGTAATAATCTATAATAAAAATTTTTAATTATTAAAATTTTTTATCATTAAAAGTATAGATGTGCTATACATAAGGACCCAACAACTTTGTTATAAAAAATATAACATAAAAAAATTAATAATAAATAATTATTTTAAAAACATATTTATGAAAACCAATTATAATTTTAGGAATTGACATTGAATAATATCAAACCACGTAACATATTTATGTGAAGGTTTTTTTATTTTTAATTACCACATAAGATTTAACAGTCATATGTATAAATTTTCATGTCAATCCAAAACGTGTTTCTTAGTCTAAATCATATTATTGTGCATTGGAATTGAAAATGGGATATAATTTTTTAAATAATTTTAGATTTGTTTTATGATAAATTCACATCATATTTAATTGAGGGTTTATTCGACAAAATAAATATAATATAATGATCATTGTAAAAAAAATTCCCTCAATATTTTTCTATGAAATTTTTAAAAAATTAATATCATTTATAGAATATAAAAAAATTATATTTTTAAAAAAAATCATTGAATCATTCAATAAAAAATGATGATAGATTGAAATTATTATATTTCACAATTCAGAAATGAAATAATGATAATTATACAAAAAAAATATTCAATTACAAAAAAATTTCATTGTTTTATTTTTGGAATCGTGCTATTAAAAATTAAAAGATTTATAATTTATAAAAATATACATCATGTTATCATTGAAAAATAAATATTCAAATTTATGTTTATTTTGTTACCATAGAACATAAATTAATTAATGTGAATTGAAATTTTATTTTGTAATAGTATGAAAAAATTTGATTGGTTTTTATCATTTGAAACATGTCTATAAAACATAAAGTATAAGTTAGTATGAGAAAACAGCAATAATAATTTAGGTTATATCTCTTGACTGATTGTTGTGTTATCTGATTATTTATTTAAAAAAATTGATGGTCAATGTCATAATTTGTTTGGAAAAATTAAATTTCACTGTTCACCTTTTATCATGTCTTATATTCTTATATAAAAAGAATGATTTTTTATAATAAATATTTATAACACATAATCCTTCGATAATTCCCTATATGATTGATGTGTTATTTTTCCTTACCGGCTATAAATTAGATGATGACTATAAATATATAAACCGAGATTTTTTTGGTTCATATACAATTATATGATCATTTTGGACATGTTTATTGAACTATAAATATATTTTCTATTAAAAATAAACGTTAAATCAGTATATAAAAATTAAAATTAAATTAATATAAATGTTTTACCTTTTAGATAATAAAATAACCAATAATAAAATTTGAAATTTTGTTAAATAATATAATATTTTTTTAAGGGTATTAATCATATAAAATGCGATTAGAAAACATAAACAATAACTTTCAATAATTCTGGTCACATTTCATGCCATATTAATGTGAATTTTTTAAAATATGAAAAATTAACCAATGATTGCAAACATGAATTTATTTAAAAAATTATTCTTATCAGAAATTTGTTTATTACTATATACATATTTTTAGCACTATATTTACATACAACAGATTAAATAAATTTTTTATCATTATTGGAATATCACAAATTATATTAATGTGCTTTTTTGACAAGAGAAAATCGAATAAACAATCATTTTTCTAATATTAAATTTAATCCATGTACATATTATGGGTTTTAATTATTTGAACAACATTAATTAAGGATAAGAATTATTTTTTATCATTTCAGTCACATCAATTGTTTTTAAGATATTCAATTTTTTATTATATATGAAAAATGAATGGACAATCATTTTGGTTAATTTTCATAGAAACACATGATAATTCTAATAGGATTGATTATTGGTTTTTTATTAAAAGAAACATAATATTTATGATAATAAAATTCATTCTGGAACGTTTTTGATTCATCATTAATACATGATATGTGTGTTTTATTTTCTAATGTTACAAATGAGTCAATTATAATTATTCAACATTTTATAATAGGAATGGAACATTTAATTCGTCTTTATTATTTAATGAATGTTTATATTACATGTCATACAGTAATTATTTTATAAACACTATATGGAAAAAATAATATTTTATATTTAAATTAAGAAAATAAAATTATTTAAACTATGGAGGAAAAATAAGTACATAATAGAGTAGCTAAAAACACCATATAATTTAAAAAATGTTATGAAACTATGTTTAATGACACCTCATTAATGAAATAATCCTTTTCAACAATGAAATAACATTCAATACAATAAATAAAATAACATTGAAAATATAGATAAATAAATTGTTAAAAATATTAAATTTGAATTATATTAATTAAAAAATAGAAATAGATTTTGAATTACATTTCAAGATTTTTATTTTTATCATAGATTATACAAAATTTCAAATATTTAAAAAAAAATATCAACCGTCATACCCCTTAATTTTTTATGCAATACATTAATTGAAATATATAATAATAATTTATAATATATATGAAAATATGCAGCTTTTAATATATATATATATACACCATAATAAATATCCATATAACTATATAAATAGGTTTATTTTGTCCATAGAGTGTGTTCATTCCATGTACTAGCAAATATAGAATCATGAAACATGAAAAGATTAATTCTTGCGAAAACATATTATAAATTATTTAATTGAAAGAAAATATATAACATATTATACATAGTGTATTAATAACTATAAAGGGATATCATGTGCCATTAGTTTTCTATATGTGCAATCATTATACCTATAAAATATATTATCAAATTAATAAAAATGATTAGACTGAGAAACCATTGATCATTAATAATATTATCATTAATAAATAAATTTAAGTAAAAAAAATTAGAATATATAGTTTTACAAATTCATGATTTGTATTAATAATAGTATGTCTTCTAATTAATTATTGGAAAATGAATCGAAATATATTAATGAAAATTTTATAATTTCTATATATTTTAATGTTTTTCTTGTGTAGAAGTAATATGGAAACAAAAAAAAATCACCAATTTGTTACTGAACTATGAAATCATGTGATAAATGTTAGTATAAATATAAATATAACTAAACTGAAAAAATAAAATTTAAAAATTATTAGGATTAATGAATTATGAATATCAACCAGACAAGAACATTCAAAATGATGGTACCTAAGAATACATAATTATGATCATTGATTAAACATTGATGTAAAAGAGTATCTTACCTCATAGTTTCCTATTTATTTTCAAAATAAAAATTTTCACATGTATTACCATTTTGAACACTATATTTGGAAAAACATATAAGATCTATTGTAACTGTATAATAATTAGTTGGAAAAACTTATACTTACATAGATTTTTGGAATCAAAATTTATCCCTCATATTTTTTAAACATGTTTTTTGTTTTCCCTCATGTCACTACATATGTTTGATAAGTTTTTTTATTTATCCTTAAATATATTAAATATAATATATTTTATAAATAAAATACAACCTTATTTTTTTAATCACAATAATCCATTAAATACATAGTAGAATAGAATCCCCCTATTAAAATTACAACCATAATATTTGATAAATGGGAATCCAAGTCTCAAACTGTGAGCTATATGAATCGAAAATATCATGTGATCAATTGTTTTTTTGTGGTGTATCACATTAGAAAATTTATAATTAACCACTTTAAACAAGGATATAGGTAGGTGTTAAGAAATATAAATCATATTCAATTTATCCATACCATATTCAAAAGTAATACATTTACTAAGAATAATTTGTTTCAAAATTATGATAAAATATTTGGAAACCATGATTACCTTTAGTGAAGAAGTTCATTAAGAGGAATACATACACTAAAAAATTGGGGTACATTTATCTCTATAATATGTTTTTTATTGCATTACTGTTTTTATTAAAGCTATCTGAGAATAATTATTATGAACTAATCCTTCATATTTATCTCTTCCTATAGGTTCCCAACATATTTCCTAAAGTCTTCTCTATCTAGGACTCTAAAAATATCATATATGACATAACAATGAATTTTTTAATTCTAAAAATTTAATTTAAAATTTTCAACTCAAAAAATGAGTGATGAATTATCCTAGTAATAATTCGGATTGAAAAAGCTATGTAAAAAATGTCTTTTCTTAGTAAAGATGAATATATTTTATTTATTTTATTCCTAAATATTCATTCCATATGTTGATATGTTTCAAAATATTAGTTGTCTTTTTTATATACATGATCCTCCCTTCTTGTTATATAACATGGTATGGGAGAATTTGTCTGATTAAATGTAATGATCTACAAATAATTGAAAAATATTATATTTTTTCACTTTTAAATTCCCAATAAATTTATATTAATTTTCTACTAATTTTTACGTATAACATATCAAGTTATTAATTAATAGAAGTGTTATAATGGTTTTTTTACACTTTTTGAAAAAAAAATTGAGTATCCCATTTACAATTATTTTTGAAATTTAATTTAAAACTATAATTATATATTAATTAAAATAATATTTGATATACCTTATTAATCATTTCATTAATTGAGGTATGGAACGTGTCTCAATTATCATAATTTATGAAGCATTCATATACAATTAGTGGGTAATAATAAATGGTATTAATATTATTTATATGGTATTTAAAGGAATTATTTGTTCAAAATAATCATTGTTTCTTCTATACAACCTTAAATATATATTTAACTCAAAATTGTTCATGTTTAATCGAAAAAATCATTTACTGAATTAAATATATAAACATTTATTAATGTTTTGAGAGAAAATATAGGAAATATATATTATTTTTATACCAATTTCTTTCCAAATGTGTTCCTTCATTGCGGGAGAAAGAATATTCTTTGTATATATAAATTTTTATTTGAATTTGATTACTAATAAAAAAAACCATTGAAAATTTACTTACTTTGGATTAATAGGATGTCCATAAAAAATTTTTCCAATCCAAATTTCATGAAATCAGATTAATTCATTAATAGAATTTTATAAAAACATAATTTGATGATACTCATTTATTAATTTCCGTGATAAAGTTTTCCCTATTTCTCAATTTTTTTTCATTTACCTTCAACATGGTTTTCACCTTCAATATCAATGTAATTTTATATTCCATGATCGATAGTCTAATTTTGTGTAGTATTCATTGTAATAATTCCCTTTTATATAAATAAACATAATTATATTCTAATTATATTAAAAAAAATATTATAAAAATTGAAAAATAATATATATCTACATATAATATACCTAGATATATGAAAATTATTTTTTAGTTTCATTTTATTTTTCATAATGGTTTGATAAATTTCACTAAATATAAATTATGAAGTTATCATATTAATCGCTAAAGATGAAAATAAAGACAAATTAACAACCGAATATTTTTTGAAATATATTTTTACGAATTAATTATATATATTATATATATTTTTCATGTCACCCTACAGGAAAAATTGATTACATTAGATAAAATCACATTGTTTTTCATGGGTTATAAAAAAAATAATGTTAATAATGCACTTCACAGAAGGTGAATTTTATTTTTCTCTACTCAGAACACTGAGGTCATCTTTTGATATAAGAAACAACGATTTTTTAAGGCCTATATAACAAAAAAAACAAAATAATGATAGAAATATATTATTTAAAAATTATTTATTATAATGTAGACATTAAATTTTTAGTTATGAAAGGTGTTCACTAAATTATGAAAATATATCGTTTACACAAATAAAAAATCAATTCAATTATTAATAATGAATAAGAAATGAATATGAAAACCATTTGATTATAATGGTTAATTTTATTATTTTTATGACAAAAAATCTACTTTGAAATAATAATAAAAATTGAATACAATTATATAGTTATATTGTTATGATATATATATATATATATATATATATATTATTTTAAATAAAATGTTTTTTACATTGATTATATATATTTTATAGTCTTAAGATAAAAAACCAATTTTTATGCATAAAATACAATATTTTTATTGTGAAATTTTTACAGCCTTATAATGTCGATTCTATTTTTAATCTAGATTTTGGATCTTATATGGATTATATAGGTCAAAATTAACATTATATTATAATTTTAATTATAAAAATTAGTTCAGGTAAAACATTTGTAATTTTTTGAGATTTTTTATTTTTTAATGAATTATGAAAAAAACAACAATTTAATTCAAATTGCATTTTAAAATAAATTTTTAAATGATAAATTAAATTAAAATTATTAAAAAATTTAATTAAATCATATATTTATCAATTAATCAAATATAGGAGATTTTACTAAATTTAAATTTCAAAATGATAAGAAAAAAAAAGCAATCATTTTGAAATTTTTACACTAAAACTATGCTTTATTGTGTTGACCACATGATCAAATTCAAATTAATTTAAACCACGTATTTTATTAGAATTTGGAATAATATATTCCATATTTTTTATATTAATAATATATAATGTATTATAATTTCAAATTATTTCTTGTTCAAAAATATTATAGAATGTAATTAAAATTAATTTCACAGATTAAGGAAAAATTATGCTTAATAGTGGAAAAATTCGTAAAAATAAGATCTTAAAGATATATAAACATCTCTAAAACACATTTTCTAGAAATTTCCTTGAAAAAATTTTCAATTATTGATTTTTTTTATTTTTATGACTTTGGTTTCATAAAAAGGTGGGTACCCTTAACATGTTTTCAAAAATGACTACTATATAATTTCCCTCCCCTATAAAAGGCCACAACCATTGCCTCTTCATCACAACATTGAATCCTATTAGGTTCGTAAATATATTCATATTCAAATTTTCAACATCCATACCTTCTTCCATGAATCATCCATTTGGGATGAACAAAATCCAAATAATCCCTTTGGTGAAACCCAATAAAGGTAATTAGAGATGGGGTAACACCTTTCCTCGAGCTCTTTTATATTGTTTTCCATTTTCCTATCCATAAAAAATTATTAATTTAGGATTTTATAACAAAGAAATTATCCTCAATATACTTTGATATATATATTTTATAGGTTCATCCTATCCTTACACACAAATAAATATTATGGGACACAACCATACTTATTATGTGTACGTCTAACAACCGTCTCACAAAATGATGACTGTTCATTTTTCATTTACCACGAATCATGATAGACATTATGATTAATAATTTATTTATATTATATATACATATGATATTTATAATGACTATATTATCTATTAATTTTTATTTACATCAAACTGTTATTCATTTCATCTTGTGTAAACATGATAATTCTGTTTGAGGAAGTGTGGACTACCTCCCCCTCAAAACAATGTAATTTATTAACAAACTACATGGAATGTAGTTGGAATGTTTTTATTAAAAATATATTATATATATAATTTATATGATATAATAATTGTAAATAAATTATTATATATATATACATATAAATAAAATTATGTTATTTACTCACTTTCTTTGAATACGACAATAAAACGGAAACAATGTTCATGCGTACATACAACCTATCATCTCAATAAACGATTATTCCATTAAATAATTTAATATTATATATATTAATATAAAAATATATACTGGTTATAAATTATATTTATGTCATTTTTTACATTATTAATTTAATAATATGTGTATAAGGACAAAAAATACAACAAATTATGATGCATTCAAAGAACAAAGAGATTTTTACAATAAGTTAGAACATAACATTGATTTTCTATTACGAGGTTAATATAAATTAATTATAAAAACATTTATACAATTAGATATAATGATATTTATCTATTATTGATGTCTGATAAACATATATTTATTATATTTGATGTTTGAATGTGTACACTGAGAGTCACGACGTAAGGTAAGTTAATTACATCTAACTATTTATATAGATAAGATACATAACATACTCACCACTAATTTAGTTTTTGTGTTTTTTATACAACCCATGGATATATTATATTATTATTAAACTTAATATTATAGTTATTTAGTCACATATTACATTATATTTATTTGATGGAGGATATGTTTCAATACTTACTGAATCGCTAAAAAAAATTGTCTCATTTTCGCATCTTTGAGACACATGACATGTCATGCAACAATATTTTTATATGAGGATTATATAATACCTTGGGACATATTACATAATAAATATATGCAATTTAATGATTTTTTTATGATTCGTGAAATTATTTTTAATCAATCAAGAATTATATTTACCTGAATTGTAACAGTTTATTATTAACATCTCATTGTTTATCCAAATTGCTTACAATTATGCTTCCACCGATGAAATATAATGGTAAATATTTCAATAACACACATGAATTTTTTTATTCAATAGTTATTAATGATTTATTCATTTATTGGGACCATTTTCGAACTATTGGGTAAATAATATAAATAAGAAAATGCTTTCTATGAAAATCCGCCAATAATTATATTTCGGTCAGAAAACAAATTCTATTAAAAAGGTCGTGTTTTAAATAATATTTTGAGGGAATGATTTTAAATGATATTTTGATATTACTTTAAATGTAAAGGGATTTGAATGATTTTATAATAATTATTTATATGCTTTAAAATATAATTATATATAAATGGTTTTAAAATGATTTTAAATATTTCTTTATTATTATTCATGTATTTTCAATGAATTTTTTTTTCAAAAGGTAGTCCAGATTTATTTATAAATTCGAATGTGTTTTTGAAAAAAATAATAAAATGGTATTCAATAAATATTTATATTGTTTAATTTTTTCAATTAAATGGTTATCAAAATCAATTTATGTATTCTTCATAAATATTAAAATAGTTTTTATTGAAAAGGAAATCAAAATGTTTTTAATTATTAAATATTAGATACCAATTTGTTTTTATGAGATTGTTTAAAAAAATCCATTTCATCTTTATATTCAATATTGTTTTCTTAAAAATGGTTTATATTTTTTTCATGATTCTTTTTTATGTTTTAAATGATATATTTTAGGGAAATACATTTTATGAGTAATAATGTTTTAAAATGAATTTTTCATATAAGAAAAAATATTTTCCTCAAGAAATTGTTTTAAAAGATATTTCAAATGTTTTCCATACATGAATAAATACATTTATGTTACACATTCCTTTATAGGAAAATTATTCAATATTTCCAAAAATACTCTTTCTTTAAATGGTTTATGTTTTTAGGGTGTGATTTTTATGAAACCCATTCCACTTCTATGGGTTGTTTTCATTTGAAATCATATTTTTTTTCATGGGATATGATATTATGAAATGATTATGAAACGTATCATTTTCTATAGCTCATTATTTGATAACATTTTTATGAAACACATTTTATTTCATGGTATTATGGTAGGTTTTTTAATTTACCAAATGACATTTATGGGTAATGATATAAGTAATGTTTTATAATATGTTTATAAATATTTATTCATTTTATTATGAGATGGTATGGACATATATATTAATCTAATTCATTGTTTAATGATTTATATCTCATTAGAAAATTATGGAAATCAAGTTGATGGGATCGATCTATTACGGGATGTTGTGAAGCCCAATCCATTACAAGGAAAAGACTATGACTAGTGATGGTAGTGTTTCATGTCCAGTAAGTGTAATCACTATGATAATAAAAGATATGTAATCCCAATCCACTTTTGGAAGATGGGTAAACTCAAACCACTATTGGATGATTGGGAAACACAATCCACTATTGGGAGATGGGGAAACCCGATCTCTTATAAGATAAGGACTACAACTTGGTATTGTGATGTTTCCTATATAGTAGATCAAATTACCATAAGATCCTTGATAAATTATAGCAACGCTTCATGGATTATATGAAATGATATCACATGTTTATGTATTCAACAATTTCAATTCATATTAATATGATATTAATTTATATACTATGTTCCTTATTTTTTTTATGATTTAAGTCTTATTAACAATCATTATTTATTCCATGATTCAATTTTTTGATCTAATGATATGAAAATTTTGATCCTCTAATGTTATGGTCACATTCTCATACACTCATTCTTTTGATTATGCATACATGATTCATTCTTTTACTATTACTATGACAATTTTCTCTCATATTTTTGTGTCATATTCCCTAGGGTATGAAGATATATATAATGCTTGATGTCTTAATGAAGGGTGTTATTAAAGAAAAACATATTGGGAAACAATAAGGCTCACTTATGTACCATTTTTTATATTTTCATGATTATAAAAGGCACTAAACTAATAAGACATTTGATCATCTATTTCTATATTGTTTTATGTATTCTGAAAATGTAACGAAATATCTATGTATGATTCTATAGGGTCACTAAAAATACCATATATATTGGATACAATATTAAATAAATGTGGTGTCCTAACAAAACAATTCCAACCTTCATGAAAAATACATTTGATTCCATAATTTTTATTTAATAAAGAAAATAATTGGAAAATTTAGGATTCGTGGTTTTGGTGTATGAAATAAATATAGTTTTAATAGTGACATTATAATATGTTTTTGTATTCATATAATTTCTCTAAAGACCATTTTCATGATTAAATTTGTATTTATTATAACGAAACTCATATTATTAAATGATTTTCATAAAAAATAAACACGTAAAATGTTATAGAAACCAACTCTTATATTTTTTGGCAATTAAAAATCAAAAAAAATGTATATTGTTGTGATATATATCCCTAAAACCTAATTTTAGTATTGTTTTTGTCTTATGAGTAACTAAACTATTTTTTTGTCACACTAGACCCATCCGTGAATATCATGAATTAATTTTTTTATTGTATGAAATCAGTTTTACATGGTTGAGAGGAAACCCTTACATGAATTGAAGTCCCATATGCTTAAAAACCAGAAAGGATACATAACAATAAGTACAAAATCATTTTTTAATGGATTAAAATGAATCTAAATGACCCACAATACAATATAATATTCAATAATTCTTGAAATTTATCAATTCTAGTCTTCCAACACTAATGATATTCATTTAACTAAACACCATATCCAAAATATTTTTATGAATATTTAATTTATAATGTAGACTGTTTGAGACCTTCTATGACTAGGTATATTTTACGTGATTCTATCTAGCAAGAATATGTACTTTTTTCCTTATCTTACATTCCACTAGTGATAAGCTTCATTTTTCTATGCATAAAGATCTAGGATGATATAATGTCCCATTGTGCTAACTTTTGTGATGAATTAAGGTCCCCACAAGCATAAAGGCCTAGATATATGGCTCAAAATTCCATTTTGGGTGAACATTACTATTTCATCATGGCCTCACTACAGTGTCTTCTCTATTTTCCATTGTACAATACTGATATAGTATTTCTACGGTACTACAACCATCCAAGAGTACCATGATAATTTTCTTCCACCTAGGATTGAAACATGTTTTATATCCCTTATTTGTAATAATACTACAATCGTCTTGTTTATTTTTTAAAAATATATTACCATGGATTATATAAAAATTAAAATTTAACACAATTATATGTGGTTCTTTGATTAGTCATTATACTCATTATGATATTGATTTATGAATTTCAGATAACTAATTAAAAAGAGGGTCATGAAATATGATTATAAACTAATAACTATGTGTTTTTGATGTCTATTTTAAGACATTTTTAAATTTAAATTTTTATATATTTCCTTTATTATGAGAGATCATGGAATGGACATCACACTCTTATATAATACATACATGGAATATTTATCCCAATAAATGATTTATATTACTGAAATATGAATTCATGAAATTCTCTCATCCTTGATGAACTTGATGTTTTGTTATTTTCTAAGAACAATAAAATCTAACTATGGTTCGTTTTAAGTATCATTTTTAATGTACTCTATAATATTATTCCACAAAATTATTTTACATTATAGAAAAATTGAATTTTTTCATACCATATTAATACCATCATATAATGTTGAATTATTTGCTCCAATATATAATATATAAGGGTATAATTTTAGACCTCCAAAACCATGTAAACAAATAAGTTTAAAATAATATAAAATAATAATTGTCAAAAGAACACATCTAATTTAGATTATATTCCATCAAATTATTTTTCCATAATTTTAAAATTTCTCATGTTAATAAATTTTATAGATAAATATCCAAAAAAAATGATGTGAATCTATGTTATTATGTATCAGTCATTTTGAAAAAACATATATTCATATAATCAATTTCATCTATTGAATTAAAAGATTCATGTTATTTTAATTCCATTAACATCAATTAATTTATCGATACATTATTCTTAATATAAAATATATATTCATATAGAATCATTACATAATTCAGAATGTTGATAAACAAAAATATATCATACTATTAAAGAGTGTGAGCAATATGAGGAATAGAACCCTCTCATTTCCCTCCACTAGTGCCAAAACTTCCCATATGAACATGTCAAATATTTTCCAACAAATCTATGATTTAATATATTATATTACCTTATGTGATTAATAATATTACAATGAAAAAATCATTTAAATTTTTTAGGATATTCATGAATTAAATAGGATTTCTAAAATAAAAACAATTATAATAAATTATTTGGAAGCTAATTGTTCATTAATTACCAAAATTTGCATAAAATTATTGTTGAATTATTTTCTAAAAATAAATACATAATCCTTGACCTTCTCAAATTGTTTTACGATTTTTAATGGAGTAGGAATCACATATTCAAATCTCCCATTGGATATTGTTGTGCATAATTGATAATTATGTTTCTATGGAATTAATTTATAATATTACAGAGTTCTTATCATCATAAATGTTAATAAATAATTATGTTTACATATTTTTTATATATAAGACACATGAAGATTAAATTATTGTTATTCCTTAAAAATTTACCATAAGTTGGAAATCAATTTATAATGTCAAACAACACATATCAAAATTGGGAATATTCCTTTTTGTGATTATCATATATCATAACATCCAAATCGCATATTTTAAATCATTAATCAATGTACCAAAAAAACATTAGAATCATATATATTTTTTTCGATTCAAAATAATTAATGGAAATGTAATATAATTATTCTAAAACAATATGAATGTTAGTAAGTATTAACTTACTAAAACATATTCCCATGTACCATGAGTGTCTCTTTGTAAAAAAATAATCCATGGTATTTTATAAAATAAAATATGACTGTTTTATTTTATTTTATATAAATTAATAAAATACGTGATTAATGTTTCTATGAAATTGAATACTCTAAAATCAAACATTTTCCATATTGAAATAATTTATATTCACTCTATTTTAATTGAATTATAGTATCCACATATCCAAAATATTATCTAATCATTGGAATAATTTGAAAATACTATATGAATTTTGAATGAATTGAGTCCTTTTTATATCAAGATACACCACAGATAGAGAATTTTTAAAGTAAAATGCTTTGTTGAGAGGTTAGTATAATTTCATTAGTATAAAAATTCATTTTTATAGCTCACACTCAGAAAATTTATCAATATTTTATATTTATATATTAACCATGTAAGTTAATTTTAATGTAGTAAAATATCCAACAATTGAAAAATTAATTATGTAAAACAGAGGAGGCAATATTAATTAACATATTTTAAAAAATATAGTTATTTTATAAAAATAATTATTTATTTTTGGTATTGTCAACATATGGTGACGTCATGAAATGATGGTATAACATGTTATAAAATTATTGACAACCATTACGATCATCATTATCTACCATTATCAATTTTCCAACATGATGCATATCATTATATTTACTTATAATAAAATTTGATGACTATTAAGCTACATTAATATTATAGTTACTAGATAAATATATTTCCTTACAATTTTTATTATAATATTTTTAATTCCATTAATATTTTTAACAGATAAAGTGTTCTATAATATTTTTATAAAATGTATATTATGGTAAATAATTTTAATATGGAGATATATTTTGAGAATATTTGAATTTATGCTCACTTGAAAACAAAATGATCAATTTATCCCAATTTTTCTAGTCACAATTGATATTATTAGGAACCACCAATTTTTATTTATCTATATTCTATTTCATTAAAAATTATTCTGGTTTTTTGAGTATTATTATTATAAAAATACTCTTGCATAAATGAAATAACCAATATAGGTAATCATATATATATATATATATATATTATAATATATTATAAACATGATGTCTAATCTGTATATATGTATATAAATTGTAAAAATTAGATATATATTGTATTAGAAAATTTAAATATCCGATAAATCCATTCCTGGAGAAATATTATACAACTAAATTTATTAATAATATAAACACGAAGTGTTAAGATTTTCTTTGGGATTTACATAGTCAAGAGTAAAAAATCACAACAGCTAATTATCCAAAATTGGTATATGATAAACTAGAGTTGTGAAGGACCATATAGAGAACACATCAATAATCTCCCTCTTCGACATACCATTAGTTTGATGATTGAATTATCTATAGACACGTGAACCTAACAAATTAATATGAATTGAAGGATGAATACAATCATCCGAATAAGGTAATATTTTCCTTTGTAAATTCCTTCTTCTAACCATAAAACCAATGAAAATAATATCATTGTCATATTCCATAGTTAGATCGGTACAACAATATTAGACATTATAGATGAGAGCATTTACCATAGACCACATTTATACATCATAGGGAGTTAAAATACATATATAATGATAAACAACCATAGAAAAAACCACATAATGTGATGAAGATACCTCCACAAACTGAGTAACTCAGAATTATGGATTTCGATCCATCAACATTTAACTTGACTATCATGGTGATTAGATGGATACCACATACTAATTTTGGAACCAATGGTTTTTTGGTATTACTAAGAACAAACAACATAAAAATAGTATATCAGTCCATGATAGAGTCAATCAAGGAGCTGTTGTCAACCCTTGAAGCCTTGTATACATTAATGTACATATTATTTATACTTCCATGAAGGTAGGACGTTTCATTATCAAAAAAATATTCATTCCCTGACTTCCATATGTGAGGAATTATCGATCTGTAAGAGATACTGAATTTATTCACTATAATGATACTGATAAATGAAGATTAGATGGTCCTCAAACAAGCTTTTATTGTAAAATGTTTCTTAATATATGGAGGATTCATATTCCAATAAAAGTATTGAAAACCCACATCCAATAAAAATATGTTTGGCAGTATCTTCGACCCTAAATAAACGAAGTTTGGATGATGTACTATATTGTAAAATCCTGTTGATATGATCCTATGTATGTAATATGCTATTATATATTATAAAAAGAGAAATAAATCTCAGTTGATTAATAAAATTTTCATTAAAAATGATCATCCCTAAATGTTTCATACTTGATCCATGGAATTTCAGTATGTATTATTCTTTCACATTGAAATGAAAAATGGTTTTGGGCTTCCAAATAAGAGTATCACCATTCATGGAGAGATAGATAAAAATTTATAGTAAAATATATGGATGAAAAAATATATTCTATAAGAATGTACCACTTGATAATAAAAATTAATTTTCATCTTTTTATTGGGAACAATCATGCTTTCCAAAAGTAGGATTTCAAGACTGTTAGAGCACCAACAAATTAGATTATAATACCTGCTATGTAGCCACATTTCATTATGCATAAATCGAATAAAGGATTGATTAAAAAAATTCAAAACTAATGTGGAAAGAGAGTATCAATATCCCTATAATTTTTTTTGGATCCCATTAGATATGAAATAAGTGGTGTTATAGACTAAAATATTTAACGTAAATTTTTATATTAGTCCACCCTAAAAAATACATAGATCATTGATACGAATTCCTCCCTTCTACATAGGACTGATGCAATCCCCACAAGAAAATTAGTTTAATTAATTTTCATGAAAATAACAAATGTTTGTGAAATTATTGATCATGAATTAAATATAATTGATTTGGCTTCGTGGCTCTAGATATAAAAAGAACTAGTAAAGGAACATATATGTATTCACCAAATTAACAAGGAATATCATTCTGTCTTAAGATGTGGATTTACCATTAAAACTACAATATTTATTAATTCGGTCAATGTATAATCCTTGATGTTACTTCATACGCACTTATACCCAAAAAACGAAAAATATAGAAACTGAATGGTATAGACCCCCTCTTCAGTCCTATTTTTATAATTAACCTATTCATCTTTCCAATAACTATTCCATAACCTAAAACAATAATATCTTTTTTAGATTATGGATTTCCCAAAATAATTCTCATAGTGGTTAAATATATATTTAGTAGAAGATATAGTTTTCATTTAATCCTATCCAATGATAAGGATATCAACTTTTATAAGAAATCGAGGGAGTGAATTTATCTATCCCTAAATTAATTGGAATATAAATTCCAATTGGGATTAGGCAATTGAAGCATCTACTCATGTAATACTCATAAATGTAAAAAGTAATCCCATAGAGTGGATCCCCTTATATAACACCCCTAAAAAAATTTAGGAATCATATTGGAGACCCATTTATTAGGAAGGACAACCGTGAAGAATTGGGAACATTGTAAAACAATATTATGAAATCATTAATGAAAGCATACCTCCTTAGAAAATAATCCATAAAAATCCACTATAATGTGTTAACCACCTTGGAAATATCATGTTTTAGATAAAATATTTCATCATTTTCTTTCATCCTCATAATATGTATATTTTTTCTAAATCTCTATGTAATAAAATTTGTATGATTAAACATGGAACAAATCAAAAAATATTTGGTGAAATGTAATCCTTTATGATTATCCTCACTCCAATCCTAATGATCATAATGATAATTTGGGGAATTATGTTCTCAATGGAATCCTTTCTAAAGTCCTTATTATCAATAGAATTTTGTTTCATAATATTTCGGAAATAATATTATAGTTAACTTCAGGAGGCATTTAAGAATGAGATAATAATTCCATTACAGTACTTGTTAACTCATCATGAAAAATATCAAAGTAAAATATAAAGACCATGTTAGGGAAACCATATAAAATAGTAACATTTTATATATTAATAGAGAAAATATATTAGTCACTTACTCATTGGTAGGTTCCTTATTGAGGGATCCAATTTAGTATTCCTCAATGTAGTTAGGGTTCTTTTAAATAATTTTTTTGAACTATCCATCCCATTATTAGTATACTTCTGATAAAAGTACTCTACTATAGACAATAAAATGTACCATTAATAGAAGTATTGATATCCATTTATGAGGATAATATTATTCCCTATTTTAACCCCCATTTCCAAATTAAATATGTTAAATAAATTTCAGTTTATTTCCACATCTTGTAGTCATTTCTCATTGAAAAAATAAGAATCAATCTCTTCATTAAGAATTTATAAATCATTTAATTTGGATAGATCATGAATTTTTACAATGGAGGGTTTATCCTAATGTTGATTACTTATTTAAAGTCAATATATTTTAATTTTAGTATCTTTAATGAAAAAATCAATATTAGGGAAGGACATCTTGCTCTATTCCCTTAAAATCCATTTTTTGCATTAATTTTTTATAAAGTCCCTATAAAGGTCTAATAATAGGATCCATCATTTAGGGATCAATAATTAGATCCATTAATCAAGGAATAGAAAGTCACTATTTGTTGAAGAGAAAGGGTAAAGTTGATATCCTTTTTATATGGGTAGTAAACTCAAAATATAACGGATTATGATCAAAGTAGAATCTATGAATGGTAAATCCAAATAATAAATTAGGACAACTACTATCATCAATTTTTATAAAAGAAATTCCAACATACTTTTATTCCTTCAAATAAAAGTATTTTTTTCCATGTGAGGCCATCTACATCAGTTTTTATTTCAACAATATTGTTGATATAAAACAATATTAAAATTATGAAGTAATAGGTTTGAATAATCCAGTTCCAATTTTTTATCTCTTTGTTACAACAACGTTGAAATAAACCATTTTAGTGACCCTACATTTTCATACACCACTATTATAACATTCTAAATTTAAATAACATGAAATAATTTTATAACTAGGATCATAAGGATTACTTTATTGGGAAAATGAGGAAAATCCTAACTTTGAAAAAATAAAACATCAACACTATTTAGTTCATTCTTATCTAAATCATATGAGTCCTTTAAATTATATATAGATCTAATAATCACCTAGGGATATAAATCAATGAAATGGGTGATCTAAAATATTAATAAGAGAATATATAAGAACATGGATCAATATAACATGGTTTGAGTATAGTCATCATCATCATAACAAAAAAATTGGATCATTGTCATCATAAAATAATCATAGGATCATTTTCATAATCATGTGGTGAAGCATTTAAACAAGGACTAGAATTTTAAAATTTATAAAAATTAAACATAAGTTCTTAGAGGTTATTTATCACACATTGTTTTGAACAAATATAACAGCATGTTCAATCATAACATATGTGAATAATCATAACATAATAATAATTGTGTAGAAATTTTCATCATGATCATGATTTTGTCACGTTATCTTATAAGATACATCACATTAAAAATTAATTAGAGTTCTACATAATTCTAATAACACTTTTCACATCATAACATTTATATAATCATACATGCCACATAGAAAACATTTGAATCTAAATCAAAAAATAACCCATGAAAATGAATGTGTTTATTTTTATAAAAAATACATTCAAAAAAACATCGGGGTTTGATAAATTGAATATCATAATTGTATAGAAATCATACATATTGAGTTAAGAAGAAACAATCCTAAAAGAACAACAAGATGTATTATTATAAGGAATAGTTATTCATAAAAATAATTTTATTTTTCCTAAAACTAGATTACAAACATGTATGTCCCTGAAAATAAAAGTGAATAACAATAAAATAATTTTTTTATAATATTAAATGAACATACAGAATAAATTTTATTATGAAATAGGAATAATCAAAAAGAAGCATATTAGGATGGACATTATCCTTACATTATGAATGAATTATTTTTTCACAAAAATACTTATGATAATTTTTTTGATTAATTAATTAAAAAATTTATAGCCTTATATATATATATTTCATTCATTATAACGTTATTAATTTTATTTTATGTACATTTGGATGAGTTATAGTGTTCAATTTCATCGTTATTTAGTGGTTGTTTTCTTGGTTATCATGATCGATTCACTTGTATACAAATTTATATGATCATGTAAAATGGGGATAATTTTCGTGAATTATTATTATATGCTACTAATAAACATAAAAAAGATTAATTAATATTATATATTAATTTGTTTTATGATATGGAGACTGTTTTTTAGATAAAATGTTAATGATAATCATTTAGATTAATTTGGGGGTTTTCAATCACAATAAAGTCGATTTTCATTATTATTTAATATTATGTATATAATATAGTTATAGAACATAAAAAAGGATTCTAAATACATTTTAAAATCTTTTTTACCAACAATAATGGTTTTAAAAAGTTAATTAATAGAAATAATATAAAATGAAAAATTGTGATCCTTTATGGTTATAATACAACACTTCACGAATAATGTTACCATTTTTAAAATAAAATGTAGAAGGGAAGTCGTTAGTTGATAGATTAATCCATTTACATAATAATTTTAGAGTATATATAATATACTAGGATTATCATGACATTTGGATGATGTTATGTCAGGAGATAATATGAAAATAATGAAATAGAAAACAAATGAATAAAAATGAATGAGAATTTTACCTCTTTAATTATTCAACTTCAAAACCTACATAAGAGGATTGATTTTGATTTTTAGAATATATAAATGTCTCCTTGATGTGGTAAACTGTAATGGAATGAGTATTTGGAATATTTTAGACAATATTTAATTCATTTAAGTTTTGAGGAAAAGTTTTGGTTAGGGTGGTATTTATAGTGGATGGGAGGGGTGTCTTTTTGTTATTAATTCATTAGTTTATTATTTTTTCTTGAATAATAAAAATATTTTCATAATTATAATTAAATATATTTAAAATATAATATATATTTACTCATTTGGTGCTTAAATTATCCATACATAATATCTATCTAAATAATCCATGTATTTGTTAAATACCCTAAAAACCATATTTCACTATTCACATAAAAAATTCATATGTTATAGAAAAAAATATTGATTAAAATTATTCTGTGTATATAAATTAAAATGGACACAATTTGAGGAAAATAGTTTCATAGATATGTGAAATTTAATTTTTAATTAATATAATAATTCATTTAAAAAATAATGGTATTAAAATTATAACTGATTTTATGAAACATTGAAAAATTATGTAAGGTATCATACATTTTCATATAATAATAAGACAAAAAATTTATAATTTAAGAGTATATTTTATGAAAATTCATTTCACATTAAATAATTATATTAATTATAATTTTGTAATTAAATATATTATAACTAAAAAAATACCAAGACATAATTTATCACTTCTAAATTGAATTTTAATTATACCATGAAATTAATTTTTCACATTTTCATTCATAGGATACCTAAATTTTATATATTCATTAATAGGTGAGTTCACTATTCTATTTTTTAGATTATTATTCCTAACGGTCACATTACTATTCCAATGGTCATGTTACTATTCCATTGGTATGAGATCATTAACTTCTAGAAATACATCTTATTCTATTAATTATTCATTTATAATGTATATATTGGGTTATCTATGTGATTTTATGTGATATATACTATATGGAATAATTATAAGTGGGAATATTCCATTGATAAAATTATTTTGTGAAATATTATTTCCCATTTTCAGGTATCTCTCTTTATATTTATCTTTGCATACTATGGTTTAACCAATTGATAGTTATTCTCCTTCATAACATATTATGGTTCCCAATGTTTCCCCTTTTTACATAGGATTATTCTAGTGTACTTGGACCTGGTAAGTGGTCTTGTTTTATAGAACCTTGTCCTTATTGTTCAAGATCTTCACCAACTAGTGCTCATAAGAGAGATCATTTTCCAATGGGAACACCCCTATATTAAGTACATATGAGGGATCTGGTATGTACTATTTGAAGAGTGATACATGGAATACATCACGTACTTGATTAATGATAGGTGTTTTTTATATTCTATAGGATACCACTGAGACACTATCAAGAATCTCGTAGTGACATATATACATGGTCATAACATTACAATCATACCCAATATCATGATACTATTACATAGAGATATGCATAGGAATACCATGTCTCAAACCTCAAATAGAAGGCCCTATCGATGATTGTATTTATAGCTCATCTATCGAATTTGGGATGCCTCGATGTGATGATGTATGTTTTTCACCTTTTATACAATTTTATTGACCATTTAGGTCATTGAATTATACTTCCACAAACATCATCCAATAATTACAAGGTTATATATCTTTTCCCATGACACGATTCATATAGATCCCTATGGATGATCGAGTGGAACCTGATTTAGTAAGGGAATTAGGACATATGAAAATATTGGTCCCATTCTATGAAGTCCATAGAACATAATTTCAAAATATTTACCAATGATAGAACAATAATCATTGATTGGATATAATTTTATTGGTGATAAGTAATACTGATGTTCAGAATAGTGTTTTGATAATCTTAGATATTTTTCTGGAATGTTGAGGTGAACCTATGAACTTTATTAGACACAATCTATAGTGGTACTCCATGTATCTTTACCACAATTATGATATATGTCCGTGAAAGTTAACTTAGTGTGATGTACTATAGAATTGAGATATATTGAGTTTCCTTGGTATGATGATCCAAAACAACACATATAGGATTGTTTTCTCAGGATTTCATTGGATGAATAGTGAAAAAGCCTATTGTGGTGTTTTTCCACTTACATATGGGTCTGGGAAATTGTTCCATAATCCCATTAGAATTTTTCCTTTTAGATATCACTCGTAGACATACCAGGAACAAAATTGTATATTTAGTGGTATTCATCTTCATATTTTTCCACCAATAGTTCTCTCATAGATCTTGATAAATCATTGTAATCATCAAGTGAATAGAGATTGTTGATCAGTGTTCATCACAAAGAAGATAATCATTTAACTATGGATTGGAGAACAAACATAGTCATGAACCACTTATTACATCTCATTCCAAAATAATTTTGAATTTTGAGGATTTCCACATTTTAATGGATTGCACAATATTTTGAATTACTATACCATTTCAATAATAATACATTAATATCATCATAAGGGATGGTTGAGTAATCATATTAAAATTATTTTATGATGTTCCTCTGTCACACCTGTTTTTAGTTATTTACCTTATTTATTTTATTTATCTTAACGTCGGGTGTTTTTGCTTGTGTGCGGGCGAGTTTCGGTCTAAGTTTTTATTTTTGGGATGAATTCATGGTTTGGGATAGTGCGCGAACTCCTTAAGTCTAAGACGCGTGGCCTGCTTGCAGTCCGCTTGGAGCCATACGGTGCGCAAGTGCCGCGCGGTCATCTAATTTTAATATTAATTAGATAAATTGATTTAGCGAGTTAATAAATAAATATATATATATATATATGTATATAGGTTTATATGTGTTGATACATATATGTTATATGTGCTTATGTAATATATACACATGTTTTATATGCCTATATGTTGTAAGGTTATATGTTATATGTTATATATGTTTATGTGTAAATATGTTTGTATGTGTTTATATGTTTATATGTTGATATATGTTTATATATGTTTATATATGTTTATATATGTTATATATATATAATATATATGTATGTGTTATATATGTTTATATATATGTTATATATATATATATATATGTCTAATAAATGATTATATGTATGTTTATATACTTGTTATATATGTTTATATATGTGTACATAAATATCTATTTAGATGAGGGTGTCGTTTTATTTTTACTATTTATGAGCTTTTATTATTATTATTGTTATTAGGATTAAATAAGTTTTGTAATAATAATAATAATTACTATTAAATTTATTTATTTACTTATGTATTTTTGAGTTTTTATTTATTTTCTCTTATTCATTTCTCTTCTTTTCTTTTATTTATTCTATTTCTTTTCTTTTATTCCTCTTCTTTTGTTTCTTTATATTTATTTTCTTTTATTCTTTTTATTTATTTATTTTTCTTCTTTCTTTTCTAACCCTACCTCTTTCCCTTGTAACCCTATGCGCCGCCACCCTTTTTTTTTTCTTTCTTTTTCTCTCCCCCTCCTCTCTCTTTCTCTCTTCCCTCTTTCTTTCTTCTTCCTCCGCGCGAACTGCTCCTCCTCCTTCCCCTCGCTGTGCGACCCGACCCCCTCCTTTCCTAGCCGCTGGCCGCCGCACCTCATCCCGTCCGGCTTTCCCCCGGCGGTTTTCTCTCCGGCCGCGCCTCCTCCCGCGCAGCTGCCTCCTCCAGCCAAAACCCCCCAGCGCCGCCCTGTCTTCCCTCTACCAGCGGCGCAACGCCCTCCGATTCCAGCCGCCGATCTTCCTTCGCCCGCCCTACAACATCGGTCGAGCCGCCCCAGCAGCACGCTCCCTCCGGCCGCCGCACCTCCTCCCTCCGCCGGCCTCCTTCGGCGTCCGGCCTCTTCCCCTCTCCATAATGGTGCGACCCTCCCTCCTGCTGCCCTGTTCCATCACGCACCGCACAGCCACACGAACCCCACTAGCGCACGCCCCTGGTCCGACCACGACCCCCCTGCTCCGTCGCCTCTTCGCCGATGCGACCTGGTGCCGCCTCCCTCTCCGGCGACAGAGTTCCTCCTCCCCCATAGATTTTGCCATTTTTCCCCCCTTGAATTGGGTTTCTTCCTTATATAGAGTTTATTTAAGGTTTATTCTTCAATTTGGGTCCAATTTTGGTTACATAGGGGTTAGATTCAGCTTCCAGAGCTTGCGGTTGAGGTGCGAACGGGATCTCGCACCGGTCTTGAGCGTGCGTTTTCACTCCGCCTTGGTGTTGAGGTAGGATCCCTTTGTGTTTCCCATTTAAATTTAGAAATACATTGATTTATTTCATATTGCACATTCCTTGAAGATTAAATAGTTATCCATGACATTGTTTAATGATTTTAATATACTTGTTTTGCTTTTTTGTTTGCATGCTATGGATTATAAATGAGGTGTGAAATGTGATTTTGTAAGGGCTTAAGGTGTTCGTGTGTTGAAAAGTAGTTTTTTAAAGGAGATGGGTTGTGTATGATATGTGAACCCATGGTGGGTCTCTTAATTGTGTTTTATAAAGGGTGCAAGGTGTTTGATAAAATATGTAGGTGGTGTGGAGGATGATTTGAAATGGATTTTTGGCGTATGTGGCTTGAAGTTGGTTTTCTAAAAAGAAATGGGTTGTATTTTAAGTGTTTCTATTTATTATACTCCTTGAATGTACTTTATAAATTGTGTATGTGATTTTATAAAATGAGTGAATGGTACGAAAGATGTTTCTAATTGGTTTTGTCGTGCATTGGATTTAAAAGAGGTTTTTGATTGAGTTCTGGGTGTGTAAAACCGTGAGTTACTCTTTATGGTTGTTTTATAAATTTTAAAAGTGATTTACTAAATAATTTCTAGTGCGAATTTTGTTTTGAAAACACGTCGGGTTGGTTTTTTTATTATTGTTTATTCATTAGAGTTATTTTAATTCAGTGTTTATGTGTTTTTTAGTTGTTTTACTTTTGTTGTAGCGCGCTGGCGAAGTAATCCCGTTATATCGGAATTTTCGGCTTGCGTTTCTTGTGCGCTAGTGCGAGGCGTGTCGCGTCGTTGTGATTGGGCAGCGAGGCGAGGTAGGTTCCCACTGCACTTGCCTTTGAATTTAGAATTTACTTATTTCTTGTCATTTAATTAATTTTCATCAAATTGGAAGTAGTATTTGAATATTATTATTTCTAGAGTGGTTATACTGCTGGAATTGGAACTGCTTCTTTCTCTGCATCGTACTGAAAGCTTTTCTTTTCATGATTAGCTGTTGCGCAATATTGAAAAGGCCCCTTTGGCCCTTATAATTGCGCTTCGGAATTGAAATGGTGTTTTGGATTTCCTAAAAGAGATTTTAAAAGTGTTTTCTAGTTTTAAGTACGAGGACGTCTATCCTCTTTTCAAAATTGATTTGGTATTAAATAAGTGGATGAGGCCCGTTTGGTACTTTCAATGAAATTAATGTGTGAGAAGTATCTTTGGTGTGATCTTTTGTGTGTTGATTTGGGGTGAGCTGAATATGTGTTGTTTGTGCACCGTGACTGGTTTTATATTGCTGACTCACCCCTGATTCTTATACGTATTGACATGGGAACCTAGCATATTGAGTGAATTATCTAAGAACGATTGCTGCACTTGTTTAGATCACGCACTGGCTAGTGGCCCCATAGCAGGGGAATACTGAGTTATTGCTGCTATGGGGATTGGGCCCCTCGGTTAGGCCATGTAGGGCTATGCCGGGCGTTAAGGCGTTATGACGTCATCGAGTTAGGGCATGCCTTCAGGATGAGTCAGATGTATAGTACGTTCTGGTTTGTTCACGATCTCCTAGGTTCGACCCATGTCTCATTTAGTGTCTATTTGCATACGGAAGACGATTGAGAGGTCGAGTTTGGATGCCGACCATTGTGTGCCACTTTTTCCCGTTGCCCTTAGTGTGTGTTGTGTGTGATTTTATTTTTGACTGACGAATAAAGTTTGGTTTTCTAATTGTTCGCAAAATGTTTTTTAAATGCAATTCACCTGTTCCTTCCAACATTAAAATTCTTCTAAATTAAAAAGGGCAATGGATTGTTACTTGTTTTCAAAATGGAAAGTGTGTGTGTGTATGAAAACCTATATTTTCTATAATGTAGTTCAAACTAGAAGTTGGTAAATTCTTCTTTTAATGGTAGTGCTTTGGGAATAGGTTTATCGGGCTAGCCTACTGAGTTTTAATGCTCACGCCTATAGTGTTTTCTTGTTTTTAGTTTCTGTTGCAGGTTGACTTGAGCTTGCTCGCCGTGGGCGAGAGTTGGTTGTGGTTTGTTGGGCGACTCTCGGGATCACGAGGGGTTCTGGTTCGTGGTCAGGTTAGTTATGTGTTTGGCTGTTTTATTTTATTGTCGTTTGTTTATTTCTGTTTCTTAGTAAATTTTTATTGGGCGAAATCGTTTCCCCGTGTACTCTGTGATTCCCTGGCGCTTGTCGCCAGCCCGGGAGGATCGGGAACGCCTCTCGGGCCATGCCGCGGACCGACTCGGGTGACCGGTTCGGGGTCGACCCGGGTTGGTTCTTGACAAAATGGTATCAGAGGAGGTCGGCTCCTGAGCAGACCTTGTTTTTCAGAGCGCCCATTGGTATTTGGAGTTGTCAGGGTAAAGGGAGTAAAGTTGCTTGGACTCGAGGCAGGGGAACGGGAAGGACGTCATGAACCCTCGCTCGTTCTAAACCTCGAGTTACCATGAGATGTTCGGGTTGTTAGTGTCTTTTGGGTCTTCTGGATTGTTTTATTGTGGGGAATGAAAAGGGAGTTGGGAGAGTAGATTCGTGAGCTCACAGGGCCTGGCAAGCCTTGTGGAGCTGGAGACATCACCCTACAATTCTCTCAGTGACGATGGTATGGCTGACGTATGGCCGCCAACCATATGGTCGAGTCAACCATCATTACTAGTTTCCCCTTTAGTGAATGGGTTTTTCCTTCATTTTGAAACTCATCGAGTAATGTTGAATTTCAAATGGTATTGATTATGTTTTGATAAAGTTCCTCGTTTCTTTGTTCCGTAGTGTTCGCCCCCATGAAGGCTCGATGGATGCTCAATGTGCAGCTTCAGGTGGTGCATCCTTAGTTAATCCTCCAGTTGGTCAGCCCATCGATTATGTTTTGGAGTTCCGGAAGTTGAACCCTCCTCTCTTTTATGGACAAGCAGGGCCTCTTGAGGCAGAGGAATGGTTGCAGAAGATTGAAAGGAAGTTCAGTTCCATTGGTCTACCTGAGTCATTAAAGGTGAAGTTGGCTACCTTCATGCTTGAAGGTCCAACCTGGAAATGGTGGAAGTCCATGTCTCGGAACAAGCCTGGGGAAGATTTGACATGGGAGTTTTTCAAGTCATCGTTCATCCAACAACACTTCTCTGAGTTGACGAAGCTGAGGATGAGGATGGAGTTGTGTTGTCTCCAGAAGGGCGTTGAATCGGTACTGGAGTTCTATCGACATTTTGTAGACCTAGTTCCGTATGATCAGTGGTTTGTTGCGAATGATCACGGGAAGGCTCGACAATTTGAGTTTGGGCTCCGACCTGAGTTGCGTTCGAGAGTGGAAGAGCTCAACCTAACCACCTTCTCGGACATTGTCGAGAAAGCCTTTCTTGCTGAAGCTGAGCTAGTAGGAGGACTTGAGGTGGCGAATCCTCCAGCTTTGGGAAGCATTCCAGATGATGCTAGTAAGAAGAGTAAGAAGCGACCTGACACTGGTGGTGCTGGTAGAGGAATCAAGAGGCCTTCGGACCTTCAGTCATCTTCACAGCGCAATGTTGTGATCTGTCACCAGTGTGGTAGGCAGGGTCACAAAAAGCCGACATGTCCAAGTGCTCCAAGACCCTGCCACACCTGTGGACGTATGGGTCACTTGAAGCGATTTTGCCGAGGTGTTTCCAAGAAGCGCGCTAAAGCCAGACCTGGATCGTCGAAGGTCACTTCAGTCCATCAGCAGGAGTAGGGAGATGTTGGTGGATGAGCTTGATGTTTTCTTCTTTTAATGTTTCTTGGATGTAATAGTCGTTACCTGTACTGTTTTGTGGTGTTCTTTTCTTTCAGTCAAAAGAATGGTTGTGGCTGAACTCTTTTAAACCTTTGATCTTATAGATGTGTGATTGTTAAAAAAAAATTCTGGTTCTGGTGTCATGCTTCTGGGGTTTCATAAACCTGACTGCGAAGCCGGAAGATGCTTCATTCATCAGAGCTCCAGCCACAGGTCTCGGAGTGAAGATAGCGCGTAGTCGGGGGAGCTCCAACGAAAGGTGAAGTTTTGCGGCAGGGTGTTGTCCTCAGTAAGTGCGCGCAGTCAGAATCATTTTTTTTTCTCATTATCCCTAGTTTATGTGTAATAACTGCCTGGTCGTGTGTTGCTCTCATTTATTAAGAGCTGCTCGCTTTATGTTTTCCGGGTGGGGGTGGTGTGTTGGACAGGCCCCCCCCCCTCCCACCCGTGGGTGGTGATGGCTGGTGATAATGCCGGGAGGTCCTCCTATTCTTCTCTTCTCTAAAGCTTTATGGTGGGGAGTCCATTTGACCTCCCCATGTTGAAGATTCTTGTGATCATGAATTTTGTCTCAAGTGATGGCGTTCTGGTCCTATTCCGGGAACTGACTGGACACTTGTGGTGGAAATAACTGTCACGGGTCTCGCCAAATTCAATTTAGCTTGTTTCTTATGGTGGGGAGTCCGTTCGGACTTCCCGTGTCAATCTCCCAGTCTCGTTCTGGGTTTTGGTTGGGTTTCGGTTGGTCTTATATAGAGTCACCAAAATCTATATTCTTCTTTTGGTAAAGAGTTGTGGCGTGAGGTTTTTAGTGTCAGATTGGAGTAAGGTTTTAAGAGATATGCGTTGGATGTGGTTTTGACCTGTTCGTTGCTTTAAAAAGAGTCGTCGTGTTTTAATTGGTGTTGTTCCAGAAGTTGTGTTGTAAGGTTGAATTGAGGATGAAGAAATTGTTTGAGTTCGGTTGTATGATGTTAAGGTGTGTGTATGTTGGGCCTCATTTTGCTATTGTTAAAGTTCTTCGTCCTTTAAAGCGACCAACTGGAGGTGGTCACACTTTTGGGGGGCGGGTGACACTTAGCGGGTAGTTCGTTCATATTATATGAGTTCTTTTGGTTTATCGCTCCCCTTTTTGGGGGTGTTTTAGAATCTCTTTGCTGTCGCTCTTTAGTTATTTCTTTAAATTGTAAAGTAACGTCGGTTTTCGTTTGGGGTTTTGATCTTGTTATGGCTTTCCGGGGGCGGAAAGCTTTATGGTGGGGAGAATTGTCACACCTGTTTTTAGTTATTTACCTTATTTATTTTATTTATCTTAACGTCGGGTGTTTTTGCTTGTGTGCGGGAGAGTTTCGGTCTAAGTTTTTATTTTTGGGATGAATTCATGGTTTGGTATAGTGCGCGAACTCCTTAAGTCTAAGACGAGTGGCCTGCTTGCAGTCCGCTTGGAACCATACGGTGCGCAAGTGCCGCGCGGTCATCTAATTTTAATATTAATTAGATAAATTGATTTAGCGAGTTAATAAATAAATATATATATATGTATATAGGTTTATATGTGTTGATACATATATGATATATGTGCTTATGTAATATATACACATGTTTTATATGCCTATATGTTGTAAGGTTATATGTTATATGTTATATATGTTTATGTGTAAATATGTTTGTATGTGTTTATATGTTTATATGTTGATATATGTTTATATATGTTTATATATGTTTATATATGTTATATATATATAATATATATGTATGTGTTATATATGTTTATATATATGTTATATATATATATATATATGTCTAATAAATGATTATATGTATGTTTATATACTTGTTATATATGTTTATATATGTGTACTTAAATATCTATTTAGATGAGGGTGTCGTTTTATTTTTACTATTTATGAGCTTTTATTATTATTATTGTTATTAGGATTAAATAAGTTTTGTAATAATAATAATAATTACTATTAAATTTATTTATTTACTTATGTATTTTTGAGTTTTTATTTATTTTCTCTTATTCATTTCTCTTCTTTTCTTTTATTTATTCTATTTCTTTTCTTTTATTCCTCTTCTTTTGTTTCTTCAAATTTATTTTCTTTTATTCTTTTTATTTATTTATTTTTCTTCTTTCTTTTCTAACCCTACCTCTTTCCCCCGTAACCCTATGCGCCGCCACCCTTTATTTTTTTTTTATTTTTTTTTCTTTCTTTCTTTTTCTCTCCCCCTCCTCTCTCTTTCTCTCTTCCCTCTTTCTTTCTTCTTCCTCCGCGCGAACCGCTCCTCCTCCTTCCCCTCGCTGTGCGAACCGACCCCCTCCTTTCCCAGCCGCTGGCCGCCGCACCTCATCCCGTCCGGCTTTCCCCCGGCGGTTTTCTCTCCGGCCGCGCCTCCTCCCGCGCAGCTGCCTCCTCCGGCCAAAACCCCCCAGCGCCGCCCTGTCTTCCCTCTACCAGCGGCGCAACGCCCTCCGATTCCAGCCGCCGATCTTCCTTCGCCCGCCCTGCAACATCGGCCGAGCCGCCCCAGCAGCACGCTCCCTCCGGCCGCCGCACCTCCTCCCTCCGCCGGCCTCCTTCGGCGTCCGGCCTCTTCCCCTCTCCATCACGGTGCGACCCTCCCTCCTGCTGCCCTGTTCCATCACGCACCGCACAGCCACACGAACCCCACTAGCGCACGCCCCTGGTCCGACCACGACCCCCTGCTCCGTCGCCTCTTCGCCGATGCGACCTGGTGCCGCCTCCCTCTCCGGCGACAGAGTTCCTCCTCCCCCATAGATTTTTCCATTTTCCCCCCCTTGAATTGGGTTTCTTCCTTATCTAGAGTTTATTTAAGGTTTATTCTTCAATTTGGGTCCAATTTTGGTTACATAGGGGTTAGATTCAGCTTCCAGAGCTTGCGGTTGAGGTGCGAACGGGATCTCGCACCGGTCTTGAGCGTGCGTTTTCACTCCGCCTTGGTGTTGAGGTAGGATCCCTTTGTGTTTCCCATTTAAATTTAGAAATACATTGATTTATTTCATATTGCACATTCCTTGAAGATTAAATAGTTATCCATGACATTGTTTAATGATTTTAATATACTTGTTTTGCTTTTTTGTTTGCATGCTATGGATTATAAATGAGGTGTGAAATGTGATTTTGTAAGGGCTTAAGGTGTTCGTGTGTTGAAAAGTAGTTTTTTAAAGGAGATGGGTTGTGTATGATATGCGAACCCATGGTGGGTCTCTTAATTGTGTTTTATAAAGGGTGCAAGGTGTTTGATAAAATATGTAGGTGGTGTGGAGGATGATTTGAAATGGATTTGTGGCGTATGTGGCTTGAAGTTGGTTTTCTAAAAAGAAATGGGTTGTATTTTAAGTGTTTCTATTTATTATACTCCTTGAATGTACTTTATAAATTGTGTATGTGATTTTATAAAATGAGTGAATGGTACGAAAGATGTTTCTAATTGGTTTTGTCGTGCATTGGATTTAAAAGAGGTTTTTGATTGAGTTCTGGGTGTGTAAAACCGTGAGTTACTCTTTATGGTTGTTTTATAAATTTTAAAAGTGATTTACTAAATAATTTCTAGTGCGAATTTTGTTTTGAAAACACGTCCGGTTGGTTTTTTTTAGTATTGTTTATTCATTAGAGGTATTTTAATTCAGTGTTTATGTGTTTTTTAGTTGTTTTACTTTTGTTGTAGCGCGCTGGCGAAGTAATCCCGTTATATCGGAATTTTCGGCTTGCGTTTCTTGTGCGCTAGTGCGAGGCGTGTCGCGTCGTTGTGATTGGGCAGCGAGTCGAGGTAGGTTCCCACTGCACTTGCCTTTGAATTTAGAATTTACTTATTTCTTGTCATTTAATTAATTTTCATCAAATTGGAAGTAGTATTTGAATATTATTATTTCTAGAGTGGTTATACTGCTGGAATTGGAACTGCTTCTTTCTCTGCATCGTACTGAAAGCTTTTCTTTTCATGATTAGCTGTTGCGCAATATTGAAAAGGCCCCTTTGGCCCTTATAATTGCGCTTCGGAATTGAAATGGTGTTTTGGATTTCCTAAAAGAGATTTTAAAAGTGTTTTCTAGTTTTAAGTACGAGGACGTCTGATCCTCTTTTCAAAATTGATTTGGTATTAAATAAGTGGATGAGGCCCGTTTGGTACTTTCAATGAAATTAATGTGTGAGAAGTATCTTTGGTGTGATCTTTTGTTGGTTGATTTGGGGTGAGCTGAATATGTGTTGTTTGTGCACCGTGACTGGTTTTATATTGCTGACTCACCCCTGATTCTTATACGTATTGACATGGGAACCTAGCATATTGAGTGAATTATCTAAGAACGATTGCTGCACTAGTTTAGATCACGCACTGGCTAGTGGCCCCATAGCAGGGGAATACTGAGTTATTGCTGCTATGGGGATTGGGCCCCTCGGTTAGGCCATGTAGGGCTATGCCGGGCGTTAGGGCGTTATGACGTCATCGAGTTAGGGCATGCCTTCAGGATGAGTCAGATGTATAGTACGTTCTGGTTTGTTCACGATCTCCTAGGTTCGACCCATGTCTCATTTAGTGTCTATTTGCATACGGCAGACGATTGAGAGGTCGAGTTTGGATGCCGACCATTGTGTGCCACTTTTTCCCGTTGCCCTTAGTGTGTGTTGTGTGTGATTTTATTTTTGACTGACGAATAAAGTTTGGTTTTCTAATTGTTCGCAAAATGTTTTTTAAATGCAATTCACCTGTTCCTTCCAACATTAAAATTCTTCTAAATTAAAAAGGGCAATGGATTGTTACTTGTTTTCAAAATGGAAAGTGTGTGTGTGTATGAAAACCTATATTTTCTATAATGTAGTCCAAACTAGAAGTTGGTAAATTCTTCTTTTAATGGTAGTGCTTTGGGAATAGGTTTATCGGGCTAGCCTACTGAGTTTTAATGCTCACGCCTATAGTGTTTTCTTGTTTTTAGTTTCTGTTGCAGGTTGACTTGAGCTTGCTCGCCGTGGGCGAGAGTTGGTTGTGGTTTGTTGGGCGACTCTCGGGATCACGAGGGGTTCTGGTTCGTGGTCAGGTTAGTTATGTGTTTGGCTGTTTTATTTTATTGTCGTTTGTTTATTTCTGTTTCTTAGTAAATTTTTATTGGGCGAAATTGGTCCCCCGTGTACTCTGTGATGCCCTGGCGCTTGTCGCCAGCCCGGGAGGATCGGGAACGCCTCTCGGGCCATGCCGCGGACCGACTCGGGTGACCGGTTCGGGGTCGACCCGGGTTGGTTCGTGACATCCTCCCTAAATGATTCTTATTCCCATACTTTGAAAATATAATAAGATTGTTTTCGTCGCAAATTATCATCATTAATACTTTTAATGGATCCTACTTAGTAAATCCACTACATTATTTTCCATACTAGGATGGTTGTCAATTGACTAGTCATAATCCTTGGTTATCTGTAATAATCTTCATTAAAACATATTAATCTATTTTTGTGTGAAAGTATATTTGAGGATGTTATGATCAATATATATTTCACACTTATCCCCAACCAGATAATGCCACCATATTTTCAACACGAAGTTCAAATCCACCATCTACATATCATGCGTGGGATAGTTTATCTCAAGAAGGTTCAACATCCTTGATGTTCAAGATAACACTTTAACATTTTTATCTATAAATAGATGAATCACTTCATTAATTCATTGTTGTACATCAAAAAGAGTTCCCTACATATCAGAAGTGTGATTATTGGAACATTGATAAGACTATTTTTTTAATTCATTGATGAATTATTCTAATTCACTCGTCCTTAAATTTATGTTTCCCTTTTGAGTCATCATGGATAGTGGGTTATCTAATCAAGAGAGGTTCTTCAAAAATTGCTAGTAATACAGACATAGGGCAAGGAAACTATAGATCTTCATTATAGATGTTGGAATAAGCCACTATTTGATTTAATTAATGTTGTAATGGCCCAAAGATATTACAATTCTAGGGATAACATGCCCCAAGACTAATAAATCAACCATCAAGAGCTCACCTGTATTAAACATTACATAATGTTTATCCCTTCAAAAAGTATTCAACAAAATAATCAAATTCACTTAATTCTCTTCCAAGTTCTTGGAGTATATCATAATATCATTAATAAATAATTCAACATATTTTTCATTGTAAAAAAATAATAAATTCATTATTTTTATGTATATTTTTAAACAGTTAGTGAGTCCAAAACGGAATCACGCCAAACTCATATTTTCAATACCTCATTCGAAATGTAATCCTTGGAATTTCATCCGTCCTCACAATAATTTATATATATACCAACCTAACGACATACATAGAGTAATTCTTGGACATATATATTTGACCGTACATGTCATATAATTAATTAATGGGATACTACTTATTTATAATGATTTATTTGAACTTAGGATAAATAATGAAATGGTATATTTATCTATAATTATACTTCATGAATAGTACCGGTGTACCCCATGAAGAAGAACTGCAGAGTACAGATCACTCTTCTAGATTCTCATAAAACTACGTTTCCAGTTTACCCAACTCAATGGAGTCCATTCTATATGGTGAAATAGATATTTGGAAATATATGTGAATTAGTTCAATTGATAACTCAACATTCTAGTCAGTAGTAAGACTCTTATATTCTTCAGGAAACACATTAGTTATGTCCCTCATAATGGTAATGTCATGAAATAATTATTATCTCATTCACATAAATATTTTAATCAATATAATATTTCTTATAAATAATTAATATCCATGGATGGGATGATGATTCTAATGGAGATTCATCATCATCCTTATCGTTATATAGAATTGGAGGATTCCTAGAGATGTTATGAGTAATCTATATTTCATAAAATTTGATGATGGATTTGTGTAAATACAACCAATCCATGACCCGTACTGCAACTAACTACAAAAACTGTAGTAATAACATTTTTAGGGGAGATTCAATGTAGAAAAAATAACTACAGTGGAGCTATATACATCATAAGTAATCCTTTACCCAAGTTATATACTAAAATATTTCCTAACCATTATATTTTGAGGTGGTGTTTAATTTATTCTTCAAAACATTCAAGATATGATGGAATTTATAGAATTATAATCAAATACTAAAAAAATCAAGAATGTATTTCCATATTACCTATCACAACCTCATTTTCAGTATTTTTCCTAATAGATATGATGGAATAAGATTTCTGTTTCACCTTTGGATTCAGTGGGTTTTGAATGTGATTATCCATGAGTAATATAGTTTGTGTGAAATAGATTTCATAGTTTCCTTTCAACCTAAAATTGCATCATTGAACTATAGACGGTTCTATCCATTCTTCCAAATAATTTTCAAGATTTGCTTTGTTTATTCGACATTCACGATATTAGTGGATTACTCTCCCTAATTTAAGAATTTTCCCATCCCATTGAGGTTGTTCCCATGATTATTCTTTGCAAATTTTTTACATTTGATTGGTTTATAATTATTTCCCCCTTTGTCATTATAACCCCCGACATGAAATTGGATATTTCTTTTCAAGTACTCATATCTATGAGACCATTATCCAATGTATATCTCTATATCGAGAGCAGATTTAATAATATCTTCATATCTCTCAAATTATCAAATTGATAGATCTTTTTTATTATGTGGTCTTTAAATAATAAATAATCTATCATTTTTCAAATATATTTTTTACCAAAAAACCCATGTTGACCTAGAAATCCTCATGAAATTAACATCACATTCTTTGAATGATTCAAAATATAAATTTCTTTAGCTATAATTATTTTCCAATCTTCAAATGAATAGTTTGAAGGAAATACTTATTAATAAATATTTTATTGACGTCGTACAACTCAATTTTTTCAATATCATCTTTCGTAATGGTGTTCTTTATCAATAACCACTATTTATTAGACTCTCTATCCAAACGTTAAATTGATAGAGTCACTATATACATCTCATAACAATGCAGAATAGAAATGATTGTCTCTATTGTGTTTTCCCACTATTCCATGACTTGTGGTTTAGAAGATCCACTAAATAATGGTGGTATTTGTTTTCTTAAAATACATGGTTTCTTGTTAATCCATATTTGTTTCACGAGTACGTTCAATATTGTTTAAAATATTGGTCATAATCTATGAATGGTGGATAAGAACCACCGTCATATTTTGAATTCCATATCCCAGGGCATCAGAGATGTCATTTGAGCAATCAACACATTATTCCTTGCATACATTGTTGGCATAATTTCACCTCATTCCCACAATTATTAATAAAAAATAAATTATTTTAAATAAAAACATTATTCAATATGTCATTAATAAATTATTTATTCATATGTGAAATTATAATGAATAGATTATTTAATGATATAGATTTGTTTTTTTTATTTTTTTAAAAAATGTTATTGGGTTATTTCATATACTTGGCCTCATACCATGTGTTGCCACAAATTTTCACTATTCCGAATTGAGAAATCAACTAAACTATTCTCTAATGACAACTATTATGACCATATTTTTTTAATACATTATTATTACATCATTTAGAATAAAAATTACATAAAATAATTTCATATCCAGGATCCAATGGTTTTTTGTCTTGGTAAAATTAATAAATTACATAAAATTTATCATAAAATAATAATAATTATTTGATTACTTATTATCTAGATTCGCAGTGGAATTGAAATTCTCTTTAGTTCAAGTAATCATCTTATTATATCTATAAAATAAAGGTGTGAAGTAATATCCTAGAAAGAGGTTAGATAAGAAAATGGATAAATATAGCAATGGGTGACCATAATCATCATCATCATAATATAAAATGAGGATCATCATTATAATCATGAGATTAACCAATAGATAATGGAATGTAAAGTGGAAATACATTATAATGAAACATCGTATCCTAATGGTGAACTAATACACATTTTTTTGAACAATGCTACCACCATCTTCGCGTATAACATATGCACATAATAATAACATCATCATTATTTAGAAAAATTATAGCATATTGGTTGCACATATTTCGTATTATATAATGAGATACATCAAATTTAAAAATTCACTGATGCAATATATAAGTCTTGATTCAACCATCACATAAAAAAGTTAATATAATCATGTATTCCACATTAATAATGAAAAAATCATAATCATAAAATAAAGCATAGAATGTAATGGTTTTTTATTCATAATGAATAAATTCAAGAAAACCCCCTGGGGTTCTAAAAATTTAATATCATACTGGTATAGAAATAATCAATATTGGGTGACGAAGGAACAATCTCAACTGGTGTAAAAGATGTGTTTTTAGATGGAAGCAAATATTTGGAAAATCCAGTTATTTTTTATAAAATCAAATTATAAACATGTAAAACCTATAAGACATATAGTTTGAGTAATGAAATTATAAAATTCATGTATTAAATTCACATCGACATATAATTTTTTCACGAAAGAGTAATAACCTAAAGGAAGGAAATTGGGTTCGAGAATCCCATTATCTTATCTCTGATTTATCTCTTCACTATTATATACGAGATGAAAAATCTATATTACTTAATTAATAAGTATAGAAACTCTTATCCATTTATTTGGTTTATAATAATTTTATTAATTTTGTTTATGGTTATTTTTATAACTTATAATGATGAATTTCATCATTCGAGAATGTTTGTTTTAATGTTTACTATGATTGGTTCACTTTAATACATGTATTGAAGATCATGTAAAATGGGGATAATTGTCCAAAATTGATATTAAATATGATTAATTAGCTTCAATATGTATATATTTTCATAAATATTTTTCTCTATGAATTTTTAGATAATCTGTTTATGAATATCATTTATATTACTTTGGTAGTTCTCAATCACAACAATCACATTTTGTTTTATTTCTTAATAATATGTATTTAATTAAGATGTAGATCATAGTTGATGTAGTAAAATAAATTTTAAAATATATTTAAACCATAATATTCGTTTTAAATTAATCCATGAAGGTGGTAAAGGAAAATGAATACATGTTGACCATAAAGGTGATAAAACAACACCTCACGTATGTCAGTTACATTTTTATAATTAACGGGAGAGGAGAAGAAGATTTATGATATATTATTCCATTAATATAATAAAGTTCTAGTTTATATGTGATACAAGAGTTATAATTCCACTTGAATATGAGGATTAGAGGAGTTAATTATAACATAAAATAAATTGAAAACAAATTAAATATATAGAAATATGATTTTACCTATTGAATTCATCCCCTTCAGAACCTCCATAGGGGGATTGTTTTTGGTATTTTGTTTATAATAAATTCACCAAGAAATGGATAAGAGGATTTGGAAGAGTATTGTGCAGTAATTAAACAATGTTACTATATTTGGAGTTGTTTGGAGATAAGGTTGTATTTATAATGGAGGATAGGGGTGTATATCTTATTTTATTCATTAGATGATTAATTTGAATCAATAATATGAATATTTTTAACATCATCACTAAATATATTATAATAATTAAGGATAGTTTTATATTATTTTCTTACATCACCCATATCTCATCTATGACTGAATAAATCAGGTATTGGTTAAGTATCATAAATTTTTTATTTCATTATTCCCTAAAAAAATAAACTATTTTACTAAAATCCAAAAAATATTTGTAACCATTTTTTGTATTTTATAATTAAATTTTTTACCCTATTCTATGAACATAAACTTTTAAATATGTGAAATTTCATTATTAATTTAAATCACATATTACTAAAAAAATACAAATTTTTAAATCATAAATGATATTATAACACTTTGATAAATTATATAAGGAAACATACAATTATATGATAATGATAAGAAAAAATATTAATTAATGAATACATTTAATGAAAATAAATTTTATTTTAAATCATTATATAAATTATAACATTACAGTTTTATATTCAATGAAATTAAAAAATTATAAAACTTAATCTACCATTTCTAAAATGTTTATTTAAATATTACATGTAATTAATATATAATATTTTCATTCATTAGATGACTACATTTAATTAATAATTTCACAGGTGTGGTTATTGTTCTATTTTCCAGATATCTATTCCTAGTGGTTATATAACTATTCCAAAGGTAAAGTTCCAATTTTATTATTTTAGGTATCTTAATATATACATTTAACTCTTATTCTATTCATTCATCCTTTATTAAATATGCGGTCTCTTTTATGTGAGATTTAATAAGTTATACAATATATGTAATAATTATAAGAATGTAAATTCCATTGGTAAAATTATGGTTTGATACACCCATGACAAACCATTTGTAATTCATATTTCTATTAATTTCTTCAATCTCCTTCCATTGTTCCCCTCTTCTTAAGTATGAGGTTGATTTATAAAAAAAGGTCATAGATATGGGAAAACCTCAAATGATAATGTCAATATTAATGATCAATAATCAGTCACTATATATCTTAATATGAAAGCTTTAATTTTTTACTATTAAAAAATAACCTATGTTAATACCATGAAGAATTTGATAAAATATATTATACACAATGGAATCCCACATTAATTTTTTCTATTTTCCAAACACCTTTTTCATATCAAGAATTCACAACTGCGTCAGTTTATAAGACATGATAAAAATTCAAATGGACTTTTTCATTATGGGATTCCCTCTCCCTTGATATTTACAATAAATGATATTCATATCATGGATGGTTTTCTACTTCTCCGAGGTCCTTGTAACTATGTCGTATTTCTATGATGTTTATTTATTCCCCATTTACTTTTTTAAATTTCATATCTGATATTCTTATACAATTCTAGAGATTCCAGGTTGTAATCTGCCACAATTGACCTGTGATGACCATTACCATTACATTAATCATGTATTTTACTCTTATAATTTTATGAGTTCGGATAAAAAACAACATTATCCCATATGGAAAAAACAAGGGGTGAAATTTTTAATTAATTTGAACGGCCTAGACAATTTTTCCATGTGTTCATGTCTTATATAAACATTAGATAAAGGGGCCTCCCATAATTCACCCTCCCAGATAGAATTTCACAAATCATTAGAATTCTATTGTTTAGTGATGTCACATTATATTTGATTAGTATATTTTATGGGGATTTGTGGGATCTCAATATTAGCATTAAGGTTTTGGGGGATCAGAAATTTTCAATGATAATGTATTCCTTCTCATCAAGAGAAACTACAATAGAGTACTCGTGGGAGTAGATTTCGTTCGGACCCTCTAGAGACATCACATCATTAATGAAATACAGATTCCAATCCACTCCAGAGGATGATAGACTATAAATTTTATGGGGTTCATGAAATTTCACAATACCATATTATTTCTAATGCAATATATTTTTAAAAATCAATTCCATATTACATTCACCATTGGGATCCATTTAGATAGTTCCCATAATATCCTTCGTGTCACGAACCAACCCGGGTCGACCCCGAACTGGTCACCAGAGTCGGTCCGCGGCATGGCCCGATAGGCGTTCCCGATCCTCCCTGGCTGGCGACAAGCACCAGGGCATCACAGAGTACACGTGGGAACGATTTCGCCCAATAAAATTTACTAAGAAGCAGAAATAAAGAAACGACAATAAAATAAAATAGCCAAAAACATAACTAACCCGTCCTCGAACCAAACTCCTCACGACCCTGAGAGTCGATCGTCAAACTACAACCAACTCTCGTCCACGGCGAGCAAGATCAAGTCAAACCTACAACAGAAACTAAAAACAAGAAAACACTATAGGCGTGAGTATTAAAACTCAGTAGGCTAGCCCGATAAATCTATTCCCAAAGAAATACCATTAAAAGAACAATATACCAACTTCAAGTTTGCACTACATTATAGAAAATATGGGTTTTCACGCACACACGCTTTCCATCCTGAAAACAAGTAACAATCCATGGCCCTTTTTAATTTAGAACAAGTTTAATGTTGAAAGAAACAGGTGAATTGCATTTTAAAACATTTTGCGAACAATTAGAAAACCAAACTTTAGTTGTTAGTCAAAAATAAAATCACGCACAACACACACTAAGGGAAATGGGAAAAAAATGGCACACAAGGGTCAGCACCCAAACTCGACCTCTCAATCGTCTGCCATATACAAATAAACACTAAAAGAGACATGGTTCGAACCTAGGAGATCGTGAACAAACCAGAATGTACTATACATGTGACTCATCCTGAAGGCATGCCCTAACTCAATGACGTCATAACGCCCTAACGCCAGGCATAGCCCTGCATGGCCTAAGCGAGGGGCCCAATCCCCATAGCAGCAATAACTCAGTATTCCCCTACTATGGGGCCACTAGCCAGTGCGTGATCTAAACTAGTGCAACAATCGTTCTTAGAAAATTCACTCAATATGCCAGGTTCCCATGTCAATACGTATAAGAATCAGGGGTGAGTCAACAATATAAAACCAGTCACGATGCACAAACAACACATATTCAGCTCACCCCAAATCAACACACAAAAGATCACACCAAAGATACTTCTCACACATTAATTTCATTGAAAGTACCAAATGGGCCTCATCCACTTATTTAATACCAAATCAATTTTGAAAAGAGGATCAGATGTCCTCGTACTTAAAACTAGAAAACACTTTTAAAAACTCTTTTAGGAAATCCAAAACACCATTTCAATTCTGAAGCGCAATTATAAGGGCCAAAGGGGCATTTCCCCTATTCCACAACAACAAATCAGTAAAAGGTTTTTAGTGCAATGAAATCCTAGAAGCAGTTCCAATTCAACAGAAAACTACTCTACGTATAATACTTTAACACTTCTCCCAATTTGATGAAAATTAAATAAATGACATGAAATAAATCAATTCCTAATTTAAAGGCAAGTGCATTGGAGACCTACCTCAACTCGCAGCTCGAACGCGACAATGCGGCACGCCTCGCACAGGCGCACAAGCACTCACAAACCAATGATCGCAGTAACGTGGGGTTACCCCGCCACACACTGCAACCACACAGATAAATAAAATACAAGAACATGGTCATAAAACAATCTATACAAACAACCAGCACAAAAGAACCACCTAGACCTACTTCAATGCATGACGTGCACCATTCGTACTATTTAATAAGTCACTTAAAATTTTATAAAACCAAAACTGAAGAGACTCACATTTTTACGTACCCAAAACCAATTTCAGAACCACACGCGCACAAACAAGATTTCAAAAGTGTGACACACACCATATCAACATCTTGGGAAAAACACAACCCCATTTATAGAACACACTTGCACCATTTATGAAACTCGAAAAAAGATCATAAATAAAAATTCATGTGATAGTTTTTAAAAAAAACACTTAGATTTACCTACTCAATGCACATGATGTCTTCAATACCAAACACACAAAATATACCATGTCAAAAAGCAATTCACAAGACTAGAACATATTAACAACCATTTACACAATTTATTCAAATGCAAACAACTGACTAAACATAAACTTCCAGAAAAACGTATCTATACCATTTGGGAAGGATACTAACCAAGTGAGACACACGCTAAACCCCAACAAAACCAAATTTGAACCAAACAAATAAATTAAAGAATATAGCAGATTAATCAAACAAGAAGGAGAATTAGTTAAATAATATTTAAAAGTGAAATCACATACCTCGATGTAGGAATAACCTCACAAATCGATGTAAAACTCCCTCCGCACGTCGACTGCACTTCAAGGGATCTATAACGGACCTTAAGACAAGGTATTGGGTTGAAGATGTCGAAAACAAAGGTTAAAAAAAGACAAATCCTATTGGTGTGACCACCAAAAATTGAATAGAAAGCGGTCGAAGGGAAACGCACCTACGACAAGGGTGAGGGAGGCCGTCCGGAGCTCAAAGGAGGCTAACAAACTTAGCGCGATGCTGAAAAAAAGGATGGAGAGTTGTTGGATGTTTAGCCGCACCAAAACTGGGCTGCGCCGGCAGGAGCGGGGAAGGCCGGAGCACCAGCTGGGAGGAGGCGCGGCTCAGCTGGGTTTTGGCTGGGGCGTGCGTGGCAGGAGCGGGTGTGGCCGGACGGAAGGCCGGACGGGAGGCCGGATGGGAGGCAGGGTCAGTCCGACGAGGGAGGAAGGAGCCGGCTGGGGCTCGTCCGGGAGACAGCTGCGCGGGGAGGAGGCGCGGCTGGAGAGAAAGCCGACGGGGGGGAGAGGGAAGGCGGTGGCAGGCCGGCGATGGGAGAGCAGGAGGGTGGCAGTGGCAGGCCGGCGACGGGGAGAACAGGTGGGTGGCGGCGGGTCGCGCGCAGCAAGGGAAGGAGAGGCGCGACGGGAATGGGAAGAGGAAGGTAGGGTTAGAAAGGAAAGGAAAAAAATAAATAAATAAAAAGAATAAGAAATAAAATAGAAATAAATAAAAGAAAAGAAATAAATGAAATGAAATAACAGAAAAGAAATGAAATAAATGAAGAAAAATGAATAATAGAAAATAAATAAAAACCCAAAAATATATAAATAAATAAATAAATTTAATATTAATTATTATTATTATTACAAAACTTCTTTAATCCTAATAACAATAATAATAATAATAAAAGGTCATAAATAATAAAAATAAAACGACACCCTCATCTAAATAGATATTTAAGTACACATATATAAACATATATAACAAGTATATAAACATATATAATCACTTTTTTAGACGTATATATATATATATATATATATCATATATATAAACATATATAACACATACATATATATTATATATATATGAACATATATGAACATATATAAACATATATCAACATATATCAACATATAAACATATAAACACATACAAACATATTTACACATAAACATATATAACATATAACATATAACCTTACAGCATATAAGCATATAAAACATGTGTATATACTACATAAGCACATATAACATATATGTATCAACACATATAAACCTATATACATATATATATATTTATTTATTTATTCGCTAAACCAACTAATCTAATTAATATTAAAATTAGATGACCGCGCGACATTTGCACACCGTATGGTTCCAAGCGGACTGCAAGCAGGCCACGCGTCTTAGACTTAAGGAGTTCGTGCACTATCTCAAACCATAAACTCATCCCAAAAAGAAAAACTTAGACCGAAACTCACCCGCACACAAGAAAAAACACCCGACGTTAAGATAAATAAAATAAATAAAGTAAATAACTAAAAACAGGTGTGACAATTCTCCCCACCATAAAGCTTTCCGCCCCCGGAAAGCCATAACAAGATCAAAACCCCAAACGAAAACCGACATTACTTTACAATTTAAAGAAATATCTAAAGAGCGACAGCAAAGAGATTCTAAAACACTCCCTAAAAGGGGAGCGATAAACCAAAAGAACTCATATAATATGAATGAATTACCCGCTAAGTGTCACCCACCCCCAAAAGTGTGACCACCTCCAGTTGTTCGCTTCAAAGGACAAAGAACTTTAACAATAGTAAATTGAGGCCCAACATACACACACCTTAACACCATTCAACCGGACTCAAACAATTTCTTCATCCTCAATTCAACCTTACAACACAACATCCTGAACAACGCCAATAAAAACATGGAGACTCTTTTGAAACTAACAAACAGGTCAAAACCACACCCAACGTGTATCTCATAAAACCGTACTCCAATATGACATCGAAACTCTCATGCACCAACTCCTTACCAAAAGAAGAATAGAAAAAGAGTTTTGTTGTTCCATATAAGACCAACCACAGCCCAACCAAAACCTAGAACCAAACTGAGTGATTGACACGGGAGGTCCGAACGGACTACCCACCATAAGAAACAAGATAAACTGAATTTAGCGAGACCCGTTATGGGTATCCACACCATAAGAATTAAGTCAGTTCCTGGAATAGGACCAGAACACCATCACCTGAGAAAAAAATCATGATCACCATAATTTTCAACATGGGGAGGTCGAATGGACTCCCCACCATAATGATTTCGAGAAGAGGAGAATAGGAGGACCTCCCAGCATTATCACCAGCAATCACTGCCCACGGGTGGGAGGGGGGCCCTGTCCAACACACCACCCCCACTCGGAAAGCATAAAGCGAAAAGCTCTTAATAAATGAGAGAAACGACATAACCAGGTAGTTGTTACACATAAACTAGGGATAATGAGAAAAATGATTCCGACTACACGCACTTACTGATAACAACACCTTGTCGCAAGACTTCACCTTTCGTTGGAGCTCCCCCGACTACGCGCTAGCTTCACTCCGAGGCCTATGGCTGGAGCTCTGATGAATGAAGCTTCTTCCGGCTTCGCAGTCAGGTTTATGAAACCCCAAAAGCATGACACAAGAACCAGAATTTTTTAACAATCACACATCTATAAGATCAAAGGTTTAAAAGAGTTCAGCCACAACTATTCTTTTGAATGAAAGAAAAGAACACCACAAAACAGTACAGGTAACGACTACTACATCCAAGAAACATTACAAGAAGAAAACATCAAGCTCATCCACCAACATCTCCCAACTCCTGCTGATGGGCTGAAGTGACCTTCGACGATCCAGGTCTGGCTTTAGCGCACTTCTTGGAAACACCTCGGCAAAATTTCTTCAAGTGACCCATACGTCCACAGGTGTGGCAGGGTCTTGGAGCACTTGGACATGTCGGCCTTTTGTGAACCTCCCTACCACACTAGCGACAGATCACAACATTGCGCTGTGAAGAAGATGACTGAAGGTCTGAAGGCCTCTTGATTCCTCTACCAGCACCACCAGCAACAGGTCGCTTCTTACTCTTCTTACTAGCATCATCTGAAATGCTTCCCAGAGCTAGAGGATTCGCCACCTCAAGTCCTCCTACTATCTCAGCTTCAGCAAGAAAGGCTTGCTCGACAACATCCATGAAGGTGGTTAGGTTGAGCTCTTCCACTCTCGATCGCAGCTCAGGTCGGAGTCCAGACTCAAATTTTCGAGCCTTCCCGGGATCATTCGCAACAAACCACCGATCATACGGAACTAGGTCTACAAAATGTCGATAGAACTCCAGTACCGATTCAACGCCCTGCTGGAGACAACACAACTCCATCCTCTTCCTCAGCTTCGTCAACTCAGAGAAGTGTCGTTGGATGAACGATGACTTGAAAAACTCCCATGTCAAATCTTCCCCAGGCTTGTTCCGAGACATGGACTTCCACCATTTCCAGGTTGGACCTTCAAGCATGAAGGTAGCCAACTTCACCTTTAATGACTCAGGTAGACCAATGGAACTGAACTTCCTCTCAATCTTCTGCAACCACTCCTCTGCCTCAAGAGGCCCTGCTTGTCCATAAAAGAGAGGAGGGTTCAACTTCCGGAACTCCAAAACATAATCGATGGGCTGACCAACTGGAGGATTGACTAAGGATGCACCACCTGAAGCTGCACATTGAGCATCCATCGAGCCTTCATGGGGGCGAACACTACGGAACAAAGAAACGAGGAACTTGATCAAAACATAACCAATACCATTTGAAATTCAACATTACTCAATGAGTTTCAAAATGAAGGAAAACCCCATTCACTAAAGGGGAAACTAGTAATGATGGTTGACTCAACCATATGGTTGGCGGCCAAACGTCAGCCATACCATCGTCACTGAGAGCATTGTAGGGTGAAGTCTCCGGCTCCACAAGGCTTGCCAGGCCCTGTGAGCTCACGAAGCTACTTTCCCAACTCCCTTTTCATTTCCCAACATAAAACAATCCAGAAGACCCAAAAGACAGTAACAACCCAAACATCTCATGGTAACTCGAGGTTTAGAACGAGCAAGGGTTCATGACGTCCTTCCCGTTCCAACACCTTGATTCCGAGCAACTTTACTCCCTTTACCATGACAACTTCAAATAGCAATGGACGCTCTGAAAAACAAGGTCTGCTCAGGAGCCGACCTCCTCTTATACCATTTTGTCACGAACCAACCCGGGTCGAACCCGAACCGGTCACCAGAGTCGGTCCGCGGCATGGCCCGAGAGGCGTTCCCGATCCTCCCGGGCTGGCGACAAGCACCAGGGCATCACAGAGTACACGTGGGAACGATTTCGCCCAACAAAATTTACTAAGAAGAAGAAATAAAGAAACGAAAATAAAATAAAGTAGCCAAAAACATAACTAACCCGTCCTCGAACCAAACTCTTCGTGACCCTGAGAGTCAATCGTCAAACTACAACCAACTCTCGTCCACGGCGAGCAAGCTCAAGTCAAACCTACAACAGAAACTAAAAACAAGAAAACACTATAGGCGTGAGTATTAAAACTCAGTAGGCTAGCCCGATAAATCTATTCCCAAAGAACTACCATTAAAAGAAGAATCTACCAACTTCAAGTTTGCACTACATTATAGAAAATATGGGTTTTCACACACACACACTTTCCATCTTGAAAACAAGTAACAATCCATTGCCCTTTTTAATTTAGAACAAGTTTAATGTTGAAAGAAATAGGTGAATTGCATTTTAAAACATTTTGCGAACAATTAGAAAACCAAACTTTAGTTGTTAGTCAAAAATAAAATCACGCACAACACACACAAAGGGAAATGGGAAAAAAATGGCACACAAGGGTCGACACCCAAACTCGACCTCTCAATCGTCTGCCATATACAAATAAACACTAAAAGAGACATGGGTCGAACCTAGGAGATCGTGAACAAACCAGAACGTACTATACATGTGACTCATCCTGAAGGCATGCCCTAACTCAATGACGTCATAACGCCCTAACGCCCAGCATAGCCCTGCATGGCCTAACCGAGGGGCCCAATCCCCATAGCAGCAATAACTCAGTATTCCCCTGCTATGGGGCCACTAGCCAGTGCGTGATCTAAACTAGTGCAGCAATTGTTCTTAGAAAATTCACTCAATATGCCAGGTTCCCATGTCAATACGTATAAGAATCAGGGGTGAGTCAACAATATAAAACCAGTCACGATGCACAAACAACACATATTCAGCTCACCCCAAATCAATACACAAAAGATCACACCAAAGATACTTCTCACACATTAATTTCATTGAATGTACCAAACGGGCCTCATCCACTTATTTAATACCAAATGAATTTTGAAAAGAGGATCAGACGTCCTCGTACTTAAAACTAGAAAACACTTTTAAAATCTCTTTTAAGAAATCCAAAAAACCATTTCAATTCCGAAGCGCAATTATAAGGGCCAAAGGGGCATTTCCCCTATTCCACAACAACAAATCAGTAAAAGGTTTTTAGTGAAATGAAAACCTAGAAGCAGTTCCAATTCAATAGAAAACTACTCTATGTATAATACTTTAACACTTCTCCCAATTTGATGAAAATTAAATAAATGACATGAAATAAATAAATTCTTAATTTAAAGGCAAGTGCAGTGGGGACCTACCTCAACTCGCAGCTCGAACGCGACAATGAGGCACGCCTCGCACAGGCGCACAAGCACGCACAAACCAATGATCGTAGTAACGTGGGGTTACCCCGCCACACACTGCAACCACACAGATAAATAAAATACAAGAACACGGTCATAAAACAATCTATACGGACAACCAGCACAAAAGAACCACCTCAACCTACTTCAATGCATGACGTGCACCATTCGTACTATTTAATATGTCACTTTAAAATTTATAAAACCAAAACTGAAGAGACTCACAGTTTTACGGACCCAAAACCAATTTCAAAACCACACGCGCACAAACGAGATTTCAAAAGTGTGACATACACCATATCAACATCTTGGGAAAAACTCAACTCCATTTATAGAACACACTTGCACCATTTATGAAACTCGAAAAAAAATCATAAATAAAAATTCATGTGATAGTTTTTAAAAAAACACACTTAGATTTACCTACTCCATGCACATGATGTCTTCAATACCAAACACACAAAATATACCATGTCAAAAATCAATTCACAAGACTAGCACATATTAACAACCATGTACACAATTTATTCAAATGCAAACAACTGACTAAACATTAACATTCAGAAAAACGTATCCATACCATTTGGGAAGGCTACTAACCAAATGAGACACACGCCTAACCCCAACAAAACCAAATTTGAACCAAACAAATAAATTAATGAATATAGCAGATTAATCAAACAAGAAGGAGAATTAGTTAAATAATATTTAAAAGTGAAATCACATACCTCGATGTAGGAATAACCTCACAAATCGATGTAAAACTCCCTTCGCACGTCGACTGCACTTCAAGGGATCTATAACGGACCTTAAGACAAGGTATTGGGTTGAAGATGTCAAAAACAAAGGTTAAAAAAAGGCAAATCCTATTGGAGTGACCACCAAAAATTGAATAGCAAGCGGTCGAAGGGAAACACACCTATGGCAAGGGTGCGGGAGGTCGTCCGGAGCTCAAAGGAGGCTAACAAACTTAGCGCGATGCTGAAAAAAAGGGTGGAGAGTTGCTGGATGTTTAGCCGCACCGGACCTGGGCTGCACCGGCAGGAGCGGGGAAGGCCGGAGCACCGGCTGGGAGGAGGCGCGGCTCGGCTGGGTTTCGGCTGGGGCGTGCACGGCAGGAGCGGGGGTGGCCGGACGGAAGGCCGGACGGGAGGCCGGACTTGAGGCAGGGTCGGTCCGACGAGGGAGGAAGGAGCCGGCTGGGGCTCGTCCGGGAGGCAGCTGCGCGGGGAGGAGGCGCGGCCGGAGAGAAAGCCGCCGGGGGGGAGAGGGAAGGCGGTGGCAGGCCGGCAATGGGAGAGCAGGAGGGTGGCAGTGGCAGGTCAGCGGCGGGGAGAACAGGTGGGTGGCGGCGGGTCGCGCGCAGCAAGGGAAGGAGAGGCGGGACGGGAATGGGAAGAGGAAGGTAGGGTTAGAAAAGAAAGGAAAAATAAATAAATGAATAAAAAGAATAAGAAAAAAATAGAAATAATTAAAAGAAAAGAAATAAATGAAAAGAAATAACAGAAAAGAAATAACAGAAATGAAGAAAAATGAATAATAGAAAATAAATAAAAACCCAAAAATATATAAATAAATAAATAAATTTAATAGTAATTATTATTATTATTACAAATATTCATTAATCCTAATAACAATAATGATAATAAAAGGTCATAAATAATAAAAATAAAATGACACCCTCATCTAAATAGATATTTAAGTACACATATATAAACATATATAACAAGTATATAAACATATATAATCACTCGTTTAGACATATATATATATATATATATCATATATATAAACATATATAACACATACATATATATTATATATATATGAACATATATGAACATATATAAACATATATAAACATATATCAACATATAAACATATAAACACATACAAACATATTTACACATAAACATATATAACATATAACATATAACATTACAGCATATAAGCATATAAAACATGTGTATATACTACATAAGAACATATAACATATATGTATCAACACATATAAACATATATACATATATATATATTTATTTATTTATTTATTCGCTAAACCAACTAATCTAATTAATAATAAAATTAGATGACCGCGCGACATTTGCACACCGTATGGTTCCAAGCGGACTGCAAGCAGGCCATGCATCTTAGACTTAAGGAGTTCATGCACTATCTCAAACCATAAACTCATCCCAAAAAGAAAAACTTAGACCGAAACTCGCCCGCACACAAGCAAAAACACCCGAAGTTAAGATAAATAAAATAAATAAAGTAAATAACTAAAAACAGGCGTGACACTTCAGATTATCTTAATTATATTCCACATACTCTAAAGCCTATTTGTGTCATGTTCATGATACAAGACCCTTTAAGATTCACCTTCAAAGTACCAACAAACTCATAAGAAAGAAGACATGATCTTGATAATTAGTAGGAATATCATGATTAGTTTACATATATCCCTCAAAACTAGAAGGGGCATATTACAATTGAATACTCCCTTTAGATTTACTTCCATATTACAATTAGCAATCCCCAAACTAGTACTACCAACTACCTCATTACATTGATCTATTTAACAGCCATGTTTTTGGGAAACACTATGATTTCAATAAACCTAACAAGAGTGTATGTTTTATTATTTTGGGTTTGCATTATGAAATAATGGTGTTGATATTTTTTTGTGGAAGAAGTATATTACATTATGGTAAATCAGAATATGAGAGGGAGGTGTTATTTAATATCAGAATCTGTATAAAATAATTTATTATTAAAATTATAATTAATAATATATTCAATATTATTATGGATGGGAACTATTCCACTATTCATGATTAAGATTTCTTGGGTTTTAGGTGGATCCATATGATATTCACTATGATTGTTAAGGATTTATGAGTTATAGTGTGAATCAAACAATTTAAGCACGATCCTTTTTTTTAATTGATGTTGAGATGTTTGAGCTCAAAAATATCAGGTGTTTAATGTCAGTAATTATGTAAAAATCCATTATTGTAGTGTGACCCATCCAGTTATACCATAAATAATATTTTTTAAACTATAATATAAATTCATTTTCAATATATTATTCTTTATAATTACACATTATTGCATGAACCAGAGGTTCGAAAAGGAGTCTCTTGGGGACACATTGGTCATCTTTTCGTGGGTATTTGATTCTTGGATTTGTCTCATTGAAAAAAATTGATCCAATGTGGGATTTAATTACCTATTCTTAATTAATTTAATACTTTTTCCGTGTATAATCTATGAAATTTTTGTTTCTTTGGTTTAGTGATAAATTTTTTGTGACATTGATTGTATAATTATGCGATTTTTTGTTTTGCTAAACTATTTGAGTTATTGGATGCTGAATTGTTATTCTTATAAATTTTCGAACCAAAATAATTGAATCGTCTATTATGATATGGGATTCAGGAAATAAAATTTATTATTCAGGTGGGAATATTTAATTAAATTTTTTCCATTCTTGAGATATTATAAATTATCATAATAAATATATTGAATCATTAAATGTAAATTTTAATGAAATATATTAATGCATAATATTTATAGGTTTTCCATGTAATTTTAGTTTTTAAAACAAGGATTTTATTAATATATATAATAGTGGAAACCATTATTACTAATTCTGAAACATTTTAACTCATTCCATAATTGGAAAATTCGGTAAATGTAGTTAAAATGATAATAATTAAAATTTGTTAATATACTACACATTTTTATGAATAAAATGTTAATATAATATAGAAGTATGAATAAATAGTGAATGAATGGTTTATTTGGTTACCTAAATTATTTTTTTATTTTATATAAAGTTGTTATTATTCATTATGGGACTAAAAATATTTTTGGTAATGAGTGTTGTAGGTTGGTTTTTGGAGTTTCTATGAAGCCATTTTTTATTTCGAATTGGATTATTTGATATCATTATATCTAATTTTTAGTTTTTGGTGGGATATCATTGTTTTGTAGTGGGGTATTTAATAAAACATAAAATGTGATGGATGAAATAAAAGGATAATGTATATAATGAATGCAAGATAATATTATTGTTGTTTAAAAGAAGGTTATTAAATAAATATAATATAGGTAGTAATGGTATGTTATAAATTTTATAATGATGTGATAAATTTTAATTATATAACTAGGGTGGGTATATTGTGTTGTGGTATTGTGTTTTATAAATGTTGTGGTTATATGTGGTTTTTTTGGATAGAATAGGGTTATATATTTTTTATTCCAAATATAGGTCATAATATAAAATGAAAAACTCTATGTGATTTGACATTTTGGTTTCATTATTTTCTTTTAAATTCATTTTTTTGGTTTTTTCACACACACCACCAAACAAATTGTCTAAAAATACAGTTTTATTTTGGATATTTTAGAGGTGTTCCCCCTTCAATTAATTTTGTATATGGAATATATGGATGACTAACCCACCCCCCACTCTCTCTTCCACATGTAAATTTTCTTTATTTTATTTAGTGTGAATTTGTGTATGTAATGGGAAAAATGATTATGTGTTTTATATACACATTATCCTAATGTGATGTAGATTATATGGGGTGGTATATCATGTGGTTATAGCATATGGTATTTTTTGGGGTTTTTTTGCTACATTATGATGTGCATGTGATATTGGACGGGTATTAGAGAAATTTGGTTATATAATTGGGTGTAATCAATATAATTTATGCCATTGGGGAATTACAGTGACAATATTAGCAATGAAGATTCTATAAGGTACCATACTGATATAGTATTTCATTACAACACTTGTATGTGTTATTGGGTGATTAGACCATGGTGAGGATGAGTAATGTTTTTCCTAGTATAAGTGATGAGTTATTTTTTATTGTTTTTGAAATTGGAATTAGTGTTTTATTTAACATTGACATGGTTTATTTTTTATAGGAATAAATCAACTATATGTTTATTCTTATCACCACACACACAACAAAACACACATGTTCATAGAGGATTTCAACAGTGATTTTGGAAATGGGGAAGACCATACTTGCTCATGGATTTCAGGACATATAATCGAGTCTCTAACTAGGATCATGCTTGGTATTTTTTTAAATAGTTTCGTAATGTATGAAAGTTTGATGTAATATATGATTAATTTATTTTATTATATATATTTTATTATTAGTTGATTAATTAAATTTCTGTGATTTATTATGAAAATTCCATCTATGTGTGTGATTTTATAATCTATTTTGTATCATATAACCCATGTATTATTGTAGGGGGGATCTATGGGGAACTCTTAAATTAATTTATATCCTAAGAATGGTTCCATTGGGGGAAATAATTTAAGGATTGTTATTTTACCTATGTTTCAGGTCTAGGAAAATTATTGAAAATTGAAACTAGTGCTTATTTCTTGGGGTTTCTAATGAAATTATATTATTCAATATTATTCGTAACATATGAAAGGGATACTAACTAGGGTCCAATCATTTACAGCCCAATATTATCCAACAAAGATTCCATTATTTTAGTTATCATATAAGTTGAGATGAATGTGATTACTGGGTCAAATCCTATGCATGATAGATACATTATTCTAGTTTCCACCTATAATTTTATTGTAGTAGTCTTCATAAAAATACAATTACACAAAATAAAAAAATTTAGTTGAAATATATTTTCCATATTTTAGGATTTCGATTATACTATGTCATTGATATTGTTAATGGTAATCATTCACACAAAATTCAGATTATAGTGGTGCCATATATTTCTTCATTTGATCTTTAGAAGGTCATCTTGGTAGAAGAGAATGAATATTGGTAGACAACACAACATGAATTTCGACATCAATCATTTTAAATGTATGTAGAGAGAGTCTCTGATAAAGGGCTATAGTAGTATTTATGGGTTTTTGAGATTTCATTTTATCTTTTTTTTGTAGAATGATAATTATATGTGATTGGAAATTAATTTGTCAAGGAGAACAATCTACAAGGGGTTTATATTATTTTTCAGAGATTGTGATAATCCTATTGTCTCTTTTGATGAGTTTTAGAATTAGTTTCACATTGAGTTTATTAAACCATCAATGAAGGTCCTAAGGAGTCAATAATTTCAATCTATTTAGTAATGGATGATGGCATGATATATATTAGAGTATATTTCACGATTATGATTCCTTTTTCTATGGATATTTATCAAGAGGGGTAGGGAAAAAATTATTTTTAAGACGTTTGGAATGCTCAAATAAAATCCATATCACAAAAATTATGATATTGAGATATTTGGATGCACTAGAGAACCAGAAAGTGACAATGAAGATTCATGTGATAACCAAAACATATATAGAGGGAAGTCATCATAACATATTATGAAATAATCAATTGGACATAGCATCCCATCTATAATGTACATCGATGTATTGAGTGATAGGTAATTGGTCCTACCCTTATTTACCTCAATTAAGAAGATATTAATGTTTGATGCAACGTACTTTGAATTGTATTATAGTGTACTTTTATGATCATGTTCATGATCATTATCAATTCCAGTTCAAAACATTCAATGGAGGATACCATGGGGAATCCGATCGATCTCCATTATAACCCCAAAAAAAGTTTCTTTAAAGGTATAATAAACTATATTAGGGTCTATAGGATTTTTAAATTTAGAGGTATGAGGGATATGGGATTGGAGAATCCCAGGATGTTCAATTTCGTTATATAAATACAAATAAGTGTTTTCTTAGAGGAGTAATTTTTCATATTTCGCGGGGTAGGGAGAATTGATATGTTATTTGTATGATGTTAATTTTCTAGCGGAATCCCCAATTGAGATCATGTGAGGTAAAACAATCACTTCTATAATATACTATTTTTGGTTATATGGGAATATCATACACCATAATTACACAATACATGGTATGATCTCAGAAAATTATTATAGAATTTCCACTAGTTCCCTTTTTTATCTACATCATATATATGTTAATTTATTTTCATATGGTGTGGTCGGGGAAAATGAGTATAAAATAATAGTATTTGTATTGTTTTATTCTTCTATAGATACAACCCCCTAATATCATCCTTGGCCTAGATTGGTTGTATTTAATGTGTGAAGTTATTTATTTCTTCATATGAAACAATTATTTCGTTAATGTGGAAGGAGGTTGTGAAATTTTTTTGGAGATGGATCATAATATGTTTGAAATTTATTTAGAATCCCATTAATCATAGTAAATTGATTAAATGTGTTTTTATTAGGTTATTATGTAAGATTTATTCCATGTGATTATTATAATAAATAAATATTTATTCTCTAAAGACTTTTTAATTCTCCATCCATGTCATGATACTGTGTTTGAGATTGAGTAACATATTGATGTATCATAACGTTTGGGGTATTATTATCATATTGAAATTTATATGTTGTAATATTTGTTCATTTTGGTCAATTATATTTTGAATTAATGTTTCATTAGGCATATTGTGTTTCCTTGGGGGTTTCAGGTAATTTCATCTTTGAATGTTAATGGTTGAATTGGATTGTGCATTCAATGAGGATTGATGAATCATGTATCAACGAAAACCCATTGTCATATTTCATGGGAATATGGTCTATTCAATTGGTTGATGGGATTAGGTTGGTTCTCAAAGGTACATCTAGGTTCTAGGTATCTTAATAGGAGGTTGGAAGATGCTGATATCTAATTGAATATATTTATATGTGTTTATAATGATATTTATTTTTTGGTATTTAAATTCAATGAAATATATTTCCATAATATTATCATGGAATTGATAAAATTAGTGTTCTATTTGTACATGGATCTATTTATGGTAATATTCAATGAAAATAGTTTCATTTTCTTATGGTCATCGTAGGATAATGATATGTATATTATATCTATTTGAGAGATTATTTGGATATGTCATCTAAATGAGAAGCTATCCAAAGGATTTTTTTGACTAATGATTTTCATTTAATTCATAATGATTTATATATGCTGGGATTATCAGTGGATCATTTGATGTTAATGTATAGTTACCTAGGATTCATAAACATAAATAGTAAAATATTTTTACATGAATATTCAATATATCTCATAAACAATTCATAAGGAATGTAAATATTTAGTTTTTTTATAATAGTTACAAAATTACTATATTTCATTGAGGATTTTAATTCTCTCTCACATACATCTTCTCACTTAGTACACTGCAATGGAATTCCCTATCTAAAACCCGTCCTCATAACCTGGGTAATAAATACATAATAATGGGAGAGATTATATTCATATTATAGTGAAACATGTGAGATATCTATATATGATCGTATGAAAGAAAAATATAATGATAAGGGTTTTATATAATCATTATAACATACAAAATATATCATCCAATAAGTCTAAGATCAGATACATAATTCATGGAGAAATCATGATAGTTCACAAGAAATTAATCATAATATAAATAGAGTAACAATATCCATGATGGATACTATGTAAATAATTATATGGTCATGAACATCTAACCTTGTGAACATGTATTAATAGGAACATGATAACTCGTTAATTTATGTGATAAAATGAGGCACTCACATAATAGTAAGGACGTGAAAACTAGTTCAACATATATTCTTAAGGGTGCAGAATCAATGAAACCCAATAATAGTATGGACATGAAAAATGTCTATGATTTAACATAGGGGTTTGAAATCTATTCAAAATCATTAATATGGGTACAGGAAATCATGTTCACACATAATATATTTTCCTAATGAGTTACCACTGTTAACTAAACCTTTTCCATTGCACTTACTAGCTTTGTGACCTTATTTTCCACACCCAAATCATCTTCCAGTTCCTTTGAAACAATCTCACTGATGCCTCTTACCACATTATTTACATAAGGGAAATTGAACTTTCTTTCCTCTATGATCATCATGAAACACTATCTTTATCTTATTATCTGAGTCAGGAAACTTACCAAAGTTGAGATTATTGATCGTATTATGAGATTGATGATTAAGAATAATAACAATGTTTGGACTTCCAAATCCCTTTTCATTTGGTTTCTCAAGAATAATATCATTCCATTTTCCATAATATCCTCCATTATGGTGAATCTTCTTGTTTCAGTCATTTTCTAAAACCCAAAAAGAATACTATGAGAGGGAAAAATAATACTAGGGAAAACAACATAATAAAGGGGGAGTACCATAAATATCTAACATCTTAGGTTAAATTATAAGATCATTACCATAATTATAGGACTATAACCTATACTTATACTTATCCTTAGGGACATCCCTAGACATACCTTATAAATATATCTAGGGATCTCACTAATGTTTTCGCATCCTAGTTTCCAAAGGATAACTAATCCTTTCCACTAATACCAACTATAACGGTCTGGAATTACTTTGAGTGGACTATAGTTGATACCTATTAGGGAAATCCATGAGCGGCTACACCCCCTAGACGGGACACACCACTATCCCCAGTGGCATCCATTTCCTCATGAAGCCCTTGGGCAGAGAGCCATGCTTTGTCCATTCCTCACATGTGAGAGTTCCCAAGGATCGGATACATTCCTACCTCCTTTTCCTGTAATACCAACTATAGAGACCCGAAGCATAATGTACATGGACATTACACTACTTTAGCAGAATACTTAATACATAACAAAAAACAGACACACAGGGATCGTAATAGTTTAGTGTCTTTGGAAACTCGGAATATAATCTTCTAATCGTGGTGAAAGATCTTCAACGTATCCCATAAGAACATCCCCTTTTTGTTTTCTTACCTAAAATCTTTCTTTAAATCCTGGGGATAAGAAAACATAGAAACGGTGATCACAAATGCTCAGTAAGGGTAAGCATGGATAAAATAAAACAAATCATATACATTTGAACTTCAAAACATGAACATAATATTTAAACATCATGAAATTTTGAAATGACATAAATCATGGAAGTACGTAAGTCATAGATCATAAAGAAACATTAATCATGATAAAATAACATGGGAATTACACATGTAATTGTGGAAAACAATTGATCACAAGATATGATTTCCATAGTTTCCAAGGTATTGCTGCCAAGACCATCTTCGTGGACAAAGTTCCTTTCTGAATCGAGTTCACTCCTCATTCCAGTCTTGTATTAATGAACCGGTTTAACTTTCCGTTCTAGCCATGTCTATCTCATGAGATATCAATCTTTACCCAATGCATTTGAGGGAGATATATGTCCCACCCATCTCATAATGAAATCATTCTTACTTGTGCCACAAAATAAACTTAAAACATTCATCATAACCCAATGAATAAAATTGGTTTCATAAACATCATCCCATCAATTCATAATCCATACAAAACAAATGGACATTTCATCATAATAAATGTGAACCATGTAAATCATAGAGAAATTAAACTTGAAACATACACATATTAAATAATATCATCTTAGATGGAAAATGGTTTTGATAAAACATTTGAAATGAATTCTTGAGGAAAATATCTTTTCTTCGTCAAAATCATTTTCTTTTCAAAAAATTCCATGCACATTTAAAATTATTTTTTTAAAAAATAGTCATAAAATATTTTGGAGGATGCTTCATGAAAATAAGGCTTTAGAAAACCGTAAAAATCAATTCACGTCGTATGAGTTAAAAAAACATTCTTCTCGTACTTTTGCCGGAAAAGTCAAAAAAGTACCACGTAACTTAAACAAAAGAAAGATTCCTTACATACCATCTAGTAAAAGTCAAAAATAGATGAAAATTAATTTAAACATAAATGAAAACACTTTTATAAAACATGGACATGGATGATAGAAATAACCCCAGTAAATACTTACGAATAAGCAATCTCAGGTAAAAATGAGATTTGCAAAATTATCCCTTACCATATGTCTGATATGCTTCGTACGTATCCAAACCTCCTGTATAATGATTTAAATAATGTCATTAACTTATTACAGAATCATATTCATTTTTATGATATCATATATGTTTCACTTATGACTTTATATTAGCTGTTCTTTTGTAAACTCCATGTTAAAGTAGCGTTTTGGGTAAAATCATTTCATTTATCCTATGTGTTTCGACTTGTCGTTATTGATATTATTACGTATATCCTGATTTACATAATTACAGAATGTAAAAATTAATTTATATATAATATATATTCATCATATACATATATATATTATAGATCGATAAAAGGAATGAAATACACCGTTCATGGAGACGGTAGGCCGTACGTATGCGTGAATGTTGTTTTCGTTTCCTTATTAAATTGAATGAAACTAAATAGATGGAATATATATATATATACATAAATATAGTATCATTGTTATTTCATATATTTCATATTATTCATTATATAAACTATATGATCATTCAATTATGGTTAACATGTAAAATGAATCTCATCGCGTCGTGGAGACGGTAGTCCGTACGTACGCATGAGCGATGATATCATTCCCATAATTATTGAATAGAATTAGAGTGGATGGTATAATATATCAGAATCAGTATGATTTTATAATAACCATATATAGTTATTATTTACACCATTATACCCATCCATGTATGGTGTTGGTGGAAAAACAGATTTCACCACGGCGTGGAGACGGTATTCCGTGCGTACGCACGCGTGGTGATTTCATTTTCTGTAGGATGGATAGATAGTGAAACAGGTTTGTTTCATACTTATAATAACAAATAATTATATGAGTTATACTGATGTTATTACTTTATAATGAATCAACTAAATAATAAGAAGTGGAAGAAAAATAGAGTTGAATGAATCGGTAACGGACATTACCTCTTCTTTGAAGCGCCTCTTTGAGACCTCCTCTTAGGGAAATAAAATTGGTATTTAGAGATGACCAAAACCTCTAGGATGTTTCTATGGAAGTGGACAAGAGAATTTGGCAGGGTTTGGCCGATCTTGAAGGCTCAATGGGGTGTGAGGAAGAGAGGGAGGAGGTGCCTTTTTATAAGGGAGGAGAGGAGCACCTTTGGAATAACTAAAAATATTATTTTATTATAATGTCATATTCAGTTTTTAATAGCTTCAAATTGAATTATTTCTAAGATAAGGTGAGGATGGGTCGAAATAATCTCATCCAATAGAATTGAGTCAAGTTTAGTCTCCTATTTTAACCTTATTATTTAGATTTAACTATAAGTTAAATAATTTTACTTTTACCGTGTCATCTTGTTTTCTTAAACTATAAGGTTAAAAAACTTGCTATAACAAGCCAAACGAATCCCAAGTTGTTTATAATTAATTTATATAACCTTATCTAAGTCATTTTTCTGAATAATATATTTTTAGAAATAAAATAACAATGTATAATATAATATTTTTTAAAAATCTATTTTATGTCAATTTTGACACTTTTTTGTAATTGATTTTTCTGAAAATCATAACAGAATAATTAGTCCGATAAAAGACAATTAAATATAAACTAAAATGTCATATTAACCTATAAAATTAGTGAAATTCATAAAAAATCTCAAATTACATTTATTTGGATATTTATAACATCAATTATGTCAATATTTCATTAATAAGATAATTACTGCATCATCTTTCTATCATATATTAATTAAATTATATAATGTCTAAAAATTATAAATAAAATAACATTATGTAAGAAATTGTTTTATATTTCTAATTAATATTTATAGTCTAATTTATCTTATGTATAACCCCATATTAAAAATTATTTACTTACTAAACATTGATTTGAACTATTTTAACCCTTCTTTAAATAAATTAATTTTAAATGTCCTAATCTAATCCAAGTGGGCCTAAATGGTCATATTTTATCAATAAGGATGTTTTTGGTCGAATTCAATTCATCTAATATAATTAGTACATTTTTTAGGGTAATAATAATATCATTTTTACCCTTAATTATCCTATTTACTTTTAACCGTGGTAAATAAAAGTTAAAAGTTACTATGCACCAAAAATTATTTTCATCTCATTGAACCAAATTTTAGTCCTTGATATTAACCATGTCTCTCGGATTTTTGAAATTCAATTCACAGAAGTAGTAAAATTTAATTTAAATTACACAAATTCAGTTTTTTAACTACCACTAAGTGGTTTCACTATTCATCGAAAATTGAAGTTTTTAAGAAAAATACCCAAAATTCAGCCTAAGAATTATTTGATATTTCAAATTCAAAATTGATGTCTATTTTAACAAATTAATAACATATAAGTGGCATTAATTAATTTTAAATTGAATTCCTGTTATCAAAAAAAATAATGTGTTTTTATGAAACAAAAACAATAAAAAGATTGATACTTGTTTATATCCAATTTCAAAGAGAAATTAATTCCAATGAACAACATTGGATTAAATGGTAAAAATATATTCTAATTACACTTTAAACACAATTAAAAAGTTAATCTAACCATATAAATTATTGCGATGAAAAAAGTTGTTTTTAATTAAAATGTAGCGTGTTTTTGCTATTCATTAAAATATTAATGTTATCATAATAATATGAAAAATTTATCCAAAGTAAATTGTTATATCCTAATTCCAAAGAAGACTTTTATTTTGTCAAATTTATCTTATTGAAACGTAAAAAACAATATTTAATGTGGGTGCTCCATCAAAAGGCGGCAAAACTACATTTTTTTAAAAATTACTTATTTTACTCGAAAAATTGATTTTGTTCTCATACCATGTTCTAGAAAATGTGTAAGATGAATAATAATGTTATAAAATTCAAAATGTAGTTGATACTATGCATAACGGGTAGTTCATATAAAATATCGTTGTTTAGCGAAACTCAGTATTGCGTACAACACACGCTATCTTGAAGGGTCGTGATTGTGTGTAATGAAAGCCATGTCAGGGATGCGTGTTGTGCAATCTCCTTTTGGTGTGGCGTACAACACAAGAAATTAATGAAATTAAAAAGAATATTTTTCATAAAATATCAGGGTGTTACAGTTGGGTTCATTATACCCATGGGCAGACCGTCATGGTCGTTCCACCTACCACACCGACTAACCATTATGGTCAACTACCATTGTCAACTGCCCATGGTCCTACCACACGGTCGTGGAACTGCCTGACAACTATAGCTATTGTGAATCACAATATTCCACCATAGTATATTGTGTTGTGTGGTCATTATTCACATAAAAACTCGAGCTACTATGACACCACGGTCGACTACCATAGTCGATAATAAACAGCTCTGCCATGTTGGTACAGATTCAACCCAGGTCAAGCTATGCCAATTGAACCAAAGTGACACTAACCTTCAGCAGAGCCTAGCCCACTTGGCTTTACCCTACCCACTGGCCCAACGCATCCCATTATCCTAGCATAGTGAGCCCATCCCACTCTTCTTTTAAAACGAAGATCTGCTACTACACGCGACTCTCTTTCCCGCGTCATTGGTAGCCTCCACCGGCCCCACTGTTCTACTTCCCACTACCCTACTCCACTGTCACATTCAATTCCACCAGCTTCCATGTCTCATTTTATTCCCTAAAAAATGGTCATAGATCAATTCTTTTCCAATAATCACTTTCCTATAACAACTCATCCCCTCTTCATATCTGCTCGCAAAAATGGATCAAATCGTTATACTACGTTGTTAACCCAAGAAATATAGAGAACGTGAATTCAAGAATCATCCATCATCTTAATCACATGATCTATGTCTTGTCACCATCATTCTTCAATGATGGTCCCAGATCTATGATATCATATTGTTGTAGCATTAAACAAGTACTCACAGATTTATTGAACAAGAATTATTGATCATCGGGGCAACGAAGAATACCCATGGTGAGACCTATAATTGGAGGGATAAAAGAATCATCAATCAAGAAGAATAAACCCCTATTTATGTTTGGGTCCATAATTGGTTTTTTTTTCATTAGATGTACTAGCCCAAACCATTAACAGATTATTTTGGAGAAATTCTCTTAGAAAACCACAAAAAAATAAATCCATTCCAGCAAAAAACAAGAACTATGAATCAATCAATTTGTCGATGGATTCATTTTTTTAGAATCTTAGAATAATGAATGAAAAAATTGGAACACATTTTATACCTTAATTGGTATCAATCATTAATGATGAATGAATTTTCTTCATTTTTCATGGCATCAATGAGATCTTCCTTTTTTATCGGCACCCCGATCAACACTTCTTTATATTATGGTGTTCGTAAATTGCACTCATCCAGCATATCCTCTCTAAAATTCCTATGTTATGAGTCAAATATAAATTGTGAATTAATTTTCACAACTTAAACTCTCAACACCAAGATTTTTTCTATATCATCAAAAATAAATAAATAAATTTATTCAATTTATAAATTATTTATAGTCATGATGAATTTTTCACAAATGACTCACAATAAAAAAGGTTATATCATGCCTTGGGAAATCGAAATTTTATGAACACAAAGGTGGTATCAGATATATAATATGTGATCCCATTAATGAGTTATAATAATTAAGAAATAATATAATTTTATTAAATTATTTTATTCATTGTTACGGCTTTGATGACTTTTTCTACAGATGACCCATGCCAAAAAAAATTAGGTGACACATAGGGAAATGTTTCTCTTCTGAATTCAATGGTGACCTCAAATTTTTGATCCAAAAATCTGTTTAAGTGTAATAATGATTTTTTATGAAAACTACACGTTGGTGCTACAAAATATTATAATATTTTTCAAAAATTTGGTCCAGACACATAGGGCCTTAGAATTGAACGCCATCTGAAGACTTTATATAAAAATCAATCCATATAATATGAAAAAATAATACACGTAAAATTTAATATGATACATCCTATTTAATTTTTGTCTTTACATCAATGAAAAACCGAAATAGGGGATACTCAAATAGATTAGGTTATTAAGCATGAATATGAGTCTCCCACTCCAATATTCTCTCATTGAGATTCATATGAGACCACTAATCACACACTGAAATACTAGATCATCGAAAAATTATTCTCTCTTTTAGATCCTCGATTTGAACTGGGTACATAGCATATGTCACTCCAACCTTCATTTCCATCTCACCCAAGTCAATGATGTTTGATGGGTTTTAAACGTACCACATTAACTACAACACATAAAAAACATTATCATTCAACTCTAAATATAGAATTATATCCATGTTGTAAAAGATGTCACCATCTATACGTAGTATCTAAAAATGGATGATGATACTTGGAGATATATTTACACACTGAAAAAACATGATAGTCTCAAACAATTTGAATGCTGAAGGAATAAGTGGTATCCTTCCTCACATGCCAATGTTATTTTTCACCTATTTTCATGCGAGTTTTGTTGGATCTGTACATTCTTCATCCAATCTTGTAAGATCTAGACATTATCTTTAGTATATTTCACAATCTCTAGGCCCGTGAGTGATGAATCTCCTAGGTCAGTCCAGCAAAGTAGTGCCATGTAGTGTCTCCCATACAAATCCTCTAATGGTTCCCTACTAATTGTGGAGTGTTAAATGATTTTTTATTATTACTCCACTAGAATTAGGTGATCCTACCAACTATGGAAGAAGGATAACATGTAATCCTTTATCATGTTATCTAGAACCTAAATTTTATGTTCAGTTTAGCTATCTATCTGGGGTGAAATGTGGCTCTCAATATTAGCTGTGTCCCAAATGCATCTAGTAATCGCTACCAAAACCAGTATGTAAATATAGTATCATAATTAGAGACAATTTATGATGGAACTCTATTGAGTCCAACTATCTCCTTCATGATGAAATGTTCAAAGATCTCTGATGATCTATGATTTATAATAGCTTTGAAGTGGGTGACATGGTGAGTCAGTCATGATCACCTAGATGGATTTAATTACCCTTTCCGTACAAGGTAACACGAACCCAATTTCCATCAATATATCACCCCACTATCATTTTGGTACCTTAAGTGCTTTGAAAAAACCAACGATAACATAGTTTTCCTCTTTCACATACTAAAAATTAAGGCATCGGGAAACAAACTCTATAACTACTTTCTTCATTCATGTCCACAAAAACATACATTGGAGTTCCTAACACATCTTCAAAACACCGAGACATTCCAAAAAATGGGAATTATGAAACTCCCTCATAACCTCAACCTACAACAGTAATTGTAATATTGTTCACCCTTTGAAAAGAAACACCTACACCTCACATGTTGGGTATCCATAAATGAAATTTCCTATAGACATATGGGCATGTACGGTCTAATAGTTGGTATAACCATGTTGTGGCTAACAGACATATTGTGACCGTGAAGGGGTGAAATCCATCGACTAGTGGAAGTATTTTTTATCTCCAAACATAAATGATATCTGGAATGAGTCCAAATAATCTAATGCTTCATTAAACTTATGTGAATTTGATCTCTTATTGATAGAGTCTTCCACCACATTCCCCTTCCTAAGAGTGTAGATAATATCAATGACATTTTCCTAGAGGAACTCTATCCATTTCCTTTTTCAGAAGTTCAGATCCATCTAATTGAAAATATACATGAGAGTGTAGTGATAAGAGTATATGATGAATCACATGGCCATCATGTAGTTTCACCACAAATTCAATGTAAAAAATTCAGTTACTAACTCATTATCATGGGTCATGTAGTTCTAATCCTATGGTTTCATTTTACATGAACAATAAAAATACAAAACATTCCAAGGAATCGAGAAAACAACCTAGACCAGTTTTTAATGTATCATAAAACACTATGTACTTGGAACAATCATCTAGAGATTGTAAGATGGGAGTGCTCATCCACCACCATCTCAACTATTGAAAATCATGTTGGATGTTTTCACTCCACACAAACTACTGAACTTCTTAATCTAATAAAAGGGGGTCATAAATCATCAGCAGTTGACATTTTTTCTTCACGATCACAAGGTTAATGCTCCTGTAGTTCACAAACAACATTAGGATCCCATATTCCCTTTCGAAATAGAACTATTAATTCCCATGGTGAAACACTAGGCCTGATGAAGAACATTCTATGTTAAATGGTTTTCTTTTTCCACTGATAATGGAAGACATGGTTCCACCACTGTAGAAAGACCACACTCATCACCAAAAATAGTTTATATGAGCATGCACAATGTCATAACAAGTCCATAATAATAATGAAGTTGTAAGGAATTTGACGTCACTAATAATAGATAATCAATAAAACTATCAACTATAGGATTCAATTCACTCCATCAGCATAAGTTCATGATCATTGGGTCTCATCAATATTGAATCTCCCAGCATTAGAGTATTGAACATGATTTGAATAAACAAAAAATCTAGAAACTATTTATATCAATAGGGGACATCTTGTAGAATAGACACAGACCACACCTTGAATCATTCTTGGAGCCCCTAAGTAATATTCCTTGACAAAATTCCATAGTAACTTCTCATATCCTCCATCTCCCTGGGCCTAGTGTGTACCACATGGGGGTGGTGGTGGAAAAACATCATAACATATACCACCTCTTTATGATCTTTTATCTCCTCTACCATGTCCACCACCCAAGGTATTTAACTTCATCTATCGATATCTCTACCTCGGAGTTCTATCAACAATCTCATTTTCAATCATATGAAGGGGTAGACAATATCATGCGAGATTTCCTCTTCCATCACATGAATAGAACAACCGTCCACAAGGATATCTAAACCCACAATTTGATTCGTGAACTATAGATCCTCTATGTTGTGACATACTATTGAATCATCTCACATTTCAGTGTCCCTGAGACTGATATCAGCTCCCTACAACCCAGGTTTCTACTCCTACATTCCTAATAATGACAATCACAGGTTGTAACTTCTTATCCAAGAAACATTCAACCACCAAATATTTCTCCTGAAACCTGGAATATGTATGAATTATCAAAGGGATAACACCGACTTAGATGTCCCTAACCACACCTCACTCAAAGGTCTGATCCTGACATTATGATCATTTATCAAATCTATTGACTATATGCAAAGGTAGGTATGCCTCAACAAATACTACGAAACGATCATGTAGTCCTTCCAATTTTGTAGATGCTCTTGGATACATGTTTCCCTTTACATAAATGGCGGTAACTCCTCTCTAAATATCGTATCAATATTTTATTTCATGGATGTGTCACATATTGGTAATATATATAATGAAAACCAATCTATTTCCATGTTGAGCTATTTAGATGCACTGTCCCCAGGGCCACCATTAGTTTTTTTCCTAAATAGTTTGAATACTCAGGTCACATCCTCATTCCAGTTCTCATCCCCATGTGTATCGAGCATACCTCAGAACCCCAAGTGTTTCAATTTCCAAGGCTCATGATATGATTGTACCATGGGCACCTCATCTTATTATAATGCGGGAACCATGTGCAGAACTATAAGTGGTGGTTTAGGTGGTTCACCACCTCATGGTTCTATATCATGTACAAATTCGTGTATTGATGCCTCATCACTCAGGAGATCTTCTTCCTGGTCACATGGTGGAATCCAAGATGGTTGTCTACGTTGAGAAATCCTCAAATAAAACAATATGCAACACAGTCACCTGCATATATATTGGGAGCCAACTCAAGAAGGACATGTAAAACTGAAAAATAAAATATGATTCATGTACCATTGTTTTTTCATTCATCCAATTTTATAATTTATCGAGTCGAAAAGTATGTGATCAAAGTCCACATGTAAGGATACCTCCATCACCGCAACAACATTGGAGTCCCTTATTGGAAAGGATAAAACAAATACATAAAACAATTTCCCTGAACAAATATCAAAGATTAATAGTCCTTATGTTGGAAAAACCCACTCTCATACAACTCTATCATGAACCATCCCATAGGGGCCCATACTCTAACACCCAGATCCTGCATCCAATTGGCTAGGGATTGTTGACTAGTATTGATTAGGTATATAAATAACATGAGAGACATTAAATATGTACATGTATGAACACACACATATTCATGCCCACAAAACAGTAATATATAAAAAACCACTAAGTAATCAATTCATTCATACTACTAAGGTCCCAAAACAGACTGGGATAGAAACATTACTGGAATGTAACACAGAAAAAATAAAAGACCTACACAATGTTCCTGTAAAAAAATTCTACCCTAAATGTAATGGTACTTAGACAACTATCTGAATGTTGGATGAACACAAATCTGGATGTCCCATCAAAATAAGCGATTTCTACAAGTTGTCTACCTATGGATCTACCAAAAAGTCAGTCATCTGTACCAGTCATGACATGTTCACATAATGTTGTGCAGGGGTGAATATAAGAATATTCATTAGGACACACTAAAACAAATAAATTCAATAATAAGGATGTAAAATTGACTAGAAATTAATAGATTTCAACAATATATATATAATGAATATCTATATATACATAAGAGAGACACGACACCACCAGGTTTTCACAACCCACTTCAATCCATATTATTCTGCTAGAAGCATACTCGTTCAAAGAGAACTCACTATTTGAGAGATTATATCATCAATGAAATCTCAACGAAGAGTTATATATCATTTAGACCCCACCTAAGTGAAATTAATTGGTCAAGGAAGAATGTGATACATAGAGAGATGGTCACACCTAGAAATTATCAGGGGACACTTGGGATTTCTCCAAGAAATGATCCGGGGATACCACGTAGCCAATCTAGATAACCCTACATTGCAGCGGATCATGCCAAAAAATACATTGGGTTTCCACAGACCCTACTTATACATCCCACTAGATAGAGTATTAGATCCATTCTCAAGGAGGTTATGTGATTCCATGGACACCACTATGGGTGATAGAAGAATTGACTGCAGTCCTGGGGAGGAATACCATAATCTATATGAGACTAAACCACTATAGAGGAATTATAATACAAAGATGTGGGTTTAATGTCACGCAGAAACATCTTGGAATAGAAAAAGAGAAATCATTTAACATATACTGTTGAAAAATAGAAAACCACAATTTTACTAAAAATTTAAATATCAATTGTAGGGTCTCGACACTATAGATATCTCATCGATTGGATTGTCTATTTAGATATTATGGATTAATGATACAACAAGGGTTAATACTCCCATGGACAGACCACCAAAGTCAGTCCCCCTACCGCATCAACCGACCTCATCAGTCAAACACTAAGGTTGACTGTTAATGGACCGATCAGAAAGTCACTACTCATCGTGGACGCTCAAGCATCCATGGATCATGATCAACTACCATGGTCAATCATGTCACATGATTGTTTTTCCTATGACATATTGATTTTCCATGACCCCAAAGTAGACTTCCAAGGTCGATCGGCATAGTTGACCACAATCATATATGGACGATTTCCCCATATCAAACATGGGATTGCCCCCATTCTGATGTAGCCCAATGTCATAACCCATCCCAACCCACATGGACTAGTACAACCCACTTAGCCCAACTCAGCCCACCTAGCTCAACCCATCCTACCAACCCTGACCCATTCCATTGGCCCTTCATGAAAATCCTCACCCTCTATGTTTGTAATGTCACTTCTAACTCCATCATCCCTCTTCTACCCTCATGGTCCCCTATTGCATCCGGCTCTACTGCATGTGGCACCAGGTGTCTTCATCAACCCCACCATGCCTTCATGCACCACCAAGAACCGCTGCCTATACCGGCCACTAATTCCTCCTCTTAAACGTGCCACCATGTATCCTCTAAATCCCAAAAAATGATATTTTTATACATTTGATTTAGTGGAAGCGTTTTCATCATAGAATAATGTGTCCCATAATCATATTTTCAAAAAAAAATTTCAATTTTTTATTCTTCATTATGCGCTGAAGAACACTAAAGGACGATATTTCTAGAATCACTCATCATGAGAATTAATAATTCCCCATAGTTTCTCCCCCATCATGATAAGGCAATCCCAAATATATGATATCAAATCATTGAATTATGAAACTTGTGTGTAACAATCAATTTATTTGGAATTTTCAAACCCTGCGCCAATGACGAATTCCCCTAGTGATATGTATAATTTATGGAGAAAATCTCCATCAATTATAAATAATGATCCTTGATTGATGTTTGTGTCGATATTGGTTTATTTTAATTACAACGACAATCCAAAACCCTCAATAAATTACTAGAATAAAATTCACTCTCTAAATCCCAACAAAATTAATCCCTTCACGTAATACACATGATACATGAATCAATCATATTTTTATTTTCTTCAAAATCATTATTGAAATTTAGAAAAAAAAAGAATTAATCAATTGAAACTGATTCCCTATCTCAATTTGGATTAGTCACTAATGAAGAAAGAATGTGCTTAATTTCCCCTTTCATTGGTGTGTTCATGAATTTCTGTTGGCTCATCGATCCTCAGTTATAGAATATTTTGTGTTTGTCCATAGTAACTTTTCTACATAATCCTATCTAAAATTATAAGGTTATATGGCCAAACCTCTGATTTATTTAAGGCTTGGATTATAAATGACTTTATCATGTCATTTCATCATCAAATAAAAATAAATAAATTCATTTAATTCATTTATTGTTTATGTGTTTGATGAATTTATCAAAAATAACTCCTGAAGAAAAATTTTATGTCATGCCTTCGTAAAAAACACATTATAAACTCAATACTTTTATCTTATTTCTAATATGAGTCCGCTTTCATGAGTGATTAATATTTAAAAATATAATAATTTTGTGTAATTCTATTTTTTCCAATTAAATTCATTGTAAATTTTTCTATAGATGACCCATGATGACAAAAGTTAGGACTCACCTAATGTACATTTTTTGGTATAAATTCAACAATTATATAATATTTTTGATCTAGGAACCCATTTATGTGTTATTCCACTATCTCTAGAAAACTATTCATTGGTTCCATTAAATATTATAATATTTTTTCACTAAATTCGTCTAGGTATACTAAGCCTTGGAATCGCACGATGTCTCAGTTTATAGAAATGAAATCAATCCATATAATATCAACTATAATTCATTGGAAATCTGAGTCATTTAAATAGTAATGTCTCAATATATTTTAGATAATGGTGGAAATATAAAAGAATTATTAATATGTGAATTTTTGAAGTAATTTCAAATTTTAAAAGAATGAGTTCGGTAATGATAATTAGCTTCTCTTATAGAAACCTCAATTTGATATCTTGTTAATAACACTAGTGTTGGTATAATGGAATAATAAGAATCTATATAATTTTGATTAGGATTTTGGGGAGATATTTTTTTATATTTCAATCATTATATATGGTTGAAGTGGTGTGGATAAGTGAGGGTAAGATGTGCCCTTTTAAGGTATCAGAAGTTCCAAAATGGTATGAATTGTTATTATTCATATCTATATATACTTATAAAAAACAAAATTGTTAGAACATGTTATCGAATATAGATCAACATTAAACAATTTTTTCAAAAAATTCAACAATAACTCCAAATTTCTATCAAAACCCATTCTATAAATAGAATATCATAGGATCCACAAAAAATATGTCAGAACAAAATTGAAAAACAAAAATGGAATAATTTGGGCTCACATCATTCCACGATCTACATAACAATTATCATGAAATAATTTATATCATTCATATAGTATCATACTTAAATGTATATATCCTAATAATTTTTCAAAAAAATTTATAAAAAAATATGATACGCTTCCAAAATATAATTCATGATTTATTCATTATTAAATATACTATAATAAAAAATACATTTCCAATGGAGTACTGGGTCAACCTATGAGTCGATATATAATTATAGGTTGATTAAAGAAACAAAATTCTTTTTAATCCTTATAGAAAATATGATAAAATAGAGATGCCATTCCTAGAATCCCAAAAAACATTTATTCATTGAATGTTCATTAATAAATTCCCAACTATATAGTATAAAATTAGTTTACTCTTATTATCGTGATTCCTCTCAGCTCTAATATTTTCATAATATCACACATTTCCCTTTTTAATCAAATGTTTTTGCAGCTTTATAAACCTCCTCATCCCTTAGAGTAGGGCATTGATCAACATAATTACCGACATAATTACCTTTATATCACTAATATATTGGTAGTGTATTTTGTTGAGCCATATCTACATTTAATTCCATTACTGTATTATTCTCATTACATAGATATTATTATTTTCAAAGGAATTTTTTAATAGACGTGAAAAATATTTTTGTTCCTTTAAGGAATTTAAATAATTTTCCTTTCCCATATTTTCTGTATGAATAGATTGAAATGTTTTCTTCCCTTCATGTTATATTCAAGAAGAATTTATAGGAGACATAATATTTTTTTATCACAAAAAAAATATATTTTCTAGATTCTATTTCCACTTTTACTACACATCAAATGATTTTTTCATAGATTCCAATTTCCATTATAGTTAATGCCTTTGAAATTCATTAATTAATACCATTGAAGAGTTGATCATTTTTTTTACTGATCATTAAACCAAAATCGCACATTGAATGTCTTATAAAATAAAACTAATTGGTACCAATTGATTATTCATACTTTTGCTCATGCATTAATAATTACTTATCTAGTTTGTTATATAAAATAATAGTGAAGAATATGAAGAAAAATATCAAAAAAAAACTCAACCAATTAATTGGGTTAAAAATCAAAAAATTTAATATTATTATTTATAATATTATTCTATTATTATATATCATCTTACAAATGAAAATGGTTGGGATAACATTTTCATTTTTTGTGAATGTAATAATGGAAAATATTTTTCCATCACATTGATGTAATTATCAGTGAAAAATTTATCAAAAGTCTTATTGAAGGAGGTTAAAATTTTTAACATAGTTGATTCAATGGGTTTTTTCTTCATTATATGTAAACTTTTATGTTCAACATGACCCATGTTATAAAAAATACTTAGAGAGAGTTAAGATATAATACTGAAAAAATATGACATCGATGAAATAAATCCATTTGTATGGACATGATGTTAGAAATTAAATTTTCATTCACATTCATTGTTCACAAGATTCAATTATGTTATAAATATTTACTAACAACATCAATAATTTGGTAAGAAATAATAATTATATTTATTAAAAATAATTTAAGTGTTTTTGAAATCATGAAACCTTCTTTTATATCTATGTAATCTTACGTTATTACAAGTCCATTAATGGTTAGTATCTATTATAATATTTCATGTTTGTGTATATATAAAATTTAAATTATCATAAAAATACATTCAAAGGTTGTAAAATAAGGTGTTTAGAAATGGAACACTCACTGTGTTATAGAATGACATATGTGACATAGCATACCAACAATTTTTTGGGTTACGACCCTAATATGAATCTGTTACAAAACCACATTCATTTATAATAACCAAAAATGGATGTATTTATTGGAATATTTAATAATAATTTCCTTAATAAAAAAATAGTATGACTTTTATTACATAATATTTTCCCTATGGGTGTTTCCAAGATCCTCTAACAATAATCATCAGTGGTTGAATAAACCATTTCATTGTTACCAACTACAAAAACTTATTATTTCCACAAAATAAATATTATAAATATGTAAATGAATATTCAATAAAAACCCCAAATACACATATGGGTGATGTAATGGATTAAGCTATTTTGATACTAGAATTAAAATCATATTATTTTATTAATGATCTTCAACATCAACCCAAAATATTTTCTCATATAGTACTATTCATATACATTCCCAATATAAAAATTTTCTTAATAACATGAAGAAATGGATCATAAGAAATGGTGGGATCAAAAAATATGTATGATTAAATATGTGAGCTATCAATCAATAATCATATAAAAGAATAATATTAGTATGAGGGTATGGTATCATGATTCTAATATAAAATTATCAAACCTGATATATTATAGAACATATTCATGAATTTTAGAATAAAGAATGACATTTTATAAGATAAGTATCATAAAAAAATATATGAAACTAATCCATGTTGGAATATTAATAATATAATGATTTTGGAAATAATAAACTCATAACATGGAAATCATTTTAAATAGAAATAGGTTCACTCATTATGTTGAGGACATGAAATAATGCCCTCACATAAACTTGCAGACACGAAAACCATGTCCACAAAAAATCTAATATACCTGAATGTCTGGTACACCTATAAATTTTTCTAAATGATAAAAATGCACAATATTAGTACTATGAACATGTTATATGGGTCCATATTTGAAATAATGAACATAAAATCTTTTTTATGAATAACATATTTACCTCACGAATTATCCATATTTACCCAATGCATTAGGGGATATATATTAAAATACCTCCCATGCAATTATGAATATATTATATATTTTTACCATAAGATCATAAAACCTTCATCATAAATTAATAAATGAAATTTTTATGGGGTTTATAATTATTTTTTCATAATAGAATCCATGGAAAATGAATGCGTTTCATAAAAAATTCATCATATAATAACATGTAAAAAATAAAATTGTCTCATAAACCAATTTTAATCATAATCATAAACCATACATATAATGAATATGGATGAGATCATTGGAAAATTTCCCAAATATAGAAAATTTAGAATCAAGGGTTGTTTCATTGATGAATTTAAATATTGGTATGAGATAAGTAAAACAATTTTGAAGAAAATAGTATTTAAAATTTCAATACCACTTTTGAAAATAATAATTTGCAGTATATTTTTAAACTATCATTAATTTAAATAATCATTTTAAATATAATATATATTATTTAAGTAACCTAATTTTCATAATATAAGAAATACATTCATTTCATAAACACTAAATATAATATTACTTTATCATTTTAGAGAGAATGTAAAAAGATCCTCATTCTTAAAATGACATGAAGATTATTTTTATCAAAAGTGAATCATTGTTTAAAATAACATTGAAAATAATATTATAATAAGAACGACATTCATGGAAACATTTTTGAAATCATGGGAATTGATGATAATATATTTTCGACTAATGAACGAAATAATGTAAATTTTTAGTACATTGTTTTTATTCATATTGTGTACTTAAAGAGATGAAAATAATAAAGAAAAAATTTATTTTCCAGAAATAATTATTAGAGAATAAAACCCATGATAAATTTTTAGTGGTATCTCATGAATGTTCATAATTAGAAACATAATAATAGAAAATCCTTATAAATGATGATATTTTGACATTAATACCTTACTTCTAGGGTTTCTTTTAAATCATAAACCATGTGAAAGTGAGTACCTAATATGGAAATCAAAATTAAAATATTATCGAATAAAAAATTAAAAAAAATATATTCTTGCGAATAATATACAACACATTAAATAAATAGGCGTTGAATATCAAAAAATTCTCATACAAATAAGTGTGAGGTGAGAATATATTACATGAGGTCATATAACAACTGTACCGGTTCAATCCTGTTGTATAATAAGAATAAAACTTTTAAATAATTTTAAAAACCTATATTATATATATATCGGTCTATATATTATTTATTGCAGTATTATATCCGTTTTTTTAATAATGCATCATTAAAAACATGGCTCCAGTAATAATTGTTTCATTTTTCATGTTTGTTTTTGTTCAGTAGTTTCAGTAAAAGAACATTATTTACGATTAAAAAATTTATTAATTTTAATGATGATATAAATATAAAATATTTTATTTATTTTCATATTTATATTTATTAATTTATTTAGTAATAAAAAAATAAATTACACCATTCAGGGAAATGAGTGTCTATATTGAAGCATGAAAACTATTATAATTTAATCTATGGATGAGAAACATTTATAAAAAATTTCATTTTCAGAGAAATTATAATATAATATATATAATATATTTTATCATAATATATGCATATTACCATTAATTTCAATATAATATGAAAAACACACCACAAAGCTTTGTGGAGGTGGTAGTCCATACGTATGCACATGTGATGCTTTCTTTTTCAAATTGATTGTAATAAAATAAATAATATGTGATATTATGATTATAAAATAATTATTATTTCATAAATATCATATATTCACAGTAAATCCATCATTATATCCATATAGGATACGTAGTGATGGAAAATAAATTGTATCTTTTCGTGAGGTTGTATTCCTCCAAACACATGATCGACAGTTTCATTTTTAAAATGATTTATGTAGAAAAGGATATATGTTTTACCATTAACATAATAAAATATAATTATATTCTATATAATAGTGTTAATATATTTTAATTATTAAGATATAAATGAAGGTGTTAATATAAGAAGTAAAGAAAATAATTTAGTGATGATAATTACCTTCTCATAGAAAAACATTTATTCGATATCATGTTATGGGAACTATGGATTGTATCGGGAATATAAATAGTTCATAATGTATATTAGGATTATTGTCAATGAAATATACATGATTTTATTGAGATATATTGTTTAATATGTGTGATGATGTTAGGGAAGGAGGTTTTATTTTATAATTGAGAAGTGACATTTTTTCAATAGAAAAATATATTAAATAATGTGAAGAGAATATAAACCCAATTGATGAAAAAATTGATAAATAATCGAGTAGAGGAAATATTAGTTTGATTCTTACATATTCAATTTTTTATTTCAAACATGTTATTCCATTATCCTCTACGGTTATTCACATTTATCAATGTTGTTTTCACCATGGTATCTAGTTATTTTATTTAAATTGTTGATTTTTCTTTTGAGAAATCATATGAAATTATATTTATTGTATAATAAATTATAACTATTTATAATTATTAATTATATAATATACAATAAAAATATGATATTTATGTAAAATTTATTTTAACACATTTTCATGTAATGTACACAACCCAATTTTGAACATAACCAAATTAATTAATTTTTATTATATTTAACATTATTAATGTGTAGACATTAAATTTGAATTTTTAAATAATATTTATTATTTTTATTCCAAACATTTAATCCATTTTAACTAATTTCATTCACTAAATTGGTATAATTTAATATATTACTAATTGTATTTTTAAAAAGAAATTCCAAAAGAAATTGTTTTCTTAGGTAATATACTTTTTATATAAAATTTTAACATAAAATATATTAAAATATCATAAATTGGATAATTATTTAAATAAAAATTATATTACATATTTTAATTTATACATTAAATAGTTTACTTTGATAATTATTTAAAATAAAAGATTTTTCTTAAATGTATTGGTTTTCACTATTCATATAAAAATAAATATTATAAAAAAACATTAAAAAATTAATTGTAATATAATTTTTACATGATTATATAAAATTTCAATTTTATCAAACAAATTTTATAAAAGTCAATAAAAATTAACTTTTTAAATGTGAACAAAATGTTATGAAACTGATTTTAGGGAAAAATGTATTTGAAAAATAAACCATGATTTATTTCATCAAATTCCAAAAAAAATTATAAGAATTATAAATAATTTCATTGAATATATAATCTATAAATTTAATAAAAATAATAAAAATAATTACTAATTATATTATTTATAATTTAGTTATTTGTATTCATACCATCTAATATAATACCTAGAAGATAACTATATTATTAAATAATATTATTATATAATTATATCGGCCACCATTTTAACTATGTGTTGTATGTAGTGACAAATATCAAAAAAATTAAATTAATTATTTACAAAAATTAGTCATAAAATATCCAGATGTTACATATCATATTTTAGGTGATTCTTAGTAATTTCATGGTGGATTAGAAATTAATCTATCATACATGATATTATAAGTGGTTTATGTATTTTTATCAAATAATGAAACCCTTTTCAAACCCTTGAACAAGAAGATCCTTGCCATTGATTTTATTGGATAGTGTCTCATAGTGTTTGAGAACATAAAGTAGAATCTGGGAAATTTACCCATCTTTTACACTTCAATGTATGGCCTCATGTTTAATTTTTTCTATGATTCATATCATCTTGGTTTGAGTTTTGTATTGATTTATTTATGTCAGGGAAGTAGTGTTCCAATATGAATAAAATCACAAGACATTATATTGTCTTGGATGTAATTGTATTTTAAATGAATTGTTAGAGGCATGAACACATTAGTGAAAATGTTTTTGTCCTTAGTGATCACAGTAACCATATGTATATATTCGCTAAATTACATTTTTACCATACGGAGATTAGTGAGTAACTATACCATTAGCCGGTTTATTTTATCAGAATTATATTGAATGATTTGAAGATTTATTAAAGGAAGAATGATTAACTAGATCTCTAAATTTATTCAGCTAATCACATGTGGTGGTTTTTCATTTCAGGGTAAATATTCAGGAATTTCTTAATTATTCTCCTTATTGTTAGTGGTGATGGTTTGGTTATTACAATATGTTTTCTCCTATGTTCATTATACCTTATGTGGTATTGGAGTGTGTTAGTGAGTTTTCATAGTTCTTAGTCTATTCAGTAACGTTAGATAAGAACAAGAAAACATTCATGTGGAATAAAATCATTGGCATCATCATGTTGAATATGAATTCATTAATTAAATCATGTTATATGTAGATGAGTAATGAAAGGGTGTCTAGTAATCAATTGGGAATTGGGATTATTTAGAGACAGTGTTATATGATAATTTTATTCCATTGGATTATTAGTTTTGGATACAAATTGGTATTTATTAGTCATTATAAGGGCATTATTCACTAATATAAAATTAATATCTCTAGTTTTTATTTGTTTATATGTTTTGTTAAGGATGATTTTTTTTGAAAATTTTCATATATATGTGTTATGTTTTCTTCTATAAATACTAATATCCATTATTGATAGATATCTCATTGGTCTTTTCATTTTTTGTAATTTTTTGTTATTTCTAGGTTTATATTGATATATATAAGATGAAAACAATTTTATATCTATCTAATATAATTTAAAATACACTATTTAACTATTAAATAATATTTTCACATTGTTTGGGGGTTGATTGGATGTTTAGAAGTGATTCATGAATGAAGTGTGGTCTTTTAGTAAACAGTTAAATTAAAAGGGACTATTACACCATGAACAGAGAGTGTTACACCATTATAAGGTGAGATATAGGATTGGGATTTAGTATTTTGTTAGAATGAACTATCGTTTCTTTGATTACAAAAAATGGGTATGTTTTCTACCTTTTCCATTTGGTAGTGAAATATTAGGGTTTATCTATTAAGGTTGTGGGAGTTAGTTTCTTCATGGTGAGTTGTTTTTAAATAAATTAGAGTTCTGTTATGGTGTCAAGGGTCATAAAAATTCATCTACGATATCAATATCTATTAAATTTGTTTAATTTAAAAACAATGAGAATTATGAAAATCAATATCCAAAGGGGAAATATCTTGTTGAATGTAATCACCGTATTACATGTTATAGTAATATTTCTAATGATAAGGAGACCACATATGACATTATAAAATAATGAAGTTTTATGTAATAATATGATGAGTATAAGTTAATATTATGAGAAGGAAGTGTTATTTTTTAAAAATTATTGTATTGGGATTCTATAATTAAGAAAAAATATAATGAATATTGAGTATTTGTTTTTTGATAAGGTTTGTAATGAGTATATTGAATGGAAATGATATCCCAGAGTAGCAATTTAAAATAATGGTTAAATTATATAATTATAGAATGATGAAAATTAAAATGTTACTAAGAATTATAAATTTTTCTTTGTTTTAGAAAATTAGACTATTGATATAAATAAATTAAATTGTATTGTATTGATGAACTCAAAACTATTAATAGATTTGCTGGAATTGTGGGTTAAGTTATAAATGATTGAGCTTACAAAATTATTGGATCAATTGAATATGTCCACTAATCTATGAATCTAATCAAGTAAAGAGGGAGGAAACATTTTTTAATTTTGAATCTATGGTTATTCTATTTATTAAGGAGCTTAGGGAGAATTTATTACCGAGGTGTTCACATATTTGGCATGTGAAAATTAAGAGCATCAAAATGATATTTTAAGTATTAAAATTTGGTTATGTTTTATAAATTATGTAACCATCATTTTAAATATTTAATTTAATAATTGATATAATATTTATCATTTATATAAGTTTTCATGTTGAAAATTTTAATAGGTTTTCGATATTACCATATGACATCAATATATGAATATTTATTTAAATTGAATGACCATTTCTAATAATTTTTTAGTGATGATGAAAAACTATATAGAATAAATGACATATCATTAAATCAATTTATATTATGATTAATTTGTTTTTTAGGAATAGGATAAATTAACTTCATTTCTTAGCATAACATATAAAGAGTAAATTGATCAGGACACAAACAAATGGTGAAATTGGGCATATTAATGGAGTGAAATTAGAATCTTCCAAAAAATTTCATGTTAGGAAAATCTTATTTGAATAAAATATAGTCATGTCATAGTATATTTGATATTATATTTTAATAATATCAAACCAATATGGTTTTTGATTATGTGGGTTTTATCTTTTTATGGTCCACCCATGTTCATGTTATTAACAAACATTATCACTATATATTTCTAAAATATTTCTTTCATGACAAAATCCCCACATCTATTATTTTTCTATTATGTGGTTACCAATTTATTAGTTACTTTTAAAACCATTATATCTACAAAATTAATTTTAAATTAGGTTTTATTAATAATTTTTTTAATATGTGTTTCTATCAAAAAATTCAAATGTAAATCTTTTGATGAATGAGATGATTTTTTATGGAGAAAGTCTTATTAAGTAGGGAAGAATGTGACACCCTAATATTTTTTGAATATTTTCTCAAAGATATTTTATAAGATTGAACATTTATTTTAAATGAAAAACTATTTTTAGCTATCTTTACATAAAATAATTAGTTGGTATTATGTAACTCACAATTTTAATTCGAGGTTATGTTTCATGTTGCATCGAGTTTTAATGAACCATTCCATAGTATGTAAGTATTATTAGTTAATATGGTAATTATCTACTGGACATTACCATGGTGGGAATGAAGATGACTGAAAATATTAATAAAATATGTTTTAGACTTTTTTATCTAAGTATATATTTTTTATTGATTAATTTTTAAACAAATATAAATCAATTTTAAAAATAAAAGGATTTTTTCTCGATAATAAATTTTTATGGACTGAAGTATGTATTTAATCAATATATATTCAAATTCAATTTTCGTAAATAAATTTAATATAATTTATTTCCTATATAATCAATAACATTTTTAACATTCATCTTATACATCTTCTAGAATAGATATTTGAATAAATGCAATTTAGTAAATAAAAATTGTATTTTTTTAAAAAATAATTTTTTTGAACTTTTATGGAGAACTTATTTTAATATTTTTTTTTCAAATATTTAATTATAAAATTTATAAAAAAATATAAATTTTAAATATGCGTATCAAAATTAAAATAGGGTTAATCAATGAGTATTTTCAAAAAGGTTTATTTTCTTATTAATAGCGTAATTTAGCAAATATTAATTGTGAACTGTCTTTTCAGCTAATTTATTTAAAATGTCCGGAAAATTATAAATAATATTTAATGTATTTTAATTTTAATAATACATATATTAATCTATGTTTTTTAATTTTAATCATTTTTATATAAGCATTTTCTAAACATTTGAGCATATTCAATTTAAAAACATGCTTTCTGTTCAGGTCTATGGGATTTATTTTAAATTAAAATCCTCATCCTTTATAATTTTAATATTGAAAAATGGATGAATTATTTATAATGATTATATATATATATATATATTATCTAATAAATAAAATTTAATTTCAAACATACAAATTAATCAAAGTAGTTGTAATTAATTACAATGAATAAGGCTAAAAAAGGGATTATAAATTACATTTTTTGTATTAATTTGAATAATAAACACATATTAGATTATTATTTAAAAAATAGTATTTCTTATTTAAAAAGGAAATTTAAAATTATATAAAAAATATTTATTTTAGTTTATTATTAGAAGACAAATTACCTTTGTAAATAAAAATATACAGGATAATGGGGTTAAAACTAAATGGATAAAAATGAGTGAAAATAGATATGAAGAAAAAAATGATTAAAATAGAGTTATTTGTGTATGGTTTAGGGTTTCTCTAAAAATATATCCTATTCTCCATTATTGATATCATATTTACTAACATGATTTAAGTTATTCCCCCCAATAAAGAATATGATTCTGTATTTACAATAATTCCACTCCTCCTCAATTATAATAGGGAACTCACACTACCCACATATTCAGACCTCTTATGAGTTTTAGATAAAAATCCTTAAAACCCCATAAAAATTAAATCCGTAATCCTAGAATCACTAATTTGTGCATAATGCTATATTTGGAAGGATTTAGTGAAAATAGAAGTTGAATACATTAATAAAGTGGAATTGTTTTTCAATTAGCATCTTTATTTTATTTTCTTCTCCACCTTTATAAAATTATATCATACCATGATTATTTATTATAATATGAAAATTATATATAATGTGTCTTTTTTATGTTATATGTGAATCCAAAAACACACACACTTCCATAAATTTGGTTACCAAATCATTGTTTGTGTGTACAACAGACAACCGTCCTACGAAACTATGTCATTCATTTCATCATTACCCCCAGTCACAGTAAATGAGAAGATGTATTTTTAGTTTATATATTAAACTATTTTTATTATATTATTGTGATTTTAATTTTTTTATATCAGGAAAAACATCATAAATTAAAATATTTTGGTAATATGATAATGTCATTCGTGTGTACGGTGAACTGTCGCCTCGGGAAGTGATGTGATTCATTAGCATTTTAGGTGGGATGTATTAAAGATGGGTTTTATAAAAAATATGTGATATATATGAAATAATTATTATATATTAGTTATAATATATATATATATATATAATTTAAAATTCTATTCTAAAATATGATTACAAAATTGAAATAGATTTCTTGTGTACGTACAATCTTCTGTCTCCAATAATGATGTATTTCAATTCCTAACACAAAATATTATGAATTTCCATATATAAATATAAAATGAAAATATATGATATATATATATATAATTTTTTAAATTCTAGATATTATTAAACCATAATTGAATTTGGAGGGATAAAATTACAAGTAAAAACATATATGAGAAACAAACCAATTATTAACAAAAACATGAATTTTACATGTAATTGTTAATGAACAGGTTAAATGTCACAATAAAAAATAATATTGTATGATATATATATTTATTATTATATAATATATTTATAATGAAAAAAAATTGTTATAAATTCAATTTTAATGTACAAAAAAAGTGAATATTTAAGTTAATGGATTTACTTCTCACTTTTTACTTACTTGTGACACTTGTCATATTAACCAACTATTAATTTTATGAGATTTATATAATTCCATTAATGAATTTTGTTAATATTATAATAAAATTAATGTGTATTTATATTAAAATATTAGGTTATCATTTTCAAGGGGTTTATGGTTTCAATTTTATAAAATTGATTTGATATGTTGGTCTCCATATTCATTTTTGAAGGATTATTTATGTTATACAAAAATATTTTTTAAAGAAGTGTATATACCACTTCATTGAAATGTTATATGATGAATATAAATATTTTAATGATAATATATGTTACATTTAATGTTATTCTGATGTGGTAATTATGATTCAGTGTTACCAAATTTGAAAGTGTCTTATATCACAATCTCATCATTTTAAGGATTGCTTATAATTATACTCCCAATGATGAATTCTTTTGAAAAATATCTAAAGGAATAAATCAATAATAATAACATTAGGTTATTAGCTATATTTTTAATTAATTGTGACTTTTTTCAAATATGAGGTTCTAAAATTATTTATGAACGTATTTTTAATAAAATACAACATCATTTATGTGTTTAGTTGAAAATTTATTTTCATCCAAAACTATGTTTTCTAAAAAATGTTTTTAAAAATTTTATACAAAGTTTTTTCAAACCATAATGTATATTTTCATCATGAAATATTTAAATTTATTTTAAAATATTCATCTATATGTGTTTTTTTTAACAATTCAAATTATTTTCAATATGTTTTATGTTTAAAAAAACTTATTTCAAAAATGAATATGATATTTTTTTAAGTGAGGTCTGATATATAACTATAATGGGGTACAGAAAAAAAATAATTTCAATTTAGTTTTTGTGTAATTCTGTTAACCATGTCTTTCTATGTAGAGTATAATTTAATTAGAATGTATTTTATATGAATTTGGAAAAATAATTGGACTATTTTTTTTGATGTAGTTTGATTTTAAAAAATAAATAAAGCAGTAAAAATAATGTTTGAATAAAATTTGTTGAAGGGAGTGATGTTTTAAAGGCAGGATTTTTTTTTTTAATTTCACGGTGGTCATAAATCGTACTCCCGCTATATTCCAATGTAATTATAAATGAATGATTACTTGATAGAGTCCTCAATCACCCTTGGTTGATGGAATCAATAGAAAAAACTCTAATGTGCATTAAAATTTATTAAAATTTCATTAAAAAATACAACGGGTAACAAGTTGTCACGAACCAGCCCGGGTCGACCCTGAGCCGGTCACCTGAGCCGGTCTGTGACAAGTCCTGAGGGGTGTTCCCGATCCCCCCTGGATGGAAACAAGTGTCGGGCATCAAAACATTAATCATTGGGAATGATTTGGCCCATGAAAAAGAGTTAATCAGACAAATAAAACTCATGAGAAAAAAATAAGAAGAAGCAGCAGAAAGTCAAATAAGTCAAACGTACCTCCTTGTGACCTCCTAGGTCACCACCCAACTCAAAACCACACTACTCCAACAATGAGAAGCTGAACCAAAACCCAGTACGAGAAGCTGAACCTGCAACTGAAATGATAATATAGGCGTGAGCATTAAAAATTCTCAGTAGGGATGCCAAAGTAAACAACAGGATCCAACCAAAACAACTTTCCATAAACAACCCCAAAAAAATAGTTTGCACATACAAAGATAGAAAAAAATAGGGCTTTCATATTTTAAAGGAAAAAGGATCCTCTTTTACCATCTCAAAAACCAACACACGTCACAACAGGCTTTCTGCAAAACAATTCATTTATTTAAAACTGAAATTTCAAATTCATGTTTATCACATTTGTGCAAAAGAAGAATAGGTAATAAATAAATGCTGGAAAACCAAGTGCAAGTAAAAGTAAACAAGCAGACATAAGCAATAACCATGGGTGATCATAAACATCCCTAGAAAACCCCTAGACGTACTCGGGTTCAAACTACCTGCCGACATCGTACTCCACAGTCAATAACCAACTGGCCGCCCTAACAGCCAACCAGTGGCATGCCCCACGTGGCCTACCTACCAAGGGGGGACTAACCCGTCTAATCGGGGTTATCCAGAAACCGTCAGTCGGTAATTTATAAGATGCCCAGGAACCCATCGTGGTTTTAGTAATATCGTGTAAGTGGGAGGCCCTCGCACACGTGACTCATCTCACCGCACTTTCCAACCCCTTACACGGATACCACTACACGACAACCCTCAAGGGAAGTCCCCCTGTAGAGGTGCCCCACAAGCATGCACACAACAAAAGTTCTTTCTCATTCAGTAAGGTGGCAACTGGTCCTTCACAACATTAGGACCTTCAAACATTTCACAAATGGGTTGGGTTGACAATCAGGCACAATCCACTTTTCTCAAAATCCGACACAATCATCTCTCTACATTTTAAAATTTCAAACGGACGTTTACAGCAAACAAACATTCATCAAAATAACTAGTTTTAAGAAAATATAGTTTCAATGTGTCATTTTCTTTAGGAGGCACATCTATGTGAGAACCTAGTGCTCCCATGGATGTCCCAACATCCAATGTCACTTTTAGTTTTTAGAAGAATTGCCTAAAAAACATTTTTCATTAAAAATTTTAGCATTGAAACCAAACTCAAATTCATTCACAAAACTTTATAAAAACAAATGCATCTTTCAAACCAACCACTGTTTCCAAATCTTTTCAAAAACAACTACTGGTTCGTCTTTTTGTTAAACAACCTCACCAAAGAAATTTATTTACATTACCAAAACACAATCACTATCAATTGCAACCAAAGACATCACAAATTCGATAGATATGCAATGATATAAAATAATTGATTGAAAATATTCAAGTGCTCAAGGTTTGAATCTAAAAGGGAAATGGTTGGAAACACCCACCTCAATGAATTTGCGCGAGCCGACGCTTTCGAAAACACACTGCCAACTACTCACGTACATGCACTCCCAAAAAAAGCACACGCACTAGAAAAATCACCACCACACCTTAACAACATAGTTGACATCCAAAGTTAGAGCGGCGCAGACCAACGCACAACCAAAGGATAACCAAGGACTCAAAAACAATTAAATCAAGCAGTGAAAAACAAATCAACTGGTATAAACTCATACCCGAAACAACAGCGGAAAAGGGAGACATTGCTAAAAAATAAAAATTCAGGTAAAGATGACTCTGGACCAGATAAAGACCTCAAGGGTCCGCAACTCAATAAAAAAAATTCAGAACTCTAAAGCCAGATAATTAAGTGCATAAAAAAGCTGTGAAACAATTTTTAAAACAAAAAGGAAGAGTGAAAACATTAGCGGAGTGATCCAGAGATATAAATACGCGAATTCACTTTCCTTGGAGGGGCGTGAAGAGGGTTGGGTCATGCCAGAACAAGGAGAAGGCGCTGCGCAAGGGTTCGGGTTGCACCGGAACAAGGCGGAGGCGCCACGCAAGGGGTCGGGATGCGCTAGAACAAGGCGGAGGCACGCTCAAGTGTTCAGGTCGCTGGAAAAAGGGTGCGCAAGAGGGTTCGAAGCAGCTGGTCACCGATGTCGGGTTCGCCGGAGACGGCTACGGCCAGCCGGAGTGGGAGAGGCTGCTGGAGGTGCGGGGGAAGGGAGATCCGGTGTGGGGGCAGGGGTGCGAAGGTGCGGTGGAAGGTCGGAACGCCGGGAGGAGGCTGGGGAAGAGTGGATGGGCGTGGCGAAGGGGAGGCATGGGCCAGGAGGGCCGACCGAAGGCATCGCGGCAGGGGAAAAATATGGAGCCGGATGGGGGTACCGGCAGACGACGCAGGGAGAAGAGGTTCCGGTTGGGGGGTGGGGATTCGCGCGGCGGCGAGCGGCCGAGGAAGGAGGGGCAAGGGCGGAGTCGTTCGAGAGGAGGGCGAGTGGAGGGAGGCCGGTTGCGCAGGAGGTGCTCACCTAGGGCGAAGCAGGACGGATGGGTGGGGGGGGGGGGCAGCGGCGCGGGCCGATCGAACCCGGAAAGGGGGGAGAAAGACGGGGGAGAGAGGGAGAGAGGGGGCGATGCGGGGCTGGGTAGGTTAGGGTTCTTTTTTTTCATAATAATAATAATAATAATAATAATAACAATAATGATAATTATAATAATAATAATAATAATAAACATATACACATAAATAAATATATATAAACATATATATAAACCTACTAGTATAAACATAAATACATCTATACATATATATTTATAAACATATATATAACATATATATACAATATAAACATATATAAACCTATATATAACATATATAAACATATAAACATATATATCAACATATATACACATAAGCATATAACTTTAAAACATAGTTATTTATAAACATATGTGTATATATACATACACATATAAACATATATACACATACCTTATATATATATATACACACACAACGTTAAAACCTAAACATATACAAACACAGATACACATATATATTCTCATATATAAACATACAAACATACATAACTATATATATACACACATAATGTTAAAACTGGATGATCGTGCGGTGTTCGCACGCCGTATGGAATCTTAGCGGACTGCAAGCGGGTTGCACGTACCCAAGCGGAAGGCATGTGCCCAACCGAACTGCGCGTCTTAAGCGTACGATGTTCGCGCACCATCCCAAACTACAAACTCATCCCAACACTAAAATTTTAAACCAGGACTCACCCACACTTAAGAAAAAACACCTGATTCCAAGTGAAATAAAATAATTAAAATGTCTAAAAAAACGGGTCTGACAATTCTCCCCACCACAAACACTTTCTGCCCCCAGAAAGTCACCAAGCCAACAGTTAGCATACCTCGAGTCCACCCCCAGGAAAAAACATAAGAAACTGAGAGGATCGGGGTGACCATTACCAACACAAGTCACACCCGACCAACTCAAGTACAATCATTGTCCGAGATTGAGGGGAGAACATGGGAGGGTTCTCCCCACCACAGAAATTTACTAACACAGAGACCTTGAAACTCGAACACACCACCCCTGAAGGGGGGGGGGGGACAACACAGGAACTCCCAAAATGAACCCATTTAATTTCTCCACATAGACCGAACAACACTCAGAGGCTTAAACATAAATCATTCTACAAAATGACCAAACAACCCGAGGATAAAGAATTAACTCAACCCCTCACACACCGACCAAAGAAAAACCTCATCGCAACCAGAATCTAGGGAATTTCCAGCCCGAACTCACAATGGACCTCGAAAAAATGCCTGTTAATTTCATAAAACCACACATCCCCCAAACACACACAATTGAGACCCAACTAAAAATTATAATGACCTATTCATTCGTGGTCCCAACATACTCCAAGGAAATCCGAACGATTTGAGAACACACTGAGAACAGATAAGACTTCTTGGACTGCGATAGAACAAGTTCATCGCAGGACCACAAAAAAGGTGATCTTACAATGATAACAAGAATAGAATAAGGAATCTTTGGATATTCTTCTTCAGAAAGATGAAAATAGAATCTGAAGCGAGGTTCTCCACACCCTCGGCATCTCCTGACTGTGTGCACGCTTCACCCCGAGACCTGTGGCTGGGGACCTCATGGATGAAGCATCTCCTGCGTCATAGTCAGGCATTTTTATCTCCTGGTCTCTAACTCCTTCACAAGCGACGCTTCTTCCAGAACTCTCACTAGTGGCCCGAATAGTCACACGGTAGAAAGACATCGGAGGGATGCGGCAAGGCGACTTAGAATGTCTGGACAGGCCAAACTGGTGGCACACAAGAGAGCGGTCCGACGAATTATGAGCCGGTACCGAAAAAGATGGTTTCTTGGAGACAGGTTCCATTTCCCCGCAATCCTTGCCAGGTGGGGAACCTTTGCGGAGGTCTACCACCATTAGTCACACCCAAAACTCCAACGACGATGAGACATCTCATCTTTACTAGTCCAAAACTGGACCCTCAAATAAACCTCAGACGGTGCGAACCCTAACAACCCTGGGAGTTCACAACCTTAAGGCTCACACTAATTCCACAACCACACAACTGTACTTAACAAATTTGATTACATTGATAGATATCCAATATGAAAAAAAGAACTAGAAACTGGGCATGACTCATTAGCAACCATAACGACCTTTCTGGGCAGCATACTCATGACAACACGAGAAACATCATCGAAGTTGGAATCAAGCCAAAACTCAATCAAGGAAACATAAAAAGTCAAGGTCAAAAGGCCAATAAGACAAACATATACAAACACAAGCATAAATCACTTTCCATAACCATCATTTCTTTAAAACATTAAAACTCACCTATGTTACCTTATGAATCGTCACATGTGCGTTCATTCAATCTCGCTCACAACTTCTGCAATCAAGTGCCCCATACGCACTCTCCGTACATACCCACACACATGTGACCCTCCATAAGGAGTGCCAAGGTTCAAACACTTCATTCCTTATGAAATATAAACACATATTATATTGTTCCAAACCAAAACACCTTTTCTTTAAATAACCCACTTTACTAATTTCAAAAAAAAATGAAAAAAACCCTTTTTTTCATTTCGAAATCACTTTGATTTTCAACACACACACACACACATAGACTGAGTTTAAAACAAAACACAACCAACTATAAACCATCAGAATGAGGGACTTGTGTTTGTACTTAACTCAGCGACATGGTGGTGAGCCATGCTCCAAGTAAGACATAACACTAAGAGGACCTTAAACCGGGCTCTTGGACTCCACGTGGGTCACCACCCCACATGAAGCCCCAATGTGAACCGATTCGGTACCATTTTTCATCCCTCAATCCAAAATAACCATAGACCAAAGACACAAATCTAGGACTAACCCTGGTAACTCAGGTCTCGTCACGAGCGGTGGTGATCAGGAATCGACCCGTAACCTACCTCCTGAGCCCTGATAGTCCTAATCTCCTTCTACCAGACATTCCAAATAACAAGAGCCTCCTCTGATACCATTTTGTCATGAACTAGCCCGGGTCGACCCTGAGCTGGTCACCCGATCCGGTCCGCGACGTGTCCCGAGGGGCATTCCCGACCCCCCCGGGATGGAAAAAAGTGTCGGGCATAAAAACATTAATCATTGGGAACGATTTGGGCCATGTGAAAGAGTTAAGTAGACAAATAAAACTGATGATAAAAAAATAAGAACTAGCAGCAGAAAGACAAATGAGTTAAACGTATCTCCTTGTGACCTCCTAAGTCACCACCAAACTCAAAACCACACTGCTCCAACATTGAGCAGCTGAACCAGAACCCAGTATGAGAAGCTGAACCTGCAACTGAAATGATAATATAGGCGTGAGCATTAAAAATGCTCAGTAGGGATGCTAAATTAAACAACAGGATCTAACCAAAACCACTTTCCAGAAACAACACCAAAACACTAGTTTTCACACACAAAGATAGAAAAAAATAGGGCTTTCATATTTTAAAGGAAAAAGGATCTCGTTTTACCATCTCGAAAACCAAAACACGTCACAACCTATTTTCCCCAAAACAATGCATTTCTTGAAAACTGAAATTTCAAATTCATGTTTATCACATTTGTGCAAAAGAAGAACAAGTAATAAATAAATGCTGGAAATCCACGTGAAAGTAAAAGTAAACAAGCAGACATAATCAATAACCATGGGTGATCCTAAACATCCCTAGAAAACCCCTGGACGTACTCGGGTTCAGACTACCTGCCGGCATTGTACTCTATAGTCAACAACCAACTGGCCGCCCTAACAGCTAACCAGTGGCATGCCCCACGAGGCCTACCTACCAAGGGGGGACTAACCCGTCTAATTGGGGTTAGCCAGCAACCGTCACTCGATAATCTATAAGACGCCTAGGAACCCATGGTGGTTTTAGTAATATCGTGTAAGTGGGAGGCCCTCGCACGCGTGACTCATCTCATAGCACTTTCCAACCCCCTACACGGACACCGCTACACGACAACCCTCAAGGGAAGTCCCCCTGTAGAGGTGCCCCGTAAGCATGCACACAATCAAAAGTTCTTTCACATTTTGTAAGGTTCCAACCGGGCCATCACAACTTTAGGACCTTCAAACATTTCACAAATGGGTTGGTTTGCAAATCGGGCACAATCCACTTTTCTCAAAATCCGACACAATCAACCATTTACATTTTAATATTTCAAACGGACCTTTACACCAAACAACCATTCATAAAAAAAACTTGTTTTAAGAAAATATAGTTTGGATGTGTCATTTTCTTTTGGAGTCACATCCATGTGATCACCTAGTGCTCCCATGGATGTGCCAACATCCAATGGCACATTTAGTTTTTAGAAGAATCCCCTAAAAAAACATTTTTCATAAAACCTTTTAACATTGATACCAAACTCAAATTATTTGACAACACTTTAAAAAACCAATGGATCTTTCAAACCAACCACCGTTTCCAGATCATTTCAAAAACAACTACTGGTTCGTATTTTTGTTAAACAACCACACCAAAGAAATTTATTTACATTACCAAAACACAATCACTATCAATTGAAACCAAACACATCAAAAAGAAATTGATCTAACTTTACGAAGAACCTATAAACTTCATATAAACAAGCATCAAAATCCACCTTCAGAAATTTAAAACAGCAACATAACTAAGCCAGGTGCTTTTCAAAAATACGATAGATATGAAATGATATAAAATAATTGTTTGAAAATATTCAAGTGCTCAAGGATTGAATCTAAAAGGGAAATGGTTCGAAACACCTACCTCAAAGAATTTGGCCGAGCCGACGCTTTTGAAAACACACTGCCAACTACTCACGTACATGCACTCCCAAAAAATCACACACACTAGAAAAATCATCTCCACACCTTAACAACACATTTGAAACCCATTGTTAGAGTCGCGCAGACCAACGCACAACCAAAAGAAAACCAGGGACTTAGAAACAATTAAATCAAGCAGTGAAAAACAAACCAACTGGTATAAACTCATACCCGAAACAACAGTGGAAAAGCGAGACATTGCTAAAAATAAAAATTCATGTAAAGATGACTGTGGACCAGATACACACCTCAATGGTCCGCAACTAAATAAAAATAATTGAGAACTCTAAAGAAGGATAATTAAGCGCATAAAAAAGCTGCGAAACAAGTTTTAAAATAAAAAGGAAGAGTGAAAACATTAGTGGAGTGATCCAGAGATATAAATACGTGAATTGACCTTCCTCGGAGGGGCGCGACGAGGGTTGGGTCGCGTTGGAACATGGCGAAGGCACTGCACAAGGGTTCGGGTTGCGCTGGAACAAGGCGGAGGCGCCGCACAAGGGGTCGGGCTGCGCTGGAACAAGGCGGAGGTGCGCGCAAGGGTTCGGGTCACTGGAAAAAGGGTGCGCAAGAGGGTTCGAGGCAGCGGGTCACCGATGTCGGGTTTGCCGGAGACGGCTGCGGCCAGCCGGAGTGGGAGAGGCTGCCGAAGGTGCGGGGGAAGGGAGATCCGGCGTGGGGGCAGGGTGCGAAGGCGTGGTGCAAGGCCGGAACACAGGGAGGAGTCTGGGGAACAGTGGCTGGGCACGACGAAGGGGAGGCAGGGGCCAGGATGGCCGACAAGAGGCGTCGCGGCAGGGGGAAAATATGGAGTCAGAAGGGGGGTACCAGCGGACGGCGAATGGAGAAGAGGTTCTGGCCGGGGGGGTTCGTGCGGCGGCGAGCAGACGAGGAAGGAGGGGCAGGGGCGGAGTCGGCTGGGAGGAGGGCAAGTGGAGGGAGGCCGGTTGCACAGTTCGGCCGAACCAGGAAAGTGGGGGGGGAGAAAGATGGGGGAGAGAGGGGGAGAGGGGGCGACGCAGGGCTGGGTAGATTAGGGTTTTTTTTTCTTAATAATTATAAAAATAATAATAATAATAATAATAATGATAATAATAATAATAATAATAAACATATACACATAAATAAATATATATAAACATATATATAAACCTACTAATGTAAACATAAATACATCTATACATATATATTTATAAACATATATATAACATATATAAACAATATAAACATATATAAACCTATATATAACATATATAAACATATAAACATATATATCAACATATATACACATAAGCATATAACTTTAAAACATAGTTATTTATAAACATATGTGTATATATACATACACATATAAACATATATACACATACCTTATATATATATACACACAATGTTAAAACATAAATGTAAACAAATGCAGATACACATATATATGCACATATATAAACATACAAACATACATAAATATATATAAAAACACATAATGTTAAAACGGATGATCGTGTAGTGTTCGCACGCCGTATGAGATCCCAGTGGACTGCAAGCGGGTTGCGCGTACCCAAGCGGAAGGCACGTGCCCAAGCGAACTGCAAGTCTTAAGCGTACGGTGTTCGCGCACCATCCCAAACCACAAACTCATCCCAACATTAAAATTTTAAACCGGGACTCACCCCGCACTTAAGCAAAAACACCCAACACCAACTGAAATAAAATAATTAAAATGACTAAAAAATGGGTGTGACACTAGTAGTATTTATAGATACATAGATTGGAAAAAATATTTACTTATTCCACCCACATGAAAATGATATTTAGACACTCAATAATTGAAAAAATATACATGATCGAGAAAAATTGTACTTAGTAGAGGGAGTTCATAGATCATAAAAAAAGGTTTTAAAATGATTGATACAAAAACCCAAAACATAATTGCATTAAAAGATTTGTGATCCACATAAAAAATATATAATTAAATATAAAAAATGAAGTTTATCATTATATCAAAATACAGCAACATTTCAATTGTAAAACTCACCCTTCCATAATCACTCAGGAGCTTTACCCCACCATGTTTCAGGTAATAGAGTTGAAGGTGAAAAAAGAGATAATTAAATATATTTTAAAATTGAAAAATGAAAACCAATATAAAACAATGTTCTAATTCTCCAAAACAAACCATATTTCTCTTTTGAAATTTCCTTTGAATTGATGTGGACACTCATTTTTATAAGGTTGAGTTGGGTAAATGCTTCCCTCTATATTCTGTCCAATGAATTTTTTAGTATATTATTTATGATAAATGACCAAATATGTGGAAGGTTTCTTTATAATGGCTTGCCCCTGTCCATTTTTCATGAAATAACAAAAACTCATATTAATGGAAGAATTTCCTTAATGTTTATTCCCAAAGTACAAATATAGAATTTATGGGCATGAGGATACTACATAACTCCATCTACATTTGTGCATTCAATAGATTCATTAATTAATGATATTATTCTTGATATTTATATTAATCATGTGACATAGAGTCATATTATTTCTTAATCTTGAATGAACACATTTGGACTACTCTATGATGATATATTTCTCCAATACAGAGTTGGTGTTAATTTTATGTTCCAAAAAATATTCTCCAATAGATTTATTTTTCTAGGAAAATGCGTTATTAATTAGTTATGTATCAAACAAAACATGAATCCTAAAAAAATAATAAAAAATATCAATCACAAAAATTGAATTTATATTGAAAAACTTATACTTGAAATACATATGTTCTAAAAATGATAAATTTCTATATTTTACCAATTTTCATATTTCTACCCTAAATACACCAACAATAATAAATGATGAATATAATATCATATGTATTAATTTTAATTGATTAAATAAATTGTAAAATTATAAAGAATTATGAAAATACTATCTCAATCAATTTCCACCCCCTTAGAACATTGTCTTCTAGACATGTATTAATCAAAACCAAATCAATAAAAATTATAATCATGTGTCCATGAGATTTACTAATTCCACACTATAAAAGTAAATATATAATACATCATCAAAACCCATTATTTTGTGTTCTTAGTTAATCTCCATAAACATATTTATAGTTTATTTTTAATCTCTCACTCAAAAAACCCCTAACTCACGTTAATTTTATCTTATCCCAGAAACAAAAAATTTCAACAAGGATTTTATCATCCAATACCATTCTTCAGTAACCATAGGCTTGAAAATTTCATACATCACAATACAATATGAGAGAATTATTTTATTATCATGATGGTATTTCAATGATGTTCTATGTATTTTAGTTGGTAGGATTGAGATATCAAAAATTCTAATGGTGAAGAATGAGTGCTTGGATATTTTTGAAGAAAAAATGCATGATTCCAATTTATAATCAATTATGCTGTCCTCCTACACCCCCATAGTATTAAATTATGTTCTTCATCTTGAAAACTCAATTAATATGAAAACTATTTATTAATTAACTATAAAAAATGTTAATATTCTCAATAATAATTTTCCTTGAATTTTCTAGATATGAATATATTTATTTCTCATTTGGATGCTCCAGAAAGGTAGAATTTCTTTTTTCATGAAATACCCATAATGAAAAATATTTCTAGTGAATTAATTTTTTTTATAAAACTCATCTATTAAATATTTTATTTTTTATCCAATGTATCACCAAATTAGGTATAAAAATACATGATCGATTCCCCCACACTTAAGATCAACTAGATCATGTAATTTCGAATCAAGAATAGATTGGAGAGGGAAAATCATCTTTTAATGGGGATAATCTAACTGGTAGTTCATGGTTTATAAGGGATTCAAGGATTTAATGTACATGAATTTTTACAATGAAAATTATTCTCTTGAAAAGGGTGGTTTAAATTCAATGAAAGCCCTCAATAATTTATAACACATGTACCTCATAAATCAATTTTTTTATAGGAACATATAATATTATGGTTCAGTAAATAATTATACAAATATCTAATTTTGTTAGGAGAATGAAATTAATATGATGAAAATGTTTCATTATCTTATTAGGAATGTGATTTCAAATAAAAATACATTCAGATATGGAATGATATTAAAAAATAAGTGTACTTTTGGTTTCATTGTTTTTTTAATAAAAATCATTTTATTTCCCTATTAGAAACATCAACTAGACTATTAATCTATAGATTATAGGGAGTTATTGTTTTATGATACACCATATACTTCTTTATAAAATCATATATCTCCTATTTTAATTGTGATTCCTTTGAGAACTAATGATTGTTTAAGTCATTCCAAACCAATAAAATATTAAATTCATTAAATAATCACAAAAAACATATGAATCCTTAGTCCAAGAAGATTTTTCATCGAAAAATTTGAAAAATAATCATCTGAATTTTATTAAAATAATTTAAATATTAAATTTGGAGATTAACAATAAAATATATCCCTAAGATGTACAAAATCCCAAAAAATTTAAGTGTCAGTTGTGGAATTTCTAATCTCTTTAAAATATTTATAGAAAAGTTAAATTATCACACTTTTTGAAAAATTCATGATCATATATTAATATTGTGGGCTAATATTCTCATCATTATAAAATAGTCCTTGACATCCTTTGAATTCAAAAGTTGTCTCCACAAGCTAGTGTGTGACAAAACTCAAATAAAGGTCCAATTTCACTATCTGGATAACATAATTTTATCACTAGATTATTCAATATATTATAAATAAATGGACTATCTAAAATTAATATTTTAAATAATATTTTATTATTTGATGTTTTTGTTAATTGAACTGAGATGGTACCTAAGATGTTACTAGATACCTGAATATATCAGCATACAGGGGCACTACTCCTTCAATCGTGCACAATTTATCTCCATAGAGGTGACTATTTAGTGGTTCTCTCTATAGAATTTAATAATTGGTAGTGTTGAATAGTCTTCATATATGTTCAGTTAATTCATTTTCACCTCCCTTATTGTATTTGATTTCAATGCTGGACTCTTGCTATTGTAATATCCATATCACATTTCTTGATCTAGAATCGACTTACATTATCGACATCCTAAGAGGTGCATGATCAATAAACATTCTGAGTTTAGTTATAATTATAAATGATATAAATCATTATAAAGAATTATAACTACTAAAAAATCATATAATATGGATTTGTAATTGAATTTGGATGAATATATGATTAAAAAGAATAAGAAATAAATTCTACCATGCCCTTAGTTCAATAAGAATGTAATGACCCCAATATTTGGTTTTAAGAATAAAAATGTAGACAAAATGATTCTTCATAATTTCATGCCTGAATAATTTGGTGTGTAATCAATCACCTATAAAACTCCTAAAATTACTCTATAAAAGAACCATTGAAATCAAAATAATGACCTCAAATATAAATATAGTTATAATGAGATAAATCTTAATTAAATATTTGATGAAAATTTTGTAGAGTCGTCTATGTCCTGAAAATTATCTAAAAAGATTCAAAAACATTTGGTAAGGAAATGAATATTTCACAAAAATTATTAACTTATCTACATGAATTTCATTAATTGAAATGACCTCAAAAAGGAAATTTTTTATCTCTTTCATAAAATAACAATTTTAAAAATATAAAACTAAATTATTCTCACTATAGGTTTTCAAACATATTTCTATATTTTCCAAAAAAATCAATGGAATTTCCTTAACCTACGAAATCATATAATAAAACCTTCAATAAATATTAAATGTAATATTAAAAATTACTAAAAATGAACCTTTGAAATGTACATAGAGAAATAAATAATTCAAATAGGTTCCTATTGTATTAAAAAGTAAAAAATGGATATGTAATGATTTTATTCTCTTGATCCTCAGGAGAAATATGTACAAGAAAATACCCAAAATGTCTATATAGAAATAAATAACGAATTCAACATCCAATCACTCCAACATAAGGTAAATAAATAGAATGGGGGAATTTATTTTTCTGAGTGACAGGATTCAAATTCCAAAAACCAATGAACACTCTATATATTTTCTAAATTATCATAGTGATTAAGTCATTATTTTTATCAGTCATAGTGATTTGGCTAGTTTATAATTGAACTACATGATTTTGGTTAACCCATTGTAAATATGAAATAGGATATATTATTCCATCTTCCAAGAGATACATGTTCTCTTTCTAAAAAACCACTATCATGGTGGGATTTAGTCTCTATTGGGGAAGTCAAACATGTTTTTAATCTTCCTTAAGAATAATTATATGTGGACATTAATATTGTATTATTATAGGGTTATTACATAATATCTTCCCTATTTCATATACATACTCTCAAAAAATATAATTAAAATAATTTCATTGCTTTTAGAAAAATTATTAGAAATTAGCCCTGGTAACTTACCACCCTCTCTAAGATGTACATATTTCTGGGAGTGAAATTAATTCTAGATATAAGGTATTCACAAGATATTAAATTAAACTGAGTATCCCCACTAAAAAATTATGAACATAATGTATAAAAAATGGAATCATATTTATCATTATTTAACAAATCATCCCAGAAATGAAATTTTTCCTCTTCATCACATATGAAATCATAATATCTCATGTCTTTGGAATCAACATTTTATGTGGTATTTTATAAGAAAAATAATGTAATAGTGAAAAGAAATAATTTAACATTCCTGATTTTTAATAGGTTAAGTACCAACTACATTGTTGTGTGTAAAGTGTGAGTGATAATTAGATTGGTGCCTCATGGATGTTTTCTGATGTTGTATTACTATCTCAAAACACCTTGGAGAGTATCAACTTGTGGAAGTTGGTAAGGTTTTTTTTTCAAATTTAAAAAAGGTATCCCAGAACGATGACTAAAAATGAAAAAAGAAAATATATTAATTTATATTGATCACATAGAACCATGCTGAGAATAAATGATCATTGAATTTCACAGGAACATCCTTCTGAAATCACAATGAGAAAATTATATATCTTTTTTCAAAATAAACTACCAGACTTTTGGGATTTAAGTATACCATATTCAAAGAATATTATATAATGTTTGAAATTAAATTAATTAAAGCACCTATATCTCATAATGAAATAGATAAATTTTATGAACCAATGTTGCATGGAATGGAAAAAGACCATAGATAATTATATTTGTTTGATAACTATGGTGGGATAGGGTCTAAGAAACCCTTTACCATGTAAATCATTGTATTCCATTGAAGTCTCTTATTTCTCTTATAATGATCCTTTAAAAAATTATAAATATTTTGAATTTTTTGAGTGCTTCAAGAATGGTGGATATTAATTTCCATTTTCTAAAATGTGTCCAGAAGTTCTTTTTGTTGCACTTCTTCCTACATTCTATTTTTTAAAATTATAATAGATGAAAATGGTGGGAGTAAGTATATTTTATCCTTTCGATGCAACTCTAATTATTTTTCTTCTCTCTTCATCCTGATATTATATTTCTCATCCACCTTCACATATTATTCAAATTACATTCATAAAGAGTTTTTAAAACAACGTATATTATTCTCCCTTAGATCATTTGGAATTGTTTTAGATTCATACGATGCTGGTTTTGAGAGTAAATTTCCAAATATTATTTTTCTCATGTTTACATTCATTGTTGGTCTTCATATTTTATGGGAAGGATGTTTTCCTAGTTTTCATGTACATGATTTCAACAAGACATCCCATTGTGTTTTCCATTTTACCAACCATACCCCATTGGCCCTCAAATATGTATTTTAGATGTTCAATATAAGGTTGTGTGTTGGACGATTGTTTTTAATAGGGTGTTTAAAAGTTATTAGTGTGTATTATTAAGGTTTTTATAATAGTTTTTTGAAATGGTAATAGGCTTTGACATTTTTTCAAGATTGTGTGGTGGATTTGGAACAGATTTTGGTATGGTGGTTTAGATTTCTTTATTGATTTTCAAATCAATATTGGACATAGTTAGTTTATCTAAAACATTGATATTGTTTAAAATACATTAGATGAAAGTATTAAAAAAATTATCCATTCTTTATATTTTAGCACACATGTAAGTGAAATGATCAGATGAGAATCACAAACCACTTACCTTACCTAATGCTTTTTGGTGACCCACTTTTTTCCAGGCCATTTGTATCACCAAAATGGTTATCAATTTAATTATAGTTTCAAGTATGTGTGATAGGTGATATTTTCATACCTCATTAATAACTCTTGTGTTTGTACCTCTTGTTCCAAACTATTTCATGTTCTTGGAAATTGTCATAATCAATCCCATGGAATGAAAAGTTGACTTTTCAATCAATGAGCATCCTGATGATGCATAGAGAAGTTTTTTTTTCATTTTACATTATTCATTTATATAATCATAAAATTAAATGAGGAACTTAATGTTAGCGATGTTTTTTGATGCCATATACATTTTTATATCGTTCCCATTACTCGTATAATGTTTCTCCAGAATAATTCTAATGGAATAGATTTACATACGGATGGTTTTTATTCAGGAGGTGGGGAAGAATCTGTCCATGAAGCATATCACTATGCCACTCCAAAAATAATATATCCTAGATACATTATTTACGACAATTATATTGAATCTCCATACAATCAAAATGATAATACCTTCCACATTTCCTAATCAAAATCTACTCCTTGAGGATTGAAATTATAGAACAACAATGTGAATTCATTAATATATATGTTTGGGAAATCAACCTTCTAATCTTTAAAATTTAAAAAATAATGATACCAGGCTAGGTTTTATATCAAAATAATTTTGTAACAATTTCAGAAAAAGTGGGCTGTATTGATTTATGAAATGGAGTAAATAGAGCTCTCTAAATGTCTGGTTCTGATATCCATCAATAATAAAAGTATGAGAGTGAACAATTAATGTTTTACTCAATTATGTGATATAAATTTTCTCAAAATCAAGATTTTAATTTATTTCCTATATATATATTGAACATGTTTCCTTCATTTTCAAAATCTAGTGGAAAAGGTTATGTGTGGATTTTATTGTCATGGCATTTTTACGAGAAAAGAATAAATGAAAAGAGTAACAAATTGTAGTGCCACACACCCCATAATGAGGCCATGATTTGACATGTTCCAATCTTGGGGTGTTAGAGAAAATTGTTTCCTATGTTAAAAATTCATTATATTGGGTAAAATGTCTTTTATCTTGTTAGGAGTGTGCAACAATCACATTTGTCACTTGAAATCATAAAAATAAATGGATAACTATTTTAAATTAGTTACTTTTAAAAGATATTAAGTAATTAAAATAATGTATAATCAAATGTTGATGGAGGGACTAATGGGGTTTGTCTATGATCACATTTTTCAATGTCATTGGGGTTATTAAAAGAAGCCTCCTATCATCGTAATGAATGATAAATGAACGATTCATTGATTGAGTTTTTAATCACCCTTTGTGGAAGGATGATACTGAAACCACACTCACATGCATGAAAATTAAAAATCCATTCCCCAAAAAACTAAATAACTCCCAAAAAATCAATTTAATATTTTAATAAATATTGAAAAAAATAAATTATTTGACACAGAATCCAATTTTCACAAGACACTCACCACATAACCCAATCTGCTCAATCGTGAAAAACTCAACTATGCAGAGGGAGTTTGAGGATCTTTAACCAAAGATATAAAAAATCAATGAATCCATAACCAAAAATATGACCACATTAAGAGATTTAGGGACCAAAAAAATACATATCAATAAATAGAAAAATTTATCTTTACATTAATGCACAAGACTCGTAGATTTCAAAATAAAAACTCTCCTTTACTGATCAATTTTGAGTTTTAACCCTCTATGTGATGGGTAATTGAGTTGAGGTGGGAAAAGTGAGAATTATAAAACTATGAAAATAGAAAATATAAAATAAAAAACTATTAAAGGTTAATGTCTTCCAACACAACCCCAATTTAAAACCTTAACACTCATTTGAATGGAACTGGACACTACCATTTATAAGGATGAGGGGTGGAATATGTTTTTTCAGATTTTTTTACCAAAATTTGAGATTATTCTGCATGGAAAATGGGTGAATCAGAATAACCTAGATTCCTAATAGTTTGTTTCCCTATCTCATGTTTCTACACCCACGAAATCATATCTTATATGGAAATGATTAATGAAGGTCCTGTATGAATTACTGAAGATCAATTTTTCTCACATAAGAGACTCCTCCACTCATTAAACATTGGACAATTAAATGGATACATTAATGACCAAGATTACACATGATATTTAATTTTCACATGTACTATAGTGATATATTTCTTATCCTATATAAATAAAAAAATGGGATTTATCTTGGACGACATTTTCAACCATTACTGAGGTGGGTCCATTTTTCATCCAGAAAAATTTATCCACATGGTTGATTTTTCGTGGCTATTATTTTTCCAATTAAATTAATGTTCAGAAGAAAAATTTGAATCCCATGAATAAATAATCCCTTTAAAAAAATATTTACAAATATTTAATCAAAATTTTATATTTTATGATTGAAATATAAATGTTCCTGGACAATTTTTAATTTCAATAATTTAATAATGTTGACAATTAAGTCCATAATTCACCAAAAAATACTAAAATGATTCCAATTAGATGAAATTGATTTATTGGAAGGGATTAAACCATTTAAAACCACATTAATAATTATGAAAATATTAACTATTGCAACTGGAAATGATGGTTTACCCAACGGATATACCAATGGTTTGGAAAAACCATTGCGATACTGTAAAAAATCCACATTTGCCAACGGTTTTCTCAAACCATTGGAAAATGTGTTTATATAGTTAATCATTCATGATAGTTCGAAAAACGAATTTGGAAATCATTAGATCCTATTACATATACCAATGGTTTTACTAGCCATGTATCCTTCTTCAGCCCGATTGTAGACTTAATTTAGAGCTCCTCCCAAAGTCTTCACGTCTGCGAAACACACTCTAGCCATGTATCCTTCTTAAATCAATGGAATTTTTATTTATACACATGTAATTACCATGTGTTCATTTAGTTTTAGTGTTCTTCCTCTTTTTTCTTCTATTTTGATTTCGGCTAAATTACGGTTAGTATTATCTTTGGAGCACCAAACCCTTTTGGATTGTTTTATGATTTTTTTTCTACAATTCAAAAATGGTAAAGGGTTTTTCTAGAGGGTTTTTTATAGTAAGGTTGTAAAGGGTTTGTTTTATGTTTTTTTAACATTAGTTTTGTTAAAAATTGGATTTGGATTTTGGCATTGGTTCGATGATGGATTTGAATTGTGAAGACCACAAACCCCCACCCCACTGGACACCTCCCACCCCCCTTGGAGAGCCCACCTCCCCCTAGATATCCCCCCATTTGACAACCCCCACCCACTACACCCCCACCCCCTGGACACCCCCACCCATTGGAGAGCTCCCTCCCCCACCTCGCATAGACACCACTACCCCACCCTCCCTGGAGTCCCCTCACCTCCCATGGACACCAAACCTCCGATGGACACCCCCCACCCCCTTTCACACCCCCAAACCTTTATACAACACCCACCCACCCCCTGGATACCCCCACACCCACCCTCCTTGGACATCCCTCACCCCCTTGGATGGCCCCCACCCCACCCCCTTGGACAACCCCCCCCCCCCACCACCACCTCCACCACCTCTAAACACCCACACCACCCCAAGATGCCCCCACCCCCAGAACACCATCCACCCCCATGGAAAACCCCCCACCCCACCACCTTACACGGCCCCCATGGACACCACCACACCACCTAGACATCATCTCACCTCTTAAGAGGCCAGCCCAATTTTTACATTGGAATTAACAATATAGTTGATTTCCTATTTTTACTAATGACATTTTCTAAGTGACCCATAGAGCTTTATAAATTTAATTTTCCATAATTTGATAAATTTAATTTTTCATCTTTTGATAAATTCAATGGGTTGTTTGGAATGAAATGGTTAATGTTTGATAGTTTGGATTTATTAACGAATAAAATGATTTTAAATAGAAATAATATAAGGGGGGATACATGAGTGGTGTTGGGGTTGTCTAGGTATTGGGGGCTATCCAGGTGGGGGTGGGTTGTCGAGGTAGTATGGGGCTGTAGGGGGGTCTATAGAGGACTGAAGGAGGGGGTATGGGCTACCCGTATTAGGTGTGTGGGCTGTCCAGGGGGGTCAATGTGGGGTGTACGGGTGGGGGAGTGGGGTTGTGGGTGTCTAGTGTGGGGGGATTTCCATATGAGAGGGAGGCTTTCTAGGTGGGGTGGAGGTGGTCCAGGTGGGGGGGGGACTGTCTATTTGTGGGGGAGTCCATTTGGGGGGGGGGATACAGGGGAGTGGGTGTGGGTTGTCCGAGGAGGGGATGGTCTGTCCAAGGGTGGGGTGGGGGTTGTAGGAGAGTCAGTGTGGGCTGTCCAGGGTGGGGGTGGGTTGTCCAGGGGTTTTGGTGGGTGGGATATCTAAGTGGGGGAGGTGCTGTGTTCTGTCTGGGGGGATTTCCTCAGTGGGTGGGGTGGTCTTTACAGGTGGTGGATGGTATGTTGGTTGTTTATGGTTGTGGGGGTGGCTGTCCAGGTGTGGTCGGGGGTGTTCAGGCGGGGTGGGGGGCTATCCTCATGGGCGTGCAGGGGTGTAGTGGGGTAGCAGGGGTGTGCGAGGGGGTGGGCTATTCAAGGAGGGGGTGGGTTGACCACTCTGAAATTCTACAAAAAAATATGAATCAAATATAACTAATGTATAGTTTCTTTCACACGTTAATACTTTTCATGAAGATCTATTCCAACACTCACTCTTACACTTCGATAATATTGTAATATCTCCAATTAAATCTCACTCAGGTTCTTATCGACTATCCATATTGATCTCAAAACAATTTATTATTCGTATTAATCCGTATCACATAATGATATAACAAGTCTCAAACTTCTATGAGTAGTGTCACATCTAAACATGGCTCACAAAATCAGATCCACATATGATATTTGGTGGTGTGTTTACAATTGGGTGTGTTCTGATTTATATGTATTATATTCGTGGTTTACACCAAAAATATTCTCTGTCATCTATAATAGAAGTGAAATAATGCTATAATTTGATATAGATTCTATTTTATGACCCTAGTTTTGGTGTGGACACCCGTACCCATGGACAACCACCACCCCTTTGGATGTCCTAGACACCCCACCCCATGGACAGTCCAGCCACCCCCGTGGACAGACCTTCCACCCCTGTGGATAGCCCGCCCACCCCCCTGGACAGCCCGCCCACCTTCTGAACACTCTATACCCCCTAGACATCATGACACCCCCGTGGATATCCTTCCCACCCACCCCGTACCCCATTAGATATCCCCGCTACCTATGGAAATCTCTCCCACCCCCTAAACACCTTGTACCCCCCAAAAAAATCCCCCAACCCTATAAATACCACCCCAGACACCCCAAACCCCCCTAGATAGCCCCCACTAAGCTCATGGGACTTCCCTCCCACCCCCTTGGATACCTTGTACCCCCTGGACAGCTCAACCCCCCCCCCCCCCCCCACACACCCCCATGGACAGCCTGCCCACCACCCTGGACACCTTGTACCCCCCATAGATAGCCCTGCCTCCCCATGGAAAACTCTCCCACCCACCACATTCCACCAAGATAACACCTCCACCCCTGGATAGCTCACACACCCTTATGGACTCCTCGTACCCCCATGATATCCTCCACCCATGGAATGCTCCACAATGGAAAAGCTTAAACCCCTTGGACATGCCCTCCACCCCCATGAATAGCATTCCCACCCCCTGAACACCACCTTCCCCCATGGAAATCCCGCCACCCCCTGGATACTCGTCCCCCACCCACATACACCTCCAATTCCCCTAGACACCCCACCCCCTAAAAATCCCCCACCACCCAGGACACCCCGAACCCATTTGATAGCCCTGCCACCCCTGTGGAAAACATGACCACCACCTATGGACATCCTTCCCACCCACCGGAACACCCAAAAACCCCTGGATAGCCCTAACACAACTACCACCCCTAGATAGCTTGCTCACCCCCCTGGACACCTTGTACCCCTTGAATAGGACCCCCCCCCCCACCAATGGAAAGCCCCCTAGACACCCCTGACCCACTGAACAGCCCCACCACCCCTATGGACAGACCTATCACCCCCTAGATAGGTTGTAACCCCTGGAAACCCCCTCCCCACACCTGTGGACAGCCATCCCACCCCCTGTATACTTACCCACCTCTCTCGAGACACCCTCAATCCCCTCGGATGCCCCCACCCGATGGATATACCCCCAACCCCTGGACACCATCGACCCCACTGGATAGCCCTTCAACCCCCATGGACAGACAGACCACCCCATGGACAACTCTCCACACCTTGGACATCCCACCCACCTCCCGGACTACCCATAAACCCCTGGACAGCCCCGCAACCCCCATGGACATCCCTCCCACCCCACTAGACACCCTGTACCCCCTAGACAGTCCCACCCACCCCCCTAGATACCCTTCTCCCCATGAGCACCTTGTATACCCCTGGACAGCCCCCACCCATATAAATACCTCACCCCCCAGACACCCCCCGACCCCCTAGAAAACCTCTATAACCCTGTGGAAGGCCCACCTTCCCCCTTGGACACCTTGTACCCCATAAACATCCCAAAACCCCGTTGACAGCCTGCCTACTTGGACACCCTAACTACAGTAGACACCCCCACCCCATAGACAACATCGACACCCCTGGATAGCCCCACGACCCCCTGGACACCCCTCACCCCTTGGACACCCCACCCCTTTTGGTAATGATGTGAATACTCAAATTATCAACTAAAATATAAAATTTATTCGATCTAAAATTTAGATAAATCCTGAAAAAATTATCCTCCACAAGTGTACCTGATCTTGTACACTCATGTATTATTCGTCAAAGATATTTTGTTATAAAATATTATTTTTTTACTTTATATTATTATTCTCATATAGAGTAATGTGTCAATTATGATATCATATGAAGGAACAATTCTCGTTTACTTAATTATATTTTTTATGATACTTCAATCTTATTGAACAGATTTTGAGGAAATGACTTATAATTTTTTTATATAATGGATATAATTTGGATGTATGAAATTGTTAAGATCTCAAGCGATTTTCAAAACAATTTGTAGACATTTTTATTTTTTCATTTTAAAATTCTTCAAATATTTTACACATACACTACAACTGTTACAAGTGTGTTATAAGACCTTGGTTGAGCCGTTATGATGTTAGCTCCCACATAACCAAATATGGTTATCTAGCCAACTATTCTGTGTGGTATCACAATGGGTAGAAAATGACCTCTAAAAATGATGATGATCCAAATGAGAGTACTGGATTAGAGAATTTGTTATATGACTATCTCATGTTTGTTCATTATCATGAAAAATAATGAATTCTGATCCCTGATGATTTCTATATGATCACACATGATTCATCTAATGAAGATGATGATGTTGTCCGGCTGAAAAATTTGAATTATGATACCACAACTCTAATATATTGAAAATATAGTAAAATGAAAATAATGGAATTCTTTATTTGAATATTTCATGGGAAAACTATATATTTAATTCCTAATAATTCAATCACTTATATTATTACATTATGGAAGGAATTAATTCTAGATGATGCAGATATTCCCTCAAATGACTATATTTCTTGAATTTTAGTTGAGGAACAAGGATTTTCATGAAAAAATTTCATTGTTGCCCGAAAGATTATAGTTTATTCTGGGAGGAAAATACTAAATGAAATGATTGTATAAAATGTGGCACATCCCACGAGAAGTCAAAATCTAATGGAACACCATCCCACATACCACAGAATGTAATGTGTCACTTATTATTGATCCCTAGACTCCAGAATCATTTTATGTGTGATGAAATAAAAATAATAATTTGATGAATTGATACTAAGAGAATGATTACTATTAATGAGTTGGTTCACCCCGTAGATGGATTTGCAAGAAATATATTTGATGCTCAATATCCTGATTATGTAGATGACGTGCGTAATGTGAGTTTGGGTCTTTCATGTGATGGGTTTAATCTGTTTAGTAAGATCCATACTTTTCACAACACATGGAAAATTTTTATATAGATTTATAATCTTCCCCATGGTTGTCTATGAAAAAACCTTTCAAATTGGTGAGTATACTCATATCTATCCCTTCTGATCCTAGGAATGATATTGACATATAAATGAAACCTTTAATAATAGAGTTGAATCTTCTTTGGGATGTGGGTGTTCACAATTACAATGAATGTTTGAAAGACATATATTAGAAGAATGGTGTTCTTATGTAGAAAATTAATGATTTTCCATCTTACAAAATGATGTATTGATGGATCATGAAGGGAAAACTATCATGTCCTATTTGTATGAAGAATAGATGATCTAAAAGACTAAAAAATCAATACAGATTCAGTTTTCTGGGACATAGATGATTCTTGCTAATAGACCATCCATATAGAAATTATTGTCGAATATTTGACAATACCATGGAGAATGATGATCCACGTCAGTGTATGTATGAAACTGATGTGCTTAATAAATTGAAAGATTTCAGTTTTTTTATGCGATGGGTCAAATGAAATATGGAAAGAGAAATAATGTTTCCACTGAATCGTATTACAATTGGGATAATATATGTATCTTCTTTGAATTTCCCTATTGGTCAACCAATTTGTTACTTCATTGCTTAGAAGTAATTCACCTTGAGAAAATATATGTGAAATGTTTCTCTCGATTATTGTAAATGTTAAGTGAAATACAAAAGATGATTTATGGTCTCGACATAACTTGGTGGATTGGGGAATCAGATGTGAATTTTATCCTGTGTGTATAAGTCAAAATAATTTGAAACTTCCTTGTGCATTTTGTGTGATGAAACATAAATCAAAAATTCAATTTCTGGAATTACTATAGACTATTAATGTTCCCATTATCTATTCATGAAAAATATCCAAACTGGGCAAAAAAAGAGAGTTGAAGCTAAAATGATTGAAGACTCGTGATTATCACATAATTTTTAATGATTTTATTCCAATAGAAATTCTTCATAATTTTTTGAATAATGTAATGGTGGATGTAATTTGTGTTTTCTATAAGTTTATAGATCTTTGTTCTAAGAAGTGGTCCAAGTCATTCTTGAAAAAAATGTTGGCAGATGCCATATTTATTTTGTGTGAGTTAGAGAAAATATTTCCTCATTCATTTTTCACTTGCATGATGCATCTGATTGTAAATATTCAAATGAAAATACTTCTTGGAGGACATATTTATTTTCATTGGATGTATCCACTTAAATAAATTTTGTACCTGTTAAATTCTTATGTCTATAATAAGAATCATCTCAAGGTTTTATTTTGAACGATTACTTGTCTCAAGAATGTATGGATTTATCCTCTATGAATTTGACTAATCTTACTACAAGAAAGAACAAACCAATGAGAAACGAAGATGAAAATTATGAGAAAATTGAAACCATATTTTCATCACTTTCGCAAACAAGAGGAAATCCTGGATCATATACATTAATGACATTAAGCCTTAAAGAGTGGGAGATGGCACATCGCATAGTTTTGTTCAACTGTGACTTGTTCAATGACTACATCTTGTAAGTAAATTATATATTTATATCTTATATATATACCTATATATATATTTATAAAAATATTTCTATTTTTGTCTACCGAGAAAATAAAGCGATGATAAATAGAAAGCATTGTTCTTTGTATTTGAGAAAGAGGGAGATTTCCTAATGACTTTGTTAAAATTGAAGGTAATAATATTACTATTTAAAATAATTTAAAAAATAATTAAAAATGCTTAATATTGATTTATATTTTAGGTATTGAGATTTCCTAATGACTTTGTCTTTAAAGAAATAAGATCTTTGACTTTTTTCCCTAAGCCCATGGTTCGTGACTGTAAATCAATTCTTATCAATGGGTACAAATTCATGATCACTGGACAAGAAAATAACCTTGGAACACAAAATGATGGTGTTATGGTTATTTCCACTAAATATTTCAATTCTTGTGCATTAGATATTATACTGCTATTTGAAAATGTTGGGTATTACGGAGTCGTTGAAAAAAAATAATATTGGATTATTATTCTCATGGACGAGTCATGATGATGAAAATTAAGTGGTTTGATTAGATGATGAGGTCTAGTACCCTAATTAATGATTGTGGATTTCATGTAATTGATATGAATTTCACTATTGGAATCGACGATCCATATGTATTGGAATCAATGGAGAAACAAATTATTTATGTCAAAGATCATCTTCGACCATGATTTGGTGTCATTATTGATGCAATTCCAGGACATATTTTTAATGATGGTTCAGATGGAATTTAAACCATACCTACTTCCATTGTAAATGATCCATTTATTAATTTTGATGACACAAATAGATAATTTTTCATAGTTTACTATGTACCTGATGTTGTGGTGGGGTATATATAAAATCATCCATTGATGTTCTCAATTAATTGGTTTACCTTGACTTGGGATATTAATGTTGGAAATATACGAATTGATTTAATATTTATTACAAATTTGTTGTATTTGAATTGACCATTATGTGAATTTCCAAGGTTTATTGGTTGCAGTTTAATTTGAATTTCATTTTCAAAATTGGAATTGAACTTGATTGAACCCTACGAAACAAAAATTTCTAACATGGAGAATATTTCATTGCTTCATCTGTGATTTTTATAAAATATTTATGACTCTAAGAACTCTCTTTAACATTTTACCTGATAATTAACATGATGGTTTGTATTCTTCTACCAAAAATGTATTGAAACCATCATCATCTAACTAAGATAATGAAATTAATTTTTTTGTTAATATTGACAACTGCTTTAAAAATTTTGAATCTGGTAGAATCAACATTCCATGATTTTAATATACTTATAACACTTAGTAAATAATCATCTTACTTAAAAATAAACTTCATTATTACATCTTTTATGATTTGTTGATTTCATTGTATATTTGTTCAAGCTCACCTAAAAAATGGTTAGTTAAATTATACATGAAACCCCCTATTCCTTTTAATTTATTTTGTTTGTTGGGTTACACATTAGTTATCCTTATATATTTAATTCCATAATTGTATTCAAATGCATGAAATGAAACCAATTAAATAGAGAAAAAAACAGATTATGGACAACAAGAGTCACTTGACTGAGGTGGGAATTCCACCACAAGTTCCAACATTAAGTATTTTATTTCAAATATATATAATTAAATAATATATAATGTCATGTGATTAATTTTTTTAATCATTTTTGAAGGATCCATCTATTATGTGACAATTATTTTATGAGCACCTTAGTAGTGGTCACAGTACTCTGGGTATTCGTATGAGGGGGGGTTGGTACAAGAGTTAGATGATCTGGTCATTATATTTGATTAGACCATCAACCTCAAAGTGACATACCATCCATCCAACATGCTGATCCCGATTTATCGTTAGGGACACATGGGATATTTATGCCTCCCATTTTTTACCACTATTTACATCTAAGCCTCGTCACCCGTATATACCATATCCATTGATGATTTCCACAATCCATCCAATATTTGGTCAGACATCCATGTCTTCTTCTTTTACTTATGATTCCTTTTCTCTGGGATTTTATATTCTATCTTCTTTGACTCCTGCTCCACCAAAGTTAGTCCCTAATGAGCATACATTGGGACCCACTCCATTTATACAGGGTGTTCTTATAGCTCTTGTGGATCCAGTAGAAGAAATTGATCATACAACTGCAATTATACTTCTACAACCCTAACAAAGTTTTAAACAATTATTTAGTTTCATAGTAAAATGTATTTATAAAATATATGTTTTCCTTTCATAATTGATACATCTACTGATAAGAGGAAGGGTTGGGGCATACATTCATGCGTGCATTGTGGTACCGCTGCACATTGATGCTGGTGGAGTAAAATGAAGATCGTTCGATGATTAGAAAATAAGGGCAGCAATGTTGGAGTTTTTTGGGGACACAAGCCAAATACTACGACATCATTTCTTTCAGGCCTCTCTCATGGAGAAAAATACCAAATGAGGCCAGTGATAAAGCATGGGTAGAGATATGTGTAAAAAAAGTTTGTTTCATTTAATAAAATATATTAATTTCTCTATTTATATAAATTAATGTTTTGGTGTTAGATACGGTTTAATTTCCCCAATGGTGAGGGTGCATGACCAGAACGTCTAAAGGATTTAGGTGATCATAAGAGAGTTTATAAGCATGAGTTGTACATTTGAAGGTGTTCTAGAGTGGGTAAAGAGTTAGAGGCAGTCCCTCTCATGTATTATTTTCAGTTCGAATAGTGCTGACAGATGATTACTTATTGAGTGACAAGCCCATTTATGGAATTAATCAAATTTGTGGTATTTAAATGAAATTCCTAATATTTTAGGTTAATAATAATTATTTCATTTAATTTAATATTCATTTGGAAGAAATAAAAAAACATTAAATCTATGAAATACTTCCACACATTCAGACGTACTACGATGCTAGATCATGAGAGGTAGCAGGTATGACAAGTTATAATCATTCTTTATGACTTGATCTTTCTATTTTTTCCTCCATTATTTATTCAATTGAGAATGTTGTTATATAATTTCAGTTTTTAAATTAATTTTTTTTTCTTGTATCTTGTTTTTAATTATGGTTTCCTACATTCAATGAAATTATAGATGAATAAATTTAATAAAGAAGGATGTGTGCCACGAGAAAAACTATTTTGCTCAAGTTGAAGGAAGAGATATGGAAGTGAGTTTCATGAACCGACTAAATAGAAGAATGTATGTATTACTTTGTAGATTTAAAATTTTAATCTCAGTTTTTAACTTAATAATTCAAATTATATTAGTAACAGGCTGGTTCAGATTCCATTGATGCCCAAGAACCTAACCATTTTGGGCTAAACAATTCTTACATCAGGTGTTGTGAGATGAGCACCCCGGTAGAGTATGATGCCAACCTGGGAAGAGTATAGTTTCGATGAGGTATTGGCCCTCCTCAGGTATGAGTTGTAGTGCCACCGAGTTGCATCATGTTAAGAAACAAGAGGAACATGCATAAAAGTGCTCCAAAGAGATGGAAGAATAGTCAGCTAGGGAAAACACTTCATTTATGAAACTGATTTATGTTTTATGTCCAAAACATCAACCAGAGGACAACACATATTGTGTTGTATATATTCCCTAGATTCGTTCTATATATGGTGCACCAGGTGGTAGTTCTACTAGTGTTTGAGGTTATGGTGTGGAGGAGCCTGAGGTAGGGGAGGAGGAGGGCCAGGAGGATGTCGAGGCGGAGGATGAGGGTGAGGAGGAGGATGAGGCGGATGAGGAGGGGGATGAGGAGTCCAAGGCTGAGGATGAGGTCAAGGAGGAGGTCATGGACGATTATGGGGATGACAATGAGGATGAGGGTGATGTTGATGGTGATGGTGATAATAGATATCATGATAAGTGACAGATTGATCTGTTACATTTTTGACTGATATTACTGACCATTGATGTTTATTGAATTGTTTTTCCTGAATATATGTGTTATTAATTAGGTGACATTATCGTTATTTATTTTATATAAATAATAAAACACGAGTTGATGATTTGTTTTGACTGATTAACCATTCTCGAAGATAGACCTCACCCCCTGGACACCTCGTACTCCCAGGACAGCCCTGTCACCCTCGTAGACAGCCCGCCCACCCCCTGGACAGCCCTTCCCCCTATGGATATCCGCCAACCCATGGACACCCCATACCCCACTAGACACCCCCCCCCCACGTGGATAGCTCGCCCACCACCCTGGACACCCCTACCCCCCTTGACAGCCCGACCACCCCCATGGATAGACCTCCAACCCACATGGACAACCCCGAACACACCCTGGACAGCCCCACCCACCCACTGGACATCCCCCACCCCCTAGACACCCCTACCCCTAGAAATTCCCACAATCCCCTGGACACCACCCACACCACCAGACACCCCCCCCAAACACCCCACCCCCCCCAGACACCACCCCACCCCTTGGACACCCCGATGGACAGCACACCCACCACCCATGACAGCCCACACCACCCATGGACCCCCTGTACCACCTTGGACAGCACCGCCACCCCCATCGACAACCCACCTCCCCCATGGATAACCCCTCTTCTTGTGGACAACCTCCCCACCACCTGGACACCATGTACCCCCTAGACAGCCCCACCTACCCCCTGACCCTGCCCATACCACCCTTGATAGCCCCTCCCACCTTCATGGATTGCCCCACCCACCCCATAGATAGCTCAGCCCACCCCCTAGACCACCCTAACCTCGGTGGACAACCCCTCCCACCCCTAGAGAACCCCACCCACCCCCTAGTCAGCCCCCCCCCCCCCCCCCCGTGGAGAGCCCCCCCCCCCCAATGGACATCATTCCCATACCCTGGTCACCCTTACCCCTGTGGACATCCTTCCCACCCACTCAAGACTTTGTACCCCCCCGAACAGCCCCTCCCACACCCGTAGACTGCCTATACCCCCCAGACCGCCCCTCATCCCCTGTGGATAGCCCCACCCACCCATTGGGAAACCCCTGACCCCATGGATAGCCCTGCCACCCCTGTGGACTACCCCTCCACCTCATTGGACAACCACCACCCCCTAGATAAACCCCAACCCCGTGGAATCCACCTAACCCCCTGGACACCCCAACCCCAGGAAAGCCCCCCAAACCCCCTGGAAACCTCCCCACCCCTTGGACACCCCCATAGACAACCCCCCCTTCCCCCAACCCCCACCCCAGGACACCCCCATCCCCCAGGAAACCCCCACCCATCTGGACACCCCTACCACCCTTAGACAACCACCCCAAAACCTAAAATAGTCTCCCAACCCCCTGAATTTTGTATTAAAATTTTTAGGTATTTAATTAACTTATAAATTATGTGTTAATGGACAGTGTGTATTAATTTTGTATGTGTATAATTGCTATAATTACCTTATGAATTATGTATTAATTCTGTTAATGGTGTTTGTAACTCTGATTATGTTGATCTCTTAGAAATTTGATTATCCTCTATCCATTATGATATGACTCCATGAATGAAATTAAAATGGGTTAGTTGGAAGAGTGGTTTCCATGTGATGATTGAAATGGGGAAAACAGTGTCATCGTACATATCATGGTTGGAAGAGTCTAAATTTTTTTATGTGATTTTTCATGTGTTTTTTTTTCTATTTGTTGTGCAATTTGTTCTATTTTTAGTGCAAAGTGTTCTATTTTAAGTTTTGTTTGCATCTTTGTTTGCTGGTGTATGAGGTTCATCCTATGTTTTTAGGGGTATTCATTGGAGGGAATGGGTGGCATCTATGCTATTTTTTGGATAAACACTATACCAATGTTATTAAAACATTAGTAATGTGTTTTTGGAGAGTAGTGGTACCAATGGTTTAAATGAACCATATGTAATACAAGATTCCAACAGTTTTGAAATGTTTTTATATTGTATTTCTCAAATATTTATGCCAACGGTTTCATGGAACAGTTGGTAATACAATATACAAACAGTTTGAAATTTTTGGTGAACTACATGTAATCAAAAGTTGTTGTAAATATATACAAACTATTTCTATAAAACAATTGGCATAATGAACGTTAGAGTGCCATATACCAACAGTTAGAGGAAAATCATTTGTGTAATCCTTTTATAAGGGGTTACTAGCCAAAGGATTTCTAAACCATTTTTATATAGAATACCAGCTCGTTTGAGGCCTATACCAATAGTTTCAAACCATTTCTATATATAATTTTCTAGTAGTGTATATCATGTTTTTAATGATGTTTTAGGGGTATTTCTATATATTATAATAAAAAATCACTTTTTAAATATTCTCAAATGTAGATATTTTGTAGTGATACCATCCTGATTCTTTCATTAGATGGAAAAGGATTCTATAAAATTTTCATGGAACCCTTTTATTCTATGTGGTTTAATGATGATTCATATGTGATTATTTTGTAATTCATTTATTTTTAATGGTTCAACCATGTTTCATATATTTTTTTATGAATCCAATTTCATTTATTTTGGTTAATCAAGTTTCAAATTTATTGACATAAATCCCATTTTGAATCCATTATTTAATCGGGTGATGAATGAGTAGTGAATTTTTTATGATTTTTTAGGACAATATGCATACACCTTTTATTTTATTTATGTTTTGGTTCAATAACATAGGTTACATCATTGGGAATCTTAGATACCACTTGGTAAGAAATTATAGTTCATATAAGGGGTTGTCCAAGATAACATTGGTTAATCCCGTTACAACTTATATGATGGGGTTAACCATATAGAATTTGGTAATTCAAATATAACTTGTATGATGGGGTTCCCAAGATATGACCAGGTAAGACCGTAATGTCATACATGATGGGTGTGACTAGATAGAAATACATTGTATGGGGTAATGATTTACATCTCTTGATATATACTAGACTTGGGGGGGTGACCTCAGTTCTATAATGGAATTTTACCATTACGATGGATTTGAGAGGGAACACATTCCACTATGAGAAATGGGCTTCTATGATGAATGATGTTTCCCACCCAATACGTTCATCCACATAAAATAATGGTGCATGTTTGTTAAACCATTTTAGAAAGAGGGTACATGAGAGGTCATCCCATGCATAATGATTGCTCATGGGTGGGGAATCTCAAGGATAATTTTTTTTAATGTTCTAGAGTGTATCCTTGATATACAATTATTTATGTTTATGAGTATGCCACAAATATATGTTTTTTTACCAATTTTATGATCTTAGGAATAATGTCCTTGATTCCCTTGTGTTTCATGTTTTTTGAACTAACAATGTTTATTACATGAGTCATGATTATGGCATATGATATTTTGGGTATGACCTTCATATGTTATGACCAGTATCACATACATTAATGATTATAATATGATTTCATATGATAAAATATTTTTATCTAATATTTTTTCCCTTACTAAGAATTTGAGCTCCCTCTTTCATATTGTTGGTACACCAATTTATCAAAGATAGGTTTAATGTGGGATATTTATATTACAAGTACTAAATGGGATGATCTATTTTAAAAAAATGAATATATATCACCAAATTAGAATAATTTTTCACATGTTAAAAATGGTACTAAACTACTTAATGTCCTTAGGCATGTGTTTGTCAAATGTAATGAATATTCTTCATGAAATATGTAATATTCATATATAGGAAGCCTGTGTTTCTATATCAGATATCATAAATCCAAAATAGAATTCTAGAATGAAATTTTATCTCTTGGTGGACGATGAATTTCATGGCACTAAAAGAGGTTTTTTTATCAATTTAATAATAATGGATGAATAGTATGTAATGGAATCATATAAAATATCCCAAAAGGAATAAATATTTTCATAACATTATTACATGATATTGATTCATTTAGAAACATTTATTATTGGTTTGGATAACCAAATTGAAATATATTAGAAGAATAATATATCAAATATTTATAGATAAAATCATATTGATAAACTTAAGAGTGATAAAAAAACTTTTCAATAATTTATTTAATGTAAAGGAAAAAATGACACAAATAAATATCTTTTAGTAAATTAATTTTTACTTGGAATTATAAAAGTTATAATTTATAATATAAATTTTCATTGGAAATATAATAATATTTCTTACATCATGGTATTTTTTTATAATTTTTAAACATCATATAAATTCAATTATTTATGACATAATAATGATGCATTATTTACCTCATTAATAAATTATTTCAATAAATAAGATAATAAATATTAGAATAACAACCAAAACCTATCCAATTCTTATTTAACGATTTTATTTCGTCTATGAATAATTTTATATTCAATATTAATGAGTTTTTGACTTTTTGAAACTGAAGATATGTTTATAATATAATATTATTTTCATGTTTTCTTAAAGAACCCGTCCTCCCCCTTATAAAAAGCCCTCACATATAACTCATTCCTCACACCACTCAAGCTACTTGTCTCATCCATCATCTTCCCAAATAAGCTCTCAATATCCCTATTTTTCTTTTAGAAGCCTTAACATATGCAGAAGGCACTTAAAGATGTTCTTTTGGTTCAATCAATAGGGAGTTACCCAAATTAAAGCTAATAGTTACTCTTAACATCATTTCTTTTATTTTACATCTCAAATCACTAAACTCATTTTATTATAATCCTTCATAACAAAACCAGTATCCTAAATATACTAAGATATTTTTATATGATTGTTCAATTATATCGTACCGCCCCTCTTGATGGCCATTATGATGTAACTATATTTATATATGAAATATAATATGTTTATTTTTTCTGTATTCTTTTGTTTTTTTCATTCATATCATACCTTTATGGTTTCTATTAAGGGTAAACATGATAATTTCATTTGTGAAGGTGCAGACTACCACCCCCTCAATGTTATATGACTCGTTCATACCATACATTGGATGTATAAGTGATGGATTTATTGATATTATAAATGATATTATACTTTAATTATAATATAACTATGTATCATTATGTTTTCATTCAATTAAAATACTAAATAGAAATAAAAGTAGCGTTAATGCGTACGTACGGCTTACCGTCTCCACAAATCGTGCATTTTATTTAATATCTCCTAATTCTATATAAAATTATAAATACATTTATATAATGGATATATATTATATATATGAAATATGAATCTTTAATATAATTCTAGAGACAATGGACTTTTGACCACATAGAGAACTTGTAATTATAAGGTGTTCATTTTTTACTCAAGTACCAAATATCGAAGAAACAACCATTATTAAATTAATTGATTTATTAGTATCTATAACATGGTAATGAGTAATATAAAATGAATATTAAACTTCAAAAAATTTCATACAAAAGTATAATTTATTGTTATTTTATTATTCCAGAATAACGCGGAACAAACAAGTCATGTTGGACACGATGTAAGGAGATTTCTTATCTCACTTTTAATTCTGTGAGATTTCAATTATTCGCCAATTATTCATTGATATAGGTGTATTGTATACTTACATTTGATATATATTATAATTATTCTCATTATATTCATGGTATAATGTGATTCATTTTGTGGTTATTAACTTTTGGCCATACGAATAAGTTGATTAAAACTTCGTAAATGATTTAATAACACTTTTTATTTCCATGAGATTCGTGCTATATTTGCCAATATTTCCTTTTTTGAGGCGTATATATTGTGCATGATTGTACTATTTGTGTAATATACATTAATTGATGAGTTTTTACGTATTTATTGTGTGATCCTTATTTCATGTGGTGTATGTATTGTATGTTACCAAATCGGTAAGGTAACATTTCACTCTTCTCTTTTTAAAAGACAAATTTTGGTTATGTAATTTAATTTAGATCTTATTATCTTGGGATATGTTATTATATATTATTATTTCTATAAAATTTATTTCCAAGTGATGAGATAAACTTTTTATCTATTCAACTAAATTTTTGAATTTTAAAGTGTGGTCGTTATGCTTTCAAATTTTTGCAAGGGATCTTCTTAACCCAATTTCAATTCTTTGGGTTTAACTTGTACTTCATGAAAATGTCAACCTATGAAAATGTTTGAATGAAATCTTATTGTTTTACACATAAAATACAATTATATTGGTTGTATTTATGTTTTTCACTCATAATTACGTGATTGATTTATCCTTAATTTAATGATACCATCTTTATAAGGGATTTTATCTCAATTTACAATTCCACTGAGACTTCATTGTTGTTATGAACCAATTCACTCTTATATGGTTTATATAATGTCCTTTGACATATTATATCATGAATAACTTTATTCTCATGATATTAAAAAGATCTGGTTAAATGTTATTCCTCAGTTATTTATATTCAAGCATCTCGTGTTTTGTTAAAAACTCTTTAACTAAAATATCATTTTTAAATGTTTTATAGAAATCTTCTCCTAAATATTTCTCTATAATGTCCACATTGTTCAAATAGTTTTTGGGATTTATATATATGAACATTAATGTTTTCCGATGACAATTCATAAAAATCTACAAAGGGGTATGGGACACATTGATTAAAAAATTTGTATTTAAATGTTTTAAATGGTTTTGAAAATGATTTGATGAATAATTTTTCATTTAAATATCATGATTTGATATATTATTTATTGAAATGTGTAAATGTTATCTATAATTTATCCATGTAATATGTGTTATGAATATGTTATAGTTTTTGGGAATTCTTTACATATTCAGGTTGTTCTGTGATAAAGCTATGGGGTGTGAGCCAGAGATATCTCTCTAAGGCATTGGTTAACGTGAAAGATCTAAATATGATGTTTCTACTGAGATATTTAGTGGATATAATATGATGGGTATTCCAAGTGTAACATCCTATGTAGCTGTGATAGCTATAACGTATGTTTTTTTAGATTCCATAAGTAACCTTTATGCTTTATGATTTGTGTTTGTTGTTAAAAAATCTTATGATTTTGTAAGGTATGTTATGATTGAAAAGTATTGATTCAATGATTTTTATTTATTGATGTGAAAATGTTTTCATTACTAATTTTATATCCCTTACTATTCTTTTTATGATCATCCCATGTTTCTGAAATGTTTTCCACAAGACTTAATGATGATTAGGTTCAAGGATGAGATAATGGAAATGTCATGATGTCTAAAACATTGAACTAGTCATGTTTATTTTTAAGAGTTTTATTTTATGAAAAAAATGGATAATGAGTAGTAGTGTGTAGTGTCTAAATGTAATATTCATGAGTTTATTTAATTTTTATGGACTAATTCTCTAAAACTCTAAACCTGAAAAGATCCTCAATGTTAAATCTTGACATAATTCTAGATTATGTAATGTTTATGTCCGGGTCATTATAGTTGGTATCAGAGGTTGGTTTAGATATATTTTTAGGTTAGGGATTAATTTATGTAAAAGTGACATAACCATAATGGTTAACATAATATAATGAGTTATATTTATTTTATAAGTGATAAATGGTTATTAAATTTTGGGGAGCTAAATGAAAGGTATTACATAACCTTTGAGGATAAATTTTGTTCTGGTTATTTTTGAGAAATTGGCCACTTTTTTAAGGAATGTTATGAAATTTTATTGTTTTTGAAAAAGGATAACACGCAGACTATGTGAAAACCCATCACCTACCACTGGACTACGTGATTCCCCTGGTTAGTATGACAGATTCTTTTTAGTTAAATGATTTTATTGTACAATAATATTTTTATTTGGGATTATATTTTTTTTCAAATGGACATTCTTAGTATAGTAAAATGATTTTTTGATTATGTGATAAAATTTATTTTGGAATACATTCTCTATTTTGGGAACATTATATTATTAAGGAAAATATAATACATTGGGATTTTAATTGTGGACTAAGGGTTGAAATATTATTTTGTAATAATATATGTTTTTATTATGGAAATATTTTCATTTGGGTTTTCTATCAAAATGATTAACCTATCATAGAGAATATGTGATTGGGTTAATGAAACTTTTGTATGTGACCTTAAGAGTAGTGGATTTTCATTTAGAGATAAAATTTATGATTTATAGTGGAAGACTATGTTACTAAATGTTTTTGGGTTTTGTGTTACAATCTTAGTTTTGGTTATTTTGAATAATTTAAAGGACAATGAAATATATAATGGTGTTTATTTATCTCTGGGTACTTTTTTGAATTTGGGATATTAATATTAGTATTTCATTTTATAAAGGATTATCCTTTTGGGGGATTAAATGATCTCGTACTAACCATTTTGGTTTTAGTTGATATCTAAAGATGGGGTAAACATATTTATTTTCATTTATAAATTATGTGATTCTATAGAAGATGATTCATTCACTTTTGATGTGACTATGTCTTTTTTAATGCTCATTTTTTGGAGAAAATATTAGTTTTTGGAAAAAAATTATTAAAGGCTGAAACTCTACTTGAAGTTAGGTATATTTTTTTATGTTTTTATTATATGTAGTAATTGAATTCCAAAAATAATGAAAAGGAAAATAAAAAAAATGTGGTTTATTTTTTCATGTTGGTTAATCAAAGTCTTATTAACACATCACAAGTTTGTGATTTTCTGTTGGATAACTTTCTCTTAATCATGTTTTTTTATCACTCTCCATCAAAACATGATGATTTTTTTCTCTTCGGTGTCCATGTTTTCATGAAATCCTAGTATCTTTTATCTCATTTGACATTTTTACTTATATTGTTTTATTTTAATGTGATGTAGTTATTGACTCTTTTTTTTAATGTGGGTCATTCAATTATGATTCCATGCCCAATTTTAAAATTGCGAGCACATAATATCCAAAAGGGGGGAAGGATGTAACATCCTAGATATATAATGAGTAAAACATTTTCAAATTTATTAATATCTGTGAATTAAATATTATTTTCACATTAATAGGGATGCTATGTTCGATGGAATACCCAATACACAACAACTTGTTTCTATGAAATCTTACTTTTAACACAACATTGAGTTATACTGAAAAATAATATCATAATATTATTATTTTAAATGGCAGTAAATTACAAGTCGTTTTAATGGATGGAATGATCCAAACTAACTACAAAATGACTTTACATGTTTTCTAAATATATTTACATTTCTCCCACAAAATTAAGCAGCTTAAAATATGAATGAATCCGATTTTAATCGTAAATAATCTAATATTCATTGAAGGGCCGATTTAAAAACTTTTGATAGAGAACCCTCTTTAAATGTAGTTTTTGGTACCTTTTATATTTTCAATTTTACAAAATAAAATTATTCTTTAGAATTGGGACATCAAAATTTACTTTTGTTAATATTTGGGTATTTTCCTAATAAGAATCACTTTTTAATGAACATTGAAAAATACTATATTTTAATTCGAATATTCTTTTAATATAATTTATTTATTTGGTTAGATTATCTTTTTAATTAGTTTTAAAGTGTAATTACAATATATTTTTATCATTTAATCCATAGTTGGTCATTGTAATGAATTTAACATTGAAATTGGACATAAACAAGTATCAATATTTTGATAGTTATTGCTTCTTAAAATCACCCTCTTTTTTGACAATGATAATTAATTGTAAATTAATTAATGAAACTTCTATGTTTTGAATTTGGGAAAATATACATTATTTTTAAATTTAATATATAAATCATACCTTAGGTTTAATTTTTCGTATTTTTCTGCAAAAAATCATTTTTTATGAATAGTGAATCCACTTAGTAGTAATTAAAAAATAGAACTTTTCATCTTAATGAAATTTTACCTCATATGTGAATTGAATTTCAAAAATCCGACATAGAGGGTTGTTGTTAGTATGTAAAATGTGGATTGAAAAAATGAAAATATTTTTTGGTTAACAGTATCTTTGGTATGTTATTTACCACTATTAAAGATAAATAAGGTAATTCAAGGTGAAAAAAAACATCATAATAATAAAAAATTACCTTAACACTTTTCCTAAACTTATTTGATTAGTAATGGACAACCCTTTTCAACATTGGGTTGATTTTGTGACCCCATTGAGCCACTTAAGAGTGATAATGAATCATTTTCCTAAATTTCCCTAAGGCCTTCATTTTTATTGTTTTTTAATAACCCCCCTTTCAAGGGATGAGGGGAACCCTTAAAAGGCCAATAGGCTCCGAGAGTAAATGGCCTGTAGGGTTAGGAGATTAAATGATTTAAATAAATAATATTATAAATATTAAAATAACATCCAAAACATGTCCAATTCTTATCGGATGACTTTATTTCGACTATGAGTCATCTTATCGTCGAAATTAATGAGTTTTGGACCTTTTAAAACAAAATATAAGTTTATAATAAAAATATTATTTTCAAGTTATCCTAAAGTGCCCCTCCTCACCCTTATAAAAATACCTCACTTCTGACCCATTCCTCACACCTCTCAAGTTATTTTCGTCATCCACCCTTTTCTCAAATAAGCTCTCAACATACCTCTCTTTATTTAAGAAGCCTTAACTTAGGCAGAAGGAACTTCAAGAATACCTTTTGGTTCAAACCAAAGGGAGTTAACCAAATTAAATGTAATGGTTCTTCTTAATGTCATTTCATTCAATTTACTTCTCAATCCCCTATGCACTTTTTAATTTTTTTTATAACAACAATAGTATCCTAAATATAATTGGATGTTGTTATGAGAAGTATTCGAACTACACTTACACACACCTCCATCTAATGGGTGAAAAACATACTGTTTCTGTGGACGAAAAACTAACGCCTCATGAAATGATGTTTTTTCAATTATCTCCCACCACATCTCATAGTGGCCAATATGAATGAACTATATTTATATATGATGTATATAATTTTTATTTGTTATTTGTTATTCTGTATTTTTCATTTATAGCTTACCATTATTATTTCCATTACGGGTAAACATGATAATTTCATTTGAGGAAGTGCAGACTACCACCCCCTTAATGTGATATAACTCGTTCATACCATACATGGGCCTTATAAAGGATAATTTTTTTGAAATTATATATGAAATTATAATGTAATTTTTATATAACTATGTATTATTATGTTTTCATTCAATTAAAATAAAAAATATAAATTGAAGTAGTGTTAATGCGTACGCACGACTTATCGTCTCCATGAACGGCGCATTTCATTTCTTATCTCCAAATGTTATGTACAATTATAAATAAAAATATATACTGGGTATGTATGATATATATTCTATCTAAATATGGAATATCATTCTGTAGATAATGAAATTTTGACCACATAGACAACTTTTTGTTATAAGGTGTTCATTTTTGACTGAAGTACCAAACATCGACAAAACAACCATTATTCACATAAATGATTGAATAATATCTATAGCATGGTAATAAGTGATATAATAAGAATAATATAGTTGAAAAAAATTCTTATGAAAGTATAAATTAACATTAGTTTATTATTCAAGAAGAACAAGGAACAAGCATGTCAAGTCAGAAACGAGGTAACAAGATTTCTTATCTCACTTTTAATTCCATGAGATTTCCATTATTCGCCACTTTTTAATTTCATGTGGTGTATTCTGTACTGACATTAGATATATATTATAATGATTCCCATTTTATGGGAATCTTTGATTCAAAAATATCCTTATTAAATGGTTTCAATGGTTTTGAAAAGGATTTGATGAAGCATTGTTTATTTCAATATCTTGATTAGATATATTTTGATTGGAATGTGGAAATTTTATCTTTCATTTATGCTTATATTATGTGTTATGAATATGTTCTGGTTATTGGGAATTGTTTATGTATATGGGTGGTTCTGTGATAAACCTCGTGCAGGTGAGCCCGAAATAGCTCTCCAATGCAATGGGAAACGTGACATTGGTAAACGTGATGTTTCTCTAAAGTGATTTAGGGAATATACTGTGATGGGTATTCCAAGTGTAACTCCCAAAGTTGTTGTGATAACTAAAATTTATGTTAGTTATCGATACCATAAGTAACCTTTATGATTTATCATTTGTGTATGTTATTCATAAATATTATGATTTCGTAAGGTATGTTATGATTGAAAAGTACAGTTTCATTGATTTGTATTAATTGATGGGACAATGTTTTCCTTCCTTATTTTATAACCCTTAAAGTTATTTTTATACTCATCCCATGTGATTGAAATGTTTTCCATAAGACATAATGATGAATTGGGTCAAGGATGGGATCAATGAAAAGTCATGCTGTCTAAAACATAAAACAATACATGTTTCTTTTTATGATTTTATATTTTTTGAAATAAATGGATACTGATTAATAGTGTCTACATGTATTATTCAAGTGGTTACATAATAGTTATGGCAAAATTCTATAAAAATGTAAACCTGAAAATATCCTCATTGTTAATTCTTGACATAATTCAAGATTATGTAATGTTTATGGTCAGGTCCTTATAATAACAGTAAATATAATCAAACTTATATCAATAATATTTTCTTAACGTTTTATCTCTCATAAACATAGATGGGTAATAACTAGTAATCTCTCTTTTATAGTGAAAAATACAACATCCAATTTCCACTAATGTACAAAAATATATTGGTAAGGTTTATTTTATTAAGAGAATTGTTTATTTACCCATCATGAAATGGAAACCTCCGACACTGAATGTAATCATTCCCAAATCATTAAAAAATATATAACATTCTTTCTTCATCATTAACTGTATTAGATAACGGGGAAACATTGTTGGTGCATATGAATACAAATAACTATCCCATAACATGTTAAGTACTATTTACATTAATATTCCTAATAAAAATGAATATAAGTACCAAGTTTGATGAAAATTTTAATTGGATGAAATATGTTATTCTATCTACCTAGAAATGATTTTGATCACTATGACTCATAAAATCACATTAATAAAAAATTCTATGATATATCTCCTAAAAAAGTTCCCAAAAATAACATTATAAAAAATATCACCACAAATTGGTATGCCATAAACAAAGAAAAATATCGAGGCGTATGATGATAATTTTGAACTCAATTAAAAATAGTTGTATATGATGTTGATGGAGCCCAAAACATTTAATACAACTAAAAATTATTATTAGTTTATTATTATAATATGTAAATATATATGATAAAAAATAAAAAACCACTTACAATCAATAAGAAATAAAAGATGTAATTTATAAATATATCTGGTGATCAAATATCATATTGGGATACTCAATATATAACTCACGTTAGAGGAGCGATTATGTAGTCAGAGATGTTGAAGTGGGATATGTAGGTGGATAAATTGGAGTTGGATATGATGTTAGAGTTGGAGGATTTATATATGTATCCATATACTATCTCTAATTGTATATTAATATATATTGTTCTGATGATCAAATATCATCCTCTGTCATGTCACATATCACTTTAACATTATCTAATAATGATTTTATTATTTCTTTATTTAAAACCTCCATTGAGGAAGTAATAAAATTATTTTTTTTTTAAATTTATAGATCATACTCATGTCCCCTTCTTGAATCCCATTTTTATGGATTTAATAATGTAGTATAGAAAATATATTTCCAACACTTTTTTATAAGATTCCTTTATATGATCAACTCTTTAATTTATTCATATAAAAAAATTTCAAAATATATTAGTGAATTATAAAATATAAATATTTTAAAATTTTCATAAATAACATAAATAAATTTTTATAATTATATTAGATATAACCTGAAATCCCTATAAAGATATGATAACTTTTTTTAATCGAGTCCCTTTTCCATTTTTTCAAGTAAGGTGAAAGGATGAAAAATCTCTACTATTCCTCAAACTTAGGAATCAATTCATAAAAATTTTATTTCATGTTTTGTTTTCCAATAACTTATATACACTATGAGATAACCTAGGATGAAACTCATTTATTAATTGGATATCTGGAATATTTCTCCTAAGTTATTCTTAATTATGGACAATTAAATTATCAATATTTATTGCCTTTATAAAAACATAGAATTTTAACATTTCAAATATAAAAAATAATTCATTCCATAAAATTTAAATAAAAATAATCCATGATTCTTCTCATAGAAATGAATATATACAAAATTTATTAAAAATTTATCTTAATATGAATATTAAATTTTTGGCTTGGGATATTTTAAAATCCATACATATCTTAATAGAATATTAATAACACCTCATCCTAACGTATTTAGTGTTAGATAATCAAATGTCACCTTATGAGAAAAATTTATACTTGTAAAAAAATTTATTATTGTTAAAATAATAATTAATTAAAATACATAAATGGTTTTCCATTACTAAATTTGATTCATCTTTTTCACATCTCTAAATTTATATATTAAAAATCATAATTTCACTGGTTTATATAAAGAAAACAAATACAAATTTTTTATTTAAAATTTTATCTCATAAGAGAACTATTTCATGAAATTCAATAGATACACTGTAGTGTTGATTGAAATATTTTTATAATTGATATAAATGTGACATTCCATATTTACAAACTATGACATCCTTGTATTTCTTAATGGATGTATAAGGATGCTGTGAAAGGGAATTTTGAGGCTCCTCAAGAAATTTATTTGTCCTGACCTCCCAATGAGATCATGGTGATTCTGCTGTTCGATAAAAAATATACTAAAAATAAAATTAACAAATAATTATTTATTTAATATATTAACACAAATTTGAAAAATTAATTTTAAAAAATTAAGAATGATCAAACCAAATAATCTAATATAATATATTTTTTTCATAATAATATATTTTTTGAATAAAATTCCTAAAAAATATGGGAATGAATTATAGGACATCACATTTTTTAGAAATAATTGAAACTGGAAATTATAATATAAATCCATCTATTACATAATATTTTGAATAATAATTCGAACATGATATAAGAAAACATACTCAAAACCATATTCTATAGAGTAGTTATCATAAATTATTATAAAAATGTGGAGACATGATTTTTTATACATGAAATTATATTGATAAATGAAGTAACAATACGTTTATAATTATTGTAATAAATAGTTAGCGTTGAAATTAAATAGTTGGTAAATGAAACAAAAAAAAATGCATTGAATAAAAAAGCTATCGTATTTATAAAAATATGTTACTTAATAGAATAAAAATTTAAATAGTATATGAACAGTTTTGAAAAATATAAAACATTTAACAATAAATAATAATATATCAGATTTAATTTTATGATATTAAGAAATTATATTTTTCACATATTTCTTCTCCATGAATGTTCTTTATAGAAAAAAACAAATATGTGATGTTGTTAACAATATCCCTAGATATCATTTTTATGGATTTATGGATAGTAAGTTATATCTAACTATCATCATCACATTTTGTATCAAATAAATTCTATTTTACTCCTCTAAAAATATTTTAGCACAAAAAATTTTTGGGATTAGGAATATAGAATATTTGATTCCCATTTGTTACCAAGATAAAAATTATATATATGTATTCTAATATATTCATATTCAATTTATTGAAACAAAATTATTTTTTTGTGAAACATTCATCACAAATAACCCATTTATAGTATAACTATAGGTCATATGAAATATAATGTAATCATTCCCCTATATTTCATTAAAAAATAAATAATATACCATTTGATGAAAATAATGGGTTATTATTTTTTTTACACGAAGAATCATGTTATTAAATGAGCATTGATATAAATATATTTTGAACAACACATATATTGTCTTGGAATTTAGTATAAAATTTATATCCACAATCGTCATATCTATACTATGTTATCAAATGAATATTATACTACCCAAAAACTGTCTCAATGATTCTGAATCATCTAATGTACAAAGTACAGTCTCTTTAAACAATGGATAATGTATTTATTATTCTCATTCAATACCAACATTTCATACATTTTTAGATAATTTAATTTTAACACATTAATATTAAATTTCATATATATATATGTTCATCATATATGTTTTTCATGATCTATAAATGTGGCTACATTAATTAGTCGCATAACAGCGATTTTATTTTCAATCCATGAATTCCCTTTATCTGAGTAATTAATCATTCATGGAAATATATAAGCACAAAAACATGATCCACTGTATAAAATTTGTTTTTAAAAGTTATATAAAACCTCCTTATAAATATAATTATAAATAACAGTTTGTTCAAGTTGAAAGGTATTCGTTATTTACCCCTTCATGATACTCATATATCCTTCAAAGGATATATCCAATGTATATACACTTTTCTAAAAGATTTATATTACACAATAAATGAACCATTAATCACTCTAATATATCGATTCATGATAGTAGAAATTAAATTTATAGTTGAATAAGATTAAATATTTTCTTATTCATTATATAAAAAATGAAATTTGATCCATCACATTTTTAAAAATTATATAAAAAATATATTTTTTATTGATATGAAATTTTATAGAGATCAGTTATATTTCTTATATTACAATTAGTATGAGATATTATCATATAACATGAAAAATTTCTCATTTTAGGGATATTATTTTTAAATCATTTAGTCATACAATTTTTTTTGAAGTTCATTAAATTTCTTGAGTTTAGTTTTACAGTATAGGCATTGAAGAATGGAAATTTTCTCCCTCTTTGATAGTGTGTGAACATATATTGGATTTTTGTCCATATTTATTCGGAGATAATGCCAATCATATTCCCATTGATTATGTATCCAATATTAAATTTAGTATTTCCATCAATAAGAAATTATTATCCTTAAAATGATTAATTATTACTTCATTCATTTTCTCCTCAGAACACATAACACAAATGTTATGTTTGATCTTATCATATCAAAAAAATTTAACATCCGGAAACATAGACTATTATATTAATATATTTTAGATATTACCTATCTACATTTCACACTAAATATGCAATCATTATTTTCACCCAACCAAACTATTAATCAATTGATATAATATTTTTAGAAAAAATTATTTTTTTTGAACCATTTAATGATTTTTTAAATATTCAATAATAGTGATACGTAAAAACACACAACACAATTCAGGTATATTTTTTTTCCTCCGATACTATAGTAGAAAAATTAATGTCTTTTGTTTAAAATTGGTAACGATTTATAACTCATGGCGATATATCCGAAAAAATCATTTTTTATTAGTTATTAGTAGTGAAAACGATCATCGAATGAAATTGAAAATATTTGTTTTATATGAATCATAAAATCTAATATTTTCTTTTACTTAGAGTATAAAGTCATCAATTAATGGTAAAATTAAATATCAAAATCACTTGTAGGCTTTTTTGGTCAAGGTATAATTAAAATAAAAAGATATATTTTCATTTCCTATAAAATTTAAGAGTAAAGGTTTATAGTTTTAACTAAATTGGCCTAAAACTATGTTTTTGACCAATTCACTGATAAGGATACACTACATCTATAAAAAAATAAAATTATGTAATTTCAGACTTCATTTAAAATGGTATGAAATAATTTAATAATTTTCCTCTATTGTGGTCAATCATCTTGTCGATGTAATTTCTCTTCATATTATAACTCACCTACATCAATTTAAACAACATTTTGTCATCTAAATTTTTTTATAAATAATGAAATGATAAATTATAGGAATATAAAAAATTTCCTTAACATGTTTTTTGGTTATTTAATATAATATATATTAGTGTTTGATCTTTATTTTAACATATATTATGATGATATATATTTAGGACACTCCGAAATTCCTATATATTGTTCCCAATATAACACATAGTCATTGGTATATTATTGTATCTTCCTGTAAAACAATCCCATTATTGAAAATATATTCTTTCATTATAATTCAAATATGATATTTTATTTTCTTCTATATTTACGTCTTTCTCTAGCTATAGAAATTATATAAAACTCTTAAAACTCCTTCCATTCCCTTCATTTATGTATACAAATCTAATCATAATTGATGATAATATGAATTTATGACTAAATTAATTAGATTTATTTTAGAGTCAACATATAAATACTCAATAAATGGGGGTATACCAATTCATTCCACATTAATATATAATTTCATTTCTTTAATTTGATCAAAAATGTTATTTTAAAAATCCACATCAACATTAGACCATGTAAATTTCACAATTATCCCTTGTTCAATATAGGTATTGTAACTCTAAAATTTAATCCATTTTAAAATTAATGTCCTTTATTTTGTTAGATCATGATACACAAACATTTCAGTTAGGAAAAAATGAAATCTGATTTGATGTTTTGTTTTGTATATTTAATAAAATCACTAAATTCATCCTCATATTAATCAATGTTTCCACGAATAAATACACAATTATGATTCATTGTCATTTATAATAAAGATATATTAGAAAACATGAAACACCCCCAAGTTAATATAAAATAAATGAAATGCATACAACTTTGTTTTATGTAGATATCTATAATTTCATTTGAAAATAATTATGCTACTTCTTTGTAATTAATTTTCAATAATGGTCTTATATAATTATGTTCAGTATGATATTTGGATTTTGATGGAACAAACTTGTTTTTTGTGAATAGTTACACAGCTTTATGAATAGAAATATGTCCCTTATCAATAGTAAATTGAATTATTATTTTAATTTCATAAGGATTTTGGATAATGTCATCAGGGATAATTTTTAATGTGATATAAAAGTAGTTATAGAAATATAATTGTTAATTTTTGAATTATGTTTTTTTATTTAAAAAATAAAATAATAATGTTTAAAATTTATATTCAAAAAATGGAGTTCATTTTTTTATTCTACACATCTAAAAATATTTAGGTTGAAAGTTTTGGAATTATTTGAAATTATTGAATTTTTTATGAATAATGAAATACCGTAAAACACCGTATATTAAAATTATCAGTTAAATATAGTATTCATAACATAATAAGTGATGTAAGAACAATTTTTCGAACTCCCCTGGGATTATTACTTGTTTTGGTCACAAGAATTATGATTATTCATAGTCTTGAGAAATATTATTATAATAATGATTTAAATATTCTAAAATACCTCCTCCCCTCCAATATTAATGCCATTCTCATTATCCTCTTCTTCCCACACCTTTCAAGCCTTGATAATTGTCTAATTTATTTTGAAATATATCCAAAATCCTCTTACCCATTTCATGTATCTTCTATTCTCTCCTAAAGGTGAAAATCAAAGGCCTTAAAGAGGATCTCAATGAGAAGAGATCTAGAGGTAAGAAATCCCCTTCTGTTTTATGTGTTTTATTTTCCTTTTTTTCATTTATATTCTATTACCCTCCTCTTATCCAATAGGCATGAAATCTCTATAAATAATTTATATTATAGTGTTTTAAATTTCATATAAAATTCAACATCATTCTTCTTCTTCTCTCCCACTTATTCAAGGAATAAAAACATGGTCTGTGGTGTGTCAAATTACAATCATTGTGGGTGGTGTGAATTCAATTTTCATTAATTATTTCCATTCAGGACATGAATCCATTTTTTTGGATGACACGGGTTATAATATATGTATTATCTCTGACCCATGGTACATGAATTATTTAATACACATTGTTATAATATATAAAAAATGAGGTTGTTATTATAAAACAACCAATAAAATGACATAAAGAAACATCATTAATTTTTAATCTTATAAATCAACCTAATTTTCGTATTCAAAATTATAAATGATAAAATTTATGGTTATGTAATTATAAAAAAAAATTTCCATTCTTATTTTGGATTTTACTCAAAATTGACAAGAATATCAATCATTAAGAGATTATGGAAACCATGTAAAGAACACACCCGACACAATGTAATTTACAAAATATTACTAATAAATGTTGCAAATGATGCTATAAAATGATAATATAAGGTGTTATAAACATAAATATGTTATATTAAGATATTAATAACAATCATTTGACCATTATAAAATATTTTTAATCACATTATACGTAAAAAGAACTTGAGTTAACAGAATTTTTAACCCAACTACTATTCTTGGTATAATGTTCTTCTGTATTCATTATATAGTATTAATATTACTAGTGTGATGATTATTTTTTCTATTCAATGATTAACTATATTATTTTACATTGTGTACACATATCCAATTAATTATATTAATTCTCAATCCAATTGTATTTTAAGGGACTTTCATTTAAAAATCATTTTAAACCACTCTTTAATACATCTCAAAAGCATTGTTATATATATGGAATAAGTTGATTCATATGATATTCAAGATATTTTATTACCATGATATGTTCCATAGAAATTATTTATTTTGGTTCGAGACCATTATAGATCAATATATATTGATTTTATCCCATTAAAACTCAAAATATGTTGGGTTGAGCCCATTATAGTTCAATATATGATGGGTGATCCCCATTATAGCTCTCCAATTCATTGGGTACTCCAGAGATGGAAGATAACAATAAGATTATTCCATGAAAAAGGGTGAATGTAATACTGTTATGGTAAATATGTTTTCTAGATATAACATTATGTTTCTATGCATATGAGTTTTTATCATTATGGGTTTTTTGTTATCACTTGACTAACACATTATTAAATTATATATCTTACTGAGTATAATACTCATCATAAGTGTTTAAAATGTTTTTTCATAAGATATAAATATGGGTAATAGAATGAATGGATTCATTATGATTGATATAAAGTGTTGTTAAGGAAATAATGTTTTATGTTTTAAAATTTTATACTTTGGAAAAAATGGGTACTGTTTTTTTTAACAACATTGTATGAATGTTGAATGTCATGTAGCTAAGATATCATAATCCATTAAAATGAAAATCCTAAAATGATCCTCAACTTGTATTCATGTATGGCCTTGTGTAAAATTACTTATTATGCTTCATTTTAATGTCAGGTCATTATTGTTGGTATCAAAGGATTGTTTAGATAACACTAAGGTTATAATGATTTTAATATAATACCATAAATGATTTTTAATCTATGATTAATTTGAGAATTTTTAGTATTTATATATTACCATGATTATTTTATAATGATATTTTTATTCAGAATGGTTTTCAACAAAATAAATGGGGAAGGTGATGTATAATGGAACCAAGAGGTTGATTTTTGTCTAAATTTATAGCCTAAAATTGTGGGAATTAGAACTGAGCAGTTCATGAAAACAATGGGTAATTTGAATCAATAAATAAATGAGGGTGGAATATAAGAATGATAGAAACTTGAACTACCATGAGGAAAAATATTTTTTTGGATCATATTATGAAGAAACATCCTCCAAAATTTATTGGATCTTAAAATTTAGTGATAACTGAAGGATATATCAATGATAGAAAAATTATTTTTTATGTCATTGGATGTTTAAAATGTCAAAAGGAAATACTAAAATTTTATCATTTGGATGGTGAAACCAATCAATGGTGGTCTCAAGATAATAATAAGAGTGAATGAGATGATCTTGACAGTCTGGAATTGTATAATATTAAGTGTCTTTATTAAAAAAATATTATTCCAAAACTATTTGACTCAAAAGTGAGAAATAATTCATGGAACTGAAGAAGAAAGATTTTGCTTCTATGGTAGCATATGAATCCAATTTCACAAGACTGGCTAGGTATGTACCAAATGTTACTCGGGATACTGAAAGTAAAATTATTAGATGTTACTCTTGTTCAAATTAATTTTTCCCATTGAGATTTGGCCTAAAAATAGTGTAAAATATGTTCTATGCATGTTCATTATGCTGAAAATTTTTATATGGAGTTTATTGACTCATATATTACTCGTGATGACAAGAATAAAAAGTGTTCAGGTTGGTAGGAAATTGGGATGAACTTTTCAAATAAGTCAAGTCTTAGTAAAATGAATTTTTCATCTTTTGAAAAGTGTGGTTAAAGGAAACATAATTAATGTCTTGAAAATTCTGGTAAATGCTATTAATGAAGAATGTTTTGAAACATCACCATTGAGTTCAAAGAAAATGATGAAAATATTATTGAGACGCCGATGGTGAGATTATTTAGTTGTATGGAATTGGGACATTTTTCTAATTTTTTAATGAATCTAGTTACTCAATAAATGAATCAATAGGATTGGAAGTAGAATGTTTTGTTAAAATCATTTTCAACCACATCAGTAGATTTTGAGCCATCCAATGAGGTGGTATCAGGTACATATGTTGTTTTTACATATTTCTCAAATGTGTTGTTTGATTCTGGGTGTACACAATCATTCATTTTTAAAAACCTTTGTGATAAATTGCGAATTCAACAACATGAAATGAAAACATATCTCATAGTAAAAACCTCTATAACTAATATTGCGAGAAAGATTAACTATAAAAAAAATCCAATACTTTTCTGTTGAAAGAGTTTAGTAGAAAACATTTTTGTTTTTCCAATAGTAGAGTTTGATATAATTATTAGCATAGAATTTATTTTATTTTTATCATGGTAAGATATATTGTAGAGAAAAAGAATTTTTTTAGAAACAATTTTAGTTTTTGTACTTGAATGATAACATACCATTAATAACATATCATGATGCTATGAAAATGACAATCGATGGAAATAAAAGATATATTTCTCATATGTTTGGAGAGAAGAGAACTAACCAGATTAATGACGTACTATTGGTAAATGAATAATTGGATGTTTTTATAGTTGATTTTCTTGGTTTTATTCCTAATAAAAAGGTTGGGTTTATTATTGAATTATTTATGAATGATTATATAATTTCTAAACCTCATAATCTAATTGACCAAACGTGTCTTCTAGAATTAAAAAAATTGTTGCAAAAATTATTAGATAAAGACTTCATCAGACCTAGAATGTCACCATGGGGTGCCCCTGTCTTGTTTGTTAAGAAGAAATATGGTTCAATGGTACATTTCATCGATTATAGATCATTAAATTACATTCCTCTTATAAAATTAGCATTTTTATCATATTAATGATTTTTTTATCTTCTCTACAGAGTGCATTATTTTTCAGCAGTTGACCTAATGTCGGGGTACCATCAATAGAAAGTAAAAAATGTATATATCCTAAAGACTGTTTTCTATACTAGATATTGTTATTATGAATTTGTATTTAAGAATTTTGGGATTACTACTATATCTACTATATTCATGGTGTTTAGGGAAAGATTATTTATTGAGTTCTTAGATAAGTTTGTGGATGTGTTTATAGATGGAATTATGGTATATTCTACATGTAAAGAAGATCAGGAAAAATATATAAGGTTTTTTTAAAACCCTATATAAAAAAACTATATCACAAATTCATAAAGTGCATTTTTTAGTTGCAACATATTTATTTGCGTGGAAATATTGGAAATAAAAATAGAATAACAGCTAATCCTACAAAAAAAGTGGTTTGTGAATGGATAATACCTAAAAATGTTATAAATATTTGAGGTTTTCATGGATTAGAAGTTTTCTACCGATGGTTTGATAGAAACATTGCATATTTATCTATCCCTATAACTATGTAAACATGAAAAAGGAAAAAAAATTGGATAGGAGAATGTGATGATTGTAATTTGGAACTGAAGAAGAGATTGGTGAATGCCCTATGTTTGGACTTGAATTCTTGAAATGATGATTTTATCATCTATGGTGAATGTTCATTGAAGGAACATTGTTGTGTTATAATGAATAATGATCAGATAACTGAATATGATTCAAGAATACTAAATCCTAAAATGTTAAATTATCCCACACATGGTCTGGAATTGATTGTTGTGGATTTTTCATTGAAAATTTGGAGGCAAAATTTATACGGATCCAAATTTCAAATATATAATGACCATTAAAGAATAAAGAATATATTCACTAAGAATGAATTAAAAATGAGGTATAAAAGATGGATTTAATTAAGAAATGATTATTATGGCATGATTAATTACCGTCAAAGAAAATTAAAAATGTGGCAGATGCCTCGAGTTGGAAAAATCATGCATAATTAACCATCTTATGTTTTGAACATGATCCCTTGATTAATGATTTGATGAATTTTGGAATAGAAGTTGTTTGTGAAAGGAATACATCAGTTTTGTTTCAGTTTTTAGGGTAGTAATTGTTATCAGAAAAATTTAAGTATGTATAGAAGGATGAATGTGAGCTACATAAAAATGAAGAATTGATTAAAATGGGTTTGTTTATAGAATTTAAAATTGATATATATTATGATTTATGATTTTAAAATAGGTTTTCTGTGCCTATGGATTATGAGATAAAGATAAATTTGAACTATGAAGCACATAGTAATCTATTTTCATTTCATCATAGATATAATAAGATGTACGGTGACATTGGAGAGTATTACTGATGGGATGGAATGAAAAGGGATATTGCAGAATTGACTGTGAAATTTTTGACAGGTCAAGTTAATGCAGAGTGGTAGTTACCAGAGGGGATGCTTCATCCTTTTCTTATTCCTTAGTGGAAATGGAAAAATATATCAATGGAATTTGTGGTTAGACAACATATGATTTCTTGAGATAAAAATGTGATTTCGGTTACTATTGATTTGATAAAATATGTGTAAACATTTCCATTATATTTGAGATGTAATGACATTGGATCATCATTATCGATTGTACCTCAAAGAGATTGTGAGGATACACGGTGTACCTATTTCGATTGTATATGATTTGAATCTAAAGTTCACTTCTATTATTATGAAGGGCCTTCAAAAGTCATCGAGTACAGAATTAAATATTATTAAAAATTTCAATTCTCAATCAGATGGGTTGTCATAATGAAGGAATAATACTTTGGAGGATAATCTTTGAGCTTGTTCGATAGACTACTGGGGAAGGTGAGATCAACATCTTTCTATAGTTGAGTTTTCCTGAAATAATAGTTTTTATTCCAGTATACTGAAGGCACCATTTGAGGTATATTATGGAGATTGGTGTCGAAATCTTTCTTTTTTTGGGATCAAGTCAGGTAATGGAAGATGATTGGACCAGAATTAGTATATGAAGTTGCTGAGAAAGTGAATGTAATCCAGCATCACATGAGGATTACTAATAGTCAGATGAAATGTTATGTAGATAATAAAAGGAATGATTTTGTCTTTCGAAGTAGGAGACCATGTTTTCCGTAAAATCTCTATTTGGTAAATTGTGATGTGTTTTGGTAAGAAAGGAATGATAAGTTCATGATTCATTGGTCCATATGAAATATAAGATAATGTAAGAATAGTTTCATACTAAGTATATTTTCATTCATGTTTATCTTATGTTGATAATGTTTTTTATGATTCAATGTTGAGGAAGTATGTTCTAGATACATCACATGTATTGATCCCAGGAGTAGTTCAATGGGATGAGAACCTTTATATGAAGAGAACCCTGTTTAGATTAACTATTGAAGAGAAAAAGTATTGGGGAATAAGTTAATCCACCAGGTAAAGGTTTTTTTTGAAAATCCACATTTTTAAGAAGAATCATGGGAATCTTAAAATGTTATGGGAGAAAGGTACCATCACTTGTTTAATTAGTAAATAATATTACGGGGATGCAATTTATAGAAGGTGGGGATAATTTAACATCCCAAGGTTTTATTAAATAAATGAAATGCGGGATTATTTTTTAAGAAGATATTTATAACTAGACTTTAATCATTGTTTTTCTTTTTCTTTGTTTTGAATTTCTAAAAACAGTCATCTACAATTATATTATGTATGTTATTTGGAGTCTGATGAAGCAAATTTGTTTTTTTTATGAATTATAAAATACCATTATGAATAACAATATGAATAGAAATATTACTCTAATGAATAGTACATTTTATTAATATTTTATTTTCATAAAGATTTGAGATAATGACATCATAATTAATTTCTCAATGAAATATAATCATAGTTATTGAATTTGAATTATTAATTTGTGAATTTTGTATGTTTTTTTAAATTAAATTAATAATAATTAAAACTTATTTTCAGAAAATTGATTTCATTTTTGAATTATAGATTCTAAAAAATGATTAGGTCGATATTTTGGATTTTTCTAAAATTCATTATTTTTGATGAACTGTGAAATATGATAAAATACTGTATATTCAAACTATCTATCAAATACACTATTTATGACATCATAATTGATTTAAAACCACTTTTATGGAACTCAGATGACATTATTGCAATTTGGGGCCACATTAATTATGTTTATTCATATTCTAGAGTAAATATTTTATAATAATGATTTAGATAGTGTAAAATACCTCCTCCACTGCAATATTAATACCACCCTCATTTACATATTCCTCCTATACATATCAAGCATGGATAATTGAATAATTTCTAAACAAATCCCTCTACCATATCCATCTCCACGTCCAAGTACTTCTAGTCTCACCCAAAGTCCAAAAACAAAGTCCTTAAGGAGGATCTCAGGGAGAACAGATCAAGAGGTATGAAATCCTCTTAACTTTTATGGGTTTCAATTCCTTTCCTTTTATTTTAAAGTATCTTCCCATACCATTATAAAATATTCGTTAATGATCTAGAAATAATGTATATTAAAGATGTTTTCATGTTTATAGAAAATCTGTTATCATTCTTCATCTTCACTACCACATATTGAATGAATAAAAACATTGTATGTGATGTCTCGAATTACAGAAATTATGGATGATATGATTACAATTTGATTTAAAATATTCAATTTTGGTCATAAAACCATTTTTTATGGTTATTTATTATGTCTCATCCATGGTAAAATAATCTTATTGTACACATTGTTTTAATTTATAAATCAAAATGAGGTCATTATTATCAGAGAACCACTAAAATGATTTAAACGAACATCATTAATGTTATAAATTTTGAATCATCATCATTACTGACTTAAAAATGATAAATGTTATAATTTATGGTTCATGAAATACGTAAGTACCTTTAAATTCAATTTATGGTGTTTCACTCCCAATCTAGAAGAACATTCATCATGAATAGATCATGGAAACCATTTAAAGAATGCACCTAATAAAACATAAATATAAAAGTATTTCAAATAAATTTGTCGAATGATGTCGTAAAATGATAATATAAGTTATTATAAAAATTAATATTTTTCATTATGATATTTATAAAACACTTTTAACCATTATATAAGAGGTTTAAACATATTTGAAGTAAGAACCCAGGGTAATGGATTTCTTAACCCAATATCCATTTGTTGGGTTCACCTTCTTTGTTATTAATTATGTGGGAGTAATATTATTGGTGTAATGTATTTCTGTTTATATTATGATTAGCTATGTGATTTTTCAATGTATACACATATCTGTTCCATTATATCAATTCTCACTGCTATTATATTTTATATGACATTCTTTTTAAAATTCTTTAAAAAAATATCTTTAATAAATTTCATAAGGATTAGTTTTTTTATATGTACATGGCCTGAGTTTTTTCTTCTTATTTTTAATATAATTTTTTACCATGATAAATTCTTTGGAAATTATTTATTTTTGATTCAGCCCATTATATCTTATGATATTTCCGGTTGATACCATAATAGATTAAGATATGTAGGATTTAGCCCATTATAGCTAAATATATGATGGGTGATCACCATTCTAACTCTCCAATGCATTGGGTACTCCAAAGATAGAAGTCAAAAAAAAGGATATTCCATTATAATTGTAGAATGTATTAATGATATAGTAAATTTTTCCTAATGAATATACATAATGATTTTATGCATATTGATTTTGATGACTACAGGTTTTTTGGGTTTTTATGTTATCACTTGACTAACACTCTCTTTCCTTATATGCCTTACGATGTTTTATACTCATCCCAAATTTTTAAAATGTTTTTAATATGATGTAAGTATGTGTAAGAGAAATACGAGAGTTGTGATATTTTATATAAGGAGTTATTAATCAAATCATGTTTTAAGTTATAATGTTTTTTTTTAATAAATGGATAGTATTTTAGTTTTATCCTCTTGTATGAATGTGGTATGTCATGTATGTAAGATATCAAAATTCAGTAAAAATATAATACTAAAAATATCCGTAATTTTTATTTATGTATGTTCTTCTATTAAATTCATGATTAAGTATTGTTTTAAGGATGGGTCATTATAATATACGTGTATAAGTAACATAAAATTTAAAATCAAATTTTATATTATAAATTATTAGTTAAAATATATGTTAAAATCAAAAAATTAGGAAACAAATTACACAATATATTATAAACGATAAATATATTATATTTTCTAGTTAGGAAGATTGAATATTTTAATTTTATAATTAAAAGAGGTAGTAATAAACAATAACATAAGTTTTATACGTTCATAAATGAATAAAAATGAAAGAATAATTTTATAAAAAATAATTCAATACCAAAAAAATAATAAATGCTACATTGAAAGGTTTCTTATTTTTGAAATACTCATTTTAAATAAATAAATATAAACATTTTCTAATCCAAACAAATCTGGGTTTGTTATTTAGATATAAAAAATTATAATATGTGTACATATAATTAAATAAAGGTTATTTATAAATGTATATTTTAGAAAATAGATTATACATATTTTATAGAGACATTATTACATATATTATAATTATTGTAATAAAATGATTCAGAACATATAAAATTTGAACAAAATTCTTGAAAATTATAATTAATAAATAGAGAAAATGATACAACATAGAAATTTTTTCTTAAAATAGATAATGTTTCAATAATTAGTAATGTAAAAAATAGAAAAAATTCATACCCAAATAAAATATGATAAAAAGAAAATATATAATTAAAATAAATATCAAAATTTATTATTGTTATTCATTATAATAATAAAATGAATATTGTTTTTAATTTTTATGATATATTTATCTATAATATTAATATTAAATAAAGAATCCAAAGTAATATTTTTTTAATACAAAACACATATTTTCTAATATAGTATATTATTATTGATAAATATATTATCAATGTTATGAAAAATAGATTCCTTATTATATATTGATTAATACATATAAATAGTATATATTACTAAATTATGTAAATGATCTGAGAGGGGAAGGATTAATGAGGTCCAAAATATTTAGAAAAGTTATAAAATGACATGGAAAATGATAGTTCTGGGTGAATAATGTTGGTTGAGGGTGGCTAAATGATATTAGAGATCAATAAATCAAATAAAATGGATTTGTGGTTTACTTATATGATAATATTTACCGGTGTCACATGAATGATACAAAAAATATATCTGGTTTTAGGTATTTTAAGAAATATTATGTTTTATTGCATGAGTTTTTTTAAAAAAAATTTAAAATGACTAGCTTCATGTTTTTCACCGCAGTTGAATGGAGGATTAATTTTTATTGAGAGAATTTAAATTACATGAATCACCAAAGGAGGGATAAATTTTTTATGACATAGTGAATCACCATTAATAATCAACATACAATCATTATGTAAAGAACCTGAACTGGTGTAGAAAATCAACCATTCCTCTAACATAACATTATTGGAAATAACATATGTATCATCATTTTCCTACCTCTGTAAGTAATGAATATATATTCCATTAATAATAAGGGCCCTCCATTTCTCGATGATATAAAATAATTTTAAATTAATTAATAAATACTGAACATTATAAAAGTATTTTCTAAAAAACCTTTTGTACTAGAGTAAATAAATGTTTATTTATATATATATATATTATTCATAAATTTACATTAATCATTGGTAATAATAAGCAATAAAAAAGGACTACCTTTATCAAAATATAGATTTAGTTCCAAACAACCCATATTTTATGATTAGTTATTAAATTCATTGTGAATAACAACCAAATAATTATTGGGTTTCTATTATATTAAAATTTAAGCATTACATGAGGTATTTAAATATATATGAATAATAAAAATTATCACCACAATCTTAAATAACATTTTAAAAACTAAAAATAATGAAATCAATTTTTATTTTTCAATATAAAACATAAAAATTAAAATTAATGTTCTTATAAAAAATGAGGTGAATTGAATTATCAAAATACTTATAACACTTATCTTCTTATATTTATGTTTTAAATTTAGTTTTAATAATTTTCAATAAAAAATTATTATTTGTGAAGAATTAATGTGGAATTAAAATTATGAAAAATGTTCATTAAGCCCTGAATTATAATTTTGTGGAAGATTATTTGAGAAAACAAAAATAAAATAATTAAGAACTAATTTTGGTTAATCATGGGATTTGTGTATTTACCTTATCCCAGTTTAATATGTTTAACCTATAGGGGAAAGTGAAATTCAAAGAAACTCCCCATATATAAGAGTATTATGACTAGCGATGAGGGATACAATATTGGAATGATTTTTGAGTTAATTGAATACATTAATATGTTTTGTTTTCAAATTAAATATATCATTTATTCCGCCTCTTAATTTACTTTAGGATATAGATTATATAATGTTTCTATGGTTGTTGACTAATAATATTTTAAACATTTATGGTCAACTGAACTAAATTGAAACATTTTAATTCAAGATCACTCGATTTGTTATATGATGGAATTTTTTATCAACATAAATTAATGATATTTTCACCACTTCATATTATAGAAATAAAATTTAATTTTCCATACAAATAATATTATTGATTTAAAAATTTTAATAATGAATTTTTTTATTCTAAATTTAGTAATAAAAATAATGATCTATGTAGAAATTAACATTCCTAGAAATCCTACATGAAATCTTTTTAAATGTGTGGATATTTTTAATAATCTCATTATTTTTAAAAATCATAATAATGTTTTACTTTTAGTGTGATTTCCCAGAAGCTACAATTTACTAAGGTTTAATTGAGATGATCTTATTTTTACCTTATTATTTTTGTACTTTATATCATTGAGATTGTCGTAAATTTGGAAAATAATTTTTCTTGATAACCAAGATCAATGAGTATATAAATATACGATTATAATATAATTGAATAGTGATGTTTGAAAATGTCTAGGATTATTGGAATATCATTGTATCTATCTTATCGACTTTATTTATTAGAATACATAGAATTCTTTTTGACAGTATGTTAAAGAGAGTCAATGTAGAAAACTTATTTCTTTCAACTATATTAGTCGAAGAAGTCCATTTGATTGGATATTGTTGATAAATTTTCTCTTTTTTCTATTGATCTATTCACTTCCTTGATTTTAAATAAATAGTTAATAGGTATGAAAATGTTGGTAAAAATATCATTTGAAATTTAATAGAATTTATGTCATTAGATCCTAAAATTAATTTTAAATACTATGTTAAAATTTTATTATTTTTTGTTGAATTTTGATATTATTTTATATCTTCTGTCATTTTACATAACTCTATATGTATGTCTTATGTGAATGTTTATTTTTTATACAACAATATCATCAAATATAAAAAAAATTGATAAATATAAAACATGATATTGAAAGAAAATAATATATCATATTATGATTATAATTCACCGCCATTGGTAGTTTTCCATATCGTTTTTATTTAGGTAAACATTTGGTATTTTATATTTTCTATCTGTATCTATGTTTGACTCTATTTTTGAGGGATTCGCTATATCTTATATATATTTAATAGATTATATATTTCCATAAAATAATAGAATATAAAAAATTATATATATATTTTAATTATTGACGGTCAAATTAAAGTAATAACATTAGTTAATATGAATCCAAAAAGACCATGATTTTTTATGGTATAGATTATAAGTAATGGAAATACTGTATAAATATTTATGTGTTAAATATATAAGTTTATAAATATTAAAAAAAAATTAATTATTAGATACCATGGAAAAATGGATTTTATTTTTACTCATGAGGAGTTAGAGTTGAGATTGAACTTAATATATGTATCAAACATACTGCATTTGGAGGTATTTAAGGAAATATCTATTGTCAAGTGTCTTTATGTAGAAAAAATAACATAATGTAGATAAACATGGAGATAGATTACAAATGAAAATCAATATTTTTAGAATCAAATATTACATGCTCAAAATTATTATTAGTGTAAAATTTTCCCAAGTTAAACATATTATCAAATTAATTAATTTATTTTGATTATGTGGAATAGTCTAAAATCTATTGAAGAATGAGAATATTAAATAAAAACACTATTTAATGTATCATACATATACATCACAAAGAGTGGGATTGAAATTGACCATCTATAACTAATACTCAAAAATTCACAAAACATAGCCTTGATTATTTTATTAAAACAATCATAAATATATGGACTATAATTAAATGGATTCTAAAAAAAATAGACAAAATAGAGTTTTATTTTCATCAACATATAATGAATTAATGTATTGAGTATATATTTCAAAGCCACATACATCTATAATAACATACCAGTAATATTTGGTTGATATATGTCTTTATCATATAAAATGTTAATATTGTAAATTTGATAATTGAAATTGTGAAGTCAAAAAAATTTAAATATTACCATAAATATTAAAAGGGAGAATATGAAACAATAAATTAATCAAAATATATTTTTTATTTGATTAAAAAGAAATTTCACATCAAAATGACTGTAAATTTTTTGAAATTAGGATAAAGTGTTCAGATAATCTAAAAATAATACAAATAAATATTTCATGGATAGTTATGATACATAAAGAATGATTGAATATTATTCTACATTTAGTTGTTCATTTGATTGTGACTATAATGGAAATAGCTAAATGATAACTGATTTCTAGGTTAATGACCATAATAATGTGAAATATTTTAGGGGATTGATGATTAATGATGAATTGTCAGATCTAATCTTAAAAAAATAATGTTGATAATTTAGTGGATGATAAATATATTTCTTTATATAATGGTGGTGAAAATGAGATTTAACCAACATATAAAGAAATAAAGGAATACATTACATGAATTAAGATACATTTTAAATTCAATTTAAGGGACACATTGGAAATAAAGATAAGTTATCCATGAGATGTCTTACCACACCCAAAATCCCTTTATTCCTGAATTATTAATTTTATTTATTTATATTTTTTTACATCCTTGGCATATTACAAAAATTAGATTAATTATTTAATGATTTGGTAGTTTTGTAAAGGGTTAACAGTTAGCCCAAAAGATTAATACAATCCACTAGAAGTCATTATTATATGGTGTTTAATTATTATAAACCCATTTGGAATGTTTAAAAATTTATATTTTCATATGTGTCGTCTAAAAGTTTGGTTATAAATTTATTTAATGTCATGGGGACACAGTTGGATGACAATGTTAACACATAATTTTAGAAATCCAAATAACTATATTATTGTCTTTCAAAATAATCCTCTATTTCCCATCCCCCTTTCTGCACTCAACCAAAAAACACATGGGGTCATAGGGTTTGACCCCCTTTCACTGCCATTTGGGTTTGGATGGATTTTTAGTAATTTTTCTTTTTAGGAGGTCAATACCTTTTATGATACCCTATTATGTTATTTATAGTTTTTTTCTTATATTTTTTTGTTCCTCTATTAGTTAAAGATCAATCATTGAAATAAAAATTATATTTTTTAGAAAAATGTGCCATGGTGTGAAGGTCATATATCATGAGTTTTATTCCAAATTTGAGAGGTTATATTTCAACCATACTCTATTTATAGTATGTGATTACATGCATTTTCCATTTTAACAAATTCTATAAATGAATAAAAAATTAACCGTGTTTATCCATACACATTTATTGATTTAGATTTTGTAAAAATATTTATTAGGTAATTTATAAATAATATTTATTGAATAATTTTTTCAATGTATTTATGATGATTCTAAATGATTTATTAAATTCATAATCAGGTTTTAAATGTGACTTTTGGATTTTTATTTATTTTTAATTATAGACGATTCCATAAGATGTTGATATAGTATTGAGGGTTTTTTACCATGATTTTATATTTATTTTATATTGTGTAGTGTTAAACATGTTGGTTTCTGTTACATGTGATTTGAATTTAGAACTATATATTATTATTTTGATTAACATATATATAGGAATTTGAACATATGTAATACCATTAGATTCCAAAAGAGTAAGACCCAATTTAATAATTTATATAATAAAGATGTTCATGAGTAAAATATAATGAACACCCAGAAACATTATGAGTTATTTATTTTTATATAAATTAAAAAAGTTCAATATCTTGAAATGAATGCAACAATGTGGTTGAATGAAACATTATACTCTATTAAAATATTTTTATTTAAATATAACCATTATAACATATCTTTTTAGATAGAGGGTATGAATAATAATTAATAAATAAGATACATTTTATTTTATAAAAATATAAAAAAATTAATATTTTTTTATATAGATAAAACAATAATCATTTTAATGAAAATAAATTATTTTTGAACATTTATATTTTTTTATAAAAGGAATTTTTGTTGTGATATGCACGTATAATTTAATTATTTTACCACATTTATAATATTTATTTTAAAATTTTATATACTTTTTTGAAATATCAATGAATCAAAAAATCCAATGCATAATTTCGAAGAATTTTGAGAAATGATTATTTTTTGGATGCAATGTGAAAAATAACAACTATTATTGAAAACATATTATTCATATACAAAAATTACATAGGTAAATTATATTTAAAATTGATTTCAATTAATAATTACATAATTTGTATAAACAAATAAATAATTTTTTTCATTTTTATCAATTTAATATTTAATAATGTTGTTCTCACAATTTAAGCATTTGATGGTTTTTCTTCAGTAAAACATTTTTTCAAAACATTTATTAGATTAAATTTATATTAAAATATTTATAATTTTTTATTTTAAATTGGTAAAAATAATTACATATTTTTAAAAATCAAAATTATTATTATATTATAAGGTCCATAATTTTTTCTTAATGAATACTAAAAACAATATTATATTAATTAATGTAGATACGGTTAAAACATTGTTTTCCCTGTAACATATGTTTATGATAAAATTATTTTTCCAAAAACATATAATTTTAATTTGATATATTAGATAAAATATTTTTAATAATTTGATATAATATAACTATTAATGATAATTTAATTTTAATATTAATTGAAAAATTAAATATTTTAAAAATAATTGTTACAATAGTAAAAACATAAATTATTTAAATAAGAAAACCTAATGTATATAGAATAGCATGTTTAAAATGTTTTTTTTTTCAGTTTCACTCAACCATATATTCCATATATGTGAATTATATGTCAATTTTTTCCAATGGATTGATATTTACAAAACATTATTAAATAGTTTAGGGTAGTTACAAAATGTCACTCCTTTTTATTTATCAAATAGTACTCCCTCTGATTATTATTTCAAACTATATATCTGTTTTTATTGAACAAAAATTCATAAAACCCACTATATAACATCTTAGTACACATTATAAATATTTTTGATATCCCCAAATACAAACCCTAGTGTCCTTAAGAAATGATCCAAAGACGGATTATCTAAAATAAAGTAATTGTCATCACAATACTCATTATTTTTAATTATTTTTTTACCTCCAACTATTTCTTAATAACACATTTTATATAATAACCCATATATCTCAAATATGCTAATTTTATGTCATATTTATATAATAATATTTTTTACTAGAATTTCATTAAATAGGAAATGAAATCATCGAATCTTGTGTGTGGCAGACTACCACCTCATGAACTAATATAACTCATGTACATAAAAATTTCTCATTGTTAGATATAATGATAGATTTTAAAAAATTATAATATATATGAAACAATTATACTAATGAATTTATTAAATCACAAAATGATTCTGTCATTAAATTCTATTAAAAATACAGTAACGTCGCTCGTGTGTACTATGGATTATCATCTTATGAAGCGATGAGATTCAATTTTTTGTTATTCTTAAATTACACATAATAAGAATAAATTAAATAAATATCTATTAAATATATGAAATTATATAGATAATTTAAAATTAATATATCATTAAATTCAGTTCACTTTAATCCACTAAAGGAATGATATTGTCTATTTTGCGTACGTAAGGTGTTCCATCTCCACAAGGTGGCGTGATTCACATTCTATGACTAATTTTTATGATTGGGTATTAGTAATTATTTTATAAAAAAACTATATTTAAAAAATTAATATAAATATGGTGATGATGGAACTATAAAATATATACATGAAATAAAACATTCATGAAAAACCTTGCATGAAATAACAATGATAGTAATTAATGTAATATTGAAAATTATGATCGATAATTTGAAAACAGGATCCGAACATAAGATAAGTTTTTCTTGTATATCATTTTCATTCATGATGGAAATTCCATATATTCCACAAATTATTTTTTTTGGTTCATACACTACACCATTTTTTATGAAATATAATGAATTTATTTTTATTCTTAGTATTCAATTATTAATTTTATGATATTTCCATCATGGGAATTCTAATTCAACTGTTAACATTGTGGTCTGGTTTTATTTAAAAATCCCAACATTGTTTCAGATTGTTTATATTGAAGTATCCCTAGAACTAATTAATTGAAATTTCTCTCTTAATCTCATTTTATAATCTTATACACAGTTTATTAACAACCTTTTCATGTAATAGTATAATATATCCTATCATTATCGTTTTAATATATTTATAATTATTTTTAAAAAATATCACTTCCTTTGTGTCTTTAGAAAAATATAAATAATCCTAAAAAATCATATTTTAGAAAGAAAAATTGAAAATGTTTTCAAATGTTATAAAAATGATCAATAAAATAAATTTTTAAACATGATTTAATTTTTGTGTATTTTTTTGAATGGAATATTAATGTCATTTTCCAAAAAAGTTAATGTTGTGATTTTACTAACAATGTGAAATTATCATTCTTCCATTGTGTACGACATCAATGTATTTCCCAAACATCATGAAAAAAAATTGTTTGATAATATATTTTATATGTTTCAAAAGGTATTTTTAAATAAAATTTGTTTCAGAAATTATTGTGAACTATTAGTATTAATATATTATTTTTAATATAAAAATGTAACTTTACTCAAGAATTGCATTAAGGATTTTTTCCATTTTATCTTTATTCCTCAATGAAATCAATAATATATTAAACATATGATCTTATATGGATAAGTTTAATTTTTATTATTTTTATTCACACTTTGAATAGTCCATGATGAGTTTGAAGGAAGATGTAAAATATTATTACCATTATCCATATCACATCAGATGGTCTGTGAATGTTTTTATTTGAACACGGTAAGTATTAATATTTTTTATATTTATTTCAAAAAATATATATTTATATAGATTATGTACACCCACATTAATATGAGAAATTAATTTTAATTTTTATGTTATGGGTGGGGCCCTGATTTACGACTCCCCTCAATGCATTGTTTGGGATCATAAATCAAATAAAATGGAGAAATTAAAACATTAAATAATTGGTTTAAACTATCATATTAATTTTATCGAATATTTTTTAATGATGTATGAAATTATTCGTTACATAATTATGAGATTAGTTTTTGATGTCTCTGTGATTAGTTTACCAGTTAGGATATACAAGGATAAGTCTCATACTCAGGTGATTTTTTATATGACATTATTTCTCCATCCATTATATCTATATTATTTTTTTAAAGTTTTATTTCAAGCAGAATGTGTTTGTGTTATTGAAAATTCTTATCAATTATTTAATTTATTTATTTTGGTTTACTCTATACACATATCCATACTGGGTATCTATTATAACCCGTTTTTATGTTATATTTTCCACAACGTACTGGGATGTGTTTTTGATAAATATGAAATGATAAACTATGGAAAAAATGGATTTATCTAAGGAAAAACATTGATTATTATATGTTTTAAAATGTAATGTGAATTTATTATTTTTATCTATTTTACAAACAATAATAAACTATTTGTTTTTTAAGATGTAATTCCACATATCATATTCAATTGTAACAATGTATCCACCAAAACTGGGAATCTTGGATAAAGTTCTATAGAGTTTTTATTAGAGTATGTTTAGTAAAAATAATTAGAAATATATTTTGAAAAACATATATTTCATAATATAAACCAATGCCATAAAAAATGGAAAATTCAATGCATACGATAACATAATAATTTTTGGTAAGGTATATATTAGTTTATTTTCCTAAAAATACATTCATATTTGGATATTACAAGTAGATATGGTTATGTAATTGATTTACAAACTATAAAAAAAATTTGAAAATGAAATCTCTTGAATGACATGATAATTTAATGGTAACCTACAAAATTACATACAGCACAATTGGTTTGACACTCTAAGGGGATATTCATTGTTTTATTCTACATTTATTTATAAATCATTATAGATTTTGTGAATTGATTTTATTATAAGGTAAAAGTTATATTAATGGATCTTATAATAATAAAAGTTAATAATTATGATAGTCTGATGGAATGATTATTACATTTTCCCATTAAAAACATGTAAATGATCACAATGGAGTGTGTCAAAATAGACGAACACATCATCTGTCAAAACTTTATTTTCAATTCATTAACATTATAATTTTTTTCATGAAATATTAGAGTGATAATATAATTCAATAAAGATAGATTTTCTATAAATTAAGAACATTTTTTGTCAACTTACATGAGAGATAAATATAACCTTTTCAGAAAAAAAACTAAAGAGTAATGAAGTGAAATTCTTTTTAGATATTATTCAAATTCCATTAACATTCCATGTGTATAACATTGATCAATCCAATAGTTAACTATTATATTGAAGTAGAAAAATCTACAATGAACATGTAGATATTCCATGACATCACTATTGTGATCTCTAAAGATCACTCCCTTACCTGCTGGACCAAGATTTCCCCTAGAATCCCCGTCTTAATTTAACATTAATAGTCCAACCAAAGGAGGGGTCTAAATGAAAACAAGGATTCTATTATGTGGAGGGAAGTTAACATGTATATTCGAACACATAAATTGAATGAGATATATCACTAATGTTTTTGAATCATATTAATATAGTGAGTTTTCATTTAGATTTTCCATAATAATATCAACAAGGGAAAACTAGGAATTGAAGGGGTTTAATCATGAATGGAATTCTTTCATCCATTAAAAATGATGTGAACTAATTATACTAAGACCAAACTTAAGATAATATTATTTTAATTTTACATCATGATTCTAGGAAATAAATGAATGAATTTTTTAAATGGTTCTTCATTTAAAGGATTAATCTCGATGTTTTACAGATAGCCTTCCACAAAGAGGAGGTTTTTTGGCGGAAAAATGATTAACATCCTCCATAGGTTTTTTTCTAAATTAACATCTATAATATGGTGAAATTTAAACTTGTTGATGATTATAATCAACTATAAATTTTTAGAGAGAGTCTTTAAATAAGTATAAACCAAGATGGATATAACACTTTTTTTTATGAATGTTTTTATCCATTTGAGGCTGCCATGTAGTAGGTGGGTATAAAAAACATAGAGTTGAGAATCCCATTTTTAATATATTTCATGGATATTTATTTCCTCTATGTTAAGGAAAATATTATTTAAGGTAGCCCAGATAATCTCATTAAACTAGGATTCTAGATATAAAATTTGATCTTTTATTATGAGTTATGATTTTTTTTCTTGGTGAGATGACAAGATCAAATACATAATAGGAACTTAAATACAATTGTATTTCCAAACCCTATGATAGGAATTCACATTAACTATACAATTAGAGTAATTAATATATTAATGGAATATTTCTTTCATACTAGTCCATATAACAGACTCTATATAACATAAACTTCATATTACCCATATTAGAAAAATCCTTGATTTATAAAATTCCAATAAATTGGATTTCTTTTAATTAATCTCTAAACATTTTGGCCTCCAGTGGACTAATTGATGATTTTATTATTTTTTATTCAATGGCCTCTAAGATCATGAGGCATAAAAAAATTTCTTCCAAATAACAATATAAAATTTTCATTCCAAAATACGTCCACTCTAGAAATAATTCTTAGCATTGTGTTGAAGGTTTTAAAAACACTTATAGTCTAGGAATACATCCTAAAGGAATATAAAATAGTTGAAACCACCACATGCATTACATGATGGATTCTTCATTCCATTGATATGAATTTATCCTTATAAGAGGGTATGGTTCTTATAATATGGAATAAATCATTTGTGAAGTGGGTTTCCTGATGTCTTTACAAGAACATGGGAAGTAATATATAGATGTATAAAATAGTTCATTCCTATATACCAAGATCATTAATCATACACGTTTTCCTATAAGTTGGAATATTCATTATAAATATTTTAAAAGGATTTCTTGAATTTAATAATTATCATAACACTATTTGATAATGTAGATGTTCTTTATTGATGTTTTAATACTCCTCAAATCGATTTATGTAAAGATAATATCGTCATTATTAATGAAGAAATGATAGAAAGAAGAGATGCATATAGATAACATGAATGATTTCTCTGATTCCGGTCATCAAAAATGAAAATATATATTATAATTATGTTATTATACATGAATAAAATTATCATAAAATGATAAATTTCTCACAAGTTGTGGTATTATACATTATGTATGTTAATTATATGATCTATTATAGTCAATTAGATTTTATAGAATTTGAATCTCGTGGAATGAGTGAGAACCATATCAATTCAAAAAATAAATGTAGAGATTTTCCTCATTGAAAATATAATTAATCCGGAACAAAATCTATATATAGTGATTGAAAAATTATAACCATAATGTTATAGTAGACTTTGGTTTTGAAGAATAACCTTTCTTGTATGGATCAAATTTTGAACGAAAATGTTGTGCAATAATGTTAAAACCCTTCATACATAACAATCCTCAAAAATGTAATAGGGAATCAATAAAATTTATATCATAGAAATGGATATGTTCCTTAGATATGACATTTTATGATCTTGGAAGTAATGAAATAGAGAAATATGTAATGATAGTTTATCACCTCACATGAAATATAGTTCAATAATTTATATTTATTCAAAAAACAATGTATTAATATCAAATAATAAGAATGTAATTAATGAATTTTAAGAAACAACCATGGAAAATTATTTTCCCCATAATATTCACGAAGATATTGAGTAAAAAAACCATGATTCAATGAAAATAGTACATGGATAATCATGAAATGTATGAATCAATCATTAAAATTTTTATAAGTAACGATATGAACTATTTATGCAATTAAAATATTATAGTTAACTTTTTCATTGATGGGTTAAATAAAATTATTTGATGGGAACTAGTCTTTATATCATTCTCTAAATATGTGGCCACAGTATCATAAACAATCAATATAAGGAAATAATTATCAAATATGTATTTATTATAAGGATGTAAATAAAAGAAGAGCATGATAGAGAAAGAACAGATTCAGGGAAGAAGGGATAGATGTATCGTACTACATCTGATAGTGGTGGAATTAAACACTTGGGTACATGCCTTGAAAAAAGTGTTTGTTTCATTTGTGGAGAAAAAAATACAGAATGATCAGGAATTTAAGGGTTGGAATAATACCTAAATTTCTTGTTATTTAAATACACATAAATGGAGAAATATTTCAAGCAAAAACCAATACATCACAAGAATATATTTCTACAAAATCCATGCAATAAACTTTAGGCTTATTCTATTGATATAACCAATGTGGAATAATTAATTTTCTTTTTTATTTGGAATCTTGAAATAATCATTAGAAGTATTTATTCATGATATTTTGCATATATGTAATATAAAATGTATAAATATTTTACTACATTCTTTTTTCAGTATGGATTTGATGGAATATGTTGAATGGTACTGATGACCTAGAAAATTGATTCAATGTAAATTTGAACATTTTTAAAAAATGATTGAGAGAATATAGACATTGATATATGGTTCATAAAAGGATAATAATGATATAGATATATTTATAGGGAGGAATTAGAGACTATGATTTTTTTGGTAAATTGATGGTTTATGTAATCTATGCTTGAGAGTACTACATATTTGATTTTACAGAATATATTAAACAACCTAAGATATTATTTTTAAAAAAAATAATGCTTCCATTAGGGTTATATGGTGAAGATGTAATTAAATTCCATAATAGGGACATTAAAATCCAGATTATATTTTCTAGGGAATACAATTTTGATTATGTGACCCTTTTTAAATATAAGGACAATGAATTTTATCATAACTATTTTTGACGTGTTTAAAGGTTAACCATTTAATATATGAAAGAAGTTGAATTTTTTTGAGTTTATATTTATGTATTAGATATTATTTAATTATATTGGATAACTTCTAATAAATATTTAACTATTGGAAAATATAGAGAGATATAATGAATGAATATTCATTCTTGTAATGATAGAATGACAATATAAATGTAAATTATTGTTGTACCTGAAAAATATATTCCTTTTTTGATATTCATTTCATAATGTATGTTGTAATGTATAAATTGGTTAAATCATAACCAATGGATGCCACATTGCATATGAAATTCAATGATACTAAGTATGTATATTTCAATATATTCTTAGCTATTAAATGTATTTATCAACTTTAGGAAAAATACATTGAAAGAGAAATGTTATCATATTACATTAATAAGTAACGAATCATAAGACATGTTAATCATCCCATATTTTTGGCTGAATAGACATTAACATATAATTAATCATTTACATTATTGAAATAAATGATATATTTAACTATATATTTATCATTCAACATTAGTATTCTCACCCATATCCATTTCTTCATTTCCAAAAAATATTTTCCAACATGGAAACCTATATCAGGGAAAATTTTTATTTAATTATCTTCAATATTCAGGAAAAAGTTTTATCAATCCTTTTTAAAAGGTGAGTTCCTATTAAATGTAAATTCAAATATCAAACCAATGATTTCAGATACCATGATTAAATTGTGAGAACATAATTATTTTTATCGGGCTATAATGTAAAACAATGAGATTTTAAAATAGGAACATCATATTCAATAGGTTATATTGTAAAAAAGATTAAAATATACTTCAACACCATCAGATATTATGACATACATATTTTTAAATAAATTTTATCTATTTAATAGAATAGAATATAGAGGACATTGGGTTTTAATGAAACATGATACTCAATTAAAAATTTAGTATTTAAACATTACCTTTAAAACATAGGAATTACATTAGACGATGTGCTTAGTTATTAATAAAATATATATATTACAATTTTACAAAAACTATAAAACATATTACATGGTTACCTATTTATTAATGATTATATAAGAATCGTTTCATAGAAAAATAAATATTTTTTTTCAAAAGTTTTATTTTGTTGAAAAGATATTTATGTGATACTTTTTCATATAATTTTAATTAATTGTTTACCAATATTAATAATTTTCTGAAAAATATACTTCACTTATTAAATATAAATATATAATTTTCCTTGGGATATATTATTATGATATTAGGTAAAGAATATATTTTTTATGAAAAATAAAAATTACTAGTTTTTAATGAAATATCCTGATTCATTTATATTATTTGCAAAGTTCATGTATATTTTTTATTTTTTTGAAAAAAATGATATTAATATTATTAATACATAACTATTTATGACTCATTAATCACTTTATAATATAATAAAATTATTAAAACATTTTGATTTTATGATTTTTTTTCTTTAGAAAACACATTTTTTTATGCTCTTTTGAGTTTACTATTAAATTATATTCTTTCATTTATTTTATATGATTTTTTTAAATGGATATTATAAATTTTTTTATAATAAGTAATATTATTGTATATTCCTATGTTATTTTTTTATGTAAATTAGTAAGAAAATTTATTTCTTAGTGTGATTATGTTTAAAACATGGGTTATCACATTATATTATGTTGTGTTATACATAATTTTCAACATAGACATTAATTTTAATTGATAAATTTTAATTATTTTTTAAGGATAGTGGTTATAAATTATCAAATAAGGATCAAAATTTTATTATTAATGGATAAATGACCTAGGATAAAACATTAGTTATAATTTTGGAAAATATTAAAACTATGTGAACACAAAGGAAAGAAAATAGCATGTTAAATACATGTGGTTTTTTGTAGGATTGGATGAACCATATTATCAATAAAACAAATTATTTAACAATTTCTTATTGACATTGGTAGAGAGTGAATTTTAATTATTGAAATTATTTGGGTATTAAAAAATTCCCACTCTACCTCAATTATAAAATGCCACTGACTCCGCTTAATTATTCAAAATTTTAAACACATTTGGGTATAAAAAAGATTACAAAAATTACTCTAAAACACACATAAAAAAATTATAGATCATTGTTTCTTCCAAAAATAGTAAACATGGGGTCTTTAATATGTGATCCAATATAGGATTATTAAAGAGAAATTTATTTTCATCGCTATGCTCATTCATTTTCATTCTTCTTTTACAAACATAAAATATGTCATAAAAACAAAATTCAATAAAAATATTATCTTCCATATATTGATATGTTTTTATGATAATTAAATAATATTTATCTTCCTCCACATCAATAAAATAGAAAATTAATTCATCAAATCATATGTACTACAGACTACTGCCACAAGTACTAATTTAATTCATTTCTATCTACACTTATCATGATTGGATATAATGTTTTATTTAATTTATATATATAATAATTATGATATATTTATACTCTTTTAGGTATTATATATAAGGCCATAACCTTTAAAATTATATAATCTTGAATTAAGTTAATAACTCATGTTGAGAATGTATTCAGGTTTATAGCTTTAGATAATTAGTTCATAACATATACATAACAATTTGAATATTAAATATAGGCATTTCTACTTGGAATCCATTTTTCATAAATTAAAATCACAAAAAAGAAAATAAACATGTTTATATCCAGTTTTTAATCATCAATTATATTCCTTGATCCTATCCTTAATCCTAATCAAAATTTTTGTCCTGTGAATATCTTTTCAAAAACCTAGGATGAGCACAAAAATAATAGTAAGGGATACAGAAAAAATGAGAATTGTTAATTTTTTAAAACTAAAAGAAAACCATGAATACCTTATCATATGTAGTACTTGTCACCATTATGAAGTATTAAATACTCTTCACAGACCAAAGGCTCACTTATTACCCTTTTATAACCAAACTATTACCATGAGACCCATAGAAAAAACAAATAACATATAAAAGAAATGTGGGAAAAAAATATACTTAAATAGATTAACTATATGGTCAACATCCAAACATATCACTAAATGGAATAGTGATATCATCAACTTCCATGCCCAATAAATTAGAGGATTTAACGTAAACAACCATGCATGGATTATCACAAAAACCACCCATCATTCGGTTTATCATGTAACCACTCGTCTGGTGTCCACGTACCACTAGATAATAATAATACCTAAAATATTACCAATATCAACATTATAGTAATAACATTTAATTTGAAAGAAAAAAATCTCATTTAATTATATTGAAATACTAAATCTATTTCAAAAACCTTTTTCAAATTTAAAACACCCAATAACAGAAAAAGGGGTTTATTTTACATTTTAAAAAATTAATGATTTTTTAGGAATCCAAATAACGATTATAGCAGCAGTGAGGTCATCATTTCCGAAAAAGTAAAAATGAAACATTCCCATTGTCATCTAATTATATGTTTCATAGAAAAATATATCATTTTAATGAATGTAAAAGTCAAAGTGGTTTATTATACACCACATAAAATAAGGAGTTGTATATTATCAAAACAAGCTCAATAAAGGGAGATTGAGACACGATCCATTACCTTGGGTCCAACTTGAATCGATCATTAATTAATTTCTATAATGTTAAACCAAATTATATTTCTAAATTGAAATGAAAATTATGATGTTTCTTATTCATTTTATGTCACTTATTAAATTTCTATTAAAATTAGTAAATTATTTGAGTTCATATAAGACATTTTGTCGATGTTCGGAACTTGAGACGAAAATAAACTTTATATAATTACAAAATGTCAATGTGGTTATAAATCCATAATCCTCATAATTAAATTAATGATTTTTATATTAAATATATCATATATATATATATAGTGTATATGTATTTAGAATAGTCCACATCATTTGAATATATTTAACGAAATGCATTGTTCATAGAGACGGTAAGACGTACATACGCCTGAATGATACTTCCATTTCATTTATTTTTCATTTTTAAAGGAATGAAAACCATGTAATAAATAGGTATATTATAAATCCAGTATAAGATCACATTTTATATATGTTACGTATGTTCATTATCACCATCCATTAAATGTTTCATGTATGGTATGAACGAGTCATATCAATTTGAGGAGGCAGTAGTCCACACTTCCTCAAATTAAATTATTATATATATATAAGAAAATCATAATATAATGTTATAAAATAAATTTAAATAAAAATATAGATAATTTAATTATTCTAAATTTCACATATAATTACATTTCCACCATAATGGACACCATAAGAGGTGGTAGGAGAAGTTTGAAAAAATCATCGTTTCGTGAGGTAGTAGTTCGTTGTCCACAAAAACAGTATGTTCAATACCCATTAGATGAAGGCTGGTGTATGTGTAGTTAAAATACTCATCATAAAAACAACATTTTATGTTTATTATATTGGTTTCTTTATACTAATTAATAATATGTAATGAATATACACTGGACAACGAAAAATAACGGAATGAAGTTTGAGAGAAGGTGTTAACTCAAATCAGGTATGTTATTTTGATTAGAGACAATGGGCTCTCTTTAAATGTCTTCTGCCATGTGGAAGGCTTTTAGGATTAATGAAGGGATTTTGGGAGATTATTTGGGCATTTTTGGTCTAGCCAATTGTATTGACAGGTTTTAGTAAGGGTTATAGGTGATGGATTTTTATATGTGGGAGGAGGGTCTCCTTAAAAAAAATTTAAAATATTATATTATTATAAACTAAATTTCGGTTTTAAAAGTCCCCAACCAAATTAAATTTGAATATAATATTAGAAATATTCTAAATAATCATAAAAAATAGTTTTTATCCAATTTTTTGTTTCATTTTTAACCTATTCATTTAGCTTTAACCCATACTGAACTAATTTCTCTTTTACCATGTCTTCTTGTATATTAAAACTATATGTTTAACATATTTACCATAAAATTCCAATTGAAACACATGTTGTCAATTAATTACATTTTCAACCTTATATAAGTCATTTTTTTGAATCATAAAATTTTAGGATTATTAAATCATTTAATAAAAAAATATATGTTTTAAAAACTTATTTATGTCCAGTTAAATAATATTCATATCAAGGATTTTGAAAAAATATCAATAAACATGATTATTTCAAAAAACATTAATTAATTAAAATATAACAAGTAATACTAATCTATAAAATTTCTAGATGGAATAAAATCTTAAAAAATAAATTTATATTTATTTTTAAAATCTCATTTATTTAAAACATTCATTAAGGAGGTAATCATTACATTGTCATTATGTCATAAGTAAATTTATTTATATAATTTCTAAAAATTTAAAATAAAATACCATGATTTAGGAAATAATATTCTCTTTATAATGATAATTTATAGTTAAAAATAAATTATATAATCCCAAATTATTTTTTTGTCAAAACAATATGTGTTTATGATTTATTACTTTTTAATTTAAATAAAAAGTTATTATTGTAATATAAATACTCATATTGCATCCAGAGGCTAAAGGTTCTACCTATTGATTGTATTGGCCTTCCATGACTAATCCAATAAGGTCATAACATGTTTTATAGTAATTTTATTTCATTATAATATTGTTTTTACTTTGAATTATCCTATTTATCTTTAACCACTGTAAATAAAAAAATGTGATATTCACACAATATTATTCTCATCTTATAGAGCCTCATTTTACAATATTATGACAGCCATGTATGTCATATTTTTGAAATTAAATTTACATCAGTGGTAAAATTTCATTTACATGAAAAATTCTTTTTCTAACTATTATGAAGTGTTTTTCACGATTCAACAAAAATTGAACATTTTCAGAAAAATACCAAAAATTATCCCAAATCTTATTTTTATATTCCGAATTCCTAAATAATTTATATTTTACCAAATTCAAAACATATAAGATTAATTAATTAATTTAAAATTTATTTAAGTTGTCATTACTAGAAGTTATGTTTTTATGAAGTAAAAACTACAACAAGAATTACATGTGTTTATGTCCAATATCAAAGTAAAATTACATCAATTGAAAAACATTGGATTAAATGGTAAAAATATAATCAATTTACACTTTAAATAAATTTTTAATATAATCTAATCATATATATAAATCATATGAAATTCCATTTTTGACATAAAATTCAGTATTTTCACTATTAATTAAAAAATTATCATTATTAGAAAAATACCAAACATTTACCAGTAGTTATTTCTGAGGTCTCGATTCAAAATAAAACGTATATTTTTTTCAAATAAACCATATAAATGTGCCAAAAAATATATTTAAAAGGGGTTTTCATCATAATTTATTAAAATTACCTTTTAAAATGTATTGAGTAATTATGCTTAAAATTTGATTAATTCTCATTTTAGGCCTCTAAATATTATTGGTAAATGTAAAAACATTAAACAAACATGTATAATAATATTATATTTATTTCTGTTCATTCTATATATTACAAAGACTAGGCATTAACTACCATTTAAAATAATATTATATTACTAACATCCAGTATGACTCAGCCTTGTGTGCAACAAGTGATTTAATTGAAATTCATTGTTGAGTGTTATGTACGCCATCGAACATAGAATCCCTTTTAAATAATAATTAATATTTAATTCAAAAATATTAATAAATATAAAAATTTTATATTCCTTATTTATCATGTATGTTACATCCTCTCCCCCTTTTGAAAATGTCATTCTCATATATTTATTCACTTATCAAATAAGTGAAAGTATTTATCCCTTATAGAATTTTTAGATTCCCATGTTTCTACTCCAACCAGGTTGTTTTTTCACTAAACCGTTACCTGATAAATTAACTTATTTCTCATAAGTTTCTCTCATCAGAAAATAATCTGGAATGGTTGTTCCTTAGAATAAATATTGTCTTCCAACTGAATTACCTATGGACTCAACACATAAGATAGATCCCACATATAAATCATCATCATAGAATCATGAAAGACATTGTGTTCCTAGGATAAACCTGGAGGTAAGACACTATATAGGAAATAGATCGAACTTTCTCAAGTTTTTCATATGGTCCAATGAACCTTAGACTCAACATTCCCTTCTTTCCAAAACGCAACACAATTTTACATGGTGAAAATTTTAGAATGATGTTGTCACCTACCTCAAAATAATGATCCCCCATTCGGTTATCCCCATAACGTTTCTGCCTGCTCAGAGCTATTATCATGTGCTTTTGAATCATCTGATATTTGTTTACTATATCTTATACCATTTTAGTTACCATAAACATCCTTTAAACTACTTCATCCAAAAAAGATTGAGTTTGAAACCTCATTCCATATTATTTCTCAAATAGAGCAATCTGTAAAATTGAATTAAAACTATTAACATATAAAAACTCAACCAAAAAATATGTTAGTCCCAACATCCATGGTAATCCATTGAACATGAACATAGAATATATTCCAATGTTTGAATTCCTTTTTCTGACTTCCCATCTGATTGTGGATGAAAATCTATACTAAAATTTTATTCAATACCGAATGACATTTTAATGAATTTAGAAATGTTATAAGTGAGCATCTGTTCTTGATCAGGTTAAATGGATAGGGGAACTCTCTATAACCTTACATTCAATTTAATATAAATCTATGAATGTTTATGTAGAGAGAGAGTATCTATAATAGGATATATATGAGCATATTTAGTCAACCTATCAATAAAAAACCGGATTGCATTATTCCCTAATGAAGTATTTTGTAACCGCACGATGAAATCCGTAGAGAAATTTTCCCATTTCCACTCTGGCACTAGTAATGGATTAAGTATCCCTTTCAGTAACTACCAGATTTCATTAGCCTTTTGTCAAATAAAACAAGTCATAGTAATGTCATAAATATATCTTATAATTTCATCTAACCATTAATGCTCTCAACGATCTCTACACATCCCAGTACATCCCGGATGAATTGAAAACATAGAACTATGAAATTCACATAGCAATTGTTTCTTCCACTTTAAATTATTAGGTGTGAATAATCACTTTCCAAACCTCAAAAATTAACCTTTTTTAATGTTAAATTCATGTAACATACCCTTTTTAACAAATTCTACCTTTTTCTGCAACTCATTATCCTCCTTATATGCTTTATTAATTCTATCTAATAGAGATTATTTCAGTAACACCTAAAACAAAAAAGAGGAATTCCCTGCACTATCAAAATCTATGCGAAAATAGATCAAATAAAAACCAATGGATCTCATTACAAACGTAACATGGTTAATGTAGATTTACTATATTTAATCAAAGAGTCATCCACATTATTTTTCTTTTTAATATGATAAATAATTGTGCCATCATAATCATTGATTAATTCCATCCACCTCCTCTAAATCATGATAAATTTATTTTGAGTAAATATATATATAAAAATTTTGTTTCATTATATATTATAAATATTACTCTATATAGATGAAGCCACTAAATTTTTATAGAAAAAGATACAACAGGTAATTTGTAGTCATGTGTAGGGTACTTTAACTGATGATTTTTCAACTAACGTGATACATAACCAATTACTTGATCATTCTGCATAAGGACGCAACCATGTCCTTTCAATGAAGCTCCATTATAGATAAAAAACTCAACATTTCTAGAGGAAGTTCCAAAACTGGACCATTCCCCAATTTTCTTTTCAATTCATAAAAAAAATCTTCACATTCCATTATCTAGATGAACATTACTCATTTTTGAGTTAACATAGTTAATGGGATAAAAAACCATGATAAATTTTAAACAAACCATAGACAACATCCTACCAATCAAAGATATCTACGAATCTTGGTTATATTTATAGGTATTGGCCAATCTTCAACAACTTTTTTTTATCTAGATTAATAGTTCTGCCATTTTTTTGGAACAATGTGACCATGGAATGAATTTTTATTGTAACCAAAACACACATAAACATAATTTAACAAAAAATTTACTTTCATTTAAGGTTTCTAAGAGAACCCTTAAATGAATTTCATGCTACTATTTTCAATTATAATAAACCAAAATATGGACAATAAAATCAACCAAAAACTTATTCAAGAACTCACAGAAACTTCTATTCATAAATTCCATAAATACAGCATGTTTATTGGTGAAACAAAAAGGCATAAGTAAAATTTCATATAGGACATATCTACTATGGAACTTTGCCTTTAGAAAGTTAATTTTACTTTCATGTTATGGTACCCATACCGCAAACCAATCATTGAAAAATAATGATCTCCATAGAGCTGATCAAACTAATAATAGATATGAAGAAATTGATGCTCATTCTTAATTGTGATATTATTAATGGCTATATAATCAATGAAATGTCTCATTAAAAATTCTATATTTTTAAAAAACAATACAAGATCACCCAATAGTTATTTTCTAAGCTGAATGAAACCTTTTAAAAAACGTACAATTGATTAATTAACACTAAAAGTTTAATTTGAGTCATTCCATAGGGGGTATTGAAATTAGATTATCATCAGGAACTAAGACAATAGTAAAATATACTTCTCAATCATGTATTATACCTAGAATTTCATCTTGAAAAACAGCATGATACTCATTTACAATTGGTACAAAATTAATCTGATCATTTTCTTAGTTTTCAACAATATGTGGAAGGTAAATATCATTTCCATCTTTCATTAGTTTCTCAACATGTAAACATATTCTCAAAAGTAAATGATCATTATTGTACAAAAATTGAAATTATTTCTAAAAAGAAACGTATTTATCTCCAATCAATATTAGCATGATAAAAAGAATTCTTATCCTTTCCCAAAATTACATAAAACTCTACAAGTGTCAAAACAATTAGGTTTAAAGGTAGAAAAATTCAAAACACAAGGACAATAAGGTTCTTATAATTTTATTTTTTCTCAATATTATTTTCTAGTGTTTTTTACCAAAAGTTAAAGATTAATATCGTGAGATTTAATTCCTAATTGAAAAGAAAATTTCTCAGAAATGAATTAATGTGTCGATCCTAAATTAAAAAAATCATTGAAATAATCTGAAATAAAACTAGGTACCTGATACCACTTCATATTATGGTCCCACATCAAACGTAGTAGTAGCAAAGGATTTTTCATCACCATTTTTATTTTGATCTATCTTGTTTCAACCCTCGATAATCAACTTGGGACACACATTTGCATAATTCCCAAACTAATAGAAAATAAAACATTATAACACTGGCTTTTCATTGTCTACTATATCATATTTTATATATTTACGATCAATAATACTTGGCTTACCACACCGTCTGAAATTTCCAGGCTTCGTTATAGATTCTCCAGAATTCTTTTTATGACACTTCTCACAAAATGGATATTTATTTTTTTTACCTCCAATTTTTTTTGATGAATTTCATCCATTTTATTGCAAATAGGACCTCTTCTTTTTCAGTCTATCTTGGAACACCTAATCATCAGAAAACATCAGTTCTAACTTATTGGAACATATAAAAAGTTTCACATATATTTAGAATTCATAAGAGGCTAATTCTCTTCGATATCATGGATTCAATAATGAGTAAAATATATTTATCTTACTATCAAGAACTCCAATGAAATTTGGATCATATCTTGCTAGTTGAGTGAACTTTTCTTCATAAAAAGAAAGTGTTACATCCCCCTTCCTCAATTATAAGAATTTGTTTCCAAACTATATTGAACCTCATTAGGAAAATAATTCTCAAGAAACGTACATCTGAATTCATCCCAACCAAGAGAAAAAATATCCTCACTATCCTTGATATTTTTACCCACATACCAACACAGATGTACTTATCCTTCTTAAAGATAAATAAAAGGTATAACCATTTGATTTTTGTACATTCCATGACATTGAAACACATTTTATGTTCATTGATAAACCCTTAATCGTGAAAAGGGTCACATGATCCTCCGAATGATTAGGGATGTTTCTTTGTGAAATGGACCACTATAGACATGTTATATGGGGTTGATCTGGTTGTTCTCATGCATTTATACCATAATAATTTATATCTTGATTCAACTACTCTATTAATACAACAAAATGTGTAGTTCTGATTCCAATCATCTCTGGATGTGGATTTGGAAGGATATTCCATCTGTGTGCCTTCCCAGCACTGCTACCCTGTTTCCATTGTCAAATAGAATTTTGAACTGGGAAATATATTAGGTTATTCAACATATTAATCTATAAATTATATATCATTTCAATCTTACCAAATAATAAATTATGGAAATTAATTCAACAATAGCTTAACTCTTAAAGTTTTCTAAACTGACCATTGATACCAAATATAAGACTCCAGCCATAAACATTACATTATATTAAAATATGTTAATATTTAAAATTGGGGATATTTTTAGGTTTAAGGATTTTTAGAATTGGTTAATTACATATAAATAACAATTATGATATTACATGTTGACACTTTTACTCAGTAACCATTTTCCATTAAACACTCTTAAAAAATTTAAATATGTTTTGATTTAAGTTTAATTTATGATGAGATTTTTGTGATCCCATACCAGACCATTTTCCATAGTACGTTATGTGAAAAACATTTGAAGAACATGGTATGAGCATAAAAATTTCAATAAGGGATACAGAAATAATTAAAACTATTAGTTTTTAAAAAAACAAGTAAATCATGAATATTTTATTATAAGTAATAATTTATACCTTTATGAAGTAGTAAATACTCTTAACTGAATAAAATAACATTTCTTCCCCTTTTGTAAATAAAATATTACCATAAAAATGATATAAAGAACAGATAACATATGAAGGTAACTTAGGACATAAACAAACATAAATGGAATAACCATATGATTGATATACAAACATACCACTAAATGGAATAGTCATTCGACCGACTCACATACCAATGGAATTAGAGTTAATAATGAAACCACCAATCCTTTTTTCATCATGGAACCTCCCATCATTTGTTTTTTCATGTAACCAATGGTCAAATGTCCAAGTATCATTACATAATCATAACACATAATATATTAAAAATATCGACATTTCATTGATAACATTTAATTAGATATCACAACATATAATTTGATGATATTGAAATACTCCATCCATTTAGAAAAAATTTTACAATAAAATAACACCAAAAACCGGAATTAGGTGTTTCTCCTTCATTTTAAAAAAAGTAAGGCTTATAGAGGAATCCAAATAATGATTACAACGACAGTGGGGTCATTGTCACTACAAAAGTAAAACATAATCATTTCCATTGTCATTTAGTAAAATTATTCATTGAAAAAGATATAATTTTAATGAAATTATAATTCCAATGGGTTAATTATACACCATGTAAAATAATGAGGTGTATATTATCAGAACATGCCTCATTGAAAGGATATTGAATAAACGTCATTTTCCTGTTGTCCAACTTGACTTGTTCATTCATTAAGTTACTGAATAATAATCTTAAGTTAATTTATAATTTCATAAGATCCTTTTATATTTTATTATTCCATTTATTTGACTTATTACATTCCCATAACAATAAGTTAAATATTTGATTTCATATCTGACATTTTTTCATTGTTCGGATCATGAGTCAAAAATGAACTTGTTATAGTTACAAATTGTCAATGTGTTCATAATTCCAGTGTCTCCAGAATGATATTCATGATAAATATATAATATATATAATATATATCCAGTATATATTTATTTTTATTATTTCATAAAATTTGTATTTTTCAATATAAAATTGACCCTTAATGGAGACGGCAATCTGTACGTACACAAGAATGCTAATTCCATTTCATTTTTTTCATTTTTAAAGTAATGAAAATAAAATGATAATTAAGTATATTTTTATGAACAAGTAATATCATAATTTATATATGTTTCTTATGTTCATTAACACCATCCTTTATACGTTCCAAGTATGATATGAATTTGTCATATCATTTTTAGGTGTAGTAGTCTGCACTTTCCCAAATGGAATTATCGTATTTATAAAACATGAAAAGCATTATGTCATGTTATAAAATATTATATAATAAGCATATAAATAAATATAAATATCATAAAATATCACATATAATTACATTTATATAATAATATCTATGAATATAAGTGGTAGGAAAAAATTGTAAAATAAACATTTCGTGCGGCAGTTGTTTATCATACACAAAAATATTTTATTCAATACATATTAAAAGGAGGTGTATATATGTTTAGTTAAAATACTTCTCATTAAAACAAGATAGTATATTGAGAATATTTTTGCTATTATATATTCAAATAGTGAGAATAACATGGGGAGTGGAGAAGGAATATTAATGAAAAGAAACTTGAAAGAAGACGTTACCTAAAGTCTATTAATTTTTGTTATTTGAGGCAAATGGATCTATTAAATTTTATTATGACTAGGGAAAAAATTATAGGATGAATAGAGAGATTTTCGGAGATTATTTGGATATATTTTGGATGATCCAATGTGTTTGAGATTTGTGAGTAAGTGTTAGAGGTGATATATTTTTATAAGGTGGAGGAGGGGATCTTTAAGAATGTTTGAAAATATTATTTTATTATAAACTAAAGTTCGGTTTAAAAAGGTCCCAAACTCATTAAATTCGAAGAAAATATTACCATTATTCTAAATACACTAAAAATAGTTTTTAGACCAGTTTTTGTTTCATTTGTAACCATATCAGTTAGCTTTAAACCAAACTTAACAAATTTAACTTTTACCATCCCTTCTGGTATATGTATACTATATGGTTAATATATTAACTATAAAATTCCAATAGAACACCACGTAATTCATTAATGAAGTTTTCAACCTTATAAAAGTAATTTTTCAGAATATTAGAATTTTTTGATTATTATATTATTAAATAAAATAATATTTGTTTTAAAAATTCATTTATGTAAATTTAAATTCTATTAATATCATGAATTTTTAAAAAATCCAAAAAATAGGATTCATTCTCAAAACCAAAATTAATTCAAATAAAACAATTATTTATCATCTCAAAAATTCTTTTACGGCATAATGAGTTTGAAAATATAATTTTTTTTAATATTTATAATCACTTTTATTTAATACATTCATTAATGTGGTAATCACAATATCATCATTGCATCATTAGAATATTTATTAACATGATGTCTAAAAATTATAAATAAAATACCATGATGTATTGAATATTTTTGTATTAATAATGTCTATTTATAGTAAAAAAATAAAAATTAAATAACCCCACATTAAAATAGGTTTATCCAAACAATAAATGTTTGTGATATTTTTATTTTTAATTTAAATAAATTTTTTTAAAGTAATTATCTTACCCATGTGGCTTCCATAGGCCAGAGTTTTTACCATAGGATTTTATTGATCATCCATTACTCATCCAATAAGGTTAGGATAAATGGTAAGGTAATTTTATATTAATATAATATTATTTTTACATTAAATTACTATATATACCTTCATCCTTGGTAAATAGAAATCCAAAGTTATTGTTTTCCATAAATTATTTTCATCTTATTGAACCAAATTTTACTTAATTATGAAAAAAATGAATTTTTTATTTTTTAAATTAAATTCATAGAAGTGAAAAAATATATTTTAAATGAAATGATATGTTTTTAACTACTATACAGTGTTTTTCACAATTCAACCAAATTTGATCGTTTTCAGAAAAATATCAAACCATCATTAAATGAAAATTGTGATATTCCGAATTCCAAAATGATTTTTATTTTTGAAAATTATAAATATTCATGTTTAGTTAATTAATTTAAAATTAATTTACATTTTCAAAACTAGAATGTTTGTTTTTTATATGTAAAAACCGCCAAAAGATTGATATGTTTTTAGGTTCAATTTCAACGTGAAATGTCTTCCAATGACCATCATTGGATTAAATTGTATATTTATAATATATTTACTATTTCAATCAATATAAAAATATAATCTAACAATATTAATAAATCATATGAAAAGTATATTTTGTCATATAATGAATTATTTTTTAGTATTCATTAAAATAATAAACAATATTAGAAGAAAACAAATAAAATTACACAATGTAAATTTTGATATCCAGATTCTAGAGAATATGTTTATTTTTTCAAATGAATCATATATAATTTACAAAAACCAGATTTGATATTATTTTCTCCATAAAAATGTTTCAAAACAACCTTTTATACATATTAGAGTATTCATGCTTAAAATTGGATTCATTCTCATTTTTAGCCTTTAAATTTTATTAGATAAATGTAAAAACATTTAACAAACATGTATAATCATATGGAAGTTAGTTCTATTAATTATACCTTTAAAATTGATAGTATTTAGATACTCATTAAAATAATATTATATTATTAATTTTCATTATGACTCAGCATTGTGTGAAACATGTGATGTTGGAGAAACCTATTATTGAATGTCGGTTATGCCATTGAACATAGAATGCCCATTAATTTAAAATTAATATTTAATTAAAAAATATTAATAAATATGAATAGGAAATATTTTTTACTTACCATGTATGTTACATAATATCCCATAAAACATTGTACTCTCCGTTTCATTTCAAATATGATAAAATACTTTGACTGTGCAGTATACTACTACATTGTGAAACATTGTGTGTCATTTCTTAGTTACAAATTACACATAATGTAATAAGTATACATTTAATGAATATATGTGATATATATGGAATGATATAATATTTTTGAAAATTATTTTTTTTACAATTCTATTCCTTTTCACCATTTAGAAAAATGGTATCATCATAAATGCATATACATGGACTATCGTCACCACGAAGTGATGTGATTCATGTTTTATTTTAAATTAGGTTGTATTTTTAAATGGATGTATCTAATGAAAATATAATATTTATAACATTTAAAACATTATTTTTAAAATGTAAAAAAATCTTTTTTCATAATAAGAACATTCATGAAAAAACTTTCATGAGAAAAAATGGAAAAAGACACCTGAAATAATAATAAAAATGAAATATTGTTACCAATATTTGATAAAATGTTATAATAGGGTCATATATGGTATGATATATGTTATTAATGATCAAAAATATATGTATAGTAATCTATTATTAATTATAAAATAGGTTCAGACAACTATTAATGGAGTATACACTGAGGTAAGGGTTTCTCATCTCACATTTGGATTTATCGGACATACGCAATGGTCACAACATTTTAATCTTTAAGGTGATTATAAATCACCATTTTATTTATTATATCATGACTAAATTTTATTTCCTAGTACTCAATATTTAATTTAAATGTATTTTCATTACAGGTCATATGTTTTAAAATTTACAAAAGTGTTATTTGTTTAGCTCAAAATCACATCATTACTCATGATTAATTAATGATTATGTATCCCATGGGTGAATTATTTTATATTTATATATTAAAATCAATATATTCTCATATCCTATAGTAATTGATAATATTTCATTTTAATATTACCATTTTCCACTCACTAGTATTTAAAATTATTGAGATAGTATTTTTATGGTTTTCAACAAAATTTTTATTCATCATCAATCTCACCCATTCATTGTAACTATTATCTTATATGGATATGATTTATTTATATCATCCTTGAAAATTATTTTGATTTTTTATTATTATGTTGACTATGGATGTCCAATATTTTTACGAATGATAATATTACTATAGATGGTTTATGATTTTGTTAATTTGATTGGAATATTTATTAACATTTTGTATGTTATAATGACAATAAAAATATGTATATTGATTATGATTCAAACCATTTATAGGTGAATTTCAATGGATTTATTAGTTAATGTGTGGGGCCTAGAATTACATAGGCCCTCGTGGAATTAGTAAGCCTATTTATAAAAAATAGTTGGGAAAATGAAATGATGTTTCACCCATTGATTTAAACAATATTATAAAACTTTTTGATCACGAGTTTATGATGTTAAAAATTATGAATTCCCTCAATATACGAAACATTATTTATGTCCATTTCGTTATTTTATTAGTTGGAATATTCATTTATAATTTTCAAGCTCACATGTTTTTTATATGGATTTATGTGATCATCTATAATTCGTTACATATAATGGGAATGTTATTGTTTAAAAGACATAATTTTCTTTTATTTACTATTAAATATTGATTATATTTATTTATTCATTATAGAATCTTATTTATCCATACCCTTACTCAGAATTTGATCTCTCTAAATTCTTATGATCTATTTTTCAACAGGTTACTAAGATTTTTTATTGATATGTAGGGATACACAATGAGGTATAATGGTGTTCTAATAGAATACAAAACATGTTTAATTTTATGTTTTAAAATATAAAATGAATTTCATGTATATATCTAGTTTACTACGAATACAAAACTAATGGATTATTCATAATTTGATTCCATTAATCTTATAAAAATTAAATATTGTGACCACTGACTCTGGGATACTATGCTATAGTTATTTAGAATATATATATATATTGGATTCTATCGAACGACTTCACACTATATTTTAATTTTTTATTTTTTTTCCATTAAAAATATCTTAAAATAGTTTTTATTATTACATTCACTTAGTACACAGAATTCATTGCATTATTTGAATGTTTATTAAAAAATAATGATTTTTGAAATGGGTTTTAAAGAAATTTAATAATGATCTTCTTTATTAAAATTTACGTCTTTTATGGAAAATATATTAAACTATTTAAAACTACCATTATTTTAAAAAGGATTTATGACAATAATTATTTTCATTAAAATATATTTTGAATTTAAAACTATTATGGCATGGTTGGAAAGTTGAAATATTCTATTTAAAATTGGTTACATTTATGGAAAACTTGTATTATATGTAGTGTTCATGAATTGTTAGGGATGTGGGGTTACTATATGTGCTTTTTTTTGTTAGATAATTTATTCAAATTTTTTATATAAAGGATACCACACCTCCCATTACTATTTCTATAATTGGATCATATTCATCATAGTAAATTATTAGAGACATTTATATATAGTCTTGAAGAGATGGAATAGATCACCTATAGATATGGAGACCATTAGGGGTATACCACTAATGAGGCTGGTTAAGAGAATACATGTGGTTATAAACATAGGAACTTCATTAATAGACCTATATATAGATTCAATATGAGTATTCCAAGGGTCACTTCATTGGATCTCTACGGAATCTCGAATATTATCAATATATATTAATCATATAATACTATTATGGTTATAACATTTCTAAATTTCACCATTTTTTGGATATGAAGTATTCCACTAGTCCAATTTCATTATTATATTCTTAAATACGGAGTTTTATATTATATATAAGTTGATAGTTATATTTTTTGAAATTATGGTTCTCTTTGGTAAGATTTTGGTTATCCATTACACGAGTACATTAAAACGGTGTATCTGAAAAAAAACATATCATATGGGATTCTAAATTGTTAGTTAAATTAGTATATTTGATTTTTAAGGATGTTTTTCTATAAAATACATTGATTTTATTTTCATAAACAAATATGAAATATAATCTTAATGTATTTCAAATTATCATTTATATAATTTTTTAGAAAATTGAATGCATAAAATATATTGTTATTTAATACTAAGATATTAAATTCTCAATCTATACATATTATAGATAGTGTCGATAGAACCATTATTATTTTTCATGTTTGGAATTATTTAAATATCCTTATTGGGGAGATATAAAATTAATAAAGGATGTGTGAAAATGATGTCACTTAAAGACCATTTTTGTATCATGGATTTTATTTTTGTAATTTTTTTCATTCTAGATTAAACCTTTATGAAATTCTACACTATAATATATGTATATAGCCAATGGTATTTGTATTTTTTATGTTATATTTCTTTATATTAATTTTTTTATAGATGTCTATATAAAAAATATTCCCAATTTGGTTTCTATAATATTTTTTATATGTAATTATATTTCCCCATAGACTCTATCATACGAAATATCCAGGTCCTAATTTTTGGTTGAAGAAGCATGTATTTTATTGTTTATTTCTAAAATAATTACCATGAAATCATTTGAAAAATAAATTTTAATTATCGATATCCCTATTGTAATATGGACTCACTCATGTAGTTTATAGTCCAAATTGGATGTTATCTTAATGAAATGGTCTGAAATGGTTCATAAAAAATTGTTTCATTGACTAGTTTTCATGGTGACCTGGGTTCTTGAATTCCCAGAGATATATTTTATATCCATTACATCTGTTATTATGTCCTTTATAATAATATTTATTGGATTTTTTAGAGTATCATGGGATAATAACCATTTTAATCCTCTTGTTTCCAACGGTTTTCTGATAGGGAATTGGGAATTTTGTGTTTTCATTATTTATGAATAATGTATTTTGATTTAGATCAGTGGTATTTTGAAATTAATTGATCTTGTATCTATGTTTTTTATACTTATGATGTCATGTTTGTAAAAATACAAAGAATAAAAAAGGTACATAGTTTGTTCATGAGTGATAGAAAACCATTCCAAACAAATACATTTGGCTCAGTATTACATCCAATGATAGTTGTTCAATTAACACATATTCCTCCAAAGAATCAAATAAAATAATTCACATCCACCATCCTCCCTCTAAAATCATCAATTTGAAACAATTTCATATTGTTTTATCTTGAAATATTTACATATGTTATTTAGTTATTATAAAAAGTTAATTTTTATAATGTTATAATTAATATGGAATTTTTTAAACTGAATAATAAAATTAAAACATATTTTAAATAAATATTAATGTTGGTTTTAATGATTTAAAATATCATTTCATGAAATGAAATATATGAAGTTCGAAACTAAGTGCCTATGATTATTCTTAATATTTTGAATCTATTTCATTATTGAATTTTAGTGGGAAATCATTTTTTGATATAATTTTCATAATATAATGTTTCTAATTTTTTATTGCTTTGGAATCATAAAGGTATAATTTTTGAGTTATTTAAAAATAAATATTTCTTATCATTATTAGTAATTTCTACATTGTATTTTGAATTAATGTTTTGAAGTTATATTTTGTATATGATAAGTGCGATTTGAGTTATAATTATATTATATATGATTGTTACTATTCATTTTTATTTCTAAAATTCCTCCCATAACATTCCAAATGAATAATGGGGGTTAATGTGTGGTTGGGTTATTTGATGACACCACAAATACTAATGATAGAGTGTTGGATCCATTTTAAACTATTTGTTTTTAGATTCTTTATGGTTATTGGGGTTCACTAGTCAATATATTTTGGATCTAGTATATTGATTACCATTTATAAATATTTTTTAAATCAAGATTTTGATGGAGTAATATATTTGTTTTCCCTTGTTACAATGGAAAGTATTGGATTAAAAGAGGATATATGTCCCATATCAGTTGGAATATTGGATTAGGTGGGAGTTATTTAAAGTCTTGTTTAATTAGTGGTTTCTTAAATATGTTTTTAAAGAGGATTATGTAGTGGGGATTAATATATTTTATTAGGATATATGGTAATATAGAATTACATTGATAGATTTAGTGATATTTTTTCTTCATTATATTTATGTAATGCCAAATGAATCCTTAAAGGGTCATCTAATTATTTTAGGTATTTATGTGGGAATTATTTTCTTAATAATTTTTTATTATCTCATAAGGTTTAATAATATGGTGAAAATAAAAAATTCTATACGATAATTTTTGAGCTGGAAATACATTCTATGTGGTAGCCCTATTCATCTTGATGTGTGTATTGGTTCTCTATTCTATGTGGTGTGGAAACCCAAGGATCCTTGTCTAGGAGTTCATTCATCATTATGTATTTTCTCCTTATAGAAACATAATTATATCAAGATTGTATTGTGTGTTCTATTGAATAATTTTAATCCCCCTTGCTCAAATATTCCAAATATATGTCATCACTATGGTTAGTTGGGAATCCTCAAGATGTTATGTATTATAAATAATCACATTGGGAAAAAATTCATTTTTAATATCATAGACATAATAAAACACCATGTTTGCTTTTGAAATATTATCTATTTTATATTAGATGATTAATTTCTAGATATAAATTTGGGATATTTAATGTTTTTTGCCCACATTTAGAAGAAATGGGCATTTATTGATTTACAGATGTTCCTCGCAGTATTGGGGTGTCCTGTATTTTTTATTTATCCATCATGTTAGAAATTTATTAAATTAAGGAGATATAAAATCTAGATTTCTACATCCAGGTATTCACATTTATGTTATTATCAATGACTGTTATTTATATATTTCCATTGGGATTCTTTTTTATTTTGGATAGAACCATTGCCTTGTTTAGCTTTTCATTGAATTTTATTTGGTTTCAAGAGGAAGAAAACAATATGGTAGAGATTTATATGTCACACAATCTCTCTTATTTCTATAAAAATTTAATTTATGTATTTATATTATCTGTATTATATGATTTCTAGGAAAAATAAATTTAAATAAATATTGTGTCTTTTTTTATAGATCATAGTTACCCAACATATTTTTTAAATCATATTTCCAATCTATGTATTACTATGAAATATTGAAAAACGTATGTTTAATGGATGGAACGTGAATTTTATATTTATATGGTTCCACTACCTAATGCTCATTTTACCCCTATTAAGGGGTGTAAGATAGGTGCACAACCTGGAAAACAATACAAAAAAACCATTAAACATAACCTTAATTTTAAAACATTGAAGCAATAAATTACCCTCCTCCAATATGAAGCCCAATTGCACTTCCTACTCCTATAAATTGACCAAAATACACTATGGTTTAAAGTTATCATCCCATTTCTCTCCTGGATTTCTAAAATATTTCATATCTATTTCATGTTGTTCTTCAATAGGTAAGGTATTTTATTTCCATAAACATCCATTATTTTATATAAAAACAATATTTTATTATATGATCCTCCCATAGTCAAACCATAATGATAAATATGACCTAATTTTAATGGGATCAATATGTTTGGGTGTGTATATTTTTTCTCAACTCTTATTATTCCTATTTATAATGATTTATTCTCAACCACATTCGATTTTAGGATGCATGTTCTATTTAATTTCATTTTTAACACATGTGATGTGTGAAAGAGATAGATAAAATTACAATATACTAAAAGTGTTTTTTAGTGGTTTTTGAATTATTTTATAATGTAATTTATATGTCATATAGATGTTATACTCTATTTTAATGGAATTAGATTTATGTCATGTATTTGATAAAAATACAAAATAGGTTTTAATTTTTAATTTTGATTATATTTTATCCAATTATATTTTATATTCTTATCTAATATTGTGTAATGTTGAAGAGGTTTTATTTTCCTTTTTTTATATTTCTTGTACATTAGGTATTGTTCACCATATTTGCGAAATTTTAAATTTTATAATTTAAGATAGATATAATCAGTTTTCATTATGAATGAAATGGTTTTGACCATCAGATTTAATATATATAAATAGTTGGGTTGATTTCATATATAAGGTAATGTGGAACTGTTATTGGATTTCATTATTTGTTAAGACTTCTCTATCTCAAAGTATAACATCAAGACTAATTATTTTAACTTCTTATATCTAGTTGGAATTATTAGAGAAATTCCATCATAGGATATTATGATGTAATTTATTTTTGATAATAATTGGTTATTATTGATTGAATATATACTAAAATTTGTGAGTATTTTAATATTAAATGAACAAATTAAACTAAAAAGTGAAGTATATATGTTATTATACCCATCTATCATATGAAAATTCATCATAAAAACTACTATTAATGTTTAAGATGATAAAAATATGGTAATATTAAGGACTCAAATATTTGATTTTATCTATGAATATACGTTATGAATTATTTTTTAATCCACTCGAATAGTATCAATATGAAATATAAACATGAATCTATAATCCTCAATATCCTATAGAAACAAGATTGATAAGGAATCCTAATTTTTTGTAATGGATAATATCTATAAGGTTAATCAACATGATTGGATGGTAGGATTTCATTTCAATGGAATCAAGGTATCATATATAAATAAAACAGTGACCAAGATACAAGTATGGTTTAATATATTTATATATTTGGCTTCCTTAGATATAAGTGAATGTTATTATTGTGAGTTTTTTTATGTTTACATCAATTTTTTCCTAATGAATGTTAAAATTTAGAATTCAAACTCACACAAGGATCATAATATGGATCCTTGTAAATATAAATTGAATTGAGGGTGTCAAACATTTTAGCGAAATATAAATTTGAAGGGTAGTTTTACATAACTATGAATCTATATCCAGGAAGAAACCATTCAATGATCTTAACAAAAAAAATTAATGATTGTGAACCAGATGATAACATTTTGATAGATGGAATGAACTACAAGAATAATGAATAGAGTATTTCTAGGAATAGAACCATGATATATGAATAAATTATTAATTTTTTTAATCCTAAAAATAAACATAATGTCAACATCCAAGATTAATTAGATTAAAAAACTAGTGGTCTTTTAGTGAATCATGGACTCCAGTTATTAGGGATGGATAATGAAATTAATTAAATGATATAAGAGAATTATTTATGGAAAAATTCATTTGGTATTTTGAAATAAAAAATCAGTCCTTAAAAGAAGTGGAATATAAATAATAGGAAAAGAAGATGGAGAGATTGTAATTCATGATGTTAAAGGAATTTTGAGAAACTATTCATAAATTTAAAATAAGATAACAATATATTGATTTACTATGGGTTATTATATATATTTTAAAAGTTTTTTCGTATAATAGATATAAAATTGTAACAAATGGTTCTACAAAATCTTGTTTTGAAACAATTATTCCAACTACCATGATAATAGGCGAGGAGTTTGAAACCATACAATCTATGGTTGAATAATTTCGTGAATAATTATTGAATGAAACTATAAAAAATTAAAATATGGCATCTTTAACCGAGATAACTCATCATCATCATCAAAAATTTTATGGTTGATATGTTTATCAGAAAATGATTTATTATTTATCAAAAAATATATATTATCAGAAGTAAAAAATGAAAAAATCACTAGAATAAAAAACATGTTAAGATCAATACTCATAAAAGCAGAATGATATTGATCAAAAAAATATAGATAATAATTATTTTATTTAGTTATGATAATATTATAAATATAATACCTAAAGAATGGGATCATTCGATATATCAACTGGAAGTTAGGATAATTGTATAAAATATAGATGATAGTTATTCAACTCATCTAAAATTTATGACATTAATAAATAATAGTAAATTGAATACTATATCATATCTTTTTAAAATATTCACCTCTTTTTTCAATATTCTTTTCACTTATTGATTCTATATTATGTTTGAAAAAAAGTAATAATCAGAGATTAAAACATCCCAGAATTTTTAGATTGTTTTTTATCATCTACTATAGTTATAATATTGAATATTATTTTTTATTTTTAATATTAATATATATTATTGTAAGTGGAATTATAATTCTATGCATGAGAAAAATATGGAGATTTATATCTACTATTTTCTATATTTAAATATATCTTTGATGAAGTAACTTGATGAAGTGAGATTCAATTCTTTACATAAATATAAAATATTAAAATATTTAGAATTTGAGATAGAAGATATAATAAAATAATTATCAAACATAAAATATTCATTGAAGATTCATGATAATGGTATTTGATACTAGAGACAATCATTTCAAAAATTGTTGGAAGAAAATAAAAATAAATTTCACATTTTATATTAAAAATGATGTTTTAAAAAACAAAAAATATTTTTAAATTTTTTATATTAGAAATATTGAGAAATTATTTGTTTTTTTCTAGGGTTATGACTGTTAATTATTATTTTAATATTGAATGATTTATCTGATGATTTCAATTATATTGAATTTTTTTATTTAATAAAATTTAATGGTTATTACATTAATCATTGATTATTTCATACATGTTGGAGTTTATAAGAAAGTACAGAGATAGAAAAATTATTAACATATATTTCCCTAGATATCAATTTCATGATTCATATATACTAAAAAGATATGTGTTTAACCATTTATATCATTAACATATTGTATAAGCCTTAATCTCTTTAAATTTTCTCTATTTTTTTCCTTTTAAAAACCACAAAATATTATAATGTTGAGTAGATTATCATTAGTTTAATAATTTTTCTTATAGAATATTTTTTAATGGTATATAAATGCTAAAAACAGTAATGATTAAATCATTTAGATGTTAAAATGAAAATTAGTTTCATCATAATGTATTGGGAATTAAATTTATAAATTTTATTCAACGTTTTTTTCTTTTTGTGTATTGTTTTTTTAAAAAGTGAAATATTATCTATAAGATTATTCTATAATTAAACTACTTCCATATAGTTTTTTTGAAAATAACTATAATATTTTGATGAATTTTATTTAACATGATGTTTTGTTATGTTTTTTATAATGATCATAACTTTTTAAATTTTAAAAATTTATTTTTCAGTTAACTAAACTGAGAAATTTATATTCTATATCACTGAATAAGAACTGTATAGGTGTGATGAGTTTCTTCACTAGAAGTCCTAATCAACCAATTAGAATATGTAAAGATAATTTATATTATTTTTAAAAAAAACCAAACCATCTATGAATGTTACTAATTAATAACGGCCAATCAATTATTATAATTTAATCTATAATAATTCAAGAATAACTGATACTTATAAACCATACAATAATATATTACATTGATTATTATATTTTCAATCATTTCATTTAAATGAATATTTTTCATTATTTTATTCTATTATTTTGATTTTTTAAGAGCTATCTTTTTAATAGGTTTAATTTTTATTCTCGTAGTTTTTTTTATAATTTTTTTAATTATGATCATTGTGATAAATGTTATTACTGGATGTTATCCACATCCAGTAATTTATCATGAAAATGATTTTAAGATAGTCATTTTTTAACATAAGTAGTTTTCAATATATATATATATATATATCCCTTATACAATAATGAGTTTCATACATTTATTCGCATTAACTAAAACAAAGGACATTATAGATAATCAATTTTAAATAATAATCCTTAATGTATCATTATGAAAACATATTGGATTTATATATAGTATATAACATATTATAATTACATAAACAAGAAAATTGGATAAGAAATAGTCCATCATAGTAATATTTATTTTATAAAAAAATTAAATTCTAGAATGTGAATCAATATAATTAAATTAAATATATTTTATTATTTAATTTATAATATAAAAAATGAGTATGTATTTTTTATTTTCTGAAAATAACAATTTTTAGTCAAAATGTGGTTTTTATGAAAATTAATGATTTTAATGAAATTATAAATATTTTAAAATGATTTGTAAGGTAATATAAATATTTAAGTGATAAAATATGAAATTAAGAAACGATATTATTCATTTAAAAATATTACGATAATATAGAAAACCCATTTTCATCCTTATTACAGATAATATTAAAGAATTCATTAAAAATGAACTTTTTTTAATGTCGTTAATTTTAATAAATAAAAAAAATTATACAATAAGTTATGGAATTATTTTAATCTCACATATATGTAATTTTAAATATAATAAATAATATTACGTACTAAAATGTATTTAAAAAAATTCTAAATTTCACATTAATTTAATGATTAAAAATATGATTATCTGATAAAATGTATTTAAAAATTATGAACAATATATTGAAATTAAATTTTATTGATCATATTAATTTTATTTGAATAAAATAATTTAATATATAGTAATATACTATAAAAAATTGTTTTTATGGTATATATTAATTTAGATGAATATAATTAATTTACATATTTTTAAAGGAAATTTAAGTAGGTAAAATAATAATCAGTGAAAGTGAAATTTAAAAGGAAAAGACATTAAATAAACAATGGATGCATAAGAATGGATGAATGAGAGTTTTTTTGACATTAAAATCTCCCAATGTTCATATTTTCAAAATATTGTAGTCTTAAAACACATAATTGTGTAAATAAAAAATTTAATAAGTTATGGTAAATCAAAATTTAAACATCCCTTTATATATAAAAATAAGACTTAATCCAATTTTTTACACACCCATTATAATTATGTATTTGTTAAATATCTTCCAATTATTATATATAATAATATTTTCTCATAAACAGAAGCCTTCAATATTTTTTATTTTTTTAAATCTAATCATTTACAATGATAATTCCATGGAAAATATATGTTCATGACTTGTGTTTTACTATCCTAATAGTATTTATTTACAAATTTCCTCTTCATGATATTACCTACATTTGATAATATAAATAATTAAATATATTTTTTATACCATACCTTTATTTTATTTATCTCATATAAATTAATCATTCATTTTATGTCATCTGTTGAGAATAAAAAAATCATCAACCATGCATACATGTGGACTACTATCTCAATGAACCGATGTGATGCATTTTCCCAACCACCTATTTGGGATGGTATAATATATTAATTTTATGAAATAATTATATTTATTTAAATTGTAAAATCATAAAAACATATTATTTTGTAATTAAATTAATCTACATTTTTCTAAAGAATATATTCATTAATCATAGTTGCGATCAGACAACCACATCCAGGATGGACTTGTTTTATATTACATGACCACCAATAAAGTACGGTCAGAAAAATATTAATAAAAATATAAATATTATCTTTATATCCTTATTATAGTTTATAAATGAGAAATTTTATTTTACCTTCACCAATTTTTTTCATTTATCAACATGAATAATGATCTTGCATTTGTGCATAGTATTACCTCCACGAAAACTAATTTTATTTTGTAAACATATCCCTTAATTAATTGTTCTAAAAATTAATTATATTTATTTAAAAGATATATATAAAATTTTAATCGTTTTTTAATACAATAGTAAATTATTGTAATAGTACTTCCTTGCTAATTTGATCATTATGACACACTTCAATTTTTATCGATTTACTACCTTCTTGAGTGATTTTATTATATTTTAATTTTGAGTGAACAAGGAATTTTATATATTTGTAACTTAATTTTATAATAATTTATTAAATATTATTAAATTATATCACATTTAAAATATATATATATATAATAGGTTAAATAGTATATCGTATATGATCATTAGAAACCATCAAGTTAGTTTTGTCTCTGGAAGCATCTTCTAGAGTCAAAATTAAAACTATCATTGGATGAATGTATAAAATTACTATTAATCACGTGACACATAATAAAAAAACATATTTAATATTTTATTTATTATTCTTTTTAAAATATCATGGATCAATATCATCTTCACAAATCACATTAAAGATAATTTAAATTGTAAACATCAAATATGATTAAAATTTGTAATGTAATAATATATTCATATTAAATTATTATAATTGATGCATATAAAATTATTAAATATATTAATATGTTTTTTAAATTTATGATTAACAGCATTAAGATTAATTTACAATATATCATACGGGGATAAATAATGTGGGGAAAGAAGGAAATGTATTTTTGTGTCAAAATCCTCATTGATACATCATTTAAATTATGCACCAAATTTATCATTTATTTTGTATATGCTTTACAATAGATATGGTATCATTACATATATTTTTTTTTCTAGAAATAAGACTTTTTTATCAATAAGTCGTGAAATATAATAATTGGTTTAAACTTGTATGTATCAATTTATAGTAATTAAATTATAAATTAGTAGATATGGAATTTATAGAATAATATTTTTATATTTATTAATATGTCACCATTTTATAAAACCCCTTCACAATTAAAAAACATTATTTTTACAATAATAACTCATACATATTCGAGTAGATGTTTTTCATCTCTGTATATGTTTTATTAATCAAATATGTGATCTATAAACCACACATGTTTCATCTCAAGTGACTTCAATAGTCAATTAACTTCTTGCAAAATGAATATTTGATTATTATTTTCACCTTTTTGGTTTCATAAAATGATTTTGAGAATATTTAATTTTTTAAATTTATTATTTTATAAAATGGGTTCCCTTCAAGAAATATTATAAATATTTTATAAAACTCAATAAAGACTATTTGAAAATTTTCTTTAATTTAATTTACTATAGTAGAATATTATTTTAATTATATTATTTTTAATCTTTTCCATGGTTTAAATTTATTGTATAGGGAACCAATTTTACATGTTTCTATTTCAACACATATTTCTAATACATTTTTCATTTTCTAAGAGTCTTTTTTTTCTACACATTCATTTTATAAAAAAATGGTATTATTTTTCTCAACATTCAATAAAATATTCCGTTAAATAATATCCAAGGATAAGGGAATTTTTTATTTTCAAATTAATTTTTCCAATTCATCAAATAATTTTAATTATATGTTTTAAATTAATTATCATGGGTACTTTTATAATGATTTTACCTAGATTATATATCTATATAGTATATGAAGTTGACATCTATATATTCAGAATGATCAAAAAACTATTTTCTTGTAAAATAATTTAATTAAATTTTAATAACATAATCATAATTATTTTCCCTGATGAATTATATACGTTTTATTACATGATTAATGGGTGTTCACCAGGATATTGAATAAATATATTGATTTGGGGAAATTTTATTTGAACCCATATTTCAATTTCTTATATGGTGTCGGTACCATGTGTGTATTCATAATTTTTAAGAGGTATTTATCTATAATGATTCTTAATTTTATTAGATTCCATGTTTTCTATGATCGGTTTTTCGTGTCAGGTTTATTTAAAAAATCATAATTGTATCCTCAGATAATCACATGAAAATGATAAAAACCAGTTTTATTTGTTGGAGTTTTTATATTATGTTTATTGGAATCATGAAAAAAAATTATGATTTTTATTATGTAATAGGTGCTACCAAGATTATTTAAGCCAACAATTATATGGGTAGTTTTTTCATATCATTAGATTACATGTTGTATGAGAGGTGATATTAGAAAACTATGTTTTATGGGAGGTTATACTCGCCAAATAGTTTATGTTAATAAATAAAAAATAATTTAAATTTACATCTATTTTTATGTTTATATATTTTCTCGACATTAATTTGATATCCTGATCTTATATTATGATCATAATTTAATCCATGTTGTTTTAAATTTGATATCATAATTCCATAATCCCAAGATAATTCACATTATGATAAAAAGAGATGTATAAAATATATTATATTATAGTTATTTATTATTCTCACCCATATTGAGTGTTTTAGGCCACCCCCTATTAGGTTTTAATTTCCACATTTTTTGATAGAATGTATTACGTATGATAATCCTAGATGATAATTCCATTATATGAATTTATATGTGACATAGAAGTTTCATTATAAATTTTTTATATTCTTATAATGTGGAAAAAGATTCCATTTGATGATATGGATGGTGGTTTATTAATTTTCAATTATTCATAATACTCTAAAACTATAGAAAAGGTGATTGGATTGTTATTACGAGAAAGGTATTGTAATATTAGATATATAATAACCTAGTCTTGTAATATATGTGTTTTTAGAATCATATTTCGGATTGTGGGTCTAGGGTGATAAAATTGTTATTAGAGTTGTTTTTATAAAACATTATATGTTAGGAAATTATCAGTAGAAGATAATTTAGGATATAAAAAAGACATAAAGGTTTGATGATTTATGTATGGCATTAGTTTGAATGGAATAGATAAACCATAAGTTTTGATGTGTTGATAATATCATGTATTTTAGGCATAAGGAAAAGATAAAAATAGTGGAAATATAAGTTACAATTTTAATTATAGGAGAACCTGTAGAATTTTTTTTAATGTTGAGATTAATTTTTTTCATAGAAATTACATAATTATCAATATACAAAAAATCAGATATAATATTGAACATTTTTATATAGGATAGAAAATCTAAAATAGTTGGTTAGATATATCAAATTCATCATTAAAGTGAATATGGATTGGATCATAACTAAAAACATGTATTAAAAATCCCAAGGTCTATTGTTGGGATAATTTACATTTTTATACACACTATTATTATGTATTGAATCTTATTATTTTATGGATTCAATACATATTTAATAACCTAATAAAAAATGAACTTCTATAACATTTATTTAATAGAAGTCCTTATATGTTACATAATGAAATAACGTTATGAATTTTTTAGATCATTTTCTACATTCGTACAGTTACTAATTTATGAATTCTCACCAATAAATATTATTTTTATATATTGGTCTGAGTAAAAATAAACCATTCTAAAAAAGGTTGAAATGAAAGATGTAGTATTTTTCATCATCTAAAATATAGTGTGAGAACATCCAGGATTGGAAATCATGTTTCTATGATAAATAAACTATCATGAATTATGATTAAAAATGTGAAATTTTTTGAATTCTATTTCACACAAAAACAGAGTAGGATGAATCATTATAAAAAATTTATATGACAAAGATGAAGAAGGGAAAAAGGTAAAATATCCATTATGTCAAAAATGTTGGGTGAAATAGAATAGTTATTGTTTCAACATATGTTTAAAATTTTTATAGTTGGAAACGTATGATATAACACATGTAGTTTATAAGGAAAATAATGTCTGCCCTTTACTCGATATAGGAATAATAATTTTTTGTTTTATTTTACATCATATATTAGTATTGAAATTTTATTCCTGATTTTATCTTACATAATGTCAATATTTTTGATTTCCATAAAAGAAATATTTGTAATTTTTTTAGGTAATTAACTTATTTAAGGGGAAATAATGAAACATCATGAGATTTGAGTATATATATTTTTTATTTTAAACAAAATTTAGTTCAAATCTATTATTCACATGCACTAGAAAATTATGAGATACATTTTTAAATTAAAATAACTATCTTTAAAAGAACCAATGATAACAGAAATTATTTCTACATTTTTTTATGAAATATTCAACAAAATTATTTTGAAAATTACTATGAAAGAATATTATTAACACATTATGATTAATGATAAAATTTAAAAAAACATTTATCCATATAGAATGGAATTATCTTTTAAAATATAAATATATAATTTTTATAAATATAATTTTATGAAATAGAATTTATTTTTGAATTTAGACAATAAAAATGTTCATTGTATGTTTTTTTCTTCAATTTATGGAAATATTTATCTTTTTTCAAAAATAATATTTTCTATATTTTCACGTTTACCTGAAATTATCAATATATATAAATTAACTATATGTTTATAAAATAATTTAAGTTATCAAATATGATATCATGTATAAAATTAAATTAATTAAAATATTATTTGAAAAAATACCATGCCAATATTTTTTGGATGAAATTTTAATGTTTAAATTTATAAATATTTGTTTTTTTAATATTAATTTATTTAATATTATTCTATAAAATTCTATTCTTAAGTTATATAAATGTGAAAAAAAAAATTTATTTATAATATATTGATTCTTTGGATAAAATTATTATTGATAGTATTTATAAGTGAGAGAAAATTTATTATTAGAAAACAATTATCATAAAAATAGAGTGGAAGAATTAATCAATATTTAATTGAAAATAACTTTTATTTAATTGGATATTTTAATTTTATAAATTAATACATATCTCAGATTATAATAATAAAATTATGTGGGAATATCATTTTTAATTTATATCATTTTAATTAATTAACAGGAGTTAAAAACGGATTGTAGGTAAAACTGCTCTTGGGTAACGTGAAAAGTATAAGAAAAATTCCAAACCAAACATTTTTTTCTTAAAAATAAGTTTATGTGAGGACTTTTTACATTACTAAATACCATGTTAAATATTTTTCTAATTATGGGAGGCCATGAGAATTAAATATTTTAAATAAAAAATTTAGTTTATTATTGCAATAACAAAACTGCCCCCCATTTACTAATATGATGGACAAATTAACACCATTATTTACAATAATTATACATCAAATTACATTAATACATTTTCAATTGCTCTCTATAAACATATCCATTGATCCAAATGCTTTTTCCTTCTTTAGGGATCTTATGTGCATCATTTCAAAGGATAATTCCATTGAAATTCAATGTTCCCCAAATAAGTTTTACTCTATAATAATTATTTCCTTTAGCTTTTCAACTTTATAATATTAAATTAAATTGTTAACACAATAAATAATTCACCATTTAGATAAATAATTTAATTTATTTTTAATTTATCACTATTATTATTTCATTCTATAATATTCACTAAGAAAAATGAACACATTAATCATTCCTACCTGTGGACTACAACCTCTATGACACTATGTTATTAATTTTTCATCATTAGCTTATTTGGATTAAATAAATAATTTTTTTCTAAACATTTTGGTTTTTATCACTTCTATATATTTCTCAAATTATCACCCATTACATTTAACTTAATTCAATCCATTCTATAATGAATTATTCTATTAATCATATGCATGTTCGGACTTCAACCTCTACCAATAAAGATTCTAATGTTACATTACCACCTATAATGGATGGACCTAAAAGTGTAATTTTCAGATAATATTATTTCTATGATATTATTACAATTATTAATATATAATGTTTCGTACAACATCATAGTATTCATTTATTGAAAAATGTGTTTCATAATTGCACGTATGTGTGGACTAGTGAATCTATGAATGAAAATTATCAATTTTCAAGTTCACCATGAATAATTGATTATAAAAATTTATTTTGTGGATATATATTATATATAATACATGTATCCCACGTAGTATTTGGTTATCTCTCATTCGTAAAGTGGTTTTTTGCAATTAAAACAAATGTTGCATTTCACGTAAAAATATCAATGAAAGAATGTGGAAACTTATAATTAATAATGGTAAATAGATTATAGAAACATCAATACATTAAAATTGATTTAGTTTTTAAACATAGTTCAAGGATCATTATTAAGATTTTAAGGAATGTTTAAGACAATTAAAAGGGTTTAACCCTAATTTCAGAAATATGTGATAATAAACTATTATATTCATAGAAAACTATTATAAATGATTTATATTATATGTATTCAGATAAAAATGTAATTTTTACGTATATTAATAATATTTTTAAGTATATATTTAATTAATTTAGAGTTTGATAGACTTACTAGGAAAATAAAATGAGGTATTTTTTTCACCGACTCAATTTTTTTAGAAACATTTTACTTTATACCCTAATTTACATTTATATGGTACAAATTATACACATTTGATATAATGAAATTTAAAATATTTGAATCATGTTACTGTAAGATAAATTTTAAAATCATTGTAATTAATTATTTTTTTTTCAATTTTTATAAAATTCATTATTTTTGTCCCAACTAATTCCTTCTTTCCCATTACTCATGAAATTACTTTTCGATATCAATTTTAAAGAGTATTTTTATAACGATTTTATTTTAATGTGTTATGTTTATATTTTATATAGGAAGACTTCTTATCATAATTCATACCCATTTTATTTTTTAAATTCTCCCTCAAATAAATCAAGATGTTGATAAGAATAATTCCAAAACATTTCAACATATTTTTTAAATCAATGTACCTTTTTTACCTATAAAAGTGTGATATATTACCCAAACGCGTTTCATAGCAGGTGAACATAATGTCTCCATAAAAAAAATCAAAATAATTTTATATTATCTTTTATATAATGTCAGTTTATAAGATATTTTTAATGTATTTTTAGTATTTTCAATATGTATAGCTTAAAAAAATGGTTTTCACTCAATGTTAAATTAGATATCTTTTATAAATTCTACCCTAACTAATTAAAATAGTTAATTTAAACTAAAAAACTTCCTTGATTTTTTTTCATATTTTCCAAATAGGTAGGTTTGTATGTACAAAATATATTTTAAAAAAATCTAATTTAACATATAATTCCTAGACCATTATCCCTTTCAAAGAGATTTACAATCCACACATTAATGTTTAAAAAATTTAATTATAATTATATTGGTTTAACAAAATTACCCATTTAAAATTTATGAAAATAAAAATAAATTCTTGTTTTAATTGATATTTTAATAATTAATCTAATAATGTTCATCATATATGTTATATTCTTGAGCCAAGGTATTCTTCAAATTAGACCATCCACCTTTTTTGGATGTCTTATTAAATTCTATTATATCTTTATAGCTGATCCATCACTAGATTTTTCAATCTTAATTATCCATTTTTATTATAATAATTTACTTCTAATGAATATCCACATTGAATGTCCTCTATTTTGTAACATAAAGTTGGGTTGTTCACCAATAATCACAATGCATTGATTGATATTGATTTTTTATAGAACCATTAATCAATTTCATATACATTGTAAATACCACATGTGTAATCATATTTATTATATTGTAATTAAATGGAAAAATTCATAAATTTATTATACAAGAACGAATTTCTGTGGTTTTATCATGTCTTTCTTATTCATTAAATAATTCATTAATGAAAATATATCCACATTAATTGGATATAAAAAACATTTTATTTCCTTCAATTTTTATGATATATTGATTAAAACCATGTTGATTGATAAAAAACTATTTTATTGAATATTTTATTGATAATAAATGATATAATTTCCTCACATTGTGTTTAATATGTTTAATTAGAAATTATTTGGGATTAGATCATTCATTTGAATGTTTGATGAAAATTACAGTTTTACCCATTATAGTTCATTGCAGCATTTCAAAGATACATATTTGTATGTTTATTATTTGAATTTGAAATTATATAACAGTGTACCTAAATTAACTACAACTTTTATTCAGGATACTAGATCTATAGAGTGTATTTGGTTGTTGAAATTGGGTCATTAAGTCAAAGTTGGGCTGGACTCTCCAGAATGGAGAAGCTTCTGTATTTCGGCCATGAATCCTTCAAATGGGACTGGATTAAGCCCAAATTTGGAGAGAGGATAGAGGACCCATATACACACATTTTATCCTTCTGGAAGGCCGGCCAATCCGCTATTTTTGGTGGTCAATTGGGCTGTGCAAGTTGGCATAAAATATTTGGCTGACATTCCCATTCACATTTGAATCCACTTTGAACCTGGCCTCCCCACCACTCTATAAATTGGTTTTTTTATCATTTTATGGGGTTGGGACGTGATTTGAGAATTTTAGGGAAGAGGGGATGTGTATCAACTCCAATTCTCCATCCATTTCAATAAGGGTAGCTCTTGAAGCAAGGATCTCTTAAACGAAGCCTTTTTCTCCTCCTTCATGTTGTAATGATTTTGTTTATGTAATAAACTTCTTTGTTCTTCTTTTATTTATTCTATTTTTTATGTTTTGTTTAAATGTCTTCTTCTCTTAATATTCCTATTTGGTCTAGAATTCTTGAGTATAAGCTTTATTGGGTTATACCCATTATAAACCTTTTCACATGCAAAATGCTTCTACGATGATTACGCCACCCATTAAAGAGTAGTCTTTTAGTAATCGATCTATATTCTACCCTCTTCATTTAATTATTTTAAATAAATGATCAACTGAAATTAAAATAATATGATCCATGAATTGTGATTTTAATTAAAAGAATCTAAGAAAGAAATTAATTAATTAACACTAAAACACGCGAGGTCGGGATTATATGTAAATTGTGAGAGCGTAATCTTAATCGGTAATACAAGACCACACGGGATAAATTTGTAGAGTTCAGATATAATCCCTAAACAAAATTCATCCTCATTTACAGAATGGATATGTTCTCTAATTAACCACTGACCATAATCTATCCTTATAACAACAATCAAAGCAGGGTGCTTCAATTGAGTGTTCCGAAGCTAGCTTAGGATTTAAGTAATTTAATCTTTCTGGGTAAGTTAACTCTCATAGGGTTCGAGGGATAACAAATTAGGGGATCATAATTAAGTGGATATTGATTTAAATGATAATGATTAATAAGTGAATGAAGAGGTAGAGTTAAATCGATTACGCCTTTTAAAATATATTTCTAAAAAACATCTTTTTGTTGTGTCATTTTAATCAAAATTCATTTCAAAACTAAAAACAAAAAAAATACAATCTTCTTCCAGAAAACTTCTTCTGGATTCATAAAATATATTAAAACCCCAATCCTTTAAAGTAGTGTTTTTATTTTATTCTCTTTTAATTTATTTTTAAAATACCTTTAATAAGTTGTTAAATTCACTTCCTCCTTTGAGAGACGACCTTGGTTAGCCACTCTGTTGCACCTAAGTTCCCCAAAACCACATTAATCATTTGAGGGTGCCCACAACAGTGCTTTTTCAAATTGGCTCCATTTCCGGGGAGGCAAGTAATTATTTCAACCAATTATAGATATTTATTTTATTTTACATTTTATTCTCTTCCTCTCTTCTTTCTTCTTTCTTTACCCAATCTGATTTTTCTTCTTCTTTTTTTATTTTCATCTACTTATTTTTTGTCCATCAACTCAAACATCCCATTTTTATTTTACTATAGTCCACTTTCTTTCATTACATTTTTATTTGAATATGTGACACAAACTAATCTCGAAGATCTCTTAGATCATGACCCGGAGATTGAGCATAGCCTTAGGGATCGAATCAGAAATTCTCAATCTACGGGAAGTTTCAATATTCAACAAGTTGGTGAATTACACTCTTCTGGAAACATTGAAATTGGAAGCTAATCACAATTAAACATAAAAGAGGAACCAATGGCTGGAAATAATGGAAATTAACTTAATAGGACCATTCGAGAATTGGCTCCACCTGATATTAACTATCAACCAAATTTTATTGCATACCCAAATCTCGAATCGGACATTGAATTGAAATCTGGATTAATTAACGTTCTTCCAATGTTTCATGGATTATTTGATGAGGATCCCGACAAACACCTTAATAAATTTAATGTGTTTTTTCAACTTTAAAACCAAGAAATGTTTCTGAATATCAAATTAAATTAAGAAAATTCCCATTCTCACTTGATGGAGCTGCAAAAGATTGGATGTATTATTTGCAACTTGAAGATATAACATGTTGGAATGATTTGAAACGTCTTTTCATGCAAATATTTTCTCCAGCAACAAGGACAAAATCCATTTGAAAGAAGATATCGGGGACCAAGCAAGCCCAAGGGGAGTCAATGTATGAGTACTGGGAGCGATTCAAGAAGTTGTGTGCAAGCTTCCCACGTCACCAAATCAGTGAGAAATTACTCATCTAGTACTTCTATAAAGGACTCAAACCTATGGAGTGAAGCATGGTACATGCTGCAGCTAGAGGAGCATTGGTGGACAAGACACCAGTAAGTGCAGGAGCATTGATCGAAAAAATGTCCCAAAACTCCCAACAATTTGGTGATCGAGGTACAACAAATATCAGGGGAGTACATCAGGTAAGTCCTTCTTCTATTGAGAGTCATTTGATTGATACCAAGTTAGAAAAATTGACAACTATGGTGAGGTAAATTTCTTTGGCACAAAAGACATATCTACCCCCTCCTTCAAGGCCTTATGGCATTTGCACTGAGACAAGCCACCCAACTGACTGTTACCCACAACTATAAGAGACCGAGGATTGCGCAGCAGTATTCCCATGGAGACCATTTCAGCAGCAACAACAACCATATCCCCAAAATAATTTTTATTCATTTTCTCCAACATACAACGAAGGGTGGAAAGATCAATATGAGATGAGGTATTGCTCTGGACAACAACAAAGGCCACCCGTTCAACAAAACTTCCAACAGCCTCCGCCTTACCACCAGGGTTTCCAAAAACCCCAAAGGAGATTTGACGCCCAAACATCAACAATCCAACAACAAGGGATTCCCCCACCCAAGGTAGATTCTACCAATGATGAACTTTTGAAACAAATTGTTCTTAATCAACAGAATGAGCCGTTGAGTCAAAGTTTGGAGCTGAGGGAGTTGAAGACTCAAATGAGCCATATTTCCACCACCCTCCATGAACTTGTGAGTAAGAATTCTGGAAGTCTACCTTCCCAAACCACTCCAAATCCAATGGGGAATGTCAGTGTCGTCACATTGAGAAGTGGGAAAAAATGAATGATACATCTCTACCTACCATTCCACAGGGATTCACCTCAACTCTAGAGAAGCCGCAATCCATTCCAACTGATGAGAAATCCAAGGAGAAATATAAAGGTAAGAAAAAGATTGATTATGTTCCTCCAAAACCCATTCCTTTTCCAAACAGGGTTGTTCAAACCAAGAAGATGGTTGAAGAAGCAATGCAAAAGGAGGTTTTGGACACATTCAAGCGTGTGGAGATCAACATTCCTCTACATGAAGCCATTAAGAAAATTACATGGTATTCCAAATTCTTAAAAGAACTCTACACCAATCAAATTGGGCTCAAGGGAAATGAGAGGATCAATCTTGGATGGAATGTGTCAGCAATCATTACACCAACTATAGCAATGCAGACAAAGTTCAAGGATCCCAGGACATTCAGCATCCCATCTACCATATGGGAGTTTCACTTCATTGATGATCTTTGTGATTTAAGAGCTTCAATAAATTTGATGCATCACATTGTATTCACTTCCTTGCAGGTTGGTGAGTTGAATCCAACAAGAGTAGTGGTGCAATTGGAGAATAGATCTATGGCATATCCAGCGGGAGTCCTTGAGGATGTACTTGTCCTGGTAAGAGACATGATCTTTCCAGCAGACTTCTATGTGCTAAACATGGAGGATGATCATGTAAGTTCTCATGCCCCCATAATATTAGGTAGACCATTCCTCAAAACTGAAAAAACTATCTTAAATGTCAATGAGGGTACACTTTCCATGGAGTCTGGAGATGAAGTTGTGATATTTAATGTTATGGATTTCATGAAGTACCCCTCAGAGGACCATTCTACTTTTGTTATCTCCCATTTTAAACCACCAAATAAAAACTCCATATAATTGGATTGTCCTATGCTTAGGGACATTATGAGTATTGGTTCTAGTTTGATGTCTAGGAGTACTTCTACACCCTTTTTAAAGAACAATACTCTCTAAGATTTGATTTTGAAATGGAATAATATTTTGATTTTGATCATGTGGACTCTAATTATGACATTATTGTTGAGTACGCTGATGGATTTGATGCATTATTTTCTAATTGTGATGATTTTTATTCTGATAATAATGTTCATTGTGAAGATATGTTTGTTGCATCAATTTCTCCATCTATATATCACCCCCCCTACATTGGAACTCAATCCATTTCCCCCAAATTTTAAATATGCATACCTGCTGAGTGGTGATAGATTACCTGTTATCATTGATAACAATCTCTCTTTTGAACATGAAGAAAAACTTTTGAATCTTTTGAGAGATAACATTAGGGAAATTGGTTGGACATTGGCAGACATATCAGGTATTAGCCCATCCATTTGAATGCATAGGATTCTCTTGGAGGATGGGGATAAACCGGTGAGACGACCACAAAGGAGACTCAATCCCACCCTCCTAGAAGTTTTTAAAAAAGATGTTAAGAAATTTATCAAGGAAGGTATAAGCATTCACGTTTCAGATTCTCAGTGGGTAAGTCCTATTTAGGTTGTGCCTAAGAAAAGTGGTGTTACTGTTGTTAAAAATGAGAAAGATGAGTTAGTTCCAATGAGGGTGAAAAATAGTTGGCGTGTGTGTATTGATTATAGGAAACTAAATCATTCAACTCTCAAGGACTATTTCCCCCTCCCGTTTATTGATCAGATGCTCTAGAGACTAGATAAGAAGACACACTATTGTTTCATGGATGGATTTTCTTGATATTTTGAGGTTCCTATAGCTCAGGAGGACCAGGAGAAGACGAAAATCACCTGCCCATTCGGTACATTTTCTTACAAGAGGATGCCATTTGGACTTTGCAACGCCCTAGGTACCTTCCAGAGATGCATGGTGAGTATTTTTTTTGATTTTATTAAGACATGCATGGAGGTATTTGTGAATGATTTTACAGTTTATGGGTCTTCATTTGATGAATGTCTAATTAGTTTGGGAAAGGTGTTGAATTGTTGTATTGAGAAGAATCTGGTCCTGAACTTTGAAAAGTGTCATTTTATGGTAGAGCATGGCATTGTCTTAGGTCATGTAGTGTAAAAACATGGGATAGAGGATGTTAGATCTAAGGTAGACATTATTTCATCCTTACCCTATCCTTCATGTGTGCATGTTGTTAGATCTTTCCTAGGGCATGCCTGATTTTATCGGCGCTTCATCAATGATTTTAGTAAGATCACTCTTCCTATGTCACGATTACTTCAAAAAGATTCTGATTTTGTGTTTGACGATTCTTGTAGGACTTCCTTTGATGAGATAAAGAAGTGTATGACCACTCCACCTATCATACAGCCCCCATGGTGGGAGATTCCTTTTGAGCTTATGTGTGACACCTCCAACTTCGTGGTTGGAGCAGTCTTATCTTAGAGGGTGGAGGTACGTTCACATGTGATCTCATATGCATCAAGGACACTGGATTCAGCCCAATCAAACTACACAACCATGGAAAAGGAGTTTCTTGCTGTCATATTTTCATTAGATAAATTCCGTTCATATTTATTGGGCTCTAAAGTAGTTGTTATTTCTGACCTTACAGCTTTCAGGTACCGCCTGAAGAAGCCAGATGCAAAGCCCAAACATAACCGTTGGATTCTCATTCTTCAAGAGTTGTCCTTGAGATAAATGACAAGAAGGGTTCATAGAATTTGGTGGTGGACCACATGAGTAGGCTTACTCACAGACTAGAGGATGAAACCTTGGACCAGGTACCACATCGAGACACTTTTCCCTATTAGCATCTTTATTCCATCTCAGGTACGCATCCTTGGTATGCTGATTTAGTGAAATACATTGTTGCCTCTGAAATCCCTGCAAATTTAAAGAAACATCATGTCCAAAAATTAAAAAGTGAGTCTAGGTTTTATGTGTGGGATGATCCTTACCTCTGGCGCATGTGTAGTAACCAAGTCATTAGGAGGTGTGTTCCCGATCATGAGTTTGAGTCTATTTTGCATTTCTGTCATACACATGCTTGTGGTGGACACTTTGGACCCCAACGGACAGCTAGGAAGGTTTTGGACTCTAGATTATATTGGCCTAGATTGTTCCATGATGCCCTTGTGTTTTGTAAGTCATGCTCTCATTGCCAATACACAGGGAATATTTCTAGGAGACATGAGATGCCCCAACAACCCGTACTATTCATTGAGATTTTCGATGTATGGGGAATTTATTTTATGGGTCCTTTTCCTAGTTCATTTGGAATTTTTTATATTTTGGGTTCTATTGATTATGTGAGTAAATCGGTGGAGGCCAAGGCCACCAGGACTGACGATTCTCATGTTGTTGTGGACTTTGTAAAAGAAAATATTTTCTGCAGGTTTGGAGTACCAAGGGCCATCATTAGTGACCAAGGGACACACTTTTAAAATAGGAATTATTCTTTCCTCCTTTAGAAGTAAGGGGTGACACACAAAACATCAACACCATACCACCCCTAATCAAATGGTCAGGCTGAGGTTTCAAATCGTGAGCTGAAACAATTATTATAGAAAACTGTGCAGCAAAATAGGAAGGATTGGAACAAGCACTTGGATGATGCATTGTGTGCTTATAGGAAAGCATAAAAGACACCCATTGGTATTTCCCCATTTATGATTGTTTTTGGGAAAGCATGTCATCTCCTCGTGGAAATCGAGCATCGGGCATATTGGGATACAAAGAAATGCAACATGGATTTGGCCCAAGCTGGAATTCAAAGGAAGTTGAAAATTCAAGAGCTCGAGGAGATTGGACTGTCATCATATGAGAACTCAAGGATCTACAAGGAAAGATCAAAAGCAGCTCATGAAAAAATGATCCAACAAAGGGAGTTTCATGTTGGAGAGAAAGTCCTTCTCTATAGTTCACGACTCAAGCTGATGCGGGTTAATTTTTGTTCCAGATGGTAAGGACCTTATATTGTGACTAATGTTTTTCCTTATGGTGCAGTGGAGATCACACAAGAGGACACTGGAAGTATCTTTATAGTAAATGGGCAACATTTGAAGATATACATTGAGGGACTTCCTACTAATGCAGTGGATTTTATCACATTGCATGACCCCATCATCACTTGATCACATCAGGCTCTTCCCAACCCTTTCACTTTTATATTATTTGTCCTATTTAAAAATCCTAAATTTCTTGTTCATATATCATCTCATGGGTTCACATTGAGGACAATGAAATATTTTAAGTGTGGGGGAGGGAACCTTTTAGTTTAGTAATATCAATTGTTTTACTTTAAAAAACAAAAAAAATGTGTTTTTTTTCAAATTTTGTGTTTTTATTTTTTTCATTTTTCTTTGTGTTTTTGAAATTTTTGAGCTGAAATGATTTTCATCACAATTTTGAAATGCATATCAATGAGTGAAACAATTTATCCCTTGAAACTGAGCTTAAATGAATGCTGAAAATGACTTTTTTTCAAGTTCAAATATTTAGTAATGTCATGAAATGTACACTGAATTTTGAATCCCATGCCACATCTCACTACCTTTATATTTGAAATCACTTTCCTGTGAGGCATCTAAACCATTATTTTCATATTCTTTACATTCACCTCAATTATTGAGAGAACCAGACCATGCATTATTTTACCAGAATTTGATCTATTCCTGTCAAAACTTGAGGGTTTTAGGTACTTATGTTTAAATGATTGAGGAATTTGTTTGGTATTAAAGCCCCTATTTCAAATAATCCTTTTTTATAATGGCCTAACTTCAATATTTTTTCCTTTTAGCCCTTAGAATCCATGCACAGACTGTTAGTTTAGCCACATTACAAGCCAATTTTCCCTATCCAACCAACTCTTGAACTGAAATTGCATAATCTAGTTGAGCTAAAGTGTGGGGGAATTTATCTAGTTTTTTTTCACCACATTCTAGGATAATTTAGGTGGAAAATTAAATTCTGAAGAGATGTGTTTGCTGCTGAAGAAATTCATTATATTAAAAGCTGTTCCTTTTCTGGAGCTTTCCTGACAAGTGAAGTTGTGCCTTTTCTGGAGCTTCTAATTGAGGTTGAAAGTTGTGCACATCTGGAGCTTTCAATAAAATCATGTTTGAGAAGATTGAAATTTTTTATGCTGAAATGATGAATGGTGTAAACCTTTCATGACTTTTCATGAAGATGGAGCTGAATTGATACTATGGGGATTGAGGAGAAGACCATATTTAGGTGAAAATTATATTAATGCAATTTTGTTTCAAAAAGAGTCAAGCCCACCTCATTCAGCCTCAGAATTTTTCACATCTAAATCATACCAACCAAAAGCCACATAACAACCCTGAAAAGTCCTAATGATAAACATATGTCATTGAATCATATCGGGTAGCGATGTAGGAATTTATCAAGCCTATGGTGATCCTTGTATGAGTTTGGATGAGAAAGACATTGCAAAAAAATTGATATTTGAGTGATGAGAGAATATTTAAGCGAAGTAGGTGTTTTGTGCAAGGGAGGATAAATAAAGTGGAAATATATTGAATGATATAAATGAGGAACTTGAAATAATGGTTTTTTATGAGGCATGATATCTTTTGTTTCTTGGTGTGTAATTGTTTGATCTCAAGGATATGTGTTTTAAAATTGGTTTTGATTTGATATTAATGTTGACTTGATATGTGTTCTTTCTCAGGAGTGAAAATGGGTAAGTGTGGGGAGTTGATAAAACACTATTTTATTTAATATGTTATTGATTATAAATGATATAATTTCCTCACATTGTTTTAAATATGTTTAATTAGAAATTATTTGGGATTAGATCATTCATTTAAAAATTTGATGAAGATTCCACTTTTACCCTTGATAGTTAATTGTAGTATTTCGAAGCTACATATTTTTATATTTATTATTTGAATTTGAAATTTTTTAATAGTGTTTCTAACTTAATTATCGATAACCTTTATTCATGATACTAGATCTAAATAGTGCAGTTTGTTGTTGAAACTAGGCCATGAAGTCAAAGTTGGGCTGGACTCGCCAGAATGGAGAAGCTTCTGTATTTCAGCCATAACTCCTTCTTATGGGCCTTGATTAAGACCAAATTTGAAGAGGAGATAGAGGACCCATATACACACATTTTACCCTTCTAAATAGACGGCCAATTTATGATGTATGGTGGTCAAATGGGCGGTGCAGGTGGGCATAAAATATTTGGCCGAGATTCCCCATTCAGACTTGAGACCACTTTGATCCTAGCCTCCCCACCACTCTATAAATTGGTTTTTTTTATAATTTGGTGGGTTTGGGACGTTCTTTGGGAAGTTTAAAGAAGAGGAGAAGTGTATCCACTCCAATTCTACAACCATTTCAATATGGGTATCTCTTGAAGCAAGGATCCCTTCGACGAAGCCTTCTTCTCCTCCTTCATGATGTAATTATTTTGTTTATGTAATATACTTCTTTGTTCATCTTTTATATCTTCACATTTCATCTGTTTTGATTAAATTTATTCTTCTCTTAATCTTCCTATTTGGGCTGGAATTCTTGAGTAGTAGCGTTATTGGGTTATACCCATTATAAACCTTTGCACATGCAAAACGCTTCTACGATTATTACGCCACCCATGGAAGAATAGTCTGTTAGTAATTGATCTATCTTCTACCCTCTTCATTTAATTATTTTAAATAAATGAGATACTGTAATTCACATAATATGATCCATGAATTGTGTTTTTAAATTACAATAAACTAAGAAAGCAATTGAACAATTATCACTAAAACACGCGAGGTCGGGACTTTGTGTAAATTGTGAGAGCGTAATCTTAATCGGTAATACAAGACCACACGGGATAAATTTGTAGAGTTCAAATATAATCCCTAAAAAAATTCATCCTCATTTATAGAATGTATATGTAATCTAATTAACCACTGACCATAAGCTATCCTTATAACAACAATCAAAGCAGGGTGCTGCGATTGCGTGTTCCGAAGCTAGCCTAGGGTTTATGTAATTTCATCTTTGTGGTTAAGTTAACTCTTGTAGTGTTCGAGGGATAAAATATTAGGGGATGATCATTAAGTGGATATTTATTTAAATGATAATGATTAATAAGTGAATTAAGAGGTAGTGTTAGATCGATTACGCCTTTTAAAATAGATTTCTAAGAAAAATCATCTTGTTGTGTCATTTTAATCGAAATTCATTTCAAAACTAAAAAAAATATATATACAATCTTCTTCCAGCAAACTTCTTCCAGATTCATAAACTATAAAAAACCCCAATCCTTTAAAGTATTGTTTTTATTTTTTTCCCTTTTATTTTATTTTTAGAATACCTTTAATAAGTTTTTAAATTCACTTCCACAATTGAGAGACAACCTTGGTCAGCCACTCTACTACACCTAAGTACCCCTAAAACAAATTAATCATTTGAGGGCGCCCACAACAACGCTCTTTCATGGATCACATCTAAATGAGTTTAATTGTGTGATGTTAGGAACAAGATTTATAATTCCCTCTAACGTGTTGGTTTTTGTTTCCATGTCATGAGATAACATCGTGCATAGATAGTGAGCCTAGTAATGTTTGGTGTGTTTCATTTGTCCTATAAAAAATTATTATGCTAACATAGAGGGGAACATTGACTTATTATTATGGTGTCATATTTATGTGGTTTCCACAACCAAATTATACAATACTCTTATGTTATACCCATTTTTAATCAATAATTTTTAATATCATCTCTTCATTAAATTATCTCATGTTTGTGATCTTTATAACTATCACATCATGTTACACCTCTCATCTGTAAAGTCATGAATTATTATTAGGATAATGAATTTTGATAATTTGATCTAACCCCTTATTATGTTTCACATTCACCATTTTATGAATGAATTTATTAGTTATGCAATACTCCAATCTTATCTTCCATGGATAATTTATTGTAATGGGTAATACTCATTAAGGATTTATTAGCTTCTTATATAGTAGAAAAAGAATCCATTTGATGGGAAGACATGATATTTTATTCAATGATTTATTATATTTCTCTAAAAATATAAACTAAAATGTACATGGATTTTAAACAAGTGAAATATACTGTAATAATATATATAGTAATATATAATAAATATGAGGTTTAATGTTATGTGTTTTTGTAATTGAATCTCAGATTACATATCTGTGGGTGTTACATGTTTGTTTCTTTCTAATTGATATGTTCATTGAATACCACAGTGGTCGGAGTAGATAATAATAAATATGATATAAATTGTTATTAGTAATAGGGATAAATTTCAATATTTACACACATAGTGTCATATTTTAGTTATTTCTATCTAATTTTATGTAGTGGAAGTTTGGGAAAATAAAAATGGGTTCTAGTTCGTAACCTTCAGATATTAGGTTTTTTTACTATGCATGGTTAGGGTGAATGGATAGATGTAAACAGTGTGGAATACCTTTGTGAGGAATACATTTAGTTTATTTTAAACTATGCATGGTTTTTCATCAAGGTCTATGAACATGTAGTGAAAATTAATGTTGAACATACGAGAAATCATGCAGGTTCCTTAGTGCTCCTTGGGTGTGGGTCACGACTTAAACATTGTTACAGAAACATTTATGTATATAAGTGATGGACTCTATAATTTTTAATATATATTTTTAAATGGATATCTCATGTTTTTTCAAACCATGTAATGTAGGTCATCCATGGAATATGGTGGTTCAAGATTTACGTGAATGGCTTTTATAAACTATTTTACACCTAGAAGAAACATTGTGAGGTGGTTTAGGTCATTAAAAAAAACAGTTCACATTTGATGTGTAATTTAATAAAATTTTCAACCAAACCATATAGCCATTCCTTATGATTAAATGTTTTTAATTACGAAATATCACTCTCGATCTAAGTGGAGTCTCACAACCATTTCTTCCTCTAAGAGCCAACCAAACCATTAGAATCTAATGGATGAGTTACACTATAACCCATTCTATTTCATTCTATCCATTGAAGATTTAAAATAGGTATGAGGTCATTTAATTCATCATTTATCCCTTTTTTCTTCTTCCTTCTGTTATCTCTATGATTTGTATGCCCCTATGAACCCTATTTTCCATGAGGATTGATTTTAGGGTTTAGATTGGATCTAATGATGTTTTTTTGGTGTCCATGATCTATTGAATGATTTTCTACATTTCTGATTGTGGTCGTCATTAAGGATTACTGTTTTAAAATTGTATTTAATTAAATTTTTTCTCTTTGTGGTATGTTTTATGGTGAATTTTTTTATTATGTAATACTAATGTTCATGTTTTATTTGAATTCCACTTTTTTGAAAGTAAAATTATATTTGATGGAATTGTGGTCTACTATATACATTTTTTAGTGTTTTGTTATATTATGTAAATGAGATATTGAATAGATTCATATTTTTAAAAAAATTATTACATAGAGTTTAGTTAGGTTTAAGAATAAATTATGATATTTCAATATAGTTTTAGATACCCGTGGGTGAAATATATGATGTAAAATTAGTATTGATGTTATGTGATGACATTAAAATTATTTGTGAAAAAACGGATGTTGATTGAATTTCACTTGGGGTTTTTAAATGTTCATAGGTTTAACCCCATGTAAGAAATTTTCTATTGGTATATAAATATATCTTAAAGTAAATGGTTTTCCTTTGCACTTGTTTTGGTATTAAAATTGTAATAAAAATTTTGTATTGTTTTATTGGATTATTTTAAAATAGATTTACTGTTTTCCTTCATTTTGGAGAAATGAATTAAATAGTGTTATATGTAATGACAAAATGTGTGTGAATTTTATGTTATTTTCCAAATATTAAGGTATTTTTTAATCACATGTTATTAAAATGATGGTTGTGAGACAACACATTATTTCCTCCTATTTGTATACACATTGTGTAGTCTTTTGATAACTTTGTGATGTCGATTCTCTCCTATTGTGGGAATTTTCTTGTTTTATTGTGGGTGAATGTTATATTTTTATTGGGATATTCCTCATAGGTGACAGGGATGAGTGTTGTTTTTTGTACGACCATGTGTGTAAAATGGTATTTTTTGAGCTATATATCTCATTATTTATATTGTCCATGTTAACCTAGATACTAGGTGAGAGTTTAGACCTATGTATCACTAGATGTAACCACAGAACTACTGTACCTGGTGTGGAAAAGGGAAAGATGGGGTTTTCCATTCCGATTAACATGGTGAAAGATCTCGGATGGGTTGTTGTTAGAATAAAAAATACACTAAATGTTTTTTATGGTTAAAAGATACCAGGATGACAAAAAATTAGGTATCTTATAGAAGATCCCTTAAAACATTAAATTCTCTTTTATCTTGGGTACTAATTAATGTGAGTTTGATGTAGTGGTTTTTTGTATTATTTTCACTATTTCTATTATTGTGTAAGATTTCATGTATACTTATTATTGTCATGCATTTGTGATGCATGATTCCTACACTATTTTTTTGAACCTAGAATTCTGGTAATTCATCCATTGAAAATTTGTTTTGAAAGATTTTTTTTCTGATATAGTTTTCAAATTTATAGCATCAAACATGGGATTTCCTTAAAAAATATTTCCAATGTATATTCATATTCTGAATGAGATTTTGATAGATAAATATATTAAAATAGAATCCATTTCAATTGAGTAAATTATTTTTTTAAAATTTAAATTTATTTATTTGGAAGTGTGATAGCTGTGTCCACTGGGTTTGTTTTCAAAAAATCATGTGTTTTATTATAGAATATAATGAGGGGCATTTGATGTAGTTTTCAAGACACTACAGGTTTCCATATATATAAAATTGCAAATGAATATTTTTATTTTTATTTGAATTCTATAATTTTTTAGTTGATATATGATATGAATTTTATAGTTTTTGAGGGTCTTAGTGACAAAATATACTTTCAAGTACATGCCTACAAATTTTAAGCACGTGGTACTCTATAAGACATAATCATGACCATTTTTCATGATGTGGGATTAGGTGAGTGGTTGTGGGAAACCATATGTTTCTTCGAATGGTTTGATATCCTCATGATTGAGTAGGTATTTGTATAATTTTTAATTTGGGATTCTCCCTTAATTCTTGAATGTATCTCTATTTTTATGGATGTTAAACTTGTAATTGGAAATGGGTTGGATTTTCATAGTTGGATAATACCTATTATATATGTGTGTTTATATTATTCATTGTATTTATTTACTCATATATATGAATTATCTAATTTTTGGGATACCTATGTTGTTGGAATTGGTTTCTGGCCCCTGGGATCAGGAATTCCCATGAGCCTTTGTGACATGAGGGGTTCATGGAAAACCAAATTAGTTCATTAAAACACAGTATCATGGTTTGGATTTTAATTTAGTGGGGAACTATTCTTTTTTGATTTTCCATTTTATTTATATATTTCTTGGTATTAAAATGATATGGTATTCAGGGATTTGATTGTTAATTGAGTTAAGATTCTACCATGCTCTTAATGATAGTGAGCCTCAAGATGTATGGCTATGTTGTGTTTCAAAAAATAATAATTTGACTCTTATATAGCTAATTCAATGTATTTTTATGTGATTAACATTTGTTAAACCCCCTTAGATTATTTATGTGATATCTTGGATCATCATTTAGTTTTTGTGTGGTGTGGAAGGAACCTTATTTGTAATAATAAATCACACAATCTTTGAAATAGTTTGGTCACTGTGAGGTTGAGTATTCAATATTTATAGGATGTACTACATGGTTAACAACTAGTTACCCATTCAATGGTGGTCAAGGTATTCATGACATAATTCTTTACCAATTTATCATATTTGGACTCTACCTAAATATATATTTCTCAAGAAGATTCTTTCACTTTTTTTAGATGGAATGAAGATTGTTTTGATTACTATATGGGATGATTTTCTTATGATATTTTATTTGACTCATAAGTAGTTTTTCTGGGAATTATATTTAAAAAACAATTTACAATAAAGGTATATAAAAAATATTTTTGACCATGGTTAGTGATATGTTTGGGAAATTCAAATTTTCAATGATTTAGTTAAAAAATATGTTTTTTCATTGAGAGTGATTTGGATTTTCAAATCGATATGGAATGGGTTTTTAATATGGGAATTGATTTTTGATAAGGTCATTCTATAATTACTATTAAAATAATGACCATATGTTTATATGAATTGTGTGGTTTTCATTATACGGTAAATGTGTGTGTTTCAAAATGATATATTCATTATGATATTAATGGTTTATTGGTTTTTTATCAACTCCTTTGTAGAACATAATATATAATTAATTAGTGGGATATATTTTTTTAAAATAAAATTTTCATTTATCAGAATATGGTGACATTTTCTTTATGGATTAAAGTTGTGTATTTGATTTCTATATTGTAATGTAATCACATGCTTTTGGTTTGGAGAGATGAATTTATATTTTTTTGGATATTGTTTGATGTCCGCTATAATAGTAGAAAATAATTCTCTACTTATGGTACCTACCCATGATCTTTATGGATTGGGGAATGTTGAATATCTATTCAACATGGATTAATGGAGGTTTTTGGAAGAGATTTTGTGATCCTTTATTATCTTGGGACACCTAATTATTCTTAGTTAATAACTGTGTAGATAATGTTAGTCATTCATATAACACCCCATGGAATTACAGATAAATTAAATATATATTTTATGAAAAAACTATGTATATATGAAATGAAAACATTTTTATTTATATAATATAGATAGAACATATCCATTATACATATCTTTTTATCTTCTATTTTGAATTTCAAAAAACAGACATACAAGGTTGTGATCAATAATTTATTTGGTGTCTTATTTGATCAACTTACATTTTTTGTGAAAAGTAACTTGACCCTTATAAATATTAATGTACCCTTATTAATATTATTATAACACTTATGAATAGTGAACGCTACCTTGTATATAGAAATAATATTCATGTTTCATATAAATGAGAATGAATACTTTAATAATTAATAATTATGTGTTGATATTTTTTCAGGTAATAACTATTTAATTAAAATATTAAATAAATAAATATATTTACAAGAAAATATATTTTTGAAAAAATTATTCCTAAAAAAATATATGTTATTTTCCTATTATTTTAAGTAATTTAATGAGATCCTAATTAATTTTTTGAATGTATTACAAAATCAATTTTTAATTATAAATTTGTATATTTCATTTAAATAATTATTCTATTTAAAAATTAAATTACATATATACATAAAATTATTATCAAAAAATGGAGTCCATTTTTGAATTATATATTTCATAAAATTATTAGGGTGAATTTTTGGGATTTTTCTAAAATACCTGAATTTTTAGTGAATTGTAAAATAAAATTATTAACGTAAATGATAAATACATGATTTATTGAGTCATATGTTATATATGGATAATTTAACAACACTTGGTCCTAAATAAAAATAACATATTTTTATATTGGGTCTCAATAATAAACACTAATTTTTATCTTGATCACAATAATAAAACAATGTATACAATATTCAAAAATCACCCCTCTCCTCTACTATAAAACCACCCCTCACACTATCTTCTCCACCCTAGTCTATGCCTTGAATATTCTTAGATTTATACCCTAACACTCATCAATGTAATCAAACCACATCAATGAGATATTTTTCTTTTAAAAATAACCAAATAATTTCCCTTAATGATGTTCCCACGGAGGATATTTCAAGAGGTTAACATTCTTCATTTTTCATCAAATTTCACTTCAGTTTTATTTTTTAGTATTATATCCCTACCTCCTTTTACCAAATTATCATGATAAATATATTATTGTTTATTTAATTTCATTATATCATGTTAATTCATGATCCATGATAAATATCCATACTCTCTCTCTCTCTCTCTTATTTATTATAAAAAATGGAATCATTGTCCAGGAAGTGTCGATTTATGACCATCAGGGATGACAAAGATTCGATGTTCAATTTTTCATTCAATTTAGTTCATTAAACCATTTTAATGGTTTCAATATATTTAAAAAAAATTATTAAAACTTTTTTTATGTCTTGGATGTAACATATTTACATAATACCAAGTGATAATATAGAATGAGATCATTTTGTTTAATAACTAATGTAATAATATAAACGATTTTCACTAAATATATTATCTAATGACTTATCCTTATAATCTAAAATAAAGTGATATATATAACCATTTTAACTTATGTATTACCATTAACAACATTAATTTTATATTTTGGATAATTGTGCCAATATTAAATGAACTTCATTACTTATAATCAAGCGAACAGATCATGAAACCAATGATACAAACCCTTTAGAACAACATATATAACATATATAACTTAACAATAAAGACCTAAATTTATTTAAAAAACAATAATGAATAAAATATATTCAAATATGGTTAAAAATATATTAATTACTGAGTTTATTTTAATTATCCAGGATGTTATGTTCATTTATAGAACTGGTTTTGACGTAAGTTATGTGTCTTCTTCTCGAACCTCTATTTTCTTTCTTGAAACTCTTATTCATTAAATAATTAAATGAAATTATTTATTATTCATATATAATCCCCGTGAATTCTATGTAAATGATTTATGTATGTGTACCAAATATAATCCTTTTTTATTTTATGAGGTGTTACATGTTTTAATTGGATCCTTCAGAAATTAATCACGGTAAAAAAGCACATTTCAAAGGAAATTCTCGAATTCTTAAACATTTTCAGTACACTGTATAATTTTTTTCCACCATATCTTTTATAAAATCAATAATGTTATTATTAAAAGTCTATATTAATTCAATTAAAGTTTTATGAAATAATTTTTCTAAAACAACTCATATTTTAAAAATAAATATGTATATATCTCATGAATTACTTGATATTATATGATTATTTTAATATTTTTCAACACACATTTTTATTCTTATGTTTAATTGAGAATAATATTTTATAATATCAACTACCATATATTATTGGATGGTTAATTATTTCGTTTATAATGGATTTAAAATATCCAATTGGTTCACTGTTTAACCCCGAATGGATAGTGTTTATGTGAAATGATATGGGAAGGTTATTTACATTTCATATATTATTTTCAATATGAAGCTACTTTTTGTTAATTTTTATATCCATTTATATGTGGAATGAATTTAAATTCCTATTTGATGGGTTGGTCATGATATAGCTCTTTTATGAATCAATTGGTCTCATGAGACAAACTAGCCTTCTATTTTACCCATTATGTACGATGACGTGGATAAGGGATTGGAGGTAGGATTATGATGTTTTCCATTATGCATTCCCTCATTAAAAAACAAGAGTTTGGTATCCATGTGATTGTTTGATAATTAAAATATCTATGGTTTTATGGTTTGGTGTTATTTAATTAGTTTTTAGAACTTATATAGTAATCTCAGGACTATTTTTAAAGGAACTTGTTTATAGTTATTCCTCAGTCCTAGTGTTTATGTTTATGATTACTTCTGTTGTATTATTTACCCTTACTAAGAATCTGATCTCACCCCTTTTTTATCATTTATATTTTCCAAGGTTGGAATATGTGTATTATTATTGACTGGTAAAGATAATCTAGGATTTATGGGAGTTGCTAATAAATCTCATATATTTTATTTCATTTAAAGTTGTGATTTTGAACTTATATGTATATGGTATTTGAAAACTACTGAACAATTTATACAATTGGGAAATGATTTTCATGTAATCATTCTGATGTAATAAAATTATGTACAAGTTCCTAGAATCATGGATCATGTCATTATAGTTTGTGTCAGAGTAATTTTAGTAGTAATCATAGAAATAATATTTAAAAAACATAAATTGGGGAACAAAATACTAAGATAAACATAAATCATAAGAATACATGAACATATAATAATTTTTATAAGGAATAAATAATGTGGGTATTCTAACAAAAAACATCCCTATATTGATACTATATGTTGATGTGGATCTAGTACAAAAGTACCTAGGGGTAACAACTCTAACATGGTGTTCCAGTTTTGACTTGGGGTAACCTGGTACATGGAAAATGGAATAACAGTGCACCAATTTTGAACCTCCTATGTGGTATTCTATAGATAATTCATGTATTCATTAAAAGACATTATGAACGACTTAAAATAAATTATTATTCAATGAAACCATGTTGATGATTATTGTATTATATATTTATATTAAATATATATATATATATAAATTATTCTTCAAATAGAGAATATACATTGTGATTCATAATGTAATATAGTTTATTCCATTATTTAGAAACGAAGAGTACTACATGGTATAGAACATACATGAACACATGTATCCCATAAATAGATTTCCCTTCAATGTAAGATAGTGATTTTGTGACTGGTTTTCAGAAACATATAACTATACTAGGAAAACAAACTTAGGTTATGAATAATTACCTTACCTATATAGAGCATCATAATCCATCAATGTGGAGGAATAATTATATACCTTTTTATGAAACTAAAACATACTTCATTTATTTGGACTAAAAACCCATTCATAGTAGAGTGTGGATATGTTCCACAGAAAAGATACTACTCACTTTAAGATGTAACAAAAGTAATAAGGTTATCATGGATGTTTATCATCTATCTTGATATGTTGATCTGTGGTTGTCATTGATTACAAAAAAAATGAAGGTGGAAGCGATTGAATGTGTGTAATGGGGGGATTTTAATGAAATATTAGTATAAAAATACATTCATTGTGAACAATGAGTAGATATTGAAAAGCAATTTTTTAATATGAGTTTATAATATGATGAGAATATTCGAATTTATGAAGCTAACTTCACATGGAGAGAAAGGTATGCCAAATAAAACAAATTTAATCTAAGGAAAAATATTTTTTAATTTATTGATGGTTTATAACCATTCCTCCTATGGTCACTCATCTCAAAATGGTTCTTATTATATGAAGATATAATCTCATGTGCTATAATGATAGTAAAATAATTCTCCATGTATTATGACTTTAATGGAATGCAATAGAAGAATTGTGTTTTTGACCACTATGTAAATTTAAATAAGTAATATGGATGGTAGAAAATGATATATTTTTAATACTATTATAATTCTTTGTATAAACACATCACTACATGCCTGAAGGATATCAGTTTTTCATTTAAGTGTGTATGAAATGGAAACACATACAGTGATCGTAAGGTAAATAATGATTCCACTAATGTTCCATTATACCTTTGCAATGTGATGTTCAATTATTAAAATAATTGTCCGAAACATCAAGGTAAAATTACCCAGAGGAGTAAATGGTAGAACGACAATGCTTATGTGATCACAACAACAAAGGATGAAGTTCATAATGATGCAGTGTCTTGTACTATAATAATTTACTCAATCACAGTTAATTATTTATTTTATTATGGATAGTCTCATTATTTTATATAATCATAGCTTTTTATGAATATAAGAAATTTCAAATTTGATTTAATAAAGGGGTTGTTAGTCAATACTCCAAAGGAAATTATCAAATCAACAAAGTTGTGTCAATGAACCCCACTTAGAAAACAAAAAATTAAATTTGATGTCGACCTTGTCATCATACCCTTGATTAACATTGACATAATTCTAGTTAGGAATTGGATTTCAAACGATAATGAAATAATTTATTTCAAGAACAGGGATGTTATTATAATTTATAATTATGTAGAATCCCACATCCTTAGAGTAGAAACCACGTCATTTGATTTTTATCTAGATCCACCTCCACTATTTGTACTGAATTTAATGATTGGGTAGAATGAGAAATCAATATATAAGGCAGTGGAAGAAAATATTATAATTGAGGATGTACATATTGTGCAAGAATAAATTGATACATTTCCATAGAATTTATATGTGAAACCTCTAATGTGGTACATCGAGTTCACTATTGATTTATTTCCTCATTAATGACTTATATATAATACTGATTATGGAGTGTCTATTATGGAGTTATTATAACTGATGAAACAAATATAAAAATTGAGTGATAATGAATTTTTAATCCCTAGTGTTTCTTCAGGGGGGCCCCTATTATTTTCATCAAGAAGAATAACAGATCTATAAGGATGTGAATAGATTATTGGGAGTCCAATGCTATTATGATAAAGAAAAAGTATCATCTTACTCATATTTATTATTAATTTTATCATCTTCACTGAGCCCAATATTTTACAAAGATTTACCTTTCATTTGGATATCATCAATTTTGTATGAGGAAGAGTGATCATCAAAATGAATCATTTGTAACTATGGGTGGGAGTTTCTAGTTTACAATAATTTCATTTCAATTGAATAATGATCACTTTATTTTCATATATCAAATGAATTCAGTTTTCAAGGAATATATTCATAAAATATTTTTGGTTTTTATTGATAAAATCATTGTATACACTGAACTCTATGATGACCATGAAAATCATTTGCCATTTATTTTTAATACTCTTATATGAAATAAATTATATGGGATGTTTAGAATGTATTAATTTTGGCATCAAACTAATTTTTATCATGTCAATATTGTCTCTACCAATTAAATCATAGTTTATCTTTTGATGACAAAGGATGTTCAAGAACTTCATACACCAAAAAAATTACCGAGGTGGGCAGTTAAATTGGTTTAATATGTTATTATCATAGTCTTTTCAAGATCATCACCACATTTTCCTACTTGTTTACCATTCGTACTTGTAATGTTTTTACATTCATATGGACAAAAGAATATATAGAATGTTTTGAATAATTTATGAGGAGATTAGTGAATACTATAATCCTAACTCTACCATTAGAGAATAGAAGAATTTTTATCTATAGTTATGTGTCAATGAACAGACTTGAGTGTGTCTTTATGAGGTATGAATGAGTTATTTCCTATGCATCATGGTAGATAAAAATTTATTATAATAATTACACAAATAATAATTTTCAGATGAAAACTATAATCCTTGATCTGAAGATATGAAGACAATATCTCTATTAGGAATGATGTGAGAGATATATGGATCACAACATCATGAAATATTTCATCTCATAGAAAGAACTCAACATGAGGAAATAGAGATGGATCAATCTACTCAATGAATATATATTTTTATATAATAAATCAATTGAAATGAAAATAAGGTAGCTGAATCGCTTCGTTGGAAGGATCATGGTGTTTTAAACAAAAATATAATTGGTAAGGATCTTATGAACATGGATCTAGAAAATAAGGATATGGGAATTATTAAATAACATGAAAGTCATTACATTTTATATTGGTTTTCCAACAATATTTTAAATAATTAATGTTATTAGTTTGATGATGAAAATATTCCAAAGAAAATTATACCTATGAATGATGGGTTGTTGGCTATCTTCACAAGTGAGGATAGAATTATGAAATTTGGGAGGTGGTAATGTGTTCCATTTATCCCTAATCTGACATGGGATTTATCAGATGATTCACATAGTTATAATTTCTTCGTAAACCCTAGTATAACTAATATTTATTAAGATTTGAATGATCATTTATGGTGAGGCAAAATTAATTAAGAAATTTCTAAATATGTTTCATGATGTTTATTCTTTCATCGCGTGATTATTGAAATACACCATCCTATAAGTGCGATGAATCCTCTTACTATTCCTAAAAGAAAATGGGATGACAATAATATGGATTTGGTCTCTGTATTACAAAAAACACATTGAATGAATGATGCATTATGGGTGGTTGTTGATCGACATAACAAATCTCGTCATTTCCTCACTATAAGGGAAGATTTTTGCATCCAAAACTTTTCCTGACTCTATATTAATGATGTTTAGAGACATCTTGGAGCAACACTCTCAATTGTTTCTAATGTTGATCTATGATTTACATCACTATTAATGAATATTATTCAAAAAAAATAGATGGATACTGAGCTTCAGTTGAGTACTTCTTGTCACCCTCAAATTGGAGGAGAATTAGAATGGTTGATCCATACATTATAAGACTTGTTGATATCGTAATCACATGATTTTCTTGGTATTTGGGATCATTATTTACCCTTGATAGATTTTTAAAATAATTATAGCTTCCATACAACTTTTCAAAGGGCACAGTATAATGCATTGTATGGGAAAAGATGTCAAACACCAACATGCTTGGATGAAGTTTGTGAAAGAAATCATATTCGACCAGAGCATGTGCATAAAAAATTAACAATGGTAAAGAGTATTCAAACACATATCTACTTATATCAATGAGAGAACATGATATATGCTGATAATCAAAAGAATTATTTTGAATTTCATGTGGAAGATCACATTTTTCTGATAGTACCACCACCGAAGGGTGTTATTATATTTGGGAAGAAGTTGAAACATAGTCAAAAATACATTAGAATTTTTTAAATTCAGTATAAAATTAGATTTATATCTTATTATTTGAAATTTTCTCATATCCTCTCTATGGTGCTTAATTTTTTTCCAAATCACACTATTAATGATGTTAAATCCAAACCCCCCACACGGAGTCTCTTTTTGATGGTATAAAATTGGAACCCAACATATCGTATTTCGAAGTTCCTATTTATAATCTTGACACTAAAAAACAGGTCTGGAGGAATCAAACTTCTCGAATGGTAATGATACATTGATAAAATTGTATAATTGAAATGGTGACATGTGATCCTGAGGAGCTTTTGCTATTGTACTACACAAATCATTTTAAGAGGTAACATTCTGTTAATTTTGAGGGTGAAATTTTTGTAAAGGGGGGGGAATTTAGAACACCATGGAATTATAAATAAATTTAATATTTAAAAAATTCAACACTCAGTATTTTCGAAACAAATGTTTTTTTATCAAGGGAATATAATTATAACCAAGCTGTTAGACATAATTTTGAGGATTCTCTGTTTTGACTTTCAAAAATGAACATACATGGTTATTGTCACAATGATTGTTTAGAGTCTGATAGGAAACAAATTATGTTTTTTGAATAGAAACATACCCCCTATGAATAGTGTTGTACCCCAATGAATATTAATATAACATATATGAGGAGTAACATCACCCATGTATGTAGAAATAATATTTTGGAACATTATAAATGATATAGAATAATTTCAGAATGAATAATATATTGTTCTTCTTTTTCTAGGTAATAAATATTTTATTACTATTGTATTTAGTATATTTATTTAAAATAAAACAAAATTTAAAAAAAATTAAAATGAGAAGATATTTTTTTGTATGATTTTAACATAATATTATGAGTCCTCAGTTAATTTTTTAAATTTTTATAAAATGATTTTCAAATTTAAAATATGTAATTTAAAGGTAAATAATGATTTTATTTATGAATAAAATTTTAAATATTTAGCATATTTTGTTGATAAAATGCATTCAGTTTTAGAATTCTAAATTTCAAAAAAAATGGTTATGGTTAATTTTTGTGGGTTTCCTAAAATACATAAATTTTTAGTCAATAGTAAAATATTATTATTAACGATAAATGCTAAATACATGATTCATTGAGTCAAATGTTATATATGGATGATTTAGCCACCCTTGGTTCAAACCCACTAGAAATTATTACTCTTTTTGGTCATAAGAATCAACACTATTACTTGTATTGAATGAAATCATAAAAGAATCAATAAAATATTTAAAAATAACTCTTATCCTCTACTATAAAACACAACCACACCCCTCTTCTCCCCATTCCTCTATGCCATGAATATTCTCATAGTTATTCCCAAATACTCCTCTATTTCCTCTCCTCACGTTTAGGTGTAATTGTCCTTTAAAAAATTTCACATTTCGTTCCATTAAATATGTTCTCAGGGAGGATATTTCAAGATGTAAACCCTATTCATTTTTCATTTAATTTAAATTCATTTTATATTATGTTATAATTCTATCCTCAACCCTTCGATCCAAATGATCTTGATAACCATAGTATCAATTGCATACAAGAATTATATTATTTTAATGGATGAAATAACATCAATATCATTAATAATTATATTTTTTTATTTCAAAATATGTAATCATCTTCCCGTAAGAGCTGATTTACAACCTTCTAGGATGTTGATGTTTTAATAATCAATTTAACTTCCAAGCCTGTTCATTAAATGAATTTAATGGTTGAAAATGATTTTAATACTTATATTAATACTTTTTTAATGTTCTGTAAGTAAAATATTTAAATATTACAATGAAATAATATAAAATTATTTTATAAGCATAAATAACCGCAATAATAATTCAAATGATTATCACTAAATGTATTAACTAATGATTCATACCAATAATATATATTCAACTTATATATATATAACCTTTAAAACTTTTCATTCTCATTAAAAAAATTAAATTTTTATTCATGAGAATTATACAAAAATTAATTGAACTTCATTACTCAAAATCAAGCCAACAGATGGAGAAATCGAGGAAACAAACACTCCCAAACAATGAAATTCAATTATATAACCAATAAATAAGAACCCAAATGACGGTAAAAAATCCATAATAAATTAAATATATTTTGATAAGTTTCTAATATAATTAATTTATTGATTTAATATGATTATATAGGATGTTATGTTCATGTGCAGAACATATTTAGACATAGGGTTAGAGTTTTTTTCCCAAACATCTATTTTCGGTCGTGTTACTCTTATTTTAAACTTACAAAAATAAAATTGAGAATTAATATTATATAAAATGCATTAATTATTTTTTAATATACTATATATGGTTTACAAATATAATTCTTCTTTCATTTATGAGCAGTTACATGTTTTAAAAGGATTGTTCAAATAATTGTTGTGATAAACAATTCCATTTGAAAATAAATTCTCCAATTCGTTTATATTTTTAAAATTAACTATATAATATATTATTAAAAAACATTATATTTTGAAAATTTCATATTTTGTTTTTTTAAAAATAAATTAATTCACATATGGAATTATGAAAGTTATTTTCAATCCAACTATTCTTTTAAAATAAAATAGGTATTTATCTTGAATTACTCGATGAGTTTATAAGATTATTTTTTTCTATTTCAACACTAAGGTTTATCCTTATGATTAATTGGGATTAATATTTATTATTTCATTTACCTTTTTTTATTGAATGTTTTTTGATTTATTTTAATATTGATGTTCTATATTGATATCATTCATCATATTACTATGATTGCTTGGAGTTTATGTTTTATTATATGGGAATGTTATTTAAATTTCATAAGATAGTTTCAATATGAATTTACTTGTTGTTTAAGTTTTTTTCCATTCATACGAGGAAATAAATGGACTTATTATGTGACATATGAGGCCCGATATAACCCCTCAATGCATATTAAGGCCTTATAAGAAAAAATAACATGGATTTTTACCTATTATGTATTATTTCATATCCAAGGCCTTAATGGTATGATTATGAAGTTAATAATAATGCATTCCCTCATTACCAAACTAAATATCCATAGTCCTTGTGATTATTAGACTGATATAATATCTAGGGTTATGTTTCTGTGAGTTGATTAATTATCTTTTATTCCTACTATATTATGATCGTGTTTATTTTTAAAGACATGTATTTTTAGTTCGTCATCATGCCTGGTGTTTGTGTTTATGATTAACAACACATTATTATTTACCCCAATAGAGAATCTGAACACACCCTTTTCATAAGCTTTATATAAACCATTCATGAAATGAAGTGTATTAATAATGAATTTTGGAAAAATCTAGGAGATATGAGAGTTACTAATGGATCTTTTATATTTTATATAATCTGAATTAATAATGTAGAACATATTTATGTATCTGGTCTTCCAAAACTACTATACTATTTGGTCCTTCATGATACAACTTTCTTGTAATCTTTCCAATTTAAAAATATTAATTCCCCGGTTATGGGAAACTAGGGTCATAAAATTTCTATTCATAAATGAGTTTGTCATATTTTTTATCCTTACCAATTACATGATGGTTTTTTGAGTGTTTTTCCATTTTCATTTTACTAGTGGTTCTTTCTTATGTTTGTGCCAGTGGAAAAGGATTATGATCTTATGTGCAATGTTAGGGTGGATGATCAGTGATGGTGTACATTAATATCTTCCTGAAATTGTTATTTTTTTCACCAATGATGCTGGTCAATAAATCTTAGAAGGAATATTTACTTAGAGGTGGTATTCACCATGATTATTATTTGATTGCATATCCCTCTCGGATGACACTAGTCAATGAGGTTGATTGTAAAGAAAATAAAAAGGATATAACCAGTCTACACTTATTGTGGTGCGTAATACCTTATTTCTATCATGTATGATGTGCAAAAATATTGACATTATTGTAAAAAATAGTGAGTATGTTGACAATGAATGAGGAGACAAATCATAGAGTAAAGGGTCTTCTATAGAGACCATAATTTTCATACATGAATATTACTTCAATTTAAAGACAAAAAACATATAATAATTATAATACAAGGATACAAAGTACATGTGTCTTGGGAAAATTAGGATTATACAGAAAATTTATATAAAAAATATTAAAATTATTTAATTATTTCTTCTCTAGATTCCTAGTGTCCCTATAATTATACTTTGTACTGGTAATCACCTGAGGATATACATCAACAAATGGGGTGAGATAATCGCCCAATAAAAAGATACATAAGAACATGAACCAATATAATATGTGTGAGAATAATAAAAATAAAAAAATAATAATATGATCATAATAATAATAATATGAGTAAGAATTAGATAATGTCATAGAATGTTCAAATGCACAAAAATGAAATGTCAAATCTTATTGGTCAATACAACATATAGTCGTGAACCAATTCTGCATCATATTTATACATAAAATATGTAAATGATCCTCACATAATAATTGTGAAAACATATATCATCATTTAGACTCATATTTCATCATATCTCATGGGATATATCAAATATCCAAATTCTTTGGAGTGCAGAATAATTTTTGGAAAACCTGTCACATGATAACATTTACATAACCTGTGATAACACATAAAAAGGGAATCAATCAAGGGAATAAAACAACACATGAAATATATTTTTTATTATTATAAAGAGATAATTTATAATCATTGTGGTTCTAAGATAAAAAATTAATAACAACCATGTTATAAGAATAATCAATCTTGAGTGAAAAAAGAAACAATACCATGAGATATAGAAGATGTGTTTTAAATTGAAGAGTGATTTTGGAAAAATATTTAATTTTTTAATAAAATAATAATGGAATCATGAATATCCTCTAATAGAATATGTGATTTAAATTTTAATAACATAATATATAAATTCCCACAATTGAAAATAGAAAAACTCAATAAGTGGAATTGTGTTTGCAAAACCCCTTACCTTATTTATGAATGCTATCATCAGGTTGATATCTGGTATAGATAAAAGAATACTCAAAAATTTATAACTCAAAAATTTAATTTAAATTTCACTTTTTATTATTATTTAATTATTTTTATTTATGGACTTTTTTATTACATGTAGATTTTAATTTCAATGTTCACGAATGATCATTTTCTTTGTTATCGTGATTGGTTCACATTTATATATGCATGGAATATAATGTAAAATGAAAATAATTATCCAGAATTGAAATTATTTATTATCAACAAACATTCAAATGTTTCCATGGTATTATATATATTTTTTACATATATTTGGTTGATTAATAATATATGTCATTAATGATAACAATTTATATTAATTTGGTGACTTTTAAATCATAGCGAACATGTTTGGTTATATTTTTTAGTATAATGTATATTCGTATGTTATAGAACATAAAAAACTCATAAATTAAATTTTATAATATATCTCACTATTATCATGGTTTGTTTACAATCATTCTTGGTGATAAGAGAAAATGAAAACAATTCAACATCAACGGAGACAAATTAAAACCCCACTAATGATTTTATAACTTTTTGAATAAATGGTTGAGGAGAATAGTTTTTAAGATAGATTATTATATTAAAATAAAATCATTATTGAATATATAATATAGTAGATATCTAAATCCACAAGTATAATGTTAGGTTAGGAACGAATATGAATATAAAAGAAAATAAAAAAAACAAAAATTAAAAGAAAGAGGATTTTATATCATGAAATAATCTCCTTGAGAACACCCCTTGTAAAATTTTATTTTTTTTTTATTTTATTGATACAAATGGATATTGGAAATCAAGTAGATGATTTCAAAGAGTATTAAGAATAATTCAGACAGGATTCAAGGTGTTGGAGTTATGGTGGGAAGTGATCTTTAAGAGTGGTATTAATAGGGGAGGAGAGTGGTATTGGTTTGTTATTTTATTCATTATTTTATTATTTTTGCACAATATATAAGATAGTATGAATCATATCACTTGATATATTATAGAAAAATAGTGTTTATAAGAATATGGTGCTTAATTTTTAAATTCTCAATAAATAGTCTATTTAACTTAGAATGTTATATCCCATAAATTACCATATTTCAATAATCAACAACAATCTCATTTATTTTTGAAAAATAAAAATAAAAAACATTAACCATTTTTCAATGAGTATAATTAAATAATTAAATCCATTTTATATAAAAAATTTATCATTATGAGAAATTTTATTTTTATTTCCAAAAATTATTTATTCAAAAATTACGGAATTTAAAATTATAACTGATTATATGACACAAAAAATTAGTTATGTTTTTATAGAATTATATAATAATTATATGACCAAAAAATATTAGTTTATGAATATATTTTATGAAAATGTATTTTCTTATAAATAAGTATATGATTTATAAAATTATATTTAATCATTTATGTTATATATAATCACTAATAGTTAATTTATCAATATTAAAACATTTATTTACTAATTCTATGATATAATTATTTGAAATTATCATTTATAAGCTACTTAATTATTATTTATCCATTAATATGTGTTAATACTATTCTATTGGATGTATTAGTATTTTTAATGGTCATGTTAACGTCTCATGGGTAATGATACAATTCCAATGGTATATGACAATTAAATTTTATGAATTTATCATATTTAATTATTATTTTTTGAAAATAATGATTTTATTGAGATCTATTTACTATGTATGTGTTTTATACCCTATAATATAATGATAAGAGAAGATAAATATCATTGATAAATTTTTGTTTATTACATTCTCCCCCATTTTACAATTTCTCCCATAAAATCACTATTTATATACAATGAGTAGAATAAGAGAGGGTAATCATCTTTAACTGCTTCCATCAATTCCCTAGATTAAATTTTATACATATGGTTCTTCCATAGATCATTGGCAAAGGTGTGTATTTTTTGTGTAGAAATTTATCTCTATAGTTTATGATATTAATCGGATGCTCCTGGTAGGATTGATTCATTTCCAACTATACCTCCTATGAATTTTTTACAAGTGTCAGATATGATATATCCTTTGTAAAGGTGGATAAATTGAATATATCATGTACTTGAGGCATGTTTTGTGGATGTTTTAGTTGATATTCCACCGCAATATCATGATCAGGAATACTGAAGGTACCAATGTACCTAGGACATAGCTTTCATTTCTACCAAAATCTAATGAACATATTCCATAGAGATATATGGAGGAATACCATGCATCTATATATATATATATATCGTCAATGAGTTTATGTATATCTCTTTCTTGACCTTTTTCATCATTAATGAGATGATGGATGGTTTTAATCTTTTCTAATATTTCTGCGGCCATTTTAGGTGCTAACAGATTTTGATTATCTATGCCCCCAAGAATGATGGTGTTCTGAAACCTTTCCCATAAATTGCTTTGTCACGACCCGTCCTCGGGGCCCATGTCGTGACTACCCCAAGCCCGCCTTCCATAGGCCAGGGGCTGGCGACTAGCACCAATAGCGTAAATCCATATAACTGGGAAGGCATTGCCTTTATAAAAGAAAAAAAAACTCCAAATAGTACATGTGGAAGTAATACACTAGGTACCAAAGAAACTGCTGAAATGTAAATCGGCTAGGATAAAAACCCAACTGAAAATTACAGCTACAACTGAACGAAAGTACAACAGAATAGACAAACAACTGGAAGAATAGAAGCAGCTCATGGGTCGTCCACCTCGAATCCAACCTAAAGGGTAGGTATAGATAGCCTCCACAACGCTCTCTCCCATATACCTCCTCCGAGTATCGTCTCATCGTGAAGTCCACCTCTAGATACTGACTCATCATGATGTCCACCTCCGGGTACCGTCCAGTCCTCGAACACTCGGCCACTGTCAGCGCTGCCCGTCGTCTGCAACCAGCAAAACGAGGTGCGGGCATAGCCCGTGCCGGGGTGATTATACGATACTCGTTAGGGACCTTGAGACCCTCATGGTGTCACTAAATCCAACAAGGATAACCACAAAGAAGGATCTAAATAGATAACCATTACATAGGTATAAGATCATACTTATACCTAAGTTATCAAGTAAACCAACTCAATCATTAGAAAACACATTGGTTATTAAATCAATGCATAACAACTACCTAGGTATGTGCCCATACACATTCCTATGTTATCAAGTGACCCATCTCAATCATGAGGTAAACACAAAGGTCATAGACTCAGCTGAAACCATGATTTTATTATCGAAACCGTAAATGATGAAGAGCTTTGTCTCTGACGAGTACAGTGATCATGTCATGACTCCGAGATACTGCTCACTAACCTAATACTGCTGAGGTACTCCTCCTGTAGAGTACCGTGGGTCAGCCACCAAAACACAGTAGTGCTTCCTGCTGGGGTCTGGCAACCGAACACATTTGTGCCCCCCCCAATAGCCTGCAGTGGTACTCCTTCTGTTGAGTATCGTGGGTATTCCCCCACACATAGTAGTGCTCTATCCTCCATGGGTATGCACCCAAACATAGTAGTGATGTGTCCACTAGGCTAGTCAACTGACTCCAAGTCGAGTCGGTCAAGCAGTCGTCAGGTCTCAACCGGCTACACGGTCTCCGTACTCCGTACGATCGTCTCCGGGAGGGTCTTCTCCACAAGCTATAGGTCGATACTCCAAGTATCTCAATGTCCCATGAAGAAGTATCTCAAAGTACTTCCTCTCCATAGGGGTCTCAACGCAACAGACGGCGCGTCAATCGGACGCCCGGTCTGTGAGTTATTATCCTTTTCATCCCAGGGGCCCTGTTGGTTTCATGTACGAACCAACCCGATCGTATCTCAAGTATACCCTGAAATCACATTGGGTATACTCATAGGGACAGTTTCAAGACGTGATCACCAACGCCGTTGACGGTTCGTCAAACATACGTCTGGTCTGAATGTTATCGGCTTTTCCGTTCCAGGGGCCGGGTAGGATTTCGGGTATAGTCTAACCCAACCATACTCCAACTACGTCCAAACCTCGAGCGTAGTAATCCAAAATTTCAGTCTCACTATGATAAATCCAACAAAGTCAATGGAATGTCTATCGGACGTCAAGAGCTGAAGTTATAGGTGTTTCCACACCAAGAGCCCGGTTGGTTTCGTGTATGAACCAACCCTTCAATACTCAAGGTTCTCTAAAACCTTGTGTGTAGTATACTTAAATTACCGTCTCGATCCATGGATCACATCGCAACTGACAGTGCGTCGATCCGAGGTCCATAGCCCATGTTATGGGCGTTTGAACGGATCTGTCCGAAAATAGGGCGTTCGGGCCCGGTCCAACCCGACCCGATACCCCCCCTGGGTTGGCCCGAATCGGGTCGACCCGACCTGGGTCCGGGTCTGTCCCATTAGAGAGCGGCCCAGCCTGGTGCGGCCGGTCATGCCCGGGCGGCCGGTTGGCATGGTGGGGGCGCGGCCTGCATGGCCAGATCGGCGAAGGCTGAGCCGTCGCGGAAAGGGGGACGATTTCCCCCCTTGATTGAAATCACAACCCCACATAGGGGGCCGCTCCTTTTCCAGGAAGGGGTTATGACCCCTGGGCTTCTCGGAAACCGGCCGGCTTGGCCGGCCAGTGTGTCACCGTGGGACCCCCTACGGGACCCGCCCCCCTTGCACCGGCGACCGGCTGTTCTGGTCGCCGCTCCCCGCACCCATGTGGCCTTAGGTCGCGGCCTTGTTCGACCGGCATGGCGCAATGGCGCCTCTCCCCTCCGTAGCAGCCCCGCTCCGGCCGCGGCCTATCCGTTGTTCTCCGGCACGGCGCGACGGCGCCGCGACTTCATTCGGCCTCAACGGCACGGTGCAACGGTGCTGCGCTTCTTCGCTGGGTTCTATATTGATTCCCCGTGGTGCCTTTGCACCGCGGCACCTTCGTTCGAGCTGCGAAGAATACAACATCAATGGGGGAGGAGGGTCGACCGTGTTTGTGCAGTCCGACCCCCTCCCGTTAATCCGATATCAAGCGGCTTAAGAAATTTACATTGGACGGAAAATATTATATATGAAAAAAATCAAACCCCTACATGGATATTTGATGTTGCACGTTGGGTGTCGTAGAGAACGTCATCCCGGAGATCGGACTTCAATTCCGTAGGCGTCAGGGTGCGTCCGAGTAGGAAACGACGTCTCCTAACTTGTTGCGGAGATGATAAAGGAAGGCATGTTGTCGTTGGCGATGATCACTATGGTCGGCGACTTCTCCCTTGAAGCAGAGGAAGTGAAGAGTTGATGGCTACTCTTCTTCAAGAACGTTCTTCGTCAATGAAGAATCTTTCTTCACGGAGAGGATGATGTTCTTCCACCCAAGAGGAACATCCTCCTTCTTTTACACAAGATCTCTTTCCCTTTTCTCCCAACACAAAATGTTCCAAAGTAAAATAATAGGTTCATGTTATTATTTTATTAACACAAGTAATTTAAATTTTTCAAAATTCAAACACATAGTTAATTAATTGAATAGGTTCAATTAATTAATTAAGGTATCTGTTGGAGAGAGTGAAGAGGGATAGAGAGAGGAAGTGGAAGGTTACTCAATTTAAGATGAGTTTACAAAATTAAAGAGGGAGGTTAGGAGTTATGGAAAACGTGAAGTGGTGGGGCTTGTGTGGGCCCCACCTCTCCTTTATTCTCCCTAAGGATGTTAGCAACTCAACGGGACCCACTCCAACTCCCACACCTAGGAGTTAAACCAAATAAGAGAGGGAAAAAGTGTTGTGACACAACACTTAAACCACTTAGCAAGAAATAAAAATAAAATTGTAAAACAATTATATTTTTATTCCTCACTCTTTTTTTAACAACTCCTCACGAGCAAATGCAACTCCAAAAAGAGTCTTCTTAATTAATTACTGGCACTGCGAGTTCATCGGTGCCCTCAGATTTCAATTCCGAGCACCTGTTCAGATGTTAGAAAAACCCGCTCGTTCGTTCACTGAACGTACCCGAGCTAAACATCGGAAATTGATTCCGGGCACACCGGACCTCGGAATCAGTCGCTGTCAGAAACCGCATAATCATAAAATTCCAAAAAAATAAGGAAACATTTTCCTTCAAATTCTTGGTCAGTACATTACTCCCACCTCAGGGTTTTATGTCCCAGTAATTCTATAACGAAAACTATGGAAACAAAAGTTGTACTGAGCACGCATCTGAGCTTTCCGCTCCCACGTGCTCACATGGAGGTTACCGTATTTCCAGTGAAAGAGCACCCAAGGAATCAACCGTCTACGTAGGATCCACTCTTGTCGATCCTCGATCCCCACTAGAACCTCCGTGAATGTTGCCCTTCTATCTATGTCATACTACCTTAGTTCGATGATGTGTGAAGGATCACGCACGTATCTCCTCACCTGAGATACGTTGATGACATCATGCACCTGCTGCAATAGAGGTGGAAATTTCAAGTGGTAAAACACCTCGCCTGCCCTACTGAGGGCCTAGAAATGTCCGTTGAACCTCGAAGATAACTTGTCGTCTAGGACACATCACTGTAAATCTTGTCGAGATGAGACCCATATAAGGACGTGATCGCCATCCTCGAACTCTAGAGGCCTCCTTTTCCTAATTAGAACTGAAACTCAAAACTCCTTCTTCCATGAGGGTAAGGTTGGTCGACCCAATATTGATCAGGAAAACCCTCCTATGCATGAGTTTATATTTTGATACATGAGGTTTCCTTTTCGCCAACCAAGGAAAACCCATCCCGACGTTGTAGTTAGACCACAACCTCTTCACTTAGTATAGTGAATGTGAGCGTGAACTGTTAATCCAATCCATACTGAGACCAACGTCGTAAGGCCTCGACGCTTCCATCAAGAGATTCCAACCAAAACTCTTGGCTCGAGGGTCATACCACACTGTCAGCGTAATTGTGATTATCGAGTCTCCTCCCAAGTTATCTCCAGACATGAGGGTCAAGTCTACGGATTACCGGGAACTCTAGGTCTGGGACAAGATTCGTGGAAGGAAGGAATGATTCATATCAACCTCTGTTACTATGGAAGCTAGTAGTGGACACAGAAATTCCCTTGAATCAATTTTTTAGAGCCATTGGGTCACACTCTTTGACCGCATGCATCCGCACTCTCCTCCTACCCTCCATCTCCCTAAGCCTAGCGGGGAAAACTAAGGAGGGTGGTTGTAGTATGTTGAATTATACACCACCTCATGCTGCTCTCCTATCTCCGCCTCAATGTCTGATTCTTCACAGACTCATCTCTTGTTAATGCTTCCTCTTCTTGAAACATTTGACACGCCTGAGTCTCTAAGACTACTGCCAATTTCCTATTTCTAACTGCACTATGCAGTCTTCATCTTCTCATGGATGATCTGTACCTTCTTTCCCTAGAATCATTAAGAGCTGCTATGATTTCTCCTTTTCCGAAATGAGAAAATTGGTCTCATCCCCTGGATGAACCACACCCATTGCATAATACAGTCAATCCTGACATGAATGATGCATTCATGCCATTGATGACGTCGTAAGGCCTTGACGTTACTACCAAGAGATCCAACCGTCACTCTCACCCCCAAGGGTCGAGTCACACTGTCTGCATCGGTGTGATCACTGGGTCTCCTCTAGTAGAAATCTCGAATGTGTGGGTTATTTCAACAATTTGAACCGAGGCCTCTGAGTATCAACCAAACAAAAGGATAGGAAAGAAAACATCACAAAGATAAGTGTATTTTATTACTGTAGATCTATGTACAAAGACATAAATACAACAACAAAATGGAACTAGAAGTACATGGAACATAAAGGAATCCCCTAAATCCTCTCATGTATACATACTTCTGGAGCTCTACCACCATGTCCATTTCTTGGCTATTTCTCACTCACCTGTCGATGCTTCTGTCTGGTTGGCTCATCCAATGCATTCAGATCAACTGTGCGGGGAGTCGGACAATCACGTGCCATGTGACCCTTCCTACCGTAGGAGAAACATTGTCCATTTCTGGCATGCCAGGCTCTGACCACACCTTGGGTGCCCCGCACTACTGATACTATAACCCAAGATCTCCAATCTGATGGTCTAGTCTTCTTGGACCTCTGCATCATCTGTCTACTGCCCACAGATGACTCGACTACTGATCGAAAATCATGCGGCAAAGGCAGCAGCTCCTGAACACCCTCGGGGTGTAAAGCCACTGGTAAAAACATCACCATGAAAAATATCTCGAAGTCTCCCCATGTGAAGGTCATATCATCACAAAACTGGAGAATCTGGCTCCACCATCTGCCTGTTGCTGCTTGAAGGAGGCTAGCAGCAAAGATCACCATGATGTCCGCTATTGTACCCACTATCCTGAAGACTCTCACCACAACCTCCAGCCATTCCTCAGCCACCTGTGGGTCTGTCTCTCCCCAGAACCTGGGTGGCCTCTGGCGCTGGAACTCATGCAACGCACTCAAGTGGCATGCATCGCCTGCTGCTCGGGCTGGTGGCATCAGTGGACCAACGTATGGTAGTACCGTTGGTTCCTCCGCAGGTGTCTGAACTGTAAGAGAGCCATGTACTGAAGCCTCGTCGCTCGGTAGGCTATCAGTACGTATATATCTCAGAGTTCTAGCTAATCTTCCATGATAAGGCATCCTGAATGAAACAGACGTGACACTGTCAAATGATTTATACCTGGTGAGCTGACCTGGTTTGAGCTATTTTAAGGGAGAAACTTTGAACACACACACGCAATTAATGTTTCCGTGCACTGAGTCGGAAATCAGAAGTCAGGGTCTTGGTTTATGGATAAATCGGCCGCCCACACCAACACTGGACTCCCTGAACTGAAAACCACACTCAGAACCCTTGACACTATTGCTTCACAGAAAGATATGCTCTATCATCTAAACATATGCTCTATCAGGTCCCATCAGATCATAATAGTTAGATTTTTCATCTATGTCTAGTTTTTTCTTCCAACCAATGTCACCTCATTCAAAATCATACTTTTTAGGGTGACCATATCATCATCATTACCCTTTTTAAGAGGATTTTGTATTAGATATATTTTCTATGTGGATTTCCATAAGATAAATTTCTAGAATCAACCAGTAACATTTAATGTTCCATTTAAATTTTGATGATGAAATTTTTTTATGGAGGGGATAATGTAACACCCCCAAAAATTTTATATATATTTATTATGGAATTCAAGGATCACTGAGTTTTTAAAAACACCACTTTATTATAACCTAACAAAGTAAATGTATGTTTGTCACTTCTATGATTAGAATTTCGAAAATATGACATACATTGCAATGATGATTATTTTATTTTGTGTCCAATATGAAAAACATAATTTCTTGTGAATAGTTATCTACCCTTAGGAGTAGTATCATACCCTTATGAATAGTTATATACCCTAATGAATAGTAATGCAATGACTGAATTTTTAATTAAAGGAAATTTCATCTTTATCCAATTAAATGACTTATTATTATTATATGAAATGTTAATTTCATTGGTTTTATTTTTTTTAGATTTTAAAATACTATAATGAACTGTGACCATTGCTAATATGGTTGTTGAATGGTGATCACCAGATTAGTATACATATAGTGTTTTAACAATTCCATTTTACATAGACAAAGGAATTGACGTCCTCATCCAGTAGACTATCCCAATACAAAAATCAGTTGTCGGAACTCAAAAATGAGGTTGTATCATTGGAATTCTCTCTTGACCATGCTCAAGATGAACATGAACATGTTATGATAGAGGAGAACCAACTATCAGAGAAGATAAATTTAATAGAGATTACCACACGAGCGATTTTATCTGAGCCACCCCAAGTGTCTGTCACCATCACACACCTTCCCCTACGTTCTTTTGCTGGTGTTATAAGGGGTTATGTACCAGGACCTTAAAACTATTTTTATGTGCATTATTTATTATATAGTAATAAATATACATTGATTTTTTTATTGTTACATCATAAATTGTTTTTAAGGTGCAAATATTATTTTTAGGTAATATTGAACTAAGAAATCTATTTTGATGAGTTAATGAATTTTCTAATTAAGTAATATTTTAAGAAAATATTAAAAAATTACTTCTGTTAAATAAAAATTTTCGTTACATTTTTATGAAATGAATTCTTAATTTTATTAAGGATTGAAAGATGTTTTGTTCAAAACACATGAATTTTCGATAAATGTCAGTTTTTATTTTACAATTCAAAATTCACAAAATAAGAAAATAATTTAGATAAAAATAATATTATTTTTCGAATCAGGATGTCGAAATTATCCAATGGTGAATTTTTCACAATTTTCGGTGACAGTCGAATTTTTGGGTAAAAATTAAATACCGTTTAAATATATAATGTGTTTTATCACATCATAATGACACAATAGAGAATTAATAAAATACTATAAATGTTATGTTCGTAAAATATATGTTTACCAATTAAAATAATTTGTTTTTTTATTTAATTGAATTATTTTACAATGCTTTAGTGGAGCCTTCAAGGCTTATAAAACATTTTTCCTTTTTAAATTGTTTTCCTTGAGAGTGTGACTCACCTCCACATAAGCCACCATATTTTCGTAAAAAAATTAGACTATTTTCCTCATAAAATATTGTTTTCCACTTCCCTTGGGAAAACAACATGTGAAAAAACAATGGGCTGGTTTGTGGTTTTGATTACATTAATGTGAGTTGTCCCAAAACTAAATAATAAATAATTACCCCTCTATTCCTATTTAAACCCCCATGAAACAACTTCCTCCTCACTCAAAATTGTTTTTGTTCTACTAACCCTTTACCTCAAATCTCTAAAATCCTCCCAAGGTTCCCCAATCTCCTATGAATCCACTCTCAAGCCTCTTCCAAGCCTTTAGAATCACACTTCCAAGTATGATATTTTTTTCTTTCTCATTTTTGTCCAATTTTCATTAAGTTTTTAGTCCCTTTTGTTTTTAATTTAAAATGATGGGGTATGATATAAAACCTCCCCCATACTACCCTTTTTATATTTTGATTATTGGAGACCCCTTTCTCGATAATTAATTTCTACAATGTACACACGTTACGATGTAGGAATTCCGTGAGGGATTTCTCTCACCTCTTTTTCACCCAAGTAATTATTTTGTATTATGAATATAAATTCAATTATTTTTTTGGGACATGTATCAATATTCCCCCTTAATTTCCATTTCATGTATATATAATGATACACACATTTATCCCTCATAAACTACTATTTATGAGTTCTTATTTTTGGCTGTTATACTGCCAAAACTACACCGCATTTTTTCAAGACAAGATCTTTCTGTAGAGAATACCATAAACATTCCTCTATCATGGATATTAACCTTTATACACATATAAATATTTAATGGTACATTAATGTATTTATTCCACATTAATTAATCGTGGAAAAACTTATGTTGTTGATTGATTCCATGTTATATGATCCATGTTGCACACTTAGGCACGAAATGAAATGTTTAAGAAAGGATGAGCCCTGATAGCGCTCCAATGTATTATGTAAAGTATAGTATCATGATACATAATGTTCCATGAGTGATGACATACGATAATTCAAGTGAAACAAGGGTTTCCTCATGATTCATGTGTAATGATGGTTTACGCATGCCCTATGTGCAATGAGTCTTGGCTCATGCTAATTCCATGTTAAGTGTTGTTGCCACATTTCCATGTTATGAATATCATGCTTTATCATGACTTTATATTCATTTTTCTCTTGTGCTCCATTGAAATTAATATTGTCTAAAACCTATTTTATCCCTCATGTTATTCCATGTGTAGTCCCATACTTTGCTTTATAGCTCACCCTTATCTTAGGAATGTCCTCATGTTATCCCATCCAATGCTAAGTACGAGGGAATGTAGTGGTCATGTAAAGGATGTTTTCAATAATGATGTTTTATTTCTTGTTTTATGTTGTTACGTAATGATCATAATCCCCAATGAAAATAGACCGCTCAATCTTTTATGTTGTATCAAGTGATGTTTTTGTAATAAATCATGTTTATGTATGAAATATAGAGAAGGGATGTTGTAGTTGGTATCAGAGGATGGGTTTAGTTATTATTGGGATATGGATTAAAAAACCCTAGTGAATCTTAAGAGACAAAAAATGTATAATGAAAACATCCCTATGTTTTGGTGGGTATTGAGTGTGTTTTTTATCCTGAAAATACATCCCGGTCTAGATATGAGCAGGTAGAGGGGGATCTAGCACAGATGTTCCTAGGGGTGAAATCCATAACAAGGAGTTACGTGATTGACCTGGGGTATCCTAGTACACGAAAATGGTCATTTTTTCACTCATGGTTATGACACTCCCAGGGGATATGCATTAGTAAAATCAAAATCTTAGTACGAACCATTATTAAGAGATTAAAAAATTTATCCTAAGAATATATCTATGAATGTAGATCTGAATCCTATATATTCATAAGTAAAATAAAGAAAAGGTAATTACATGTCATCAGTTTTTTCCTTGGATTACCATTTATGTGTTACCCCTAACATTCATTTTATTCCATCCAATGGCTGGTAATAGGAGGAATAATTCGAACAAATGATGTGATGATCAATGTGATGAGTGTAATAATGGGATTCCCAATATGATGGGAGTGGGAATGACAAACATTGACATGCTTATCTATCTGTTAACTCAAGATTTGAATATAAAAATTGGTCAAGAGGAACGTTCAAACCCTCAAATAAGGAACAAGTCACTATTGATATTTTAATGAGACAATGGCCTCCAACTTTTAATAGATCATCCAATCCCTCAATAATCGAACAATGGATCATCTCCATTGAAAATATCATCTCCATCTTTCAATTTTATGAAAAATAGAATGATCTCATGGCTTCTTGTCGTATAGAGGGTGAAGCAGATCAATGGTGGATGTTAATCAAAAATACAAAGCCTGGGGAGGTGATTGAGGCCTTGGAATGGAATGATTTTCAATAGATGTTTTTCAATAAATAATTTTTGTACACCCTCCTACTGAAGATGGAAAGGGACTTCATTTAACTCATGAAAAGGATGAAAAATTTGTCGAAGGATACAAGGGAAAAATTACAAGGCTTGTACGATATGTCTCCAATATTGTCATTACCCCAGAATTCAAAGTTGACCACTTCCTTATTGGGATGAAAAATTTTCTACGGAATTTGATGGTGATCCTTGACTTCAACATCTATTAAGAAATTTTCCAATGTTCCGACAAGGCCAAAATGGATATCAGAGAATCTAAAGGGTATCATGGGGATAAACAGAATAAGCTGGACTTCAATACTGGAAGTCTGATGGATAAATCCAATGGTGCTAAAACGATCGAACACCAAACTTGCCAAAGGTGTTGAAAGAAGCACAACGTAAATTACCTGAAGGGGATGAGAAAATGCTTTAGGTATGGAAGGGAAGGGTACCTAGTTGTTAACTGTCGTAAAGAAAATCCTGTGGTTGCAACAGAGAATAAGAATGCTCTATTCGAACCACAACGCATTGATCATTTATAAAACTTCTAAGAACCATGGCATCTTGCAAATAAGTGCCCTAATACAAATGTTTTTGGAGGCAACCAGCAACCTACAAAGTATCAAGGGCGATCTTTTTCCATCACTAATGCCGAATTGAACCCTGACAATGAAGTGGTGATAGGTACTCTAGTTATTTATTCAAGAATAGTGAATGTACTTTTTGATTCAGGTTATATGAATTATTTTATATCCAAAATGTTTATAAGAACAACTACATCACCACCACAAATCACGGATATAAAGATGTTGGTGAGTATGGAAAATGGGGCAATCCTAGCATCCCATGAATATAACTCCTCCCCTATTATAATTTGTGGATTGAATTTCTCGATGAATCTCATCATACTCCCTCTAGTGGAATTTGTTGAAATTCTTTGAATGGATTGGAATTCCTTATATAGAGCCAACATAAATTTTCGTGAGAGGGAATTCACTATTCATGTGGAGAATCATCGCCCGATTATGTAAAAGTGATGGGGGTAGATGAATCTTATTTAGAACCATCATCTCAGGCGTGGATATTACTACCCTGTGAGCACAATCATCTGGCTTATATGACTGAGTATAATGAGGCAACCATCCTTGATGACATGCATATTGTGAGGGAATTCACTGAAGTGTTTCCTAAGTAATTCCTTGGTCTTTATCCAAGAAGAGATGTTGAATTATCTATTGATCTTATACTAGTGGTGTTTTAAATATTCAAAACTCTAAATAGAGTGGTCATGGTAGAGCATAAGGTGTTGATGAATCTAATATAAGAGAATCAGGATAAAGGGTTTATATGACCAAGTGCTTCACCATGGGGTGCACCAGTCCTCTTCATCAAGAATAAAGATGGGTTAATGCACCTTTTCATTGATTATCATGAGCATAACATAATCAAGACAAAGAACATGTATCCTAAACCAAGAATCGATGACTTGTTTGATCATATTCATGGATAACAATGATTCTCCATTGTGGATTTTTTGTCGGGATATTATCATGAATTTGTGAAGAAGGGAGATATCATCATGGATACTTTTTGTACAAGATACGGGCACTGTGAATTCATATTAATGCCTTTAGGACTCACTAATGTTTCGTAAATCTTCATGGACATGATGAATAGAGTCTTTAGAGATTTCATTGTACAATTTTTTGAAGTCATTATAGATGATATTATCATTTAATCCAAATCCATGGAGGATCATTAAGAGAATCTATGAACTATTATAGAGACCTTATAGAATGAGAATCTCTATGAAAAGTACAACAAGTGTGAGTTTTGGTTGAATGGTGTCTCATTCCTGGGCAATGTCATCACAAGAAAAGGAATATATGTGGATCCCTACAAAATAGATTCAATTGAGGGATGGTTGAGGCCGACATCAGTAACAGATATACACAGCTTCCTGGGGTTAACAGGATATTATCGATGATTTGTGGGAAATTTTTCACGATTGTCCAACTCTCTTAAAATGATAAATTGGAAGGGAGTAATGTTTTGTGGAGTGATGAATGTAAAGAAAGATTAAAGATGTATAAAAAGAGGCTTATCACAACACCCGTGCTCACTTTACCGATAAGTGGAGAACATTATGTGGTATTTAGTGATGCATCAAAGAAGGACCTAGGATATGTGTTGATGTGATATTATAAATTCATTGTCTATGCTTCAATGAAATTGAAAGTTCATGAGAATAATTATCCAACACATGATTTGGAGTTTTCTATAGTGATCTTCACATTAAGTATTTTTGTAATTAACTCTTTGGGGAGATGTGTGAAATATATACGGACCACAAAATCCTCAAAGTATATATATACATAAAAAGAGTTGAGCAAGAACCAACAAAAATGGTTAGAGCTGATCAAAGACTATGACTGCTCAATCAATTACCACCCTATGAAAGTGAACAAGGTGTAATATGCTCTATGTATATAGGACCCAGTGATTCTAAAACTGATTTGAATTGGGAAGGATCCAATCATAATAGATATTATGAAGCTGGAAATGGGAATCATAAAGAAGGGAACTTCATAAATACATTCACAAATGATTTCTCAACCATCTATTTTGTAATGGTTAAAGGATGTTCAAATGGATGATGTGGGAATTAAGATTAATTTGGAAGCTATAAGTAGAGGTAAATACTTGGAGTTCCATATTAAAAATTATTGAATTGTGAGATTCAGGAAAAGTCTATGTCTTCCATCAGGTTCAGAGCAGAAAAAGTAATTTTGGATGATAAACATAGTTATATTTCACTATTCACCAAGGAAACACAATGATATATCATGATATCCAAGAGCATTTTTTGTGGGATAATATGAAGAAAAAGATTTTGGAATTTACATCAATGTTCCATGTGTGTCAGCAAGTGAAGGTAGAGAGAGATAAGTATAAGGGCATGATGAAACCATTACAAATTACAGCATAGAAATTTGAGAACATCACCATGGACTTTTTCAATGGACTTCAAAAGACATCCAAAGGAAAAAATGTAATCTGGGTTGTTAGGGATCATATTACAAAGTCTGCACACTTTATTATAATTTGGGAGAAATTTTCATTGGGTAAACTAGAACAGTTATACATAAGGGGAGTGGTAAGGCTACATGGAGTACCACTATCGATTGTTACCAATCGAGGTCCAAGATTCACCTCTATTTTTTTGAAGAGTCTTTAACATGATCAAGATACTTAGATGAACTTAAATATAACATATCATCCTCAAACTGAGGGATAATATAATCAGACTATCCAAACACTTGAGGTTATGTCGAGATAATGATCAATGGAATTTAATGGAGGGAGGTATCAAAATATTCAACTAGTTGAATACTCATATAATAAAAATTACCACTATAGAATCTGAATGACACCTTATGAAGCCCTGTATGAGAAGAGGTGCCGAACACCGGCGTGTTGGGATACATTTGGTGAGAGTTAGTTTCTTGGAACAAAAATGGTTGATGTAATGGTGGAAAGGTGAAAACCATTAAGCTACATATCAAGGCATCCCATAGTGGGAAGAAGAGTTATGAAGATAAATATTGATGTGAACATGATTTAAAAGTTGGAGACATGGTATTTCGATGCATATCTCTATGGAATAAGGCCATGTGGTTTGGAAAGAAAGGGTATTTAAGACCTAGGCACATCGGCCCCTTCGAGATTCTTGATCTTGTTGGGGATGTGGCCTATAGTGTAGCACTTCAAACTACCATGGCCATAGTACATGATGTCTTTAATGTATCCCTCTTAAGGATGAAAATACCATACCCTTCACATGTACTCTCTTCATAGGTGTTACATCTAGAGGATGATCATTCTTATTCGAATCAACCATTGAAGATCTTTGAGAAATGATAAAAATTTCTACAAAATAATACAATACCACTCATCAAGCTCTTATGGAGAAAGCACTTGTTCGAAGAAGAAACCTGGGAATCAGAGGAAGTGACGAAGCAATGTCACCCACAAATTCATTAATGTGTGAAAAGCAAATTTTGAGGGTGAATTTTTTTAATGGGGAGGATTGTAATGACCCAAACATTCATTAATAGAAATTTCTCTTTATCCAATTAAATGTATTATTATGGTTATATAAAATTTTAACATCATTGGTTTTATGTTTTTGGATTTTAATATACTTTTACGAATTGTGACTATTGTTAATATAGCCATTGAACGGTGGTCACTTTATTAGAATATATATAGGGAGTTAACAAATCCAATTTACTCAGATAATGGAGGCGATATCCACATTCAGTACACTTTCCCCATATGAATCCAATTTATCAGTTCTTGAATGGAGGTGGAATCATTGGGCTTCGCTCTTTACCATGCTCAGGCCATGCTTGAACATGTTAAGATTGAGCAGAACTCACTGCAAGAGAAGTGGAAGTTAATAGAGATTACCACCTGAGCGATGTTATCAGAGCCACCCAAAAAGTCTCTCACCATCGCATTCCATACCCTTTGGTCTTATGTAGGTGTTACATAAGGTTTTTTAACAAGACCTTAGCACCAATATTATGTGAATTATTTTATTATATAATAATTAATATACATTTATTTTATTATTGTTACTTTGTAAATAGTTTTTAAATCACGAATTGTATTTTTTGTTAATATCCAACTATGAAATATATTTTGATGAATTAATAGATTTTTTAATTAAATAATATTTTAAAAAATATATTAATAAATTGATTTTTTTAAATATAAATCATCTTTAAATTTTTATGAATGCAATTGTAATTTTTATTATGTTTTGAAAGATGTTTTGGTCAAATCCCATGGATTTTTTATAATTATTGGTTTTTATTTTAAAAAAATATATTTACATATTTATAAAATTATTTATATAAAAGTAATATAATTTTTGGAATCAGGATGTCAAAATTACCCAAAGTTGAATTTTTCACAATTTTCTAAGATAGTCTAATTTTTGGGAAAAATTTAAATACCATTTAAATATATAATGTTTTTTTTGACATCACAATGACCCAATAGTTATGTAATAAAAAATATAAACATTATATTAAGCCAATATATGTTTTACCATTATTTTAATGTGATTTTTGATTTGTCTGATTTATTTTACAATGCTTTATTGGACCATTCAAGGCTTATAAAACATTTTGCCTTTTTAAAATGTTTTCCTTGAGAGTGTGCCTCACCTCCACATAATCCACCCTATTATTTTATAGTGTTACACCATTGGCCTCACAAAATATTTTTTTCCAATCCACTTTGACTAAAAACATCTTAAAGAACTATTGTCTTGTTTGTGGTTTTGATTAGTTTAATGTGAGGTGTCCCAAACCTAAATAATAATTAATTCCCCCTCCTTTCATATATATACCCACACAGGCTCCCACTTACACCTCACTAAAAGAAATTGGAGTTAGAAGAACCCCTTTCATCTTCTCTCTAGAATTCGTAGAAGGTTCCCCATGATCTAAGATGTCTCTATCAAACCTCTCCCATGCTCTTGGGATCACACTTCCAAGTAAGGGATTTCTTTCTATCTCATTTTTGTCCAATTTTCGTTAAGTTGTTATGCCATTTTGTTTTCAATTAAAAATGTCAGGGCATGATTTTTCACCTCCAAAAAACTTCCCTATTTATTTTATGATGATGGGAAACACTTTTAGTTCTCATTAATGCCACCCATGTACTCCCATTACCATGTCAAAATTCCTTAATGGATTTCTCTCTCCTCTTTTTCACCTAAGTAATTCTTTTGTATTATGCATCTAAATTCCATTATGTTAGTGGGGACTTGTATCTATATGACCCCATTACTGTCCATTTCATTTAATTATAATGGGAATCCAATTTCTATCTCTTCATCAATTGTTCATGAGTTCTTACTTCACACTCTTATTCTTCCGAAATAGCACCACATTTTTTCAAAAAAATATCACTATATATTGAATACCATACCCATGTCTCTATCAAGGGTATTCACCTTTATGCACATATACATATTGAATGGTACATTAATGTATTTATTAAAAAATAATTATTATTTGATTAACTTATGTTGTTTATTGATTCCAGTTTATAAGATCAATGTCGCACAGTTATGCATGAAATGTAATGTTTCAGAAAGGGTGTTCCCTGATATTGATCCAATGAATTTAGTAAAGTATCGTATCATGATATGTCATGCAAAATGAGTTTAGACTCATGATAATTGAAGTGAAATGAGGCTTTACTCATCTTCATTTGAAATGAGGTTTTACTCATGCTCCAAGTGAAATGATCCTTGGCTCATGCTAATTCCATGTTAAGTGTTGTTACCACATTTACATGTTTTGATTATCATGCTTTATCATGCCGTTATATTCATGTTTCTCTTGTGCTGCATTGATATTATTATTCTCAAACATGTATTTTATCCCTCATGTTATAAAATTTTTATTCCCTTAATAGGATTTATAGATCATCCTTTTCTTATGCATGTCCCCATGTTATTCCATGCATTGATAAGAATGAGGGAATTAATTAGTCATGTAAAAAAAGTTTTCAATAATGATTTTGTATTTCATGTTTTATATTATTATGTAATGATCCTAATACCCAATGACACTATAGATCTTGGTATCCTATGATTTATCAAGTTTATTTTATATAATAAATCAGGTTTAAGTAAGAAATAAATAGTTGGGTTGTAATATGTAACCTTACCTATGATAGTATATAAATAATATTCAAGTTGGAGTACGATATACCTATGTTTTGGACAATGTTAATACATGTTTAAACAATTATTTTTTAAAAGAAATTAATATTTTAATTAAAACATTAAATAAATAATATTTATAAAATTATTTGTAACACCCCAAGCTTCCATGGTACACTTCACTATGAATAATACAGTAGCAAGTGTTGTATGCAACTTCGAGTTCTAACACACACCACAACCAATCAAACTAGCTGTAATGAATAATAATACCCACGTTTTGAAATTTTATAAATTTTATCTTTCAAAATAGAATTCAATTTTGGATTAGGAATATCGAAATTATCTTAGGGTGAATTTTTGGTATTTTTATGAAAACATACAATTTTTGATGAGTAGTGAAAAAATACTGAGTTATAGTTTAACAACGAATTTTTATTTAAATTTTCATTTATTTTATTTACATTTAATTAAGGTCCAAAGAGATTCATAATACCAATATATGTTCAATGTAATTAATTAGAGCTATTTTATAACAATTCTAGAAATATAAAAATTTTATGGAACTTTTCACCGTCTTCTACCCACCTCCTAGAAGAATTTGGAAATTCACATAAAACATAATTTTACTACTTCTGTGAGTGGAATTTATAAAATTTGAGAGACATGGTTAATATCAAGGAGTAAAATTTGTTTCAATAAGATAAAAATAATTTTTTATAAATAGTAAATTTTTTCTTTTGATTACTATAGTTTAAAGTAAATAGGGTAATTAATGGTACAAATGATATTAATATTACCTAACACATGTCCTAATTATATTGGAAAAATTTATCTCAACCAAAAACAACCTTAGTAATAAAATATTACCATTTAGGTCCACTTGTATTATATTAGGACATTTATTATTATTTATTTCAAAGAAAAGGTAAAAGAGTTAAAATCAATGTTTATTAGCCAAAACATTTTTAATATAGGGTTACAAATAAGATAAATTATATTATAAATATTTATAAAGATACAAAAATTTACTTAATAATGGTATTTTATTTATAATTTTTAGACGTTATATAATTTAATTTATTTATGACACAATGGTGATGTAGTAATTACCTAATTAATGAAATATTATAAAAATTGATATTATAAAAATAAAAATAAATGTAATTAGAGACTTTTTATGAATTAAACTAATTTTCTAGGTTAATATGACTTATTAGTATTGGTTATATAAATTTTTTTTTATGTAATAATTCTATTATAAAATTTAAAAAATCAAAATTCTTAATAGTGTCAAAATTGACATAAATGAGTTTTTAAATCAAATATTATATTATTAGTTCATATTCTATTCCTAAAAATATAAGGATAAGAAAAAAAGGCTTATATAATGATAGGTGTATCATTAAAGGACCACGTGGAGGTAGCTTGGAGGTATATAGTAAGTTTATTAACTATATAATATAAAAATACAAAGATACATGGTAAATTTCAAACTATTTTACTAAGAGTTAAATATAAATGATAAGGTTAATATAGTGACCCAAACCTGTCTAAAATATATTGGTTGTGTGGTTTTTGACCCATCCACACATTATCCTTTAAATAATCTACTTTAGAGCCATTATAAACCGAATATTAATTTATTATAAAATAATACTTCAAGCTTTTCCTAAGGTGACACTCACCCCTCTTATAAAAGGGTACTCCCCCTTCTCTCAAATTCATACCTTCAAAGCCTTTTGGCTTGAAAAAAACCTACCCAAATATTCTATCAAATTACCTCACTTCAACCTAAAGGCCTTATTTTGATGAGAAATCCAACCTATTGAGCCCTTTTGATCAAATCAAAAAGAAGAACCCAAAGAAGAGGTAATGTTTTCACCACCCTCTTTCAAGTTCCTTTCTTCTTCAACTTCTTCTTTCATTGTTATTTACATTATTAAATAATAACTCCCATATATTCTATATACCTTTATGTTATTATAAATATGGTACAACCATATTCAGTATTCTATCCATCGTTTTAATGACATGTCACCACACGTGCGTACGTACGACCTACCGTCTCCACGTTGTGGTGTAATTGTTATTCAATACATTATTATTTGGATTTTTATAATAATGATGTGTAATTAATATATATAATAAATATAACGTGATAATTATTATGTATATATGATATAACATCCAATTACATATTATTTTAATATCAATAGAATAACATTGTCGCTCGTGCGTACATATGGATTGCCGTCTCCACGAACGTGATGAGTTTAATTCCCTATCATATACATGAAAGTATAATTCTCATTTGATGATTAAAAATAATGTTTAAGAACTTGATATCATTATTTATATGAATTATATACAACCTATCCATAAAAAACATGACTTATGTAACAAAACATATAAAATAAAACGAGTAAGTTAACACAAAAAATGACAATAATACTAAGATATTATTAACAAAGCAATGTTAAAAGAACATATCTTATATCATATTAAAGATTATGATTCTTTTATAATTTAATAACAATTATTTCACCATTATACAGGAGGTTAACCTAACCTCAACCAAGGAAAAGTACAAGGTAAGGATTTATTTCACAATCTCATCATTATCCGAGGTTGTTTATACGTAATTATCTTCATGGACCACTTTATCAACCACATTCATGTTTCTTAAAAAATTATTTCAAATCATTCCTAAAATTTTATAGACCATGGGTTAAAGTCATTATACCCTTTTTGACTTTTTATAAGAAGTTTATAAAGGAATATTTCTGTCATTTTCCAAACAAGGTCCTTTTTAACATTTTCGACAAAATTAAGGTAAGAATGTATTTTTTAACATATACGGCAAATGTGGCTATTTTCCGCAGTTATAAAATCATTGAATCTTCCCTTAAAATATTATAAAGATATTTTCAAAGTAAATATTTTATGTTATAATAATTTGACTTTTAAATGATTTCAAAAAAGAGATATTTCTCTCAAATAGTTTTGATTTCATCTATGTCAACATCCTTTGATGGATTTTAAATTTATTTGAAGTTGATTTGTTATGATAAAAAAAATCCATAATGTATTGAAGGTTTTGTGATATGTTTGACAGTGGATGTATCATTTTTATACCATTCGTGGATTATGGATAATGTATTGACATTTCGTATGATAGTTTTAATACAGATGTTTATGTTATGTTTAAACCTGTTCATATGAGGAATGCATTGGACTTAATATATGATGGGTAGATCCCTCTATAGCTCCTCGATGCATCATTAGGTCTCATGAGACAAACTAGTGTCTTGGAATAAGGCCATGAAGAAATCTTATTTGTAGTCTTGGCACAAGGCCTTGACTATTTGATTATGATAGTCTGGCATTATGTATTCCTTCATTATAAAAGTGGTTATTGATATTTCATGTGACTATTCGACTAGTATGATATCCATGTGAATAAGTAAATGTAATTATTTCATTTTATTTCTAACATATTATGATGAAGTTCATTTTTAAATGGATTTTGATTTAGTTATACATTGCATTTAATGTTTATTCTTATTAATGATAGTTTTCGCTATATTGTTATCTGTATTGGGCATTTGAGCTCACCATTTTTATGTTTTATTTTTTCCAGGATGTGAAGAAGTATTTTATGAATGACCTACAGGGATAATATAAGGGGATATGAGTGTGGTGACAATATGTTTTTTTATTTTTTACTTTATAATGTATTGTAACCATTATGAATGTATCTAGTGATTACAAAGCTACAAAACTAATCGGTCTTTCGAGACTTGATCTTTTGTGATCATTCCAATGTTATGTAATAACGCACCGACTCTAGGTAACTGGGGTCAGTGCTTTACTGTTGGTATCATAGAAATTTTAGTACAAACCTTGGGAGAAAGATTTAGATAAACTCTCATTAGTGCACATATACCTAATATGGACTTTAAGGATTAGTATAGAAGAACTTCTGAAAATTATTGCATTGTAGAGATCTTGTGGGTTTTCCGAGAAATACATCCTTTTCTGGATACGAGCACGTAGAGGTGGATCTGGCACAAATATACCTATGGGTAAAATACGAAAACACCGCTTTGAGCTAGACTCGAACGAGAACTGGTGAATGACAGCGTGCCTTACTGCACTCTTGGTTACGACACTCCCGAGGGATATTCTTACAATAATTCTCATTTTCATTACCAACCATTATGAAGGGTTTATGAATATATACTTCCTCAAAGAAAACATTTTTATGGTTATGGATTATATACATAAACTGTTCAATTTATGTTGAGTGTTTTACAAGTTTGGATTTATGTATTGCAATTCATAAACTAATCTAGTGTATAAAATTGTTTAGAAATGGAGCCTAGTGGAAGAAATGGAAACCGTATAAATTTATGCACACCATGTAGGGATTTCCCTCCATCTCAAGATAATTATAGTGGAGCTGGTGATGCAACTGGTGCTGATCAGCTAATCACCATACTGGGACAACTCTCTAAGGTTATGAATAATAAACATACCCATATGGAGCACTCTGATCCGTGGCGTGGAGGATCAATGTTAGATTGCTTCATGAGGAAACATCCATCGACATTCAATTGGAGTAAAAATCCAATAGTAGGTGAGCAATGGATAAATTCCTTAGAGAAAATATTTCATGCCATGGGGAGTGGTGAAATGGAAAATGTTATCATGGATGTTTACCGCCTCAATTAAGATGTTGATCAATGGTGTTCATTGATTCAAAACATGATGGAAGATTATGAAGTATCAAATATGGAATATAGGGAGTTAAAAGATCTTTTCTTAGAAAAATACATTACTCGTTACCATCGAGCAGATATGGAAAGGAAATTTCTGAGTCTGAGACAAAAGGAGGATGAGAATGTCGCAAAGTATGGGGATAACATTACATGGTTAGCGAGGTATGATGAAGATTATATACGTATCCCAAGAAGTAAGATTGATCATTTCATTGATGGGTTTAAACAATTTCTTCGTCAAGCATTAGTCTAAAAATCCTTCTCATCGTATGAAAATATTGTCTCATGTGCTATCAAGACAGAAAATGAATTCCCTAAGTCTTATGACATTAAAGAAAAATAAGAGAAAAATATATCTTCTGATCAATCTGGAAATGGAAATAAGGGGAAGAAGGGAAATGTTGAATATCCATCCTACAGTAAATGTGGGAAGAAATATCCGGGTACATGCATAAAAGTAATGGGAGTCTGTTACAAGTGTGGTGAAAAATGCCACCAAGCTCATGATTGTATGGGGAAGAAGGAATCTACCGATGTCCAATGCTATAATTTCCAGGAGATGGGACATTATGCAAATGAATTTCCTAAGAGTCCGTGAAACATACATCAGAAAAGGCCAAGGGATCAAGGCCAGGCTTATGCTATCACTACTGCTTAGTTAGAAGCTCCTAAAGACGTGGTGGCAGGTAATTTAATGGTTTGTTCCAGTTTGGAAAATTCATTATTTGATTCTGGATCATCACATTGTTTCATATCTTCCCAGTTTGCTATGAAAATTTAATATTTCCAAGTTGATTTAACAAGGGAGTTTTCAGTTAAAACTCTTAAGGGAAGTATCATTTCTATAATGTTCTTTGGATCTGTCCCCATTAGGGCATATAAATGTTCTTTATCTACTGATCTCATCGTTATACCCATGATTGAATTTTATATAATCCTTGGTATAGATTGGCATTCAGACCATTATGTGAATATTTATTATAATAATAAGGAGGTTAAAATTTTGGATAATGATGATAAAGAACACCTTATCATTAGAGAAAAATCGACCCCACCTAATTCTTATCTAGATCCACCCCTAGTAGATCAATTAAATTCAACTATCAGGGAGGAAGAGAAAGAAATAAATATGGGTGAGGAAAGGAATTTTCAAATAGAGGATGTACCTATTGTGAGAGAATATGTTGATGTGTTTCTTTAAGATTTACCTGGACATACTCCAAAATGAGAAATTTAGTTTTCCATTTATTTAATTCCTGGTTCAAGGCCTATATCGAAGACAGCTTATAGAATGGCCACTGTGGAATTAGATGAACTAAATAAACAAATAGAGGAATTAATTAATAAGGCATTTATTCAGCCTACTGTTTCTCCATGGGTAGCCCCTGTACTTTTTGTTAATAAGAATGATGGATCTATGATGTTATGTATCAACTACAGGGAAATTAATGCTATAATAATAAATAAAAAGTATCCCCTACCTCACATTGATGATTTATTTTAATAACTGCATGGAGCTAAATACTTTTCAAAGATTGACCTTCGATCTGAATACCATCAGTTGTGTGTAAAAAATTAAGACATTCCGAAGATGGTATTTTGAACCACATATGGGCATTACGAGTTTAGAGTAATGCCTTTTGGATTGACTAATGCACCGTATGTATTCATAGATATAATGAATAGATTTTTCAAGGAATATCTCGATGATTTTGTGGTGGTATTTATTGATGATATCTTTGTATATTCCAAAAGATACTAAGATCATGAAAATCACTTAGACATTATCCCGAAGTATCTTAGAAGACATGAATTATATGGGATGTTTAGCAAGTGTGAATTATGGATTCAAGAGATTTATTTTCATGGCCATATTGTCTCCAAAGATGAAATCACTATTGATCCTTATAAGACCAAGGAAATCCATGAAAGGCCAGTACCAACGAGTATAACTGAGGTATGTAGTTTTATTGGCCTAGCAGGTTATTATTGGCATTTTGTCCAGAACATTGCTTGATTAGATAACCCATTAACGAAGCTCACAAATAATGGTGTTAAATTTTTTTGGAAAAAAGATTTTGAATAATGTTTTGAACAACTGAAGAAAATATTAGTCAATGCTCCTATATTTACTCTACCATCAAGGAATTATGGGTTTGTTCGTTATAGTGATGCTTCAAAGAAAGGACTTGGTTGTGTCGTTTTGCAGAATGATAGGGTTATTGCCTATGCATCACGACAGCTGAAAATTCATGAGCAGAACTATCCTACTCATGGTCATGAGTCAATAGTTGTAATCACTGCTTTGAAGATTTGGAGACACTATCTCTATGGTGAGAAATGTAAGATTTATAGTGATCAGAAGAGTTTGAAGTATATTTTCTCATAGAAAGAACTCAACATGAGGCAAAAGAGATGGCTTGAACTATTCAAGGATAATGATTTCACGATACACTACCACCCGGGGAGTAAAAATAAGGTGGCATATGCTTTGAGTAGAAAATAACATGTAGTTTTGAACAATATGATGGTTGAGAGGGATCCTATTTTCATGGATCTATTAAAGTTGGATATGGGAATTACCATGGAAGGTGAAACATCGATACTTTTTAAAATGGTTTCCAAACCATATTTACTAGAAAGGATAAAGGGTTCTCAGATCGATGATGAATAATTTCAAAATAATATTAATGCTGTGAATGATGGGATATTGAATGACTTTGTGTATGAAGTTGGAATTTTGAAATTTGGGAAGGGACTTTTTGTTCCTGATATAACTGATATAAAAAGGGAATTTTTGGATGATTCTCATAGTTCCAATTTCCTTATACACCCTGGGAGCACCAAAATGTATAGTGATTTGAAGGAACATTTTTGGTCAGACAACATGAAGAGGATGATTTCTGATTTTGTGTCAACATGTATGGGTTTTTTACAAGTGAAAGATGGAAGGAAACAGCATGGAGGGGACATGGAAACCTATTCCCAGAACTGAGTGGAAATGGGATAATATCACAATGGAAATTTTCATGGGACCGCTAAAGACTCCTAGAAGGAAAGATGCAATATGGGTCATTGTTGATCATTTTACCAATTCAACACATTTTCTTTCTATAAGAGATGATCTTCCACTTGAAAGTCTAGTGAGACTATATATTAATGAAGATTTTAGGCTTCATGGAGTACCCCTATCGATTATTCTGATCATGATCCCTGTTTTATTTCAAGATTCTGGAAGAGTCTTCAGATATCCATAGATACTGAGCTTCATTTGAGAACTGCCTACCACCCTCACACAGATGGACAATCAGAACAGACTATTCAAACCTTAGAAGACATGTTGAGATCATGATCACATGACATTTAGGGTATGTGGGATCAATATTTAACTATGGTGGAATTATCTTATAACAATAGCTTCCATTCGAGTATTCATATGGCACCATATAAAGCGTTATACAAAAAGAGATGTCTCACATCAACCTGTTGGGATGACGTTGGTCAAAGAAAACTTGTAGGCCCAAAAATGGTGGAGGAAACTATGGAAAAAGGCAATGGTAATCCAAAACCACATTAAATCAACTCAATGTAGGTAGAAGAGCTATGCCAATAACTGAAGGAAGGATTTGGAATTTTAGGTAGGAGATCATGTTTTCTTGAATGTATCTCCATGGAAGGGAGTTACACTATTCGTTAAGAAGGGTAAATTGAGTCCCAGGTACATTAGACCTTTCGATATTCTAGAACGAATTGTGGTTGTAGCTTTCAGTTGGGAAATTCCTTCAAGTCTCTCCAAAGTTCACGATGTGTTCCATGTATCCCTGTTGAGAAAATACATGTCTGGCCCAACGCATGTACTCAGTTACGAGGAATTAGAACTAGCCTCGATCTGTCTTATTGTGAAGATCCCATCAGGATTCTTGATACAAGAGAACAAGTTCTGAGGAACCAGATGACATGTCTTGTAAAAGTTCTATGGACAAACTATAAGAAGGAAGAGGCAACGTGGGAAATCGAGGAACTTATGATGAAGAACCACCCGAGCCTTTTCATGTAGTAGTATTCTAGAAATTTCGAGGACGAAATTATTTGAAGTAGAGGAGAATGTAACACCCTAAGCTTCTACTGTACGTTTCCCTTTGAATAATACAGTAGCGTGTTTTGTAAGCAACTTCGAGATCTAACTCACACCACAACCAATCAAACTAGCCATTATGAATAGTAATACCCACATTTTGAAATTTTATAAATTTTATCATTCAAAATAGAATTCATTTTTGGATTCGGAATATCGAAATTAGCTTAGGGAGAATTTTTGGTATTTTTTAAAAACATTAAATTTTTGAGGAATAGTGAAAAAAGACTGAGTTATTGTTTATAACCGAATTTTTATTTAAATAATTATTTATTTTATGTACATTTTATTAAGGTAAGAATAGATACATAATACCTATATAAGTTCAATGTAATTCATTGGAGTTATTTTAGAATAATTTTAGATATATAAAAATTTTATGGAACTTTTCACCGTCTTTTACCTACCTCATAATGAATTTAGAAATTCACATAAAACTTAATTTTACCGCTTCTGTGAGTGGAATTTTGAAAATCGGAGAGGCATGGTTAATATAAATTAGTAATATTTGGTTCAATTAGATAGAAATAATTTTTGGTGAATAGTAATTGTTTACTTTTATTTACCACGGTTAAAAGTAAATAGGGTAATTAAGGGTAAAAAGGATATTAATATTACCCTAACTCATGTCCCAAATCTATTGGAAAAGAGTATCTGGACTAAAAACAACCTAAGGAATAAAATATTATCATTTAGGTCTACTTGGATTAGATTAGGACATTTATGATTATTTAATTCAAAGAAGACTTAAAAGAGTTAAAATCAATGTTTATTAACTAAAACATTTTTAATAAATTTTTATACATAAGATAAATTAGATTATAAATATTCATTAGATAGTTAAAAATATTTCATACATAATGGTATTTTATTTAATTTTTTTAGATATTAAATAATTTAATTTATTTATTACATATTGGTGATGCAGTAATTACCAAATTATTGAAATATTTAAATAATTGATATTATAAATATCAAAATAAATGTAATTTTAGACGTTTTATTAATTCCACAAATTTTCTAGGTTAATATGACATATTAGGAATCGTTATATAAATTTTTTATAAGTAATAATGCTGTTATAAAATTATAAAAAAAATTACCCAATAGTGTAAAAATTGACATAAAAGATTTTTTAAAACAAATATTATATTATTAATTGATATTCTATTCCTAAAAATTTAAGGATAGGACAATGGACTTATATAATGATATTTTTATCATTAATGGACAACTTGGGGGTCTCTTGGAGATATATTGTACGTTTATTAAGTATATAATATAAAAAACAAAGAGATATGGTACATGTCAAACTATTTAACTAAGAGTTAAATATAAATGATAAGGTTGATATAGTGACTCAAACCTGTATGAAATCTATTTTATGGGTGGTATTCGCCCCATACCCACCATAACCTTTAAATAATCCACTTTGGAGCCATTATAAACTAAATATGAATTTGTTATAAAATAATATTTCTAGCTTTTCCTAAGGTGCCCCTCACCCATCTTATAAAAGGGAACATCCCTTTAACTCAAATTCATACCTTCAAAGCCTTTTGTATCGGCCAACCCCTGACCAAATATTCTCTCAACTTCCCTCACTTCACCCTTGAAGCATTATATTGGTCTGAAATCCAACCTTTAGAGCCCTTTTGATCAACTCAAAAGAAGAAACCGAAGAAGAGGTAATGTTTTCACCCCCTCTTTCAATTTCCATTCTTCTTCAACTTATACATTCACTGTTATTTCCATTCTGAAATAATAACTCCATTATGTTCTATATATTGTGATGCAATTATAAATATGGTACAACAATATTTACTATTCTATCCATCCTTGGAATGACATGTCACTATACGTGCGTACGTACGGCCTACCGTCTCCACGTTTTGGTGTAATTTTTATTCATTGTATTATTATTTGGATGGGTATAATAATGATATGTAATTCATATAGATAATAAATATAAAATTATAATTATTTTGTAAATACGATATACCATACAATTATATATTATTTTAATATCAAAAAATTGTCACTCGTGCGTACGTACGGATTACCATTTCCACAAACGTGATGAGATTAATTCCCTATCGTATCCATTCAAGTCGAATTCTCATTTTATGATAAAAAAAATATTTTAGGACTTGATATTATTATATATATGAATATGATACAACCAATCAATAAAAAACATGAAATATGTAACAAAACATATACAAGAAAAAGAGTAAGTTAACACCCAAAACGACGATAATACTAAGATATTATTAACAAAGCAATGTTAAAAGATCATATATGATATCTTATTAATGTATATGATTATTTTATAATTTAATAACAATTATTTCACGATTATAAAGGAGTTTAACCTACCCTCATCCAAGGAATAGAACAAGGTAAGGATTTATTTCACAATATCTTCATTATTCAAGGTTGGTTATACGTTATTATCTACTGGGAACTCTTTATCCTTCACATACATGTTTCTTAAAAATGTATTTCAAATCATTCTTAATATTTTACAGACCATGGGTTAAAGTCATTTATACCATTTTTTTACTTTTTATAAGAATTTTATAAGGGAATCATTCTGTCGTTTTCCAAACATGGTCCTTTTAAACTTTTTCGAGAGAATTATGGTAAGAATGTCTTTTTTTTAACTTATAAGGTGTGGGAGGCTATTTTCCGCTATGATAAAATACTCTAATCTTCCCTTATAATAATATAAAAATATTTTCAAAGTAAATGTTTTATTTTATAATTATGTGACTTTTAAATGATTTCAAAAAATATATATTTCCGTAAAATAGTTTTTATTTCATCTATGTCAACATCCTTTAATAAATTTTATGTGTATTTGAAGTTGATTTATTATGATACAAAAAATACAAATTGTATTGAAGATTTTTTGATATTTTTTACTGTGGATGTGACATGTTTATTCCATTCTTGGTTTATGGATAATGTATTGACATTTCATATGCAAGTTTTAATATGAATGTTTATGTTATGTTTTAACCTGTTCATATGAGGATTGCATTGGACTTAATAAGTGACAAGTGGAGCACTCTATAGCTCCTCAATGCGTCGGTAGGTCTCATGAGACAAACTAGTGTCTTGGAACAAGGCCTTGACAAAATGTTATTTGTAGTCTCGCCACAATGCCTTGACTATGTGGTTATGATAGTCTAGCATTACACATTCCAACATTATGAAAGTGGTTATTGATATTGTATGTGATTATTCGAAGAGTAGAATATCCATGTGAATAAGTAAATGGAATTATTTCATTTTATTTCTGCCATATTATGTTCAAGTTCAAGTTTAAAAGGATTTTGTTTTAGTTATACATTGCCTTAAAGGTTCATGCTTATTTATGAATGTTTCCGCTATATTGTTATCCTTACTGGGCATTTGAGATCACCCCTTCTTATGTTTTATATTTCATAGGATGTGAAAAAGTATTTTATGAATGACCTATAGGGATAGTATAAGGGGATATGTGTGTGGAGACAATATGTTGTTGTAGTTTTCACTTTGTTATGTAATGTAACCTTTATGAATGTATCTAGTGATTCGAAGGCTACAAAACTAATCAGTTATTCGAGACTTGATCTTTTGTGACCATGCCAATGTAATGTAATATTGCACTGACTCTGGGTAACTGGTGTCGGGGCTTAAAATTATTTTTGAAAATTGAAATCCATTTTATTATTCCACACGTCAAAAAATTAATGGGGTTAATTTTTGAGATTTTTTTCAAATACATTATTTTTTTTATGAATAGTGAAATACCATAATTTAAAAATAAGCTAAAGACACTAATTATAGTGTCATGCATGGTGTTTTGCCTATGTAAGCCCAATTGATTCGTATTATCAAGATAAAATTACTATTCATGGTCATGGATGACTCACTCTTTATTATCTTTTGGAGAAAAAATAAATTATGTTATATAAAATTTAGAAAACCCCTCTCTCTGTCAGTATAAAACTCCCCACACTCCTCTCCACTTTACTCCTCTCAAACCTTGTTCCTTCTCCAAATTCAATAAAAATATCCTCCCATCCTCTTTTCCTATTTCCATAATTCCATGGTCTCATAATAGGTCCCAAACCTTTCCTACAAAGAGGCTCCCAATTAATTTTGGTTCAAGAGGTAAATTCCACTATTTAATTCTTTGTCCTTCCATTCACAATCATTTGTTTTGATTTTCAACTATTACCTCCCCTTATCCAAATGTATTGATGACAATGATTACATAAATTTACTAAATTGTTTTCATTATTGTGGATGAATTTATAAAAATATCTTCCATTTACCTTTTTTTATACTAGTAGAAAGAACATCATTTGAGATGAGTCAATTTACCTCATTTTAGGATGATGGGCATTCGATTTATATTATCATTCTCCATTATGGTCATGTAAACATTATTTTTATGGCCTAATGAAGTTATTATATATTTAATATACCATATTTATGGTTTTTTAATCCTAGTGTACAATAGGAATAATTTTATAATGAAAAATGTGTTTTTGTAATCAGAACCCACAAATTAATTGAAACAATTATCATTAATAATATATATAATAATTCATACATATACAGTGTAAAAAAATTATATAATTTACCAATAAAACCTATATATTATCATAAAAAATATTCTATTTCAATTATAGATACTTACATCCATTCCACATGAACTCCATTATATACGAACAAGTGAACTGATAATGAAAATAAAGAAAATGAACACTGCAGAACAACGAAATTCAATATAAAAACTTATCAATAAGGGAATAAATGGTCTAAATAGAGTTATTATAAACTAAATACATATCTAAAAGATTATTATATAAGTAATTAATAATTATAATTTCATATTCTATAACCTTATGTTAAATATTGGAACACAATCAAACTAAAGGTAAGACGTTTCTTTTTCTCCCTTCAATTTTTTGGGGTTTCCAGTATCCACTACTCATACTTGTATATGGTGTATGTAAAATTAACATTGATGTAAAATATCATTAATATATTTATTTTCTTGTTATTAAATTTATCATTTTATTATTATTAATTTTTTTTCCATACAAATCGATTGGTTACAAAGTTGTAAGGGTTTTTTTCACCTGAACCTCCATTTTCATTCGGGTTACTATAATTGTCAAATTACCTTAATGAAACTCTTGTGTATTTTTATTTACTCCTAATAAATTCATTTTTAGTGTTATATATACTTTCAACCAACAGAATAATTTCATATTTTATGGATAGTTATGTGTTTTAAAAGGTTCTTTCAAAATTGATTCTGAAATACAAACCTAATTCATGGTATATTATCAAAATTATACCCATTATCAAGTGTACTCAAAAATATATTTTAATACACAATTTATTTTAGAAAAACACTCATATTATCATTAATAATTATCTTCGATCATTTTCTTATTTATGATAACATTTCTTCATTTCCATATTAAAATTCTCTTTCATACTTTATTAAAAATGCTCTAAAATTATTTACTTATAATGAATCGTATAATTTTTTTTACATGATTTCACTTTAGTAGGGAATCATTTATGCTGAAAATGTAATTTCAATGTCCATGTATTTTATTTTATGAGATATTCATGTTTAAAATATGATGTCATGGAAAATATAAAAGATTTTCCAAATGAAATCTTCTTTTAAGAGAAATCTTCTCTCAAAAGTAATATTAAATTTCCTCATCCCTCATTATCTTTAATGAAATATATGCCTTGTTTAGAAAATATTTATTTCATGTGGGTTATGTACATCACTTTGGAATATCACATCAAGAGTATCCTTTTTCTCTTAATATTCTATGGGATTATGATTTTAATATTTCAAGGTGGTATATGACACATAGGATTGTTTAAGGATTATTTATTCTAGAAATTTTCAATGGTACCATTTATAAATAAATTCATCTTTATCATAATCCTTTATTGAATGTTGTACAAAATTTAGGATTATCTATTAGGATATAAACTAAATTAGGTTGTTGATGGTTTTCTGGTCATTCTGACTACAGATGATCTATTTTGATATTATTCACCATATTATTCCGAATGGATATTGTTTACATTCAATGATTGGGGAAAGTTATTTACAATTAATATGTTAGTTTTAATATGAATTTATATGCTAATTATCATCACCCCTTTCATATAAGGATTGTGTTGTACATAGTAAGTGTCTGGTGGGGCCTGTTATAACTCCTCGGTGCATCAGTAGGTCTCATAATACAAACTATGGTGTTGGCACACGACCTTGACAAAATGAATTTTTATGGCCTTGGAATGTGGCTTTAACTGTATGGATATATTTTCCCCGCACTATTAATTCCATCATTATGAAAATAGAATTTATTATTTATGTTGTTATTTGATTAGTATAATACCCATTATTATGTTTATTTATGGCACTACTTACTCGGCTCTTATTCTTCTAATAATTTGTTAAATTTTTTGTTATTGGAAGATGTTTTTATGTATTCAACTTTCCTAATTTTTATTTTATGATATCATATTCTGTAGTGTTTACCCTTATTGAGCTTTTGAACTCAACCCTTTCATTTTTAACTCTCCACTTTAAGTTTTTTCCTTCACTAGGTTGTGAAGAAGAGGTCATTTATTGTGTTTCCAAGGATGTACTTTATCAACTGTTGTTATATATCATTTTTTGTTTCATTTCAAAATGTAAAATGGAAACCATGAATGTATGTTTTTTTTTTCAACAATACTAAACTGATATGACCTTCGGGATTATTATTTCTTGTTTATATACTAATGTAATCAAATAAGGCACTGACTCTAGGAAACTATGGTCGGGTCCTTAAAAATTGGGATCTCACTATTCTTATATATAACATGTCTATGCATAATTTTTCCATTATATGAAGGATGAATAATCATGTGGTTACATTTGAATTTAATATAAATATTATCAGATAATATTTATTCAGGGAACAATATGTTAGAGTATATGATTATATTATATAAAACTATTTCTTTATAATAAAAAATGGTCCTCACTTATATGTATTGATGTAACTAATAAAACAATTCTTATTTTAAAAATTCTCATGAAATATATAAATATTATATTTTTTATTATGTTATTTTATTATTATGATATTTTTAGATTTACTTTTATAATGTAATGTTAAATGAATTGGATTCTTTTTTAAAAAATCTAAATATATATTTCAAATTTTTCTAGGATAATGTTTTCATGTCTATTATCGATATGAAATAATTCTACATACTGTAATCACTAAATATTTGTTATTTGATATTTATTGAAATGAAAACTACAAAATTTGTTATTAATTATTCGATATGTTTATCATACATTCCCAATAATCAACCTAGTAATGTTTCACCATCCAATTTCATTTTCCATTACATGGGGTATATTCAATATCATTTTACACTATTCATTAGCATCTTCTATTACATAAAGTAAGACCTTTCACATCAGTGCATTATTTTTTAGGAATCAAATTTATTCATACAAACATTCAAGATCATTGAGGGAAATGAAAAAATATTAGACTATCGTGAAATTTCTGATTAAGATAAACATCTAGTAGAAACATATAACAAGTAAGATAATTATCAATGAGAAAAATTCAATCTAGGGGAATCCTATATGAGTATATATATTGAATTTTATGCTATTAATTAATCTCAAATGATTGTTCATAGATAATTTATTGAATGCATTATTGAATTACTCACACACATGTGCTAAAATAATCTTATGTGAGCATATATATATTTCAATGTAAGTGAAAATATATTCTGACGTGATTTTAATCATATTAAATATATTATTTATTATCTAAAATGGATTGGTTAATCTAATATGGATCTTGTAATTTTATGTAGCTCAGTTAATGTGACACAACGTGGTTTTAGTCATAAGTGAGAGATCTAAAATAGTTTTTTTATATTAAATAAGATATCTTATCAGTGCTTTAGTATTATATTATCTTTTTCATGGCTTCTTAATCATGGTTAGTTATATTTTTTGCTTGTTTATTCCCATGAGTGGTTTAAATAATCCCACATATCACTTTACTAGTATTTTATTCAATACAATTATTCTTATGTAATCTTCAAAATATCAATTTCTTCTCACATACATCCATTAAATTAAGACACTACCAACATATTGTATGTTCATATAACATCATATTTAATTCTCATATAACATTAATCATATAGAATAAGGTTTTTGATTTGATTTTATATAAGTTAATTTTTTTAATTTTTAATATTTATTTTAAAATTTCAGAAAGACATAATTTTTTGACTAATTGAATCTAGTAAAATAATAACATTAAATATTCTAATAATAATTTAATGAATAGATTAATGAATATATTCCTATAAAAATAATAACTTATTAGGTAAATTTTATTTTATTAATTTTTAAAATATTATTTTCTTGAATTATTAAACATGTTTTATAATGACTATTTAATCGATAGAGATAGGTGCTCCTAGAATGTAGAAAACAATTTAAAAATATTAATAAATATGTGATGAGAATGGTGAGTTTAAAATTTTGAATAACATATTAAAATTAAAATTAATTCATAATATTAGTGATTAGGTTACTATATAAGTTAACAATTCAAAATAAAATTATATAAAATATAATTTCTGTAAAAAAAATTAATGTCTCATTAAATGAGATTTTTTTACAATCAATTAGGATTCAAGTGACATAATGATATTTCATTTACAAACCCATGCCCAATTTTTTAAATAAAATCAAATTTAAAATTTAAAATTAACATTCTAAAACCTTAATATATATTTATATAAGTAAATTCCATTAATTTTTACAATAAATGGAATTTTCTTCACACTTTTACTATCATTTACTGTTAATTTTTTAATATATATTATTCTCATATTCAATATATTTTCATCAGTATAATCATCCATTAGCATTCAAACAAATGAAGATGTTCACAATGGTTCCCTATAATGTAGACACATAAGGAATAATTTCATACATTAATGTATGTATCATGATATCCTTCCATTAATTCTTTAATATTTTTCAATTAATTATTCTTAAAGCTTATTTATAAATTTGATAGTATGAAATTATGTCAATATAATACTCAATTGAAAACATACTAAAGAAATATAAATTGTTTTATAATCACTCTTTCATTGTATAATATTAATGTATGGGTTATCTTGATCACTTACATGAATGATGAATATATATTATTATTAAGATTATATTAATAAAAAAACAAAAATATTTATTATTTATTATTTATACTATATTGATTTTGGTATCAAATTTTAATTAAACCATATATGTTATATTTAATAATCCATAATATTCGTAAAAGGATATAATTGTAAAAATTATATTTTTTAATTATATTAAAGAAATTATTTTATTCGAGAATGACGTCTAATATTTTCTTTGAAGCTTCAAATTCTTATAAAACTATTGTAATGTAATATTTAATAATTATCATTAAACCAAATATGTTATGTTATTATTGATTGATCAACCTCATAAATAATAATAACACAAATATTATTCAAAAAATTTGGTAAAACATTATAATAATTTAAAAAGAACGATTAACAAGGAATGAATTTTTGGGAAATTTAATAAATAAATAATTATTATTATTAATGGTATAGAAAATACATACTGTAATTTGGAACAAAAACGTATACTTCCTTTTTAAGAAATAATAAAATATAATTTTATTATATCGTATTACTATATCTTAAATGATTTCTAATAGTTTTCTTTTTGATCATATTGACATTTGGCGGTGCTCTATAATTTTTTCTCATTTTCCATTCATAATTGTATAGAAATCCATGAATAATATGTATATATTTTTTAAATTCAATAATTTAAACATTGTAACCTAATAATAATTATAAAATATTGAAACCCCATGGTTTGGAGTACTTATAGATTTTATACATACATTTCTAATTTCACATTATTCAATCAATTTCAATGAAAAAATTGCACACACATGAATTACTTCTAAATGTACTACATTATATAATTCCCTAAATAAATTGGAACATATAATAAGGGTTTATCTCATGAGTAATTTAGAATAAAAATGATCAATGACCTATAAATTATTATTGGCATGTGGGAAAAAATTAACATGGGAGAAAAAAACTAATTAAATAGATCAGGTAATCATTATAGATGTATTTAAGTCATTATAAAATGTAATATAATGTCCAAATTATCAACATGAAATTTTAAAATATATGATGTTCAATTAATTAGAAAATATGAATAGATAATAATATCCATGGCGCATAACATATATTGTTGGTAAAAGGAATAGCGTACAAAAAATATAAAATATAAATAATAATATAATATAATATAATATTGCACATGTTTTTGAACATTGCTAATTGATATCATATCCACGTAAAAAGTTGGGATCATAGATAATCACACTCATAACCACATGAGGAGTTGTAAATATAGCTAACTATGATAACATAGAATAAATAATTGTGAAATCCAAAAAAAAACATATATATATATATATAGAGTTTTGAATATAGATAATTACAACCACATACACGAATAGAGTTATTAATATAGATAAAAATAACATTATATGTCAGTAGATTTGTGAACATAGCTAACCAATATCATGACAACAAATAGAGTTTTGAAAATATCTAACCATAATATCTTCTATGAAATACATCATTTCTCATGAGATATAAATCATTATCAATTTTTTTGAACGGAAATATATTTCCAGTTTCATCCATCACATAATGACTAAATTTATATATTTGTATCAAATGAAAATGAAAACATATATAGTTCTATTATATTATAAGTAACATTTAATAATTGTGTGGGTTTCATGAGAGTCATAACAAGGAAAAAATTAATGCACAAGGGAAATAAATTTTATGATTTTGTTGTACCATATACTGAGTGAAATATAAATATAATTAATGGATATAACTAGTAATAAAAAACACTTTATATGATAAAAATAATTTTGATTTGATAAATCTAATATCCGTTAATTTTTTTTGTAAAATTAATTTTAAAAATGAATACCCTTTAAAATAAATTTTTACTGAAAAATAATGATACATTTATTAAAAGTTTCATAGTAAATCCATTGAATCTCTTAAATGGTTGTTTATTAATAAAAATATGGAAAATGAAAATAGAAATGAAAATTTTATAAATAATTAAAATAGGCCTTTCAAATACTATTAAAAAAATTCAAAGTCAATAGGAAATTTATATAAAACATCATATAATTAAAGACCAGAAAATATATACAATCATATAAAAATCATGGACATGGAAAAAACAATCATGATTGAAAATAATAGATATATTTGAATGTAATTATAATAATTCTCCTAATTAAATTTTGAAACCAATTGTGGTGAATTGGTATAAAGATATATAAAATGAATAAATAACCAATTGATAATAAAATACATTTGTTTTGAGTGAAAATTGACATATAAATCTCTGATTGAAAATTTAGTCATAATGTGTCACAAATTTAAAGTCATATTAGAAATGAAATTCTTTTAGATTTGGTTGTTATTAAATTTTATTGACTTAAAAGAGGGAAGATGAGATAAATTTAAAATCCAATTGAATAAATTAAAACTATGATAGATTAAATCAATAGGGTAATATATTTATCATGATATAAAATATTTTTTTTTTAAATTTCAAACATAAATCAAAATAATAATAATAATAATAAACCCATAAAATGTGACTTTTTATATTATAAGATTTAATCAAAAGAGTGACTATGATAATGAAATTAAAATACATAAAAATAATAATAACTAAAATTCCATAAACTCATATGTTATAATATAACTTAAAATAAAAAACGATCTTGAATATGAATAACTATAATAACCATATTCATCGGAATAATAAAGTTTTCTTCACTCTAACCCCTTACCTCAAAATACACCACGAACTAACAAACTCTGTGTCCTGTATAATAAACGTATATTTTTAAATCATATTAATAATAAAAATATTCATATTTATTTTATATAACAATTTTTTATGTAAATATTCGTAGTTTATTATTAAAATTATTATTTCGGTGTAGACTATTATATTTAAGACATTCATGATTTTTTTGGGATATTTAGAGACTTGATCAATGATAATTTACTATTTACCATTAGATTTTTTTATTTGTTATATGTGTTAATCTATATTTATTAAATATTCTTTTTATTGATGTTATAATGAATTATTTTGAATATCAGTATAAATTTATCATTTTTTGAGAAATAAAATATAATTAAATTTTTTATTAATAAATATATCTATTTAGATATTACATTTACATAATTATAAAAAAATATTTAATAAATTATTATTATTTCATGTTACAGGTACTTTTTTCTTTTTGATTCTTATCAAACATGTTAAAACATTGTTCATGTAGGTAGTACAAATGATTTAAAAAATAACAAGTTATAATGAATTACTGAGTAAGGACATGGTATTGTATATTAATAGTATAGAAACTAAATGATATCAAAAACATGTTTTAAATTTCCAAATTATACTTACAAATCCATGTATGATGAAGATAATGAATAATTTTTACAGATAGAATGAACTCTACACAGAAGACATGAATATTCTCTTAATGAGACTATTGGAAATAAATGATATGAAACTCCTTATATCCAGAGGTTACCAATTGTGAAAGAGATTTATTAAGGATTTAGTTGGTGTTAACATTAAATATGAAATAAAAAATAATCATATTATTTACAGTTGGTATGGGAGGTGTCATTTTATAAGTGATCATGGGTTTCATTTTTATATTAACTAATTCTTTTTTGAACAAGGGAAGTAATTCCTCTGGAATGTTGATATAATGTTTAAAAAAATTTTGGATGTGATAAGGGTGGGTTTATAATACCCTCAAAAACACATTTATAAAAAATATTTACTGATAATTCACTAATTTTCCTCTAATTTTAACACATTTAGCTCATCATACATTTATCATGGAAAATTACATTTTATTATTGTAACATAGTTAAAAGAAGATATTTAACATATCAACGAATTACGAAATCATGATTAAAGATAAGAATATACTATATAGTTTCTTATTTCCAAAATTGATAAAAAAAAATAATATTAATATAAAAATGCATAACACATATGAAAATAATGTTTATGAAAACATATATTCAAGAATAAAAAATATTTTATCAATATTCATTAATAAAAACCATTAGATGAATTTTATTCTATTTTTTTATCAAAAAACTACAAAAAAATTCATTAGTAGTTAATAATCTAATTTATTAAGATGAATATGAATTACATATAGTAAAAATTTATTGAAAGAAAATCTATTTTTAGATTTTAGTGATTTTTTTATAAATTGTAACACATTAATATTCATTTCATGAATATTAATAAATAAATATATATATATATAATAATAATTTTAAAAAATGTTATTTCTCCAAATAAGATAAATTATAAAATAAATGAAATTATATAATATACAATGAAATTGATTTTATTAAATTAATAATTCATACACATAAAGAATTAAATTATTATTCCTCATAGTTCCATAATTTTTTCTTCTATGTTTTTAATTTAATTTACCAATAAATCATTCAAATTTATAAATAAATTACATTTTCATCATTCTTTATAATTATTAAGTTTAAAGAATTCATAAAAACAGTTTCCCTGGAATTTATGGCATTTTAACAAGGGATTTATCATTATTAAATCTATTATAATTTTTTTTTAATTAAAAAAAGATTACTTATATTAAATATTTTTAACATATAAATAACATTTAATTATATAAAATATATATACATAATTCCAAGAAAGTAAAATGTTTACTAGAATTATACCCATGGACTATATAACAATTAATAACTATCATGTACTGAATATATTAACCAATTAAATCCTATGCATTTATTCCTTTATAACATAAAAATGCATATTTATCATTTATATATTATTTATTCCGTATTATACAATTACCATTAGATCATGATGTTTTTTTCATTATTTGTTTTGTTATACGAACACCTATTAACAGTGATGATGAAAATCCATAGGATTCCTTATTTGAAAATGTATTATTATTATATTTTATATCTTCATAATTTTTCTAAACATTATAGGGATTAAATCATCAATGGAAAGTTACAATACATTGTGTGTAGTACATAATTTCATATAATTTTATTATAATATACCATTATGAATGAGATATTTTATGTTAGTTATATTTATTTCATATTTGATTTATTTCATTCATTTGTTTTAATTAAATATAAGGAATCTAAAACGTTATTTTAGGGATTAAAATTAGTATATAATTATGAGATATTATATTCCCATCAAATTAAATATATTTGTTTCATTATAATTTTATTTTATCTAATCGATTAATATATATAACGGTATCTTGTGTGATAATATCTAAAAATATTCTCATTATAACATATAGGCTAAAAATAAGAGAAACATACTTCCCATCTTAATAATAATATTTGTATATACTCATTATTCATAGAATAAATTTACAAATATTCCTTCATATATTTCATTTAAATATTTTGATCTATAGTTCCAAATCTATCATCAAGAAACAGTACTCATATTTTATTAGTTGACAAAAAAACATGAAACAAAAATATCATTTTCAAGTGGAGAATTTTAAATACCTTTATGATGATATCAATATATTTGAAAAAACCATTTCAACTACAAGATAGTGTGAGAAATTTTTCTATTACTATAATCTTTTTCATATAATATAAATTTTATTCCATTTCATATACGAATATTTAAATTATTTTCATCAATGTTAACATTATTAATGGATTTCATAGGGATGTGAAATTTCATCAATTAAATTAATAACCTAAAGATAATACATGATATATATAGATTTAATTTATAAATATTGTTCTAGTACATTTTTATATCAGTTCAGTATTTGAAGGATACACTGAGATACTCTCCCTTATGATAACATGACCCCATAAGGATACTTCTCTTTAGATAAATTCACACATGTTATTGGTAAAGTCAATATTTTTTTATTAAAGTAAGGATGTGGCCACTAGAACATGACATGGACACTTAAAACTCCTAAGGGGGGGGGGGGGGTGAAAATGGTGTAAACCAAGAGCATCCCCTTGTACAAATGACAAACAAACCCCAGGGAGTAACCCAATACTATTATACACAACACGAGGCTCCTACGGACTCCCCCAACTAGAGAGTGCGTCAGTAGAAAAATTTTCTTCCCTCTAAACAGGGTGGACCTGTTGGTCATGACTCATCTCTAGAAAACACCTTTTATTAATATAACATAGGATCCATGGCACCTCGCATGTCCCTATGACCATATTGACTAAAGCCTCCGAATCAGACTCAATAACCTCCACTAGCACACCCAACCTCTTATAAACCGTGATCACTATGAGAAGGTACCTCATTTATGCCCCATAGTGTTTTTTGTCCCGAAGAAGGTGCTGAAACTTCCCAACACAGATCCACACAAATCAGGAAAAAACCTCCACCTCACATAATCACACTCTTGCAGGAGCAGTCCACATTCTGTTTCAACCCATGCATTTGGGGGGGGGGGGGTTCCAAGGAACCCACCTGTCCCCCAACCCACCTATAGAACTGGCTGGGAAGGTCATGATGAAGAAGCTGCAGAAGGCCAGAGAGGTATGGACACCCTTTATGACTGAACCCAGCTTAATGGTGATAGCCTTTGCACACATCTGGAGGAACCACACTCAAGTGTGATCACCCCTCCTCGCCTGGTTCCTTTCCTCCCAAAGAGTCCATCAGATGGAAGAATGAGTAGAGACTTGAATTTAGATATTTATCATGCTGACCACTACCCCATGAAACCAGGAGGACATGAAATCATGGAAGGGCGTGTGAGGCCAACAACAACAGGAATGGATGGATAACATCGACAAAGGTGTTCGGCCTATTTTCTCTGGAAGAACAGGTGCATAGTTGACCCCCTCCTTGGATTCTCAAAGTAAAGATAGTGGGACACCAAGGGAATGACTTTCATTTGAGAACTATCATTGGTCAATAGGTAGAGTTCCTAATCCTCAAGATAAGAAATATTATCTTAGTGGGGATCTCTTTTCACCAGAACATTGAGGCCCACTCTTCAAGGGTCGTATCTGTAGTAAGAAGCCTGTTGTAATCCCTGATAGAGAACTGGACCGAAATAGACCTTGTGAAACAAATCCTATCCACATCATTATTTAGGCGGATTCTATAAAAATTCTCCCTCTGGTCCTAGCTGAGAACGTCCTGGATAAAATATGGGAAGCCACACGGCTCCCTGAAAGAAACCACTGGAATAGGGAAACCAGTGAAGAAGAGTGGGACACCCACCCAGTTCGTCCTCCAAAAAATAACCTTGCTGTGACCAATAATCCAATGGGGTGAATCCTGAAGCTCCCCTAAATTGAAACGAATATCTATGGTGATCATGGATAGTCTAGGCCTGTATAATGCTAGGGACTCATAGTCCCACCGGTATCATCCTCTTAAGAAAGAAGCCTATAAGTAGTCCCCCTTAACAACCTCCCATGCCAACAGCACCAGCAACCCCTGCATGGTCTCAGTAAGGTCAATGAAACCCACCCCACCCTTATCTATAGGCCTCACTAAGCATCTCCAGGAGGCCTAATGACACCCCCACTTATGAGTAGTGTCCCAATGAAAAGCAGTGCAGATTTTATCTATCTATGCAATGATAACCTTTGGCGCTTCGACAATCAAAAGGATGTGCATTGGGATGGATGTGAGAACTCTATTGATCAACGTGAATGTCCCCCCAAAATGAAAGGATTTTACTCTTCCAGTTGTTGATTCATCCCATAATTCTACTAATAAACCCCTAAAATAAATGGTTTTTGATACGACCATGGGAAAGGGGAATACCGAGGTAGATCTTATATAACTGCCGCCTTTGGAACTCCAAAATTCCCTAGATATCCCTGCATCATTGGCCTGAGAACTTTTTAGAAAGGAAAACCTGACACATGGATTAGTTGATAACTTGGCCTCTCAAAAACTCATAAGTGCACACGATCTCCATAAAACCCTACAATGATCGCCTCATCCCATTCCAAAACACCAGGATTTCATCGGAGAACATGAGGTTGGAGACACCCTCCAAACCACCCCATGAGACAAAAGGAGTCAACCTTACCTCTTCCAGCCCTCAATGAATGTTTCCAGAGAGACCATACTGTGTGAGGATGAAGAGGCTCAGAGACAGGGGATCACCTTGCCGAACCCTGAACACCATCTTGAAGAAACCAAACATGTTCCCCATAATGGAAATAGACAGCCATGGGGAGGAATAACATCAGAAGAAAAGATCAGCAAACCATTCCTCGAAGCCCATCTTCCACATAATGTGAATCATTATGCTCGATTCCATAGTATCATATGCCTTTCTCATGTCCACTTGAATAATTACATTAGACCCTATCACCTTCTTGTTGAGATCCCAGAAAATTTCAATAGCGATGCCAACTGCCTCTTGAATGTTCCAACCATGAATAAAACCATGTTGTTCCCTTGAGACGAGCCTAGGAATCACACTGTTGAGCCATCATGAGGGAAGGCTAGCCATAATCATATAGGACATGTTGCATAGAGAAATAGGCCTATAGTGAGTTATTATATAAGGATCCTTGACTTTTGGAATAACAACTACCACAGAGGTGTAGATGCTTCTATTGAAGAAGATGACTTAGATGAAATCCTAGATGGAAACCCCACCTGAGGCCACAAGATCACCCATGCACCTAGATAAAATGATCCTGGGAACCCGTCCGGCCCAGGGGCCCTATCCAGTGACATTCCTTGGACCACATCCTTAATCTGCGCTTCATACTATAACTCCAACAACCGCAAATTGTCAGATCCCTCCACCAGCTATGGAATGCAACCCAAGAAGTCACCAGTCACCTCCTCCACACATTGATCCCGCCTGGAAGGATTCCCACTACCTAGAACAATTTCAATGTGGTTTAGAGAAAAATGGACAACAACCCCAACATCCAATGTAAACACCACGTTACAAAGGATGTGGTTGAGTTTCATGAAACTCTTCTCCTTCATGAATGTGTGAAAAAATTCACTATTACTATCACCCTCCTCATGCCAACGAACCATAGATATTTTTCTATATGACATTTTGATATCAAGAAGTTTCTCAGTGAGGAAAATACATTTGTCGCAATGCACAACAAATCTATTCTCATCCCGATTGGACTGTAGCTCTTTCTCCAGCCTTTCGATATCAATCTGAATTCTATCCACTCCCGTACTGACTTGAGGTCTCTCGACCAACCAACATTGTATATCCTTCTTCAAACGCTTCAAGTGATTTGAAATCCCACACCATGACCTCCCATTTCCCCCCTAGCCCAATGACATCTTCACCATATGCTTAAAACCTTCTACCTCATTCCAGTTACTGTCTTAATGAAAAGCCAAACCTCCAACATTCTCCCTTCGAAGCACCACTAGAAGCGGGGCGTGATCAGAGAGCGAACGAGATAAGTCGGTGACCAAGTCATAAGAGAAGGAATATAGGCCTTGATGATTGGTAAGACACCTATCTAGATGACTCAAAATGTCGTTACTTCCCCTGAGGTTGTAGCACAATGTATATTTTTTTCCGTTGAATCCCATGTCCAGCAGACCCATAGCTGCATGGAAGGGCTGGAATTCCTGCATGACATTGGGAACATACGAATGGCCCCCTTGTTTCTAGGTGAGGTCATCAATGGAGTTGAATTCACCCCCCCCCCCCCCCACAGGTAAGGCCGCCCATCTTGAACGAGTATAAAAAGATCCAAAGATCACTCCCCATTTCCACCTCTTTAATTGAATAAATTATGTAAAAAATGCCATGCTCCAACACCTGAAACCATCACAATGAAGCATTGGCTAGAAACACTATGTACCTCCACTATAATATTCTTATTCTAATAGATCCAAATATGGGAGTTCTTGTGGATTCCATTAACGGAACTGCAGCAACCGATTCTTCTAGTGGGAACATGAATCGTACCAGTGTTTTGTTTGTGTTCCAAAATAACCACGATAGAAGATTGGTGTTTCTTCGACTCTAAGTCCATGAAAGTGCATTTATCCTAGACCCCCATGCCCAAGGAATTATAAATGATAATAGATAACATTAGGCATGAGTCCTCCTAGCCTTCTGGCTGAGACAAATGTCAGGTGCAGGGGAAAGCAGCAAACCCTTCCCCTTGGATCTCGAGCGAGTGACTGGACCGTCGATCTCACCCTGTAGTTAAGCCGTAAAATTCATCTTCACCAATGTGTCAATAGACTCCTCTAACAATGATAACCAAACTAGGGAATGACATCATGAGACACATGGAGATGGCTCTCCATGAAGGTAGGAAACAAGAACTAAACACTACATAGAACTACGAGTAGCCTCAAACTCCATGGGCATACCTATTCAAACTGAGGACCCCCAAGGAGAATCCATTGCATCCAAAGCAAAGTTGATACTCAGATAATATGGAAGAAAATACAAGAAGTGTTGGGAATCAATATGTAGTACCGGAGATAGAGGAGAAAGAGATTGTGGAGGCCCCGTCGAAGCCATGAACGTGAACCCGAAAAAGGCCCACGGGTATGCTAAAGGCTACATAGTAGGGACAACGAAAGGTGAACCCATGTCTACCCCATAGGGGAAAAGAGACAATGAAACTAGATCCGCGTCTGGAACCATGGGCCCTAGGGAACACACCCCCACCTCAGATGAGCCATCAATGATATAGATGTTAGGTGGCATGAGGGAACTCCTCCTGCAGTTTGAATTTGAATGAGATCCCCCAAATGCTACCTTTGCCGTCTCGAGGGCCGTGAAAGGTGAACCGCCCATCGAAGGACCTTGATGACCAGAGTAGGAAGCCGGTAACCCTGCCTTCCCATTACGACAAACCCCCTCTAAATGATCATGAGGACTACAAGCCACACATAACCTAGGGGAGCCTTTGAAGAGGACCCTCAGCCACCACGAGAGACCATCCCCAGAGTGCAACAGCGCCTGAGAAGGCAAACACACCAATAGAGAAAGATCCACTCAGATAGGAGGATTTTTAGCAGCTAAAAGACACGTTGTTGGTTTATTGAAATAGAGGAAAGACCCCATGGAGTCACCGATTGGATTCAAAATTATCGTGTTCTAGAAAGGAAACAGCATTCCAGGCATAGAGTCCCACACGACCGCCAAAGGATACTCCTTAGCAAAGTGGTAGTCCCACAACCACCATAAAAGAGAGAACCACCACGAACCACACCACCGACCTTCCCCCACCCATGCCTTCAAGATGGCCTCATTGGAAAACTAGTGGATGTAGAACGCCACCTAGGAATGCTCTGACACTACAGCTGACATGCACAACCCCCAAGACTCGACAAAGTCCCAGAAGAAACTGAGGGGAGGCTTATTGCACCTAAACCTCACCACCAAGGTGAGGTCATGGATGGAGGAAGCCTCTTAGAGTTCCTGAGCCGAGAACTCCATAGAAATAAAACCCTCCACTCTTGGTTCAACCCTATTCTGTAAAGGCAATTTTCCTAAGATCCTTGAACATAATAAGGTAATTTGTATGTCTAAATGGAATCAATAGGAATTAAATGTTTCTATATATCAAATGAAAATCAATATCAGGTATATATATTATTATTAACATTAAATGATGGTATCTAAATCAATTTTACACCATATATGAGTAATCATAGCCTCTATTTTTGTAAGAAAATAACTTCTATATAGAGTATTGTATACTTGTTCTTTGACCTGATTGTGTTATGTATATAATAATCATTGTATGTAAATATAAAAACAATATATTTCTAAAAAAATTAACATATAATCTGAAATTATGTAATATTTCATATAAAATTATCCTCTGGGTTATTTGGAAGTTATTATTTAATTTCTATAATTAAATCACAACCATTCTACCACAATCCTTTAAGACATTCATAACAACATTTATGAGTGGTTAATAAATCCCAACCACATTATCTAGAAAAAAAATGATAACCCCTTTTATAAAGGCATTGAAATATTACATCACAATTGAAAAATACTCAATATCGAGTTTCTCCTAAGTAATTTGAGATAAATACACCTTATAATAATGAATTTTATTTCCAAAGGTTGTATATGGTTATATTTTAACTACAGAAAATAATAGGATTTTCAACTATAAAATATGATATATTTAATCTATAAATATTCATGGGATATAGGTAGAGATAGTCTATCCACGCCAAAAACCACATCAAATTCAACTAAATACAGAATTAATTGAATCTTAGGAAGCACATCTCCACAATCATCAGTGAGAGACATGTTATAGATTATGGATTTAATCAATATAAAACTATAAGTATTAATTTATAAAAAAATTATAATCAATAATTTATTATTTTATTCTTTTATAAAAAATTATCGATATAAATGATTCGGTTGGATAATAATGAATCTTTATATTTTTTTGTTCTTGAAAAGATAAGATGTATAAATATCATCACTTCATTTTCATGGCCCTATTAAATAGTTTAAATTTCAAAATCATTCACCTTTACCCTTAATGTAGAAGGTATTTTATTTTTTTCAACTTCATTAACCCATTAGTTAGTTAGATTATTTATATAGTCTCCTAATTTCACATAATTAAAATAATGAAATATAGTTGTATAGTGGATTAATATATAATTTTATCCATCACCTTTTTTTTATTTTTCATGTTGTTTCTTAGTACCCACACTTATAATAAATAAAATAATAACTACATCATATTATATATTTTATATGCTGATTATTCATATATTTTTAATAATTTGGGGTTGAATCATCTTTTACCTCTAGCCTTTATCACATAATTATTGATTAATATCAATTATTATATAATTTAACTTGTTTATGATTTTGATATGGTTCATTTTAAAGAGCATGGAATGAAATTTTTGGGTAATCATCTCCAAAATTTATTCAAAACCAAATCCTATAATGTTTAATTTCAATTTTGAGAATTCATTGCAATATCCATTATAGTCATTGTTTACTCGATTACTCTAGGATAATGACCTTAACTAAAACCAATAATGGTGGTCTAAAAACATAAAAATAATATTCATATATAGAAATCAAATGGTAAGAATATGATTTATCTAATTCATTAAATTATTACATCATAATTTTAGTTTTTTTAATCCTATATAATTATTAGTTTAACACAGTTTGTTAAGGATTATTCTTCATAAACTAATCATCCAAAAAAACAAAACTCTTCTCTGATTCTATTTGAGGAAACATCAATATATAATTTATATGTTTTATATAATTTAAATAATTTATATATTTTGTATTCAAAGTAAATATAATATCAATGTAAAAAATGGTTTTTGTTTTGGAATATTATCCAAATAAATTAAAAATTATATATTACCACTTCAATATATCAAATTATAATATCCCCACACTAAAACCTCCATATAGTATTCATGCATTTTATTCCATGGGGGATTTTATAGACATAAAAATCGGTGACAATGAATTTAATGTAATGAAATAATATAAATCAATTATATAGGATAATAACATAGAGAAAAAATTAAAATTAAAAATATTTTTTTTAAAGATCATGTATTAGAATTATATTTTCATAATACTATTATAATATATTATATAAACACAAATGGATAATCCTGAATATAAAACCTTAAACAATGATTAATAATTCCAAAATATGAAATAATAATCATGATCTATTTAGCATTACATATGTAGGTTTTACAATCATAGTTATCAAAAAATAATATATTTATTAACCCAGAAAAATGATATTATGTACGTACACATTTTTGTGAACATAATAGACTAAAAACATATCAATATATACTATTTTTAACAAAGAAAAGTGTAATCATTTCTATGAATAATTATTTGAACATGGATATCAAATAGTATACCCATTACTTGTCTTGTTAAAATTTCTACACACAAATAATCTTTATGGACAATTTTAAAAAAATAGTTAACCAAAATTAGGTCTCTATGGTAATTATTTAACATAGATAAACAAAATCATTTCCACGTAGTGATTTGTGAACATAACTAATTACAAACATGTCAATAATGAAAGTTGGGAACATAACATACCAATATCTATCCCATATACCGAATTACTAACATACCTAACAATAATGATGTCCATACACAATATTATTATCTCATGAGATTTAAAAATTTACCCAATGCATTATCTAGATATATAGTTTAGGCTCATTGATCACATATTTGTATAAAAATATTCATATATTTGTGAATTGATCATGGAAACATTTTTAATTCCATCATATTTTAATAATCTATGGTAATAATGTTGGACTAAAATGAATCATAAAAAGGACTAAAAATTAACCATCCAAAGAATTAATATTTCCATTTCCATTTAAATATATCACTGAAAAAACATATTATTAAATAAAGTATATATAAATATAAGAAAAACACATTATAATACCATTATAAAAGTGAATTGAAAACAATAATAAATTTATCTTCCATTATAAATTTATTTTACTTTAAAAAATAATTATTATATTAAAATTATATTTTCATTTATATCTGAAGATGTAAATAAAATTTACACTAGAAAACCATGAAATCATTTTTAAAAATATTCATAAAAATGGAAAAAAGACTAAAGAATATTCCTTTTCAGAAGACATCAAAAAATATTTTATAACATTTAATTTTATCAATTAATAAGAATAAAGGTAAAATAATAAAATTTTTAGGGATAATTACTTCTTCAATTGTTTATGTAAATATATACATTGAGGAGATTGATTCCAATCTTAAATGAATAGATAAAGATGACTACACTTATATACTTCCTTTTAGACTAATTATGAATAAAATAAAGTTTAAATTGTAAGGAGACATGTAAATATAATAAGTAATCATATAAAAAGAACATTGAATGGGTATTGGAGGAAATAAACATATAATTTTACCCAGCATAAATATCCTCAATACAGTCTCCATTTCAATGTGATATTGGAAATGAAATTTTTATAGTATTGTATCATTTAAATCAAATTATCTTTTAAGAGGAAACCTGAAATAGACATTTAAATGAATAAAATTAGTAAAAAATTATCATATATTAATAAATCTGCTTCAATATACAACATATAATATTACAGAAGTTCTGGACATGAAATTTATCTCAAAGAAAGAAAATTTTATATGAGAAACACTCAGAATGGTTTATTTAATGATATAATAATTCAAATGAATAAGATTATGAGAAATAAATTAAAATAAAAAAACCTAAAAAATCTGTACTATATTATAATGATAAGGTAGAATATAAAGAAATAGGAATTATAATGTTTCTGATGAATGATTACAACTAATTTAAAGGGGATTAAGCTATCAAAAAAATCCTCACATCAAACATTCACATGGTTGGGAAATCTATAACACTGTATTAAGTAATTTTTGATATATTAATGGTATGTTCAATAAAATTACTCATTTTTATTTATATTAAAACTATTATCATTGAATTAATTATTATCCACATATTAATTTTTTTATTATCAAAATTAATATTCAGTTGTAAATTATTCTATTTTCCTAACATGGTTAAGGATTTAGGTTCCAATACATACTCATTGATCATGATCTACTCAACTCGATAATTTTTATGAACATATAGAAAATTTAATTAATATATATATGTACACCAATATTAATTTTATGGATGTAATGGTGATAGTTCATAAATATCATTTGAAATCACTTTTTTTTCGAAATCTCATTTAGTAATAATGAAATTATTTTATTAATAATTATAATAATATATTCTGCCTTTTATTTACAAAAAAATATTAAATAGAAATGAAAACATATTAGAAATACATAAAATTTCATTATCATTCAGGTTGAAAAATTTATAACATTCTTTATATTTTTTTCAAAATCGATCCAAAACAAGAACACCTAATACATACTGGATGTGTTAGAGAATATAATTTCATAACAAAAATATTACTATTAGAGAAGATTTTGGATTTTAATTTTATTATTATTATAGTTATTTGTTATATTAATGAATATTTTGATGAAGAAATTAGGGATTATCTTTTAATGGGAGAATTAAACATAAATTGAATACTTTTATAATCTCATAATGTTCCTATTGGATATGATTTTTTTAGAATGCTTAGTTTTAATAGGGGATACCAAACATGGTACAATGTCATTAGGGATACAATTTGGATGTTATTTAAAGATTCAATAGATGAAATATCATGATTTTAGGTGGTTATTATAGGTGTCGCTTTATAGTTGTCTACGACTGGAATTTTTCAATTTACACATTTCTTACTGAACAACGGATGTAATTTTTAGTGGACAAGGTTCCATACATAGAAGATAATAGATATACAATAAGTTTTGATTTATAATTATCCCATATAATCCTGTAAATTTAATTTCAAGTGTTATATATTGAAATTTCCCCCCCCCCCCTAATTTAACAATTTTACATCATTTTACCTATATCATTGCAACATTCTTTTTTAACATGATAAATTAGTTATTTTTCCAAAAAGATAATTGAAATAATATACTAATTTAAAATATTTCCTTAAAAATATTAATTATATTTTATTATATTAAATGTTAAAAAGTGATAAGAAAATATTTTTAATATATGATAGAATAACGTGCAACATAAAATTATTTTTAGAAAATAATATTTTTTATAATATAAATAAATCATTTTAAATAATTTAAAAGTAAAAATAATTATACTATGGTAAATTTATTTCATTGTAAATAATTTCAATATATAAAAATAAAATCATTCTTTATTATCGATAAATTTAATTTCATAATATCAAAATTCATTATAGAGAATAAATTAGTTCATTGAAAAAATGTAACTTTTTAATAGGAATCCATTTTAACATTTTTAGTAACCAATTATTTATATTTATTTTAATGTTAATTAATTTATATATAATATATATTTCAAAAAATATAGTACTCCAAATTATTTACATTTTTCTTTTAAACAGAACCTTGTAACAAATGTGAATCATATCCCTTTAAATAATTCAATATTTTCAATTAGTAATTAATTTAAAAGCCCATATACTTCATTAATTATTTGTTGGATGTTGTAAATTTATTTTAATAAAAATTATTCAAGGATTATCAATACATTTTATTTATATAATTTATAAAATGTATTAAAAGATTGTTCCTAATATAAATTGTTTCCATAGAATCAATGGTAATTTATAAATTTAAGTATATTCCAATATCATTACGTTACATTAAATTAAATTAAATATAATAAAAATAAGAAAATTTAAATATTATTTTTAAATCATCTATATATGAAAATTTAAAATACATTTTGATATTTACTTGTATTATAGCCAATGACTATATACCTATTAAATACATGTATATAAAAATATATTACATCCCTTAAATCCTATATATTTAATTATATTTTATCTTCAGAAATAAAACTTCCTTTTCATAGAGTTTTTATTTTTGATATTATTTATATCCCTTCAAATGTATTGAATTTTTTTATTATTTTAGGATTTTACTAATAAGATTTATTCTTAAAAGGGAAGACAATTTCTAGGATTTCCTAGATTGAAAGATACTATAATTTTCCCATTGTTATCCAATTTTAAGTTATTTATTATTAATGGAGGTAATCATCGATGATATGTAATAATATATGTTATGTAATACTTGGTTTGATAGAATATTTTATAATGTTACATTACTAGAGAATAATTTCTCACACTGATACATTTGTTTTATAACATATTAATAAAATTTATCATGTCTAATTATAAACTATAAATTAATTAAAATTGTGAAATAAAATTCATACAAGAATCTGGGATATTACATATGTAATTCATATAAATGTTTTTTTAATAAATTAATTATAATGTTAACTGAAAAAAATTATAGGTTGAAATGTTTGTTTTTATGATTTTTATTCACTCAATGATTTAATTCAAGATCAAATGTGTTTCTTTCATGTTATGCTACGTGGGTATTGAAGGTAATGAATGTATTGAAAGAGATATAACCCCAATAATGAATTTTGTAATGTTTAATTTTTTTAATATGATCTTTTTGAACAAACTGATAATGTTAATACATTATAATTGTGATTTATTAGGGTGATTTTTTATGGTTCTAATTAATATGATGTCTCTAAAATTATTGTCTGGTCATATAATATTTTTTTAAAAAATAATATTTTTTTAATGGGATACAATGTTAAATTAATTAATAAAGGATGTATTAAAGTTTTTATTGGTCAAATGATAATATTTTCAAGGATTTTTTTCAAATGAGTTTACATGTTTTTAAAGAAAAAATCATAAACATTCTACTTCCTTTATGAATTTTTTTGATTTGTTATTGGTTGCTTAAAAACGATGTTATTTATATATATTATTAAAAAAATTATATGAATTTATTGTTATTATATTTTAGTAAATATTTTATTACGGGATTTCAGGTATTTAAATTACTTAATATTTTAAATTATTCTAAATATACTAGTTATTAAAATTCATATAGTAATCCTACAAATAAATTTTTTATAAGATTAATGTTAGTGTATAAACTATTAAAGTAGTAAATTTTTTAGTAGTGTTGTTCTATCTGTAAATGAAGAAACTGTATAATTTAGTGACTTTATATTAAAGGAAAATAATTACATCATGGGGTAGATATATTGGGTTTAAAGAGATTTTACAAAATCAATAAGACTGTAAACTGAAAAGTTATTAGATTTTTTGTGATTTAATATATTAAAGAAAACCTTGAATTTTTTTATACTTGTGACTGCTATATCCCACAACGTGTATCATTAAATACATAATATGTGATAATTAAAAGTTAATTAAAAATATGGAGTAATATAGAAAACCACATGTATAGAAAAAAATAAGGATGATGGTGTGACATAGCCATCCTCCACTATATACAAGTCCATAACAGAAAATTATGTATAGTTCCAAAGAAACTCCAATATAGGATTTAATTAACATGTAATGAATCCCATATTGAACATACCATTTACACCAAACAATATCAAAAACCAACGAAACGTCTCATCAAAATACTAAAATTAGATGGAAGATCGATAGATGTCATAATGGGAAACAATTCCAAAAATGATTGGGTAATTTCATATTAACATACCTAAATAAATTACCATATACTCGTATAATATGGTAAATTCTTTCTCAAATCATTATACAAACTCATGGTCAAATCACTATTTCATTGAAATTCCCTAATATCTAGATATCAAAATTGAGTATATCTTATTAGATAAATCCAACATAATGACACATATTAGCCATGACACATTCATTAAATTGATGCTGCACCATCTTCCTAGATAAATTGAGACATAACGTATAACCATATTCCATGATATCCACCTGTCGCAAGCATTAAAATGTAGATATCATACACTAATCCAAGAAAACTATGGAATATTATCCTCAGATAATACACACAAAACTATAAATGGTTGGGTTATAAAAAAATATTAACAAATCTAGTAAAATACAATATGAGGTAATAGTTATCATATTTAACCAACATAATATTTTAAATTTATTAAATAGAATAATTTCATTCAAATCCAAACACCAAAATTAATTATTATTCATATTGTAAAATATATACAAAAAAATTATAATTAAACCCTACATTGAGTAATAAGGAGCTAACATTACAAGGAAAATATTTATATAAACATTCAATCATTTTCGAAAAATAATATAAATAAATAAACATTAAATTTTCACATTTTTATAAACAAGGATGAAACAATTTCATAGAAGTACGACTAGGTCCTACATAGGGTTGGAATTAGAAAATAAAACACACTGATCATAATGAATTAAAAATTAGAATTTTAATAAATGATTTTAAAAGAAAATTTAAAATCATATAGGGAACCAAAGGTATTACGTTTATGGTGGAATATGTGGTTGAGGATAAGAGGGTTAAAAATATGTTTTAGAGGGAAATATGAAAAATTAATTTATGGAATTCAAATAGAAAGTCCACCTAGTACTCATTTGGCCTATATTGGATATGTAGTGACCTACTAACCATCTGATACTCCCTTGAAAAGACATTATTGGTGGTCTATGGTATAATTGACCTTTGGATGGGTCATCAGGTACATGGTGACTCCCGCTACTCTAATTCCATAATACGACATTAGTTACCCCCTCTCTTAAGTCCTTCAAACATTCATAATAATTTTATCATATTAAGATTCATCTAGGGAATATTTCTTTTAATCAAAAAATATTCATAGAATATTATATGATAATTTTATGTTTGTTTATATTTAATTGGTAATGTTTGTTTTAAGTGGAATATAAAATACTAGGAATAATGAATGTTTATTATATTATAAAACCTTACTATGACTGTATTATAATGATACATTATTTTCAGAAAATATAAATCATAGCACATATTAAATAATTATAATTTTATAATGAATATTATTTCCATGTATTTGTTTTTATCTTTTTTTCATTTTATTTTTCTTCTCAAAAAAATTATATTTTTAAATGCTTGATTTAGAATATCAATGAAAAATATATTGTCACCAATCATAAATTTAAATACTTATTTGTTTTTAATAATTTATCCCATATAATGTTATATTGAATAAGTGTTCATGGAATAAGATCATGATATAAATAGATAATTAGTATTTGAAATAAAAATTAAGTGATAGAAATCAAAGTATATGATTATGGGAAATATCTATTAATGTATATTCATGTGATTTAAAAAAACTCATTTAGTATTAATTAATATAATTTTACCTAAAATTCAATATTCATTTATTTTTAAAAATTCAAATATATTAAATAATTATTAGTTTAATTGATTTCAATGAATTATATTTTTTTTTGATAAAATATTATTTGGATTTGGAAAGAAATTATAAGATTTAGTTTTTTATATTGATGTGTTTTTAGAAACTATGATATTTAATAAACTACAATTTTATGAAAAATTAATTAATATGTTTTTTGAGATATTAGATTTTTGATATTGATTATTTAATAAAATTAATAATTTATAGAACAAATTTTAATACTAATTTTTAATGAAAATGGTTTTGTAATATAAATCCAATCAATGTGTATCATAAATGGATAATTATTACATAAAAATGAGACAAGATATATAAAATGAATAGACTTGTAGAAAATAAATTGAAATGTTTTGGATTAGAATAGATGTGGAGTACCAAGGAATGTTAATTATTATAATTCTATATTTACAATAAAAATTTAGAAATGTTATGATCCATCGTGGTTGATTGTATAATCATAGAAAATTTTTATCTTTAAATTATGATTGGTATTTTTGAGGATATCATGATATTTATATTGTTAATTAATTTCTACTATTATGGGTCAATTCGGTAGTATTACAAGTACATTTGGATAAATATTTTATATGTTGTATTTATATTATGATTTTATCTTCAAGTGGGAATGGTTGTAATGTAATTATTTCAATATGAAAAATGATTTCTGATTAAAATTGATTCCTTATTCTTTTATAAATTAATCCTGAGATTTCATGTGATATATTTTTAGAATATTGTACTAAGTATTATATTACTCAACCCTTTATACATGTTATAATTCAATATTAGAAGTTTTTTATTGTAAAATACATCAATTAGAATCATCTTATTTCATTGATAATATTATACATGATCTTGAATTTAGTATAATATTTTTTTGTCTATATATATATAGTTGGGGAGCCGATCTATCAATAGAGGATATGTATTGATAATTTTATTTAGGAAATTTTGTAAAAAAAATATATGTTTTTTAATCAATATTACTGCATTCCACCTTTTTTATGTATAATACATCGTTATAAATATTTATGTAGACTACATTCTTGTCCGTGGATTTTAAATTTGATTTTAGTAAAAGAAATTGAACTTGCTAATGGTTATCTGAGACTGTTGATTTTGATGTTATTTTAAAAATGTTCATCTTAGAAAATAATTTATATAAATTTATTTAAGAATTATTGATGGAAAAAATTCTATTTAAAATAAAATTATCACCAAAATTATAATATACTTAAATATATATATATATATATATATTTAAATTACTTATCTGGAATTTTAAAACACTCATGATATATATAGATGATGTTTTTATATAGGTTTTTGATTGTTTTTATTTTTTGGCACTTAGAAAATTATTATAAAAATAAATATCAATTTTTTACAAGTATATATGATTATTTCAAGAGATTATGATCTCTGATGTGTGTACATATTTTATATAAAGGATTATTGCAGAGTAAAATATCATGTTTAACCAAATTTATTACATTTATCCTTGATATTTTAGAGGAATCATAATTTCATGTTTTGAGGTGATGATGGGGTGAATGAAGTAGATTATTAGTTTTAAATGAAAAATAATGTATTTATGTTTTATCATGATATCAATATTTTAACTTTATAATGAAGAAAATTCAAATTTTATGGAGGAAATTATATGTTATTTGAGAAAGAAATAGAGTATATGGTATATGAGTATCTAACATGGGTAACATCATCGAATATATTTATTCAAAATTTATTTACAGTGACATAAAAATATAATTACTGCATAGAATATTTGGACATAGATTAAGGGAATATGACATTGATAAAGGAAAAACCATATTTTCTATAAATTTTTTATAATTTATGATAATTAATGAAAATCTCAATGAATTAAGATCCAATATGGGACAATGAGTTGAGACCAAATTTATTATGTCCCTTCTTAAATTTACCACATATTATGATGTGGAAACTAAGTTGGAGGTGGAGAAATAAAAATGATATACTCTCATTATACAAGATATTTTCATCGATGATTTCTTTTTATTAATAAATCTCTAAGGAGAAATAAATGGAATATGAACTAAATTTAATATAATGTTTTTTTAAGATGATAGTGAATTTGAAATTTCTTCAAGGCTGCTTCTAGATAGATTGTTCATAATGTGGTAATATAGTAATGATAAAATTGAATTTTATTAAAAAAAATAGGGGAATATATTTAACGGTAAGCAATTACATGTATTGGGATAAGATAGCTTATCGAAATTGTGGACCATAGTTTATTCATTAAAGTATGATGAATTATTATATTTAATAGTGTGAGGTTCCTTTTTATTGCTTCAATAATAATATTTTCTCAAATTGGTAAAGTAAAATATTATTCCAACATATTTTCCTAAGAATTTTAATAACTGAATTTACATGTGGGGTTAATTTCAAAATTTATGAAAAATTATTATATTTTTAGACAAAACATATAACAAGGGGAAAATTATAATTTATGTTTTATTTTTATTGGTGATGTGTACATCCTTAAATATGTTCAAGTATCTAATATAAAAAATGTTGACCTCACCATATGAATGGGTTTGTTTAGATTGTTTAATTCTCATAATAAATACTATGGGTGTTTGTGTAATGATATATACTTTTTAATAATAAATCTTGTTTCATAATATATATGTGTTGAATTGTACGATTAAATCCCATGAAACTAATAAAGTAAATAAAAAGTATTTTATTTCTGAATCATAGATTATTTTATATGAAGGATAAATGAAATAAATTAAATTTCATATAGTAAAATGGTATAATAATAACAGTTAAAAAATTTCTATATTTTAACATCCATAGGCTCAATACATACAAAAAATACCAGTTCTATATGGGACTCTTTATTTCAAAAAAATTTTATTGAAAGAAGGTATGACTATTATAAATGAAATATAAAGAATCATTAGAGAACCATAGTGAAATAAATATATATAATTTAGAGGGGTTATATTGTATAGTGAAAGGATGTATAAATATTAAATATATTGATATTAGAATAGTAACATTATCCTCAGAATAATTACATGACCATTATGGTAGAAACACGCTGATTAGAATAGTATGCCATGTAATGATTTTCAAAAAATAATAAATTTCACTATAATAAAAATATATTAATTTTAGAATATTAATAAAATAATATTTAATTAAATAAGAAGAATTTTTTAATTTATCTACTAAAAATGAAGATATTTTTTATAATATGAGTAATTTTTATTAATAAAATCACCGTATTTTTTAATTTGATTCAAGAATTATAAATGTATAAATTTAAATAACCCTTTTTATAAAAGGAATTTAAATTCATAATAATAATTTATAAATTAATTACGAGTTATATATTTTAGTTTTCTAAAATAATAAAAAAAAATTGAATATTAAATTATAATATTCTATATTTTTGATAGTTTTTTCAAAAAATAATGAATTGTTTGTAAAATAAATTTATTATATATATAGATATAATATATCATTCATACAGAGATGTAATATTTCTAGAAGAATATTGTTATGATGTTATGAAAATTTTCATATAATAAAAAAGTATTTTTAATGTAATAGTATTTTTTTTAATTTGTTTTTTTTTTGAAAATTTTATATTTTTAATAAGTTTAATTTGACATTGGGAATTCAGAATTTAAAAATTAGGTTATTTTAAAATTTGTATATTTTTTCATAAGATGATAATAAAACAAATAAATAAATGGTAAAATATGATGACATTATGATTTAATTAGGCCATAATGTAAAAAATCATCATTTGTGATGTCTTTAATAGTTAGGTTCAAAAAAGTGATATCGAATACTATTAAATTACATATTTATAACCACTAAATTTATTCGTGGGAAATAATTAATTTTATAATAAACTATTTTTTCTGAAAAAACCAATCCTCGAAAATTACATGTACCCCTATCATCCCCATGGAAATAACATCCCAAATTTATCTCATTTACTAATCCCTATATATATCTTTCTTCTTATTCCTCCCATGACTTTTGGAGATTTTATTCTCAAACCTCTTCATGCCTTTATGAAATTAAACCCATAAAAATGGCGTAAAACATATAGATTGGGTAAGTTCCATTTATATTAATTTCATTTTTCTTCATTTATGATCATAATATCATCCTTTTTTTACATTCTTATATTAATTTATAAATAATTATACAAGATTAAAATTTTAATATTCAATTGTATAATGGTTATAGAATATTTATAAGCACCTTTCCGATGGTGAATGTTAATTTTATAATGTATATATATATATTCCTTTCAATTTCATCAAGAATTTTAAAATTCATTGTGTAAATGTAATTAAGGGATAAATAACTAAAATAAAAACAACAAATATAGAAAAACAATTTAATAATTCAGACCACCAATTTGTCACAAAATTCAATTTATATTAAAATTATTATTTTTAATTTATGAGGATACTAAATTATTCAATATTACATAAAAAATTAAAATATTTTAATAATAATAATTTAATTATTTTTGATTATATATGAATTTTAAATTTCTAAAATAAAAACTTGATCTTTATTAAGGATATTCCAATGTGATTATTTTCACAGGTGTTTGAAATCATAAACTTATAAATTATTTATTAAAATTTAATTTTATTATATATTGATTATTATTTAATAGAATTTTTCTAAATAAGATTACTATTATTCTCTATATCCAATTTACAATTATTATAATTTTATTTGAAAAGACCATTTATTTCTCTCTTAATAAAACAATCTTTTTTAAACAATCTTTTGAAATAATTTCATCAAATTTTAAAACCTATATTATTTAATTATAAATTTATTTTAATTAAAATTGTTCTATATTTTTCATAGTAATTTTTTATTTTAATTTTTAATATGTTACCTTTTAAACAATCTTCACAAGTGATTCCCTGATTTCCTCTAACATAAACTCTTGACTCACTTTTTTATAGTCAAATTATTTCATATTATATGATAAAAAAACCCATAATAGTATATCATTTCAATCATGGTTACTTAAATATGTTCTTCCATTATATATAGTATTCATTATTTTAATTTATAGATAAATTTTATATTTTTTTTCTTTTTCAATATGAGTTATTTATATTAGGATTATTGACAAATTCAAAGAATTTTAGCCTTTTTATATATAAATCAATTGATTTCTATACATGTTATAATGCAATGGTTTTGTCCAATAATATAAATAAACCCAATAATTTTTGAAAACCATTATATGTAATTATATCATTAAACATAAACTTGAGGTATTATTATTGTTCACTATTTATAACAGAATCAAACCCACAATTGTAGATTCAGCATTGAAAACATAAAAACATTTTTTACCATCGATACTGATGATGATAACCCAATTTTATCTATAAAAATCCTAAAATATAAAACGAAAAATATTTGATCACTAATAATGTCAATGACCATTTAGATTTAAATTTTTATAGAATTATGAGAAATTATTAACATCATGGATTCAAAATTAAATAATTTATATAGATTAAATTCCAATAACATTATAACCAACATTAAATATTCCACATTAGGTGATAGTTTTCATCCATATGACTCCCTTTAATACAAAATTCATTCAACATCAATCTTAATATACAATGGAATATTAATCATAAGAAGTGTAAGCTCAAATTATCAGTATGTGAAATTGTATATATTAATATTTTTATGTCACATCAGATCATAAGAGGGTCTAATGGGTATGATGAAATAATAAAATTCCTTGAGTATAATAGAAGAATAATTATACCAAAAAATATTGGGATCAACCAACAAGAAATCATTGTTTAAGGATTTAACACGTGAATGTTTTAAAAGAGTCAATAATCACAGAAAATTTTATACCATTCATGATCATAAGGAACACTATAATCTCATTGAATGATTAGATAAGGTATATAGATACATTGGATACATTATCATTATATGACTATTATAAATGGAATATATAATATGTTCATCTGACCACTCTAGTAGACCACATGCATCTATGGGATATAAATGTCCCACATGTCCTTATTTTAAGGTGGAAACATGAATAAGTCTCCCAATTCTTTCCCCAAAGGAATTTATTAAAAAAGAATGTAACATTACAATAACAAGGTGTAAAGAGATTACACCAATACGGAAAAGATAGGGATACAGAGAGATAAGTCAAGAATCCCAAATCCTTATAATAGAGGCAATAGTACATTCATTCTGTCAAGGCTAGAAGATCCTCAGAAGTACAGCCAACTCAAATTTCAGATCAGGATGGTAGTGTAGAAATTCCATTCTTTATGCGCTTCCAGGAAAACTCCTCAGCAAGTCAGAGCCGTAATCGATGAACCGATGAAATGATCAAGCATAAAATTATCATAATCAAGGAGATCTACAAAAACAAAGCTTGAACTGGACCAATTAAGTTGGTACAAAGTGAATAGGATCCAGCTCGATAGAGTCCAGATAGTGAATCATAATTTCACATGTCACGACCCCTCCCCACAAAGTGTACACCTCCTGGGCCGACAATGTGAGAAGGAAGATAATGACCCCTCGAGTCCCCTCTCCAGTAGGCCCTGGGTTGGCGACTACCATCGAGGGTATAGTAACACACAAATGGGAGGCATTACCATTTAAGAGAACATGAGCAGAAGAGAGAGATAAGATAGACAACAACCAACCCCAACTCTGAACAAAAATATAAACTAAAACCAAGTTCACATATGAAATTCCATGAAAAATAACTACAACCGAAAGCGTGGAAAACTAAAAGTACCCAAAAGAAAAATAAAACAACTGCAACCACAATCCCGAACAGATCCTGCAACCCCATGCTAGTAGAAACCATCAAGATCTCCAACCTTATCCAAGTATCCTGAAAAAATAGTGTATGTATACAGAGGGTGAGTATAACAGTATAATAAGTTGTATCCTCCCCAAAGCCTCTCTTGAAAAATTAAAGAGAGCATGTTAAGTCACAATAAGAAAAAAGTGAAACTAAATCGTTTTCTAAGAAGGTATACTACGGTCCCAACCTCAATGTGGATACTCTTACAATGTAACGAATATAAGAATATAGAATATATTAATGTATATGATAGTGAACCTACTACTACTTCCCCACTAGTTTGCAGCTTTTCCCCAACATCGTATGTCCTGATCATCTCTCTCCAAAAATTCTTTCCTGCAGACACCAGGTCGGAGCACCACAACGTGCACCTCGTGAAACACAAAGGCTTTCCCAATGACACCTAGGAAATGCACTACACCATCCTCACAACCGAAAGTAACCAGGTAGTTTTTGGGAGCCACCACAGCTCACATAATATGTATCATACGTTGGGCAATATACCTCAAGCCATTATAGCTCATACACCGAGTAAGGATCCCCAAGCCATCACAACCTATACATGTTACACCTATAGTAGTCCATTGGATACTATAACCAGAATATATGTGTGTGAATAACCACAATCCATTACATCCCTCTACATACATATATGGGGAAAACTAATCAATGTGCCTACCAGTATAAGTATCTACCAAGACGAGAGAGCAGGGAGAAAGGGGGTAGTCAGCCGTTCAACCTCTTAGATGAATGTTGGGGAAAACCCCCCCTAGGGATCAGAATCCATGGGGTGTTAGTTTCCTTTACTGAATGGGTGGAGTAGCATATAGAAACACAAATGGTAAAGAATATATTATATCTCACAACCACACTTTGGGAATAACCTAGTCTTAGACACTACTGCAGCTAACCTCCCTCGGACACTGGGTGGATTCTTCTAAGAATATGTATCCTATAAACACACAACCATTTAATGAACCTTATTGGATTACTCCATTCCATTTTTATTAGTTCCACTTTACATTAATAAAGTCATTAAAAAATAATTATCCTTGAACAATTCCACATTATACTTCATTAGAATCACACCCTATGTCTTCTGTCTATTTAAAATTATATCCTTATCATTATGTTCCAGGGAAGTACAACCCCATGGGTTAATACCATTTATTCAAATATTCATTCCAGAATGACTTTCCCATATCCCCATGCATTCTAGAAAAGTATTCTTTGCTACTAACAAAAGGGGGATCAACACGGTGAGTAGATGTACTACCCATCGAGTCATTGTTGCCTATAGATTGAGTGTAGACCCATCCTACCTGAAGAAGTTAACGCGGAAAGCAAGTGGCATACCCCGCACATCTTCGCCTCTTTCGGGAGAAGGGTAAGCAAGACCATCTGCATTGAGCAGTGGAGTAAAGTAATGTAGATAAACAACCAAATTAACAGCAAGCATCCAAAAATCACATCCATCCCACTCCACCGTCCATAGTGTCCTCCCTAACACCCACATGCATAAACTAATGCATCTTGCCACTCTCAGCATCATCTGCTGCCACAACCAAAAAGGCCTTCATGCCCCCACATATCACAAAAACTATCTAGGATCGTGTCTTAACACAACTAGTAGGAAAAAAACATCACATCACTTGGTATATAAGCCCTATAACAGAAAAGAGGTTAACTCAAAACTCTTCAATGAATTGTCAATCAATAAATTCATTAATCCATCATGAATTAACAGATTTTTAAATCGTTAGTTCCAAATCCGGGAACCTAACCAGTAAGCTATCACAAATGATTAAAAATGCTTACGACACCAATTTGATTAAAATTAAATTACAACAAGAACTAGATTAGTTCACATGCCTCTTTATCATTAACCAAAAAAATATCATTTATTCGTAGTTTATGTTCGTTGCCGATTTTCATCAGGAACAAGCATAGATGTCACACTATCTATAAAAACAAAGGGCAAAAACATACGATCTATATCAATTTATTTATCCAGTTCAAAATTTTATTATTCAAATGAAATTTTCATCTAGTGGGATAAAACATGAAAACATTACTGTTGCATGTAAAATAAAGAGAAGAAATGTATCCCCAACCACAATGGTTTTTGATGAAAACCTTGACGGTCGAATAACGCTCGAGTAACCTAGGACAATTCTCCAAAAACCACCTTATATCTCTTCCCCTATCAAGATCAAGACAAAATCTCATCATGTTTGGTGTCAAAACACTTAGATCTAACCATAATGGAAATAGATCTATGAAACCAGGAGAAGAGGAGAAGTAGATCCAAGTGGATATAAGAAACCGAACAAGACCAATCACATACAGCAAGAATCTGGCTTTGATTTTCCAAGGGAAGACTTCGGATCGCCTCCGGAATGATGTGAGACCCCTTCTTGACCTTAGGAGAAGGAAAATAACGAGTTGGAGATACCTAGGAGCTTAAACGAACCCCTTTATAGGAAGAACGAGATAGATCAACAATTTAAGGATCTAATTTAAGTGCATGCATGGTTAGTCTACACAGTTTGACAAACTGTGTGCTAACCATGCATCAGATACTGCCTTGAACATCCCTCTCGCACGGTTTGGCTACACAGTTATACAAACTGTGTGCCTCCCATGCAAAAAATACTTCCTTCAGGACCAACCTCTCATGGTTTGGCCGCATGGTTTAGATAAACCGTGTGCCGCCCATGCGAAAGTTATTTCTCTTTTGGTTTCCTTAAAATTCCACCCAAATGCACCCCCAAGTCACATTGACCTCCCAGAACACCTCTAACACCACATTTTCACAAAGTAATGAACTGGAGAGGTTTGATCCATTACATTAGATACCTCTCAAAACATTCTCGTCCACGAGAATCCAAAATCCACCAAAAGTGAAAATGAAAAATGGTATAAACAACCACCCCTCGAGATACCTCTCAAAAGAGAACAAGCCACAAAAGAAACAAAGGAAGACATCTCATTAACATGAATATTTCAAAACCACATATGTTACATTGATACATGGAAAGAGTTAAACATCAACAACTTTGTGTACTTATCATGTATTTGTGAATCACCATCCCAGGTACACTCCTTCAAGGCACCGTGTCGCCACAGGACCCGTACCAAATGAATAGAACACCTGCACAACACCTTATCCTTGCGGTCTTGGATCTCCAAAGGTAACTCCATAAATGTTTCATTATCAACAAAATCGATCTGTCCCCAATTGATGATGTGAGAGTCGTCATAAAGATAACAACAGAGTTGAGATACATGGAAAACATTATGTATCATACTCATCTATGAGGGAAGTGCTACTCAATAATCCACAGCTACAACACGAGCTAAAAACACGAAAGGCCTAACAATCTGGGGATAAATCATACTCCCACATCCAAAAATTCACTGCCCATGATGGGGAGTCACCTTCAAAAAAACATGATCCCCAACATCAATCTCTAAGGGTCTCCTTCATAGATCGACATATGATTTCTGACGATCATGCGTTGTATTTATCCTCTCACGAATCAACTAAACCATCTCTATGGTATTCTTCCCTAGTTCCAGCACACGAATTGCGGACCCTCCGACCCCAGTCCAGCATAAAGGTGAACGGAACGTCCGGCCATAAAAGGCATCAAAAAACACCATACCGGTGCTCGAGTGAAAACTATTATTGTTAGAGAACTCCACCAAGGTTATGTGCCTCATCCATGAACCTCCAGATTTAATAACACAATAACATAACATGTCTTCTAGAGTCTTGATGGTTCTCTCTATCTGACCATCCATTTGAGGATGCAATGTAGCACTAAGACATTGTTGAGAACCGAAATCATGTTGGAGACCACTCCAAAATATGGAGGTAAAATGAGGATCTAGATCATAATTGATCATCCTAGGGACTCTATGAAGTCTCACCACCACCTCTAGTTACTTCCTCGAAAAAAATTCCACTATGCATGACTCTTTGATTTCTGTAAAGCGGGTCGATTTTTTTAAACGATCCACTACCACCCAAATAGCATCATGACCTCCAGGAGCTCGAGGTAGACCATTAACAATGTCCATTGAGATATCCTCCCACTTCCATTGAGGAACCTCTAATGGCTGTAGAATAACACAAGGAACATGGTGTTTGGCCTTCACCTTCTATCATACGAAACATCGAGACACATACTCCAAAACTTTATGATTCATCCCAGGCCAACAAAACAGACTCCTCAGGGCTCGGTATATCTTTGTCACACCAGGATGCACCACTAATGGAGAAATATGAAAATCTCTAAGAACCATCTCGAACATCATTAATGGAACAAAAATACTTCCATGATACAACACTCTGGGTTGTTCATATTTAGTCCACCCATCAGGGGCCTCACGACAAACAACTCGGTCTCTCTAGACCTCCACCTCTAGATCACACAATTGGGATTCTTCTACATTCTGCATTAGATATGACTGTATCTTCATCTGAAAAAGTTAGCCTCTACCCTACTAATTCTCCCATAACAAGATATAATGCTGACATTTCTTCCAATACTCTCCTGGAATCACCGGAATCACGCACAACATCACTCCGTGAATTTTGGCTTAGCACATCGGCTGCAACATTCCCTTTTCACGGTGTATATGATATTTCAAAGTCGTATTCCTGTAATAACTCCATCCACCGATGTTGTTGTAAGTTCATCTCACGCTAAGAGAAAACATAACTCAAACTCTTATGATCAGTGAAAACCACAAAGCGCTCACCAATGAGGCAATATCTCCCCAGATTCATAGAAAAAAACCACAGATGCTTACTCAAGATCATGGGTGGCATAGTTTCATTCATGGGGATGTAACTAATGAGACCCATAATAAAGAACTAACTTCTACTACATTAGAACACAGCCTAACCCCAATGTGAAGCATCACAAAAAACATCAAACTCTACTCTGTCAACTAGAAGGAAAAGGACTACAGTAATTACTAACTTATCATTTAGATACTCGAAAGCTGCCTGATTCTGATTAGTCTAAATGAATTCATGATCCTTCCAGGTCAAATCTATCAAAGGAGTTGCAACTCATGATAAATTGCCTATTAACCTCTTGTTGCATATTGCGAGACTAAGGAAACTTTATACCTCTGAAACTATCTTGGGGGCTGCCCAAGACACAACTTCTTCTGTCATCGATGGATCCATAGCTACTCCCTTTTGGGACACATCATGCCACAAAAAACGGACTTTTCGAGTCCAAAACTCACACTTTGACAACTTCCCACATAGATTATGTTGACGAAGAACTCCCAATACGACTTGTAGATGTTGTGCATGTTCCTCTTCAGATTTGGAGTACACAAGGATGTAATTTGTGAAAACTACCAAAAACATGTCTAGGAACTCATAGAAAAAAGCATTCATCAATCCCAGGAATACAGCTAGAGAATTCGTCAGGTCAAACGACATTACCACAAAATCATAATGCCCATGATGACAACAGAAGGCAGTCTTTAGGATATTCTCATCTTTCACACATATCTGATGATATCCTGACTGCAAGTGGATCTCTGAGAACCAACTCGCACCCTTCAGTTGATCGAATAAATCATCAATCCACAAAAGTGGATATCAATTCTTAATTTTCACTTTGTTTAAGTGACGATAACTGACACACAACAGCAAACTTCCATCGGACTTCTTCACTAACAAAACTGGTGCACCCCAATGTGACACACTTGTACAAACAAAACAGCACTCTAACAGACCATCAGGCTATAAATGTAGCTCGCACAACTAAAAAAGGTCCATCCTATATTGAGATATATAGATAGGAGATGTTCCTGGTTGTAGCTCAATCCAAAACTCAATCTCCCATCTAAGGGGTAATGCTACAACCTCTTCTGGAATGACATCAAGGTACTCCTCTATGACCCTAGGAAACACCAACAATTGAACCTCTGATGAACTCAACATCATCTCAGTCACTATGGATGATAAGTATGGAACATGACTATGACCCATCTGAGGATATCGCTCACCAACAAACACCACTATCTCTCCATCCGCACCATGGAAAACAACCTTCATCCTGAAGCAATCCACGATAGCCTGCACCGAATACAACCAATCCAAGTTGAGGATGACATCATATGGTTGTATTCGTAAACACATAAAATCACCCAAAGGGTGGTGTTGCCACAACAGTAGATCACATTTTCTAAATAATTCAAACAAGTCATCTCGACCTCCAAATGACGTAGTCAACGCCAAGGGCACTGGATGCCTGTCTAACTCAAGGCATACACCAAGGTATAAAACAAAAAAAGGGTGGCTTGAATGACAAATGTCTTTCCTGGAGTTGGCAACACGCGTGAATGAAGCTGACCATGACCACCTCTAAGACCCCTCCAAACCTGATGACTACCACCAATAAGGTCGTTTTCTTCTCTCTGAGGATGGGGAGAGTCATGGGGATGTCCTCTACCTACCTCATATACCATCTAGTGATCTAAATCTGGTGAAACTTGTTGCTGTTACCGCCTCGGATGGAACTGCCTCAATGGAGGAACCTGGAGCATAGCACCAAGTGCATGATGACTGCCCTGAATGATTCAGCACTCCAGTTGCTGATGACCACGACCACGATAATAAAAAATATGTTTTTATCCCTTCGAATAGGACTGAGAGTTGCAGCCTCTGGAGAAATGAGATTTGAAGGGCTGGGGCCTACCCTCGGCTGAACGAAAACTCTTCTTCCCTAAAAACCTGGAACCTGAGACCACTGCTCTGCTTAATGAGGGATCATGAAGATCCCCCAATATTGATGATCCAGTCCCATCCAAAGTACTCTCAATAACCTCTGCCCTCGACAGCACCTCATGATATGTCGTCAACATAAATGGGGTGACCTGTCCCTGGATCTATGGACACAAAGCCTCCTCGAAATACCTTCCCCTGGCCTCCTCATCTGGTTACATGTCCGAAGTATATCTTAAAAGGTTCCAGAAATGAATTCAAAACTCTTGAACAGTAGAGATCCCTTGTCGAAGGGTAAGAAGCTCTTGGCGACTAGATGTATTCGCAGTCAAAGAATGGAACTCAACTCTAAAATTTTCTTGGAACGCCTCCCATGAGATCGTGGATTGTTCATGATCCCCAACGAACAATAACCACAACTACCTCACCGCTCCACGTTGCATTGTCATAACCAAGATATCCCAGTGCTCCTTCAGAGAATGAATCGAACTGAATCCGATCTCGATCGCCTCTAACCCGTACTCCGTGATTTTATATGAAATGGATCCTCGTACTTCTGCAGACTCTGGTGCTGAAAATCATGGAGTGTCTTCCTCTAAGTGTCGTTGTCATCAACCTCTACCCTGCAACGATCTACTGGAACATCTTGATGGACATTTTCTGTGCAAACCTGAAAAGAATGTTGACCTAGATCCATACCTATAAGATAAAAAATATTTAGAGCTCCTAAACCTATAATATTGGAGACTCCAGATTAATTAATTAATCATTTTATTTTATTCATTCTATGTTAACTTACCCCAAGTTCTACCCATTCAAACCCATGCACAAAGAAGAATGATGTGTGATCCTTTCCTAGGTCTCTACCCTTCAACTAGTATCACCTTGTTTAGTAGCCATTGTAAACATAATGGTTCGTGCATCATATCATAGGGGTCCCTAAATGCATATGTCTCAGTCAGTCTCTAGTGTTTACTTCCGTCTCTAAACATTAATGACATTGTTTCCCTACCAACCCTTGAATCCTCACATATTCCTAGCTCCAAATTCCATACTATTCCTCAAAATACCATTGATATCACTCTGTCATGACCCCCTCCACAAAAAGTGTAACCCTCATAGGCTGACAATTTGAGAAGGGAGATAATGACCCCCGAGTCCCGCCTCAAGTAGGCTCCGGGCTGGCGACTTGCACCGGGGGGTATAGTAACACAAAAATGGGTGGCATTACCCTCTAAGAGAAAACATGCGGAAGAGAGAGATAAGATAGACACCTACCATCTCCAAATAAGAACTGAAATAGAAAAGAAACACAAGTGGACATATGAAATGTGATGAAAAATAACTACAACTTAAAGGGGAAATAACTACAAGTACCCATATGAATAATAAAACATCTGCAACCACAAGACCGAACAACTCTAGCAACACCAAGCTAGTAGAAATGAGCCTGATCTCCTTCCTGCTCCAAGTGAACTGAAAAAAAACATTTTATATATACATAGGCTGAGTTTAATAATATACTCAGTAGGATCCTCCTCAAAGCCTCTCATGAAAAAGTAAGATATAATGCTACAGCACACTGAGCAACAAGTGAGACTAACTCGTTACATAAGTAGGTATACTATGTTCCCAACCACACCATGGATACTCTCACCAAGTAACACATTCAAGAATAGAGCATATAATAAAGAATATCAAGGGTACCCCGGTACTATTTCCCCACTAGTTTTCTGCTTTTCCACAACATCATAAGCCCTAAGCATCTCTCTCAAAAAAGGCTTACCCGCAGACACCTATGTGAATCACAACAACTTGCACCTCGCGCAACACAAAGTTTTTCCCACAGACACCTGGGTGAAGAACTACACCATCCTTACAACCAAAAGTAACATGTTAGTTTCTGGGAGCCACCACAACTCGCATAACAAGTATCATACGTGGTTATTATACCTATAGCCATTATAACCCATACACCGATTAAGGATCCTCAATCCATCACGGCCTATACATGTTACACCTATGTTAGTCCATAGGATACTATATCTAGAATATATGTGTGTGAATAACCACAAGCCATTATAGCCCTCTTAACACATATATGGAGAAAACTAAATATTTTTCATACCAGCACAAGTATCTACCAAGAGGAGAGAGCTGGGCGAAAGGGGGTAGTCATCCATTCACCCTCCCATCAGAATGTTGGGGAAAACACCACCTTATGGCTTAGAATCCTCGGGGTGTTAGTTTCCCTTACAGACAGGGAGGAGTTGAATATAGAAACAAAAAAAGTAAAGAATATACAATGTCTCACAACCACACTATAGGCATAACCTAGTCTTAGAAACCCCTAGAGCTAATGTCTCTCAGACTCCGGGCATCTTCTTCTAGGACTTGGTATCCTAAAAGCACACAACCATTTAATGAACTTTATTAGATTACTCCATTCCCTCTTTATCAGTTCCAATTTAAGTTAATTAGGTCTTTATACATTAATTAACCATGAACAATTCCACATTATACTTCATTATCATCAAACCCAAAGTCCATTTTACCTTTAAACTTATAGCCTCATCATTATGTTCCAGTGAACTCCAACCCCATGAGTTAATACTATTTATTAAAATATTATTTCCAGAATCACTTTCCCATATTCCCAGGCATTCTTGAAAATCATTCTATGCTACTAACACAAGGGGTCTTCACACTGTGAGTGGATGTACTACCCGTCGAGTCATTGCTGACTATAGAAAAAGCCTAGACCCATCCTCCTTTGAGAAGCTAAACATGGAAAGAAAGTTGCATACCCCGCACATCTTCACCTCTTTCGGAAGAATGGTAAGCAAGACCAGCTGCCTTGAGGAGTGGGGAAAAGTAAAGTAGACAAACAACCAAATAACTAGCATGAATCCAACAATCACATCTATCACACTCCATCATCCCTATTGTCCTCTTTTACACCCACATACATAGACCGATGCATCTCACCACTCTAGGCGGCATATACTGCCACAACCAAAAAGGCCAAAACACCCCAATATATCACAAAACCCAACCAAGATCACGTCTCAACACAAGAAGTAGTAAAAACAAACGTCACATAACATGGGATATAGGCCCTATTACAAAAAAGAGGGTAACTTATAACCCTTCAAGGAATTTTCAAATAATAAATTCTTTAATCAATCTTGAATTTAATGATCTACAAATTGATGGTTCCAAAATTTGGAACTTAATCAGAATGCTATCAGAAATAGTTAAACATGATTACTACACCAATTTGATTAACATAAAATTTCAACGAGAACTATATTCATTCACATGAGTCATTATATTTAAAAAACAAATATAATTTAATCTCAGTTTATGTTATTTACTGATTTTCATCAGGAACAAGAATAGATATCAAACTATCTATCAAAACAAGAGGCAACAACATACGATCGATATCAATTTATTTATCCGGTTCAAATATTTATTATTCCAATTCTATTGTCATCTTGTGGGATATAACATGCTAAAATTACAGTTTCATGTTAAAGAAAGAGAAGCAATGAATCCCTTACCTCAACAGTTTTTGACAAAAACCATGATGGTTGAAGAATGCTCAAGAAACCCAAGTCGATTCTCCAAAAAACCACCATAGATCTCTTCTCCTAGAATGATAAGGACCAAATATCATTATATTTGGCATATACACACTTATATCTACCCATAACGTATGTAGATCTATGAATCCGAGATAATATAAGAAGTAGATCCAAGTGGATCTAAGAAACCGAACAAGAACTATCACATAACTCAAGAATCTGGCTTTGATTCTCCAAGAGAAGCATTTAGATCACCTCCCGAATGATTAGAGAACACTCATTGAGCTTATGAAAAGTAAAATCCCAATTTAGGGCCGCCTAGGAGCTTAAACAAACCCCTTTTAGGAAAAACGAGTTAGATCCACATTTTAAGGATCTAATTTAAGTGCTCGCACAGTTAGTCCACACGGTGTGACAAACTGTGTGCTAACCATGTGTTAGCTATTGCCTTGTCCACCACTCTCGCACAGTTTGGCTACACGGTTAGACAAACTATGTGCCTCTCGAGCGGAAGCTTCTGCCTCGATGACCAACCTCACACGGTTTGGCCGCATGGTTTAGACAAACTGTGCGCTGCCTGTGCGAAAGCTATTTCCCTATTGTATTCCTTAAAAGTCCACCAAAACGCACCCTCCAAGTCACCGTGACCTCCCAAAACACCTCTAACACCACATATTCACAAATTAATGGACTGGAGATGTCTGGGAAATTACATCACAGTTTCTAGATAATAAACAACAAGATCATCTAAAAAAATTGCCATAGATCATACCAGAGCAAGAAAGTAATCAACTCCCATAATCAAGGTCTTTTAGCTTCCGCCCGAGAGATAAGATGAGTTAGGGAGTTTTTTGAAAGACTTTCTTCATTATTTTATTGAATATATCCGACTTGATGGCTATGTATGTATCCTTTGAAATCACACCTCTTCTAAATCATTGATATAGGATTTCATCTCGAAGTTTCTCCCACAATTCCTTGGTTTATCATAGAATCACATATTATTAGTTAATTAACTATCCACATAACCTTGATTTATGATGGAGACCACTTATCCATTATTTATAATGAAACATCCTATAATTATAAAAAATTCCATGAATTAAATCAAGAATAATGTAAATAGATAATATTTTTTATCAAAAAGACATTAGAATAAAATTTAATCTATTCATTACATTCTTAACCCCTTGACAAAATGGGTTCCATAAAAATATAATCGAAACAATATTATGCTCTAGAAATGAAATGGATACCCTAAAATCTTATTCAATCATGATTTTCCCATGGATAATAAATAAGTACCACAACAATCTCATTGAAACATGATTCATATTTTAAGAAAATTGGGTTTCCAAAAAATAACTTTGTAAAATTAATAATCTATATAAATAAAGAATGAGTTTGGTATCATTAAAAAAACATCTTCAATAGATGATAATTAATACAATGTTTTTAAAATTTTGTGAATAGAAATAACATTATAATATCAGTAGAGAATTTTTTATGTAAAAATATTTCAACACTAATATCACCATTAAAAAGGAAATATTCCCAAAATATTGTGAAACTAATTTACATTCTATTTTGATTTTGGAATAATAAAAAGGAAGGATCAAAGAATTTTTTTCAAGTTGGTTAGAAAATACATTCACATTGTAAATTTTAAGAAACATTTCATTTAAAACATTTTATATAATGGAGTCCAATGTGACTAATTTTAAAACCAATAAAAAAAATACCTTAAAATATATTTAACATGTGATCAAATACTATGTAATGTAGCTTTATAAAATTATTAATTTTTTGAAATATATCTTTTGAATATATTTTATAAAACCCGGATATGGATGTCAAAGATAGTCAATATAAAAAAATAGTAGATCAAAATCACAAACAATATAATTTCATATTGTTTTGTAATATATTAATTAAGGAAATGGTTATTAAGCCCCCAAAAAAACTTAATTAAAAGAGGAGTATGAAATTAATTTTCTTCGAAAAAACATAATATCATATTATTTATTAAAAAATATAATTTAACATAATCTATCCTGAAATAATGGTGTTTGAAACTTAAATTATTTTCGATTTTGGTAACAATTTATTATAATCCCCATATAAGGATTACTCAATATGAAGCATTAAATGTCCAGAATATAAGGTGATCCATGATATAACATGCCAAATGGTATGTATATAACTATCATAAAGAACATATGAACATGCAATAATCATATGTCCCAATGATGAATTTTTCATACTTAAAATTTAAAAAGATATAATAAATAAATTGAGAGTTAATAAATTGTGATATTATGTGTGAAAACATAAAATAACTACAAAAAAGTGTATATAAAAAATAATGAAATTTGGAAATCAATTCTATCACAATAATATCATAACATAGTCAATGATAATGTTTTATAATCCAACCAATGGTAAATGAGTGTACCAAGCCTTTATCACATGGAAACATTGAGTTAAATACACTTGCATAAATTTATTTAGATTGAAACCCAAATTAAAATTATATATAATGGATTCAATATATGAAAATTAAATTCGATAGTATATACAACACATGATATAAATAATTGTTTAAAATGGAATATGTCCCATAAACGTAAAATTGAGAGGTTAAAACCCTTTTCAGGAGCCCAAACATCCATTTTAAATCCTTTGACTCAATTATAAAAATAATACACAAATTACTTGATTTTATAAAATTATTTATCAGGATTTATACATTAGACTAATATATTTTAACTTATTTCATTTTAGTATCATATTTTACTATTTAATCTCTTACATCCACATCTGGAGTTTGTATGATGCTCGATTTACTATACAAAATTGGTATCGGTGTGTTGACAATGGTCAAAGAGTTAATTATGTCCACATATATGGAATAGTTATTATGAATTAATTATCATATTTATTCATAAATTATAAATTTAACCAATCATTAAAAATATTTATAAAAAATTAACTACTTTATTGTTTTATAGAGAGTTGTTCAAACATACATACGAGTAACATTTCAATTATTCAATGATCATTTTTGAAAGAAGGAATGTATTACATTAAATATAAATAATTATAAAAATACAATTTAAATAATATATATATATATATACATGACTCTTCTGAAATTGTGATGAAAAAATAATCACATCACTTTATGGAGGCAGTAGTCTATAAGTAATCAAACCACAATGTTATTTTTTATTGTAATAATTAAAATGATATATTAAATTTTAAAAGTGATAAATATGCAATTGATATCATTATAATTTCATTTATATAACATGTATTCATAAATTTTATATGTATTAAATTTTATATAATGTAATATTAAATAAATCACACAACTTTGTGAGATGTAAGTCTATTTTACCGATGAGAAACATTACCTTACCCCCAATAGAATAGAAATAAAAAATTTATATGTGATATAATAACTCAAAAACTATAAATTTCGTAGACCTATGGATTATATAGTTTAAAAATATAATTGAAATAATAAAGGAGAGGAAGTGATGAAAAATGAATAACATTTTTTATTGAAGTGGATGGCCATCATACACACGACAGCTAATTTAAATCTATTTGAGAAAAAAATAGATAGATTTAGGTTAATATTTTAATATAATTATACATAGGTTTATATTATATTCATATTTTATAATATGATAATATATTATTTATATTTGAATAATTGGGAAGAATAAATAAAACAAAAATGAATATATAGTTAATTAACATATTCTTTGACCACCTCTATTGTATTATATCTAATGTATTCCTAGAAATGATTTATAAATAATATATGGTATATAGGATTACATGACATGAGTTCAGATGCAATTTAGGAATGTATTGGATGAACCAAAAGTTTATGAATGCATAATGAAGAGAGGATTATAGGTGTCCATTTACTGGTGTGTTGAGTGGAACAATTGTATTTTTTTGAAGATAAAAAGTTTTACCTATGATTATTAATGAAACAAGATTCCAATATAACATCTTCTTTCCCCCATCTGGTTATTTAAATTCTCATTAATTACATTCCTCTTTAATTGGGTTTGTCATGGTACTATTGGTGATTTATATCATTTAGGAGGAGAAAATAATATAATACCCGGGGAAGTATTTCTGTTTAAATTAATTTATGCAATGTATAAACATGGATTTTATTAGTGAGGTTCTCCATGAGTTGAGAGAATTCAAACATCTTTTTTGGTATTTCTTGTAAAAAAATTCTTTTATCATTCATATTGGAGATTAGATGTCATGTAACTAGTCTACACATCATGCATTTGATCTCAATATTTATTTATTAAATTTATTACACAATTTGATTGATTAAATAACATGTAAAAATTACATGAATTGAATTAAAAATAATTGAATTTTTAATAAAAAGAGATAGGTTTTTTGGATATATGGATACTATGGATTACACCCCATATATCGATGTTACACTCCCTGTAATCACTTGGAATTCTGTATTTAGAGAACTATAGAGATGATTCTATTTTAATTTTCTGACATCACACTTTAAAATAGACATATAATAATTATATGGAAAATTTGGGAACATCCACTTCTTCTGGATCAATTTGGTCAACATTTTGTCATCATATTTGTTTATGGAATCTCTCTGGGTGAGTAACACATTCCAATACTTCATTTCCATTGATATTCATAGAATTTTTTCATTGTGTTATTGGATCAATTGATATATAAAGGGTATTCTCTTGATTCTATTATATATATATCACATGGACTTATGTATGGGGTATATTTTTTTTTGGTTGTGGTGTCATGGTTCTTTGTTAATCATGGTGTGTTATATATTTCCACTTCAATGACAATTTTTTTGTGAATTGAATCAGTTTTATATTATTTAGTTTGAATTTTGGGAATCTGTTGTCATTGTTTTGTTATTCCTTTTTGTGTATCCTATTGAATAAATATTAAACTTGTGTATTTTTTTACATGGTTCCCTATCTAAATTAGGATGGTGAACTGAATTTCTCCATTTTATATATGTTTTTTTATTTAGTGATATTTCATGATGCACTAATTTCGTTTTTCTGTGTGGAAATGGATTTATGATAATAGTGGATTTCTCCATATTTTTGGTAAATTATAATTTTTTTTAAATGAATTATGAAATGATTTATGATGTTTTTAAATTATTTTTATATTACATTTTTGAGGACATGTTTTGTAATGAATATCACATGGGATTCCTTTCGTACTTAGGTAGATGATTTTGTAATTGAATCCACTATTTTAGGCTTCACCCATGGGGTTTTCCCCTAAATACTAGACCTGTTGTTCCAGATAAATTTTAGACAAAATGATATGGGGGCTACATTCAATGTTGTTCCTATGCTATCTAGACATATTTCACATTTATATCTCCTTTATTAACATGATATATCGTGTAATTTGGTATGATTTTTTTAGTTATCTGATCTATTTTGATCCATGGTGTAATGTTATCTATGCTTTCATTTTTCCGATTTGAGATATTTTTGATTGAACAATTTTTGTTAGGTTTTATTTGATATATATTCATTAACATATGTATATTAAATGATTTTTAACATATTATACATTTGTATATTATAATGGTGAAAAATGAAATATTTAAATTTTCACCCATTATTTTGATATAAAAATTACTACACTAAATATAATAAATTATTTATAAAGTTCATGCAATATTTTATTATTTTTAGAAGACATTGAAAGTCCCTAGTCGTGATGATTGTATCACAAAGAGGAAGAGGGGGTTAATCGGTGATACTATATTCATTTATTTTTACATGAAGAAACCATCACCTCCTCTAAAAGAATCAATTCCCTACTAAAAATAATTCTTCCACACATCCAAAAGAACAAAAATATATACATGATTCATTATACAATAATAATATCAATTTTGTTCGTATAGATTGAAAAACATCCAATACCACAAAATCCTCGAGAAAAATCCTTATATTACAAGGAATATGATATCATCTTTCAGTCATGTAGCACTATGTAAACAATTACAACAGTACATGTGCACCCGCATAGCATAAATAGGTTAATACAATGATTTTGTAATAGCTCATGTTACCTGTGATTTATTGAAGTCCCATAAGTTGATTAAATAGAAAACACATATTCAATTTCATTCACAAAATATGGTTATAACATCCTAAACAATGTTATGGAAACCCATGTTCGATTTTCATAGTCTGTTTTTCCGAGTCATATTTCTCCAGTTATAATTATCCTAAAATAAATTTTCTTGGAATGATACTTCTTAGTACAATTCTCTATATTATAGAAAATATACCTCTGATATAATATAATAGAGATGAATCCACACCACTCCAATTATCCAAATTCCAGTATATGTAAAACCTAGAATGGAAATAATGATATGATTAATCTAGACAGATATGTTAATCAATAGAAAAAATAGACAAGATGAATATGGTAATTATTTGGTATGATAGTCATTGCGTATGATGATCAGTTAAACACAATTTTTTGTTCTAGTCTCTTATCATTCACATCAAATCGTCAAATATTTATCAACACTTGTAAATAAAAAATCCACTTATTCTCTAAAAAAATTGATGCTTCTCTATATGTAACATTTCATAAGTCATTAGAAAAGTATAATGTACTTTTCAACTTTTATAGGTGACCCTCATGTGGCTTTGGTGAAAATCACAATAATGCTCCTGCATAATAAAATTCACCTTAATCTCAATTTCCACTAATATATATGTTTAATTTTGACTGCATAAAATCTTCTTGAATCTTTTATATTTTTTTAACAATCATAGATTCATCTTCATTCTTTTATTTTAATAGTAAGTATGATTAAAAATCATTGATCCAATCCTATGAATCAAAATTTTCCATAAAACGATCTGTTCTAAATGTACTAATATTTATACTGTAATTGAAACCACTCTTATTTATTAATACAATTATTCTTTTTAATATCAATCTCTCCACTAACAATACATTAAAAATACAACATATTTAATTCACATTTATGTCATTACATTTTATCATGATCCAATTTAATAAATATAAAACAAAAAATTATATTCTCATCTTATCTTTCTCCACATGATGAATTCATATAATGAAAACCACAATTAATCTATCTTTTCATTTAGTAATTCAATCAACCATCTAACTCAACTTGAGTATGAATATATAGAAAACAATATAACTATGTAAAATCATTTTTAATACAATAATTTCTATATACAAATGGGTTTTCATGAAAATGATCGATGATCAAATGTTACATTACATATGTATGATCATTCTAGGTACTATCATTCTAATTTTTATCACCCCCACTATATTTTTTCCTCCTCTCCCCTAATATGTTTTAATAAGTTATATGGGCATAAATAAAATTATCATACGTATGATGACATGAGTATGATTCCCTACAATAGTTTCTTCTTAAAAAATCATCATGAATATTTTTCACCCCTTTCTTTCACCGAGCATGCATCAAAAGTACTCCAATAAAAATATCATTTATGAAACACGAATCATCAAATCATTTCCTAATTTTATTATTTAGCAGTAATCCATACTCTGATACTTCATTAAAAAACCACCCCTTCACCTCAGATCCAATGTGAATCAAATGAAAATTTACTTCCAAAAAGATGGTTTCTCTTTCATTGTAGACCAAAGCTAAGTCTGATCTAAATCATTTATTCCAAACAAAATCTTCTCATTATTATGGATAGAGTAACTCCAAATTTTTAGAAAACATTTTTCTGATTCTATTGAAATCACATTTCAAAATTATTTACACAAAACAAAAAGTGAGGTGAATTTATTTTTATGTTAATATTCCATGAAAAAACAAGGCCTTTATTGGGAATATAATAATTTTTTTAAAAAAACCACATTCATCTTCAAAATTGTCCTAAAAATATCCTCATTCAGATAATGTTTTCAATGATGTTTCATAAATAACTGAAATTTGTATCCTCATGAAATGGAATAATTATCAATAATTATAAGATTACATGAGCTAACTAATTGTAGGAAAAAAAATCATTGACTATATAAACCCTGATAACAAACCAAATATATTAACAAACATTTTTATTTTTCTTTATACAACTATTCTCTAACCTTATCATTCCGTTAATATTCCATGAATAAAAAAAATTATATTTTCAAAGTCACTCATATAAATTGATAGAATAGTTCACATACAAAATAATTTTAAATTCAAATATTATTAAAAAATCATCCTTTTTACATTCAAAAGGATTGATTTATGAAAAACATATCCCCCATGAAAATTCAATAAAAATATAAGATTTTAGTGGGGATAAAACAAATACCTAAAAAATGGAGAGAATGAAGTTGGAAATCCTTGTTCAACCACATTTTAGGTAATTATTCCATTGTTAATAGTTTTTTGAAAATGTTAGCAAACATGTTCTGAAGTTGGACAATATTCTTGGTGAAATTCATTCTTCCATACATGATATTTAATGAAATGATTTTTTTATCAATGTGTATTTAATGAGAATTTTGAATGGGATTCTAGGTGGCATTGATAGTGCTTTGATTACCACAGACTAAGAGTAAGGGTAATATCATTTCAACAATTAAATCATCGAATTGAGTTTTCATCCTCAAAATTTCAGTAGTGGCTTGAGTAAAATAAACATTCCTAGCATCAACTAAATTTAAATTTACTAAATTTTGTTTATTTTAATTCTAAATATCACAATTAATTCCCAGAAATTGTACTCTAATAGAAGTGCATCTATAATCATCAATATTTCCTTTTGAATTAGTGTCTAAATACCCAAAATATTCAATACATGTTTAGATTCCATAACTAATTATGAAATCTATTGTTTCTTTGATGTATTTGAGATTTCAATTTATGGAAATAAAATGTTATTCTTTTAGAGAACTCTAAAATAAAATAAATAAGGTATTAACATAGACAATTTTGGGTGTTGATGAAGTCAAATGAAATTTACATCCAATAACCTTTCAAACATATTTATGATAATGTTTTTTTCCTTCTCTATCATTAGCAAATTTTTTCCCATTGATATTGGTGTAAAAAATGTTTGTGATATTTCCATGTAGAACTTATTAAGAATATCTTCACTATAATTTTCATATAAATCAAAATGAATTTATATCTTTTTTGTACTTGTAAACCTCAAAGATTTTGATTTCCACAAGCATTAATATATCAAATAAATATTTAATTTCATTAAAAATATAAAATATCTTATTTCATAATTCCAACCATGATAATTTCATCATTCTAAATAATTACATTAAGAAAATATTATTTACATTATCATATATAAATATTTCAATACACTATTTCATTCTTAAAATACATATTTCTTAACCCTGTATCCAATTTGGAATAACATTACCTTTTAATATTTTTATAGGCCATAAAAATACATTTTCAATCTCCAAAAAAAATATTCATCATTCCTAGAAATAAATCCACAATGTTGTTCAATGTAATATTCTTCTTCAAATCCCACATAAGAAGGCAGATTCAACATCCATTTGAAAGATATTATTGCCTAATTTTGTAGTAACAACAAAAAAGATTATAATTGTATCATGTCTTACCATGAGTGGAATGGTTTAATAAAAGTCAATACCTTAAATTTCTTAATACTCTTAGTACTTAATTTATCCATTGGTTCTTATAACATCACCTTCTTCATTTAGTTTGATCAGGAAAATCAACTTTTTGATAATGATGTTTTTGTTTTCCATATTGGGTATAAGATATAATGTATCATTACTTACAATTTGATTCAACAATTAATTCATTTCTTAAACCCAATATAGATTCTAAAAAGATATACTCACTTCATTTTTCTCTATATTTTAATACTAATTAGTATGGGTAAAAGAATTCATTGTTCTTCTTGATTGAACCTTCTGATGTTGGCCACCAATTATATTATGTTCTTGCAATTGATTCTTCCATCCATGGTGATATTTTCAAATATATTAATCATCCCATTAATCATCTAAATATATTTTCTCTTCTTGCTAGGGAATATAATTTTCTATAAATTTTTTGAAATTCTTTACATTATAATATTTCTCATCTTCCTCACATAAAAGTTTATTTTTAAAATCCTAATATTTTTCAATCACTTTCACATGAACTTAACCAATATTTCTTCTTATTTATTTACTAATACATATATATCCTCTTCCTTCTATAGAATATCAATGAAATATTAAGTCTTCACCTTTCTCTTAAAAAATTATACATTTTCCATATTATTTATTTTTAATGTTTGGACTCCTGAAATTATATCAGTGTTTCAAAAAAAGGATTATTTCCATTAAAAATTTCATATGGTTTCATATCTTATTAAGGAAAGTAGAAACGATATCTCTAGACCTATATAATAGAACTAATGTATTGTCTCCAAAACAAATGTGAAAGACAATTTTCAAGTGTAATAGTTCTTCTAATTTCCACCAAACATTAAATAATTATTTCAGTAACCCCATTTATGTGAGGAGCGTATATGGAAATATAATCATGTTAAATTACAGGAATCTAAAGATAAAATTAAAATTCTTTTATTATGTATTCACCACCAATAAATATTCTCAACTTCTACAATGAATATTCAAATTATTTATCACATTTTCTTATAAATATTTCAATCATTTTCAATGCATCTAACTTATTTTCCATATACGTAAAACTAGTAATTAAAGTAAAATCATCAATGATGGTTATGTACTTTATTAATTTTTTTATAATTTTATCATTTTCCTTCATATATCAGAATGACTCACCTATGTTTGTTGTTTTTTTAAATAAATATCAGCTTTCTTATGCACATCATTTGTAATCATTCCTTTCTGACTGAGTGGGAAACACCAGTGTTCTCTTCTTGGAAAATTGGGAATGTCTCAAACAATATATATTTTTGATAAATTTATTATATTTCATTTACACATGTGTAAAAAACTTTAATGCACTAGTGCAGAAAACATTTTTTACGTCGGTTATTTTTCATTATTTACGTCGGTTTTTAGGCGACGTTAATACAGACGACGTTATAAATAACGTTTTTTACATCGGTTATTTAAAACCCGACGTAACATCCCTAACATCACGGTGTTTATCACGTCGGTTCATATAATAACCGACGTGATAAATATGCGCGGGGGGGGGGGGGGGGGGGGTTATCACGTCGGTTATTTTCTAAACCGACGTGATAAAATGCCTGGGATATCGTTTATCACGTCGGTTATGACATAACCGACGTGATTAACCCTTCCCCGGGCCTATTATCACGTCGGTTTCTTAAATAACCGACGTGATAAAAAGGCCTGGGAAACGTTTTAGTACGTCTGTTATCCAATAACCGACGTGGTAAATCGATTCCCAGGCCTTTTAGCACGTCGGTTATATTAAGAACCGACGTGTTAAAAGGCCCGGGAACGGTTTATCACGTCGGTTCTCAAAAAAACCGACGTGATAAACCCCTACTGATTTATTTAACACGTCGGTTCTAAAATAACCGACGTGAAAGCGATATATATTTTTTTTAAAATAATTGCACTGCTCTCACCAAAAAGAAACCAGAAACCAAACAACAAAAATAACCATGCCAGCCCTCCCCCAAGCCCCAACTGAACCCCACCCTCATCTATACCCACCTAACAACCTGGCCAGCCCTCCCCCACCACATTGCAGCCCCACCACAACCCTTGGACACCCCCCCACCCCTTGGACAGCCCCCCCCCCCCCACCCTCATTTACACCCCCACGACCCCTAGTACAGCCTCAAACACCCATTGGACACCCCTCCCATATCCCTTAGACACCCCCCACCCCTTGGACACCCCCACCCCTTGGACAGACCCCCCACCCTCATTTACACCCCCAAGACCCCTAGTACAGCCTCAAACACCCATTGGACACCCCCCACACCTTGACAGCCCTCCCAGACCCCTTGGACACCCCCCCGACCCCTGGGCACCCCCCCCCCCCCCCCGAGCCCTTGGACAGCCCCAAACACCCCTTGGACACCCCTCCCATATCCCTTGGACACCCCCCACCCCTTGGACACCGCCCCACCCCTTGGACAGCCCCCCCCCCCCCACCCTCATTTACACCCAACCGGCCCCTTGGACAGAACTCCCAGACACCTTGGACACCACTCCCATATCCCTTGGACACCCCCCCCACCACTTGGACACCCCCCACCCCTTCGACATCCCCCCCACCATCATCTACACCCCTCGAACACTAGGACAGCCCCAAACACCCCTTGGACACCCCTCCCATATCCCTTGGACACCCCCAACCCCTTGAACACCCCCCACCCCTTGGACATCCCCCCCACCCCCTGGACACCCCCCCGACCCCTTGGAAACCCCCCTACCCCTTGGAAACCCCCCCCCCATCCCCTTGGACAGCCCCAAACACCCCTTGGACACCCCTCCTATATCCCTTGGACACCCCCCCCCCCACCACCACTTGGACACCCCCCACCCCTTGGACAGCCCCCCCCCACCCTCATTTACACCCAACCGACTCCTTGGACAGCCCCAAACACACCTTGGACACCCCTCCCATATCCCTTGGACACCCCCCAAACACCCACCCACCCCCTTGGAACCTCTCCCCCCATAACAAAATCCAGACCAGAAAAACCATCAACAGTAGACCAAAACAAGAAGTAGAGAAAAATTAAACATTCACTTATATAACATTCAAAACTTACACTGTCAACTTCAAAAAAAACTAAATCCAACCTAAATGACTGTGAAATACACAATTACATTGACAATATTAAAAATTACATTTTACATTACAAACAACTAAAATTCAATCAAACCTGTAAAATAATTTGACCACTCCACTTGTAAGTGTTTGATATCTTCAGCAGTAAAGGGTAGAGGGTCATCAAAAAGCTACAAAGGAAAAGGATAGTAGTCAACGTGTATAATGAATAAATCAAATTGAAATATTATGAGAAAGAGGAAATCTTACCATGTCAAAACTCAGAACTGTCCCAGTTGTTATTATTTCATACATAAATCTTAACATGTAATATCCGCATTCGATGATGCCTTGTTGCTCATGACATTTCTGTTTGAATGAGTGTAAATTCAATATATTATTTTTATGTAATAAATCAAAATGTACAAATTATAAATGGATATTTTCCTTCGCATGTACATATTTGATCTTGAAATTCCTTTTCTTTGTGCTTTTTCGAAAGTGGACCCATGCCCTGTTAGAAAATAATACGAATGGGGTAAATTTAAAATTCATTATAATATATAAAACTATTGTGAAATTGAAACTTACGTTTCCAATATATTCTTAAAACTTTCTCGCACATCATCATGGAGAGAGCATATCCAATAAAGTGTTTTCTCCCTAGAGCAAAAAACCCCTAACATCCAATGATCCCTGATAAAAGGAAATTTAACGTTAGTGGTTTTTTATGTTAAAAGATAATTAACTCTTTGAGAGGGATGTGTTTCAAACCTCTCACAAAAAGGCATCATCCAACACTGTGTGATTACATTCTTTTCAAATCTATCAGCAATATAAAGAATTCTTTGTTCATCATCCAATGCACATGCTTCAGGGGAAATCAATTGTGGGTCCACGAATACATATACATCTGTCAGCTCATTCCTCTCAAAAATTTTATACAGATACCTAATACAAAGCAGTCATAAGAATACATTTTTAATAAATATAATGCAAGGAAAAGGTGTTAAGACTTACATGATAAAAATTTGCACCACGTTGATGCCCAACTTATCTCCAGTGACAAACTCCATGATATCAATTTTCATAATCCCCACACTTAGTTCACGTCCACAGACATGAGCTTCCACTGTAAAGTCATAATGATCCGCCAACAAATTTGAATATCTTGACAATTTGTCAAGACTGCTAGTATCTGCATCTGATGTCATAGCTATCTGTCTTTGTTGTTGTCTATACAGTATTTCTTTACCTTTGAAGTATTCCTGTAAAAATAAATTGAAAAAATATATTAGTTTTCAAATGATAAAACATTAATAAAAATATAAAATAAAAGATATAACATCCATACCTCTATAGTAATGAGTCGGAGAAGTCTGGATGGCCAAAGTAAAAAATGGCTGATACTATGTCCAACTGTCGTCACCTCATCTGTAGGTAATGGTATCCGAGCTGATCTATCTATAATATCCTGTACAGTGACCCTCTGATTCTCTACCTCTAACTGTTGATGACGAACTGTATCTCCTATACAATATACCATCCCATATGCAACTATATGATGTTGAGGATCATCAACATACAACTCACAATAAGTAGGTAGCTACGGCGGAGGAGGAGGATAAACAATGGGGTCCGCAGGCTGAGGTGGGGGAGTGGGAGCTACTGGGAGAGGTGGAGTGGGAGCTGCACCCTGAAATTGTCTTTGCAAGTCTGCAAACATAAACTGCACCGATGCTCTAATCTTGTCCTCCATTGTCGCATTAATATTATGGACTTCAGCCTCCATGGATTCTATTTTTTTTATAAACTCCCTCAACGTTAGAAGTTGAGGAACGTGGCAACACTTTTCTTACCGATACACCTGCCGGATATCCTCTTACACGGCCAGGATGTTCGGGCTTTCCCAATGCCACAGATAAAATATCTTCCCTCCCAGATGGTGTAAATGTCCCCTGTGAACTCTGCTCCTCAAGAGAGTCCTGTAATAATTAATTGAACATTTCTATAATGATTGGAAATATATGACGAAAATAGTAAACTTAAATAAATAAAATAGATATCTTACAATCCTCTCAACTACGAGTCTCGATTCTTCCGAAAGATATTGTCCTTTTTTGCCCTTCCGAGCTCTTTTCCATTTCTCATGTCTAGATGGAGGGGATGGAGGGGCCACCTCTCCAGAGCTTGAAGACTCAGCTCTTAGTTGTTGAAATTTTTCTGCCATCATTTGTTCTTCCAATAATGCATACCCTCCCCGAGATAAACTATGAGGGTATACATTTTTAGATTGGATCTCTTGATGAGGTTTCCTTGTTTGCTGTAAATTAAGAATAAGTAATCATTAACAAAACAATAATAAGATCATTTATATAAGAAATCTTATAAAAGTTTACATTGCCCTTACCAAAAATGAATCTTTTCTTCTACTTTCAAAAAATTGTCTCCATGTGTCTTCATCTATAAAAGGATATATACGACATGGATTCTCACGACTCCTATGACCATAAATGAAATCAGATGAGAGGGTTGATTTGAAATCCCTCCATCTCCTAGAAGCCAATGATAAGAATTTCTTCCTGACTCCTCCAGTGTCAGGAATATCAAATGTCATCTGATAAAAAAGAGGTTAAAAATATTATATATACTAGAAACATTTAAAGAACAGTCAAACAATAGCAAAAGATCTTACCAAAATGGTCTCCCACAGATGAGAAATTATCGCCTTATCCACACTTCTCCAATCATCATAGAGAATGCTTACTTTGCTCTTAGCCTGAGTTTCTACAAAACCCTTAAAATCTTTAGCATTTGGACCTCTAGGAAGATCATCACCATCAAACTCCACGACTATCCTCTCCTCCTTCGTACGGGCAAGTGATAATTTTGGTAAACGTGTGCACCCACGCTTACCAACCTTTGAACTCTTTTTCGTAATAGGAGCATGTGAATGTTCCTCCCCAGATGTATGACCAATATGCTCATCTTCATAGTCATGTGGCTGATCAACTGATTGATCTGTCATTTTCCTTCAAATCAAAAAAACAAACATTAGTTCACAAATATACAAATTCAAATATTGTAATACTACTTAATCATAAAATAGAAAAGTGTACTAAATTACATAATAGTAAACATTGGTAATATAGTAAGCATGTTAAACAATGATAAACATGGTAAACACAGGCAAAAGGTTGCCAAGGAGTTGGCCCAAGAAAGTTGAAAAGTGGACTCACTGAGTCCACCGGTCCACCAGTGTGAGATCACCGGCCAGCCGGAGGACCCAGGCAGTAGACTTGCCCACTGCCTGGTGCCACCGGCCGGCCGCTGGCTCACCACCGGCCGGTCGCTGGACCAGACAGAGCCTTCCTGTCTGGACCACCGGCCGGCCGCTGGATCACCACCGGCCGGCCGGTGGACCAGACAGAGAGCCTTCCTCTCTGTCTGGACCACCGGCCGGCCGCTGGCTCATCATCGGCCGGCCGGTGGACCAGACAGAGCTTTTCTCTGGACCACCGGCCAACCGGTGATCCACCACCGACCAGCCGGTGCGCCCAGGACTTCTCCTCTTTACGGTTTTTATTTTTTTATCATTTTGGTATGATACATGTTTTAATAAGTAAAAAATTTACAATATCTAACATTATATGAAAAAACTAAATGTAAACAAGAAATAAACATGTGTTACCTGTAATTTTAGGAATGTACAGTTGGATTGTTTTCCCAAATTCCTTCGTCATGATCGTTCCTTATGGCACAAACCATGTCTTCAACATACTCATCATTATGTTCTGTTAATCTTTCCATGGAAGTAGGGATCTCATATAAATCAGCATCTTCATCAAATTCTTCCTCACCAACATATTGTTTTTTCCCTTGTAAAACAACAGCCCACTGCATATCTGATTGATCTACTACATAGAAAATTTGTTTGGCATGTGTTTCCATTATAAAAGAATCAGATGTGTCTTCCAATATATTCAGATTAACAAGTGTCATTCCAAATTCATCATGTCTGACACTGTTGTTACCGATAAACCATTTACAGTTAAAAACAAGAACATTAATTTTAAAGTAATCAGCCTCCCATATGTCTTCAATCACTCCATAATATGCACTTGATGTCGAAATTGGGTTTCTGTCCTTAGCACTCGAAAAATGCATTGCTTCTGCAAACACCAATACACCACTATTCTGAACTGCACTTCTGTTGTCCTGATCTTTCATATGAAATGTATAGCCATTAATGTCATAAGCGGACCATGTTATCACATTTAAAGATGGACCACCCACTATCCATTTTAATGTCTCTGATACATCTGATCTACCAAGCAAGGTCTTTTTAAACCATGGCAAAAAAGTATTGTTGTGCTCATTCAAAATCCACATTTCTTTCTTCTTTGGATGACATTGTTTCAACTCATTAATATGCAATGTGATATACGGTTGAACATCAGCTATGTTATTCAAGATGTATGATTCTAACTTCTTCATATGTTCAGCTGATAGTGATTTGACTTGCAAGCCACTAATCCCCTTTCCCTTATTATTAACCCGTTCATGGGGAGATGGAGGCAAACCTATGTGTTGCGCCGTAGCCAAGTAGCTCGTACAAAACACTGCTACCTCCTCAGAAATATACTTTTCAATAATGGAGGCTTCAGGTCGATATGGATTTTTAACATATCCCTTTAATATTTTCATATACCTTTTAAAAGGATACATCCAAGGAAGATATACAGGTCCACAAAGCTTTATTTCTTGAACCAGATGAATCATTAAATGCACCATCATATCAAAAAAAGTTGGAGGAAAATACATTTCCAAATGACAAAGTATAAAAATTGCATCCTTTTCCAAAATGTTCAAAGCATTCACATCAATCTCCTTGTTACAAATTGAATTGAAAAAATAACACAACCTCATTATAGTCTTTCTGACACGGATGGGCAATATTCCACGCAGTGCAACTGGTAGAATTTGTTGCATCATGACGTGACAATCATGTGATTTCATACCTATCAACTTCAAGTCTTTCAATGAGACAAAATTTTTTACATTTGAAGAATAACCTTGAGGCACTTTGATATCATGAAGACACTGACAGAAGCTAATTTTCTCCCTCTTCGATAATGTATAACAAGCCGGGGGAAGAAATGTTCGTCTTCCTTTAGGAGTGGGAGCTAACTCCAAACGTATTCCCATTGATAGTAGGTCTAACCTTGCATTCAACCCATCTTTTGTATTTCCTTTAATATCTAGCAATGTTCCGATCAATGAATCACAGATATTGTTCTCCACGTGCATGACATCAATATTATGTTTGACTTCATGATACCTCCAATATGGTAGCTCAAAAAATATTGACCTTTTCTTCCAAATATTTCTATCATTACCAGATTTCTGTGTCTTTCCCAATGTCACATCAAGGTTTTTCACCCTCTCAAAATACAAATCTGGGGATAAAGGTTTTGGAGCAGTATCAAATTCTTGTGAGCCATTGAATGCCTTTTTTAGTCTTCTATAAGGTTGATCCATAGGCAAAAACTTTCGATGACCCATGTACACTGTTTTCCTCCCATGATGCAATTGACAATATGACGTCTGTTGTTCGCAAATTGGACATGCTTTATGCCCTTTAACACTGTATCCAGACAAATTTCCATATGCTGGGAAGTCATTTATAGTGAATAGAAGCACTGCATGCAGTTTAATATATTCCATTTTATAAGAATCATACACCCTAATACCATCAGCCCATAACAGTTTCAAATCATCAATCAGCGGTGACAAGTATACATCAATATCATTTCCGGGTTGCTTTGGACCAGAGATCATGATACTCAACATGACATATTTGCGCTTCATACAAACTTCAGGAGAGAGGTTGTAAATTACCAATAAAACAGGCCCTGAACTATGTGTGCTACTGAGGGTTCGGTATGGATTCATTCCATCTGTGCACAAGCCTAGTCTCAGATTTCTAATTTCATTTCCAAATGTAGTGTACTAGGCATAAATTTTCTTCCATTGTGGACAATCAGCTGGATGACGTATTTTTCCATCACATACCCGCTCATCAGCATGCCATTTTAACCTTTTTGCATCATGTGAATTAGCAAATAAACATTTGAAACGAGGAATTATAGAAAGATACCAAAATACCTTTGAAGGGAGATTTGTAATCTCTACATCAGCTTGTGATTTTTCTTTCACCTTATACCGTGATGTCCCACATTTAGGACACTCTTTCAGAAATTCATATTACTTCCTATATATAATGCAGTCATTCGGACAGGCATGTATTTTCCTGTATCCCAATCCCATCGGGCATAATATTTTTTTGGCCTTATAATGTGAATATGGAAGATCGTTATCTTTTGGAAGAATGTATTTCATCAATTGTAGCAGCTCTGTAAAACTTCTGTCACTCCATCCATGTTTCGCCTTCAGGTTAATCAATCTTAACACCGCCGACAAAACCGTAAAATCTGTACAACCAGGATATAATGGTTTTTCGGCATCACCATATAGACGTGCAACTGTCGGTTCTATCTCAATTTGTTCTGCTACAATATCGCGAATCATTTCTTCAATTCCATCGGAGTTACCATCTTGCGATTCATTATCATCAGTGACATTCTGTCCAGTTTCGCCATGCCAAATCCAAGGGTTGTAACTCGGATTGAAACCATGACAAATCAGATGATCTTTTATCTCTCTACTTTTCAACTTCTTCATATTCAGACATTTCAGGCATGGACAGAAAAAAATTTCACTACTTGGAACATTTCATTTAGAAAATTCCAAAAAGGCATCAACACCTTCCTCATATTCATTTCTCATTCGATGTGCCGTAATCCAACTTCGACTCATTATTACCTATAACAAATAGCAAAAATATATATATTTTTTAGATAAGACAAATATATGTTTATATGAAAAAAATCATAATTTGAATGTAAACAATTTTGAAATATAAAACAAATCGATGTGTATTTAAAAAAATATGCTTGAATATTATTTTTTAAACAAAATATAGTAAGATATAACACCCCCCCCCTGGACACCCCCCGACCCCTCTGGACAGCCCCCCGCCCCTCCTGGACACCACCCCCCACACCCTACCCCCTTGGACACCCCCCTGTACATCCCCAACCCTCTGGACAGCCCCCCCACCCACCCGGACAACCCCAAATACCCTCTGGAGAGGCCGCCACCCACTTGGACAGCCCCCCACACCCATCCACCCCCTTGGACACCCCCCTGGACACCCCACCGACCCCTCTGGACAGGCCGCCACCCCCTTGGACAGCCCCCCACACCCACCCATCCCCTTGGACACCACCCTGGACACCCCCCCGACCCCTCTGGACAGCCCCCGACCCCTCTAGAAAGCACCCCCACCCCTCCTGGACACAACCCCCCACCCCCGACCTGCTTGGACACCCCCCTAGACACCCCCCAACCCTCTGGACACCCCCCTCACCCCTCCTAAACACCACCCCCACCCCCTACCCCCTTGGACACCCCCCTGGACACCCCCCAACACCCACCCACACCCTTGGACAGCCCCCTACACCCACCCACCCCCTTGTAAACCCCCCTGGACACCCCCCGACCCCTCTGGACAGCCCCCCGCCCCTCCTGGACACCACCCCCCACCCCTACCCCCCTGGACACCCCCCGACCCCTCTGGACAGCCCCCCCACCCACCCGGACAACCCCAAATACCCTCTGGAGAGGCCGCCACCCACTTGGACAACCCCCCCCCCCACACCCATCCAACCCCTTGGACACCCCCCTGGACACCCCATCCAAATGGACACGCCCCAACCCTCTCGGGGATTTATAGAAAACTATGAAAAATTAGTGAAATCATAAAATTAGTCAATATTGCAAGTCGAACTAATAGATATAGGGATGATAAATAAGATTATGGTGCCAAAAAGAGTTAAAAGGGTTCGCAATCGAAGAATCTTAGCTAGTTTCAACAAAAAAATCACAACACAAATATATATACTATCTGCGAAAAAAAACGAACGAGTGGGAGGATTACCTGAGTGCTGCGAGTTTAGATGATTGATCCGAGGAGATAAAATATGAGAAACGATGATCGCAAAACGAATCTAAACCAACAAAATGGACGAGCCGATTCGGGTTTACGCGCGAGAGAGACGAGTCGCGACTGTCGAAGGTAAACTCGTGAATGACAATCCACGGGTCTGGGTAAATTTTTAAATGAGTTATCACGTCGGTTATTCAATAACCGACGTTATAATTGTTTTAAAAACATTTATAACGTCGATTATTCAATAACCGACGTAAAAACCTTCCTCGGATTCTTTTTTTACGTCGGTTATTTTATAACTGACATTAGAAGGGCTCAAAATCCGCGTTTTATTACGTCAGTTATTCCATAACCGACGTCAAAAACATCTTCGGATTCTTTTTTTACGTCGTTTATAAAATAACCGACGTAAAAAGGCCTTCAAAAACCGTGTTTTTTACGTCAGTTATTGAATAACCGACATAACAAACGCCCCCCGCTTCTGTTTTTTACGGCGGTTAATGTATAACCGACGTAAAAAACGAAGCCGCACGATTAATAACGTCGGTTATAAAAATAACCGACATTAAAGGTGTACTGAACATAGGTTTTTACGTCGGTTATTAAATAACCGATGTAAAAAACCTCGTTTTACATATTATGACGTCGGTTTTATATAACCGACGTAAAAAATGGTGACGTAAAAAACGTTTTCTGCACTAGTGATGCCACAACTGATTCTCTTACACTATACCCAAGTAACAAGATTTTTGTATTTCAACATTCTTAAAAAATATATTTTTTTATTTTATCCTATTGTAAATTTTTTTCTTCGATAGTTGTCATAAAAAACCCAAATTTTCTAAAGATAAATTTATTACCCTCATAACACAATTTATAATCTCTTATAAAATTGTGTTTCATCCCATCAACATACAAATATTTATTGATTTCATCTTTTCATTCCAAATTATGGCAGATCAAACACATTAAATTTTCAATGATTCATTATATCAATATGTTGATATTCCTTCTTTATAATCATTCAAATTCATCAAAATTTCCAATTCTTCTATAAAATGAGAATAACACCCACTATAATGAATCCTGTGTTGTTATGATTTTATATCATTAAATGCAATTCAACAAATAGAGATTTTACTTTTTCATTTTCATCTTTCATCTTCATCTTTAGAGGATAGTTAAGAATATTTTTACTAGTAATAAAACACAAAATCTATGTAAATTATTTCCATTTTTTCACATATATCATAGATTGCTTCCATTGGTGGGTACCTATTTTCAATTTTTACTCCACCATTATGAGGTTTATTCAAAACAACCTTTTTAGAGTTCTTGTTTTGAAAGAATTTACACCCCTAAACCATTTTATTTCAAAACATGTGTAATAATAGTAATGTTATATGATATAATAAAACCATATTTTCACTGTTTATGAATCAAAAAAATACCAACAATATCAATAAAATGAGTCTTAGCCTCCCAAACTTCCATACTAGCTGGAATTCTGAAAACATTTCTCTATTACCTTGTAATCTTTATTTTTTGAGCCACCAACTTTTCTGTTATTAATGAGAGACGTATTTTTCATTTCTAGAATATTTAAACCAAATTCAATTGAATGAATTTATGATTCTAGATATTTAAATACATTTTCAGAATCAATGTTTTTTTTATACTCTTGATTTCTAATCATTTTTCAAGTATACACAATTTTTCCTACGTTCCTTTTTTTGATACAATTGCAAACATATTCGCAACCATTGATAGTAGTTGTTTTTGAAAAATCTGAAGCTTCTCATTATAAGAGATTTCTCTAGCTTTAGTAATATTTTCTTGAAACTAGTATTCCTCAATCCATCTTTCAATAACTTTTATGGACAGTTTCTAACTATTCTTTTTTTTAATTCAGCTCCACTTCCATATACTCATTAATCTTATTTTCATCATTTATATATTTCTTCTTGTCATCCATCTATTTTTCTAGACTTACATTCTCATTAATGAATCCTTCTTGATTTCACATTGAGGAACATTCAATATCTAACTTTTTTTCTTATAATGTCTTCGAAATTACTCAAACATTTGATCAACATTTCATTTAGATGACAATCATGTTGACTTTATTCTTTATTTGAGGTAATACTTCTAAATAATTTATCATTTATTATTGTAATAAAAGTATTTTCAATATCATTGTAACCATATTATTCATTTTTTGCATCACTTCCTTCTTCTTATTCTTTATTAGATGAGATATTTTCTTTTTAATGGAAGAAATGAATATCATTCCTTGTGGAAAAAAAATTTCCTTTGTCACCATGTTTCTTCGATGATATAATAAAGAATAATTTATTCCCCTCAACTATCTTCTTCATTATTCCATCAAGGAAAATTGGAATCAATGTTCCCATTGGATAAATATTTAATACAATTAAAGGGAGAATTTCCTTTTCATTTCCCTTTGCATTTGTTCCTGTTTTTCTTAAAACAGGTATAAAATATTTTCATGATTTTTTCATACCTCAATTTCATAGTCAGAATAACTAGCATCATCTTGTATATGAATATTAGTATTTTTTTCCTTTTTTTAATTCCTGGAAATACATTTCTCTATCATCGTTTTTATTTATTTTAATACTTTTATACCTTTTTGTGTCATTCATAATGAAAGTGATATGAAAATCATCATGAGAAAATGTTTCAGGATCTATGTCTTCCAATAAAGAAGCTATTGCATCAGACATGTTAGGAAAGACTCTAAATAACATTTCAACCACTATAAAATCATCTGAATTGAATCTGAAAATATAATAGTACTCACAAATTAATTTACATGGTAAATAAGTATATAAATATTTAATGATCACCCATATTCAAATCATCATATTTTAATCTCACTATTAGAATCATTTCCTAATTCACTTTTTTATTTCCTTCATATATGATTTTCAGTTCAACATATATAAATTTGACTATTTAAACCCCATTTACTCATAATAATTAACTTTATTAATTTGATAATAATATATCATTATCTTCCTTTGTCGGATTCCCTTAATTTATCTAATCAACATATATAAGATGGTATTTAAAATCAACAGGGGGAAACCCATATGTTGTAGCTTCATGAAAATAAAATAAAACAGTCATAATATAAGCCATCATTTAATATTTCTATATATGATAATTACTTCCATAGAATACCATAATACAATTACAATTCAATCAATTCAAATTCTCCATCATCAAAAAATATGAGAGGGGAACCTGCCCTTTGATACTAGTTGAATGTTCCCAATCCGGATGATTGTATAACCATGATTGGGAGGAGTGAATGAATTATACTTTTTATTTTATGTTTCATAGAAACAAGCTCCGCCTCCTATTAAATAATCAATTCCCAACTTATTACAAATAAAGAACACATCCAAAGGAACATTACTATTTATATGGTTAAGTATTCAATAAAAATATCTATGTCATTGGTATGGTTTGAAAATGATCTAATAACACAAAATCCTATTTAAATCAATCATTGGAATACAATGAGTTAGATATACCTCTTCACTAATGTAGCACTATATTAACAGTGCCAATAATTCTTGTGCACTATCTTATCACAAATAGGGTAATGGTGTGATTTGTAACAACTAATGTTACATGTGATTCTTTTCAATCCCACAAATATATTCAATTCAACATAGTTATTCAATTTCTTACCAAAAAGATGGTAAACATATCCAGTACATTGTTTTGGAAAACAATGTCTGATTTTCCCAGACTATTTTTCCCAGTCATATTTCTCCAAGTAAATTTCTCCCTAATATGATTCTTCTCAGTATAATAAAACCTATAATGATTCTACCATGTATGCATATTATAAATTTGACTTAATATGATATACATGATTCAAAACCACATTAATTCTTCATCCTCCAATGTTCAGAAAACCCAGTATGGAAATTGTGATCTAATTAATCTATATTGATACAATAATCATCCAAACATTATAGCATTCCATATATGATAATAAATAGAGTATACTAAAACATGAGTATTATGATTAAGTGAATACAATGTTTTTATCTTGTCTCATCACTTTCACTTCATTTCATTAAAAAATCATCAGCAATACTTTATAATAAACATTCTTTTTCTCTCTAAAACTCGAATATTCTCTCTCATGAATAGTACACTAGTCATAAAAATGCTATAACGTACTTTTCAGAATTTATATGTGACCCTTGATGGGGTTTTTTGGGAACCAAAAGAATTAATAATTTAATAAAATTTACGCTAATCTCAATTTATTGTAAAATCTCGAGCAAAATTTGATATAATCAAATATTCTTAGAAAATATCGATTCCATTACAATATTCAGTTAATCTCTATAATTTCATTTAAATGTCAGTCCAATTTATATTTTTTGGTCTTATGTTATGAATAAAATTTATTCAATAGAAATATTTGTATTAATGATATGGATTCTTATGATGAAATGGATAACACTCAGTTTCTGTATATAATCCATCTTTTGAATGTCGTTCTACCTCTTAAAAATTAATTCAGAAATCTATGATTTCGATATACTTTAACTTCTTCATTTATTATATTAACCTAGTTGTAAAATTATAAAAAAAATTCTTCATCTCCTCTTTTATTGACCAACTTGATGAATTAACTTGAAAAAATATCAGAGTTCATCTAACAGTTCTTTCATTAATTTTGTAAACCATCCGTCCCTATTTGAGTAAAATTTTACTTATTACTATATTTCTAAGTAATTTTATTCTTAATATAATAATTAATTGGTTATAATAGTTTTTTTATGAATATAATGAATTATATGATGTTGTAGTGCCTATGAAAGAACACCCAAGGTAAAATAATTATAATTACGATCCTCATTACCTTATTTATTTCCTTCTCATACTAAATCTTATTTCCACATGTATGATCATCTTGAATACTATTATCCTATGTATGATCTATTGTGGTTAATACCTAATATCCTTTCCTAAAAAAAACAACATTCTGTAATCTTTTTAATCCTCCATTTTATCACCAAGTGTGCATCATAAGTTCTACAGTTAACTAATCATTTTTCAAATATGAGTCAACAAAGAATCCAAAATATTAATTTTATCATAGACATCAAGACTTCGATACATCATCAAAACAACCACTCCATACACAACATATTCAAAGTGAATCTGATGACTATTTACATCCTGCAAGATTTTTTCACATTAATTCCAGACCCATGAGGAGTCTGACCAAAACACTTTCATCAAAAAAATTGTCATTATGAAAGAACGATTGTGTAAGATTTTCTAGAAAACATGAGTATAATTCTTCTAAAATTAGAGTCACTATAATTGACCCAAAATATAAATTTTTTTATTTACCTATCATCTTAAACATTATTTAAAAAACACAAAATTAAAAAATATAAAACATTTGAAAACAACCACCATTGTATTCATCTTGGTGCTAAACAAATTAATATAGAACACATGGGTGGGACCCTACTGAGCATGTTGGCTAATATCATGTTTATACCTATAGTGGTTAATTTTCAATGTAATTTATTTTAATACAAGGAAATGAAAAGAACCACAATGAGGTGATGTGTTTTATATCAATTATTATTGGGTTTCTTGAGGGTGATAAGGTAGTTGTTTTCTCACAATATCACATATATACTATTAGAATAGCTGTATTGTTTTCTCATCCAAGTATCTAGACATGTATCTTTGAAATTTTTTTACATAATTTGTAGTTGTATATCTACGAATTTCCCATAGATCATTACATATATATTCATTCATTATTATATGGTTTCATACTGTATATATATATATATACATATTTCATGTTGTCTAATTTGGGATGGGAGAAATCATTCCCTATATTAATTTCTGATTCTTTGGTGCTATTTTCTAGGCCATGGGGGTTAGTAACTCCATTATGGTTTTTTTAATTATGTTAATGTACTAGTGTGAGAGAGTATTCAAGTTGATTCGATCATAATTTTGTACCAATGGTGATCTTTCTTCAAGTTCCAATGTCTTGTGACATTTTTTAGACTATAGATAGGATTATCGGGACATGAGAGGAATATATCAGTCACTGAATGTCTTGATCTTTTAGTAGAGAGACATATGTAACCATATTACATTGGTATGTGTGTATCATTTTTTTTGTTCATAGTATTAATCCTAGTTTTTTATTATGGTTTTCTAGTTTGAACTGTTATCAATTTGTTGAACATTTCATCTTATTATGAGTGAAATGGAATGCATTCGAGATATGTTTTTTGGGTTCTACATGAGGGTAAACTTAATTATCAACAATGGAATTTTCATATGGATTAATATTTTATTTCGGATATGTTATTATCAACACGTAATTGTGATAAAAATGTCTAAAAAGGCAATAACATAGTAGTTAAGGTACAAGTTGGAGTTGTAGTGGATATAGGTTGATCAATAGAGTTATTGCATTAGAATAAACCATCCTATAAACGTATAAATGAATCTCAAGTTGCATATGAATGGATTTAATATAAAATTCATATATTTGACTTCTGGGATATGCCTCATTGTATTATGGAGACATGCTTGATGTTTAAACTTGAGTGTAATAACATGTGATTATGGGATCATTAGATCTTGAAGATAGACATGTGGGCATGGACTAGAAGGGTTTCAATAATCTCTTATTCTTGTAGTTTTGTCTATATTGACTATTTATAGAGATATCTATGGAGTTTCTCTGTTTGAATTAGAGAGAGCATTCTGTGTTTGGCATAGAATATTCCTTTTTCTATTCAAGTTCATTTTCACCAAAGGTTATAACAAAATAACAACTAAAGGATTACATGTATCTAATGGGTTTGACATGAGATACAATATTTGATGTATTCATGTTGTAGATTTTGAACTACAAAAAATGGATAGGGATATGAGATATGAGATTAATATGGTAGGAATTTTTGGATATTTTAATACTTATCTTCCACCTTGTGGCCATTATATTTATTCTACAGGGAAGAAGAATATGTGGAATGATTAAGATACTAAATTTGGATGTGGTTCTCATCATCATTCCTCTTCTGCAACACCAGTTCTATATAATAATATAAAACAATATTTCTCATTGTTTGGCATGGTGGGACACCCATTTTTTATCTTTTCCTTCTAATTATATATAGTCCATTATAAGTTTAAATGGATCAATTTAACAACAAGTATAGTTTTATTCATGTTGATGATTTTTATGACTTCTTAATAATGGTGTGTTGTTTCGAAAGACTTATCCTTGGTCGAGATATCATCAGGAAAATGTTTCAGAGTTTATTATAATAATGATATATTCCAAGAGTATGTATGGCCAATAATAAAATCTTATGATTGAATTTGGTATAACAAATCCTAGAGTTTTATTGGAATTGATGAATTGAATATTACAACTGTATCTTGATGATATTATGGTAGTTTTCATGAATGATATTTCATTTTTCTTCAATATACAAATGAAAGCATCAATAAAAATTTGAGTTTACTATTTTAAATCCTGAGGAGTAACCATCTGTATGAATAATATTCTAAATATAAATTTTTGATATATGAAGTGATTTTATAGGGGAAATTAATTTATGAGAATGGATTATAAATTGATCCTCAGATGCTGGATTATGTTTTTTTTCATCATAAGAACCGTTGAATGTATTTGAGATTCATGGATTTGTATCCTGATTAAATTATATCAATGATTCATCAATGATTTTATTAAATTGGAATTAAATATCACTTCTTTGATTAGTAAATTGGTGAAATATACATGTCATGAAATGTGTTAGTCTAGTTTTTATGACATGAAAAGTCTTTTGACATTAGAATCTTTTTTATCCTTTACAATGTTAAATAAGGGGTATGTTGTTTTTTATTAATCTTCTCACAGTATATTATATTGTGTTCTCATTCATGTGAATCAATTGATGATTTTAGATTTATTCATCTATTACTGAATGAGAGGAATTACCCCATGTATGATTTATATAATTTAATTGTCATGAATGGGTTTATGTGATAACAACACTATCTTTTCCGGGAGATGTTCATAATAATTTCTGAACATTAGAGTTTGAGATATCTCTTTTCATAAAAATACTCGAATCACAGATATAGATGATGTGTAAAATAACTTCTGATGTTTCACTTCAATGTCTCCTGCACCGAAATATAGAAGAATTTCATTAAAATTGATGTCATCATGAATGTTCCATATGATGCTATTTGTGAATTGATGGAATGGTGGAACCTTATATTGATTTTTTACTAGTTGCATCTAGATAGAAATAAGGATGGTTTAGGTATAGTTATGACTATTTTTCTATTATAATCATCTATCCTTTAGTATATTCTATAGATTCATCAATAATATAATGAGTTTATAGGAAATAGAGATACCCAATATAGTGGAGAGACCATTTTGGTGATCCTATCTCATTATATGGTATTCTGAGTTTTGGTGATTTTTTTGTTTTCCTAGTGTTAGTAATGAGATAAATTTTATTTTATTTTCTTAGATATTCATTGGATAATAATATGGGAACTACAATGATTTATTATGTAATTATGTAATAATTCTCATAGGAGAGTATAATACATGAAATTTCACATTATGTTTCCATCTATTGCACATACTAATAGATAAATGTAGATAATATGAAACCTTATGTTTTTATACAACCCCTTCAGATGCTAATTTGGAAATGTTATGAGGTATACATGGAAATTGTTTTTTGATTATCATAGAATATCCAAAGGTTGAATGATATATATGTTGTGATTGATCAGTTGACAATGTCATATAATTTAATTATGTTTTGGGAATCTTCCATATTTAATCATCTTGGTAAGCAGTACGGGTAAGTGATTGTGAGATTACATGTGTTTTCTTCTACAATTATTTTAGAAAGAGGTCATATGATTAATTTTACATTCTAAAAGAGTCTCCAAAAGGATATATAGAATATTATTTGGTTGATAATATCCTATATTCTACAAATAGATGTTTATATAGAGTGAGAAATTTTAATAATGGGGAATATGATTTTTGAATGGGTCCTATATTTTGGGAGATCATTGGATATTCATATAGACAGTATTAGTTTTCTTATAACAAAAATCTTCATTCTTCAATATGAAGGTATCATCGAATGGATTTGGATGGTAACTCATGAAGGTCATCTCTTTGTTTTAATGAGCTAGTTGAAGATTCTTTTGTCGGATTTTGTTTTTTATGGAGATGTTGGTGAGTAATTTGGATACACTTTGAAATATAGTACAAAATAGGGCCATCATAAATCATATGAACACTAACGGTGTCATACAATAAAGTTTTCCAAATGTGACTATGTTTTTATGATTTTTTCACCCTTCTTGTATCACTATCTTTTATAAAATAGGGAATTTTAGATCTGATATATGTTAGACCATTTTTCATCATTCAGTGATTATGAAGGATTCCGATGTGTTGAAATTTTCATTTTAATTGATAGGAATTGGCTATTTTTCCCACATATCATAGCTCATGAAAAACAATCATGATCCCATTCACAATAAGAGTTGGGAAGAGATTAAAATAAAACTGTATGTTTCTATTGTAGAGTAACTTATAAATTATTGAACCTCAGGTGAATTTCTTATGGGGGTAGTCTATTTTGATGTTCAATGTTTTATGGAAGAAAAGATAATATTCATTTGAGACATTCTAGTACAAGTAATTAATTATAGGTAAATGGACTCACATATTTACCAAACATCATTCATCCACATGACATTATAGGGATAATAATTCATTTGGTGGGGAGTTTGTTTCAAATACATAACCAAGTTTTAGGTATTTACGACCACTTATATCTTATACAGTTAAATTGGGTGAGCCTTGGGACTATTGAGTATAGAGGTCATTTTATGGGGTAAAGTGTCCTAACTTTAAGGTATGCATGTTTATTGGAATTACTGTTGTCTGATTATAAACATATAAATGATCTGTGTTTTCCTCCTCGGGTTTTGAGATCACCTAAGGTGGCTTGGGTTCTTGTTTACAAATATTCGATTTTTTTGTCTTATAGGAGAACAAATATCGCGTAACTAGTTTATCTTCATTTATTTGATTAAAATTATCATTCCATGTAGAGATTAAACAACACGAATGTGTGCACAAAATTTAAACATTATATGTTGTGAAATATTATAAATTGTGTTTCTAATAAAAGGATTACTGGTTTTCTATAATATATAGACGATGTGGAATACATGACATGTAAATGGATTAAATGCTATGTAATTATCATTATTTGATTTTTTTAGTGTGATGCATGACTGATTCTTATTTTATTATTACGCATACATTTCTCTCTAAACCTTTATGTATTCTATTGTGATTTTGGAATCCTCATATCCTTTAGAATAGATTAGTCTTGAATTTAATATTCAGGGTTGTGCATAGTGACTCTAAGGGTGAGTAATCGTTTTTACATAATTATTTTTTATAGTGGTAGAATTGTTGCACTAATTTATCTAATCTATTGAACTAAGATTGTTTTTATCATGATTATTTTATTCATATATCATGTGATCTTGTTCAAGGATAAAATAATTTTTGTTTTGTTTTGGGGTGGCTGGTTTGTGGTGTTTAAACTTAATGATTTTAATATATTTTTTGATTTTTTTTTTAAATTTAATCAACTATAAGATTCATATATTGTTTATAAAGAATCCATTATCCTTTTTGTGTTCTTCTTGTCAGTGTATCATGGTGGGGGCTTGTGCATCCTACCATTCATGGTGAGTGGTCCTCTATTAATCCTATATTTGAAAAAAAAATCTCTATTTTCTGATGATTTATTTTTTTATATAAAATTTAATGATTGGCTGATGTGATTTTCATGTATGAAAATTTGTTTTTTATAAAATTTGATTTCCCATAGTCAATGTAAATAAAAAGGTGTATTAAAATAATTTTTAAATTTTTTTGGGAAAAGATTTTCAATTCATAATATTATGAAATAATTACTAATGTAGGGAATATTGGAATAAATGTTTACATATGTTGAAATTGTAGTAATAATCTTCTTCCACTATAGTGGGCTTCAATCTTCAGGTATTTTTTACTATGTAGGCTAGTTGTTATAGGAAATTGATATACACTTGGATGGGGGGGTTTTGTTTATACGATTTTGAAATTTCCTAAATAATTTATTAGTCTGCCTAAAGGATTAATGCAAAAAAGATGGTTAAGGTTTAGTTATGTTTTCCTTGATATCTTTTCTTATTGTGATATTTTGAGTGATATTACATATGTGTTTGATTTTATTGTATTGTGATATATTGAATTTACTAGTTTAGGTTTTACTGTAGGTTATTTGACTATATATATGATACATGTTTTGGTTTAATTTGATATATCTTCATTCACATTTGTATTTGAAAATCACTAAAAACGATTTACCTTCTTCATTTAGAATCGTGAAAAGTTTGAAACTAAATTATTTTTAAACTATTTGATATAAAAAATTTTTAATTTTTATCATTACATAGTTTTACAAATTATTAGAATGAGTGGATTGATCTGAGACTTGATATGGAACACATGAGTGGGACCCCAACGATCGTAAAAAATTATAGTCAATGTACACCATTGGGGTTGTGTAGACCTTGTTATGTCATTTGATATGGGGAACCCATGGTTCTATATAAAGTAAAAAAGGGTTTTTACCGATGATTTATATTTTGGTAAATTTATGGTGAGATATTTGGAGTTTGACCACTCTATCACATAGAGATTAATTTTTTAGATATTTTTTTCATCCTCTATAGTTGGAAATTTTACTTGGTGATCATTTTTGAACATTTTCAATTATATAGCTTCTGTTTTCACAATCTTCTATGACATATAAACATATAATTTCATTCATTGATTTCTTATATATATATATATATATAACTTTTTCGTCTTTGTGTTGGGAAAAATAATTCCCTTTTTTTGATGTTGAGGCACAGGATCTTGTCGAGTGCCCATGGTGATCATGAATAGCCATTGGGTATGTCCCAATTTGAGTCAATTACCTATTTTAGAAGGTATTAGAGTCAGTTTTTTCACATAAAAAGTAGATAATTAATTATAATTAAATATTTTGTGAATAGAATATATCTATTTTTTTTATTTAGACTTGTTTTTAGGTAATTTTGACCTGTACCTTTTTAACCCCTAATAAACATGTTTTTACATAAATTTATGTAATTTATTTTTACTATTTTCTGGATTCATTATCACATAATATTAAGTAGACTTTATTTAAATTTTTATAATGAAAAAAATGGAATCCATTTTAAAAAAATTCATTCACATGTGTGGAAAATAATAATTCAATAACTATCACGTAGATACAATTAAAAAGTGGGTTTTCAAGAAGTATATTTTTAAATGACAAAATGATTTTATATTATCTTTAAGACTAATAATATTTATTTATGAATATAAATTAATATATATTATTATATATCCTATTTATTTCATTTGAATGAATAAATATTTATGTTTTTTAAATTAATTAAAAAATATATTCATTATGAAAATAGAAACCCACATCATATAAATGTTTAAAAATAAATCCTCTTGGAAATAGTAAAAATGGAAGTGTGAAACTCATCATGAATAACACATACTATGATTTCAAATTGGGGAACATAGGTTGGATGTATGTACTCAGATATGTAATAATATGTTAACTTTTAAATAATTATATCGGTTGATACATATCATTTAGTATTATAATTTGAATGGTCATGATAAAATAAACAACACAAAAACCATATCGTAGAGATTTGAGATAGATGTAATTAATTTCATAAATATTTATCATAAATGGTGAAATTTTTATTCCAATATACTTTTTTCTAGAGTTTAGGAATTCTATTACAATATAGACGAAAAATATTTTGCAACAAAATGACATGATGTGTATAATTTCATTCATTAATCAATTTAAAACCAAATATCATATTATTATATAAATGATATGTTTTCAAGATGTATTATCCACTCATGAATAAATAATATAAACAATTATTGAATAAAATAATTCCCAAAAGGATACATAGATATCTATTTTATCTTTTTAAATTAATAACAAACAAAAATGGTAGGAAAATTATAAGAAAATTTAAAAAATTAACAAACCATCATATGATGAAGTAAAATATTATTTTAAAGAGTAATACACATAATTAAACCTAAATTATTTCATAATTGAATGAATATACATCCCAAATTACCTCTTAAGGGGTGACTCTATGGAATCAGTTAGTTTTTTTACATAAAACTATCATCACATTGAATAAATCAAATGATATTTTAATGTTCAATTTAACAAAAATTTGAAACATAATATACGAAAACTTAAAAAATTAATTAAATATACATGAAAGGATTCTTCTGTGTTTCAAAAAATGATATTATTATTCAAACTCATATACTAGGGACATACATCAATGTAAATTGATGATAATGAGAATATAAAGTGAATAAACCATGGTGATATTTAATAGTTGATCTTGGGAATATCAATAAGAACATGATATGTAAAAATGTATCGTTATCAAGAAAACATGAGGAATATCATTATATATAAATATTTATCACAACATTTAACTATATCAACAACATAAAAATGAGGCATTCATAACCATATCAACATGGTTTATCAACAATGTGTCCAAAATCAAAATTAGAAAGTTTATTCCCAATGACATCAAAAAACATTTCCTACATAGAGATTACATTGTTTTTCAAATACACTGGAGTGTAATAAAATTTTACAATACATATTTATTAATCACTGTGATCTACATTGACAGTAACAGATTATTTTTAGAATGATAAACATAATATAAATCAACTGTTTTATATAAATGTATGGACTATATGTGTTCATAAATACCTGAATATAATTCCATTTTGACCCTCAAAAAGGGAATGTGGGTTTTATATAGGTAAATAACTAATGGAATCAATTATATTCAAATATTGGTGAACACCTATTAGTAATGAAATTGTGTTTTTATTCACAGTATAATATTTTGAAAAGTAAAAGTTAGATATTTCAGAAGTAAAATCTGAAACATTATTTGAACAAAACATAGATTTTTAACAGGGTATATTGAAGAATAATGAATGTCTCGGATTGAAAAATAATTTATTTCTTCAATATGGGTATGATCAGAGTATTATGAAAATAATGTAACATACACATTATAAGATGTAATAAAAAGACAATTACTAGAAATGAAACTAAAATTAAGATAATTCACTTACCATGAATATTTACACATAAATCTTGTGGACTTAATGATGGGGGATTATAAACACCTTGGGGGAATTACTAAGAGGAAAAAGACCATAGAAACATACGTTATGGTTTCTGAGTGTAGGGGAAGTGTTAAATTGTTTTTTATTTATAGAAAAAGTGGAATACTATTTAATAACATCCAAATATCAATCATGAAAATATTATTTATGGAATACAAAAAAAACATTGTCTTACCAATGGATTTCTCTCATTGTTTTGGACATATGATTAATATTTTATGATATTTTAATCATTTATAACATGAAACTATTATTTAAAACCTTGATTGGATTGTAATGTATTTTTAAAAAAAACATCTCCAAACCACCTCTCTCGAATGATGTCATACTAAGAGGAGAGAGATAATGACCATTGAGTACCACCTCTAGTAGGCCGCGGGATGCAGAGTATAACTGAGGGTAAAAAATAAAATGTATAGAAGGAATTATCTGCCATACTAGAGTAACATATGGATATGACAAAAAGAATGCAAAATAAACTCCATAAAATAATTTAATGTAAATCCAAACCAACCCAAAATAGATTTATAAATTAAACTCATAAATATAACATTATCTAAATTGAATACCCAAAAATTCAAATCCAGGGAAACAATAACTATCCAATGGTCCAAGATAGTAATTTCAATTAAGGCCATGAAGTCCTCTTACAATCCTAAAAAAATTATATATATAGTGTGGGAACACATGAATACTCAAAATGAAAACGAAAGTCTCTCTTAAAAATGTGAAATGTGTATAATAATGATTCTTTTATAAAAATAGAAGAACCTAAAATCATCTATACATGTATAGGAAGAATAATACCTACATCACTAAGGTTCACTCATAATATGACACATCCATTTTTAATAATATAATATAAATAATATTAAAGATTTGGTACCCTGCACCACTTCCCTACTAATTTTCCACTCTCCCATCTCCAATGAAAATATTTTTGGTTCACTATCCTCTTCTGAATAGCATCACATCACATTAAATCTCACCCATAGACAAGCATACAATCACATCAAATGGCATATCATAACTAATTTATAATGTTATCATGAACATGAAAAACATCAACCTCATACCCTCTTCCTAACATGAAAGACCCCCACCATAATCCATCTCATGAAACATATCCTAAAGACACATGGTCCATAAAATATTCATAACATCCCATGTTGACAATGTAATTATTATTTTTTGTCCATAAAAACCATTTCATATCACCAACACCTAGAAGAGGGAGTGATAATGAGTGGTTTTCCATCCATCCATCACCACACCAACTACCCCCCCACACACAAAAATATGGAAATAGGCAAAATTTCATATCATCATTTCCATGTAATAACAAGCAACACCATCCAAAAACCTTTTGTAACACACACATAGTATTTTTCATACTATTTATAAGGGTATTTATTCAATTTTACATAATATTTAAGTGTGTTATCCCATAATCCATACAATATTAGGGAATCCATTTGATTATCTAATTATACATGGTTACCCATTTATTTTTAGTGATATCAATAAACAAAAAAAAACCAAATATGTTCCACAATGTAGACACGACATAAAAAAATCTAACAATAACCACAACTTTCTTCAAGGTATTATTCCCAAACAATTTTAGTATCAAATCGAATCAATAAATCAAATAGATATTTATTCACATTCAAATTCACTCATTAAAGGAATAAAATGAACTAATTTGTCTTAAACCAGATTAAAGCCTAATCAAAAGAGTTAATAATAATAATACCATGCCTCATTATACACATAAATAGAAATAAATGATATCTAAAAATTAAGATAGAAGTTTTACTAAAAATATCTGCATTGAAATAGTGGTCTTCGTATATGAGGAAACCTCCAAAATAGAGAACATGAAACCAAAATGGTAATAAAATTATATGAATCGATGGAGAAAATAATTCAAAACCAATCATTATAAAATATTTCATTCCCTAAAGGAGAGAATGATGAATCTTCACTTTAGAATATTTATATTCAAAATTATTGGAATTTGACATGGTTTTGTTTACCATCAATATAATATCTCACCAAAAACATGTCATTGATCAATTTTATAAGTCTATGGACATAGATTAAACATATAATATTATTATCATTAATTAAAATGTATCTAAAAAATAATAAAGTATTTAGACCCATATTTCATCTAAAAATACTTCCAAATGTAAAATCTATAATTTTTTGAAAATCAATAAACACTATTTACATCGTTGCTAGTGAGTCACCACCAGTGAGTCACTTTAAATAATTCACTACTAGTGATTCACTGAAAGAAATTCACTTCCATAGATTCACCTACAATATTTTACCAATAGGGAGTAACTAAATGGTATTCTCCACTATGGAGCCACCACTAGGGAGTCACCACCAGCATGACATACCTATAGAATGACCTAATGATAGAATGGAATTTAACTAGATATAAACTACCACTGGAAATGACATACCTCTAGAATTTTCTATCACCAGAATGAACTACATCCAGAAATGATAGTCTTTTAGAATAAATTCCCAAAAAAATTAATGACATCCCTAATTATTTATATACCGAAAGACCTACCACCACAATGATTAACCACTAGACCCACAAACAAATCAGTCTTCCCCTAAACAACTCAAAATTATATTTACCATAATATAGTTGGTTGGTAGGTCATGTTCATTACATTATATACTTATAAAACTATTCTCACCCTTGATAAATAAAATAGAACTAAAATGGAAGGAGGGAAAATGTTCCAAAGAACCATCCCTCATTGTACCTCTCAAAGATCTCATTTCATCTAAAACGACACCCAAAACTGATTGTAATAAACCATATTCCCATAATATAAGATCATACAATACTGCCCCAAACAAAGGAATCAAAAAAATCCATCTTTCATATAAAGGTACTCTCCATTCTAGGAGACACAAAACTTACCACATAGGATTAATCACATCATTGTATAATTTTTCTCAATTAGGAATAAGGTGACCCATTTTTCACATATTCGAAAATATCCCACATTTCATAAAACACATATCATAAGGTGGAAATGATAATATATCCCAAAAAATCCAAATTTCCACCTATCACATTAAAATAAAACTTGAGTAATAAAACACTAAAATAATTATAGGTACTTGGAAGTAATATATGTCTCCAGGTCAAAGAACCCCTTCCATAAGCCACTATGTATCCATATATTTAGTTCTGATGGAATGGTCATTCATCACAACACATTATCTTAATAGAATTCTATATCCAATAGTATCTCCACGAATATAATTTCATCATCAATATGCATCTATCTATAATAAATGAAATATGATTCATCATGTTCATAGAAAAAAAGATTAAAATTTTGTTAGATTTCATTAGTCTAGTCATGTCAAGATGGAATTATAAACATGTAATCCACCATTTCAATAGGGTCCAATCCAATGATGTTCCCAACTAATTTGGGTGAGAGATTACATAGTTTTTCCAGACAATGTTAGCCTCATTTAGTGTCCCTATTAATAGAACATGGTCCCCATAATTTAACTCAAAGGGAATCATCATGTGATTTGAAAAATAATTTTATCTTCATTTCTTCTTCCATAATTTTTTGAACAAACCAAACGTACTTTTCCATGAATTCGTCACATCAGGTCAATGAATTACTTACTCCCCACCACATCCCATCATAAAGAACTATGACATTCTTTCCCATACAAAAGACTCAAATTAGGCACTGGAAATGGTTGTGTGAGGGATGTAATTATAATAAAACACATCCAATGGTAGGTGTCCAAATCATGATATACCAAATACCAAGATGAATTCCTAGAATATATCCTATACCATAAATATTCTTTTCTCTATCTCCCCACCCATATGAGGTTGGAAATAATTGTTATGACCAAACTATGTACGAGAGACATATTATAATACCGTAAAAAATAATAAGCAAAAATGAAATCCAATTATCAAAAAGTACATAGTAATCCTTTAAACAACACCACCTCACCCAAATATTTGATATCAAAGTCTTCATCTATGTGCAACTCCCTGATCGCTATGAAGTTGGATAACTTTTTCAACTAATACATGAACACCCAAGTGTCATCACGTCCACCATAATCTCTTGGTAACCCTTAAAAATAATCCATCAATATTTCATCCCTTTTAAACTCAAGAATATCCAAGGGATATAGAAAGCCTTAAAGAACATGATTCTCAACCTTTAAAGGATGAAAAATGAGACAACAATCCAAATAATCTACCACTTTCTACATCTCCTTGGATAACAAGACAACATCCCCATGAAATCATACATATTGGAATCATTTTGGCATACCTATAAATTTAATATATAAAAATCACAATGTAATCCCCTGTTAATCTCTATCAGAGAAAACATCATTCCTCAAAACACCATCTAGTTCTAACTATAATCTTAGTATCCCCCTAGTGAATCAACATCTGGTTCCAACTATACTCTGAGCATCCCCCTGGTGAATCTCCATGGTACCCAGGATTGCACATTAGCTATATCAATAATTCTCCCCATTGTGGCTCCTGTAAAAATGAACCAATGAAAAATGAACCATCATTTAAAATAAGATACCTTCTCTATCAATAATAATAACATCTAATTCTAGTGCATCCAACTCATCCACTAATCTCCAAGTATCTAAAATCTGATAATACACATCCTTCAATGAAATTATTCCCATATAATCATTAATGAAATTCCCCTTTCAGGATGTTTTGGGAGATATCAAAATAATATAACTCAAGAAACTCCATCAACCATCAGTGTTGGAGATTCAAATCACACTAAGAAAATAAATTCTTAAAACTATTTTGATCTGTAGTGACCACAATCCTCTATTCATTGAAGTAATGTCACCACATATTGAGTGCAAAAACAACTCCTTCAAACACTTGATAATGGGATTCCTAATAATGATATTGATGGAATTAGTATGTAAACCGATAAGAGATCCCCACCTTCATATACAAAAACACAGATCCCAATACTGGACCAAATGTGAATAACATAACTCATACATCAAACCATCATAAAAAAGCCATGTCGCTAAATATTTTTCCCACATTTCCATTAAGTTACTAAAAGAAACCTCGTAATTATCCATTTAAAAACCTACATGGGAAAACACTGTTGACACTATAAATGGGGCTACAATTGAAGAGTTTTAAGGAACATGACTTCGACAATATCCTTCAGTACTATGACAACAAAAAATATCTATAACATTATTCATTGTTTCTTATGAAAATATTTCCCATAACCTTAACGGTTCAACATAGATTCTCTCATGAGACCCCACATTCCTTTGGAAATTCAAATCCCTTGTCCAAAACATGAACATAGAAAAAATTCCATTAAAATGGGGTCAATGAAGAACCTATATAACATATCTGATAAATATTTTATTACCCTCATCTGGCATTGAATATATCAACATATCATTAATGACAAGATTGATGATATGATTGAGGAACTCATGGAACATTTATTTCATCATACCTATGACAATAATAAGATCATTGGTGATTCCAAAAGGAACATCAAAAAACTCAAAGTTCCCACACAAACACCTGAAGGCAGTTTTAATTATATCACCATCCCTCACCCACAAATAGTAATTTCATACAAGAAATCAATCTTGGAGAACCAATAATATCCTCTCAATTGGTTGAAACGATCATCAATAATCAGAAGAGGATATTGATTCGTGTTTGTTCACATGATAATCCTTTCAGAGTCTATCCCAAACCTAATACCACTATCCACCTTGTAAGACAATAATAATGGATAACCACACGGTTAAAAACTGGGTCAAGATGAAACCCCTATGCATTAGAAATTCTATTAGAGTCCTCAAATTTGATATATCAGAATGAACAAGTTGATTTAGAAAAATTTTAATAAGATAATAACCTAGATTCATGTCTATCAAGAACTCAATTTCATTTAAAAGGGGCATGTTCACAACCGCCTTAAGGAAAGAATCCAATAACTCCCTATAAACAATTGAAGATTCCTATTTCCTTATGGATACTAATTCTATATATAAAATATCTCACATGGAATCATGGGGATACAAAAGACAACTTCTAAACTAGAAACAAATATCTCTAATTAAAACCTATCTATTTCAATCTTCCTAATAAAAAATAACACTCCCCAAGAAGTTGTTGAAATCATCATGGATAGAGTACAACTGGTTAATGTAAATAATGAAAATTTATTACAGAATATCATTAATGAAATGGGGGACATATGATTTTTTCTACCCCATCATCAGTGGACATCCTAATTACATAGTAAATATACTTTCATATAATTTGACAAATTTAGTTAAAAATAGGGGCACAAAATTCCATTCTTTAACAAGCCCCAAATAAATTACTAGATTGGTTGAAAAAAAGTGTTTGAAGCTCCTAAATATAACAAGTCACAAAAATGGGAACATAACAACCTAGGAAAACCTTGAATAATCTCTATCCCCTCTAGTGTTTGTAACTCCACTATAACTAATTAACCACACCAATCTTCACTAGCCCTATGATGATTTCCCCCATCGAAAAAGTTACCTATTTGAGATCCCTAAGGGAGAGATACATTCATGGGTGGATCCACACCATCAACATTATCTCATGGAAAATTATAAGTCTACTTCCCCTAATGATGTTATATCCATACAGGTTACTACTTATAACATTGGCATTGAACATATCGACCACTACAAAACTTATCTTGAGTAAACACATTGAAAAAAAAACCAATGATAGGCACAAACCTAGGAGACAAAATAAACTAGTCTGAAGTCCCCAGTAAGAGTAATGAAACCCTTGGTTAATATATTTGAAAAATGGTCATTATCCCACATTATAAAAGGGTCTTCTCACCACCACATCAATACTACTCCCAATAATAGGTGTCAATCTAAAATATTAACCATTATTATTTTATTACAATCATATTCCATTGAATTGATCTTTTTGGTTAATATATTAAGGATGAATACCTCTATTTACATAAAGTATTCGAATGGGAATCCTAATCTCTCAAAATGAGTTCCATTTCTTTTTGTAAAATTTTCCATTTATTTCATATGTTAATAATATAAAATTTTAATCCATATATAATGAAATTTGTATTAATTTTTATCATAAGTGTATTGTTCCTATGGATTAACAATTAAACACCTTTTCCAATTTAAATTAAGGGAAATAATATTTTCCTTCATGCACTATCCAAACTACTACCTCCATGTAGAAATGACTTCTTTTTTCACAAATTAAACTATTTGTTTATAATGTTATACAAGAATAATTATCACATAATATATAATATAATATAATTATTTTGAGATAAAGTATAATATATCTTCATTACCTCTCATTCATTGAGGAATTAAAATATAAATCTTACATTTTGAAAACTATAACCTCTACAAAGAAATGTATCTACTTTTTCATCTAATTTAATTACATTTTATAAAATATCTAAAAATACAATTTTGAAACATAAATTTATATTTAATTATATATAATATCAATATTGTTCTATAATAATGATATTATTCTGATACAAACTATTTACATAATCAATACAATTCCTTAGTTATGGTATGATCATTTTGGATCATTCTAACAACCTATATTATGAATTATATAAAAAATAATATTGAGTAATTTGAGGGGATATTTAACACTAATTTTATATATTAATAATAAATTAATTTTTTATTTTCTTCATAATTTTTAAAATTAATATCAAAATCATAAATCATTATACCGCTATTTGTTTATTAAATATCCGGAAACATGTTTCTCATGAATTTTATATTTATTAAGTGTAACAATAATTAAAATAGAATAGAATTTTAAAAATATAAAATAATTTAAAAACTGAATAAATATAGGTTTTATATAATTTAAATATATAAAATGGTAAAAAAAATAACGAATTACACAACTATTATATAACTAGTTAAATCCATGATGATCACTAACACATGTCATTGAAATTGGATAATAAGTAACTTATATAAATATTCGAAATAATTTGAAATATTTTTAAAAATTGTAATATAAATTAATATTTTTTTTAAATAGGTAACTATGATATGTCCTTTTTTGTAGAAAATATTCATGTCCTGTATTGGATATCAGGAAATATAGTAAGGGATTCATTGTCAAATATTTATTTTGTCTAATAATTCATTCACAATGTTCAGCATGATTAATTTAATATAATTTTATTACATGTTAATAAATAATTTTTATCATATTAATATTGTTTTTAAAATTTATATAATGACTTATTTAATTTTTTTATATTGAATGTACGAATGGAAAATGGGATTGTGAGTAAAATGTTACTCAAAAAGTAATTGTTTTATTTTCTATATTATTGTTAAATCAATAATGATTTTTATAGATAATGAATATCAAGAATTTAAATTATTCTAATACATCTCATAATTTTCTTTCTATATTCTGGTTTTTAGATTCTACTGAAAACATATTTTCTACCTAAACAATATTTTAACTTAAGGCGTAAATATATGTGAAACATACCCTCACCTATTCCTCAGTGTCAGGAAGCTCCCAGGTACCATTTCCATTATCAATGTTTAAATTTAAAAATACCCTTATATATGAATTAATAATTTATTAAGGTTTATTTCTATTTTGAATTATTTAAATAGGTAAATAAATTTTTATCTTTTTATACAAGTATCCTTTTTCTCAATAAGTGAAAAAGTAACTATTTCATGAATGTGTTGTGAACCCATCTTTCTGATAATTTGTTAATTTTATATGAAATGATATATCTACTATATCATAATTTTGAAATGAATTTATTCTTCACATATTTTATAAAATATTCGTTTATAATTTTTTCAAAGTACCAAGGAAAATATTAATTTCAATATAATTTTTTTAAAACTCATAAAAATGTTTTTTTTAACATTATCATTTTTGGTATGAAATATATAACATACGATCAAGAATATTGATCAAATGATACATTAAACATTCTTTCTCTAGAAAGACTATGTAATGTCCCTTTATTTTTTCAGATTATTTCATCGATGCCTTTTTCTATCCTAATTGTCTTCCGTGTATAACAATAATTTTTCTTTATATGAATTTCCTTTTTATATATTTAATTCCATGTATTGAAGGATGTTCATCCTGATTCCATACATACATACTTACTTACATACATATATATATATATATGTATTCGTTAAATTAATTACTTAACTATATATCATTTAACTCTATGTTGTACATATAAATTACATATTTTCCTTTATTATAGGGTATTCAAATATAAATTTGTTTTATAACATTTGATGCACATTAATATTCCCTTGTGTTTACCATGTTATTTTTTATGGAATTATGAATAGTTTCTATATTTGATTCCATTTTAAATGTATTGAAAACCCTTTATCATTGCATGAGTTCTTTTAAATGAATGAATCAGATTTAATTACCCTAGGTTCTTTTAATGTGATGTTGAAAAATCATTTACATTATCATGGGTTCATTTTGATAAGATGACTAATTTATTTTGTTGAATATGTACATATGGGTGAATGATTAGTTTAGTCATCACATTCACATGCATGAGAATTAATGGTTTTTCATATAAATTTAATGTCCTATATACAAATATTGAAAAATATTTTAATGATGTAACTATTATATTCATATTCGCATTATTAATCTACAGTCTAATATACCATGTTGTATACACTTTTTTTATACTCTTTTGATTCATGTGTTAGGTTCTTAAAATAATTTTTTTGTTATTTTTGATATATTTATTGATATGTATATGTTTCTTATGTTTCATTATTAATCACATATTATCATATAATTATCTCTAATTATATTTTATTAATTTATTATTTTAACCTTATTTAGTATATAAACTCACCCAATTATTATTTTTCTATTAATCTAGGTCGTTAAGAAGATAAAATCTTATGATAAGCATATATGGAGTCTAGTGTGACTCAATTACATTAAAATATTTGTGTGTATTATTTTATAAATTGATTATGTACCCAGTTTTCAACATCTTTAACAATTCATTCTTTATATTGTGATATTATTTCATGAGATTTAGAATTAAAATATTATAATTATGTAAAATAAACCCCATTATATCTTGGTTATCATCAAAAAATATCATTGAACAAAATAGACATATTTTTGAATAATTTTTCTTTATTGGATATTATTATTGAAGAAATTTTGTGAAAACCACAAGGATAACAATAAGTTCATGGTTACATCATAAATTTTTTGTAAAATAGAAATTATATGGATTTAATTATAGTCAAATAAATATAGAAATATTGGAATATGGATGTGTTGATGAAATAGATGAACTTAGGGGTAGTCTCCCTAAAATGGATAATAGAGTATCAATAATATATTTACTCTCATGCATAAGAAGTGTGTGTAATACTATATGACATGATTTAAATTATAAGGGGATATTCATTTTTTATTACCATTATTTTTATTATTTTACATACTGATTTTTATATATGAAATTTTGATTTTGATTGTTTTATGGAATTTTTTTAATATCATTCTCTGTTATTTTTTTCACAAATAATTATTAATTATTTTACTAATGGATAAAGGTTGAATGAATCATGTTAAAAAGGTATTTCATATATACTAATGGTAATATCCTAATGAGAAATATAATATGATAAAAAATATTTTTAAAACTAATTTGATTATTAAAAACATGATATCTATACTTAATAATAAAAACATGAACATATTTAACCATACAAAATCAATAAATAAGATAATTATAGAGTTCTATATATGTTTCGATAAAAAATTATTATAAATTAATTAATGTTGTATTTTATTTTTTTAGAAATTTGATAATAAAAATTTTAGGCTATTTTTTGAATAGAACTAATTTTTTTATCTAGGATAAAGGAGGAAGTAGAGAAACTAATTGATGATGAAATGTGAAGAGCTATGTGGACATTATTTACTAAAATGTTTTCATCATAAGGTTCCACAAGTAATGTATTGAATTAAATTTGGTGAATGAGGGTATTACAAAATCAATGAAATAATCAAACTAATAATGATATTAATTGATGTTAGAAATCTTTAAAACCTACTGAATATCAGAAAACATATTATATGATAATTATTGTAGTGATTTTTGAAAATTATATATAGATAAGAACACTAAACATTTACTAAATAACTATGAGTATTTTATTTTATTTTTATTTCTCAACCCACTACCCAATATCATGTGATAATTTAAGCGTATTATATAATCTTATTGATGAATTGAAATTAAAGATTTTATTAATAAATGATATTGGTAAGGGTATCATGTACTATGTTTATATTTATGGGAAACCAATTTTTTACAACCTTCATTACCTACCATTACATGAATTTTATGTGGACTTCTAAATGGGTAAGATATATCATTAATGAAAACAAAGTAACAAAATAGATAGATCAAATTTATTATCACTAGTAAATTAATATATACTTTTTATTATATAATTTATTAAGATCATTCAATGAAAATTTATTCCAATATATATTGATTAACCCCAATCATAATGTTTTTTTATCACAAATTTTTAGGAAGAAACCAAATGTTGTGATATGATTATAATTAATGAATTGATTATTTTCATATAATTACAAATATTATTATGGATGATATATATTTTGATATAAAATTATAATTCAAGTATATATTATGGAAAGAACTTTAAATTACATTAGTTAGGAATAATTAAAATTGAGAGGAATTGAATTAATTAGAAGGGGAGTGATAAAATGTAACAAGACGAGAATTCATTGTAAATAGACATTGTGATAATATTTTGTTCTAAAAAAACACAGAACTGAACAAAATAAAATTATTTTTTAGAATGAAATTTAACCATTATAATATATCCATTTATTTCGTGACTATAAAATTGAAGAACCATTTTATGAAATCATTATAGTAAAATGGAAATAATTTTCAATAAGAAATGAAATTCATCATTATAAATATAATTAACCAATGTATAGAAAGGATATTTATTTTATAGTAATTTTCTCTAGAAAAATTCAAATAATTTGAATAATAACAGTATCATAGAAATCTTATTATTCGTAAGTTCATACTCATAGTAATTTTTATGAGATTTATGGTAGTTGAATCACAAACCCCAACATTCTCAAATGTTTAGAATACACAAAATTAATAAATGGTCATCTTGAAGGGATATGAATCTAAAAATTATGATGTTATAATTAATATATTAATAAATTAATATTTTGTTAAAAAATTATATTTTCTTTAAATTATATTTTCACTTTCATAAGAGATGGATACATATTTTGCAATGTATTTATATAAATAAAAAGAACGTTATTTTATTAAAAAATATCAAAAATAATAAATTTCATTTTCCTAATTTAATTAAAAAAATTATTTTGTTGATGTGAATAATATATATAATATGATTAAACTAATTCTTTTAGTTATTGCGATGATATAATAATAATATTGGTTAATACATTGAAAATATATTTTCCTCTGAAATCCCTTTAATCATTATATTTTAATATATTTACTTAAAATAATATATATTTGGATTTATAATTTCAATGATTTTTTAATATTAATATTTTATATGATTATATATTAATTTATTTTAGGTGAATATTGAAAAATATAATATTTATGAATATTGTATTTTTTTTAAATTATGGGACAGTCCAAGAGGTGTCTAATAGATTTTAATTGATAAAAAAATAAAAAATGGGTAAAAATATACATTTTTATAATACTATTTCTAATTTTGGAAACATATTATTAATAATATTGGGAGAAAAGTAATATTTTCTAATGATAAAATATTTTTTGCTTTTCTTTTAATGAAATATCAATATAGTGAAATCTAATTTTGGAATTATTTGAAGATAGATATATTTATACTTTCTTATTTAAAATATTTATAAATATAAATTAAATTTTACTACTAATTTTAAACAACACATAAATTATAATGTTAAGAATACAAATTTACATAACATTGGGTTTTCATTCAAAACATGTGTTAATGAAAAAAAATTAGATTTTATATTCAAATAAATTTTATAATTTACAATTTATTTCATTATTGTATAGAATATGTATAAAATATTTAGCAATGTTTGTATTATTTTAAGGAATTATAATTAAATTATGTAGGTACAAATTAGGTACTCTGATAACAGAATAAGTAGTAAAAGGGAAAATTATCTTAGTACATAAAATAAATATATATTAAAAATATGTTTAAAAATATATGAATCTGTTATTTTAGGAATTCTATCACCCCTAAATCAATTATTATCTATATTTGAGTTTTTTACATGTGAAACATGTGAACTAATTTAATTTATTTTCAATGTTTTAAAATATATAATTTTCACCACAAAAAAAGTTTTTATTACCACCTCTTTATGGTGAATCCCAAATATTGGTTTCAACATTATATATGACCCATAATCCATCAGTTATAAAAAAAAATTATTTTTAATTTTTTAGTTTCAAATAAGATTTTATACTAATCCAACCATTATATGAGAGTATTCCAAGGGAATTTCTAGGCCCTCCATGTTAGAAAATTCTATTCCTAACATCAATTTTGTTCATTATTTACATAAAAAACAACATTAAAATTAAAAAAAAAATAAATATTATTATAATAATAATTTATTCTACTGCTATTATGGAAAATCATTTATGCACATTTTGACTTTTTATTAATAAAAATAAAGCTATAATTTCTGAATTGTGCATACTAACACCACCACAATGTGACAAGTTAATTTTTTTAAAAAAAAATATTATGATTTATTATAATTTTATAATCGATGTATAAATTATAAATATATAATACAATTATTATCAATATATAAAAAATTATAATATAACTTCTTGAGATCTCATTTTAAAGAGAAATAAAAAAAATATGTTTGTGTTGTAAAGATTACCTCATTCATTGAGAAAAATAACTCATTTTGGAGGAAGATTCATTCTTGTTAATTAAAAAATATTCAAATATATGAAGAAATAAGAATTTATATTATATCATCATAATTCAATAAAATTTTTATTACTAAAAATACAAAACATTCACAATCATACTCAACTAATCATTAGGGTATATTCGTTTTTTGGTTGGTCTAATAGCTTACATAATTAATTATATAAATTATATCATGGATTAATTGTGATAAAAATTACTCATAACATATGATATTAACAATAAAAAAATTAATTTTATTATAATATTACCATTAGAATTATCTAATTAATTATGAAAACAATATTTTTTTGAAAATCAACAACATTTAATGGTTATGAGTTTTTTCAAAATGTATCATAACAAAAATTTTAATAGAATGAAATAATAATATTATAAATACAAGTAAAACATAATTTAAAGTACCTATTATTATCTAATAATGATTAAAAATTTTATAAGAATGAATAACATCTCCATTATTAAAAAAGTATTTCTAAATTATCAGTATTGGACCCACCAGATATTAAAATTAGCTAATAAAAAACTAATGAACAGAACTCATATTTTTTTTAAATTATGTTTCATGAATGTTTTATATATTAAAACTGTTCTTATATATTTGATGAAGAAATTTTGTTTTGTGATATAGTATATTCTATCCATTTAATGGATTCTTGGAATTAAGGTATGCGATTCTCTATCTAAAATTTAATTTCAGGATTCAAATTTCTTAATATAAATGATGAAAACCATAATATTTTATAAATAAATACAATTTATTTTATTTTAAAATATTCATTAGGTTTTTTAGATACCAAAATTTATAGATGTTTGGATTAATATGTTAAAAAACCCATAACGGTTTCACTTTGTGTCATGATACATCCTTAGGGTTCGGTCCATGCCTAAGCCATGCCCAACATCCATAGGCTAGGGGCTGGATACTAGCACCAAAGGCGAATCCCTGCTAAAAAATGGGATGTCATTGCCTTTAAACCTGTAACACACACACTCAAAACACATGCAGTAGAATAAAAATATACTAATATGGAAAAGAATTGTGTGTTGATAGTAAGTGGGCCGGTATAAAAACCCAATTGAACAACAAGTACAAGTATAAGTAAAATGGGAAAAAATATCCTTGTTCTTCCACCGTGGAATTCTACCTGAAGGGTATGTACAGAACTCGAACCACTCGTCCCTGAGGTACTTACCATATATTCCATCTCCGAGCAACCTCCCATATTTCCCCTCAACCTCGATCACTGTTGACCATCCTCTACATAGAACACAACAAGGTGTGGGTGAAGCCCAATCACAGGTGAGTATAACAATACTCATTTGGGGACCCCGAGACCTATGATGGTCTCCCAGAATCCACTAAGGATAAAAAAAAAGTAGTAAGATACAATCATAAATTATCAACTATCCTTACTAAGGTATGTGCACATACACATACCTAAGTTACCAATCACAGACCGGCTCTAACTCATGAGCCCAACCATATTCCATTCCCCAAGTATAGAAACCCTCCTCAAAGAAAGTACAACACAAGGTGTATCCTATAGGTACAACTCACAGAAGATAGCCACGTGGGATTCACCATAATACATCAACGAAGAAACATCCATGAAGAAACACCCACCCTTACTTAGGTATATGCACATACATATTCCTAATTCGTCAATAGTACACATCTCATATATGAGGTAAACACGAAGGTAAAGGCTTAGATCAGAATGGGTATACACAACTTAAAAGAGAGTAATAGATGATTAGTTGTAGCCACTGAATCATCTTTCTCTGTTGAACGAAAGATATCCAAAGAAAACTAAAATAGAATTTTGTCGAAGATGTCGATCCTACAGGAGATCCAGGTCCAGCCACTTCGCTGTCAAAACAACATAGGATCTAGTTCTAGTCTTGTTGGTGTCGAAAACACAAATTATCCAGGTCTAGTCTCGTCGATGTCGAACCCAGGGAGGATCTAGGTCCAGTCTCGTCGTTGTTGAACCCACGGAGGATCCAGGTCCCATCTTGTCCTTATCGAACCCACTGAGGAACCAGGTCCAGTCTCGTCGTTGTCGATCCCACGGAGGATCCATGTATTGTCTTATCGCTTCCGATCCCATAGAGGATCCAGGTCCATTAGTAGGTCCACATAGGATCCTATCATCTCAGTCACAGTAATCCATATGGTTTCTGTACACTACACGCTCGATTCTAGGATGGTGTGATCCTTGAGCCAATTATTGATACATCAACTTCCACGAAGTATCAAGATGATGTATCTCGTAGTTTTCTCTCAACATAAGGAACCCAAAGTGATAGAAGAAGCATCAATAGGACGCCCGATCTATGAGTAATTGCAATTTCCGTTGTAGGGGGCGGTTGGTGTTTAGGTTCAAAGAAACTTTCCATACCCAAACTGCATCCAAACCTCAATTAGGGTATGCCAAATGAACTATCCTGGTATATGTCTTTCGATGCTGCATATCATTCTTCATTCGGACACACGTAGCCCAAAAAATGGGCAGAAAGGTGAAAACTGGCCATATCTGGTATGGGTCCTGTCCGACCCAGTTAGAGCGACCCGACCCGACCCGATCCAGACCGGGGTCCAACCCAGTCCAAGTGTCCATCCCGATCCAAGGAAACGACGAGGCCTGAGGGTGCATCCCAACCAGAAGGTGCGGCCCGACGTTTTATGTGGGGGGGGCATGACAAGAAAGCGTGGCCCGACCCTTGTGGGCGGCATGGCCGGCGGGCCACCGTGGGGTACATTTAGCTGGCGGCAGGGCCCGGCGGGCGAGCCGTGTGTCCCGAATGACCATCCTCGGGGCCCTGGTGGCAGGATGCATTGCCTGGCTCACCGGCCATCTGGCCCGGTCATCCGACCACATGTGGCGGGGGGGGGGGGGGTTACACCCCATGTTTCCCTAATCCGAACCAGGGCTAGGCACCAGTTCGGTTTCCTCGTGGGACCTGAGGGGTGCCGCGTTGTCTAGCTGGCCAAGCGGCTAGCCGGTTCTGTAACACCGTCACGACGTGATGGTGTTTCGCACCGGCTCCTCCACCCCGGTCCTCCCTAGCAGCGACACACCTCCACCACGCGGTACAACTACGCCTCCCCACCTCCTCAGCGGCCTAGCCAGGCCGCGACCCCCTGGTCCGTCAGGTGGTGCGACGGCACCGTGCCTCCTCCGCCGCGACCCAGTTTGGCTACGTCCCTCGGCTCGTCTACACGACATGATGGTGCCTCCCATTTTTGGAAACCCGGCGGCCTTGCGCACCCGGTTTCCTTCACTGCCAGCCTGATGTTGGTCACCGATGCTCCGCTCCGCGGTCGTCAATCAAACGAGACAGAACAATGGGGGATGGTTGGCCATGTTCATGCTGTCCAAGACCTCCACCTTATGGATATATCAATTGGCATATCTCAATCCATACATTCAACGATGTTGAATGTGAACAATATAACTACTCAAAACCCCCTAACTCGAGTTCGGTGATCAATGATGCAGTCGCGAAAGGCGGATGTCGTTTTGTCAATGTCGGAGGAGGAAGATCTCTGAGAAGACGAGTCGAGATGACGTTGTCGGCATACTTCGGGTGCGATTGTGCTTCCCTTTCATGCCTCGATTGAAGAGGGAATAAGAAGTCCAGGGATAAGTCCAAGGAAGAAGTCTAATAATGTAGGATGTCGCCGGCATTCTTCATGTTCTTTGTTGGAGTGGATATGTTCCTCTAAGAGCCCTTCCTCTCCCATGTTTCCACCGACCAAAAAGAAAATATTCCCACCCAAAATTAATTAATAGATCAACTATTATTTAATTTGATGGCACGAATTCAAAAGGTTTCAATTAATTAAATGAATAGATCAATTAATTAATTATGTGGGTTGGCACACTTAATTAGTGGGGGAAGTTCAAGTGTTTCCCCCACTTTATGGAGAGTTACAAGGGGATAAAGGCCGTGTGGTCCCCACATTTAATATCCTCCCAAAGGAGGTTATGTATGGATGGGCCCCACCACAATAACCTCTCATGGGAGGTTATGGTGTGGTGGCCCCTAGCACAAACCACCTTTTAGAGGTTTTAACCACCCCGATTAAAAATAAATTTAACACTTTATTTTTATTAAATTAAATTAAGAACCCCAAAAACTAACTCTAATTCTCATTAGAATGCAACTGTGGTGAATTTCTCACTATGCAATCACAAATGCTGCGATTTCAATGGTGCCCTCGGATTTACGATCCGAGCACCAGTTCAAAAGATATAAAATCTCAGTCGTACATTTACTAAACATATCCAAACAAAACATCATAAATTGATTACTAGTACATTAGGCCTCGGAATCAAGAACCGACATAAATTGCAGACTCGCAAAATTACATGAATTTACGAAAAAACAATTCCACATAATTTCGGGGTCTTTACATTCTCCGTACCTCATAGATTTACGTTTTCGTAAGCTACAACTCACAAAAAGAGAACAAATGTGGGTACTCAACACGCATCTTATCCTCTCGCTACCATGAACTCTCATGGAGGTTCCCGTGGTGTTGACAAACACACAGCAGAGGTATCGACTGTACACATAGGACCCACTCCTATATATCCTCAATATTCATTGGAACATCCTTGAATGTTTCCCCATCATCAATGTCCATATTTCTATGGTCGATGATCTGGGATGGGTCGTGCACATATCTCCTCAGCTGAGATATGGGAAATACATTATGAACCTGGTGCAACTGAGGTGGATGAGCCAGGTGGTATACCACCTCACATACTCTGTTGAGGATCTAGAATGGTCCGAAGAACCACAAAGATAACTTGCTTCCTCGGACAAATCTTCGATGACCTCGTCTAGGTGAGACCCATAGAAAGACATGGTCACCATCCTCGAACAGCAGTGGTCTTCGTCTCTTATCAGCATAATACTTCTTCCTATTTTGGCAAGTTCTCATCCACTCATGGATGATCAGCACCTTATCCATTGTAGACTTCACCATCTATGGTCCCACAAGTGCTCCCCCCCATAGGTATGTCCATCACAAATGTGATCTGCAAGGTTGGCCGTAAAGTTCCTCAAAAGGTACCATCCCAATGGTGGAGTGGTAGTTGTAGTTATACGGAAACTCTTCCAAGGGTAAGTGATCCTCCCAGCTACGACCAAAGTCTAGGACGTATGCATGAATCATGTCCTCGAGAGTCTGAATGGTCCTCTCAGTCTAACCATCTGTCCGATGATGGAAGGCGGTGCTCAAGCGAAGCTGCATCCCGAAAGTCTCCGGAAAACCCTTCCATTTCCAGGAAGTGAAACGATCATCTCGATCAGAGAATATCGTCGATGTCACACCAAGAAGATATATGATCCCCCGTACATAGAGGAATCCTAGGATTTCTACTTAACCATGCTTTATGATCGGTAGGATGTTGGTCGACAAGGTGAGTCCGACAACGATCACCCATATAGAGTCATGTTCTCAAAATATATTTGGATGTACCATAACTAAATCCTTGGATATCCCATACCACTTCCACTCTGGGACCTCTAAGGGCTGAACTAATACTGCTAGAATCTAGTGCTCTGCCTTCACTTGCTTATAAGTGAGGCATCATGAGACAAAATCCCCAACTACTTTCTACATACCTGGCCAGCAGTGCTATCATTGGAGGTCCTGATACATCTTTTCCACTCATGGATATACCACTAAAGGAGATGTGTAGAACTCCCAAAACACATCCTCTTGAAGTGAAACTGGTACCATGGTACATCCTCTGAAGAAAATGACATGCTCCACAACTTTAGAAAATCCATCTGGTGCCAGTCATGTGGATATCTGATCATGTCGCATCTCACAGTCAATGTCCCCATGTTGTGTCTCCCTGAATAGCTGATGATGTAGAGGATGGAAGGTGATAGATTGTAGAACGGCTTCTCCATTAGTATCCACAAAGGATATCTGCAACGCGGCTAGCTTATCCATCACCTCTCCAAGCAGCTGAATGCCATATCTCTTACTGAGAGCATTGGTTACAACATTCCTATTCCCAGGAGTATAGACTATCTCGTAGTGATAGTACTGGAGGAACTCAATCCAACATCATTGTCTCATGTGCAAGTCCTTCTACGGGAAGACATACCAGATACTATTGAGATTAGAGTAAACCGTAATCCATTCGCTCATCTAATTATGGGTGAGACTAGCCAATTATATATAACTCGATTACATGCATCTTCACAAACGTCCCACTAGAGCTGCAAAGATTTATCCTTTCCCAAAAAGATAAATCCAATCTAATCACTTGGATGAACCAAGTCCTTTCCAATATATAGTTAATCCTTACATGAACGGTAATAATTCATGCCATGGACGACGTCATACGGTCTCGACGTTAATACAATGATATCCAACTGTTACACTCTCATCCTAGGGTTGAGTCACACTATCAACATTACTGTGTGGTCACTGGGTCTCCTCCAGAAGGAATCGTCAATGTTAGGGCCTTGTCAACGATTTTAACCGGATCCTCTCAGTATCAACCACACAAAAATGTAGGATGAAATTGTCACAAGGACAAGTGTATTTTATTAAAGTAGCTCAAAGTACAAAGACACAAAGCGACCACCAACAATGACATCAAATAAGCTAGAACCATAATTAAAAATTCCATTATGCCAGGAGCTAGTCTCGCTTCTGTCCACCTACTCCCAGAGATCGAGTTGAACCGTCTAGGGGTAGTGGGAGTAGTGCTCGATGACTCTGACTACCATCTGATGAAGGACCTGCTCCATTGCCTCATCCACCACTCGGCTAATGCTCAAGATTCTGCTGCTTCCTCGGTCTCGATGGCTCCACTAATGCAAGCTGATCAACTACGCAGGGAGTCGGACAGTCATGCGCTCTGTGACCTCCTTCCCTTCAAGAAATACAGACCCTTCTCCGTTCAATGTTCCATCATCCTCAGGTGCCCCACACCCCCGATTACTCATATTGGGGTCATCTAATAGTAGATCTATCCTTCTTGTGCCCCCGTGTCATCTTCATACTGACTGCGATAGATGACACAACTACTGTCGTAATTCCATACGACAAGTTTAGCAACTCATGAGCATGCACATATCTTAGAGTCGTTGGTACAAACTCTACCCTGAAAAGAACCCCGAAGTTTCCCCATGTGAGGGTCACTTCATCATAAAACTGGAGAATCAGGCTCCATCACCTCTCAACTGCTCCCTGAAAGAGAATAACTGTTAGGTGCACCATCAAGTCAATGGTATTCCCAACCATGTGGAAAACTCGTGTTACAATCTCCAGCCAGTACCCGCCCGTCTGAAAATATGCCTCGCCCCGAAACCTTGGAGGCCTCTATCACAGGAACCCACGCAACGCGCTAAAGAGGCGCTCACCCACTACTGTTGGGGCTTCTAGTAATGTTCTCCCAGAAGTTAGTGTTACTGATGGTGACTCTGATGTGATGGGGCCTTGCTCTGAGGCCTCATCACTCGTTGGTATACCATCTTATACAAAACTCAGAACCCTAACGTGCTGCCTTTGTGGGGAACCCAAAAAAGAAACAGGTGTACCGTGGTCAAAACAATATACATGGTGAGATGAAACAATGTAATCATGAAGAAAAATTTTCAAAGGAAACACACATGCAATCAGTGTTTTTGTGCACAATGTTGGATGTAAGAATTCAGAGTCCTAATGTATGGATAAGTCGGCCTCCACACCAACACCGATTTCACTAAACTAATAACCACACCCATGACACTTAACAATATTTCCATTAAAAGAATCAGAGTCCATGTTCTACTGTAAAACCGAATCCTTTGATACCAGTTTGTCAGGAAACATCATTGGGGCCCGTGCCATGACTACCCAAGCCTGCCTTCCATAGGCCAGGGGCTGGAGACTAGAACCAAATGAAAATCCCTAATAAAAAATTGGAAGGAATTGTCTTTAAACCTATAACACACACACTCTGAAAACAAAAATTAGAAGCAATAATTAATAATATAGAAAAGAAAGGTATGCTGCAAGTTATTGGGATAGTATACAAACCCAATTGAACAAAAAGTACTAGTAAAATTAAAAAGGAAAAACAACTCATGGATTGTCCACCGGGGAATCCTTCATGTAGGGTAGGTACATAACTTGAATGACTTCTACTTGAGGTACATATCATCTATTCTAGCTCCAAGAAGCTTCCCATCCATCACCCTCAGCCTCGATCACTGTTGACCGTCGTCTACACATAACACAACAAGGTGCTGGTGAAACCCGTGTAGGGGTGAGTATAACAAACTCAGTAGGGGACCCCGAGACACCATAAAGACTCCCAGAATCCACTAAGGATAAACCACAGGAGTAAGATACAGTAAAAAATTATCAACTATCCCAACTTATATATATGCCTATACATATACCTAATTTACTAATAATAGACTGGCTCTAACTCTTGAGCTCAACCACATTCTGTTCCCCAAGTGTAGATACACTCCACAAAGAATGTACAACACAAGGAGTATCCCATTGGTACATGTCCCAGAAAAAAGCCATGTGGGCTTCACCGCAACACATTCACGAAGAAACATCCATGAAGAAACATCCACCAATACTTAGGTATATTACCATATATATATCTAAGTCGTCAAGAGTACATGTATCATACATAAGGTAAACACAATGGTAAATACTTCGTTCAGACCAGATATACACAACTTAAAATGGAGTAATAGATGATTATTTGTAGCCACTAAATCATATTTCACTGTCGAATGAAAGATATCCATAGAAACCTAAAATAGCAGTCTGTCGAAGTAGTCGATCTTTTGTGGGATCTCAGTACAAAATTCATCGCTGTCGAACCCGCAAAGGATCCAGATCCAGTGTAGTCGATGTTGAACCCTCGAAGGATCCAGGTCCAGTCTGTTCGCTATCAAACCCATGGAGGTTCCTCGTCCAGTCTCGTCACTCACGAACCCACCGAGGATCCAGGTCCAGTCTCGTCGTAGTCAAACCCACATAGGATACAGGACCAGTCTCGTCCCTGTCGAACCCATGAAGGATCCAAGTCCAGCCCTATTGTTGTCGAACCAATGGAGGATATAGGTCTAGGGGTAGGTCTATGTAGGATCCTCTCATCTCATACGTAGCCAGCCATAGGGTTTCCGTACACCACACACTCGATTCTGGGAGGGTCCTCTCCTCGAGCCAACTATCGATACATCAATTACCATGAAGTCTCGAGTTGTTGTATCTCATAGTTCTGTCTCATCATAAGTATCCCAACGCAAAATACCGCACTTCAAATAGACACACGGTCTGTGAGTTATTGAAATTTCCGTTCTAGGGGCCCTGTAGGTTTTTAGGTTCAAACCAACCCGGACGTACCCCAATTGTGTCCAAACCTAATGTGGGGTATGCAAAATGAATCGTCCTACTCTAATCCATCCATCGCCACAAACGGTTTTTTTTCGGACAAGTGTAGCCAATAATAAGGTCACAAAGGTGAAAAATGGCCTTAGCGAGTCTGGGTCTGGTCTGACCTAGTCCGAGCGACCCAGCTCGAAGGTGTAGCCTGGCCCATGGGGGCGCCCAGGAAGGCGAGCCGCGAGGCCCAGTCGGCCTGCCATAGCGCCCAGTCGGCCACCTGTGGGGGGGGGGGGGGATTTATACACCCCATTTTTCCCCGATCGTAATCGGTGCTAGGTGCCTGTTCGGATTCCATGCGAGAACCGAGGGGTCCCGCCTTGTCCGGCTTGCTGAGTGGCCAGTCGGTTCCACACCACCGGCACAACAAGACGGCGTCGCGACCCTGCCCATCTGCTGAGGCCCACTCTAGCCACGACCCACCTCCACCGTGGGGCGCAACAGTGCCATGTCGCCTCCTCCATGTCTGGTTTTGTCCATGGCCCACAGATCCTCCACGCGGTCCGATAGTGCCCCGCCTTTCCGGCAACCCGGAGGCCTTGCGCCGCCGGTTTCTTTCACGGTTAGCCCGACGCTAGCCATCACCACAGCTCTCCTCTGTGGTCATCAATAAAATGAGATATAACAAAGGCGGTGGGTAGGTCGTGTTCATGTGGTCTGAGCCCTCCTTGTTATGTAGATATAAATCATCATATCTCAATCCATACATTCAACGACATTGAATGAGAACAATATAAGTACTCAAAATCCCCATACCTCGAGTTCAGTTATCGATGACGGAGTCAATGAAGGCGGAAGTCGTTTCGTCAATGTCATAGGAGGAAGAGTTGGGAGAACATGAATCTGGATAACGTCGTCAAGTTAATACTTGTGTGGAAGTGCTTCCCTTTCTTGTCTCAATTGAAGAGGGAGGAAGAAGTCTGAGGTGATTTCCAAGGAAGAAGTCGAATAATGGAGGATGTCACCGGCGTTCTTTGCGTTCTTCGTTGGAGTGGATATATTCCTCTAAGTTCGCTTCTTCTCCAATGATTCCACCAACCAAAAGAGAAAATATAACCACCAAAAATGAATTAATAGATCACCTATTATTTCATTTGTTGGAATGAATTGAAAAGGTGACAATTAATTAAATGAAGAGTTTAAATAATTAATTTCTTGGGTTGGCACACATAATTAGTAGGGGAAGTTCAAGGGTTCCCACTAATCTATGGAGAGTTAAAAGGGGTTTAAAGCCAATGTTGTCCCTCCGTATAATATCATCCCGAGGGAGGTTATGTGCCGATGGTCCCCACCACCATAACCTCTCATGGGAGGTTATGCTGTGGTGACCCCCACCACTAACCTCTTCTTGGAGTTTTTAACCACCCCAAATAAAAATAAAGATAACACTTTATTTTTATTCAATTTAATTAAAACCCCCAAAAACTAACTCCCATTCTTTTTAGAACGCAATAGCGGTGAAGGTCTAACTAAGCAATCACCGACACTGCGAGTTCAATGGTGCCCTCAGTTTTCAGTTTTGAGAACCAGTTCAAAAGATATAATATCTCAATCGTACGTTTACTGATGGTACCCGAAGAAAACTTTAGAAATTGATTCTCGACACATAGGGCCTCGGAATCAAGTGCCGTCAGAAACTGCGGACCCGTAAAATTCCCATGATATTAGGAAAAAAATTACCACTTAATTTATGAGTCTTTAAAATTTGAGTATTATTTTAGAATATATATTGTTTAAAAAAATCGATCTAATTTCTTAATTTGGATAAAACTTCAACCTCTGATGTTTATATTCTTGGGGTTTTACAATCTCCATCAAAATATCCTTTCTCATTGACTAATATTTTTATATAATGGTTTCTTACATGTTAATATGGTTATATCTCTTATTCTAAGTTAGAAATCTCCCATTTATCATCTATACACAAGTTGGATGATCTTGGAAATGACTTTTAATATGAATCAAAATTTTCATAAGTTCACTTTTTTACATCAAATTCAAAAAATTAATTTATTTGTTTTTATAGTTTCTATAAGGTTTGTATTCATCAATGTGTGAAAATAAATATATTTTTTACAATTTACATGTAAATAAATATTCCCACTCAATAGAAAGAGTTTTATGAAACCAACCCTATAAATAAAAATGGTTTATACAAGGAATTATTCTTCCATAAGTTTAATTAATTCAATTTATTTTTCTTCAATGTTTCAACGATAATTCCTTTTTCTAATTTATATTTAATAAAACTCATTCAAAGAATTTTTTATAATATATGTCATTTTTTATTGACATATATGATACATTATTGAATAAGTTATCCCAATGATGCAATCTTAATTCTTTCTATAGATGTCTTATGTAAATTCCCCTTTTTGTAGTAATTATTAATCAAATATTTTATCTTTCCAAAAAATCTTCACTTCATAACAATTATTGTTAATTAAAATTGATCCCTCTATGATTATACTATTGTTTTCTTCATTTTATTGAAGGAATATCTACTATATTCACTATATTTATTATTATAGAAAAAATTTAATATAATTTAAATAATTAATATATATGATTTAAACAACTTCTATTTTATTATCCTGAGTAAATAAAACTAATCAAAAATTTGTTCAATATCGTTGGATATTGTGTTGAGATACCATGGGTTTATCAAATTATAGTTATATATGTAATTGTGATTTCATTTATATGACATTCAAGTTAAAAGTAATATTAAACCCATTTAATTTCATGTTTTCTTTGTAATTTGATGGAGGATTCTAATATTCATTCACATTAGTTATTTATTAAATGATTAATAATATATTTCATGTGGTATATGAATATATGGATTTATAATGAGTGGACTCACACATTCCCACCAATGAATTCATTAATAATTTTTTTCACCTGACATTAATATTTTAAAGTAAATTATCGATGCCCAAATGAAAGGGAACTAATGGGTTGGCTTGTCAATTTAATGTCTCTATTTACTATTTTTTTACTATATTCTAAAAATGGAATAGTTTAATACATATTCTAATGAATATTTTAGATACTCAAGGAATATGTATATTGAATCATTTTTCACACTTTTTAAATCAAATTTTATATTTTTAAATGAATAATTCAATGGTTTATAATATATTTTATGATGGGTATAATTTTTTTCTCATGATTATAACCATATGATCATTTTATGATAAATAAGAATATTTTATTACCAATACATATATATAATTTATCTGAACATATGATCCAATCCTGTAATTATATAATAATTTACCTTGGTTTTGAAGATGATTATAACTTATGAGAAGTATAAAATTAGTCTTGTTTGGATCAATTTTTTAAAACAATTATACCAGTATTATGAAATACCATATATATATATATTTATATTTTCCTCACTAACACCAATCCCTATATTTTTGATTCATTGAGAATATTATTGCATATATAAAAATTAAATTATCATAATGATGTAAATTGAATCCATTATAAGTTATTCTATCATCATTATTTATATTAAAATTATATAATGTGTGATTTTTTACGAAAAAAATATTTTAAAATTTTATAAAAATAAATTGAATTTACAGTTCTATTTCAATGAAAAATTGGAATTATTAATTCATCCATTCAATGTGATTCATAAAGAACCACATTTATATCATATTATATGTGAATTGATTAATATTCTTGGAAAATTTCATATTACTAACCATCATACTAACTCTATTATTATTGAATGGATTATAGTATGTTTCAATGAAATAATATTAATAAATATATATTTTCTACTAGAAATGGATGACCATGAAAAAAATACTAAATATAGAATTATTTGTAGAATTCGTTTTTATATATAAAGATGATTTGATTAATTAATGGTGTTTAATACTCATGATAAAATATAAATACATACTATATGACACATAAATATTATTTATTCATTTTAATCACAAGAAAAAACATGATCTAATGTTACATACTATGAAATTTTCTATGAGTAATTTAATGCATTACCTTTTTTGAGAGATGTATTCCATGTATAACAATTTAGTGAGTAATGTTATATATTTTTACAAAAAAAGATGAACATGTGTTAATAATAATTTACAGTCATAATTTTGGGATAAGATTTTTCTATACAATATCATATCCTAAAATTAAATATTTTAGTTTATGACCATAGTAGGAAAAAAATATCAACTTAAACATAAATATGCATTGAAAAAGAACTTATATTCATATACCTGACATAGATGTATAGGGATATCAATATGGTACATAACAAATCATAAATTTTAAAAATTAAAGTCAAATTTTGAAACAAAGGGTAAATATAGAATACAAAATGAAATGATATGGATCTTTGAATGAAGATAAAATCCACTCTGGATGTGGTGGATTATGAATTTTACAACAATAATGTTTTATTAATTTGATTTGAAAAATAGACTATGTGTTCAATAAACATAATAGATAATAAAGGATTCATTGGATATTTCATGTAACAAAAATATTTCCATTACCCAAGGAATTACCAAGATATATGGTATTCATTGATATCACATGTGGCAGGAAAAATGTATACGGATATTGTAGCATATAAATAAGTGTTATCGCTTTAATGGGATATTAATGAAATGTGAAAACACTCAAATTCAATGATGTCATAGTTACATATAATAATATAAAAATAGGATAACATAACTATGAATTTTATTATAGGCAATATAAACGCATCAAAATTAAAACAATTCTATATTGATTCTTGTGGATTCAATTACTTGGACTACTATCTTCATCCCCTATAAGAAAGAATACCTTATTGAAAAATAAACCATGACTAACATCATGTATGTGGGGATAAAATACATGGAACAAATTTAAATCATATATCATCCAGAATACAGGTTCATTTAAATATTATCAAAGAGTGTTCTATATGAATTGATTATATAGTTTTATATCTACACAACCTATCATTGGTAATAGATGATCAATATGAAAGGACAACAAAAATATAATAATATATACTGAGATCATTCTAAAAACACATGATTTTATGTTTTTATATATTTAACATTAAAATTTTAAAATTTTAGAAAAAGTAAAATTTTATTATAAATTTTGAAAAAAATATAAATAATTAATAATATTTTTCCAAAATCAAAAAATATTTTAGTTATCCATTTTATTAAATTATAACTAATTAACAATATTAGAAGATGTTTTTATTGTTTTTACAAGGTATTTGGTAATATTTTTAAATTTATTAAAAAATAAATAAAAATGCATTAAATATGAAAAATGTAAGTAATATTTATTTAATTAAATGTATAAAAGAGTATTGATTATCAATTTTTATTAAATGAATTCTATTTTTTATTAAAGTATATTATTACTATTATGATTATTTATTATCATTTTAATTTATTATATTTATTATTATTGATACAATATTTTTTAGAAATTTATTTAAAATAAGAATCATTCTTCTTTTACATTCTAGGTGTGAATTATTCAAGAAATATAATGGGGATACAAGAGTTATTTACATCCTTCAAACATCATATACTTTTTATTTATTAACCTTGTATGTTCAAGGAAAATCTAGGTTATTTCTATTTTTTATTGTATAAATTAAGTCATCAATAATTCCATAAATAATAAACTCTTCAAAAACATAGTCTTTTATTTAAGATTTTCGATGGTATAGTGAAACCCTATGTTTCGAAGAGGCGTATTTTTTCTAGGGTAAAATAGAGGGGCGAGAGTTACCCTAATCACATTATTTGGAGTATAGGTTTCATTGACTTGCTATCCAATTCATATATAAATTATTAAGACATTGGGAATCATTTTAATGCATTTTAATAAATTATGATGTTAATACGGATTAATATGTTTTAATTCATAGTTCTATGGCGTATTGTAATGTTGAATCACTTGTTTATAAATGTTTCCAGAGGTATGGATTATGTACCTATTCTATATTTGACATACGCATTAGTGATTAGATATATAAGATCACATTGTTTTAAAAATATTGTTTTTATTTCATCCCATTGTTGAATTTTTGATAAAAATGAAATAAATTTCCTTTATTTGATTATTTAGAAGGTAACTTCTTTGACTAAAATTTAAAAACCTATTAATGTAAATATTTCCATAATATATTTTAATAATAATTTTTAAAATGTTTTTCAATTAATTTATTATAATTAATTCTATATAATATTTGGATATGAATTATAAAAAATTATTTAAATGTTTTTATATGATATTCTCTTTAATAATGGGGATTGTGGGATAGTTTAGAGTTTTTATTACATCATTTAACAATAATAAAAACCACCATCCCAATTATATTCAACACACACATATGAATTTTTTATTAATTATAGTTTTATTAATAGAATGTGTATTTTTGTATTCTTGATTTGGAATAATTGAATGCCTTTGATTAAGGGGAATTAACAATGGAACATTCCTTTATGTATATAAGAGGGGTAACAAAATATTTATTGAATTTTCTTGTTATGATTACTGGGATATATAGATCTGACCAATATCCTTAATCTTGTGGAAATAGTGTTCTATTTATGAATTTCACTATGTGGGAATAGTCCACACATGGTAAGACAACATGAAGACATTATTCATTTAATGGGGATCCACAATTCCCAATATTGACCCCTTGGGTCCCTTCTCCCATTAATTTATTTGATAATATTATATAAATTATAAATGATCATTTATGATAATTTCATTATATTTATTTCAATTGAGTTTTTTATAAATTATATCTCTAATATTCAAATATCCCAAATTATTCATATATTTTTAAATCCACTATATAATTAAATACATTTTATATAGTTGAGATTAGTATGATTATTTTTTCTCTATATTGATCATTTGTCGAAATCTTAATGAGATTTTATTTTAGGTTTGTATTTACTCATCCCTATATATATAGTAAAATTACAATATTATAAATTAATAATTTTCTATTTGTCAGTGTATTTGGCCCGAAATATCAGGAATAAACATGAACATAATACACCCAGAGTTAATGATATATCTATTTTAAATTTAATTGATCTCTTCGATAGCTTGTAAAACACACGTTCTTGAGTATAAATAAAAAATAATATAGAGTTATAGTATTACATTTCCATTAAATTAGATACACCAAATAGTTGTAAATATAAAATGAAAATTACATTTATTCATTATTTTCAAATAATATTTGAATTATATAAAAGAAAAAGAAATATTTTCTGAAAACATGTATGTTATAGAAATCTTGTCTCATGGTGCTTTGAGAAAATATTTTAATATTAATTTTTATCACTTTTTGAAATAATATTTTTTAAAATGAACTAATTTTTTAAAATAATGTGAAAAATATTACCATAAATTTTTTTTGGGTGAAATTGTTCATTTTTTAATGAATAGTTAAAATGATGATTTTTATGGAGAAATGAATTTTTATTTAAATAACTAAATAGGTTATTTTATGTTTATGACCTATATCAATCTCCTAATCCCTAATATGAGATCAAAATTATTGATACTATATAAGGAAGACTACCACCTCATGAACTATTATATATTGTTTTCAATCAATAGATAAAGTGGTTATATATACTGATGGATTTAAAATATAAATAATTTTACTACTATTATTAAACCTCTAGACTTACAATATCACATATACCTTATTCATTTTAGGGATATTTAAAATATTATGACATCACTTTTTTTAATGAAGTAATGTGGAAACGCGATGAGATGTGATTCATTTTTCCCAAACACATTTCATGTAACGCAATATAAACTAATTTAATGAATATATAAGATATATTTAAAATGACATTAATTGTGTAAGATTAAAATATCACCTTGTTGTGTACCCTCTAACCCATGACTTCTATACCACTTCACCCATTATGGAAACTATAACACAAACTATGTATATGTATGACCTACCATCTCCATGAAGTAATGTGATCCATTGTTCATGTTTAAATTTTCGTATTGATTTTAAAAGTTTATGGAAAAAAATTATATTCATATCATTTATATACATATTTAAATTGATTAGTTATAAAATATTCTCATGAATCAAAACATTCATGATAATACATTCATGATAACCCAAGGTAGTTATCATCCAAAACAATATTAATAATTACAGTTTATACAGAAATGGGATAAATGATTTTATTAATGTATCATATATAAAATAATAAAATTTAACATACTAAAATAAAATGTTAATAATATTCTTATAACCACTAAATTGTAGATTTAATCCTTTTCAACAAAATGAAAGCCTGATGTTAGGGGATTCGATTCAATTTCACGTCATTAGGAAAATTTTACTTTTATATGCCTAATTTATTTCATATGATGTATATGATGTAAATATTATATGTAATATCAGGAATCCATCACAATTCTTGTTATATTATATTTCTATTTGAATCATTTTCCCAAAGGGTATTTTATCTAAAAAAATACCATGTTGTAAAGAATATCATAACTCAATTATAGTTAACTATGTTATATTACATTTTTAATGTCTATGATGATATTACTTTATGTCTATAACAAATATAGAATATATTCTATTTGATTTACACTTTATTTATATTTTTCTTAATTTTATAGGCATAATCTATTCATTGATTAAATATCATATCAATTTTGAGATCATTGTAAGAGTCTCACATATAAAATTATCTTCTTTGGGACCTATGTCATGTTATAAAAATATATTCATTTATAAGATCTATCTACATAAAATTTTATATTTTATGTCCAAAATATCTATATATTCATGTAATTTTATTTTTCTTTTTTTGATATCCCTTTCAGGTGGATTAAGATTCAAAATTTACAAATGGGTAAAATAATTAATGTTTCAATAAAATTGTAATTGAGATTATATAAAGGTGATGTTGAATTGAATAAAATTAATCAATCATTTTCAAATAAATCCCTTTTACCTTTCACATCATCTACTTATTTAATAATTATTCATATAATTTTAGCATATTTCACCGATTTTTAATTAATATTATTGATAAAATGTATTTAATGATATCTTACATCATTTAACTCATCAGACGAAAATCCATTTTCTTCTAAAAGAAGGGTTTCTAAAAATTTCCTTGGTTTTTTATAAATTCTCAAAATGATATTTTAAAGGAAATTTTAAACATGTTTGATTTTATAAAAAAAATTCAAAGAAATATTCATGTTGTTTTCAAGTCAGTCCTATTTTACGTTAATCAAAAATAAGATAAGAATTTTTATTTAACATGTATGTAATATATGGAATTTTACACTATATTTATAAACTAATGTTTTAAATATTATTTTTATATTTAAAATTTAATTGCAAATAATTTGTGTTTATTTTAGAACATTTAGTTTTATAAAAAATTTTCAAATTGAAAAAAACATATGCTGATGATTTGTTTTATTGTCATTTTTATTTTATTTCCATTAATAAAAAATAAAATTTCTTTGACGAATAATAATTTTTGTATATGTTATATTATTATGGTTTTTTTCTTTATTCCGATATTTTTTTGTTATTTTTATGAAGGATATAATTAAAATTCACTTTAGTGAATCATTTTCGTATCTGTTAACTTTTAATTTTATTTTTATCATTCATATTCTTATTGGACATTAAATATTCCCTAAATAAACATATTATTTATCATTGATATTTTTATTTATTACAATATATATCTTTTCTACATATGGTGTTTTCAGTGAACATTATTTGATTAGGGAAATTACTGTTAATATTTAATCATCACACGATATGAAAATTTTTTATAAGGATTTTTTCATGAATCAAATTTACAATAAGATACATATGAAATTCTTGGTACATAATGATATGAGTAGTTGGAGGTTATATATTGCCCATAGATGTATTATTAGTCTCATGAGATGAATCAGGTATCTAGCCATAGTTTAAATATTTTCTACTTTACAGCAACCTATGAGTTCTAACCTATCATGTTAATGGTATTCATATTGGAGGTATCAAGATATTTGAGATAATGAAATCCAATAATTAATAATTCACTTTATGAGGAATTCATTTAGTAATAACCATGATATTTTTACATTGATATTATAACTAGAATAATTTTCCTTATAAATTTATTAATAAAATGAAATTTTTTTTGTTATATACCATTCTAGATTTATTATTCATTTGATATTCGTGATAGTCATTTTATAGATTAAATTTCATGTGTGTTTAGTTATTTACATTTCCATATTTATTGTTCCTGTACAATTCATGATAGTCATGTAACTGATTAAGTGGAAGGTTTCTTATATAATATATATTTTTATATAGATATTCTTTATAAATTCAAGAATGTAAAGTTATTTTTTAAAAATTAATTTTGGTATAGTTATATTATATTCCATGTTTATTATGCATATTGATTCATGATAACTTCTATATTAGAAAAACTATACGAAACATTCGACGGCACCAATATTATTTTCCATTACAAGACACATGGGATGTTTTTTATGAATCTTATGGAATTATATTCTAGATTGAATTATTATATTCTAAAGAATCATTGTCTGTTGCATTATTATTCAAATATAATATGTGAATCATGTATGATTTTAATTTACCAAAACTACAAAACAATTTGGCCTATTGGGAAGTGGTATCTTGTCTTTTATGCTAATGAAATAGGGTATACAAAGGAATAAAAATACTAGTGATTGGGTTTTTATATTTGGGAAGAGAGAAATTTTTATAGATTTCATGGAAAAATATATATTAAAGAAAATATATTATTGAAAAAATCTATAATAGTTATTTAAGATACATATCATAGAACATCATAATGTGATGGTAAGTTAGAGGTAACGTGTGTTTTCCATGAAAACCACTAATTTTTGGATACAATATTGTGTTATAGATTTAGAAAATATATTTATAGTATCATTAAATTAAAAAAAATCATTTTAGGATTAACTCAATCGAAAACCATTACACATAGATGGGCCATTTTGTACCCCTGGGTTGATACTCATGATGGACTTCCGTTGTATAATTCAAAATGGTATACAAAACATTATCGATGATTTTAATTGATAATGACATATATTTACCAAGATAAACATAAGGTTTATTTAATTGAAAAAAATATTCATTAAATAGACATCATATAACTGATTATATGGGTTTCCCACTATGTTTATTTTTCTCACACACTGTGATGTTTGGTTTTAGTCAATAGTTGGAACCAAAAATAATCACGTTGACATTAAATATAGAAGAAAACGTGTGGATAATGAGATAAAAATAGTATGATGGATGGAGTTAAATATATCATGATTATTCTTATTCATTTATCCCAAAATATGATTATCATCCTATTCATTAACCATCTATAGGACTCAAAATGAAGAGGGGAATGTGTTTTCTATTATATTTATTGGTGGAAACCATGTTGGAAAGAAGTATATATTTCGTTCTTGTATGAAAAATGGATGTAGAAACCACATAATTTCTGTACAATGAAAGGGATAATGTATTACATTTGGTAAAGAAGGGAATAAATACATGAATTTCTGAGGAAAAATGATGAGGTTGGTAGAAGGGAATAAATTTCATCATATATATTTATTAATATTTTTGTTTCATAAAAGTGGGTAACCAATGAAGAATTCATGTTAATGAAATCATTTCACAGTTAACTCCAATACCAAAGAAAGACTTTTTTTGAAATAAAACATAATAAGTATTTTTGTATTCTGATTAAATAATTAAATTGTAGAAATATTATTAACCATGGTATATAGGATATATGATACATGAAACATCATTGGACCATTTCAATTATTAGAATAATATATTTATTAATTAGAATAATATTTAAAGATACCATCATAGTTTAATGAGTTTAAAATTATTCAAAAGATATAATTATTTTACACTACATTTTGAGAATATATGTTCTAATAATATAACATTATTATATATATTTTTGGAAATCATGTAAGGGAATACAACCAATTTCATTTGTATATAAAATAGATGTATAATAAATAATGAATTTTTATTTTTAGGACTAAATATTAAAATCATTTGTAAAATTTATATTTTATTTTCCTTTATTGTTGTTGCAATTTTGGTTTATCACAGTATGGAAGCATTATAAGAATTTTGTTAAAATATTTTTGGAAAATTAAAAACTTATTGCATCTGTTGAAGGTCATAGGGAATGTACCCTAAATGAATGAAATTTGGGTTTTTTATCCTGCCAATGGACTACATGATGTACATGTTAGTATGCTATTTTTTAGATAACTTATAAGATAAATAAATATTAATGATGAAGAAGTATTTTTACTATTGAGATATAATTATTAATGTATTATATTAGATAGATTATGATACCTATATTGTTTTTAAAAAATATGAAGAAACATGATAAATACATTACGCACTTTTATATTTATTTTGAAACAATTTATGGTACTTTTAGTGATTCAAATGTAAACTGTATTTTTTATATCCATTTTATATTGTATAATATGATGTAAATGTTTATCGAAGCATGTAATAACCTGTGTTTTTCCGGACAGTCGTTTTGAGGAGAAATTTGAATTTTTTCTGTTGGATGCTTTTGAGGGGTAAAATGGCCTTTTCCCCTAACAGATGATCTTAGATAATTTTACTAACAACTCCGTTGGTCCCAAAATAGGGTGTTTACCCTAGGACATGAGTTTGGAGAAATTCTGAGCTGTTCGAATTTTGGCGGAATATTTAATATTTAATATTATTAAATTAAATATTAATTTATTCGCGCGAGTTTCTTTAGTGATAACTTTTAAACAGAGAATCAGATTAAGATTTTGTCTGCTCCATTGAGTCCGGAATAGGGAGTTTATCCCAGGGAAGGTATAAACTCATGTCGGGCACCGGGGCCGGCCCGGGCCCCTTGTTCTTCCTTTTCTTTTCTTATTTTCTTTTCTTTTCTTTCTCTTCCTCCCTCCTCCTTCTTGCGGACGCACCATGTGTGCATTCTCCTTGGCCGTGTCCCATGGGAGAATTGGGAGATCAAGAAAACGGTATTGAAGGAAGGCAAGAGTGGTACTGATTCGAAGCCCTCGACGCGCTGATTCCGCGCAGGGCAACCGGGAGCCGTGAAATCAAACGAAGCTTCAGCGGTTTCCGCCAAAAGGTAGGGCCGTTTACATTTTCACCATAGATCCCCTTTAAACAGGTTGTTTTATCTTTTTAAAGACTTATATTTCTTTCTTGTATGCCCATGGGTCTCGATCTATTGTTTCGGGGGGAAAAACGTGTGAATCGGGCGTTCTTAGGGATTTCCCGTCAGAAAACCCAGTATACACGGCGTGTGTTCCAGGAGAACACGCCGTGTGTTCTTCCCATTCAGGGAAGATGAGTTTTTTTAAGTACACGCCGTATAGTGGTGGACGTGTGGCTGGCCGTGTGGAATAGAACACGATTTTAGTTGTTTTTTTGAAGTACACGTCGTGTACTTTGAGTACATGCCGTGTAGTGGTACTTGGGCATGTGTTAGAGTGAAAATACACACGGTGTGAAATTTTGTGAATAGTAAACGCCATGTACAGTAAAGTACATGCCATGTACTATTACATAGGCAGGCCCGATGGGTTCTGGCCATGTACTCTGGCCATGTACTGCTTCAGTTTAGTAATTTTGAGATATCTTTTGCTCTGGAAGTCAGAATAGGGCATGTGAGTAGTTGATTCTGAGCATTTTTCCATGTAAATTGCGATGGTGAAATTCTTTTGACTTTTAGAGGTCATATAAAGGGGGTTTGGGGGATTTATCTAAATTGAGGGGATTCTTCCTCCCTTTATCGAGCCCTGTCGTCACCTGAGGGTGAGACTAGGCGAGGTTGTTAGGTTGGGTGTTCGGACCAATACGGTTGAGACCTTTAATAGGAGATGAGTTGTGAGCTATCTTCAGTAATCTTTTCTTTAGAGAATGTTTCCCTAGTGAGACGTGCCCTTCTGGCCTAATAGGCCATGAGACCGGATGCTTCTAAGGGTCCCCTGAGGGATGCCTTGCTTGTGTGCTGAACTAGGGAGTCCTTCTAAGAACTCTCTCTTGTTTTCTATGAGAGGACCCCTGTTATGGGTCACCTCTTTTGTTATTCATTCGAGGATCCCATGTAGGATTCCTCTTTGCTAAGAATCCCATGTAGGATTCCTTCTCTCTAGTTATCTGGAGGAATCTTAGTAGGATGACTCCATGGTGTTTGACTTGTGTTGTAACGTCCCGGACCCGGGTGCCACGCAACGGGTGCCCCGAGCCCGGTTCGCCATGTGACCTCAAGCGCATTTCCCCAAATGCCAGAGGCTGCCGACTAGCAGCAAGGGCCCAGGTCTGATAGTGGGTAAACTATGCCCTCGTTTGTCAAAATGCAGCGTAGCGGAAAACCAAAAATAAACATACAACAACAGCGGAAACAGTAAACATGCGAAACTGAAATAACTACAACAGTGGATATAGACAACAATATAAAAGTGATGATGCTACATGTCCAAATTATACGAAAACAGCTAGAACATGTTATACATCAATACAGTACAGAAGAAAACAGAGTACATCAAAGCAGGAAAAACAGCTAGCAGCGGCTCGCGAGCCTAGGCTTAGTCCCATGCCCTATTACTCCTCAGCAACAGTCAAGTACCTGTATAGGGACTCTTGCCCCTATCTACACATGCAACAACGTAATCTGTTTGGGCCAAAAAGAGTGACCCAAACAGGGTGTGAGAAATATATCTCAGTAGGCACCCACCAAAGGCCTTTTCTCAACTATGTGTAAAACATGAAACAAGTGTGAAATAGTAAATGCAATAACTAAGTATTACTCAAAAATAAACTAACTTAATAGTTAAATTTCCATTTTATTATTCATTTGATTCCTTTAATTTAGTAACGTTTTTGTGCTCAACACCATTCCCCCAGGCTAACCAGAACTGTTCCCTCATGCTAAAATAGTAACCACACCCTCAGGCCATACAGAATCCAAACCGCAGGTTTTGCCCTCAGGCGTAACTGAAATTCTCTCCCTCAAGAATACGAAGTGTCGCACTTAGGCACATAAGTCAAGCACTCAGGCACGAAAGGTTTCCCTCCGGTGAAATAACGACAGCCCTTGTGCTAAAACAGTCTTGCCCTCAGGCAAATCACAACAACGCCCTCAGGCTAAACAAGTAACCGGGCCATGCCCAACATATCAAAATGCAGTAAACAAGCAATTACTCTCAAGGAAATTCTACAGTTACTACATTTAAGGCATACCCTCGGGTATCCTGGACAAACGGCTAAACAGAGGAACACACCCCTCGGGATGGTCCCGGATCCAAGCAACGATCCCAACCATCATTTTATAATCACCATTTAATAACCTATGCAATTCTAGGCATTAAATATAGCAACGGCCTCAGCCACACGTCACCCCAACATGGGTTCATGGCACGAAAATGTACAAAAACGCACGATGTGTTGTAAAATAAACACCAAGCCACCTACCATAAACGCCAACGAACTCTAAACCCGAACGCCAACTCCAGAAACGCTGAAGAACGACGTAGATCTAAAGAAGAAAAAAAACTTTTCAAACGTAAATAACATACGTTGGGAGAAGAATTTGTAAGAACGGTACCAGGAGGAGGAAGGGATTACCCTTGCGGTTCCAACGAGATCATCTGAAGCCGAATCGGATTCCAGACGAACTCCTGGTGGATCTTCAAAGGTCCGACCTCCTCCTTTGGCTCCAAAATGGCTCAAGTGCCTCATCTTCCAAATGAGGAGGCTACTGCCTGTTTTATGCCAGAAAAACAATGTACACAGCGTGTACTTCAAAGTAAACGGTGTGTACTCCTTTCATTTAACTGTTCATTTGGCGGCACCACCACACTGTTCACCTGCCGACAAGAGTACACGACATGTACTCCCATGTGCACAGCATGTACTGCTGCCCTACTAGCGGCGACCCCGCCACCTTAATTTTTAACCTGCCGACTGACTACACGGCGTGTAAACGACCACTACATGGCGTGTAGTCTGTTCCTACACCCTTTGTCACCGGTGAGGCTACACACCCTGTGTACTTATCCCAACACGGCCAGAAGTACACGGCGTGTGGAAAAAAAATACACGACGTGTAGTTTCAAAATTTATCATCCTTTTCCATTTAACATATTTTCTCAAAAACACTTAAGGAAAAGGAAAAGAAGAAGCCCATAACTCAAAGATAAAAACCGGATTCTTACAAACATCCCCCATTATAGCAATTCGTCCCTGAATTGCCCTTTTAAGGGTGGCGAAGAGAAAGCTCAGAACAGCTCTGGCCACTGAGGACGTACATCGGCCTCCCGCTCCTAGGTCTCGTCCTGCACTCGGCCATGCTGCCATAGCACCCATACGAGAGGAACTGACACGCCTCAGAGAAACTTCATTCTCCCATCAACGATGTGGATCAGATGCTCCTCAAAGGACGCATCATGATGAAGCCCAACCTCCTCAGGCTGAATGGTATGAGATGGGTTTGAATGGTAGCGACGCACTGAGACACGTGGAAGACGTCGTGCATGCCTCGATACCACTACGGTAACTGCAACCGAGAGGCAACCAACCCGACTCTCTCCAGAATCTGAAATGGTCCCACATACCTCGGCAAAAGCTTACCCTGTCTCCTGATCCGTTTGTGTCCCAGCCTCGGTGAAACATGCAAGAAAACCTGATCCCCGACCACGAACTCCAACGGTCATCTGCGGTGATCAGCATAAGACTCCTGACGAGACTGTGCAGTAGCCATCCGCTTCCGAATCAACTGGACCTGCTCAGATGTCTCCTGCACGAGCTATGTCCCCAGTAAAGCTGCCTCACCTACCTCTAACCAGCACAAAGGTGATGGGCATGGCCTGCCATACAAAGCCTCGTATGGTTCCATCTCAATAGTTGCCTGGAAACTATTGTTATAGGCAAACTCGTCTAAGGGTATATGCTTCTCCCAAGAGACCCCAAAGTCTAGGACGCATGCGCACAGCATGTCCTCTAGCACCTGTATCGTCCACTCTGATTGGCAATCTGTGTGAGGGTGGTATGCTGTGCTCATAAGCACTCATGTACCCAGTGCCCTCTGAAAACTCTTCCATAAATGAGACATGAAGCGGGAATTTCTATCTGAAATGATAGAACGAGGGACCCCATGAAGATGTACGATCTCTAGGATATACAACCTTCCGAGCTCGTTCACACCAAAGGTATCCTTGATCGACAAGAAGTGAGCTACCTTTGTGAGTCTGTCCACAACAACCCATACGACGTCATTGCCTCGAGGTGACCTTGGCAATCCCATCACGAAATCCATCGTGACATCATCCCATTTCCACTCGGGAATGGACAACTTCTATAACAGCCCAGCTGGTCTCTAATGCCTTACCTTCACCTGCTGACAGGTGGAACACCTTGTAATAAAACCAGCTATCTATCTTTTCATACCCGGCCACCAGTACTGACGTCTCAAGTCTCGGTACATCTTGGTAACCCCGGGATGAACTGCCCAAGTTGAAGCATGAAACTCCCTCATCGGGTCCTCACTAATATCCCCCGGAACCCATAAACGTCCATGGAAATGAAAAACCTCAACATCGCCTATCGTCCAACCAGGAGGAGGGTCCTCACTTGCCACCGACTCCCATAGAAATAGGCCTTATGAATCGGATAGTTGCCTCATCCTCACTCTGTCCAGGAGGGTAGAAGTCACAGATAATGAGGAAAGATAAGTCTTCCCCTGATGGTCATGCACCTCCAGATGAATCTCAGAGAACAAAACCATAAGCTTCCATTCACCACTGGCCCCCTGCACTGCTTTTATCTGAGTCTTCCTTCTTAGTGCATCGGCTACTGCATTACCTTTACCAGGTGTATATGCAAGCTCAAAATCGAAGGACTGTAGGTACTCAACCCACCTTCTCTGCCTCAGATATAGGTCACACTGAGTAAAGATATACTTGAGGATTTTGTGGTCGGTGAAAACCACAAAATGCTCTCCCAATAGGTAATGTCTCCAACAGCGCAACGCATGCACAACTGCAGCCAACTCGAGATCGTGTGTCGGGTAATTCCTCTCATGTGGCCTCAACTCCTAAGACCTGTACGCCACAACTCGGTCACCCTGCATCAAAACGGCTCCCAGCCTAATCCCAGATGCATCACAGTAAACTGTATAACTCCTCCCCTGCTCTAGGAGTATCAGGATCGGTGCTGATGTCAGCCTTCCCTTCAGGTCCTGAAAAGCTATCTTGCAAGCTTCTGACCAAACGAACTTCACACCCTTCTTAGTCAGACCTGTCAACGGTGTTTTTAAGTGGGAGAAGTCATGTATGGATCGTCTGTAGTAACCATCCATCCCTAAGAAACTTCGTATCTCAAACACATTCTTGGGATGCTCCTAGTAAACTACTGCTCTCACATTCTCTGGGTCCACTGCAACTCCTACCTCTGAGATGATATGACCCATTGAGTGAATATGTTCCATCCAAAAGTGGCAATTTGATAGCTTAGAATATAACAGATGCTCTCTCAGTGTACTCAATACGATCTCAAGATGGTTAGCATGGTCGTGCCGAGTGTGAGAGTACACCAAGATGTCGTCCAAAAATACTACCACAAATGAATCAAGATACAGATGGAACACACGATTCATTAGAGCCCTGAAAACTTCTGGCGCGTTTGTGAGTCCGAATGGCATAACCATTTACTCATATAGACCATACCTACTCCTGAAACCTATGAGAGGTATATCAGATGGTCTAACGCATAGCTGATGATATCCAAATCTCAAGTCATTCTTCGAGAACACTCGTGCTCCATGAAGCTGATCAAACAAATCATCAATCCTTAGAAAGGGATATCAGTTCTTAACCGTCAACTGGTTCAACCTCTGATAATCCACACAAGGCCTAAGGGTACCATCCGCCTTCTTCACAAAAAGGACCGGATAACCCCAAGGAGAAGTACTGGGTCAGATAAAACCCTTTGCATGTAGCTCCTCTATCTGCCTCTTGAGCTCTTGCAACTTAGGCGTGTCCATCCTATAAGGCCGAATGGACACCGGTGCTGCTCTTGGCACAAGCTCGATAGAGAAATCCACCTCACAGACAACAGGTAGACCTGAAATGTCGTCTGGGATGACATCCCTGAAACGATCGACAACTGGAGGGAAATCCGTCTAACAAGTCCCCTGGTCATCCAGATATAAGCTCGCAATCTGGGCTGTGACTCCACCTCGCCCATGATGCTCTGGTCCAGCTTGACTCACCTGAACATCCCACTCGTCCTTGTATAGAAACTCCCCACCCTCTGGTGACGTGAAATGCACCCTACGACGATAGCAATCTACAAAGGCTCCAAAGAGAACCAACCAGTCCATCCCGAGAATGACATCATAACTCGTCATCTCCAGGACATAGAGGTTCTAAAAGGAAGTGACACCCACCAACCTGAAGGGGTAACTCCTTGAACTGACGCACACCAACAGTCCTAGTCCCCAATGGAGTTTCTAGCGTCAAGATATCAGAAGAAGTAGAAACAAAGATCCCAATGCTCTCCACCACGGGTACAGATATAAAACTATGTGTAGCACCCGTATCAAAAAGTACAAAAGACAAGACTGAAGCTACTGAAATGGTACCTCTGACTGTCGAAGGTTCGGGATCTTACTCCTGCTGGGGCTGTTGCACTGCATATGCCTGCCCAGTGTCGCGACCCTGTGACACTTCCTGGCTAACCTGAGCTGTCCCGCCCTGTTTCCTCTGAGATCCTGGTGTCTGGATACCACAGCCACGACCACCATCTCTGCCTGCACTCCCTGACGTATTCCAGTTCCCTGACTGGTAAGAAGCCACTGGTCCTGCTCCCGCACACGGAGTCTACATAGAACCACTCTCACTAGCCACTGGTGGATATGCCCTGCAAAAGAGTTGCAGATGACCCATCTTGCCGCAAGCTCAGAAATCCACTAGGTCATGTGGACACTACGGTCTCTTGTGCCCCTCTCTGCCACACTGGTAGCACCTGATCAGGCCACCTGAAGAAGTTGTCTGGCTGGTACTGCCACCCTGAGAGAAGTCCATCTGTCTCTTCCTCTTGCCAGTAGAAATAGTACCAGTAACTGGTGCTGAACTGCCTTGGCCCACACAACCAGATTCTCGCAAGTTCCTCTCTTTGATGAACGCCTGATTCACAATCGCGTGTACAATAGGCAACCTGAAAACATTCACCAGCACTTGGATGTCATACCGATGACCGTCCTCAAAACATCTGGCTCTCAGCATCTCATCACCCACCAGCACGGGTGCAAAGCGCTGAAGCTCCGTAAAATGAGAAGAATAGTCCATCACCGACATAGCGCCATGCTGTAGATTCATGAACACTCGAGCTCTATCTTCCCTCAGCATATCGGGAAAGAAGAATTCATAGAAGACTACCTGAAAATCCTCCCACGCCATGTCCCTGTTATTCTTTGACTGGGTGGTAACATCCCACCACCTCTTGGCGGAATCACGTAGCATGTAAGTCACGAGCTTGACCCTCCACCCTGGAGGCGTCTCAAGATGCTCTAAAATAGTCTGCATCGATCCTAGCCAAGACTCTGCAGCCTGTGGCCTGCCATCCCCTGAAAACGTAGACAGATGCTGCTTCTGAAAGATACGCGTCAGCTCGACAATAGATGTGGAAGCCTGCGGTGCTCCCTGAAAGGTCTGCATGAACCGCAATAAGCCTTCACGGAACTGCGCCTCCGCGCCAGTGCCCAGTATAATAGCCGGTGCCACATCTGGCTCTGCTGGTGGATCAACTGGTAGCCCATGGCCCACAATCTCCAGAGTATAATAGTCACCTCTCTCTTGGCGAACAACTCACGGTCGTCTAGGAGGCATGAAACTACAATGTTAATAGCATGCCTCAGATTCTAGATTATTAAGATTGAAAGCGAAGGAACCACAAAGGGAACAAGAGGAAGTAGGTATCCAAAATTGGAAAAACAAGACTACACGGCGTGTACAATGACTACACGGCATGTACATGACTTCCTTTCCCCTGCCCGGGTCCTTTTACATGGCTAAGCCACATGGAATTCATTCAACAAAACTACACGGCGTGTATAATATCTACACGGCGTGTACAATGTTATTTTCCAACTGCCCGTGTCGTCTTTGACACGGCCGACTACTCAGTTTAACCCCACACGGTGTGATACACCAAAACACGACGTGTACACTATCCCGTTTCCTAGCCACACAGCTAACTCCACATGGTCTGTACTCGGACAAGACTACATGGCGTGTCCCAAAGGTACACGGCATATTCTTGAAGAGGTGACATTGGCCCGTGTTGTTAGTTACACAGCCGAGTCCCCAGGTCACACTACACGGCATGTACAAAATTTACACGGCATGGTTTTCCCCAAGGGCTTCCTTATCCCGTGTTGCCGCCCACACAGTTTATGACACGGGAAGAGACTACACGGCATGTACTCCTGCTACATGGCGTGTATTCAAAAAGTTCATTTTTTTCCCGAACAGAAGAACACACAGGCGTGTATGAGGTCCTACACGGCTTGTATTCTGGGTTTTCCGGACAGTATGCCTCAGAAACTTCTCTAGAACCCAGAAAATACTGACAACAACACCTAAGTGTTAAATTCCGACCCGTGGGAGCCCATACTCCCCACGAATCAATGTTTGACAGCTTATTTGTGTTATAACAACATAACAGTAAATGATCCTCCAAATTCCGGTCAATGGGGGCCCATACTCCCCAAAAACCAATGTTTGGCGTCCATTATATAGCCAATTCACATAAAAATTACCCTATCAAATAGTAGGTATTTTTATCAGTTCAACTATCACAACAAGATGCCTTTCTAGCACAACAACTATCACAACAACATGAAATTTCTAATGCACCTACATGGCATGGAAACTATGCATGGAATGTGATATCTAGAATGTGCCTATATGATGCATGAGACGACATACCCTCATCTCATTAGGTTGCAATTAATTAGAACCCACAGATAAAATATAAACGGCACAATCCAAGTGAGTCACCCAACGGTGAAATCATAAAAACCGTAAAATTGCAAACTCAGAGGAATTGCAAAATATGAGGCAGACTGGCTATTCCCTGTACACGGGTTAGCTACGCCCGAGCATAGCTTATTACCAACTACCTTTCGTCCTATCCCTTACTATGTATCCAAATATTATGTCAAAGAAAAGAAACCCCTTTGATACCACCTTGTAACGTCCCGGACCCGGGTGCCATGCAACGGGTGCCTCGAGCCCGGTTCGCCACGTGACCTCAAGCACATTTCCCCAAACGCCAGAGGCTGCCGACTAGCAGCGAGGGCCCAGGTCTGATAGTGGGGAAACTATGCCCTCGTTTGTCAAAGTGTAGCGCAGCGGAATACCAAAAATAAACATACAACAACAGTGGAAACAGTAAACATACACAACTGAAATAACTACAACAGTGGATATAGACAACAGTATAACAGTGATGATGCTACATGTTCAAATTATAAGAAAACAGCCAGAACATGTTATACATCAATACAGTACAATAGAAAACAGAGTACAACAAAGCAAGAAAAACAGCTAGCAGCGACATCACGAGCCTAGGCTCGGTCCCATGCCCTCCTACTCCTCAGCAACAGTCAAGTACCTGTATAGGGACTCTTGCCCCTATCTACACCTGCAGCAACGTAATCTGTTTGGGCCAAAAAGTGTGACCCAAACAGGGTGTGAGAAATATATCTCAGTAGGCACCCACCAAAGGCCCATGCTCAACTGTGTGTAAAACATGCAACAAGTGTGCAATAGTAAATGTAATAACTAAGCAGTACTCAGAAGTAACTAACTTAATAGTTACATTTCCATTTTATTATTCATTTAATTCTATTAATTTAGTAACGTTTTTGTGCTCAGCACCAAGCCCTCAGGATAACCAGAACCGTGCCCTCAGGCTAAAATTGAAACCACTCCCTCAGGCTTGCTCTCATGCCATACAGAATCCAACCCGCAGGTATTTCCCTCAGGCGTAACATAAATTCTCTCCCTAAGGCATACGAAGTGTCACCCTCAGGAACAGAAGTCAAGCCCTTAGGCACGAAAGGTTGCCCTCAGGTGGAATAACAACAGCCCTCGGGCTAAAACAGTCGTGCCCTTATGCTAATAACAACAATGCCCTCATGCTAAACAGGTAACCGGGTCATTCCCAACATATTAAAATGCAGTAAACAAGAAATTCCTCTCATGGAAATTCTACATTTACTACATTTAAGGCATACCCTCGGGTATCATGGCCAAACGGCTAAACAGAGGAACACACCCCTCGGGATGGTCCTAGATCCAAGAAACGATCCCAAACATCATTTTATTATCACCATTTAATCACCTATGCAATTCTAGGCATTAAATATAGCAACGACCTCAGCCACATGACACCCCAACATGGTTTCGTGGCACAAAAACGTACAAAAACGCACGACAGTTGGAAAATAAACACCAATCCACCTACCTTAAACGCCAACGAATGCTACACCCGAACGCCGACTCCAGAAATGCCAAAGAACGATGTAGATCTGACGAAGAAAAAAAACCATTCAAACTTAAATAATGTACGTTGGGAGAAGAATTGGTATGAACGGTACCAGGAGGAGGAAGGACTTACCCGTGCGATTCCAACGAGATCGTCCGAAGCCGAATCAGATTCCAGACGAACTCCCGGTGGATCTTCAAAGGTCTGGCCTCCTCCATTGGCTCCAAAACGGCTCAAGTGCCTCCTCTACCAAATGTGGAGGCTACTGCCTGTTTTAAGCTGGAAAAACAAAGTACACGGCGTGTACTCCTTTCATTTAACTGTTCATTTGGCCGCACCGCCACACTATTCACCTGCCGACAAGAGTACACGGCATGTACTCCCAAGTAAACGGCGTGTACTGCCGCACTACTGGCAGCGAACCCACCGCCTTACTTTTTAACCTTACGACTGACTACATGGCGTGTAAAGGACCACTACACGACATGTAGTCGGTTCCTACACCCTTTGTCACTGGCGAGGCTACACGCCCTGTGTACTTATCCCAACATGGCCAAAAGTACACAGCGTGTGGAAAAAAAATACACAGCGTGTAGTTTCAAAATTTATCATCCTTTTCCATTTTCCATATTTTCTCAAAAACACTTAAGGAAAAGGAAAAGAAAAAACCCGTACCTCAAAGATAATAACCGGGTTCTTACCTATGCGACCCAGCGGGTGCCCGTTGTTTGGCTGACCCTGAGTTGTTACTTACAGTTTCGGTAGAGTTGGTTATCTGGTGTCACCTAGAACCTGTGCCAAACTGGTGATTCCTTTGGGATTTGGATATGTTGTTGGGTTGGGCATTCGGGCTACCCGTACTTGTTTGTTTATATCTGACTTGGGTTGTTCATGTTGTAGTTGTTACCAGAGGTTCTTCCTAGTTGGTGGCTGTTAAGCCTGACATGAGGCGTCTTCTTGTTTGTTGGGATACCTACTTTGCCTTCTGTGCCGGAGTAGTAGGTGGATTGTTGTTTTTTTCCAACTGTTGTGTGTTTTGTGCGTTTTTGTGCCACGAACCCATGTTGGGGTGTCGTGAGGCTGAGTCCCTGGATAATTATAAATACCTTGAATTGTATAGGTAATTAAATGTGATATTAAAATGCTCTTTGGGATCACTTGTTGGATCCAGGACCATCCCAAGGGGTGCGTTACTCTGTTTAGACATTTGGCCAGGATACTTGAGGGTATGCCATGTTTAATTCTGCTTTACACTTTCCTTGATAGGAATTGTATGGAAATTTCATGTTTATATGTTGGGTATGGCCCGATTACTTGTTCCTGAGGGCGGTGTTTTACAATAGCCTGAGGGCGTGACTGTATTAGCCTGAGGGCGACGATAGATTTTGCCTGAGGGTAACCTTTCGTGCCTGAGGGCTTGACTTCTGTGCCTGAGGGTGACACATTGTATACCTGAGGGCGAGAATTCTGTTATACCTGTGGGTGAGATTCTGATTCACCTGAGGGAAAGGCCTAAGGGCAAGGTTACTGATTTTCCAGAGGGCAAGGCCTGAGGGAAAGGTTATTTTTAGCCTGAGGGAATGGTTCTGTTTAGCCTGAGGGAATGGTTTTGTTTATCCTAAGGGAAAGGTTCTGTTTAGCCTGAGGGCTTAGATCTGGATGACTTGTTCAGAGATAATTTTCCGGCGTTGGCCGAAGCAGTTACATTTTGATGGGATTAAAGACCCAAAGATCGACATAATGATACATATCTTGAGTGGCACGACGTCCATCTTAATTCCCTTGCACAGGATGTCCAGAAGATCAGGCTTATGGTCCTAAGGATCGACTGCTGATGTAGTTTCTTGTTATTTGAATCACTTAATCATGAATATTCATATTCATATTCATTTTTATAGGTATGGGACTATACATGTGTACATATATAGATATGGAAAACTATGGTGGCACTTTCCTAGTTGACAGGGATTATATACACTGAGATCAATTGTGGCTGCACGTTTGGTTTACTTCGTTTGTTGTGTTCCAGCTATGCTGATCATGTTGTTGTTTCATACACTTTTAGCAGCACAGTTGTAGGTTGCTTGTCGGGGTGCCCTACTAAGATTATTTCTCACCCCTTCATGTGCACCTAGGTGTACATGTAGACCTTATGTCTGCTTTTCAGGTTGAGCACGAGTTGCATGGTGGATAAGGATAAGGCTTAGTGTTTCATGATCGAGCGGAGCTGCTCGAGTGGTTCTATTGATTGGGCTGCAACATTTCGACAATGTCAGGATATCGGGTACGTGGTTTTGCTCAGAGTTAGTAGCAGAGCCCTATACATTTACTTTCTGTTTCTTTTGTAATTTTATTTGTATGGTCGGAAAATGGGTGACCAGTGTTGTTTTGTATTTCATAGCTTTTTGGTCTTTTACAGCATTTTACTATTTCAGCTTGTTCTATTTTAGTGGTTTACTGCTTCTGCACTCTGTTTACTTTCCACTGTGTAAGATACTTAGTTATTTCCGTTTTTTTCTTACTTTGGTATGAGGTCATAGTCTCCCCACTATCACACCCTAGGCCCTCGCTGCTAGTCGGCATCCTCTGGCGTATGGGGAGGCGTGCATGAGGCATTGTGATGAACCGGCTCAGAGCACCGGTTTAGTGGCTTCTGGGTCGGGACGTTACAAAGTGGTATCAGAGGTGTTTTCTATCCTGGTCATTAAAATTTGGGATATGGTAGACAGGAGTATTAGGAATGTGTCAGAACCTGTGATGGATATCTGTCTGGTGTCTTGAGAACATTTTTTCTGGAAAGAAGTCCTGGTTTCCAGGGTTTGGGATTGTTGTTATGATTCTGCGATGTTATAGTTGTATATGATTTTCGCCTTGAGCGACGCACATGTTGTGTGGTGTTTTGGTTTACTAAGGATCTCTGGCTCTTTTCCATAGGTAAGATTTCATGATTGGATTTTGACTCATGGCCAGCAAAGGTAAGAGGTGTCTCATGCATCATACTAGGCACGTAGGATTCTTAGCATATAGGCCTGATAGTGTGTGTTTTTACTGATGAATGAGACCGTTGGGTCTGCTTACACATACTTTTTACTCTGATGGCCGGTTGTGTGGATCTATGTTGAGGTGTTTTTGTTGAGGCTGATGACTCAGTCCTCATGAACAGGTGGTGCAGTGACCCCATTGGTCTATGTGGCATGTGATGCCTTTCTATTTAACCCTTATTGGGTGTTGTTTCTCAGGTCTATGGATATCTAGTCGGATCGTTGAGAATGATGTCGATTGATACCAAGGATTTTCTTGTGAACTGGACCTCCTTGGGGGTATTCCCATATACAGATACCCGATGAGTGTCAGTTCAGTATCTCTTATACTTGGGTTTTGAACTCCATGGAGTAGTTCCTTCTGAGGATGCTCGGAGGGGATCAAGGCCCTTGTAGGTTCGGTTTTGGTTTTTACTTTTTGGTCTTCGTGATCTTTCCGTCTTATGAGAGGTTTTGGATCTTTTGGGCTAAGTGGTTAGACCTTGTGACCCAGTAGAGTGGCTTTTTCTGTAGGTCTAGGTGGAAGACCTAGTGACCCTTGGTTTTGACTCAAACCTTTGTAGGTAGATGTCCGTTTTGTTCTTGGCAAACTTGTTTGAGGGTGGTTGACCCATGCTTGAATCATGGCCATGTTTTGGCAGAATGCTAGTGTGGCTCAGAGTGAGCTAGAAATGAATTTAGTGAAATCATAGTGTACTTGTGTTAGAGATGATCATGCGCTATTTTGATTCATCTTGAGAATACTGAGAGAGCTTCGGCCCTATGCTGAGCTCCATTTTCCTTCCTACAGTTCATCCCTGTTTTTGGATGGAACCTGTTCTGTTTGTGCTCTCGGAGCAGTGTAAGGAAATCCATATGCTGGGGAGTGCACCATTGGCCTTTTGAGGGTGGTTATCCTTGTTCTGGTTAAACATCATTATTTTCCAGGAGCTTTTTCACTCATGGTTTCTTTTTAGATGACGATAAGGGTATTCCTATGGTGGGGAGAACCAGATCGGTCGTAGTTGAATGTATTCTGTGTAGAAGTGATGGTTAACGCTATAAGGCTGGTCGTCGGACAATCTAGATAGCTTGTTTTTTTTAGATTCTCGGGTTATGAGTATGGTTGCTGGTTCTTTCATTGGGATTCTCATGTACAAGAAGGTTTATGGTGGGGAGTTCGTAAGAACCCGTGTTTTTTCGGACAGTCGTTTTGAGCAGAAATTTGAATTTTTGCTGTTGGATGCTTTTGAGGGGTAAAATGGTCATTATCACCTACCAGATGATCTCAGATAATTTTCCTGACAACCCCGTTGGTCCCAGAATAGGGTGTTTACCCTAGGACTGGAGTTTGGAGAGATTCTGAGCTGTTTGAATTTTGGCGGAATATTTAATATTTAATATTATTATATTAAAAATTAATTTACTTGCTTGAGTTCGTGTAGTGATAACATTTAAACGGAGCGTCGGAATGAGATTTCTTCTGCGCTGTTGAGTCCGGAATGGGGATTTTAGCCTAGGGAAGGCATAAACTCATGTCGGGCACCGGGGCCGGCCTGGGCCCCTTTTTCTTCCTTTTCTTTTCTTCTTTTTATTCTTTTCATTCTCTTCCTCCCTCCTCCTTCTTGAGAATGCACCATGTGTGGATTCTCCTTGGTCGTGTCGCATGTGAGAATTGGGAGATCAAGAAAACAGGATAGAAGGATGGCAAGAGTGGTACCGATTCGAAGCCCTCGACGCGCTGATTCCGCCCAGGGCAACCGGGAGCCGTGAAATCAACCGAACCTTCGGCAGTTTCTTCCCAAAGGTAGGGCCGTTTAGGTTTTCACCATAGATCCCCATTAAACAAGGTTTTTAAGTTTCTAAATCCTTATTTTTCTTGCTTGTATTCCCATGGGGCTCCATCTGTTGTTTCGGGGGCGAAAACGGGCGAATCGGGCGTTCTTAGGGATTTCCCGTCAGAAAACTGAGTATACACGGCGTGTGTTCTAGGGGAACACACCGTGTGTTCTTCCCATTCAGGTAAGATGAGTTTTTTTAAGTACACGCCATGTACATTGAGTACATTCCGTGTAGTGGTAGACGTGTGGCTGGCCATGTGGAATAGAACACAGTTTTAGGGGTTTTTTAAGTACACGTCGTGTACTTTGAGAACACGCCGTGTAGTGGTACTTCAGCTTGTGTTTCAGTGAAAATACACACGGTGTGACATTTTGTGAATAGCACACGCCGTGTACAGTAATGTACATGCCGTGTACTATTACACAGGCAGGCCCAATGGGTTCTGGCCATATACTCTGGCCATGTACTGCTCCAGTTTAGTAATATTGAAATATCTTATGCTCTGGAAGTCAGAAATGGGCGTGTGAGTAGTCGATTCAAAGAGTTTTTTTGCGTATATTGCGATGATGAAATAATTTTGTCTTTTAAGGATCATATAAATGGGTTTATGGGGGTTTTATCTAAATTGAGGGGATTCTTCCTCCCTTTATCGAGCCCAGTCGTCACCTGAGGGTGAGGCTTGGCGAGGTTGTTAGGTTGGGTGTTCGGACCAACATGGTTGAGAACATTAATAGGAGATGAGATGTGAGCTATATTACGTAATGTTTTCTTTAGAGGATGTTTCCCTAGTGAGACGTGCCCTTCTAGGCTAAGAAGCCGTGAGACCGGATGCTTCGAAGGGTCCCCTGAGGGATGCCTTGCTTGTGTGCTGAACTAGGGAGTCCTTGTAGGAACTCTCTCTTGTTTTCATTGAGAGGACCCTTGTTATGGGTCACCTCATTTGTTATTCATTCGAGGATCCCATGTAAGATTCCTCTTTGCTAAGGATCCCATGTAGGATTCCTTATCTCTAGTTATCTGGAGGATCCTGGGTAGGATGACTCCTTGGTGTTTGACTTGTGGGACCCACCGGGTGCCCATTGTTTGGCTGACCCTGAGTTGTTACATCAGGTTTCGGAAGAGATGGTTATCTCCTGTCACCTAGAACCCCTGCCAAACAGGTGATTCCTTTGGGATTTGGATATTTTGTTGGGTTGGGCGTTCGGGCCACCCGTACTTGTTTTTTTATATCTGACTTGGGTTGTTGATGTCGTAGTTGTTACCAGAGGTGCTTCCTAGTTGGTGGTTGTTGAGCCTGATGTGAGGCGTCTTCTTGTTTTTTGGGATGCCTACTTTGCATTGTGTTCCTAATTAGTAGGTGGATTGTTGTTTTTTTCAACTGTTGTGTGTTTTGTGCATTTTTGTGCCACGAACCCATGTTGGGGTGTCGTGAGGCTGAGGACGTGGCTAATTTTAAATACCTAGAATTGTATAGGTAATTAAATTTGATATTAAAATACTCTTTTGGATCACTACTTGGATCCACGACCATCCTGAGGGGTGCGTTCCTCTGTTTAGCCGTTTGGCCAGGATACCTGACGGTATGCCATGTTTAATTCCGCTTTACACTTTCCTTGATAGGAATTGTATGGAAATTTCATGTTTATATGTTGGGCATGGCCCGGTTACTTGTTCCTGAGGGTGGTGTTTTACTATAGACTGAGGGCGTGACTATATTAGCCTGAGGGTGACGTTCGATTTCTCCTGAGGGCAACCTTTCGTGCCTGATGGCTTGACTTTTGTGCCTGAGGGCGACACTTCGTATGCCTGAGGGTGAGAATTCTGTTATGCCTGTGGGCGAGATTCTGATTCGCCTGAGGGAAAGGCATGAGGGCAAGGTTACTGATTCGCCTGAGGGAAAGGCCTGAGGGCAAGGTTCTGTTTAGCCTGAGGGCATGGTTCTGTTTAGCCTGAGGGCATGGTTTTGTTTAGCCTGAGGGAAAGGTTCTATTTAGCCTGAGGGCTTAGATCTGGTTGACTTGTTCAGATATATTTTTCCGGCATTGGTCGTAGTAGGTACATGTCGATGGGATTACAGACCCAGAGATCCACTTAATGATACACGACATGAGTGGCACGACGTCCAGCTCATTTCCCATGAACAGTATGTCCATGAGATCAGGCTTATGGTCCAATGGATCGACTGTTGTTGTGGTTTCTTGTTATTTGAATCACTTAATCCTAAATATTCATATTTATGTGCATGTGTATATGTATGGGACTATACATGTGTACGTATATAGATATGGACATCAATGGTGGAACTTTCCTTGTTGACAGGGATTATATACCCTGAGATCAACTGTGGCTGCTCGTTTGGTTTACTTCCTTTGTTGTGTTCCAGCTAGGCTCAGCACGTTGTTGTTGCATACTCTTTTAGCAGCACAGTTGTCGGTTGCTTGTCGTGGTGCCCTACTGAGATTATTCCTCACCCCTGCACGTGCACCTTGGTGTACGTTCAGACCTTTTGTCTACTTTCCAGGTTGAGCACGAGTTGCATGGTGGATAGGGATAAGGCTAAGTGTTGCATGATCGAGCGGAGCTGCTCAAGTGGTTCTATTGATCGGGCTGCAGCAGTTGGACAGTGTCAGGAGATCAGGTATGTGGTTTGGCTCGGAGTTAGTAGCAGATCCCTGTACTTTTACTTTCTGTTTCTTTTGTACTTGTATCTGTATGGTTGGCCAGTGGGTGACCAGTGTTGTTTTGTATTGCATAGCTGTTCGGGCTTTTACAGCATTTTACTATTTCAGCTTGTTCTATTTCAGTTGGTTACTGCTTCTGCACTCTGTTTACTTTCCTCTGTGTATGATACTTAGTTATTTCCGCTGTTTTCTTACTTTGGTATGAGGGCATAGTCTCCCCACTATCACACCCTAGGCCCTCGCTGCTAGTCGGCAGCCTCTGGCGTACCGGGAGGCGCGCTTGAGGCCTTGTGGCGAACCGGCTCGGAGCACCGGTTTAGTGGCTTCCAGGTCGGGACGTTACAAAGCATAACGAAAGAGTGAATTTGATATTATGAAATACAAATATACCAATAAATTAAAATTATTAAAATTGTTACTAGGTAAATTAATTCCCCAAATTTTAAGAAATCATTCTAAAACAAATGTTTTATCGAATAATATTTATTCGTATGAATAAAATGGTATTTTAAATAATTAATGATTAATGGTTTTTAGTTTCTTAACATTTCACATATTCATCACATTTTTGTGATTAATGATATAAAATACCATTTTATTCATACACTATAATGATTTTTAATATTTATATTTCCAAATTTAAGTGCATGTTTTTCATAACTATTTACAATGTGGGTTTTCCAAGAGTTGTTTTATAAATTTCAAACAGCCTAGTTACTATTATAATTGTTAACTAGTGGTGACGAATTCAATTTATGGATTAGAGAATAAAAAACTTGAATATATTAAAGTAAAATATTCTGTGTTAGATAATGTATATGGCATGAAATTCCAATCATACTCATGAATGTAACAACCTCATACTTGATGATATTTTTTTTAAAAAAAAATTTGATGTTATTGATATATTTATCTACACCCAAACCCGAGTGTAAATAAACCATTATATAGTATATAATTATATCCAAGCAAATAAAATTTTATGGTATGAATCCCACTATATAAATTATTTAAATTATTTCCATTTATTTTTTATAAATAAATAACAATAAAGGAAAAATTTAGATGTTTTCTATAAAATATATTTTTCTTAAATATTTTTTAATAACATCATGAAGATATGATATAAAATCAATTTATAAAACTATAATAAAATGTATTCTTAAAAATTAAATATATCTTTTACATAATAAGACCAAAATTAACATAGGTTGAATTTCTGATTTTTTATTAGCAATGTATCATTTTTGTAAGAATAGTGAAAAAATATTGTTTTTATTGGATACTGCCTTTTTTAAATAATAATCTTGATTTAATTTTAATATAATTTTTTTTCATGAACATACAGTTTTATTATATGCTAATTTTTATAATTTATTTTCTTAATAAACAATATACTTTATTTTTTTTATTTAAACCTTCTATACATATGATATTTTTTGGTTTGGAAACATGATTTTTCAACATTATTGTGGAAATAATTTTAAATTGGATTCATCCATATTATCGAATAGGATTTCTAAAAATGGTTAACATGTTTTTAGTGAAAATATTTTATGTTATATTAAAATTTCAAATTAATTTGATTACAGTTATGAATATAAAAATAAGTAAAAATAAATTACAATGGTAAAGGAAAAAAATTTACTAGGGGAATTAAAAAAGATAATGGATAATAATTAAAATTTGTCCGAAACGAAGAATATGGATTAATTTTTCCATTATCACATATAATGGCCGATTTTTATACATTTTTCATATTATTATGATTAAATCATTTTGGTAATTGATTCAATAAAAAATTTCCATTTTGATCCTTTCCCACACTAACAATAAGAGTCCACCTCTCATAATTAATTAGAACCTATCAAGCCATTTTATTAATATAATAATTATCCAAATACATTACTTATTAATCTCAAAACATAATATAATACTTTTTTTAATTATAAATAAACCCTATGAAGGAATTTTGTGAAAAATTAATTATAATGTACGAAGAAATGGAAATGTTGTCAAACAAGAATTATTATTTTCTTTTTCAAAATACATAAATATTGTGAACCCATGATTATAGAATATCCTTAGTATATAAAATATCATAATATATAAATATTTTGTAAGAATTATCTATATCCATCACTACTTCAATCAAATGGGAAAAAAATCATTGATCATGTTTACGGAGGACTACCACCTCCCTAACTTATGTATTTTTATTTCGTAAACACATTGAAAGATTGTATATAATGATTATATATATATATTTATAATTTATAATATTATTATACATATAGAATTATAATATCACAAATAAATTTTGTACATTTGAGGTCATTTATAATATTATAATGTCATTCGTGTGTACAAGGTACTACCACAACACAAAGTGAAGTGAATCATCTTTCAGTTAATAATTAAATTGATTATAATATAAAAATTATTGAATATATGTGATATATATTAGAAATTATATTTAATATGTAGAATTAATTCATCCCAAACATCATTCCCTTTCACTAATTATGGAAATTATAACACCACTTGTGCATTTGTATAACCTACTATTATTAGTAAGTGATGTGGTTCAATCCACCTGTTGAAATTTCATTAATGATTCTAGATTATATATAATGGAAAATATTATTTTTATAACCTTAATATAATTATGTATATGATATAATGATATAATATTCTCATGTGATATGACATTCAAATTAAAACATACATGAAAAAACAAAGTAGTTGTTACCTAAAATAGTAATAATAATGAAATATTATTAATAACCACATTAAATGATGTAATCATAGGATCACATAAGATATTATAAATATTATAATAGTTCTTAAATATTTTAATAACATGTTCTATACAAATAAACACGGGGTTAATAGATATTCATCTAAATGTAATCATGAAGGGAGGAGATTCGTCTCATTTTATATTCATTGAGCAATATTGTAATGTTATACCCCAAATTACATTTTATGATATATTTACAATAAAATTTAAATATAATGTGATTATTTATCCATTAAAATATCAATTAATGTTTCAATTTGAATTATTTCCTCCAAAATGATTTTACAAGGAAATTTCCAGGTTGAATTGAATTTTAGAAGTCAATTAATTTTCATTGTGTCATATTATTTCATCATTGACTTTTAAATTAATATATAATGCCTATAATTAAATTTGAATATATTTTGTAATATATAATTTTTTTTTGGAATTTAAATTTGATACAAAAAATCAATTCATTACTTAATTATCACATAATCATTATAATCATTGTAATGACTTATTATCTCAAACAATCATCACAGTAAATAATTTCATATTATCTACCAATATTCATTTATGTGGTGTATCTATATACCATATGATATTTAATATAAATATTCTATTCATATTTAGGGTTTTTAATGTTTATAGTATTTTTTTCATTCACTGGTTTTGTGATTCAATAGTTACCAATGATTTAATATATTTATGTTTGAATATCATTTTAATCAGGATTTCATGTACTTGAATATCCAGTAATGGAAATTATTTTATATTTTTCTAATAAAACCACATCAACTACATATACACTATTTATGGAGGATGTTTTCAACTAATAATATAATATAACTATTTTGGAACATAAAATGTTATATGTTTTTTATAAAATACTACATTATTTCAATCATTAGTTTAAAATATATTTTCATATAACACCATGCTTTTTAAATGATTTCCGAAAAACATCTTAAAAATTAATAATGTATTTATTAATGGTATATTTAACAAAGATTTTTTTAATTTAATATTCATCTCTTTTTCCAAAAGTCATGTTTGAAGATTACCAAAATTATAAATGAATACATTATATAAACAATTATGGAATGTAAAAAATTTATTTCCACCATGAAAAATAAATATTTTAATTTATTCATTATATGTTTCAATGGTTATAATCAAGGAAATGTATTTTGAGAATATTTTTCAATAATTAAGTTACTATTATTATCCAAATTACAAATTTCATTTTCCTCGAGATTTTTTTAATAATATTTTATTGTATTTCACCTTATAAATTTAAAAACGCATTTAATTTACATATAATAATTTTGGATTTGTTTAATTGATACTATAATTATTCTCTTTAATGATATTTTATAATAATTTCTTCAAATGATTTTATCAACATTCAATTACTCGAATAATTTTTTTATTCAATAACATTCACTTTTATTACACAGTTTCAAGCGATAATTGGATATTAACATTCCGCTAAATGTTTATATTATATCTGAGCGACATTCTGATTTTATAAATTTAATATCATTTGAAAAAATGGTTTTTACTTTGAAAATTATTTTATTGGTGAAATTATTTTTAATATGTATATTTACTTTATATGGAACATTTATTACAAGGCATAATTTTTAAAATGTAATTATATCATGATTTATATGTGGTATATGTTACATGTGAAGATAAGGGTTGAGAATGATCATAGATAAACCATCAATGAAAAGTTACTATATTGAGAAAAATCAATTTTTTTGCCATAGTTAAATGGGTTTCTGGTGTATACCTACACACATGTATTAAACTGAATTGTGAAAGGACTTGATTTGAGATTTATCATTATTCCTCATAAAATGACATCCACTAATTTTTATTTCCTTCATTGTGTATTTAGTAATTATTATTTGTGCCTTTATCACAATGACGTTATATCTAGATTCAATTCACTCTTATTTCACATATTCAATGACACATGTTTTCAATTAATTACATTTCTATATCTATTATTCCTTATTTATTCATTATAATCTTGTTATTGATTAAAATGAATTATTATTCAATTATTTAAAATTATATATTAATTATGGCTCATCAATTCATGATATTTATTTTTTTGAATAATGGATTGAGAGTTATTTTATTTAACATTCAATATTTATAATTCCTTATATATTTATGATAGTCAAGTAATTAATTAAATTACATGTGAGAACATTTATTTTCGTTAACATGATTATTATTATTATTCAATCATGACATATTAAACTATGCATAACCCTAACTAAAAAAATTACACCCACATTTTTTGTATTTCACTGGAATCTAGGATTTTTAATACGAATGATATATAAGGATAGCCAATAGTGAATAATGATATTTAATATAAAAATATGTTCTATATTATTATTAAATAATAAATTAGTAATTAATAAGATATCTAGTTTTCTGAGTCTGTAATACTATTCACTCATTTTCCATGTTATCACTTGTATCATATGAAAATATAATATAATATAAACATCGAATTTTTACTACGTGGGTTGGGGTCGCTATATATTCAATATAATGAATATGAATATTGTTTCTAAATGTTCACTTTAGACAATTTTATGGTGTCATTCTTGATATTTTGTGGTTAACTATCTCTATAATGTTGTTAGAGTTGGTCTAATGGTGGTCAATGCTGATCATTTGTAATATCAGCATTGGGTATAGTTTTTCACTGTTACATTAAATTGATATATATATTTTTTGTTTTATAATGTTTATAGTGTAACATATATATATATATATATATATTACCTTTTTGTGTTAGTAATTTGAGGAAAATCCAAAATATCCTCAAATATATATATATATTACTATTATTGGAGGTAAACTATTCCCCTAGTTTCCTATTTCATCACTCATGGAATTTTGAATATGTACTGATGGGCACACGATGAAGATAATGATGAGAAGTCTCATTTTAGAGTAAATATGTGGTGTTTGACTATAAATTGCACCTAAAAGAGCCTTTCATGGTTGTTTTATCCTTTGATATCACGATGATAATGGCGTGATGAACTTAGAGGTGTATTATTAAACATTTATAGAAAATATATTTAGTTATTCTCATAGAGATTCAAGGTGATGTTAGGATGAGAGTAATATTAAGTTACCATTAAAAGGATGGCATTGTGTGTTTATTTATTTTAGAATGAGGTGTCCTGACCCATTTTGTAGTAATATATGATAGTTTAGTTTTGTTACAGTTTATGTCACATAAGGATCATTTTAACATGTTGTTTTTTCATATAATTATTTTTCAATATAATATCTAAACACAAATTTTTATGCAAATATTATAAGAGTTATTATTATTTGATTATTATTTTATATAGGGCCTCATAAAGTGGGTTTTGTCTTACCAAATTTAATTGTCAGTAAAATACAATATACCATAGTAAGATTTTTATCAATATTTAATCCTAATAAATAAATTATTATCACAAATTTGTGGGTATGGAGGTTATTATGATGTGATTATATAATATATAATTTATCTTTTGGGTGTAGTGAATTATGTTTTGAATACATAAAATGAATTTTTTAAAAATAAATTACCAAGCCTTATTATTGTAAAATTTTGTTTATTTTTTCACAATAATGGTTTTTATGGGTATAATTAAATTCATGTATTGGCTATCATATAAGATTAAGGGATTTAAAATTAGTTTCACTTTAAAATTTTATTATAGACTAAATGATTTATTATTTAGTTTTGTGTGTCAATAAGGTTTTAAAATGGCTTTTTAGATGAAATGATTTATAATATTCATGGGATAGTTTTTTTAAAATAGTAAGGGATAATTATTTGAATATTAATTTTAGTTTGTAATATATATTAATGTATTTTTATATCATAAACCATTGTGACAATAGATTTTATAATGTTAATATAGTTTTTATTCAAAATGATTATTTTTTATACTATTATTATATATATATATATATTTGTAATATATTTATTTGGTGTTATGGTAGTTTTTTATTTATGTATTGATGTTTTAATAATAAATATTAATTAAAAATGTACATTTTAACCAAATTGGAGTATATTTTTTTAATTTAATTGGTAATTTAATTGATAAATTTGAAAATATCATTTCATTTGTGTAATATGATATTATGAGTAAAAATGATAAAATATTATTTCAAAAATATGTTTTGATGAAAATTAATTTTTATATACATTAATATAAAATAAGTTTGGTAAAATTTTATTTTTTGGAATTATGTGTTTGAAATTTTGATTGTGATTTAATCGAAGAGGATCATGGTACAAAGGGATAATGAGTATTCCTAATAATGTTTATATATTGAAATAATAGTAAAAATATGCAATGAACACATATAATTTATTTTATTTATTATAATTAATTATATGATGAGTTTGTATATAGAAATGTAAAATTATTCCAAATGATAATATATATAATAAAATGATATTTATTCTATGTATGTTATTTTGTCATCTTATGTTCACATATTTGAATTTTTTTGGTTTCTTTTACATAATGTTGATATAAATGTTTATTGAAATTAATAGTTAATGTAATATTTTATAGTTTTTAGTAGTTTTGTTTTTAACATATAATTTATATATCTTTTAATATTAAAAAACTAATATGATATTGAAGTGCAGAATGAATAGTGTGGTTATATTTAGAGAGTGGTGGAAGGTGAATCAATGTGGAGTAATCTTAAAAAAATATTTTATCCAATAATTTTCTATATTTATATAAATTCTCAATGTTAGTTAATAAATAAAAATATGTGTATGGGTTAAAAACAAATAAATCCACAATCAATGTAATATATAAATAAGAGTGTTACACATAAATTTTTTATGATGTTGATTATGTCTGTGAAATTTTTTGTTCTAATAAAAGATATTAATTTTATCATTGAGGTATATAAGTGAATATAATGTGTGAGAATGTATCACCCATAATTCCAAAAACTATAAAATATGGGAAGATATCATCCATTATTATTGGAATGGAACCACCCTTAATCCAATGTTACCTATTGATATCTCATTAGTATCACCATACATAAGGATTTTACTATCTTGGACCACTATATTATTCCATAATCATACATGCGTAATATTAAAAAAAATTCCCTATTGTATATATTGTTTTATCGCGATTGTAAAACATTGTTCCTCACCCACAGTATTTGATAACCAGAAGATAACGTTATAATGTTTCATATATTAGAGTTTCTTAATGAAACCCTGATTCTAGAAATTATTTAAGATAAATATTTCTTTCCTCCCCCAATATTTTTTAGAGTCTCTATTTATATAACATTCGAATACTTATGTTCATCAAAATGTAGAATTTTTAGGGTTATTAATAAACGTTTATCATATATAAAAAAACATTAATTTTAGAACTCAAGATTTTTGTGTTCACAAATTTTAAAAACACTCAAACTGCTTTTTCTATTTTATTAAAGATCGGTATTTTACAATGATTCTGTGTCATGAAAATATAACTATATTTCTTCTCTATCATCTTCATATGATATTATCTTATCTTTTTACATATATTTATTTTCTTTTATGATATTATTAGAATTTTATCACATAAGATATCATTAAATTATCATGTTCATTATATAAAAAAACATAATTTTTTATTAAATGTTTTCACTCAGGGAATAAATTAATTTAATACCATTAATAATCAATGAACAAAAATCACATCAAATATGAAAAAAAACTATTTAATATTGTGGTATATAGTATTTATAGGTTTTATCATAAGTAAGGAAGCCTTTTCATGTCCAAAAATTATCTTCCACTTTTATAAATAATAACTTGTTTTTTGCAGCATTATGTCCATGAAAATCATACATAAAAATTATTTTGTATGACTTACTTGAAATCCATCAAGCAATGGAAGTGGAATAAAAACATGATTCAATACACTTTTTAAACACACATCATACTTATAAAAACTATCAAATGACTATGGTATGTAATTTTTCATCCTAAAATGGTTTCTAGGATAATTGAGTATACCCTCAAATGATTTTTTCAACTCATAAACTAATTTAACAACAAGGAAATACACGCCTAATTTCAATAATATAATGTTTTTTTCATTATCCACATTTACTAACATTACTCGCTTATACACCTTCCTGGAATCTTCATTAATAACATCATCATCAACCTTTATGTTTGTTTCACCTTCTATAATTTACATTATAACATGATTATAAAATAGTATCATTAACATTCATTATATTAACTTCTTTATTCAAAACATTATAATTTTTTAAATATTTTTTATACACATAAAATAGTCTTTTATCAACAATATATTTATGTTATGATTATAGACCAATCATCTATTTGTTATGTTTCACATTAATTATAAAAAATATTTTTTCATTCAGTCTAGTCATTAATAAATTTTAAATAAATATTTATTAAAATCATCCAATGGATTAAGGAGGAATAAAATATTGTTAGACATGGGAATCTTTATAGAAAATATAATTGTCATTTTGGGGAAGGGGGGCTAAATTATATAACATTAATAGATTACAAATCAAAGATCCTTTTTTAGGAGACAATATCAATTATTATTCCCCCTTTATGATATTTGTGTTGAATCCATAGTAAATTATATAGAAGGGAATTAAATTTTATTTGTAATAGATTATTGTTGATTGTGTAGTCGTAGATCCCTTTAGGAAAATATTTATCCTATTGGAATCCATCATATAATTATTCATATCTATGTTATAATATTTTAAATGTTAATTTATGGACCAAAAAGAATTTACTTATCAATAACATAATTTCCCCCACCATAGAAGGCACAGAATGCTATGGTGAACAATAAATTACCCTCATATATTAAATCACCTCATGTTATATTGTAATTAGTTTAGTCATCATTAGTGATGTGACTGAGGCCTTGAATAAGTTATTTCAAATCCTTCTAAGATCCATATACATTTCATTCCACTTATAATTTATGTGTTTTACCATATAAGAACTTTTTTGAATGAAATCATGTAGTAGATTATTTATAAAAATAAAATTAATCTTACTGAGTATTTGACAACAATTAATATTTTTATGTACATTTAAAATGAATTATTGATGGTTTCTAAACTCATTTGAATACTTACACATGATGAAACATCAGTCTACAAGTATCATCCTATGTGCACAACTGTTATAATAATTTTGTTCCATATTGATATACCATGATAGAAACTTTTATTACATGTCACATTTTAACTCAGCAAAAACCATGAAATATTATAAAAAGGGTTTTTATTACTTTTAAATATAAATATAAATCTATTTATTTGAAAATATTTAATCCCCTTATATGAAACCCAATTTTATCTAAATTGAATATGAATAAAAAATAATAATTATTAGATATTATTTATTTTCATTTTGACCCATATATGAATAACTATAACTCTTATGTATCGTAATGAGATTTTTCCATTAGTCTAATTCTTATCGTATTGTAATTTATATTATATTTTCCTTATAAAATGAACTGATTGATTAATAATTAACCATAAATATCATATACACCACTGTGTTATTCCTGTATTTATGACTCAAAAACCACATAAACTGAAAATATAGGCTTAGTATTATGTTTTGTTTATCTTAAATTCATTATGTATTCTCTCATGTATCTTTCACAGGAACATTTTATTACAATTAAATGTAAATCATCATCCAAATAAGCAACATCTTACATTTGAGAATCATCATACAAAAAACATATTTAGATTTTATACACATCATCAGATCTTCTTTATATTCATCTTCCATTCATTTTCATATTTCACGTGGACACATATCATCATCATAAACATGTCTTCTTACTCAAAGAAAAAAATTTATAATTTTTTATTGCTATGTTATGTTTGTCTTCTAGAAATCAATAAATTCATTAATCGTGTCTAGATAATTTTGATTACATACTAACCACTTCCAAAAATATTTCATTCTAAAAAATTAATTTGAAATTTATATTAACATATTATTATTATTACATATTTGAAACTTAAATTCAAATTATATTTCTTCATTAAAATAATAATAATGATGTTTTTCATATAAAATTATTTTTTTATCTTCAGGAAAAAAATCCACAAAAATTATTATAATGATCATAAAAAATAATCCATATACTATTATCACAATATATATATTTTTTTAACACTTTCAGGCATATTGAAAATAAATTAAAATGATTAAAAATATTTCTAGCTTCTACATCAACCAATGTCTTTCAGAAATTCCATCTCTCATATTAAATTAAATATGATAAAATTGAGAAAATCCTGTAATGAAATTTCTATAATTATTTAGTAATCAATAAATCAATTCCATTCCTATATGAGATATATTGGTGTAGTGAAAAATACTGAAAACCCAGGACAAATAAGTACATGCATTAAATTTATTAGCATATAATAACAACACTAAATTATATTTCATTGTGATTTAAAAATTTATGAAGAAATTTATTAAAAAACTAATCTTAACAAATACATGAATTCAACCATGTTCATTATATATTACTCCACCTTCATAATATCTTATAGCCTGGAAAAAATCTCTATTAAAAATTAGATTTGAAACACTAAAGGTAATGATGTGGAAATTGGTTTTCATAACTCAATAAAATATGAAAGTTAATATTTATATATACACATGGAATAATATATGTTGAAAAAGTTTCATATTGTGATCCCAAACCCTCATGGGAACTCTAGAATGACTATTTATTATTGAAAAAAAAATTTGAGTTATGATATAATTATATCCTTTTTAATCCTAATGATTATTTTGAGGATGATAAATGATTTGAGTTCAAAACCATATGATGGAATGTTATCAATGTTTTATGGATATAAAATTATTCAAAATGTAGGTTAATCTATAAAACATAAATTTAATACCCTATCCATAGAAGAAAACATAATCATATGTGAATAAGTTGTGTTCTCAATATTTTTTTATTAAGATAAACATTTTGGATATTATTCATATCATAGAAAAGAGTTGCATTTGAATTTTTATTTTGATTGAACTATTTATTCTTTCTCAATCATTCAATTTACTGACATAAAAATTAATTGAAACCATTGTACTCATACATTATTCCACATTTATCACATGTAAAGTTTGTAATGTAAAACCATTTAACAATGACAATTAATTCCATTATTCTTTCTCCTTATTTTCTTCTTTTTATATTGTATTCTCTATATGTTAATTAAATCGATAAAAACTTTCTCAAATATATTTGTATGTAAAATTTTATTTTATGGAAGTTGTCATGACACACGAATTCAATGTTTCATTCCATTAACATATCAACAATATATTCTATCATTGTACACATTTAATTAATTTCATACGAGTATTTCAGGTTATTTTTCACCTTCCTAAAATGTTTTCTTCTATATATTTGTTAACCTTATTTTGAAAAATATCATCTTATTCTTATGGGGTAGTATCCCCAAAAATAATTTTTTCATTATTTGATTTATTGGTAAATTAAATCCATGTTAAATCCATGAATTCTAATGTTAATTTATTATTCATAAATATAGATAATTTTACCATTTACTCCATGTCATATAAATGTATTCATTGGTCTAGAATCCTTCAAAACATTCTTCTTATGAACATTTTGATTATAGTTTTTCTCATGTTTGCAACCCAATGTATATTTGTCTCCATTTCATGGATTATATTTTTATATATTGATGTATTATTTCTCCTAAAAAACATGAATTCTGAAATGTATACATGTACCAAGACAAATAATCACTTTGACCAAATACAATGAAAATTTACTGTAATCTCATATGTAAATAAAATATAGTGTTGGTAATCAAATATCCACTTTTCATTAAAAAATTCATCAACATAATAAGAGTTTTTATAACAATATATCCACCCCATTAATCTAAAAAATCAATAATATTTATTTAATGAAAAATTAAAAAATTATTATATGTTCTAATGATAAAATTATTTAATATGTGAATAAGAAAACCAATGCCCATTTTTTTCATTTAATTACAGTCCTACCATATATAATTACCTTCTATATTATGAAAAAATACATATTTTTTACAATTTCATTGGGAATCTGAAATTGATACATATATTTGTTTCCATCATTGATGATTCAATTAATTTCTTTGCATTTTAATTTACTTATATTTTTTTAAATCATTTTGGTACTCTGACAAGTATAAAAAACATTAGTATAAACATTTTTTATGTAATATGGTTTATATTCTTACATGACATTATATTACATTTGTATTTTAAATATTATAATAATTTCTTAAATTAAATGGATAACTTTTTCTATATATACCTTATTTAGAATGTCATTTAGAAATAACCATTATCTTAGTAGTTTTTTATGACACAACATGAATAATATAAATATATGATAAATTGTTTTCAATATCAAGACACATGCTATTGGGGATATTTTTTAACAACCTATGTCATTTTTATTATATATTCTCATTAGTTATAGAATTTATAAATCAAGATAGAATATATATATATCTAATATCATTCAAGGAATTTTTAATCTCTTTTACTAAATACGTTATGATCATCATTTTAGTATTCTAGATATCCATGATAGATATTATATTTTTCCATTATGTTTAAATCTTCCAATAAAATCCATATGTATCCTTTCATTATCATCAATTGATTATTGAAATAATTTTTCTTCCATATGTAATTTATTTTTGATTATAATTAATTCTTTCTCATTGTCATTCTCTTTGTTGATGAGAGAGGTTAACTTTTTTAAAAAACAAGTGATTTTTTATTATAGAGATTATTCATATATTGTTATTGTTTAATAGGTAATTTAATTCAATATACCCATAATATAACACGTTAACTTGAGTTATTTTTTATAATGGAGAAGAATTACACTAACCTTAGATGATATCCCCTAAAATAATATGGTTAGAATGATATTCCAAGAGATTGACTACTTCATTTGAGAGGATTTTCAATTAAAAAAATTTCATAGAAAGTACACATTAATGTAGAATAAAAGTGATGCATGCAATGAAAACAAATAATAATCCAATAATATAGTAAACCAAAAACTTTATCCAAGTCAGAAAATGTTGAGAAACACCAACCTGCCTATTTTAAAAAATTTCACAAATATTGTGTAAGAAACCATGTCACTATGTTGGTAACATGAACATATACACATCAATACATATCCATGGTCCAACTTCAAATGATGAGACACTAAAATCCAACTACTCCACTACAACAATATATGTCCTACTCCTTAGATATATAATGACAAATAATTAATGTTTATGCATTAGGATTAATATTTATGGTGTGAGTATATTAAATTAGTAGGTCATAATTATTTCATCCAACACACTCCACTATAATAATATCATATTATATGACATTTTATATAAACATGAATACGATATATAAAACATGAGTATGAGATATAAGATAAATGTAGCTAGTATATATGCATATAAATAGTAAAAGTGACTCATGACCTGATGCTATACAAAAACATGAAAACACAATCCCCATGAAATTTAACAATAAATGGGATCCAATCAAACATTTCCACTGAAGAGTCCTAACTTTTGAGAAGAACCATTACGCTTGGGACTAAGCCTTCACATGGTGGTATAATCTATGGTTTGTTACAAATTATAAATATAAAAGGCTCTAATATACATATGAACATATTCCAACAATTACACGTAATGTTATCTCAACCATTACCAATATTTGAAAACATAAACCCAAATAATATTTTCATAAAACACATTTTGATTGATTCCCCAAACACATAATGTCAAAGGTATTAAAAAATATAATCAGTAATGGGGTTCATCAATGAATTAAGAACAATTTTTTGATACATTTCATTAATTATGAAATGATGCGACTATGAGAATAAAACAATATTTAATTAAATAAATGTAATGAAACATTATATGATTATTAGATATTGGCTCATGTTTTCATTCATTCAATGTAGCCTCAATATGTTCAATCCAAACAAATCCAACAAAAATAGATAGAAAAATGATATCCTTGGTCAAAGAATTTTACCAAAAGTAAACATGTATATTAAAAATAAGAAGAAAAACAATAATCATAACCCATAATTCTATTGGTCAAATTCATGATAATTCATTGAAATTGGTTCTTAGAAGGAATAAGATCACTAAAATATCTTATAGAGGCCTAGGATTCAAGGTGAAAAAATTTGAATAAGGGGAACCAAAGTGAATTGTAATTAAAATGTATGACTCTAAGAGATAAATTGAGGGTGTGAAATAATACACCACACATATAATCATTTAGGCTACTATAATTTCCAAAATCCTAGTCACCTTTACATGTAATTCCAAAAAACCCATTTACACTATAAATAATTGTTCATTTCTGGAAAATGGATATTTCAATGAAATCACTCTTGAAACAATATTCAAGATATATTTATCCTGCCTCATCTAATGATTTATAATAATCAAACAAAAAAATTCAATAAATTAAATTAAATTTCATAATATGGTGATGTACATCGAAATCAAAATGTCATATTCTTCCCCCTACATAGACTTTAGTACACTGAGAGCATGAGGTTATCTATGTTTCATTTTTTATAAAAACAATACTATCATATGATTATATTATTCCAACGTATATTTGTGAATTAAATCATGATTCCATAATAAATGCACAAATGATATCTATCTCCCATGTAATACCTTGCTTTATCTATATATAATTTGAATCTGGGTGTGACCAAACTCCAAATCTAACACAAAAGTCAAAAGATCTGAACAAATCACATTACCAAGAATATTATATTAAATTATTAATTGTGATAGATAAACAAATTATTAATGGTACTTAATCATAGGGTTATATTTAATCAATATTAGATATCAATGATACTTTAAAAAATTAAATGTGAAAAAATACTAAGGATTCAGCATCACATTATTTTTATATTTATGTTTACCCAAAACCGATGAAAATCAAAATAATACATGGTTTGCAATTTAAACGGACAAATGTTGAAGGGAATGATTTTATTAATAATTATATATGACTCTAATATAAATTTATTCAATTATTAATTATCTATATCTTTATAGGTCTCAAAAAATATAGACTTGTTATAATTAGTTTACATTACTTGGTATAAAAAACTAGATAATGGAACTAGTGGTCAAACAATTCCTAATATATGGCTATTTTTATTGCATCAATGTAATTTTTTCTATCGTATAACTCTAATAAATTAAATGGGCATCACATAAACAACCAGATATGATATCATAAATCACTGAGAATGTCCCAAAATCAGTGAATCATATGTTCTAGATTATATTATTTTTGGAGACGATATGTTGTACTCATGGTCAACTATGTTCTATGGGACTCTGGAAAGAAAATCAAAAACCATTAGGTGGAATCATTCATCTTTTGAATTGGAATTATGTTTGAAAAATTTCTGAGTTGGTCTATAATGCCCTAAATAGTTACATGCTTCTGATGTGTTGTTATTATATCAACAATAAAACACATTGAAATATACTACAATTCCCATATGGCTATTGAAAATGAGAATTAAATTAGAACTCAGAATTATTTTTCATCATTCACATTAAGATAAGTGAGGAAATGAACAATATACATGACCTCCATTCTTTTCATACATCACCACAATAAATGATCCTTCATTTTAGTGATCATTTTTTGGGTATCGTTTTAGATTACCTATTTTGAATGTTGTTCAGTATAAAGAAATTGTTATTTTAATAAAGTAAAATCTATGATCTTATCATTAATTTGGAACACAACATTTTAATTCTTTATCAATCAGTATATAGTCACAAAAATACAGAATTTTGACCTCACTGCTAGGTAATTGGGTTATGGCTTTTGATTCATTGTGGTTAGTTTCACCTTGTATGAATTATATTAAAATAGATATAAAAATATAATTCCATCCTTATTATCACATTATAAGTTTATATAAATAATTCACCCAAATTAAATATCATTTTATAAACATCTAAATTCATTTGACTATATAAACTAAAATCAAATAATCTTACAGAATGATTTCATTCCCTATTATATAAAAAATGTCAAATTTGAACATCGAATTATATTCTATACATCACCATTCTCTCATGTTCATGTCTTATTGAGAACATGGGTGTTTAAAGATTATATTTTATTGAATACAATGATCTTATGAAAAAAATATATTGGAATAATGTTTTTGTTTGATGATATCACAAACAGTAATTCTAAATCATGTTTTGTATATATATTATAATTATCTTTAATAATAATGAGATCTTATATATTAAATTATCACCCTAATTTTGAACATAGCCTATCTATATCGAAATTCATCACTAAATACAACGTAATGATCACCTTGTATGAGAATGAAATTTATTGATGATGATGTACATAGATCCTTGAGTTCCTCAAATGTTTCTAAAAATAACAATTAAAAATAGGAATAACCTTATTTAAAAATTTATTCATCGTATAAGAGATGATTAATAAATCATAAAATCCCATTTATAATAGAATATTATACATATGGTGTTTTATATCTAAATTACACGCATATAGGTGTTATAATATATCATTTTTTCAATTTTAATATGATACTTCTACAAGTAATTATCATACGTATCGTTACTAATGATGTTGCCATCATTTATCAAGATCATACACTATGGAGTCTGATAGTAAATACAATAATATTATAATATACACAATATCATCTATAAGATCCTTTCATGATCATATTTCATGCATGAATATGTAATGATGATATCATAAAATACTATAAAAATGTCTTCATGTATATATGAACGATATGATTCGAATATTAAATGGCTTAAAATGGTGAATTAGGGAATCAAAATATAATTAAAAAGTAATCACTTGTTTAATTTCCATATCCTATAAGCTTCTAAATCGGTTCTCTGAGGCAGGTCCTCAAAAGATCTCAATAACACATCCATGTATTCCATAGGTTACCAACTAGAAGTGAGGGTCGAATGGATCATGTGGGGGACTATAGCCTATTTATGAGAGTATTCCGCAGTTGATAACACATTACATAAAAAAATAACAAAAAAAATTAGCTTAAAAAATAATCATGTAGAATTTCCAAAAAGAGTATTATCCACAACCAACACTTAAATATAACATGTGTTGCTTATAATGACAAGAGTGATGATAAAACTTATAAAATAAAGAAAAAATATGAATCCCCAACACAAGTCCTAACTCCTTGTCTATATCCTCATACCTGATCATTTTAACACCAACCCAAATCCTTAGAATATATCATTTTCTCTTATCAATACCCATAAACATGAAATCTGTTCGGGTACCCAATGGTATCCTAAAGAGGGTATGAGTAAAACATAGTATGACACCAACAATCATCTCTACAAAATATCTAGTCTAACAAGATATTGTGTACAATTAAAAATTAAATCATAATATATCCAAATGAAGAAATGTGTTCTATTAGTAAAAATTATTCACCATAGCCATTTTCATCATTTGTTCTATTGGTTGGGCATTCACATCATTAAAACTCCAGAATATGTTTTAAAATTATCACGTGTAAGTGGATAATTCATGATCCTTATTTGACATGGGAGACATAATTCCTAGATAATTAAATTACACTTATCTTGGATCCTCATACATGGTAATAACATAAAATGCATATATTTGAGTCATAGTGCATCAGTCTGACTCGTTAAAAAAATCAATATTTGGATGGCGTTTAGAGCCTTAGTACATCCCTACCAATAGGAGGATGATAAATCCATTAACTCATACCCCAAATCCATGTGAACATTTTATTCATCAATCTAAGACATTTACCATGTCGAATGTTTTACACAATCAATAGACATAAATCCCATATTTCAAATTTCTTTCTTCATATAAAATGTCATCAAACCAAAAACATTTACCGCATTTAACATTTCTTATTTCCTATCTCATTTAATGAATTTATACTTTTTCCATAAAACATGTGTCTTACTACACAACTTCGATACACTATATTGTTTCACATAATTCATCATTTCATATGAATTTACCCATTTACATAATTCAATTACAAAAACACAAGTAATTTGTCACATTCATGTTATTCAATTTAACAACTATTCACATTATTCAAAAAAATCCCTTATTCAATTTATTTGACTATAAATAACTATCATTAATTACATTTTTTAATTAATCCTTACCAATTAGAACATTTATTATGGAATATATTTTAACACAAATGATCTTTTGAAATAACATTAAATATTTCTATGAATGAGAAAATGGGAACACCCCATGGGTGTCCATAAATGGTCCAATCTATCTTAATGAATCCTATATGTAATATGTGGTTTATAAATCCTTATTTAGCAAACCAATTTACAAAATCATACTAATGGAAATAAAATTCACACTAATAAAGAATTAATATCCCAACCACACATGGATAGATCAATAAAAAAACAGTATATAACTTGTAGAGAACCTAAAAATAATACATAAATGCACACTTACATAACCATAACTTACATGTAGATTACAAATCAATTTTATGCCTTATCCAATGATCCCCATGAAAAAGAAGTTTATAGGGCTTTAGAAGGAGAGTAATTAAACAAAAAGCCCAAATCTAGAATATAGAAGATAAAGTTATATTAGAAATATAATTAAATTCAATATACACATATGGAAACTCCAAATGTCCAATAAGTGAAGGAAATTCGCATTTTGGATGATTTGGGTTTTTTTGTTTATCACAACAGATGATATTGAAGAAACGAGGGAATAAATCATGTAGAATTCTTAAATTCATGATGGGAATTGGGTAAAATCCATATTTAAATTAGGTGTACTATTTAGATGAACAATTTTCCAAACCATGAGACAAATTTGTGGAAACCTATTACCAAGATGACTCCATGTCACCTGATTTCATAATAATCCCAAACATTTTGGAAAATATTATTCCAACCATGAGAAATTGTTCTATCTATGGTCACAGAATTTGTATTTACTCTTACATGTTTTACACTAATCGTGTCCCTACCTTGTGACATGAACAAAATGGCCTTAATTCTCGTTAATTAATTTTTTCAAACCCTTCAACAACCCAAATAATCTTTATGCAACTAGTAATAATTTAATTATATATATCAATAGGATTCACAATAAAAATTAATCAAGAATGTACATGAAGAATTTCTAGGGTATTATAACCTCCCCAACTTATAAGGGTTGGCCTTCTAAACACACACATAAAAATCACTATGATTATGAAGAAATGAGACATGTCCACTAGGCCCATATATCCATCTCTCACTACCAGGATTATTCTTTAACCTTCCCAAAATTTCATAATAATTTCTCATCATGGTCCATAATATGACATGAATTCTCTTGAAAGTAATCATTACCCTCGATCTCAAATCCTTGATCTATATAAAATGGGATGGGAAAGGGTGAAAATAACTAAGTGGATAAATAATAAAAACATCATGCATACAACTATATCACTATGGAAGAGAAAATATATACAAAAATATTCTGGTCTTATGCACAATCTCATACTGCCAAACATACATACGGTTCATCATATACTTTGATGGAATTCAATAGTGAACCAAGACCGAAGGCACCAAATGAAACACATGACCACCGAAGATAAACTGAAGAGTTCGATGACACTAATACACATATGAACTTTTATTACTCTATTTTGTATCCATGCATTTAGGGATTATGTGTATTTTATCTGACCTATCCTTCATGAGACTCAGTCCAAACGATGCTGATTCCAAATTTTCGATCCAACACAATAGAGATCAACATATTTTACCAAAGAGTGAATGAAATAGTTCAATATGAATAGTATCGTAGTTAATATTTTATTTGGAAAACAAAACAAGTTATTAGTCCATATCCCATGATTGGCCAAAATATATAACACATTCACTATACATGTCCACTAATACATTAATATTATTATCTAATTTATTATCTGTATGTGGGAGGGAGTGAATTCTGAAAAATACATGTGTTTACAAGAAACTTATGTAATTCTTTGTCAAAGTGTGTAGTGTGTAGTAGATAATGATAAAAATCTATGGTTTCTATGACCCCATGCAACCCAACAACCTATTGATTATACAACTCACCACACTGATCCACATTGTATGTCTTTCAAATTTGCAATAAATGAACCACCATTACTCAATATATCCATTACTACCCAAATTATATAATTCTTATAAATAATCCTCAAGAGACCTACAATAGAATTCATCATTACATCATCACATTTCCATTCCTGAATTGGAAATGGATATAATAACCCACTTTTCCACTGATACAAAACCATTTCCTACTTGAAGGTAAAGCACCGCTCAAACAAAAATGCATTATATTTATTTATCCATGAATAGTGATTATTAATATTATATATATCAAAAACCATTTTAGTCTATACATGTTGAATTTACCACTCTGATTCATGGTAATGACACGTCAACTCATCCTATAAACATGTTCACACCACAACATGTCCAGAAACGTAATTGATACCATCATCTGCAATGGTCAACTAGAAGGAGACTCCCCGCCATTATGACATTACCATAATGAAAATCATATTATATCTTCAAAGTAACTCTCTTTAATATGACACAGAATAATGGTTTCAATTTCCCAGGATGCAAGGGTAATCTTCCCATTCCCATAATATTCATCTCGAATCATCTCAGCAATGAACTCCATCGTTCTATACATAGAATTTGAATAAATAACCACATCAGACTCAATGAATTTGAACACTGTTCCAATTATCTAGTGTGTAGGCCATCTGAAATTCAATTTACATCATGTAATAGACCCCCCAATATTGTCTAAGAATTAGTTAATGTTGGGAAAAAAATTAATTAAGGATTTTATGATCAGTATACATGGAATCCCTCTCACCCATCATGTGTTTTCACCAAAATATCATGATATATACCACTATGTCTAAGTCAATATCATGAGTAGGGTAATTTCCTTCATGAGGCATCCACTTTCATGAACCAAACACAACCACTTGATCATCATACCTCAATAGTACCCCATTTCCTCCATTATATGTGTATCAAGAAAGAGAATACCCCATTCCAGGATACATCAAGATAATAATTATTGTTGTATTTAATATTTTTTTATAGGAAATATTTCAACGATTAACCATACCATTCAAAAAAACACCATACTTGTTCAGATGTGTGGTGGTGGAACTAAACGGGAAAAGAATTTGATGAAACTTTAGTATTAGTCAATCAATCCAAGATAATTATGAGCATCAGAACTATTCAAGGGATTCTCCCAAGACATAACATCCTACACATTCTCTAGGTCAAATTCCATTCCATCTATTCAGATGATGTGACCAAAAAAATTCACCATATCAATCCGAAAATGACAATTGGATAGATTTTAATATAGCATATAACCTATTAGTATACCCTATATGATGTTAATATGTCTGGAATTAATTTCATGAATCTTATAGTACACTAATATATCATAAAAAACAAAACTAAAAACATATCTAGGCAAGGATGATAGATTCAACTCATTTTATCTATAAAAGTATTAATTCATTTTCCATCATTAATGGAATCACTAAAAAAATTATATAGTATAATTGATCCTAAATGAAGTATATAGTACATAAAAATGTCTCAACCCTAGTTGATGATATCCCATTCTTAAATAAATATTGTAGAATAATGAAGAAACACCCAAATTATCAAAAAGACCTTCGATTAGAGGATCAATATATTTATTCTTAACTATCATATGATTCACCTTCCTATAATTAACACATAAATGAAATGATCCACAATAATTATTGGAAAACATCAATTTTGATCCATAAGATGAGGTAATAGGTTTGAAAAAAAAATTCTCCCCTTCCACCAACTATGTTTTTAGTTCATGTAGTTCTACCAATGTGTTCATATATTGAAGAGTGGAAAATGGATTTATTATTGAAAGTTAATATATTGTGAATGTCACATATCATTCATGAGAAAGACTTGAGAAGTCCTATGGAAACACATCCTAGAATTGATCCACCATAGAAGGAAGGAAAATATTCCCTACTCCACCACCATTAAGAATAGGGAAAGCCACATTGATTGTTTCTAAACTTCATATGTTGACAAACATGACCTGCATGTCCTACTCGGACATCTCATTCCCTTATTGAATATATATATTCCCTTTTGGAGACATAAACACCACCCTATGGTAGTAAAAATAAATATGGTATTGGTACAATGGATTTTAATCTATCAGAAAAAACCATATCAATTCCAAAAATATCTATTACATTGAATTCATATTGAAAATTGTACGTACCAATATAGAGAGAACACCCCTTTTACTATTGAGTGTTTTCTTCTCAAACCCCTAACAAAGTGTATATAGAAATTATCCGACACAAAATTTCCACTTATAGGACCAAAACACAGAAAATAAATGTCGGTATATAATAATTTGAGGCTCTTGTATAAAAAAATGAAATTCAATCATGTAATATACCCGCAACATACATCAAACAATCAATTGTATTACCTCAATTCCTCCATTTGTAGATTGAAATTTATGATGTTAACATTTTCCTTTATCTTGGTATCCTGTATGAGTAGATGGTGTTATAATTACCTACTATTAGGGATGCTCCCTTCATGGAGTAACTTGTCCATTACCCCAAATGTAATAGATGGTAGAGCTCTATCATCATACCTGATAAGGGCTAACAACCCCCTACCTGCACTCTATGTTATCCTCAATCCTCAATCAATACCCATTGCTATATCTTTCTTATAGAACCTCTTCACAATACACATCCTCTTTTATAAAAACTAATTAATTGTTAGTTGAGGGATCTTTCCACACATTTGTCTTGACCATCGACACTGATATCAAAAATATATTCAATAATTTGGTGTTCTAGATCCCTTTTCTAGACAATATATCCAACACTAACCTAGTGTAAATTGTTGAAGCAGAGATTCATTCCATCATATATTTTACTAGTGGTTCACCCAACATGAAATAAATTCCCACACCCATATCCCTACTTGAGTTTCCCTTTTTATATATGATCCTCATCAACTACTTCAAAAAACAACATTAAACATAATATATTAAACTTTGAAATAATCAAATGTCTATGTACATCCTGTAAACATCTCTTTTTAGATGACTCATCTCGTACCAATGTCAGTTCTATGCATTGGAATATGTTGATGTGGACAAGAAACTCTATAACCCACATAGAACCATGGGTTAACATCATAAACTATGAAAACTTCCCCCACCTCCAGTTCTATTGATTGAAATGCCCCAGAATATTCTAATTAATGACTTTTCAAAACATGCAATCGAATTGCTGGGATGGACCAAACCATTAATACAACACATTTCTTGACCCCACAACATGTAAGACTCTAGCTTGAATCTCAAATCATGAGGAGTCTCTAGGTGAAAAAAAATTGTCTGAATATACTCTATCCAAAATTTTGATGCATTATGTCCATTGTGTCATCCAGAAGTTGAATGGTGGGGTATATGAATATCTAATGTAATCTCAATCACACTCAGTATTATCCCACCTAGGACCCCTTCCATATTATTGACAAAACATGTGAATTTCCCACAAAACTATGCATTCCCTCCATTTTCTTAGACCACCAGATTTGTTTATTATGTTACTAGTTGATCATTTTGAATGATATTCATCTTCCTTCAAATAGGTACTTTACATCATTGTTGGTTCTTATAAAGTGTTAAACAAACACACCAGAACACATTACACTAATCTTCTAAAATTTCAAAGAGAAAAAGAATTACTAGGAATAGACCACCCATTCTGTACACAATATGAAAGGAAATCATCACACGTCATTTCAAATTACCACTACCAAGTTTTTAACCCATTGAAAAAATTTCATTATGTTTAATCATTTAACCATACATAATAGTGTTTTTATTTAAAAATTCACATCATCTTTTTTAGACACGAATTTCATTTAATTATTCAAATAGTAAATTTGGTACACCCCCATGCGTCACACAACTATCATGTGTGTTCCTATCATGAAGAATGCCTCTGATATCCAAAGTTCCAATAATTATTCACATATTCACATCCTACTTCCATTATAAAGACAATAAAAATATCTTAAAATATCCATTACACATATCAAGTACATTACCCAGTGGTGAAATATCATTCAACTATAATAATAAAATTAAAGAACAAAAATTTCCACCCCGAGTAATTTGGTTTTCTTATTTAAATTGTTTAACCACTCCCATGAACAAGAAAGTTTCAAAGGTCGAACACTTCTTAATTATATAAATTCCATTTAAAAAAAATTATTTGAAACGAACTACTCTAATAAATCATTTTAATGTCCACAACCCAGAATCCACAAAACATGATCTCTAAGTTGGGTCACCACATGAAAACAAGTATGCCTCCCCGTACCCTAGAGGTTTCTAACTTGCAGTGAAGGTCTAATGGATCATGTGTGGAGACTATTCCATTTTTAACATAGTACACCTGAGTAGATAAGATACGAAATAATGCTAAAAAACATGTAATAAACCTAAAATATTCATTACTTTTCATTTCCAATGTAAGGTAGTAACCTAAACCAATAACATATTACCTTTTCTTGCTAATAGTATGATGAGTGGTAATAAACTAAAAAAATTGAAATCTTATGAATCCCCAAAATGCGTCTGGAATCCATTTCTAGTTCCTTAAATGTTCACAATGAATGCCCATATCACCTTCCTAGAATAGGTACTTTTATCTTTTCCTCACTTGTAACCAAGAAATTATCATGGGTAAAAAATGGTGACCGAACAGGGTGTTAGTAAAACTCTGTAGGCCACAAGAAATGTTTCTACCAAATATCTTGTATAAAATGAGTCTTCATGCCTGTAATTCATAAATGAAAATATAAGTAACATAAATCATGCGTTCTATTAATTACTAATATCCATGATATCTAAATACATCATTTGTTCCCTAGGTTGGGAATTCATGTCATTTATACTCTAGCTAATGTTGGTCAATTATCATCCATATGGGAATATGTCAAATTACCAATCTCAGTAGTTATAATAAGTTCATCAAAATCTAAATCACACATTCCATGGATCCATAACATAGTATGTCTCATAAAATGCATCCATTAGGGACATGGAGCCTTAGTTTTACTCTCTAGCATGTGCATTCTAGGAGTGGGGATTAGAGCCCATGACTAACCCTACACATATGAGGAGCCAGAATCCATTCTCCCACACCACATATATATTTTCATATGTTTATTCTTCAAATTATCACACATAATATATAATAAATCATTCACAATCTATTAAAAAAACCACAATACCAATAACATTCAATATAGAAAATATCATCATGCCTTTTTTGTTAAGCACATTTACCATTTACAGAGTATATCTCTATTAACATATCTAAAATTTTATACCATAACCCAATTATCATACCCCACAATTTCCATTAATTATCCCTTTTCACAAAATTCATCAATTTTGTTCATTAATCCAATAACTCAATTCAATTACAATGTACCAATTCATTTTTCACATTCACTATACTCCTCTAAAAACTTTTTCATTTTTGACAAATCAATCCCTTATGACAGAACCAATGACTAGAAACAACTACGATTATTGAATATATATAATTCTAAATATCATGTCAACCCATTAATCATGGGATTTTTTCAATCAGAATGAATTTTAGGATTGACATTAAAATTTTCTACGTTCTCGAATATTGGAATTCCCCATGGGTGGCTCTAAATGGCGTATTAAATCTATATTCATCCCATTAGAATCATGTGGGATATAAAACATTATTTACCCACAAATTATTCCAAATCATATTATATTTATAAAATTCCCACCAAGTGGGAATTAATATCACAACCACACATGCTCAATTTGACAATACAACTATGGGTTATAACATCTATACCACCTACCTTTAATTTTATGACGAATACTAACATAAACATATACATAGATATGGATTCAATGTCCCCTATAATCTCAAACCTATGATAAATGGAAAATATGGTTTTAGGACATCATAAGATGAATAATGAATCTATCATCCCTATTCTGGAATTGATAAGTAAGGGAACCATTAGACATTCCTAGAGAATCAATTCATAACCCAATGAACACTCAAGGCACTAGAAGTAAAAGAGATCGACCATTGTGAATATTTGTAATGATTAGTTCATTATTATAGATAAAATATAATAAATTATGGATTAAATCATGATGAATAAAAAAATCTAGTGGGGGAATGGGTAAATTCACACTATTAATGAGGTGAATGATTTGGCCATATGGTTTACAATACTATTCACTATAATTTTTCTAAGATGGGTCCAAGTTTTAGTTTTAATTTTTAATCCTTTAATGTATGAAAAACTATGAGCCAACCGTGAAAAATAAATTTCACCCAGGATTCACGAATCAGCTTTCCACATGAAAGGTTTAGAATAATAGTGCACCAATCATTACACATAAATAGGATGGACTGATTCCCTAATATTTCAGTCCCAAACCACTTGTATTTCCCCAATATTCTACAAAAACCTAGTAAACATTTAATTACACCACATTATTAAAATTACATTGAAAAAAAATTAGAATCGACTTGTACAATGTCTGAGATCGTACAATAGGGGGCGTAAAGATTTCCAAAATCTTCCATAGAGATATCCCCTTTCTAGAATCAACATTTATGGGACCCCGGTCAATGATTAATTTGTACAGACCATTTTCCTCCCATTAATTAGAACAATAGATAATGGATTCAATAAAGTGGAAACTAATTCAATATATTAACATGACTCATATTATGAAATAAATTTCTAAATCATTGTGTTCTATCATACATTGTAATAAATAGAACCATATAGGCTTAAGGTGGAGTACTTGTTCCTATAAATATATTTTCATCCAATACAATAATTTATATGTAAAATTATCACAACAATGTTGGGGCATTCAATATGATGAAAATGAAATAGTATTTCTTCCTTGGATAAGGATGTATAAAATTCAACTACCCATTTAGGTGGAAGTGGTGACAGGTTTTCTAAAGAGATATAAATTTATAAATCTATTATGTTTGATAATTTACTTTTCTATTTTTACATATGGACACCAATATGATCACTATAAAAAATATGATATATTTCTAACAACTATAATTAAATATCAAATTGTACCTGCATTCAGATTCTTTTTTACATTGAATAACCAGAAATATTCTTCATGTGATATAAAATACCCATTCCCTGATCATATTCCAATGTGATCCTTAAATGTTACTAGTAAATCAATTCCCATGATGATATCATTTATTTACATTTCCATGTTTTTGAAATATGAAAAAACAAGACTGATCAAAAGGTGATGAAAAATACTCATAATATAAATCCCTTTCACACCCATTTCCCAATTGGTACAATGATTTTCCTAAAGTAAGGATCCATTTTGGTAGGATAGCATAGTTATTTTAACATAAATTAATATGTAATAGAATGGAAATATATATTGTCATAAAATGCAGAATGGTAGAGATCAATAAATTTACCTCACAATATTAAGGAACCTATATCATTATATTTCATACACAACAAATCTCAAAACATTTTCCATTCACCTACCACAGACCTAATATTGATCAACTACATAGGTTGTTCCTATTATATAGATATAGATTTATCGGTAAAATATTGACTTCCAATTTGTTAGAAAAATAACTACTATAATATGATTTTTTATGTTGGGAATCAGTATCTTTTATCATGGTATAACATTGTCCACCTATACCCTTCAGGAGATTTGTGGAAGAGAGCATAATGTTCCCTTCAAGTCCATAATTATAAAATTATTGAATCAATTTCTTGAATTAGATATTTATTTCTAGAAATAAAAATACTATTAAACAACTGTAACACAATGATATTTTATAAAAAAAATATATTTTTCTATGAAATAAATTAAAGAACTTTTATATAATGTGTTAAAAGAAACTGATTTTTATGTAACTATCATATAAATAATATAAATTAAAGTTGAGATTTATATCCTAGATGTTAATATTCATCGTAAGAGCTCAAATAATGAAATTTTTAAAATTCATATAACGAATTTAGATAATGGAAAAAATATCTTGTAAATTCATTATTGGATTCAAAAATAACATTTTCACCAGTAATGGGTTTTATTTTATTTTTTGTGACAAAATAATATAATTATATACTATCACATTTATAAAATTTATATGAAAATAAAATCATATATTTTAAAATCAAAATGTAAATAATATCATAGAGTAAAATTTTGATAATTTTCAAACATGATTAAATATTTAATGACTTCTAAAAATTATAGGTTTTTATTGATGAATTAATATTCTTTTAATGTATTTTTATAGTTAGAATATATATAAAAATTGTTTTAAATATAATATGTGTTGAATTATACTATTATAAATATAATATATCTCATTTTAGTCAACTTTATGTTCAATTTTTATATAAAAATATTTTATACTTATGAAAAAATATTAATTGAAAAGATTATTTTCATCATGTTTATAGGTTTTATTTTAAATTATATTCATCAAGACAAATGAACTAAAATAGAAAAAACTAATTCTATATTTTGAATTATTTTTTTATTAAAAGAATAATATAAAAACATTTTTCATAATTAATATTTGAATTATTTAAAATTAATTACAATGGATGTTATTAAAAATATTTTACAAAGTGTATAAACTAAAAAGACAAGGTTTTAAAAGACCAAAATATATTTCAAATTACTATTTATATGAAATATTTTCACCATTTAATATCTAATGTTCTATAATGATCAATTTTTTGACATTTTTATGTTGTGTCAATTTTAGTTATATATTTTTCCGTTCAATAATTCACATGTCTTCTCTCCACCATTTATTTTAGTTAACCCACTCTCCCCACAATAGAAAGTTTTGAAATACATTTTGATTATAATAATACCTACCCATATATAGTAGTTAATTCCATCTCCACATCCATTAACCCTTTTTTTATTATAAATCACTCATAATAATGATTTTTGTGCTAAAAAGAAAAATATGTCTAAATAATGAGTATTCTTTTTAACATAGTGATTTATTCAATTTATTCCTCAAAAAATATTATATATTATTCCATAATAATGAAATAATACAATTTTTCTCATACATATAAGGAATGTTTTTAAATAATATCATTATATATATCGATATTTCCCCTCATCCAATGAGAACCAAAACCATGTGTAATGTGTATGGAAGACGATCGCCTTATGAACTGATGTAATTTAATTATCATAACCTCCTCTCATGTCCAGTGATAATGATGGATTTAAAATAATCATATTATATTTAGGGAAAAATTATAATTTTTCAATTATAATATCATATCTACCTTTATACCTAGTAATTTGTTGGAAAAAGATAATGTTGCTTTAATATAGGTGTGTTCTATCATCTCCATGATGAAAAGTGATATGCCCTTTGTTTTATATTGACATGGATGCTAATAAAAGAAAATTTTAGAATATATATGATATTTATGATATATAAAATATATTAGAAATGGGATATATTATTTACTAATATTTTTTTCTATTCATTGATGAAATAAAAACATCATCCATGTGCACACACAATGTAATGTTTTTCATGAATGGTGTGATTCATTTTTTTATATCCAATTTTGATGGATAATCATAAATTCATATAGATTTAATATATATGACATTTATATCATTGATAAAATTATATAGATTATTGAACAGTGAAAAAAGTAAAATGAATGAAATTCCCAAACATAAAAATTCATAAAAAATGATAAATTTATTACAAAAAATATTATATTACCATGAAATTTTTATTAAAATCATCAAAAAGGGTTACAACTAAATTATATATGATATGAAATTTAAAATTATTTTTTTTATAAGTCTTGTATAATAATATTATATTTGTAATATCAGATTATTTAAGGTGTATGATTAAATTTCAATCATAAGGTATGCTATTTTCATCTCACACATTTTTATGTGAGACACATACCATATTTACCATTTATTAATAATATGTAGTATTTATACTACCCATGAATTTATTTTATCAAAAAACTATTGAATATAATTTGTATTTACATATCTAATTGTTGTTGTATCTATAATTTGGTTTATGTTATTAAAGGAACCCATGAAAAAATGGATTTGTATTTCAATATCATTTTTTCATGGTATTGTCTTAGATTAAGTTAATGAAAATGAACATTCATGATCTTAATATTAGTATTAATCATTAATTTACCTATCCACTAGTTTTTTTATAGAGTATACATGTTTAATTTTATTTTTCCCTATTTAAATACTCGAGAGACAATTTTTTTTAGAAATATGACATTATTTCTTTTTATGGTTGAAGAAACTCTTTTGACCATATACTTTTTTAAATAAAATCAGGAATGTTGCTAATATTTTACTATTAAAATTTACATTAATTTAACCCCTACTTTAATATTTAAAAAATTGTTTTAATGGAATATTCATATCATTTTATGAATTTGGATGTTTTCTTTGTTTTTTTTTGCAAATGAGAATGGAATATTATCATTTATCTTGTTTGAGACAAAAATAATTCCACCCCATTATGATGGATCCATTTGTTTAAAATTTTATTATTTTATATCATATTTCTATTCAAATAAAATTATTTTGACAATATTTTTTTCAAATATGATATTTTTAAATCATTATTTATAATATTTAATGTTTAATTAGCTTATGAATTTAGTAATGATATTCTATTAGTATTGTTATTCAGAAAAAATAATATCCTTAGATGTGGTTTATATTTTATAGGTGATATTATCTCACAGTACTATCCTTATTATTTATTTGGTTATTTTATTAATGATTATAATGAAAATATTATTATGAGTCACATTTATAATTTATAGGTTATGATATGATGAAATGTGAAATTGAATATGAAGTTATCCATTTTCAATGCAATATGATTATAGTGATTGTTAGGTGGAACTCATATGAGATGATTTTAATTATATGATAATATGATATGTTAAATCCTTCCAAATCATCAGGTAAATATAGAAAAGTAATGAATAATTTTTTTCATTCATCAACCTAATTTTATATTCACAATGATATTCATGGTCTTGGCTATATGTCTAGAAGATTAGATGTGGTCCTAATTACATGTCTATAAGGTTACGTGTGGACCTAGTTTCATGCCCATATTGTTATGTGATGATATCATTTCATGTTGATATGTTTATACATGGGTGATATTACATGTCCTCAACATAATGAGTGAAAATTTCACTATTTATATATTTTCAAAATATTATAATCTTACATAATTTTGAAATTCATATTCCTATGTCATTCTCTTATACATTTTGCTAATTCATTATTCCATGGTTTATGAATTTTTTATTACAATGATTTATTACATCACAAAAGATTATGATAATTTTTATGCAATGTATGGTTTGAAAATGTTAATACAGGTTCTCATACGCTTATGCAAATGTTATGTTTATGTGACTTTTCATATATACCTTTCATACCAAAAATGTGAAAGTGATAACAACATTTATTTTGTTTAAAATACCCATTTTATGAAGGATGGGTTTAACTAGTGTTTGTCTGTGATGTTTATTATGTGTGATGATCAAGGAAGGGCATGCTAGAGACATATATTTAAATACAAATATGATGTATCTAGACTCTGAAGACATACAACCATTATGGACCATAGGATTGTATTTGTGAAATGAACTAAAAACTAAAAAATATGTTATATTTATATAGGTATATACTTATTTATTATAGTTGGTATCAAATGATAGGTTCAATCAACCTTTGTTGATTAATATTACTGAACATTGGTGAAACACCTAAACATAATTGTTTGTATTGGATAACATTCTATTGTTTCTTATGAATGATAATATGTAGTTTTTAAGCAATACATCCCATTTTAGAATCAATAATTGGGTGAGAAATTTGAAAATGTTTTACATGGGAAATAAAACTATAAATGGTGCGCTATATTTTTATAGGATCATCACATGGTGCACAATATTTATCCTTACAACACACACAGTTTAACACTCCTAGGGGATATGAATTAATAATTAAAAAACACAATATAATCTACCATTATGTTCTTTAAAAGAAACATATCATTTACTAAATATGTGAATCCTAATATATCTTATATTGAATATAAAGAGTCATTATTTAAACATCCTATAATTTGTTTGTCATGGTTATATGGTTTTCCTCATGGATTAAGGTTTCAATCACTCTTTTTTTCATTTTGGGTCAATGGGTTGAACTAGATTTGATTATATTAATAATGAATTTGACCATCGTTGAAAAGACCATCCTCACGAGAAACAATATTTTATACAATCTACGATGTAATAGTTTGTGAACATGCTCACTCAAATCTATTATGTTATAAGTGGGTATATGGGTCTTATTTTACGTATCAATATACCATTGAAGGATATATAATCTATTAAATATTTTATATGATAATGTATTCCATCCATATTTGATAGTTTATATCCACCAATTTATGTGAAATAAATCAACGTGATTGAAAATTTATTTTCTATTCTTCCGTTCGTGGACCGTGAAATGGTTTTTAAAATAGTTTATAATTTGGAAGGTGAAGTATACCCCTAGATGAAAATTGATATTAATAAGAGGTAGTATGACGAGAATTACTCCATGGATGGTGATGATTTTAATAGTATATTGTATAGTATGTATATATGTTATATTTTTTGTAAAAAATATGTAAAACATTATTTGTGATTAATCATATTTATGATTAATCTATGTGTACATATGTGGAAATTTTAAAAATATTTCCATGTAATGATGTTGGATTAATAGTCTACCTTAATAAAAAATTTAATCCAATATTTCGTTGTTTTAAATGATTTCATTGGAATGAATTTGATATAATGGACCATGGTTTCTATGAAGAAATTGTTTGACATGAACTCAAAGAAAATTGAAAGGTAAACAACCCCATAAGCATCATTATAATAATAAGAAGATTTTGTTTCATGGAAGCACTAATGGTATATACCAATTTAGTATGAAAAAAATTCAGCCTCTTACTTGGAAAAATATCGAATTAAAATTAATTTTAATTAATGAATGAAATATAATATTTTTCAAGTGTGGGAATCATAGACATTGATAAAAAGTAAAGATATTTAATGTGAATGAACCTAAAAATTAAATGAATTTATAGTGGGTTCAACATAATGTACCAACTAAAAATCATTTAAATAGATTCCTGAAGATTGATAATTATATGAATAAATTCCCAAATCCTAGGGATTAAGATGATAATTATACAAAAAAAACTCATAATATCAATGAAAAAATAGAAACATCATGTTATCATAGATTTTACAGTAGGATATAAGTGTTATGTGGTGAATGATATGCATATAATCCACTATATATATGATTATGTATTATTTAAAAATAGATATACATATATTATATATCTTAATATTTTATTAATGGAATCAAAATGGATCAACAATGATTAAATGTTGAATTAGCAGTGATACCCCTAATGGTATGATTATTTCATATCATGACTACGATTAATCACAAGTTGAGATTTGTGGTAATGTAATTCCGAAAATTATTATCACTCCCCCTTTTGTTAAATATCATGTTATCTTATGGATGGATTATAATAATCCACATAAATACAACATTAATTTTTATTTAATAGAAGATATATTTAATGTTCCAAAACCTTATATGATCATCAATTACTGAGTTGATAAATATTAATTTTCATTTATTATAATATACATTTTTGAGTCTTGATTTCTATTCAAAATTGGTATTTAATTAAAATGGTTTGGGATACAATCATCATCAATGATTGTCCTATTATGGGAGAGTTTAATCATATATTTTAAAAATTATTCTGAGTCTTCCATAGAATCTTGATATTGGGATTTTAACAGACATCACATATGGTGGTACAACTATCTCACTATCGACCTATATAATTTCCCATATTAATTTGAATAAACACTAGATTAAAAAACTAGAGAATATTTAAAAATTATTTATTCATCCAAACATGTTACAATAGAATATATTAGTTTTATATTAAAAATGAAGGATCAATGAGATTCTCCATTAGTTATTATGATCTTAATAAGATCACAATCAAGAACAAGTATCCCCTACCAGGTTTGGAAGACATGCTTGATAATGTGTGGGGAGATCAATAATTTTCAAATATTGATATTCTTTATAGATATAATCAATTGAGGTACTATGAAGATACATCCTAGATAATATTTTATACCAGAAATGGACACTATGGATAACCAGTCATTCTCTTTGGCATTTATAATTCCTACACTATCATCATGGATATAATGAATACAGTCATGAGATATTACCATGATTATTTATTGAAAATCCATATATAAGACATCAGTATTTATTTAATGTTTAATGAGGATTAGGATGATCAATTGTGGATTGTAATCATAAATGTATGAAAAGATAATTTGAATGAAAACATTACAATGTGTCTATTGTGTTTATAAAAAGAATCATTTTTTGGTCATATAATCTCAAGGGATTTTTTATCAATAGATTCATCAAATATGGATTCTATAGATCATTATCTCATACCAACCCTGATGTATTAAATCTATCATACTAATGGTTTTATTTTATATTATCGATTATTTTTTTAAAATTTATCATGTCTATTAAAACCACTCGCAAATTAACCATATAAGGGGTCTAGGATTTTGTAGAAAAATGATTGTGATGAAAATATCAATGAATTGAAGTGAAGGTATGACAATGCACCTATACTTACATTACCCAAAATCAGAGAATAGTTCATAGTCATTATTTATTCATTAAATATGTGATTGAGAATATTTTTCATAATAAATTACATGTTTAATGGTTATGCATCTTGAAAATTAAAAGTTTTTTGGAAAATTTACCTAACTCTTGATTTAAATTTAGTGGTGGTAATTGTTTAATAAAATATATGGAGGAATAATATTTATGGATTAATATTATATATATATATATAGATCAAGTACAAATTAAATTATATTTTGATAAGAGTGTTGTTTAATATGTTATAGTTAATTTTTTTAAAATGTTTAATTATTCTTATTATTTAATATGATACCACCCTAATATATCATATAATGTAGATGAAGATTTTATCCACATGGATCATTCACGATTTTTTATGGGAAGGATAAAAAAATATAAAAAAATAATTTATTCATAAAATGATAGATATGGAGACCCATAATGAGGGGGAAAATATTATCATACTCAATTTATTGTTCAACTATTTATCTATGAAATGAATAAAGATGTGTTGATGGAATATATAGAGTTGTAGAAGAGAGAATGAAATGATACAAATGATAACGTTGATTATAATAGTATAATAATGTTTTTAGGTTCTTGTTTCAGTACCCTCATTAATAGTATTAAATGAACTATTAGAAAGGGACATAGTTCATCATTATCTCTTCTTCTAGTAAGTATAAATATGAATAGATTATTTAGGAATATTTTTAGTGGTATAAAATAAAGAGTGGTATCACAATGATAAAATGGTTCCAAGTATGTTAGCAACATAAGGTTGAGAGGCAAAACCTTATACTGATGTCACAACTATTACCCATAACAGACTGGAAATGGAAAAAATCACCTTGTATTTTGTCATCATAATACCCAAAACAAGAAAAAAGAATGATGAAATATGTCTTATAGTCAATAATCTTATGATGATAAAAAAGTTATCACCTTCTATTATGATTCATATCTATATATTATTTTTAGGAAAAATATTAATTCCATTATATGGTCATATATGGTACCAAATTCTAATTTATTTGCTCAAGATTTGAGGTTTACCTCAATGTTATACAGAAGTATTCTAGAAACCCTTGATATAGAGTTGAGTTTTTGAAATTTGTATCTTCTTAATATTCATGTATAGTCTGATTGAATATTACAAATACTAGTTTATATACATGGATAATTTTATATACATTTCTAAAGTGGTTGTGATGGACACCTTCATATAGTAATGTTTTCATACAACATTTTTTTTCACATGAGAGTTGTGATGGATCTTTTTGAATCTCTATATGGGAATAAATGAAAAATATCATATGGTGGCTTGAGTTTTTAGAAATAAACCTAAGGGGACAAGATCAATTTGAATAAATTGTTGAAAAATAATGACATATTCAATAGAAAATCAAGGCATCTCGGAGTCAATAGAAATGTTGTGATAACAACCATCGGTACAGTCTGAAATTTAATTCTTTTGAGAATGTGTTTATGTTAATATTTATGTGGAATAAAGTTACGATATTTAGGAATAATTTAAATATTATCCATAGTTATATTGGACTCTTTTATAATTTATATTTATTTAGGGATGGTAACATATCACTTGGTGTTTCCACCGAATCTCTATTTAGTTCATGATTCGTTCCATGTATATATATTAAAGAAGTCTATAACTGATATATACCATGTACTAATGTTTGTGTTCATATCTCTACACCATTATCATTATTCATAGGAAAAATTATTGGATCCATTTGATGGTTGATATAATGTTATATGGAATAATACTTTTCATCTATTTGATGTTATCTTGAGGAATAAAAAATCAAGATAAACATACATGGAAACTCGAGGATGCGATAATGAATAATTATCAACATTTTTTTATCAGGATAATGGAATTTTAAAAAAAAATTATTTTAATGGGGGTATAATTGAGAACTCTTAAAATTTATGAAAGTTAATTTTTTCGTAAAATAAAATAATCCTCTTTGATATGTTTTTCTATACAAAACACTGAGTATGAATGAAATGGGAAATAAATAATATTTTATAAAAAATTTATTTTTCACCAAGTCATTAATATTGGTTTTGTTAATGGGAATCAAAAAAGTTTTAAACTATTTATAATAGTTTTATATAATCATATTATATTTTCTAGTCAAGCCAATATATTCATAAAAAATACATAATTTTTAAGAATGTTTTTTGTTATATGGAGAAAATAACTGAAATAATATATAAAAAATTTATAAATTTTATTTTGAATATGTGAACACCGTTTTTGAAATCAGATTATTCTAAAAACTATGGAGTTAATTTTTTTAGAATTTGTCATAAATATTAAATTTTTAATTAACAGTTAAAAATACATATTTTTATCAACCATTATTTCCAAATAGTAGGTATTTGAAACGTAAGAATATATGTTAAAATTAGTTTCAGAGTTTTAATAGAACAATTATAATATAATTATTACATTATAGATTATTTTAAAAAAACATTTTCTTATATGTTATAAAAAATTTTTATACTTATAAAACATTTTCATTGGAAACTAGATTTTCATTGAATATAAGGGTTTTATATTATATTATATTCTTAAGAATAATTGAATTAAATTCAAAAAAATAGATTCATTATTTATAATCATTAAAATTTATATAAGAAAAATTGTGAACCTCAAGTTATTTTAATAATTAATTGTAAAAATATTAATATTAAATTACAATGGTAATGGACATGATTAAATTTCATGTGATTAAACTAACGGAAAAGTAATAAAATGGATTAAAAATTTGTCCAGTTATGAATTTATGTAAATTTATTAGTCCAATAAAATAGATAGTTCATTAGTATAACTTTTTGGTTCTTAATTATGTCTGTATAACATGGGAATACTTTTTTTCATTTAGAATACTTGATTTGTGTAATCTCGACCAACTTTAAATGGAACCTCATATCATGCCTCCCTGAAAAATCAAATAACATTCAGTTAAGACATTAACTACCCAAATTGAATATATAATTAAATATTAAAATAATAAATTCCTTTTTTGATAGGATATTTTTCTATGAATTATTTTGGTCATAACCTAAAGTGGTTTTCCCAAGAACTGTAATTCTTCTTAATATAGTGTTTAATTTAATTTTTCCCCACATAATTAAAATATTATTAAATAATTAAGAAATAATACCAGAAATGTTTTCTATATAATTATTTTTTTGTGTTAATTATATTAAATATATCTATATACACCTTCATCAAATGATAAACAATACGATCGATCATGTTTATTTTGGTATCTCACCTCGCGAACCAAGGAATTTTTTCCACCACTACATCTGACAAATGAAGAAAATGATTAATTTAGCTTAAGTATATTTAATTTCATATATAGTTATAATTAGATAATTATAATACCACATATAACATATTTCATTCCAATCATTTTGAAAATGATAACTTTACTTATGTGTATGTGTTCACTATCACCACCATGACGTAGTGTGATAAATTTTTCATTTCGTATTTTTATGGATTTAAATAAGGGTCTATTTAATTAATATTTATGAAATTTATGATATTAATGTTATTCATTACATTTTAATTATTATAGAATTTATTTTTATTTCATCGGTTAAATAATTTAATATAACCATAATGAGTATATACGACATAGCTTGTCGGGGAATGGTGTGAATCATTTTTTCTATATATAATTTATAATAATAATTAGTAATAAATATATAATGAATATATATGAAATATAAATAGTATTTAAAATTTTATATATGAAGTATCAATGATCAATGTAAAAGGATAAATACTACAATACAAAAACATACATTAAAAAAATTATTACATAAAAATTGATTTTAACAAAGTTTTTTTAATGAATGGGTTATAAATGATTTTTTGTACTTAATATCTGGTATCATATATATGAATTTGGTTTATAAATATATTTAAAATACACCTATATTGATTATATTGGGGGTTTTAATCTGTATGAATAATGTTTATATATAATTTAGATGATTATCTTCAAACTCTTATTTCATTTAGGAAAATACTACATTCACTGGTTATTTTTTTTAGGAAGTGTATATACATCCCCTGAATTATTTTTATGGTTATTATACAGAATATTATAAATATTTAGATATCTTGTTTTCGTTCTATATTTCAATTGGTTATAAATTTATAGGGAGAAAAACTAGTAAGGGAAATCTATTAAAATATCATTGATTATTGGAATTGTGTACGATTAATATTACAATTAGTAAATTTAATTATATATTTATAAATATTTAAAATTATTTTAATTCTATTCCATTTATTTATTGAGAATATAGTATTTCCTTTCATTCTCCTCCACTCAAGTTATAAAGTGTCCAAAAAAAATTTTATTGAGAAAATATGTATTTGTTTCTTTATTCAAGAATATTTTCCCCATTACAATGTTTTATAAAAATGACATAATGAATGTTTTTAAAATTATACTACAATGTTTTAAATTAATTTTTTCAAAATTTAGAAATTTTTAGAAATGTTTTTCAAAGGAATCAAATAGTCATTTCCAAAATGAGGTAGTCATCTGCATTTACCACTATGTGAAATGAATGTTTTCTTTTAACCTTTGGGAATGTAACATAATTTTATTAATTCATGAACACTGAGAGATTTAAGGATTTATATAAAAAATTGTGAGTATTTATTCAATGAAAATAATTTCCACAATAATTTTTCAATTTCTAGTTTTAAAAATGTTATTTCTAATGTGTAAATTTTATTTTCCTCCAGACATACTAAATGATATTTTAATGATATATATATTCATCATTGAATTCAAACATTTGTCTTGTTTATATTTTACTGGGAATATCATCCCATTGTAAAATCCATTTAATTTATTTATATGTTTTATGTTTATGAATTTAATTATGATATTCTTATGAAACTATTTTATCTATCATGGGTAATACTATGTTGATATGTATAAATTTTTATCAAACCCTTCTCTATTTCATGGGTTATGATTACAGTGAATGTTTTGATAAATTTATTTTAATGGGTCATAATTATTTGATTTATGGGTCTATTAAATCTGTAAAAAATTTTATTCAAATATGGATAACTTCTAATTATGATATTTTATGTGTTATTCTGATTTTATGTTAACAATTTTTATGTTTGAAAATGTTACATGTCTATTAGGGTATTTTTCAACATGGTTTCTGGTCCATAATGCTATACGTGGACCTACTATAAAATCCATTTAGTTATGTGTGGACTTATTTTGATGTGATACATTTTAGAAAGGACTACATTAACTTAATGACTGTACATTTTTTATTTATAAATGGTCATAATGTTATAATCTTACAAATATTCTACATTCTGGTACCAATTTTAGGATCTCATTGTTTGCATTCATTGGATTTTTTTTCAATTCATGATTTATAAACTACAAAATATTATTCCTTGAATTTATATTTTGATATATGATATGTAAGGTATGTATTATAATAGAAAACCATTTTCTCAAAAAACATATTCTCATGTAATTATTAATTGATTTTTGATATATCCCCTTCATTCCTTTCCTAATAATTAAATATCACAACTTCGTTCTTTTATTTTATGGAAGATGATTTTTAAGTAGGTTGTTTCTATGAAATGTGCATCATTGGATGATCATTATGGTGTATATTTAATATCATTCATGAAATACAAATATTTTGTACATATTCAAGAAATATACTATAATATTAAGGAAATCCATGTTTATTTGTGAAATGTGATAAATAATTATAAAAAAATATAAAATATTTTTGTATGATGATCCTATATCATTACAACATTACTCTCATTTATAATGCATGGGAAGGAAACCTGACCGAGTGGAATGATTTTTTATTTCTCTACTACATTGATTAAATCTTTATCATCTATAATTATACCATAATCTATATTTCTCACCTGTATATATGATGAAAAAGTATTACCCATGAAATAAATTTCGAAATTATTGATATATGGCCCCTGAGATCTGTATTCCCCATGTATTTGTTATCCATGATGAAGAAAACAAACACTAAATAATAAATTTAGTATCACATAAATTCATCTAAATTCCATCTAATTAGGGATTCACTAGATAAAAACATTGATGATAAATGATAATGTATTGTATATTGTGTTGTAGACTCCATAACAATGAAATTTCATTTCATTAGTTGGAAGAAATATGTTGTTCATAATTCTACGATTGAGAAGAAATTGAATAATTTGTTAAATAATTTATCAAATACATCTAAAGTGATGCCTTGGTGACTTTATCTTCTAGATCATGGTCTCACTATTATCAGTTTTATATCCTTGAGTATATAATCACAAAACATTATGTTTTGGGGGATCCACAAGAAATTAATACTTCTATTTATCCACCATATAATTTCTTTCTTCTACGTAGTTTAAGAGTCACCAAAATATATTGGCAAGTCCCTACATTGAAACTAAAGTGAAATATCAACATAAAACATTTTCTCAACATTATATGTTTTATAAAAATATTTTGATCAATTATATGTTTTAGAAATTGTTGTTGGATTTAATACAGTTCCTCATGAGGAAACATATTCTCACTAACAACAACTTTATTGTTTATAGGTCTATTGACTTCTGAAATCATCCTATAACCAAAGAAGAAACATGAGGAATCACCACTGAAAAATTTATTCCAAAAGAAATTATTTTAAACAAAATAAAAAATAGTATAATCCTTAAAATAACACCTAGATGATGAAATCCTTGTCGTTTATCTTTTAATAATTCATGATATTTGACACACATTGCATAAACAGATTAGGATGAAGAGATGTTAATGTAGATGTTATTAGGATGATTTTTTACCCAAACCACAGTAGTATATTGAAGTTCAGTATAAATATTAAACCTATAACTTTGTAAACATATATTTCATGTCACGTCATATTTTATCACCATAATATCAATTCCTAAATAATAGACTAAACTATTTAGATTCCATTTATAATACCCCAACCAGACCAATTTTATGACAACACTACTCATTATTTCATTCTTAAACTGGATTCATTACATAATAATAAATTGATTATACATAGAAAATTGATTTTTCTAGTGTCCATGGGGCTTAGAATCATTATAGATCTATTTATAACATGAAATAAAATATCTTTAATGAAAACTTCATTTACAATACCACTACATTCCCTCATACTTATCATGGAATGGGATAATTTGAGGACATGTATAAAAAAGGGTGAGATATAAAGCCCAGTAAGGGAATAAATATGGAATAACATGAAGGATACAATACATGTTACATAATAGGCATATCAATGGCTCATAATAGAAACATGAACATAAAGGCATGATAACGAAAAATAATCATAACAGGGAAATGTGGTAACAACACAAAACATTGAATTTTCGTTACCCAAGGCTCATTGCACATGGAGCATGAGTAAACCCTCATTTCACATGAATCTTTAGTAAACCCTTGTTGCACATAAATTAGAATTATTCAACACTCATTGATCATGATGTATCATGATACTATACTTTTCCTAATTCATTGGAGCGATATCACGACACAACCTTTCCTAAACATTTAATTTCATGCATAAGTGTGGCATATGGATCATACAACATGAAATCAATCATCGTCATTTATTAGATGATAAATGGATGTTGAAAAAATAAATTATATTTTATAATCAACAAGTAAATGTACATAAAAGTGAATACCCTTGATATGTAAATGGGCATGGTATTCACTACCCAATGACATTGGCTCGGAAAATCCTACTGCATTTTTGGTAGCATAATGACATGAAATAAGAACACAAAAAATGGTTGATGAGGTAGAAAGGGGTGTCTCAAAAAAATTTAAATGGAATTTATAGTAATGGGTCATATAGATACATGTCCCAACAATCATAATGGAATTTATATGCACAATACAAAAAAAATTCTTGGATGAAAAAGTGGAGAGAGAAATACCTCACAGAATTTCATCATGGTAACAGGTGTAAATGGGAGTGAATAATGAAATATATAGGGGTATACTATAGTCAAAACATAAATTTATAATTATGGGGGATGAGAGAAATAATACCACAAATTTTTTAATTTAAAATAAAATGGCATAACAACTATATGAAATTGGACAAAAAAGAGAAAGGAAGAAATCCCTTACATTGAAGTGTGACCCCAAAGGCTTGGTAGAGGATTGAGAGAGGCTTAATGGATGCTTGGGGAAACATGGGAGGATTATAGAGAGGGGAGGTAAGGGTTTGGTATAACTCCGAAGGGTTTGAGTAAAGATTAATTCGGTGCTTGGGAGGGTTTATATAGGAAAGGACGGGGAATTCATTAATATTTAGGTTTGGGACACCTCAGATTAAAAAAATCAAATCCAAAAACAATCCCACAGATTTTTCCCATGGTGTCTACCAAAGGGGATTGGAAAATAGTATTTTTTGAGGCCAAAGGGAGAAATTCATATAATAATTTGGTTTCTTATGTGAAGTTGAGTCACACTCTCCAGGAAAACAATTTAAAAAGACAAAATGTTTTATAAGCTTTGAAGGGTCCACTAAGGCTTTCTAAAATAAATAAATAAAACTCAAAATCACATTATTTTAATGGTAAAACAAACATTGGCCGAACATAATGTTTATATTATTTTAATACATCACTATTGGGTCATATGATGTCATAGAACACATTATATATTTAAACGATATTTAATTTTTACCCGAAAATTTTGTTCTCTCGAGAAAATTATGAAAAATTCACTATTGATAATTTCGACAACCTAATTCCAAAAATATTATTGATTTTATCTAAATAAATTTTTTAATATTTCAATATTTATTTTTAAACTAATAAACGTCATGTATCGAAAATTCATGGGTTTTGACAAAAATAGCCTTCAAAACTTAATAAAAATTACAATTGCATTCATAAAAATTGAACAATAATTTATTTTTTCCAAAAAGTAAATTATTAATTTTATATTAAAATATTATTTAATTCAAAAATCCATAAATTCATCAAAGTATATTTCTTATTTGAATATTAACTAAAAATACTATATGTGATTTAAAAACTATTTACAATGCGACGATAATAAAATGAATGCACATTATTTATACAAAAAAACTATACATATTCCTAGGGCTAGGGTCTTGTTACATAACCCATTATAACACAGACAGAAGACTGAAGGGAAAGTTGTGTGATGGTGACTGACTCTTGGGGTGGCTCAGATAACATCACTCGGGTGGTAATCTCTATTAACATTCACTTCTCCCATAGTCTGTTCTGCTCAAGCATAATGTGATAAAGCTCAACATGGGTTATGTCAAGAGTGAAGCCCAATGATGCCAACTCCTTTCTAAGCCCTAACAAATTGGATTTGTACTGGGAAAGTCTGCTGGATGAGGCCATTTCTTCCTTTGACTGAGTAAATTGGATTTGTTAAAGCCCTATATTTATACTAATCAGGTGATCACTATTCAATGTCTATATTAAAAACATTCACAATTCGTAACCATATTTTAAAATCAGAAAACATAAAACCAAAGAAATTTACATTTCATATAACCATAATTACAAATTTAATTGTATAAAGAGTAATTTCCAAAAATGAATGTTTGGGATTTTACAATATACCCCCTTACAAAATTTCTCCCTTGAAATTTCTTTTTCCCACACTGAAACAGATGCGGGTAACTCTGCTTCATCACTTCCTCCAATTCCCACGTCACTTCATCAAATGTTTTGATTATCCGCAGCTCCATGATGGGGGAATTATTTATTTCGCAGAAGTTTTTCTCAATGAACTATGATCATCACTGGTTCCTCCTCATAAGAAATATCACTATCTAACAATACTACCTCTGAAGAGAGAACATGTGAAGGGTCTCATATGTACAGATTTAAGTGGGATACATGAATGAAATGAAGTACTTTGGCCATGGTAGGTGGAAGTGCTAGTCGATAACCCACAACCCCAAAATGATCAAGATTCTCGAATGGGACGATGTACCTAGGAAATAAATTCCCTTTCTTTCCAATCCTCATGTCCTTATTCAATGGTGATATGCATAGAAATACATTGTCTCCAACTTTATACTGAAGGTCTCATCGATGATTATCTGCATAACTATTATGTTGACTCTGGGCTGCCTTGATATGCTGCTGAATGGTTTTCACTTTCTCCACAATTTATTAGACAATTTTTGGTCCTAAAAGCTTACGCTCTCCGACATCATCCCAAAATGATGGTTTTCTGCACTAATTCACATATAGGGAATCATTAGGTTCCATTCAAATGACCGAGTTAAAACTGTTTTTGTAGGAGAATTCATCTAGTGGAAGACGTTGGTACCACCCTCTTTTGATGTCTATAGAATATGATCTTAACATATCCTCCAATGTTTGAATAGTTCTCTTAGACTGGCCATCATTTTGAGGATGATAGGCCATACTCATGTTCAGTTCAATATCCATAGAATGTTGAGGACATTTCCAAAACATAGAGCTCAATATCGGATCTTGATCATATATAATAGATAGTGGTATTCCATGCAGCCTTACTGCTTCCATGATATATATATGTGCCACTCGATCAAATGAGAAATCCTCCCAAATTGCAATTATGTGTGCATACTTTTTAAGATGATCATCAAAAACCCAGATTTCATTATTGCCTTTGGATGTATTCGGAAGACCAGTGAAACAATACATGGTGATTTCTCCCATTTCCATTCTGTTATGGGAAACAGTTGAATCATGACCTTAGAATTGTGCCTCTCTACCATCACTTTCTGACACACCTGGCACTTTGATGTATACTCAGCGATCTCCTTCTTCATATTATCCCACCAATAAATCTCTCGGATATATCGATACTTCCTTCTATTTTCTGGGCGAATAGAGAAATTTGAATTTTGTGAATCATTCAAAAGTTCCTTCTACAACTCTGAACCTGATGGAACACATAGTCTTTTCACAAATATCATAATTACTTCTTCATTAACAATGAACACCATGGATTTCACTATTCTGAGGGCTTCCACATTCTTCTGAATTTCCTTATCATGATTTTGAGCATCCTTTAACCTTTCCAAAAGAGATGGTTGCGCAATCATTTGTGAATGTATTTATTATGTTCCCTTATTGATGATTCCCAGGTTCGTATTCATCAAATCTAAGAATATTGGATCCTTTTTAATTCTCATTAGTGATAGAATTTCCGGTTCCTTTCTATGTAGAGCACTCACCACCATGCTCGCTTTCCAAGGGTGGCAATGTATTGATCAGCCATAGACATTGATCTACTCTAACAATATTCATTAGAAAATGTTCAACTCTTTATGTGTGAATATATACTTGAGGCCTTTGGGGTCCGTATATATTTTACATTTCTCCGCAAATAGATAATGCCGCCAAATTTTTAAAGTGATGATCACCACAAACAACTCTAAATCATGTGTTGGATAATTCTCCTAATGAAATTTCAATTTCTTGGAAGCATAGGCAAGGACTTTGTCATTTTTCATCAACACATAGACCATGTCCTTCTTCAAATGTTTAGTGAATACCATAAAAAGTTATCCACTTCTGGGTAATGTGAGCACATGTATAGTGATAAGACTCTTTTTTTACTCCATGAAGCTTTCTTCACATTCATCACTCTATGAAATAATTACTCCCTTTCAAGTCTGTGTGGTAAGTGGATTGGACAATTGTGAAAAATTTCTCACAAATCATTGATAATATCCGGCCGACCCCATGAAGCTACTGATATCCATTGCCAATGTTGGCATCGTCGATCCCTCTATTGTATATAATTTAGAGGGATCCACAGATATAACATCCCAGGTAAATAATGAATAAGACATATTTCATATTTTTTAATATTTGTGAATTAAATATTAATTTTACTTTAAATGGTTTTCTATGTTCGATAGCGTACCCGATACGCAATAATATATTCCTTTGGAATCATACGTTGCACACTAATAATATAATATAATTAATTTAAATGTTAGTTAACTCCAAGAAATTGTATTGGTGGTAATGAAAAAAAATAAATAAATAAGATTATACATGTTTTTTAAATGTATTTACATTTATCGAATAAAAGTTAGAGGCTTAAAATGTTAATGAATCTAATTTTAAGCATAATTTATATTAAAAGACCGATTTATCGCCTTTTAATGGAGAAACCTATTTAAATATAGTTTTGGTCACTTTAATACATTATAATTGAACAAATAAAATCCTTCTTTTAAATGGGGATATCAAATTTTACTTACGGTATTTTTTTGGTATTTTTCTGATAAAGTACATTTTTTAATGAATAGTGAAAAATATTTTATTTTAATTCAAAAGTGCCTTTTAATATAATTTTCTTATATGGATAGATTATCTTTTTAATTAGTTTTAAAGTTAAATTAAAATATATTTTTACCATTTAATCCAATTTGGGTCATTTTAATTAATTTCACATTGAAATTGGACATAAACAAGTATCAATCTTTTGGTAGTTATTGTTTTCTTAAAAGCAGGCTATTTTTGTGATAAAGGGAATTAATTTAAAAATTAATTAATTCCACATCTATGTTTGATATTTGGAAAAACAAACATCAATTTTGAATTCGGAATATCAAATATAGCTTAGGCTGAGTTTTTTATATTTTTCTGAAAAACATCAATTTTTGGTGAATAGTGAAACCACTTAGTGGTAGTTAAAAAAAACTGACTTCATCATTTAAATGAAATTTTACCACTCCAGTGAATTGAATTTCGAAAATCTAACATACATGGTTGTTAACAAGAAGTAAAATTTGGTTTATTAAGTTGAAAATAATTTTTGGTGAATAGTGATTTTTGACTTTTATTTGCTGCGGTTAAAGGTAAATAGGGTAATTCAAGGTAAAAAGATTATTATAATAATTCCAAATTACCATAACACTTGTCTTAACCTTATTGGTTGTTTCATTTACAACCATGGGAGTATTTGGGTGTATTTTGGGACCCCATTGATCCACTTGGGAGTGAAAGTGACAATTTAGATTAAATAATTTAATGTAAAGACAAAATTAAAATTAACAAAAAAACATTAGTAATTAATTTTTATATTTTTTTATAAAAGTCCTATTTTCGACTATAAATATTATTTGGAAAACTGTAAAAATTTACTACATGATATAATTTTTTTATATAATTTATAGACATAAAATAAATTAAATTATTTAGGACATAATAATGATGCTGTATTTACGTAATTATTAAATGATTAAAATAAATAAGTCTATAATGATTAAAATATTATCCAAAACATTTCCAATTCTGATTGATTGATTTTATTTTGATTATGAGTCATCTTAGCTTCGACGATGATGATTTTTTGACCACTAGAAACCGAAAATCATTATATAATAAAATAATGTTTTCACACTTTCCTAAAGAGCCCCTCCTCTCCCTAATAAAAGGAGACTATTTCTATCCAATTACTCACACCTCTCAAGTCATTTTACTCGTCCAAACTCTACCCAATTAAGATCCCTACATCCCTCTTCACCTCCTAGAAGCCTTAATTTAGGTAGAAGGAATTTCAATAAGTCTTTTGGTTCAAATCAAATAGAGTTACCCAAATTAAAGGTAACAATTTCTCTTAAAAAATTTTCTTTTATTTTACTTATCCAACCTCTAAAATCTTTTTATTTCTTTTCTTTTTGAACAACACCAATATCCTTAGTATACTAGGATGTTGTTCTAAGAATGATTCGAACTACACATACGCACACCTCTATCTAATGGACGAAGAACATAATGTTTCTGTGAATGGAAAACTAATGCCTCACGAAACAATGATTGTTCAATTACATATTACTGCCTCTCATGGTTTCCATTATGATGGAACTGTATTTATATATGATATATATTATGTTTATGATTTCTTTATTCTTATGTAATTCCCAATTATATCAAACATTTACGGTTTCAATAGTGGGTAAATATGATAATCTCATTCGAGGAAGTGCGGACTACTGCCCCCTCAAAGTGATGTGATTCATTAATTCCTTATGTGGGATGTATAATGTATGGAGTTAACGATATTATATATGATATTAACCTGGAATTATAATATACCAATGTATCATTATGTTTTATTTCCATTAAAATAAGAAATAGAAATGAAAGTAGCATTCATGCGTACATACGGCGTACCGTCTCCATGAACGGTGCATTTCATTTCATACCTCTAAATGTTATGTACTATTATAAAAACATGAATATACTGGATATATATGATATATATGATATCCAAATCATGAATATAATTCTGTATATAATGAACCTTTTCCCACAAGGACAACATGTAAATATAAGGTGTTCATTTCTTTCTCAAGTACCAAATATCGACAAAATTAACGTTGTTAACTTAAATGATTGCATAATGTTTCTAAAATGGTAAGAAGTGATATAAAAGGAATAATAAACATGAAAAAGGTTCTTAAGAAAGTTGAAATTAACTTTAGTCTATTATTCAGGAGATTAATGTACGATCGATTCATGTCGGACGTGAGGTAAGGGACTTCTTCTCAATCTTCTTTCATTGAGGCATTTTTTGTTTTATACACTACTTTATTTTATACGGTGTATAAACCCCTTTTACTTTTCATTTTATTAAAAGGGAATATTTATATACGAATATTTTTACTAAACGAAAAAATGAATGTTTTTTTAACGTGAGCGGGGACAACGACCTTTCCGCCGCCACGAGTATTATTTGATCTTTCGCTTCCTTAACAGACCAGAATGTTATTAAAAGGAAAAATAAATACCATATACTCTTTTTACATATTTTGGTATTGAAAATGATTTTGAGAATGGATTTATTATTTCAATATCTTTAAATGATAGTTTATTATTGCAATGTGGAAATTTTATCTTTCCTTTATACTTTTGTTATGTGTTATGATCATGTTATGGTTCTTGGGCATTATTTACGTATATGGGTGGTTCCGTGATAAACCTAGAGCAGGTGAGTCCGAGATAGCTCTCCAATGCATTGGGTAACATGACGAAGGTAAAATGGAATGTTTCTCCTAAGAGATTTTAGGGAGTACACAGTGATGTGTATTCTAAAGTAACTCCCTATATAGTAGTGATAGCTAAAATGTAAGTATGATATGGATGACAAAAGATTACTTTATGATTAATGATTTCTATGCGTCTTTCATAAATATATTGATTTCATGAGGTAAGTAAAATAATTCATGTTTTGTATGTATTTATGAACAAAAGTTTTCATTCTTTGTTTTATAACCATTACTGTGCTTTTTATTCTCAACCCAAGTTTTGAAATGTTTTCACAGAACATAAAGTTGAATAAGGTCAAGGATGGGATCAAGGAAAAGTCATGTTGTCTAAAACAAGGAACTAGACTTGACTCTTTTTTATGAGTTTTTATAATGAAAAAAATGGAAACTGTGTGGATATGTCTACGTTGTAATCTTTTGAGATGTAATAGTTATGTCCTAATTCCCTAAAACTCTAAACCTGGAAAGATCCTCAATGATAATTATTTATTTAATTCAATCTTATGTATTGCTTAAGGTCAGGTCCTTATAGTTGGTATCAGAGGTCAGTTTAGATAACATTAGTATTTAGGGTGTCGTTAATTAAATGTCCATAAAGTAATTTATGTTCATATTGAAATCATATAGCATTTTCAAATTACCATGTTGCTTCACCTATGATATTTCTTTGCTTAGAATGGTTTTCCATAGTGGAAACAAGGAAACTATATTGGGAAGACATCAGGAGGAAGACATCCTTCCAAAACAGCAACCTGAGATAGTCGGAATCTGAACTGAACAGTTTGATGCAGTGATGGAACAATTGACTCAGGTGATAAACGGTGGTGGTATGAATGTACGAGATCATCCAGATCAACCACAGAGGAACATGTCAGTAGTGGATCGTTTCATGAGCCAACATCCCCCATCATTCAGAGGATCATCTGACCATGTTCTTGCTGGAGGGTGGATTAAATCACTAGAGAAGATTTTTTATGTCAAGGGTTGTTGAGAACATCAAAAGGTTAGTCTTTCAGTTTACCATTTGGAGGTGAATCTGATCAGTGGTGGTCGATGGTGAAAAATATCAGGGATATTGAATAGATTGATTCCCTATATTTGGATGAATCCAAAGGAATGTTTCTTGAGAAAAATTTTCCAAAGGTGGTTCATCATAGTATGGAAAAACAATTACCGAGATTGAGGTAGGAGGATGACTCAATGGCTGCTTATGAAGAAAAGTTCACTCGTCTAGCAATGTATGCTCCAAATATCATACGAGATGTTGATATTAAAATCATCCTTTTTTACTCATGATTAAAGCCAAAGTATCTTAGAGCTTTAGCATATCGTGTGTAAAAAAGTTATGAAAACCCAGTTCGTTGTATGGAGAAAGTGGAAATGGAGTTTGCTGATGATCAGGTATTCTTTGACAGACAACAAAATTAGAGGTCGAGGTGGGAGGTGAAAGATATGAACTCATCAAAAAAGTCTAATGGTAGGTAACATAAGTTTTCGTTTTGTGAGAATTGTGGTAAAAAGCATGGTAGGGAATGTCTTTTGAAATCTGGAAAGGGAAACTGATGTGGTAAAATGGGACATAATGCTCATAATTGCACTGAAAAAGACCAGGGTAGTGGTAAGAAAAAATCTTATTTACAGTCAGTAAAATGTTATAAGTGTAATGAAATGGGTCATTATGAAAAGGAGTGTTCGACAAAGAACTCAACCGAAGGAAAGTAGCCAGACTACAAGAAGAAAGGTGTGGTAAAATCCTTTGCAACTACTTCCACAGAAATTGGTCCATCAAATGAAGTAGTATCAGCTCCAAAGAGCTATGTATTTTTCAAATATTAGCTTGAGGTCGGGGTACCATGAGTTGAATGTAAAGGAAAAAGACGTTCCGAAGACCATGTTTCGTACATGATATGGAAATTATGAATTTGTAGTTATACCTTTTAGGTTAACAAATGCATCTGTTGTATTCATGGATCTTATGAATAAAATTTTCCTTGAGTTCTTGGATAGGTTTTTGGTTGTGTTCATTGATGACATTTTGGTTTATTCAAAAAGTAAGGAGGAACATGAAAGTCATATAAGTGTTGTCTTGAAATCATTAAAAAATAAGAAACTTTATTGGTAATTCAGCAAGTGTGAGTTTTGGTCACAACAAATTTCATTCCTTGATCACATTGTTTCAAAAAATGGAATAACTGTTGATCCGACTAAAACAAAAGTTGTTGAAGAATTTCCAAGACCCACAAATATAACTGAGATTTGATGTTTTCTTGGTTTGGTATGTTATTACCAAAGTTTTGATGAATATTTTGAAAGGTTATATAGTCCAATGACTGAGATAACTCGAAAATGTGTTAAGTTCATCTGGAAAAATAAATGTGATGATTGTTTTCAATAATTGATAAGAAGGTTGGTGAATGCTCCAGTTTTAGCACTACCTTCCAGAAATGGTGAGTTTTTTATCAACAGTGTTGCTTCGTTGAAGGGACTGGGTTGTATCCTAATTCATAATGATCAGGTAATTGCAAATGCTTCACGTCAGTTGAAACCACATGATTTAAATTAGCCCACACATGATTTGGAATTAGCTGTTGTTGTTTTTTCTATAAAAATTTGGAGGCATAATTTGTATGGAGTGAAGTGTGAAATATATACTGACCACAAAATTTTGAAGTGTATATTCACTCAGAAAGAATTGAACATGAGATGTAGGATATGGTTGGAATTAATCAAGGATTATGATTGCACGATCCTTTACCATCCGGGAAAAGTAAATAAAGTGGTTGATGCTTTGAGTCAATAAAGTAATGCTTCATTAACCATGCTTCATTTGGAGCAAGATCCTTTGGTTTTTTATTTGATGAATTATGGTATTGAAGTTGTTCATGTAGGAAATTCTTATATTTTGTTTTAGGTGTTAGTGAGATCATCTCTATTAGACAGAATAATTCAAGCGTAGAAGGAAGACAATGAGTTGCAGAAAAAGGTAGAGTTGGTTCAGAAGGATACGTTGCCTGAATTTAACATTGATAATGATTGTGTTTTGAGATTTGTGAAGAGATAATGTGCACAATGTGATTCACAGTTGAATAATGAGTTGTTATGTGAAGCTCATAGTTATCTGTTTTCAGTTCATCCTAGTAGTAATAAGATGTAAAGAGATCATCGGGATTATTACTGGTGGGATGGAATGAAATGAGATATTGCTGATTTTACTTTGAAGTGTTTGACTTGTCAGCAGGTTAAAGCAGAGTGGGTGTTACTAAAAAAAATGATTTACCCTCTACCAGTGCCAGAGTGGAAATGGGAAAATATATCCATGGACATTGTTGTGGGATTACCAAAGACATATTGAGGTAATAATGCAATCTAGGTTATAGTTGACTGATTGACTAAATCTGCTCATTTCATTCCTATTAGAGATACTTTGTCTCTAGATCAACTTGCTCGTTGTATGTTAAATAGATAGTCAGGTGGCATGGAGTTCCCCTCTCCATCGTATCTAATTGTGATCCCAGGTTCACTTCTATCTTTTGGAAAGGCTTTCAGAAGTCATTGGGTACTGAATTAAACATTAGTACAACTTTTAATCCTCAATTAGATGGGTAGTCAGAATGAACAATACATACCTTGGAGGATATTCTACGTGCTTGCTCGATGGATTATCAGGGAATATGGGGCCAACGCCTTTATTTGGTTGAATTTTCATATAATAAAAGTTTTCATTCTAGTATACAGATGGATCCATTTGAGTCATTATAAGGAAATCGTTGTCGATCTGTAGCTTTTTGGGATGAAGTAGGTGAAAGGAAGATGATGGGACTAGAATTGGTAGAAGAGATGGCTGAGAAATTACAGTTGATTCAAAAGCACATGAGAACAACTCAGAGCAGTCAGAAAAGTTATGCAGAAAACCGGAGGAAGGATCTTTCCTTTGTGGAAGGTGATCATGTCTTTCTCAATGTTTCTCCATGGAAAAGTGTGATCTGTTTTGGTATGAAGGGAAAGTTGAGTCTGAGGTTCATTGGACGATATGAAATTCTGTATAATGTTGGATCAGTTGCGTATAGAGTGGCTTTACCACCAAAATTTTCCCAGGTACACAATGTATTTCATGTTTCGATGTTGAGAACGTATATGCCAGATCCATATCATGTTTTGAGCCTAGAGGTAGTTCTGTTGGAAGAGAATCTCTCATATGAAGAACAACCAGTCCAGATTCTTGACCAAAGATATCAAGTGTTGCGGAATAAGGCTATTCACTAGGTAAAGGATATTTGGAAAAACCATACGGTTGAAGAGGCATCGTGGGAATCTGAAAATGCTATTAGGGAAAAATACACCCACTTATTTTGATAAGTGAAATAAAATTGTGAGGAAGAAATTCCCAAAAGGGGGAAGGATGTAACATTCTAGGTAAATAAAGAATAAGACATATTTAATATTTATTAATATTTGTGAATTAAATATTAATTTTATTTTAAATGGGTTTCTATGTTCGATAGCATACCCGATACGCAACAATGGGTTTCTTTGGAATCTTACATTGTACACTAATAATATAATATTATTATTTTAAATGGTAGTTATCTCATAGCCATTGTATTGGCAGGAATGAATAAAAACAACTACAATATGATTATACATGTTTTTTAATGTATTTACATTTATCCAATAAATGTTAGTGGCTTAAAATGTGAATGAATCTAATTATAAACATAATTTACATTAAAAGGCCGATTTATCACCTTTTAATGGTGAACCATCATTAAATATAGTTTTGGTCACTTTAAAACATTCTAATTGGGAAAATAAAATCCTTCTTTATAATGGGGACATCCAATTTTATTTGGGTAGTTTTCTGGTATTTTTCTGATAAATGTCATTTTTAATGAATAGTGAAAAATATTGTATTTTAATTCAAATGTTCCTTTTAATCTAATTTATTTATATGGTTAGATTATATTTTTAATTTGTTTTAAAGTGAAATTATAATATATATTTACCATTTAATCCAATATTGGTCATTGGAATTAATTTCACTTTGAAATTGGACATAAACAATATCAATCTTTTGGTAGTTATTGTTTCTTAAAAACACGCTATTTGTTTTGATAATAGTAATTAATTTTAAAATTAATTAATTCCACTTCTATTTTTATTTTTAATTTTGAAAAATAGGCATCATTTGTGAATTCAAAAGATCAAATATATCTTAGGCTGAATTTTTTATATTTTTCTGAAAAACTTCAAATTTTTATGAATAGTGAAACCACTTTGTGGTAGTTAAAAAAACTGACTTTTTCATTTAAATGAAATTTTACCACTCCTATGAATTCAATTTCAAAAAACCAACATACATGGTTGTAATCAAGAAGTAAAATGTGGTTCAATAAAATTAAAATAATTATTGGTGAATAGTAACTTTTGACTTTTATTTACTGCGGTTAAAGGTAAATATGGTAATTCAAGGTAAAAAGAATATTATAATAATTCAAAATTACCTTAATAGTTGTCCTAAACTTATTTTTTGAGTCATTTATGACCATTTTCATCTTTGGGTCGATTTTTGTATCTCATTGCTCCACTTGGGAGTGAAAGTGACAATTTAGATTAATTAATTTAATTTAAAGACAAAATTGACATTAACAAAAATCTTTTAGTAATTAATTTTTATATTGTGTTATATATGTCCTATTTTAGACTATAAATATTCATTGGAAAGTTGAAAAAATTTAATACATGATAGTATTTTTTTTATATAATTTTTAGACATCGAATAAATTAAATTATTTATGACACAATAATGATGCAATATTTACCTCATTATTAAATGATTAAAACAAATATGATTATAATGATTAAAATATTATCCGAAACATGTCCAATTCTGATACTATGATTTTATTTCTAATATGAGTCATTTTATCTTCGACCATTATTATTTTTGGAAAATTAGAAACCTAATATCATTATGTAATAAAATAATGTTTTCACACTTTCCTAAAGAGCCCCTCCTCTCCCTTATAAAAGGAGACCATTTCAATCAAATTCCTCACAACTCTCAAGCCATTTTCATTATCCAAATTCTTCCCAATTAAGCTTCAGACATCCCTCTCCTCCTCCTAGAATCCTTCACTTAGGCATAAGGCATTTCAAGATGTCCGTTGGTTCAAACCAAAGAGAGTTTCTCAAATTAAAGGTAATGATTTCTCTTAAATTGTTTTTTTTTGTTTTACTTCTCTAACCTATACACTCTTTTTATTTCCTTTATTTTATAAGAACAATAGTATCCTAAATATACTATGATGATTTTATGAGAAGGATTCGAACTACACTTACACACACCTCCATCTAATGGAAGAAGAACATAATGTTTTTGTGGATGGAAAACTAACGCATCACGAAACGATGATTGTTCAATTACATCTTACCGCCTCTCATGGTGGCCATTATGATGGAACTGTATTTATATATCATATATATTATGGTTATGATTTCTTTATTCTTATGTACTTTCCAATTATATCAAACCATTATGGTTTCCATAGTGGGTAAATACGATAATCTCATTTGAGGATGTGCGGACTACCACCCCTCAAAGTGATGTGATTCGTTAATGCCTTATGTGGGATTTATAAAGGACGGATTTAACGATGTTATATATTGTATTAAACTAGAATTATAATATACTTATGTATCATTATATTTTATTTCCATTAAAATAATAAATAGAAGTGAATGTAGCGTTCATGCGTACGTACGACGTACCATCTCCATGAATGGTGCATTTTATTTATTACCACTAAATGTTATTTAATATTATAAAAACATGTATATAATGGATATATATGATATATATGATATTCAAATAATGAATTTCATTATGGATATAATGAACCATTGACCACATGGACAACTTGTAAATATAAGGTGTTCATTTTTTACTCAAGTACCAAATATTGACAAAATGAACGTTATTAACATAAATTATTGCATAATGTTTCTAACATGGTAATAAGTGATATAAATGTAATAATAAACTTGAAAAAGGTTATTAAGCAAGTATAAATTACCTATAGTTTATTATTCAGTATATTAAAGAACGGTCGCGTCAAGTCAGACGTGAGATAAGGGAATTCGTCTCAATCTCCTTTCATTGAGGGATTTTTAGTTTTATAGAAGACTTAATTCTATACGGTGTATAAACCACTTTGAAATTTTATTTTATTCAAAGTGAATATTTTTATACGAATATTTTCACTAAATGACAAAAAAGAATGTTTTTTTAACGTATGCGGTGAAAACGACCTTTCCGCCTCCGCGAGTATTATTTGATCTTTGGCTCCTTAACAAGCCATAATGATTTTAAAATGAAAAATAAATACCATATAATACTTTTACATATTTTGGTATTGAAAATTATTTTAAGAATGGATATATTCTTTCAATATCTTGAAATGATATTTTATTATTGCAATGTGGAAAATTTATCTTTCCTTTCTGCTTATGTTATTTGTTATGATCATGTTTTGGTTCTTGGGCATTATTTATGTATACAGGTGGTTCCATGATAAACCTAGAGCGGGTGAGCCCGAGAGAGCTCTCCAATCCATTGGGTAATGTGACGGAGGTAAATGTGAATTTCTCTCCTAAGATATTTTAAGGAATACATTGTGATGAGTATTCCAATGTAACTCCCTATGTAGCTGTGATAGCTACAATGTATGTATGATATCGATGCCAAAATTTACCTTTATGATTAATTATTTCTATGCGTCTTTCATAAATCTTATTATTTCATTAGTTAAGTAAAAGAGTTCATGTTTTTTTTTGTATTTATGAACTAATTTTTTTATTTTTTGTTTTATATCCCTTACTGATGTTTTTATGCTCATCCCATGTTCTGAAAGGTTTTCATAGAACATAATGATGAATAAGGTCAAGGAAGAGATCAAAAAAAAGTCATGTTGTCTAAAACATGGAACTAGACATTAATCTTTATTTTAAGAGTTTTTATTATGAAAAAAATTTAATCTATGTGGATATGTCTACCTTGTAATATTTTTAGATGTAATAGTTATGTCTTAATTCCCTAAAACCCTAAACCTGAAATGATACTCAATGTGAATTATTCATTTAATTCACCATTATGTAATGTTTATGGCTGGGTCCTTATAACAAATATCCCATTTCTTGTGATGATATGACCCCCGAATGATACCTCCTTAAACTAGAACTCAATCTTTTTTTACATTTCATAGAGCTTCTCATTCTACAAGGTCTCTAGAACAGTTCTTAGATTCTCCTCACAATCTGCCATTTTTTTGGAATATATCATAAAGACTACAACAAATATGCCAAATTAATCCCTAAAGATGCTATTTATAAAGTCCATGAATATTTATAGGGAATTAGTGAGCCCGAAAGGCATTAGTATGAATATATAGTCCCCATATCTTGTACGAAAAATAGTCTTGAGGATATCTTACTTCTTCACCCTTACATGATAATATCTAGAATGAAAATCCACAATAGAAAAGTATTGTGCTCCACAAAGTAGATCAATCAAGTCTTTGATTCGTGGGATATGATTCTTCTTCATTATCATGATTTTTATAAGATCATTCTAATCGATGCAAAGGCACATTGACCGGTCATTATTCTTGACGAAGAGGACTGGAGCACCCCATGGTGAAGCACCTGGGCGTATAAACCCATTATCCAAATTCTCATGTTGTTGTTTAGTTAGATTTTCAATCTCTTCAATAGACATTCTATATGTTGTCTGGGATATTGGAAATGCCCCAGGTATAAGATCAATTGAGAATAGAACATCTATTCTAGGAGGAAGACAGTGAAATTCCTTAGGAAACACTTCAGTGAATTCCCTCACAATAAGAATGTCTTCAATAATGGATGCCTCCTTTGACACAATCATCTGAGCTAGATATGCATTCTCATAGGGCTATAATATCGTTGAATGATATGATGGACCTAAAATGATTAATCTTCCTCCTTTAACATGTATATAATCCAGGGTCGATTCTCCACTTGGAGAGTGATTTCCCTCTCATGGCAATTTATGTTGGATCTATATATGGAAAGCCAATCCGGACCATGAATTGCATCAAATTATACTAGAGGTAGTATGATGTGGTTCTCCAAGAAGTTAAATCCACATATTATGACAAGGAAGTAGTTATATTCATGGGATGCAATGAATTTCCCAATTTCCATACTCACAATCATCTTCACTTCCATGATTTTTGGTGGTGCTGGGATTGTTCTACTAATATTTTGGGATATAAAAGAATGAATTGAACCTGAATCAAAAAGAAAATTCGATATTTCTGAATGAATAAAAAGCGTACCTATCACCACTTCGTTTTTGGGTTCACTACATCATTAGTGATGGAAATATATCTCACTTGGAACCTTTGTGGTTGTTGGTTTCCTTTGAAAACCATTTTCTTGGGGAACTGATTTTTAAGAAGCCTTGGTTCTTTGTAATTATTGCAAAGAATAATGCATTGAGGTTATAACGGATCGTTCCTATACTATGATGCAACCGCAGGTTTTTCATGTCAGCAGTTAATAGCTAGGTCACATTCTATTCCACACCTAAAGTATTTTCTCGTCCCCTTCAGGCTATTTCTAGGGTTCTTCATTCTACACCATTGGAAAGTGGGGTGATGGATCTTCTTATCACAATTCATTTTATCCATCAGACCGCCAACATTGAAGTCCCCCTTATTCTTCGTATCCCCATGATACCCCTGAGATTCTCTGATCTCTATTTCAGACATGAGGACACATCATACAATTTCCTCATAGATGTCGAAGTCACGGATCACCAGTGCTTTCCGTATGATAGGATTCAACCCAGAAAATAAGCGGTCAACCTTGAATTCACAGGTAATGACAAATCAGTAGGTGTATTGTGCAAGACTTGTGATGTTTCCCTTATACGCTCTGACAGATTTGTCATGTTTTTTTCTTGAGGGAATGGAAGTCCATTTCCATCTAAAGTCGGAGGGTGCACAAGAAATATTTGTTGAAAATAATCTTCCAAAAATCCATCCATTCCAACACCTAGATATACTCCTCAGGAATCATATATTATATCAATGTCTATAATTTATCAGGTTCACCCTCCATATTGTAAGCATCTAATAGAACCTTCTCTTTTTTAGAACATTGAAGGATGCAGAAGAACTTTTAAATGGACTGGATCCATTATTTTACGATTGAGCGATCATATGATCCATTAAAAGTAGGAGGACTTTTTATCATGAAGCTCTCAATAGGGAATTGTTCATGTATAGTGGGGTTGAACATTCCTATTGTCCCATGATTCTATTCAAATCTTTAGTTAACTAAGATTGAAGCGTGAAAATGTTTGCAATTCCCATTCCCATTGGACTTGGCATCTCATTAGCACAATCATCACAATGATCATTACATTGGTTGTTAGCCTGAATATTCCAATTACCAGTCGTTGGATCGAATAAATAAAGTAATGGGTAACACATTGAGGGTAATCCAATGAAAAACTGATGTCTTATAAATAACATTTATTTCTTTAAAATATTAATCTATAGACATCAATATATTCTATTCGTGATCTTCTTTCTAATATATATTTTAAAGGAATTTTTTTAATTATCTTAATAATGGATCATATTAAGATTTTGAATTTACCAATGCATATCCCAAGGGAATGTTGTAACCAAGAGTGTAGCAAGGCCCATTGTCTTGTACGAAGATACCATGGGTCATGCACAAAACTTTTTGTCGGGGATTTCACCTCTAGGTACATTTGTGCCAGACACGCCTCTACCTGCTCGTATACATATATGGATATATTTGTTTGAAAAATCACTTAATAAATACCCACTAAAACATATGGATGTTTTAATTATACATAGTCTGGTCTATATGTCTTCATTAGGGTTTTCTAATCCTAATTCCCAAAATAACTAAACATATCCTCTAATTCCAACTTTGACCACCCTGCTCTTTATTTCATACTTAAGCATTATTTATTATATAATAATCACATTATAGTACATATAAGATCAAGTGGTCAAGTGTATTTGGGAATTTGGATCATTAAATAACACCTTAAAACAAGAAATAAAACATCTTTATTGAAAACATACTTTACATGAAAACTTCATTTTCTCGTACTTAGTATAGCATGGATAACACGAGGACATGCATAAGAAAAGGATGAGATCTAAACACGAGTACTGGAATAAACATGTAATAACATGAGGTATAGAATACATATTAGAATATACTATTATCAATGGAGGACAAGAGAAACATGAATATAAAGGTATGTTAATTCATGATAATCATAACATGGAAATGCGGCAACAACACTTAACATGGAATTAGCATGAGCCAAGTCTCATTACACATGGTGCCTGAGTAAAACCTCATTGCAGATGAATCATGAGTATAATATTTTTGAACTTAAATTAGCATGAGTCAACACTCATTGAACATGACGTATCATGATACTATACTATTCCTAATGCACTGAAGCACTATCAGGGAACACCCTTTATTAAAAATTTCTCTTCTTGTATAAGGTTTCTACATGGATCATACAACATGAAATCAATCATCATCATTTATTCCATGATAAAGGGTTGTGGAATACATACATGAAGATTTATAATCAAAAAGTAAATGTGTATAAATTTGAATACCCTTCATTGAAAAATGGACATGGTATTCACTACACAACAACATTATCTTGGGAAATGGTAGTGCAATTTCAGCTTCATAATGATGTGAAAAAAGAACTAAAAAAATAGTTGATGCGAGAGAAAGGTGTGTCACGTCATATTTATATGAAAAGGATAGTGACGGTTCATATAGTTACATGTCCCAACAGACATAAGGGATTTTATATGCATAATATAAAAGAATTACTCTAATGAAAAACAAGAGAGAGAAATCTCTCACGGAATTTCAGCATGGTAACTGGTGTATATGGGAATAATTAATGAGAGAGAACAATGTATCACATCATAAAACTATAAATAGGGAAGTATTAGTGAGGTGAGAAATCATACCCAATCATTTTTAACTAAAAAAGGGCATAAAAACATAACGAAAATAGGACAAAAAAGTGAAAGGAAGAAATCCCCTACTTGGAATTGTAATCCCAAAGGCTTGGGAGAGGCTTGAGAGAAGATTATTTGGAGATTGGGGAACCTTGGGAGGATTATAGAGAGATGAGGTCAGGGTTTGGTTGAACTCTAAAGGAATAGAGTGATGAGAATGTGGGATCTTGGGTTGGTTTATATAAGAAAGGAGGGGGTATTCTTAATTATTTAGTTTGAGACAACTCACATTATTCTAATCAAAAACACAAACCAGCCCATGGTTTTTCGAAAAGGTGATTGGAAAAAAAAATATGAGGCTAAATTTTGAACATCATAAAATAATATGGTTTCTTATGTGGAGGTGATTCACACTCCCAAGGAATACAATTTAAAAAGAAAAAATGTATAATAAACCTTGAAGGGTCCACTAAGGCATTATAAAATAAATATAACAAACCCAAAATCACAATATTTTAATGGAATAACATATATTGGCTGAACAAAATGTTTATATTATTTTATTACCTCACTTTTTGTCCATTATGATGTCCTAAAACACATTATATATTTAAACGATATTTAATTATTACCCAAAAATTTGTCTGTCATGGAAAATTATGAGAAATTCACCATTGGAAAATTTTGACATAGTGATTCCAAAATTAATATTAATTTTATCTAAATAATTTTCTAAATATGTGAATTTTTACTTATAAAATAAAAACTATCATTTATTGAAAAAAAAATTGTTCTGACAAAAACAACTTTCGAACCATAATAAAAATTACAATTTCATTTATAAAAATTATTCAATCATTTATATTTATAAAAAAATTAATTTATTTATATGTTATTAAAATATTATTAAATTCAAAAATCCATTAATTCATAAAAATATATTTCTTAGTTGAATATTAACTAAAGTACTATGTGGGCTTTAAAAACAATTTACAAATTAACAATAATGAAATGAATGCACATTCTGTATACAAAAATAATGTAACTTGTAATAGTTCTTGGGTTTTGTTACATAACCTCTTATAACACCCTCATAAGACCAAAGTGTAAGGTGTGCCATGGTGACATACTCTTGGGGTGGCCAGGATAAAATCCATCGGGTGGTAATCTCTAATAACTTCCACTTCCCCCATAGTCGGTTCTACTCAAGGTTAACGTGTTCAAGATCAGCTTGAGCTTGGTCAAGAGCAAAGCCCAATAATGCCACCTCATTTTTGATCACTAAAAAATGTGCTTCATACGAGGCAAGTCCACCGGATGATGTCATCTCTTACATTGTTTGACTAAATGGGATTTGTTAAGGCCCTATATTTATACTAATCAGGTGATCACTATTCAATGGATATATTAGCAACAGTCAGACTTCATAACAGTATTTTAAAATCCAAAAACATAAAACCAAAGATCTTCAAATATTATGTAACCATAATAAAATATTTAATTGGATAAATATGAATTTATGCAAATGAATGTTTGGGTTGTTACAAATTTCCATGGGAATACCTATAATTTCATTAATCCTTAGTTTTCTCCCCTATATAATATTTTCAAAAAGAAATAGAAATGGAATTACTTAATAATGAAGTATTATTTGACTATATATATAAAATATTATTATAAAAACCATAGAAAAGATGAATAAATATTACACATGATATAAAAAACTAAAATAATACAATTAAATGATAAACCGAGAACATCATCAGGGTTATAATAATAATGGAAAACGCAATTAGAATACATTCTATGAGACCAAAAGACACTAAAGGAAATCATCGAATCAATGTGTTATCACTACCAACTCCACTGTAATAAATCACTATCATCCAATCTTAATGATAAAACTACAACACAAATGTTATTCTCTTTTATGGAATAAGACATTCCTCAAACCCGTATCAAGGAAAATAGTGACTATATAATAACTAGGATTAGTGTGTAGGGGATTTGTATATCAAATTATCAAGAAATACCTAATTCCCCTTATACATTCCACCACAATAAGAACATATAATTTAATATTTTATATAAAAAATTATTATGTGATATGAAAAATTGGTAAATTCAATAATTCATGATTATGTAGTATAACTTATAATATATAGTGTTAATGAGTCAAACTATGAAACTCAATCTTCTATGTATGCACACCCCCAATTAAATTTCATTATCAATGTCATATTATCTCATGTGTCCATTAAATAGTCCAAACTCATGATTAGAACATATGCCTTAAGATCTATATCATCAAATTATAGAATAATCAATTGTTCAACCAAATATACATGAAAACCATGTCTAAATCCTATAACTCTATACAATTTTTGTAAACACATTTCAATAATTCCTTGTAATTTTATCTCACCAAATAACAATTTTTTAAAACATATTTTCCTTAAAAAAAATCATCCAACACATTGTGGGTGGAGTGAACAATCAGTAGTTTAAAAGGCATTAAAATAAGAAGATTGTTCATCAGTTTTACAAAAAATATACATAAATTATTTTTGAAAAGAATTCATTCATATTCCTGAAATATCGGATGGGGGAGAATAAAATATGGTCAAAATAATGTTGCCTGATGAAATGTTCAATGATTAGAGTTTTCTTGTTCATTTTTTAATCCTTTAATGAAGACTAAATAATTTCTATATAAATTATCATTAATCAACATATCATGTCTTAGAATCCCAAGTGATATGTTTTTTCCAAAAGAAAAAGTGAATAATGTGGAGTAGATTAAATATAATCCTTAAGATAAATTCACTTCATCCAAATCAGGTAAATTAATTGATGTTAGTCTCTATAATTTATATAATCACCATAATTTCATAATGGAATACTAGGTTCATAGGAAATCAGTTGAAGTGTAATGACATCCAAATAGTTCATGAATTATAAAGGTGGTTTGGAACTATCCAAATTTAACATGATAAATAATTTTTCACATTATGGATCTTTGTGATATCCATGTGCACAAATAATCATGTCATATAAACATAACATTATAAAAACCCAATCATGTTTTGAATAACCATTAACAATTTAAATAGGGATTCACACCTAAATTGCCTCATGTTTCTAGATTCTATCTGTAGTTTTACCTACTCATTAAAAAAAATTCTCTGATCTAACAAAACTCCTCCATAACTAATTATACAAATCATGTAATGGTGACATAGCTGAAATGGGGGTGTGACCCATACTCGTCAAAATATAAATTGGATTATTCAAGTGGGTTATTATTTATATATTTAATTTATAAAACACTAAATTGAATAAATTTATGTATTTTTTGATCATATGTTTCATTTATGATAATTTTCAATTTTGTAGTATCATTCATATATTTATTTGAAAATATTTTATTTAATTCCATCATATTTAATCTAACAGAGATGGAATATTTATTTTCTATATGTGGAAACTCAAAAAATCAATCATATATCCACTAAATATATGTTTGATAAGAAAACATTCCATGGAATTTAGATATAATAAATGGTTATAAGGATGATCATTGATATAAAATGAAGTGAAATATGAATCACCCTATCACTCTAGGATGGGGGATTCATTTCTTGACCATTTTTATAGAAATAATTATTATATCAATTCAACTGATAATATTTTAAACACTATATAGGTTAATATTTACAATATTCTTCTGGTTATGTAGTACACATCACCAAAAGATGATAAATATAGAATCAATAGAGTAATGAAGTAATGTTTATATACTTTTAACACTATTTTGGTGACTACGTCAATGATTTGTTTTGGGATTGTTAAAGAAACATATTTTTTCATTAAATAATACATGTCATTAAAATTTATGATAAGGTTTTATTCATTTCTAAAAACATAAATCAAGAGGGAAGGTATTATCTATAACCCCTAGAAGGTTATCATAATTAATCCAGAGTTATCCATATACTGCTCATTAGTACACCAATATGCATTGATAATGTCAACGTAAATCACTATAATTCTATAGAGTCCTTCATACATCCCATTGAACAATATTTTCGTCTCTACTACAGATGTACCGAAATAGAAAAATCTAAAATTTTTACCCTTAATGTATTTTACATACAATGGATAATATATTAATGCTTTAAGAATATTTGTGACTCTATGTAACCGAGAAACTGTAAAATATTCTAGTTTATGATATTATGTTATTGTAAATATCATGTAAAAATAAATATATAAGAAAATTTCTATTTTTCAAGTAACATATTTGTGTATAATTTTATAGAATGCTATTATATATTGGTCATGATTACTCTTTTTTAGTATGGATATTGTATAAATAATGATTTTCCAACAACTTATTTCAAATGAAACATATTATATTTCTATGATGTAAAATATTTAATAAATTTTTTCCAATTTATGTCAGGGGCTGTATATAAATTTTTCAATAAGTAATTCCTTGCAAAATACTTATTTCTTTTGAAAAATCAGACTAATAAAATTATTGATATATTAGATAAAAATCATAATTAAAATTATAAGTATAATATATCAATATTTAAAGATAAGCATAGTATTTATGTAAATGATATTTAATATAGTGGATAAATGTTTAATATTATTTCATATTGAAAATTATATTTTTCTATAAACTGTTTTAATATTATTATGATAATTTAAAAAATATTACTTTAGAAATTGTTAAATTAATACTTAAATAATAAAATATTGATATTAATTAATGTTATGAAGAATTAAAATCTAAAATCCCTTATTCATATAAATCAATTTTTCATTTTTATTAATTTTTTTATTAAAATAATAATATTGTTATTTTAAAATTGGAATTATATAGAATTAAATCAAATAATTCACCTTGAGAAAATTAGCAGACGAATAATATTTTATTCATTTTTTTAGTGGATGATTTTTGGGAAATTAATAAAAAATAAATTTTTTCTGAGCACAGTCACATTTATGATATCATCATTATTTAAGATATCTTGGAAATTTATAAAACATTCATATTACATAATAAATGTTTAAAGGATAATAATTAATAATGGAAAATTATTTATTTTAATTTTAAAAAGAAATATTTGACAATTTTGAACCTAACTGATGTTTTAATTTCATAAAAGAAATATTTTTAATCATTTTATAAAATAAAAAATTTAGAGGGATTCATTTCGTTATTGATATGTATCAGAGACATATATAACTAATTATTTGGAAAAATAAACAATTATATGACATGATAATCTATTTTAAACAATTTTGGGGTGAAAATTTATTTATATACTTAAAAATTAATATTTTATCCATTTTATTTGTGTATTGAATACTGATATTAAAATATTTTTTTACCACCAATAAGAATTAAATAATTAATATAATTTATATATAATGAAATGGAATTTAAATATTAATTAATATGATTAAATTTTTTAATAACTTTAAATTAATAATAAAAAACATTGTAACCACCATAAAAAATAAAATGTGTTGAAAGGGGATAAAAATAATGGTTAAGGACATTAATCACCAAAAATAAAATATATTATTTTATTGGATGAGTGAATTTATCCCCATAGTGTTATATTAACTAAGTTTGGAATCCATTGTGCCACATGACCTTAAAAAATACACATAAGATAATATAAGGTTAACAGTATTTACAAATTTTTCATTCCTCTCACCTATAAGGGGATCTGTTTACCACTCACTACTCCACCCATTGTGAGAAAATTAACATAATAAATCACTCCTTAAATCACATTCTAAAAACATTATAAATGAATTATTGGTTATTTCAAACCAAAATAACAACCCAATAAGGAAAAACATGAGATCCAAACGTGGATACAAAGAGAAAATGTATTTTTTTTAAGATTTCATTTGTGTTTATTTCCATTTTCACATACTTCAAATTTTAAGCCAGGATAATAACAAAATAAAATAATCATAAATATCATAAATTAACATTATTTTGTTTAATAAACTACCATATTTTACATCCTTTTCAAGTATTGGAAAATGAATAAATATATCATACATACATGCATACTACTTCCTCCAAGAATAATTTATTTATTCATCCATAACATTATAGGAGGATTTTTTCTAAAACAGGATTCTATGAAAATTAATTATAATAAAATAATTATAATTTCTGAGAAGCATAAAATTTATGTTATACAAATAATTTTAAAAATTAATTGTCTTTATGAAATTTAACTACCTAAAAATAGTAGACCAAGAAAATATCCATAATATAAATTTTTTATTTTGAAACCATTAAGCTAATAAAATTTTGGGGTAACCGAATGATAATGAAAATATTTCCATATAATTATTGTGATGATAATAGTATTTCATAACTCCTTTAATGAATATTAATGTTATGATGTATATTCAAATTTGAATCAAATCATCCTACAATGGTCTACATAATAAAAAGTAGTATCATAAATTAATTTAATATAATTATAAATAAACCACACAATGTAAAAAAAATATAGTAAAATGGATTATCCAAAATTATAAAATAAATTTAATTTGATTACCAAAGCGTCTTTGGTTAATTCCCATGTTAATAAGTATTTGCGTAGGGGATTTCCCATCTCAAATTACATTCTATTAGAGACATTTTAAATTATACACATATACAAATTCATATTGTATATATACTATAAAATTGATCTATTATATCCTGAATCTCTTTAAAAAATTTTTATTTTTATTAATTTTTGTATTTATTTTTGAGTCTTTAATGTATATAATTAAAGAGATTTTATTTAGAATCATTTATTTAAATGTTTCTTATTATTTTACCCAATTATTCCTCTTGAAATACATGTTTTTTATTTTCATTGAAGAATGTAATCTATATAAATCAATAAATTCATAGTGTATGTTTGAACTATATACTAACTAGAAAGCAATTTTTTTAAAATTAATTATTTACAATTTTGATACGTGTTATTTTTTTAAATTTATTTAATGGTGTAAAATGGTTTTTTAATGATTATTGATTTATCATTTTTTACATCTTGGTGAAAACAATTCATTATTAGTTTTACATTAAATGTATACTTATATTTCATTGAATATTAAATTACCAGTTTTAGGTTATTTATTAATTTTCATAAAATTTTGCTAGATAAATGAATTGTTCTTATTTTTCGAAGCATATATTTAGTAGTTTTATAAAAAATAATAATTAATTTCAATATTAAAAATTGACTATTAGGATTCATTATGACTATACCCCCATCAAAATTCGTTTTCTAGAATGGTTATGACGAGGTTTTAAGGATGTTTTCATAAAAACCATTTCCTTCTATGGGATAACATAGCTATTATAAAACAATTATTGTTATCCAGTTCATATACAATTGTTCTTATCTTTTTTCTCAATATTTTTTTTCATAACTAACACAGTTAATATTTTATTCATAACCATTATTTAATTAATTATAATGATCCTATTATTTCATTTAGGGTATGATTCTTATATGTTCTGATCAGGTAACATTATTATGTTGTTCTAGACCTTTTAATATATTTAAATCAATGATAATATTTTATTGGTATCACCATTTTTTACTCTAACTATAAAGAATGCTAACCAATTATTTAAATTTTAGATTTTTCTGGATTTGTAGAAGGTTATCATCTATATTATGTCTAAAATGGTACCATTTGTGATGAAAATTTATAATATTTTCAAAATATTTTGTGTGAAATATGATTATTAAGAATCAATTTACATTTATAATAATATTTTGATTAATGGGAGTTGTGAGTTGTAATATTTTATCTATTGAAATGTTATTAAATATACAAATGTTTAGCATGGGTCACCTCTAATGGTCATAGATAGAGTTTTTGTTATTTTTTATGATTTTTTTGAGATATATAATAGAACATAAATTAGAAAAACCTATTTGAAGCAGATATGTCATTGTCTCGGAGTAATGATTCTTAAAATAAATGATTGATATAATGTAAAATTAAAATATATATATATTTTCACTTTAATTTTATGAAAAAAATTTCTCCCTACAAATGTAAATATGATTTAGTTTTTGTAATTGGATAAAACAATGATATGCCAAGATAATAATGTTTGTTGTGAAAAATTATATGATTACCCCTCCGCACCCTATGAAATGAAATAATATAGGGGATAATGTGAAATCCCACATGGTAATGCTCACAAAACCATAGTAATCAATTAATTATATCATGATCAATGAAGTGGACAAAAATTCACCATAATGGTCCAACCTGGGATATTTTATTTTTCAAGGATACAGAAATTATCCAATAGTGGGTCTCGAAACTCAATGATATTTTAGAAATTGGATTAGCAAAATAGGGGAGGTATTTTCTGATCTCTATTTATTTTTGAATGAAAAGGATGTCTTATCTATCTATGTATTATATATTTATGATGACTAATTATTAACCGTCATTAGTATTACTATAAAACTATTAAATTTTTGACTCCATTCACTAAGAGTATTTTATTGTATAATTACCCTGAAAATATTTTCACAAGAATTCATTGGACTTCGATGGAAATAGATTTCCTTATTATAAAAATAATTAAAAGTAAATTATAACCTTTGAATAAAACATTACGCGACTATAAAACAGTTCCTCTATATTATAAATTTCAAAAAATTATTTTTTGGATGAATCGTTACTGTATTAAAACCATTTTAACAAAAGCATAAAAAAATTTATATTCCCATGAGGTATAAATTAATCCTTGATACTCTGATATTTCTAATTTATTTTTAGAAAAAACAGAAAAAGTAGTTTCTGTGAAACATGAATGATAAATCACTAAAAGAGATAAAAATTAAAAAACTGATATGTGAAAAATTTAGTGGAACAACCTAGTAAATTCCATATAGCTGTTTAGAAATAAATTTATTATGGTAGGATATTCCATCATTCACAAATAAATCGAAGTCATATGTAGAGGATAATAAAAAATTATAGGAGAAGAATTACCCAAATAATGAACCATCAAGACATCAATGAATAAATAGTAAAGAAATATACTATTATGAAAAAATTCCCCAAACAAATGGTCTAAAATATATACGAGGAATAAGTATAAAACCATAAAAAGAGATCTCAAAATATTTTATGTAATAAATATTGATAATGTATTCCATGATAATGATGTCAATCATGTTACACATAATTAGGACCCCAGATTTGTGAATGTATTACATGATTCCTATTTGACTAATTATCTCATATAATTGATGTTTTATAAGGATATTGATTTACCACCACAATACTTTTGTATATAGTTACTAGTAAAAATACGTAGAGAAGCACATATTGCATCAAATATTTTCAAATTTCCCCGGATTGAGGTTTGTAGGAAAATAATTCTTAGAAATACAATTCTTCATTACATTGTGGTATTAAAACATATATTAAGAATGAATTGGAACACTATGTATATATATTAGGTAACTTTTGGGAATATGGTAGTCACATTTTATATCCAAAAAAAATCACATTATTAGATTATAATGATAAGATTCTGAAGAAAAATCATTGGAATAAGATTATATATAATTGGTCATAATACACAACATTTAGAGAATGTTGAAATAGATAGTTTGCAATGAACTCGATGTAAGAGTTATTTATATTGTATGGGATTATATTGATGTTTTATATGAGGAAAAATTTATTATTCTTCCAAAATATGAGTTTGAGTTTTAAAATAATCACATACCATGATCCACACCCACATCAATGAATCATTATTTAATAACCCTTATTTAGATCTATAAATTCAAAAAGGAACTCAAGTATAATTGAGATAAAGGATTAATATATCCAAGTTATCTATCATTCTATGAACCAATACATTTAGTTATGATGAAGAACAAATTAATTCATATTAACCTTAATTATCATTAACTTAATATAATAATGATCAAGAATAAGTATCTTATACTATTTATTTTTCACATTTTTATTCCAATATTGTAGGATTAACAATTCATGATGGTGGATCCCCGATCAATATACCATTAATTATGTGTAAATATAGAATATATACCCAATAAAGATTCTACAAAATGTATTGACATTAATAATTCATATTAATTTATTTTATAATTATAAATTCTCTAATAATCAACATTTATTTTATGAATATAGTATTTTGGTAAAACATGAATAATTTATGATTGTATTTATTGAAGATATTATCACAGATTCTATTTATAATGATGATAATGGAAACTGTTTTAGGATTATGATTAATATATTTTAAAAAATAGAATATTTTTTAGGCTTAATACAATCACTTGGCCAATAAATAACGCTTTTAGTTCTTTTGATTACAATCATGGGTATATCAATCAGTAATTCAAAAATAAAGGTGATTGAAAAGTGACCTAGTCTAAAAAAATATGTTAGATATATATTGTTCCAAAGGATTATCTAGATAATATTGAATATTTTTAATAAATTTATCATAATTTGAAAATAATTTATGCTATTTAAAATGGACATCAGTGGGGTTTATCTAGAGAAAATATTGTTTTGAATGGTTTATTGAACCTAGAAAAGGAAATGTTGTGTATTTTTAATTATTATACATTGATCTGGAGATGGGGGTCTCAAATCAAATGATTCTTAAATCAAGGGCATGATATCTATCCTTTTGAATAATGATTGAGTAATTTATTATTCGTCATGTTAATTAAAATACAGCTATGAAAATTTCTCGTGGTATGATTTGGAGTTATCCGTAGTCTTATTTTCCATATTGATTTGGTGAAATTATATATATTGTAAAAATTGTGATATATATATATATTGAGGAAAATAATTTAATTTATGAATTCATATATAAATAATTAATGTTGATATAAAATATATTATTTCAATATATAAAATATTTTGATTTCTTAATAAATTATAATCTATGAAAGGAAAACAAGGAAACCAAAACAAGATAAACAAATATAATGTTACCATATCCATGTTGTGGATTAGAAGACATTCAGTACTCATGTAATTTAAAAGAGTGAATATAAAAGTCATAATAAGTGGGATGAAATCACAATATTCTCAATTTATTACACATATTCCAATTATATATGGATTGTGGAGTCCCACAATGATGATTTGAAACTATAGAAGATGATTGGATGCATCATAGATTTTTGTTTTGATGGTGTATGTTATTTAATATTTTTAAAATGGATTTATATAGATTTAAAAGTGAAATAAAAGGATTTTTTTTTATTATGTATATATCTCATCTTATTTATTCACTAAGGAAGAATGAGGATGTAATGTGATATTATGTAACAAATTAGGTGGGAAAACATGAAATGGGTGATAACTGGGAAATTATATCATTGTTTAGTATGTTAATAGGTACAAAATGAATATAATATGTTTTAGTGGATAATGTTTACATTTCATAAGCATGTATGGAAAATAGAAAATTTAACAGCATATTTATTTTGGTTTCCTTCCATTGACTTTTAATATAATCATTTCCATATGGATATAGATGGATCTTCATTCAATGTTCAAACACTTTGTTTTTTTTTTGAGTTTATTTCCAACTTCATCATCAGGCACGCAATTAAAAACACGAGAGGGTAATGTTTCATGGATTAATAATGATTTTAAGTCTCATATGGATCCATGTCTCATATAAATTTATAATAGTATTATACAAAAATTATTAGATACATGGGAGAAAAATAGTCACCATATCATCGTCATCCTGGTTTCAGTATAAATAGAATAATCTCTCATTAGAAGACATATAATAGTCCATGTTAATAGAATAAGGGTGATGCTAGTATCAAAATTTTCCATTTCCGGAATTACATTATATTAATATAACAACTCCAAAATAAAAAAAGTACCATATAAGATTTAATTTGGTATTATATACAGAATATCAATATACTAGTATAACGTGGGAAACATGAAGACGTTAAGGGGTAATCAGGACCACAAAATGACATAGAATGTGAAAAACATTCAATTAAATTTATATTAAGTACAAATCATATATAGAAACATTTACAATAACTATTAATGAGATTTTGATTTTTATGAGGGTGATAAATTATTCTATCAGGTATATCCTTGGAAAAAGTTAATGGGTTTTCAAAGGAAGATAATGTTGAACCTTACAAACATGGCTAACTTTGATATTCAAGATCATTTCATGATGATACTTTATCAATTTTTTTCGTCATGTAAGTCTCTCTTGGGTACAAGATGTATTCCACTTATCTCTTTTGAGTAAGTATAGATGATATATATGACATGTTCTATTCATAGAAGTTGTGTAATGGAAACATTATTCCTCGGATAAGGAGCTACTAGTGGAGAAGTCTTAGAAAAATAATACTATACTAGTAAAATTAATATGGTTTAATAATATGTTTGAGGAAGTTACATGGGATATTTATGATTTAATGAGAACATATTAATGTCACCCTATTTTATCTAATTAAGGGAATTTCCTGGGTGAAATTATTTTAATTTGGGTCGAATATAAAAACCCATGATTATATATATATATATATAGATAATTTTGAATATATCATTTCCCAAATAACATCAATCTAAAACATTCATTGAAATAGTAGATAATTTTTATTAAAAATACAAGAAAAAACCCAATTAAATAAAATTAAATTAATAGAAAATTCTAAAATTTATGCGGATAAAAATTAAAATGATTTAATGATAAAAAAATTATTATCCAATGAAGCATTTTTAAAAATATCCCCATAATATGATATATTTTAATTGAAAACAAATATATTATCATTCATTTAATTAGAAATTACAATGAAAAATGTTTAGGAACACATAATTATAAAATCATACTTTTAATAAAAAATTAACATTCAAAAATGTATTTAAGCTTATAAATTTACATTTTAATTGTTTTGAAATGAATATGATTTATTAATTAATCTTTTAATAATTTTATTATGGTGATTGGTTTTTGAATAAATCTATAATCGTTGTTTTCTTGTATTAATAGTGAAACATAATGGTTTTACAAATGTTGTCAATTTCAGGACATCATAATAATATATGGATAGACTAAATGATTTTGAAAACAATTTTAGAAATTTTTATAGACTTATGGATTATAAAAGACATTTAGAAACATTATTTTCTATTTATAAACCTATGATTTATATTTTAGATCCAAAGTGATGATTTATAACAATAAAAACAAAATTTTTACCTCTTTAATTAATTAATTATTCAGGAGTTGTCATTTAATTTGGTATTAATTTTAAATAAAAATAAATATTATATTTTTATTATTAATCAATTACATTCATAACAATAATAAATTTACAAAATTTTTTGTCAATTCATGTTAACACAAAGAATGTTTTGTCAAAATAAACGTTTTTTGTCTCATTTAGCTTACTTATATTAAAAGTAAATTTAACCACCACTAGAATACATTTTTTGAAGGTGTATTGTTATTTGAATAAAATTTTTAAATTTATTATATAAGGGTATTTTTTTTCTATTCTGAAAATTATTTTTTCGGTGGTAAATGATTTTCATCTTGATAATTGTTTAAAATTATATTAATCAATTTAAATCTAAATAACAAAGAAAAAATCTCTCACAATAAGGTATATAATTTCATTGCATGAATTTTTTATTTATAAAATTATATACTCAATTTATGGTTTAATTGTTTCATCTTGACCTTTTGAAATGAATATATAATATTTTAATGTCATGAAAATTTAGAGATTTGTGACACCTCTCTCTTAAAAAATAGATCATCCCCCCTTACATATCTACACAAATTGATTAACTTAGAATGACTAGATATTCCCAAATCACTTCAAAATATGCTTATATATTCCATATAGGTTTAACTATAACTAAATGACAAATCTAAGATTGCTGAATTTAATATCCAAAAAAGGATACCCATTGAATAGGTGATAATATTAAGAATGTTTATTCATGATCAATTTGTCTTCAACATAATATAAATCATATAAATATATTTCAAAATAAAAAAATGACTCAAAAGTAGTAAACATAAATGTTTTCATGTTAATTGAACATCCATATTATACCTTTTATATGTAATTTGTAAAATGAAAACATTACTCATTCATACAAAAGGACAACACTATACATGTATGATATATTTAATTATCCAATACGGCTTGACATGATTTGTTAATGAAATTATGTTAATGAATAAATATGAAATATGAAATATTATTATGTTTCACTTAACCCTATTTCTACAATAAATTAATATAATTAATATTATATTCCAACTGAAAAATTTAACTACTTAAAATAAAGACACTGATAAAATTTCATTAATTTGAATTTCATTTTCAAATAATATTGAAGTAAAAAAAATTTGTCCTCCTAAACTATTGGGAAAATAAATAATATTTAATTTTTTATATTATGATCATATTTCATAAAAAAAATTAACCATGTCCAAAATAAGAAATACTTTTTTTCAAAAATTAAATGAAATTCCTCAATTGGATGGAGTTTTAAAACTATATACAATAAAAGACTGAAATATTAAAAAATTAACATTATAATAAAAATATATATTTAAATGATTCTTAATCATATATAATAAATATTATTTTATTAGTTATGATATTATAAACACATCGCACTAATGGTTCGATTTTTTTAATTGTTCCTCATATCAATCATAATTTTTTAAAACTTGTTTCAAATAATGAACATATATTCCAATAGTAGTGTACGTAATAACTCATTTATTTATTATATCATGAATATATTTATAATTTATTTATTATTTATTTATTCATTTTTTAATTAAATTTTGTTTTATATTAAATTATTATATGGGAATTTTTCTAAACAATTCCCTTAAATTTTCTGAAGAATTTTACCCAATAGTTTCTCCTCCATATTGATATTCATTATTTTGTTTCAGTAATTATTTTTTATATACTATAGTGACTATTTATGTTCATTTTAAAATAACTTTTACATTCATTGAAAAGGTTTAAGATGTATCATTTTATCAATATATGTACAGGTTATTTAATGAATTTATTATACTTTTAAAAAAAATATATTTAATATTCATAACATCGTGAAATGAATTCATTATGATAAATTTTCTTCATTTTGAAAATCATTTTTAGTGTTTTATTTTTTCTAGGGTAAAATATATTTCAATTATTCTATGAATTTTTCAATTTTTTATATTTACTAAATGAAAGGATATTTCATTTTGTTTTTCAAATTATTTTTTTAGTAATTTTATAAAATTATTTTTATTCAATAAAAATATCATTTATTTGTTAGCATTATTCACCAATAATATTCCATAATCCCATTTAATTATAAAGAATTTCTATTATTATCTTTAAATGATGTTTAAATGTAACCTAAATACCATCATGGTTTAACTAAGATATGATTAAATTATTATTCTTTCTACATATATTAATGGATATCAGTGAGTGGGGTCTGATATCACCCTCTAATGAATTATTTATGGGTTTATATCTCATATAATCAATATGGTATATGTAAAATAATGATCTATTCATTATTTGATTTATGCCATGATACCCACTAAACTATGTTATATAAAATATGTTGTGATGGATAATCCATTACATTATGATTTATAATTCATAGATTTATGCCACACTATTCTTCTAATGTTATGATTTCACCTATAATAATTGTATACTCAGTAGATTCATGTGATATAATATTCCCAATCCAAATTCCATAACACATATTTTATGAATTATTTCATTTTGAATATGTTTTTTATATTCCTTGTCCAAATACCTTGATTTTGTTCTCATAACCTGTTAATTATCTTATTCACAATTATTATAATTCATTCTTATCTCTAATTGTTATCCTTATAAGGAATATGTGATGAAATGTTTCTATTTGTCTATTTTCCATGATGATAATGTAATGAATTAAGTATTTATGCCTATAAAGGTACTATATCTGATTAAAATTTATGGGATTTAATAATGAATTTTTTATAATATAAATATATTATGTTTCCTGAATCTAATGAAATTAAACATATGAGTTTTATGTTTTTTTACTATTTTTATGAGATTTAGTTATTAATATATGAAAATGATATTATATATACACATTCCTAAAAATGGTTTCTCAAAATTGGATCTCATAAAATAATCCCACATGTCTACCTACATAAAAATATTCCAAGAATTTTTTTTAGGTTGACATGTTGAAATAATCATTTATTAATAAACTATGTTTATGTTTTAGGATGATAATATCTACCAATTTTTCATTAATGATGATTTTGAAATTTGTTGGAGTCAAATAATTTTTTCAAATAAATAAATTTTTAATTAATTTCAAGTCTGTATACAATTAGAATATTATTTTTATATGGGATTATCTTTTGAGAAAAAAAACAAAAAAAACATTTTATTAATAAAATTATTCTTGATTAGTATATGTTAGTGTTTTTTTCTAAATTTATTGTTGATTATATATAAAATTTGTTTTATTATATGTGAGTTAGAACTTGTATAGACTAGTTTTTTTATTCTGGAAATTTATAATAGGGAATTTACAAAAATAATTTAAAAATTATTATATTATAAATTAATATAAAAATGATTCAAATTGTAAATATTAAAATTTAAAATCAAATACCCCTTTTGTTTTGTATTTCATTATTTGAGGATTTTTTGTTGTCATATAATGTATTTTAAAATTTATTTAATAAGGGGATGGTAAATAATTTATTTATTCAATGAGAATATTATATCTTTTTTAACATGTAGTATTTTATTCAAGTTTATCCCCTTTTATTGAATACTAGTGTGTTTAAATATGGGGTTTAATAATGTGTTTTGAAATAAAATTGGATTGTTTTTGTTATTAAAATTTATTATAATTAGGAAAATCAACTATTCCTCATCCTTGGGGTAGTACACATGGACAAAGAAGTAGGGATAAATCTCATCCACCTTGAACTATATTGTTAGGATTTTTATTATTATTGTGTCATAAAATATTAATAATGAAATAAAGTTTATATATTTCCCACAATCATTCATTATCTCATTATTCTATTATTTAATAAACATGTAATATGTAATTTCATCAAAAACTAATGATATGATTTTTGGTTTCACCAGCTTACAAAAAACATCCCATTTTGAGGATGAATTTTCCCTATGACTGAAGTGAGGTGTGATGATAAACCTGTATAGTTGATTTTGGGATAAGGCATCTATGATGAGGATCTCTAGGGATATTTTAATGGAATAGACTTTTAAAATAATTTTTCTCTCTTATAATAAATTATGATTATGTTTTTTAATATTTATTATCTTTTATTTGTGATGATATTTTATCTTATCATCTTTACTCACTTGTTTTATTGATTTCTACATATAGGGGTCATATAAATCGTTTATAGGTGAAATAACCATGTGTGATCACACATAATAAATTTTAAACATTATTATAATTTTATCGCAATTTTAGATCAATGATTATTTTATTGATAAGAATATAAAATTATATTTTAATTATAATCATAACAAGTTAAATAAATTGACTAAAACCATTAAATCTTTTTTTTTTCTAAAGGGTAATATCTGTAAAGTCCCTGAAATTTCAAGGATATTTAATTTAAAAATACTATGTAATTTTATGAGTCTATGGATTCTGAAGGAACTTGATTATGAGGGCCGTTGTTCCCAAAATCAATTTTCGAGGTTTAGCTCGGGTATGTTCAGTGAACGAATGAGCGAGTTTTTCTCTATTTTGAACCATTGCTCGGAATAAAAATCTAAGGCCACCGATGAATTCACAAGGCCGGTAATTTCTTAACGTGATCCGTACCGTAGTTGCGTTCGCAATGGAGGAGAAGATAATTTTGGGTGATTATTTTAGAAATAAATAAAAAATTTCGAAAATTTTTTTATTTTACCAGGAGGTTATTCCCTCCAATGGGTGGTTAAGGGTGGGGCACACAGCCACATAACTAACCATGTGTGGATATTAGAGAGGTGGGTCCCACACGATCCCCACCATTTCCATTCCTCTAATCTCATTAACAACCCCTCATTAAATTGGCAACCCCACCCCCCCATCTAATTGACATAGTGTATAATTAATGGGGATCTTCCCTCTCCATTCCTTTAAATCAATGTTCAACATGTTATTAAATGTGGTGATTTAATTCTGGGTGTTTCTTTGCGTGTGTAATTAAATAATATGAGGAACCTATTATTTAATTTGGGGGAAGATCCTTTATTGTGTGAGAGAGATCAAGAGAGATTTGGGGCTTTTGGAAGAACTCCGCTCTCCGATAAAGAAAGACGAAGAACTCCGGCCTCCGACGAAGAACGACAAAGAACATCGGTTCCTCAAAGATCGACGACCCTCCACCCTTACTCTTCTCCGCAGCAAGAGAGGAGACACTGCTTCCTCCTCGGTGCACTCTGACGACGCCTTTGATCCTTATCCTCATGATGCCGTCTATAATGATGCCAAAGTTCAACATCATTTATTGAGGTAGGGGAATTTGTATAAATTTCTTTATGTGATTTATACCCTTGGATTGGTGTGTAATTGTTGGGTGATGTTTGAACCATTAATGCGGTGGGTGCAGACTAATGAACAAGTCTGAACCCACCGCTAAAGTGTTATTGATGTGAGGAATAATTGGTGATGTAAAGAAGGATCGAAATGGTGATTGGAGGCCTTCTCAGTGATGTACGAGTCCCGATTCGACCGTAGACACAGACGGGAGAAAAATCAGACCACCAGAATGACTCTGGGGGCTCGCTGAAGCCCCCGGCGGCGCGGCGGTGCCGGTGGGCAGAGGCAGCAGTCGACACCGGTAGGCCTCCTAGAGGCGGCGGTGCACTGGCGCACCGCCAGTAGAGGCCTACCAAGGTTAAAGGAACGATGGTGAGGGCTGGATCCCGCAGCCACGTAAAGCGGGTGTCGTGCCCCCAGTCGACTCACTAGCCAAGCCAGCACACCCACCGATCAGGCCGAGGTGGGCCACGCGGACCGGGCCACGCCGTTCGATTCGGGCCACACCCAACCAGGCCAGACCGCACCCCACCAGTCCACTCCGCGCCATCTCAGGATGTACCCGTTTCGGGCCAACCAAGGGGGGGATTGGGCCGAGTTGGGTCGGGCCTAGACCCCCCACTTCGGACCATTTTCGGTATTTTTCTCATAACAAGAGCTACGGACCTCCGATCGATGCACCGTCAGTTTCATAAGAATACTTCAAATGAGACGGTAGTTTTGGTATATTACAATCAAGGTTTAGGAAAAGTTTGTTTTTGGCCAGGTTGGTTCGACCTGAAACCAACGAGGCCCTTGGAGAGGAAACAATTATATCTTAAGGATCGGACGTCTGATTGACGTATCATCAATTGAGAATTAATCCTTTTGTTTAGATGGTTATTTTGTCTCACTTAACTTGAGGTTTGGATGCATTTGGAGTATGGTCGGGTTGGTTTTAGCTTAAAAACCAACCAGGCCCCTGGGATAGAAAAGCCAGTAACTCTTAGACTGGGCGTCCGATTGACATACTGTCTATCGCGTTGGGTTTCTTTTGACAAGATAGAACTTTGGGATACATAAACTCTTGGCTTCATGACATATGATTTATCGACTCAGTTGCTCGAGGAACGGACCCTCCCAGAATCGATCACGTAGTGTGTGAGAACCCTAGAGTTGGATACGACTACGACGATGATGACTGCACTTGGATCCTCCATGAGTTCGACGGTGAGGATGACTGTACATGGATCTTCTGTGGGTTTGGCAGTGATGAAGACCGTACTGAGATTCTATGTGGGTTTGACAGTGATGTCTACGGTTCTTGTATCCTACGTGGGCCTGGCAGTATTGACCATTGTACTTGTATCCTGAGTGGGTCCGGTAGTGTATATGTTCTTGTATACTATGTGGGTCTGACAGCTTAGCTGGTCATGTATCCTATGTGGGTCTGACATATTAGATGATTAAGAGGCTACATCTGATCATCTCTATCTCTATATGAAATTTATATACCTGTGTGAGGTGAGTCTTGATTCTCAATCATTATCATCGATGTGATTGACTTTCTTTCCTGTTTGGATTGGGTTGTGCTTTCTTGTGTGGACTAGGTTGTGTTTTTCATGTGTGGACTGCATTGTGCTTGGGCTCAAGAGTTGGAGCCATTTTGTAATTGATGACATAGGTATATGTATGGTAATATACGTAAGTAGAGTCGATTGATACTTCATGATTGTATCATTCCTTTGTGGTTTATCCTTCGTGGATTCTGACAGACCTTAGAGGGTATCGGGGTCCCTAATTAGTATCCTATACTCACCCCTACATGGTCTATTCCCACACTACGTTGTGTTGGATGTAGACGACAGACAACACTGATCAAGGTGGAGGCTTGTGGAGCTGGACGGTACCCAGAAGTGGACCCCTCGGTTAGACGTACATGGAACGGATGGCCGAACCCGAGGAGCTGAGAAGACTATTTTTACCCACCCTTCAGTTGGGATTTCCATAGGATGAATCAGTGTTTCTGTTTTACTTTACTTTCAGTTGGGTTTGTATTCTGGCCCATTTAATTTTCAGCGTTAACCTTGTACGCAGTTTTACATACTGCTTACTTTACATGCGTACTCTATTGTGTTTTTGTTTACCTTATAAAAGGAAATTCCTTCCACTTTTATTGGGGTTTAGGTCTTTGGTTCTAGTCTCCAGCCCCTGGCTTATGGAAGGCGGGCTTGGGGTAGTCATGACACAGGCCCCGAGGACGGGTCGTTATAAATTGGTATCAGAGGAGTTGGTTCTACCACAGAACTCAGGACTCTGATCTTTTCTTTCTGTGAAGAAATAGTGTTAAGAGTATTGAGTGTGGCTATTAGTCCAGGGAGTCCAGTGTTTGTGCGGAGGACGACGTATCCATACCCCCGGACCCTGACCTCTGATTTCCGACTCAGTGCACGAAAACACTGATTGCATGAGTGTTTTCATTCAAAAGTTTTCTTTGCGATTACTTTGTGTCATCTCACCAGGTATAGTGTTTTACCGTGACGAGGCCTCGGTACAGGGACCCATTACATTGGAGGCACCAGCGGTACCACTACCCGATGAGCCACCGATGCTACAAGCCCCAGCAGCGGAGAGTCCATGTCGCCTGAGCGTGTTGCACAAATTTCAGAGACAGAGGCTGCCCAGGTTCCACGGAGAGACAGATCTTCAGGCAGTCGAGGATTGGCTGGACGCTATCGTTAGTGTCTTCATACTGGTGGGGGCACCAGCAGATCATATGGTGATCCATGTTGTGACTCTCTTGCATGTAGAAGCAGGTAGATGGTGGAGCCTGATGCTCCAAGTGTATGATGAGGCATCTCTAATTTGGACGGACTTTGAGAGCATCTTCCACTCGGAGTTCGTTCCTTGACACCCTCTGTGCGGTGCGCATCCAGGAGTTACTACAGCTGTGGTAGGGCAGCATGTCAGTAGCCCAGTACTCGGTGAGATTTAACGACCTCTCGCACTACTCCACAGACATGGTTTGGGACCCATTCTTCTGGGCCCAGACCATTGAGCAAATACTGAGACATGAGATACGAGCTTCGATGATTCCCCATAGCATCCCGACATAGGAGGGGGTGCTGGAGTGAGCCTTGTTAGTGGAGATCATTCTCACAGAGAAGCCATCAGCAGTGAGACCCACCGCAGAACGACACAGAGCATAGTCTTCTACAGACGGTAGACGATAGATGACATAGGGTCCCAAGCGGACCATGTCATCAGGAGGGCTACCTAAGGATAAATTTTTTGTTGTTCTAGGCACACGACACAGAGCAAACCTTACAAAGAGAAAATAGTGCTATGCATGTGGCGGGTAGGGCCACATGGCTCGTGAATGCCCAACACAACATGTAGATGAGCAGCAGACAGCGGAGGGACCTCCTAGGCAGAGGCAGAGGTTCAACCATGGCGGTCTGCAGGGAGAAGGCAGATGAGGCAGAGGAGATGGCCGAGCAGCGGGTGGTGGACGATGCTACAAGTTTCTTCCCCCACCACCCCCAGGAGGTCCACCCAAACAATATGAAGCTCGCGGGCAGAGGCAGGCTCAGCTCTAGGCAGCAGAGGGTTATGACCACGGCGCACCCGTGATGATTCAAGGTACTATCTGTGTCTACTCCACCCTGACTACAGTTCTTGTAGACATAGGTGCGAGTCATTCTTTTATTTCTGTTGCCCTTGTTCAGAGCTCAGAGATTCCAATGGAGCTGTTGGCTCAATTCTTACGGCTAGAGACTCCTACGATAGCATAATCAATGATTACTCACTGGTGTCAGAAATGTGAGCTTACTCTAGGAGGTGAGAGCTTCAGTTGGGATCTTCTTGTAGCGGCGTTAAGGACTTACGACGCCATCTTGGGTATGGACTGGTTATCTATAGCCCATGATCAGATCAACTGTATTAAACACAAGGTGTGGTGTGTCCGCACAGATGGGACCATTTTCACCTTCACCGGCAAGAAGGGAAACTTCATAGCACAGGACGGAATCACGCAGAGTAGAGGGAAGTCGATCACACACCTGTGGTCTAGTCTCATCCACAGAGTAGTTGGCGTGCGAATTCCGAGTTTTTCTATAGTGGTGGATCAATATGAAAGTGTTTTTCCTGATGATGTTCCAGCACTACCTCCTCGAATGGAGATAGATTTTTACATAGGCCTATACCTCGGGACATCAACGATATCTACTCCAGCATATCGGATGGCTCCTTCCGAGCTTCATGAGCTACTATTACAATTGGAGGACTTATAGGGGAAAGGTTTCATCCGACCCAGTTTTTTACCCTGGGCTTCTCCGATTCTATTCTCCATGAAGGCGTATGGGAGCTTGAGATTGTGTGTTGGCTACCGTCACCTGAACCAGGTGGTCATGAGGAACAAGTATCCACTTTCGAAAATTGTTGACATATTTGATCAGCTCAAGCGAGCACAATTCTTCTCGAAGATACACCTCAGGTCAGGCTATCATCAGCTCTGAGTTCGGGATGAGGATGTGAAGAAAACAGCCTTCAGGTGTCGGTATGGCCACTATGAGTTCTTGTTCATGCCCTTAGGTGTGACCAACGCTCTAGCAATGTTCATGAGTCTCATGAATTGGATCTTCCATCCCTACATTGATCGGTTTGTCGTAGTCTTCATTGAGGACATATAGATTTACTCGACCACTGAGGAGGATCATGTCTACCACTTATGGGTTATACTGGATACACTCTGAGAGAACCAGCTTTATGGTAATCTCTTGAAGATCCAATTATGGATTCGAGAGGTTCACTCTGTGGGGCACTTCATCTTAGAGGCGAGAGTTTCAGTGGATCCCACGAAGGTCGAGGTGGTACTTGCTTGGGAGTCACACAGGAGCGTGACGGCGGTGCGGAGTTTCCTTGCTCTATCTGGGTACTATTGGAGATTTTTACCAGACTTCTCCAGAGTTTCTGCACCGCTTACAGCTTTGACGAATAGGAGGAAATCCTTCGTGTGGTCAGACAGATGTCGGCACTGCTTCTAGGAGTTGAGGCAGAGATTGACAAGTGCGTCCATCATGAGGCTACTAGTGGACGGCGTAGGGTACGTAGTTTACTACAACACATCAGGGACTAGACTCGGGTGTGTCCTGATGTAGGAGTAAGCAGTGATCGCTTACGGGTTCACCGCATTTGAGGCAACACGAGCAGAACTATGCTATCCATGACCTGGAGTTAGCTGTAGTGGTCTTCGCCCTGAAGATGTGGAGGCACTATCTCATGGGAGAGCACATTACAGTCTACTCCGACACCCAGAGTCTCAGGTAAATTTTCTTGCAGAAGTACATGAACCTGAGACATCAGAGATGGCTCGAGTTCCTCCAGGATTATGACTTTGAGATTGTCTACACTCTGGGACATGGGAACATTGTGGCTGATGCTCTCAGCAGAAGATCAAGCATTCAGCTACTTGGAGAGGTGACGTAACAGTTAGCCGCTTTGCAGATATCCTTTGTGGATAGAGATGTGGAAGCCTATCATTAGTCGCTCAGATTCACTCCTCCACTACATCATCGGGTCAGAGAGGCACATCGTGGGGATGCTGACTATGAGGCGTGACGTGATCAGATATCCTTAGGACTGGCACCCGATGGATTTTTATGAGGCTGGTAGCACTTCATTCTCTTCAGGGGACGTACCATGGTACCAGTTGAACCGCAATAGGAGGTGCTGAGGTAGTTCCATACTTCCCATATAGTGGTACTTCCAGGAGTAGAGAAGATGTATCAGGACAATAGATGATAGCACTGGTGGCCGTGTATGAGGAAGGTTGTGGTAGAGTTCATTTCTCGGTGCCTCACTTGTCAGCAAGTGAAGGCATAACACTAGGTTCCTACAGGTTTTGCACAACCCTTAGAGTTCCTGTAGTGGAAGTGGGATGGGATATACATGGATCTCATGACTGGGCACCCACGTACTTCCAGAGGAAATGCCACCATCTGGGTGATCATAGACAAACTCACCAAGTTGGCCCACTTTCAACCAATTAGAGAGCAGGGCTCAGTAGACAGCATGGGATGCCTCTACATTCAGGAGATCATACAGATTCATGGTGTGCCATCCTCTATCATCTCAGATCGAGACACATGCTTTAATTTGGTCTTTAGAAGGGGTTTTAGGAGGATTTTGGGACACAGCTACATGTGAGCATTTCCTATCACCCTCAAACGGATTGCCAGACAGAAAGGACCATTCAGACACTCGAGGACATGCTTCGTGCATGTGTCCTTGACTTTGGTTGTAGCTGGGAGGATCACCCACCCTTGGTTGAGTATTCTTACAACAACAACTACCAATAAACCATTGGGATGGCACCATACGAGGAATTGTACGACTGACCTCGTAAATCACCTCTATGCTGGACTGACCCTTGGGAGTCAGCACTTGTTCGACCAGATATGGTTCATGCTACAATAGAGAAAATGCATATCATCCAGGAACAGGTGAGGACTGCACAGAGTAGATAGAAGTCTTATGCTGATAGGAGGTGGAGACTCCTGGAGTTTGAGGATGGAGACCACGTTTTCTTACGGGTCTCACCTCGACGTGGGTTGTGGAGATGTGGTCGGGGCGGCAAGTTATCTCCATGCTTCATCGGGCGTTTTCAGGTCCATATCAGAGTAGGCGAGGTGGCTTACCGCCTAGCCCTTCCACCTCAGCTTCAACGGGTGCACGACGTCTCCCACGTATCTCAGCTGAGGGGATATGTGCACGACCCGACGAATATCATCGACCACGGGGAGCTGGACATCGATGATTGGACAAATTTTGTGGAGGTCCCGGTGGAGCTCAAGGATGGACTGGAGCAGGTCCTATGTGGGTGTCCAATTCCTCTTGTGCACATTTTTTTGGTAGCACGGGAACCTCAAGGACAGAACATGGGAGGGGGAGGCTCAGATGTGTGCTTAGTACCTTAATTTTTTCCCTAGTTTATGATGAAGCTTTATGGGGACAAAAATCCCTGAGGTGGGAGTAATGTAAAAACCTGAAAATTTAAAGGATTTTTTTTGGAATACTGTGGAATTTTAAGAGTCTTTCGCTTCTAACGGAACTTGATTCCAAGGCCTGGTGTGCTGTGAATCAATTTCTGAGGTTTAGCTCGGGTGCGTTCAGGGAACGAACGAGCAAGTTTTTTTATTTTTTGAACTGGTGCTCGGAATTAAAATATGAGGGCACCGATGAATTTCCAACGTCGGTAATTGTTTAACGCGATCCTTACCTTAGTTGAGATCGCAATGGAGGAGAAGATATTTTTTTGGTGGTTATTTAAGAAGTAAATAAAAATTGTGAAAACATTTTTTATTTTACCAGGATGATATTCCCTACCATGGGTAGTTAAGGGTGGGGCCCATAGCCACTTAACTACCCAAGTGTTGATGTTAGAGAGGTGGTTCCCACGTGAGGCCCATCATTTAATTTCGTTTAATCTCATTATCAACCCCTCATTAAATTGGAAAACCCCCCATTTAATTTCCAACGTGTATAATTAATGGGGATCTTCCCTCTCCCTTCCTTTAACTCAATGGTCAACACGTTATTAAATGTGGTGATTTAATTTTGGGAGTTTCATTGTGTGTATAATTAAATTATTGTCGGAACCTTTTATTTAATTTGGGGGAAGGGCATTCGTTGTGCAGTAGAGATCGAGAGAGATATGGTGCTTTTGGAAGAAGGCCGGTCTCCAAAGAAGAATGACGAAGAACATAAAAACAAAGAACGAGCATTGAATGTATTTTAAAACATAAATTCCCATAATCCCTTGATAATTTATATTCTGAACCATGAAATGGAAAAATATGGGAGAACATAGAATGTTTTAATCAAAAAATCAATAAACCCCTACAACTTCCTGCAATAATTTATTCCCAACCCACAATGATAACATTCACGGATCAACCTGATAATAAGTTGATCTGCATTCATTGTTTTTAGAAAGAAGAATCAATTGAATAAAATCATACATAATTAAAAACCCTACCTTTATAGTTGTTGGTTGAAGTTGGCATGAGAAAGTGGATGACAATTCATTGTAGAAGAACACATCCAACATTGAAGGAACTTCAGAGGAAGAAGGTCAAAGTCATTGACGTTCTTCGTATTCGAAGGCATTCCTCGTCGGCGTTCTTCATCAGTAGAGCGTTCTTCATTGGTAGATTTCTCCCATGTTCCTCCTCTCCATAATTCCACCCAAGTGAATTCGTAGCCAAAATAATATATTGAAATGTCTATTACATCATTGGAATAATTTTCAAAAAGGTTTAATTAATTAATTGTTGTGCTGGCTCAATTAATTAATGGGGATGATTTGGAATAATAAATTATGTGCATTGGCACAAATAAATTGTGGAGGTGTTGAAGAGGCTCCCCCCACACTTATTAGGGAGTTTAGGGGTTTTCCCATTTATGTGGGAGTTTCAAGGGGGGTTTCCCCCTTTCAAAAGTGGGGTTTCATGGGGGTTTAATCCAAGGTGGTCCCCACCACCTTAAGCTCTCATGAGAGGATAAGATCTGGTGGACCCCACCACCAACATCCACATGGAGGATTGGTTCCAGTGGACCCTACCTCACAACACCCACATGGGCGTTCCAAATAAAAATTAAAATATCATACACTTTTATTTATAATTTTTTTACATGAAAAACACAAAACCTGACATTCATCCTCGACCAACTATTGTCGAGGTGAATGTCTTCATATGAAAAGTCCGACAATGCTAGTTAAACGGTTCCCTCAGATTTCAAATCCGATAACCAGTTCAATATTTAGAAAAACACACTCGCACATTTTCTGAACGTACTGAGAAAAAAGTTCAGAAATTCATTTTGAGCACTCCTGGCCTCAGAATCATGCTCTATCAATTTTTGGGGACTCGTAAATTTCCAATATATTTTTTTAAAAGAAATTACATGGAAATTTCAGGTCTTTAAATTCATACCACCACAGGGATTACGTTCCCATAATCCACGACTCGAACTAAGGGAACATGTGGGGGTACCGAGCACGCATCTGAACCTCCCACTCCCATGTGATCTCATGGAGGTTCTTATGCTGCCTGCGAACGTGCACTAGAGGTATCGATCATCCATGATGGACCTGCTCCTATTGTTCTGCAATATCTAATTGGAACCTCTGTAAAAGTCACCAAATCTTCGATGTCTAGCTCTCCATGTTCAATGATGTGGGAAGGGTAGTGCACGTATCATATCAGCTGGGATACATGGATGACGCCGTGCACCTGGTGCAACTGAGGTAGAAGAGCTAAGGGATATGCCACTTCACCTACTCTACTGGGGACCAGAAAAGGTCTGATGACCCTCAGAGGTAACTTACAGCCTTGTCCAAATCCCTACGAACCTTATTGAGCTGAGAACCTAAAAAAGATGTGGTCTCCATCCTCAAAATCTAGAGGTATATGTCTCCTATTATATTATGACTTCTTCCTACTATATGCAGTCATCATCTGCTACTGGATGATCTGCACCTTCTCTGTGATTGCCCGTACCATCTCTGCTCCCACTAGTGATGATTCCCCTAGGTCAGTCCTCCACAAATTTGATCTACATGGTCACCCGTACAATGCCATAAAAGGTGCCATACCAATGGTGGAGTGATAATTGTTGTTGAATGCAAACTCCACCAAAGGTATTTGATCCTCCCAGCTGTGATCGAAGTCGAGTACAGATGCACAGAGCACGTTCTCGAGGGTCTAAATGGTTTTATTAGTTTGGCCACCCATCTGAGGATGGAATGCGGTGCTCAAACAAGGTTGTGTCCCAAAAGACTCCTGAAACCCCCTCCATAGCTGGGAAGTAAAATGTGTATCACTATCAGATAAAATCATCATGGTTATTCCATGTAATGACACATTCTTCTTCACATAGTGTGGTCCCATGCTCTCTACTGAACCCTACTCTCTGATCAGTAGGAAGTGGGTTGAATTTGTGTATCGGTCGCCGATCACCCAAAACGAGTCTTGTCCCCAGGATGTATGTGAAAGTCCGGTCACGAAGTCCATGAATACCCCAAAAAAATCAACTCTAGGACCTCTAAAGGCTGATCCAAGACTGCTCGTACCTAATGCTCTGATTTGACTTGCTGGAAAGTGAGGTAGCGAGAGATAAATTCATCTACTACTTTCTTCATTCCGGACCACCAGTGCTATCGTCGGAGGTCCTGGTACATCTTCGCCACTCCTATAAGTACATCTAGATGGGATGTGTGGAACTCCACAACACTTCCTCCTAAAATTACTCTGGTACCATGGTACATCCTCTGAAGAAGATGACATACTCCCCACCTTCAGAAAATCCATCAGGTGCCAGCACTATGCATATCTCAGCACATTGAGACTCATAGTTTGTGTTAAAATGTTGTTCCTACCTGACTAACAAAAGAATTGTGTTAGTGACTCTAAAATACTAAAGTAAAGAGGGTCAATCTCTATCCACAAAGGATACATGCAAGCTACTAGCTACACTACCACCTCACTCAGAAGTTGCACGCTAGTCCTCTGGAAAATTATGTCTGATACAATGTTCCCCTTCAAAGGGGTCTAGACTATCTTTAAGTCATAATCCTGGAGGAACTGTAGCCACTCATGTGGGACCATACGTCTTGTCAGTACACAGATGAGACATATGAATGTGGAGTGATGAGGAGACGAACTATACCTACCCTTATGGTTGGAACCTTGGAGGATGATATAGTAGCTATGTTTTGTTTTTCTTCATTTTTATTCAATTTAAGTTGTAATTTCACTTTCCAGTTGGGAAATTATTCTGGCCCTTTCTACATTTTGCACTCTTTTGTTATACAGTTTACTTGGTTTTTCATATCTTTCTATGTGCTTAGTTGCATGTCTTTAAAGGTTATAAAGGAAACACCTTCCTAGTTTAGGGAGTTTATCATTTTGTTCTAGTCACCAGCCCCTGGCCTATGGATGTTAGACTTGGGGTAGTCACAGAACGAGCCCTGGGGAACGGGTCATGACAATTTGGTATCAGAGGAGTTGGTTCTACCTCAGAACATAGGACTCTGATCTTTTCTATGGAGAAATAATGTTAACGGTAATGAGTGAAGTTTTTAGTTTAGGGAGTCCAGTGTTGGTGCGGCGACTAATGTATCCATACACAAGGACCCTAACTTCAGATTTCTGACTCAGTGCACAAAAACACTGATTGGGTGCATGTTTTCAAATGTTTTCATTATGTTAGCTTTCTAGATCAGCTCACCTGGTATATATTTTAACCATAGCACAACTATTTCTTTTTTGGATTCCTCTATGAGAATAGCTGGATAGTGTTCTGAGAGTTGTACAGACTGATTTCCCCCAGAGAAATGAGGCCTCCGTGTAGGTCCCTATTCCTGCTAAGGCACCAGCAGAGGAACCTGTGGTACCTCTCCCCATTGGGCCACTGATACCACCGTTCCCTGTAGAATATAATTCATACCTCTTGAGCATGTTGCATGAGTCACACCACAAGAGGCCACTCATGTTTAGGTGAGATACAAACCCACATGCGGCTGAGGATTTTCTAGATTCCTTGGTGAGAGTTTTAAAACAGGTAGAGACACCAACCGATCTCATGGTTATTCGTGCTACAAGCCTTATACAGGATGTTGTAAGAAGATGTAGGAGATTGATGCTTCAGGTTCACGAATATGTGACCCTATTCTAGGTAGACACTGAGAGAATGTTTCCTGCAGTGTTTGTTGTGGCGACTCTTCGCACTGGGGGCATTGAAGAGCTACTTTATCAGCACCAGGGCAGCCTTACTGTGGCTCAGTACTCAGCGAGGTTCACTGACCTCTCACGCTACTCCACCGATATGATGTGGGACCCATTATTCAAGGCTTGAACCTTCAAACATGGACTCATGAGAGAGATCAGTGCTTCTGTGATCTCACTCATGATACCGAAGTAGGTGGGGTTGTTATAGATATCCCTTTTTGTGGAGAGTTTCCATACTGAGCAGTTACGAGTAGTGAGACCCACTTCCAGTAATCCTATAGGGAATTATTATATAGATCGAAGCAGAAAAATGTCACAGAGGTCCAAGAGGACCAGAAATATAGGATTACAAACACCTGACTTAGGATTGGTTGGGCGGGTAAACTGAAACAGTGCCATGCATTCCAGGAGCAGATAGTGTTATGCATGTGGCGGGCAAGGTCACATGGCTCGTGACTGTCCGAACCACCATTCAGATGATCAGAAGATGGTCAAAGGACCTCCTAGGTAGAGACAGTGATTCAACCTAAGAGTTCTGTAAGCTAGATTCAGACGTTGTAGTGGAGACGATTGTGTAGCTGCCGGTGGGTGATGATTTGAGGTGTTACCACCACCATCACCAGGAGGTCCACCCCGACCACAGGGGGCAAGAGGACATTGGAGAGCTCAGTTCCAGGTATTTAAGGCCTATGATCAAGGAGCTCTGGATATTATACGGTGTACGATATATGTCTACTCCACCATAGCAGTAGAACTTATAGACACATGAGTCAGTCATTCTTTCATTTACACTGTATTCATTTGGAGCTCGGAGATTCTGAGGGAGCCGTTGGATCGATCCATATAGCTAGAGACTCATACTAGAGTAGATTCGACGATTATGAACTTGTTCCAGTAGTGTGAGGTTACTATTGGTTATGATGGCTACGGTTGGGATCTCCTAGTAGCGGCGTCGATTCCTTACGGTGTCATCTTGGTTATAGACTGTTTAACTATATTTCATTCTCATATTGGCTATATTAGGCACCAAGGGTAGTGTGTCCACATGGATGGGACAAGGTTTACCTTCACATATGAGACTCCAATTGGAGTAGATTTGATGATTACGCACTGGTTCTAGTAGTGTGAGGTTACTCTTGAATGTGATGGCTTAGGTTGGGATCTCTTAGTAGCAGCATCGATGCCTTACGATGTCATCTGTGTTATGGACTGGCTATCTATATTCCATGTTCATATTGAATATATTTGGCGCAAAGAGAAGTGTGTCCACATCAGCTGTCTAGCCTTACTTTCTGAGTTATTGATGTTGGGAGTCTTATCTATCCTATAGTGGTGGAATAGTATGATAATAGGATCCCTGATGATGTTCTAGGTCCACCTCCTCGCAGATAAGAGTACTTATACATTGACTTGTACCCTATGATGGCACCTATATCTACACCAGTGTATCATATGGCTCCCACTGAGCATTGCGAGCTGCAGGTAAAGCTACAGGACTTGTAGGGGAATGGGTTCTTCTGGATCAGTTTTCACCTTGGGAAGCCCCAATTCATTTCACCAAGAAGGAAGATGGGAGTTAGAGACTTTCTGTCAAATATTGGCACCTAAACCAGGTGAATGTGAAGAACAAGTACCCACTCCTATAGATTTATGATCACTTTGATCAAATTAAGGGATCACAGAAGTTCTCAAAGATAGACCTCAGATCATGATATAACCATCTTAATGTACGAGAAAAAGATATGTAGGAGACAACCTCCCGATGTCGATACGACCATTACCAATTCTTGGTTTTTCTATTCAGCATGAACAATTCTCTAAAAGTGTTCATTGGACTCATGAATATAATCTTTCATCCATACCTTGATCACATTGTAGTGGTCTTCATTGATGAAATTATTGTCTACTTGACTACTGAGTAGGATCATGCCTATAATTTACTAGTAGTACTGGACACACTCTGATAGAACCATCGTTATGGTATGCTCTTGGAGATCCAGTTCTTGATCCGAGAGGGTTATTTTCTGGGACATGTTATATCGGAGGCGGGAGTTGATGTGGATCCAGTGAAGATTGAGGTGGTGATTTCTTGGGATCCACCTAGGACAGAGTCATAGGTACTGAGTTTTCTAGGATTGGCTAGATACTACCGGATGTTTGTACCAGATTTCTCCAGAGTTGATGCACCACTATTAGACTTGATGAAGAAGGGGAAACCCTTTGCATGGTCAGAGAAATGACAACAGGGTTTTCAGGAGCCTAGGAAGAGGCTGACTAGTGGTAATGCAACTCTAGATATATCTGGTACAGACATCTGATAGTATCCAGCCAAACCTAGAAAACTACGTACCTCTGTCACACTCCAGCTGTGTTATTTCATGTGTGTGTGTAACATGTTATAAAGGAAATGTCTTCCCAGTTTTAGGGAATTATGTCTTCGGTTCTAGTCTCTAGCCCCTTGCCTAAGGAAGGCACACTTCGGGTAGTCAAGGCGCGGGCCCTGGGGGACAGGTCGTGACATAAAATCAAAGTGTAAACAAAATCATGTGCATGTATTCTCTTTATATAATTTTATATATCAACCATAGTCTTTTATGATGTAATAATAAATACTATATATTTATACCATAGACATTCTATCTTATAAATATTCTACAATATCTGAAAATAAGAAAAAATTCACCATTGGATATTTATTAAGTCGTAATTTTTAAAATAAATTTAATATTATAAAAATAATTTTATTAACCTGATAATTTAAAATTTTAAATAAATGAACCCTATTTATTGAAAAAATACTATACTTTGCAACTAAAAGATTTTTTACATAGAAAAATTAAATTTGGATTTATAAATTTATATTATCAATTATACATAATATATATTATTTAATACAAATATATAATTATAATAATATTATTTAAAAAATTATTGAATTCATCAAATATAGCTCCTTCATTTATTCTATATATTTTTCATAAAACAATTTTCAGATTCATCAAATTAAAATTAATATTATATCAGAATCCTTATTTTATCATTTATAATTTATTAATAAAAATTATTTAACCAATAAATTTCATTTAAAAATAAAAAATTATAAATTCATACTTTTAGGTTAATTATACAAAACCCTTGATTACACTAGTGTATTCCCCATGGGTACAGTTTTCAACGGAAACACCATCATAGGGTGGATCAGTGAATATGGTTTGGGATATGATATCACTCAAAATGAACTTCTCCCAAAAATGATTTACCGAAATATTTAGTTAATGAATAATTTCTTTTTAATTTTCATTGAAAAAAAATTCTATAATGGAATTTCCAACAAAATGTGTAAATATTGGGATTCATAGTGTATGATTCTACTGGTTGAGGCCATCACTTCTTTCATATATGGAGGTTGGATTTATCACAACATGTATTAAATAAAAAACATATGATCATTGTATAGTGGCTTTATTATCAATGAATATAATGATTAATTATTTCTTAAATGATATATTATATAACCTATAACAGTATCACATAACCAATTTAGTGCAGGTATCTTCTATACATTGATTTCATAATATGAAATATACTTGTTTAAAAAAATAATATAATTTTTATATTTTCAGCTCATTATATATATTATCAAATAATATATTTGACCATGGATATTAAATTTCTTACTATTAAATTGATGGGGGGAAACTCTGTTTTATAGTCTCTTTATATTCTTATATCGCTTACTTGAACAAATCGTTCTGCCACAACACAATGAAGGGTGAGTTGTATTGTTAAATAGAACATTTTCTTGATGATCTAAGAAAGTGAAATATTTATCCCCATAAAAATGAACTTTTTCTAATCGTTCCACATTTAAATTTAGTACGTGTGGGGGTCAGTTATGTACTTACAAAATAGGGACACAATGAAAACATCTTTTATTGGGATATGTCAGGATGGAAATCTAGTTTGTAGGCCACCACTCTAGTGTGATCAGTTATATAAAATAGATTGAAATATCATGGGATAATAATTAATTTATTCCAAAACCTCATGGCACACATCTAGTGTAATATATGAATAAAATATTTTTCTCCCACCCTAAAATTTAGGTCAAATCTATGATTTTATTTATAGATTTTTGGTCATCATTGTGTAAATTTCATATGACATTGAATGGTATAAACCATCTCTGTTATCTCGTTGATGAAATTAGGTCCCATCAACATCTGAAATCAAACAGTATCCAAGAATATAATTGTCTAAATCCTCTTCGAATATTGATCCACATAAGGATTAATTTGAATTCCATAATGGAAATTATTCATATATGATATCTCTTCTAGGGTATGGTGTTGATCCCAATAGCCACATCAATACATTAATGATTATCAGAGAATATCCTTTATATATTGAATGGTCTTTTTAAGTAGTTATTCTATATATGAGTGATATGCAGTATTTAACTGTAGCTCTGTATCCTGATCTAACTAAAGAAATATATATAACCTCCAGCTAAATCAAAAATGCCAGTCACATATAATAATGATTTTAAATCCATTCTCTCTTAATAGATACCCTATATATATATATATATCATTGATGTGACCCTATTTTTACATAGTTTTTCCACATCTTTTTAATTAATTTTTAAAGACATTATTAATTATTTAATCACTTTTTACTAAATAATTGGAATTTTGTATTTTTATAGTTTACTTTGTTTATTAATCAATTTTTATAATTAATTATGTATTTTCAGTCCTTAAGTTAATAATTTTTTATCTTACATATTCTATCTACACTTATTATTTTATTAATAGTTGTGTTAATGCCAATATGCTCACCTTAAATAATTAATTAATTAATAGTTTTTAAACATTAATTATATTATTTTATATATGCAGATTGGTTATTAATTTATTTTCTAATTGTTTTAGTCTTCTGGTGTGTTAGACGAGTTCTATCAGTGACCTTTGGGGTCACTGTTACTTTCCATTTTTATTTGCTGCTACTATGTAATTAGCGTGTTTAGTTATTTTAATTTAAGTCTTTTATAATCTTAGTTTATTAATTATTGAGTTAATAAATTTAGTGTTGTCAATTAATTATTTTAATGTTTTAATGGTTAACTCAAAATTCTATTTTGAATTTATGGTATTTATCATTTTATTAATTAATTATTTTATGTCTTTTATTTTGTTATTTTTTTGTTTTAAATCTATGTTTTATTTGTGTGTTTATTTTAAAAAGTTCACTATTGCATAATGGTGACCTTTGTTTTTTATGTTAACGGTGACTCTTTTCTACCGGTGGACTTCTCTCACCTTAATCCTCACTGTTAACCTACTGCCTACAGGTAACCCTTTATTTGATCTATTAGTGACCCTTCGATTTTTGTTGTATCAGTAACCTTTTGATACAAGTGACTTCCTTTTATTAATTTTATTTGTAAAAGTAGGCCCTTAAATTCTTTTGATGTACTAGTAACCTTTTCTATTATATCGAAGACATTCTATTTTTATTCTTACGGGGACCTTTGCTGCTACTTCTCTTGATTTCATTATCTGTACCGGTGAGATTTAATCTTCTAACTCTAACGGTGAGGTTTTAATTTTAATTTTAATTTTGAAGAGTAGCTTTTAATTTTAACTATAACGGTAAACCCCGCTCCACTTTTATACCTAACAGTAACCCCCTTACTCTTAGACTTCTTTTTTTCTCACTGTTATGTTCCTGCATGTACCCTTTTCAGTGCCTCACTATTAGCTTAACAGTGACCACCTGCTGGGCGCTGTTGGACTGAAGGGCTGGAGACGTGGGTGTCCACTGCTGGAGTCTATCGGGCCTATGCCGCACCACCATGGGGGAGAAGAATGTCGGGCTAAATCCCTTGTCCACTACTGGAAGGAGGGGAGTTTTCCGCTTCTCCATCACTGTTACAAGAGGTGCATCGCCACTTGAGGTGTCCGCTCTGAATAATAGATTCATCGAAGCCGGTGCACTTCACTGCTGCTGGAGATGCCGAGACCGCAGCTGCAAGAGGAGGCTGCCATGCCGTACTGCTGTGCGAATAAGAGAAGTCGAGCCGGAGCACTCTATCACGGGTCTATTGCTGTCGCTAAGCAGGGGAGACCGCATCCCGCCGCACTGTTGTGAAGAGGCTAATGCGCTGGGTTTTTCAGGTGGAAGAGGAAGCCTGCCTGTTGTGTGCCGAATAAGGGTAGGGAGGAATGAGTTAAGGATTTTTTTTTTAAATAAGTTTTTTTTAAAAAATATTTTCTAAAAAACACCCAGGTTAAAAATATTTTTAAAAATACGCTACAAAGGCGGCAGGCGCGATGCCGCCTTTCCGTTTCGGGGCAAAGGCGGCATCGCGCCTGCCGCCTTGGGCCTTTACCCAAAAGGCGGCATCTGCGATGCCGCCTTTCCCCTAAAAATATTTTAATTTTTTTTTGAAAATTTTTATTTTTATTTTTTTTGTTTTGTTTTGTTTATATATATATATAAAACAAAAATTTTCAGCAGAATTTCTCTGCTACTAAATATCCAGCGGTACTGCCATTACAGCAGTCTGGATTCTGACAGAAACTCTTACCCAAACCTCCCATTTATAAGATGGCTTGCCCTGGAAATCATTCTGCATTTTCGATGTGGGATTCAGGTTCTCCCTTTCCTGCGCAGTACATTCTGCATTTCCGATGTGGGATTCTGTTTCAACTGCGTGACTTTGAAAGACAATAAAATATAAACTATAAGACCAATATAAATGAAATTTTAAATATTGATTAAACATATAAGAAATAGTTTAAAACAAAAAGAATTTCCTTAAAAATGATGATGCAAAATAATTTATAAGGTTTCAAAACCGCTTACTTGAAATTTAAAAAAGTTTCAAGTACGTGAATTTGAAAGACTATAAAATATAAAATATAAAACGAATATAATTGAAACATTAAAGATTGATTAAAGATATAAGAAATAGTTGAAAACAAAAGGAACTTCATAAAAAAGGTTGATATAAAATAATTTATAACCTCTCAAAACCGCTTACTTGAAATTTAAAAATGTTTCAAGCACGTGAATTTGAGTGACTATAAAATATAAACTATAGAACAAATATAATTGAAACTTTAAACATTGATTAAACATATAAGAAATAGTTGAAAAAAAAGGAATTTCATAAAAAATGTTAATGGAAAATAATTTATAAGCTCTCAAAACCGCCTACTTGAAACTTAAAAACGCTTCAAATACGTAAATTTGAGCGACTATAATTATATAAGTAATAATTAATAAGTAATAAGTAATAATTATAATGAATAATAATAATTAATATTTATATTACTTATTAATAATTAATAATTAATAATTAATAATTACTAATTAATTAGTTATAATTATTAATTATATTACCAATTAACTAAATAATTATTATATAAATAATAATTAATAAGTAATAAGTAATAATTATTAATTATTAATTATAATAAATAATAATAATAATTAATATTTATATTACCAATTACTAATTAATAATTAATAATTAATAATTACTAATTACTAATTAATTAGTTATAATTATTAATTATATTACTAATTAACCAAATGATTATTAATTATATTTCTAATAATTATTAATTATTAATTAATTAATAATTATTATTAATTAATTACTAATAATTATTATATATGTAATAATTAATAAGTAATAAGTAATAATTATTAATTAATTACTAATAATTATAATGAATAATAATAATTAAAATTTATATTACTAATTAACTAATTAATTATTAATTTGTAATTAGTTAATTAGTAATATAAATATTAATTATTAATTAGTTAATTAGTAATATAAATATTAATTATTATTATTCATTATAATTATTAGTAATTAATTAGTTAATTAGTAATATAAATATTAATTATTATTATACATTATATATGTAATAATTAATTAATAATTATTAATTAGTTAATTATTAATTAGTTAATTAATAATTAGTTAGTTAATTAGTAATTATTAGTAATTAATTAATCATTATTAGTAATTAATTAATAATTAATAATTATTTAGTTAATTATTAATTAGTAATTAGTAATATAAATATTAATTATTATTATTAATCATTATAATTATTAATTAATACTTATTACTTATTACTTATTAATTATTAATTATTACATATATAATAATTATTTGTAATTAATTAATAATTAATAATTATTAATAATATAATAATTTTTTAGTTAATTATTAATTTGTAATTAATAATATAAATATTAATTATTATTATTATTTTTCATTATAATTATTAATTAATAATTATTACTTATTACTTATTAATTATTACATATATAATAATTATTTAGTTAATTAGTAATATAATTAATAATAATTATTAATTAATTAATAATTATTAGTAATATAATAATTATTTAGTTAATTATTAATTAGTAATTAGTAATATAAATATTACTTATTATTATAATTATTCATTATAATTGTTAATTAATAATTATTACTTATTACTTATTAATTATTACATATATAATAATTATTTAGTTAATTAGCAATATAATTATTCATTATAATTATTAATTAATTAATTAGTAATTAGTAATTATTAATTATTACTAATAATTATTAATTAATTAACTAATTAATTACTAATAATTATTAGATATGTAATAATTAATAAGTCATAAGTAATAATTATTAATTAATTACTAATAATTATTAATTAATTACTAATAATTATTAATTAAATACTAATAATGATTAATTAATTACTAATAATTACTAATTAACTAACTAATTATTAATTGACTAATTAATAATTAACTAATTAATAATTATTAATTAATTATTACATATATAATAAATAATAATAATTAATATTTATATTACTAATTAACTAATTAATAATTATAACTAATTAATAATCATTTAGTTAATTAGTAATATAATTAATAGTCATTTGGTTAATTAGTAATATAATTAATAATTATAACTAATTAATTAGTAATTAGTAATTATTAATTATTAATTATTAATTAGTAATTGGTAATATAAATATTAATTATTATTATTATTTATTATAATTAATAATTAATAATTATTACTTATTACTTATTAATTATTATATATATAATAATTATTTAGTTAATTGGTAATATAATTAATAATTATAACTAATTAATTAGTAATTAGTAATTAGTAATTATTAATTATTAATAAGTAATATAAATATTAATTATTATTATTCATTATAATTATTACTTATTACTTATTAATTATTACTTATATAATTATAGTCGCTCAAATTTACGTATTTGAAGCGTTTTTAAGTTTCAAGTAGGCGGTTTTGAGAGCTTATAAATTATTTTCCATTAACATTTTTTATGAAATTCCTTTTTTTCAACTATTTCTTATATGTTTAATCAATGTTTAAAGTTTCAATTATATTTGTTCTATAGTTTATATTTTATAGTCACTCAAATTCACGTGCTTGAAACATTTTTAAATTTCAAGTAAGCGGTTTTGAGAGGTTATAAATTATTTTCTATCAACCTTTTTTATGAAGTTCCTTTTGTTTTCAACTATTTCTTATATCTTTAATCAATCTTTAATGTTTCAATTATATTCGTTTTATATTTTATATTTTATAGTCTTTCAAATTCACGTACTTGAAACTTTTTTAAATTTCAAGTAAGCGGTTTTGAAACCTTATAAATTATTTTGCATCATCATTTTTAAGGAAATTCTTTTTGTTTTAAACTATTTCTTATATGTTTAATCAATATTTAAAATTTCATTTATATTGGTCTTATAGTTTATATTTTATTGTCTTTCAAAGTCACGCAGTTGAAACAGAATCCCACATCGGAAATGCAGAATGTACTGCGCAGGAAAGGGAGAACCTGAATCCCACATCGAAAATGCAGAATGATTTCCAGGGCAAGTCATCTTATAAAAGGGAGGTTTGGGTGAGGGTTTCTGTCAGAATCCAGACTGCTGTAATGGCAGTACCGCTGAATATTTAGCAGCAGAGAAATTCTGCTGAAAATTTTTGTTTTATATATATATATATATATATATATATATATATATATATATATAAACAAAACAAAACAAAAAAAATAAAAATAAAAATTTTCAAAGAAAAATTAAATTTTTTTTAGGGGAAAGGCGGCATCGCGGATGCCGCCTTTCGGGTAAAGGCCCAAGGCGGCAGGCGCGATGCTGCCTTTGCCCCGAAACGCAAAGGCGGCATCGCGCCTGCCGCCTTTGTAGCGTATTTTTAAAAATATTTTTAACCTAGGTTTTTTTTAGAAAATATTTTTTTCAAAAACCTATTTAAAAAAAAAATCCAATGAGTTAACCACAAAAAATAGTATATGTAATATAAAACAAAAAAATAAAGTAAAGTAAAAATAGAAAGAAAAAATTAAAGGATAAATTAATGTAAACGTTATGTAAAGTTAACTTAAAAAAAGCTAACTTTTCTAAGTCCAATAAATATAAAATAAAATAATTTATAAAATTAACAGTTTTGAAAACAATTATAATATTAATAGATTAATAAATTATAAATTAAATTACAAAGCTATCTAATAATTTTTAATAATTAATTAATTTACTTTTAATACAATAAATGTATAATTATTAATAATTAAAATAATCTATAAAATATACTCATTAAGTAAAAAAATATTTAAAACATAAGTATTAATTTTAATTTATTAAATTAAAAAAACTAATTAATAAATTTATTTTTACATAAATTAATCTAACAATTTAATTTCGTAAATATCAATTACAATAATGATAATTATTGTTGTAATAATAAAATTTACTAATACAATCTATGTTATAAATTGATTACTTCTATACTTATGATGTCATATTTTAGTGATTTAGTTAAAATTTGATAAACTGAAATAATTTATTATTTAGTATTTATATTTATTAATTTAATTAAATTAATAGAGTTTGAGAAAATTTTTAAAAAATAATTCTAATTAATTTTAATTAGTATTATAACAGTAAACTTAAATAATACCTTTAAAATTTTAGTTAACTCTCATCGAGTTTTATTTATTTAATTTTGTTTAAAACATGGCAGGTTCATTCTGGAGTCAATTTTATGTCCACGTACATGCAACCAACTCATATAGAGTTAGTTACGAGGGAAAAACTCGCGCGACGTGCTTGTCGCGGGTAAAAGAAACACATGTGCACGGTGAGCTTGTGAGAAAAACATGATGTCGAAGGAAGTATGCAGTGACATGTAGCAGATGATAGATGGTATTTTAAGCAGAGTAAGCAGCAGAATTTGGGAGATTGAGAGGACTCTCATTCGATGACTCTCATTCGCTCTCGCTCATTACTCATTCCACGATCACATCCACTTGAGAGCTGGGATGATCATTCATTCAATGAACACACATTGGAGAGAAGATCCAAGGACTCTAATTTTAGATGAGATGGGAGACTCCCAGGAGATAGCAGGGCAAGAGATGAAGGAGACAAGAGGCAGAGCTGTGGCAGGAGAGTTCTACTTCCCTCTTTCCATAAATTCTGTACTCTATTTCTTGGTTGTTATCACTACATAAATCAATATGACCATAGATTGAATCTTATTAGCTCGGGAATTTTAAAACCTTCTTGTTATGTTATTTTAACCATCATTAGCTTATCTTTTTGAGAAATTAGAATCAGTTGGCGAGACTGAAATTTTTGAACCACAACTGAACACTTTTGTTCTATATTTTGAAACACCAAACCCAATAATTTTTGAAATGATGTCGTATGATGATGAGATTGAGGAAATATTATTTGAAGAAAGACTAACTGATGAGTTTTCATTTCATTATTCTCATAGTAATCACTTTTATGAATCATTGTGCAATGAAATGGAAATCCGTGTTGATAAACTTGAGGAGAATTGTTTTAACTTGAACATTTTGGAAACTGAATTTATTGAAACTAAATTATACAATTCTTCTCCTGAAATTGAATCACAACACTCAAATAACATGGTTTTAGAATGTGATCTTTTTGAACTTGAACTTGAAAGTGATGTTGAACATACATTAGATGATGGTTTCAGAATTGATTTGTTTGAAGCAGTAGATGTTCAGTGTCAGTTAACAGATGAGGATCATTTGTAAGAGATTTATAACATTGTCAAAGCTGAACCTGTTAGTGATAAAACAAATTCTCTTCCATTTCTGTCGCTTTCATCCTCACCTATGAAGGGATATGATCCTTTTCATGATACTTATAGTAGTCTAGAGGTAGAATTATAATTGAGTTCCAATGTTCATTATTCTGTTCCGCACTCTATTGAATCTTCTCTTGAACATGCTAATCAAAATTCACCCTTTTTGACCCTTGTACTTGAACCTGTTAGTGTTGAGGTTAAGATAGAAATCCATGAGAAAAATGCCACACCCTTTGAAGCACCTAGTTATTTATTTTCCCTTCATATGAATTCAAATCATCAAAAATATGAAATAAAACAAGAAGTGGACAACACTATACCCACAACTGTTAAACGGTGCTTCTTATGGGTTAATCCAGGGTATGAGAGTTTAGTCTCAGTTGTGTTAAGTCTTGGTGTCCACATAATTCTTTGTTCTGTTAAAAATAATTGGGCCAAACACATTTGGTGGTTCCTATTAAGGAAACCACAACCACCTAGTGACTATGATTAGTTTCTAGGTGAGTCTGGCTGGGGACTTAAAACCTTGCGTTGCATGGGAGGCAACCCATGGCCTTTCATTTGTTTTCAATAAAAACATTAATTAATTAAAGTCTAACTGAATACATTAAATTCAGTCCTTCAGGGGAGTCAACCCATGTTATTTATTTTGTGTTTACTTTTGTTTATGTTCTTGTTTTAATGTCAATAAAGTGCTACTTTTCTGCCTTCTGTTTGCTCTATCCGTACTAGATTTTTCCTCTTGGTTTACATTTTTTGTCTTAGGTTTCTATTGTTATGTCATTTAGGGAGTGTAATTACCATATTGGTGGGAAATTAACAAATATATTCATGGATGTTTTTAACACATAATTGCTGTTTTTATTTTTCTACTCCTTATTGTCATAAATGTAGTTCTACTTATATTAGAAAGTTCTACTACTTTTCACTATGTTGTACATAAATTTTGAATGTTCCTCTTTACTATAAGATTGATTTTTTTTGTTGTTAAATCCATTTCACTAAAACAAAGTGTGGGGGGGGTGCCTGTTATTGGTAGTCATGTTATTCATTGGAAATGATTTTTTATAGGGTTTTTAGCATGAATTTTCATACATCTTTATTGAACATCCTTTTGAATTATACTTTGATTAAATGCTACACCATATCCATTGCGCACTTCTAAAGTTAATTTCCTTGTATGAACTTTAATGGAGAACCTTTTATTTTTTTGGACATCAATGTTAATGCATGAACTTGATAATGGACCTGCTGATTGTTTATTTATTGTGGAAAACAATATCTTTGAACTCCATTGTGACCTTTATACATGTCTTAAATCAGCTTAATTGAAAATCTTTTTTGACCGTTAATTGCTAAATTGTTCTTCTCCATACTAGGAAGTCAACATTGGGGAAAAAGATAGGTATTAAGTGTGGGGGAGGGGGACAATTCTTGACTTTGCTTAACTGTGCTTATTTGAGATCTCATCAATTCCCACTACCTTTAAACTTATTGCATAAAAAATGGTCACATTGTTTCTATATTATTTCATAATTTTATTCTTACAATGAACTCAAATGAGTCTTTCCTTAGGATGATGCTTGATTGGATGTTAAGTCATGCTTTGAGTTAGAAATGGGTGTTGGTGGATGATTTCTGAGTGAATATGCTTAGTGATTAAATGAAATTTTGTTCTAGATACTATTTTTGAATGTGATTTGGTTACCTGTTAGTGGAGTTTTGATCATAACCTTTGGAAATAGAAGTTTGAACTTTATCCGAGGGTCTTTTTTTTCTTTTTTTTATATAAATTATCACCTTAATGAGCCATTGTAAATGGTTTTTATATAAATCCATTGTAACATGAGTAATACTTGGAATCTGGGACCCCACGATGAATCTCTAAGACCCTAGATGCTGGGTGTGATTCTGTTTACTATAAGCCCTATTTAAATCTTGAATAAGTGCATTGCACAGTTCTTAACACAATGTACATGTCTTCGGAAAAATAAATAAAGTTTCTAGGGTCAAAAATGAGTTCATTAAGGAGAGGGGAATGATGAACTTCAGATGAAGCAGGGGCAACTGGTTTATATGGTAGTCATTTGGGTTGTATCAATAAGGTGGTTTAAAATATATATATATATATTTATTTATTTATTTATTTATTTTGGAACCAAGATTTTGAGTCATTTTAGAATGTTCTTCTTGTTAATGTCTTGATTCCACCTATTTTTTTACCTGTTATCACTCTTGAATTTAGAAATTAAGCTTTAATTGTACTGAGTTGCTAAGAAGAGACACATATGAGGCATGACACTATCATTGATGGATGATTTATTGCTACTTGATTACTCTTTCAGTAGTTGTTCTAGGTAAGATCTTAATTGAAGTTATCTTTTCAAAAGTGTAATCATACTTCTTGATTCCTCTATTTGAAACTGTTCTGGACATGTTACAGTGTGATCTTAATCATGAATACATTTTACATGTTTTCAAAGATAATATAACATGGGATTGTTTGAGGACAAACAATGTTTCAGTGTGGGGGAATTTGATGGCTCTATTTTTACATAGTTTTAACAAATCTTTTTAATTATTATTTGAATGATTTTAATAATTATTTAATCACTTTTAACTAAATAATTGTACTTTTTTATTTTTATAGTTAACTTTGTTAATTAATCAATTTTTATAATTAATTATGTATTTTTAGTCCTTAAGTTAATAATTTTTTATCTTACTTATTCTATCTAAACTAATTATTTGATTAATAGTTCTGTTAATGACAATATGCTAACCTTAATTAATTAATTAATAGTTTTTAAACATTAATTATATAATTTTATGTAAGCAGGTTGGTTATTAATTAATTTTATAATTTTTTTAGTCTACCGGTGAGGTATACAAGAGCTAGCGGTGACTTATAGTGGTCACTGTTGCTTTCTATTTTTATTTGCTGCTACTATGTAATTAGCATGTTTAGTTATTTTAATTTAAGTCTTTTATAATCATAGTTTATTAATTATTCAGATAATAAATTAAGTGTTGTCAATTAATTATTTTAATGTTTTAATGGTTAACTCAGAATTATGTTTTGAATTTATGGTATTTATCATTTTATTAATTAATTGTTTTAAGTCTTTTATTTAGTTTTTTAGTTATAATTTTATGTTTTATTTGTGTGATTATTTTAAAAAGTTCACTATTGCATAATGGTGACCTGTGTTTTTTATGTTAACTGTGACTCTTTTCTACCAGTGGACTTCTATCACCTTAATCCTCACTATTACCCTGCTGCCTACCGGTAGCCCTTTCTGTGATCTATCACTGACACTTTGATTTTGGTTGTATCAGTGACCTTTTGATACCAGTGACTTCCTTTTATAAATATTATTTGTAACAGTAGGCCCTTAATTTTTTTTTCATTACCGGTAACCTCTTCTATTATATGTAAGACATTCTATTATTATTCTTACGGTGACCTTTGCTGCTGCTTCTCTTGATTTCCTTATGAGTACCGATGTGCTTTTATCTTCCAACTCTAACAGTGAGGTTTTATTTTTAATTTTATTTTCTAACAGTATATTTTATTTTTAACTTTAACTGTGAACCCCGCTCTACTGTTATACCTAACAGTAACCCCCTCACTGTTAGACTTCTTTTTTTCTCAATGTTCTGTTCCTGCGCGCACCGTTTTTAGTACCTCACTATTAGACCATCTGCTGGACGCCGCTGGACAGAAGGGCTGGAGCCGTGGGTGTCCAGTACTGGAGTCCGTCGGGCCTGTGCCGCACCACTGTGAGGGAGAAGAAAGTTGGGATGAAGCCCGTGTCCGCTGCTGGAAGGAGGGGAGGTCGCCGCTTCTCCGCTACTGTAACAGAAGGTGCATCACCACTGGAGGTGTCTGCTATGAAGAACCGAGTCATTGGAGCTGGTGCACTTCGCTGCTGCTGGAGATGCCAAGACCGCTACAACGAGAGGAGCTGGTCATGCAGCGCTGCTGTGCGAAGAGGAGAAGCTGAGCCGGATCAATCCATCGCAAGTCTATTGTTGTCTCCAAGCAGGGGAGACCGTATCCCACCGCACTGTTGTGAAGAGGCTGTTGCGCTGGGTTTTTCAGGAGTAAGAGGAAGCTTGCCTTCTGTGTGCTGAATTAGGGTTGGGATGAATGAGTTAACCACAAAAAAATAGTATAAGTAATAGAAAATAAAAAAATAATGTAAAGTAAAAACATAAAGAAGAAAGTAAAGGATAAAGTAATGGAAACATTAAGTAAAGTTAACTTTACAAAAAAGATAACTTTACTAAGTCAAATAAATATAAAATAAAATAATTTATAAAAGTAATAGTTTTTAAAACAATTATAATATTAATAGATTAATAAATTATAAATTCAAATTCAAATCTAAACTAATAAAAAGTTTTAATAATTAATTAATTTACTATTAATAGTATAAATTTATAATTATTAATAATTATAAAAAAACTAAAAAATATACTTATTAAGTAAAAAATATTTAAAACATAAGTATTAATTTTAATTTATTAAATTAAATAAAACTAATTAATAAATTTATATTTTCTTATATTAATCTAACAATTTAATGTCTTAAATAGTAATTACAATAATTTTTACTAATTTAGTAATAATAAAATTTACTAATACAATCTATGTTATAATTTGATTCGTTCAATAACTATGATGTCAATTTTTAATGATGAAGTTAAAATATGATAAACTAAAATAATTTAGTATTTAGTATTTATATTTATTAATTTAATTAAATTAATTGAATTTTGATAATCTTTTTAATAATTATATCTAATTACTTATAATTAGTATTATAACAATAAACTTAAAAAATAACTTTAAAATTTTAGTTAACTCTCATTGAGTTCTATTTATTTCATTTTGATTAAAACATGGCAGGTTCATTCAAGAGTTATGTTTACGTCCAGGTACATGCAACTAACTCATCCGGAGTTAGTTACGAGGGAAAAACTCGGGCGATGTGCCTGTCGCGGGTAAAAAACACATGTGCGCGGTGCGATCATGAGAAAAACATGAAGTCGATGGAAGCATGTAGTGGCATGTTGCAGATGACAGATGGTATTTTAAGTAGAGAAAGCAGAAGAATTTGAGAGATAGAGAGGACTCTCATTCGACGACTCTCATTCGCTCTCGCACATTACTCATTCCACTATCACATCCACTTGAGAGCGGGGACACTAATTCATTCGACGAACACAAATTGGAGAGTAGATCCAAGGACTCTCATTTTAGAAGATATCGGAGACTCCCGGGAGATAGCAGAGTAGGAGATGAAGGAGCTAGGAGGCAGAGCTAAGCTAGGGGAGTTCTACTTACCTCTGTCCATAACTCATGTACTCTATTTCTTGGTTGTTTTCACTGCATAAATCCATATGATCATAGATTGAATCTTATTAGCTCGGGAATTTTAAAACCTTCTGGTTATGTTCTTTTAACCTTCAATAGCATATCTTTTTAATAAATTAGAATCAGTTGGCAAGACTGATTCTATTTCTAATATTTTGATCATTCACACTTTAATGTTTAAAATTTCAAACTTCAATATTGACTGGCGAGGTTGATCTTGAATACTTTTCTTTCAAATCTTTAGAAACATAAACATTGGAAATTTATGGAAAGATCATTTCCAAATGTTATCTTTTAAAAACGTTGATGCAGTTTGATTATGTTTTGGTGTGGAAAACTCCAAAACCTAATCATCTTCCTATTGAGTTTCATGGCGAGGGAAATTCTTCAGTCTTTCTTGAAGTGTGATTCGATTGTAAACTGTGGAGTGAAAATCCATCCAAACCATTAGTTTAGAATTCCTGAGTAATTTGTTGATCCCACTTCTTTGGCTTGCTGCTTAATATTAGTATATTTTATTACTCTAGTTTATAATTATTAGTGTAAATTTCAATTTATTGTATGAAATTTAGTTTCCTCATCCTATTTACATTTCATCAATTAGATAAAAATAAATAAAAAAATAAGTAGATGTTTACCTCACTACTGACAACAATGAGGTTTTTAGTTTAAAAACCTTAAAATTATTGTCTTCCTTCTCTGTTGATCAACCCTGCATTGCTATACTAGTGTAGGAGTAATAAATTTAATTTTGAGGGTCGTGATGACCTCTGACCTTGATCAATCTTGTCGATTTGTTGTAGATAAAAAATCATTATTTGTTGTAATTAAATGTGCTAACATTGCATGCTGATCAACTGTCACCCTGATAGATTTATTTTTTTTATGGTCTTGAGGAGTTCAATGGACAAATACATGGTTCTATTTTTTCATTCCCATACCGTTATGGGAATTAATTTCATCATAAAATATAATTATAACATTCATAGTTGGTTTATTGGCATTCCAAACAAATAGATACAATTCTACAATCTCCCACTTCATGTTATCCAACCATAGTTTTGTTTCCAATCTATATATATCATTGTGATTATGGGATTAATCGAGAAGATTAGATACACACATCAACTAGGACTTCTATCTTTAGTTATTAATGTAATGGTACATAGATAAGGGTCCCCAACATTTTAAATCCATTATTAGAAATGTTTAACACTATGATTTTCACTACATTATTTATTGGTCATTATTTTTTATATACATCATTAATTCTCTCAATAATATATGTTTAATGAGTTATTTTTGAAACTAATGTTAAATATACATTATTTAATACCATATCCATCAATTTTCATGTCCATGAATATTTGACCCCATTATATATTCATCATGGATAGGGTTCCAGGATATTTCTACATAGAAATTCAAAAATAATTGTTTTTGTCAAGGATTGTAATGGATTTACGAATCGTAATGCCAGATAAACACTTACACCTTAATTGTCACACACTGAGAACATTTTCCTGGAATATATTCTAGTTAATTTAATTATCTATATTTATTTCCCACTTCTCCTCATAGATACAATGCTACCAAAACATCAACATGAATATCCTTACAAGAATTTATAGATCATTCAATCTATTGTTCATCTCATGGATCATTAAATAATGGGAGATATATGCTAACATTATTTCATCATTACTAACCACACAACACAAGACATCTTCTATATTAATAATTTTATATCACAAATCCTTCCAAAAATTCTGGTATTGTTTGCATAGGTGATATGATTATCATATTTTTAACACTTTTAGTATTTCAATAAATTCATCAATACATAAAAAATCATCACTCTTTTATTATTTCTTAGTTATTATGTATAAAAATAGTGATAAAATTATCATAAATCCGTAATAATACCAAGATAATCCAAGTAATATATATATTTCCATCATTGATGATCATTTTTTCCATCCATAAATTACCTATATTTTATGAAGATCCAAATGTATGCATTTTATTATGGTAAAATTCCTAATCAATGTTCCATGAATCAAGAATATATTTTAACGATAAATTTACAATGATTTTATTCAAAAGAGGATTGAATTCAATGATTATCATATTCTCTCACAATTGGTATGACATCTAGGTTTTTTGTTTCCTAAGTTGCAGTCATTTTAGAATGTTTTGATTTCTCATAAATAAATAATATCATTCCATGATATGGTGATTCTAAAGGAGGATCGTCCACCTCTACCCACATGTACTGAATTATATAACTATTCCTGACACATAAGTTAATTTCCTTCCCGATGAAATTTATATTGGATCTATATATTAAAAAACATTTATTACAATGATAAAATAAATATCCTTAAAATGGAAAATTAAATTAGTTTTCAGCATTAACAATCCATGAAAACATTAACATGTTAAAAAATAGTCATGGATGTTTTTTCTAAAGATATCAAATACTTTTGTGCTATGGATAAATGTTATCATAAAAAAAATTGAAAATACTAATATATACTGAATTGAAATACAAAGAGACATATACAACAATGAAGTAGAGTTTATGTGTAATTTTTCATCATGAATCATCACAATGATAAATATAGAATATGTTCTTCCACTATTCTCTTGGACATTGAGACTATTGGTTCCCATCATACTTGGTATACATTAGAGAAGATAAATGTCTATGAATAATCCCAAATTTTCCACCTTTTTCAACATATACATTTATATGGTACTTTAGATTTAACTTTGTTTCCCTCCATCATATGAAATGAAATATTAATTTTTTCATTGAAATTAGCTTCATTATTACTTTTTTCTTCACATTAATAATATTTTAGTTTATTTTTTATATTTCCCTTATTACTTATTTAATTACCATTCACATATATGAAATTCACAGTTCATTGCCATATCACTTTCATCACATGATCATCCATGATATAATATCATTCTATTCCGGGATGTGTTTTGAGATTCACTATTGTCTATGTAAATGGTTTGGAATAATCACAATATGACATAAATTATCTACCTTCATGTTAGGAATCTAATTTTAGAGTCATCACAATGTTTGTTACATTGTTTGTTGAATCACCTCCTCCTTTATGTAGATATTAAATAAATTAATAACAAAAAATAAGATTAGAAATTATCATACTCTTAGTCATATAAAATGCAATCCTTGAATATTGATATGATAAGTCATAAATACCAATCCTTATATAGATTATAAATTTATATGTTTCAATATATTTTTTCAATCAAATATGTTCTAATATAAAATAATATATCATTTCACTCTAATAATGTTTCATAATGACCATGTAAATTTTCGAAATATAACTTCCCTAGGGAGTGTCATGATATTTGTGCATAAAGGCCCATTTTTTTACACCCAGTGACGATCAGGTCTCGCTTAGTGCGGTCTATTTGGGGTTATCACAACAATGTACAATTATACTACATCCACATCCAGTTTTATTATCTAGAAATTTTTTTTTTCTTGGAAGACAATTTCTCTATACATTACCAGAATTTGGGGATTTTTTATATTGTTTGTTCTAATACTAAACGGTTTCACTAGTGTTTTATATTCATAATCCTATAATGTAAAAATGCATTCCTCCAATACCAACTATGACAACTCGTATAATTTTTTCATTATATATCATGATACGTTATTTAATTATACACTCACAAATCCAATATGATTATGGGACATGTTGGATATTTTTAATTAGGTATATATAAAAAAACACAATAAAAATAAAATAAATCTAATTATAACTCCATTACATGGACTTAATATCCTAAACCTTCTAAAAATTCTTGGGATAAATTATGGACATATATAAGAAATGGGTGGCCAATAAAACAAATTTTGAGTTTAATCAAATCATACCATGATGAAAAAAATAAATGTGAGTTGATAAGGATATCAAAAAATGGATGAAAATCATACTTATTTACCTCAATAAATTATATATTATGAGAACAGTAAGGTATATTAATAATGAAGAAACTATATGAAAACATAATTATTAGAATAATTAACTATTAAAAACACTGAAAACAAAACACTATGTCGTTAGGATATCCTCTCATGAACTAAATAAATAATATCCTGAGATAAAAATATTACCCAATTCATTGGATTTTTATATTATTATATCCCCCATGTAAGATTCATATCGTGTTTGTGAAAAAGTGTTCCAAAATGAACATAGAACATAAGAATATAAATTAACTCTTTTACACCCCTAATTATGTTCATAGGGTTATGTACAATGAATATCCAATTTAATTAATGAAAATTTCAAGAGATTTGAAAACTTTAGTAAAAATGGGTATGGGTTTTCTCTACACAAAAGTTTGTCTTGGGAAATCAATTACTAGTTATATCAATATAATTTTGGTACATAAATATTAAATGAATTGTTAAATTACTATTAAATGTGTATGTAATAATATTGAAATAATAGGTTATGTATTATGGATTTGTTAAAAAAAATCACAATTTGAAAAAATTGAAGAAAAACTGCTTTATATTATGATGGTGCTTGTATAATTTGGAGAATGAGAGGATGCCATACCTTGAGAGGGAACATATATTACCATGAGAGAAATTTATTTAGAGTTTGGGGGAACAATATTTGGTCTATACTGTTTCAGACACATAGTAACATCATAATCCCTTGATATTTAATGTGGAGTAATGTGATTTGGATTGGTTATTATAGAAAAATAGAGATATTTTTTTAAAATTTCCTTTCATAGGTTTTAGAATGAAAATAATAAATTTTTAAAAAGTAAAAACCATCAATATTATGTCATGTTTTCTTCCAAAGAGAGTTTTATTTCAGTATCTTATATTTCTAAGAACCTAATTCATCAAAAAATACCCTTTGTATTATGTATATCAGTCATTCTCAATACGAATTGATTTTTAAACAATAAAAATGACATATGTTTTTGAGGTTTTAATAACGTATTCTGAAAAAATAAATTAATATTAAAAAAAATAAATTTATAGTTGAAAAATAATTATGTTATTTTATAATCATTATTTTCATTATTACATCCTTTTTGGTCTTTTATGGTTTCATAATAGTTTCCATATATTTATATGATATTTAATTATTATCCAAAAATTAATATATCTACCTAAATTTTGAGAAATTAAACATTATATAATTGATAATAGTTGGTAAAAAAATAATATTTAATTATTTAAAATAGATTTTAAACAATTGTATTTAATATTTAATATTATTGTTCCTTATATATGGAAAAATACATGTTTTTTTATAAATAATTTATTTCTAACCCATATAAAAATTATATTTTACATCATAAAATTATATTATCCTATATATTTAGTCAATATGATATTATTATAATAATTTTTCAAAAATATCTTATATTTTCAATGTTATTTAATTTATTAAAAGTGTGACTTCATTGGAAAAAAACACACCAAAAATATAATTTCATTTGCATCTGATAAAAATTTAATTTTTATCAATCTCATCATTTATTTATGTAAAGTTTCATAATATAAATGGAAAATGAAATCCTAATTTTATCAAATAAAATTTAAAATTAATACACTTATGTTCATGAAACGTATGAATTTGATACACATGTGTAGACCATAAGGGTAATGTGTGAAATTGTGACACTTTCATGGGGTAGTTCGAAGAACATATTTTGGACCTTTTTATTGATGAACATTAAAATCTCCCATAATTTTATTTATGATGTAATAGTTATTGAATATCTTATTGTAATTATTCATGGGAAAATTCTAGTGATTTTATTTTTCTCAAAATCATCGATAAATGGGCTTTATAGGGCACGATACTACTAGTTCAGTCTATCAATTCTTCCATTTGTGTCAATTAGATTTGTCATACCATTTAATATATACCAAAAATATTTTCATTGTATAATGGATATATTATGAATGTATATTATATTTTACATTTCTTCAAATATGGCAAGATATTACTCAACAATCACCGATGATTTTTTTCTCTATATTGTATTAGGGACTAAATATCTTTTGGTATGAATCCCACATTAGATAATAATGAAAATTCTCTCTCTCATCTATCTAGAAATACACAAGTGTTTTTCCTTAAAATATTTTAATACTAAATCCCACATTAAATATCTCTCATATATTAGGACACTTGTAAAATTTATTTATTTATTAAAATATACATTTAGATTATAGTACTCATATATATCCCCGAGTGATATGAGGATTATGATTGTAATATTTTGATGAATGATCCTCTTTTTAGCTATCTCTTAAATTGACCAACTCAAATATGCTTGGATAAATGGGAACCATTAATTCAAGAGTTTATGGATACTCTATATGATTCCATATAATAACTACATAATATACATACAATAAAATTTATCAATCCTTCCTCAAATAAAGTCTCATTACAATGTGGAATCTCCTTAAAAAATAAATTTTAAAAAATAAAAAACATTTAATCAGTAAATTCACACCAAATAAATAACCATTCATTATAAGAAAAGACTTCAATAATAAATCATTGTCTCTATAGTTATCATATGTTGTTTCATTCCTTCATAAGAAAATTTTACATAAGTTATCACACAAAATTTCAACATTATATTGAAAAATTAAATCCGTAAAAAATAAATTTTAAATAAATATTATTCAATGAAAATATGTTGGAATAAAATTTTAATTTACATAAACTATTTATATAACTACCATTTTGCATGATTTCACTACACATCACAACCCATCAATTGTTCCTCTCTGATTGGTCACTAGGGAACCACATAACACAAATGATTCATTTACCACCTACATTACATGAACTCAATGGTAATTAAATAATCAAGTTAAATAATTTTACTATTATTCTTTCTAGGTACCAATTCTATTTCTATCATATAGTTCTCTATGCATAATAAATTCAATAGATTAAACCACAAAAAAATATGAATTACTTTTTTTTGCTAAAAAACCTAGAAAACTGAGTTTAGAGACATGATATAAAACTATATATTGTAATGAATTTACATGATTTACCCTCATTCCTATCACCCAACACATTTTGAAAAATACCCAAAAAACGTTCATGATCCCCAAGAGTTGGCAACAAGAACCCAACGATCGAAAAAAACCATAGGGTTTGAATTCGACCAAAATGCAAAATGCATAAGAAATATATATATATATATATACCCAAATCAAAAAGAAATAATTAAATTCTAATTAATATATTAAATAACTATAATTTGATAGCAGAATAAAAATAACTTCAAAAGTAGCAACAACTTCAAGAAAAATGTCCATCTACGAATGACAAAAACCAAATAATTACTCCAAAAGATAGCGTGGATGAACTCCCACTATATCAATACTATTTACCAAACCAAGCTACCACGATTCCTCCCTGCCTAATTATATCCCCGTGACTTTCCCATATATGGAAGACATTCATAGGTCAACACACCACCGAAGAGGTGTACATGGTGTTAGCTAACATGCTCAGTTAGACCCCCCCATGATGTTCTATAAAAATCTTTCTAAAAACATTAATGTATGCTCATTTTTATTAATATGTGGCATGATAATAAGTAATGTAGTTTTATATAATGCATTGAAAACATTTCCCTTTGTTCAAAATTCCAAATAAAAACAAGTATATCATTTTCCAACACAGTTTTTGAAATCACCTTTCTCAAGAATAAACACTTATATCAAGAATAAAACTATCCACATCCATGTAATAGAAAAAAAACAGTATCATTACATGCATCAAAATTCAATGGAATATAACAAGTTAGGAAACAAATTACTCATACCAAAATATTTATAAATAGTGAACTCTGGTATATATATCAAATCATCACACCCTAAGATAAGAGAGAACCATCTTAAATTGAAATGCCAACATCATATCCATACATAGAGAAAAAAATCTACAATATAATACAAGTGGAACGACCCATAAAGTGAACCCTATAGTGAAATATGGCATAAACGTAAACCATCCACTTCGTACGTTTGGAAATCTATGTGATCATTTTCACAACAATTTAAATGATTAAGAAATAATTTCCAAACCATTTCACAAAACTACTTTCAATGCATTAAAAATACCCATTTTAAATCCATTTATCAAAAATCTATGAAAAAATATATTCCATTAAAAACTCTTTTCAACACAGAAAAAATCAATAATTCTATTAAATTGTATAAATTAGTTCATAATTTTGGATCAATATGGTTCATCAACATAGGATTGAGACCAAACAAACTTACTCAAAACTTGTGTAGAAGATTCCTGCAACAGAATCTACTAATAATGAAAACACAAAGTTGTCTGGGAAAGCAATATTTTAAAATAATAACATATTATGATTGATTAAATCAAGAAATTGTGTTGTATTAGAATAATATATTCCACATAACTAGAAACAAATGTCTGTTTCACCCTGAAAAGTAACAGAACAACCTCCATAATGAGATCACACAATGGATCTTGGTAGAAGACCAAAAGAAACACCAATTAGATTAACATATCCAATAAAAAACCCAATGGTTAAACTGAGATCTATAGTAATGATGAAGTAGAATGCTCACTCACCCAAAGGGATGCACTATAACAACAATGAAGATGGATCATTAATCAAATCGATCTAGAAAGAACAATGTCTCATAAAAACTACCGGATTGGATCTTCAGTTTGAGAGAAATTGAAAATGGATTATCATAAGAGAACCAAAAACTAGAGTGGTTCCAAAAAAAATACCATCTTATGGAATTACATGAAATGTAATTCCTTTACATGCTGTAAAATCCATTTTTTTATGTGCACCAAAACATCTATCACCTCAGAACAAAAATATTTTATTTTTAATATTCATGACTTGTAAATATTCTTCGCGATGTGTAGCCTTTCACTGCATGAAGCCTTTTACAACTTGTACCCAGTAACACTTTCCCTATGGTTAACCAAGTTACATGAAATGGATCCATTATTCAACAAACATAAAACGTTTTTAGTGTCATGATTCCAAAATATATGTGACTAAAAAATTATAGGCATCTTCCCCATTAATTATTAGTCCTGTATAGACAATGGGAAAAAGGAGGAACATAATGAGTAAATGTGATAAAATGATTGATATGAAATGGTATGTTACAATTTCTCAAACATATAAAATTTCTATCCCCATGATTTCATGTGGAATTTGTAATCTCAGGGATGATATAAGTACACTTCACCCTCACCAATGGCTCATGTTCCCATGGATTAAGAAAATCTGATCTGTGTTTACATAGAACTATGACAAATGAAATCAACTTCCCATGTAATAATTTTTCTTAGGAGTCAATTATGTCTACTAGAATATCCCAAAAAACAATATCGGGCTCTATTTATTTTCATCCCAACATAGAATTTTATAGGTATCATGATAGGTCTTCCTAAGATGAGATATGTGGAAAACATCATGAATATTTGTAAATAGAATTAGAAAGAAAATTTAAAAGGAACATCTTTGAGCCTCTCATTTAACTCAATTAGTCCAATGACATTTTAGAGCCATCTTACCCTAATATCCAAGTCCATAATTAACTAAATAAGGAGAAAAATCATGAATACCAATTCACCAAAATAACACTATAGTAGAAAAAGATGGTTCTCCACATATTATGTTGGTGAACTCTATGGTGTAACCAGACGATGATGTGCCTCTAAAATCATTTTTAACATCTCCTATAGAAAATTTAGTCCACCCAAAGATATTTCACCCACCTCCACCGAACAAAAAGATGATATTCACAATAAACTATAAAATGCCCCAAAAGAAACCATTATCGATGTTTACTATTAAATATTATTGTAAAAAAAATAAAACATCCTTAGGGGAAGATTCTATAGTCCATCAAAATAAAACACACATGTATGAAACATATCCTCTTGGATCTGAATCACATGTTCCTTCTGGATGTCTTCCTATTGATGTATGATTTGATCCGAATTAATTGTCTTTAAATTTTCTCTTGGAAACATCTAAATAACCTTGAGGTAAAACTAGGGAACTATTATAAAAAACATGAAATAGACTCCCTTGTATCCACACAATATATGTCCCATACATCTTACCCATTTATTCATCATTACATGTATCCTTGATAGAAATGCAATGTGTAGTCTTCATCAACCAATAAACGACCACCTATAAATAATTCTCCCCTTAGGAAGGCTGTGGTAATCATAAAAATATATGGATATATTTACCAAATACCATATCAAACCATCAAGAGGATAAATAAATCCACATGGTTTCAAGTGCTCAAACTTTATCCATTTGTAGGTGTAATATCCAACACATAATAAAAAATTTCATGATTCATATCGGGACAAAATAATTGTTGTCTCATGTCATAATGCATGATCATATTTCCTATATGAATGTATCATGATAATGTATGAAACATAATGTTGACTAAACCACTCACATTAGATGGTATGACTACCTGATTACCAAAGTAGATCATATCATTTGATGAAAGTAACTAACCAGATATGGTCTCCCCTTGATAAAGCATTTCTAAAGGAATACTAAACTCATCATCCTATTGTTGACTCAGCAAAATCAACTATAGGAGAGGTGATGATTAAATGATCACTGGTCATAACTATAACTGAAACATTCTTATGAGTGTCTATGTGAAACTGAGTGAAATGCCCCATATGATTCCAGTCATCCTTTGATTCCATAAAAACATTAGTTGGATAATTCTAGCTAAGTGATTCAGTAACAATGCTTCCCTTCTCTAGGGTGTATTTGATATAGACATGAATCAACTTAAGGAATTTTACCCATTGTATCTATATAATATTTATGTTCTTTTGAGAAATTATATAACTAAAACTCTTATGACCATAGAGGAATATGAACCATTCATCACAATTATTTCACCAGAAAAATTTGTGCACATACATAAATTCAATAAGATTTAAATTGTGAGTGGGGTAATTCTTCTCATATGGACACTATGGATGAGTGCCATTAGCTATTACATGGTCATCCTGCATACACACATATCCCAAACTAGAACCTGGAGAATCCTAAAACACCTTGTAAATTCCCCCAGGATCAGGTATGATAAGAATAATATGTGATGCCATAAGTCATTTAAATTCATCATATGAATACTAACACTTTTCATCCCATGTGATTTTCACTGCTTCCCTGGTAATATTTGTGGATGGTTCATCAATCATAGAGAAATAATTATCAGCTAATCTGTATTATCCAGTAAGACCATTAAAGCATTGTATAAAAAAATTGGTTCTTTTAAATAATGATTATACATCAACATTTCTGGATCAACTGATAAACAACTACAAAAAATCATGTTCCCTGGGAAATTCACATCAGGAATCTATAAACTACATTAAGAAATAATTTCACTAAAATGAAGACTTATCATAATTTACAAAACCAAACAGAAATATTGATATTTCTCTTACACAGATTTTGAAAGAATCAAAATTAAATCCATAAACACTACAAAAAAATTTCCAATATAGTGACAATAATATTATTCATCAAATCCATAAAAATCGAAGGTTCAGTTGTAAGACCCAAATGCATCCCAAGATATTTATATTGGCCATAACTACGACTAAAGGTTGTCCTTGAAAAATAAAACTCACAAACAATGAGTTATTGATAACTTGATGGAATATCAGTCTTTGATAACCACATTTACAACATTAACTGATTAACCAATTCATCCTTATAAGGTAGATGACACTTGTTATTAAAAATTAACTGGTACAACATCATATAGTCCATTGAAAACTGATGTAAACAACCAAAATTATTGGAATATATCATAGGAGATTCCAATAGTAAAACACTAGGGATAATAAACCATTTTTCAATAGGTATCCCAATTAAATCGAGGGCTCTTTCAGCTCGACTGCTTCTATACAATAAGAAGGAATCGATATCATATGTGTACCTAGTATATGATGAATTGTAATACCTACATATCTATATAGAGGTAGATATGATATTTCAACTACAAAATTGTGAGAAAATTCCTTAATAGTAACATGAATTTCAACATCATAAAAAATAATTGGATTAAATCACAACATCAGAAAACAAACTCTAGAGCTCCTAGTAAGAAGTACTTCAAATAGATTATCTCGCATTCAACTCCCCCTATATCACACAAGATATACAATAAAAATCATGAAATGAAAGATTATGATGATATGAATCATCATCATATCGATGAGAAAAAATCCAATGCATATTAATGACGATGAAAAATAGATCCATATCAAGAATTATAGTATACCTGTCCAACTCGATATCAGTTGTCGTTAACAAACATGAAAGACACCATAACCACTAGTTATAATGACTTCCAAGAGGTCTAAAAAATTCCTTTACAATGGAAATAAGTTCCATTGTGTTGAGTCAATACGGTTTTCCTTATGAATTTTCTATTCCTTCATAAATAGGGGATATTTCTAGGTCAATTAGAATTCCTTATTACGTTACCATTACTTCTTGTTTTAAAAATCAAAACACCTTAACTATAAGTCCCCAGACTTAAACCTTACTTAATCTTGATTTATTACAAGATTACACATTGAGGATCTTTTCAGGTTTAGAGTTTTAGATAATTAGATCATAAAACATTCATTACATTCGATATTTAAAAAAAGTGGTTACATAAAAGATAGTATTTATTTTCCCATCAATGGAAACATATTTAAAATAAAACATGGATTCTTTCTTGACACTTCCTTAACACTATCATCATATCATGTACCAATCCCTTAACCTTTGAAAACATTTCAAAAACATGGGATGAGCATAAAAAGATCAGTAAGGGTTATAAAAAGTATGGAAAGGAATCATGAGTACATATATACATAAGAATGAAATCATACATTACCCATAAAGCATAATCACTTTAACATACCTCATAAAATCATGAATAAATCATAGAAATCATAAGACATAAAGGTAACTTAAGGAATTCATAACATTCTTACGTAGGGAGAAACCCTCTTGGCTACGTTTGGAATACCCATCCCACTATATTCCCTAAATCTCTTTGGATAAACCTTAACGTTTAACCCCTTCGCGTTACCCAATGCATTGGAGAGCTATATCGGGCTCACCCGCCCTTAGTTTATCAAAGAACCACTCGTCTTCATAAACAATTCCCATTAACCATAACATAATCATAACACATAACTTAAGCATAAAGGAAATATAACATTCCCATATTGCAATAACAATATAACATTTTAATATATTGAAATAATAAATCCATTCTAAAATCCATTTTCGAAACCATTTAAAAAATTTAATAAAGAGATCTTTGAATCAATGTGTCCCATACCACTTTGAAGGTTTTAAGATTTTAAACCATTAATATCCATATAAAAAATCCTTAAAACTATTTTGAAATCATGGATATTAACGAGATATATTTATAAGAATAAATCATTAAAACATTTAAAAACATATTTTAGTTAAAGGGTTTTTAACAAAATGAGAGACAGTTGAATAGAATAATTGAGGAATAACATTTAATCAGAACATTATAATTATCTTGAGAATAAAGTATTTCATTATATAATATTAAATGGACAATATATACCCTATATAAGAGTGAATTGGTGCCTAACAACAATGAAGTCTCAAAAGAAATGTAAAATGAGGTGAAATCCCCTGTAAAGAAGGAATCCTTAAATTAAGCATAAATCAATCTCATAATTATGTGTGAAAAATATAAAGACACCAAATATAAGCAGATATTAAGTGTAAAACAATAAAATGTCATTCACACATATTCAAAGTATGACATATTCAATAACTACATTTTGAACCCAAAGAAATCGAAATTGGGTCAAGAAGTTCCCTTGACAGCCTAACAGCGTCACATCAAATTTTAGAAAAAGAGTTGATGAGAGAGATAAAGGGTATCTCATAACTTGGACATAAAATTTACGGCAATAAGGATATATAATAACATATCCCAACATAATAAGATTAACATTAAAATACATAACAAAAGAAGTCTTTTAAAAAGAGGAGGGTGAAAGGTTCCCTTACAGATTTGGGTAACTTTCGAAACGTACACCCCATGAAAGAAGGACTATACAACATTGATGTAAATACTCATAAATGAAATTATGTTACACAAATATTTGAATAATGGAGATTAAATACACCACTCAAAAGGAAATATTGTAAAACGTATCATGAATCTCACGGGAATAAAAGTGAGATGAAAAATCCCTTATGAAAACTCGGCTGCCTAACGATGCCACTTAAAACATCCAAAAATGGATTAATGAGATAAAATAGGGTATCTCACCATATTAACATAAAATTTACAGAAATAGGGATATAAAATAACATCTACCAACATAACAAATAGGAGCATAAAAGAAGTGACATAATGGAGAGTACTTAAAAAGAAAGAGAGAGGTTGGATCTCTTACGAAAATTCGGTAGCATTACGGCACCAATCAAAACATCCAAAATGGATTGATGAGAGAAAATAGAGTCTCTAATCATATGAAAATAAAAATTACAGTAATATTAATATAAAATAACATCCCAGTCATAAGAAATATGAGCTTAAAAGGAATGACATAAAAGAGTGTACTTTAAATGAAAGAGAGGGGTCTGATCCCTTACCTCGTGTCTGACATGACTCGATCGTTCTTTAATCTCCTGAATAATAAAATTTTGTAAATTTATAATTTCTTAAGGAACTACATTAAATATTATTATTCATTTCACATCACATATTATAATGTTATAATAATTGGTTAATAAAGTCAGTTCATATCAGATGTTTTTGTCGATGTTCAGTACATGAGTAAAAACTGATCTTGTTGGAAAAGAAATATCAATGAAGTTATAGGTAAATCATCTTAAGAATAGTATTCATGTTTTAAATATAATATATAACCAATATATATTCATTTTATACTATTCCATAGCATTTAGAGATAAAATATTAAAAGTATCGTTCATGGAGACGGTAGGCCGTACGTACGGATGAATGCTACTTTCTTTTTTTTGTCATATTAATGGAATTAAAACAAAATGAGAGATATATATATATTATAATTCCAGAAAGATATCCATCATTTATATGTAATATCTTAAATATATATCCATTATATATATGTACTTATAATAGTTCATAACATTTGGAGATAAGAAATGAAATGTACCGTTCATGGAGACGGTAAGCCGTACGTATGCATGAACGCTACATTCATTTCATTTATTTTGAATTTAATGGAATGAAATAATAATGATATAAAGTTATATTATAATTCCAGTAGGATAAAATATATAATACCATTAATTCCATCATTTATACGTCCCACATATGGCATTAACGAATCAAATCACTTTGAGGGGGCGGTAGTCCGCACTTCCTAAAATGAAGATACCGCGTTTACCCATAATGGAAACCATAAAGGTATTCCATAAATTAAAAATACAGAAGCATAAGGAAAAAATAAACATATTATATATCAAATATAAATATAGTGACATCTTAATGGCCACCTTTGAAGGTGTTAAATGAATATTGAGCAATCATCGTTTCGTGAGGTAGTAATTCATCATCCTTAGAAACAGTATGTTCTTTAACCATTAGACGAAGGTGTGTGTAATTTTAGCTCGAATCAATAACATAACAACATCCTAGTATATTGAATATACTGGTTTTGTTACAAAAGAAAATAATAAAAAGAGCTTATGGGGTTGGAGAAGCCAAATAAAACAAAAGAACGCAAGGGAAGACATTACAATTAGATAGGGTAACTTCCTTTGATTTGAGCTCAAAGGATTCCTTGTAAAGGATTCTGCCCAATGTGACGCTTAAATGATGAAGCGATGGATGTGTAGAGATGAAATGGGCAGGGGTTGGTGGAGCCAAAGGCTTGAGAGGTGTGTGTAAGGTGGTAGAGGTGGAGGCCTTTTATAAGACGAGATGAGGGGTACCCTTGAAATGTTACAAAATGTTACGTTATTTTCAAATGAGTTTCGAATTTTAAAGGTCTCACATTGATGTATTTAGAGGATATGGTGGAAAGGGATCTAAATACACCCATACAATAGGTTTGTGACAAGTTTATGTTATAGTTTTAACATTATCTTTTCATTTTATTTAAATCCCTTATTAATGAGGTAATTGCTGCATCATCATGATGTCATAAATAATTTAATTTATATAATGTCTAAAAATTATAAAAAAATATCATTATGTAGGAAATCGTTTTATCTTTCTAATGAAAATTTATAGTTAAAAAATTACTTGTATAACCCCATTTAAAAATTGTTTTAGTAAACAATCTCATGTTTGTGACATTTTAATTTTAACTTTAAATAAAAACGTATTTTTGTCATTTTTCAACCAAAGTGGCTCCATTGGGTCCCCAAGTTGACCCATGGATTTTATTGGTCGGCCATGACACATCCAATGAGGGTAGGACATGTGTCAAGTTCATTTAATATTATTAAAACACTTTTTTACGTTAAATTACACTAATTACATCTAATCGCGATTAAAAACATAAAAGTTACTATTCACAGAAAAATTATTTTAATCCCATTGAACCACATTTTACCTCATAATGAAAACCATGTATGTAGGATTTTTGAAATTCTAAACACAAAAGTGGTAATGTTTCATTTAAACGAAAAATCAGTTTTTTAAGTACCACTTAGTGGTTTCACTATTCATCAAAAATTGAAGTTTTTCATAATAATACCAAAACATCACCCTAATGTATATTTGATATCCTGAATTCAAAAATTATTTCTATTTTAAAAAATTCAAATCGTATAAGATGCATTAATTAATTTAATAATTAATTTCCCCTATCATGACAAATAGCGTGTTTTTATGAAAGAATATATATCAAAAGATTGACACTAGTTTAATTCCAATTTCAAAGTGAAATTAATTCCAACGGCAACTATTGGATCAAATGGTAAAAATATATTCCAATTTTACTTTAAAACCAATTAAAAAGATAATTTATTCATATAAATAAATTATATTACAAAGTTGTTTTGAATAAAAAACAACATTTTTCACTATTCATTAATAAATGAACATTATTAGAAAAATCCCAAAAATTTACACAAAGTTAATATTGATGTCCCGATTCCAAAGTAGAATTTTATTTTGTCAAATATAACACATAAAATTGTCAAAAATTGGATTTAAAATAGGTTCTCCATAAAAAGGCGGTTAATCGACCTTTTAAAGAATATTAGAATGTTTACGCTTAAAATTGGATTCATTCGCATTTTTAGTCCTCTAACATTTATTGTAAAGAGTAAAAATATTTGACAAACATATATAATCATTTTGTAGTTAGTTCTTTTAATTCCCTCCATTACAACGGCTAGGAGTTAACTACCATTTATTATTAGATTGCAACGTAAGATTCCCAAGAAACTCGTTGTTGTGTATTGGGTACGCCATCACACATAGAGTCCCCTTTAAAGTAATATTAATATATTATTAAAAAATATGGATAAATGTGAAAATGTCATATTATTTATTTACATGGGGTGTTACATCCTTCCCCCTTTTGGGAATTGCGTCCTCGCAATTTTAAAATTGGGCTTGGATACTTCATTGAAAATCCCTCATCGGAACAATAGTCAGAAAAACAATCACCTTAAAATATAGAAAGAGAAGTACAAAGGTCACCCGAGTTAACCCATACTAGGATTCCGTGTAAGAAAATATGGATATGGAGGAGAAAAAAAGCGTCATGTTCTGATGGAGAGTGATAGTAAACATGTCTAGGAGAAAGTTAACCATAAGAAAATCACAAACTTGTGATGGGTTAAACGGCATTCGATTCACCAGTAGGAAAAGTTAACAAAAAATATTTTTGTTTTAAGTTACTCTTCATTGAGGAATTTATTTTTGAGCTTAACTAATTCATAATGAAACATACTTACTTGTCACGTAGACTTTCAACTTTTACTAGATTCCTTAATCAAACACATATTTTCTCCAAATGACGAGTATTTAGGAAGACATTTTCACATTATGAATACTATAATAAACTTCTTGAGAATCACCTAATCCAAAAAAGAGAACTATATATTTCCCATGTCTTTAGAAAAAATCCAAAACCAAAATTTTTAGTATGAGGTCAGTGAATCCACAATAGTATAATCCTTTATAAAAAGAAGATATATTCTTAATCTCCAAAATTTGTCCAAAAAAAACCCATAGTTCAACGAAGACCATTCGTAAGAACAATTGTCCATATAATTCTTCAAAGTAACCCAAAATAATATTGAAACCCATATATTTGAAGGATTTAATCACATAGTCTTCCAAGGTACAAATTAACTTTTATCTCCAAATAACATCAGCTGCTCTTAAATTCTCATATTGACAAGTAATTAACCTAATAACATATCCTCCATGATTGGTTAATCATTTTCATGGATAACCCAAAATAAACTTACTCGTGATTCCTAAAATAATATAACTAAAAATAATTAGTCAAACTAACCAGGGACTTCAAGTATTCCAGTGGTAGGCTATAAATACCAGTCACACTTTGGTTGTGGGTTTGATTCCTGCAGCTTTGTCCGACGCGACGGGTTGTCACACGGTCTGCATGTTTTCCTTTGTCCAAAACTATATAATTCATAAAACATTCCCCAAAACGAGATAAAATCTTCAAAAATAATCATAACATATTTTAACCTCAAGTTTATCTCATGCCTTTCATTTTCCATCATAACATATAATAACCCATAATTACCTCAAATGTAAGGATCATATAAACAGTAATGGTTACTTTTATAATTATTACCTGAACTTCTACATCGATTAGTCATCTCGTACATGATGCATTACAGAATATACCAAGGTTCAAGTGGTTGATCATAACTCCTTGATAGTTGGTTTAGAACAACCATGAGTTTCCTTATTGAATCTTCCATTTCATCTAGTCTCTTAATCAGAGAACCACCACAGTTTCCTTCAAACCTATTGTCACTTTGGTGCCTTCTAGATCCACCCATTCACTAAAAACAGAAATGTCAGTGTGAGTATATCAACAAAACCATCATGTACTAATGAGGAAGATATACTTACTCGTTAACTTTATCTAAAAACTATGAGTCTTTCTGAAATCCTAACCATTATGGTAATCTCACTTTTGCTTAAATAATACCCTAAACTCTAAATTTATCTAAAACGACCTCTGATACCAACTATAAGGCCCTAGCCTTAAACCTTACTTAATCATGATTTATTACAAGATTACACATTGAGGATCTTTTCAGGTTTAGAGTTTTAGAAAATTAGATCATAAAACTTGCATTACATTCAACATTTAAACAAAGTGGTTACATAAAAGATAGTATTCATTTTACCATCAACGGAAACATATTTGAAATATATCATGGATTCTTTCTTGACACTTCCTTAACACTATCATCATATCATGTACCAATCCATTGACCTATGAAAACATTTCAAAAACTTGGGATGAGCATAAAAAGCTCAGTAAGTGTTATAAAAAGTATGAAAAGGAAACATGAGTACATATATACATAATAATGAAATCATACTTTACCCATAAAGTATAATAACTTTAACATACCTCATAAAATCATGAATAAATCATAGAAATCATAAGACATAAAGGTAACTTGAGGCATTCATAACATTCATACGTAGGGAGTAACCCTCTTGGTTACGTTTGGAATACCCATCACAGTATATTCCCTAAAATCTCTTCGGAGAAACCTCAACGTTTCACTCCTTCGCATTACCCAATGCATTGGAGAGCTATATCGGGTTCACCCGCCCTTAGTTTATCACGGAACCATCCGTCTTCATAAACAATTCCCAATAACCACTACATAATCATAGCACATAACTTAAGCATAAAGGAAATATAACATTCCCATATTGCAATATCAATATAAAATTTTAAGAAATTTAAATAATAAATCCATTCTAAAAACCATTTTCGAAACCATTTAAAACATTTAATAAAGAGATCTTTGAATCAAAGTGTCCCATACAACATTGAAGGTTTTAACATTTTAAACCATTAATATCCATATAAATAAATCATTAAAACCATTTTTAAAACATGGATACTAACGAGAAATATTTATAAGAATAAATCATTAAACCATTTAAAACCATATTTTAGTTAAAGGGTTTTAAACAAAATGAGAGACACTTGACTACAATAATTGAGGAATAACATTTAATCATAACTTTATAATTATCATGATAATAAATTAATTCATATTATAATATTCCAAAGGATAGTATATACACCATATAAGAGTGAATTGGTGCATAACAACAATGAAGTCTCAATAGAAGTGTAAAATGAGATGAAATCCCCTGTAAAGAAGGTATCATTAAATTATAGGATAAATAAATCTCATAATTATGTGTGAAAAATATAAATACACCCAATATAAGCAGATATTAAGTGTAAAACAATCAAAGGTCATTCACAAATATTCAATGGATGACATATTCTATAACTACATATTGAACTCAAAGAAATCGAAATTGGGTTAAGAAGTTCCCTTGACAGCCTAACGGCGTCACATCAAATTTTAGAAAAAGAGTTTATGAGAGAGATAAAGGGTATCTCATCACTTGGACATAAAATTTATGGCAATAAGTATATATAATAACATATCCCAACATAATAAGATGACTATTACAAGTCATAAAAAAATAAGTCTTTTAAAACGAGGAGGGTGAAAGGTTCCCTTACCGTTTTTGGTATCTTTTGAAACGTACACCCCATGAAAGAAGGACTATACAACATTGATGTAAATACTCATAAAAAAACTATGTTACACAAAGAGTATAATAATTGAGAGTACATACACCACTCAAAATGAAATATTGGAAAATGTTGCATGAATATCACTGGAATAAAAGTGAGATGAAATTCCCTTACGAAAACTCTATAGCCTAACAGCGCCACTTAAAACATCCAAAAATGGATTGATAAGATCAAATAGGGTCTCTCAACATAACAATGAGGAGATTAAATGAAGTGACATTAAAGAGAGAACATAAAAAGAAAGATAGGTTGGATGTCTTACGAAAATTCGGCAGCCTAACGGCGCCAATCAAAACATCAAAAATGGATTGACGAGAGAAAATAGGTTCTCTCAACATATTAACATAAAATGTATTGTATGATTAATATAAAATAACATACCAATAATAAGAAATATGAGCTTAAAAGGAATGACATAAAAGAGTGTACTTTAAAAGAAAGAGAGGGGTCAGATCCCTTACCTCGTGTCTGACATGACTCGATCGTTCTTTAATCTCCTGAATAATGAAATTTGGTCAACATATAATTTCTTAAGGACCTCATTTAAATATTATTATTCAGTTCATATCACATATTATAATGTTATAATAAATTGTTAATAATGTGATTTCATATCAGACGTTTTTGTCGATGCTCAGTACATGAGTAAAAATTGAACTTGTTGGAAATGAATTTTCCATGTAGGTATAGGTACATCATCTCTAGAATATTATTTTTGTTTTAAATATCATATATATCCAGTATATATTCATTTTATACTATTACATATCATTTAGAGATAAAAAATTAAAAGCACCGTTCATGGGGACGATAGGCCGTACGTACGCATGAACGCTACTTTCATTTTTTGTAATATTAATGGAATTATAACAAAATGAGAGATATATATATATATTATAATTCCAGAATTATATCCATAATTTAGATGTAATATATTAAATATATATAAATTATATATATGTACTTATAATAGTTCATAACATTTGGAGATAAGAAATGAAATGTACCATTCATGGAGACGGTAAACCGTACGTATGCATGAACGCTACTTTCATTTCACTTTTTTTGAATTTAATGGAATAAAATAATAATTATATAGAGTTATATTATAATTAAAGTAGTATAACATATTTAATACCATTAATTCCATCCTTTATACATCCCACATATGGAATTAATGAATTAAATCCCTTTGAGGGGGCGGTAGTCCGCACTTCCTAAAATGAAGATATCACGTGTACCCATAATGGGAACCATAAAGTTATTCCATAAATGAAAAATACATAAGATTAAGAAAAACATAAAAATATTATATATCATATATAAATATAGTTACATCTTAATGTCCAACTTTGATGGTGTTAAATGAATATTGAACAATCATCGTTTCATGAGGCAGTAATTCGCCATCCACAGAAATAGTATGTTCGTCAACCATTAGACAAAGGTGTGTGCAAGTGTATCTCGAATCCTTATCATTAAAACATCCTAGTATATTTAAGATACTGGTGTTGTTAAAAAACTAAATAATAAATAGAGTTTAGGGGGTTGGAGAAGCCAAATAAAACAAAAGAACACAAGTGAAGACATTACATTTAAATCAGGTAACATCCTTTGATTTGAGCTCAAAGGCTTCCTTGGAATGGATTATGCCCAATGTGAGGATTAAATTATGAAGAGATTGATGTGGAGAGATTAAATGGGCTGGTTTTGTCCGATCCAAAGGCTTGAGAGGTGTGTGTAAGGTGGTAGAGGTGGGGGCCTTTTATAAGGGGAGAGGAGGGGCACTCTTGGAAAATTACAAAATGTTAATTTATTTTCAAATGAGTTTTGGATTTTAAAGGTCCCAAATTGATGTATTTAGAGGATAAGGTGGTAAGGGTTAAAAATACACCCATCCAATAGGTTCGTGATAAGTGTAAGTTATAGTTTTATCATTATCTTTTCATTTTATTTAAATCCCTTATTAATGAGGTAATTGCTGCATCATCATGATGTCTTAAATAATTTAATTTATTTAATGTCTAAAAATTATAAAACAAATATAATGATGTAGGAAATTTTTTTTGCTTTTTAATGAATATTTATAGTAAAAAATATGACTTGTATAACCCCATTTAAAAATTGTTTTAGTAAAACATTTGATGTTTGTGGCATTTAAATTTTAACTTTAAATAAAAACGTATTTTTGTCATTTTACAACCAAAGTGGCTCCGTGGGGTCCCCAAGTTGACCCATGGATTGTATTGTTCGGAAATGACACATCCAATGACATTAGGAAATGTGTCAAGTTCATTTAATATTATTAAAACATTATTTTTACCTTAAATTATACTAAATACCTCTAATCGCGATTAAAAACATAAAAGTTACTATTCACAAAAAAATTATTTTAATCCCATTGAACCACATTTTACTTATTAATGACAACCATGTATGTCAGATTTTTTAAATTCAAAACATAGAATTGGTAAAGTTTCATTTAAATGAAAAATCGGTTTTTTAAGTACCACTTAGTGGTTTCACTATTCAACAAAATTGAAGTTTTTCAGAATAATACCAAAACTTCACCCAAAGCTATATTTGATATTCTGAATTCAAAAATGATATCTATTTTACAAAATTCAAATCGTATAAGTTAAATTAATTAATTTAATAATTAATTCCCGTTTTCATGACAAATCGCGTGTTTTTATGAAACAATATATATCAAAAGATTGACACTAGTTTAAGTCCAATTTCAAAGTGAAATTAATTCCAATGACCACTATTGGATTAAATGGTAAAAATATATTCTAATTTCACTTTAAAACCAATTAAAAAGATAATCTAATCATATAAATATATTATATTAAAAAGTGGTTTTGAATTAAAATAGAACATTTTGCACTATTCATTAAAAAATGAACTTTATCAGAAATATACAAAAAAATTACACAAAGTAAATTTTGATGTCCCGATTCCAAAGAAGAATTTTATTTTTTCAAATATAACACATAAAATTGTCAAATAGTGGATTTAAAAGAGGTTCCCCATAAAAAGGCGGTTAATCGACATTTTAAAGAATATTAGACTGAATACGCTTAAAATTGGATTCATTCGCATTTTTAATCCTCCAACATTTATTGTAAAGAGTAAAATTATTTGACAAAAATATATAATCATTTTGTAGTTAGTTCTTTTCATTCATTCCATTACAACGTCTAGGCGTTAACTACCATTTATTATTAGATTGCAACGTAAGATTCCCAAGAAACTCATTGTTGCGTATTGGGTACGCCATCGCGCATAGCGTCCCCTTTAAAGTAATATTAATATTTTATTCAAAAATATAGATAAATTTGAAAATGTCATATTCTTTATTTACCTGGGGAGTTACATTAACTCATGGAAAATATATTTTTAACTTGTGTTTTACTTATATAAGGAATAATTTCCTTCCCCAAGGAAATTTATCCTTATCATGTATTCATTGTTCATATTATAATTTTTTACGATGTGTAAAATTTTGTTGGAAACCAAAAAATCGGAATCCAATAATTACCTATATATGAAGAATTCATTTTTAGGATCCAAATTATTTTTACGGATTCTGTTTATGAACTCTAATGATTATGGACCCCGAATTATGATTACGAATTGTGGTTACGAACTCTTCTGAGATCTGACTCCAAATTCTGATTACAAATTCTAGTTACGAACTCTTCTGAGTTGTGACTCCAAATTCTGATTACAAATTCTAGTTATGAAATTTTTCGAGTTCTGACTCTGATTTCTCGGAATACAGACTCTGAACTCATCTGAGTACTAACTCAGAATTCTCCAGAACTCTGACTTAGAACATTGTATGTTCTGGTTCCAAATTCTTGTGAATCCAGATTCCAAATTTCATTCAAATTTAGACTCCAGAATTAAATAGAGTAATGGTTCTGAATTCCTAAGAAAACAAAATCCGAATATACATTATTATATAATATGATTTCATTTTTTGTTAGACCCCAATTATTCATTTTCATACATTTTAAATATTAGATTTTAGTTATAATACCATATTTTTTACTATACATGTTTTGTTAGAAAACAATTTCGTGCATTCAGTTACTAAATAACCATTGTTTTATTGACACATGTACAGGTCCCTCGGAAGATCACGTAACAATGTGATCATTGGAGGAGGGTGCCGGCCATTGAAGTCTTGCCTATAAATAGGATCTCATTTGAAAGAGCTCAATACTATTAGTTGACTATAGAGACTACATGCTATTAAAGTGATTTCTAGAGACAGAATCTAATTTCATTGTGTGTACTGATCTTCTTGATATGATTTTCTTAGTGTGACTCCAATTGTTTCTACGTACAATCGAGGGATTCCGAGGATAGTAAGACAGAGGTTACGACTACCTTGAAGTTGAGGGATACCTTTTTGAAGAATACAGAGGTGCCGACTAAATTAAATTAGAGGGATTGTGGGGATTGAAAGATAGACTCCAATCATTGGATCGATGTCCAACCCCGGTGTGGGTAAGACAGACATTCTTGAATGTATAAATCTAGGGACCATTATCCATGGTTATTGGATACACATCTCTTTGGGTTAAATGATTCACTACTTGTTACGTGTTTTGATACATTTTTTTCACTGCATTTTTATTATTGAGGAATGTATAACTATCTTGTACATCCATATATTTGTAATCTGATCTAGTTAAATTCAATACACTTTAAGGTAGAATCTTTATAATTATAAACTTTCATTAAATTTCATTTCCAGAATCATCTTTTATGGAATCAAATTCGCGGAATCATGTTATTGGAATCAAGAAACTGCATAGAACTAGAGGTCTTGTGAATTACCATGTTTAAACTTGTTAAAAAAACCATCTATAAATGTTTTGAAGGAATTTTTAAAGAATAAAATTAACCCCCCTCCTATATTTTAAGCATCATTTGATACTTTATTATGTATCACTTTTATTTCGATACTATATTTGGTATTATATAGTATATCATACTCACAAACCATCTCAACAATTGGTATCATAGGATTGGTTCTATCTGAATTAATCTCACGATATGATTCAGAAGAGAATTCATCTTATTCTTCTCTTCGAATCAGTTTTTTTTCAGACTCATAAAGTTCGGATTCATTTTTGAATAGTGAAACCCTTATTCTAAATTTTCCTTGCTTAGGAATATTTTCGTTTTTTACAAACCTTTATTTCTAACAATTTTTTTTGGAAAGATTTTTCTATAAGATGGAAGCAATGAATTTTGGATCCATAGACAATCTCAATCTAACTAGACCACCTATTTTTGATGGAAATGATTACGAATATTGGAGAGATCCCATGAATACTTTCATTATCAATACTAGTGTTGAAATTTTTTTTATGCTTACTGGAGGATATAAAATCCTAGAAAAAGAAGTTATTACCTTTACTAATCAAGAAAAGCATGAATATCAACTGAATTATAAGGTACATAATAATTTTTATTGCTCTATGACTAGAAATATATATAGAAAAATTTCATCTTGTGAAGTAGAAAATTGTTTTTGGAAGAAACCTAAAGTTACACACTTTGGATATTCCAAAGTTATTGAAACTAGAAGAGCCATGCTCAGAGCTGAATATCATGGTTTCTTCCTTCCTTATAGAGAACCCATATGTAAGGTGAAACAAATATTCATGGCTATTGTTAATAGATTATAGTCAATGGGTGAGAAAGGTTTAGATGATGAAAATCTTGTTGATAAGATCATAGATATCATGCCCAATGGGTGGGAATCCAAGTGAAATGATATTGATGAGAATAGAATGGTTACTCAGATTTCTCTTGATGTAATATTTGGAACTCTTCTTCAACATGATAGTAGAATACAGGAGAGGTTGAACTATCAAAGAAGTCTTGAAAGAAGTAGAAACTAAAGGATATGTAAGAATCATAGAAAACTCGTAAGGACGCAGAAACACAATCTGCACCTCTAAAGCCCAAGAATTAGAAAGCCTATCTGGATGAGGTAGTAGGCAAATAGAGAGAAGACAGAATGAATCTGAAGGAAGGAGAGACATAGTTTGGATTGGATCCAACAGAGGCCAATGATTCGAAAGAGAAGCCAACCGATGAGATTGATAACCAATCCAAAGAGAGGATGTTTAAGAAGAAAATGTCTGAGGCCGAAATTGTCCAATCTCTATTGAGGGACACTGAAATAGCATCCAAGAACATTATTGTACTGAAATATTTTTGGTTGAACACTTACCTGAGACTCCAGGGAAGAAGTTCATGACTCCGGAAAAAGACCAAGAGATAGTTGTTGAAGAAAATTAAGTTCTCAAAGAAGTGGAAAACAAAGAAAGTATTGGTTGCAAAAGATATCTTGTTATCCAAGATGAAGATTATTATGAAAAGGAAACCCCTTCTGAGAAACTATTATCTGAACATCTGAAGCAGAGTCTTCCAAGATCCCAACTCCAAGGAAGGATGATGAAAATGAAGATGGGAAGGGTGATGAAGAAATTAAAAAATTGTCTATGGAAGAAATCTATAATCATCACTTTATTCACCCTGAAGATATTGAGGCAGGAGCCATGGAAGAAAGAATTGATGAAGATAAGATTGTTCATTTATCTGGAAGTTAGCATGAGTCTCCAGATAAAGAAGCTATTCTGAGAACCAATAAGGGAAAACAAGTGGTTGCTGATACACCTACGAAATCAATTTTAAGGAAGAAAGAATCTGCTGGATCTTCTAAAAGGAAGCTGGTTGAGCTAGAGTAAGAACCGTATCCATGAAAACTACCAAATTCGGAATAATCAGCTCTTGGAAAATATTTTTTCATTCAATATCTGAAGAAGCCTGTTGACACCATTCCGATTATTACAACCATTGACTCATGATGTTAGATTCTTCAACATAGCTTGAATCAAAAATCAGACTCTGTATCCATGTTGATGTATAGATTTGTAAATATTGACTCTGATTACAAGAAATTTTTTATCAACTATGATGCCCATAGAAAATATTGTTAGAAAGATGTCTTGTGGTCAAAGAATATGTTGAATATTTGAGGGAGCTTTATGTGTTTCAAGATGATGTTAAGGAATATTTTGATACTCAAGACAACAAAATCGAGGACCTTAGAAATAGCTTTGAGGAAAAGCTAAATCTTTAGTAGAATAATCGGATTTAGGATGTCAAGGATCTAAATGTGAAGCTGAACTCTATTTCACAAAGCTAGAAGAGAGAATGAGATCTCTAGATCGAGATTGAAGAGAATCTAGTAAATCAAGATGTCTCGTTAGAGGCTCAGGCAGAGGCTCTAAAGGATCAAGATGACATGATCAAAGCCTTAGAGAAGCAAGAATTGGAAGATCACAATGACCTAATGAAGCTGAAAACCATTTTCATGAAAATGATATCCATGGAAATGGAAGGAAAATAAATCTGATCATTTGTTGTATTTTATTTCCTTATAAAAATTATTTCAATCTTAATGAAATTTTGGTTGCTCATTTCTGTTTTCATGATTTTTCATCATATTTAATGTATTATAATTTATTTTAAATTCCCTAAAATTAATTTTGAAAATTAGAGATGGGGAGAATGGAAAACAAATTATAAGTAAAGAAGATATATCCCAATGTAAGGGAGAGTTTATCTAAGGGGGAGTTTTCATTACATATATTTTCGTACTCAAGTTAATGAATAATCACACTACGGAAATCTAGAATATGATCATTAGTGTTCCAAATCCTAAGGTGGAGTTAGATGTATTCATATTTTCCAATGTGAAAAGAGATATAAGTTTTATTTAAAAATCTTGAATTTTTTTCCAATATCCTAATATTCTTTTTCGTAAGGATGTTTGTGCTTTCCAAAATGGGGGATATTTTTGAGTCAATAAGGTTTTCCTTATGACTTTTCCATTCATTCATACTTAAAGGATATTATTATGTCAATAAGGTATCTTTATGACTTGACCATTTCTTCTTGTTTTGAAAATCACAAGTACCTTAAATCAAGAAAAATATCATTATACCGTGTGTTTTACTTATATAAGGAAAAATTTCCTTCCCTAAGGAAATTTATCCTTATCATGTTTTCATTTTTCACATCATAATTATTTTGTAAGTGTAATATTCAGTATAAAACCAAAACCTCAGAATCCAATAATTACATAGATATGAAGCATTCTGTTTAAGGATATGAATTTTGATTACATATTCTGGTTACGAACTCTTATGAGTTCTGACTCCGAATTCTGATTATGAATTCTGTTTTTGAACACTTCGGAGATCAGACACTGAATTCTGATTACAAATTCTGGTTACAAACACTTCTGAGTTCTGACTCAAAAATCTGATTACAAATTCTAGTTACGAAATATTCCAAGTTCTGACTCCGAGTTCTCTAAAAACAGACTCAGAACTCTTCTGAGTACTGACTATGAATTCTCATGAACTCTGACTGTGAACATTGTATGTTCTGGTTCCGTATTCTTGTGAATCCAGATTCCAAATTTTCTTGAAATTAAAACTCTAGAATTATATAGTGTATATGGTCCGAATTCCTATGAAATCAGAATCGTAATATCCATGTATTATAGAATTCGAAATCATTTTTGGTTAGACTCTGAACAGTCATTTTCTTATATTCTGAATATTGGATTTTAGTTATGTTACCATATTTTTTTCTTACATTAGTTTCGTAATAAAACGATGTATTTCATTCAGTTACTGACTAAATGTTGTTTGAGTGACACGTGTACAGGTCCCTCTGAAATTCAAGAAAAATTATGACCATTGGAGGAGGGAGACAACCGTTGAAGCAGTACCTATAAATAGGAGCTCATTTGAAAGAGCTCAATACTCTTCTAGGACTCTAGAGACTACATGCTGTTGAAGTTAATTCTAAAGAGAGACTCTCATTTTTTTTTGTGCACTGAACATCTTGTTCATATTTTCTTAGTGTGACTCTGATTGTTTTTGTGTAAAATCGAGGGCTTCTAGGGATAGGGAGACAGAGGTCCCGACTACCTTGAAGTTGAGGGATTCCTTGATGAGGAAGACAGAGGGGTCTTCTAACATGTAGTTGAGGGCCTGCGGGGATAGCAAGATAGACTTCGATCATTGTATTGAGGGCTTACCCTGGTGTGGGTAAGACATAATTTCTTGAATGTAAAAATCAAGTGACCTTTATTCAAGGTTGTTGGATACCCTTCTCTTTGGGTTAAAAGATTCACTACTTGTTTCATGTTTTTTACAATTTTTCCGCTTAATTTTTATTGTTGAGGAATGTATAACTATATTATACTTCCATATACTTGTACTATAATCTAGTTAGATTCTATACACTTTAAGGTAGAATCTTGATCATTGTAAAAGTTCATGAAGTTTCATTTCCAGAATCAAATTTTCATGAATCACTTTCTCGAATGCATATTTTCGGAATCAATCAAGTGCGTAGAACTAGAGGTCTTTTGAATTTAAATGTTTTAACTGGTTAAACATAACCATATTTAAAATTTCAAAGAAATTTTTAATGAATTCAATTCACCCCACTCTTGTATTTTAATCATCATTAGATACATTACTCAATATCTCTTTTATTTCGATCCTAAATTTTGTATTATAGAGTATATCATAATCACATAACATCGCAATACATTAGATGTTTAAGTATATAATAAAATTTAGATATTAATCAGTGGGCAGAAATGGTATCAAATAAAAATAATTCAACAGAAGATGCAACAAAGATAGTACCTCTCACTATTGTATGTCATGTATTTTCGGCCACATGAAACTCATCTACATTGTGAATGTTCTTCACTCTATAGAAATGTGTCAACATCCATGATTAGACACTGAATGAGGATAATATAAATTGTTAACATATATATATAATAGTCATGTTTTTTATTATTTATAAAATCCATTTTAGTGGATTTTACACTTCGAACATAATTTCACATTATAACAGTAAGTCCTTCTTAAAATGCACTAATTCATGGTCATTTTTGAACACATTATAAAATAAAAAATGGATTTGATTTTATTTTCATATTTTATTTTAATGTCTCTAATAATATATGAAACAATTCATAATTCTTGAGTATTTGAATATTCACATTAAAATACCACCAAAATTGGATATCATGGAAACACATTCATGGAAAGGTAAACATTAATCTATCCCAATAATGAAAATGTAGAGGCCAAGCTCCAAGCCCAATGATTTTCATCATTTATCAGAATATATATGAAATCTTGGGGTACATTTTATTCAACATTTTTTTAAACTAATTCAGATGTTTGAATGGAGTTCCAGGTGGCCCAAGGTGGAGATAAAATTATAGGCTAGATTATACAGTCGTGAAAAAGAGCCCACCATTTTACTCATATCTTACATACTATATTCTATTTGTGGATGAAACATTAAATACAGTTTTGGGACATCAGGATATTCATTTTATTATTCTATAAATAATAATAATTTGGCCATTTAATGGGAATTTAGGTTCTTGTGTTTGATACATTAAAGTTGGATTCAACTTTGGGTCATGGATAATTAAGTCCACTCTCCATTGGTTTATACCACCCTAGGAAACCATACACAAGTGTGAAGAATTTTTCAGAAGAGATCATGACCCAAGCCTTTTAATAAGCATATTTAAGGTAGTGGTGGTAAAGGAGTTGAGAATATTTGGTTCTTTGTTTTCTTGTAATGTTATATTGTATTTTTTGTAGTCTCAATTTTGTCGTTCACATGTATGTTGGACTAATTCATCTTAGTTTCTTAGTTAATGATTTCTTATCCTATAATTTAGTTCATATTAGAAAAATAGTGATACCATTGGTTCAATTTGGTAATTTTTTCCCACCAATACTTGTGAAATAATTACACATCGGTGGAGTTATTGTTATTTCATTATATTTTTTTACTTATCCATTTCATCCTTCCTGAGTCTACATCCCACAAACAATGATACCATAGAATCAATGAAGGGATAATCCAACTATGGGTTGATTCACGGGAGTAGTAAGAGGATATATTAGATTATATTTTTCACCCCATTAATTTATAATCACTTCTTTTAATTGATATTTTTATTTGATGATTTTAAAACTTCTTCGCCCTTGTTGAATATTAAGGAGACATATTTCGAGTGCTAATTTGAACCTCTATCATGGAGTGCTCATAAATGTGATTGATCCAGTTTATAGGTGATTAGTATTATGGTGTGTTGGTATTAAAAAACTTAGTTATGATTTTGTTTTATCTCTCTAAATGATCCTATCTCAATTATATGAAATTAAAATAATTTAAAAAGGAATTAATCCAATCCACCAATAGCAATAACCAAAGATCAAATCATTATCATAGTTGAAATTAACTATGATTTGTTATTGTTAAGTTAATCCTATATAAAATCAACCCCAATGGTGGCCACTTCAAATCAAAAAACAATCCATATAACGTATGTGACTGTAGTTTACTTATTAGGTCTCTGAGGATTCAACAACCCCAGCTAAACAACCAACGAACTCTTAACCCTAAATATTGGGTAATGTTGGGAGATACCAAGCCCTATAGTAATTGAAGCTTATAAATACACCACTTTAGCCATTGATGTTATGGTACCTAGACCATAATAAATTGTAGACATAGCCAAAAAATGTTGTAAAGGACCAACAATTCCATAGTTGTTCCATGTATTCATGGGCATAAGACAAAAACATATGGTCCATCTAGCCGAGCTTCCCTGCTAGAAAGTTAAAGGCACATTGATATATGTAGAGTATTGTGTAGTGGATTCTCACATGTGATCCCTACAACCACACCAGACGCGATGATCCAACCACTTCCATTGCATCCCTTAAACACCACTGAAACCCCCACTAGATCAGAGAGAAGGTTTCAGAAAACTATCATTTTCTAATATTCCCATATCATATAACATAGATCTATCTATAAGATATTAATTGTTTTATATTTTCAATAGAATTACTTTCAATATGATATCCAGCTACAATCCCTGTAGGTATATCTTAGACTTCCTCTTCTCATTCTTCACATTTTTCATAGAAAAATAAAAAATCTCAGCAAACTCATTGGTGTATACAAACAATGCAAAAACTAATTTTTCATAATATAGAAAATATATATACTTCACCATCATTAGCGAATCCATAAAAAAATTCATGAAGAATCTCAATTCGATACCCTTCAAATCCAAGTCTATAAGACTATATTCCTAGACCATGGAATCCCACAACCACTTGTTGGAACCCTAGAGACTAAAAATTTCATATTTCACATTGATATTTTTAGGTGTCTCCCTGAAGATGGATATATGATTGATCTGATCCATCCATTCTTCCAAATATTGAGGTTCAATTATTATTTCATAATATTATGGAACCAATCACAATAATTCATGTGAATGATCTCTCAATCCTTAAGCTACGACCTGTACCTCATCAACTGTGTTTTGATCTCATTGTACATACTAATCGACAACATGTACTACCCATTGTTGAGCAATGTATTGTTTTCAAACAATTCAAAATAATGTTTTTTAAAGGGGGAGATTATTTCAAATAATACTCTGTCTCTTTATGATGATTTTGATGCTCACAAATACCCTTAATTATTTACTAATTATTTCGTTGAGTATTTTGCAGGAATTTATTTTATTTATTTATTTCATACAACGAGATTTCATACTTCATTTATTCCAAGATCAATTTTAGCGTGTTCTGGAATCACTGTAGCGCAAGATCAATTTTAGCGTGTTCTGGAATCACTGTAGCGCGAGATCAATTTTAGCGCGTACTGGAATCACTGTTCATACCCTACGTTGATGAACGTAACGTATGGATGAAAAGTTTACTTTTTATGTTAAAAGAAACGTATGGTTAAGGAACCTTACGTTATTTTGAAACGTATGGTTAATGAATCTTACGTTGTTGAATAGTATGGAAGAAGAACATTACGTTTGGAAGGAACCTTACGTTTTCGTTGTTGGACAATTATGGAAGAGAAAACGTACGTTAGTTTTCAGTGTTGAGTTTGTTTCTCAAAAGTATGGATCATCAACCTTACTTTTATAATCAACCGTACGTTCTTTGGAGAGTTGAAGCGAGACAAAGTATGGATGATCAACCCTACGTTTGAATGCTGAAGAGAAAGTATGTACGTTCTGAACCTTATGTTTTTGAACCTTACGTTTGTGAACCTTACGTTTGTGAACCCTACGTTTGGAGCCACGTCATCAACCCTACGTTTGGAGTCGGGATATTTTTGACAGACGATATTTCCTTTTTCATTGGTCAAACAAGCGGATTATTAAGCGGATTTCGAGCCGATTTTTAAGTACGACTTTGACTGAATCAAAGACGATTTTCAACGGATTACTGATTGATTTAAACGGAGCTTTTTATGCCGATTCTTCAGGGGAGTTACAACGGCTCTGTTATTTCATTTAATATCGCGAATCTAAAGGAGATTTTCATGGATCTATTTATGCGGAAGATTTTCTCAGATTTGAATATATATGTTCTATCTTGGAAACTTCGGATATATATATATACACAGGAAAGTGTGTGAAATATATAGATTGATCTTTTAACGAGCAAGAAACAGAGACTGTGTAAAGGCGTTCTTTTCTGGTGATCGAGAAGAAGTGTAAAACCTTTATTGCCGAAGGAAGATCTTGATAGCAGATTCACGTGTTCTACATCGACTATCTGTTGTGAATCTATTGCTGCTGAAGTTGTGAAGTTTCTGGTAATATCTATTGCAACTGGATCGACTCAGAACTGTTTTGATTACAGATCTTTATTTTCTGAAGACAACGATCTATCTACTGTCAATTGCATTCTGTTGCAATTGTGAAGAACAACTGGAGAAGTGTTTTCTTTATCGAAAACCATTTTTTATTTTTGAGTGATCAGCTTCTCGTTCTAAGCTGTGTGGGTTCGTGTTCGAACCAGGAAGGCTGTGTTTGCCTGAATCTTGTAAAGGTGTCAACTGCCTGTACTCAGTTGTGAATTGGTCTGTGGAAACGAGGACCAGATAGTGAAAATCGCCAAGCTCGTGGATTTGAGCGTTGGTGGAGTGGACTAGGGGCCTTCTGTTCCCCGAACCACTATACATCCGTGTGTTCATGCTTTTACTTTTTCCGCTGCATATTTAATCGTGCAAAAGCATAGTGGACAGAATTTGTCTAAATTGAAGAAATTGTAATAATTTTGAAAAGACACAATTCACCCCCCTCTTGTGTGTAATCCGTAGATTCAGATCCAACAATTGGTATCAAAGGAGGAGCTTCTTATTTTTAAAGTCTTATCAAGCTAGAAGTATTTAAAGATTATACATAGTGTATCATGGCTGATATGAGAGAGGGAATGTCAATGGTCAGAGCACCTTACTTTAATGGAGATAATTATGGCTGCTGGAAATCACGTATGATTATTTATCTGAAAAATCTTGGTTACAAAGTCTATTCAAAGATTCTGACTCCCTATGAAATTCCTGAAAATCTCGATACATGGAGTGCTGCTACAGAGGCTGAGTATGACATAAATTCAAAAGCTAGGAATGCAATAATCTGTGGTCTAGGACCAGATGAATTTAACAGAGTATCTCAATGCCCAACTGCATATGAAATGTGGCAAACAATAGCTGTTGCTTATGAAGGAACAGATAATGTAAGACAGATGAGATATGCAACTTCTAAGTTAAAATTCGATACTTTCAGAATGATTGAAGGAGAGAGCATCACTCAGATGAATGGAAGATTGACAGAAATTGTCAATAATATAACAGCTCTAGGAGATCCAATCAAGCAGGCTGATCAAGCGTTGAAGGTACTGAGAGTACTTCCTACTCGATGGAATGGAATCTCTGCAGCAATCAGACAATCAACTTCTGTTAAAGATCTAACTATGGGAGAACTGATTGGTACATTGATGATGTACGAAGCTGAAATGCAAGATGAGGTAAATGAGCATAAAGTCTACATAAAAAGGGAAAATACTGCTTTGAAAGTGACTTCTCAACAAAAGGATAGAAAGATGAAGAACAGAGAAGTAAGTGCTAAATCAGAAAGCTCTGATTCTTCAAATTCGGATGAAGAACTGGCTCAGCTAGCCAGAAAATTCAGAAAGTTCTACAGTAAGACGAAAGACTTCAATAAATCCTTCAAAAAGGATAGCAAGGAAGTGAGATGTTATGAATGCAAAAAGATGGGACATATCAGACCGGATTGCCCAAAATTGAAAGATGCAAAGAAGAAGAAATTTTTCAAAAGAGATGATTATGAACAGAAAGACAAGAAAGCTATGAAAGCTACTTGGAGTGTTTCTGAAGACTCAAGTAATTCTTCTGAATCAAGCTCAGAGAAGGAGGAATCCAATTTAAAAGCAAATATGTGTTTCATGGCTGAAACTGATGAGGTACACTCATATTACTCCTCTGACTCAAATAATGAATCAAACTCTGAAACAAGCTTCTCAAATAAAAAACTTGCAGCTTACTGCAATATGCTTGAAGAAAGGTATGACTCATTATTTAAAAAATATAAATCTATAAAGAACTTGCACAAAGCTATTTCAGATGAGAGAAATACTTTGCTAAAACAACATAAGGAATTAATTGACAAATACAACTCTGCTGACTCAAATAAAATTAATTTTGAATCAAAAATAAAAACTCTACAGGATGAAGTAGAATCTTATAAAAAGGCTGCATTAGTTTTTACAAAAGGAGAAAACACCTTAAATGAGATACTTGGAAAAACTGTAATTAAAAATGAAAGGTTTGGAATTGGAAGTAAAGGAGAAAAACCTAAGTTATACAAAAATTATTTTGTTCCTAGCACTAAACAGGTTATTTGTAACTTCTGTGGAACAAAAGGTCATATAGCTAAAAACTGTTTTCTAAGACAACCTCAAATATGTGGAATTAAGAAAGCTTATATTTCCAACGATCTATATGATTCAATCAATTTTAAGGAAACAAAGCAAATCTGGATACCCAGATCACTGCTTGCTAACACTCCTGGACCCAACAAAATATGGGTACCAAAGCAATTTGTTTGAATGTCTTTGCAGGTAGCAGGTCACCAAAGAAAGAAAGAAATATGGTATATGGACAGTGGCTGCTCAAGACACATGAGTGGAACTTCAGCTAATTTCTCTTCTCTTACTCGAAAGGAAGGAGGACTTGTCACCTTTGGTGACAATGCCAAAGGAAAGATTATTGGTATTGGAACAGTTGGAGATCCAGAGACAGTCTCAATCAACAAAGTACTTTATGTACAAGGGTTAAAACACAATCTGATAAGTATCTCTCAACTCTGTGATGATGGATACACTGTTGATTTTACTAACAATAGTTGTACTGTTTCTAAAGATAAACTGTTTATGTTTAGAGCACCCAGAACTGATAATGTTTATATTTTGGATTTGTATTCCTTGTGTAAACAACAAGTAAACTGCTTAACTGCTAATATAAGTGAATCCTGGATCTGGCATAGAAGACTTGGTCATTGCAATATATATGCTTTACATAAATTATCTAAGAAACATCTAGTTTCTGATTTTCCTAGTCTCAAATTTGAAAATGACAGATTCTGTGATGCATGTCAGCTTGGCAAGCAACACAAATCATCATTCAAATCTGTTAATAAAGTTTCTACAACTAAACCTCTAGAACTTATCCATATGGATTTGTTTGGACCTTCAAGAGTAGCAAGTTTAGCTGGTAAATTATATGTTTATGTATTAGTTGATGATTATTCTAGATTTACTTGGATTTTCTTTTTGAAATTTAAAAGTGAAGCTTTTAGTTTATTTGAAGGTTTTTGTAAATCTATTCAAAATGAAAAAGGTTTTAATATAATCTCATTGAGAAGTGATCATGGTGGAGAATTTGAGAACCAGGAATTTAATTCCTTTTTCTCAAACATGGGTATTAAACACACCTTCTCTGCTCCAAGAACACCTCAACAGAATGGGATTGTAGAAAGAAGAAATAGAACTATTCAAGAAATGGCTAGAACTATGTTAAATGAATATAGCCTACCTATATATTTCTGGGCAGAAGCTGTTAATACAGCTTGTTATATAATGAATAGAATTTTAATAAGACCTATTTTGAAAAAGACACCCTATGAACTATGGAATAACAGAAAACCTAAAGTAAATTACTTTAAAGTTTTTGGATGCAAGGTTTACATCTTGAATACCAAAGATAATCTTGGTAAATTTGATCCAAAATCTGATAAAGGTATTTTCTTAGGTAATTCTGCAACCTCCAAAGCTTATAGAGTACATAATAAAAAGTCAAGGATTGTTGAAGAATCAGTTCATGTGAAATTTGATGAATCTGATCCTTTTGAGAAAAGGATAGAACAAATAGATGAACCTGATTCTAATGAAAACATGAGACTTGAGAATTTAAAGAATGATTTTGAAAATGATATAAAAGAAATTCAGTCCAGTTCAGAAGAACATGACACTGAAGAACCTTTGAATGTAATGCCTAGACAGTCTAGAATCTTAAAGAATCACCCTTTAGAATCTGTGATAGGTGACTTAGAGACTGGTATTCAAACTAGAAGAAACTTTGGAAACATAGTTGAATTCTCTGCTTTCCTATCCCAACAAGAACCTAAGACCATAGAAGAAGCCTTAGATGATGAGAGCTGGGTAATAGCAATGCAGGATGAATTGAACCAGTTCAAGAGAAATAAGGTTTGGGAATTAGTTGAAAGACCACATGATTATCCAGTAATAGGAACTAAATGGGTCTTTAGGAATAAACAGGATGATCAAGGGATAATAACTAGAAATAAAGAAAGATTAGTAGCTAAAGGATATAATCAAGAAGAAGGAATAGATTATGATGAGACCTTTGCGCCTGTAGCCAGGTTAGAAGCCATTAGAATCTTTTTAGCCTATGCATCTTATATGAATTTTAAATTATTTCAGATGGATGTTAAATCTGCCTTTTTAAATGGTTATTTAATGGAGGAAGTTTATGTTGAGCAACCTCCTGGTTTTGAAAATTCTCAAAAACCAGATTCTGTTTTCAAACTTACTAAAGCTCTTTATGGCCTTAAACAAGCACCTAGAGCTTGGTATGAAAGACTAAGTTATTTTCTTTTGAAAAATGATTTTACTGTTGGACTAGCAGATCCAACACTCTTTAAGAAAACTGTGAAAAATAATGTTTTGTTGGTTCAAATTTATGTTGATGATGTAATTTTTGGATCAACCAATAAAATTCTTTGTCATGAATTTTCAGAATTAATGCAAAAAGAATTTGAAATGAGTATGATGGGAGAATTAAATTTCTATTTGGGTCTTCAAATATTTCAAAAAGACTTTGGAAATGTTTTAAATCAATGCAAATACATTACTGATTTACTTAAGAAATTTGGACTTGAAAACAGCAAGACATTTACAACTCCTATGTGTACTAATATAAAACTTGATTTGGATGAAACTGGAAAATCAGTGGACAACAAGTTATATAGAGGTATGATTGGTAGTTTGTTATATCTTACTGCTAGTAGACCAGATATAATGTATTCAGTATGTCTTTGTGCTCGATTTCAATCAAATCCCAAAGAATCCCACTTAACTGCTGTTAAAAGAATTTTTAGATATTTAAAAGGTACTATTTATCAATCTCTGCTTTATCCAAAAACCTCTGATTTTAATTTAATTTCATATTCAGATGCTGACTTTGGAAGCTGTAGATTAGATAGGAAGAGTACTTCAGGAACATGTCACTTTTTAGGAAAGTCTTTAGTATCATGGTCTAGTAAGAAACAACACTCAGTTGCCCTGTCAACAGCCGAGGCAGAATATGTGTCTGCAGGTAGTTGCTGTGCACATAGACTTTGGATTAAATTTCAATAATACACCTATTTTATGTGATAATACTAGTGCAATTAATATTTCAAAAAATCCTATTAGTCATTCTAGAACTAAGAACATTGATATAAGACATCACTTTTTAAGAGATTATGTGTTTAAAAAGGATATATTTTTAGAATTTGTAAATACAGAAAATCAATTAGCAGATATTTTTACTAAACCACTTCCCATGGCAAGGTTTGAATTTATTAAGGGGGAGTTAGGTTTATTTAATTTTAAATAGTTTTTTTTTAAATCTTATTCTTTTTTCGAATTCTGCTTAATTTCTGTTTCCCGCTATAAGTAATTTTATTTTGTTTTAAATAAAAGTAATGATTAGTGATTACACGGGAATCAAGGCTGTCAGAACCGTTTCACCTTCTAAACTATTTCACCTTTTTCGGAAACCCTTTCGAAAACCTAAAACCGCACATCTGCTCCAAAACCCTTTTCTGAATCTTCAAACCCTAAACTTTCGAACCTTCAGAAATCGTTGTTGAAATGGAAAAGACTAAGCGTCCAGATGAAGCTGAGAGCAGTGCTGCAAAGAAACCTAAAGTAGTTGGTCAGAAAATACTGCAAGGTAAAGTCATAGATTTAGAATGGCTGTTTGAAACTAATTTACTGTTGAAGCATGCGTTGTCGTTTCAAAGCCTTGAGCAAGCTTTTAATAGTGCAAATTCTGAGTTTCTATATGAGGCAGAAATGAGACATTTCTTTAGAATTGTTCAGTTTAGCCTTGGAGATACGGAGGATAGTTTATTGGCTCAAATAGAGGATAAGGACTTTTCCATATCATCTGTAGAGATAAGTCAAATTCTTAACTGCCCTCATGAAGGAGTTTTTCATTTCGATTTACGGAATATTGGAGATTCTGTACATAAGTCTGAAGACATTATGTCTTTTCTGTTTGGAACCAGAGTGATAAAGAAAATGTTTATTAAAGATTTGGAGCCCGATCATAAAATCTTGGTAAAATTTGTTCAGACTGGTTTAGCACCAAGGATGGCTGAGATGGAGAAAATCCTATACCCTGACATGTACATAATGTATCTTCTGATGTGTGATATTAAGTTTAATTTTCCTCGGTTTATGATAAGATATCTGAGATACTGCTGTCAGAGTGAATCAAGAATGACCTTTTTCCCTTATGGAAGGTTCATTTCTTTGTTTTTGCATAAAAGAGGAATGATCAGATTGGTAGATGCTGGGGTGAAATGTCACCACAATAATGTTTTTAATGCTGGAACTTTAAGGAAAGTAGGATACTTCTGGAGCACAATTAAAGGAAAACTCTTACCTGTTGGAGCTGAGGAAGACTCGGAGAGTGCTCAGGCTCAACCGGCTAAGTCCAAGGAGGGACAAGCAGAATCAAGAGTTAGTACAGTGTCAAGGAGAATTCGCTTTGAGATGGATGAAGTTGAGGAAGAGAGAAGTCAAGAAGGACTTCAATCTAGAAGGAAGAGGTCAATTGATGAAGAAATTATCTCTCCTGCCTTGAAATCCTCTGAACCGGTAATTTCTTATTCATTTGTGAGAGAAGCTGTTGTGGAGCAGACTGCACCGATAGAGGAACCAGTAGCTCAACCAGAAATCCAAAAAGAACCTCAATCTGCTGCTGTGGCTGTTGAAAAAGTAATTCCACAAGAACAACTTATGGAGGCAGTGCCTGGTGAAGAAGTGGCCCGACCTCAATATTTACATGAAAATATTGTTCTTGACCATTCAGTAGAAGTTAGAGAGACTACTGTTCGAGATGAACATACTTCTGAAGCTCATACAGAGGTACTTCATGAAGATTTTTCAGTGGAAGAGTTTCAGGCTTCAAAAGCTAGTTCAGTGGATCAACCTTGTCAGGACAAGGACAAAGCACAGTCAGATGCAGATTCTTTACCACTTGCCCTGCCTCATCAACCTATTTCTGGACATGAGAATAGAGCACAGGGTGCCCCTGATTCGAGAAAAGAAGAAGTTGTTGAGTTGTACAAGCGTATCTCTCAATTAGAATCTGAGAATGTTAGTCTCAGAAATTCTCTGAATTTAGAGCAGTTGAAGTTTCAGAAGCTGAAAGAATCTACTGTTTCAAGACAGGAAGTAGATTTGTTTAAGACTGATATGATGCATGCTGTTGATCAGTTAAAATCAGAGATGGTAAAGAAAGATGATTTGTCTGAGATGAAGATTTACATGGAGAATAAATTTGAGTCTGTTGCAAACAATGCTGTGAGTGGATCAGGCTCTTCACTTGATTTGATTCGGAGATTTCAAGCAATTACTGCAGCAATGAGCAATATGAGTGACAGATTACACGATCTTCAGTGTAATAGTGCCCCTTTGTCAGTTTTTCTAGATAATCAGAAATTTTTAGTGGATCAGTTGACATCTGGAGAGCAACCGATTATGATTCTTTTGAATCAGTTATCAGAGAAACTGGCTCTTTTTGTTGAAAAAGAAGAAAGAATGCATGAGTTTTTCAGAGTTAATTTGATTGAAGATATTCATATGACTCAAGATAACAGAGATCTTATCATCAAGTTAGGAGATGGGATGATGAAGAGGCTCAGAGAACAGTTTACAGAGATCAAGACCGCGATTCAAAGGAGATAGACACCCTTTTTTTTTCTTCCCTGTCTTATCTATAAACCTTCATTCCTCTGTATATCACAATCGTTTATATATAACAGCTTGTGAATGAAAATTCTTTTCTTACTTTTTTTTTGTTTTGTTGTTTATTGATTTATGATTAAGTTAGCCAGTATAACAAATTCACTTATTCATACACAGTTAATTATAGCATTTACTTATAGTTAAGTGCAATATTGAATGTGTTCAAATCCGTAATTTTTCATTCTTTTTGATATCACAAAAAGGGGGAGAATTTGGATAAACACAACATTTAAATTCATTTGTTTCCTATGAAGAAATTTGGATATATAGGAGAAGACATTTATCTTTTATTTTTTTTTGGCTGAAAATTTATTTTTATGGGGGAGAAATTTTATTATAGTTAAATATTGTTTTAATCCTTTCAGAATTCTAAAATTTTATAAAACTAATTTTTCAATAAATATTGCAATTAAATTAGTTCTATTATTTTATGGGTTTTGTGATCATCAAAAAGGGGGAGATTGTTGAGCAATGTATTGTTTTCAAACAATTCAAAATAATGTTTTTTAAAGGGGGAGATTATTTCAAATAATACTCTGTCTCTTTATGATGATTTTGATGCTCACAAATACCCTTAATTATTTACTAATTATTTCGTTGAGTATTTTGCAGGAATTTATTTTATTTATTTATTTCATACAATGAGATTTCATACTTCATTTATTCCAAGATCAATTTTAGCGTGTTCTGGAATCACTGTAGCGCAAGATCAATTTTAGCGTGTTCTGGAATCACTGTAGCACGAGATCAATTTTAGTGCGTACTGGAATCACTGTTCATACCCTACGTTGATGAACGTAACGTATGGATGAAAAGTTTACTTTTTATGTTAAAAGAAACGTATGGTTAAGGAACCTTACGTTATTTTGAAACGTATGGTTAATGAATCTTACGTTGTTGAAAAGTATGGAAGAAGAACATTACGTTTGGAAGGAACCTTACGTTTTCGTTGTTGGACAAGTATGGAAGAGAAACCGTACGTTAGTTTTCAGTGTTGAGTTTGTTTCTCAAAAGTATGGATCATCAACCTTACTTTTATAATCAACCGTACGTTCTTTGGAGAGTTGAAGCGAGACAAAGTATGGATGATCAACCCTACGTTTGAATGCTGAAGAGAAAGTATGTACGTTCTGAACCTTACGTTTGTGAACCTTATGTTTGTGAACCTTACGTTTGTGAACCCTACGTTTGGAGCCACGTCATCAACCCTACGTTTGGCGTCAGGATATTTTTGATAGACGATATTTCCTTTTGCATTGGTCAAACAAGCGGATTATTAAGCGGATTTCGAGCCGATTCTTAAGTACGACTTTGACTGAATCAAAGACGATTTTCAACGGATTACTGATTGATTTAAACGGAGCTTTTTATGCCGATTCTTCAGGGGAGTTACAACGGCTCTGTTATTTCATTTAATATCGCGAATCTAAAGGAGATTTTCATGGATCTATTTATGCGGAAGATTTTCTCAGATTTGAATATATATGTTCTATCTTGGAAACTTCGGATATATATATATACACAGGAAAGTGTGTGAAATATATAGATTGATCTTTTAACGAGCAAGAAACAGAGACTGTGTAAAGGCGTTCTTTTCTGGTGATCAAGAAGATGTGTAAAACCTTTATTGCCGAAGGAAGATCTTGATAGCAGATTCACGTGTTCTACATCGACTATCTGTTGTGAATCTATTGCTGCTGAAGTTGTGAAGTTTCTGGTAATATCTATTGCAACTGGATCGACTCAGAACTGTTTTGATTACAGATCTTTATTTTCTGAAGACAACGATCTATCTACTGTCAATTGCATTCTGTTGCAATTGTGAAGAACAACTGGAGAAGTGTTTTCTTTATCGAAAACCCTTTTTTATTTTTGAGTGATCAGCTTCTCGTTCTAAGCTGTGTGGGTTCATGTTCGAACCAGGAAGGCTGTGTTTGCCTGAATCTTGTAAAGGTGTCAACTGCCTGTACTCAGTTGTAAATAGGTCTGTGGAAACGAGGACCAGATAGTGAAAATCGCCAAGCTCGTGGATTTGAGCGTTGGTGGAGTGGACTAGGGGCCTTCTGTTCCCTGAACCACTATAAATCCGTGTGTTCATGCTTTTACTTTTTCCACTGCATATTTAATCGTGCAAAAGCATAGTGGACAGAATTTGTCTAAATTGAAGAAATTGTAATAATTTTGAAAAGACACAATTCACCCCCCTCTTGTGTGTAATCCGTAGATTCAGATCCAACACCCATATGATATTATTGATGATATTTTGATCTATATGTAGATTTCCTTACATATCATCATCAAAAACTTCCTGAGGAACACATGGAAAATTTCTTGAATGAATACTGCCACACACCCAAATAGATGGAATGATCAGAGGAAAAAGTAAATCTCAACATAAACAATAAAACCCATAAGTGCAAACTGATATTTAAAACAAAACCCATCCCTAGAAACATGTATCCCAAATTACCATTGAAACTTGAGTCTCGATAAGATAATATATGTCCAGGAACAAATCTAAACATTGTTCTCATGTCCCCAAAATTCTCTATCCATCCTATCAAACATCCAAATAAAATGAAATTTAAGGAAAAAACCCACTCTAATTAAAATTCGTTATGAATTTACCCAGGTTACCCTCAAAACTTTCCCTCAACATGTTCAACAACATACCCAAAGGGTATTCCTCATCAACACAAGATGTCAATAAGATCTTAGTAATTGAACAAAAAATGGAATGATTTTATCCAACATGAACAAAACACATTAAATATTTGTACAAAAAGAAATAAGAAGTTTTAAAAAACTAATGAATATATACCTTAACAGTAAAAGACTATGGAAAAAAAACAACATTATGATTATCCAAAAATACAGGAGTCATGTCCAACTACATAGGACTAGATCAAAATACCTACCCTAAAAGATGGAATGGAATAACTCACACCATCTCTCATCCAGCTACCCATCCCAGCTGACACGAAACCTCACCACCTCATAGCGGCTCTTTGGATTTCCCTATAATGTAAAATATACGAAGGTCTACCCACCATTGAATAGGTGAACAAGATGGGATCCAAAATGCTCATTAGGATCCCACAGAGGTGTTCTATAAAATGTATCAATGAAAAAATTTAATGTATTTCAATTTTAAATAAAATATTTCATGATAAGTACTCAACTAGTAACTAGAATCAAGGTTATTAATTCCCATTTTATCATTGTTCTGAAACAAAATATGTTATATAGATTTCAGACTTAGTTTTTTCATTTCATATTTATTAAGAATCAACATGTAAATCAAGCCTAAAATATTCTAAATACATTCATTATAAAACAAAAATTGTAGAACACACATCATAATACCACCAAATGAAATATTTCATTAATGATAAAACTTATACCCATGAATTTATCAACAGTTCACTATAGTACCTAAATATTATGATCTACACTCCATGAACAGGGAGACACTACATAATGTTAAAATCTAACATCAAATCAATACCTTGTGGAAGTAAACTATACTCTAGGACCATAAGAAAACACATTAATGAGATCTCCGTCAATGGACGATGATCTAAAGATAAACCTACAACAAAGTACCCACGGTAACCCATGTTCCCATTTTCACAACCATTTTAATCATTAAAAATAATTTCCAAATCATATAATAAAACTATTTTAAATACTTTAAAAATACGTCATTTCATTCCATTTTTCAATAATACCTATAAAGTTTTTCTTTAAAAACTATATTCCACACACAAAATATCAATTATATAATTTCATTGTATAATTTAGTTTATAAATTAGGAACAATATGTTTTATCAGTATAGGCTAGACATGTAAATAACCCCACTTAGAAACTCAGGCCACACACACCCTCAATTGATTCCATCCATAATAACAACCCAATGATGGAAAAGAAGGCCCTATAATCCTATATATAAAAATTACGATTGATTCAATTAAGATAGGGGGTCAATTTAGAAATATTAATAACACATAAATTGATAATAGACTCCCTCCATACCCCATCCAACAAAAGAAGGAACTATTGAATAGGATCACATAAATGATCTTGGAATAAGAATGGAATACAATATAATAACATAACTAATATGATAACACAATCTGATGGTGCAATTTTGATATATAGTAATGAAGACGATAAATAATTTCTCACCTAGAGAGACTCACCAAAAAAAAAATTATTTAATATCATGAAGATCGATCCATATAGAATGGAGTCTCTGAAAATCACGGACTACAGATTTGGTTCGAGATAAAATGAAATTAGATGATCTAAAAAACCCGAAAATCCGATAATCACCCAAAAACAATATAGCCCAAGGAATAACATGATGTGTAGTTCATATACATTCCATGAAGTCTATGGTGTTTTAGTATGTAAAAAATTCCATCACCTTAGATTTAATGGTTTTTATTTAAAACAATAATAAATTTTAACTCCACTTTTTGATATGTTAGCTTTCCCAATATGAAGCCCTTCATGTCTTGTACATAGTAACACTTAGACAATGAGAAACCATATTATATGGTGTGAAACCATTATAAAGCCTACATAAAATGATACTAAAGGCCAGGTGTCAATAAATATGTTATTTCACAATTATAGTAATCCTCCTAATACCTTATTTTCCATCTAAATACAATAGAAAAATGGAGAACCACAGAAAGGTCAAGGACATATCTAATAGATCAGTAATGAGTTGTAACAAAGAGTGAGACATATTTATTCCTAGATAAATATTTGTTGAAATATAATTCTATGGATATAACATTATAATTGGGGAATAATTTTCCACTAAAAATCATACATCTATACATAAAATATTTGAAATTATTATTTTGAGAATAAATCCAATATATAAATAACATTTAATGTTATAAAAAATATAAGTGTGTTTTGGAAAAACCACAATGTATTGAAAATTTTGATAATAAATTAAAACATTGAAAATGATGGTAATTTATGGTTTATGGTCGAACCCCTCAATCAATTCGTGTCCCAACAAAACCACATCCCCACCAAACATGAATCCATCTACCATTGTTAATTGAAACCAAAGAATTTTCCATACATTTATTAAGATATTTGACTATTATATGGATACTAATACATGTTTGTAGGAATTAGTATAGAAATTAAATGTAGGAATTTTTTTAATAGTTTCATTGAATCCCAATGATGATCCATTTCATACATGTAATTTTAGTTATAAAAATCATTCATCGAATTTTGAAAACAAAAAAATATTCAATAATAAAGATAAATAAAAACTATTTGATCAATGGCTATATTGGTAGATTCTCTATTTCATTAACATGTGATATATTATTGATTATTAAATAGTGTTTATTGGTTTTTTCATCATTACCATTACAAAATTAATTATTATGTCATCTCTGAATTTAGTATTGATAGCACCATTGGATCTTTAAGGGCTTTATTACCATAAAAAACATGTCTCGAGTTATTAAGGATTTTATAATGATGTTTGGATATGTTTTTCCCTGATTCCTGATGATTTATAGTTCGAATTTCCTCATGTATAGATAATTTTTCAAACTTATAAGACTATAGTCATGACGAGACCATACATTTTCATAGAAACCATTATCTAAAGCAATTTTAATGTGGTGATTCTTGAATGAGATGTGTATGATCATAGGGAAATTTAGCATAATTATTTTTTAGTATATGTTATTTTGAGTTTTTTTATAACCATTTACCTAATCATATTTGGAATGAAATTATGGGTTGTTGGATTGGATGTAATATATTAGTTAAATCCTAATTCAGCATTCCCTCTCTCTCTCTCATTTTCCCTTATACTTCCTTTTAGATCAAAAAACAATGGTGTATTTTCATTGATCCATGAGTTGTGGAATAAGGATATTATGTTATCTATTTAGTTATGTGTGTATTCCAACTTATAGTAGGATTTTATATTAAAAATTGATAAATTTCCATATATAAATAAATATAAAATTATAATTGATTTTTCAATGAATTAGGAAATTTTATTTTTTTGGATAGTAATTTCTATTCATTGAGGACTGGTATGATGATTTTTTAAATATGGTATTTGAGATATTTTGATATTTATATGATCAAGCGGTGTTGAATATTGGGATCTATAATTAATAATTAATGTATCAAAAAATGTTTTATTGAGATTGTTAATCTTAAATATAAATTAATATTTTCTATTTTTTTAATTAAAAATGGATGTTTCAATTGGGGATTTAATTTTTTCTAATGTAACATGATTTTGTATGAATTATATAGGTTTATTTTAATTTTATGTGCATAAATTGAATTTTTTATTTGTTCAATTTTTAACATTATTTTTGGTATTCTCACTCACTATGTATGAGCATGTGATAAATATTTTTTAGTGATATATTTCATTTAAACTACAATATTCCAATATTGGTGGTGGGTTTCTTTGAGATAATTTTTGGTCGAGGAAAATGATTGTGGATATTAGGGTTGAATTGTGTGACTCACATTTGTGTGTGTTCTTTATATGAAAACATTTCACACCATAGAATAACATCTTTTAATTAAACATGGAAAATGATGTTTTACTATTGAGTGAATTATTGAAATCCTTGTGATAATATAATTGAATTTTTTTAATTAAATTGATTCTAACAAATTTTATAAAGAATAAATTTTCAATAATATTTTGAAAATGACATTTACTCTATGAAATTGTTTAAAATAATATATTATTTTTATGCGATTTTAGAAGAAAAAAATAGATTTATTCTTATTTTATGATTGTTTTGATAGAATGTTTTAATAAAAAATGTTATTTTTTAGTTTTAGAATATATAAATAAGTAAACTATTATCTAAAATCAATTTTTATTTATGTTGTGTTTTATTAATATTTATTTTTGAAGTGACCGGTTAATGGACATTTTTAGTGTCTCGTACAAATATTATTAGGATTATATTCACTCCAAATATTTTAACGTAAATGGACATATAGTTATGATTGCATATGATTTAGGTAAACAGACAAAATTATTATTTATAATTAGTGATTCATAGTATAAAAATGGTGTTTTTCTAGAGGATTTGGTTTCATGGGGGTTGCATATTTTTTTAGTGTAGTATTTGGTGCTTATTTTTTCCATATATTGTATTCAGTTTTTCAAAAAAGAATATTTAAAAAAAATTTATTTAAAATCATTTCAATATAGTGTAATTTTATTTCATAATTTATTATTTATATTTTAATAAAATAGTTAAAAATCATTGCCCATGGTTTTTATTTATACAACACTATATTTTGTTAACAAGAGAAGATTGTAGTAATGTTTGTGGTCATGTTGTGACTCCATTCATGTCTTCAAAATTTATATCATGTTTATGGGTGATTAAAAATTGTATCATAATATGCTATATTATTTATTGAAATTAATGTATTATAGGTAAATAGAGGCATAAGGTTGAGATAATAAACATACATATAAAAATGTACATATTACCATGTCTTGGTGAACTTGGAGCTGTACTGAATAATTAGTAATGAAAAATTTAGTGATTCCCTCATAAGGTACCTATTTGTTTAATGTTAAACTAACATTGCTTGATATGTGAAATACCGAATTAATTATGTTATGTATGATAAATTCAACTTTTAATTAAATGGATTTAAATAAAAAAATTCATTAAATGAAAATATATTTCTTATGATTCTAAAGAAGTATTAGTGACAATGACATTCCAAATGATGGTGGTTATAATATATGATAAAATATTTATGATAAATGTGAGAAAATGAACATTTATCACCGAATAATTCAAAACATGTTAAATATATGAAGTATTGTTATTTTAATTATGAGAGATGAGGTATTATGATAATTTTTATTTTTAATTTGATTGTATAAACACTATAGAATATAAAACCTAGAATATAACAATTTGGGTGTTGATATCATTAACCAAATTGGTACACCCCTAAATTGGGAACCCAATACAAATCATGGTATTATCCTATGGGTGTTCCTAGTTTCCGAGACCTAGTATGTAGTCAATTGGAATAAATAAACACTCGTTGGAAAATATATTTCCAAAAAAATCACAACATTAGTCCAAGCCATGATTTCTAATTTTAATTCAATAACATTAAAATCCATATTCAAAATATAGTTTATCCTCGAAAAGAACATATAAAAATCACATATTTTGATAATATTTCTAAAATAAAATAATGAAATAATAATCCTTAATTTAATAATCAATAAATTAGTTTCTGAAAAGGATAAATAATGGTTGAGCCACATATATAATTTCACCATCACCAATCATAGAACAACATTTAAGAGTTCCCATCGGAGATGAAAAACTCTTTTCCCTTACATAAATCTACTAAAATGAAGTATACACACACCCAATAAGCATATATAGGTTACGAGGAACACAAGACCATTCATATTCAACAAGATGTTTAATATATTACCATTATTTGATAATCACAGTCATTATAAAATGATGTAAATTATTATTATTTTGTTTTTAATTATAAATTTATGAAAAATGTAACATAGAATTAATATATACAAGAAAAGTTGGTTCAATTAAAATAATCATTTAATAATAGTTAAACATGGTAGAGACATATATTATATATTGTATTTTGGAATTGTATGTCCTCATATAAAACTTTTGATATAGTTTTCAATCCATGTTTCCACAAAAATAAACATAAGAGTTTGTGCTACAAAATATCTGTATGGTGTAAACAAACTGAAAGAAAACATATCAAATCAACTATTATAATATAAAAATAACATCCTAGTGTTTTTATATAACACATCCTCAAATTTATTTGGTAATTATGGTTAATAAAAATGGCATTTTTAATACTATTGTAAACCTGATATTAATGTCGTTCCAATGTGGTTTATAAGTTTCAAACATGTCGAGTTCTATATAAAATTATCCTATATATAAAAAAGAATATATATCTATTTATCATTTATAAAAAAAATATATTGAAACTAATTTGGTTCAATAATAGATGTATAACATTTAGATACATCCTTAAAACATAGAATTGGCGATAAATTTTGATAAGTTCGCTTAAATTAATAAATTTTTCTTTAATAAAACAAAAAAATTGAGATCATTTCAAAAAACAAGAGTATCACATGATTCCAAATAACATTAACCAATCAAACAACATTTAAACTAGTTTAATCCAAACTCATATTATCGATATAGATCTATAAAGAAAATGGGGTCCTATAGATGATAAATATAACCTTAACAATCAAAACACAATAAATTTTAATTATCTAAGGTGATTCATTTTTCACCTTCTACATTGTGAAGAAGGGAATGGTTGGAAAACAGAGGAAAAGAAGAATAAAGTGATGAAATTTTTTTAATGGAAGAATAATTTATAAATGTAAATATAAATGGTGACATGGATGAATGGATAAGTGGGAAACTATGTAACATTCTAATATTATAAAAGTGTAATTTGTTTGATATCATATATGATATCCAAAACCAATCATAAAAGAAACCCGATATTTTATTATTTAATTCGGATCATCACAACCTATCTATTTAATTGGTGTATATAAATAGAATTAAGCTCATTATAAAATTAATATAATTTTCCCAAATATAAAATTAAAAATCATTGTTAAATATTCCATGAATTGGTCTAATAAGAAATATATATCCATAAACTGTACTAAATATAGATGCATATTATAACAAAATTCTGGGGTCAAACCCATATAAAGAATCAATAGTTTCTTTATAATAGATAAAAACCATTATTTATACGCTTGGATATAATTAATAGTATTTTCTTGTGTCAATCATTCACCATAATTACCAGTCAGGCAGTCAAAATTATCAATAATACATCAGATGATAAACTGGAAATCAATGTTTTTACTATAATGAGGAAATAGAGGATGTATAATATATATTGACATCATACAATTCCTATCCATGGATTCATCCAAAAAAATTAATCTTGTTTGAATATAGTTTTGGATGAATCCATCATGAAATGAAAATTTGCTTCCCGACATGTATCATCCTTTAGTATGATCATTTTAAGAGGAAAATGATGTTTGAAATTTACATGTTGTGTAATGGAGATTTACATAGTTTAATGGTCTATAACCATTAATCATTTTATAGCTTTTCATTAAGGCTTAAAATATGTAGTGAAATGAAATCACACATCATGAAATGGTGTTTCTTGAAGCGCATCTCCATATTATGGCATTAGAACCTCTTGTTCATAAACTTATTCAGTTTTGTGGCCTATAATTTATCCATGATCATCCTTAAATTAAATTTTTTCTTCACATACTATATTAAAATGTATTTATCAATGTTTGGGAAATAAGGACGAAATTTTGAGTAATGACATATTATTCATCAAAATAATGTTTCATCAAAACTATTTTATATTGCTTCTTATAAGAGAATAATATAATTAATATACCTAAACAATATTAATTTAATATTTTAAAAATGGTATAAAATTTTTTATCGTCCTATAAATCATTATCATATTATGATTTGTTGATATTATATAAAAATATAATTTTTTAGTGGAGAAAAATAATGAATTGATTTTCAACTATATTTTAATTTCAAAATACTTCAAGAAAAATTTTATTTTAAAAAGGTTTAAAAATAAAATTATGTCTTTTATATATTAAAAAATTCAACCACATTTATTTTAATCAACCATGTAGATTTATGTAGTAGAAAAAATTATACATAAAATGTAATTTTTTGAAAAAACTTTTTCCACTATTTTTTGATTTTCAGTCTTCATTTAATTTCAAACATTTATATAAATTAAATCTACAAAAATGGATTCCATTTTTTTTATAAAATGGTTAATTTATTTAAAATATTTGATTTTTTTTATAATCAATATTAATCTTGATAAATTTTATCATCTAGATAAGGGAAAAGTGTGTAAAATATGATATCAACATTGAGATAATGTTCCCAAATCATCCCAATAAATTCTATTTTATTGTTTCTGTTTGGTAGATTTTATATATATCGATACATTTCATGAATATATGTCCACATATTACCATATTTAGTTTATTTTCACCTTTATATTAATTTAGATTATGAATAAATAAACAATCCCACTGTGATAGAAATGAAAAAAATTAGTAGTAAATTTTTATTTAAAAGGAAAATTATTCATTAAAATTGAGATTTATTTATAATTGTTTTACTAAATAAATATCTTAAAATCTTATGAAATTCCGATATTTTATTTATTCAATTAAAATAAAAATAAAATGTTTTTTAAAAAATATGAACGTAATAATTTTTGAGTTACACATTGTGAGAAAATTTTATTATTAATATATTGATATGAAATATTAGATATTTATTAAAATACTTGATTCAAATTACATATTTTTGTCACTTATTTAATGAATAGATAAATTAATAGTTTCAAACATGACATTACTGATTTTTTATAACAAAAATAAATTATATAAATCATTTAAAATTATAAAAAAAATTTATTCCTCCATATGGATTAGATATGGTTTAAAATACCAATAAATTCCATTTAATAAATGTTTTTTCCACTTATGGTGACCCTTTTTCCTTATAAAATATAGAAATCAGTAATATTTTTATAACTATAAAAAGGTCAAAATGGGGTCAAATAAAATAGATAAGGGTACAAAATAAAAATACATCGTCAATATTTTAATCTATGTGAGGATTTAAAATATATAAATATTATATATTAATATAAACATTTTTTATACATTTTATCATAATTACATTATTTATATTAATTTAATATATGTTGGAAATTTCAATAATAGACCTCAACAAGATAATTAAAAGAAAACACATCTCTATTTTCATTACACCACATTAAGCTACCTAGCATGGAAAAACATAAAAAATTCCCCAATAAATAACCATATAAATGTTTTATAGGTTTTTACCATCCTAAATAGAAACCTCAAATCTCTTAAAATATAGTCTAAAAGATCTCTTTTTAGGTAGAGGTTATCATCTTTTTTGAGTCATTGAAATTGATTTCTCATTCAAATTCAATTAAATATATTTTATCTATAGTAAAATATTATGAATAGTATAAAAATATATTATGTTGTTATTGTAGTCATGAGAAATCCATTTTTATTTTCATTTATATCCAAAATAATTGAAAACATAACTCAGGGGTAAGAATAACATACACTCTCCATGTAGGGGTCTATGTTAGTTTTCATTTCCATATTAATTGGATAATTATAAATATATATCAAATAAATAATTGCTATTATATATATATATATATAATTATAAAATTATAATATTTTATATAACTCCAAAATGTCCAATCCATTAAAAATGAAAATGTTTCTCTAGTGTATGTGTTGATTATCACCTCGATATATCAATCTGATATACTTCTCATTTATCCATTATATTCATGGTAATAAGGACAGATACAAATAATATATTAGATATATTAGATTTAAATATTTTTTATTTTTAGTGGTGAATTATTATTATCCATTCCTTTATTTCAGTAATCGCAAAGTGAAAATTGTTTTTATATGTATATAAGTCCAATTATCTCAATGAATGGGGTATTTCGTTTTTTATTTCTTCCATTAATGGATATATATATATATATATATATATTGATTTATATGATATTTATATAATTATTAAAATTATGGTTCTGATGGATCCATGATCAATGTAGAAGGACCAACACTAATGATCCAAAACATATATGAAAATGAAGTAGTTATCATCACAAACAATGATATTAATAAATAATGTTTAATAAAATTTGGAAAAAAGTTAAAATTCGATAATATATAGTATGATATATATGAATATAGTTTTTAGTATATTTATAATAAATGTGTATTTATTATATAAGAGTTTTAAATAAAATTTTTGAATGATAGGCCTTTGGAAAGGGTTTATCATATCACATTTACTTATATGAGACATATTCCATATTAAAAACATATTATTTTCTGTCTAAATAAATTCTATTTTATTTTTTCAATACATAATAAATTTTTAATCTTTATATTTTATCTCTAATTTTTAGTTAATTCTTTCCCGGGGTTTTGATTCAAAGGTTATAATATTTGTAGGTTCTTATTTCATAATTTCTACATTATTATTGATTTCATTCTATAATTATCTTATTTGGAATATATCAAATAACTATATAATAAAACTATTAAAGATTCCATTACTATATTTATCTTGTTAAAATTTTACTTTTTCATTTAGGGTACCTTAAAAATATTTTTATGAAAACTAACATTATTTTTATACCCTGTTGAGAATATTTATCTTCCATAGAAATATTTTCATTCAAATGTTTGAGAAATAGTTTTTTTATTCTAAAATAAATTTTAAAATAAATTTTACTCTTGTTTAGTTTTCCCGAATGTTTTAAATTAATTTTTCATATAATTTTACAAATAATGAAATATATTATTTTTACTAATCATTATTAATGTAATATTTTTATATGAATGTTATGTACATAATTTCTCTATCAAATTATGGATAGATGATTTGACTAATCTATTTATAGGTTCTAAAATACTTTTCTAATAATTTTTTGATTAATATTATAAATAAATAAATTAAACTTTATTTTAAAGCATAAATGGTATTTTAGCCAATAATTTTTTTTATATTTATATGGTAATTCTTTTCATTGAGTAAATCAGTCCTTTATTTTACTACAGTGATGATATGTTATAATTATACAATTCATATTCTTTCACTATATCGTTTATAATCAGTTTTATTTGATAGTTTATTTACATTAAATATGCATTCACTTATGATGTAGAATGTGTTTTTAAGAAATGATAAATGATCTATATTGATTTGTCATTTGATTAATTTATTTAATTTATTATGTGATGGGTTCGGCCAAGAATAATATATAAATTTTATGAATTTGTAGGTATAATGAAAAAACAATGTTTTCTAGCCTTAAAAAATGGGAATTTATCATATTCCAACCCATATTTTAAACAATCAAGGGAAATGGTCATGATGGAATGATTATGATGTCTGGTATATTGTATTTCATCATTATAAAATCCGTTATTAATGTATATATGATTATTTTGAATAATATCTGTGAATTATTATAAAGATCATATGAATATTTCCATAGCATCCTTTTATATTCAATTTCTCCTGAAATATTTTTATAATTGTTGTGGTATTTATTAAATGAAATTTGTTTTATTTATTTATATTTCCATGTGGATTATTACTTATTTAAACATGATATAATAGACTATAAATAACTCATACTAAGAATCGTAGATCACAAGTATTTTTTCTATTCTCTATGATATGATATCGGATTCGATAAATGTTTTGATGGATGTAGAAAATTGACAATGAATCTTTCTTATGTTAAATTTTCCAATATAAACTTAGATTTATGTATTTTTCTAGTTTATATAGATTGATTAACTATTCAGTTCTTTATAAAATGATTCATTGAATCTTGTGAATGTTTAACCAATGAACCAATGACAGAGGGATATTACATTTGTGGGTATTTATAGATGATTTTGATGTGTTTTTTAGAAATCACGTACACTAGATTTAGGAAACATAGATTATGTATCATTGTTGTATTATTGATTTTGAGGTCAAGGGTAAGTATAGAATAAAATATTTTTGGTTTGATGTTTTATATACTGTGTGGTTGATCTAGTAATACATACCTATCATGATACAACATGTGGACGCCATTTGAGAATAGTTTCATCTAGTGTTAATAACAACAAACAAAGTTGTTTGCCTATATTATGGTTATCATTATTGTTCAAGGTGAGTGTATTGTTATAGCACAACTTGTCTGGAACAAATTGGGGGGATATTATTGGGTTAATTCGGATATTATTTGTTAACCATTGTAATATATTTTCATAAATGATAACCAAGAATATCTTATTGTAAATATATGGTGTCATATAATGAAAAAGAAGATTCACATTATAGACATCTTAGGAATGTTATTTCAATATATCCCACAATTAATTTAACTACTCGTAACATTTTTTATGTAATTTGTAATCAAATGGAACCAAAAATAGAAATATTATCATGAAATGTTATAAGAAATGCAGTGATTATGATAAAAAAAATTGAATATTTACTTGAGTGAAAAATCATATGACTGTTTTTGAATTGAAATCAATGTATATGATTAAAAACATTCAAATTAACCAGAAATATAACTCACCATAGAAAATAAACATATTGTTTTCTCAGTTACTGGGTAGTGAAAACCACGTGGGAAGGAAATATCAATTTCATTAATTTCATAAATGATAGGAGATAGACCATGTGGAATATCTGAAATGTAGTTTTATGTGTTTTTGATATGGAAATAATTGTTATATAGAATGTAATTAACAATTAGTTTAATTTATTATGTGTGGGAAAAAAAGGAATTATCCAAGCCAATGTCGTTATTTAATTGATTAATTCATGAAAAGTGAAGGACACATTCCATATTAATAATTGAAGATTAAGGATTAAAGTGTTTCTTTATCATGTTTTTGATATTGCTGTTGAAGTGTTATACCAGGGATATTTTAGTTATTCTAATATGGAAACATATATGGATTTTTATACATTTGTTTTTAATTATGGATTTAAAACATATGATGAGTGGTACTGAAAACAAAGAAAAGTAATATTGTAATATTTTTTAATAACAAATGAATATGGGAATGATAAACCGTTATAGGTTCATAATGTTGTATTAATAATTATTTATTGGGATTAATCAATAATTGGAATTAATTATGTACATAATAATGTTTTGGTCACCGTGAAAATTATTAGTTATTTTATTAATAATATGTGTATGATGGGGATTAAAATAATTTTTGATTTATGATATATATTTGATAATTTTTTATTTTATTTATGTAATAAGGATATAGTAAAATTTTGGAGGATGAAATCTTTTAATTGAGTTTTTATGGTGATAAAGGTAATAAAATATTTTGTATATGAAATAAAGAAATAATTTATAGAATAAGGTAAATTAATTTTAGGTTAATTCTTGTTTTTGAGTTTTCTTATTAGAATATTTGGATAATTTTTTATGATAAATGCTTATATAATGGGTAAAGTTAAAAATTGGGTGTTAATGATGTGATTTTTAAAATACATTTCGTCTAATCAATAAATTATATATACTATTTTGGTTTTGGTAAATATTTTTATTCATATTCATTTTTTGGTCATTGATTTATTGATCTTATGTTCCAATTAATTTATATTTTTGTTCTTTATTCATGAATAAGTAACCAGGAGTTTTCATCATTTGGATAAACGAATAACATTTGGTAAAAAAATAAATGGTAAAATTATAAACATAAAGTAATTAAATAACATTAAATTATAATTATATAGCATAATTAAATCTATAATCACATGAAATAGGATATTGAAAGAAATTTTTTAGAAAATTAAGATCATTTATGAAGAATTGATTGTCTATTAAACAATCATAGATTAATGAGATTCATATCGTCAAATTTCACTTAATAATGTTCTCTATCACTATATATGAGTCCATGGATATTATTTTTCTCATCCATATACATATTTTCAATTACCAATAATAACATCCTCTTTCGAATCCTTGTTTTCCTTTATTCATGATGGCCATTTTATTATCGGTACCCTCTTAATTATAAGATGTTTTATTAACCCTTGTTGTGATGAGGGGATACCAATGAAGAATTTTAAAATTTTGAACCATGTGATTAATGAGTACATGTTAAAATTATTGATATAATATTTATTTAGTTATATTGATGGAAAATAATTATATTTTAATTGTAAAACATGTTCTATAGCATATAAATCATGGATGATTAAGATAAACAGACCAGAAAATATTATTATTTGAATATGACATTGAAAACACAGATGTTTAATTGGTGCTTATGTATATGATTAAAAAAATTATGAAATTTGTATTATGTAATAAATAAATAAATATATACTTATTAGTGTTTTGGAAATAATGACTAAAATTTAATAAACATATCAAACATATTTTATGTTCCTTTCTTCTGAAAAATGGTTTATTTATTATTTTGTGTAAATATTATACTTCATTTTTAGAAAAAATTTATATATAATTTATATTAATGAAATTAATTTCAAAATAATCATGTAAAAAATTAATATATTTGTTTTTTTATTTTTATGAATTGATTTATTTTGTAACAAGTAGAGAAAATATTTATCTTCATGGAAAAACATATTTTCATTTCAAGAATTTACAAAGATTAATTTTTTTAGAATCGATTAATGGTAGAATAATTTATCAAAAAATATTCATAATAAAAAATATGTTCATTAGAATCAATTTTACGTAATAATTTATTAAAAATTCATTTTACATATAAAAAGTCATTTTTCTAAAAAATAATTTTCGTTGAATTTTTATTCATAATATATTAATTTATTCCCACTAATTGTAATATAATATTGACCAATTGATTAAATATTTTAAATCTTGATGTGAATTTTATTTTTATGGAAGTTTTACATTTAGTCATTATAAATAGTATCATAGGTATGTTATTGACACTATGATAATTAAAAAATGTGTAAAACATGGTTAAATCATAGATATAATGTCTCAATATCCCCCCAACACAATCCATTGCCACATTTCATTTGTGTATTCCATTAATATTTATCAATAAACCATATAAATGTATTTTTTTTGTCATATTTCATTGATTAGGTCTTTTATATATAATAACGAAAAGAATAAATAAAAATCGGATTTTCAGAATTTAACAACGTTTTATTTTTATTCTAGTGATTTTAATATGTAATTTTTAGTTTTACATTATTATATGAAATATAAAATAAATTTTTATAATTATAATATATTTACAATTTTTTGGTAAAATAACTACCTTAAATTCTCACAAAACAATGATATAATATGTATTCAATTATTAGAAAAATATAATAAATTTTTAAATAACATAAAAATAATATTTTCTAAGTGAGTTATAAATACCGATGAATTATATATATATATATATATACATGGAAGAATATATATGATTTAGAGGTTGATAAGTTAATATTAGCTTTTTATTGAGGTATTTATTATCTAATTAATTGAATAGTGTGAATAATTAAATTAATTGTATTTTATAATAAAACATTTTTATTATAAGCAATAAATCTCATAAATATATTTAATTTTTGTAATAATAATTGTATAAAGTTGATAATGCCTACCACGTTCCATTTATGGGTCATTAATATTTATTTGGTGAAATTCATAACCCATAAATAATAGACAAAATTTATATTTAAATAATCATCAGAAGGGTTATAGGGTGGTTATAAATAAAATATAAGGGTGAAAATATAATTGAGGAATATAAAATTGTATTTTGGGGGGGGGGTATATAGAATAATAATAATCAAATAATTTTATTATATCTATTTTATTCGACTTGGATATAAAATAATTTATATTAATTTAATAATTTTATAAATTATAGGAATACCCCTCCCCACAGTAATAAATATAACCACATAGAGGTTTTCTCTATGAAAATATGTGAAAATTACCTCAAACAAAACATGACCAATTATCTTCTCATAATATTTTTCCATATTTTAGAGGATATTTCACCTCCCAATGACTAAACATTGGTCTCTTTGGAGAATGTCTAAAGAATCTAATTTTAATAATAAGTAATAATTTTTAACTAATCTTTAAAATTCATTTTAACTTCACCATTCTCTAAATATATTATATCCACCATAAAATATTAAAAATATTATCATGAATTAATTTAAAATTTATTATAATTTTTCTACTATGTTCCTTATCATTTCTATCCTATAAATGGTGAAACATTGTTTGTTCATATATATAGCTTACCGTATCAACTTTGAAGTGGAATTCATATTTCATAATTATTATTCAACAATTGTTATAGAGATAAAACTATGGAATATATATGATATTCCTTAAAAAATTTATTTTATTATTATATTATCATATATATTTTCCTAAATTGAAGTCCACTAAAAAATGATAATTTCGGCAATGCATATGTGTGGTCTATCACCTCTATGATGAAATGAGAAAAAATTTTCATTTATGTTTTACCTGGATCATAAAAATAAAATATATAAGACAAATATATAATATTAATAAAAAAATACATTTCATGGGTTGGATAATTATTATATTACATTATTTCATTTAATCTATAAAAAATTGAAAATAGAGTTCATTTGTATTTACATCATATCATCTCCATGAATGGTGTAACTCATTTTTCTATATATAATTTTTATGAATATATTTATATATATTTAAAATATATTATATTTTTATCATTATTAATAAACATTAGATGATGTAACAATGAAGAATGTACAATGACCAATCCTACAGTACCAAAACATATATAATAAACGAAGAAGTTATCACATAGAACAGTGAATTTAATAAAAAATTGATAACAATATGAAGATATATGGTTATAAGTAAACAATATATGGTATGATATTTATTATTAATTTTTAATAAAATATTTATAAAATATTTTTCTTTATTATACATGAGGTTCAAAAAAATATATAAGAAGTCAGGTGAGAGGTAAGGTTTTCTCATCTAACATTTCATTCCTGGGGTCCTCTACCATATTAACCACTTATTTAATATGTTTATGTAATTTTATACAAAAAGTATTTTTAATATAATTAATTTATATATACTGACAATATTATTTTTTATATGTTATTTACTTGATGGGGTTTATATTTCCAATGTAACAACAATGGTAATGTTTTATTAAATAGTATCCTCACAATTTATTTTAATTTATGTTTAATTATCCAATTTGTAAAAAATTTTATCTTTAAAAATTAAATATAACAAATTTTTTTACATATAGTTATATATATAATTTACAATTTTTCGTTTCATGATAACAAACATATGTTTTTAGAAAAATCGATATTGTTTTTCTTCACAGTCATGAAACGTTTTCTTCCATTAAAATATTTTCATTAAAATATTTAAATCAATATTATCCCTACTATAAAATTGTTTATTTAAAAAATTACCCATCTTTATATTTTATAAAATAATTAAAATACAAAATTATTTATATATAATAAATGGGGTAATTTTTGACAATTTTTTTAAAACATTATGCATCTAATGTATTTAACTCATATAGAATGTACATAATATCCCACCATATTGACTAATAAAATATTATAATATTACTATACATGATTCCATGGTTCATTTGAATGAAATTATTTATAAATATTCTTGTATTTTTTATTTATCATTGAATATATTTAACGAAATTGATATTATTTTATTGGTTTTTTAATGATAGTTTAATGTAATTCTAATTCATAAGTGATGAAAAGAATTAAATTTTTTCCATAGAGGAACTGTTCAAATGATACTATAATTATCCATTATCTGGAAGGTTTGATTTCGATTGACGTGGGAATGTATTAACATTCCATATTCTAGTTCATCCAATATGGATAGTTTTTATTTTTTAAGGAATTTTATGTATGTATGTTTTCATATTCATTTGATTAATGATATGGTTTTTTATTGTGATGGGTGGGACCAAAAATTATATATTCCATCAATTCAAGGGTAAGTATCATGAAACAATCTTATAGTCTAGACTTTTTAAATGCGTTTAACTTGAATTCATACACATTATTAAAATATCATTGAACTTGACCAAGATATTAAGATTCATATGTTTGATATAATGTATTCCACCATTATGAAAGAAATTATTACTGTCCATGTGATTATTTGTAATAATATTCATTGAATAGTTTCAATATTATGTTAATATTTATAGAGAATCATTTGATTTTAATTTATTCATACATTCTAATATTTATAGTGATGTTATTGATTAAATGTATTGTGTTTTCATTTATTTACCTTTCGATAATTATTATTCTTTATTTATTATTGAAACATTCCACTGTACGTAACCCTTATTAACCATATAAAATCATACTTATTTCTATTCATTCCAGTGTTTAATAATAAGTAATTTTCGAATGAGTTCATGGACATATAATATTTCTATTACTTATGTTTTTTAAATTGATATTTTTCAAATGTAACGTGCGATTAATGTATCTATCTAGTTCAACTTGACTAATAGACTATTTCTCCCATTCGAGTAAGATTATTTAGAACATGTTAAAAGGTAATAAGGAATCCACTATCTATAAGATACTAGGGTTTGGTTTTTTACATCAGTCATGGGGAATTTTCTAGGATTGAATGGAAAAAATTATAATGTTTACAATGAAAATCAATTATTGAAAACATGGTCCATTCATATTACTAATTTCCAAGATAGACTGCATGGATTTATTGTATTATTTTTTAAATTATTAGATAATCATTTTTAGCATTGTCTACTCCTCATGGGGGAGGGGGTTATAAAATTCTTACCTGATTCGGGAAACTATTAGTAAAATATATGTAATACCACTATCATCATAAAACATAATTTTTCACAATTTTTACATGGGTTTACCTAAATTTTTTAAATAGATTAATAGCATAGAATTTTAAATAAATACCAATTAAATGGTAAACCACCTAAAAATTGAAACAAAATAGAATCCCAAATAAATAGATATCCATTCATAAATGTAACATCATTGGCGGGACACTTATCTCAATTATATCACTTCATCCCCCAAAAGGGAATATAGTTCTTGGTGAAAAACCAATGAGACCACTAATACAACATCTGATGCCTTTATACTATGAATCAAGAATATATGATCTATTCTCTGATAACATAGGGACTTAGAAAATTGATAAATCTGAGTGTGAATTTTATTGGGATTCTTCAACTAAAATTTGATGCTTAAGAATTGAAAATATGTATTCAAATTCATCTCCCTCCCACTTAATCCCATGCGTTAAAAAATAATATATTTACACAATTGATAAAAATATAATATTTTGATAATTATCTTAATAGATCATGGAAAATCCATCATAAAGGTAATGTTATCATGACTTCTAGTGATATTTAAGGGCTAAAAGAGCTCAAATAATTCTTTCCATAATTTTTTAGTATCTTGTTACCCAAATGATGTGATATTCATAGAAATCCTCTTTCATAGAGAAAAAAAAATAAAATGGAGAAGGTTGTTGGAAAAAAATTTATGATGACACTTAGTTATCTCCAAATAAAATTTAATAGGCTAAGTTATTGATATTTTACTCTTGAAAGAAGATATGTCAAAAAATATAGGAATAACACACAATTTTTTATAATTAAAATGAAATGAAAATTCATCCATTTTTTTATTTTAATTGGTCCATACATTTAGATATCTAGTAACTTTTATTCTATAGATAATTCTTTTATCCCAAATAGGGATCCCATGAACTATGTAACATGATATTTCTAACAAAAAATTTATCTTCTATATTTCGAATGGGCCATTCTATTTTTCCATATATCATGGAATTGAATGTTGTGATATGTATTACCTTATAAACTATCACCACATAGAGGACCACTGAAATTTAGAATGTATGGTGGGGGTCCCAAACATATTTTTTGTAACACCATATAATCTCACATAATAATTATAAGGCCCCGACCTTAAACCATACTTAATCTTGAGTTATTACAGGATTACACATTGAGGATCTTTTCACGTTTATATTTTTAGAGAATTAGAACATAAAACTTTCATTACATTCCACATATAAACAAAGTGGATACATAAAGATAGTATTCATATTTCCCATCAACTAAAACATATTTAAAATAAAACATGGATTCATTCTTTACACTTCCTTGACACTATCATCATATCATGTACCTTTCCATTGACCTATGAAAAACATTTCAAAAAAACATGGGATGAGCATAAAAAGCTCAGTATGGGTTATAAAAATATGGAAAGGAAACATAAGTTCATACATACATAAGAATGAAATCATGAATTACCCATAAAACATAATCACTTTAACATTCCTCATCAAATCATGAATAAATCATAGAAATCATAAGACATAATGGTAACTTGATGCATTCATAACAATCTTATATAGAGAGTTACCCTCTTGGTTACGTTTGGAATAGCCATCATAGTATACTCCCTAAATATCTTCAGAGAAACCATAACGTTTCACTCCTTCATGTTACCCAATGCATTGGAGAGTTATATCAGGCTCACCCGCCCTTAGTTTATCACGGAACCTCCCGTCTTCATAATAATGCCCAAGAACGTCAACATAATCGTATCACATAAAACATGAATAAAGGAATCATAACGTTTCCACCTTTTAATCACAAGATATCAATAAAACACAATTATATAAAAACATTATGAAAACCATTTTCAATACCAAAATAAAAGAAAAGTAAAACATGGTATTTATTTTTCATTTTTTTAAAAAGGTATGGCTTCTAGAGGAAGCCGAAACTCAAATAATGGTCACGGCGGCGGAGAAATCATTGTCGTTGCATACGTCCAACAAAAACATCCCCATTTATCGTTTAGTAAAACGATTCATATAAAAAGATCTCTTTTGGATAAACATAAAAGTCAAAGGGGTTTATACACCATATAAAAGAAGGTTTTGTATAAAACAAAATATGCCTCAATAAAAGGAGATTGAGACGAAGTCCCATACATCGGGTCCGACTTGACTCGGTCGTTCTTTAATGTAATGAATAAAAAACTTGAGTTAATTTCTACTCGTTTAAGAAACTTTTTCAAGTTCTTTATTCCTTTTATATCACTTATTTCCATGTCATGAACACTATGTAATTATTTAAGTTAATAACGGTCGTTTTGACGATCATTGGTACTTGAGTCAAAAATAAACCCTTTATAATTACAAGTTGTTCATGTATCCATAATATCCAGAATGGTATTCATGATGTAGATATAATATATATCATATATATCTAGTACATTCATGTATTTATAATATTACATAACATTTAGAGATAAGAAATGAAATGCACCGTTCATGGAGACGGTAAGCCCTACATACGCATAAACACTACTTTCATTTCTATTTCGTATTTTATATAATGGAATAATAATGATTTAAAGGTATATTATAATTCCAGTGTAATATCATATATAATTTCATAACTCCACCCTTTATACGTCCCACGTATGGTATTTAACGAATAAAATCACTTTGAGGGGGCGGTAGTCTGCACTTCCTTAAATGAAGATATCGCGTTTACCCATAATGGAAACCATAAAGGTATGCCCAAAATGAAAAATACACAAGATTAAGGAAAACATAAACATATTATATATCATATATAAATATCGTTTCATCTTAATGGACACCTTTGAAGGTGTTAAAAGAATGTTGAACAATCATCGTTTCGGGAGGCAGAAATTCACCATCCACGGAAATAGTATGTTCTTTAACCATTATATGTAGATGTGTGTAGCTCTAATACTTCTTATAACAACATTCTAGTATATTGAAGATACTGTAGTTGTTACAAAATAAATGAATAAAAAGAGTTTAGGGGGTTGGAGAAGCTAAATAAAACAAAAGGACGCAAGTGAAGACATTACCTTAAAATCGGGTAACTCCATTTGGTTTGAACTCAAAGGCTTCCTTGGGAAGACTTCTGCCAAAAGTGAGGCTTCAAGGAGTACGAGAGGGATGTGTAGAGACAAAATGGTCAGGGTTTGGCCCAGCCAAAGGCTTTGGAAGTGTGGGTAAGGAGTGAGAGGTGGGGGCCTTTTATAAGAGGAGAGGAGGGGCACTCTTGAAAAGTAATGATATGTTACTTTATTTTAAAATTATTTTCGGATTAGAAAGGTCCCAAATTGATATAATTTGAGGTTAAGGTGATAGGGGTTCTAATTAAACCCATACAATAGGTTTTTTACATGTTTAGGTCATAGATTTCACATTATCTTTCCATCTTATTTAAATCCTTTATTAATGAGGTAATCGCAGCATCGTCATGATGTCATAAATAATTTAATATTTTTATTGTATAAAAATTATAAACAAATATCATGATGTAGGAAATATTTTTAGCTTTCTAATGAATATTTATAATAAAAAATTAGACTTGTATAACTACACGTAAAAATTGTTTTAGTAAAATAACTCATGTTTGTGTCATTTTTACTTTACATTATATAAAAAGTTATTTATGTCATTTCCCAACCAAAGTGGCTCCATGGGGTCCCCAAGTTGACCCATGGATTGTTTTGGTCGTCCATGACAATAAAATAAGGTTATGATATGTGTCTAGGTCATTTCATATTATTAAAACATTATTTTTACCTTAAACTACACTAATTACCACTAATCGCGATTAAAAAAATAAAAGTTACTATTCTCCAAAAAATTATTTTAATCCCATTGAACCACATTTTAAGTCTTAATGAAAACCATGTATGTCATATTTTTGAAATTCAAAACACTGAGGTGGTAAAATTTCATTTAAATGAAAAATCAGTTTTTTAAGTACCACTTAGTGGTTTCACTATTCATCAAAAATTGAAGTTTTTCAGAAAAATACCAAAACACCACCCTAATCTATATTTGATATTATGAATTCAAAATTGTTTTCTATTTTACTAAATTAAAAAAATATAATTTTAATTAATTAATTTAATAATTAATTCCCACTGTCAGAGAAAATATCGTGTTTTTATGAAACAATAAGTATCAAAAGATTGACACTAGTTTAAGTCAAATTTCAAAGTGAAATTTATTCCAATGACCACTATTGGATTAAATGGTAAAAATATATTCTAATTTCACATCAAAACCAATTCAAAAGATAATATAATCATATAAATAAATTATATTAAAAGATGTTTTTAATTAAAATACAACATTTTTCACTATTCATTAAAAAAATGAACATTATCGGAAAAATACCAAAAAATCACACAAAGTAAATTTTGATGTCCCAATAATAAAGAATAAGTATATATTGACAAACTTAGATTATAAAATTTTCAAAAGATAGTTTTAAAAAATTGTTTCCCATCAAAAGGCAGTAAATAATCTTTAAAAAGTATTAGTGTATTCCATGCTTAAGATTGGATTTATTTTCATTTTAAGCCTCTAAAACGCTATATAATTCATTAATAGACATAGATAAAAATATCTATTATTCATTACTTACTTGGGATGTTACACTCATACACATATAACCTTCTAAGATTAGCCAACATCATCATAACCATGATTGATATGACGTTGATAGATTTCGTTAAATGGTCGACCATAACCTATATAAAATTACCTCCCTAAGGGGTATAAGTTATTATAATTTATATGTACATGGAAACCTAATCCCACAACTCGATAGGAACATATTTCTATTGGATCATTCCAATGGGTGCTTATTGTTATAAATTTACTAACGGGTACGAGTATCACTATGTTAAAAATCATTTTATATATATCACCATACCTAAAAAATTGTATCATCATTTCATATTTTAATAATTAAATTTTTAATTAGGGTGGAAATACCGCTTTGACTAATGATAATCCTCTATAACCACCATCCTCAGTGATGATGGAACCTTGAAACAAAAATTCATGAAAATTGATCCTTCATGAGATATGGACTATTCACAATTGGTCTCACCAATATTTAAATCCCCTATAATATATTGTAACTCTCTATAAAATTTTATTTCATGGGAAATATTTAAAAGGAAGAGATGATTTAGTTTCATTTTTCAATAAAATAATGTCATTGATCTCTTTTATCTCAGCATGTAACATATCCAAGATTCCCATGAACATCCTCTTCTCTGTGGAAACTATAGTATATTGATATTGAAACTTAATAGAAATTGAAACTCTATTATAATCAAACTTAACTAGAATATAATAGTGGATGAAATCTATGTTGTATCTATATTTTTTCCAACACTTTTATCTAAGGAGTAAATCGATATATAAGAATTGGTAAGATAAAATTTCTTAATCCGATTACATGATAAATAATTGAATAAAACATAATGATAAACATATTCTAGAACATGAAAAATCAGGACAATATCTAGGTAATATAGACTATATTTCACCACATATGATATAATATTCTTAGATTTTAATGAAACCGCACGATCATGTTGAATAAAAATAAATCCAGAAAAATATATAACGTTATATTAATAATAAATAATTACGATCCCTTTATAGAATAATATTATTGGTGGATGTGTACAAAAAATTAATCATATCATTGAATTAGTCTTAATATTAAAAATTCATTATTAATTCCACCCCCTTCTTGGGGAGGTCCATGAAAGGAGTTTCAAAATTTTAGAAATTACTTATAAACTAGTATTTATAAGAGGATAATCCAAATATAGTTGAATTTTTGATAAATTATTTATATCCCCCAACATATAATAGCTTTGAAAATCCCTATATCTATTTATATTCCTTGTTATACAAAATAGGTACTATAAAATTCACATTCCATGTCATGAAGATTCATCTACATAGATTATAATAAGACATTCATTCATGAATATTTTAAAAAATAACCCTTAGATGACACTTAGAGTCAACCTCATTCATATAATCGACTAGATTGTCATCCCAAAATATTAAATTTATGTAATATGGGTATCAATTAAATACCTGTTTCACCAATACTTTAAAGTTCAGCATAGAATTAGTAAACTAAAAATTAAACTCCTGGAACTGAAAATGATGGTTCGATCATATAATTTCCTCTAAGGAATACCATATTACATCATCCTTTATTTGTAAAATACTATGTGGATGTTTATTATTAAGAACAAATTATTCCATTTCAACTAATTAAAGAAGTCATCAATATGATTACATGGTATTTTTTATTGATTATTAATCTATTTATCATCTAATTATCATAACATAAATAAAGTTTCTAATCCGCCTTTCTTACAAAGAAAACTTAGTGACCTAAGGGGATACACTTATTTATAAAATTTCCTTATCTTACTGATAATCATAAATAAACAATATCAATTTTTATTTCTATAGGGTCAAAATAATTTTAACTAAAATTAATTATTAGAGTTTCCAGAACTATATAAATATTATAACTGACTTAATGATCAACAAGTAGGAACCATATATGTTTTGCAAACACAATTGGAAATTACCATATAATATGAATATTTTACCAATATTTACATCATAAACATCATATAAGAGTGGAATTATCATAAAATTTATGTTTCCTACTTGTCCTTCCTAGTTTGAATGAGGGACCTAATATTAATAAAACAAACGAAAACTCCAATCATGAGATGTGATTTTCACCCTTCATTGATATAAATCAACCTCATATGTAGAGGTGATTATCTAATACATTAGGATAATTTGGTCAATATAATACATTTCAATAATTATGATGTTTAATTTTAGTTTCATTTCTAACAAGAATACTACATGAAACACACATCAGGAGACAAACTCCAAGAAGAGGGGTGTCTAAATATATCTATTGTATGCCATTGGATATAATAGAAAAATTAACTATACCAAAAGAAATATAATATAAATGAGTGATAATATCTATTATTAAATAATTTAATCAAAATAGATATTATAATTAGTATAATAACCCTCATGTTCAACAACCCTACTTCATACTCAATGGGGGATGAATTATACTATGGAAAACAACATGGTCTATGTTTTAGTATTTGGTGTACCACTGGCATTGGGTTTTTATAACACATGAATAGAACCATATGATGGTTCATTAATATATTTATTCCCCTATGATTAATGACTCACTATTGTAATAGAATCATACTGAAGAGATGATAGATAGGGTGGTAAAAATCCAACACAACATTATGAATTTGTAATATCTTTCTTAAACCAATCCAAATGTTATATATTCCCATAAAAATTTAAATCCTTTGTGGGAGAATTTCAAGAGGGAATAATCTAAAATTAAATTATTCATTGATAAATACAAGAGACCCCCACCCAAATCTATTAATATTTCAAACTGATATGGGTTTCTTAAGAGACTACGACTGACCATTTTCAACTCATAATATTTATATTTCTTCTCATCATGATTCATGTTAAACTCCCTAACAATAGGAGGCATAATAGTCATCATATATATCCATTCCTAGTCAATATCTACTATAATTACTCGATCCAAAACCAGAGCATATGTTATGAGATTTAATAGTAATGTCTGAGATCACATATAAATCTCAATATATATTTCAAGTTTTTTAACATGAATTTATAATAAGATAATATATTTAGAAGAAAATGAACAATATAATAAAATATTATCATACTATGTGATTTATCTCTCATCGTTCCAAAGCAAAATTAATTATGATGACAATTATAGTTCCATCATGTCTGTTTAAACCTAATTGGATAAATTCAAAATGAAATCATTCCATTCTAAGATATCATAATATTTTTATAATTTTATGATTCCCACCATCTTATTATTGAGCATTGAAGAATAATTGAAACACACTTCACCATGATGGATCCTGCAGTGACAAGGAAAATGGAAATATAATCACTTATTTACTTAAAAGAAAAATATTTCATGAGATAATTTCTTCATCCTAGAGATAGAAGAATATTCATGAGAAACAATAAGGAGTGATCCATCTCATCATTAGAGAATTATTCCGTAAATGGATAGGGGGACAAATAAGTTCATTAGAAAATTAAATAATATTCTCCAACAACATACACAAAATTATTATTTCTAAACTATGGATTTTCACAAGTATTTTTTCCACAACATCATTTATAGAAATTAAATATCCCTTCAAATTAGATAGATTCTCTATAAATACAATAACATAATAAATCAATAATAAACAATAATAAATAATCTATTCATAAGGTCTACATTTTAATTTTTTTTATATAATTCATAAATAATGTTGTCATAATTAAACAACCCTCCATGAAATTATGTGTTCATGTAATGTTTTTATCCCAAGAACCTTAAAAATATATCGAAGTGTAAAATATATTAAAAAACAAACTAGAATCCCAATATAATATGGAAAATGAATGTATGAATCTATGATTATTGACAAAAAACCCCTTCATACATCTCATGTGATCCTTTATAATAATATATTTAGTTTATCAAGATGACAAAAAACAAAAAACCTAAAACCATAATTGATGTTATTTATTCATAATCTAACCCATATCAACACTGAATAATGATCCTAATATAGAAAACCAAAATGTATGAAGGTATTTACAGATCCTCAAGTGTTGGTAACTAGTTCCATGGTATCTATAAACATACATTAGGAAGGGTTTCTTCTAAAATAATTACATCAGATTCCAATGATAAGAACCCAACATTACCATTAATTAACTTGAAAATATTCTCCATAGAGAAAAATATCAAACCAAAAAAATACAAACATCCAATAAAATTATAATGACTAAAAAATAAAATAACATTAATAATAAACTATAATGTAATAATCATATAATAAATTTTCAAATATAGATTCAAAATGAAGAGCCACATATAAAAACAAATAAAAAATTGATGTGGTGCATGATTTTTTAGTGACACCATTAAATTAAATGAAAAAAATAACAAAGGGATACCCATATCCATGTGGAATGAGGGTTGAAGTCCAACCATATCACTATTAACAACTCGTGTAATATAGTAAAAGGTAAATTACACATCAAAATGATGTATTTTAATTACATGAATATTCAAAATAGTTTCTACATACACATATTGTGTTATTTTTGGTGTGTGAAACACCCCCATAGTACGATCCCACCCAGTGTTTTGTTATTTTACATTTTGCAATACGATTAATCATTATATATTGAAATAAATTATATGAAAGTATAATTTTTCATATAAATTAATGAAAACATATAATACTCCTAAAATATTTGAAAATAAAAATAAATTCCATAAAAATAGAAATTCTATAATCATGATGTCGGTGAGAAATCTTGGTCAACTAAGTTTTCAGATAATAGAGATCATTTTATCAACTTTTTCTTTAATGTCCAATCATCATGGTTGCAAACCAACAATACATATATTGTCTTTTTCAATTGGAAAGGTTTAATCTATCCCATTACATGAAATATACTAAACCACTAAGGAGTATATTCCACGTACTATTGTTTTGGTGTATATTGATATAACATGTCCCCCATAGACAGAGATACAGTTTAAATAATAAATTCTTTACATAATATATTTGATAACAATTTAATTTTCCAATTTTTAAATATCTAAAACTAAAATATGTGTATAAAACATTGATCTAGTTACATTCCCATTACCATATAGGTTCACAATTTAAGAATCATACGAAAAACACTTTACAAAACAAAATCTTTGACTTTCTCTTAAAATGTGAATTATTTTATTATAGAAATATTTTCTTCTTCTATAATAAGGCTTCAATATCTCTTATGTCATTCCCAAAACATGATATCCTTCTAGACAAATCATAAATTAAATCATTCTTTATAATGCAGAGAAAATGAAAGCACAATAAGGTCTTAGATGAGATGGTTAGTATGTTTATTGTCATGATATATTAATTGATTTTCATATAAATTGGTAATATAGGAATAAAAATATGATATATTGGTTATTAAATAATTTTACATTAATTGTGTTTTCATTTTTAATAATAGATCAATCATATAATAAAATTTTTGACTTTCAAAATTACACTTGATTTATGGATGGGGAAATATCCTTATTCAATCATGTTCAAAGAGATTATATAATAATCATAATTACATGGTATAGTGAATTTGTGGATCCAAACTGTAAATTAAAAATTATTTCGTTTTTTATGTTTTACTTTCAATACAGTCATATTTGTCGAGGGTCACTATCAATTTCGTTATTTCCTTAGTCAAGGTTCACTCTCACAACTATCATAGTTGACTAGGTCCCTTACTAAATTCGGTCCACACTCGATTCTAATTTATAGTATTTCATGATAAATCAATATCTAAAAAATGAATTAGAATGTTATATAATTATGTGCACAACCAAAATATAATTAACCCCATTCATATGGTTTCTAAAAAATTATACGAACATTAATAATATCATCATAACATGACCCAAAGAAAAAAATGATTTTGTAAACATCACATCATTAAATAATCAGAAGCTATCCTAAGATAACACATCGAATTATTCCTTATATAATATCTGCATTTAATGTTGAAAAATATATATGAATGTTTTCAAAGTTTAAAAAATCCATTATATATGATTTTTAATATTTTTTTAAAATATTGGAAAATTATATGTTATTTAATTATAATTAAAATATTTTTGTTAAAAAATAACTGATAAAAATATATATTTTTTTTCTGAAAATAGATAATTAAAAATAAATATTTAATAAAAATACTATATATGATAGTGGGAAATGAAATTCTTTCATTAAATTTTTAAAAATTCATTCTTTTAATTATTTTTTAAAAAATCTCATATGTAAACAGTTCCAAAATTGATGTACAAATTCATTTTTTAAATACATTAATGTAATTTATATATTTTTAAAATGAATTTAGGTATTAATTATATCATAGAAGAGAACATTATTTAAATGATTATAAATAACAATGACATGAATAAAAACCTATTTTGACAAAATAGAGAATTCATTATTGTTTTCATAAAAATATTTTATTATTAATTTTTTAAAGAAAAAATACGTTAACGGAATATAAATATTGAAAACCCAAAAATTACATTAGTGGAATAATATATATTTCAATTATTGTAAAATATCTTTATGATTTACATCAATAAAAATTTAACAGCCAGAATGCAGAAATGATGATTGTAATATATATCACATACCTCTTTGGTAATCATCTAATTCTTAAATAAATAATTAAATTACATTATATTGATTTATAAATCAATGTTTTTTTCAATAAATAATAATAAAATAAATTCACAGTCACTAAATAAAACAAAAAAGGAAATAGTTCATGATTATAAAAGATGTCTTAAAGAAAATATATATTAATTATAAATACTTTGCATATCCATATATATATATATATATATATATTAAAAAATCATGTACCCATAAAATTTCCAATTATAATTTTATAATTTTTTTCCATTAAAATCATCACTGTGGTGAAAACTAGTACATTTTCCATACATATTTTGGTTTAAGAGTTCATATACATCAACCTTGTTCATTGTTTAATAATACATATAATCATAATAATGAAATATTAATCATATTTAATCAATATATAGTATTTTAAAATCCTTTATATATGGTGGGGTTGAAAAATGAATTACATCACATCATGGAGACCATAGTCTATATGTACACATGAGTTTAGTTTCCACATTTTGATTGATTGAATGAAATAATAGTAAATAATAATTCACAGTTATATAATTCTTATTATATCATAAATATTTTATATATTCATTAAATATATCAGTATACAGTCCATTTAAATCATAACTGAAAAATAAGTTCCACTGTTTCAAGGATGTGGATGCCCACACATATGCCCGAATGATGTAGTAATTTTCCATTATATGGTTTGGTACAAAGGTATATAAAATATTATAATTAAATATATAAAAATAATTCATAAATATCTTGTATAAACATTAAATCCCTGATATTTACTATCCACAAATAGAAATCATGGAAAATTAAAAATACATATCTTTGTGGATGCAGCAGTCCATACATAGACATGATTGGTGCTCTCATTTCCCTTTGGGATGGAAAAATGATAAAGAATAGTGTTACATTAAGAAAAAAACATTTTAATATTTTTAATAACATTATGGTGTTATATTAACATGGTCATAAATGATTTATAGGTTTCATAAGATGAAATGAACTTTGAAATAATTTTTTTCAAACATATAAATCTACATTAAAAACCCCTATTTTTATTAAACATTAATCCTTGAACGTATGGAATTATGGTGGAAAAGTGGATTATAATATATGGGGGTGGGATTTTAGGAAGATATATATGTTTAGGAATTTGTAGACCTAATTTTCTCTAAGTGTGTGAATAATTGATGAGCATAACTTTTTATATGTTAGTGATTGTAAAACAGGTAAATACCTAAAATGTTAAAATATAATTTTTTTATGACATAGGTAAAATGTAGATAAGATTCTATATGTGGTAATAAAATGAGTGTAATCAATAAATATAATAGAGAAATAAATTTCATATTGGATTGGTTTTCATTTTAAAACATGTCTATTAGTTTAGTCCCTTATTAACCTTCATTCACCTTAGTTAATGTTGATAATTATTTCACACATTAAGGGTCATTAAATTAATTTTAAAAATGATAATTTTTACCTATATGAAATTATAATACAATATATATTATTACCATAAAATGAATTCATTATAGTAATTATCATTAGTTTTAAATGATTTAAATGTAATATAATATAATTAAATACCATTGAGGGTTATTTTAGGGACTAATCATATAATTTTTTTTAAAGGAATAAGGATATATATTAAATACTAATATAAAATATTTTACCATAACCAATAAATTTTATTTATTAAAACAATTTTTTGTACTTTATAATCCATCTGAAACTTAATGACACGCCCCAGAGGGACCCATGACACGAGTCCCCATGTCCTCCTCATATAGTCCATTGGATAGTTACTTGAAGCATGTTGGAATATCACTAACAATGGAAGCAATGCTTATATACATTAACTCATGCACACATCTATGGGGACACAAAATTCTAGAATTTTAAAAAATACTAAATAAAAAATATTAATTTATTCCACTATAATCCCACAAAATAGTGAATTAGTAAATGTAATGGAATATAAATAAGTCCAAATACAAGCCAAGCACAATGTGTTTATAACCCAAGTCCATCTTGAATACAAATGCACAAGGACTAATTTCAGAAACCTATTGAGATGCACCTTTATTTGTACATTCTCTCTAATCATTGTCATGTCCTTTTCCTCCTAAGGCTCCATCAAAATTTCAATCATCTAAAAAAGACCCAACACATGTGGGAAAAACCTGTACATGGGTGAGTTTAACAATACTATGTAGTATACACCAAATCTAAAAAGTAATAAAATAATGATGACATAGTTATCTCTACATAGGTACACATCTACATAACATATAAAAAAATATAGATATATTCCTGGGAGATACAACGCCATTATATGGTCCTATCCATATTTTGGACACTTGTTTATCCATGAAGAACAGTTGTTCAATGAAAAGTAACTCATCAATCCATGACATCATCGAAGACACCCAATGAAGATGTATATCCCATTGGTACCATGTCCAATGATAATTCATTGTACAATGAAGGATATGTTACAAAATGTGGGGGATACACCCAAAACTGACTGGGGGATACCATAGATCATTCCCCAAACTGAGAAGGGGATACCACATACCCAATCTAGATCAACCCGATATATATCGAGTCATGCCCATGCACACTATGGGATACCATTTAACCTACCAATGTGTCCCACTGGATGGATTATTAGCACCCCACATAAGGAAGTTACATTATTCCACATATTCTAATAGGGTTGATAGAGGATTGCACTTCAATCTCAGGGTGGGATACCATACTCTATCTGAGGTGCGATTTTTAGTCTGGATTATAATAAAGTGATGTGGATGTAATGTCATACTAAACCTAGTAGTAAATGACCAAGGGATCCTAATCCACATATAATCCTCCAAATAAAGAAAATTAAGAGTCTTATTCATTCATGATGGGAGTACGAGGCGTGACCTTGTTCTTACATGGAATGTTTTACTATCCTAATCCATTCCCATGTGTAAGAGAATCACATGAAATGTAGTCTCCATATACACCACTTGTTTGATGAGTAAATAGTGTGTAGAGACACATCATTCTATGCTCATGTAACATGGTCATTCCTATGTTCATAAGCCGTGTATATTTACCAGTGTGAGTATGTGAATCCATGTTTTTATCTATGTACATGGTGTTCCAACATGTTGTGAATTATCACCCATGTTCATGTACACTTCGGAGTACATGTCAAGTTATTTAGAATGGGTCACATGTCGTGCGATATGGTTCAAATGTCATGTGATCCTTAATTCTAGCCAAACCCAAGAATTATATTGTGTGGGGGGGGGGGGGGGGGAACACGCCGTGTAATCTCAGATTACACTTCGTGTTCTTCAAGTTTTACTAAAAGAACTATTCTTACACTGTGCGCCCCATCTAGTGCTCTGTCATTGATCTGACGATCTATTGTGAAGAAAAATGATGTTATAAGTTTTTACATTCCTTTCCCTCACCAAAAAATGTGTTATATCTCTTAAAATACATGGATATTGGTCCAAAACATGGATTTTAATTTCACACAAAATAATTCTAATGGATTAAAAATTGAGACTCTCATATTGCCAGATTCACCCGAACATCATCATTGCACCACTATATGGATAGTTCATTCAATGATCTATGATATTGGATCATTGAATGATGAAATATTTGGGCAATGATTTAATAATCAGCAATAGTCGGGTTGTTGGCCTAATGAAGAACTTCAATGATGAATGATAAATTGGGGGATAAGTAGACATAAAAATGAGAGGAATAAACTACATTGATGTTCATGTAGATATGAATTCATATATGTAAAGTAATAAATGACGATATTTCAAAACAATTTCCCCAATTTACCCTATAATAAACCCATTTTGTTAATTTATCAATCCAAAAACCAATCTGTTGGTTAATTGATTTTTGATCATTGCATAAATTAATAACATCGAATTAAAATATAGAAACAGATTTCCAACATGGATTTTGGATCGAATATTTACGGGTAATGGTTGTTTTTTTGCAGTGGATGTGATCCTCTAACTACACCTAAACAATGATCCATTATCTGATCCAAACAATTTGTTATCCTCGATGAATGTTCCCATTTAATGGTGTCTATTTCGCCAGGGTTCAGTGTACAAACCAATGAAAATTTCATTACCATTACACATATAGTGCAAACAAATATTTTTTTCTGATGAAAAATTAATTAAATATTTTTTTTATCTGTTTCACAGCCCTGAATGTTTTTTCACAAACCTATGCTAACTAATATTTGGTTAGAACATGGAAAACACCACATTACAAACTCAAAAATGGTATCAAATTTCTATTTCATTCCTTCTCAATGAGCATTTGTGATTTAAAAATAAAATAATGCCATTTGCAATAATATCCTTGGTAACATGTTCTACAGATAACCTGTAATTAGAAGGATAGGTCGCTCTTATAGAGATTTCATTATTTTGATTTCAATAGTTTCCTCAGATTTCTGATCTGCGAACCTGGTGGGGTTTTATTCCTCATTTTTATTAAACCCATGTTCATGTGATATTAAATATTTTTTAAAAAATCAATCATAATTTTCGAGAACATTGGTCATATAAATCACATGATGCCTCATCTCCTAGTATCACAATCAATCCATATAATATCTAAAAATAAGACATGAAAAAATTAAATTCATTCTATTATCTCAACTATGGGCCGTTTCATCCTCCAAAATACAAAATAAGGGAAACTCAAATAGATGCAGGTAGTCAGTATGAATCTGATCCTCTCGCTCCTATTTTCGCACCTAGAGATTAATGTGCACCACAAGACATGCACCAAATGAAACGACCTCCCACAAAGGATCCTCTCTTAATGATCCTCAATCTCTTCTAGGTATTTATAAAAAGTCACATCATACTCAATTTACATACTTTTGTATTTTATAATGTGTTATGGGTCATTAATGTATTATCTCAGTGGTGACATGTGTAAAACATTGTGTACTCGATCTAACTATTGTAGTAGAGCCAATCAATTTTCCACCACTCCAAGTCTACAATGAATCTATAAGGGGATGATAAATCTCAAAGATAGCTTCCCACCCTGACCAAATATCCATAATCCCCATCAAGGTGAAACCCAAATGAATATGAGGTTCTTATCCTAGAATTATAAAGGTCAATTTCTCCCGAAATCATAATAATTTTTCATGATCTATATAATCTTTATCCTACCCTAGATGATATGCATCTTTTCATTATTAAATATTACCAACTTCGGGACCATGAGTGTTGACTCTCATAGGTCATTCCAGGAAATGGTGTCCTTCAAGGTCATCCATAAGAGCCCACAAGATGATCCATACCAATATTCAAAAGTTATATGTTCATGTACTCAAAATACACCAGTAGTTGGTGATCCTTCTACTAATGACCAAAGACAGACATGCAATCCCACATCATGTCTTCTATAACCTGAATGTTTCAATCAGTTCAGTCATCATAATATTGTTGAAACAAAATGCTCATGCATAATTGGGTCAGAAACACCTTCTTTAAAATATTAAAAATCTAATATGTAAAACAAAAATCATTATCAAATGAGTTCATATTTTGTACCCCAAAGAGTACAAATATGACCCTTCTATAGGGACATACCAAGATCTCCATGGAAATATACTCTCAGATATCTTGGATGTGGCTTGATATGGTTATTTAGATAGTGATCACCGAGATAGAATTTTTTCACCAATAAATATGTATAACCATATAAAGTCCATCAGTGACCCATCCCACATCTATTTTATCACATCAAGGGGTTAATCTAAAACCCCTTGAACTTGATTCCCATCCTTCACTAACTAACAAGTTTGAAATCTAGAAACAATCATTGTTATTCAATTATTCATCCCTAGCCACCAAAATAAATGTCGGAGGTCCAAGTACATCTTCATCACACCATGATATACCGAGAAATGGGATACATGAAACTCCCATAAAACCTATCCCCACAATTCCATTGGTACTAAAATAATCTATTGGAAATGAATGACAAGATCCCAACCTTTTTAGTATCCATCAACAACATTCCTTGTCGATATCTGAGCATATATGGTCTCACATTCATCATATCCATAGTGTGCCTACCTGAATAAATTTATGAGTGATAGGGTGAAAACCATTGAATGCAGTTAATGAACTCTATCTCTAGCCACAATGTATAGTTTTACCAATGGAATCTGCTCTAACACTTTGTTAAGAATATATAACTAGATCCCCTACAATGAATATATACCATTTTGTCCCCCTTCCAATGAGTGTAGTCAATATCAAATCAATAATAATAGAGGAACTATAGAAAACCCCATTATCTCACATCAAGATCCTTCCATGAGAAGATATATTTGAGACTATTGTGATCAGAGTAGACGATATGCCACTCTCCCTCATGTAGTGTCTCCACATCATCAATACAAAGACTACCACTTCTTACTCAAGAACATGGGACTCATAATTCATCTTGAGTGTTCTAAAATGGTATAAAACATATGCAATCACTGCATTCACCAACATCAACACACAACCAATCCAAGTCACTGATGCATCTGAGAACACCATGTACTCAATGTCTTCCTCCATTAACATTAGGATTGAAGAACCCATCAAAAACTTCCTCAGCTCCTAAAAGAACTAATAAAACTGTTTTATACAGTTAATATGACAACCCTTCCTTGAAAAAAATTCATGTTTTCTTACAATATGGACATCTCAAGTAAAAAAATCTGATACAACCATTTCATTCTAAGAAAAATACACACCCCAGTAACACACATAGGTGGAACCCAAGAAAGCACAAACTCAACTATCACTGGATCCGCTGCAACTCCACCCTATAATATGATGTGTTCTATAAAGTGGACCTCAATAATACAAAATTGGATCTTGGAGAGGTATCTGTAATAATGGTGCTCTCATAGTGTGTATATGACCATCCATATGTTCTTCACATGCTCCTCTGCAAATTTTGTGTACACTATGATGTCATTAATGAGGACCACCACAAAAGGGTCAATGTAAGGATGAAAAATCTAATTCATGATTCCCATGAATAATAGTGTGGAATTCATCTTACTAAATAGAATTGCAATTTAATAATAGTGACCATAATGACATCGGAAAACCATATTTGATATATCCTCCTCCCATACACATAGCTGGTGATACCCTGATCTGAGGTCAATCTTCAAGAAACTTCACGAAATAATCAATTGATCAAAGAGGACATCAATCCTATGTAGTGGTATTTTTTCAGCAAGATCACTTGGTTTAATCTCCCATAATACACACATAACATAAATCTTCAATCTTCCTTCTTGGGAAACAAAACTATGGCTACCGAAGGTGAAACTCTGGGTCGCAAGAATCCATTCCTATACAAGTCCTCCAACTGTACCCTCATCTCTAGAATATTTGGGGTGTATATCAGACAAGAAGGTGTAGATATCAGTATTTTTATGGGTTGTAGATCAATGTATAAGATCATCATCTATTGTTTATGTAAACATGTACCATCATCAATTAATAAATAATCATTCCCTGCCCCCAGTGCAAGAAACTGAGGACCTATATTATCTATTGCACCCATGATGAGTCTACCCAACTGATTAATAATTGGCTACACCAACCTATGTGTGAGTGCATTCTATGATACATATGTTAATTTTCACATAAAAACCTAGTTCCATAATTAGAGAAACACCAATCTAATCCCTATAAATTTCAATATGAATAAAAAATGTGGATAACCAGGAAATATCAAGATTTATGTATTAAGGCCTCGACGCCACATCCATGTGATACCAACTAAAGCACTCTCCATCAAGATTCCGGTCACACTATCAGCACCATTGTGTGAACATCGAGTACCCTCTAGTAGTAGTCTCCAAGTGTAAGGGCCAAGTCAATGCTTCTTCTGGAATCCCTTTGTCATTGATAAGGATTGTGGATTGAATGAAATTAATAGAACCTATGTCTATCAAAACAGTATCCATGATGTAATTGAAAGGGATAATAATATAAATCACCCCTGGAACTCCAGTGTCATAACACTCAATTGCCTAAAGCAGTCCACATCCCTATCCTCCATCTCCCTAAGATTGGAATGGACCACCTGGGATGTGAATTATAAAATGTCAAACCTTAAACCACCTCCAATGGCCCTTAGTACCCCTCAACAACATCATCCACCCATTTATACCAACCTTAACCTATATATACCTCTGTATGGATAGTCCTCTAACCATATCCAGATATGCTATATGATATGTAGAGAAATCATATTCCAAATGTCCCCAATATTCGTATGAGTAGTAAAATCTATCCCGTAGATAATATGACCTTCCATGGATCCCTGAAACACTGACCTTGAGTCATGGGATTTCCCATTGAGGTTTCTAACCCACATGGATATATATGACTACCATCGTCTACCTAATTTCAAGGTCTCATCTACCTAGTTTCCATTGTTAACTCTCACTAATGGTGTCTCATGTTCCAGAAAACTCTCCATTAGTATGAATCACTCAAGTACCCCACCATATGTATGAATTAAAATCGATAACATTGGCTTTTAGATGTATTTGAAAAATCCCTACTCAAAGGCCAATCCCTAACGAACTTATCTCATAACTTATATGAGTGTAGCATGAAAAATTAGTAAACATCATTGAATACCTTTCCATGGTCATTCTACACTACTATTGTTTCAGAACATATTATATTCATAATTATTGAAACATTGATGGCTATAAATCCTCCTTGATGACACCATCAATTTATATTCATGAGTAAGATGTTTCATCATGTTTCAGATTCACCAAGATCTGTAATCACCCAAATGACCCCTATAGAAGACACTCATCAAGGACTATCATCTAGTCTGCAAGTGACCTCAATAGGTATAAAATATGGGCTCCCACCTCTATCCAATCCTCAACCATATGGGGGGCTTGGTCCAAACCGAAACCTAGGACATCAAAACCTCTAAAAATCGTGAAATGAAATAAGCCTATGTGCATTTTTAGTTGGTAGTTCCGGTAGTACATACTACACAAAGGGTTCTGGAAATTATCATAAACCAACCGATTGTTATATTTCTATTACAGACCCTTTAATCAATGACTATTTACTAGGAATATCATCATAATTATCACAAGGTGGTATCCTGGCTAGCTTCCATGTGTAGGAATCCTAGAATAAAACATGACATACAATGGTTAATAGAGTATATCTATAGATATTCCTCAAGAAGGATACATGAAACTAAACCATTACTATATGAATTATAAAGCATTGTTTTTTCATTACATTAGTTTTTTTATTTACTATTTCAAACGGAAGGAAATTGGTGTCATGGTGTATGAATATGACGGTCTCTGCACCAACACTGGAGTCCCCGACATGAAATATAAACTCAGAACACTTAACACTATTTCCCCAAACCAACCCAACATACTCTCAATTTTAAATTACAACTAACATCCTTTGATTCCATTTTTTCATGACCCATCCTAAAGGGTCTTATGATGTGACTCCTAAATCCAACATCAAATTGTCTTGGGGATGGTGATTAGCACCCAGTAAGCCTATCACTAATATTTGTGGCATTTTATATGTACCTAAATGAAAAAAAATCTCTATGAACACAATAATTCTGAAATTGAGAAAAAAATTTATTTAAACAGTGCATTATACCTCTAAGGACCCACAATATCGTCTGATAGTAATTGTTCTGAAATGTAAACAATACAAACAAAAATACCTCCACAAAGATTCTATAACAAAATTCAAACACTTAAATTGAATTAATATGACTATTTTCTTAAACCAAAGTGAACACCCCTCACTCTGTTCAGTCTTTCTATGCACCATCTGGTCTTGTTCTATATAAGTATTCATCCATGTTGTAATCATCTACACAATACATGACACGTTTTAGAAATTCCTATGTATATGTGTGTGTAAAAATACTCTGTAAGACACCCCTACACCATAAATAAATAAAAAAGGAAGTGCAGTTAGCTCTATATAGGTATCTGTCTACAAGACATTTAAAAATAACATCATGATATTCTCAAGAGAGGCACCACACCAAAATAAAAGAATTACAAACTACCTACACTATGATTCTACTCGAAGTATGCTCATTCTCGGAAAACTCAATACCAAAAAATAATACCATTAGATTCACTCAAAAAAGTGGTCTAGATCATTTATGCCCCATAAAAAGTGAACAAATTGGTTCAATAAGACTATGATACACATATATGGGGTCATTCCACGATCTAACTTGGGGATACCATGGATAGTTCCCAGAGATTATCAAGGGATACCACATAACCAATCTAGAATAACCTGCAATGTATTTGGTGACACACAAACATGATGGTGTATATCATAGAACCTACCAATGATGTACACTATATAGAAGATCAGCACCATACGCAATGAAGCTGGACGATTCCAGGAACTCCAGTTTGGGTGAAATTGGGTTCTACTCCCCTCTAAGGTATGGATACCATACTCTATCTAGGAATCGTCCTCTAGAATGTATTATAGATCAGATATTATTATGTAATGTCATACTAAACTTTAATGGAAAGGACCAATATAACACAATCATCCTATATTGGTCCACAATATGAAATTTTAGTGTCTCCAACACTCTTGATGGGAGTAAATGATGAGTCCCTGGTGGAACATGGAATGTTATTCTATCCCATGCCTTGATCGTGTAGAAGAACATCACATAGAATGTATTCTCATTATACTCGGCATATAGGATGAGCACATGGAATGTAGATACACATTGTTTTTTTCCATGTCACCTGGTCGTGTCTATATACTAAAGCTCTATTTTTGTACTTGTTTTTGTAAAGGATTTCGTGCCCATGTCTACTTACAAGGTATTCCATTTGGAAATATTTTTTACCTGTGTCAATGTATTCTTTGGATTACACATCAATTAATCCTTGGAGGGTCACATGTCATGTGTTACATAACTTCAGAAGAACCCGTACCCCACATCCAGGGGGCCCACATACTGTGTAATAATGGATTACACACTGTGATATTTAGGATTTTTTAGAACAACCAGTCTTCATCCAGATGTCCTTGATGGTGCTCCACAATTGATCTTGAGATCTATTATCCATGAAATAAAATATCTATGGTCTCCCATGACTTTCCATCACTGAAAAACACATTCTATCTTAGATCTACTTGAGGATCGAAGTAAACATTCAAAAATAATTTTGCATTGAAGACTGTTGAAGAATAATAAATTGGAAAACATCCATCATCTGATTCAATCCTACATTATCTTCATACCTCCATCATGCCGTGATGATCCCATATCTATGATACTGTATTTTTTCCACACAAAATAGGTATGAAATGATCAATTGATTGGTAATGGTCGATTAAAGAGACGAAAGAAGGACACCCATGATGAGTCATGAATCAGGGGATAAAAAATCCTAAAAATGAGAGAAATAAACTTTTATTAGTGTTATTTATGATCTATATTCGTTTTTGTATGATAATTAATAAATGTATTTACCTGTAATTCTCAATATTTAGAATTTATCAAATCCTTCATGGGGGGAGATCGATCAAAAAACAAATACGTTCATTGATTAATTTGAGATCGTCATAAAGACCCCTAATCAAAAATCATACAATTGAAACACCCAAAATAATTAGAGTATGGTTTGATCATTGATGAGAAACATTTTTGTTTCCTCCATTCATGATATCCACTAAGTCATATTGCCAAAAAATTTAAAATCTGATCATGATACGTTATTGTTTACTAAAAAATTTCTCCTCCTACATTATTTTATCATCTGTGGTTTAACAAAAAACCCTTAGACAATTTACTTATCCATAAACATATATAAGAAATATGTAGCTTATTTCGAGGGAAAAAATATTATTTTCATTTATTTTATCTATTTCATACTCCCATCAACTTTTCCACAAACGTTCCATACCAACTTATATTAGGTCACACCTAGGGTAAAAATGCATTAAAAACTCAATATAGGTATCATATTTCTATTTGAAATACCCATTCATGATTTATTAGTATTTAAATATAAAAAATTTGTTATTTTGATTAATGTTACAACCTTGGAAAACTATTATACTGATTCTCGAGCTGACGAATGTGAGCTCATGCCTATGGTAAATGTGTTGTTATCAATTCAATTATACCCTCATATTTTCAATACGGACAACCATTTGGGTTTTATTCCATATTTTCAGAATTACATCCACGTGATTGTTACTAAATATTTTATTATTTTAAAAAAAATTTAGGAACACCTGTACTCAGAATCTTATGTTATCTCAACAACATGCCTCAAAATGAATGTGTATAATATCAAAAAAATAATTAACTGATAAATATAAGATCTTGTGAATAAAATATTAATTTTTTTTAATGTCATCTACATGATTTTTCAATAACATGAACAAGAATTATTCTTGTATTATATAAATTTTTATTCTAATTATATTGTATCATTAAATATAACGTAAATTATTATCACAAAAATAATTTATTAATATCCAAATTTCCAATTTAAAATCATTCTAAAATAATTTTTTACCTCTATAGAAATGTAATATTTATGATAGAAGAAAGGGAAAAAATTGTAATGTTTCTTAACATAAAATACTCAAAATGTCTTTATCAATTTTATGTGACAAGAAAACAATAAAAAATTAATAATTATGACCTTTATGGTAGTATTAAACCCATAATGGGAAATAAGTTCATTTTTGGGTTCATTTGGAGAACTTATACAATAGTTTTAACCATAGTTATTTTTTTACCCATTATTGTATTGGTAATCATTTAAAATGGTTACTATTTATAATAATATAATTTGAATTTGAACAATTTATCAAATATGAATCTTATGATTCAAATTATTAAATATATTTTTCAATATTAAAAATTTAAAATTATAGTAAATAAATTATAATACATGTTCACAAAACATAATAAAATTATGTTTAAAAAAATATTAATAAAAATGATTACACCGAAAATAGTGTAATGATTATTAAAATAAAATTAATTACATTTTTTTTAATAAAATAGATATTATTTTAAATTAGAAAATATTTAAAATAAAACTATTATATAACTCTAAATTAATTTAATATAATGAAATAACACTTTCACAAAAATTATAATTTTGGATATTCAATCAAAAAAATCATTCCATCCAAAACAATTAAAATTTTTATCATTTGAATATTAAGAAAAAATAATTAAAAATGGTTCATATTTTATTCAAAAAATTTATAAAATATTCAAAAATCATTTATAGATTCTATGAACAAAATTAAATAGAAAGCATTCTTTATGAAAATAAATTTTGGCATCATAAAATTATTTTATTCTAATATCTGGTATTATGGTAGTAAATATATGAAGAATAATATAGTTAAATTTATATACAACATAATTATTTCATTATAGTCATTTTTTAAAATTGACTAATTGATTTTTTTGGAAAAAAATGCATTGTAAACATATAAATAGATATATCAAAATTATAACTTTTAATATCAATATAATTTACCTTCTTTCATAACAATTGATAATTAATATATTATTAATTATTATTTTTAAAAATAAATAACAACATAAAAATATTTCATAATATTTATATTTATATTAATACCCTTAATGCCAACTACTATGTCATAATATTCTCATTTATATAATACTCTTATTATAAATCAATATTATTTAAAACAACATATTTAATTTATCATAAGATATAAACACCAAATTTATTAAAAGTATATATATTTTATAAAATAATGATGTGATAAATTCTACCCTCAATTAAAGAAAATTTCAAAAAATTATTTTTCTCAATTTTGATGAGAAAGGGATTAATATAATTTCACAATAATTAAGACTAAGTGAAAGATAATCATACATTTGTGGAAAGTAATATTATTTAATTGACATCATTAAAATTCCCCAATGATATTAAAAACAATTTACATAATAAGACTATGAAAAATATCAAATACAAAATCGATGTTTTATAAAACTCAAAATTTTAATATGATTAACAATAATTCCTTGATAGTCAAGCTATATTTTCCACAAAGGAATCAATATATTTTTTTATCATATTTGTTTATTTTTAAGGAATTATATTTCCATTGTGATAATAAATTGGTGAAAATATAGTTACATGATTTATTTCAAAAATATATTCCATGGGTTTTGATTCAATGATTTCTCCTTATATTATTTATGTTAAATAACTGGGATTAATTTTTCGTGCCATAAACTGTAATGATAACATTTAATGGATCATAAGATCCACAAAATAATGACAATTTATTACTCTTATAACTAAATAATTATATGACAAAAAATTGTCACTAAATGTAAATTTGATACATAATATGAATAAACCATAAAATTATGAAATAATACATAATTCTTAACTACATAAATAATAAGACCAAAAGTAGAACCCATGTCATTAATTAAATAAATAATCTTAAAACACTTCAAAAATCACTTTCGAAAATTAAGGCAAAAAAATATGAAATTTTTTATAACACAGTTTCCATCATCTACAAAATATATATCCTCAAATAAAAATATTCCCCAATAAAGTATCAAATGAAAAATTAATATAACATAATTCAATATTCAATAAAATGTACTAATCATTTTCTAAAATAAGACAAATCACTATAATTGTATTGTGAAAACATATATGTATTTATAATTTTACTCTATAATAATTCATAAATAAAAATTCCATTCTAAAGAATAATATATATTTTTAGTAATCATATATTTTTTTCAATATATTGAACATAATCAAAAATAAAATTAATCATTTTATCACCAAATCACTTTGAAATCTTATATATTCATAATGTATGATCAACCCTTCATTCCCATTAACAATAATTACATCATCATCAATGAACATATTAACCTTAATGGTTATGTTCATCTTTCAATATATATTGCCAAGAAAATTATAATTGTATAATTTCAGTTTAAATGAAATGGTAAAAATAATGATTTTATTTTGATAAATAATATATTAAAACATTATAATAATTTCCCAAAATACAATTGGTCACAATAAACCTCTATATCATAAAAAATGAATTGTGTATCCATGAATTTAAAATAATAATTATAAGGCCCCAGCCTTAAACCTTACTTAAAAATGAATTAAATGAATAATTAACATTGAGGATCTTTTCAGGTATAGAGTTTTAGAGAATTAGGACATAACTATTACATCTCAAATGATTACAAAGTAGTATCTTCTACTAAATTTCCATAAAATAAAAACTCTTAAAAAGAAACATGTCTAGTTTCATGTTTTAGGTAGCTTGACTTTCCCTTGATCCCATCCTTGACCCTATTCCATGCTAAGTCCTGTGAAAAACATTTCAAAAACATGGGATGAGCATAAAAGATCAGTAAGGGATACATAAAGAATAAAAACTGTTAGTTTATCAAAACAAAAAGTAAACCATGTTTACTTTATCAAAGTAATACTTTTCACCTTTATGAAGTAGTAAAAACTCTTCACTCAATAAAATATCATTACTTACCTTTTTGTAACCAAAGGATTACATTAAAACCCATATAAAGAACACATAACATATATAAAGGTAACTTGGGACATAAACATACTTATGTGTAATAACCATATGGTCGAGTTCCACACATATCACTTAATGGAATAGCCATACGGCCAATTTCCATACCTACTTAATGGAATAGCCATACGACCGACTTCCATAACCAATGCATTGGAGGTTATAACGTAACCACCAGTCCTGGTATTCACGGCACCACCCGTCATAATGTCCAAGTACCATTATTACACATAAAATATGGAAAATATAAACATTTCAATAATAATATTTCATTTGCAATCACAATAAATAATTCCCAGATATTGAATTAATCAATCCATTTTCAAAAACCATTTAAAAGAGATTTTTGAATCAAAGTGTCCCATACCACTTTGAAGCTTTTAATGGAATATTAATGTCCATATAAATAAATACTGAAAACCATTTTGAAAACATGGACATTGAAGATAATGATTTAGAATAATTAATCTTTAAAACATTTAAAATGATATTTTTGTTAAAAGGTTTTTAACAAGATGAGAGACTCTTGAATACAAAGAATAGAGGAATAAAATTTAATCGGAGCTTTATAATATCATGAGAATAAAAGGATTCATGATATAATATGTCAAAGGACAGTATACACACCATATAAGAGTGAATTGGTCCATAACAACAATGAAGTCTCAAAAGATATGTAAAAAGAGATGAAATCCATTATAAAGAAGGTATCCTTAAATTAAGGATAAATCAATCTCATAATTATGTGTAACAAATATAAATAAACCCAATATATGTGGATATTAAGTGTAAAACAATCAAATGTTATTCACACATATTCAAAGGATGACATATTCAATAACTACATGTTGAACCCAAAGAAATCGAAATTGGGTTATGAAGTTCCCTTGATAGCCTAACGGCGTCACATCAAAATGAGTTGATGAGAGATAAAAAAAACTATCTCATCACTTGGACATAAAATTTACATCAATAAGGATATATGAGAACATATCCCAACATTACAATATGTACATTAAAAGACCCAACAAAAGAAGTCTTTAAAAAAGAGGAGGGTGAAAGGTTCCCTTACCGACATGGGTATCTTTAGAAACATACACCCCGTGAAAGAAGGACAATACATCATTGATGTAAATACTCATAAATGAAATAAAATTACACAATGATTAAAATAATGGTCAGTACATACACCACTCAAAGGAAATTGTGGCAATTGTAGCATAAATCTGACGGGAATAAAAGTAAGATGAAAAATCCCTTAAGAAAACTCGGCAGCCTAACGGAGCCACTTAAATCTTCCAAAATGGATTGATGAGAAAAAATAGAGTATCCCATCATATTACAATAGACTTTACAGCAAGAGGAATATAAAAGAAAATCCCCCAACATAACAAAGAGGAGCTTAAAAGAAGTGACACAAAGGAGAGTACTTAAAAAGAAAGAGAGGAGTAGGATCCCTTACCTCAAGTCCAAATTGACTTGATCGTTCTTTAACGTCCGGAATAATAAACTTGAGTTAATTTTCACTTTATTAAGAACCTTTTTTATCGTTAATTATTCATTTTATACCATGTTATAAACATCATGTAATCATTTAATTTAATAATGTTCATTTTGACGGTATTTGGTTCTAAAGTCAAAAATAGACTTCTTACACTTACATGTTGTTAATTTGGTCAAAGGTTTGTTATATCCAGAATGATATTAATGATTTGGATAAAATATATATCATATATATTCATCATATTCATGTATATATAATATTACATAATCATTTAGAGGTATGAAATGAAATTCACCGTTCATGGAGACGGTAAGCCGTACGTACGCATGAACGCTACTTTCATTTCTTTGTCATATTAATGGAATTAAAACTAAATGAGAGGTATGTATATTTTAATTCCAGAATTATATTAATCATTTAGATGTATAATTAATTATATATCTCAATTATATACATGTACTTTTAATAGTACATTACATTTGGGGATAAGAAATGAAAAGCACCGTTCATGGAGACGGTAAGCCGTACGTACGCATGAACACTACTTTCATTTATATCTCATACTTTAATGGAAATAAATAATAATTATATAGAGTTATATTATAATTCCAGTATAAAATCATATATAATAACATTAAATCCATCCTTTATACATCCCACATATGGAATTAACGAATCACATCACTTTGAGGGGGCGGTAGTCCGCACTTCCTAAAATGAAGATATCGTGTTTACCCATAATGGAAACAATAATGGCATGTCATAAATGAAAAATAAAGAAGCTTAAGGAAATAATAAACATATTATATATCATATATAAAAATATTGACATCATAATGGCCACCTTTGAAGGTGTTAAATGAGTATTGAACAATCATCGTTTCGGGAGGCAGAATTTCGCCATCCACAGAAACTGTATGTTCTTTAACCATTTGATGTAGTTGTGTGAGAGTGTAGCTCGAATAAATATTATAACAACATCCTAGTATATTGAAGATACTGGTGTTGTTACAAAAGAAGTAAATAAAAAGAGTTTAGGGGGTTGGAGAAGCAAAATAAAACAAATGAACATGAGAGAATGAATTACCTTTAAAAGTGTAACTCCTTTTGATTTGAGCCTAAAGGCTTCTTTTGATAGGATTCTTCCCAAAGTTAATCCTCTAGGATGAGGAGAGGGATGTGGATAGAGTAAATGGGCAGGGTTTGGCCGAGCCAAAGGCTTGAGGAGTGTGTGAAATGAGGTAGAGGTGGGGGCCTTTTATAAGAGGAGAGGAGGGGCACTTTTGGAAATCATGAAACTATTATTTTATTTTCAAAAGTGTATCGACTTTATAAGGTCCCACATTGATATATTTCGAATATAATATGATAAGGCTTCGAAATATTCCCATCCAATAGTTTTTGGACAAGTGTAGGTCTTAGATATTACATTATCTTTCCATTTTATTTTAATCGTTAAATAATGTGGTCATCGCTGCATCATCATGATGTCATAAATAATTTAATTTATATAATGTCTAAAAATTATTAAAAAAAATACTATTCTGTAGGAAATATTTTTAGCTTTCCAATTACTATTTATAATCAAAAATCTGATCTTTATAACCCCATGTAAAAATTGTTTTCGTAAAACATATTATGTTTGTGTCATTTTTTACTTTTACATTAAATAAAAAGTTATTTATGTCATTTCCCAACCAAAGTGGCTCCATGGGGTCCCCAAGTTGACCCATGGATTGTATTGGTCGGACATGACACAACCAATGAGGGTAGGACATGTTTAAATCTCATCTTATATTATTAAATCATTATTATTACCTTAAACTACACTAATTACAACTAATCGCGATTAAGAACTTAATAAGTTACTATTCACCAAAAAATTATTATAATCTCATTGAACCACATTTTACTTCTTAATGACAACCATGTATGTCGGATTTTTGAAATTCAAAACACAATGATGGCAAATTTTCATTTAAACGGAAAAATCAGTTTTTATAAGTACCACTTAGTGGTTTGACTATTCACCAAAAATTTAAGTTTTTCAGAAAATTACCAAAAATTAACCCTAAGCTATATTTTATATTCAGAATTCAAAAATGATGTCCATTTTAAAAAATTCAAAACATATAAGTCACATTAATTAATTTTATAATTAATTCCCGCTGTCATGATAAATAGCGTGTTTTTATGAAACAATAAGTATCAAAAGATTGACACCAGTTTAAGTCCAATTTCAAAGTGAAATTGATTCCAATGACCACCATTGGATTAAATGGTAAAAATATATTATAATTCCACTTCAAAACCAATTCAAAAGATAATCTAATCTGAAGTGCAATGTGTTACATTTGTTTTCAATAAGGCTTGATGTTGTCATAAGATGAATGGATGTCAAGGAATGTCAAGATGTGAATGACAAAGGATGTGATGGTGTTGGTGAGGAAAGGAGAATGGCCATGGTACTAAGATGCATGCCACTTAGGAGATTCACTAAGTGACATAGGATGTTGTGGTTGAAACATTCTCTATGGATATCAGATGAGTGTAGAACTGATCTTAATGTTTCAATACTTGTATCAAGATGATACTAAGTGACAACACTTGAAGAATGAATGATGATGGAGCATCAGTACATCTGACGATTGATGAGCTGATCTTAAAGTACCATGAACTTGTATCAAGTGGATAAAATGTCACAACAATGTTAGAATACCATGCATTGTCTTCACAATGCATGAGGAGATGAAAGGGATACATCCACAAGTTCTAAGTGGATGAAGTGGTTTAATGAAGTCCATGCACTATCACTTTGTGCATGTGAATTTGAAGTTGATCCAACTTGAACTCTGATTAGATCAATGAAGAACATTGAAGAATTATTTGATTCAGGAGTTCGGTTGATGAAGACCCTTCAGGAATTCCATTCCAAAGTGATGAATAAATGTTGAAGAGAATTGGAGGAATTCTAATGAAGAAGAAGAATATATCAGGGGAATGTCTTAGAAGATGGCTTGAATGGAAATTGGAATTTACACTTGTAACTTTTTTTTTCTTAACAAAGCACTTGTTTTTTTAAGTAGCCAAAAATAGCCACCAAGGAAGGCCAGCCGAGGGTCATCACCCAAGGCTCATGTGGGACTCGAGGTCACCACGCCCATGGGGAACCCTCAGTCCAAGGCAGCATATCCCTGAGGCAGAAGGTCAGGGCCGTGTATAAGCCCTGAGGCCACCCAGTGATGAAGCCCGCGCAGCGTGAGCGCGAGGAGCGTGCCCGTGACAAGCATAGGGGGCGCCAGTGGCGCGCCCGAGTGGCAGGGGTGGGCGCAAAGCGCGCCAGCAGAGAGAACATGGTGCGGGGCGGCACCGTGGAGGGAGAAGATTCAATTGCGGTGAAGGGGGGAGCACGAGGTTGATAAGCCGCGGAAAAACCGCGCTCCGTTTCGATGTGGGATGCGGAAAAATCTCCAGGAGCGGATCTTGGCCGCTCGATTGATCGCGCGCCAGATCTCGGCCGCACATATAATCCGCCGCAGCCCATTCTGATCTCGGCCGTCCAAAGGGCTGATCCGACGGTCCCGAGGCGTCTCCTTCCTCGAGCTCAGCCGAAGGCCACCCGCGTGCCTCCGTAGAACCAGGAGCACTCCGAGCACCAAATTTCGAGTTCCCGGCCACCGTTGTTTGAGCTGAAGGATCTATTGGGTTCGTCTCGACGTAACGAACCTGATCATGCAAGAAAATACGCATGCATGCAATGTTTGGGAGATTTCGAACAAGGCCGAGGCAAAACGAAGTTGCCAAGGCTTCGGTGAGTTCGTGTTTTGCATGGGATAGAAGAGACGAAGGCCGTGCATGCGTTCTAAGTTGCATGCACGTGGAGGAGAAAAACAAAAAGAAAAGTACCCGCGTGTGAAACAGAGGAAGATATCAAGATTTGCAAATTCTTGAAATACCCGAAAACTTCAGGGATTCAAAGATTGTATCACGCGGATGGGCCGAGGAATTCCTCTACCTATAAAAGGAGCACCCAAGGTGCTTGAAGCTGTTGCTGATCCATTGTTGAATATTTGAGGAGTCCCGTGAGAAGAACTCTGTGCCTCGCGAAGAAGAAGCCCCGCACAACCCACTTGTACGATTGAAGTTCTTGGGACCACCCGAGGTCCCGAAGGAGTCCCCTGCGCGCCTCCCTTGCGTGACAGGAAGAACCCGAGGCTGCATTCGTGCACGCCCGTGGTTTCATCCCTCTCTGCCTGCGGACTTACGCGGGAGGAGGTGTTTTCATGGCCGCTTGTGCCCTTGCACTTGTGCGCCCACAGTGGTGTTGCACCCTGTGCGCTTGTGGTCTTTGAACCCTGCGCGGCAGAAGCCACCCAAGAGCCTTGCGCGCCCTTACACCCTTGTGACCTTGCGCGGCATTTGAAGACAAGAGTGGCTGCACCCCTTGCGCGCCTTCACTAAGGCAGGGGCTCGTGTTGAGAAGACCACACCCTATGGTTTGTGGGTTCTTGGCAAGGAGGAAGGCTGAGGCTTAATGCCTTGTGCATGCACCATGTGAATACCACACCTCATTTGTGTGTGTGTGCCAAAAGGAGGAAAAGGCCGTGGGTATTTGTGTGTGCTAAATGAAGAGGAAGAGCACACATGGCCGTGTGTGTGCAAGGAGAGGAGGAAGGCCACTATACCCTACGGGTTAAGTTCTTGCAAGACAAGTTGGCCGAACCTAGTGTGTGCACTAAGTGGAGTGAACACACTTAGAAGAAAAGAAGGATACTCACACTAATGTATAACACACATTAAGTGTGTGTAAACAAAAAGAACAAAGTGTGTGAAGGAAGTGAGGAGGTGTGTGCTAAAAGGATTACACCCTTTGTGGGTTTATTGCACCAAGAGAAAGAAGAAGGGGAGTGCATGCATGCATGCATGCACATGCACATGTGAACAAAGCCAAATCTGGTTGTGTGCATTTGAGGAGTCCAAGACCAAGAGTTCATGAAGAGTTTTGAGAAGCCATGCAATCAGTGCATGAGGATGCAGAGATGCCATGCACTCAGTGAATGAAGTTGATGTGAAGTCAGACTGAAGCCAGACTGAAGTTAGAGATATCAGTTATCTGAGTTTTCAGTAATTGAGAAGAGCATGATCAACAGAAGTGATCAGAAGTGCTGAGCAAGACCAACAGACCTTTTCAGAGGCTGTTGAAGATTCTTGAAGAGAGAGGCCAGGTCATCCTTAGAAGAAGGTGATAAAGCCTGAGAAAGACGAGAAGACCTGTTCATCACAAGTGAGCAGAGGTACAGAGCGAGGCCAGCAGTCTTTATCCCAGACTGCTGAAGATACTTGAAGAAGCTTAAAGTGAAGAAGAGCTACTCGTGTGACTCAAGGAGCCAGGAGAATCCCCCTGTGAGACTCAGGGTGGAAGAAGTCTTCAGTGGGATTCTGGAGCAGGCCAGTGGGACTCTGGTAACACTGTGGGACGCAGTATAAAGACCCTCCTGTGGGACTCAGGAGAGATACAGTGGGACTCTGTATCGACCATTGTAATACTAACCGATTATAATGGAGAAACCATGTTGGGGTGTATAACCAGCATGGCAAGGACGTAGGCCTTTGGTGCCGAACCTTGTAAATCCTTATGTCCAGTGCCTTTACATTTACTGCATCATTCGAGGAAAGGTGAGAGATACAAGAAGAGTGGATCGAGTCTTTAACCAGCCATAGAGGTTTAATTGATAAGGAATCAATTAGTAAAAAGTTTTAAGGGATCACTGATTCACCCCTCCCCCTCTCAGTGATTCACACTGATCTGGACACTTCAATTGGTATCAAAAGGAGGTTTCCTCTAAAAGATCCAAGAGAGTCTATATGGAGTGAAGATTTGAGGAAATGAAAGAACAGCCTCAAATGGAGATATCTGCCAAGACTCAGAAAAATAGAAAGAAGAAACAGGACAAGAAGATGAAGAAAGCCTGTCCTAGCTGTGATGAAGTTGGAACAATGAATGATCTTCAAAGTGCAATTGAATATCTTCAGAAGACAGTCCCCAAGGAAGTGGCAATGTGCATAGCTATAGGAAACCTTGATCTTTAAGAAGAAAAATTACAGCTAGAAGAAGAAGCCAATACAATGGAAGATCAGTTGGCTAAAAGGCTTGGCATAACCAACACTCTCAGAAAGCTGGTGAAGGCTAAAGATGAAACCGTTTCTCTTTGCAATGAAAGATATGAAGACACTGCTGAAGAATTTCAAAGAAGCTTTTTTGAGAAAGAATTCATTATTATAATGGTCAAAGAAGTTTTCCATGCACTGGAAAAATTGCACAAAGTGTCAATGAATGTCAGAGATGCTCAACTCGAAGACAAAGTCAAAAGGGTGAAGGAGCTTGAAAACTCATTGCTTGAAATGAATAAGGTGCATGAAGACCAGATAATGAAGCTGGAAGAGAAATGGGAATGAAGGCTAAAAACTATTGAGGATGAGAAGAACTCCCTCAATATGAAATTCTTAGAACTGGAGGTGATATTGAACAATCAACAATCACCCAAAGCCAAAGCCTCCCAGTCAGCTGAAAGGAGAAATGTTGCTACTCAAGTATGCTTTGAGAAGGATGATTTTAAAAGAAAGACATCCTCTAATCAAAGGTCAACAACTTCTAAAAAGAAGGTACCATCAATCCCATCTTGTACTCATGTTTCTAAATGTGTTTCCACAAAAAGTGCAGGATGGAAGAATAATTCCAAACAAGTGTGGATGAAGACAAATAAGAAAGAGAGATCTCCTGAAACAACACAGCAAGTCAAGATAAGTACTCAACAATCTAAAGTACTTAAGAGGTCAAGATTTGTGGTTCAGTGTTGGTGTTGTAATAAGTATGGGAACTGTGTAAAGGATTGATGGTACAATCCACTGAATGTCAAAGTACAAAGGAAGCCCATGCCAAGGGGGAGCAAGGAAGAGGAAAAGAAGCAGCATCCACAGGTCCAGAGACATTTGTTTACTGAAAATATATTTGGATTACTTGACAACATCTGGGATGATTGCAAAAGTGTTCAAAAAGATACCTGTCAATCTCCAACTGTATCCAGAGCTAAAAATAAGAGAAGATCACTAAACCTGGCTAAAATGGAAACCTTGGGAAGCAAACAGAAGAAAGGTGACAATTCTCCCAATAAGATGTTGAAAAAGGAAGAGAAGTCCTTGGATTTGAAATCCAAGAAGGGTGATGCATCTAGAAGGACCACCAAGAAGAAAACATGCTTCTACTGTGGAAAGAAAGACCATACCATGGATCTTTGTAAAGAAGCCATGAAATTCAATAGAGGCAGACTGGACTCAAACAAACAATCAATCCAGAAGAAGAATAAGGGATTGGTTGAAAATAAGTTGCCTAAGAAAGGTGGCTTAACAGTATCAAAAGAACCATATGGAATTTCCAAAACTGAGGCCTCACTTCCAAATGACTTGTTAGTCATATGGCCTACTCAGTTGCAACTTTCCAGAGAACAAAAAAGTGCTGAAGATGAAGCACTGGCAATTACTAAGGCAAAAGGGAAGAAGAAGATTTCACATGAAGATCAAGTTCTGTGTGTGAGGTGCAATCAAGCTGGACATACTAGTGATAAATGCATGATATTTATTCCAGCTCAGAAGGGATTATTCAAAAGAATGAATATTGCACCAGGAGACTCTAGTGTTCAGAAGGCACATAGAAATAGAGGAGTCACACACAAAGAAGTTAAAGAGGTGTTGAGATCCACACCAGCACAAACATCATTGAAGATCAAATGTGCAAGTGTGAATAATGGTGAAAATGGGACATCTCGGTTGAGAGAATCTTCATAACCTTGTTGTTCACATTGATGAACCAAGGAGGTTCCATCTTATTCCATAATCACTTGTATTTACATGTACTGACATTGCAAGGAATTGAAGATGATGATCTTTCTCAACTGGAGGATGGTTTGGAAAGAATGGAGTGCACCCCTTGAGGGGGAGCCAATCTGAAGAAGATGGGATTCTGAGATTAATACCATCTTGAGAAAAGTGAAGGTATTCCAATCATACTTTCATCCCGTGTTTCTTAATTGTATTCATCATGACAATTAAGGGGGAGTATTTATTGAAGTCAAATGGATGAAAGGGGGATCTATATCATTGCACTGAACATTCTAATGAGTTTTGTGAAGTATGTGCAGGATTTAGCAATTCATTGTTATATCTGAAAAATTTCAAACCCTTGAAGCATGATCTCACATGTACAGTGAATGATGGATAACATTGAGTTCCTTGGTTACATCACTCTTGTTTTCTACACCGGGTTAGCCCAAGTATACTTAGAGATGATTTACTAAAGGTTCTTTGCTAAAGAGAACATGTGACATCATCCCTCTCTTAGTGCTTTTCAAGAAGATGCTATTCGAAGGGAGGAAGAGATATTTTTGACGAGAACCACACCACACCATTGCATTTGATTGCCAATAAGGGGGAGAAAAGATTGGCACACATATTGAATCATTCATATGTGCTGAAGAAGTGTATTGACAACAAATACAAAGGGGGAGATTGAAGTGCAATGTGTTGCATTTGTTGTCAATAAGGCTTGATGTTGTCATAAGATGAATGGATGTCAAGGAATGTCAAGATGTGAATGACAAAGGATGTGGTGGTGTTGGTGAGGAAAGGAGAATGGCCATGGTACTAAGATGCATGTCACATAGGAGATTCACTAAGTGACATAGGATGTTGTGGTTGAAACATTCTCTATGGATATCAGACGATTGTAGAACTGATCTTAATGTTTCAATACTTGTATCAAGATGATACTAAGTGACAACACATGAAGAATGAATGATGATGGAGCATCAGTACATCTGACGATTGATGAGCTGATCTTAAAGTTCCAAGAACTTGTATCAAGTGGATACAATGTCACAACAATGTTATAAGACCATGCATTGTCTTCACAATGCATGAGGAGATGAAAGGGATACATCCACAAGTTCTAAGTGGATGAAGTGGTTTAATGAAGTCCATGCACTATCACTTAGTGCATGTGAATTTTAAGTTGATCCAACTTGAACTCTGATTGGATCAATGAAGAACATTGAAGAATTATTTGATTCAGGAGCTTCGGTTGATGAAGACCCTTCGGGAATTCCATTCCAAAGTGATGAATAAATGTTGAAGATTATTGGAGGAATTCTAATGAAGAAGAAGAATAGATGAGGCAATGTCTTAGAAGATGGCTTGAATGGCAATTGGCATTTACACTTGTCACTTTGTTTTTCTTAACAAAGCACTTGTGTTTTTAAGTAGCCAAAAATAGCCACCAAGGAAGGCCAGCCGAGGGTCATCACCCAAGGCTCATGTGGGACTCGAGGTCACCACGCCCATGGGGAACCCTCAGGACAAGGTAGCATATCCCTGAGGTAGAAGGTCGGGGCCGTGTATAAGCCCCGAGGCCACGCGGTGATGAAGCCCGCGCAGCGTGAGCGCGAGGAGCGCGCCCGTGACAAGCATAGTGGGCGCCAGTGGTGCGCCCGAGTGGTAGGGGTGGGCGCAAAGCGCGTCCGCAGAGAGAACACGGTGCAGGGCGGCACCGTGGAGGGAGAAGAATCAATTGCGGTGAAGGGGGGAGCGCGAGGTTGATAAGCCGTGGAAAAACCGCGCTCCGTTTCGATGTGGGACGCGGAAAAATCTCCAGGAGCAGATCTTGGCCGCTCGATTGATCGCGCGCCAGATCTCGGCCGCACATCTAATCCGCCGCGGCCCATTCTGATCGCGGCCATCCAAAGAGATGATTCGACGGCTCCGAGGAATCTCCTTCCTCGAGCTCAGCCGAAGGCCACCCGCGTGCCTCCGTCGAACCAGGAGCACTCCGTGCACTGGATTTCGAGTTCCCGACCACCGTTGTTCGAGCTGAATGATCCATTGGGTTCGTCTCGACGTAACGAACATGATCATGTAAGAAAATAGGCATGCATGAAATGTTTGGGAGATTTCAAACAAGGCCGAGGCAAAACGATGTTGCCGAGGCTTCGGTGAGTTTGTGTTTTGCATGGGATAGAAGAGACGAAGGCTGTGCATGCGTTCTAAGTCGCATGCACGTGGAGGAGAAAAACAAAAAGAAAAGTACCCGCGTGTGAAACAAAGGAAGATATCAAGATTTGCAAAATCTTGAAATACCCGAAAACTTCGGGGATTCAAAGATTGTATCACGCGGATGGGCCGAGGAATTCCTCTGCCTATAAAAGGAGCACCTGAGGCGCTTGAAGCTGTTGCTGATCCTTTGTTGAATATTTGAGGAGTCCCGTGAGAAGCACTATGTGCCTCACGAAGAAGAAGCCCCGCACAACCCACTTGTGCGGTTGAAGTTCTCGGGACCACCCGAGGTCCTGAAGGAGTCCCCTGCGTGCCTCCCTTGCGCGACAGGAAGAACCCGAGTCCGCATTCTTGCGCGCCCGTGGTTGCATCCCTCTCTGCCCGTGGACTTACGCGGCAGGAGGTGTTTTCATGGCCGCTTGTGCCCTTTCACTTGTGCGCCCACAGTGGTGTTGCACCCTGTGCGCTTGTGGTCTTTGAACCCTGCGCGGCAGAAGCCACCCAAGAGCCTTGCGCGCCCTTACACCCTTGTGACCTTGCGCGGCATTTGAAGACAAGAGTGGATGCACCCCTTTCGCACCTTCACTAAGGTAGGGGCTCGTGTTGAGAATACCACACCCTACGGGTTGTGGGTGCTTGGCAAGGAGGAAGGATGAGGCTTAATGCCTTGTGCATGCACCATGTGAATACCACACCTCATTTGTGTGTGTGTTCCAAAAGGAGGAAACGTCCGTGTGTATTTGTGTGTGCTAAGTGAAGAGGAAGAGCACACTTGGCCGTGTGTGTGCAAGGAGAGGAGGAAGGCCACTATACCCTACGGGTTAAGTGATTTCAAGACAAGTTTGCCGAACCTAGTGTGTGCACTAAGTGGAGTGCACACACTTATAAGAAAAGAAGGATACTCACACTAAAGTATAACACACATTAAGTGTGTGTAAACAAAAAGAACAAAGTGTGTGAAGGATGTGAGGAGGCGTGTGCTAAAAGGATTACACCCTTTGTGGGTTTATTACACCAAGAGAAAGAAGAAGGGGAGTGCATGCATGCATGCATGCACATGCACACGTGAACAAAGCCAAATCTGGTTGTGTGCATTTGAGGAGTCCAAGACCAGGAGTTCTTGAAGAGTATTGAGAAGCCATGCAATCAGTGCATGAGGATGCAGAGATGCCATGCACTCAGTGCATGAAGTTGATGTGAAGTCAAAATAAAGCCAGACTGAAGTTAGAGATATCAGTTGTCTGAGTTTTCAGTAATTGAGAAGAGCATGATCAACAGAAGTGATCAGAAGTGTTGAGCAAGACCAACAGGCCTTTTCAGAGGCTGTTGAAGTTCTTGAAGAGAGAGGCCAGGTCATCCTTAGAAGAAGGTGATAAAGCCTGAGCTAGACGAGAAGACCTGTTCATCACAAGTGAGTAGAGGTACAGAGCAAGGCCAGCAGTCTTTATCCCAGACTGCTGAAGATACTTGAAGAAGCTTAAAGTGAAGAAGAGCTACTCGTGTGACTCGAGGAGCCAGGAGAAGCCCCCTGTGAGACTCAGGGTGGAAGAAGTCTTCAGTGGGATTCTGGAGCAGGCCAGTAGGACTCTGGTAACACTGTGGGACGCAGTATAAAGACCCTCCTGTGGGACTCAGGAGAGATACAGTGGGACTATGAATCGACCATTGTAATACTAACCGATTATAATGGAGAAACCTTGTTGGGCTATATAACCAACATGGCAAGGACGTAGGCCTTTGGTGAAAAACCATGTAAATCCTTGTGTCCAGTGCCTTTACATTTACTGCATCATTCGAGGAAAGGTGAGAGATACAAGAAGAGTGGATCGAGGCTTTAACCAGCCATAGAGGTTTAATTGATAAGGAATCAATTAGTAAAATTTTTTAAGGGATCACTGATTCACCCCCTCCCCCTCTCAGTGATTCACACTAATCTGGGCACTTCATAATCATATGAATAAATTATATTAAAAAGAGGTTTTGAATTAAAATACAACATTTTACACTATTCATTAAAAAAAGAACTTTATCGGAAAAATACCAAAAATTTACACATAGTAAATTTTGATGTCCCAATTCTTAAGAAGAGTTTTATTTGGTCCAATAGAATGTATAAGAGTGAACAAAACTATATTTAATGATGGTTCGCCATCAAAAAGTGATAAGTGAACATTTAGTGAAAACTAGGGCATATATGCCTAAAATTGAATTCTTTCCGTATTTTAAGCCTTTATTTTTTTATTGTAAAAACATTTAAAAACATATATAATCATATTTTAGTTATTTCTATCCATTACCGCCAATACAACGGCTACATGTTAACTGCCATTAAAATAATAATATTTTATTATTAGAGTGAAATGTAAGATTACCAAGAAACTCGTTGTTGCGTGTTGGGTACGCCATCAAGCATAGCGTCCCCTTTAAAGTCATATTAATATTTTATTCACAAATATGGATAAACATGAAAATTTCATATTCTTTATTTACCTGGGGTGTTACATCCTTCCCCCCTTTTGGGAATTGCGTCCTCGCAATTTTAAAATTGCGCTTGGAAACATCTTTGAAAGTCCCACATCGGAACAAGAGTCGGTAAAACAATCACTTTAAAATAAAGAATGATAAGTACAAAGGTCACCCGAGTTAACCCATACTAGGATTCCATGTAGAAAAATATGGACATGGAGGAGAAAACATAGGGTCATGTTCTGATGGAGAGTGATAGAAAACATGTTTAGGAGAAAGTTAACCACAAGAAAATCACAAACTTGTGATGGGTTAAACAGTATTCGATTCCCCAGTAGGAAAAGTTAATAGACAACATTTTTGTTTTAAGTTACTTTTTATTGAGGAATTTATTCATAAGGAAACATAATCACTTATCATGTTGAATTTCAACTTTTATTAGATTCCTTACACAAACTCATATTTTCTCCAAAAGACGAGTATTTAGGAAGACTTTTTCACATTAAGAGTACTATAATCAACTTCTAGAGAATCACCTAATCCACAAAAGAGAACTATATACTTCCCATGTCTTTAGACTTTAACCAAAACCAAAAATGTTAGTACAAGGTCAGATAATCCAGAAAAGGATAACCCTTTAAAAAGAAAATCTATGCTTAATCTCCAAAATTTGTCTAACAAAACCCAAAGTTCAACGAGGACCATCCGATAAACAATTTGTCCATAAAATTATTCAAAGTAAACCAATATAAGATTGAAACCCAAATACTTGAAGGATTTAGTCAGATAGTCTTCCAAGTTAAATCGTAACATTTATCTCCAAACAATATCAGTTGCTCCTAAAGTCTCGTATTGAAAAGTAATTAACCTAATCACATATCCTCCATGATAGGTTAATCATTTTCATAAATAACCCAAAATCAACTTACAATTAATTCATAAAATCATCTAACTAAAAAGAATCGGTCAAACTAACCTGGGACTTCACCTGTTCCAGTGGTAGTCAATAAATACCAGTCGCACTTTGGTTGTGGGTTCGATTCCCGCAGCTTTGTCCAATGCGACGGGTTATCACACATTCTGTGTGTTGTCCTTTTTCCAAAACTATATAATTCTTAAAAAATTCCCCAAAATGAGATAATATAATCAAGAATAATCATAACATATTTTAACCTCAAGTTTATCTCATTCCTTTCATTTTCCATCATATCATATAATAACCCATAATTACCTCAAAAGTAAGGATCATATAAACTCTAATGGTTACCTTTATAATTATTACCTGAACTTCCACATCGATTGGCCATCTCGTACATGATGCATTAAAGATCATACCAAGGTTCAAGTGGTTGATCATGACTCCTTGATAGTTGGTTTAGAATAACCACGAGTTTCCTCATTGAATCCCCCATTTTATCTAGTATCTTAATCATAGAACCACCACAGATTCCTTCAAACTTGTTGTCTCTTTGGTGCCTGCTAGATCCATCCATTCACTAAAAACAGAAATGTCAGTGTGAGTATATCAACAAAACCATCATGTACTAATGAGTAAAGTAAACACTAAGATACACTTACTCATTCACATTATCTAAAACTAAGACTCTTTCTTAAATCCTAACCATTATGGTAATGCCACTTGTGCTTAAAGAATACCCTAACCTCTAAAGTTATCTAAACCGACCTTTGATACCAACTATAAGGCCCCAGCCTTAAACCTTACTTAAAAATGAATTAAATGAATAATTCACATTGAGGATATTTTCAGGTTTAGAGTTTTAGAGAATTAGGACATAACTATTACATCTCAAAAGATTACAAAGTTGTCTCTTCTACTAAATTTCCATAAAATAAAAACTGTTAAAAAGAAACATGTCTAGTTTCATGTTTTAGGTAGCATGACTTTCCCTTGATCCCATCCTTGACCCTATTCCATGCTAAGTCCTGTGAAAAACATTTGAAAAACTTGGGATGAGAATAAAAACTCAGTAAGGGATACACAAAGAATAAAAACTGTTAGTTTATCAAAACAAAAAGTAAACCATGTTTACTTTATCAAAGTAATACTTTTCACCTTTATGAAGTAGTAAAAACTCTTCACTCAATAAAATATCATTACTTACCTTTTTGTAACCAAAGGATTACATTAAAACCCATATAAAGAACACATAAAATATATAAAGGTAACTTAGGACATAAACATACTTAAGTGGAATAACCATATGGTCGACTTCCACACATATCACTTAATGGAATAGCCATACGACCAATTTCCATACATACTTAATGGAATATCCATACGGCCGACTTCCATAACCAATGCATTGGAGGTTATAACATGACCACCCATCCTGGTATTCACGGAACCACCCGTCATAATGTCCAAGTACCATTATTACACATAAAATATGGAAAATATAAACATTTCAATAACAATATTTCATTTGCAATCACAATAAATAATTCCCAGATATTGAATTAATCAATCCATTTTCAAAAACCATTTAAAAGAGATTTTTGAATCAAAGTGTCCCATACCACTTTGAAGCTTTTAATGGAATATTAATGTCCATATAAATAAATACTGAAAACCATTTTGAAAACATGGACATTGAAGATAACGATTTAGAATAATAAATCTTTAAAACATTTAAAATGATATTTTTGTTAAAGAGTTTTTAACAAAATGAGAGACTCTTGAATAAAAATAATAGCAGAATAACATTTAATCCGAGCTTTATAATATCATGAGAATAAAAGGATTCATGATATAATATTTCAAAGGACAGTATACACACCATATAAGAGTGAATTGGTGCATAACAACAATGAAGTCTCAAAAGAAATGTAAAAAGAGATGAAATCCATTATAAAGAAGGTATCCTTAAATTAAGGATAAATCAATCTCATAATTATGTGTAACAAATATAAATACACCCAATATAAGTGGATATTAAGTTTAAAACAATCAAAGGTTATTCACACATATTCAAAGGATGAAATATTCAATAACTACATGTTGAACCCAAAGAAATCGAAATTGGGTTAAGAAGTTCCCTTAATAGCCTAACGGTGTCACATCAAAATGAGTTGATGAGAGATAAAAAAAACTATCTCATCACTTGGACATAAAATTTACATCAATAAGGATATATGGGAACATATCCCAACATTACAATATGTACATTAAAAGACCCAACAAAAGAAGTCTTTTAAAAAGAGGAGGGTGAAAGGTTCCCTTACCGACATGGGTATCATTCGAAACATACGCCCCGTGAAAGAAGGACAATACATCATTAATGTAAATACTCATAAATGAAATAATATTACACAATGAGTAAAATAATGGTCAGTACATACACCACTCAAAGGAAATTGTGGCAAATGTAGCATAAATCTCACGGGAATAAAAGTAAGATGAAAAATCCCTTAAGAAAACTCGGCAGCCTAACGGCGCCACTTAATCTTCCAAAATGGATTGATGAGAACAAATAGAGTATCCTATCATATTAAAATAGAATTTACAGCAAGAGGAATATAAATGAAAATCTTCCAACATAACAAAGAGGATCTTAAAAGAAGTGACACAAAGGAGAGTACGTAAAAAGAAAGGGAGGAGTAGGATCCCTTACCTCAAGTCCAAATTGACTCGATCGTTCTTTAACGTCCGGAATAATAAACATGAGTTAATTTCCACTTTATTAAGAACCTTTCTTTATAGTTAATTATTCTTTTTATATCATGTTATAAACATCATGTAATCATTTATGTTAATAATGTTCATTTTGACGGTATTTGGTTCTTAAGTCAAAAATAGACTTCTTACACTTACATGTTGTTAATTTGGTCAAAGGTTTGTTATATCCAGAATGATATTAATGATTTGGATAACATATATATCATATATATTCATCATATTCATGTATTTATAATATTACATAATCATTTAGAGGTAATTAATGAAATGCACCGTTCATAGAGACGGTAAGCCGTACGTACGCATGAACGCTATTTTCATTTCTTTGTCATATTAATGGAATTAAAACTAAATGAGAGGTATGTATATTTTAATTTCAGAATTATATTAATCATTTAGATGTATCATTAATTATATATGTCCATTATATACATGTACTTTTAATAGTACATTACATTTGGGGATAAGAAATGAAAAGCACCGTTCATGGAGACGGTAAGCCGTACGTACGCATGAACGCTACTTTCATTTATATATCATACTTTAATGGAAATAAATAATAATGATATAGAGGTATATTATAATTCCAGTATAACATCATATATAATAACATTAAATCCATCCTTTATACATCCCACATATGGAATTAACGAATCACATCACTTAGAGGGGGCGGTAGTCCGCACTTCCTAAAATGAAGATATCGTGTTTACCCATAATGGAACAATAATGGTATGCCATAAATGAAAAATACAGAAGCTTAAGGAAAGAATAAACATATTATATATCATATATAAAAATATTGGCATCATAATGGCCACCTTTGAAGGTGTTAAATGAGTATTGAACAATCATCGTTTCGGGAGGCAGAATTTCGCCATCCACGGAAACCGTATGTTCTTTAACCATTTGATGTAGTTGTGTGAGAGTTTAGCTCTAATAAATCTTATAACAACATACTAGTATATTGAAGATACTGTTGTTGTTACAAAAGAAGTAAATAAAAAGAGTTTAGGGGGTTGGAGAAACAAAATAAAACAAATGAACATGAGAGAATGAATTACCTTTAAAAGTGTAACTCCTTTTGATTTGAGCCTAAAGGCTTCCTTTGAAAGGATTATTCCAAAAGGGAAACCTCTAGGATGAGGAGAGGGATGTGGATAGAGTAAATGGGCAGGGGTTGTCCGAGCCAATGGATTGAGGAGTGTGTGAAATGAGGTAGAGGTGGGGGCCTTTTATAAGAGGAGAGGAGGGGCACTTTTGGAAATCATGAAACTATTATTTTATTTTCAAAATTGATTCGAATTTATAAGGTCCCACATTGATATATTTCTAATATAAGATGATAAGGCTTCGAAATATTACCATCCAATAGTTTTTGGACAAGTTTAGGTCTTAGATATTACATTATCTTTCCATTTTATTTTAATCGTTAAATAATGTAGTCATCGCTACATCATCATGATGTCATAAATAATTTAATTTATATAATGTCTAAAAATTATAAAAAAAATACTATGATGTAGGAAATATTTTTAGCTTTCTAATTATTATTTATAATCAAAAATATGATCTTTATAACCCCATGTAAAAATTGTATTTGTAAAACATATTATGTTTGTGTCATTTTTAATTTTACATTAAATAAAAAGTTATTTATGTCATTTCCCAACCAAAGTGGCTCCATGGGGTCCCCAAGTTGACCCATGGCTTGTCTTGGTCGGCAATGACACAACCAATTAGGGTAAAACATGTTTCAATCTCATCTCATATTATTAAAGAATTATTTTTACCTTAAACTACACTAATTACAACTAATCGCGATTAAGAACTTAATAAGTTACTATTCACCAAAAAATTATTATAATCTCATTGAACCACATTTTACTTCTTAATGACAACCATGTATGTCGGATTTTTGAAAATCTAAACACAATGATGGAAAATTTTCATTTAAACGGAAAAATCAGTTTTCATAAGTACCACATAGTGGTTTCACTATTCATCAAAAATTGATGTTTTTCAGAAAATTACCAAAAATTCACCCTAAGCTATATTTTATATTCCGAATTCAAAAATGAAGTCCATTTTACAAAATTCAAAACATATAAGTCACATTAATTAATTTAATAATTAATTCCCGCTGTCATGACAAATAGTGTGTTTTTATGAAACAATAAGTATCAAAAGATTGACACCAGTTTAAGTCCAATTTCAAAGTGAAATTGATTCCAATGACCACCATTGGATTAAATGGTAAAAATATATTATAATTCCACTTCAAAACCAATTAAAAAGATAATCTAATCGTATAATAAATTAGTTTAAAAAGAGGTTTTGAATTAAAATACAACATTTTACACTATTCATTAAAAAAAGAACTTTATCGGAAAAATACCAAAAATTTACACAATCTAAATTTTGATGTCCCAATTATTAAGAAGAGTTTTAATTTTTCCAATAGAATGTATAAGAGTGAACAAAACTATATTTAATGACGGTTCTCCATCAAAAGGCGATAAGTGAACCTTTAGTGAAAACTAGGGCATATATGCCTAAAATTGAATTCTTTCCGTATTTAAGCCTTTATTTTTTTATTGTAAAAACATTTAAAAACATATATAATCATATTTTAGTTATTTATATCCATTCCTGCCAATACAACGGCTACATGTTAACTGCCATTAAAATAATATTATTTTATTATTAGAGTGAAATGTAAGATTCCCAAGAAACTCGTTGTTGCGTGTTGGGTACGCCATCGAGCATAGCGTCCCCTTTAAAGTCATATTAATATTTTATTCACAAATATGGATAAATATGAAAATGTCATATTCTTTATTTACCTGGGGTGTTACAATAATAACACGTAATAATTTTAAACCCACGATGGTATCCTTAACACTTAAATAAACATCATACTGATAAAATTATTACTATTAAAGTTTTCTAATGACTACTCTGATACAAAATGAAACAGTTTGATACCCATTCTCCTAGATCTGGTGAAAAATAATATATTCTTTATATAATGTGTCACGACCCGCCTTCACCAAAAGGAGGGAAGGTTCAGCAGGTTCCAGGCCCTTCCTTCTTTAAGTTGAAGGAGAGATAATGACCCCCGAAACCCGCCTTCAATAGGCCCCGGAGTGGCGACTAGCACCAAGGGTATAGGAAATTCTCACAAATGGAAGGCATTACCCTTTTTATTATTTTGGATCGGGAAATAAGACAAGTCAACCACCAAAAAAGGAAAAAGAACAAGTGTATATAAATAAACCCAAACCAAGCCCACATGCATGTTTAAACAATTTTTATAACAAGGTACAAGTACGAGGAAGCTCAAAAGTACAATGCCAAAGAAAACAAGAGAACAACAACTACACAACTCCAACTGCCCGACTAGTAGGGTCCCGCACGGCCCTGGTAGTCCTCCTGGAAACCTGAATGCAGTTTTATATACGTAGGGTGAGCATACAAGTACACTCAGTAGGGACGATACTAAGACTCTCGTGCACAAGTGGGGGAACGTACTAAAGTCCCGTGAGAAAGAGTAAACCAAACACCTAACAAGGCAAACTATCCACCCCAGACCTCACCAAGGCTCGCTCCCCAAATAACGCAAGTCAAGTAATATATATATAAGAGCACATCGATGTTTGGGTACCCCGCGCCACTTTCCCACTGGTTATTGAGACATCCTACGCATCGGACCAATCCCGCCATTCTCACCGCAGTCCCACTGCCACACCCGCCCGCACACACCTGGGCCACAACCACAGGCAGTCCCACTGCCGAATCCCGCCCGCACACACCTGGGCCACAACCACACGCAGTCCCACTGCCGAAACCCGCCCACACACACCTGGGACACAACTGTCACATGTAACCATGCCTGCAAACACCTAGGCCAGAACAACCACTGCCACACCCGAAGACACCTGGGCCTCATCCCGAAGACACTTGGGAAACCACCTGCCGCACACACCTGGCCAACCACCACGACACCCCGCCCGATGGTTCTTGGGCTAATAATGGACTTCAGGCCATCACAGCCTACCCGAAGATACTTGGGCTATCCGGGAAAGGGAGCAGAAAAGGAGCTAATAACCAGCCACTAAGGATAGTGTTGGGAAAAACACCCTTCCCCCATAAATGGGGGTGTTCGACACTAAGTTCTCAACTTGGGTGGGGCGCGAATAAGAAACACAAAGATACAAGTATAGATATAGGTAACAAACACTCACCCAAATCTTAGGTTTTCCTAGCCAACCTACAGAACACGACACCACTGCGTCCGAGTCACAGTTCACGACCCTTGCCCACAAAACCATTTGTCCCAATTCTTGTTTCACGTTCAGTTAAAAAAAATGTTCAAATGATTTTAAGCACTACTGGGAAACTACCATAAGCATAACCAAGGAAAGTGTCAAAATCAAGGATCAACCAAAACACTCACACCCGGTTTTGTTAACAGAGGATCTCTCCCCAATTTGTGATATTTTAAGTGACCACTTGGATTTAAAACTCACAACCACCGAATCCATACCAACAGGAGATCCCATCCCCAAATTCATACAACCACGGAGAGTATAAAAGAACAGGGGATCCCATCCCCTCCCACATTTCCAGTAGTCGGCCCGAAAGGAAAACAACCAACCACTACTACCAACACCGTCAGGGATTTTCAGATTTAAACGACTTAACACACTCCATGATTTCCAAATCCGTGTGTTCTAACTGGGAATTATCACAGAAGGGTTGATCCTGGTGCTTTCAATTATTCAGCCAGATGTACGTGATTAAACAATTTCACAGCAGGAGTTCACAAATTCAGTAAACCATTTAAAACATCACGAGGGGATTCATCAGTGCACATACAACGACCACCAACAGCCTAAATTTTTAGAAACATAAACCAGTACAACAAGGGAAAGATCACAGGATAAAGCATAACAACGATCATAACCCCTTCCCCTTCTTTCTTTAGGACTCCGTTTATTATCTTCATTTAGGTTTGATTCAACCCATTCCATAAGGACAAGAATAACGCCCGCGCCGCATGATACACAGAAGTGAGAGACGAAAGAAATTCCATATTTGATGATAGATGGTCGACGTTTAGGCCGGGGGCGCGGAACTTTACGGATAACGATGCGGCGGTCCCGATGCACCTGAAGAGCCACGATCGAAGAATGGGGAAGCCACGACCTAACCCTTAATTTATAAGAGCTGGGGACGGTTGAAATGAAAACACAAAACCACGTAAGACGAGGGAGTCGTGGGTTGACCACGTGGCTTGACTCATCATTAAAGGCGCTGGGTGGTTTAAACCGACCCATGAATTAATGAAGCATTTAATTAAAACCTTTGTGCGCGTTTCGGATTTCCAAGATATTTTTAACAAGGTAGAATAGGGTTTAAAACCCTATTTGCGAAAAAGGAGAATTACTGGAACAACTTGACAAGGCCGGGCGACGTCGGCCGGTCTCACCGATCGGTCTCATCGATCGGTCTCACCGATCAGCACCCTTTAAGGATCCGGACTTTGGCAAAGGAAGGGACCAAGGGTGGTCTGGGTCATCACATCAGATACCTCTTAAACGATTCTCGTCCCCGAGAATCAAAACAAACCAGAAGGAAAGAGAGGATCCGAACAACCATCTTCCAAGATACCTCTTAGGAGTGGACCCCCGCTAATTGAAAACACTCCCCTGTCAAGAAACAAGGAACATACCACGCCAAACCGCCCGGTCATGTGGGTTTGGGGAGTTCCCCTTCCCCATGTCAAGATATTATCCGCTTTGGGCGGCACTGACTCGCCCGCATGGGTTTAATCGCATCCACCTTAATGCGTCTTGATTAGGGGTCGGGTTCCCCCTTCCCTTTAGTCGGGGCTTTCCACACATAACAGAGGAAAGGAACTAGTACACTTCATAGCCAAAAAGGTCAAACGTTCTGTCACAACAGGCACCAAAGGTTCAAAGCTCAGAACAACTCGGGGTATTGGGCACGCATCTGTGCTTCCCTCTCCCACGTACTCTCTTCGAGGCCGCCATGTCTCCACAACACACGAACCAAGCCGATGGTTCGTCCGCCGAGCACTTTCTCCTTGCGATCCTCGATTCTGACTGGCCGTTCCTCGAAGGTCGCGTCTCCTCCCACATCTATCTCTCCCCAGTTGATGACATGAGAGTCATCATGTAAGTACTGACGAAGCTGGGAGACATGGAAGACGTCATGGACCCTCTCCAACTGAGGTGGTAGGGCCAGCTGATATGCTACCTCGCCAACTCGCCTTAGCACCTCGAAAGGTCCGATGAACCTAGGGGAGAGCTTACTCCCCTTTCCGAACCTCCGCTGCCCCCGTCGAGGGGAAACCTTCAAAAACACATGATCTCCCACCTCGAACTTTAGGGGCCTCCTCCGACGATCAACATAAGATTTCTGCCGATCCTGAGCTGCTTTCATCCTCTCCCGCACTAGCTGGACCTTCTTCGTGGTGCTCTGCACTACTTCTGGTCCAAGAGTACCAGTCTCACCAACCTCTGCCTAGCATAAGGGTGAACGACATGGCCTTCCATACAAAGCCTCAAAAGGAGCCATGCCGATAGTAGAGAGAAAACGGTTGTTGTAGGCAAACTCTACTAAAGGCAAGTGTCATACCCATGATCCTCCGAAATCCAGAACACATGCTCGCAGCATGTCCTCCAATGTCTGGATAGTCCGCTCTGTCTGTCCATCAGTCTGAGGGTGAAAAGCAGTGCTAAGGTGTAGCTGGGTGCCAAAAGCATGCTGTAACCCCTTCCAGACTCGTGAGGTGAACCGAGTGTCCCGATCTGAGACGATAGTCTTCGGAACTCCATGAAAACGCACCACCTCATCCACGTACCTCTGTGATAAGGTACTCACGGGTCCTGACTCCTTGATAGCCAAGAAGTGAGCAGATTTTTTCAATCGATCCACCACTACCCAGATAGCATCATGACCGCCCTGAGCTCTGGGTAGTCCCGTGACGAAGTCCATCGAGACGTCGTCCCACTTCCACTCGGGAACATCTAGAGGATGCAACAGAACACCAGGAACACGGTGTTCAGCCTTCACCTGCTGACACACGAGGCATTTAGCCACGAACTCTGCCACTGCCCGTTTCACCCCGGGCCACCAAAACTGTCCCCTCAGGCCTTGGTACATTTTCGAAACACCCGGATGTACTGCCAAGGCTGAGCTATGGAACTCACGAAGGACTTCATCACGCATCACCTCTGGAACAAACAACCCCCCATGAAAGAGCATCCGACGTCGGCTGTCCTCCGACCATCCTTCCGGAGCGTTCCCCTGATCGACACGATCCCGCAACACTTCCACCTCAGGATCTCCCCACTGAGACTCTTCCACTTGTCGAAACAGAGATGACTGCACTATCATTTGAAATAGGCATCCTCTGCCACTATCCATCTTTGCATCCAGGTGTAAGGAAGCCAACTCCTCCATCGCCTTCCAGGCATTTGCCGACTCTCGGACCGCATCCTTCTGCGTCCTCCTGCTCAAGGCATCGGCCACCACATTTCCCTTGCCCTCAGTATAAGAGATTTCAAAGTCGTAGTCCTGGAGGAACTCCACCCATCTCCGTTGTCGCAAGTTCAAGTCCCGTAGGGAGAATATGTACTTTAAGCTTTTGTGATCTGTGAAGACCACAAAGCATTCCCCGATGAGGTAGTGTCGCCATAACTTTAGCGCAAAAACGACCGCTGCAAGCTCTAGGTCATGGGTGGCGGAGTTACGCTCATGGGGGCGTAGCTGCCTGGACCCGTAAGAGATCACCCCTTGTCGCTGCATCAACACGCATCCCAGGCCCTGTCCTGAAGCATCACAAAATACCTCATAGGCCATCCCTTCTTCTGGTAATCTCATCACTGGTGCACTAACCAGCTTTTCTTTTAGGTAGCTGAAGGATTACTCACATTGCTCGCTCCACACGAAAACTTGGTCCTTCTTGGTCAAAGCCGTCAAAGGGGCTGCTACCCGGGAGAAGTTGGGTACGAACCTCCGGTAGTAGCCTACCAGTCCGAGGAAACTCCGAACTTCCGCCACATTCTTGGGTGCTTCCCAAGAAAAAACTGCCTCAACCTTTGATGGGTCGACTGCTATCCCCTGCTCAGACACTACATGCCCGAGGAAGTGCACTTCTCAGGTCCAGAACTTGCACTTGGACAACTTCCCGTAGAGCTGGTGCTGTCGGAGGACTTCCAAAACTGTCCTCAGGTGCTCCGCATGGTCCTTTTCTGACCTTGAATAGATCAGGATATCGTCGATGAATACCACCACAAACCGATCCAGATACTCCCGAAAGATGGAGTTCATAAGCCCCATGAACACGGCCGGGGCGTTCGTAACACCAAAGGGCATGACCACGAACTCGAAGTGCCCATACCTGCACCTGAACGCCGTCTTCGAGACATCGCTATCTTTTAACCTCAGCTGGTGGTATCCAGATCGCAGGTCGATCTTCGAGAACCATCCTGCTCCCTTCAGCTGGTCAAAAAGGTCATCTATCCTCGGAAGAGGGTAGCGATTCTTGATCGTTACCTGATTCAGCCTCCTGTAATCGATGCACAACCTGAGGCCACCATCTGCCTTCTTTGCGAACAAGACTGGGGCACCCCACGGTGATGCACTTGGACGAACATAACCCCTCTTCATCAGATCGTCAATCTGTATCCGCAACTCCCGTAGCTCCGAAGGTGCCATCCGGTAAGGAGCCATCGAGATTGGTCGAGAGCCGGGCTGCAGGTCTATCCCGAACTCGATATCACGTCGAGGGGGTAGAGTCGTCACCTCCTCCGGAAAGACGTCCATAAATTCACGAACGATCTCTGGTACTTCCACCATTTCCGCATCTGTTGATTCTATCGTCAGTTCGGTCAACAAGGAGAGGAGAGGTTCCTCCCTCCTGTTTCCCTTCGGACAGCTCCGCTCGCCGGTGAAAGTAACACGCTGGCCGTCCAAACCTGAGAACACCACCCTTCTTTGGAAACAGTCGATGACGGAGCACACAGAATATAGCCAGTCGATGCCTAGGATGACATCGTACGGCTGAATCTGTAGCAGAAGGAGATCCCTAACCGACTGATGTGGCCCTAACATCAGTCTACATCCCCGACAAACGAACAACAAGTCGGTCTGATCTCCAACTGGTGTGCTCAACACCAGAGGCACTGGAAGTCTCTCGGCATCTAGACCCAAGGCGCGGGCTAGACTGGGTGCATCAAAAGAGTGCGAAGCTCCGGTATCGAACAAGGCATAAGCAAGAGTGTTAAACACACTGATCGTACCTCGAACAACCTCCGGTCCTGCTGGAACTGTTGCTCCTGCGGCGTGTAGCTGTCCACGCCCAGCTCCCCTGCCCCTCGGCTGTCGGCCACCTCCCCGACCACGCCATGGTCGAGGTCCCTGGGGAGCGCCCTGAGGTCGGCCTCCTCCTCCAACGTCTGCATGCGGAGGAGCGGGAGCTCGCTGTCCCTGCTGCTGCTGCTGGAAGGGTCTGGCTGGAAACTGCTGCTGCGGCGGATGCTGGGGATGACTGCCACTACTGTACTGCACTCGATCGGGGCACTGACTCCGGAGATGTCCAGGGCTCCCGCAGATGAAGCACCGTGGTCCCGAGCCTGAAGGGAAAGAACGTGGGCCAGGGGATTGAAACCGAAACTGCTGCGGTCTGCTCCCTACGGGTCGGAACCTGGAGGGTCCCGATGTTGGAGGCCTGGTGCTGACGGCCTTCCCCTTCGATGGTCCCAGCTGGATCCCTTCTCGTGACAGTACGCCTAGAGCGTGCATCCTTTCCACCACTTCGGCCTTCTTATGAGCCTCTAAGTATGTCGGAAGGGTAAAAGGGGTAACAGCATACTGGAGGGAGGGTCGGAGCGCCTCCTCCAAACGTCTTGCCCGAGACTCCTCATCGGGAAAGAGGTCCGGAGAAAAACGCAGGAGGTCCTTGAACTTGATTCCAAGTTCCCTCACGGACATGCTCCCCTGCTGGAGGGAGAGTAGCTCCTGCCTCTTCTCTGCCTTCATTGTCGAGGAGAGAAACTCCTCCCGGAACTCCTTCTCGAAATCCGCCCAGGCAACCTCAGACTCTTTCCTACTCCCCAGGTGAAGCATCCACCACTGACGTGCCGCTCCTCGCATCTGGATAACAGCCAGAGGAACCCAGTACTCAGTCGGGGCCCGAATCAGGCCGAAGGCTATGACTAGCTCCTCCAGCCAGCCTTCCGTCTTCATATCGGAGGTGCTGCCCTCATATTTCTCGAGGGCCTGTCGCTGGAAGGCTCGAAGAGTCTTCTGCCACTGGTCGTCCTTTTCCTCCCGATCAGCTCTCTGCCGATTGGCCAAAGTAGTCTTAGGAGTCTCGATCGCCTGTACCACGCATGGTCACCTCCCAGGTGCCATAGCTGCAAGGTATACAAGGAATGCCTAAGCCCAGTAGTGCAAAGAAAGTCGTTCTTAAAACTTATTAAGATTTAATTTATTCTTAATTTCCCAAGACATCCCAGAAACATAAGAACAAAAGTCTTTTATGATGCATGTACCTTTCCTAGGGTCTCTACCCTGCAATCAGTGTGGCCTCACTTGGTCGTTCGGTAGGTCCAGAGTCCTTGCATCGGACCACGGGGGGCCCTAAAATCCCGTGTCCTAGCCGGTCTTCCCTGGCCTAATTCACGCTCCAAGGTCACCCAACACAGTTGCCTTACCACCCCATGCAATCCTCACTGTGCCTAACTCCAGACTCCGTCCTATCTCTCAACCATCAGGCTCTGATACCATTCTGTCACGACCCGCCTTCACCAAAAGGAGGGAAGGGTCAGCAGGTGCCCGACCCTTCCTTCTTTAGTTGAAGGAGAGATAATGACCCCCGAAACCCGCCTTCAATAGGCCCCGTAGTGGCGACTAGCACCAAGGTTATAGGAAATTCTCGCAAATGGAAGGCATTACCCTTTTTATTATTTTGGATCGGGAAATAAGACAAGTCAACCACCAAAAAAGGAAAAAGAACAAGTGTATATAAATAAACCCAATCCAAGCCCACATGCATGTTTAAACAATTTTTATAACAAGGTACAAGTACGAGGAAGCTCAAAAGTACAATGCCAAAGAAAACAAGAGAACAACAACTGCACAACTCCAACTGCCCGACTAGTAGGGTCCCGCACGGCCCTGGTAGTCCTCCTGGAAACCTGAAAGCAGTTTTATATACGTAGGGTGAGCATAAAAGTACACTCAGTAGGGAAGATACTAAGACTCTCGTGCACAAGTGGGGGAACGTACTAAAGTCCCGTGAGAAAGAGTAAACCAAACACCTAACAAGGTAAACTATCCACCCCAGACCTCACCAAGGCTCGCTCCCCAAATAACGCAAGTCAAGTAATATATATATAAGAGCACATCGATGTTTGGGTACCCCGCGCCACTTTCCCACTGGTTATTGAGACATCCTACGCATCGGACCAATCGCGCCATTCTCACCGCAGTCCCACTGCCACACCCACCTGCACACACCTGGGCCACAACCACACGCAGTCCCACTGCCGAATCCCGCCCGCACACACCTGGGCCACAACCACACGCAGTCCCACTGCCGATACCCGCCCGCACACACCTAGGCCACAACTGTCACATGTAACCATGCCTGCAAACACCTAGGCCAGAACAACCACTGCCACGCCCGAAGACACATGTGCCTCATCCCGAAGACACTTGGAAAACCACCTGCCGCACACACCTGGCCAACCACCACAACACCCCGCCCGATGGTTCTTGGGCTAATAATGGACTTCAGGCCATCACAGCCTACCCGAAGATACTTGGGCTATCCGGGAAAGGGAGCAGAAAAGGAGCTAATAACCAGCCACTAAGGATAGTGTTGGGAAAAACACCCTTCCCCCATAAATGGGGGTGTTCGGCACTAAGTGCTCAACTTGGGTGGGGCGCGAATAAGAAACACAAAGCTACAAGTATAGATATAGGTAACAAACAATCACCCAAATCTTAGGTTTTCCTAGCCAACCTACAGAACACGACACCACTGCGTCTGAGTCACAGTTCATGACCCTTTCCCACAAAACCATTTGTCCCAATTCTTGTTTCACGTTCAGTTAAAAAAAATGTTCAAATGATTTTAAGCACTACTGGGCAACTACCAAAAGCATAACCAAGGAAAGTGTCAAAAGCAAGGATCAACCAAAACACTCACACCCAGTTTTCTTAACAGAGGATCTCTCCCCAATTTGTGATATTTTAAGTGACCACTCGGATTTAAAACTCACAACCACCGAATCCATACCAACAGGAGATCCCATCCCCAAATTCATACAACCACGAAGAGTATAAAAGAACAGGGGATCCCATCCCCTCCCACATTTCCAGCAGTCGGCCCGAAAGGAAAACAACCAACCACTACTACCAACACCGTCAGGGATTTTCAGATTTAAACGACTTAACACACTCCATGATTTCCAAATCCGTGTGTTCTAACCGGGAATTATCACAGAAGGGTTGATCCTGGTGCTCTCAATTATTCAGCCGGATGTACGTGATTAACCAATTTCACAGCAGGAGTTCACAAATTCAGTAACCCATTTAAAACATCACGAGGGGATTCATCAGTGCACATACAACGACCACCAACAGCCTAAATTTTCAGAAACATAAACCAGTACAACAAGGGAAAGATCACAGGATAAAGCATAACAACGATCATAACCCCTTCCCCTTCTTTCTTTAGGACTCCGTTTATTATCTTCATTTAGTTTTGGTTCAACCCATTCCATAAGGACAAGAATAACGCCCGCCCCGCATGATACACAGAAGTGAGAGATGAAAGAAATTCCCTACTTGTTGATAGATGGTCGACGTTTAGGCCGGGGGCGCGGAACTTTACGGATAACGATGCGGCGGTCCCGATGCACCTGAAGAGCCACGATCGAAGAAGGGGGAAGCCACGGCCTAACCCTTAATTTATAAGAGCTGGGGACAGTTGAAATGAAAACACAAAACCACGTAAGACGAGGGAGTCGTGGGTTGACCACGTGGCTTGACTCATCATTAAAGGCGCTGGGTGGTTTAAACCGACCCATGAATTAATGAAGCATTTAATTAAAACCTTTGTGCGAGTTTCGGATTTCCAAGATATTTTTAACAAGGCAGAATATGGTTTAAAACCCTATTTGCGAAAAAGGAGCGTTACTGTAACAACTTGGCAAGGCCGGGCGACGTCGGCCGGTCTCACCGATCGGGTCATCACATAATGGAATTGATAAAATTAAATGAATCAGTTTTAAACACACATATTAATAATATATATAGAAAAATATTTAATTACGTACTCAAGACAATTTATTATTAAAATTTTATTTAACTAAGAAAATATATATATGGATTGAAACCCATGAAATTCTCCATAAATTGTAATTCCTTCTATCATATACATATTTTTATGTTCAATTTGAAGACATGAACATATCCCATAGGATTCTACCTATATGAATTGAATTTTAGAAAATATTATATTATTTAATTATTTATAACCTTATGAGAATAAAATAATAATAATAGAAGATATCATATGCTCTATATGGGTAGACAAGGTAGATATCTAGTGACGGTCATGTGATTGAATATGATAAAAATAGCTAATAATATTATGATTAAAACATTAACATCTCATAACCAATATGAAATTGACCATAAAACATGATTCATGAGATAAAACTTTACCATATCCATATACAAGTCCATAAGTGTAAGGATTCAGTATAAATAAATCAGAATACATGATATAATATCAAAATAATTATAACATTTCATAAGAATTGTGTTCCATAATCAGAATCAATGAAAATAATCTCTTTTTTCAAATCCCAATCTGAAGGATATCATAGTGGGTTGGGTATACATTCCATTCCATCATTTCAATAGCCAAATATCACTCTAAATACAGTCAATATAGAAAATGTTTCTTACCGACGATGTTCATTCCAAATTCTAGTTAAAGTTTTCTCATGATATATCCAACATTAAAAAATGTGTTGTAATGATATACAATAATTTTACCACTTATCACATAATGAAAAAAATAATTTTGTGTGATACATGTTTTTAAAAACATTTATAGTCTCATCATATTATAACACAAGGAACTAGAATGGGGTTTAAAAATATATCATCATCACATTATCATAATACATCCAGATGAAGAATATATATGGTATTGTTAGATCATATCTAAAATGAATCATATATATATATAATTATATAGACTGAGAAAAAATGTACTGTTAAAATAATAATCAATCATTTCTTTTAAAAAATATAAATTATTAACAGCCTTGGATGTCATTAAAAAATAAAAAATATATAGTAAAATTAATTTTTATTGAGAATATCCATATGAATATTTAATTTATGAATAAAAGTAAATAATATCCAAGATTACTATAATAACTATTAATTTTGTAAATCTTGAAATAAATATTCCATTTGAACTTTTTGTAAGTAGTTATAAATTAAATGCTTGAAAAGAATTATTAAAACCCCCCTTAAATACTCTAATAAGAAAATAAATTTTAGATTAAAATGAACTTAATCAATCATTTTACCATTAAACAGATTATTTTTGGAATGATTTAAAATAACAACATCAAGAAAGATAATGAATTTTGTCAAAGGGTGAAATTAAGATAGTTTTTATTAAACAATTATAATTATTTATGTACCAATCTGAGTAGAATAAAATAGAAATATAGAAAACCTAAATATAACTATTGCATAACAAAGTATATGCGATCAACTGATACTAATAATATAATTTCTCCCAATAAAAATTTCATATAGACAGACATGAAACAAAATGAGATTGTAATATAAATATGTAAATGGTTTGGTAATCTCTTAATAAAATCCTCATAAAATATAAATGCATTTTTTTTAATTTTTAAATTAATATATTTCTCAAGGAAATAATGATAAAACAGATTCATCAGAAATATATATACAGAAAAAAATGAAACAAGTGGGAATATTCTATATATCTCAAATATATTATTGTTAGATGAGAAAAAGTTACCACAGTTCATATATTTTTTCATTAAACATCAACACTCAAATAAAATTAATATATATTTATTATAAATATATTATTTAATTATATTTATTTATATTACTAATAATCACTCCAATATAGTTTATAACATAAATGTTACTAATTAAAATAATATTTTTTGTGGAAACTGGATTTTTTCAAAACATTTTTCTATTTCAAGGTTATTGTACATGACCCTTAGTAATGGATCAAGAATTTATATAATCATAAAACTAATATATTTTTAAAAATTATTCTTTAAATAAACATTTATAATCATATAGATGTGTTAGAGATTAAAGCTTAATTAATTCACATCATAGAGATAACATTCAACTGGTATGCTCAATTAACCTTTAAAAATTTTGATAGATGGAATGAAATAATGTTAAATAACCATTCACATTTAAATAATCCCAATTATATTGAATAAAATTTTACAACTCTATAAACCTAGCATTAATTATTTAGTTTATTACATATAAATAATTACAATTAATCAAAATCCTAAATGACTAATCTATATAGCAGTAATGCAAAATATCATAAATACATTAAACTCTCATTAAATTTTTAAAAAAAAGTTAAAAAAGGAAATATTTTATGAAGTCATTTGTTCTACTAGAATATCCAATCAGAATAGTCGTACGACTCATCATGGAATCTTGGAAAAAATAAAATGTAATAAAGTTGTGAAATTGGTGAAATTGGATGCTCTTGAATGGTAAATAATACAATGTAATCTATCATTAATAAATATAAAATTTCATTAAAAGATTTATAACAAAATACAAGTATTTTAAACAAAATATTGAGTATAATATAGAAATAATAAATACTTTAATTCTATATAATCATTAACATGGATATTATAATAGTCGAATAATCAAGTGTAATATCAATAACTAATCCCAAAATGAGGAAATTAAAAAATTTAGATATCATAAATATATCATCACATATTCAGCCAATACACCATAAAAAAGTGTGTAAAAATAAAATTTATATACTTAGAAGAAATACAAAAGAATTTTGGGGCTATAAAGGGTCTCAACCATCGCATACTAAGTCAAATTCATTCCAATTTTTAATGAGGAGGTGAAAAATAGTTACAAAAACATTTCTATTAAAAAAATAATATGAAATGTGAATACATAAATCATTAAACATGAATTATTTAAATAAAGCACATCCACATTAAAAATAAATTATAATTCAGTCAATAGAATATGTAATATGATATTTTAAGAGATCAACCTCAATAAAACCAATAATCCAACAACAGATGTTGATATAGATTGAAATAATCTACTAAAATAATTAAAAAATATCTTTTTAGAAATACCCTATTTAACATTGATATAATTATTGAAACTTTATTCCATTATAATATAAAAAATTACCATTGAAAAAAAAACTATAATCAATTAAGGAATGTTTCAAATTGATAAGGCTTCATGATAATAGAAAAATCTACTCACACTATATAAATTTCAAACATACATATATTCCATCGAAAAATCCATAATGTACATCAATTAGAAAATTAAAAAAAGATTTTTTTTGAAATTAGATTATAAAAATTATATTTCGGTAAATAGTATAATATTTTTAGATAATGTTATAAATATTTTGAAAATTATTTTTATAATACATGGTTATGGATGATAAGTATTACCCTATAAAAACATACGTATAAACATTCAGAGATGATAATGAGATTATGAAATTAGCCCATAACACATATATTCCCTTATTAAATGATGATTTTCCCTCTAATATAATAGTTAAATAATGTTTTTAAATTATACATGAACCATATAAATTTTTATGATATCATATAAGATAATCTAGAGTAATTTTTGTAATAATATTTCATTATCACCATTGAATCTGGTGTTAAATATTTCATTGTAATATGTTATATTTCTTGTAATATTTTTTTATTATGAATCAGATTTTTCTTTTGAGAAACTAGAACAATATTATTTTAATAAATATTTTATTCAATCATGAAATACATTTTTAGAATAAATAATGAATGGTTAAAATGATGAATGAATACTATTGTGTAATAGAGACAGTATGTTCTACGTATGCAAGAGTGAAGATATCATTACATTTTTGGTAATGTTGTATGGAACTGGATATTATATTAATTATACAGAGTAAATACCATGTCATATTTATTATTTTCTAACCAATATTTTTATCATTATACCAATAAAAATAAAGTGGCGAAGATAAAAAATTACACCACAATTTAGAGATGACATTATTTATATACACACAAATGGTGATATTGTTTTTCATTTGACGGATTGAAGGAGGAATATGGTTATATCGTAACTATAATAACAACGCTGAAATTATATGATTCTTGATATAATATATCATAATGGATAAAATGAATGATATTTATGTATAAGAATAAATAATTATAATGGAGAGGGAAATGATGATTACCCCTTATTTTGAGATCCTCTTTTAGATCATTTCATAGAGACACTAGGGTTGGTCTTTTGATAATAAAATCACCTTAATAATGAGAAATTTTAATTTAATAAGGTAAATAATATGGGTAAGGTAGATTAACATGGATCAATCTGGCATGTGAAATTTATGATTTTGTTCCATTTTATAAGATAGGTGAGGGTCACCATTGGAATCATTTATAATATAAAATTTAATATAGGCTGATTTTTTATTTCAAATAGCTCCAAACGAAAGTTATTTAAAATCTATGATTAGTATGGTTATGAATTTTCAAAAAAATATTAAAATTTTAGGTCATAATATTGACCATATCCTATGGAAATAACCAATACATGAATATTTTAATTCTTAATGTGAAAACGTTAATTTTTATACTTTTGTGTTAATATTGTTACTATAAATTCCAAAAAAACCCCAAATGTAAAATAGATTCCAATGTTTACATTATTTTATTTATTTGGCCTCATTTTATATTCATATGAATTTTATATCATTTATAATAATATAATTTATTTAAATGTATCATTTATGTCATTTTTGATAACTTTCATTATTTAAATATTTAATAATATCTTATAAAAAATATAACTTTAACAGAAACATTTAATAAGCCACTTATATATCTATATTTTCTATAAACATTGACGTTGTAATTAATAATTTCAAATTATAAATACTTATTTATTTATATTATCATTTATTTGAAATTTCAATTAATTAAACAATTAGTGTCTCATTATAATGGGAGCATATATTTAAATTATATATTCTCTAAAATTAACATAATTATCATAATGAAGGTAAATTTATTATATTTCATATTACTAATTAGATTAGAATTTATCTTCTATATATACATTGTATTAAAAATTATATACATATTTAAAAACATGAGTATTGTTATTTAATCATATCATTTAATAAAATATAATAAATTTATTATTCAATCCTTAATGGATCAAAATGATTTTAGTTTCTAAATAAGGTGGATTTTGGCCGAAATCCACTAATAAAATGAAATTGGGACAAGTGTTTGCATAATTATTTAATATTTTAATATTATTTTTACCTTCAATGACCTCATTTATCTTTAACTGTTGATTTTTTTAGTAATGATTCATTTCATAAAATGTAAGAATCAGGATTATAATATTATATTATAAATATCATAAGAATTACAACTGTGTTGGTCAATTTTTATAAATTCAATTCCTAGAAGTAACTAATTATGATCAACAATAATCTCACAGATACGGTGAGAAGTTATGTAAAAGGAAATGTTGAAACAATAAATAAGATATTTTATATCTAATTAAAATATAAAAATTATTCCAATAACATAAATTTGATTTATATATGCACTATATATCTATTATTACTTCAACAATAAATTTAATATTTATTAATTATTTATACAATATGTTATTTTGTTACATATGATACAATATTATTTATTATTCATCATAAAATGAGGCATTTTTTAAAATTAAAAAAATCAACATAACCTAATCTTTATATTTTACATTAAAAAATTTATTCCATTCTTAAATATAAAATTTTTAAAATTTATAAAATTAATTTTTTAATAAGCATTCGATTAAATTTTTTTAAAATACCCCTTTAAAAATATAGTTTTATGCATTAAATATGGAAATTATTCTTTTATAATTGTATATTATAAATATAAATAATATATATAATCATCTAAATTTGGTTAATATTATTCATAATATATATTTAAATGTCTTTGTTAATATATTTTTGTACAATCAAAATCGGTTTTTTGTTCATTGTAAGCTTTACATAAAAATAAAATTTATTCAAAAAAGAATATATTTTAATGCCATATGTTTTACATTATTCCAACCTAAAAATATTTTCCAAAAAATTTAAATTTTTTACCTTATAAAAAATATGTGTGTGGTTCTCCTTCATAGAATCCCCTAGTTACCATGTTTATTTTTCCAATTTTTGATTTGTAAATACTACGTTTACAAACTGATTTGTTCAATTTATCAACACTTGTTCTCTTATATCATGAATATGTATGGGTTGATTATTTTATGAAATAGTAGTTCCAAAATATTTTCCATCATATTTTAGAAAATGTATTGGGTCAGGAATGAAATTCCTTAACATTTATATATGAATAACATCATGTACTTTTGAGATATTTGGTGTTATTTTATAATGGTAGAAACTAATCTATCATATTAAATATTATCAAATGATCTAATGCACAAGGGACATAGTTTTTTCATTCAAATCAATCCTTATAACACCATATTTAGAGAGATACATTCATGAATTCATGATCCCCCACTTGGAACTCTAAATCATTATGTTAATTATCAGCATAAGACTTTTTCCTACATTTTAGTCCATTAATGTGATCTTTAATATCCATTAAAATTATTGTTATTTTTTTACATGTTATGGGCCAATGATTCTCCTTCAACAAACATCTTACCAAAAAGTTGGAGTATGGAATCTCTTTCTATGTTTTTATTCATATGAAAAGGTTGAACACATGAATGAAAGCTATTTTTATTTTCAAACTATACCAATGGTAAGTAATAATCACACATAACTGGAAGGTTTAGTGAGAACAAAATCAACATGTATTCCATTGTTTTAATTGTTCTTTCAGACTATCCATAACATTTAATATGCTAGGTGGTGCTCAAACATGGATTATTATCAAGAGACTTTTAAAGTGCTTCTAGAATATCAATTCAATGCATAGATCTTGATCAAAAAACAATTTATAGAGGTGTGACACAATGACTGAAAATTTCAGTAATATATATATTTTTAGCTTGCACAAGAATCACCTATTCTCTTATAGAAATAACATATTCATATTTGGTTAGTATATTTACGGTAAAAAATATTGCATCATTCATCCTAGTAGTGTTAGATAGTCCTGTGACAATTTCCATAATAATTTCATCCCACTTCCTCACAGTAATAGGATGTGGTTATAGTAATCCTTTATGATTCCAGTTCACAGTATTGGCCTATTTTCAAACCAAATATCAATACACGTACTCAATAATTTCTCACTTTATTTTATCCAAAAAAAAATCTCCTTAATGTCCCAAAACATATTTCTACTACAATAGTGTGTAGAAAAAATTTATATAACCACAATGTCTACCAATTCTATTTTTGGCCCAGGAATATAAGGAACATATTTCATCTTTCTAAATAGTATGACACAATCATCAAGAAAAATTCAATTATTTTTATATCATTCACACTTTTAATATTCTTAGGAAATTACTCATCATTAGATTTATAATTACTTATCATCTTTAATAATGATGTGTTTTTAATAATTTGAAAAATGATTATTGTCTCACCATCCTCTGAAATAACCAAATCGATATTTAACATGTCCATGAACAATAGATCCATCTCAATGCACATTTGGATTGGAAATCAATTATATTTCCTACTAAATGAATCTTATATCTTATTTACCTTCTTTGTATCATAGTGTATATAGAAAAAGTAATCCATGAGTAGTTGAATCCACTACCTCTATCTCATGTTTACATATTTATATTAAAATATTTATCTTATTGTTTAATGAATGGTGTTTATCTAACACATTTTAATATAGATTATGTGTCTTTATATCTGTAGAGAATTTATTTCTACTTCTAAACCAAAAGAATGATTTAGATGGTTTTATTCAGGATTTTATCAACTACCTTGATTCAAATTCATGAACTTTATCATCCTCTATAAGTACATAACCACGTTGATTCCTTGATTTAGAACTATTAATCACATGTCCATCATTTTTATAAGGTAAATTCAATATAATATCATTAACCAATCATTATTTCAATTCTATTAAACATTCATCACATTATTTTTAATATATGAATTTTTTCACATTACATGTCACCTTTATTAATGGGTATTCATATATGGAAAAATAATTATCAAAATGTGGATAGTGACCTGAAAAACCAATAATTTTTTTATCTCATTTATTCTCATTGGTGATGGACATTATGGGAATACAATTATTATTTTATGATCATGTTAGATTCCTAATTTGGAGAAAAGATGTGCAAGAAAATAAATTTACTGTAAGTATAAATTTACACATACTAAATTTACCATATAACTCTTCCATTATACAAGTCTCAATGATGATCCTCCAGTAATTCACATGGTCGTAATTACTTTTAGAATACACCAGAATACCATTAATAAAATCCAAAAAATATATCCATTATATTCCTTGAATAATTTTAAAATTATATCCATAAATAATTCCGGAACAAAAATCAATCCAAATGGAATTTCTAAAATTTCATAGTGTCCATAAATCGTCGAAAAAGTTATCACAGAAATATCTTATTTCATCACTCATAATTGATGATATCTATATTGAAGGTCATTCTTGTAAAATAATTCATCCCCAGGAATTTTATCACGTATAAAAATGATATGATGTAGTGTATAATTGTTTTATGTTTTAATATAATTTATTCCAATATAATCAACACACATCCTCATGGGTCAATATTTCTTCTGGACAAAGTGAATAGGGTCTCCTAATGGAGAAATATAGGGTGAATAAATCCATTTTCCCAAATCATAATGTCTTTTTAATTGTTAATACTTCTACTATATGATGTTTATTGAAAGATATTGATATTTAATTTCCCTCAGAGATTGAATCACTAGAAACATCATCTTCAATCACAGAATGTGTCCCAGATATTCATCGGGAAATACATCAAATTGTTCCTTCACAAGGGTTTCGGTCTCAATTTAATGATTATATAAATTATTCATATATGAATTTTTTCCCTTCAAACCATTTAATTTATTTCAATAAATACACTGGGTGGATCAAGATATGTATTAGGTGATAGTGTTTCTGCATTAATGACATGTGTTTCTTCATCCTCCTCAAAAATCATAATTTATTTCTTATTTTTGTAAATTACTGCACCATATTTTTATAACTAATAAACATAGAGGATTAGGTCAAATTAAATCATTGAAATAATGAAAAGTTCAATAACTAAATTACATTTATTTTTCATATAAGGTTTTATAGAAATATCATTTCTGCAATGACACTTCCATTAATAGTTTTTACTGAAAAATTCATTGTTAAATCAAAATATAAATATCTAAATTATTTTTAATAATTTAAGAATATTTAAAATAATGAAATTTTCCAGTATCAAATAAATCATTTTATATGATTCATGAAAATATGTATATAACTACCATCAAATCATTAAAACATTATCATCAGTAATGGTGATCGCATGATCTTGGCATTACTCCAATGGAATTATTTGTGGAAAATTTCTTGACTCTTGGGATAATAATTTTCATAATGCCTAATTTTTTCAATTTTATCATAAATATAGTTTATTAATTATTTCACATGAGATAATGGGATTGGTGGATTTTTCATTATACTTATAAAAACTCACTTTCCCTTTTTAAAAGTAGAGGGGATTTTCTTACTGTGGTTTTAACATGAATAAAAGTTAAATATTTTATTCTTCCCTTTTCCTTATTTTATTTATCAGAATTTTCATCATATCTCTTCTTCTCTTGAATTAATTTAAATTCATAAGGCACAACAAATTTCTTCTCTATCATAATAAAACATGAGTCTATATCATCATATGATGTTAATGATTGGGAGACCATTTCCCATTCGAGGAACGTATTTAACCCATCCATGATTCTATCAATATTTTTCATTCTATTAAGTATGTAAATATGAAAATTAGTTTATATCTGTGAAAATATATATTCATACATTAATATTTTCTCATGTAGCTTTTTCCTTGGACTTATAAAGTTCGAACCCATATCAGCTCGTTGTAAGTGAGGAATTTACCATTCAAAGAAAATATCATTACGTTACCCCATTCTATGTTTTAATAATCATCATCGTCCTTTGTGTTTTTAATCAGTGACCATCATTGATCAGTATATCCTTAGAGTTAGTAAATATTCATGTCAATATTCTATATTTTGAAACATCTCAATGAATGAAATAAAATCTCTATGGATCATTACCATTACTCATATAAAAATTTATTTTTCTACCTATATATATTTAGAGGTTGTTACCCCTTTATGTGGTCAATCATTTTGCCTCAACGTGGAAGATAATGACTATTTATATGGGTTAGTATATTGTTCATAACATGCGGAATCATTCCCAGTATAGCTATATGTTCCTCGACACCAGTTGAATCACTATGTACAACCTCGTTATCTTGCATTGCGGGAAATACCTACATTCATTATTTATTTTCATACACATTCCATTTTCTTCAGTATGTACAATTTCAAAATAAAAGTATACACTAAATTATTCTATGAATCATAATGAATATCTAATATCATTACAATAAACATGGTTTCATTGTAGACATATTTAATTTTCCATCATTCAAAAGGGATTATAATAAAAATGTGCATTCACCTATCCATAACCACAAGGAGTGTAAATATAGGTGTTTGGTAAGTCCCATATTCATGTACATGGTTATTTTATGTTAGCCATAATGCTCATTGTAAGATAATTCACTCATAATTAAAATTTTTCTGGTACCTTATATAGTTGAAGTATCTAAAATAGTATATATTCTTAGTAATCCCATGCTGTCTTTATATAACAAAAATTCTAGGATTTTTTTTTCTGGTTATCCACAATGTATATCTTAGAGTTATGTTACCTAATGTGTGTTTTATAAATCATGTTTCCAAGGATGTTTCTGAACATCCATTAATACAAATGACAATGCCCTTACCTCAGAACTCTATAGATGATTCCATAAATTATTGAATTCAAATATTTTCAAAGAATAAATTCCTAAAGGGCCAAAAAAATTACCTGTCTTAGAAAATATATCACATGCATGAAACATATAATACTTTTTTTAAAATGACTACAAGATATAAAATATTTTTTGAATTCCGTTATTCCTCTAACATAATATTAACGAGGTGTCATAAAACATGTATAAGGTATTTGGTATAAATAAAACATAAGAATTTGGTGATCTCAAATTCTGAGTAATATTTAATCATATAGTTGGATCTATTATAAATAAGAATAATTTTTATGTAAAGTTGTATAATAAAAACAAAATTATTTTTCAAATAATAATTATTATAATATAGAATGAATAAAAATATTATTTCCATATAAAAATTTACATTGATATTATAATAGTCCAATAATAAAATGTTATATTAATAACATACCTCATAATGAAGGAATCCATATTATCGAACATCATAAACATACCATCAAAGATTCAGAAAAGGCACCATATATAAAAAGTTAAAAAAAACTATTTTTTCTCATATTACATAATGATTAATCAAGTATATATTTAGTGTCATGACCATCGCACACATTATCCAATTCTTTCAATATATGAAAGGGGTCATAAAACATAATCAATATAAATATTTTTACTAAAACAATCAATTTAAATGCAAATAATTAATCTATAAACAATGATTGGTATCAAAATCACACAACCAACTTCACTAATAAATCATAAAACATAAAAAATATATAGTAAACTGTATCATAAGATATCAACCTCAACCATGAAGATGATCCAACAATGAATGTTGTCTTAACTGAAAATAGTCTAATAAAATCATTTATAAATATATTTATATAAATACCCATGTTTACATTTAAATAATTTATGTAAAAGAAATTAAATTATAAAATAAAAAAATTCCTATCAAAGAAAAATTGTAATATTTTAAATAAATATTTATAGGTTAATCCACAATGATAGTTGAAAAATTCTCTAACACCACATATGTAAAAAAAATTCTATCTGTAAAAAAATATGTAGAATTTACTTCATATAGAAAAAAATGATAATGTTAGACTATTTTATAATATTTAAAAATTGACAAAAAAGAAATTAAAATATTAGTATATTTTAAATATTATTTAGGATTTCATTTTTTAAAATCAATTAAATCGATGATAAATATTTATTATTAAATAGTTATATATAAATAATCATGAATAATAACGAGATTGCTAAATTTTACGTTAAATCGTACATTACATTAGCTTTTGGTTATTAAAATACCTATATAATAGATAAAGAATTCAATTAAATTATAATAAAACCATATACATATTTTTAATATCATATAATATCCACTTATATTATTTGGTGAATGATATTTCATTTATACCATTTTTTAAATTGTTAAATATTCTATTTTTTTTGTTATTTTTTCATGTTAGACTTTGTATTATACCTATGATATATTTTAATCATATAAAATATTATTTTATTATTATTAATATTATGTTCACTTATAATATACATTTTTTTTAATAATTCTCTTCTGGTTAATATGGAGAATGAATTTCCACATGTCGTGGAGACGGTAGTTCGTATGTACGCATTATCGATTGTATCATAATATTATTAGTAAAATGTTAATGAATTAGATTGTATATTAATTTTATAGAATAAAATTAATTTCATATTTAATATTTATATAAATTATATTCATCATTTAAACCATCCAAATAAAACGGTGATGAAAAAGAAATTACAGAATAGTGTGGAAGTTGTAAGTCGTACGTACACAAACATTGTGTTATTGTTTTTCATAGGTTGGTAAATTCTGTAATAAGGGGGAACCATATTAATAAAAACATATAATAATTTATCTGTTATTAGGGTTACTATTTTATAGTGGTTACAGAGTTTGAATAGGTAATAAGAGAAGAAATTATTTTAATGGATTCTATAAATATTATTACCTCAGCTTTAGCGATCCTCCTTTGGTTCTCCCATTAGAAAAACTGTGTTTATAAGTTGGAGTGAAGAAACCCCACTAGGATGTCTCTAGAGATTTTAATTAGGTAAATTTTCTAGGGTTTGGTCAATAATGAAAGCTCAATGTGGGGTGCTAGATTAAAAAAGAAAGTTCCTTTTTATAAGAGAGTGTCATTGCACTCTTAGAATCCTTTCAAAAATTAATTAATATAAGTATGTTATCAATTTAAAATACATCCAATGTTAGATATATAAATTCTATGATTATTAGTTTTCATAATACATTCAACAAATTATTTTTGTTGAAATTATTAGTTTACAATATTATATTTATCTATTGGCTTTAACATTTAGTTAAACACATTATCTTTTATAGTGAGAACATGTGTTTGTACTCTTTAGGGTTAATATAGTTACTATATTATTATAAAATAACCCCAAATGGACCAATTAATACATATATAACATTATATTGTTTATTTAAAATATTATTATATTTTTATGTGTTTTATATCATTTCAAAAACTATTATTTATTTTTACAGTATTTTTAATATCAATTATGATAAACTTCATTACTTGTCTTTTATAAAATATCATATATATATATATGATAACTTCAAACCATGATTTATATTTTGTAAAAACATGTATAAATTATCTATAAAATTCATGAATATCAATAATTATGTCCAATGTAATTTATTATAAATTTTGTAATATAAATTCTTTATTATTTTCATTAATGAAAATTTTTTTGTTTCATTATTAGGAAAGTAACTAATTAAATTATTTCTTCTCTGAAAATTAAAGTAAAATTTTCATTGTTAATACAATTAAATTATATTGAAAATATATAATAATAATCTAATTTATCTTCTTGTATAACCATGTATTAATAATAAAATAATAATTGAAAAACCTTGGTTTTCCAATTTTAGGATATCATTAAATGAAATATTAAAAATATTATATTTGTACCCATGTGGAATAAGAATTATATATTATACCTAACATTGATTTTTTAAAATATTAATATCCTATAAAATGAAGACATATTTTATGATAATTTTATAATATAATAATTTTTTTACCATTAATTACTCGATTTTCCATTTACCATGGTAAATTAAATAACATAATAATGATAATATTCATAACATTAAAAAACTTTATATTAGACTATAAATAAAATACTTATTACAGATGTGTTTATAAAATTTTTTGATTTATATTCATAGTAGTGCTAAAATAATGTTTAAAATTAATCCCACTGATATGGGGATAAGGTGTGTAAAAGAAAAAGATAAATAGTTAAATAAGTTATTTATATTTAATTTCAAAAAAAAAAATTGATTCCAAATTAAAACATTAAATTAATATATGTATCCTTCATATTTTTTAATTTAAAAATCAATTGAATGTATAATAATAATTTTATCAAAAATTCAGTTTTTAACAATAAAATAGTATATTTCATATTGATCAAAACATGAAACTTTTTAGAAAAATAAAAACATTTAAGAATAAGATAATTTTGATATTCCAAAATTCAAAATAAAAGCCATTTTTGAAAAATAAAATTTCTTAAATTTCGTAAATTTGGTTTTAAAATATGTTCTTTTTAAATGGGGTAAGAATTACCCTATTAATCAATTATATTTTGTATTAGTGAAACTCGATGTGTTCTTATATTATTGTCTAAAACAATTAAATTAAATTTACTAAAATTTATTAATGTGGTTAACACTATTCATGTCTACTAATTAAATTACTTGTTTAACAGATTATGGTGCGCTCAAACATTGTGTGCATGCATGTAATCTATGTAGAAGAATTACAATTATTCTAAAAAGAAAAAATATTTGTTTATTTGTGATCTACATTGTATGTATTCATTAAAATATTAATTAGTATCTTCTATGTAAATAATACATGAAAACAAACTCACATTACATCACGAAGGTGCCTGTCCACCAATTTGCACAAACTATATTTTCATTTTCCAATTGATTTATAAGTAAGAATGTTTATAAAATATTATAATCCATGAAGAATAATTTTATAATTAATTTAATATATAAATACTAAGGTCATCATAATAAACATTTACTAAAGGTTGTGATTTAAAATTAAATAAATCAGTTTCTCTAGAGTATTGTATGTACATATGCATGAGGAATGTCATTATTTCCCACCATTATAGGAATTAAGTGAAAATATATAATGGAAAAACATTATTACTTTTAATTATATATATAATAATGATTCATTTATATCAAAAACAATTTAGAAATATTGTATGTGGTTTAATAAGAAATAATCATTGAAACACTCAGTTTTGATTTAAAAGACTTCTATTAAAATATTGATTCAAGTTACACAATAAACAATAAATTATTTATAATATGGAGATACCATGGATTAAAAAATTAGGTGGGAATTTTTGATAATATTTAATATGATATTAGTTAATAAAAAAAATTCATTGAGGTGTGAATAAATTTGGAGGTAATGTGTGATTTTATATGTGAGGATTGTGGAAAACATGTAAACATTTAAAAAATTACTATATAATATTTTTGTATCTTATTTAAAGAAACATAATGTAAAATTTCATCAAATATATGTATAATAATCTGAAAAAATAGTCAAATAATAATGTTTTTATAGTTTTTTGTGTCATTTTAAACACTGCATCTTTTACTTACAACCCATCATTAACAATGTTTAACAGTAACCGATGTATCAAATACTTCACTCATTATTGTTCATGGTAGTGTGTTTTTAAAATAAATTTTCCATAAAATATCCTATAATGATTATTTAAAACATTTCCTTAAAACATAGTCATTATAGTATTTTTTTTATGATTTTATAAACATTGATAAATATTTACAAAACATCAATAACATTATGTCCATTTTCGTGATGATTATAATATATTGAAATTAAAATCATCTGTTTAAAAATGGAATTGTTATATAAATAATATAAATAATAAATATAAATTATAATTATCCAACATATTTATGGAATATAATACTACATTTAAAATTATTACGTTTTATATTTTTAATGCCACTTACATGATTTTTTTACTACTTTCAAATATATTGTGGTAATTTTTACTCCCTATTCAAATATATTACAAAACTTCAAAAAAATTAATATTATTTAGTATCAAAAAATTATTTTATTCATAAAAAAATTAACCATTAATAATCATTCATGACCTCTTTTAACCCTATGAAAACCTAATAGACATTCTTAAAAAAGAGAGTTATATTTTAAATATTTTGTAACATAAAATAATATGAAGGTAATAATCAATGCCATGTTTCACATAAATACATCAATTTTGTTCTTGTTATGTTTATTGTATAATTAAACCTAAAAAATAAAAAAAAACAAACATGTTAGGTATATTTTGTCTCATTTCCCCATTTTTACACAAAAGTAACCCATCACATGGATTATTTTAGAATAAAATTTTTTCTATCTTATAAATTAATAATTAAAAATTTTTAATTGACATATATACCAAATTTTAAATGAATGATTAAAAATATTTAATCAATTTTTCAAGATTCAATATTTATAATTTTGAAAAATAAATTTTAATATAAATTCAAAAAATGAAAAGTCAATTGTTATTAGAAATAAAGAGCATAAAAATTATTTTATTAATAATTAATAATAATAATGATTCTATTAAAATAATTTATATAATTTAAAAAAATTAATTTAAATAAAAATTATATAAAAAATATATTTCTTATTTTAAATTAATCAATTATAATAATATATATGATATTTTTTGAAACATCATAAATTTTCACATGTTACAAAAACAATGATTTTTAGAAGAATCCAATAAATTCATCCTAGTAATGTTTTGAAATTAATATTTAAAAATTCAGTGGAATTTGTTCCATTAAATTTTCCCAAATATTAAGACCATATTTATAATATCAACCCATAAAATGTAATAAAACCAGTTTTGAAGAAAATACAATTTTCAAACATAAATTGGGTAAATTTACATTCATTAACTAATAAAAATAATCAATGAAATTTTAATTCATTAAATTTGTTGTATGATATAATTATTTTATTATAATAAATTATAAATAGTTCAAAATTTAAACAATTTCAATAAAAATACATTACACCCAAAATATGTTTTATGAAAATATTTCTTTTACAATCAAAATTATTTGAATTAATTCCGAACCAATTGACATTGAATTTAGGATTTATTATTAATTTTATTAAGTAATAATTGAATACTAATATTATTTAATATAGTTCTTTATATTCTTATGCATAAATCAAATCACTTTATCAAATTCATTATATTTTGAAATTAATTTGATAGTATATAATAGTTTTTCAGTAATGAAATTTAATGTACCAAAATATATCAAAAATATCGAATCTTTTAAAAATTAATTTATTAAAAAATCATAGTGTGTTACTTCAATCTTCCATGGAAACCCATCCTCCATTCAAATTTATTTTTTTATAAACAATGTCTATTAAAAAAGGGATACCTAAAACTGGTATCATTCCTTATAATGTTTTTTTACTAATGTAATTTACCTATTTCAATGATATTACATTATATTTCAGAAGTCCTCCCCTATATTACTCACTATCCATTTCCTTCTTTTAATTTCAAAAATATTCTATTAAACTTTCATTATCCTTTAATCATGATAAATCACTTTGGAAAACCCATAAATGACGAGATCATTTATCAATATTATCATTAAATATAAATATATAATAATAACTGAAGTGAAAATAATATTAATCATGGTAATTTAATAAAAAAATATTTTAACATGAAACCACATACCATTAACCAAGAATAATTCTTAACATTAATGGATAACCACTGCCCTACAATGAAAAAACATTAAATTGATAAGGTGGATACTAGAGAGGAAAATAAAACAATAAAAATATAAACTGAAAACACTATATTCATTCAACCAGAACACATGGTAAAATTTATATTATGGAAGAAAAAAATCAATGTAACATAGAGGAAATAACCTAGAAGGGTAATGTGGAGATAATTTATGAGGTTAGTCATGAATAATGATGGTGGTATCTCACCCAAAAGTTTCCCTACGAGGAATGGAGAAATAAATTAACGAAATTAGGATTATCTATGTTTTAATGATGAAAACGAAGTGTTTAGGGTGATAAATCAATAGATATAAAAATATTCATTTCATATATTTTATTTTATAAAAACATTAAATGTTTTAGTTGCAAGATATTCCAATCCATGTGGATACCTTGTGGGTTTCCATCATATCACTTACAAGAAGTTTCCTGACTTGACCACAATATTTGGGAAACCATGGAAAAACTGTTCCACATGCCTACAACATGGTTACATATGTTTTTTTTATTATTCCCTCTTGGTTTCCATTAACTGTTCTATAGAAATTATAATTCAATCATTTTCTTCGAAATAAATATTTCAACAATAAACCACTATAAATATAAATAATGTTAAATAAATAAAATTAATAATATATTGATACCCAAATGTGATATTGTTGGTGCAATCGAGGGTAATGTAATAAAATTTGGATCAATCTTTTACAGATAGTCATTTGGTTTTATTATTTTATATAATATCTATTTTATTTTTCCAGTAACTATCCTTCATTGGGCATGAGAGGTGGATAGAAAAAAAATGCTAAATATATAATCTTTTATAAATAAGATGGGATGTATTATAAGAAATGATAATGAGTTGTTATAATTTTTCAAATCTAAATTTCTGTTGATTGTAATGGTCGTTTTATTTATGTTTGAGATTTAATATTACATACTTTATGGAATTTCATAGATGTTTTGGAACGATATCCTAAAATATTTCTTGGATAATGATATTGACCAGAATGTATTTTAAATAATTTATAATGATCCATATTACATATTCAATTTGAATATAGCAATATATTTATAGTGATAAGAGTCAAAGATGGGGAATTGTATGTTTTGATAGATGAATTAATTATCACTGAATTATATAAGTATTATATACAGTTAGGTACTATTAAAAATATCAAGGCATAGTGATTTAATATGTGAATGCAATCAAATACATCGATAGGGATTGTTGTGCTGACACTACATACCTATGAAGTGGTGGTTAATGTAGAAAAAATTTATTGAGGAAATTAATACATCATTTATTAATTTTATGTATATAAAGTTATTGGGATGACCTAGTGATGGATTCTAGGGGTTCTGACACGATTTTAGAACGTTTATTGATTATCAATGTTAGTATCAACCATGAAACCCCTTCTAAGAAACTATGAAACTAATATAATGATCATTGGATTACTGCACAGTTAGGTGCATAGTTTACAAAAACTGTGACACCACCCCTAAGAATCTCTATGATGTTTTATAGAGTGGGATAACTCTATTTCCATAATTTTTTTTTCTGTGAAATCCAACTGTGTGAAGGGGTATATGGAGATGGTGACATGACACATTATTAGAGAACAACTTTCATAACCATGTTCAATAACACTGAAAATTTAATAACAATATTTGTATTTAGTGGATATAACTTTTATTACCACTTAAATGCCTTTTTCAAAATTATTATACCCTTACTAAAATCCTTTTTTATCCTATGGATATTGATACCCTTCCTCTTAATGCGTGAGAAATTTGATGTGGAATCTTGGTGTGTTAGAGGCATGACTCTTGGGTAAGCATCTATTCTGGTGAATGTACTTATTTTTATTCACATTATCTCTCTTGGATTTATGAATCTATCCTGTTGGGGATAAATTCATGTTTTTTATGAAAAATATAATGATATATGGTTTTTTTGTTAATTGGGAACAATATCTATGGTAGTTTCACGGTGGTTGAATATGGATTGATGAAGAATCTGTTTCATTTTTAATTTTATCGATTGATTGTAAGGTATGGGGCTTCAATATCAACTCATCTTAGGTTTATCATGTTGTTTTTATTTTAAATTTATTGAATTTATTTTATTTAATTATGAGATTAATGTATAATTATTTTTTGAATACCTCTATTCTGATGGTTTTGGAAATTAAAGAATTTTGATGTTTTTTGGAGAGTTCAATATTTTACAAGATATTAAAATGATCACTGTGAAATGATTTTTTGTTTTCCATGAATGGATAATTGGTGAATAATTTTGGGGAATAAATTTAATATTTATTCAATGAATGGAGAATTTTTTTCATTGGATTTGTCATAAACTTTTAGTGAGTATTCATTTTCATTTACATGACACTCTGTAAGTGGTGTGTCCCATTATGACACTTGTTATATGGTTTCCTTTTAATGAATTAGTAGATCTATGAGAAACGACTCTTGATTATTGTTTTATCACCATGGAATACATGTGTGGTTTTTTTGAAAATAATTGGTCATTCCAAATGGGATTTGAGAAATTGTTTTAATGATTTTTTATATTAATTTCGGTATAAAATTGGGTTTGTTTGGATAAATATTTTCCTTTTTTATAATTATAATTAATATCTTATGAAACTATTTTATGTAAAATTTATTACATTTCTTATCATTGTGGGATCAGTAGTAATATCAGTGGAGAGATCAAAATGAGTTTTATACTAAACTCATTATTCGGGATGTCAGGGCATTTTCATATGTTGTATATCAATACACAATCAATGAATCGGTATCCTTGTTCATTAGTGATACATCATAATACCTTTGTCATAGATTATTTATTTGGATAATTTAGGTTGTTTGTATGATGTTTCTAGATATAATAGTTGTCTCGACGTTATTGGCAATAGATTTTTCGGTTTTCTATGAAATGGATTTTGGTTATAGTATTTCATTATTTTTAGTAGGATATGGATTGAGTTATATTAAATTGTTCACCTGAAATATATATTATGTTTATGTTTATAGTGAACTTTTTATTGTTATTTTTATTTTCAAAATTGAAAATGATCACCCATTTTTTATGAGAACCATTGAATTAATTTCTATCCTTTTGTGTCCCTGGGATGTTACTAATGGCGAAGTAATGTAACCCATCATCCCATGAAAATGGGCGAGGAGTGAGATGTAATAATTTTTATCATTATTCTGGTCTTGGGGTTGAAAATAATTATATTTTATTACATGATTTTTATTGGTAACAAGGATATTTGATCATCATAACAAAAAATTTAGTTCCTAAAGAAGAGCATCTAACCAATTTATGATTAATCCCTATGTTACATGTGGTTTAGGTACTTTTTTCGTACTGTTAGATGAGTTGTAACCTTATCATGATAGGATTATCTGATATAGAGAGAATCACTTGTATTGATAGAAATGAATTTACAATATAAGACAATAATTAATTCTGATTAATTATTTATGTTTTGGTAAAAATGTATATAATTTTTAAAATAGTTGAAAATTATTTGATTTTAAAATGAATGTTAGAATTTTCATATTTTATTGAAGATAGAAAATTTTGAATGTTTTAAATCCATTTATTGTATGTGTAATATGGAATATTTAGAGTATTCAGGACATAAGTTTGTATATAGTTAGACTAAATTTACTTTCATTTTTTATAGAAATGAAATCTGATAGCATAAAAGAAACTAACCAAAAGATGTTGATGTGATTGTGGTTTCACATAGGCCATAGGTTAAATAAAAATAATATTGAGATTATTATAACATATTATCATGATTTTTTACAGGGAGTATATGGGATTAACCATAGAAATTTGATCATTCTGTTCAATTAAAAAATAATAACAAACCCATAATTCAGGGTGAATCAAAACTAGAAAAATGAGAATTGTGGATGATTAGTATGAATTGAATCTTCAATTTCCAATGAACCTCATCAGAGCTAAATTTCACATTGGAAACATAAATATAATTTATTTTTTTGACCCTTGTTTTTCTTACAATTGAATTCATAAATGTATAAATTTTTTAATTGGTTATTAGTCTTGGAATTTTCCGGAATATTTATATAATTTGTTAAAAAATATGTCATTGAGATAGTGAATAGATTAATGGTGGAAGAATGATACATATCATGTAATACTAGTGGAAGAAGAATATTGATACCTATGAGAAATGGGGTACTCTAATTATAGAAATATGATGAAGAGGGACACCTATTTCTAATGCAGTGGTATGAATCTGAATTTGATGGCTATAATATTCAATATTCTTCATGAACCATAGAGAAATATTAATTGTTTTCAATGTTTACCATTTGATCACAAGAAGAAATATTTTATAGCACCATGTATGGAATTTTACAATTTAATCTAGATATATAATATTCAGATCTATTATCAAAGTACTCTATAGTGATTCAATCAATACAATGACTCCATTATGTTGGAAATATCAATCATGTAGTAAAATGAACGTATAGTTTGTTTGAAGATGTGTGTTGATGAGAAAGTCATTATTGATGAACAATATAGACCATAGATAGTGAGAGATAATATTAATTGGAATTATAACCATATCCATTCTTTTTTTGATACATGTTAAACCCATTAATTTATTTACTCAATTATTTTCGATCTTATGGGATTTCATGATGAGATGATTCCTTCTATTTGGAAACTTAAAACTACTCTTCATAAAATTGAATTTTAACCATTTTGTGAAAATATATTTCTACAAACATTCATAGGGATATATTGATATGGTATATCACATTTCTTGAAATATATTTATTTGACATAATATTTTTTTCGGATTGGATGAAAATGTCTAAATATCTCATCAACAGTTATACCTAAAGGCTTTGATTTAAAACCAATGATAGAATCGAGCATAATTTTAGGATAGAGTAGAATGTAATTATAGGTGAAGTTAGATTGATGGATCTGGAGGTTTCAACGATCTCATGTTATTTGTATCTTTTGACATTGACATCATTTGATGATATAATTGATATTGGTTTTACAATATTTTTTATTAGTTTCAGGTTATTTGTCTTCAATATTTCTTCGTGATTACACTAAAAAGAGAAGTGGACATAAGTATTTATATCCAAGCAGAAACCAATACTATTTAACATAAATTTATTCATATGGAATCAGTATTTTTAAGGTAATTTAATGTCTAGTTTTATTATTTTGATTTTCATGGGTTCTTTCGGAATAGTACATCGCTTACGGTAGAAACGATTAGTTTGGGGAAAAATATATTTGAACTAGATTTTTTGTGTAGATTATAATATTATTAACCATGTTTTAATAAGTAATAATTATACTATTCTATGACATCAGTATTAGTCTTACCAATTTAGTGCATCCCATTGGTTCCCATTAATTTATTTTCATTAGGGATATCACAAATTGCGTGTTTGAAAATAATATATTGCAAAGATAACATTAAGGATTATAAATGGATATTATGAATTTGTGGATATTATATTAAAAATTATAAATCCACTAGATATATTTATGGAGTTGTTGAATAAAATATTTAAAAGGTATCTTGGTTCTGTTGTGGTGGTATTTTAAGCTAACAAATTATGGTATTCCTAGAGAAGGGAAGCGAATGAGAGACACTAGGAAATAGTTATGGGTATCTTGCATGGTCATCATGTATTTGAAAAATTATTATGTTTTCATTTTTCGGGAAAAGTAATATATTTCTTTTGATAGTTTAAACTTTAAATATAGTCATTTATATGGATCTTGAAAAGATATTTCTTTTCAAATCCTCAAAATCACCAAAAACTTATTTGAGACATGCAGTTTCTAGGTCCTAGTGCTTTATTATCGATTTATATCATGAATTTTCATTACTAAATTCACCAATGACATATTTTATTAGGAAATCTATTCCATATATATGGAATGATGTATTAAATATTTATTTTCAAGAGTTAAAAATTATTTTTACATTGTTATCGATATCAAAATTTCAATAATTAGGAAATGGAATTCTTGAATATTTTGATAATTTTGGATTAGGGATCAGTTTAGTTCCCATGTAGGAGAATAATTATGTTTTTATGGCTCAATATACTTATGGATTAATGTAAATAACTTCCTATCACCAAATTTTGAAATATTTGTGGTAGTACATGATTAAAGGTATTTGTATTATTACCTCTACGATGAGAAATTTATAGTGGTTATAGATAATAAGACCATAGAAATAATTTCTAATAAATATAATTTAATTTTTGATAATGAATATGTATGATGTACCACAAAATTAATTTCATTTACTGGATTTATACAACATGTTAAGGTAAATAAAGGTATATCCATTATTTATAAATTTATATAGTCATTTGTAAAATGAGGATTCAATTTAGTGGAAGTTGATATTGGTGATAGATTATATTAACTAGTAATGTAAAGACCGAGGTATTATTTGTTCTCATTCCATCTTAGTTTATTCCTAATATTGGTAATATGGGTTAATAAGAACACACATATGATGTTTAAATATTTTTCTATTTGATAAAAACTCTATGCTGGGGAGACCATTGAGCAATGAAATCATGATAGAGAATTAGTGTTGTGATATCTAGAGTATAAGGTTTTACCTATATATTTTTAGAAGAAATTAATTATTTTGTAACACAATTCGATATGAGAAGTTCATCATGGAATAAAAATGATATATAATACACTGAAATCCAATTTTTTGTATATGATGAATATGGTAGTAGATAAATTGTTTCATGAGATTCCTCACCTATTAATATTTTAAAGACATCATCAATGTCTAGTGGGTATGTTGTAGTCTTTATCTATACCTATTATAAAAATATTTTAGATAGATATGGATTTTGTGATAGGTATCTAAATGATGGATTGAAAATAAGATACTATATGTGTAATATTTTATTGTCTCACAATGTTGCCTCATTTAATTTCATTCATAAATCTAATATAGATGAAGAGTTATATTAAATCTATATCTGAGATGTGGTAAAGAGTAATGTCATGCCAATATATATTGTTTATTGTAAAATATAATGTTTATATATCATTGTAGTAAGTCCTTATAGAAATTCCTTGGGGCATAATTGAATATGAGTATGTAGTTTCTTCATATGTCATATATAAAATCTGAGAGGAAGACACAGACATTTTAAAACATTCTTATGGTGTATGTAATTTATATTGGCTACTATTGATATGGTAAAATATTATTAGTAGCATTTTTCTATAATAGATCATATCTATAATAGATAAAAATATATCCTTTTGAATAATATTATTAGAATCGCTATTTCACCACGTTTCTGTGAATAATATGTCATATTTCAGTAATTGGATATTGCCATTACAAAGTGAAGTCATAGAAGATTTAGTTGATCATAAAGATAATGGAGACTGATCAATGATTTCTGTAATTATATTTGGATTATATTATATGTTCAATTTATTATATGTGAGTGATAATGTGTTATTAATAATATATCCAAAGATTTTGAATCTTTATTTTGGTATGTAACTAAAGATAATTTCTTAATACATATGACTTTTTGAGATAAATGATTTGTTTGATGAGGAAAAATATAGATTATTTGTAAGAAATTTTAGTTTGTATATTAATGTGCTTTATTTACATTACTTGAAAACTTATCAAGATAATATAAACCATGTGATTTTTTGGGATCATGTTGACCTATTGAAATAATAAATGTTGGTTTTTATGCTAGTGGTGATTGAGGATTGGAAAACAAATTTCATTGGTGGGAAAGAATCTATCAATTGTGAGTTATGTATTAAAACACTCAGCATCATGAATAATTGTGTAATATTGAGAAGTTCATGATCAAACAATGTCCCGAACACTTTCATAAAATGGATGTTTTCAATTTTTAGCGGAGTTTATGACTAAGGGTGGGGTAAATGATATACCACCTATTCTAGGTAATTTACCCAATATTTATCTATTAAATTTTTATAATGACATTTAGTTGTGATTGTGATGTTTTATATGGGTTTCGACTTGTTAAATGGGTTTTATTGAGTTTTAGGGTTGGATCATCATTACAACAATCCGTGAAATACCATACAGGAAAGTGTGAAATAGAAACAATTAACAGTAGTTAGAATGTTGGTTAGTTACATAGATTGTTTGAACTATGAATACACGAATGGGAAATTTTATTATGTTGGATAAAATGGTTTTATCATAGATATAACCTACTATTTTAATGTTTTTTCCAAAAATTGTACGAGGAATACTTCAGAAATGACTAAAACGTAGTATGTGCATTGTTTTCCCAGTTGTGCATCCAAACAATGTAATGTTAAAGAAGATCTATATTTATGAATATAATTGTGATTAACAATTTAATGACTCATTTTCACTTAATACAATTATATCATGAATTATGATCCCTCTCAAGGCTATGGATACCCTTTATCATGATTCGAGAGTTATACATTAAAAAGTATTAGTCAGTTGGAGGCTGATTTCTGTGGCATGTTCTCAATCATGGTTTTTTTCATTAGTTTTCTTCCACTTCAATCTTTGTGATTTATGAATGTGTTATATTGGGGATATATTCATGTTATTATTATTCAAATAATGTTGATATATGGTTTTTTAATGTGCAAAAATATCAATGGGGATAATAATAGTTTGTATCTGCAATTTAAAATAATTTTTTTTATTATTCATTTTCTCCGATATTTGTGAATTTGGTAGAACCACTATCAACTTCATATAGATATAAAATATAGGCATTATTTTTAATTGATTTATTTTCATTTTTTAAATTATAAAATGGATGTAATATATTTTTTGATAACCTCTTTAGTGTTTTTTTGGTTTTTTGATTTTTTTGTGAAATCTGATATTGATTAAATGAATTTAAAATTGTCTTTTTGGTTTTTAACCATGGAAATTAGGTTGGAAATTTTTTTAAATAAAAGGGTCTATTAATTGGTTTGGAAAGGGGTTTTACATATTTAGTAATCATGTTTCATTTTTATTTAACGTGACCCTATAGAAAGGGTGTGTTCCATAGGGAACATGGATTATAGTTACATTGTGGGGAAATGGTTACATGAAGAAACAATACTCATGATTATGGAACATTGAAATAAGAATGCATGTGTGGCTGTGTGTAATTTAATGGGTTATGCCAAATGGGAACTGAGAAATGGTCATAATGGTCTGTTTAGTTTTTTTTACAATTTTATATGGTTTGGATACTTTTTTAGCATTGTTATAAACATATTTAATATAGTATTAATATATTATATATTATTTTGATAAAATGATCTATACTAATGTATTAAGTAGGGTAATTATTGAGGAAATACTACTATGTTTTACACTCATCACCTCTTTAGGATCATTGGAGTGTTTTATATGATTTTTTATCGCATCACATATATAAGAAATGTATTCCAATTTTTTTATTAATTCTTTATGAGAAATTAGTAATGGATTATTGGTTTTCTCAAGTGTCATTTTGTGTTTTTATTCTAAATTCAATGTTAGTCATGAAGTTGTTTATTTTAGTTTATTATTTTTAGTTATATACATTTTATAGTTGTTGTTTGGTTTAATTGTTAGTGGATTAAACATTGAGTTATATTAAAAAATTCTCACGCATTTGGTATATATTTTTTGGTTATTGTTATCATGTTATGGTTGATTTATTTCAAAATTTGAAAATCATTGACAAAATGTTTTTCAAGACCATGAAATTTACTTATAGCCATTGGTGTCTAGGGGATGTCTCCTATGGTTGAGTCGCGTTCCACTTTTTTACATGATAATGGTTAAAGTTAATGGGGTTAGAAATGGTTTATGTTTGTTAAGTCTTGAAGTTTAAAATATTTTTTTTTGTCCTTCTGTTGGATTGGTAGTAAAGGGATACTACCATCATGAATTGAAATTTATAAGATAATGATGTGTAGGTAGACTATTTATTTTTATAATCATGTTTTTAGGGAGTTGGTTGAATGAACGATTTTAAATAAATATACTTGTCAAAAACTCATTATAATGGGGTTAGACAATGTGGATAGCATGACTTGGTGAAAATGGTTTCATTTTTCAAATTTCTTGATAAATGATTGTTTTTAAAATCAGGGTCATGTTTTGAAGAATTTTTTCCTGATATAAAATGTAAAATTTGGAAAATCATTAATTTGGTATGTGTAATATGGTAAATTTAAAATTACAAATCCATCAATTTCTATAGGGTGATACTAAATGGAATTTTTCATTATATAGAATTGAAATGTTTAAGCGTGTAAGAAACTAACAAGAATTGACAACTAAGAAGTTTTTTCCCCTAATCCATAATGGAACAAATATCTATTCTAGTGTAATGTATAAATTTTTCATTATGGGTATTGAGGGAATTGAATAGATAAACAAAGTAAAATGGACCATTCTATTAAGTTCCAAAAGTAAAACCCAACTATATTTCAGGGTGATTCAGAACCATAAAAAACAGAACTGTGATAATATACGATGATTCAAATTTTTAATTTAAATTTAACTATAGTTGAGATAAATGTTATTATTTAAGGATACCTGAGGGGAAATCTATATTTGGAGTGGTGGGAAATAATAGTTCAAAAACATGTATATAATAGAAATTAATTGTTCGATTTAGATTAATTATTCGAAAAACAATTATATCCTCACAAGTTTAGTATATTGAGAAAATAGATTTTTTTATAAAATATAATTTATTAGTGATGGAGTTGGTGCATAAATTTATGAATTTAGTTAAATTTCACCAATTTTTTTTCAAGTGTGTCCTTGAATTTAGACATTTTTTTAACCAGGTTTGAGTCTTAAAATTAGCATGGATATTTTAGTGCATTGGATAATGGATTACATAGAGATGGTCAATTATGAAACAATATTAGAATGATATGACATATGTAGTATGATAGGAGTATTCATTTTGACATGTATGGAAAATATTGTAAACTCTAAGGCTAGGAATAAGAACAGAAGAGTCACATATTTCCAAGGATGTGCTATGACTCCCAATTAGATGGAAATAGTAGAGTACCATCCCATTAAATTAAATAAAAATCATTTAATTTGACATTTTTTTATATTTATCAAATGCTGTTATATTGTACAACAAAAAAAAAGACCATGTCAATATTTCAAACAGATTGCGCACCGTCAACAATATTGTTGAAGTTCCCTATGGTCGGGTACATGGGAAAAATTTCATGTTTAGAAAACATAAAATGATTCAATGAGTCTAGTGTTTAACATTAATTATCAATTGAATAATTTAGATATACATGGATATTATAGAAATACCATGAATCATAAATAATTTAAATCTCAACATTGAAATAAAGAGAAAAGTGCATCGAGTAAGCAGATGTATAGAGATAAGAATGTTATTATCGGTATGCAATATGAACCATAGGAATTGAGAGGTATTATTATTTATAATTATACCAATATAAATGATTTTTTTTATATGGGTGAATCTTAATTAATTATTAATTATCATGTAATTTATCATCTAGTTTTTCTAGTTCATATGATGCCTTTAGTTTTGACACCTAAAAGTCTTCTTGGTTAAGGAAAATGTAGATTCATAATGTGGAAAGAATATCTATAACTATCAATGGGTGGGAATGGTTATTTTATTTATATCAACATAAAATGGTTTTCAAAGTCAAAATCATGAGTGTGGATTGGTACACTATATCAATCATTTATATCAAATGTTATACACAATGGGTTAGTTGTAAAATAGATAATGGCGCCAAGAATCACATTAGAGGAAAATTGAATGTAAATGTTGGTTGTGAAATCATATTAGGACTATAGGTAAGAAATATATCATATTATTTATGCTCTTATACCTTGTAATTTTTGAATTAGATCATTGATATTAGTTTTTTATCAATTTTGGACATGTTTTATGATTTTTTCTTATGAATTTCATAAGATTCCAAGGAAAAATAGAAGTGGATTTTAGGATTGATATCATGCCAATGTAATTTTCTATATAACATATATATTATTATTTAGAACCTATGGAATTATTGGGAATTATTTAAAAATTTTAAAAGTTTGAATGAAAATTATTTGTTAGGACTATTATGTTTATGTGGTTAGCACCAGTTTTGATTGTGGAAAATGTATGTGTTGTATAGATTATCATCATATTATCTATGTGATAGTAAATAATAGGTATACTCATCAACTAATTAATGTTTGTATTGTTTAATTAAGAGGAGGATATAGGTTCTCTAAATTATTATTTCATTTGAGATATAACCGATTATAGGTTGAGAATAAGGATATTGCAATAAACCATTTTAGTAGTAGATATGATCTTAATGAGTATTTTGGGATTGACATATTAGTGTATACAAGTTTGAGGCATGAACCTGGTAAACACATGGAAATAGTGTTTCATATCATGTGGTGTTATCATCTATATAACTGTCATAGAATGATTTATTTTTGCGTTAATGTTGTAAATTTACTATTTAATGTCATCTATGGACGAGGTGTTTCATTGGATCAAGATAATATATCGACGATGAAATCATTGTAACTATGAAATAATTTATTTGATATATTCATTTTATTAGCTATGATGGATATAATAAATGTTTCATTCATGAAATTTCATGACTAGATTCACTAATTATATATTTTACAAAAACAGTGGTTCTATTTCAATTTAATGCTTAATATGTATGTCTTTTCAAGAGTGACTACTTTTCCTTGCAACATCACTAATATTGATATTTCTAAAATCATGAAAAGGTTATCTTGTGAATTATAATGCTTCAGAATATAGGTTGGGATATGTTCTCATATAGGGAGTTAATGTTTCCTCTTATGTATCATGGATGTTTTGGTTTCATCAGATGATATAACCAACAAAAAAATTCTAATAACTATTTTTGTCCACACATTGATTCCTTGTACACATTACCACTATGGTGATAAATATATAATTTTTATGAATAGAAATGATAAAAATACATTTGGTGGAAATGAAATATTCATATGAGATATATAATGTCAATGTAATGTCCATAAATGTTTTAATTTTTCATGATTTATACATCGAGTGGAGTAAATTAGGTGGAATATTCATTAAGAATAATGGCATACATTCATCTGGAAAAATAACCATCATATTATTAGAATGTGATGTTAGTGATAGGTAAAAATAACGAGATTTATGATTACCAAGGTAGTGTTGTCGGTTTATTTCTAGTATTGTTTTTTCATAATATGTTTGAGAAGGTGTAAGAGGAAAAAAAATATGACTCTGAATGTGTTTCTATGAGATCAAAACACATTGGTGGGAAGATCATTGTGGGTTATAATGTTGACAGATCCTTGGGGATTATATGTTTATGAAAGCATAATTTTAGTGGGACTGCATGAAATGGGATGTGGATATTTTTTATGAGATACATCACATGTCATTTGGTTATGGTATTGAAATAGGGGTTTGTGGGAATATTCATGTATTTTACTATTCTTTTTTATAAATGGGTGTATTTACCTTTGGATTTTTGATAGGTCTCCCAATGATTATTTCGAATTAAAATGATATATGGGTAAATGTTTATAAGAACCCAAATTCGGACCTTTTCATTTATATCATGAATCTAATATTGTAGAGGACTAATCTTAAATCTATATACGATATGTGGAATAGTAGAATGCCATAACAAATATTATTGAACCAGACGGAGATTTGAGGTTTATGTCTCATCAATAAAAATCATTAAATAAAAACCTTGTGATTTATTTGACTCTGAGTATGACATTTCATCTACATAAATATGGGTAATCTAATAGGATGATAAATAAATTAGAATATATTTTTTGGGATTGTTTAATAGATTTTACTATCTCTTGGTATGAGTATATACTATTATCAGAGTTCATGTATAACAATTTTTTCATTCCTTGATTCAAATGACTCATTTTGAAGCATTGTATTAGAGACATTTCCATTTTAAACCATGTTTTGTGGAAGCATGTGAGACTTAACTTGTTGGAAAAATCATTTTTCAAGAAACAAAAGAGAATATTAAGTTAACTATTAAAATAATAGAGACAAATTACATTCATAAAAAAATTTATTCATATCATCATTGACAACATTTTTCATTAGAGGTAAGTTATAATGTGTTCATGGTAATCACTATGAGGAATCAAAATCATCACATTAAAATGAATTTCATGTTATATATTCAATTCAATGTCCATTTTGAGATTCCATAATGGGTTGGTTAGGATAAATATAAGATATATTTTTTCCTTCATGATTAGATCAAGGATTTATGTCTTTCATGTATCCTAATTGAAAAAAAATTAAATTGATATTCACAATGTGATTCTATGGGATACCATTAACCAGTATCCATATTCTAAATTGGTTCATTGGCTAGTCTAGATTGTGGATATAAAAGATAAAATATAACATCAGAAATAACTAGTATACTTTGGGTTTTTTTGAAACATAGATGGTTTTTTGAAGAAATGTGGGAGTGTTAGAAAAATATTATCATGTAATGTCCCTATCTATTTTAGGAAAATGATGTATTTCAACATTGTGAGAGAAATTAAAAGGTGAGATGAATGTAGAAAACAAAATTTGAGTTAATTAAAACATTATTTATGCATTTTAGATATATAATATTATTAGGTTGTGTTAGTAAATGTTTGGAGGTAGTTTGAAATGTTTTTGGAAATTTTATATAGGTCAATGACTAGTTCATAGTTTTTAGAAACCGTGATACACCCTCCATAAAACCATTTGGCTAAAACAATATCAACATGGTAGGTATTTAGTTAGGAACTATTTTTGACCAAAGACCACTACTAACAATGAGAAACTATTTGATGTTTGAATGAGGTTATTAGTAGGGTTGGTGAATGTTTTTTGAACATTATGAGCCAACTATGTGAGGGATGTTGGAGGTAGTGGTTAATACTTCTCTGGAAATTATTTTTCATAACCATGCACCCATAATATATATTCTTAAAAAAAATAATTTTATTTTTTTGATGTAATTCATATTACCGCTTAATGTAATTTTTACATTAATCTAACCCCAAATAAAATTATTTTCCCTCATATTGATATATACGTTATTCCTCTTAATTTTTATGTAATGTGTTGGTGAATCATTAATTTTTAGTGGAACAATTATTTGGTATGGTATTTTTAAAGTATTTCTTAGAGATATTTATACTTTTTTACCTTTTGGACTAATGAATATATTATATTTTGTATAGAGTCATGTGTTTGATTCTAATCATAATTTTCTATGGTAGATTTTGTTTAAGGGGAACAATATATACTGATGTTTTAAGGATTTTTTTCCATTTTTATTTAATAATTTCTATTGTCATTCATTTTTGTTAATGTTTTTTAGGTGTGTGGATTCCCTATTTAATTCTTTATGTTATAAAATAATTGAATGATTACAAAAAATAAGAATTTCTGGGTTTAAATGGTTTAATTTATGTACAATGTTTTGGAAACCCTCATTAGTAATGTTTTGTGAAATTATAGAAATTTTTATTTTCATAGAAAGTGAAATTGTTTTCAGGATTTTAAATTAATGAAATAATTTTTTTAAATGAAATGTGTTTGAAAATGTTTTTTTAATGTACTCTTTTAATTAGAATATTTAATCAAAAGGCATGGCGTGAAATTTGGCAAAAATGGTGGTAGTGTGTTCATTTTCATTGAGGTGACCATGTTAATGAAGAATGTTCCATTGTATAACATGGTATATGGTTACCTTTTTAAGACATATTATATTAATTAAATATTAATCATGTGTTTATGTATATATACCACCTTTTTATGAATTTTTTGTTTTGTGGAATTACATGGCTTATTAAAATTGGGATTTGAGAAATCGTTTTAATGGTTAGTTTGGATTCATTCATTAGAGGTTTTGTGGATTTAGAAAATTGGTAATATTTGTTATAAAATTCATTATAAATTTTTAAAATTTTGTAAGATAAAGTGGTATGATGTACTATCCTAGTGGTGTGACTAGAAAAATCAATAGGGAAATCCTACACCGTTTAATACTCACCAACTACATGGAAAATTTGGCACATTTAATTATTTTTTATGTCAAAACAAATAAAAAAGAAAAGATATCCTCATTCTATAGTGATGAATTATTATATCATGGTATTTTATTATTGATTTGATGTATATATACTATTTTGAATTTGATTCTAATCATTTTAGTTTCTATATTGTTGTTTGAGTTATTTTCCTCATTAAATATTGATAGTGTTTTTGGTTGTATTTTAGATTTTTGTCAGTGATTCATTCTGTGAGTTGTATTGAATTATTTTCATGAATCATATAATTTGGGATTATCTAGGTTTATCGTGGAATTATAGGTTTATTTTCAAAAGGAAAAAGCATCCCAAATCTTCTAATGAATCCCTTGTAAGTTATATCCATCCATTGGTGTCATTGGGATGTATCCTAAGGTCATGTAATGATCCTATTATTCTAAAAAAAGTGGGTATGGTGGGGGAGGCAACATGGTGTGATGGTGGTTTTGGTTGAATAAGTTATTGTGGCTATGTAGAATACAATTTTCATTCTTACATATTCAAGGGAGGAAATATGTAATTAAAAATTCAAAATTAAAATGCGATGAACATGGATGGAAAATTTGGCGAGGTTATTTCTAGGATTTCCCAATTGAATGACCAAAGGAGTTCTTACATGGTTTTTGAATAACATACAAGATGTATAATTGATTGAGTCCATTTCACACCAATATGGGAAGGTATTGAAAAGTAATAAATGTTTTAAACCACTCTTTTGATAATTATTTCTGGAACACCCAACCACATTAATGAATTAAAAACTAAAACTAATTTATTAGTGATTTATTTGTCACCGATTTATCCTGTAGTGTGAAGACATAATCAATATGATATAGTATTTCTATATAAGTCATATGAAAAATTATTCAATGTTGAGATACCAAAAAATGATTCTAACTTTTACATGGGTCTATTTTTTGTGTGAGGTCCTATCCTGATATATTACACTATTATTTATTCATTTTTTCATATGGGCCAATCACATTATTTTATATAAATATGATTAAACGATTGTTTTTCAATCATTATGTTGTTGATTATATATCGTATAAGAATTTATTCTCCAATATGAAATAATAAAATGAAAAAAATTATGTTTCAATCTTATATTATCATTATTAGAGATATAGAACCTATTTATAAATTCTATACCTTGAGATAATGATATATGATTCAATCACTAGGATTAATTTATTTGTTTGATATAAATGTAAAATTTATTACTATAGCCAATGAGTAATTTTTTCATCATTGAATAGGGTAATACACTATTTTATGAAAATTAGTATAATCATGTGAACAATAATAGATAAATTAGTGGAAACATCATATATTTAACTTTTGAATAATCCATCTTAGTATTTAGTACAATGGTGGAAAATAATCCACCACAACTCTATTAATTTGGGAAATAATATCTCATTATTTTTCAGATGAATTTTTTTGAATTATATCCCCAGATCAATCTAGGGCTCCCGATTATTTTTTTCATTAGATAAGAACAATTTTACTATTATTATATATTATTGTATAATTGATTTTATAAGAGTCTAAGGTATTGATGTTTGAGTGTCACAAAATGGTTTAATTTAAACAAATTTATACATTTTGGTATTGTTATTTTTATTATAAAGGATGTATGGTACAGATGGAGGTAGTTAATTAAAGATCAAAATTCAAAAAAGTAAAGGTCATAAATAAATACCCCATAAAATAATTAATAATTAATATGGCCAACTATATTTTACCATTGGTTTTAGAATCACAGCCAATAACATTTTTATCCTCAATTAATATCAAAAGAAAAAGATATTACAAAACATGGTTTTCACTGTCAATATACAAATATTGAAATCTTCTTTCACCCATTAGAAGTTATCAACACACGTAGAAATTTATTTAATTGATAGAATTAATACTCCATAAATACTTGGATTATTTCAAGGTAGTGTTGGTTGATGTAATATTTATTTACTCAGGATGTGGGGAAGAAAATGGGAGGAAATGATAAATTATATTATATAAATTTTGCGTGATTAAATGCTATATTATAAATCCATAAATTTTTTTCAATGATTAATATTTAAATATAATTGTTCTTTTTTTTATTTATGAAGAAATATATATCAATATTTAGATGGTCAAGTAGGGCTATATTTTGAAAAATATTACTGATCTCAAGGTTAAATAGATGTTTTCTACGGATTATTTTATATATATAAAATTTGATCCCCTGTAATAGATTTCACAAAAAAATTAGTGATGGCTATAGGAAGTATAATTTGAATGAATGAATTTGTGGGGTTAAAAGGGAGAATTACATTAATTGTTGTTCTAATTTTCTATAAATCAATATTAATGTATGATATAAATTGAGATGCATCTGATTTACCCATATAGATTTTATTTTTTAGGAAAGTAATTTTTCTGATATTTGGTATATATTATTGATACCTAATTATATGAGTCACCATATGTGTGATTTGAATCAATTTATCATTTCCCTTGATTTTATGAGTATTATGAATAAAATATGTTTGTGAATTTTTTAGTATATACTAATACAAATTCTTGTAAATGTATTTTCTAATTTTCTGACATGTGATTGGGATATTTAATAATGGTATATTTACTATATATATTAAAATATAAATTCATATAAAAATTACAAGAAAACATAATTTTTTGGTTGATAGTTTATATAAGAATAATACAACTTAAATATATAAATAATTAGTTGATCATTGGAAATTGATGGGTTTATTATAAAAATATATCATTGATGTTAAATATATGAAACTTGTTTTGGAAGTATATAGATTTAATGTGATTTAGATGTTGGTTGATTAAGATATAGTAGTTCATCATTCCAATGAGTACAATAAGAGGATGAGGTACATCCTTTATCATACGGAAAGGACAAAGTGTTGGCCAATTTTGAGCCAAACCATGAAAAAATATTATTCCTTCATTTTTAAGATCTCAGAAAACATAATTATACAACTATTTAAAAATTATGTTTTTCACTTCTTTTATTTGCCAATAAATTTTTAGTTTTTCATAGTTGGAAAATCTTATTCTGAATTATATATTTACGATATGAGAATAATGAAACCTTAAATACAATGAATTGAATATTGATTACATGTTTATTAATTTTTATATAAGTTCTAATATTCATAGAAACATTTATTTCACTGATATAGAGTTAGTTATTCTAATGAATATAAACATATATCAATTATTCATAAGTGAGGTAAAATTTAATCACAATAAGAAAATAATTTATGCCGCTCTAAAAAATCAAAATTCTTTAAGTTTAATTTTTTTAACAATTTATAGAAAAATTGAAAAGAAATTTTATATAAATTATTTAATATAGAAAAAAAATTATAAACCAGATTAATAATGTAAATAAAACATGAAAAATTTAAAATAATATCATGTAATGGAAAACAATTTTATATGAGTTTTTATTTTATGAGTGGATTAATTTATATATATCATTAATACTTATTTTTATTAATTAACACTCAAAGTTTCTTTTTATAATTGTTTTTTCTTTTTAAAAAACCACAAATGTTGTGAAATTATATTGTGGTATAATTTACTTTTTTCAATGTGGTGATGTGTGTTTTAAAGTCATACTTTTTCTATATAGGAAATGTATTAGTTTTCTGGTTCCTATAAAGGGGAGTTTTGTAGAATTTAGAAGAAGATTACATTTTTCATTTTATTAATATTAATATTGTATGTCAATTTTGATTATAAAAATTACTATTTGATGTATATATTTCAATGAAAATTTCATCTATTTAATTAATTTATTATATAAATTATTTTTTATTTGGATCTGGTTTTTGTTTTTTTAATTTATTTGTACATAAATATCTGTTGAATTGCATTTTCACAATTATATGATTCTAAGATAATTATATACTAAAAAATGAGATTTTTTTAAAACTACAATGAATGGAAGATCATTTTGATGTTTTTTGTTTATTATAATTTAATGTTCCATTTAGGAACATGGAATTTACTATTAGATAGTTTCTTATGCCAATAACAATATATAGAGTCTAATGATTCAATGACATTAATAATGGAAATGATGAAATTAATAGATAAAAATTTAGTATTTTATATAAATTCCCTGTCATTTTTATCGAATTTATTTTTTAAAGTTTCAATGAGTGTTATGAATGATTTTTATTATGAGTACTTTTAATGTAAAATATATATGATTTCTTATTTTCACAATTTTATTTTGATCACACATAATTAAAAATATTATAAGGACACAAATTAATTATTCCAAACATCATTTTTAATGAATTTAATGTATTGAATGTACACGTAATCATGTTATTGAAGATGATATTGAGTATAGATATTGTTATTGCAGAAATTGGATGATAAAATATTGGTATTTGTTTTTTTCAATTTATTACATTTTACATTATGTATGATCTAATATATTTTAACTTGGTTCTATTTATTCATGGTACTCATAATAATAATAATTTGAATTAAATGTTTATATTCAAATTAATTTTATTAATTTACATTGTTTAATAATATATACTAAATATGTTTATACATAACATTCCAAAACTCCATTAACTTTTCATATAATAAAGTGTTTTATTTTTTTTTTGAATTACTGATTCGGTTGACAATTATCTTCCAAATAACAAAAATTTCTCTTTATATATTTAAACTTTTACAATAATTATTTTATAATATAATATTATTGGAGTATTTAATATATGTAGTGGGAGAAATTGTTAAAATTTTTTAAGATTCAATTCACCCCAATCATGATTCCATTGTATTCTTGATAATATTCATCTATAGTAGATTCATACAATTATTTACAAGGAGGGATGGTAGAACCCATGATTCTTGGGGGAGTGTTTATTTTTCATTTTCACCACATAATTAAGAGTTAAATCCAGTATTTATTTATATGTATAATGAAAACAGACACTAGTTAGAGTTTTATGGAATTAATAATGAATTTGGTGGGTTTTTATCATGTTTTGGTTTACCAATATATAAACATATAAAAACCAAGACTTATGGGGTTGTTGAATACTCTAATGGTTCCAGTATATTAATGGATTTAAATCTCAATAGAATATTTATTCAGTTGTATAAGACATTAGGATATATCGATAGGGTTTAGTGTGATAATGGACTGTATCATTTTATTATCTCATTTATTTAATATAAAAAATTATTTGGTGTGATTAGGAATGATTATTTAAAATATATTATTATATATAATTTTTATCAAAAGTATGTTTCAAAAGAATATAGATCCCTGTATTACCCATAATTTTCATGAGAAATCCCAAATGCTATAGGGATATAATAGAATATATTTTGGTGTATCATTTTTGTATATATTTATATATATTTTGAATTTTTTATAATAAATATGATATTATCTAACAATATATTCATGATTAAAAAATTTGATTTTTGAGAATATTATAATTGCGGAGTTCAATTGTAATAATTATAGTAATCCTATAATTTTTAAGGAGGATATTTAAGGAAATATGTTGTTGGGTCATGTCGGTCACCATTATATATGGATGATATGTTTGAGAAAACATTGTTGGTATTTATATAATATTAATATATGGTAGAAAATTGCATGTTGAATTTTACACATATGATAAAAAATCATTTGGAAAAATTATTATGCCAATCATCTATGATGACCATTTATATTTCATATTACATATTTCATAGTCTAAAAAGTGTCTATTATATTGTGGAGGAAATGTTAAAGGAATGAGGATATATTGTTTCCACAATATGTGGTACTATTTACATTCATTAAGTTGATTAGTATTAGGAAATAAAACATAAATTTATAATATTTTATTTTTATTTAGGCAAATGAAGTGTTACTCAGACCCATCATTTGTGTTTACATGTGATTGAGTCATGTTAAAACATGATTCGTTTTACATGAAGAAACTAATTCAGATTAGGAATCAGAGAGATAATATTATTATGGGGTGGATCATCATACTTGTATGATTTCTATGAAAACATGAGATAATTCAAGAGTATACTTTGGAGTGATATGTTAACATATATTATTAGTGTTCAGAGATATTCATTGATTATATTTCTTGGTGATTTTACAATGATAAAAAGAGATTTTGTAGAGAAAATATTATTTTCTTCATTTGGTGAATCAATTGATTACTAATAATTGATACAATATTATTTATTAAAAATTGACTCATGAGTATTTCAATATTCTTTTTTATAAATATATTCTAATATGATATATTATTGAAGTTTTCATAACACAATTAGATCCACAATGATGTGTTTTATTTAAGGTCTATGTTTAGTTTGAATACATAATTTATATAAAAGTTGGAAGGACATTTTTTAAGCTATATATCCCTTAAATGGTCATTTAATGGTATTGGAGAATATTATGTATAAAAATTTATGTGTAATGTGACATGTATAGTCCCATCAAATACATAGATAATTTTCACGTTGGGAATTTTAAGGTAGTGATATGTTCTTTATCTCAACAAGATCTCTGTGGGACCACTAAATGTGACCATTAATTATCTTTGAAAAGATAATTATTCCAAAATTAACACAAATATCCTCTCTAAAATAGTTTTTTTCTCAAAAAAAACCCTTGGGTGATTTTTTCCTTGGCCAATGGTGTATTTGTTACAATTTTATGACCTATCTATGTCTCCTCTATATATTAATAGATTGACATGTTGGATTGGATTAAAAAGATTAGTTAAACCCTAGATCTAAATTCAAACATTATAACCTCATATTATATAACTCAAATATAGAAAGAATAATTTTTATGTTTGCAGAAATGGTAATGTAATGATGGGTTTTTTCATTCTTGAATTGATTTTTAGGATTTGCCACATTTTCATTATATAGACCATGAATTGAAAGAAATTATAGGATAAATATCCCTAGGAAAGAGGGTGTTGTCTCTATTATGGGTTGGTTAATTTCATATATATTTTCATTACCACTGTAAAAACTAATAAACTATTTTGAAAAAATTAATGATATATATTTAAATATTTATTTTATTACCAAATTTTGCGAAAAAATTTGACATGTGATAAGACAAGTATATTTCAATATAAAATAGTTAATTTACAATTTTTATTTTAAATTTAATTAATAATGATTTAGTTTATAATATAAAATGATGTATTACATTTTTTATTTATTTTTTTAAATATGAATTCATTATTAAGTATTATAGAATTTTTATGGTTAACTGATTTGTTTAAATTTTCTTTTTAACTTGGGGAACTGGTTTCAAACATTGATTTGAGGATTCTATTTCTCATGGTGTTTATTTGTGTAATGTTTTTTACAGAGTTCTTATTCTAAAATAGATATGGATTATCCATGGGGACATGTGGCCAATTGGGAAGTTTGAATGGTCATAAATGTTTGGGATAGTTAGTGAATAAATGGGACACTCACTATACATTGATTTGATATAATTGATGGAAGCTCAAATCATTAAAGGATATAAATTTATATATATTTATATATATATTAATATATATAAATATATATCAAATATATATATTATTATTTTTTATTAATGATTACACTTATAATGGAGATGTCGATTTTGTAGAAATAATATGTTTCTGTACTTTTGGGTAAAAATATGATTTTCCATCGATTCAGGAAAATTGCAATTACTCCATGAATTTTTTAAATATGTAATTATTTAGATTGCGGATTTTTAAATGGAAGCATATAATTTAATTGACTTTATAGATGTATGATTTGATTGTATTTTTTTAGTAAACATTGCAATTATATTACTAATAAATTTTATTATTTTTCATAACTTGAGTAAAATAATTATGTTGGTTTTTTAATTAGATTTAAATTATTTTGATTTTTTATCATTTCATTTGATGTAAAATTTTTAGGAATTTGATTTGAGTCAATAAGAAATAATAAAATATTTATGTCCATCCCATATAAATTCATATTGGTGGACATATAGATATGATTATACATGTTCTACGCAAGAGGTATACTTCAATTTTAATATATGGTGACATGTAGTTCCATGTAGGATTTTTGGTCGAGTACAAGGATTCTTATGGCAAGACTGTGGTATTTGGAGTTTAGATTTTACAATTTTTAAAATATTCATTACCATAGATTTTTTTTAAAAACAATGTAATTTAATAAATTACTTCTATTAGAAAATATACATATTTATATTTTATTAGATCAAGAAAGCTTATCTAATATATACTAGAAGGTAAAATATTCATATATGAAATTTTGTTATCCCTGAACACTTATATAAAGATTATTGAAATCAATGGAATTTTTTAGGCCATATGAGACCATGATTCCTAAACTCTGATTTAAGAACAATAGTTGTGGTGTGACATTCTCTATGATTTATACAATGACTTGATATTCTATCATTCTATAAAATAAATTTATTCATAAACATGATTATTATATTTTACTCTTATTAATGGACATACATATAAATACAATAATTTAATACATAAATATTATATCAATTTATATAAATACTCAATATATAACATTACGATCAAACCAAGAATTATAATGGATCAGTTTTTGGAGATATGTCATATGAACATACAATTTAGGTATATTCTCTAATATCACTAATCAATTCATTATAACCTTATTTCCATCATTACATACCCTACATAAAACCATTATTCATAACCCATAGAAAGTAAAAAATAAAACATGGTGGGATTAGATTATTATATACACTAAATCGTGGAGGAATAAATAGGTGATCGTATGGAAACCTATTATGATAATAATGGTATGAGGTCATGACCAGGAAAATAAACGTTCATACCCCTTCATTAAAATCTAATAAGCATTAATCAATGAATAATGAATTATCATTTTAAAATACATGAATTGTAAGAGTGACAAAACATCATAAATTAATAATTGTAAGAATCGAGTTCATTATTTAAGGTATGGATCTATATTTTGGGTAGTTTTTTGAAAAAATGAAGAAATTGGGTTTTTCTATGTACACATCATGTTCCAAGAATGTTTCGTATAGTGGTGTTCTAGCCATGTAACAGCTAAATACATTGTCATGTGGTTATATAGGAAACTGCTTATGTTGGGGACCTGTTAAGGACACTACATGGTTAGTGGTTTAAATGAGCATGTCCTGTACAATTATTATTATTTTATATATCATAGAGGGGTCACATCTTATGTAAATATGTGTCTTCATCTCCCTCTGGATCGTACATGAAATCAATGTTACAACCAAAGAACTTCAATCCCCAACTAATTCTCATTCTGAGCTCTAATTGAGACAACATCATGTGTGTTGGAATCCCTCCAATAGGTTATCCAAAACACTGAGAGTCATTATTACTGATTCATTCTCTCATTTTAGATAATCATGGTTGGGAATTTTAAACCTTTTTATAGTTATCCACAAATCTAGGCCGATTCATGGGCTGACGTTCTTGTATATCGATTGCACGACATCAAGGTAGGTGGTTATTGATTTTTATTGATCTTCTTTGGATTATATATGTGAAAAGTTCTGCATACCCATGATTTGGGTATTTCATGATTTGTAATCAAACACTATTCATTACCTTATTAGGTTGGATTTTTTTTAATGGGGTATAACTTTTTGGTAAGGTTATATACCTTGTTATGAGAATATCCATTGGTGTGTTTCCCTTGATTGATTGTATTTTACCATTTTTTCAAGGATGCCTGATAAGTCTTTTAGTAGTTTTAGATTATATGAGTTTCATTAACATTAAATTCACAATTCTTCTTCAAATGGACAATGGGATATTTGAACCAGGACAACTGCGAGGACATCCACATTATTTATATTTTTCCATGAGATCCTTATTTTATATTTTTTAATGATGGGTTATTGACCGTGACAGCAACCTAGGAGGTCGTTTAGAATTTATTGATGCTATGTTGACCAAGGTATATTCATCAAGAGAGCTAATTAGGAGGTTATTTATAATTTATTTAGGCAATATTGATCCATGGTTATTGACTGTGAGAGCTTCCCAGGAGTTCATTTATAATTTATTAATTCCATGCTGAGGTATGGGTATTATCAATGAATTCTAATAAAGATGTATTTTATAATTTATTGATGTCATGTAGACCCATGTGTATTGACTGTGAGAGCTACATTGTAGGTCATTTATAATTTTTTGCGCTTTATGAAACCAATGGGGTGTGAGTGTGAGAGTATTCTTATAGGGTTGTTTATGAATTGTTTAATTATTGGGGTGAGTCTACCAAGCCAAAGAATAAGATTGCACTCAATTTTCAATGGTTTTTATGGTCTTCTATGACACCTATTTGTTACTATTAAATGGTGGGATATAGATCATAAGATATATATTGAGATTACATGATTCAAATGTTGAAATATAAATGTAAATGAAAGTAATTGAAAAGTGTTGGATGGTTAAATTTTATTTAATTATGGGTTTATTGATTAATTTGAGAATATTACCTATTATATATATTCCCGGACAATAAGGCACATATCATTTGGAGGTGTTCAACTAGGATTTTTATCACATCCTATTGGTGTCATTTTTTTGAACCAAAGATATTATATTTTAATATGTATATATAATTGAAAGCACATTTCTTAATCAGGTACCTGATTATTTTATTTTAGTTTTAGAGGTCACAGGAAAAAGCTAATGCTTATGATGTTGTTGCACATTACATGTTTTCTTTAATTGTATTATATTTTATTGAATTTACATTTTTGTGATTTTTTTGGAAGCTTACCTAGGAAAATATGAGATTCATCATTATATATACTATACAGAATCAGTTTTTTTTGCTATCAGGCATTCGCAGTTTACTTCTGTTTATAGTACTACTTCTTCTAATATTGTTACAAATTATATTCCACTTGGTTTAGTCTTCTAATGAAGGAATTGTATCCCTACTATTTTACCCAAGGACCTCACTACTAGTTGATAGCCTCGGAATTTTAGGGAAATTCCCTTTAGTCCATGTGGCCAACTAGGTATGACACACATTTGCATGGTACCTAGATTAAGGATGATGCAATGTGGTATCAGATAAGTTTTCTTTTACAGAATACCATAATATTTGTAGCCAGTAGTCCGATATTTGATGGAATAGTTTGCTGGTAATATGTTGTGCTCTAGAATATCTGACACGTGTATAGGGAAAATCCATGAAAAATCGACTATAGTATATTTTACTATTTTTAATTGATATAGATTATTTCATTTTAAAATATGGTGATTCACATGTATTGTTCTATTATGATCTATATCAATGTTGTTCAATTTCAATTGCTATCCAATGATATGAGGTTATTCCATATCAAGCATAATTTATACACTTTCTAGAGATCACATGTCATGCGTTCTTATCATGCCATTTAGGATGGAATAAAATTCCATGTTGTTGTGATATATGTTATTCTTCGAATGTATTATATTTTAATATGTACCATGCTAAAAATAACTACTAATTTATAGGGTAATGTATTATGTAGATTTTCATTTGAATGCATGTTAGTCTTTGGTCCTTGATGTGTTTTGGGCCCTCTTAGATCAGAATTTGGTTGATTAAGTATAATATATAATTGATTTGTATTAAGGAATAATAAGAATAAGGATTACAAACATTGATTTTAAGAGTGTATGGGATCTCATAAATTAGAATTTGACATGACATGGATGAATTTTAATGGAATTGGGTGTTCAAGATATGTTTTAAAATATTAATGTTTGGAAATCCCAAAAATCACAGTGTGTGATGTTATGAACACATTTCATGTGTTCTACTGTTATGGAAGTAATTATTTTTCCTAATTACATGCAATTACCATATGTACAGAACATGTAGTTGTTGGCATTGTGCATGACTTTGTGAGAAGAGAAACAGGGTTTGTAAATGTTTGGTAGAACACTCCATGTACTGTGAGTACATGTCGTGATGTAAAAGACCATGTATCAAAGCATGTGTCTAATGACATAGAAAGATGAAAATTGGTTTATAGATACAGTGTCTCACTTATACAAATCATGTAGTAATCGACTGTGTATCTTGTTCTGTGACTAATGACACAAGTGGATGGACTTTTTAGTACGCATCATGTCAGGGGTGAAAACGCCTTGCATTGTTACACCAACTGAAACATATAGATAAGTATATATATATATATGTACATGGTAATACAGTAATATTCAAGTACATGTCGTGTATTAGGAGGAAAATTCCATTTGTATGGAGTGATACATTTCCAGGTTGGTTGAAGTACACTACCATTTTAGGCTTTAGGGAACATGATACAGAGTTGTTCTACATGTCTTGTAACTTTCATTTGTAAAACATGAATGATTTCATTTTCCTAATATATTCATTAACATATACATTTCATCCCTTGATATTACTAACTTGTTGTGTGGGCTTGACAATGTAGATTGATGCCACCAAGATGTCCTCTAGTTCATCACCATGTATAGGGTGATGATAAGTCACCAGAAATTGTAGATCAGGGACTTCTAGAAGATCCTCCAATTGTGCTTACCATGGAACCAGCTATTATACTTGAAGAATGTGTGGATTCATAGTTATGTGAAGGCATTATGATGATGACGATGAATTTTTATGGACAACCCCATCCTACCCTAACTATGGATGAGTTGACACAAGTGTTCCAGCTGCAGCATCCTCCCACATTTTCATGGGATGGAGGACCACATGTTGATGAGTTATGGTTAATGGACATGCATTCTATCTTCGAGCATCTAGAGATGCCTCTATAGAGAATGGGGAGTTTAAAAATGTACATGATACATGATTCCATCAATAGATGGTGGGATGTTATATAATAATTTCTATGTCAATGAGATATGGCACGGGCAGAGTTTCAGAGGGCCATCTATTATTATTTCTACCTCAAAATATTGATGGATGATCGAGCATAAGAGTTCTTGAATTTGGAGTAGGAAACTATTTAATTGAATGTTTGTTATTCTCACATTCTAGATATATAATGTTTTTCAACAATTTTGGGAGGTGATGAGTTATCAATATCTAAGGGATTTGAGCATGGTTTGTGTTACGACGTCAAATCGTAGGTCAATGTTTTTAGGCAGAACTCAGTGATTGGAATAGTACACCAGACTCTTATTACCCACCACAATCTGAGGGAGATAGAACTATAAAACATTTTGGTTCTGCATCAAGGGAGGATACTCCTACGAACGATAGTAGGAATCCTCGTTTGGAGATTACAAGCAGTGGTTCTTCTAGTAGCAGCTATGTATTTGAGGTATTAATTTGGTGTTCTATGTGAGATAATAATGGAGATATCTGACCGTAGAGGCCGAGAGACCCATTTGAGTATTGATCTTCTGGCAAGATGGGTCATATTCATCTTTGTTTCTGGTTCATCAAACTTGAAGCTGCTGAGAGGGGATCCATTATGACTTCACTTTTAGGAGAAAGACCACCAGTTTCTCATCAGTAAGTGAATTAGAGTTCATTAGGAAATTTAGGTCGAAGAAGTGGTCATCGTCGTGGTAGCCTGATGATAGATTTTCAGTGAGAGTAGGGTGGATCACCTTTGGGTATCTAGGAAGGGTTTTAGGGTAGTGGTACAGGTCATACATTTTTTATTAAGTAGACCCAACAAGAGTAGGATACCAGACTCACTACGGTTAAAGGTATGATTCTAGCTGTCTCTGTTTTAGCTTTTTCACTTTTGTTACATGGATTTACTGTAGTTTTATATCAGTTTCTATTGTATAGAGACTTGGGATATGTATCATTACATATAATGATGTTATTGTGAGAGAAACTACATTGGTGATTAGGATGAATAGTTTACATTAGTGAAACAAGATCCCTTAGGATGTTGTTGGGTGTTATTTCTTATGTGAACTCTATGTTTTAGATATTTCAAGCTTCAATGTAACCCTCAGAATGGGATGGTTGTTCTTCTTCTCTGGCCTATGTTCAATACTATCGATGCAGGGTGAGTTTCACATCACCATAGTGAGAATCTTTTCTACATAATGGTGAATGGAATGTAAAGGAAACCATAGTTAAACACAATCATCTTGGGTTTAGAGGAATTATATACTAGATAGTTAGTATATATTTGGAGGATCAGGGACATAAAAAATGGTTATTCCTCTAGCAGTGTATTATTTTAGAGATGACATTCTATATTAATTTTTAGGTTTAACTCTGGTGTGAGGGGTTTATTTCTCTAATGAGATTGTTCCAAGAGCAGCCCTGGTGTCTAATATCCCATATATGATCGCTACACCAGAGTAACAGAGGATCAAATTGAATATGGAGGAATTTATGGAAAAGAGAGTAATCTGACCCAGTACATCTCCTTTATTTTTTCCTATCCACTTTTTCAATGAAGGAAGATAATACCCTCAATTTTATTATTGATTATCAGAAGCTGAAATTGTTTACTGTCTTGAATCGATAAACCATAACAAGGACTGATGATATCAATGATTAACAAAGTGGATCCCTAGTGTTATCAAATATTGACTTGTGATCCGGTTATCATCAGTTCTATGTTAGACAATTAGAACTACCTCTTACAGACGTGCAAAGGTGGTATAGTCTATGCGTGTATTTTGTTATTTAGTTTATTCTCAAAAATGCACCGGTTTTTATCATGGAACTAATGAACTCAGTATCCATCATTACTTGGATTTTTGTTATGGTAGTCTTCGTGGATCATATCGGAGTATACTATCACACTCGACTAAAGCATTACATCCATATTTAGATTTTATTGATAAAACTAAGAGCACATAATTTATATACTATTCTCTCAAAATGCCACTATTTTATATACTAGTACATCACCCATGCCTACGCACGAGTCATAAATGAAATCTGATCTTAAAAATGCATTAGAAAAAATAAGAAGTGATCAATGGAGAATAATAAATATTGTATTGAAATTATAAATCTATTCATATAAACGAAGTTTGAAAATATGATATATAGATACTTGAAATAGGAAAACATTGAAACATTATCATATTAAGAGATCATTATATTCGAAACATACATCTGTTTTCACTTTCATATCAGCATTGAAAAATAACTAACGAATGTAATTTAACTATGATAAGAGAACATAAACACACTTTATATACAAGATTCATTTTTTAAAACAATTACAGGAACCATTAATTTCATCCACAGCGGCTGTGAAGATCATATTATAATTCATTTAATAAGAATGTGTTCTCAACATCCTCCCAGTACTACCATTTATCATTGATGTAGAGTAGCAGTTTGTCATGTTTGTTGGTAGTTATATAGATCCCTGCAATATTTAGTTAGAAATTAATGTGAGTAGATGAGATATATTAATATGAAAAAATGGGTAATGTAGTGAGGTGAAACCAAAAAAAACATTTATATGAAAAGGAAAAATAAGAACTATTTTAAATAAAAGTAATATTTGTACTTATTGAAAAAGAATTGTGGTTATTTTGGTCAGCATGTCACTCCCCCCCCCCAATTTTTCAACAGCTCCTCTAACCCCCTAACCCATCTCTACCCCCCCATCTCTTCTTGTCTCCCACACAATACCAGCAGATCCACCTCCCATCTCAGCCTCCCCCCTACCAACCACTTCCCCTACCACCCCCATCCCAAACAATTCCCTCAGCAGCCCCTCCCCCCATGCCCTCATCCTCCCCTCCCCTCCCCTCCCCTCCCCTACCCTCCTCTCCCCTCCAACGTGCCCATTCCCTCCCTTTCATTCCCCTACCCCGCCGCTTCCCCCACCACCCCCTGGTCAACTGCTAAACTGTGATGTAGAGTACATAAATATGTTTTTTTTCAGGAATCATTAAAATGAATGAAAATGGGTGGAAATTTTTCATGCAGTGAATTGATAGTAATTAATCAATGTATACATCTCTACCTTCTTCTATAATATTGAGAAAAAAATGAAAACATGAATAGTTACTAATGAAAATTTAAAAATCATAAGAAATAAAATTTTATATTGAACCACAAAAGATGCAGAAAAAATGAAGGAAAATTGAAGAAAAAAAATGTAGAACATCAAAAAATCTTGAGGTCATTATTGGACTGCTCCAGGCTCACACCTTCTCAGACATACTCTTCTTCTTCAGTATACTTCCATGTTCTCATGGACTTTCACTTTACAGCTTACACTACTTGCATCCAAGGGTTCTACAAGTAACATTAAATGATATTTTTATAAATAAAAATACATGTGGAAGTAAATTGTGTGGAATAACCCATAAAAATTGTCTAATAAAAATACAAGCACAAATAATGATTTTAAACTGTTACATTTACACACATAAACATATGGGATGTATCAATTTCAGCTTTTAATTAACCCCAAACAAAAAAACTGGACGAAAAACTCAAAAATCAAAACCCTAAAAGCAACATACCATAGGCATATTAAAAAGATCTTCATGAAAAGGTAGCTGAGACTGAGTAGACCGATGAATTCTCCATAGTTCCAACTCCATTTTTGAATCCATTCCTGGTCTTTCAAGTGACTGTCTCTTCAAACCCAGCTCTACCCCTCCCCTCCCCCATCTCAACTTGTCTCCCACACAATTCCAGTAGACCCCCCTCCCACCTCTGCCTCACCCTTCCTAGCCACATCCCTTACCACCCCACCCTGCCCAAACTATTCCCTCAGTAGCCCCCTCCCCCTGCCCTTATCCTCCCCTCCCCTCCCCTATAACCTGCCCAGACCCTCCCTTCCATTCCCCTTCCCATCCTCTTTCCCCACCACCCCATGTTCAACTACTAAACTGTGATGTAGAATACATAAATATGTATCTTTTTTATGGAAACACTAAAAATGAATGTAAATGGGTGGAAAATTTGTAATCAGTGAATTGTTAGTAATAAATCTATTTAGACATCTCTACCAGCTACTATAATATTGAGAAAAAAACCGAAAACATGAATTGTTAGTAATGAAAATTTAAAACACATAAGCAATGAAATTTTATATGGAACCACAAAAGATGTAGAAAAAAAGCAGGAAAAATAATGAAAAAAATCCACAACCTCAAAAAATATTGAAGTAATTCCTAGACTGCTCCGGGCTCACACATTCCTAACCACACTCTTCTTCTTCAGTACACTGCAATGTTCACATGCCCAGCCACTTTACATCTTAAACCGATTACATAGAAGGGTTCTATAAGTAACATTAAATGGTATTTTTATGGGTGAAATAAGTGTGGAAGAAAAATGTGTGAAATAACCCATAAAAATTTTCGAATAAAAATACATGAACAGATAACGATTTTAACCTATTTCATTTACACGCATAAACATATGGGATGTAACAATTTATCCTCCTAATCATCCCAAAAAACTCAATGAAAAACTCAATAATCAAAACCCTAAAATCAACACACCCCTGGCATTTTGAAAGGATCTTCATCAAAATGTAGATGAGACTGAGTAGACCGATGAATGCTCTATAGGTCCAACTCCATTTTTGATGTCATTCATAGTATTTCAAGTGACTGCCTCTTCAAACTCAAGGAAGGAATGCCTCTAGATCTTGAAGTAATTCCTGGAATACTATGGGCTCATATCTTCCCAGTCATACTTGTCTTCTTCAATACACTACTCTTTTTCCTCAGTAAACTGTCATGTTCTCATGGTTGGAAATTTACAGGCTATACTGCTTGCATCCAAGGGTTCTATATGTAACACTAAATGATAATTTTATAGATAAAAATATATATGGAATTAAAATGTGTGGAATAACCCATAAAAAGTACATTTAAAAATTTCTATAGTTTCTTGTATATCAACTATGTCAAAGAGTAATAATCGACATTAAATTTGTAATGGATTTCATTGAAAAAAGAGATAATCGAATAGAAAGTAAGACATACATTAGAACCATTTCAAGGTGGTATTATCAGACATAATGATTTGTTTATAGAATTCCATACCACATAAGTTGGAATAGGAAATGTTATTAGTGATTTAAACTGAATGAATATATTCCAAAAAATTCATCCAAGATAAAAAAATAAATACTAATAGGGAGGGAATTTGTTTTGTCATGCATGCATATATAATGGGTAAATATATATGTACCTTCTATTTATAACTTTATTCATTGTACATATAACACGTATTCTAAAAAATCTCTCTTGTTTCATTCCATAAAACCTGTGCAATGAATGATAACACCATTTGAAAAAACAACCTGTGCAACATATGATAAAATAACATGTGCAATGAATCTCATGATTCCAAAACAAATTCTTATTTTATAGCATTAGTAAACTCAATTTCATTTTGAATTAATCCTAAGGAATGAAATTATTATCTAAATTAATATTATCCACGTAAATAATAGAATAGTCAAAATAACATAAGACAAGGGTGTTACATCCTATAATCGATTCCCTTTTCTGGTGCATTAATATACTACATTCAGGGCTTGGAAAGGAAGTTTCAAAGATGTCTGATGATGCGAAACATGTACGCATAGAAAAAAATAAATCTTTATTGTCTCTAGTAACTTTGTACATAATATGATTGTAATCATTGATAGAATCTACGTACTTGTATGGAATAAAACACGGACATGTTTGAAAAAAAACATTGTGAAAAATTAGAAAAAAATATGAACTTATTAACCCTCTTATAATAAAAAATACATAATAAAATAGTGAAATACCTTAATCCATGGATGTTAAATTTTCACTCACCTGTTGATGAAATGTTTAGTACCAAATCCATAGATTCAGATTTTAATATAATGGATATTGAAACATATATTTTTTTAAAACATTATAAAACAAACTAAATGGAAAACATCCTAAATGTAAAACACTCATATCATAAATGAGATAGTATGTATGAAAACACTGACCTAAGGAATGAAATGCTTCTCTAAATGAATATTATCCATGTAAATAACAGAACAGTCAAAATAACTTAAGCCAAGGGTGTTACATCCTAAAATCGATTCCCTTTTCCAGTGAATTAATGTTCTACATAAAAGGATTCGAAAGTAAGTCTCATATAGGGGAGATGGTGCGAAAAACATATGCATAGAAAAGAATAAATAATCATTGGCTCTAGTAACTCTGTACATACTTTTGATATTAATCATTAATAGAATCTACGTACCTGTATGGAATAAAAGATGGACCTATTTGAAAAAAAACATTACGATCAAAATAGAAAAAATATATATGAATCTATTAACCCTCTTATAATAGAAAAATACATAATAAAATAGGGAAATTCCATAAGCCATGGGTGTTACATGTTCACTCACATGTTGATGAAATGTTTTGTACCAAATCCATAGATTCAGATTTAAACATAATGGATATTGAAAAATATATTTTCTTAAAAAAGTATAAAACACAGTGAATGTAAAACACCATGAATGTAAAACACTCATATCATAAATGAAATAGTATTTATGGAAACACTAACCTAAATCTCCCCCTCAAACCTTCGAAACAAACTGATTTGGTGATAAATTTAAAACATTACCACCACCTGAAAAAAGAAACAGCTTGTATGGAAACCAAATATTTAAAATCATCACATATTTTTCCATTATGTGGGTGATTAATTCAAAAATATGTAAAGATATTGATAAAATGTCAAAGTGATAAAATCAATATCAATACATGGTCATTTATTCCTTTTCCAACAAGTAGTAGAAATGTTCTACATTCAGGGAATGGAAAGGAACTATCAAAGAGGTAAAATGATGTGAAACACGTATGTACAGAAAAGAGTACATCTTTATTGACTCCAGTAACTCTGTATATATTCATTAAAGTGGGAAATAGTCTAGTAATTAGAAATATAATCCGCGTAATTGAACATAATAAATGTTGGACCTGCTTGAAAAAACAACGAACAAATTAGACTACAAATATGTTCTTTTTAGCCCTCTTATAATAACATAAATAGATAATAAAACAGTGAAATAAATAAATCCAGGGTTCTTACAACCTCTCATTGATTCCATTTTATTGCCAGCCACATTAATTTTCGATATTCATAGCATTGAAAAGATTTTTCAAAGAGGGAAAATGATGCGAAACGCATAACCACAGAAAACCAGAAATTTTCATTGACTCCAGTAACATCATACATACTCATCGAAGCAAGAAATTATACAATAATGATGAATAGAATCTGCATTCCTATATGAGATAACATATCAACCTATTTGGAAATAAATTTGAACAAATTAAATCTGAAAATATAAACCTGTTAACATTCTTATAAAAAATACATAATAAAACTGTGAAATGACTTAAGCCAGGGGTGTTACATCCTCACTCACCCATTGATGAAATATTTAGTAAAAACTCCTTAGATTTAGAATTTATCATAATGGATATTGAAACATATATTTTGTTAAAAAAGTATTGAACACATTCTCACCTACTCCTTTGGCCTCTGCAAACTCAAAATAGGTAATTCTAACATTGAAAATATCAGTCTTTATAAAGATCAACATAAGGATCAATAATCATTACCATCACCTGCTCTTCTATCAACAATTTTTCAAATTAGAAATAATAAATGAACAAAATCAGTAGAAAAATTTAATGTAAGGAACGATGATTAACCCATATAGAACAGATATGATACCAGAAATGAATTTCTAAGGATTTTGGTTTCTCAGTAGTTAGTTATGGTAATACCTGAAGTGCCAAGATGATGTAGGATGGAATATGATATGCTGGAAGTGAGCCGAGAAGGGAAGGTGTCGTCTGAGGAAATTCCAAAGCCAAAAATCACTTTAATAGCCATCCTAAATTGCTATTGGCTCTAAAGGGAGTATGAACATTATGATGAATTATCATGAAATTGAGAGACAGAGGAAGATGACGTTGAAGAACCTATGAACGAAATTGTAAAATTGTCAGTGGGAGTAAATAATCTGTAAACCCCATGAAGCACTGTCCTATTATTGAAATGAACCACAATCATAGAACCATCAACGAAACATTTATAAATTAGACTTAAAATATAGAAGAAAATATTCAATTTGAATGTAATGTAATGTAGTAAAAGGATCTCATACATGTATTGAAGTTTCATACTGATGTGAAAAATGAAACAACATATACGTGAAAATAAATACTAGAAGATGTCATTCAGACATCATATGGTAGAATGGAGTAATATGAACATCTATTCAATAACATGAGCTCGCGTATAAAGAATCCAAACAAGGACGAAGCAATAAGGACGGCGTAGAAAAGAGTCGGTCTACTATTTCGTTGACCTTCAACAAAGCCACCTAGTAGAATGAAACTGCGATATGGAGGTAAGAGTAGAAAATTCATTGCTCACTGAATGGCGTTGTGGGAGGTGAGACTGAAAAGAGGCAGAGTGTATCGATGTTTTTTTTCAAATCATGGCGGTACCTTAAAACCCTAATCCTGATCAGAAGGAGGCACAATGTGTGGGTGGGAAGACTATTTTCTGTCACCGGATCTGGTAAAAAGGAGTAGAGGATTATCAAAGGAAGCCATATGCTCAAAAGAATTCGAAATCCGAGAACCCTAATTTTGAGGGATGTCGAGAGAGAGTGTGGGGGGGGGAGGCCGATTTGGTTGCGATAGGGAGGATGGAAAGCCAGAGGGAAATAAAATAGAAGGATACCAAGGATACAAAGGAGTAGGAGAAGGAGTCTACGAGAGAAGGTGAATGAATCTGTGGGAGAAGGAAGCTGCGGGACAGAGCAACAGTGGAACCCTAGGCGGGCCAAGCGATAGCGCGAGCGGGCTATGAAATTGGGAGGGGGAGAATCCTAATCAGAAGTGGGTGCTTGGTAGAGAACGGAATTGGAGTATAGGAAATGCGGTGACATGGAGGAAGGTATGGGTGACACGTAGTGTAGGAATAATCCAACTTTAGTATAAATAATTTATTAGATTCACTTCTTAGGTCATTTCATCTCAAAGACATTAGTATCATTAAACCTAGAGAAATATAGAGTATATGTTTCCTTGGATAATCCAATGAACATATTTGAGGTAAGACGTTTTTAGTGCTTGTTGGTTACTATAAATGCTTTATATAATACTTTTTACACTTATTAGCACCAATCATTGGATAGACTAAGATGGTTGTGATGTAATTGAAGATAGATTTTTGTTATTCATCCTTTCAAGAGATGAAATAATGGTGGACCTCTACATTGATCTTGATTTTCTAGGAATCAAGAAAGTGTTTAATCATTTACTGAAATGAATTAGGTATTAGGATGGTATCCATGCTTATTCAAGGGGATGTAGTCATTGTGTACGTGTCTCGGAAGTTAAGGTCGCGTGAGAGAAATTACCAGACATACGATCTTCTGTTATCCGCAGTTGTACATGATTTTCATTGTTAGAGAAATTATCTTTTGGGAGAGCATTTTTTGGTTTTCTATAACCATAAAAGACTATAGAATATCATTACACAGGGCAATCTAAATATAATACAGTGATTATTGGTTTCGTACCTACAATACTTTAACATTGAATATTCCAACAATCTCGGGACTAGAAACATTTTTGAAGGTTTATTGAGTAGGAGGACTCAAATATAAGAAGTTAAGGAGGCTATCAATGAGTGGAAGAATCTGTATTTGTTCTCCAATATGCATACAGAGGTGCATGAAAGATAAAGTAATATGTTACTTTTTTCCATATATATTCCCTCTACTATACTATATTGAGTGAGAACGAGTCAACTAAAATATTTTGATGGCACAATCATTCAAAATAGTGTGTTAGGAGAGTACCAAACTCCTGGGTATACCATAAGTGAGGATGAGGTTTTATGTTTTCTTGGATGCATATGGGTGTTATAATAGATACATGAGGAGTTGTTGTGAGATTTTCATTCCTCATGATTGGCAGCTCATCCTGCTGTCATGAAGACATATCATGATTTTAATCATCAGTATTGGTGGCCAAGTATGAAGTGGGATGTAACTACTTTTATTAGGAGATGCGCCACCTATCAGCAGGTGAAGGAATATCATTAGTGAATAAATGGGATTTTAAAACATTTATCTATTCCTAAATGGAAGTTGAATGATGTCATGATGGATATTATGATAGGTTTACAAAGGTCACCACATGGGAATAATGCAGTTTGGATTGTTATATATATGATCATGAAGGTAGGGAATTGCATTCTTATTAAGAAAACCTTTAGTATTGATGATCTTGGAAGGTTGTGTATCCATGAGATAGTAAGTTTTCATGTAGTTCCACACTATATCGTTTAAGATAGGTATTCCTAGTTTAAATGACTTGTCTATATGGGACTAAAGAAGGATTTGTGTACAAAGGTACTTCAAAGTACAACTAACCATCCAAAGACAGATGGAAAGTCCGAGCACATAATTCTGGGTTTGGAAGACATTTTTCATGGTTGATTCCTAGATATAGGGGGGGTCATATGTGTGAAACATTCCCCTGGTGGATTTTTACTACAATAAAAGTTTTCATGAAATGATTTTGATTAATCCTTATGAGTCCTCGTATGATAGGATATACCTGTCACCATTTTTTTGGAAGGAGGAAGTAGAAGCAACTATGATGGGAGCTCATCTTGTCCAGAAGACCACTGAATAGGTTGAGTAGAGTCAGAAGAGGATGGATACTACACAATATCAACTTAATTATTATCATAATAGATGAAGACAACCTCTACAGTTCATGGTCAGAGAACCGGCTTTCATGCGTGTCCCACAGAGGGTGGGACCTCAGAAGATTATGAAATAAAAAGAAGATTTCATCGATATAAAATATGTAATTTGAGTATTTGGAGAGATTCAATTTGTTTTTATAATAGATCATTTTACCATATAGGTACTATGATATGTTTGACTTCTTTCATGTTTATGAGCAATGAAATTAATTTTCGGACCTGTCTCCTGTTTTTCATCCTGACGAGGTTGAGTTAGAGGTGGATGCATCCTTCTATGTGTACCCTATTCAGATTGTGGATCACATCATAATGGTTCTCAATGGCCGGTATGATCCAAAATTATGGTTACTATGGAAGCATATGCATGTACAAGACATGACATGGGAGAAGGAGGTTGATGTACGATCATAGTGGCTTGAGTTTTTACCATATTCTTCTTCAACAACCTTGCAAGGGAGATTCAGGGATGAATTTATTTAAGGGGGAGTTTTCATGAAACTAGATCATCATGTCAGGTACGGATCATTATTTTAGGATGTGTTTTTTGAAAAATGAAGAAATGGGATTTTTCAATGTTCATGATGTTTACTTCTAATAACACACCGCATACCTATAATGCTGCATTCAACCGGGTTCTAGCCACATAGTAGCTGAATACATTGATGTGTGGTGACCTATAAAAACGCATAAGTCGGGTGGATGTCAATAAAAATACATGTCTTGTGGTTTAAATGTACAAGAAGCATAAATTTAATTTTATTTTATATTTCAAAGCAGGGTCATACCTTTTTTCTGGATATGTATTCTTCTCCCTGTGGTTCTTAAGGGACAACAATAAATTGAAGAGAGTACAAGAAAAAACCACCCTACTCTAAATCCATGCTACGATTCAGACATTGTTGGGTGCATTGGAATCCCATGTGTATCTTCTTAAAAACACATTTATATTTTCTTCCGAATTAATTATATCATTTTAGTTATTCAAGGATGGGATTTTTTTCACCTTATGGTTGATCTACGCCGATCTATGCCGATTCAAGGGCCCATGTTCATGTATATCAATTGTATTACATCGAGGTAGGTGGTTTGTGCCTTTCATTTTTCACCTTTGGATTATATATTCTAAAAGTGTCACATAACCATGATTGGGGTATTGAATGATTTGGAATTTAACCCTGTTTGATACCTAATATTATTTGATTGACTGATAAAGGGTTGTTTCTTATGCATAATATTAGATAAAATGTTACAGGACACTCCATGGGTTGGTTTCCCTTGATTGACTGTTTGTAGCCATTTAGTCTAGAATGACTTTTAGGATTTCCATGTTTTGAACACCTTGGTATATTTGGATGGATTTTTTATAATTATATGAAATGTGTGTTATATGGTATTGAATGATTATCCATTTAGTGGTATCAGATTACATGAGCTTCTTTGATATTATATGTGCACTGTTTTTCTAATAGATTATGGGATCCTTGGAGAATGAATACTTTAGGGACTTCCAAATTATACATATAAGACTGTGAGAGCCTTAGTTTAGATTTTTGACCCAACAGGGATGGACCTTGAGAGCTACCCAGAAGTCTTGTTTAAAATTTATTAATTTTATGATGACATTGGAGTATTAAATGTGAGATCTACCCATGATGACGTTTATAATTTATTAATTACATATTTCCCCATGTGTATTGACTCTAAGAGCTATTCCAGAGGGAATTTATAATATATTAATATTATGTTGACCCAAGGTTATTAACCAAGAGAGCTAACTAGGAGGACATTTATAATTTATTAGTGCTATGTGGAACAAATAACGTTAGACCTTGAGAGCCTTCCCAAAGGGATTTTTATGAATGTTTGAATTATTGTGATGATACTTACATGAAAAATGACAATCATGGACTTAGTTTTAAAATGTTTCTAGGATGGTATTCCGAGACATCTGTTTGTAACTATTACACAGGGGGATATAGAGCTTATGCTAGGTCCAGATATTACATGATTTAAATTATTGAAAATAATGTTTAAAGAATGTAATCGAAAACCATTGGATTGTTAACTTATGAGTATATCCTAGTTTATTACTTCATTTATGCTTATTTCCTACTATATATATTCACTGATTGTTACAAATATTTTCTGGGTTACTATTTGATTTCTTCTGACACCCTATTTTTGTCTTGTTTTAGACCCAAAAAATTTTATGATTGCATTTATGGATAGCAGAATGCACCCTTTCACATTATGTATTGGATTACTGTATGTTGGAGATAGAGCGAATGGGACCAATGAGGCTTGAGAGGTTTTTGGAGTTTACTTCCATTCAATCCTTCTTTTGGATTGTATTATATTTTCAGCATTGTGACCTGTTTGGATTCTTTACTAGAAAAATATTATATGCATCATTATATATATAATATTTATTATGTTTTATTATTTTTAACAATAATCCGTTATTTACTTCTGTTGTACAATATTATTGAATCTGATATGGTTACTAGTTGTAATCCACTGGGTTTATTCGACAATTGGTGGCATAACTTCCAAATTATTGAACTGTTGGCCCTCGTTCTTAGTTGGAAGCCTCTGGAATTTTTAGAAATACGCATGAGGCCATGTCACCCACTAGGTATGGAGTACCTTTAGGTGGAAACTAGATCGGGTTTGTAAAAATCACAAACCATAAGATCATAGCATAATAATGTTATTAATTTGTCACATCGTAATTGACATAGAAACTGTTTCATATGTCAAGTATAACTTTTGAGACCATCAAATCATACTGATCATTCATCAATTATGAATTCCCATATGATAATTGATAATTCATCATTAATGTTTTTCTACAGTGGAGCAAGAAGACCATCATGTTTCATATTGTGGGTCATGAACATCAATTTGTTTCCCTTTATTATTTCATGAGATATTAAAAAATAGACAATGAATTAGAGGGTTTCAAAATAATGGACAATCTTTAACATCATAAAATAATTAAATATGACTTCCATGATATCATAAAATAATTATCATCTCATCATATCATAACCCTTGGAATGATAATTTTTTTAATAAAAATTTTGTCATTTCATCATAGAATAACCCATGAAAGATCAAAGTGTTTCATTAAAATAACATTATTAAAATCATAACCATATTCAGAAATGATAAATATGTTATCATTGGATCATATATCTTATAATGAATTATTTACCTAAATGTATTTTTCATTTTTGTAATTTCATTAAAAAGTTAAAATGAATATTTCTTCTTAGAAATTCCTTTTCCATTTTGTAATAACATATATATAATAAAAATATTTCTAAAATATCATGAATAAAATTATATATGGAAATAACCATGGTAAAATTGAGGGTATTCTTTATAACATTGATTTTTCATCATGACCGTATATTTAATTTATTTATTATATAATAAAACAAATATTGTATTCCCAACTTTAGTAAAAAGTCAATATAACGTATTTAAAAAATTATTGGAATATTCATTTATGTGATTTTTATATAAAATTAAAAATGACTAAAAATTAATTTTTATAAGATAATTATAATTATCCGAAATCATTTTGAAAATATATAAAAGGAAGCCTGGATATTGAAGAAAAAATATCATGACTTAAAACTAAAATATAGTTTTTTCTCTTTAAAAATATTCATTAAATCTCAATTCCTTATAATGTAATTAAAATAAAATAAAAACATATATTACATAGATATAACTAGAGTATAAGAAAAAATAAATAGATCTATCATATAAGTATTAAATAATTTCATCAATGGGAATTCAAGTATATAAAACCTTGACTATAATTTAAATGGGATATAAATCCATTAACTCATGTTTGATAATTATTTTTATGTGTTAAATAATAATTTATAGTAAATATATATATTTTATACATTTATTAATAAACCATAATCAAATATATCATATAATATATGAAAAAAATATAAAATATTTTTCATTATTTATTAATAAATTATTATATAATCAATTTTTTTTGAGAAAAATGACATTGTATATCAAGAATGTTTTTGTCCTCCAGTCAAATTTTTCAGAAATTGATCATTAAACTATCATATCCCGATTTTGAATCATGATATAAATAAATTTTATTTTCAATATATATATATATAGTTATATTAATCCTTAAAAGGTATAAAAGGAAAAATGATTTGAACTATTTATAGAGATGTTATAATACAGGTATGGATGAATGACTATTCTATTGTTCAGTGTATATATGGAAGAAAAGATAAATAATTATTCACTACTCCTGAATAATAATAACCTAAAAAATAAAATTAAAACATATTATAATTATCTTCATTAACATCATTATAAAGTGGAAATTAATGATGAACCATATCCTTATATAGGGGATGGATTCCACAGGTAAAAATATGATCCATTATCCTTTTCCAACGGAGATGAATAAGATAAATAATAGTTTATAAATAATAATATTAATATTTAGATATATATAAAATAATAAATTCATGAGTTTAGAATGAATGTCATATATTTTGTTGTGGTAATGTAAGAAATACAATTGAAAATTTTAGGATGAAAGTCATTTTTTTTGAGGAACTGTCTCTGGTGTACATATTAATTCATTAATGGATGGACTTTTGGAAAGAACATGCAATCATTTTTTAAGGAATATAATATTATTTTAAAGAATGTGTTTTAAAAGTTATATTGATCAATAATTTTGAATAATAAATGATATAATGTTTTATTTAATATGTTAGTGGAGTGACACTATAGGAATTTCATATAGTATTAAATTAGTATAAATGATAATTCCAGAAAAAATGGATCAAATGTTACATAAAAAAAATATAATATGAATAAGATTTTAAATACATTGATAAAATAATTGTATAAAAATTTTATGTTTTGTTTCCTTCCTTATAACTTAGTTTTATCTTCTTCTAATCATTTTTACAATTACAACAATATCCATGATTTCTACACATTATAGTTAAATAATTTAACCAAAAAATATAAATTGACTCATAAATATATTATTTTTGATTTTATCAACCATATATATTTATATTTATTAAATATTTTATTTTTATGAATTTTAATAATATAATATTTATTATAAAATATAATTTTTTTTTTGGAAATATACATTTAATTATACTGAAAAAACATGATTTAAAATAAATTAGAATCTAAACATTTAAAAATCCTTATTATTATATATTTTTCTATTAGTTTTGGAAAATTATAAATCATGAAATTAATATTGCTTTTTGTGATTTTAAAATCATTTACTACAATTTTCAACAATTTTTTCAAGCACTATGTCAGTGTCCCATAACAATTTATGTTTATTATTTCAAAACACAAAATTTAATCTAATTTATCATGATAAAAAACTAATTATTATTTCAGATAAATATTGATAATTAATCATAATTTGTTTCGATACCATTCAAAACATATAGTAGATATTAAAAGAAAAATGTGTCATTTTTGACATAATATATCTCTTAAATATTATGATGGAAATTTTTTTGTTAAAATGGAACATGAAATATTTTCAAATTTCTTATGATTATAGAGGAAACTGATTCAAATAATAAAATAAGTTATATTTCATAAATAAATTTCAATTCATGCCACATTAGTTTTAACCCTAGTTAACAAATCATACCATTACTTTTAAATCCAATTATTACAATGGTTACACTTAATATTGAAAAAAATATAAAAGGGTCCTATTTTCCAAAAAAATATCCCCATATAAAAAATATGGAATTAATTTAACATAATAAATTTCTATTATTATTAGGCCTTAATTAAATATAAATAAATGATACACAATGAATAATAGTTTTTTTGAAAATTTCATTGTTGAGTATAAAAATGAATTCATACAAAATTTGACCATTAATTGATTAAAAATAAATAGATTATTTTTTAATAAACAAATGATAACTATATATTATATGAATCCATTTTAATAAAAAATGAATCATTATTATTTATTCCAAAAAATTTATGTTATCAATAAAAATTTAGATGTTCACCATTTACTGGAAAATAATCATTTTAGAAAAATACCTTACTTTCACACTATGCAATTTTCTATATGATGATTTAATATAATAATATCTTTTTTATAAAATAAAATTTTTATTTTTTCAAAAAATTAATTATAATAATAATCCAAAGATACATATAAAAACCATTTTTAAATGAAAGTATTATTTATAAATAAAATTATATTAAAAAAATTGAGTGATTATTTATGAATAATTTATTAATAGCATAGTATTGAATTGAAGAATATTATATGCATAATAATTACTTTAATACTATAAAGAACATCTAGTTCAATGTTTATTCCATAATTTTAAAATTAAATAATAATAATATAGTATTGGAATTCATTTTTAAACTAGATGTTATGTGTTTTTAATGATATTAATGAAAAAAAAAATTTTATGTAGTGAAATTTCATAAAACACAATTTTTTATATAATAACCATTGTTAAATTAATTTCAACCCAAACGTTTCATCACTCATATAAAAAATTAAAATATTTTCGTTTTTTTACATGCCCATTTTCAAAAGATGCCTCCAATAATTTATAGTTTCTCAACAAAAAATTGACATAGTCACCTTTTTAATTCATAATGAATAATATATATGATAAAAAATATCCCACTTTTTTTCCTCGTAAAAGATATCATACTATAGTTTTATGATTTTTTCATTGATTACATTTGAAGGATTATGTATTCACATTAACAGGGAGATATATTTAACACATCATAGAAATGAGAGATATTTTTTAGAAGTGCCAAATGGAATGCTACCATCCCAATAAGATCAATTATTTTAAAGATAGAAATATATAATATTCGTTACATCCCATTATTTTCAAATCTATTTACCATCCTCAAAGAAAATACTCCCAAAAATACCTCTTTAATAAATTTGAACTATAACTTACACCCACAATTATCTAAATGAATTTTCTAGTGAGTCATATATTCTCTTATATGATGATAAATTTCATTAAATATTATTAATATCATTACATATCTTAGGTATTTATTTCTTTTTACCTCCATATTATTTATAAAAGATTTTAGTTTTTCACATCCTTCTATTGAGGTATTCATAGGGAGCCATCTAAATGCTTGAGTATAAGATATCATTGTAAAAAAGAATATTTATATAACGGTGTGGATCCAAAACAAATTTTAAATATATTGAAAAGTATATCAACATATATTATATGGGATGACTGGTTCCCTTATAAATAATAAGTCGATGAAGATGATATGTAGTTCATAAAGAAAACAATAAATATATGGATTTATGAAGAATTAAAAATATTATTGAGGTAAATCATGGATCATAATCATATTTCATAGAATTTTTTAAAGATTGAAATTGGTAAAATTCATATTTTATATAATAGAAATATAATCTAAATTGAATAATGTATAATACGTTATTTATGTATGATGAAATTGCAAGGTGATTGAAAAAACACTCAAAATAATTTTATACATTTAGGTGTATTTTGTATTACAACAATTATCACCAATGTAATGTTTTCACATTTCTATCAAGATATGTGTATTAGTTATAAAATACCCTAAAACATTTATCATTCATAATTAACATTATGATATACCGTGAAATGAGATAAATACTCTATAATAATCCATTTCATATCTTCCCAATTGAAATATTCTCTCAGATCTCCATAAATCTATTTATTTTAATGATATATACGAAATAAAAAATATTATTTTTATCTAATAGTTCATTATTAATTATTGGAAATGATGTGCTACAAAATTTAATCTTTAATAATATCAATATATTTCATTTATATTTGATCTATAAAAGATTTATGAAACTCCAATGTAGATTAACATCTTCCATTTTAATCCCTTTAATAATCTCATTGATGGATGGATAAAAATTCATTTTTGAAAGATTAGATAAATCCCCATTCCATAGTATTTTGAGTTATATCTTTTTTTACAACGATATATACAAGATTCTTTTAATCCTCAACCTTGTGAATCTAGTTTGGTTTTTCAAACTCATTGAATCACCCACCATGATCCTCTTCCCTAGGAGGAAATGCAACGAGTAATAAAATCATTAATAAAATCCAATTATGGCCTCTAGAATATATTAATATTTTATGTAAATACATTATTATCAAATTTTAATTTGTATATGTATCAATGAATTTACCATCATGATCATACCTCGATATCATAAACTAAACAAATTATCACTTCCCACTCCAAATCATATATTAGGGAATATTTATCAAGAATTTTTAAATACTATATGTCATATTACATGAACATATCATTTTGTATGAGGAATTATCCCAATACCATCATTTATACATAATTATTGAACACATATCCTTCTCTAAAAACATATAGTTTTATCAACTAATCACAAGCCATTATTCTCTCCAGTTCATTGATATTTTCATCACATTAATCTATCTATATGTATATAAAACCCTTCCGAGTAAACATTTTGAGAGGATTAGATAGTTATGATAAATATATCTGAAATCCATGATAATATCAGTCCATCACAATAAATAATATTTTTTTATTGATGTTTCTCAACTAAATTAATTAATAAATTTTTTATCTAAAGGATCAATGGATATACCCAAACCTAGGATTATATTCTCTAATAATGAAACTATCTAAATACAAATATAACACATTGAATATTTTTTAAAAATATTCCAATTCCTTTTGTTCTTAAATATAATTCTCAAATGATATTAAATATCTTCATTTTTATTTTAATATATAATATTAACTTGAATATATATTGAAAAAAAATATTGAGGTATCCAATAAAGAACCTATTCCATAATTCCAGGAAGAAAATAGAGGGATTATTAAGTCTATATAGAATCACTATAAATTTATAATTCCACTAAATAACATGGATATATTGCATTAGTATATCCTCAATATTAACTCCCAATTAATGATATCTATAGGGAATTTTAATCATAGAAAAACATTATGATTATTAATATTGATTTTTTTATATTGGGTAGAATATAGTTGTTTTGGATTGTGATCATGTTATCTTCTTAATAATCAATGCACAAAAACATAAACCCTTCATTATTCTTAATAAATATAATTGGTAAACCCCATTGTGATGAACACGGGTGTATTAATGTGTTTATCAGATTACCATGGAGTTACCTAGTTAATTATTGAAACTATTTTTGGGAAATTATATAATGAATATATAAGATTTTTTATCCCCACATATCAGATATATTGAAAACACATCAGGATGATTTGAGGAAGACTAAGAAATTATTATAGAATGTATATTATAAAACTGTTTGAAATACGAATTTATTCTATATTGAGTTTATTATAGGCCATCTGATATAGATTCCCATCATGGATAGAATTAAGACCCACAATATATAATTAATTTCTATTGGGATTTGTTATTAATTATGGCCTCAATAAATTATAATTGATCTATTAAATATATAAAATAATGCATCATGTCCCAATAAATTCACATGGGATACATATAAATAAATCCCATTCATCGCTAGAATCACATAAAATTCATATAATTTCATAATTACGTGATATTTTTGAATAATTTTCTCAAAAATTTAATTCATTGTAGAAATATTTAATTGAGATGAGCCCGTCATAATATTAAGTGTTTTTAGTGCTAACTAAACATATAATAGTTGATGTAGACATTTGATAACCATAAAAAATTCCATAGATATTATAGAGTTGATAGATACAGAATAAAATTAAGAATTACTTATTATAGAGTGTATGATAAATTTACATTTCACAACATAACTCTCACAACCCTAATTAGTAGTCATCATTGCATGATATATCGTATTATACTTGAAATTAATAATTTCAAGATATATATAATTATAAAATCCATTATATTTATACATTATTTTGGGTATTTTACATAATACATTAATTTAATGAATTTAATCATTGGTGGATTATTATTTCCAATCTCCATTTTTTCAATTGTATCAAATGGATTCATCATCACCCTTCAACATTTAGAAAATTTAAGCCCCACCATTCAACATTTTACTGAACCTCCTATACATGTTAAATAAATTCCATTGATATTTTTACCACATATATATCATATATATGATTGGAATTTGAATCTCCCATGTTATTTTTTGAGTATACAAAATAGACCATATTCTATTTCTTCTCAAAGCATTAGAAATGGTGGAATCAATAATTTTTTTACATAGAGTTAACATTAAATGATTTTTTTCTTAAAAAATAATGTATCTTATATATAATAACATAATGTGACTTAGTTATATTACATTTAAGAGTCGATGATTTTTTATTTCTGGGGAAATTAATAATAATCAATTACACCATTCCCATTATGTATAATTTTATAAATAAGAAAAAATTTGTTTTTTCATCTTTATTCTTAATGTAATTTAATTCAATCAATTTTGTATATAGAATATGAGGTAATTAGTTATAAAAAATATCATTTTAAACATGTTTTTTTCCAAATGATTTAATTTCAATATCATGACTCAAATTCATTAAAATATTCTACCATAAATCCTTTAAAAAATCCAAATTATCAATGATTAAGATATATTATTCAGGTTAAATGTAATGGAGAACTAAAAATATTTTCATAATAGTTATAATCTATTTCATTCCATTAGTAGATAAAAATTCTTCTTAGAATAAGAAATACATTTTCTCATGAAACATCCAATAATACATTGAAAACTCCATTGATTGTTTGGAATATCTACATTATTCTTGGAAGGAGAATGTTTTATTAGAATTCAAAAAGTATTTTTCATTCTAGATCCAATATAACTTTGTTTCATAACATGATAATTATTGCATTGTCCCGATGAATCAATATGAACATTATGTCTTATGGTTATAATCATGGACTGCATGCAATAAACAATGTGTAAGAATCAACCTATAAAAATAATAATAAGATATCACATAATCATGAAACATAATTACTACGATGTTTTAATAATAAAAAAAACTTCCCAAATTAATTTACATAAGTTATAACATTGTTTATTCAAGGTAATATCAAAATTTAAATAGTTTCATCCTATAATTAAACCTATCTCAATGTTTTTCATAAAATTTCAATAAACTAATATAAAATTTATTACTAAACACATTTACCTTAAAAAATCTATGAATTTTTTTTTGATACACAAATATTTAATCATTTTATGTGAATATTCAGTATATATCATTACACCCTAATTGTATAATGGTAATTGATTTTTATATTGGGAGACTATATATATTAATATATTTTTTAGGTAAATTCAATAAAATTTATTATGAAATCTTTATCCCTCTATAAAAGTTTTTATGTTACCAACATAAAATATTTACTCTTAAACTGGTGAAATTAAATGTAATATAGGTTAGCCTAGATTCATAGTGTGGGTAATTAACATAGATATCAATTGATGATCATATGAAATCATAATATAATAATAAGCTTATGAGATCGTGTTATTAACATAAAAATGTTATAACCAATTTATTTAAAGACATGAAACATGATTCATTGAATATAACATATTCATTCCAAAATAAATGAATTGTACGAGTGATCAAACACCATATATCATAAATGAACCGTATGTCCATAACATTATAAGGTTATATAAGTGTTACAACATTATAATAATATATTACATTTCTTATATAAAGGATATACACTGTGAACTCAAAATTATAGTGGGAAGGCATCAAAACCTATTCCCTATATCATAACATATAAGGAATCATCACCAATTTCCCATAGTGGGTTAGGAATCCCACCTGGTTTCCTATTGTGTATCAATCACATCCACATGTGTACACTAATTATCTCTTGATATATAAATCATTAGTTAAAGTGTTAAAGTGACATATAATTTTTATTCCACCAATATAATAATGAAACACATATATACATTATTCATAGATCATAAAACATTCCTCGTCACATCATCACACTACACATATAAGTTACACATGATTCATTAAAAATTAACCATTTACAAATATCATAATCCATGGAAAATAAATGGGTTTTATAAAATTATATTCATTATAATCATAACTATCAATAAAAAGAATAAGGATTATATTATTGTTTCATATATCCTATAATACATAAATATCATTTAAGGATGTTATCAAAGATTAAAATCCTTTTAAATTTTATCTAGAATATTACTTAATGAAAGTACACATTTATTTTGAATTAACATATTAAAAATAAAATTATTTCAAAATTCTATGGAAAAATATTTCTTTAAAAAAACCATGAATAATTATAGAGGAATCATTAATGCATTGAGTGGTTATTAATTTAGGAAATTTAATTCATGTTTTATTTATTAAAAATCATTCAATTTAAATTTTTAGTACAAATCCAATAGTAGAACATTTAGAACAAATATAAAGATCCCTTTGAATTTTTTTTCAAAATAAAATAGAGGTAAAAATGAATATAAAAATATCATAGAATATTCATAAGAAAAAAATCATATAAAAGAATACATGGAAATGTAATAAATGTTCCATAATAATTATAAAAATATAGTATGTTCTCTATAAGAATGTAATTTATGTCTATCATGTACATAAAATGAGGAGAATGAATGTGATAAATTATACACTTGAATAAACTAGAGGAAAAAAAATATTTAAATGATTTATTTTACTAGTATCTCATAATTTCATTATCTTAAATTCAATCCTATGTTATCTTGAATAAAATATGATTTATATATTAATCACATTCCTTATGTATCAGCATTCATTATATTGGTTTACCTCTTATATAAAAAGTATACATTTAATAAAATTTTATTTCCAAACCATAATAATATATATAATACCATATACAAATAACATATAATATATTAACACCGATTTATTAGAAAATATTTTATTAAATCACTATTATGAGTGATAACTACTTCCTTTTTCATGAATGTTTTGGTTCGACGTTTTGAGTCATGGTAATTGGATTATTGTTTCTTCTGTTATATAGTGTTTAGAATTATATAAATATAATATATAGTAAATATATATGTATATATATTTATATTAATCTATAGAATATGGATATTGAAAAATTAATATAAATCTTAATAATATTGGTTTTGTATATGTTTTCATTTACATTGATTCCACTTTTTAAAAGACATAGTGAAAGAAAGGTAAATAATAGTTCAATTTTTTAGAATATTTAAATATATAAAAATTGAAATCACAACATATTTAATATTTCAATATTTTCATCCATATAAATAGAAAATGAAAATTAAATCAGATCACTACATGGGGGTGGTAGTCTACATGTATGAGAGAGCAATGTTATCACTTTCCAATGGATGTGAATTAGGTTGGTGAAAACATTTCCATATTAATAATAATAGATAATAATAATTAATAAATTTATTTCTTTATATTAGAATGGAAATGATATATTTACTTTATATATAATAATAATAATAAATAACTCAGTTATAACTTATGCATCATTGTTTACTAACCAACACTGGATAAAAAATAAATAAATTAATGTTTACTATTTTTTAGTGTAAAAAAGATGTAGGACATGGTAATGAAATATAATATGATATTAGGGTAGTTATTTTTTATGACATATGTCTTAAATATTTTGAATAATTAATGATATGAGGGGAAAATTTATTAGTGAGTAGGGCTCATAGAATTACTTGATGTATTAAAGTAATATAAATTAATTTTTTTAGAAAATGAATTTATATTGATATAATTTAGATTTATTTAAGAGTGAGTTTATGAACTAAATAAAAATAAAATTATAGTAAACTTCTTTTATGCCTTACACCTATATTTCAGTTTTCACCCATCGTTTACCGTCTTTATAATTACCAAAAAATAAAAGGATTCTGCTTTTAAATTATTATGAAAGTTAACATAAAAAGAAAGGTGGCTAATACATTCACTATGTAAAATGTATTCAATTGTTTATCAAAAAATTAGATTAATATATGTTTTATATAAAATGTAAATAACTTAATAAATATATTTTTATTATAAAATATAATTAATGTCATTTTTTGAACTATTCATTTAATTTGCATTGAAAAAATTTTGGCAAAATATTATTTTAAATATAATCAATTTTATAATATATAATATTTATTTATTAAATTTTTGTTTCAATATAACTATGTCAAAAAAAATTCCTTTCTTAATTTTTAGAATCATTTAATTGTTCATTCCACTACTTACAGGTGAACTATGTTTGTATTTAATAATTTTTAAATGTTATGATTTCATTATTAGAAAAATAAAAATAAATTACCTTAATAAAATATAAATTTATATTTAATAAATCTATTTATAATTTAATGTATCATGTATTTATTAAATTCAAAAATACTATAAATAATAATTTTTTAAAAAGTAACATTTTTTTGTTATCTTTAACTAAAATATAATAATGTAAAAAATAATTTTTAAATGGGGTAAGGCCATGTATATGAATTTTTTATTAACATGGTTGAATAATAGTACTTAAAAAATTATATAATGTGTTTGATTTAATATTTATCCATATCACAATAGTTTTTACACGAAATAACCGATTTTCCAGTTATTATGGTTACAGAAAATTATTATGGTTATTATTCACAATGAAAATATATAAAATTATCCTATTTGAAAAAAATTACATCTATCTTTAAATATTTGTTATATTTATTAATATATAATTTCTATATAAAAAATATATTATATAATGTTAAAAATCTTAACACAGTGAAAAAGAAGTTTTTCTAAAAAAATAAGTTGTAACTATAAAATTGATTTCATTTCAAATTCAAAGATTATATGTATTCTAAAGAACATAATATAATTATTTATAATATAATCTTACTACTATGAATTCGAAATTTTTTATAAAAAAAATATAAACTTCTAAATTGATTAATTATTGATACTATTTTAAAAAAATTCATTATTTTCACAATTCAAGTAAATATCATCTTTCATATATAATTACACGAATCCCACCAAATAATTAATTTTAAATTATTATTTAGATATTATAAATATCTTATAGTAAAGAAATTATAATAATAATATAAATTTCTTATATTATTTTTTCACAAATTGAAAAAAAACTATTTATAAAATATTTTTTTTGAAGGAAATAAAATACGTCACTAAAAATTGTGATATTTTTTATTGAGAATATATGAATATTTTATTTAGTATGAAATTTATATATATTTTTTATTTGATTACATTTATTCATAACATTAATTTTAATGGGTATGTGATGAAAGTAACATTATGTAATAATATATCAATAATATAACATGGTTTTTCAAAAAAGGTGTTACATTTTAATAAAGTTGTTAATAAATAAAATAGATTTATGGATAAATATATAATAAATATTAATGTCATTGAAATTATTATAATTTCAATACTACATAAATATATTCTACACAAATGTATTATTACACAAAAAAATTTAATTGAATATTACATTAAGTAAAATATGACAAAATAATGTGTCGTATTCACCACTATAAACAAATGATAAAGATAAATTTTTATAATTAAATTTATTCAATGATAAATTACAAGTACAAAATTTAAAATTAATTACATAAAATTACATTAGTAATTTTTTGGAACTATGATTACCAACACATATGTTTTATAAGGGAATCAATCATAAAAAAAGTTTTTATTTATATATAGAATAATTATTTAGAAGATAACTTTATGAAATTTATTATTTTAATTTAATGAAATCAACTTCCTATCGGAATTAATATAAATTTATATATACTTTTAGAATATTGTTTAATGTTTTTTCAAAAAAAAAAAAATTTGGTGAATAATGGAGATATTTTTTTACATGTACAATCACTATAATGATATCATCATAATATCAAAATAACTTAATTTATTATAATATTTTTATATGGAATATATATTTTAAAAGAATATTTAATACATTTATTAAATTATTTTGAATACGGAAACATAAGGATTCAATTTTAAAATTAAAATGATGTTTTATTAAAATACAATGAATAATTTTTTAATTTATATAATTAAGAAATTAAAAGATGCATTTCAATTCAGATTGGTTTTATAGACACATTATTGTAATATTATTTTTTCAAAACCATGAAATTTCATTAGAGTTAATTTAATGTAATATTTTTTTATAACATCAGTTTTATACCGAAAGATGATTTTTTCAAAAAAAATTGATGCTTCTTTCATTATTATATTTAATGATATTTTCACCATCTATAAAATTTTAATAATAAAAAAAGGATTCCATTTATATAATATTATTATTAAATATATAAATTTATTTCCATTAAATGTTATTCAGAAAAAAAAGTTATTGTGATAAAAAATATATTACATCTATAAGCATTAAAACGCTTATTGATGGGGTTAAACAGAATGATATGGCCAAAATATTAACAACATAGATTCCATTATTGATTATATTGGTTTATTTAGACCAAATATTATCCTATATTTGAATATTTTCCTTTTTATAAAACATTCATTAATTATAAAATTTCACTTTATTTTAAAACTAATATTTAAAAAAATCATCTATTTTTAACATAATATTTTTCATGACAATGATAAGTATAAAAACATTTTTCATTGGTAAAAATAATTTTTTTTATAAAAATACAAAATTTATATATCTTTTTTAATTTTAATATTTAATGAAATCACAATTATAAAAAATTCCTAAAAATTATCGACACAACTCTTATTCGAGTAGTAGAAATATATTGTAAATGATTTTAAAAAAATTAAAATTGATATTTTTTGATTACTTGAGGTATGAAATAAAATTTATTAAAATTTAATATGTTTATTATATTATTATACAATTTATATTCTAGTTACACTATTTTTATGGTGTTCTAAAAGTCCAATTATATTAATAGTACTAAAAATGAAATTATGTACACGTAATAGTAAAAAAATTTAATTGATTTAAATATAAAGAATCCTATAAGTAGAAATTTTTTATTGTAAATGGGATCAAATTTCATACATTTTCTATTTTTATTCCACTTTCCATATTAGAATTACTTTCGTGACCTTTAAATAATATATATTTGTGAAAACAGTAGTTACTATTCCCAATAATAGTGAACTATATATTAACCCTATATAGAAACAAATGATATTATTTTTCTCTCAAAATTAATCCAAAATCACTCTAAAAACATCTAATTCCCCGTTCTTAATCTGCTGGTGTGGATATAATCCTTTCATACATAGGTCATAGGTTCAGTCAAAAGAAGATCATCAGAATAATTTGTAAATGTAGTTACATAAATATTTCATGATTCATTCTAATAAATCATCCTACAAATATTCTCTTAAAACCAAAAAAATGTAATATCAATAATTAATAAAAAAATTAAGTCATAGGGAAAAATTATTTTCGACATTTATTTAATCAATGTAAAAGGAATATGTTTCATGTGCGTACATGCAGATAACTTCCTCCATGGAGTGGGGAATCTCATTTTCACCCCTAGCTCACCTAGATTGTTACATAGATGAATTTAATGAATATATTCTATTTTTGATAAATAATGATGATTTATTATATTTAAAATATTATCTACATTGATTCCATACCATTTTTAATAAAATAGAATCAATGCATGTGTGTACATGAATACAATCACCTACATGAATAACATATTACATCTTACATAAACTCCTAACAAATATGGTAATAATATATATATACATATATATAATTTATACAACATAATATTTATGAAATTTTTTTATTCCTAATATTATGAAATCATGACCCATTTAACCATGATCAACCATGATTTTTTTTAGGATATTATGAACCAAAGAACCTCAAAATATCTAATGAAAACTAAATCATTTCAAAAAAAAAACTTATCAATCAAATAAATAATGGGGTTTTAATAAATAAATATACATTAATTTTTTAATACATGTAAGAAATATCCGAAATTATTATTATACATGAATTTAAATACATACTTTGTTAGATTGGATAGTATGTATGGTAATATTCTTTAAAAAATAGTTTAAAATGTTTTTTCTAACTCTTACCTGAAAAAAAAAAAACTAAATACATTTTTTATGTACAATGGTTTAATAGTATTTTTTCTTAATTTTTTCCAGATGAGACACTTTTGACTATAATTAAATGAGTGAAAAATAAATTTTTTAATATTTACAAAATACAAAATAAATTATAATATCATTAAAATTAATTATTATAAAAATTAATTTTGAGTATTTCAGGGTATTTAAATTGATATTGTATCCTAACTACTAAAGAAATGATTAACTATTGAATTTGTTGATTAGAATATTAAATTTCACCACATCTTTGTGAGATAATGATATTTTCTTTTGGTAAATGTCTCAAATGGAAATTAATATGTGTTTTTTTGTGTAAATAAATAATTTTATGTTTCTTATTAATGTTATGGTAAATTTAAAAAAATATGAAGATGTTTGGGTTTGATATATCCAAAAAATTCAATAGGTAATGAAATATTCTCTATCCGGTAGATATAGGAATTAATCATATAAGAATTTCTATTATAATGGTAATTAATGAGATAATGTTTAAAGATTCTAACATATAATTTTATATTCTTTTTATGGATTTTAAGGTAATTTTTGATATTTAATGAAGTAATAAAGTGATATATTGAATAAAGGAATATTTTTGACTTTTTAAAAATGATTGGATTTTTTTCAAGGTAACTTATTCATTAGTTCCCATGTTTTCTCATGAAATTATTATGGTTATGGTTTATCAATTATTGATAGTAATTTTTTTTACAAAAAACATTATCCAATAATTTTTATTTCATGATTATAAAAATCATTATTTGAGATTAATTTTTAGTTTATACGAAGGAATTATTACTCATAGTTTTTTAGAATTTTGAACTGAACTAACTACATTCTTAATTTATAATAGATTATGGTTTCATTTACTCATCCTTAATATTCATATGATTTATACATGGCATACGCATGTATGGAAACAATACCATGTTCAATGATGGCACATATTAAATGAAAAAAATTATAATGAATGTAATATGTTTATACACAAACGAAAATATATATTGTAGAAAGAATATATACATCGAGGACATTTCTAGATTATTATGTAACCGTTTTCCAAATTATATAAATCTATTAACCTAATAAATATTTGAAATTTTAGAATGTTCAACCCATGTGACATTTCTTGTAATTATGGGTTGTCATAGACGTTATCCACATATATTGTAGTGTGGTCTTGTGGAATTATATTTGATATCGAATATAGAGCATATATAATTTTTTTGGTTAGGACGATATCAATTTTGTTTGTTTTAAGAGTTCCCAATTACATTTTGGTTTTAAAATTCTATGTTTATTAATTATATTAATGTCCTATATAATTTTTGAGGATTAATGTGATTTTATTTTAATTTATTAATGATGTTATTAGTGTTTATTTGGTTTTAATATAATATTGAGGTATATTTAAACCTTATAAATTATAGTGGACATAGTGTGGAAGATATTTGGGAAGAATTTTATTATATATATAAGATTAATAAAATATATAAAAATTAGGTTTAATAAATTATTTGATATAAATTTATTTTTCATTAATTAAGATAAATGGATATCATAATTTTAGAACATTATAATATTATTTTTAATGGATAATTACATTAAAAATTATTGATTTCATGTCAATGTGTTGGATAATAATTTTTAATAAAATATTCGGTAATATTTTCGATTAATATGTGATTATTTAAAAATTATATATAATGTTAAATCATGTTAATTTATGATATTTAAAGAATATTTGGGAGAATATGTCAATAAGTTTTATAATTTTTTTATGTGATTGATTAAAACATATTATAAATCATTATTGAGTTGATCATCATTGAAAAGGTTATATATTTATCCATATTATTGTGTTTTGAATTTTATCATGAATTTATAAAAATAAATTGAAGTATTTTATTTATTCCATGATTTAAAATGAGTTTTGCGTATTATTGTAATTTTTTTAGATATTAATGAATACACTTTTTTCGATGAAGAATTATTTATATTTAATAACATCATAACAAGTGATAATATGTTTTTTGATAAATTTATTAAAGAGGATAGTGAATTTGTTTTCCTATTTTGGGTATCGTGATCAATTATATGTGGATTTTCATTATTATGGAATGGAAAATTTACCTTGGATTTATATCATTTAATATATGATATATGAATTGGTTTAAAAATGCTCAAAATGTAACCAAATTAAAAAAAAATTACATATGGAATAGAAATAAATAAATTTTTTATATTTTCCTCTTCCCTCTCACATAATTATAAATTAATTTATATCATCCCTGAACCCACAGTCCTAAATATGGTATTGAAATTTTAATTATTAAATTTTAAGGATTCATTCTGATAATTGTGACCCCGTTTTTTTCCATCCAAAACATACATCATCCAAAGAAATAATTGGATGACCTATAACCACAAGGACCTTTTAGGAATATTTTCTTTTTTAAAATATTAAAATAAATACAATATAGAAAATTCTAATGATTTAAAATGGGAATTTATACCAAATAAAAATCATCTTTTTTCACATTATAACATCCTTATTATACATATCTAATCCCTTCTAGACATAACACAGTAAAAATAATTCTATATAAAATGATGACATGGAATCATAAGAAGGTAAAATAAAATTCTCATTAAGGTTAAAAATATGCATTATTAATTTCATGTCATAAAATATCATAATAATTGAATGTGTGTATGATTTAATAATAATATTTAATGACAGATTTAAAAAAATATCATACCCGTCTATTCCTATATCATCAAATATTAAAACAAGGAAAATAGTTGACTCATTAGAATAAATGATCATGAACAAAATGATATCAATTAGATCAAAAAAATAAATAAACCAATATATATTAATTAAAAAAATTCAGAAATTTGAAAATTCATATTCATAAAATATTTTTTAATCCCATTTATTTGGAATAACCAAATGGTTGGAATCCAATCTATTCGTTACCTAAATTAGAGGAGAATTATTTGGGTGAAACCATTGATTAAGATACCAAGGGCACACACATCTCTATATAGACCTACCCATATATAAGCTGTAATATGATAAATAATTTATATATGGGAAACCCTATTTCTCATGTATAATTATGAAGATCCACAACATGAATAATAAACATTTAGCTTTAATGTCATTATAAAATACAAAATATATTAATTTATTCATAACATTATTGCCCAATTAAAAAATTATGTTGTATCATTTGAATATCATTGAGACCTAAATAAAACCGTGGAAAATAAATGGGTTTCATAACATTGTCTATAATTCATCATTATTAGTTTAAAAATAAATACGATCCATAAAAATATCATTGAAGCATGATTAAATCACAGAAAAAAATGATTTACATAAAATCCACATTAAAACATGATTACCCAATAAATATTATATTACTTCATAATAATATATTGGAACCAATGATTATTCATCCCAAAAAATGAATAAGATGTTATTGATACAATATATCACCAATGTGGGATACGGATAGACATGTTTTATTGGAATTTATGAATAGAAATACCAATAAATGGTTTTTAAAAATATTATTGTCTAAAATTTACTTTTCCTTTAAAAAACAACAATTTAAAATATAAATATAGTATGATTTATTTTAAAAAAAATTAATTTTTTTTTATTAAAAATAACTTTATAAACATATCGTATATATTTATTATTTCTACCATTTGTACCTTCCATGTAATGAGTTATTGAAAAATGAATCTTGCCGCCTCTCGATGATGTACAATTACATACACAAATTTATGTTATTATATACCTTACAGAATCAAAAATAATGTGGTGAATATATTATAATGACCTTATATGTAAAATTATTTCATAAATATCATATATAATATTTATAACTATCATCATACCCAACTATGATATATGTAATGGAAAAAATGAATTACATCATTTGGCAAGGTGGTAGTTCATTGTACACATGAATAATGACATCATAAGCTATTTGATGGATGAGTGTTGTTGTTTTTTGTGATATAAATAACATTTAAAAAATATAATATTTATTATACTTTTTCTTATTTTAACATTCTAGGAAAAGTTTCCCACGTGGAAAAATAAATAAACAAAACATGATCGTTAATGAATATTACCCCTTCTTTGGGTAACTCAATTTTGTTTCCAGCAAAGGCTTTCTATGGTATGATATCTATCCAATGTATGGATTCAAGAAAAATAAGTGGATTTTTATGAAGTTATTTAGGTATATATTGGAATATATAAAATGATTTATAGTTTTTAGGATATAAGGGTAGTGAATTCCCTTTTATATAATTGATAAAAAATAGAAATCTTTTAAAAACCATGATGTATTCACTATTTAGAGGTATAAAATACCACATGTTCCTCATGAATTAAATAATATATTATTATAATTAATATTTGGTCTATCAAATTATCCAATATATAAAAATAATTTCACTATTATCAATTTTTTAGTCATTAAATTTACTCAATTTTACCATTTTCATATTTACAACAGTAACTAGGTAACTAACCTATGTAATTTATCCAGTAAGAATAGTTTAATGTTATAATTTTGTTATATATTAGATTAACATATTAAAAATATTATATCTATCTTATAAAATAATAAACACATGGGTTTTGAAATATTATTTTAACATAAGCATGTGTAACACGCAAAAACCCCAATTAACCCTAACCAGGCAAATACTTTTTTTACTATATAGGGGACAATGTGTGAAATATAATAGAAAGATTTGACCATTTATGGGACATATTTTATATCTAGTAACATTTAAAAATTTTATTGATGAATATGTAATTTTTATTAATTTTATGCCATTTAATAAAATATCGTTCATTATAAAAAACAAATTTTTAAATATTGAAATTATACATTTAATTTCAATTTCAAAATGATAAATACATTTATGAAATTATAATATATTATGTTCACACCAAAAAAAATATATACTTATCTATATATTTTATTTAACTCAATACCTCATCAATTTTACATTTCATTTATTTTTTTTTGAGACTTTATTATTTTAAATAATTAGATAAATCATTTATCCATTGGGGTGTCTTAAGAATTTAATGTAATTATTTAATATATGAAAAACTAAAAGAAATAATCATAATAAAAGAAATTATTTTTGTTTTAAAAAGTATTTATAACTGAACATATGTTGTTTTCCACTTTCCCAATCATTCATAAATATTAAATTCAATGAAGTTTCCATTTTTGTATTTTTCATTTATTAACATTTAATATAAGTCAATTTAATATTCTATTTTCCAAAAAATCATTAAAATTTAAACTAAGGGAGAATGGTTAAAAAATTTACAAACAATGGGTTATAGAAATTTTTTGGGTCATTCTAGTACTTTATATTCTATGATTATCCACTATGTAAACTCATTTTTACCTTAAAGATTGTAAATTATTTATTACTATTTTTGATGATGATTATAGAAAAAAATTAAGTTTTTTATTTTAGATAATATAATTTATTGTAATTATAAATATAGAATATATTTTTTTCAATTTCAATTCACAAAAATAAATTAATGTAATTATATATATATATATATATATATATTGGGTTCTTGGGGGTATAATTACATTAAACACAAATAGACCATATACATAGGCCGAAAAGATAGGCCATATTCCCCTTAAGGTATAATCCACCAATCAATCCTTATTATTAATTACATGGCCAAAAATACCTGTAACACCCCAGGTAAATAAAGAATATGACATTTCATATTTATCCATATTTGTGAATAAAATATTTAAATGACTTTAAAGGGGACGCTATGCTCGATGGCGTACCGAACACGCAACAACGAGTTTCTTGGGAATCTTACGTTGCACTCTAATAATAAAATAATATTATTTTAAATGGTAGTTAACATGTAGCCGTTGTAATGGCAGGAATGGATATAAATAACTAAAATATGATTATATATGTTTTTAAATGTTTTTACATTTATCCAATAAAGGATAGAGGCTTAAAATACGGAAAGAATTCAATTTTAGGCATATATGCCCTAGTTTTCAATAAAGGTTCACTTATCGCCTTTTGATGGAGAACCATCATTAAATATAGTTTTGTTCACTCTTATACATTCTATTGGACCAAATAAAACCCTTCTTAAGAATCGGGACATCAAAATTTACTTTGTGTAAATTTTTGGTATCTTTCCGATAATGTTCATTTTTTTTAATGAATAGTGTAAAATGTTGTATTTTAATTCAAAACCTCTTTTTAATCTAATTTATTTATATGATTAGATTATATTTTGAATTGGTTTTAAAGTGAAATTAGAAAATATTTTTACCATTAAATCCAATAGTGGTCGTTGGAATTAATTTCACTTTGAAATCAGACTTAAACTACTGTCAATCTTTTGATACTTATTGTTTTATAAAAACACGCTATTTGCTCTGACAACGGGAATTAATTATTAAATTAATTAATGTTACTAATATGTTTTGAATTTTGTAAAACGGACTTCATTTTTGAATTCGGAATATCAAATATAGCTTAGTGTGAAGTTTTGGTATTTTTCTGAAATACTCCAATTTTTGATGAATAGTGAAACCACTAAGTGGTAATCAAGCAAACTGATTTTTCAGTTAAATGAAAGTTTACCACTAATGTGTTTTGAATTTTGAAAATCCGACATACATGGTTGTCATTAGTATGTAAAATGTGGTTCAATGGGATGAAAATAATTTTTTGGTGATTAGTAACTTATTAAGTTTTTAATCGCGATTAGTGGTAATTTGTGTAATTTAAGGTAAAAATGATATTATAAGAATGTGAAAACACCATGACACTTGTCCTACACCTATTGGGTGAGTCATGGCCGACCAAGACAATCCATGGGACAACTTGGGGACCCCATGGATCCACATTGGTTGGGAATTGACATAAATAACTTTTTATTTAATGTAAAAGTAAAAATGAAACAAACATGATATGTTTTACTAAAACAATTTTTACGTGGGGTTATACAATAATCTTTTTTATTATAAATAGTCATTGAAAATCTAAAAATATTTCCTACATCATAGTATTTTTTTTATAATTTTTATACATTAAATAAATTACATTATTTATGACATAATAATGATGCAGCGATGACATCATTATTTGACGATTTAAATAAAATGGAAAGATAATGTAAACTATATGAAATAAACATGTACAAAACTTATTGTATGAGAGGATTTCTAAGCCTTATCACCTTATCCACGACTTATATCAATGTGGGACCTTTTAAAACCGAAACACATTTTCAAATAAAGTAATATTTCTTACTTTCCAAAAGTGCACCTCCTCTCCTCTTATAAAAGGCCCCCACCTCTACCTCTTTTCCCACACTCCTCAAGCCTTTGGCTCGGCAAAACCATGCCCATTTACTCTCTCCACATCCCTCTCTTCATCCTATAGGATTCCCTTTGGGCAGAATACTTTCAATGGAATCCTTTAGGCTCAAATCAAAAGGAGTTACACTTTTAAAGGTAATTCATTCTCTCATGTTCATTTGTTTTATTTTGCTTCTCCAACCCCCTAAACTATTTTTATTTACTTATTTTGTAACAAAACCAGTATATTCAATATACTATGATGTTTTTATAAGATTTATTCGAGTTACACTCTCACAAAACTACATCAAATGGTTAAAGAACATACGGTTTCCGTGGATGGCGAAATTCTGCCTCCCGAAACGATGATTGTTCAATACTCATTTAACACCTTCAAAGGTGGCCATTATGATATTACTATTTTTATATATGATATATAATATGTTAATGTTTTACTTATGATTCTGTATTTTTCATTTTTGTCTTACCTTTATGGCTTCCATTATGGGTATACGCGATATCTTCATTTAAGGAAGTGAGGACTACCGCCCCCTCAAAGTGATTTGATTCGTTAAATACCATATGTGGGACGTATAAAGGATGGAACTATGATATTATATATGATATTATACTGGAATTATAATATACCTTTATATCATTATGATTCCATTCTATAAACAATGAAATAGAAATGGAAGTAGCGTTCATGCGTACGTACGGCTTACCATCTCCATGAACGGTGCATTTCATTTCTTACCTCTAAATGATTATGTAATGTTATAAATGCATGAATGTACTGGATATATATGACATATATGATATCTACATCATGAATACAATTCTGTTTATAATAAACATTTGGCCACACGAACAACATGTAATTGTAAGAAGTCCACTTTCGACTTAAGAACCAAATACCGACAAAATGAACATTATTAACTTGAATGATTACATAATGTTTATAACATGTCAATAATTGATATAAAAGGAATAAAGAACTTGGAAAAGTTTTTTAAGGAAGTATAAATTAACTCAAGATTATTATTCAGGAGATTAAAGAACGATCGAGTCAAGTCGGACCCGAGGTAAGGGATCCTACTCCTCTCTTTCTTTTTAAGTACTCTCCTTTATGTCACTTATTTTAAGCTCCTCTTTGTAATGTTGGGGGATGTTTTTTATATTAATCTTGAGGTAAATTTTATTGTAATGTGATGAGATACCCTATTTGATCTCATCAATCCATATTCGGAAGTTTTATGTGGCGCCGTTAGGCTGCCGAGTTCTCGTAAGGGATTTATCATCTCACTTTTATTCCCGTGAGATTTATGCTACATTTGCCACAAATTCCATTGAGTGGTATATGTAATGCCCATTTTTTCTAGTCTTTGTGTAATATACTTTCATTTATGAGTATTTACATCAATGATATATTTTCCTTCTTCCATGGGGTGTATTTTCTGAAAGATACCCAAGTCAGTAAGGGAACCTTTCACCCTCCTCCTTTTTAAAAGACTTATTTTGTTGGGTCTTTTAATTTACATATTGTTATGTTGGGATATGTTATAATATATCCTTATTGATGTAAATTTTATGTCCAAGTGATGAGATACTCTTTTTATCTCTCATCAACTCATTTTGATGTGATGCCGTTAGGCTGTCAAGAGAACTTTTTAACCCAATTTCGATTTCTTTGGGTTCAACATGTAGTCATTGAATATGTCATCCATTGAATATGTGTGAATTTCCTTTTATTGTTTTACACTTAATATACACTTATATTGGGTGTATTTATATTTGTCACACATATTTTTGATATTGATTTGTCCTTAATTTAAGGATACCTTCTTTATAAGGGATTTCATTACATTTGACATTTCTATTGAGGGTTCATTGTTGTTATGCACCAGTTCACTCTTATATGGTGTATATACTATCCTTTGGAGTATTATATCACTAATCCATTTATTCTCATGATATTATAAAGTTCTGACTAAATGTTATTCCTCAATTATTGTATTCAAGTGCCTCTAATTTTGGTAAACCCCTTTTAACCAAAATATCGTTTTAAATGTTTCAATTATTTGTTCTTATTAATATCCATGTTTTCAAAATGGTTTTAAGGATTTATTTATATGGATATTAATGTTTTAAAATTTTAAAATCTTCAAGGTGGTATGGGACACTTTGATTCAAAAATCTCATTAATGAATGTTTTAATTGGTTTTGGAAATGGTTTCTTTTTGAATGGATTCATTATTTCAATATACTAAAATGTTATATTGTGATGTGGAAATGTTATGTTTCCTTTATGCATGTTTTATGTGATACGTTATGGTTCTTGGGCATTATTATGAAGACGGGTGGTTCCGTGATAAACTAAGGGCAGGTGAGCCCGATATAGCTCTCCAATGCATTGGGTAACGCAAAGGAGTGAAACATTAAGGTTTCTCCGAAGAGATTTAGGGAATATACTGTGATGGGTATTCCAAACGTAACCAAGAGGGTTACTCCCTATGTAAGAATGTTATGAATGACTCAAGTTACCTTTATATCTTATGTTTTCTATGATTTATTCAAGATTTGATGAGGTATGATAAAGTGCTTATGTTTTATGGGTAAAGTATGATCTCATTCTTATGTATATGTGTACCCATGTTTCATTTCCATATTTTTATATCCCTTACTGAGCTTTTTGTACTCATCCCAAGTTTTTGAAATGTTTTTCACAGGTCAAGGGAAAGGTACATGATGTGATCATAGTGTCAAGGATGTGTCAAGAAAGAATCCGTGTTATATTTTAAATATGTTTCCGTTTATGGGAAGAATGAATACTATCTTTTGTGTAACCACTTTGTTTAAATGTGGAATGTAATGCAAGTTTCATGATCTAATTCTCTAAAACTCTAAACCTGAAAAGATCCTCAATGTGTAATCTTGTAATAACTCAAGATTAAGTAAGGTTTAAGGCTGGGGCCTTATAATACCATTCGGAATGAATCCCATTACATGGATCAAAGGCTCACAAGTTGACTTGAAGACCCAGTATAGTGTCATGTTTGCATCATTGCTCACCTACGTCCAGCCTCCATCATTGATGTGTCACCACATACCAATATCATTCCAATAACACAGCTTACCTAAATCACCACATGCTTTCTGAAATTTTTTACCACATAGATATGAAGCATGTTAAGATATAAGATAACATGGATACTTTAAAATTTAGGAATTCTACCAACTAGATGAATAAATTTTATAACATTCCTATAAAATTGATGGGAAGGATGTTATAAACTGAAAATAGATAAAAATACCACCATGTTATTATATAAAAAATATTATAAGAAAACTATAAAAATGGAATAAGATGGATTAATTTATATAATATTTATAAAATTTTACTTTAAAACCAATAAACAATATTTTTTATCCATATAAATTATTTTAATGAAAAGGATATTTTTAATGAAATTTTTTAATTTTTCACTATTAGACAAAAAATTAATCATCACAAAAAATAGAAAAAAAATTTACCCTAATTAATTTATGAATTACTCTATTAAAACTAATGAAATTTTTTTAAAATATTCCTTATAAATTTTTCAGTAATAATTTTCGTAATAATATCAACCAAAAAATGTAGGATAACTGATTTTCAAGAACAATTTAGTTTTAAGTGTATATTTTGATCTATTTTTTCTATATTCTAGAAAAAACATATGTATATATTTAAATTTTGATTGAATAAATTATATATAATATTAATTAATACAATATATCTTGATTGTTTATTTAATTTGTTGGTATAAATTATACATGTGCATATTAAAATATTTTTTAGAAAAAGATTTAATTTTATAATCAAGAAAGTTTAATATTAATTTATAATTAATTTGTCACTAAATAATTACGAATATGTACATTGTTAAATAATTTTTTCAACATAAACATAATGTTTTTCATACCCACTATTCCAAAGTCATCGTTATAAATATCCAAATAAATTATAAAATTAAATTTATATTATTATTTGGTAATATTTGGTCTTATCTATATCACAAGATATTGAATATACTGTTTATTTAGTGTGTCACGCAATAAACTCAATTATTAATTGAATTTATTGAATTAAATATAATTTTCTTCATTTAAGAATAGGATTTTTAGATAAACCATCTTTAATAAAATGAATCATCAAAATTTGAACATTATCTCAGTAAAAAGGTGGATATTTGATAATATTGAAATTTTAAAACAACATAGTAAAATTGGTAAATAAAACATCTACTTAATAAGACAAAATGAGATGTATAATGATAATATGCAACAACACATGACTAGGTTTTCAAATAAGAAATTATAGGTTGAATTGGAGGAAATGTGTAAATAATTATAGAGAGTGAGTGACATAATTGATAAAAAAAGATAACGACCGGCGGAATGTTATAGGCTTCAAAACAATTTATAAATGATTATGTAAAATATCATATGATTAATTGTATATTAATTTAACAAGAAAACATTTTATTCAAAATCATTTCTCTGGATTTTAGGAATTCATTTCCCTACTAGACAAATAGATAAGTGAATTTACATAATTGATGAGTATAATTTCTTCCATTAATCGTTTTTCTTCACAATCTCACCATGTTATCTAAATTATGAGTATTCAAAAAACATATTTATTGATGAACTATAATAAACCCTTAATGGATAAAATTATCTATTAAATAATTACAGGATACAAAACATATCTAAAAATTTTTATCAAAAACCAAAATGTTTGAACAAGGTGACAAAATTTCATACATGAATAATCTTTCTTTCATTGGTATAAAAATATAAAAAGTAATAATAAATGTAAAAACCAAATTATTCTATACGTAATTAACCTCAATATTATTAAAATATTTATGGAAACATTTTGAAACAAAATTATTTGATGTATTTTCATATATTAATAGAAGATAAATTAATAATTATATTTGAAATAAAATTTAATATCGTTCCAGAATGAAAATAATATTTTCTTATAATGAATTCCATTTTAACTAATGAATCATGTAGGCTAGGGATATGCACAAAACACATGTCATTCATTGAACATGTATTTAATATTTAACATCGTGATTGATGAGACGAGTTGTAAACCAAAATATTTGTCATTCCATATTTTCATTAAAAATGAAAATAATTCCTCCCTATATAAAACTTCATGTTTATACAAGGGTTTACAAAAAAACTTACCTAATAAAACATCTTGATAATTGATATTAAAAGTATTATAATTCCATTTTATATACCTCAATGGGATTTATAGGTAATTAATCTTATGAAAACACTTAATATGATATACATATGAAGTAATCCATAACAATTAATATAAAAACAAATTAAGAAATCATAATAACAATTGATATTTAAACCCTCCTTTAATACCGATTATAATATCCCAATACCCACACTAATGTATTCAGTGATTAAAATATAAACATTAAATTTCAATCATTGATGTTTATAATTGCGACCCAATACTTTTTCATACAAATCATACAAAATCAAATGGAAGATTTGGATCTCCAAAAAACTATAGAACCAATTGTGTTTTAGTTTTAGAGAAATAGGAAAAACTAAGAGATAAGCAATTCACATGATTTAAAATGATCATTTCTCCCACTTATCAAATTTTTTTTATCACATTAATAAAAAATCATTATCTTTATTAAATACATTATAGATATATCTTCTTCAAAATCATTATATATAACCTCAATAAGAGGAAAAAAATGAAGGTTTTTTCTCAAATTATCAGTAATGGTAAACATAAGCATTAGACATTTATTTCCGTCAATGAACATATGAATTGTATAAGGGTGTAATGAAATAGTAAAAATTCATGATGATGTCATAAAATAATTTATAACCATCGATACTAGATCATCAAAAATAGAATAATAAAAATGTAAATAGTCTTCAGAATCAATAATCAGGAGATGAGTGATATCAATATTGATTTTAAGAAACATTATAAACCTATAGAATGAAATTAAATAATATATCATTAACATTGATATTCATATTCATGAAACCATTTAAATCCCCTTTTAATATGAATAACCATATAGTAGACTTACAATATAATCATTACCTTGTGCATTGGATCATATATGTGTACTCCCATTGTTTAAACTATAACATGTTAACACCATGCCATCTAAGCCACCATGTTTTCAGGTATTATGACCTATTACACATCATTAATAATGTTAAAATATCTTTAACATCATTATTTATTTCATTGCAATAATAATTATTTTTTCATAACTAAATAAACCTATAGACAAGAAATGAATTTCATATCAATATCATTAAAAAAGAATTTATCAATAGAAAAGTAATTATTTCCTTAAAAATTTCATTGAATAATGATTAACTAATAGAAAATATAGTTTCTATAACAATCACTTTTAATCTTGATTTACCCATGTAAATGGATTGAGTTCCATAAAATAAACTCATTGAAACATTATTATAGCATGGAAAATAATTTGGTTTAATAATAATGTATTTGAAACAATAATTATCCATCCTGAGAAAGAATTGTGATTGTATTAATAAAAAATATACCTAATTTAATAAATTTAACACTATGGATTGTGAAATTATATATTTTTAGATACCAAGAAAATTTTATTATTATGTTTTTTGAAGAAAATATTCATTTAATTTTAAATATTACAAAACATAAAAACAATTTAAAAAAAATTAATTTGAATATCAATTCTGAAAAATTTTCTTCAAAAATAACCTTGTAGTCCTGAATAGGATTATTCAATGTAATTTTTGTGTGTGTTAATCCGCACATACCATAAAAGATAAAAATAACATTCATTTTACAATGTAAAAGTTTTAAATAGGACTTGTTATAAAATCAAAAATCAAAATTCCATTTCATTTTTTTCTATTTTTATAATTATTTATTATGTGTGTGGAAAAAAATTCATTCATTTCAGAAAACCTGATTGTGGGAAAAAAATTCCCAAACATAGGGATAAATGACGTATTATTTTAAAAAATGATATTGATCACATTTTATATACCAATGTTGTGAAAAAATTATATGGTTACAGGAAATGAACAATAAATAGATGAATGAATATAAATTTAATTTTTTATATTGAAATATGGATCATATTATTTTACAATTAGAAAAATATTCATAAATATTATTGATAAATGTTGAGATTGAAATATTAGACCCTTACCACTTTTGTTGTCACAAACAAAGTTGGGAAGTCATCCAACACGACAACCAACCTAGATTCTTCCATGGCCTGATGGGTGTTCCATATCCTAGTATGATGGAATAAGTGAAAAGGTATCTAGAATACACTTTTTTTGGAATGATTTTAACCTTGATAAACAAAAAAGAATAATACTCCAAAAGAAACCTCATCCTAATATTGATATCTATAACCAATATCGAAAAAAATCAATTTAAACATTGTACAAATTTACCCCAAAACAAAAATATCCAAATGGTTGGGGAAATAAAAAATAACTCAAAAATCCATACAATTAAGTGCCCATTACCCTCAAGACACCACAAAAAACACATGCAAAAGTGGAAAACTAGAAACCCTATAATGCCTCTACCCCTCTATACCAGAGTTAGTGCATTACTAATTTCATTGGAATTATAACAAGGAATCAAATTCCAAAGGACCCACTAGTGTATTAGTCTTTATGAAACTAGATACATACATATAACTCGATTTAGATTGGGAAAAGGTAACAAAAAACAACACATAACAAAAACTAAATGATTGCATACATGTGAACTCATTAAACAGTCTCCTCTTTATCACCTGCAAAATGTAAAAAATGAATGGGGTGAGATCAAATTCTCATTAGTAGATACAAATATCATAAGATAGAATAAATAATAAATAAATCATAAAAAATTAGTTATATTCAATATGTCATGGTGAATAAATAAACAATATGTTCCATTAATAAAATGAGAATGAAACAACCTCCAACGATTTTGAAATAGTTAAAACCACATGGATTTTAGTAGATGAACATTAAAAAAGTGAATGATTATTAACTGGATTTCATGTCTCCAGCACATGATTCCATAATACTATTGAAATGACTTATGTTTGTGTGTATAAACCCATCTGATTTTTGAAAAAAAAAATCAAATGGTTTGTCGCCAACTGATTTGTCTAATATGAACTATCAAGGCATCATGGTGCTAGAGCAGACCAAACCTACCGCTACATATCCGAAGAATTCTATATAAATATATTTAACACAAGTAAAACATGCCTTATCTATATCCATATATATTTGATGATTCAGATTCATCAAAGGATGTTGGCATAAATAAAGGTACTTTTAAATGTGAACAAAAAAATCCTTGAGGAAATAATCCTTTAACATTCCAAAGTGTCCCAAACCACTTTGAAAAATTAAAATCATAATACCATAAAATATCATTAGAATAATTATACTCTTGATATGATATAAAATAATGGTAGAAAATACACCAAAATAATGAAATAAGTGGTAAAAAAATATTATTTATCATTAAAGTAAATGTGAGATGAGAAAAATGATTTTTACTTTTGAAAAAATAGTTATTTTGGAAAATAAGTATATTTCCCATGAATTTTGATTTTAAAAATTAATATCACATAAAATAAAATAAAAGGATACTAAAATTTAATTTTATGAATAAATGATGTCCCACACATGTGAAATAATGTAAAACGTGATTTTAAAGATGTTTTAGCATAAAAACGTTTTAGGGTGGTTTAATGAATTCACTAATGGAATTTTGAAGCTCAAAGGAATATATTATTTTATATGAAAAGAAGTGAAAAAACATATAAATTAAAATGTGTGAATTAATAATTTAATATTACTTAAAACAGATTATAGAGTGATCATCAAAATAAGTAGGAATTTTAGAAGTTCCTTAAATCAAGCTTGTATATTAGAATAATTTTTGAATGATTATTTTAAAAATGTATCTTACCAACAAAATAATGAAATTTTATTATTGGTACACTTATAATGAATATTTAAAAAGAATTAATGATGAGTACATAATAATGTATTAGAATTTCATTGAGGTTAATTGAGAATAAAATGAACCTGAATGATAACTGGAGGTTTGGGTGGAAAAACTTTTTCACATTGTAATAAATCTATTAAAATGATCCAAAATTAAAAAACATCAAATGATTTGTTTAATAACATTATAATATATATATTCATGATATAAAACATCAACAGTCAGTACACATAAATCATACACATGTAATATTAGTGAATACGACAAATCTCACAAAAATTGATGTGAGATGAAGAAACCACTGAAAAAGTACATATTTTTTGATTGAGGAAAAATCAATTAAATAATTATGTGTTGAAAACATAAACCCAAAAAATAAAATTTGATATAAAAAATAAAAAATTCATACTTTATTAACACATATTCTTGTATGATTCAAAATCAATTACATTTATTTTAACTCAATGAATTGAAATTGAGTTAAGATACCTATTTCTATAAATCCAAATGTGTTCACCTAATGAAATTTTGATCCTAGAATATGAATTTATTCTCATTAATAACACAATTCAGAACCTATTAGAAATTTATTATGTTTATCATAAATTTATTTAGTTCATTTATTTCTATATTAATATGTTATAATATCTAATTCTGTCGCTCCGGAGTGTTTGTTTTCTTGATTTTCATAAAATGTTCACTTTTTATTAAGTAATGGGGTTCTTGGGGAATGGATGTAAATATCTAAATTTTATAGTAAAAATTATTTATAAACATCCAGAAGTGTTAATGATCATTTATATAACTTGGATAAATGGTATTAAGATGAATTATTATATAGAACTTTAATTATAACAACTTATGATAATTTGTGGGTTTTAATTACTATGAACTCATTTTTCATTATATCTTAAAATCTTTTGTAAAAAGGAATTAGGGAACCTTTTATAGTGTATATAAACTATAACATAATCTGTTTAAACCATCACAATAATAGTTTCATGTATAGAATTGAGAATTATAATAGAAATTGAAAGCCCTTCATCCTTGAATGTGAAAATTTGACACAACTCGAATAGTGTTCATGCTACTAGTATGAAAGTAGATAAAAGGAATAGATGATGATAACATATTAAACTATCCTGAAAAAATTATAGTATATATAAGGTACTAGATTCTACACAACATTTGTATAAGGAGATATAATAATGGAAAATTAAAACAAATGAACATGTAATTAAAGAAAAAGAATTGAAAAGAGGAATTTACCTCTGGAACAAATTTTCATTGAGATCCTCCTTAATGTTGAGGTTTTGGAATTTTTATGAGACCAAGGATTAATGGACATGGGATATGAGTGTAGGAGGATATATTGAAAGAATTTTGAGAAGTCACAAGGCTTGAGTGGGATGAAGGGAAGAGGGAGTCATGGGGGTTTTTTATAGTAGAGGAGATATAGGATTTCTTTATTTTATATTCATTAATTTATTATTTCTCTACCAGACATTTAAATTTGAGTCTTCAATGACTGTGAATAGTAAATATATCATGGGAATTCTAAATAATTGGTCTTACATCATCATAACATTATACATGTCTCAATAATTAGTCTATTCAACTTATTTTGTAAATTATGGTATTTCACTATTCATAAAAAATTCATGTATCTCGAAAAGAATCCAAAAAATCACCCCAACCATTTTTCAACGTGTAGAACTGAAAATTGAAGTCGAGTTTTTAAAAATAATTTTCTAAATACTATGAAATTAATATTTAATTAAAAACAGAATTTATTCTAAAAAACAGTTTTGACACATTTGATTAGTTATTCCAGAACATTGGTATATCATACACCAACATGAATATTATTTATATAAAATCATATTTAAGGTTACTATGCATTAGGATTTATCACTATTCTTAATTTTATGTTACTGATCATAAGGGTAGTTTCCTATTCAAATGAAATTATTGTTTTAATATCAAACTCCAAATAACGTACTCATCATAATTCTTTTTGTATGATTTATGACATTCAAAAAAGAGAATTGAGAAAAATATGTTTACATGGCATGGTTATAATAAAGTTCTGTTTTTAGAGACCCAGTGATCCATTCATTATATGATAAATATATTTTTAAATTCTTGGGGTGTCACATTATCCCCTCCTTACAAAAATTTCTTCTTTGAATTTTGAAATTTAAACTCGAATGTTAATGGTTGTTAATTGAAAATTCACTTATGGAAACCCACATCTGAAATAGGGTTAATAAAATATCTTCATAAAAATGTTAATGGAGATTAGGTGGTCACCCCAAAAAGTATTCTTTTGAGTGAGGTTACTTTTTTGGATTAAAAAAATGTCATGGTAGAAAAATCTAACAATGATGTTCTGATGGAACATGATAGACAACCTGTTCAGATTAATGATGATAACTACAAAACAATAAACATAAAAATTCATTGATACTATCAAATATAATGATAATAGTATAACATTTTATTAAATATTATTTTCTATGAGTCGAGGAATTATTCTACTCTATAAGAGTATAAATATACATCTTTACGTACAAACTAATTTTTTTATTGTAGTTTAACTATATATACCTCATCACATAGCATGGGTTACACCACATGGGAAGGCAATACAATAACCTCTAAAATATCATACAATAATCAACTTAAACCATTTCACATATTGTTAAAAAGTTCCCAAATATAATGATTCATAAAATTATAATGAAGTCCTCTAAATTTCCTTGATGAACATATCATTAACCATTAATTAGAAAGAAGTATCTATAAAATTAACATTCCGAACATGTGAATAAATTATTCATGATTCCTCTTGAAATATCGAAATAACATGAATTATCATAAAATAATATTGGAAATATGAATTCTTCCATATTTCATATATACGATACATGTTATTGGATATATTCCTCTAATCCAAATGTGATGTAAACATTATTGATGATAGCATAGACCACGTCTCAACAAGTCATTTATCAGTTCAAAGGTTGCAAACACTCAACTGAATCAATAATTTCTTCAACATTATCTCAACCACAGATTTAAATTAACAGTTTTCATTCCATCAATCATGTTTTTCCTAAAATTTTTAACCTTCTAATGAATAATTTTTCCTTTATACCATTCATCATATCACCACAAAACCTTATTGAATGAGTAATATAGTGAAATAATTATATATCTTAAAACTCTTACAACATATACATTTATAAATAAATATACAAATGGAATTATTCTAGAATATATATATTATTCATTATTCTTCATCAGTAGTTTCATCATAATGTGCTCATTATCCAAAAAAATCATTTGCGGTATCTTCTTTTAATGATTGGGTCATTGATTTTCATAGTGTTCCATCCCATTGTAATTGAAGAATTGTACATTAAAAAAAATCATACCCATGTGATGATGAACATAGTTTTCTTTTTTCATCGTACATGTATAATACACCCAATCCCTCCAAGAATTTACTAGGGCGATTCTTACCACAATTGACCCATCTGGGAAAACAATTCATTCCCTTTTCCCTTTATACCTGTATCACTTTTCCATCCTTTTATTCATTTTTATCCCTACAAATCCATATGACATAGAGAAGTAATTTCATACCTTGTTAACATGGGATATTATTTCATCATACGATGAAGATAAATGAGAGACAATCTTCCATTGAATAGTTGGTTTAAGACCATTTGAGATATGATCCTTTTTACTAATCACATCCAGATCATTGATGAAGTTCTCATTCCTTCTCCTAGGAAGAATATCTAATCAATTCCATATTATATAATAGCTCATTAAATTATACACTCAATATATCTCTAAACATGGTATAACACATAGCATACATTTTTGGCATCGTAAATCCTAGAACCCTATACTTTAGTTATTTGGGGACATAAATCCCACACAATGGTTGGTAAATAATTTTTTATTATCCTAAGAATATCTCCCAGGAGTTTCAAACCACGAGTGATACAAGACCTGTTTTTGTGCACCAGGATACCTCGAGTCATGCCCAAAACTCCTTATCATTGTTTTCACTCATAAGGATAAATGTGGCAGAGCCACCTCTTCTTGTTTGTTTCCCGGCAGGGATGTATTTACTTAAAAAATTCAATTCAAATATTACTTACCAAAATTCTAGGATTTTATTATATTTTTATCCTCAAAGATCATCTAAGGTATTTTTTCCCTATCCTTCGTTTTCTAAATCTAGTTCCCAAGGATTCTATTAACCTTCCTCTAATATCAATTATAACACCTCAACCCACTAGGAAAAAGCCCGCGCATTACTAATTACATTGGCATGATTATAAGGAATCATATATAGAAGGGACGAGTAGTATTGTAGCCTTGATGATACTAGATATATACATGTAACTCGTATTATATTGGTAAAGGTATCAAAAAAACAACACATAATAAAAACTAAAAGTCTCCATCCATGAGAACTCAATAAATGGACTAAACTTCATAACATATTAAAGTTAATAAAATGAAAGGGGTGAGATCCATTACAAAGTAAGGGATTCAAATAGTGGGATCATGAATCAGTAATAACCAAATGAAAAATAATAATTAATAGTCAATATGGAAAGGTGAATAAATATCGAACATGTGCCTTTAAGAAACAGAAAATGAAACAACTTACATAGGTTATGTCATTGCAAAAACCTCATGGATAATAATAAATGTTAGTGAACAAAGAGAATGATTGTTAATTGGATGTCATGTATCTATAACATGATACCATAATACACTTGAAATGGTTTAAGTATGTGGGTATAAACACATCTGATTTTTTGAAATAAACTTGATGTGTTTGTCGCCAACTGATTTTCCTCATGAGAGGTGTCGATGCATCGAGGGCTATAGTTGGCCAAATCCACCACTGCATATACAAATAATTATTTATACATACATTTAATACAAGTAAAATATGCATTCTCAATATACTTATATATTTGAGTATAATGATTCCTCATTGAATGTTGACATAAATAAATGTACTTTTAAATGATAACAAAAAAAATTATAGGGGAAATAATCCTTAAACATTCCAAAGTGTCCCATACCACCTTGAAACATTCAAATCATAATCCCTTAATAATATAATGACAATAAAGAGACTATTGAAATTATATTACAAATGGTATCACATACACCACAAGAATGAAATAAGTGGTGAACAACGATTATATCTCATAAAAGATAATTTGAGATGAGAAAAATCCGTTTTACTTCAGAAAGAAGAGTTATTTTAGAAAATCATTTTTATTTCCCATGGATTCTGATTTTAAAAAATAATACCCTATAAAATAAAATACAAGGATGATGAAATTATATTTTATGAAAAAATGATATCTCAAATAAGTTAAATTATGTAAAAAGAGATTTTAGAGATGTTTTAGAATAAAAATGTTTTAGTGTTGTTTAAGGATATCAATAATGTGATTTAAAAGAGAAACTAAATGTTTTATTTCATAAGACTATAAATGAACCAAAATATAATTTTAAATGCGATATTTAAATATATAATTATTACTGAAAACAGATTATAGAATGAACATAAAAATAGGTAAGAATTTTAGATGTTCATTGAATCATCCTTGCATATCTCATGATTTTTTGATATATTATATTTAACATGTACCATCCCAAAAAATAAAAAAGGATTATTTTGGTAAACATATATATAAAAATTCAAAAAAAATTATGAGGAGTACATATGAATGTAAAATAATTTCATTGAGGTGAATAGAGAATAATAGCAACTAGAAGGAAAATGGAGGTTTGGGTTGAAAACCTCCATCCCATTTAATCAATCAATTCGAATTACCAAAAATTAATAATGATAAAATAATGCATTGAATACCATGATAATAAATAGATTCAGGATATAAAAAATCAATGTTCCGTACACATACAACATACGCAAGTAATATTAGTGAATACGGAAAATCTCACAAAAATGGAATTGAGATGAAGAAACCCCTAACCAAGAACGTATCATTTTATTATCGAAAAATCAATGAAAAATTTGTGTGTGAAAAAAATAAGACCCCAAAATAAAATTTTATATACATAATAAAACATTCTTGAGTACATTCACATATATTCTGGTAAGATACAAAACCAATTCCATTTATTTTAACACAATTAATGGAAATTGAGTTCAGATATCCCATACCTTAAATCCAAATGTGTTCCACTATTGAAATTAAGCCCTAGAATATGAATTTATACTCATTAATAACATAATTTAAAACAAATTATACATTTATTTATTATATCAAAAATAAATTAGTTCATCTATGTATTTATTGATATGTTATAATATCGATTTTTTTTTGCTCCAGACTGATTGTTTTCTTGATTCTCATAAATGGGTCAGTTGTTATTATGTAAATAAGTTCATGTGGAATTGTTGTAAATATCCTTATATACAATTAAATATTATTTATGAATATCTAGAAGTATTAATGATCATTTATATAACTTGGTTACATGGCATGAGGATGAATTATTTTATAGAATTCTACCATAACTATTTCAGTTAATTAGTGGGTTTTGATTACAACAAATTAATTTTTTTTTATAACTTCATAAAATTTATAAAAAAGGATTATAAACCATAAATAAGGTATATAACATATATAATAATCTTGTCAAACTGTAAAAAAATGGTTTAATGACCAGAATTTAGAATGATAATAGGAATAAAAATTATGTCATCCTTGAATGTGAATAATTTACACATCAAGGATAGTGTTCTTGATACTGTCATTAAAGAAGATAAAAGTTTGAGATGATGATAAATTATTTAAATATCATGAAAAAATTCCAGTACTTTTAATTTACTTGATTCATCACAACATTTGGATAATGAGAGTTTAAAATAGAAAAATATTTCAAATAATCATGAAAGGAAAGACAATGAATTGAAAAGAGTAATTTACATCTTGACCCAGAATTCCATTAGATCCTCTTCGTGGGGGAGGTTTTGGTCTTTTGATGAGACCAAGGATAGCTAGCCGTTGGAGAGTTTTTTGGTAGGATATTTTTTTAGAATTTGGATTAAAAACAAGGCTTGAGTGGAGTAAGGAGATGAGGGAGTAATGGTAGGTTTTTTATAGTGGAGCGAAAAAGGGATTTCTAAATTTTATATCCAATAATATATTAATTATCAACAAGGAAAAGAATAATAAGTCTTTCATGACCATGAATAGTAATTTTATCATGTGATTTAGGATAATTTGGGCTTACATCAGCAAAATATCATAAATGACAATAAAATTGTTGTATTCAACTTATTTTTTAAATTATGGTATTTCTCTATTAATAAAAAATTCATGTATTTCCAAAAAATACCAAAAATTCATCCGAACCATTTTCAACATTTTGAATCCAAAAATGAAGTCAAATTTTTCAAATTTTTTTTAAATATTATTAATTTAATATTTAATGAAAATCATATTTTATTATAAAAGGCATTTTTAAAACAGTTAATTGCTTTTTCCAATACATAGGTATATCATACTCCAACTTGAATATTATTTATAAACATTCATAAGTAATGTTACTATTCATTAGGTTATATCACATGTATGCAAGTCTTTGTATGGGTAGGTTGTTTTCCACATAAAATTATTTTTTTTATCAAAATCCAAAAAATTTACTCATCACAACCCTGTATGGGTGATTATCAAAATTCACAAACAAGAAATGGAAAAAATATGTTTACATAGCTAGATTATAACAATGTGGTGTTTGTAGAGACATAGTGATCCATGTATTTTATAATAAATATATTTTTAAATTCATGGGATGTAACAACCTAATCAACCGTTACCACCACAGAATATCATGCCAATACATGGGGTTAAAAATAACATATTTTACAAAAACATTATGATTTATGTACAGTTAGAGGAAAATCCAAATTGGATTCCACCCAAATAAAGAATCCACATCATAACATTGGAATAAAAATCACCATGAAATATTTAATAATAAATTTAGAAACACTTTTCATAAAATTATTTTAAGGAAAATAAATCAATGCAAAATTATTTGAAAATTAATGATTTATTATAGTCTTCTATATGCCAATGGAAAGTAAATCACCCCCCTATACCAACACATAAATGTAATCCCTATAGGATATATAAAATGTTGTACTATATGATCCTTATATCTTGAGGAAAAATGATATAACTATCATAACCCATTGCATCCTTCGACGTTTGCTACTAGAGAAGAATCCATCCAATGATACAATGGTGTGCACTCATAATCATGTTTTCTATAGTTTTTATGGTCAAGTATAACAAAAGAAATAGGGAATCAACACTAATGTTCCATCTACTATACCAGTAATGGTATTTCTATATAGATACCTAGGATAAACTTTTGGCTATATTTAATTTATCAAATAACATAGATCATCACATTCATATTCATTAATTATTCAGTATTAATACACAATGTAACCACCATTTTTTTTATAAGGAAAAAATCTTTTAAATCTATAGTCATACCAAAAACTCTTCAAAACACACTTAACACAACATACATAATTTATAGAACTCATTCAAGAAATACCCAAAGGAATAACACATAAAAAACAAGAAATTTCCATTAAAAAATCACTCAATATATACTCACCCAAAATTCGTTTCAAACCCGATTTTTCATCCTTTAAAACATAACATATAACACATTAGGAAACAATAATAGATTCTAATATCATCTAATAATGATAAATCATGGAATCGCCATCCACTTTCATGTAATCATCCAATATCTAGTGTAAAACCGCAAACACAACTCAAATGAAACCTATAATTGAATGATCGAACCATGAACATCAATATTTTACACCGTAAATATTAATTGATTCGTTATTAGACCAATAAAATTTAAGGAAAATATATACTGAATGGGGAACAAACCGATTAAATAAATAAGAAATCAACCCAGATGGAAATTTCATGATTATTCATGGATATAACACACCAAATTTACTAAAATGTTGAATGTAAATGGGATTATGGAATAGATTTTGATGAAATTATAGATGTAAATCTTAAATGGGGGAAGATATGGTTAAAAGGGGGGTCAAATTTAGGGATAATAGAAGGGATGTTTGTATATATTTAATGACCTGGATAGGAAAAAAAATTATCGATCATGGTTTCCCAAATTGTACAGCAACCATGCAGTATCCTCTACCCCAGATGAAACCATCCACATAGTTTTTTATGGGAGGTCGCACACTCATGTTGAAGGCTATGCGGCCAGGAGAGTTCCATTATCCATGGAACATAGTTTCTTATAGGAGGGGTAATGTTTTACCCTAACTATCTTTTAACCACGGTCCACCTACATTTTGATATATAAATATGATTTTATCCAAAAACTCCAGGGAAAACTAATGTTTGAATAATATGAAAATATTTACAAAACATTACATAAAATTAAATTCATGAATGTGAAACTTCTCTAGACCATGAAAATTTTCTACCCAAAAAATTTCATCTCATATTCTGATTAGATAATTAAATTGAATACATATCCAAGACCCCAAAATTCTACTTCCATGTCTCATGCTCAACATTACCATGAATCCCAAGAGCACATACCAACAGAATGAAATTCTATCAATGAACTTTCTATTTGGATCCAAAATATATAGTAGACACTGAAACATAGGCAATCCTAAATCCATCTAAAATTTTCCCCAATTTCATTCATGATATGGGACTGGATTATAATTTCCCAACTCTAATAAATCAAACACTTATGAATTAATGTAAACTGAGAGGGAAAAGCTAATCGGTATTCCACATTCCAATTCATGAATAATGTAAAATTTCCTAACATTCATTGGTGTTATCTTCCATTTCATACAAAGATTACAATGTCCCAAGTGTGTAGATATATTTAAAAACACATGATAACACACAATGAATTCTAAGGATCAACTCCTTTAATCAAAATAAGAAATATGGTGACCCAATGCTATTATCAAACATTGACTAATAAAATTAATTACTCCATAATATTCTTTACACGAACCATTACAAAAAATAAATTTTCACCAACCTCTATCCATCATAAATGATACCAACGAAAAAATAGGGTGATCTATTTGGATCCATCATTCTATATGATTAGAAAATATTATAAAATAAAAACATTACAAAACCCAAATATATATCCCAAAATCCCATTAAATCTAACACACAAGACCTATGAATGAATTATAAGATCATATTATCCCTCTCCATATAACCATTCATTTATGATGGTATGTCATACTCAACATGACCTACAAACTCGTTTCCTTCTTAAGGACCTGCCAAAATAGAGAGTTTTGATGTGGGTCCCTTTGTAAAATGATATCTGACATGACCCAATGAATTATCCCTATTTCAAAATTATAAATTAATCAAATCTCAACCAATTTTCTTGAATATTTGTTCATATTGAAGTTTGATGATTTGGTAAGATGGTCAATATCTACCCATAACGTGTTCCTCCCCTTGTTTATATGAGGTATGACAACAATAAATTCCATTGTGACTTTTCCCTTTTCCATGTAATAATGAGAAATGGTTGAGTTAAAAATAGGTCCTTTATTGTTATTGCTCATCCTACATACATGAATAACACATAGATTAAAAATTGGATATATCACATCTTAAACTGGACACCATAAATGACATTAGACAATAAAAAATATCTTATTATTACAAATATAGAAGGACAATCGAGGATAGTTTTTATCATGAATCACTATATTTTGCAACAAAATGTAGGACTAAGAATTGCTACTTGAGAAATTATCCCAATATGAAAACAAGGACCAGTCACAAGGCATATCCCCACCATTTATGGAAAACATAGAATGCTATAAAAACTCAATAAAAGACTACTCTTGTACAATAAAATCATTAATAGAAGGTTACAACTGAACACTAGACAAGAATTCACATAAAATATTATTCTTTTTCTACATATCCAGTTGGGAAAAATTAACTATAAAATTCCACTCATCACTAAACTCATTGATGTATCTATAAAATTCACTCCAGATCATATACTACCATAATATCTTTTCATGGGTATAAATGATATCAAATTATTACATATATTCTCGGATCCATTAAAAATATCAATTTTATGGTATGTGTCCTCATGTTTGTTGAATGCATATATAAATCTATAACAGACAACTTATAGTGTCATTATAGGACCAAAATGTTCCTAATATAAAAATTTTCATTCGTTGTTCCCGATATATCACTGCACTGACCATCTTAGGGCCAACCGAAACCTCCCATTTTGAAGTGAAATGACCGAGAAACATAACATCCATATTTTATAAGGGGAACTTTTAAAATATCACATAGAGATGATGATACCAATGAGATCCCAAAACAATCCTCAAATTCTTCTCATGCTCCACCTTGGTTCCACATTGGAGTTGGATGTCATCAAAATATACTATAAAAAAGATTCGAGATACTCATGGGATATATAGTTCATAACCACTATAAAGTCTGATTGAAGATTTTTCATTACAAAAGGAATGAATTTATATTCAAATAGTCACACCTACTTTATTATCTTATTTTATAAACATATTTTTATATAACTCTTACATGGTTATACCCGGAATGAAAATTGATGTTGGAGAAACAATTTTTCCCATATGATAATTTTAAATGAAATCAATATGTGGTAAACTATATTGGTTATTTAGTTTTAGATTATTTAGATTCTAAAAATTAATGCAGAAATTGAGAGATCCATATTCTATATTGAAAAATAGAAATTTCTTTCCATAAGTGACATATGTGAAAATGAATCATGTGGATTCCAACACCTCCAACTATTCCATTAATTAAATCAACTCAGTGGGGTATATAAGGTATGTGGTAAGATATATCAGATGTATTCCAAATGCAATAAAGATAGTTAACTCAATATACCACTCTAGAAGAAAACCTTAAAAATATCTTAAAAATACCTCGGGGAACTGATCCACTATAAGAGGTAGTCCACCCTTATGAATAATAACATTATCCCCTAATAATAGAGATGATATATAAAAGTAAATACTACCCATATCTCGAAGCATAGGTCCATTACATCTTTAATTAGGATCCCATTTACCCTAAAAAACATAATACATCCATCAGGTTCCCCAATATTCAATTACTGCTGATAATAATGAATGTTCACATAGAATCACCCCCATACAATGTATTATGAGTATAACATCAAATGGTTCCATATACAGAAATAAAAAATATAATTTTTTGTTGACCCATGGAATGATGAGTTCACAATACAAACACTTGAAACCCTATTATCACCTCCTACCATACTACGTCAACATATCCATCGTGTACAAAAAAACACAAATGTAGAACTCAAAAAACACTATTAGAATATAAAAAATGAATGAAAATATTTTTCTAGTATCAAATAGATCAACCAATAAATATGATGGAATAAAAATTGTACATGAAACTGTGAAGGGTCATGCATTTGATGCCACTGCTACGTGTTCCAGAGTATTAAAATTAGCCATCTCTACATGATATAGAGATTGACCACATACCTAAGACTCTAGACTAGGATGGATCTATTAAGAATAAGATTCAAACCATTTAACATGACCACTATATCCAGAACCCACTGTCCTGGGAGGCTCTGACTTGGCGGAAATAACTCTAAATGCCACATAACTTATTCCACCCTAATAAGGACACATTGCTCTGAAAACTCATAGAAATTGATTTCTAATTCCTCACTGATGGGAAGGTATGGGTGTATTTATACCTGAAAACTAAAACATCCCCACCATTAAACACTGATGGAAAATGAATTACCCATTATATAATGTCACAGAAAATTTAAAATAGGAACGAATTCCTAAACTACCACCACCCATCTTCTCCTTCTCATCATGGTTCCCCTTCCACTCATATGAAATGCCACTTCCCTGAACCCCAATTAATACTATTCTAGATATTCCAAACATTCAAATACAGTTGATATCAAACATAAAATATTATTATAACACAAAATATAATTCTAAAATTGTAATATGAGGTAGTGATATCAAATATTTTTCTGCAAACCCTTGTCATGTTTTTATCATTTTTATTATCATTTGATACCACATGACGTACATAACGAACAAAATATTCCAACAGGTTAACATATTCCATTACTTTCTAATACTCATTTGTGGATATAAAAAAATTCAAGGGACATGGTGAATACCATGTATTTTGGAAAATATTACTCATTGAACATGACCATAATGTCTTTCTTGCCCATCTACTCATGTTTCCCATATTTAACAACTGAGTCCCTCCACCTTATACTAAGACCTTCCAACATAAAATAATCAAACCATAATATAAAATTCTAAGGAGGGTGAAGAAACCCCCAAAACTCATGATATTCTCAACACCATAAGCTAAATCTTGGGTATCTATGGTACCACGAAAGCATAGAGTACTATTATAGAGAAAATAATATGATTTTTCCTTTCGAGTACATAATTCAGTTTCCCTAACATTAGTAGGACTAGATCCATCTCCAAGTACTTCTGATAGAATATCATGAAAAATGGATTTTGATTTTCAATGATCAAATGGAGATAGATAACACTCTATTACATCTTCTTATGGATTCACATGAAATCATTTGGGATGCATCTAAAAAAATAAAGAAAAAATAGAAAAGAAAAATTATCAAGGAGCCCCTATAAAAAATATTCTAAAACAATGAAAATTTTGACACACATCCAAAATTTGAAAATATATTATCCATAAAAATAACAAGCCAAACTACTCCACCCCCACCCAATGACAATGAACAATTTTTATCATGTACATGTCATATGGAAGATAATTCAATCTAAATCCCAATATGTCTGGGTGAATCATGTCCTCTCAAGATGGGTGCTATCCAGATTTCACACTCATGAAAAAAACCTCAATCTATAATTACAATATATCTATTTAATCTAGAATATCATAAATATCATTACCCAATGAATGGGATAAAACCACATACAACACCATTTTTAAAAACCCAAGTGAGGATGCCATATAACATGAAACCCAACCTATCCCATTGTCCAAAGGTCATTCTAGATCCCCTTGGGAGATAAGATGATCTCTAGGTTACAATAATACACATCTGAGAACTATTTTATCCATTATAATTACCCATTCATAATTGTTAAAAATAATTCATTGATCCGAAATCGATATCTACTACAAAAATGAGTATAATAATTCATCTAATATTTTTTCAAATTAGACCAAAAAAAATTCCAAAATAGTAGAGGAAGTAACTAATTTATATCAAAAATCAACAAGAATTAAAAAGGTAATCACCATCACACCATATACAGAAACACCTACAAGAGAGTGACAATACCCAATGGTTCCACCAAAACAAAAATATAACATATTTCATTTTAGAAATTTCCTAGAAGACATAGTATATACAAATTAATTTATGTATGTAGTTTTTGAGAAAAAGATCGATAGGAATCCTCCAACAAGAATTATTCAATTCAATAACATCAGATAAAAAATCACAAAGAATGTTTAAATAATAAAATAGAATAAATTTTAAAAAATAATTTTAATGGAAATAATTTTCAAAGAACCATTCATTGAATATTAATACAAGATTAAGGTATACCATATGGATATTGTTAGAAAACTTCACAAGAGACCACCACATCACTTGAAATCCATACAGGTTCGAACTCTACTCAGATTATAGGAACCACATATATCGGTGAACCATGCTATAAGAAACATAACCCACAGTTTTCTCTTTAACGAGCCAATGGATAGGAATTTATCAAAAGTTGTAGTTGTGTCAAAACATCATAATGGTATAGATTGTGTTGTAGTGTTAATCTTTATAGAATAAACTCGGCATCGACCACGCTGATCCATCTACAATATTATTCCTTATCTACCCACCTAGATACCCATCATTCCCATTGAGCTAAATTTCGTTTCTCACATCACATAGATCCCTAAATTTACATAAACTCATAATTAAATATGTATATATAAGGAAATGATCATTTTTTATAGTAAAAAGTAGTTTAAAATCTATTTACATGCCAAAACCAAGTGGGGACACATTTAAAACAATTACATAATTTAAGAAACAAATTATTGATGTAGTTTAATGAATCACACATAATCCAAAACCAATATCCATTATAAATTAACCTTTCATCGCATATGATCCCCAAAATACTTTTTAAAACGCATTTCACACATTAAAATTATTATATAGATAACATTCAAGGAACAATGAAAGCATACCAAACTCATAAAATTATTTTATCTTATGGAATCAACATCCCCATGTTTGTAAAGATATAAAACCCAATGGAAAACCCAAATACTCCAAAAAAGATCCTAATAAAGGAAATATAAAACCATAAAATCTATATTTTACCCAAAAACTCATGTTTCAACCTGTAATAGGTTAATAAAATTGTTATATAAGAACTATAATATAAAAGAATAATGAACCATGAAGATGGAATAAATCAATAAAAAGGAACATACATGTTGATTCATATAGGAAAACCCACAAATAAACCCTTGAAATGAAGGTCCAAGTGTGTATGGTGGATGGGAAGAGGAACATAGGGTTGTAAATCCATAATGGAGGGAGAAATTAGTTAAAATCGGGTTAAATAATTTGATGTTGAAAGGGTAATTTATATATTTTTAATGACTTGTTAATGATACATAATTAACCAATAAAAGTATCCTATCCAAGTGGAAAATATTCTATCTCAAATATCTATGATGGAATTTGCTACACAGTTTCTTGCATAAGGGCGAATGCCAGCAAGTAAGGCTGTGCAGATGGGATACTTTAACAATACAAGTATTGAATTTCATCTAGAATGATTCATGGTTTAACCTTATCATGAACCAAAAATGATACAAAAAATTTATTGTAACATCCATCCCCACTAAATTAGCATCAGTATATAGAGGAACACTTCATGACATTAAAAAAATATTGAAGTCACTAAAGGCTATAAATAAATTATAAGGTCAAAATTAATACTTGGGAAATTATTTCACATTCTAATGTAAATGATGAAACCAAACATGTTATAACCAAATAAACCAAAAAATTATGAGTTATATAAATAATGAAATCTCAATGAAACAACATTAATATAAAACCCAAACTCCAAAATAGCACCACAGAAAAATACTTCAAAACATCATGGTAGATAGTAGATTACTAAAGAGGTAAAAAAATTGAATGAAAACAACATATCCTTGTGAACAACTTATCTAGGATTCACTCCAAAGAATTGACCAAATATCACTATGTATCACTATAAAAGATTGAAACATCACCATTTTCCATTTATTGATAAAAAACATTCGTGAAAGAACTAGTGTTAAAATGAATGTCTCTGTTATGAAATATAGTATAGTTTCCACAATAAAATCCCTAATAACTCCACTAGGATATAACATGTTTTAATATTTATATAAATCATTAGATATAAAAAATTTAACAATTTATATCTCAATATAAAAATTATCCATAACCATGAAACATTCTAAAAACAATATCATGTTCCATGGAAGGTCAAAAAAAATTATTCTCAAAAATAATTTCACAATTTTCATTTTCTCAAAACCCATTACATTCAACATATCAACAATTACAATAATAAAAGAAACCTAGACTCTCTATACTCATGAGTGGAAAGGATTACTATCAATAAGAATAATGGAATGGACCATTTTAATAGGGGGATCCCTAAGACTTATCCATCACACTAATGATGAGGGAAATTTTTAACCTTATTTTTTCTAATGAAAATGTACACACACAACCATTATTCCATAAACAATTTCTAAATTCAGAATTTCAACTATTTTTATAAAACCATTATTTTATTAACAAACAATCAAATAACCCATAATTTATCTATAGAAAAACAAACATCAATTTTATTTTATACATTTATATAAATCAATTTACAATAATTACAAAAATTGTGTATATTAAATAAACTATTTTATAAATGAGAACCCAAATCACTTTCCAAACCCATTTAAAAAAAATCCAAATCCACATTCCATATCTAAAGAGGGTTTTATCCATGCTTTGTAAAAAAATTTCACAAACAAGATTATCATTTTTATCTAATGTGAAACAAATCCTTCCTTTTTTAAATAGATTGAAGAGTGAATCCATCATTCAAGAAATATTCTCAAAACATTGAAGATGTAAAAAAATGTCCATGAAGAAGTTTCAAATCATCATAAAACCACATTAGATATATTCCCATAATAACACAAAAGATAAATATAATCGTATTTTTCATCAAATACCATATATATCAACATAAAACATATATCTATAAAGAGAGGTATACATAGTTCTATTAAAACCAAATAGAAAGTACAATGAATGAAGACATACTAGATGAATCCTTCTTTAACACACTGATATAAACCATCAAATCACCCTCAGATCGATGGGAGAGGACTCACATTCCCTAGAGAAGAATAAATTCAGAGTTAGGTTTAGTTTAAGGAATATTTGAGGGATTAAAACATGATCGTGACCTAGGTAAAATATATGTGGATCTAGATTTTAAATTGTGCATAGTTAGTTTCCTGGTTTTGAAAATTGTGCACTATCCATGCGCTAGATTATTTCTCAATAATAAACCTTGTATTGTTGGCTCTAACGGTTTCTAAACAATGGGATAAACATTCTAATGAACACAATCTAAAATTTCATTGTTTCTCAATTAAATCCTTATTTTTAAACCAAACATACACCATCCCCACATCCTCTTTCTCGTTTTTCACAATATCCTAGGTATGATTCATTGTTTCCCCATGATGTCCATGAAATGTTCCTTATTTAAAAAAAATTTATTCCATGCATCTTCCAAACTATTCAAATCATTATCTTAAAACATTCAATTATTAAAAATCCAAAAAGAAATGTTACATACTTGTTACGGTGCATTCTTCATTCTTTCCACTATCTCTCGTTCCATCCATGTAATGTAGAAAACCATTAATAGTCTAAATGTCATCAAGAAACTACTCTTTAATTTCCTTCCCCCATTCCCAAGTCACGTCCATCATCTAACCATGTTTTCAAAAAGCCCACACCATATTGATTTATTTTCCATTCAATACATTCACTTTTCTATCCATAATCTACTTTGGCATGTTCAACAAGGATTTATATAGATCTTGGACAACATGATCCCATTGAATCAAGAGGATATGAATAGTATAATAGTTTTCAACTTTGATTCATGAAACACATTAAGAAATACACTAAACCATGGTGGCAATGCCAGTAGATATTTTACATCATTGACCCATTCATGTTTCTCAAAGGTTCCTATTTATTGAGGAAATAACATTCTACGCATCCTGAAATGATGTTTTCCATGCTTTAGAAATATCATCAAGAAGACATTATTATTATACTCAAACAATAATGGTCATTAATGATGATCTACATACTATTTCTGATGACTATATTTCATGTGCATCCATTTTCTTATAAAATGAATCTTTTCCATGGTATCTTAGAAATTATTTGGACTAACTAGTGATGTATCAACTATTTCAAAAAAACAATTTGTAGATTTTCAATGACACCAATTTAATTATTCTAAAGGGTTCGTATGTATCATTTCATAATAACTGTTATATATGATAAATCCAAAAATTGGACATGATCTACCCATGAGCCACTAAAATCCATTACACAAAATCACAACATGTCTTCCATGAATTCCATCAACCATTCAGGTTTCCCATAAATCTGAGGAACATAAGGTATAATCATGGTCAATTTATTCCCATGATATTTCATTAATGTTATCTCAAAACAAGATGTAAACATTGGATCTTAGTCTAAAAATATTGAAACAAGAATAACATAACTCTTTTCCACTTATCGAATATTTTTTTTTAAAATCATCCATTTTATGAGATTCAATAATATATATGAAATGTGCTAAATTATTGAGACACCCACAATATCATATATGGAATCATGATTCAAAACAATGTTTATGAGACCTGTTATAAAATCCAAAGATATATGTTTACATTTTAAAATTAGATTAGGTAAAGACCACAATAGACATGATGGTCACTGATTCTCATCCACAACATGATAACAAGTTGAGAATCTATAAACAAACTCAACTACAATTATTTTAATACCGATTCACATAAAAAATGCTTTCAACTTCATATACATCATCTAAATTCTTGGATGAAACCCCATTCTTGAATAGTGGTAATAAAGAAGTCATTGATCCGGGAAATATATAGGTACATCCATATTATTTTATGAACCACAACGTTGAACTGTTATCCAATTGTAAACCCTCCATGGTCTTCACAGCATTGTGTTTTGACCTCATAGACACATTTTCTACATAAAATTTGTGTGCCTATTTAACCATATTTACAAAATCATGAACAATATAAATAATATTTAAAGATTCAAATTCAACCTTTTCATGTCATTATAGTTGTTTTTTGGTTAGGATTGACATCAACTACATCTATTCTAAATATTATTCTACAAATTGAGAATACATATTTCTTCATAGTTCATACACCACCTAATTTCATTCTCATAGTGTATACATCATGTCTAATTCAAAAAATTGGTGACACTCCACCCTTATTGAATAACAAAATTTCATATCTATTTTTTAAAAAAATTGATTCAAGATCATATTATTTTTAAACAAAATAAATTTATCATAAAATAGGTAATGAATCAATGTATTTAAATCCATGAAAAAAGAAACATACACAAAATCATGTGTCAGGTTTTTCTTCCCACTAAAATATAACAATATTGATCTATATGAAAATATATTCCCCCATGCTTGATAATACATCCCTTCCATGATACAAAAGAATCATAATACACTATGTATCCTTAATCGAATTATAGAATAATCAAGACTACTGATGATGTGGGGAGAATATTTGAAACTTGATAAGACATATGCAATTCCTCTTCCTAGTGGAATGGAATACTTTTATCTTTCATAATTGTGATAGACAAAGCTATTCACTCGAAATCAAGAAAAACAAATTGATTATAACCATCTAATCGAATGAAATTGTATATCTTGAAGACATTTTTAGAGGATTCCATATGATGAAAACCTCTATCTTTCCAACAACCATAGAAAAATGTTTTTTAGAGATTAAATTAGAATGGAAATATAAATATGGTATATTAATATCACACTATGATAGTTTGGAATGAATCCTATGGTCCCTCTATATTCTGAATATTTGTTGTCAAGTGTTTCTCGTGCTCATCCCATGCCATTGAATACACAAATATATCATCCAAAAATGCCATCACAAAATTAATAATATATGTTTAATATATTAGATTCATTAATTGAAAACGAAAAAATGGGGAATTTTTATGACATTTAGTCAATAACATAGACTCATAATGTATATATCAACTTCTGAAAGCTATCATTCTAATATTATCTTTCTAATGAAATGTTGCTGATTTCTATATTGTAATAAAATATTATACAACCACTAATATCATCTCAATAAAAAAAATATCTTTAATTTCTGGATGTGGATATAATTTTTTAGTGTAACATGGTGTATCATATGATAATCGATACATAGATGAAGTGTTTCATTATTCATTTCGAAAAATACACATGTGCTTCCCACATAGTCGTGCCTAGTTGAAAGAAGAATTTTAGTTATATATTTTCATTTTAAACATTGATTCAATTAAAAAAATCAATTCCATCCTATAAGATAGACCATAAACTAGATAGATTCATATGAGGAGATATATCATTAACATTAATTATAATATATGTGGTAATCCTAAGAAATATTTATGAAATTAAATTTGAAACTGATCAAGAATTACTTGAAAAATGTTATTCTCAAATCCATCTATCGATATGAAATTTAACACAACCAACTATTATGATATAATTACCATTTCATCTGGGAAAAATATCATTTCACCAACCATTATTTTATAGCCTTCTTTAATGAGACGGTTGATTCAATCCTCAGACATAAAAAAAGAATTTTTTTTATAATATTCAATGTGAACATAGAACATATTAAAACAATGAAACCATGGAATATGATATGGACATCTATTTCCATCATATAGAAACCCTATATTAGCTCATCTCCCTCAACACAGATAGAAATTTCATTACACACAATAGATCGACATTTTTTTCTCCTAGAGGAGGTATCAATTATAAAATTGTTGGAATTTTCTAAAAATTTAAACGCTATTAATCAGCAAAAGAAGCTTAAATAATGAAATTTGATGGTCCAACATCAAATAACAATTTCATAAGTGTAATAGTCAAGATAATCAAACCTCTAAAAATCGATAGCAATGATTTTTCATCTAAAATAAACTTCTCAACACCATATAATTTCATCCTCACAACACTTTGTTATCTATTTCCCTATTGTGATATCCACTTCTTAGATAATCATGGTATTTTGAGAATCACCATGGATATCTCTATTCAGCTAATGAGATTAATTATCCTTCCTAAGTAAAAATGAATCATACTACACCTATGACAACTCAGATGTGTTTTGATCAAAAGAACATAGAACATTGAGATTATAGTACTAATGATTCACCATCTTGTTGAAATTATAGAATACACTAGTTTATTCTATAAACAATAATTTCATGTACTATAATGAACACCATAAAAAATCATGGTTGTATCATTGATTTTGGAGTACCATTCACTGATTCAGAAATCTAGTTCTAAAATATACTCTCCATTTGAAAATAGGTGTCCTAATTTTTCTTGATCATAGAATTATAGTTACCACTAGTGGTCATAGGTATCTAGATACATTCTAGTATCCTATCCCTATATAGACCAGACCCAGTGTATGTTATCAATTGAATTAGAATATTTACAAGGAATAAAATACTAAAAGACTATCTAGTTTAGTATTCTTCATTAACAAGATACAAAGATGTGTCTTGAATTAACAATTAATACACTAATAGCAACATTATTTTTTATTCAAAATAAATAAATAACTTCGACGATAAAATTTTTCGATCTAGTAAATAACTAAAAATATTCAATAGCATGCTTCAATTATTTCTAGGGATTGATACAAAATAAATGTGATCTCAAATGCTCTATAAGTTTAATTTATAGAAGAAAAAATAATTAATCTATGTGATTAATAATTTTTTAATGTTAAATAATTGAGCACATTTACCGTATAATCAAAAAACAGAGAAGTAATGGCATAAGAAATAGATGAATGAAATAAATAGAAACACCATCCATTCAAATAAATAAATTATGAAAAATAAACATGTCAAGGTAAGAATATATTAAAGATTTCATTTAATAAATTAACTAAAAATGATATATTACTATAGATATATTAATTAATTTTTATCATGGATGAATAATAACTAAAACTAAATGAAGGGAAATATTTAATTATTGGATACCATGTTTCTGAGATACATGAAACCATTAATATCAATTGATAGTTTACATACATCAATTTGCGAAATTAATTTGTGACATGAGATAGCCAAGTCATCAAGGGGATTTCATTACCTTCCCCCAACCATTATGAAATTCCATTAATGGTCCTCATCCCATATATTTCATGTAAAAAATATTCCTCATGAAAAATAATAAAAATTCCCTATAAAATATTTTAGGTGAATAATGTATACATTTTTATCAGTATTTACCTAAATAATCAAAAAAAAATCAATGTATAGTGAATAATGGTATACAGTATAGGAAATAATAACATACATGAAAATGATATGGATATATATGTGAAATTAAATGTCAATGAACTATAATAATTTTTTAATTTTGTTGAGACTAAAGGGAAAAAATTAAATGAATGTGATTTCTATCCCTGGTAAAATTAGTCATAATATTACTCTATGATGATTAAGGATGGAATCAATACAACATAACCCATGCGCTGTAAAATTAATGGTTGTTTTCGTTGTTGAATGGAAACATCATAAAAATATAATTTAGATACATTTGTGAGAAAAATATCCTTTATATTTTATAAACTATTTTTTTTAAAATTAGTTTTAAAAAGATGTTCATTAATAATTAATCATTTCAAAATGTGAATTATGACTTAATTAAATTAATGAGGTAAAATACATACAAGCCATGTAATGTAAAAATAACATTACTTTTTCAGGGTTAATGGATAAAATATTTCTAGGTTCGAAAAGCGTTAGGAAGATTTATTTGAAAACATTGGAATGTGAAAAAAGAAATCATATTTTTTTACCAAATAAATTTGAAATAATTTTTTTAATTTTTTTAATAATATAATTATTTAAGATATAATAGGTTCAATGACTAATTAGTGATATAATGAAGGTTTTTTTGGGAATAAAATATTAAATATTTAGAGTACCAAATATTGGAATTTTTTTTACTAATATATGAAACATTAAAAGAAAAAAGGGATAAATTTAACGGATTTACTTTAAAACTGTCATATAATTTCATTAAATGAAACTACCATTGAAATATATGGCTCATACCACTTTTGTTGTCACAAACCAAGGAGTTCATGTGGAATTGATGTAAATCACCATTTTTGAAATTAAATATTATTTATGAACATTAAGAAGTGTTAATGATCTTTTATATAACATGGTATATGGTTTGAGGGTGAATAATTATATAGAACATTAATGATAACAGTTTCGATTAATTAGTGGGTTTTGGTTAAAACAAATGAATTTTTCATTATAACTTAATACAATTTGTAAAAAAGTATTACAAAACAATAAATAGGGTATATAACATATATAATAATCTTGATAAACCATAAAAAGAATTTTTTAATGACCCTAATTGAGAATGAAAATCACATATCAAAACCCCATCATCATTGAATGTGGAAAATTGACATATCTCGTATAGTGTTCTGGGTACTAGTAAAAAAATTGATAAAAGGAAGAGATAGGGATAACTTATTACACTATCATGAGAACATTCTAGTACATGTATGGAACTAGTGTCATCACAACATTTTGATTAGGAGATGTAACAATAAAAAAAGAAAACAAATGAACATGAAAGGAATGATAATTAATTGAAAAGAGGAATTTACATCATGAACCAAAATCACTTGAGAGCCCCTTTAAGGGGGAGGTTTTGGTCTTCTTTTGAGACCAAGGATTTCAGGTTTTTGTAGAGGAGGTTATGATGATATTAGTATAGAATTTGGATTTTGCACAAGGCTTGAGAGTAGTAAGGAGAAGAGGGAGTGATTGTGGGTTTTTATAGGTGGAGTATAGAGGGTATTTCTATATTTTATAATTAATAATATATTATCTCTCTACAAGGAAAGAATTAATGAGTCTTCTATGACCATGAATAGTAATTTTAAAATGTGAATCAGAATCAATTTGGATTACATCAGTATAATATCATACACGACAATATATTTATTGTATTAATCTTTTTTTAAATAATTGTATTTCACTATTCATAAAATGTTCAAATATTTCAAAAAAATCTCCAAAATACAACCCAACCATTTTTCATAATGTAGAATCAAAAAAAGAATGCCATTTTTTCAAAAATAATTTTATAAATATGATTAATTTAATATTTAATTAAAATTCTAATTTATTCTAAAAATTATTTTTAAAACATTAAATTACTTTTTAAAAAATATTGGTATATCGTACTCCATCTTGAATATTATTTATATACATTCATAGGTATGGTTACTATTCATTAGGGTATATCAGTATTTATAAACGTATGTTACTCTTCATATAGGTAGATTGTCTTTCACCAAAAATTATGTTTTTATTGAACTCCAAATAACTTTCTCATCACAAGTGTGTATGTGTGATTTTCGAAATTCACAACACATAAGTGGAAAACATATGTTTACATGGATAGATTATAATCATTACCTTGTGCATTGGATCACTATATGTGTACTCCCATTGTTTAAATTATAACATATTCACACCATGATATATAAGACACCATGTTTTTCAGGTATTATGACCATTATACACATCATTAATAATGTTAAAATATCTTTAACATCATTATTTATTTCATTGCAATAATAATTATTTTTTCATAACTAAATAAACCTATTGAAAAGAAATGAATTTCATATCAATCTCATTAAAAAATAATTTATCAATAGAAAAGAAATTATTTCCATAAAAATTTCATTGAAGAACGATTAACTAATAGAAAATATAGTTTCTATAACAATCACTTTTATTCTACATTTACACATGTAAATGGATTAAGTTCCATAAAAAAACTCATTGAAACATTATTATACCATGGAAAATAATTTGGTTTAATAATAATTTATTTGAAACAATAATTATCCATCCTGAGAAAGAATTGTGATGGTATTAATAAACAATATACCTAATTAAATAAATTTAACACTATGGATTGTGAAATTTTATATATTTAGATACCAAGAAAATTTTATTATTCTATTTTTTGAAGAAAATATTCATTTAATTTTAAATATTATAAAACATAAAAACAGTTTAAAAAAATTTATTTGAATATCAATTCTGAAAAATATTCTTCAAAAATAACCTTGTAATCCTAAATAGGAATATTCAATGTAATTGTTTGTGTGTTAATCCGCACATACCACAACAGATAAAAATAACATTCATTTTACAATGTAAAAGGTTTAAATATGACTTGTTAAAAAATCAAATATCAAAATTCCATTTCATTTATTTTATTTTTATAATTATTTATTATGTGTGTGGAAAAAATTCATTCATTTTAGAAAATATGATTGTGGGAAAAAAATTTCCCAAACATAGGGATAAATGATGTATAATTTAAAAAAAATATATTAATCACATTTTATATACCAATGTTTTGAAAAAATTATATAGTTACACGAAATAAACAATGAATAGTTGAATGAACATAAATTTAATTTTTTATATTAAAATATGGATCATATTATTTTACAATAAAAAACATATTCATAAATATTATTGATAGATGTTGATATTGAAATATTAGACTCTTACCACTTTTGTTGTCACAAACAAAGTTGGGAAGTCATCCAACAAGACAACCAACCTAGCTTCTGCCATGGCCTGATAGGTATTCCATATCCTAGTATGATGGAATAAGTGAGAGGGTATTTAAAATACTCTTTTTTGGAATGATTTTAACCTTGATAAACAAAAAATTATAATACTCCAAAAGAAACCTCATCCTAATATTGATATCTATAACCAATATCAAAAAAAATCAATTTATACATTGTACAAATTTAACCCAAAACAAAAATATCAAAATGGTTGGGAAAATAAAAAAATAACTCGAAAATCTATTCAATTAAGTGCCCATTACCCTCAAGACACCACTACAAACACTTGCAAAAGTAGAAAACTAGAAACCCTGTAATGCCTCTACCCCTATAGACCCGAGTTAGTGCATTACTAATTTCATTAGAATTATAACAAGGAATCTAATTCCAAAGGCCCCACTAGTGTATTAGTCTTTATGAAACAAGATACATACATATAACTCATATTCGATTGGGAAAAGGTAACAAAAAACAACACATAACAAAAACTAAAAGATTGCATACATGTGAACTCATTAAACAGTCTCCTCTTTATAACCTGAAAAATGTAAAAAATGAATGGGGTGAGATCAAATGCTCATTAATGGATACAAATATCATAAGATAAAAAAATAATAACTAAATCATAACAAATTATCTATATTCAATATGGCATGGTGAATAAATAAATAATATGGTCCATTAATAAAATGAGAATGAAACAACCTCCAACGGTTTTGACATAGTTAAAAACACATGGATTATAATAGATGAACATTAACAAAATGAATGATTATTAATTGGATTTCTTGTCTCTGGCACATGATTCCATAATACTATTGAAATGTCTTATGTTTGTGTGTATAAACCCATCTGATTTTTGAAACAAAAATCAAATGGTTTGTTGCCAACTTATTTGTCTAATGTGAACTATAGAGTCATCATGGTGCTAGAGAAGGCCACACCTACCGCTACATATCCAAATAATTAAATATACATATATTTAATACTAGTAAAATATGCCTTCTCTATATCCATATATATATTTTATGATTCAGATTCATCAAAGGATGTTGACATAAATAAAGGTACTTTTAAATGTGAACAAAAAAATCCTTGAGGAAATAATCCTTTAACATTCCAAAGTGTCCCAAACCACTTTGAAAAATTCAAATCATAATACCATAAAATATCATTAGAATAATTATACTCTTGATATGATATAAAATAAGGGTATAACATACACCAAAATAATGAAATAAATGTTGAAAAAATATTATTTATCATAAAAGTAAATGTGAGATGTGAAAAATCATTTTTACTTTCAAAAAAATAGTTATTTTTGAAAATAATTATATTTCCCATGAATTTTGATTTTAAAAATTAATATCCCATAAAATAAAATAGAAGGATAATGAAATTTTATTTTAGGAATAAACGATGTCCCATAGATGTGTAATAATGTAAAATGTGATTTTAAAGATGTTTTAGCATAAAAACGTTTTAGGGTGGTTTAATGAATTCACTAAAGGAATTTTTAAGATCAAAGGCATATATTATTTTATATAAAAAGAAGTGAACAAACATAGAAATTAAAATGTGTGAATTAATATGATAAATATTACTTAAAATAGATTATAGAGTGATCATCAAAACAAGTAGGAATTTTAGAAGTTCCTTAAATCAAGCTTGTATATCAGAATAAATTTTGATCACTTATTTTAAAAATGTATCTTACCAACAAATAATAAAATTTTATTATTGGTACACATATAATGAATATTTACATAGAATTAATGATGAGTACATAATAATGTATCAGAATTTCATTGAGGTGAATTGAGAATAAAATGAACCTGAATGATAATTGGAGGTTTGGGTGGAAAAACTTTTTCACATAGTAATAAATATATTAAAATGATCCAAAATTAAAAAACATCAAATGATACATTTAATACCATTATAATATAGATATTCAATATATAAAACATCAACGGTCAGTACATATAAATCATACACATGTAATATTAGTGAATACAATAAATCTCACAAAAATTGAAGTGAGATGAAGAAACCCTTGAAAAAGTACATATTTTTTGATTGAGGAAAAGTCAATGACATAATTATGTGTGTAAAACATAAACCCACAAAATAAATTTCGATATAAAAAATAAAAAATTCATACTTTACTATCACATATTCTGGTATGATTCAAAATCAATTACATTGATTTTAACTCAATAAATTGAAATTGAGATAAGATATCTATTTCTATAAATCCAAATGTGTTCACCTAATGACATTTTGATCCTAGAATATGAATTTATTCTCATTAATAACATAATTCAGAACATATTAGAAATTTATTAAGTTTATCATAAATTTATTTAGTTCATTTATGTCCATATTAATATGTTATAATATCTCATTCTGTCGCTCTGGAGTGTTTGTTTTCTTGATTTTCAAAAACTGTTCAGTTTTTATTAAGTAAGGGGGTTCTTTGGGAATGGATGTAAATATCCAAAATTTAAAGTAAACATTATTTATAAACATCCAGAACTGTTAATGATCATTTATATAACTTGGATAAATGGTATTAAGATGACTTATTATATAGAAATTTAATGATAACAACTTATGTTAATTTGTGGGTTTTAATTACTATGAAATCATTTTTCGTTATATTATAAAATCTTTTGTAAAAAGGAATTAGAGAACCTTATATAGTGTATATAACCTATAACATAATATGGTTCAACCATCACAATAATGGTTTCATGTACAGAATTGGGAATTATAATATAAATTGAAAGCCCTTCATCCTTGAATGTGGAAAATTGACACAACTCGAATAGTGTTCTTGCTACTAGTATGAATGAAGATAAAAGGAAGAGATGATGATAACATATTAAACTATCCTGAAAACATTATATTATAAATAAGGTACTATATTCCACACAACATTTGTATAAGGAGACATAATAATGGAAAATTAAAACAAATGAACATGTAATTAAAGAAAAAGAATTGAAAAGAGGAATTTACCTCTAGAACAAATTTTCTTTGAGAGCCTCTTTAATGTTGTGGTTTTGTAATTTTTATGAGACCAAGGATTAATAGAAATGGGATAGGAGTGTAGGAGGATATATTGAAATAATTTTGAGAAGTCACAAGGCTTGAGTGGGATGAAGGGAAGAGGGAGTCATGGGAGTTTTTATAGTAGAGGTGATATGGGATTTCTTAATTTTATATTCATTAATTTATTATTTCTCTACCAGAAATTTAAAATTGAGTCTTCGATGACCATGAATAGTAAATATATCATGGGAATTCGAAATAATTGGTCTTACATCAATATAACATTATACATGTCTCAATAATTAATGTATTGATCTTATTTTGTAAATTATGGTATTTCACTATTCATAAAAAATTCAAGTATTTAGAAAAAAATCCAAAATATCACCCCAACCATTTTTCAATGTGTAGAACTTAAAATTGAATTCCATTTTTTAAAAATAATTTTCTAAATATTATGAAATTAATATTTAACTAAAAAGATAATTTATTCTAAAAAACAGTTTTGACACATTTGATTAGTTATTCCAGAATATAGGTATATCGTACACCAACATGAATATTATTTATATAAAATCATAGTTAAGGTTACTATGAATTAGGATTTATCACTATTCATTATTGTATATTACTGATCATAAGGGTAGTTTCCTATTCAAAAGAAATTATTTTTTTCATATCAAACTCCAAATAACATACTCATCACAATTGTTTATGTAGGATTTATAAAATTCAGAAAAGAGAAGTGAAAAAATATGTTTACATGGCATGATTATAAAAAAGTTCTGTTTTTAGAGACCCAGTGATCAATTCATTATATGATAAATATATGTTTAAATTCTTGGGGTGTCACATTATCCCCTCCTTAGAAAAAAATCTTCTTTGAATTTGAAATTTAAACTCGAATGTTAATGGTTGTTAATTGAAAATTCACTTATGGAAACCCACATCTGAAATAGGGATAATAAAATATCCTCATAAAAATGTTAATGGATATTAGGAGGTCACCCCAAAAAGAATGCTTTTAAATGTGGTTACTTTTTTTGGATTAAAAAAAAAGTCATGGTAGAAAATCTAACAATGATGTTCTGATGGAACATGATAGACAACTTGTTTAGATAAATGTTGATAACTATAAAACAATAAACATAAAAATTCATTGATACTATCAAATATAATGATAATATTATAACATTTTATTAAATATTATTTTCCCTGAGTCGAGGGATTATTCAACTCTATAAGAGTATAAATATACATCTTTACTTACAAACTCATCATTTTATTGTAGTTTAACTATCTATACCTCATCACATAGCATGGGTTACACCACATGGGAAGGCAATACATTAACCTCTAAAATCTCATACAATGATCAACTTAAACCATTTCACTTATTGTTAAAATGTTCCCAACTATAATGATTCAAAAAATTATAATGAAGTCCTCTAAATTTTCTTGATGAACATATCATTAACCATTAATCAGAAAGAAGTATCTATAAAATTCACATTCCGAGCATGTGAATAAATTAATCATGTTTCCTCTTGAAATATCTAAATAACATGAATTACCATAAAATCATATTGGAAATATAAATTTTTCCATATTTCATATATACGATACATGTTATTGGATGTATTCCTCTAATCCAAATGTGATGTATACTTTATTGATGATAGCATAGACCACGTCTCAACAAGTCATTTATCAGTTCAAAGGTTCTAAACACTAATCTGAATCAATAATTTCTTCAACATTATCTCAACCTCAGATTTAAATTAACAGTTTTCATTGCACCAATAATGTTTTTCCTAAAGTTTTTAACCTTCCAATGAATAATATTTCCTTTGTACCATTGATCATATCACCACAAAACCTTTTTGAATGAGTAATATAGTGAAATACATATATATCTTATAACTCTTACAATAAATAAATTAATAAATAAATATAAAAATGGAATGATTCTAGAATATATATATTATTCATTATTCTTCATCAGCAGTTTCATCATAATGTGCTCATTATCCAAAAAAATCATTTGTGGTATCTTCATTTAATGATTGGGTCATTGATTTTCATAGTGCTCCATCCCATTGTAATTGAAGCATTGTACATTAAAAAAATTTCATACCCATGTGATGATGAACATAGTTTTCTTTTTTCAACTCACAAGTATAAAACACCCATTCCCTTCATGCATTTACTAGGGTGATTCTTACCAAAATTATCCCATATGGGAAAACAATTCATTCACTTCTTCCCTTTATACATGTATCACTATGTCCTCCTTTTATTCTTTTTTATCCCTACAAATCCTTATGACATAGAGAAGTCATTTCATACCTTGTTAACACATGATATTATTTCATCATATGATGAGGATAAATGAGATACATTCTTCCATTGAATAGTTGGTTTAAGACCATTTGAGATATGATCCTTCTTACTCATCACATCCAGTTCATTTATGAAGTTCTCATTCCTTCTCCTAGGAACAATATCTAATCAATTACATATTAGATAATAGCTCATTAAATTATGCACTCAATATAACTCTAAACATGGTATAGCACATAGCATACATTTTTGGCATCATAAATCCTAGAACCCTATACTTTAGTTATTTAGGGACATAAATCCCTGACAATGGTGGGTAAATAATTTGTTTATTATCCTAGGAATATCTCCCAAGAGTTTCAAACCACGAGTGTTTCAAGGCCCGTTTTTGTGTACCAGGATACCCAGATTCATGCCCAAAACTCCTTATCATTGTTTTCACTCATAAGGACAAATGTGCCAGAGCCACCTCTTCTTGTTTGTTTCCCGACAGGGATGTATTTTCTTAAAAAATTCAATTCATATATTACTTACCAAAATTCTAGGAATTTATTATTTTTTTATCCTTAAAGATCATCTAATGGATTTCTTCCCTATCCCTCGTTTTCTAAATCTAGTTTCCAAGGTTTCTATTAACCTTCCTCTAATATCAATTATAACACCTCAACCCCACTAGGAAAAAGCCAACGCATTACTAATTACATTGGCATGATTATAAGGAATCAAATATAGAAGGGACGAGTAGTATTTTAACCTTGATGATACTAGATATGTACATGTAACTCGTTTTAAATTGCTAAAGTTATCAAGAAAACTACACATAATAAATACTAAAAGTCTGTATCCATGAGAACTCAATAAATGGACTCAACTTCATAACATATTAAAGTTAATAAAATGAAAGGGGTGAGCTCCATTACAATGTAAGGGTTTCAAATAGTGGGATCAGGAATCAGTAATATCCAAATGAAAAATAATAATTAATAGTCAATATGGAATGGTGAATAAATATCAAACATGTTCCTTTAATAATCTGAAAATAAAACAACTTACATAGGTTATGTCATTGCAAAAACCTCATGGATAATAATAAATGATACTTAAAAAAGAGAATGATTATTAATTGGATGTCATGTATCTGTAACATGATACCACAATACCATTGAAATGGTTTATGTCTGTGGGTATATAATCATCTGATTTTTTGAAATAAACATGATGTGTTTATCGCCAACTGATTTTCCTCATGAGTGTTGTCGATGCATCGAGGGCTATTGTTGGCCAAATCCACCGCTGCATGTCCAAATAATTATTTATACATACATTTAATACAAGTAAAATATGAATTCTCAATATTCTTATATATTTGAGTATAACGATTCATCATTGGATGTTGACATAAATAAATGTACTTTTAAATGATAACAAAAAAAATATTGAGGAAATAATCCTTAAACATTCCAAAGTGTCCCATACCACCTTGAAACATTCAAATCATAATCCCTTAATAATATAATGAGAATAAAGAGACAATTGATGTTATATTAAAAATGGTATCACATACACCACAAGAATGAAATAAGTAGTGAACAACGATTATATCTCATAAAAGATAATTTTAGATGAGAAAATTCCGTTTTACTTCAGAAAGAATTGTTATTTTAGAAAATCATTTTTATTTCCCATGGATTCTGATTTTAAAAAATAATACCCTATAAAATAAAATAAAAGGAGGATGAAATTATATTTTATGAAAAAATGATGTCTCAAATAAGTAAAATTATGTAAAAAGAGATTTTAGAGTTGTTTTAGAATAAAAACGTTTTAGTGTTGTTTAAGGATATCAATAATGTGATTTAAAATTGAAACTAAATGTTTTATTTCATAAGACTATAAATGAACCAAAATATAATTTTAAATATGATATTTAAATATATAATTATTACTGAAAACAGATTATAAAATGAACATAAAAATAGGTAATAATTTTAGATGTTCATTGAATCATCCTTTCATATATGATGATTTTTATATATATTATTTTTATCATGTAACATCCCAAAAAAATAAAAAAGAATTTTTTTGGTAAACATATATATAAAAATTCAATCAAAATTTATGAGGAGTACATATGAATGAAAAATAATTTCATTCCGGTGAATAGAGAATAATATCAACTAGAAGGAAAATAGAGGTTTGGGTTGAAAACCTCCATCCCATTTAATCAATCAATTCAAATTACCCAAAATTAATAATGATAAAATAATACATTTAATACCATGATAATAAATAGATTCAGGATATAAAAAATCAATGATCAGTACACATACAACATACACATGTAATATTAGTGAATACGGAAAATATCACAAAAATGGAATTGAGATGAAGAAACCCCTAACCAAGAACATATCATTTGATTGTCGAAAAATCAATGAAAAATTTATGTGTGAAAAAATAAGACCCAAAAATAAAATTTTATATACATAATAAAACATTATGAGTACATTCACATATATTCTGGTAAGATACAAAACCAATTCCATTAATATTAACACAATTAATGGAAATTGAGTTCAGATATCCCATACCTTAAATCCAAATGTGTTAAACTATTGAGATTAAGGCCCTAGAATATGAATTTATTCTCATTAATAACATAATTTAAAACAAATTATACATTTCATTATTATATCAAAAAAAATTAGTTCATCTATGTCCTTATTGATATGTAATAGTATCGATTTCCGTTGCTCCAGAGTGATAGTTTTCTTGATTTTCATAAATGGGTCAGTTGTTATTATGTAAAGAAATTCATGTGGAATTGATGTAAATCTATTTATTTACAATTAAATATTATTTATGAATATCTAGAAGTATTAATGATCATTTATATAACTTGGTTACATGGCATGAGGATGAATTATTATATAGAAATCTACCATAACTATTTCAGTTAATTAGTGGTTTTTGATTACAACAAATTAATTTTTTATTATAACTTAATAAAATTTATAAAAAAGGATTATAAATCATAAATAAAGTATATAACATATATAATAATCTTGTCAAACTATAAAAAGAATGGTTTAATGACCAGAATTTAGAAAGATAATAGAAATCAAAATCATGTCATCCTTGAATGTGAATAATTGACACATCATAGATAGTGTTCTTGATACTATCATTAATGAAGATAATAGTTTGAGATGATGATAACTTATTTCAATATCATGAAAAAATTACTGTACTTTTAATGTTCTTGATTCATCACAACATTTGGATAAGGAGAGTTTAAAATAGAAAAATATTACAAATAATCATGAAAGGAAGGACAAGAATTGAAAAGAGTAATTTACATCTTGACCCAGAATTCCATCAGATCCTCTATATGGGGGAGGTTTTGGTCTTTTGATGAGACCAAGGATAGCTAGCCGTTGGAGAGGCGTTTGGTAGGATATTTTTTTTAGAATTTGCATTAAAAACAAGGCTTGAGTGGAGTAAGGAGATGAGGGAGTGATGGTAGGTTTTTTATAGTGGAGCGATGAAGGGATTTCGAAATTTTATATTCAATAATATATTAATTATCAAAAAGGAAAATAATAATAAGTCTTTCATGACCAAGAATAGTAATTTTATCATGTGAATTAGAATCATTTGGGCGTACATCAGCAGAATATCATAAATGACAATAAAATTGTTGTATTCAACTTATTTTTTAAATTATGGTATTTCTCTATTAATAAAAATTCAAGTATTTCCAAAAAATACCAACAATTCAACCCAACCATTTTCAACGTTTTGAATCCAAAAATGAAGTCAAATTTTTCAAAAAAAAATGCATAAATATGATTAATTGAATATTTAATGAAAATCCTAATTTATTCCAAAAGACATTTTTAAAACAGTTACTTGATTTTTCGAAAACATAGATATATCATACTCCAACATGAATATTATTTATAAACATTCATATGTAATGTTACTATTCATCATGTTATATCACATGTATGAAAGTCTTTGTATGGGTAAGTTGTTTTCCGCATAAAATTATGTTTTTTTATCAAACTCCAAAAAATTTACTCACCACAACCATGTATGGGTGATTATCAAAATTCACAAACTAGAAATGGAAAAAATATTTTTACATTGATAGATGATAACAAAGTGGTGTTTTTAGAGACATAGTGATCCATGTATTTTATAATAAATATTTTTTTAAATTCATTGGATATAACAACCCAATCAACCATTACCACCACACAATATTATGCCAATAAATGGGGTTAAAAATAACATATTTTACAAAAACATTATGGTGTATGTACAGTTAGAGGAAAATCCAAATTGGATTCCACCCAAATAAAGAATCCTCATCACAACATTGGAAGAAAAATCACCATGAAAGATTTAATAATAAATTTAGAAACACTTTTCATAAAAATATTTTAAGGAAAATAAATCATAGCAAAATTATTTGAAAAATAATGATATATTATAGTCTTCCATATGCCAATGGTAAGTAAATAATCCCCTATACCAACACATAAATTTAATCCCTATAGGATGTATATATAATGTTTTACCATATGATCCTTATATCTTGAGAAAAAATGGTATAACCATCATAACCCATTGCATCCTTCCACGTTTGCTACTAGAGAAGAATCTATCCAATGATACAATGGTGTGCACTCATAATCATGTTTTATATAGTTTTTATGGTCAAGTATAATAAAAGAAATAGGGAATCAACATTAATGTTCCATCTACTATACCAGTAATTGTATTTCTATATAGGTACCTAGGATAAGCTTTTGGATATATTTAATTTATCAAATAACATAGATCATTACATTCATATTCATTAATTATTCAATATTAATACACAATTTAACCACCATTTTTTTATAAGGAAAACAAAAATTAAATCTATAGCCGTACCAAAAACTCTTCAAAACACACTTCACACAACATATATAATTTATAGAACTCATTCAAGAAACTACCAAAGTAATAACACATAAAAAACAAGAAATTTCCATTAAAAAATCACTCAATATATACTCACCCAAAATTCTTTTCAAACATGATTTTTCATACTTTAAAACATAACATATAACACATTAGGAACAAATAATGGATTCTAATATCATCTAATAATTATAAATCATGGAATCACCATCCACTTTCATGTAATCATCCAATATCTTTTGTAAAACCACAAACACAACTCAAATGAAACCTATAATAGAATGATCGAACCATGAACATCAATATTTTACACCAAAAATATTGATTGATTCGTTATTAGGCCAATAAAATTTAAGGAAAATATATACTGAATGGGGAACAAACCCATTAAATAAATAAGAAATCAACCCAGATGGAAATTTCCTGATTATTCATGGATATAACGCACCAAATTTACTAAAATGTTGAATGTAAATGGGATTATGGAATAGATTTTGATGAAATTAGAGATATAAATCTTAAATGGGGGAAGATATGGTTAAAAGGGGGTAAAATTTAGGGATAATAGAAGGGAAGTTTGTATATATTTAATGACCTGGATAGGAAAAAAATTTATCGATCATGGTTTCCCAATCTGTACAGCAACCATGCAGTATCCTCTACCCTAGATGAAACCATCCACATAGTTTCCTATGGGAGGTCGCACACTCATGTTGAATGCTATGCAGCCAAGAGAGGTCCATTATACATGGAACATAGTATCTTCTAGGAGGAAAAATGTTTTACCCTAACCATGTTTTAACCACGGTCCACCTACCTTTTGATCTATAAATATGATTTTATCCAAAAACTCCATGGAAAACCAATGGTTGAATAATATGAAAATATTTACAAAACATTACATAAAATTAAATTCACGAATGTGAAAATTCTCTAGACAATGAAAAATTTCCACCAAAAAATGTCATCTCATATTCTGATAATATAATTAAAATGAATACATATCCTAGACCCAAAAAATCTACATCCATGTCTCATGCTCAACATTACCATGAATCCCAAGAGCACATACCAACCGAATGAAATTCTATCAAAGAACGTTCTATTTGGATCCAAAAAATATATAGTAGACACTGAAACATAAGCAATCCTAAATCCATCTAAAATTTTCCTCAATATCATTCATGATATGGGACTGGATTATAATTTCTCAACTCTAATAAATCAAACACTTATGAATCAATGTAAACTGAGAGGGAAAAGCTAATCGGTATTCCACATTCCAATTCATGAATAATCTAAAATTTCCTCACATATATTGGTGTTATCTTCCATTTCATACAAAGATGAAAGTGACCTAATGTGTAGAAATATTAAAAAACACCTGATAACCCACATTGAATTCTAAGGATCAACACCTTTAATCAAAATAAGAAATATGGTGACCCAGTGCTATCATCAAACACTGACTAATCAAATTAATTGCTTCATAATATTCTTTACACAACCCATTACAAAAAATACATGTTCACATACCTCTATCCATCATAAATTATACCAACGAAAAAAATAGGGTGATCTCTATGGATCCATCATTATATATGATTGGAAAATATTATAAAATAAAAACATTACAAAACCCAAATATAGATCCCACAATCCCATGAAATCTAACACACATGCCCTATGAATGAATTACAAGATCATATTACCCCTCTCCATATAACCATTCATTTGAGGATGTTATGTCATACTCAACATGACCTACAATCCCATTGCCTTCCTAAGGACCTTCCAAAATAGAGAGTTGATATGTGGGTCCCTTTGTAAAATGATATCTGACATGACCCAATGAATTAACCATATTTCAAAATTATAAATTAATCATATCTCAACCATTTTTCTTGAATATTTGTTCATAATGATGTTTGATGATTTGGTAAGATGGTTAATCTCTAACCATAATGAGTTCCTCCCCTTGTTTATATGAGGTATGACAAAAATAAATTCCATCGTTACTTTTCCCTTTTCCATGTAATAATGATAAATGGTTGAGTTAAAAAATAGGTCCTTTAGTGTTATTGTTCAACCTATATACATGAATAACACGTAGGTTAAAAATAGGATATATCTCATCTTAAACTGGACACCATAAATGACATTATACAATAAAAAATATCCTATTATTACAAATATTGAAGGACAATCGAGGATAGTTTTTATAATGAATCACTATATTCTGAAACAAAATGTAGAACTAAGAATTGCTAATTGAAAAAATTAATCCAATATGAAATCAAGGACCAGTCACAAGGCATATCCCCACCATTTATGGAAAACATAGAATGATATAACAACTCAAAAAAAACTACACTTGTATAGTAAAATCTTTAATGGAAGGTGTCAACTGGACACTAAAAAAGAATTCACATAAAATATTATTCTTGTTCTCCATATCCAGTTGGGAAAAATGAACTATAAAATTCCACTCCTAACTAGACTCACTGATATATATATATAATTCAATCCAAATCATATACTAATATAGTATCATTTCATGGGTATAAATGATATCAAATTATTACATATATTCTTGGATCCATTAAAAATATCAATTTCATGGTATGTGTCCTCATGTTTGTTGAATGCATATATAAATCTATAACAAACAACTTATAGTACCATTATATGACCAAAATTTTCCTAATATGAAAATTGTCATTCGTTGTTCCCGATATATCACTGCACTGACCTTCTTAGGGCCAACTCAAACCTCTCATTTTGAAATGAAATGACTGAGCAACATAACATCCATATTCTATAAGGGGAACTTGTAGAATATCACATAGATATGATGATCCCAATGAGATCCCAAAACAATCCACAAATTCTTCTCATGCTCCACCTTGGTTCCATATTGGAGTTGGATGTCATCAAAATATACTATAACAAAAGAGTCGAGATACTCATGGGATATACAGTTCATAACCACTATAATGTCCGATTGAAGATTTTTCATTACAAAAGGAATGAATTTATATTCAAATAGTCACACCTACTTTATTATTCTATTTTATAAACATATTTTTATATAACTCTTACATGGTTATACCGGGAATGAAAATTGATGTTCGAGAAACAATTTTTCCCATATGATAATTTTAAATGAAATCAATATGTGGTAAACTATATTGGTTATTTAGTTTTAGATTGTTTAGATTCTAGAAATTAATGCAGAACATGAGAGATCCATAGTCTATATTCAAAAATAGAAATTTCTAGCCCAAAGTGACACACGTGAAAATGAATCATGTGGATTCCAACACCTCCAACTATTCCATTAATTAAATCAACTCAGTGGGGTAAATAAGGTATGTGGTAAGATAGATCAGATGTATTTCCAATGCAATAATGATAGTTAACTCAATATACCACTCTAGATGAAAACCTTAAAAATATCTTCAAAATAGCTCGGGGAACTGATCCACTATAAGAGGTAGTCCACCATCAGGAACAATAACATTATCAACTAATAATATAGATTAGATATAATAGTAAATACTACCCATATATCGAAGCATAGGTCCATTACATCTTTAATTAGGATCCCATTTACCCTAAAAAATCATAATACATCCATCAGGTTCCCCAATATTCACTTACTGCTGATAACAATGAATGTTCACAGAGAATCATCCCATACAATCTATTATGAGTATAACATCAAATGATTCCATATACAGAAAAAAAAAAATCATTTTTTTTGACCCATGGAATGATGAGTTCACAATACAAACACTTGAAACCCTACTATCACCTCCTTCCATGCTGTGTCAACATATCCATAGCGTACAAAAAAATAACAAATGTAGAACTCAAAAAACCCTATTAGAATATAAAAAATGAATGAAAATATTTTTCAAGTATCAAATAGATCAACCAATAAATATGATGGAATAAAAATTGTACATGAAACTATGAAAGTTCATGCATTTGATGCCATTGGTACGTGTTCCAGTGTATAAAAATTAGTCATCTACACATGATATAGAGATTGAGCACAGACCTAGGACTCTATACTAGGATGGATCTATTAAGAATAATATTCAAACCCTTTAACATGACCATTGTATCTGGAACCAACTGTCCTGGGAGGCTCTAACTTGGCGGAAATAAATCTAAATGCCACATAACTTATTCCACCCTGATAAGGATACATTGCTCTGAAAACTCTTAGAAATTGATTTCTAATTCCTCACTGATGGGAATATATGAGTATATTGATACGTGAAAACTAAAACTTCCCCAGCATTAAACACTGATTGAAAATGAATTACCCATTATCTAATGTCACAGAAAATTTCAGATAGGAACGATGTCCTAAACTACCACCACCCATCTTCTCCTTCTCATCATGGTTCCTCTTCCACTCATATGAACTGCCACTTCCCTGAAACCCAATTAATACTATTATAGATATTCCAAACATTCAAATATAGTTGATATCAACCATAAAATATTATTAGATCACAAAATATAATTCTAAAATTGTAATAGGAGGTAGTGATATCAGATAATTTTCTACAAACCCTTGTCATGTTTTTATCCTTTTTATTTTCATTTGATACCACATGAGGTACATAACGAACAAAATATTCCAACAGGTTAACATATTCCATTACATTCTAATACTCATTGGTGGATATCAAAAAATTCAAGGGACGTGGTGAATACCATGTCTTTTGGAAAATATTAATCATTGATCATGACCATGATGTCTTTCTTGTCCATCTACTCATGTTTCCCATATTTAACAACTAATTCCCTCCACCTTCTACTAAGACCTTCCAACATAAAATAATCAAACCATAACATAAAATTCTAAGGAGGGTGAAGAAACTCCCAAAAATCATGATATTCTCAATACCATAAGCTACATCTTGGGTATCAATGGTACCACGAAAGGATAGAGTACTATTATAGAGAAACTAATATGATTTTCCCTTTCTAGTACATAATTCAGTTTCCCTAACATTAGTAGGACTAGATCCTACTCCAAGTATATATGATAGAATACCATGAAAAATGGATATTTATTTTCAACGATCAAATGGAGATAGATAACACTCTATGACCTCTTCTTATGGATTCACATGAAATAATTTGGGATGCATCTAAAAAAATAAAGAAAAAATAGAAAATAAAAATTATCGTGGATCCCCTATAAAAAATATTCTAAAACAATTAAAATTTTGAACCACATCCAAAATTTGAAAAAAGATTATCCATTAAAATAACAAGCCAAACTACTCCACCCCCACCCAATGACAATGAACAATTTGTATCATGTACATCTCATATAGAAGATAATTCAATATAAATACCAATATGTCTTGGTGAATCAAGTCCTCTCAAGATGGGTTCTATCCAGAAATCCTACTCATGACAAAAACCTCAATCTCTATTTACAATATATCTATTCAATCTGGAATATCATAAATATCATTACCCAATGAATGTGACAAAACCACCTACAACACAATTTTTCAAAACCCATGTGAGGATGTCATATAACATGAAACCCAAAATATGCCATTGTCCAAAGGTCATTCTCGATCCCCTTGGGATAGAAGATGATCTCTAGGTTACAACAATACAAATATGAGAACTATTTCATCCATTATAATCACCCATTAATAGTTGTTAAAAATAATTCATTGATCCCAAATCGATATCTAATACAAAAATTAATATAATAATTCATATAATTTTTGTTCAAATTAGACAAAAAAATTTCCAAAAGAGTATAGGAAGTAACTAATTTATATCAAAAACCAACAAGATTTAAAAAGGTAATCACCATCACACCACATACAGAAACACCTAAAAGAGAGAGACAATACCTAATGGTTCCACCACAACAACAATATAACATATTTAATTTTTAAATTTCCTAGAATAAATAGTCTATATAAATTCATTTATGTATGTAGTTAGTGAGAAAAAGATCGATAGGAATCCTGCCACAAGAATTATTCAATTCAATAACATCAGATGAAAAATCACCAAAAATGTTTAAATAATAAAATTGAATAACTTTTAATAAATATTTTTAAGGGACAAAATTTTCAAAGAAGAATTCATTGAATATTAATACAAGATTATGGTATACCATATGAATATTGTAAGAAAACTTCACAAGAGACCACCACATCACTTGAAATACATACAGGTTCGAACTCTAGTCAGATTATAGGAACCACATATATCGGTGAACCATTCTATAAGAAACATAACCCACAGTTTTCTCTTTAACGAGAAAATGGAGAAGAATTTATCAAAAGTTGTAGTTGTGTCAAAACATCATCATAGTATAGATAGTGTTGTAGAGTTAATCATTGTAAAATAAACTCGGCATCGACCACTCTGATCCATCTAGAATACTATTCATTATCTACCCACCTAGATACACATCATTCCTATTGAGAAAAATTTCATTTCTCACATCACATAGATCCCTACATTTACATAAACTCATAATTAAATATGTATACATAAGGAAACGATCATTTTTTTTAGTAAAAAGTAGTTTAAAATCTATTTACTTGCCAAAAACAAGTGGGGACACATTTAAAACAATTACATAATTTAAGAAACAAATTGTTGACGTAGTTTAATGAATCACACATAATCCAAAACCAATATCCATTATAAATTAACCTTTCATCGCATATGATCCCCAAAATTCTTTTCAAAACGCATTTCACACATTAAAATTATTATATAGATAACATTAAAGGAATAATAAAATCATACCAAACTCATAAATTTATTCTATCTTATGGAATCAGCATCCTCATGTTTGTAAAGATATAAAACCCAATGGAAAACCCAAATACTCCTAAAAAGATCCTAATAATGGCAATATAAAACCATAAAATCTATATTTTACCCAAAAACTCTAGTTTCAACCTGTAATAGGTTAATAAAATGGTTGGATAATAACTCTAATATAAAAGAATAATGAACCTAGAATACGGAATAAATCACTAAAAAATGAACATACATGTTGATTCTTATAGATAGAACCACAAATATAACCTTGAAATGAAGTTCCAAGTGTGTATGGAGGAGAGGAAGAGTAACATAGGGTTGTAAATCCATAATGGAGGTAGAAATTAGTTAAAATCGGGTTAAATAATTTGATGTTGAATGGGTAAATTATAATTTTTTAATGACTTGTTAATACTACACAATTAACAAATAAAATTATCCTATCCAAGAGGAAACTATTATATCTCATATATCAATGAGGAAATTTTCTACACAATTTCCTGCATAAGGGCGAATGCCAGCAAGTAAGGCTGTGCAGATGGGAAACTTTAACAATACAAGAATTTATTTTCATCTAGAATGCTTCATGGTTTAACCTTTTCATGAACCAAAAATGATACACCTAATTTATTGAAACATCCATCCCCTCTAAATTAGCATTAGTATATAGAGGAACATTTCACAACATTACAAAAATAGTGAAGTCACTAAAGGCTTGAAATAAATTATAAGGTCAAAATTAATACTTGGGGAATTATTTCACATTCTAATGTAAATGATGAAACCAAACATGTCATAAAAAAATAAACCAAAAAATTATGAGTTATATAAATAATGAAATCTCAATGAAATAACATTAATATAAAAACCAAACTCCAAAATAGCACCACAGAAAAATACTTCAAAACATCATGGTATATAGTAGAATACTAAAGAGCTAAAAAATTTGAATGAAAACAACATATCCTTGTGAAAAAACTTCTATAGGATTCAGTCCACAAAATTGACCAAATATCACTATGTATCACTATAAAATATTGAAACATCACCATTTCCCATTTATTGATAAACAACATTCGTGAAAGAACCAGTGTTAAAATAAATGTCTTTGTAATGAAATATAGTATAGTTTCCACAATGAAATCCCTAATAAATCCACTATGATATAACAGGTTTTAATATTTATATAAATCATTAGATATAAAAAATTTATCAATTTATATATCAATATAAAAATTATCCATAACCAAGAAACATTCTAAAAACAATATCATGTTCCATGAAAGGTCAAAAAAATTATTCTCAAAAATATTTTCACAATCTTCATTTTCTCATAACCCATTACATTCCACATATCAACATTTCCAACAATAAATGAATCCTAGACTCTCTATACTCATTAGTGGAAAGGATTACTCTCAATAAGCATAATGTAATGGACCATTTTAATTGGAGGGATCCCTAAGATTTATCCATCACACTAATGATGAGGGAAATTTTTAACCTTATTTTTTCTAATGAAAATGTACACACACAACCATTATTCCAAAAACAATTTCTAAATTCAGAATTTCAACTATTTTTATAAAACCATTATTTTATTAACAAAAAATCAAATAACCCATTACTTCTCTAAAGAAAAATAACTGTCAATTTTATTTTATAAATTTATATAAATCAATTTACAATAATTCCAAAAAAATGGGTATTTTAAATAAACTATTTTATAAATGAGAACCCAAATCACTTTCCAAACACATTATAAAAAAATCCAAATACACATTCCATATCTATAGAGGGTTTTATCCATGCTTTGCACAAAAATTTCACAAACAAGATTATCATTTTTATCTAATGTGAATCAAATACTTCATTTTTTAAATAGATTGCAGAGTGAATCCATCATCCAAGAAATATTTTGAAAACTTTGAAGATGTAAAAAAATTTCCATGAAGATGTTTCGAATCATCAGAAAACCACATTAGATATATTCCCATAACAACAAAAAAGATGAACATAATCGTATTTTTCATCAAATACCATATATATCAGCATAAAACATATATATATAAAGAGAGGTATATGTAAATCTATTAAAACCAAATAGAAAGTACAATGAATGAAGACATACAATATGAATCCATCTTCAACACACTGATATAAACCATTAAATCACCCTTAGATCGATGGGATAGGACTCACATTCCCTAGAGAAGAATAAATTCAGAGTTAGGTTTAGTTTAAGTTATATTGGAGGGATTAAAACATAATCCTAACCTAGATAAAATATATGTGGATCTGATTTTAAATTGTGCATAGTTAGTTTCCTGGTTTGGAAAATTGTGCACTATCCATGCACTTGATTATTTCTCAATAATAAACCTTGTATTGTTGGCTCTCATGGTTTCTAAAAAATGGGATAAACATTCTAATGAACACTATCTCAAATTTCATTGTTTCTCAATTAAATACTTATTTTTAAACCAAACATACACCATCCCCATCCCCACATCCTCTTTCTCATTTTTCACAATATCCTAGGTATTATTCATTGTTTCCCCATGATGTCCATGAAATGTTCCTCATTTAGAAAAAATTAATTCCAAACATCTTCCAAACTATCCAAATAATTATCTTAAAACATACAATTATTAAAAATCCAAAAAAGAAAGGTTACATACTTGTTACGGTGCATTCTTCACTCTTTCCACTATCTATCGTTCCGTCCATCTAATGTAGAAAACCAATAATAGTCTAAAAGTCATCAAGAAACTGCTATTTAATTTCCTTCCCCCATTCCCAAGTCACATCCATGATCTAACCATGTTTTCACAAAACACACACCATATTGATTTATTTTCCATTCAATACTTTCACTTTCCTATCCAAAATCTACATTGGCATGTGCAACAAGGATTTATATAGATCTTGGTCAACATGACCCCATTGAATCAGAAGGATATGAATAGTATAATATTTTCTAACTGTGATTCATGAAACACATTAAGAAATACACTAATCCATGGTGGCAAAGCCAGTAGATATTTCACTTCATTGACCCATTCATGTTTCTCAAAGGTGCCTATTTATTGAGGAAATAACATTCTACGCATCCTAAAACGATGTTTTCCATGATTTAGAAATATCATCAAGAAGACATTATTATTATACTCCAACAATAATGGTCATTGATGATGATATACATACTATTTATGATGACTATATTACATGTCCATCCATTTTCTTATAAAATGAATCTTTTCCATTGTCTCTTAGAAATTATTTGGACCAACTGGTGATATATCAACTATTTAAAAAAAAAAATTAGATTGTCAACGACACCCATTAAATTATTCTAAAGGGTCTGTATGTATCATTTCATAATAACCGTTTTATATGATAAATCCAAAAATTGGCCATGATCTACCCATGAGCCACTAATATCCATTACAGAAAATCACAACATGTATTCCATGAATTCCATCATCCATTCAGGATTCCCATAAATCTGAGGAACATAAGCTATAATCATGGTCAATTTATTCCCATGATATTTCTTTAATGATATCTCAAAACAATATGTAAACATTGGATCATAGTATAAAACTATTGAAACTAGAATAACATAACTCTTCTCTACTTATCAAATATATATTTTTTAAAAATCATGCATTGTATGAGATTCAATAATATATATGAAATGTGCTGAATTTTTGAGACACCCACAATATCATATATGGAATCATGTTTCAAAACCAAGTTTATTAGACTTGTTATAAAATCCAAAGATATATGATTACATTTTAAAATTAGATTAGGTAAAGTCCACAATAGACATGATGGTCACTGATTCTCATCCACAACATGATAACAAGGTGAGAATCTATAAAAAAACTCAACTACAATTCTTTTAATACCGATTCACATAAACAATTCTTTCAACTTCATATACATCATCTATATTCTTGGATGAAAACCCATTCTTGAATAGTGGTAATAAAGAAGACATTGATCCTGGAAATATATTGGTACATCCATATTATTTTATGAACCACAACGTTGAACTATTATCCAATTGTAAACCCTCCACGGTCTTCACACCATTGTGTTTTGACCTCATAGACACATTTTCTATATAAAATTTGTGTGCCTATTTAACCATATTTACCAAATCATGAACAATCTAAATAAGATTTAAATATTCAAATTCAACCTTTTCATGTCATTCTAGTTGTATTTTGGTTAGGACTGACATCAAATGAATCTCTTCAAAATCTTCTTCTACATATTGAGCATACATATTTCTTCTTAGTTCATACACCGCCAAATTTCATTCTCCTAGTGTATACATAATGTCTAATTCAAACATTTGGTGACACTCCACCCTTATTGAAAAAAAAATTTCATATCTATTTTTTTAAAAATGTGATTCAAGATCATATTATTTTTAAACAAAATAAATTTATCATAAAGTAGGTAACGAATCAATGTATTTAAAGCCATGAAAAAAGACACATACACAAAATCATGTGTCTGGTTGTTCTTCCTAATAAAATATAACAATATTGATCTATATGAAAATATATTCCCCCATGCATGATAATACATCCCTTCCATGATACAAAAGAATCACAATACACTATGTATCCTTAACCGAATTATAGAATACTCAAGACTACTGATGATGTGGGGAGAATATTTGTCTCTTGAAAAGACTTATGGAAATCCTCTTCCAGTGGAATGGAATACTTTTATCTTTCAAAATTGTGATAGACAAAGCTAGTCACCTGAAATCAAGAAAAACAAATTGATTATAACCATCTAGTAGAATGAAATTGTATATGATGAAGACATTTTTAGAGGATTCCATATGATGACAACCTCTATCTTTCCAACAACCATAGAAACCTGTTTTTTAGAGATTAAATTAGAATGGAAATATAAATATGGTATATTAATATCACACTCTGATAGTTTGGAATGAAACCTATGTTCCCTCTATATTCTGAATATTGTTGTCAAGTGTTGCTCGTGCTCAGCCCATGCCATTGAATACAGAAATATATCATCCAAAAATTCCATCACAAAATTATTAATATATGTTTAAAGTATTAGATTCATTAATTAATAAAGAAAAAATGGGGAATTATTAAGACATTTAGTCAATAACACAGACTCATAATGTATATATCATCTTCTGAAAGCTATCATTCAAATATTATCTTTCTAATTAAATGTTGGTGATTTCTATATTGTAATTAAATATTATACAACCACTAATATCATCTCAATAAAAAAATATCATCAATTACTGGATGTGGATATAATTTTTTATTATAACATGGTTTATCATATGATAATCAATACATAGATGAAGTGTTTCATTATTCATTTCGAAAAAAACACATGTGCTTCCCACATAGTCGTGCCTAGTTGAAAGAAGAATTTTTGTTAAATGTATTTAATTTTAAACATCAATTCCATTAACAAAATCAATTCCATCCTACAAGATAGACCAGAAGCAAGATAGATTCATATGATGAGATATATCATTAACATTAATTACAATATATGTGGTAATCCTAAGAAATATTTATGAAATTAAATTTGAAACCGATCAACAATTACTTGAAAATGGTATTCTCAAATTCATCTATCGATATGAAATTTAACCCAACCAACTATTATGATATAATTACGATTTCATCTGGGAAAAATATCATTTCACCAATAATTATTTTATAGCCTTCTTTAATGAGACGGTTTATTCAATCCTCAGACACAAAAGAATCATTTTTTTATAATATTCAATGTGAACGTAGAACATATTAACCCAATGAAACCATGGATTATGATATGGACATCCATTTCCATCATATAGAAACCCTATATTAGCTCATCTATTTCAATACAGATAGAAAATGCATTACACACAATAGATCAACATTTTTTCTCCTATTGGAGCTATAAATTATAAATTTTTTTGAATTTACTCCAAATTTAAATGCTATTAATCAGGAAAAGAAGATTAAATAATGAAATTTGATGGTCCAACATCAAATAAAAATTTCATTAGTGTAATAGTCAAGATAATAAAACCTCTCAAAATCGAAGCCATGATTTTTCATCTAAAATAAACTTCTCAATACCATATAATTTCATCCTCACATCACTTTCTTATCTATTTCCCTGTTGTGATATCCACTTCTTAGAGAATCTTGGTATTTTTATAATCACCATGGATATCTCTATTCAGCAAATGAGATTAATTATCCTTCCCTAGTAAAAATGAATCATACAACACCTATGACAACTCAGATGTGTTTTGATCAGAAGAACTTAGAAAGTTGAGATTATAGTACTAATGATTCCCCATCTTGTTGAAATTATGGAATACAATAGTTTATTCTATAAACAATAATTTCAAGTTCTATAATGAACACCATTAAAAACATCATGGTTGTATCATTGATTTTGGAGGACCATTCACCGATTCAGCAATCTAGTTCTAAAAAGTACTCTCCATTTGAAAATAGGTCTCCAAATTTTTCTTGATCATAAAATTATAGATACCACCATTGGTCATAGGTATCTCGATACATTCTAGTGTCCCAACCCTATATAGCCCAGACCCAGTGTATGTTATCAATTGAATATGAATATTTATAAGGAATAAAATAATAAAAGACTATCTAGTTTAGTATTATATATAAACAAGATACAAAGATGTGTCTTGATTTAAAAATTAATACACTAATAATAACATTAGTTTTTATTCAAAATAAATAATTAACTTCGATGATAAAATTTTTCAATCTAGTCAATAACTAAATATATTCCATAGTATGCTTCAATTATTTCTAGGGATTGATACAAAATAAAAGTGATCTCAAATTCTCTATAAGATTAATTTATAGAAGAAAAAATAATGAATCTATGTGATTAATAATTTTTGAGTGTTAAATAATTGAGCACATTTACCATATAATCAAAAAACAGAGAATTAATAGAATAAGAATAGATAAAGGAAATAAATAGAAACACCATCCATTAAAATAAATAGATTATGAAAAATAAACATGTAAAGGTAAGAATATATTACAGATTTCATTTAATAAATTATCTAAAAATGAAATGTTTACATAGATATATTAATTCATTTTATCATGGATGATTAATAACTAAAACTAAATCGGGGAAATACTTAATTATTGGATACCATGTTTCTAAGATACATGAAACCATTAATATCAATTGATAGTTTACATACATCAATTTGCGAAATTAATTTGTGACATGAGATAACCATTTCATCGAGGGGATTTCATTAACCTTCCATCCAACCATTACGAAATTCCATTAATGGTCCTCATCCCATATATTGCATGTAAAAATATTCCTCATGACGAATAATAAAAATTCCCTATAAAATATTTTAGTTGAATAATGTATACATTTTTATCAGTATTTACCTAAATAATCAAAAAAAAATTCAATTTATAGTGAATAATGGTATACATTATAGGAAATAATAACATACATGAAAATGATATGGATATATATGTGAAATTAAATGTCAATGGACTATAATAATTTTTTAATTTCATTGAGACTAAATGGAAAAAATTAAATGAATGTGATTTCTATCCATGGTCAAATTAATCATAATATTAATCTATGATGATTAAGGATGGAATCAATACAACATAACCCATGCGATGTAAAATTAATGGTTGTTTTCGTTGTTGAATGGAAATACATAAAAATATATTTTAGAAACATTCATGAGAAAAATATCCTTTATATTTTATAAACTGTTTTATTTTTAAAAAAATTAATTTTAAAAATATGTTCATTAATAATTAATCATTTCAAAATGTGAAGTATGACTTAATTAAATTTATAAGGTAAAATACATACAAGCCCTGTAATGTAAAAATAACATTAATTTTTCAGGGTTAATGGATAAAATATTTCTATGTTCGAAAAGCGTTAGGTTGATTTATTTGAAAACATTGGAAAGCGAAAAAAGAAAAAATATATTTTTATCAAATAAATTTGAAATAATTTTTTTAATTTTTTTAATAATACAATTTTTTGATGTAAATCACCATTTTTTAAATTAAATATTATTTACGAACATTCAGAAGTGTTAATGATATTTTATATAACATGGTAGATGGTTTGAGGATGAATAATTATATAGAACATTAATGAAAACAGTTTTAATTAATTATTGGGTTTTGATTACAACAAATGAATTTTTCATTATAACTTAATACCATTTGTAAAAAAGGATTTCAAAACAATAAATAGGGTATATAACATATATAATAATCTTGATAAACCATAAAAAGAATGTTTTAATGACCCTAATTGAGAATGAAAATCACAGATCGAAACCCCATCGTCATTGAATGTGGAAAATTGACAAATCTCGGATAGTGTTCTGGCTACTAGTAAAAAAGATGATAAAAGGAATAGATAGGGATAACTTATTCCACTATCATGAGAACATTCTTGTACATGTATGGTACCAGTGTCATCACAACATTTTGATAAGGAGATGTAGCAATATAAAAAGAATACAAATGAACCTGACAGGAAAGATAATTAATTGAAAAGAGGAATTTACATCATGAACCAAAATTACTTGAGAGCCCCTTTAAGGGGGAGGTTTTGGTCTTATTTTGAGAACCGGGATATCTATTTGTAGGAGAGGAGGTTGTGATGATATTAGTATAGAGTTTGGATTTGGCACATGGCTTGAGAGTAGTAAGGAGAAGAGGGAGTGATTGTGGGTTTTTATAGTGGAGGAGAGAGGATATTTCTCAATTTTATAATTTATAATATATTATCTCTCTACAAGAAAAGAAATAATGAGTCTTCTATGACCATGAATTGTAATTTAAACATGTAAATCAGAATCAATTGGGATTAAATCAGTATAATTTCATACACGACAATATAATTATTGTATTAATATTTTTTTTTATTTTTGTATTTCACTATTCATAAAATTTTCAAATATTTCAAAAAAATTCCCCAAAATAAAACCTAACCATTTTTCATAATGTAGAATCAAAAAAACAAGGCAATTTTTTCGAAAATGATTTTATAAATATGATTAATTTAATATTTAATTAAAATTATAATTTATTCTAACAAACATTTTTAAAACATTAAATTACTTTTTCAAAAATATTGGTATATCATACTCCATCTTGAATATTATTTATATACATTCATAGGTATGGTTACTATTCATTAGGGTATATCAGTATTTATAAAGGTATGTTACTCTTCATATAGGTAGATTGGTTTTCACCAAAAATTATGTTTTTTATTGAACTCCAAATAACATGCTCATCAGAAACGTGTATGTGTGATTTTCAAAATTCACAACACATAAGTGGAAAACATATGTTTAAATGGATAGATTATAACAATTTATTGTTTGAAGAGGAATTGTAATCAATGAATTTTATAATAAATCTATATTCAAATACATGGGTTGTTACATCCTAATCTACCATCACCACCACAGAATATATTGATATTAAATATGGTCAAAAAATAACATATTTTACAAACCCGTTATGGTGTATGTACAGTTAGAGTCAAATTCAAATTGGATTCCACACCAATAAAGAATCCACACCACAAAATTAGATTAAAAATCACCATGAAAGATTTAATAATGAATTTAGAAACACTTTTCATAAAAACATTTAAGGGAAAAATTTCAATGCATAATTATTTGAATATTAATGATATATAATGGTCTTCCATATGCCAGTGGTATGTAAAATATCCATCCAATGATACAATGGTGTGCAAAAATCTTCATATTTTAGTTAGTTTTTATGGTAAAATCTAATAAAATAAACTGGGAATCATCCTTGATGTTCCAGCAACTATACCTATAAATTTATTTCCATATATATACCTAGGATTATCTTTTTGATGTATTATATTTGTTAGATAACATAGATCATCACATTCACATTCATTAATGATCCAATATTAATACACAATTTACCCAACATTTTTTATAAAGAACACATCTCTTAAATCAATACGCATACCAAAACATTTTCATAACACACGTCACACAGGTAACATAATTTATAGAAGTAATTTAAGAAAATACTAAAGGAATAACACATAAAACACAAAAAATTACCATTAAAAATCACTCAATATATAAACACCCCAAACGCTTTTCAAAAACAATTTTTTGTCATTTATAACATTACATAAAACAAATTTGGATGTAATCATTGATTATAAAATCATCTAATAATGATAAATCATGGAATCCCCTTCCACTTGCAAGGAATCATCAAATATCCAGTTTAAATGCATAACCACAACACAAAGGAATCCTATAAAGAAATGATTGAACCATAAACATCAATATTTTACCCCAAAAATAATGAATGATTATTTATTAGACCATTATAATTTATGGGAAATATGAATTTAATTGGGGATGAAAACCCAGCAAAAAAAGAAGAAATCAACCAAGAGGGGAATTACATGATTAATCATGGAGATAAGACACAAAATTTAACAAAGTGATGAATTTAAAAGGGATTATAGAGGATATTTAGATGAAATATGGAATGTAAATCCTAAATGGGGGAATATATAGTTGAAAAGGGGATTAATTTTTGTATAATAGAAGGGATGTGTGTATATTTTTAATGGCCTAGACAGGAAAACAAATTATCCTCCATGGTTTCCAAAACCGTACAACAACCATGAAGTCTCCTTTATCCCAGATGAAACCATCCACATAGTTTTATATGGGATTCCACACACTCATGTTGAAGGCTATGTGGCCAAGAGGGTTTCATTGTCTAGGGAACATATTTTTTTTCTTGGAGGGGTAATTTTTTTACCATAACCATGTTTTAACCATGGTCCACCTACTTTTTGATCTCTAAATTTGATTTTCTCCAAAAAATTCTCGGAAAACAAAAGGTTTAATAAAATGAAAATATTTAAAGAACAATAAATAAAAATAAATTTAGGATTTTGAAACATCTCTAGACCAAGAATAATTTCCACCCTCAGAATGTCATCTCATAGTCTGATAAGATAAATAAAATGAATACTAATCCTAAACTCCAAAAATCTACTTCCTTGTCTCGGGCTCAATATTACCATAAATCCCAAGATCACAAACCAACAGTATAAAATTCCATCAATGAACTTTCTCTTGGGCGTCCAAAATATATAGTTGGTATTAAATCATAGGCAATCCAAATTCTATCTAATATTCTACCCAATTTCTTTCATTCTATGGGTCAAGATTATAATTTATCAACTCAAATACATAAAACACCTATGAATTAATGTTAACTAATAGGGAAAATCTTACCAGTATTCCACATACCAATTCTCATTTAAATCTTAAAATTACTAACATAAATGGGTTTTATCTTCCATTTCTGACCAAAACAACAGTGACCAATGTGAGGTGAAACATTCAAGAACACCTGATAACCCACATTGAATCCTAAGGATCAACACCTTTTATAGAAATGAAAAATATGGCCATTCTGAGATATCATCAAACATTGACTAATCAGATAATTTTAATCATAATTTTCTTTACAAAACCCATTCCCAAAAATATATTTTCTCCTTCCTCTATCCATCATAAATGAGACCAATAAAAAAAACAAATGAGTGATCTATATGGTTCCATCATTATTAATGATTGAAAAATATTATAAAATAAAAACATGACCAATCCGAAATATATATCCCACAATCCCATGAAATCTATCACACATGAACTGAGAATGAATTCAAGATCATATTATCCCTCTCCATATAACCATACATTTGAGGATGGTTTTTCAAACTTAACATTACTTGCAAACCCTTTTCCTTCTGAAGGACCTCCCAAAATAGAGTTGAGATATGGTTCCCTTTCTGAAATTATATCTGACAGGGCCCAATGAATTTTTCCTATTTCAAAATTACAAATTAATAATTACTCATCCAATTTTGTTGAATACTTGTTATTATGAAGCTGGATGATTTGGAAATATGGTCAATCACTACCCATAATGACTTCCTCCACCTAGTTGTGTGAGGCAAGACAATAATAAATTCCCTAGTTACTTTTTCCCTCTTCCATGTAATAATGAGAAATGGTTGAGGAAAAAAATGGTCTTTAGTGTTATGGTTTAACATATATATATTAATAACACATAAGTAAAAACATAGCTATATCATATGTCAAACTAGACACTATAACTGACGTCAGACATTAAAAAATATCATATTAGTATGAAGATAGAAGAACAATTGAGGCTAGTTTCTATCTTGCATCACCGTATTCTGAAAAAAAAATCTAAGTAGTGCTCCATGAAAAAATTAATCCAATATGAAAACACGGACCTATCACATGGAATATCCTTACAATTTATGGACTACATAAAATGATATAACAACTCAAAAATTACTACTCTTGTAGAATCAAATGTTGAATGGATGGTTTCAACTTAACACTAGACAACAATTTAAATCAACTATTATCCTTGTTCTCTATATCATGTTGTGAAAAAAAGAGCTATCAAATTCCACACATCACTAGACTCAATGATATCTATATAACAGTCACTCCAAAATCTTCTACTACCATAATATCTTTTCATGGGTAGAAATTATAACAAATTATTATATATATTATAGGATCCCTTAAAAAATAACAATTTTATGGTAAGAGTCCTCATGTTTGTGGAATGCATATATAAATCTATAAAAACAAATTATAGTACCATTATAGGACCAAAATGTTCCTAATATAAAAATAAACACTTTTTGTTCCTAATATATCATTACACTAATCTTTTTAGGGCCAACTGAAACACCTCATTCTGAAATGACATGACCTAGAAACATAAAATCCTTAATCTTGGAAGAGAACTTGTAAAATATCACATAGAGGTGATGATCCCATTGATATTCGAAAACAATCCTCAAATTCTTCCCTTGCTACTCCTTGGTTTCATATTGGAGTTTACTGTCAACAAAAAATACCATATCAAAAGAGTCGAGACACTCATGGGACATACATTTCATAACCTCCATAAAGATCGATTGAGAATTTTTCATCAAAAAAGGCATGTATAGATTTTCAAATGGTCACACCTACTTTATTAGTCTATTTTATGAAAAAATGATTATATAAATATGACATGGTGATACCCTGAATGAAAATTGATATTAGAGAAACAACCTTCCCCTTACGATAATTTTAAATGAAATAAATATGGGGAAAACTATATTGGTTATTTTTTTATCTTATTTAGATTCTAAAAATTAATGCAGAACTCGAGAGATCCGTAGTCCTTATTCAAAAATAGAAATGTCTAGCCCAAAGTGACAGACTGGTGAAAATGAATCATTTATATTCAAACAAATACAACTATTCCATTAATTAAATTAACTTAGTTGGGTAAATATGGTATGTAGTAAGATATATCAAATGTGTTCCCAATGCAATAATGATAGTTAACTACATATACCACTGTAGAAGAAAACCTGAATAATATCTTCAAAATACCTATGGGAACTAATCCACTATAGAAGGTAATCCACCCTGAGGAAAAATAACATTTTCCACTAAAAATAGATATGAGATATAAAATTAAATACAACCCATATATGAGAGCATAAGTCCATTACATCTTGAATGAGGACCCCATTTACCCTGAAAAACATAATACATCCATAATGTTCCACAATATTCACTCACCACTGATAACAATAAATGTGAATATGGAATCACCCCATATAATCCATTATGAGTATAACGTCAAAGGGTTCCATATAAAAAACTATATAATATCATTTTTTGTTAACCCATGGAACAAAGAGTTCACAATACAAACACATGAAACCCTACTATCACCTCCTACCATGCTGCATCAACAAATCTATCACGTAGAAAAAAATCACAATTATAGAACTCGAAAAACCAATTTGAATATAAAAAATGAAAGAGAAATTTGATCTAGTATCAATAAAATAAACCAATAAAGATAATGGAATAAAATTTTTACCTCAAACTATGAAAGTGCATACAGTTGATGCCACTGATACTTCTTCATGAGTAAAAAGATTATTCGTCCCTACCTGAGATAAAGATTGACCATTGACTTGGGAATCTGTATTAAGATTAATATATAAATAAGAAGATTCAAAACCTATAACACAACCACTATATATAGAACCCACAGTCTAGGGAGGCTCTAACCTGGTGGAAATACATCTGGATGCCACATAACTTATTCCACCCTGATAAGGACACATTTCCCTAAAAACTCACAGAAACTCATTTCTAATTCTTTACTAATTGGATGCTATGGGTGTATTGTTACATGAAAACTACACCCTATGTGTCATTCAACACATATGGAACATGAATGAACAATTATCTAATGTCAAATTAAAATTAAAATAGGAAGAACATCTTGAACTACCACCACACATCTTCTCCTTCTCATCATGCATCCTCTTCTTCTCATATGAACTAACACTACCCTGAACCACAATTAATACTATTCTATATATGAAAAAAATTCCCATAAAATTGATATCCAACATCATATATGATTGGAACCCTCAATATAATTCTAAAATTTTAATAGGAGTTTGTGAGACCATATATTTTTCTGCAAACCCTTGTCACGTTTTTGAACATTTTTCTTATCATTTGACACCACATTTGGTACACACCGAACAAAATAGTCAATGATGTTAACATATTCTATTAAATTAAAATACTCCTTTATGGAGATCAAAAAACACACGGGACATGGAGAATACCATGTTATTTGGAAAATATTACTCATTGAACATGACCTTGAAGTCTTTCATACCCATATACTCATGTTTTCCAAATTGAACAACTGATTCCCTCTACGTACGACTATGACCTTCTAACAAAAAATTAGCACATAAAAACATCAAATCCTAAGGAGGGTGATGAAACCCCCAAAAACTCTTGAAATTCACTATACCATAATCAATATATTGGGTATCCATGGTATGCCAAATGGATAGAGTACTATTATAGTGGAACTCCTAACATTTTCCATTTCGAGTACATAATTCAGTTCCCAACATTAGTAGGACTAGATCCCACTCCATTTACTTATGATAGAATTTCATGAACAACGAATTATAATTTTCATTGATCAAATAAATATTGAGAAAACTATTCTACCTCATGTTATGGATCCACATGAAATCATTTGGTATGTATCTAACAAAATAAAGTAACAATCGAAATGAAAAACTAGAACGGAAACCCTATACAAAAATATTAGAAACAATGATAATTTTAAAACACAACAAGAAATTAAAAAAATAATATCCATAAAAATAACATCCCAATCTACCTTACCCCCACCCAATGTCAAGGAACACTTTGTATCTTATATGTCACACATGGTAGATAATTCAATCTAAATCCCAATATGTCTAGGTGAATCAAGACCTTTCTTGATGTGTGCTATCCAAAAAACCCACTCGTGACCAAAACCTAAATCCCCGATGACACTCTAACTGTTCAATATAGAATATCATAAATATTATTACCCAATGAAAGTGACAGAACCACCTACCAAACCATTTTTTTACAATCCAAGCCAAGATGTCAGCTAACATGACTCCAAAACTATCGCACGGTCCGAAGGTCATTCAAGATAACAATGGGATCATAAGGCCCTGACCTTAAACCTTACTTAATATTGAATTAAACGAATAATTCACATTTAGGATCCTTTCAAGTTTAGAGTTTTATAGAATTAGATTGTAACTATTACATTTCAAAATATTACAATGTTGACACTTCTACTAAGTTTCCATAAAATAAAAACTCTTAAAAAGAAACATGTCTAGTTTCATGTTTTTTATAGCATGACTTTCCCTTGATCCCATCCTTGACACTATTCCACATTAAGTCCTATGAAAAACATTTCAAAAAAATTGGGGTGAGCATAAAAAGATCAGTAAGGGAAACACAAAGAATGAAAACGGTTAGTTTTTCAAAACAATAAGTAAACCATGTATACATTATCAAAGTAATACTTTTCACTTTTATGAAGTAGTAAAAACTCTTCACTGAATAAAAGATCATTACTTACCCTTTTGTAACCAAAAGATTACAATAAAACCCATATAAAGATCACATAACATATAAAGGTAAAATGGGACATAAACATACTTAAATGGAATAACCATACGGTCGACTTCCACACCTTCTAAATGGAATAGCCATACGGCCAACTTCCATAACCAATGCATTGGAGGTTATAACCTAACCACCCATCCTGGTATTCACGGTACCACCCGTCATATGGTTTATCACGTAACCACCCGTCAAATGTCAATGTACAATTATTAAATCATAAGACATACAACAAATATAATGGAAAGAAAACATTTCCACACTTTGATCACAATATATCACATAAATATGTGGAAATAACAAATCCATTATAAAAAACCATTTTCAATACCAAAATACATAAAGACAATATGGTATTTATTTCATTTGAAAAACATTACGAGTTGTTGAGGAAGACAAAGACCAAATAATACTCGCGGCAGCGGAAAAGGACATTGTCACTGCGTACGTTAAAAGAAACATTCCTTTTTGTTGTTTAGTAAAATGCTTCATAGAAAAAAATTCCTTTTGTATAAAATTAATAGTCAAAGAGGTTTATACACCGTATAAAATAATGTTGTGTATAAAACGAAATATGTCTCAATGAAATGAGATTGAGACGAAGTCCCTTACCTCGGGTCCGACTTGACTCGGTCGTTCTTTAACGCCCTGAATAATAAACACGAAATAATTTCTACTTGCTTAAGAACCTTTTTTAAGTTCATTATTCCTTTTATATCACTTATTTCCATGTTATAAACATTATGTAGTCATTTATTTTTATAATATTTGTTTTGTCGATATTTGGTTCTTATGTCGAAGGTGGAATTCTTACAATTACATGTTGTTCGTGTGGTCAAATATTCATTTTATCCAGATTGATATTCATGATTTTGATATCATATATATTATATATATCTAGAATATACATGTATTTATAATATTACATAATCATTTAGAGGTAAGAAATGAAATGCACCGTTCATGGAGACGGTAAGACGTACGTACACATGAACACAATTTCATTTCTATGTCATATTAATGGAATTAAAACTAAATGAGAGATATGTATATTTTAATTCCACAATTATATTAATCATTTATATGTAACATACATCATATATATCCATTATGTATATGTACTTATAATAGTACATTATATTTTGGGATAAGAAATGAAATGCACCGTTCATGGAGACGGTAAGCCGTATGTACGCATGAACGCTACATTAATTTCTATCTCATACTTTAATGGAATGAATTAATAATGATATAAAGGTATATTATAATTCTCGTATAACATCATATATAATGACATTAAATCCATCCTTTGTACATACCACATATGGCATTAACGAATCCAATCACTTTGAGGGGGCGGTAGTCCGCACTTCCTAAAATGATGATATCGCGTATAACCACAATGGAAGCCATAAAGGAATACCACAAATAAAAATTAAAGAATCATAAGGAAAACATAAACATAATATATATCATATATAAATAGAGTGACATCTTAATGTCCTCCATTAATGGCATTAAAAGAATATTGAACAATCATCGTTTTGTGAGGCAGAAATTCGCCAACTACAGAAATAGTATGTTCTTTAACCATTAGATATAGGTTTGTGTAAGTGTAGCTCGAATTATTCTAATAGAAACATCCTATAATATTGAGGATACTGGATTTGTTATAAAATAGATGAATAAAAAGAGTATAACGGGTTGGAGAAGAAAAATAAAACAACAGAACACAAGTGAAGACATTACCTTAAAATCAGGTAACTCTCAAAGATTTGAGCTCAAAAGCTTCCTTGGGAATACTTCTTCCAACAGTGAGGCTTCTAGGAGTAAGAGACGGATGTGGAGAGACATAATGGATAGGGTTTGTCCAAGCCAAAGGCTTTGTATGTGTGGGTAAGTTGGTAGAGGTGGGAGCCTTTTATAAGAGGAGGGGAGAGGCACTCTTGGAAAGTAAAGAAATGTTATTTTATTTTAAAATGTGTTTCGGATTTAAAAGGACCCAAATTGATATAATTTGAGGATAATGTGATAAGGGTTATAAATATACCCATAAAATAGGTTTCTGAAAAGTGTAGGTCTTATATTATACATTATATTTTCTTTTGATTTAAATCGTTAAATAATGAGGTAATTGATGCATCATCATGGTGTCATAAATAATTTAATTTATTTAATGTATAAAAATTATAAAAAACTATCATGATGTAGGAAAAAATTTTATCTTTATAATTAATATTTATAGTCAAAAATTAGACTTGTATATACCCATATAAAAAATGTTTTAGTAAAACAACACATGTTTGTGACATTTTAATTTTAACGTTCAATAAAAAGGTATTAATGTCATTTTCCAACCAAAGTGGCTCCATGGGGTCCCCAAGTTGACCCGTGTATTGTCGTGGTCGTCCATTACACATAAAATGAGGGTAGGACATGTGTCTAGGTCATTTCATAATATTAAAACATTATTTTTACCTTAAACCACTCTAATTACCTCTAATCGCGATTAAAAATTTAAAAGTTACTATTCACCAAAAATTATTTTAATCTCCTTGAACCACATTTTACTTATTAATGAAAACCATGTATGTCATATTTTTGAAATTCAAAGCACAGAGGTGGTAAAATTTCATTTAAACGAAAAATCACTTTTGTAAGTACCACTTAGTGATTTCACTATTCATCAAAATTGAATTTTTTCAGAAAAATACCAAAACATCACCCAAAGCTATATTTGATATTATGAAATAAAAAATGAAGTGTATTTTACAAAATTCAACACATATAAGTTTCATTAATTAATTTAATAATTAATTCCTACTGTTAGAGTAAATAGTGTGTTTTTATGAAACAATAAGTATCCAAAGATTGACACTAGTGTACGTCCGATTTCAATGTGAAATTAATTCCGACAACCACTATTGGATTTAACGGTGAAAATATATTCTAATTTCACTTTAAAACAAATTCAAAAGAAAATTTAATCATATAAATAAATTAGATTAAAAATAGTTTTTTAATTAAAATACAACATTTTTCACTATTCATTAAAAAAGGATCTTTATCGGAAAAATACCAAAAAATTTCCCAATGTAAATTTCAGTGTCCCTATCATAAAGAATAATTTTATTTCGACAAATAGAGCATATAAAATTGTCAAAATATTGATTTCAAAAATGGTTTTCCATCAAAAGGAAGTAAAACAATCTTTTAAAAATATTGTTGTATTCCTTGCTTAAGATTGGATTTATTCTCATTTTAAGCCTCTAAAACACTATCTAATTCATTAATATAAATAGATAAAATTATCTATTATTATTTACTTACATGGTATGTTACATCCTTCCCTATTTTAGAAAATTGGGTCCCTACAATTTATTTACTTATCAAATATGTGGCGGTATTTAGCCCTCATTGCATTTTCAGATTCCCATGTTGCCTCTTCAACCATATGGTTTTTCCACAAAACCATTACCTGGTGAATTACCTTATTTTGCAAAACGTTCCCTCCTTGATCAAGAATCTGGACTGGTTGTTCTTCATAAGTGAGATTCTCTTCCAACTAAACTAACTCTAGGCTCAAAACATGAGATGGATCTGGCATATAGTTTCTCAACATCGAAACATGAAAAACATTGTGTACCTGAGATAATCACGGAGGTAAAGCCACTCAGTAAGCAACTGATCCAACTTTCTCTAGAATTTCATATGGTCAAATTAACCTTGGAATCCGCTTTCATTTCTTACCAAATCACATCACACTTTTCCATGGTGAAACTTTGAGAAAAACATGATCACATACCTCGAAAGATAGATCCTTCCTCCGATTATCTGCATAACTCATCTGCCTACTCTGAGATTTTCTCATGTGTTTCTGAATCAACTAAACTTTTTCTGCCATCTCTTCTACGAATTCAAGTCCCATCATCTCCATTTCACCCACTTCATCCCAAAAAGATGGAGTTCAGCACCGTTTCCCATATAATGCCTCAAATGGTGCCATATGTATACTGGAAAGAAAACTGTTATTATAAGAAAACTCAACCAAAGAAGGATGTTGGTTCCAAATTCCCTGATAATCCATCAAACAAGCATGTAGCATATCCTCCAATGTTTGAATTGTTCGTTCTGACTGCCCATCTGATTGAGGATGAAATGTTGTACTAAATTTTAATTCAGTACCCAACGACTTCTGAAGGCCTTTCCAAAAGTTAAAAGGAAACCTAGGTTCACAATCAGATACAATGGAGAAGGAAAATCCATGCAACATGAATATCTCTTTAATATACAATCGAGAAAGTAGATCTAGAGAGAATGTATATCGAATAGGAAGGAAAGGAGCAGATTTAGTCAATCGATCAAAAAAAACCAAGATTTCATTATTACCTCGAGATGTCCTCAGTAATCCCACAAAAAAGTCCATGGATATATTTTTCCATTTCCACTCTGGAACTGTTAATGGATGAAACATCCCTTTTGGTAACTACCGCTCTGCATTAACCTACTAACAAGTAAAACACTTCACAGTAAAATCATCAATATCTCTTTTCATTCCATCCAACCAGTAATACTCCTGCAGATCTATGTACATCGCAGTACTACCAGGATGAACTGAAAACGGGGAACTATGAGCCTCACATAACAACTCATTCTTCAACTGTGAATCACTAGGCACACATAATCTCTTCCCAAGACGTAAAACAAAATCATTTTCAATGTTAAATTCTGGAAACTTACCCTTCTGAACCAGCTCTACCTTTTTCTGCAACACATTGTCTTGCATCTGTGCTTGCTTGATTCTGTATGATAGAGAAGATTTCACTAATACCTGAAACAAAATAAAAGAACATCCTTCACCAAAAACTACTATGCCAATTTTCATCAAATCCTTAACCAAAGGATCATGTTCCAAACGCAAAATTGTTAATGAAGCATTACTTTTTCGACTCAAAGCATCAACCAATTTATTTTCTTTTACTAGATGGTAATGAATTGTACAATCATAATCCTTGATTAAATAAAGACATATCCTCTGTCTCATGTTCAATTATATCTGAGAGAATATATACTTTAAACTCTTGTGATTGGTATATATTTCACACTTTACTCCATACAAATGATGCCTCCAAATTTTCTAAAGTGAAAACAACCTCAGATAGTTCCAAATCGTGTGTAGGGTAATTTTCCTCATGATTTTTCAACTGACGTGAAGCATAATAAATTACCTGATCATTCTGCATAAGGACACAACCATGTCCATTCAATGAAGCATCACTGTAGATAAAAAACTCACCATTATTGGATGGAAGTTCCAAAACATGAGCAATCACCAATCTTCTTTTCAACTTCTTTAGTAGTAACCTGAGTCAACTGAGCCATCACTACAACAAACTATTTAGTGCTTATTCTAACGATCTCAGGGTACTGATTTGAAAGTTCAATTTCCCTCTTTATTCCATCCTAGAAAAGATATTATGTTTCCTGTATGAAAAACTATTCTTAAAAAATAAATATCATAGGCGAAGAAACATGGTAATATTTAGATGCTATATCATTTCAATCATACGATAAATTAATTCATAATTTAACAATTTTCTAACTCCTAAAGTTGTCTAAACCGACCTCTGATACCAACTATAAGGCCTTGGACTTAAACCATACTTAATATTGAATTAAATGAATAATTCACATTGAGGATCTTTTCAGGTTTAGAGTTTTAGAGAATTAGATCATAACTATTAAATCTCAAAAGATTAAAAAGTAGACACTTCTACTAAGTTTCCATAAAATAAAAAATCTTAAAAAGAAACATGTCTAGTTCCATGTTTTATATAGCATGACATTCCCTTGATCCCATCCATGACACAATTCAACATTAAGTCCTATGAAAAACATTTCAAAAAACATGGGGGGAGCATAAAAAGTTCAGTCAGGGAAACACAAAGAATGAAAACTGTTAGTTTTTCAAAACAACAAGTAAACCATGTATACTTTATCAAAGTAATACTTTTCACCATTATGAAGTAGTAAAAACTCTTCACTAAATAAAAGATCATTACTTACCATTTTTAAACCAAAAGATTACCATAAAACCCATATAAAGATCACATAACATATAAAGGTAACATGGTACATAAACATACTTAAATGGAATAACTATACGGTTGACTTCCACACATACTTAATGGAATATCCGTACGGCTAACTTACATACCCAATGCACTGGAGGTTATAACGTAACCACCCATCCTGGTATTTACGGCACCACCTTTCATATGGTTTATTACGTAACCACCTGTCAAATCTCCTAGTACCATTATTAAATCATAAGACATAAAACAAATATAATCGAAAGAAAAAAGTTCCACACTTTGATCAAAACATATCACATAAATATGTTTACATAAAAAATCCATTATAAAAACCATTTTCAATACCAAAATATATAATGAAAATAAGGTAATTATTTCATTTTAAAAACATTACGGCTTGTTGAGGAAGCCAAAGACCAAAGAGTACTCATGGCGGCAGAAAAGTTCGTTGTCACCGCTTACATTAAAAGAAACATTCCTTTTTATCATTTAGTAAAACGCTTCATAGAAAAATATTCCTTTTGTATAAAATTAAAATTCAAAGGTGTATATACACCGTATAAAAGAATTTTGTGTATAAAACAAAATATGCCTCAATGAAAGGAGATTGAGACTATGTCCCTTACCTTGGGTCCGACATGACTCGATCATTTTTTAAGGTCCTGAATAATAAACTTGAGTTAATGTCTACTTGCTTAATGAACCTTTTTCAAGTTAATTATTCCTTTTAAATCACTTATTTCCATGTTATAGACATTATGTAATCATTTATGTTAATAATGTTTGTTTTGTCGACATTTGGTTCTTAAGTCGAAAGTGGAATTCTTACAATTAAATGTTGTTCGTGTGGTCAAATATTCATTATATCTAGAATGATATTCATTATTTGGATATCATATATATCATATATAACCAGAATATACATGTATTTATAATATTACATAATCATTTATAGGTAATAAATGAAATGCACCGTTCATGGAGACGGTAAGCTGTACGTACGCATGAACGCTACTTTCATTTCTATGTCATATTAATGGAATTAAAACTAAATGAGAGATATGTATATTTTAATTACATAATTATATTAATCATTTAGATGTAACATATATCATATATATCCATTATGTATATGTACTTATAATAGTACATTACTTTTGGGGATAAGAAATGAAATGCACTGTTCATGGAGACGGTAAGTCGTACGTACGCATGAACACTACTTTCATTTATATCTCATACTTTAATGGAATGAAATAATAATGAAATAAAGGTATATTATAATTCCAGTATAACATCATATATAATAACTTTAAATCCATCCTTTATACATCCCACATATGGCATTAACGAATCAAATCACTTTGAGTGGGCGGTAGTCCACAATTCTAAAAATGAAGCTATCGCATATACCCATAATGGAAGCCATAAAGGAAGACCAAAAATGAAAAATAAAAAGTATAAGGAAAAAATAAACATAATATATATCATATATAAATATTGTGACATCTAAATGGCCACTATTAATGGTATTATGAGAAGATTGAACAATCATTGTTTCGTGAGGCAGAAATTCACCAACCACAGAAACAATATGTTCTTTAAGAATTAGATGTAGTTGTGTGTAAGTTTAGCTAGAATTTTTCTTATAACAACATCCTATTATATTTAGGATACTATTTTAGTTACAAAAGAAATGAATAAAACGAGTTTAGGGGGTTGGAGAAGAAAAATAAAACAGAAGAACACAAGTGAAGACATTACCATAAAATAATGTAACTCTCTTAGATTTGAGCTCAAAGGCTTCCTTGGGAAGACTTATTCCAAATGTGAGGTATCTAGGAGTACTAGAGGGATGTGGATAGACAAAATGTATAGGGGTTTTCCTACCCAAAGGCTTTTTATGTGTGGGTAAGGCGGTAGAGGTGAAGGCCTTTTATAAGAGGAGAGGAGGGGCACTCTTGGAAAGTAAAGAAATGATAATTTATTTTAAAATGAGTATCGGATTTCAAACGTCCCACATTGATATTATTCGAGGATAAGGTGATAAGGGTTTTAAATATACCAATCCAATAGGTTTTTAAAAGTGTATGTTTTATATTTTACATTATATATTCATTTTATTTAAATCATTAAATAATGAGGTAATCGCTACATCATCATCGTGTCATAAATAATTTAATTCATTTAATGTATAAAAATTATAAAAAACTATCATGATGTAGGAAAACATTTTATCTTTCTAATTAATATTTATAGTAAAAAATTAGACTTTTATAACCCCATATAAAAAATGTTTTAGTAAAACAACACATGTTTGTGACATTTTAATTTTAACGTTCAATAAAAAGGTATTAATGCCATTTTGCTACCGATGTGGCTCCATGGAGTCCCCATGTTGACCCATGGATTTTTTTGGTCGGCCATGACACATCCAATGAGGGTAGGACATGTTTCTAGGTCATTTCATAATATTAAAACATTATTTTTACCTTAAACCACACTAATTGCCTCTAATCACGATTAAAAACGTAAAAGTTACTATTCAACAAAAAATTATTTTAATCCCATTGAACCACATTTTATTTCTTAATGACAACCATTTATGTTGGATTTTTGATATACAAAGCACATAGGTGGTAAAATTTCATTTAAATGAAAAATCAGTTTTTGAAGTACCACTTAGTTGTTTCACTATTCATAAAAATTTGATGTTTTTTAGAAAAATACCCAAAAAACACCCTAATCTATATTTGATATTCCGAATTCAAAAATGAATTCCATTTTAAAAAAATCAAAACATATAAGTTTCATTAATAAATTTAATAATTAATTCCCATTGTCATAGCAAATAGCGTGTTTTTTTGAAACAATAAATATCAAAAGATTGACACTAGTTTAAGTCCAATTTCAATGTGAAATTAATTCCAACAACCACTTTATGATTTAATGATAAAAATATATTCTAATTTCACTTTAAAAACAATTCAAAGGATAATCTATCCATATAAATAAAGTATATTAAAATGAGGTTTTGAATTAAAATACAACTTTTTCAATATTCATTAAAAAATGAACTTTATTGGAAAAATACCAAAAAATTACCCAAAGTAAATTTCAATGACCCAATAATATAGAATAAGATTATTTTGACAAATAGAGGTTATAAAATTGTCAAAAGTTTGATTTAAAAAATGGTTAGCCATCAGATGACAGTAAAACAATCTTTTAAAAATATTAGTGTATTCCATGCTTAAGATTGGATTTATTCCCATTTTAACCTTCAAAAAAATATCTAATTCATTAATAGACATAGATAAAAATATCTATTATTCATTACTTACTTGGGATGTTATAGGGATAGTAGCTGATCTCTAGTTTGCAACAATACATATATGAGAACTATTTCATCCAATATAATCACCCATGAATAATTTTAAAAAATTAATCATTGACCCCATATCAATATCTAAAACCAAAATGAATATAATAATTCATGTCAAAAAAATTTCAAATTACACTGTCATGACCCACATTTACCAAAATCAGGGAAAGGTCAATAGAATTCCAAGCCCTTCCTTCTTTATGTTCAAGGAGAGATAATGACCCCGGGAACCCGCCATCAATAGGTCCCGGAGTGGCGACCAGCGCCAAGGGTATAGAATATCACACAAAATGGAAGGCATTACCCTTTTTATTTTTATAGGATCAAGAGATAAGGAAGCAACCCCAACAATACATAAGATTAATGTAAAGGTAAAGCCAAAAGTAAACCATCCCACATGCATGTTAAAAAGTAAAACATACAAGCCACAAAACTCCAAAGGTATGGTTCCAAGAAAAAGGAAAATGACAATAGTAACTACCCCAAAGTCTGAACTAGTACGGTCCCGTGCGATCCCTGAAGTGCTCCTGGAAATCTGAAAACAGTTTTATATACATAGGGCGAGCATACAAGTACACTCAGCAGGGAAAACCAAAGACTCTCGTGCACAAGTGAGAAGACATTCTAATGACTCGTGGAAAAAAGTGATAACCAAACACCCAACAAGGAAATGTTATCCACCCAAACCTCACCAAGGCATGCTCCCCAAAATATGCAAGTCAAGTATAATATAATAATAGCACATCGATATTTGGGTACCCTGCGCCACTTTCCCACTGGTTATTGAAGACATCCTATGCATTGAACCAATCCCGCCATTCTCACCGAAGTCCCACAGCCACACCCGCCCCCACACACCTGTGCCAAAACCACACATCTCGCCTAGAAACACCTGGGCCACAACCACTATCTTGCCTACAGACACCTGGGCCAAAACAACCACTACCACGCCCGAGGTCACCTGGGCCAGAAAGCTACCATCACGCCTAAAGACACCATCGCCTCATCTCGAAGATACTTGGGAAACAACCTGCTAGTAAACACCTGGGCCAACCACCAAAACTAACCCGCCTGAAGATTCTTGGGCCAATAATGGACTTCAGGCCATCACAGCCTACCCGAAGAGTCGTGGGATATTTGAGAAAAGGGAGCAGAAAAAGAGCTAATAACCAACCACTCAAAAAAGTGTTGGAAAAAACACCCTCCCCCATGAAATGGTAGTTTTTGGAACTTATGTTCTCAACTTGGGTGTGGGTGAATAAGAAACATAAAAACTAAATATATATATATATAGGTAACAAAGACTCATCCCAACCTATGTGTTCCAAAACCTAAGTAAATACAGCCTCATTACTAATTATTCACAAAAGAAGTCCCGTCACACATGGCCAAGTCACAACTCATTCCCAATATAATTACCATTTCAACTGTTCCTGTTTTCATGTTCACGTAACCCTGTTTAGGTGACTTCTACACTACCGGGCAACTAACAGGCATAAGCACAAGCCAAAAGGAATGAAACAACCAAACATCAATTTAATCATTCACACCCGGTTCTCTTCCAAGTCACAACAACAGAGGGATAAGTCAGATCCCTCGAAGTACTGGAACCAGTGTAAACCCTGAGACACCGGCCCATGTCCCCAAAATTCTAGAGCCAATGGTATCCCAATAACATAGGATTCCACCTAAATTTTTGATATAAGTAGAGTAACCATACAACCTAAAATTCACAACTAGTGAAAGTACAACAACATGGGATCCCATTCCCACCCGTATCACCCCAGCAATCATCCCTTGAAAGAAACAACCAAATCGATACCACCAACACAAGGCATGCCCATGTAGGTATTTTCATATTTAAAAGATTTAAAAAACTCAATGATTTCAATTCCATTGTGCTTTAACTGGGGTTATCACAAAAAAGTGTTTATCCTTGTGCTTTCAATTTGTTTAACCGAGTATATGTAATTAAAAAATTCCATGTTATGGTTATTTAAACATTCGGGAGAATCACGATTCATTAGTGCACAAAGAAAGATCACCAACGACCATGATTTTTAGCAAGCATAGGCCCATACAATTCACAAAACATAAAACATAGAGAGTACATCATATCATTGATCACACCCCCTTTAATTCTTTTAATGTTCTGTTCATTATCTTAGTTATGTTCAGTTTCATCAATTTCTACATAGGAAAAAGCATACCCACCCTGCATGATACACAAAAAGGAGAGACGAAGGAGAAAATCCCTACTTGGTTGATCAATGATATATGTTTTTCTCCACATTCCAAAATGGCGGATGTACGACTTGCATGGCCCTCGCACAGGTGAACCACTTTCCTCAGAAAAGAAAGGACTTCGAACTCACAAGGAAAATTAGGAGACTATCCATGAGTGATAAGAATAATTCCAGGCGTGATTAATAGATTATATCCCCAACGTTATGTGATAAGTAATTCGAACACCTTGGAAGTCGGATCGTGGTTCTACCACGCGGTTGGTTGGTTGCACATGATTGATTTAATTGTTATTTAATAGGGAGGATTCTCAGGATTTTTATATATTAATAATGGGATAAAAACGTCCTTGAAACACCTTAAAAGGTCAAAAGGGTCTAAAAGAGGCATTATCGGAAAACTGTAGAAGCAACAACCGAAAATGCTGGATAACACCAATCGGTCCCACCGACCAGTCGCACTGATCGGTCACACCGATCGAGGGGAGACCCCTTAGGATCCTTGAATTTGGAAAAGGGATGGATTATGAGGGTCTGGGATATTACAGTAGATAACTTTCAAACTATTCTCACCCTCGAGAATCCAGAACCAGACCCGAAGGAAAGAGGGGGGTCCGAACAACCATCCTGGAAGATACCTCTCAGGAGTGAGACACTCTGAAATAGTAACACCTTATCTCCAGAGCAATAACGGACGTCCTAACACTCCTTTCCACATGCAACCACGCAAAACAAAAGACTAAACCGTCCATCCATGTGGGAGAAGGGTTTCTGTTCCTCCGTGTTAATATACTATCTGCTTTTGGCGGCACTGACTCGCTCACACGGGTTTAGGCGCATCCACTTTAATGCGTCCAAACAAGGAATCAGTTCATCCCTCCCCATACTTTAGGACACTTCACACTCATACATATAAAAAGGAAACTGCATATCCAATAGTCAACAAGGTAAAACATTACATAGAAAACAAGTATTGAAAAAACATGATAAAACTCAAATCAACTCTGGGTACTAGGCACCCATATGTGCTTCCCTCTACCATGTACTTTCCTAACGCCCACCATGCCTCCATAACATGAAAACCAACAGGATGGTTCATCCATGAAGCACCTTCTCCTCACGACCCTCGATCATCACTGGCCGTTCAACGAAAGTTGTATCTTCTTTGATATCTAGCTCTCCACAGTAGACGATGTACGAATCGTCATGTAGATAAAGAGGAAGCTGGGACACATGGAAGACATCATGCATCCTTTGTAGTTGTGGTGGAAAATCCAACTGATAATCCTCCTTGCCGACCTTGTGTAACACCTCAAATGGTCTGACGAACATTGGAGAGAGCTTACTTCCCCTACCAGACCTCTACTACCCACGCCGAGGGGAGACCCTCCAGAACTTGTGGTCCCCGACCTCGAACACCATGGGCCTTCTCCTATTACCTGCATATGACTTCTATCATTCCTGAGCCGCCTTCATCCTCTCTCGTATAAGCTGAAACTTCTCTGTTGTCCTCTGTACCACCTCAAGGCCAACAACACCTGCATCCCTGACTTCTTTCCAACACACGGGTGAGTGAAACGACCTCCCATTCAAGTCTTCAAATGGATCCATTCCAATGGTAGAGTGGTAGATATTGTTGTAGGTGAACTCTACTAGAAGAAAGTGTCGCACCCATGATCCCCCGAAATCTAGGATGCATGCTCATAGCATATCTTCAAAGGTCTGGATGGTGCGCTCTGTCTACCCATATTTCAGGTGGTGGAAGGCAGTTATAAGGTGATGCTAGGTGCCAAAAGCATGCTGCAAACCCCTCCATAATTGTGAGGTAAATCGTTCATCCCTATTCAAGATAATGGATCTTGGAACCCCATGCAATCGAACCACCTCGTCCACATACCTATGTGCTAGAGCGTCCACTGCACTTGACTACTTTATTGCTAGAAATTGAGCCGATCATGTCATGGGGTACACTACTACCCAGATGGCATTGCACCCTCATTGATCCTTGGGTAGCCCCGTGACAAAATCCATCGATATGTCATCCCACTTCCACTCAGAGACATATAAAGGTTGCAGCAAATCACCTGGAACACAGTGTTCATCCTTCACCTGGTGACACACTAAGCACTTGGATACAAACTATGCCACCGCCCGCTTTTCCCCATGCCACCAAAACTGTCTCCTCAGACGATGGAACATCTTGGAAACTCCTAGGTGCACTGACAGATGTGTGATGTGGAACTCACAAAGGACTCCTCGTGCATTGCCTCTGGAAAGAAAAAATTCCCTTTGAATATCATCTAATTATGACCATCTTTTGCCCACCCTTCTGGAGTAGACCTTGGCTAACCTGGTCATGCATCACTTCACACTCTGGGTATCCCCACTAAGACTCTTCCACCTGACGTAACAGAGAAGACTGTATTGTCATCTGATACATGAAACCCTTACCACCATACATCCTCACATCCAGGTGCAGGGCATCCAACTCCTTCATCGCCCTCCAAGTATCTGCCAATTCTCGGACCGCATCGCTCTGTGACTTCCTCCTCAAGGCATCAGCCACCATGTTTCCTTTGTCTGATGTGTAGGAAATCTCGAAATCGTAATCCTGGAAGAACTCTATCCACCTTCGTTGTCGTAAGATTATGTCCCTCTAGAAGAAGACATACTTCAAGATCTAGTGATCGGTGAATACCATGAAGCGCTCCCCGATGAGGTAGTGCCGCCACAACTTTAGTGCAAACAGGACCGTCACAAGCTCCAGATTGTGGGTGGCATAGTTATGCTCATGGGGACGTAACTGCCTTGACCTATAAGAGATCACCCCTTGATATTGCATCAATAAACATCTGAGGCCCTTCCCTAAAGCATCACAGAATACATCATATGCTGCCCCTTCTTCGGGAAACCTCAACACTAGGTAACTAACCAACTTCTCCATCAGATAGCTGAAGGCTGCCTCGCACTGCTCGTCCCATATGAATGCTCGATCCTTGTTCGTCAAGGCATTAAATGGTGATGTATCTTGGGAGAAGTTGGGTAATAACCTTTGATAGTAACATGTCAGCCCAAGGAAACTACCAACTTCTTCCACGTTCATGAGTGCGTCCCAAAAACAACCGCCTCAACCTTCGATGGGTCCACTGATACTTCCTGCTCAGACACCACATGCCCAAGGAAGTGAACTTCTCACGTCCAGAACATTCACTTCGACAACTTCTCATAGTGCTGGTGCTTTCGAAGGACCTCAAAAACCATCCTCAAGTGCTCAGCATGATCCTCCTCTAGTCTTGAATAGATCAGGATTTCATCAATGAACAGTACTACGAACCGATCCAGATACTCCCGGAAGACGGAGTTCATAAGCCCCATGAATATAGCTGAAGCATTTGTTATGCCGAACGACATGACCACAAACTCGAAGTTCCCATATCTGCACCTGAAGGCCGTCTTCGGGATTTCACCATCCTTCACCCTCAACTGGTGATATCCAGACTTTAGGTCGATCTTGGAGAACCATCCCGCCCCCTTCATCTATTTGAAAATATTGTCTATCCTTGGGAGAGGGTAGCTATTCTTAAGTGTCCCCTGATTCAGCCTACTGCAGTCTATGCGAAGCCTTAGACCACCATCTACCTTCTTTTCGAATAAGACTGTAGCACCCCATGGGGACACACTTGGTCGAACATAACCCCTCTTCATCAAATCTTCAATCTGAATATGCAACTCCCGTAGCTCCGAAGGTTTCATCCAGTAGGGAGCCATCGTAATCGAATGAGCACCAGACTGCAAGATTTTTCCAAACTCAATATCACGTCAAGGGGGTAGATTTGTCACCTCCTCAAAGTAGACATCCATAAACTCAATGATGATCCCTATTACCACCACCATCTCTGAATACGCCGACTCCACTGATATCTCATCTAACAAGGATAAAAGGGGTCCCTCTTGCCTACTACCCTTCTAGACACCTCGCTCGCCGATGAAAGTAACATGTCAACTGCCTAAGTCTGAAAACATGACCCTTCCTCAGATATTGTCGATGACGGAACATAAAGAAAACATCCAGTTAATGCCTAGGATGACATCGTATGGTTGTATCTGCAATAGTAGGAGGTCCCTGACTGATTGATTTGGCCCTATCATCAGTCTGCATCCTCAAAAAACATATATCATGTCAGTCAGACCTCCGACTGGTGTGCTCAGCACCAGGGGCAGTGGAAGTCTCTCGATATTTTGACCCAAATCATGGTCTAGACTGGTTGTAACAAAGGAGTGTGAAGCTCTTGTGTTGAACAAGACGTAAGCAAGTATACTGAACAAACTGATCATACCTCAAAAGACCTCCGGTCCTGCTAGAAATGCTGCCACCCTAGCGTGCAACTGCCCACGCCCGGCTCCTCTACCTCTCAGTTGTCGGCGACCTACCCGACCATGCCCTGGTCGAGGTCCCTGAGGAGCGCCCTGGGGGTGGCCTCCTCCTGCAATGTCTCCCCTCGGAGGAGCGGGAGCTCGCTTCCTCTCCAGCTACTACTGAAAGGGCATAGCTGGATGCTGCTACAGTTGAGGTGGGTGCTAGGCCTACTCAATGTCGTTGTACTGCACTCTATCTGGGCACTGGTTCTGAATGTGCCCGTGGCTCTCGTAGATGAAGAATCTCAGCACTGGGTCCGAAGGAAAATGGTGAGGGCCAGGGGATCAGAACTTGAACTGTTGAGGCATGCTCCCTACCCGTCGAAACCTCGAGGGTCCTGATACTGGAGGCCTCCTACTAATGGCCTTCCCCTTAGACGATCCTAGCTAAATTCCCTCTCGTGATAATCCTCCCAGTGTGTGCATCCTATCCACCACTTCATCCTTCTTCTACACCTCTAAGAATGTCAGTAGGGTGAATGGAGTAACAACGTACTGGATGGAAGGTCAGCGCGCCTCCTCCAACTCTCGCCCGAGACTCCTCATCCTGAAAGAGGTCCAGAGCAAAGCAGAGGATATCCTTGATCTCGATCCCCAACTCTCTCACTGACATACCCCCTGCTGGAGGGAGAATATATCCTGCCTCTTCTCATCTTTCATAGTAGAAGAGAGGAATTCTGCTCGGAACTCCTTTTCGAAATCATCCCATGTCACCTAGGCCCCCCTCTTCTTCCCCAGATAGAGTGTCCACCATGGAAGTGCCTCTCCCTGCATCCGACTTACGACTAGAGGAACTCAGTACTCCGCTGGAGCTTGGATCATGCCAAAAGCTATCACCAGCTCCACTAGCCTGCTCTTTTTCTCCATGTCTGAGGTTCTGCCCTCATACTTCTCGAGGGTCTTACACTAGAATGCACGAAGCCACCTTTACCAATGATCGTCCTTTTCCTATCGGTCAACAGAGTTATCCTCTTGTGCCTCAATCGCCTGCAGAACCTATGGTTGCCTCCCAGGTGCCATAACTGCAAGTAAACAAGGAACGCCGAAGCCTGGGTAGTGTAGAATATTGTTCTTACATTTTTTTTGACTTGTTTTTTTTTTGATCCCCAAAACACCCAGAAACATGAGAACACTAGTCATTATGATGCATGTACATTTTCTAGTGTCACTACCCTGCAATCAGTGTAGCCTCACTTAGTCGTTCGGTAGGTCCAGCGTCCATGAATCAGGTCATGGGGGCCCTAAAATCTCGTGTCCTAGCCGGTATTCCCAGGCATATTTCATGCACCATGATCACCCATCACTATTTACCTACCATCACATGCAATCTTGACTGTGCCTGAATCCATACTCCATCATATCAATCAACCTCTCTGCCTATGATACCATTCTGTCAAGACCCGCCTTCACCAAAAGGAGGGAATGTTCAACAGATTGTCAATCCCTTCCTTATTTATGTTGAAGGAGATATAATGACCCCTGAAACCCGCCTTCAATAGGCCCTGGAGTGGTGATCAGCACCAAGGGTATAGAATCTCACATGGAATGGAAGGCATTACAATTTTTATTTTTATAGGATCGAGAGATAAGATAGCATCACTATCAATACCAAAGATGAAAGTAAAGGTAAATCCAAAATAAAACCATTCCCATATGCATGTTCAAAAGAAAAATATACCAGCCACAAAACTCCAAATGTGAGGTACTAAGAAAAAGGAAAACAATATCAGAAACTGCCCAAAAGTCCATGTTCTTACAGTCATGCGCGATCCCTGAAGTCATCATGGAAACCTGAAAATAGCTTTATATACATAGGTTGACCATACAAGTACACTTAGTAGGGAATACCAAAGACTCTCGTGCACAAGTGAGGAGACATTCTAATGCCCCGTGGAATAAATAGATAACCAAACACCTAATAAGGAAATGATCTCCACCCAAACCTCACCAAGGCACGCTCCCCAAATAACGCAAGTCAAGTAACATATAGTAATAGCACATCGATATTTGGGTACCCCACGCCACTTTCCCACTGGTTATTGTAGACGTCCTATGCATCAAACTAATCCCTGCATTCTCACCGCAGTCCCACTACCACACCCACCCACACACAACTGGGCCACAACCACACATCCCACCCGCAAACAACTGGCCCACAACTGTTATCCCACCCGTAGACACCTGGGTCACAACAACCACTACCACCCCTAAAGACACCTGGGCTAGAAAGCTACCGTCATGCCCGAAGACACCTGGGCCTCATCCCGAATATACTTGGGAAACAACATGCCCGTAAACACCTGGGCCAACCACCAAAACCACCCCACCAAAAGATTCTTGGGATAATAATGGACTTTATGCCATCACAGCCTACCCGAAGAGTCATGGGCTATTCGGGAAAGGGAGCAGGAAGGGAGCTAATAACTAGCCACTCATAGGAGTGTTGGGAAAAACACCATCCCACATGAAATGGGAGTGTTCGGCACATAAGTGCTCCACATGGGTAGGTTTCGAATAATAAACATAAAAACTACAGATATATGTATAGGAAAAAAACCCTCATCCCAACCAAGGGGTTCCAAAACCTAAGTACAAACACCCTTGTTACTAATTATTCACAAAAGAAGTCACGACACACGTGGCCAAGTCACAAATCATTCGCAAACTAATTCCCATTTAAACTGTTCCTGTTTTCATGTTCTGGTAACCCCGTTTAGGTGAATTCTACACTACCTGGCAACTAATAGGAATTACCACAACCCAAAAGGATAGAAACAACCAAACATCAATATAAGCATTCACACATGGTTCTCTTGCAACTCACAACAACAAAGGGATAAGTGAGATCCCGCAAAGTACTGGAACCAATGAAAACCCAGAGACACATCCCCATGTCCCCAAAATACAGGATCCAACGGTCTCCCAACAACAGTGGATTCCACCCCAATTCGTGATATAAGCAGGGTAACCACACAACCACAAATTTACAACTAGAAAAAGTATAACTACAGGGGATCCCATCCCCACCCATTTCAACCCAACAATTGGACCATGAAAGAAACAACCAAACCACTACCACCAACGCAAGGCATTCCCACATAGGTATTTTCAGATTTAAAATATTTAACACACTACATGGTTTCAAGTCCACTGTGCTATAACCGGGGATATCCAAGAAATGGAATTATCCTGGTTCTTTCAATTTATTTAACCGAGTATACGTAATTAACCAATTCCATGTTGCGGTTATTTAAACATCCAAGAGCACCGAGATTCATTATTTCATAGAGAAAGACCACCAACGTCCACGATTTTCAGTGAGTATAGGCCCATACAATTCACAACACATAACAACATAAAGAGTACAACATAATATCGATCACACCCCCTTTCATTATTTTAGAGGCTCTTTCATTATCTTAGTTATGTTCAGTTTCATAAATTTCCACAGAGGAAAAACCATTCCCACCCCGCATGATACACGGAAAATAGAGACGGAGGAGAAAATCTATACATTGTTGATCGATGATTGACGGTTTTCTCCACGTGCCAAAACAGGGGAAGCACGACTCATAGGGCTCCCGCCCAGGTGGACCACATGCCTCGGGAAACAAAGGACTTCGAACATACAAGGAAAAGGAGGAGAATATCCAATATAAAGATGAATAATTCATAGCATGATAAATAGATGATATCCCCAATTTTATGGGATAAGGAATTTGAATGCCTTGGAAGTCAGATCGTGGTTCTACCACACTCTTGGGTGGCTACACATGATTAATTTAATTGTTATTTAATAGGGAGGTTTATCGGGATTTTTAGATATTAATTATGGGTTAAAACGGCCTTGAAACTCTATAAAAGGTCAAAAGGGCCTAAAAGAGGTGTTATGGGAGAAACTGTAGAAGTAAAATCCGACAGGGCTGGATAACACTGATAGGTAGCGCCGATCGGTTGCACCGATCGGTCGCACAGATCGGTCGCACCGATCGAACGGAGACCCCTTAGGATCCTATAATTTTTCAAAGGGATTGATCATGAGGGTCTGGGCCATTACATAGACTAATAACAATATAATAAAATATTAGGGGATATAACTAATTTATATCACAAAACCACTATGAAATAAGAATGTAATCACCATCACACCACATACACAAACACATATAAGATAGGGACAATATACAACCGTTCCACCACAACCAGAATATAAAATTTTTCATTTTTCTATTTGAAACATATATAGTATACATATATTCATTTCTGTATGTAGTTTGTGAGAAAAATTGTAGATAGGATTCCACCCACAAGAATTATTCAATTCCATTACATTGGATGACAAATCACCAAGAATGTTTTAAGAATAAAACAGAATAACTATTAATAAATAATTTTACAGGAAAAAATATTCAAAGAAACATTCATTGAATATTAAAACAGGAGTAAGAAATTACATATAAATATTTTAATAACACGTCACAAGAGATCACCACATCACTTAAAATCCATACAGGTTCTAACTCTAGTCAGATTCTAGGAACATCATATATTAGTGAACAATGGTATAAGAATCATAACCCACAATTTTCTCATTAATGATCCACTGAAGAAAAATTTATCAAAAGTTATATTTGTGTAAAAAATAATCATAGTTTAGATATTTTGTTAGAGTTAATCATTCTAGAATAAATTGGGCATTGACCCCTTCGATCAAACTAGAATATTATTCCAGGTCTACCCACTTAGATACCCATCATTCCCTTTGAGCTCAATTTCATTTCTCACATCACATAGATCACCCCATTTACATACACACATAATTCAATATGTATACATAAGGAAACAATATTTTTTTATAGTAAAAACTAGTTTAAAATACATTAACATGCCAAAACAATTTGGGAACACATTTAAACAAATTAAAAAATATTTGGAACAAATTCTCAGTTTAGTTCAATGAATAACACATAATCCACTACCACTATCCATTATAAATGAAACTTTTAACACATATGATCCATAATATCATTTTTAATACCCATTTCACACCTTAAGAATATTATATAGATAACATTCAAGGAACAATAAAAGAATACCAAACTCATCAAATTATGATATCTAATAGAATCACCATCATCGAGTTTTTAAACATATAATGTACAATGGAAAACCAAAAATACTCAAAAAAGGATTATTATAAAGCAACAAAAGACCATAAAAATCAATATTGTACCAAAAAACAGATGTTTCATCCTATAATAGGTCAATAAAACTACGGGATAAGAAATATAATATAAAATAAGAATGAACCTAAAAGAATGAATAAATCACTAAAAAAGGATCATACATTCTGATTCTAATAGATACCACCCCAAATAAACCCATAAAATTGAGGTCCAAGTTTGTATGGAGGGGAGGGAAAGGCACAGAGGCTCGTTAATTAATAATGGATGAAGGAATTGGTGAAATTAGGTTAAATAATTGGATATTGAAAGTGTAATTTATATATTTTTAATGAATTTTTAATGATACACAATTACCCTATAAAATTATCAAATCCACGAGGAAACAGTTTGATTTCATCTGTCTAAGATGAAATTTGCTACACGATTTCCTGGTTAAGTGTGATTGACTGTGAGGATGGTTGTGTGGGTGGGATACCGAAACACAAAAAGAATCAAATTTCATCTAGATTTCTTCATGGTTTAACCTTATCATGACCCAACCATGTTCCACCAGTTGTAGTGAAATATCCATCCCCTCTAAAATGGCATCAGTATTTAGAGGAATTTTTCATGGCATTAAAAAATTTTGAAGAAAATAAAGGCTATGACTAAATTATAAGGTCATATTTAATAGATAAGGAATGATTTAACTTTTGAAAGTAAATAATGAAACCAGACACATTATAACCAAATAAACAAAAACATGATGATTTATATAAATAAATAAAACGCATTGAAATAACATTAATATAAAAACAAAACTCCACAAGAGTACCACAAAATAATACTACAGAACATCATAGTAGACAGTAGAATACTAAAAATGGAAAAATATTAAATACAACAACATTTCCATGTGGAAAAATTCTCTAGGATTCACTTCACAAAATTGACCAAATATGACTATGTGTCAATATAAAATATTGATACATTAGTATTTCACTTTTTCTGATAATCAACATCTACAAAAGAACCAAAGTTACAAAGAATGTTTGAGTAATGAAACTTAGTATAGTTTCCACAATGAAATCTCTAATAACTCTACTAGGATATAACATGTTTGAATATTTATATAAATCAATTTAGATCAAAATATAAAAAATATTCATAATTAATAATCATTCTGAAAACAATATCATGTTCCATGGAAATACAAACAAAATTATTCTCAAAAGACATTTCACAATTTTAATTTTATCATAACCCATTACATTCCACATATCCACCTTTAATACTATAAATAGAACCTATACCATATATACTCATGAATGGCCAGAATTACTATCACTAAGAATAATGGAATGAACCATTTTAAGATTGGAATCCCTAAGACTTACCCATCCCACTAATGATGGGGGAAATTTTTACCCATATTTTTACCCAATGAAAATGTACACACATAACCATTATTCCAAATACCATTTCCAAATTCAGAATATGAAATATTTTTATAAAAAAATTATTTTACTAAAAACAATCAAACTACCCATTATTTTTATATATAAATATCCATCAATTTTCTTGTATACATTTTGATTAATAAATTTACCACAATTACAGAAAAAATTTATTTTAAATGAAATATTTTAAAATAGAGAAACCAAATCACCTTCTAAATGCATTTTAAAAAACAACAGAATCCACATACCATATCTAAAGAGGGTTTTATTTGTGCTTTGCACAAAAATTTTACAATGAAGATTATAATTTTTAACTAATTTTAAAAAAATCCTTCATTTTCTAAATAGAATGAAAAGTGAATCAACCATCTAAGATATATTTCAAAAAAATTAAATATGTAAAAAAAATGTCCATGAAAATGTGACAAATCATCATCAAACCACCTTAGATATATTCCCATAACAACAAAAAATCATAATATAATCATATATTTTAAAAAATATCTTATATATAAACATAATACATATATTTATGAAATTTGGAGAGTGGGATATGTAGATCTATGGACACCCAAGGGAGACTACCGTGAATGAAGACATACAACAAGAATCCTTCTTCAAAACACTGAGATAAACCTTAAGATCACCCTCAGATCAATGTGAGAGGACTCATTTTCTCTAGAGAAGAATAAATTCTGTTTTAGGTTCAGTTTTGGGAATATTGGAGGGGTTAAAACAAGATCCTAACCTAAATAAAAAATAAGTGGATATAGATTTTAAACTGTTCATAGATAGATTCATATTTTGGAAAATTGTTAATGATATATGTGCTTGATTATTTCTCAAAAATGAACCTTGTATGGTTGGATCACATGGTTTCCATACAATGGGATAAACGTTTTAATGAATGCTATCTCAAATTTCATTGTTTCCCAATTGAATCCTCACAGTTTTAACGAACTGTATACCACCCCCTTATCCTATGTCTCATTTTTCACAGTATCCTAGGTTTGATTCATTGTTTCCACATGATGTTCCTAAAATATTACACATTTGAAAATTTAAAAAAATAACTCCAAACATCTTTCAAACTCTCCCAATCAATATCTTAAAATAATACATTATTAAAAATCCAGAAAGAAATTTTACATACTTGTTACCGTGCATTCATATTTCTATCCACCATCTCCCTTTACAGCATTTTAATGTAAGAAAAATTAATATTTCAAAACTCATGAAGACACTGATCAATAATTTCCTTCCACCATTCCCATGTAACATCCATAATCTAACCATGTTTTAACAAAACCCACACCATATTGATTCATTTTCCATTCAATACATTATCTTTCCTACCCAAAATCCACATTGGTATGTGAAATAATGAAATATATAGATCTTGGTCAACATGATCTCACTAAATCACAAGGATATGTATTGTATAATAGTTTCTATATTCAATTCATGGAACACATTATGAAATGAACTAAACCATGGTTGCAATGCTAGTAGATATTTCACTTTATTGACCAATTCAAGTTTTTCAAAGGTTTCTATTTATTGAGGGGATAACATTTTACGCTTCCTGAAATGATGGTGTCCATGCATTGGATATATCCTCAAGAACACATGTTTCTTATAATCGAATAATAATGGTCATTAATGATGAACCACATACTATTTATGATGACTATGTTCTTTTTACAATTATTTTCTGATCAAATGAATCTTCTTTATTGTCTCTTAGACAATATTTGGACCAACTAGTGATGTATCACCTGTTTCAAACAAACAATTTATATAATGTCCATGACACCCACTAAATTATTTCAAAGGGTCCATATGTATCATTTCCAAAAAACTGTTTTTATATCATAAATCCACAAATTGGACATGATATACCAATGAGCCACTGAAATCCATTACACAAGATTGCAACATATCTTCCATGATTTTAATCATTCAATCAGATTTCCCAATGTATTTGTATATTTTAATCAGTCAATTGATTCCCAATGTATTTGTATATTTATATCTTGAAACAAGATGTAATCATTGGATCATAGTCTAAAACTATTGAAACTAGCATAACATACCTCTTTACCACTTCTCGAATATATATTTTCTATAAATCATCCATCATATGAGATTCAACAATATATATGAAATGAGATGAATTTGTGAGAAACCCACAATCTCATATATTGAATAATGTTTCAAAACCATGTTTATGACACCTATAATAAAATCCAAAGCTATATGTTCACATATTAAAATTAGAATAGGTAAAGGCCACAATATACATGATGGTCACTGATTCTCATCCATTACATGATAAAGAGTCGAGAATCTATAAAAAAACTCAACTACCATTATTTTCATACCAATTCACAAAAATTATGATTTCTACTTCGTATACATCTTCTGAATTCTATGATGAATACCCATTCATGAATAGTGGAAATAATGAAGACATTGTTCCTGAAAATCCATAGGTACATCCATATTAATTTTGAACCACAATTTTGAACTATTATCCAATTTTAAACCCTCTATAGTCTCCACACAATTTTGTTTTGACATCATAAAAAAATTTCACATCAAATGTGTTCCTATTTAATCATATATACCAAATCATGAACAAACGTAACAAGATTGAAAGCTGCAACTACAACCTTTTCATGTCATTCTAGGTGTATTTTTGGTAGGACTAACATCAACTGCATCCCATTTAATAATTCTTATACCAACTGAGCATAGATATTTATTCTTAATTCTTCCAACAAAAAATTTCATTCCCCTAGTTTATACATCATGTCAACGTCAAAAATTTGGGTGACAGTCCACCCTTATATATTAACCAATTTTTATATCTATGTTTTAAAAAATATTTTTCAAGATATTACTATTTTCATACAAAATAAATTTATCATAATATTGGTAATGATTCAATGTAAGTAAATCCTTGAAAAAGGACACATAAAAAACATCATGGGTCTGGTTGTTCTTCCCACTAAAATATAACAAGCATGATCCCTAAGAAAAAATATTCTCTTCATGCATGATAATACATCCCTTCCATGATCCCAAAGAATCACAATACACTATGTATCCTTAACCCAATTATAGAATAATCCAGACTACTAATGATGTGGAGAAAATATTTAACTCTTGAAAATACATATGGAATTCCACTTCCCTGTGGAATGGAATATTTTTATCATTAAAATTGTTATAGAAAAAGATAATCACCCGAAATCAAGAAAAACACTTTGATAATATCCATCTAATTGAAAGAAACTTTATATCACGAAGAAATTTTTAGAGGTTTCCACGAGATTTCAACCTTTATCATTCCAAATACCATAAAAACACTTATTTAGTGATTAAATTGAAATGGAAATATAAATATGGTATATTAAAATCACACTTTTATAGTTCGTAATGCGTCCTATGTTCCCCCCAAATTCCCAATGTTGTTTTCAAGTGTTTCTTGTGCTCATCCCATGCCGTTGAATACACCAATATCTCTTTCAAAAATTCCATAAAAAAGTATTTATATATATATATATAATATTAGATACATCAATTCAAAATAATGGGGAATTTATAAGACCATTAGTCATTACCACAATCTCATAATTTAGATAACTACATCGGAAAGCTATCATTAAAATATGTTCCTTCCATAGAAATGTTGGTTATTTCTATATTCAAATTGAATATTATAGAACCACTAAGATAGTCTCAATTTAAAAAATAACTTAAATATGTGTTTGTAGATAAAATTATTTATTGTTTTATGGTTAATATTATGATAATCGACACATAGATGATGATTTCCATTCTTCATTTTGATAAAAAAGAAATGTGCTTCCAACATATATGTGCTCAGCTGAACGCATCATTTTTGTTATAGATCTTCCATATTCACCTTCAATTACCTTAATTAAATATGTTCTATATTATAAGAGAGATGTGATAATGGTTTCATTCGGATAAGGAAATCTATGATAAACATTACTTACCATATTTGTGGTAACCTTGAAAAATATAGAAGAAATTCAATTTGAAACTGATCATAAAAAACATAAAAAATGGTTTTCTCATCTTCATATATCGATACCAAATTCTATATGAGCAACTGTTTATAGATAATTGCCAATTCTTCATCCAACAAGCTCATTACAGCTACCATTACATTACGGTCTCCATTAATGAGATGGTCAATTCAATCCCTAGTCAAAAAAACAAACGATTTTTTTATAATTATATATGTATGCATTGAAAGTATTCAACCAATGAAACGATGTATTATTTTATAGACATCCATTTACATCATACATAAACCCTATATCAGCTAATATCCCTCAACACTTATAGAAACTTCATCACACATAATGGATATACATTTTTTTTCCTAAAGGAGTTTTAAATTTTAGTATTAATGGCATTTTCTCAAAATATAAATTCAATGAATAAAAAAATAAGAAAAAATGAAATGGGACTGTCCAACAACAAATAAAACATTCATAAGTGTAAAATTCAAGATAATAAAACCTCTCACAATGGATGGCCATGATTGTTCATCTGCAATAACCATCTCAACCCCATATAATTGTATCCTCACTACACTTTGTTCTCTACTTCCCAATTGTAATTTCCACTGCTTAAGAATAAAGGTATTTTTAGAATCACCATGGATAACTCTATTCAGATTATGAGATTAATTACCCTTACCTAGTACAAATGAAGCATACTACACCTATGACACCTTATAGGTGTTTTGATCAAATGATCTCAGATCATTGTGTTTACAGTACTAATGATCCATCATATTTTTGAAATTATGGAATTCTCTAGGTTATTCTATAAACTATCATTTAATGCAATTTAATTAACCCAATAAAAAACATCATGGTTGTATCATTGATTTTGGAGGACTATTCATGGATTCAGTAATCTAGTTCTAAAATAGACACTCACATTGGTAATGGGTTTCTTAATTATTTTGATCATAGCATTATAGTTCCCACCATCGGACATAGGTATCTAGATACATTGTAGTGACTCAACCCTAGATAGTGCAGAGCCAATGTCTGTTATCAATTGCATTGGCATAATTACAAGGAATCAAATATGGGAAGACTCGCTAGTTTTCTATTCTTCATAAACAAGATACAAAGATGTGTCTTGTATTTAAAATTATTATAGTAACTAAAACAAAATTTTTTATTCAAAATAGATAAATAAAATTGAGGTCAAATTTATTCAATCTAGTAAATAACTAAAAAAAGTTCCACAGTATTCATCATTGATTCCAAGGGAATGATAAAATATAATAGTGAGCTAAAATGCTATATAAGGTCAATTTATATAAGAAGAAATAATGAATCTAGGAGATTAATAATTATAGAATAGTAAATTATAGAACACATTTAACATATAATCAAAAAACTGATAAGGAATGGCATATTCAATAGATAAAATAAATAATTATAAACAAATTCCATTCAAATAAATAGATTAAGAAAAAATAAACATGTCAATGTAAGAATATGATACACATTCCATTTTATAAATTAACATAAAATGAAATGTTTTCATAGATATATTGACATGTTTTATCATAGAAGAATAATAACTAAAACTAAATGAAGAAAATACTTAATTATTGGATTCCATGTTTCTGAGAAACATGGAACCATTACCATCAATGGACAGTTTACATACATCAATTTCTGAAATTAATTTTCCATGTGAGACAACGAATTAATCCAGGGGATTTCATTATCCTTTCCCCAAACATTATGAAGTTCCTTTAATGGTCCCCATCCCATGTATTTCATGTCGAAAATATTCCACCTTTCGAAAAATCAAAATTCCTGATCAAATATTCCGATTGTAAAATGTATACATATTGAATAGTATTTCCAAAACAAAATCAAAAAAACATTCAATTTATAGTGAATATTGGTATACAGTAAAAGAAATAATCACATACATGAAAAATGATTTGGATATATATATGGAATTAAATGTCAAATGACTATAGGAATTTATATATTTCAATGAGTCTAAAAGGAAAAAATGAAATGAATGTGATTTCTATCCATAGTCAAATAAATCATAATATATTCTGATGAAGATTAAGGTTGGAATCAATTCAACATAACCCATGCAGTGTAAAATAAATGGTTTTTTTGGTTGTTTAATGGAAACATCCTAAAAATATATTTTGAAAACATTCATGAGGGAAATATCCATTATTTTTAAAAAACCGTATGATTTTTTTAAAATTTGTTTTAAAAATATGTTCATTAATAATAAATCCTTTCAAAATGTGAATTATTATTTAATGAAATGGATGAGGGAAAATACATACAATCTGTGTAATGTAAAAACAACATTATGTTTTCATACTTAATGGATAAAAAATAGCTTGGTTTGAAAATCGGTATGAATATTTATTTGAAAAAATTGTTAAGAGATAAAAGAAAAAATATATATTTTCCAAATAAAATTGAAATAATTTTTTATTTTTTTACTAAAACAGGGTTTCAAGAGATAATACGTTCCATGAAAAACCAGTGATATGAAGTAATTCTTTTTGGAAAAAAAAAGTTATGAAATATTTGGAGTACCAAATTGTGGAAGAATTGTACTAATATGTGATAATGTTAATATATAAAAAAGGGATAAATTAAATGGATTTATTTTAAAATAGTCATATAATTTACATTAATTAAATTACCATTGAATGATAATTAATTTTATTATTTTGGAAACTAATATTTAAAACTTTCAATGCATACTATTCAACATTAAAAAATTTAAAATCATAATCTGTAAGGATGAATAAAAATAAATGATTGTTTAAAATACCATAAATATAAGATGATTAATTATATAATATAATAATATTCATATTAGATAAATGAAATAAAAAATTATGTGTTGAACATGACATTTATCTCAAGAATATAATATGTGAGATAATAATCCTTTACATTAAATTTCATTTCCGGAGAACATATTTTAAATTACTATATAATAATAATATTTTTATTTTATACTTGATTCAGAAAATATTATAGGATTATCCTTAAATTTAGATTATTTAATAATATATAGATTACTACTAATTAAATAATTATGTTTAAGTATGTTGTTTTGAATGAATTTGATATTTGTGTCAAAAAAAATTATTTGGTAAAAAATTGTCAAATGTCTAATTATATATATTATAGAGAATAATAATCATGAAATAAGTATAAAATTTTTTATATCAACTATAATTTTTAAATAATTAATTAAATATTATCATGAAAAATGAAACAGCATTGCAATCATGGAGATGGGAAATCATGCGTACACATGAGTAACTTTGACATTTTTCAATGATTGTTATAGAAAGAAGGCATGTAATAATATATTATTCCATAATGATATTTATATATTAAATTCGACATTATTTGTTCATATATAATTATATTTATAATTATTGTTATGTAAAAGGGATAACATCATGTCTAAGAGGCGGTAGTCCACACTCTTCAACTAACGATGTTATCACATTTAGTGTGTGAAATTATAATAAGGAAATATATTTATATAAATATCAGAAGTTAATAATGTCATGAATATCATATATATATATACATATAGATTTGTAACATATGTATAATTATAACCATCCTTTATAGGTTCCATTTTGAGTGTGAACATATCATAATGCATTGGGGGGGGGGGTTGTCCACACTTCCAGAAATCATGTTTTATTTTTTACTCAAAAAGATAATAATGATGTGTTGTATCATAAAATAATTAAATAATCAAAAATAACTAATTAATTTTATATATACATATATAAATATAGCTTCCATTATAATTTCCACAATGATAGGATAAAAAGTTAAAATATTCAATAATTGTTTTGTGAGGTGGTAGTTTTCCTTAAACTGAATCAATATGTTCGTTATAGAGTATATAAAAGTGTGTTTAATTACTGGTATACCCTCTTGAATAAAAAATTACTAGTATATATTGGAAAATATTTGTTTGTATAATCATAGAATAGAAATATTTATGGGATTGAAAATAATAAAAACATAAAATTTTATAGAAAGATTATACCTCTTAATCGGGTAACTCTATTTGGTTTGAACCAAATCATTTAATAGATTTATGTCTTCCCAAGGTGGAAAATCTATGATTCAGTGAGGGATTTTTAGTAGATAATTTTTAATATATTGTTTGATGAAAAGTTTCTTGATAGGTATGAGGGATTGGAGGAGATAAGTTCCTTATATAGTGGAGGAGTGGAACTCCTATAATATTTTTCAAAAGGAATTTCATGCAAGTTTTTTTCACATTAAAAGTGGCCCAAATAATTGAAATAATTAAATACATGGGATATGGTGGAAATATGTATATATTATATCTCTGGGAAATGTATTTAGGTCATTTGGCCTCTTAATATTAAGGTTTAGTATATTTTTAAGATAAATTTAACATTAATAGTTGTAATTAATTTTAATCACATTCACTAATAATTTTGGGAAAAAAAATTGTTCATTTTAGAAATTATATAATATTTTGATTAAAAATATGTAATAAATTTTTAAAAAATTATAATCATATATTTTGGAGATATAATTTAAAAATTAATCAAACATGAGAGAAGACAACATGGGGATTTAATGTAAAAACTTCTAAATGTTTGATATTTTTTTGATCAATTTCAAACTGAAAATAATGCCACCAAATAAATTTTATTAATTGATAAAAGTATTAAAAGATTAATATTTTTAAATAATTTAATATTCATTTTAATATTCTAAATAAATAATACGAAAAATAAGATTTGAACTAAAATTCGTTATTTTCAGCAATTCGTTAAAAATGAAATATCACAGAAAAGTACCAAATAAATAACCTGACCTAATTATTATGTTTTTAAATAAAATATGGTGAATATTTTCATATATTATTATTATAATAGAGTAAATAATTTAATTTAAAATTGGTTGTCCAATAAAAAAAGTGGGCAATTTGCATTTTAAAATATTCTTTTGTATGTGTAATATAGAGTTTGTTCTTATCTAATGCCTATAAAATTCAATGTATGAATAAATTTTTTTTATTGAATATATAACATATATATTAAAAAAAATATTTTATATAATTTTAGTTAAATTTTTTTATTAACAAAAAACTCCTTTAAAACAATAAAAATGATAATATTTTTTTAACCAATTGGTTCTTATTTTCATTTCTAATTAATTTATTACCATTTTATTAATGTTATATATACAAACCATAAAATATAATATGTTGCTTTATAAATTTCATAACTTTTAACATAATTTATAGGTTGTATCTTATTATATTTAATAATATATTTTAATTTGGGAAACTATGTCTTGCATGTATCATAATATATCATATTTTAGACCCACAAATAGTTTTCTGATGTATTTTGTGTTTTATTTGGTTTAGTGGCATTTAATAATAAAAATTATTATATTGGAGTGTAACACACACTATCTAAATAGTGGAACATTATTGGAAAGTGAAAATATGTAGTTGGAGAAAGATATAAATATTTATAAGGAGTAACTGAGGTAATCAATAATAACTTGTGAATGATGAAGGAACATTTTGGGGTCTCATATCATTAAAGAATTGATGATTAAATAGTAAATTAGTTAATTACAAATCATGGTATAAGAAATTCTTTTTAATGTAATGATATGTTCCTAATTTTGTCTAATTAATTTACTATGTATGATTACATACTTTATATTTATCTATAATCATAATTTCAACAATTGGTTTTTATTTGATCAATTTTCCATTTCATTCTAAAATTACTATTGATTCATAAAGCACAAAAATAAATTTCATATGGATTTGAAGATACATAAATTATTGAAAGGTATATCAATGGTTTATTAATTATCTTCCAAAACCAATATGTTTAATATATTAATCTCTAGTATTAAAAAGCAACATTTCTAGTTCAGAATAAATATTTATTCATCTAAATTTTTACCAAAATAATTGAAATATTAGCATTGAAAGTATGTACATTAGTGTTTGTCGTGAAACCATTACCTTCCATCGGTGATGCGATCACGACTCTTGGAATTTCAGGATTTGATTGGTTTTAACCTTGATTACATGTATTCTTTTTATAAATCGAATTTAATATAATTTAAAAAATAAATCTTCTGGAAATACATGAAATTTAATTATTCAACAGAATATTATATATGGTTTTCAATATGTTTTCAACTCATGAGTACTTAAACTAGTTTATTTTAACATAGGACCTTTATTGGTCTAATGATTCTCTTTAATTTCATTTCTCAGATTTCAAAATCAACACACATTATATTTATTCTAAATCATATTTGGTTTAAACTAGGTTGTTGACTTTCAAAATCCATCATAGTGGTTTTTAATTAAAATAAGAATTATCTAATACATATCCCTTTGTTATTGTAATAATAAGTGCATAGTAAGGCCCACTATTGTGTACCAGGGTACCTTGAGTAAGTCTAGGAAAAAAAATTCGAGTTATTACTCTTAGATACATACATTCTAGCACCACAAAAAAATTAGTATCAATATAGTGTTGAATTTCTAAAAATACAATCATAGTATATACCTTGAAAAAATAAAATGTTGTTCTTCTATTCTTATAGAAAAATTATACATTATGTTTAAATTATCTAATCTATGTTTTCCTAAATATAGTTCCCAAGGAAGCTAATAATCCTCCACTATTACCTAGTATAGACAATTGACACCAAATATATCTGATATAGTGTCTACTATCAATAAAATTGGCATGATTTCTAGGAATCAATTTCTGGCAGACTGAATAGTTTAGATGTATTGGTAAAATAAAAACAAAATTAATCCTTTTATTATATATGAATACACTAATTAAATTATAATTTTTTTCTTCAAAACAAATAAATATCATAATGGATAACATTATTCTTGATAGTGAATACCTTTACATCTGTCAAAGTACGCTTCCTTGATTCCTCGTGAAATAAAAAAAATAAAGGAAAGCTCAAATCCATAGTAAGTGTAATGGCGATCATAATGAATAATGAATCAATGATACTAATAAAAATATAATTATAAATTATAAATCAAAGATATCATTTAATTAAAAATCTGAATAGGAAGTGTATAAAAATTATGGAATGTTTATATCTGGAAACTCCTTCCATTCAAAATAAATAGATAAGTAAAAATTAGTATGGAAAGTTAAGAAACAGATACCAATTCCATTTAATCAATGAAAAAAATATAAAAATTATCCATATATATGTTGTCAAAATTACTCTTGGATGAATAATAATAGAAACTAAATGAATAAAATTCTTAATTATTAGACATGATGACTCCAAGGTATATGAAACTATAACAATCAAGAGATAGATTCCCTATTACAATTTTTGCAACTAATTTGTCCAATTAGAATACCTATGCATCAATAATATTTTATTAAAATGTACTTAACCATTAAATCCTTCCTTATATAGTCCCAAATGCATTTGTTTCATTACCAAAACATTTCACATATCGAATAAACAATATGCCTTAACAAATATTTATATTGAATAATGTATATTGATTTATCAACATTTTTTCAAATAATCAAATAACGTTAAAATTAAAACCATATTAATATTGTTATATGTTTTAGGAAATAAACATATCCCTGATAAATGATATGGATATTTAGGTGAAATTCAATGTCAAATGATCACAGGAAATTGAATATTTCAGGGGGAGTAAATAGAAACAAGGAAGATAATTTTAATTATATCCTTATAAAAATAATTCATAACATACCCTTAGGATTTTTACAGATTGTATAAATATAACATAAACCTTGTTGATTAAAATAAGGTTTTTTCCATTGTTGAATTGAATCCTTATAAAATGATTTTTTAAAAACATTCTTCAAGAAAATATATTTTTATTTTAAAAAACCATTTGATAAAATATTTATTAGAATTTCACTATTGAAAATTTTCTCACCATTAAATATGAAAACCAACAATTAATTAAAATAATGAGGGTAAATCTATACAAGTAATAAAAGCTAAATAGAACAATCCATTTGCAGAATTATGGTTTAGAAGAATTCATTGTTCAAAAATAGGTTCATATTTCATTGATTTTATTTAAAAGTCCAAAAGGGTAGAATATTCATCTCCAAATAATATTAAAAATAACTTTCAATGCATTTTAATAAAAAAATGTATTCAGATGAAAATTGGTTTTCTTGTTCACAATAGGATGTTTGAAAAAAAACTATCAAATTCCACTCATCACTAAACTCAATGATTTCTATGAAACATTCTCTTCCCAATCATCTACTACCATAATATCTTTTAATGCATATAAATCATAATAAATATTAAAAATATTCTAGGATATGTTCTAAAAAAATATTTTCTTTGTAAGAATTATCATGTATGATGAAAGAGGATAGAATTCTACAACAAGCAACTAATAATACCATAATAGGAACAAAATATTCCTCATTTCAAAATAGACATCCATTTTTTCCAATATATCACTACACTGACCATCATAGGTCCCACTAAAATACCTCATTCTATGATAACATGAACTAAAAACAGAACATCCTTAATCATGAAGGTGCACATGTAAAATATCTAATAGATGTGATGATCTTAATGAGTTCCCGAAACGATACTCAAATTCATCTGATGCTCCTCCTTGGATCCAGATTGGAGATGGATTTCAAAACAAATACCATAACAAAAGAGTCAATATACACATGGGACATAAATTTCATAATCACCATAAAGAGCGATTGAGAATATTTCATCACAAATCGAATGAATAGATATTCAAATGGCCACACCAACATTATTAGTCTATTTTAGAAACATATGTCTATATAACTCCTACGTGGTGATACCCAGAATAAAAATTTATCATAGGGAAGAACTTTTCCACTTATTCTAATTTTAAATGCAATTAATATGGGGAAAATATATTTGTAATTTATTTTTAGATTATTTATATTCAATTTTTTTTTGCGCAACTCTGGATATACATAGTCCTGTTTCAAAAATAGAATTTTGGTAGCCCAATGTGACACACTCTGGAAAAAGAATCCTGTGGATTCCAACTCTTCCAACTATTTTATGAATTAAATCAACCCAAGGGGTAAATAATGTATGTGGGAAGATATATCATGTGTCTTCCCAGTGAAATAATGATAGTTATCTCAACATACAACTCTAGAAGAAAACCTAAAAAATAATTTTGAAACACATCTAATATCTAATCCACCATAAGAGGTAATCCACCCTCAGGAACATTAACATTGTCCAATAACATGAGATATCATATATAAATGTAAATACCGGCCATATCTATGAGTATAGGCCCATCACATCCAAATTGAGGATCTCACTTACCTTGAAAAACATAGTACACCCATCAGCTTCCAAAATTCTCACTCGCCGCTGATAATAATCAATGTGGACATAAAATCACCCCATACAATCCATTATGAGTGTAAAGTCAAAGGTATCTATTTACAAAACTACAAAATTTCTTTCTATGTTGACCCATGATATTTTTTGTTCAGAATACAAACACTAGAAACCCTATTATATTTTACTACCAAGCTATATCTACAAAACCATCACGTATAAAAAAAATAACAGATGTAGAACTCCAAAAACCCATTAGAATCTAAAAAATGAAAGAAAAATTTGTTCTTGTATCAAATAGATCAACAAAAATAGATGATGGAATAAAAATAGTACTTGAAACTATGAAGGATCACGCATTCGATACCATGGTACTTGTTTCAGAGCATGATGATACGTTATCTATACTTGAGGTAGAGTTTAACCACTGACATGGGAAACTAGCTTATACTGAATCAATCCAGAAGAGGATTCAAAATCTATGACATGACCACTATATCTAGAACCCATAGTATTGGTAAGCTCTGACTCGGCGAAAATACCTATGGATGCCACATAACATATTCCACCTTGATAAGGACACATAGCCCTGAAAACATACTGAAAATGATTGCTATTTCCTTACTAATGTGAAGGTATGGGTGTATAGTTACAGGAAATCAACACATTCCCCACCATTCCACACTAATTGAACATGAACGACCCATTATCTAAACACATAGAAAATTTCAAATAGGAAGGACATCCTGAACTACCACCACCCATCTTCACCTTCTCAACTTGATTCATATTCTTCTCAGATGAACTGCCACTACCCAAGACCACAACTATTACTAATCCAGATATTCAAAAAATTCCCATACAATTGATATCCACTACCAAATATGATTTGAACCATCTATATAATTCTTCAATTTTAACTGTAGCAAGCGATATAAGATATTATTCAGCAACCCTTATAATGTTTTTGAGCATTTTGCTAATCATTTGATACCACCTCAGGAAAAAACCAAACAAAATATTCAAAAAAGATAAAATATTACATTACATTATAATCCTCCCTGAAGAAGAAACAAAAACTAACGGGAGATGGTTAATACCATGTTCGTTAGAAAATATTTCTCATTGAACATGACCTTTAAGACATTTTTACATATCTACTAATGTTTCCCAGGTAAAACCACTATGTCCCTCCACCATTGACTTGGACCTTCTAACATGAAATAAGAAGACCCTAACATCACATCAGCAGGAGGGTCAAGAAAATAGAAAAACCTATAGATATTATCAATACCATAATCTACATCTTCGGAATCGATGGTACCCTGAAATGATGGGGTATTATTATGGAGAAACTAATAAGATTTTCCCTTTCAAGTACAAAATTCAGTTTCCCCAAAATTAATCAGTCTAAATCAAAATCTATCTACTTATTTTAGAATATCATGATCAATGGATTAAGAATTTCTATGATCAAATGGTGAGAGATAAAACTATCTGACCTATTCATATGTATTCACATAGAATCATTATTGATTCATCTAACTAATTAAAAAAACAATCTAAAAGAAAAACTAGAAAGGAACCTCTTTAAAAAAATATAAGCAACAATGAATAATTAAAATCAAATATATAAAGATTAAAAATCATATCCAGAAAAATAACAACCCATACTACGACACACCCACTAAGTGTCAATGAAAACTCTATAGCATGTACATCACATATGGAAGAGTATTCAATAAAAATTAAAATATGTCGTGGTGAATCAAGGCCTTTATATAGGTGTGTTGTCCACAAACCCCACATGTGACTAGAACCTCAATCCCTGACAATACAATATCTATTCCATCTAGAATATCGTAAATATCATTACACAGTGAAATACAAATAACCACATATAAGTCTATTTTGTCACAATACAAGTTAGGATTTCATATAACCTGACACACAACATTGCTGATGGTCCAAAGGGCAGTATAGATCCCCATGGGATACAAACTGATCTCTAGGATTAAAAAATACACATTTGATTACTATTTGATCCCTTCTAATCATCGATTAACATTTGAATAAAATTAATCATTAACCACAAATATATATCTACAAACAACATAAATACAATAATTCATCAAAACAAATTTTCATATTAAAAAAAACCAGAATAACAAAGTAGTATGGGATATAAATAAACAATATTACAGAACCTCTAAAGAATAATAAGTTAATAACCATTATTCCACATCCACGAACACCTGCAATAGAGATACAATATCTAATGAATCCACGACAACCACAATAAAACATCTTTCCATTTTCTTTTCCAAACATGATAGAGTCTGTATACATCCAAGAGTGTTTGTAGATTTTGAGAAAAATATAGATAGGATTCCAACCATGAGAATTATTCAATTCTATAACTCTAGAAGTCAAATCAGTATGAATGTTTTAAGAATTATAATTGAACAACTTTTAAAAAATAGTTTTTTAGGAAAACATTTCAATGAATAATTCATTGAATATTAAAACAAGAGTAAGCTCCACCTTATGAAGATTATAATAACACATAATAAGAGATCACCACATCACTTGAAATCCATTCATTCTCTAAATCTTGTCGGATGTTAGGAACCTTATATATCTGTGAAACGTGGTATAGGAATCATATCCCATGTCTTCCCATTAACGAGCCACTAGAGATTAATTTATCAAAAGATATTGTTGTTTCAAAACGTTATCATAGTTTAGAAAGAATTGAAGAGTTAATATTTTTTGAATAAACTATGAATCAATATATCTAATTCAAGTAGAATATTATTCCTTTTCTACCCAGCTAGATACCCATGATTCTTGTAACTCGCCATCAAATCTATACCAGATTCTGTGCATTACTAATTACATTGGCATGATTTCAAATAATCAAATCTAGATAGACCGATTAGTTTAGTAGACTTGAATAAACTAGATAAAAAAGGTAAATTTTGTTATATTGGGAAAGGTAACGAAAAACCAACACATAACCAAAACTAAAAGACTACATCCACAAGAACTGAATTAATGTTCTCCTCTTCATAACCTGTTGAGGGGAAACAAATAAAAGTGGTGAGATCAAATGATAAGTAAGGGTTAAAAATATCAGATTCATTAATCGATAATAAATAAATCAAAAAAATTATGCATAGTCAATATGACATGGTGAGTAAATGAAGAACATGTTCCTTTAAAAAATTGAGAATGAAACTACATCCATAGGTTTTTTCATAGTGAAAACCTCATGGATATTAATAACTGATAATGAATAAATAGAATTCTTATTAATTGGAAGTCATATATCTGAAACATGATACCACAATACCGTCTAAATGGTTCATGTCTATGGGTATAAACCCATCTGATTTTTGGAATCATACTCAAAGGGTTTGCCACAAACTGATTTGCCTAATGAGATCTGTCGATTCATCGAGGGGTTATAGGGGGCCCCACACACCATTGCATGTCCAAAGCATTATTTTTATATAGATTTTATTCATTTACAATATGCCTTCTCAATATCCATATATATATATATATATATTCTGATACATATTCGTCAAAGGATGTTGCCATAAATAAAGATAATTATAAATGAGACCATTGATAAATTTGAGAGGAAATAATCCTTAATCATTCTAATGTGTCCCATAAAACATTGAAAAATTCAAATCATAATCCCTTATAATATCATGAGAATAAGAATAAACTTGATATTATATACCAAATGGGATTATATACACCATAAAAATGAAATAAATGCTAAATAAGGAATATATCTCAAAAAGTTAAAGTGTGAGAAAAACCCCATTTTACATTAGAAAGAAACGTTTTTTTTTGGAAAATCACTTGTATTTCCATAAATATTATTCTAAAAATTTATATCCAAAAACATTAAAGGTAAGGAAATTTAGATTTAATTTGATGCCAACATGATTTCTTACTGAAGTGAAATCAGGTAAAAAGTGTTTTTATATAATATTTTGAATTAAAACATTTTAAGCTAGTTTAAGGAATTAATTAAATAGATTTTAAAGAAAAATGTATTTTTTTTAAAAAAACCATAAATGAACAAAAATATAAAATAAAATTGTTTATTTAAAAATATAATCATGGATTAAAATAGTTTATAGAGTAAACATCAAAATAAGTATGAGTATTATTAGTTCCTTGAATCAATCTTGCAATTCAGAATAGTTTTTGGGAGATAATTTTAAACATGTAACATCCCAAAAAATTTATAATTATTCTGATTTGAAATCATATATAGAATAATCACAATGAATTTATGAGGAGTTCCTAAAATTAAATAAGATTTTCATTGAGGAGAATAGAGAATTAGAGCAATCTGAATGCAAATGGAGGTTTGTGTGGAAAACCTCCATCACATTATAATCAATCAATTTGAAAGCCCAAAAATTATGAATCATAAAATTATACATTTAATAACATTATAATAAATAGATTCATTATATTACTAATATATGGGAATTATACATACACCATACACTTTTATTAGTAGTGAATATCGTAAACCTCACAAAAATGGAAGTGAGGTAAAGAAACCCCTTACCAAGAACATATCATTATTTTAAAAATAAATAAAAAGAAATAATTATGTTTGACAATAATAAACCCACACATTAAAAGTTTATATATAGAATAAAACAATCTGAAGTCATTAACACAAATTCTGGGAAAAAACAAAACCAATGACGTTGATTTTAACTCAATGAATGGAGATTGAGTCATGATATCCCTCAAGTTAAATCTAAATGTGCTACAATAATTAAATTTTGGTCCAAGAATATGAAACTAAACTCATTAATATCATAATTAAGAAACTATTAGACATCTATTTAGTTTGTCATAATTATATTTAATTCATTTATATCCTCATAAATAATTTATATGTTCAAATTCGGTGACATCATAGTGTATGTTATCTTGATTTTCATAAACGGTTCACTTATTATTATGTATGGAGTACATGTGGAATGAATGTAAAAATAAATAATTAAAATCACATATAATTTATGAACACCCAAAGGTTATAATGATCATTTATATTAATTTGTTACATTTCATGTGGATTAATTATTATATTATACATTAATGATAACTTTTTTGTTTAATTTGTGGGTTTTGATTACAAAAATCTTATTTTTTCAAAACATAATACCATTTATAAAAAGGGACTGTAAAACTGTACACTAGGTATAATACATATATAATAATCTCGCTAAACCATAACAAGAATTGTTTCATGAACATAATTGAGAATGATAATTGAAATCGAAATCCCATCGTCAATGAATGTGGAAAATTGACATATCTCAGATAGTGTTCATTCATGTACTATAAAAGAAGATAAAAATAAGAGATGATAATAAATTATTTTATTATCATTACAAAATTATAGTACATTTTTGGTACTGGATTTGTCACAACATTTGTATTAGGAGTGGTAATAATAAAAAAATAAAAAATGTGAACTTGAAACAAATGACAAATAATTGAAATGAGAAATTTACCTCTTCATCCAAACATCCCTGAGAGCCTCTTCAAGGGAGTAGTTATGGAATTTTTATGAGGTAAAGGCTTATTGTACATGAGATAGGAGGTTGGGAGGATATTTGGACATAATTTGGAGAAGGAAAAAGGCATGAGAGAGGTAATGAAATGGGGGAGTGATGGGGGAGGGGTTATAGTGGATGTGTGGAGTGTGTTCATAATTTTTTAATCATTAGTTTATTAACATCCCTCAACACCAGAAATTGTTATGACTCCATGACCAGGAATAGTGATAAATTCATGATATTTGGAACTCAGTGGGCTTTCATCAATTGTGATGTAATAAATTGATTATTTAACTAATAATTTGTATATTCTGTATTTTAACGTATTTCACTCTAAATAAAAAAATAGTTTTTCAGAAAAATACAATAAATTCACATTAACCATTTTTCGGCATGGAGAATAAAAAAATGTATTCCATTTTTAAAAAATTAATTTTCTAATAATGATTAATTTAATATTTAATTAAAATAATAATGTATACTAAAAACAATAGTTTCAAAACATTTATTTAATTATTCCAATGCATTAGTATATCGTACTTTCAATTGAATATTATTGATATACTATCATATTTAAGGTTACTATTCATTTGGGTATATCAGTATTCATATGTTTATGTTACTATTCATAAGGGTTGGTTATGATTCACCAAAAATTAAGTTTATCTTAACAGAATCCAAATAAATTACTTATCGCAACATTGTATATCATATTATCGAAATTCACATAACAGAAGTGACAAAATTATGAATACATGGCTTGTTTATAACAAAGTGTAGTTTGTATAGACTCAGTTATCCATTCATTCTATAATAAGTCGATTTTTATATTCTTGGGGTATTAAATTGTCCCCTCATTACAAAGATGTTGTCCTCTAAATTTGAAAATGAACTTCAAAAGTTAATTGTTGATACATGAAAATCCATATATGGAATGCCACATAAGAAAAAAGGGTTAATAAAATGTCCTCATAAAAAATGTTAATGAAGATGATGTGGTCACCTAAAAGATTTTTCATTCCAATGAGGTGACATTTGTTGTAAAAAATTAAGACATTAAAGAAAAATATAACAATGTTGTTCTGAAAGAACAATATGGAGGAGAAGTTAGATGAATTTTGATTACTACAAAACTATATACTAAAACAATTCATTATCAATGATTATAATAATTGGAAAACATTTTTTTAACACTACTATACTTGAGTCGAGAAATAATTCCACTCTATATGATTATAAATATATATTTATACTTATAAACTATTCCTTTTTATTTTAGTCTAACTATCTATACCTAATCACATAAAATGGGTAATTCTATTTGGTGAAGAAATACATTAACCTCTAAAAGTTCATAAAATGATAAACTTAAATCATTTCCTAAACTTTTATAAAAATTCCAAAATATAACGATTCAAGACATTATAATGAAGTCATCTGAATTTCCAAGATGAACTCATCATCAACACTTAATCAACAAGACGTAGCTCTAAAATTCACATTTCAAATATGTGAATAACATCATCATTTGTCTTATTGAAATATCATAATAACTTAAATTACCATTAAAATAAGATAGTAATGATTCATTCTTCTATATTCCTTAAGTAATATACATGTTATTGGATATATTCATTAAATTAAAATGTGATGTAAAAGCAATAGATGATAGCATAACCCTCTTCTCAAAAAGTCAATAATCATTTCCCAGGTAGACACAACTTACCTGAATCAATAATTTCTTCATCATTATATCAACATCAGATATATATGAAGGGTTTCCTTTACCTCAATCATGATTTTTTTTCTAAAAAGTTAACTTTCCTCAGAATCAATTATCCATTGTACCATTAATCATATGACCTTAAATAATTAACGAAAGTGTACTGTAGTGTAATTCATATATATTGCATTATTCATAAAACCAGTACATTAATGAAAAAAATATATAAATGGAATGATTCTAGACTAGGAATATTATTCATTCTACTTCATCTGTGGTTGCATCATAACATTCTCATTATCCAAAATCATTATTTGGGGTATATTTATTTGACGATTGGGACATTTTTTCGCATTTTGTCCCAAAACCTTGTAATTGAAACAGTGTACATTGGAAACCATTTTCTTACCCTTGAAATCATGAACATTGTGTCCTTTTTCTCTACATTGGTATCAATCACCCATTAACATTAATAATTTACCAGAGTGATTCTTTCCATAGTTATCACATTTGGGAAAAAACTTTTTTCCCATCTTCCCATTATCCTCATATTTCTCTACCAGTCTCTTATTCATTTTGGTCCCTTAAAATCCATATTACTTAGAGAATTATAAAAATACCTTATTGACACATGATATTATTTCATCATATGATGATGATACATTGGTGTTAATCATCAATTGAAATTTTGGCTTAATACCCTTTGAAATATGATCATTCTTACTCTTTATATCATGTGTATTAGGGAAGTTTTCATTAAGTATTCTTGCAGAAATATCTAATAAATTACATATTTTATATTATCTCATAATATTAGGAATTTTATGTAACTCCAAACATTTTATAGGATCTAATATAAATTGTTTTCATAAAAAGTACTAGAACCATAAAATTTGGTTACTTTGGGAACATAAATCCCTCATAATAAAGGGTAAATAAAATGTTAATTATCCTATGAATATCATCCATGTCTGTTAACCCAAGATTTTATAAAGGAATTTTTTCATGTATGCGGATATCCTGAGTCAAACATAAAATTCCTTGTTGGAGTTTTCACTTTAAATTACATCTGTTCTAGAGCGACCTATACATGTTTGTATCCAAACATGGATGTATTTTATAGAAATATCTACTTAATATATTAAATACCAAAATTATAGTATGTTCTCGTTTTTTTATTCTCAAATATCATCATAGGGCTTTGTTCCCTAAATAATGTTTTCTAAATCTATTTCCCAAATTTTCTACTAAAATTATTTTTATACAAACTATAATGCCTCGACCCCTCTATACCAGATTCAGTGCATTAATAATTACATTTGAATAATTTCAGGAATCAAATCTAGAAGGATCGAGTTTTTTAGTGGTCTTGATGTGATTAGATACATACATGTAACAAGTATTACTTTGGGAAAGGTTACAAAAAACAACACATAAAAAAACTAAAAGATTGTGTCTATGAGAAATCGATAAGTACTCTCTTATTCATAACCTATTAAAGGTATAAAAAAAGAAAGGGGTCAGATAAAATTCTAAATAAGGGTTAAAAATATTTTAATAATGAATAAATAATAACTAAATCGTAATCAATTAGCCATATTCAATATGGAATGGTGAATAAATTAATAACACCTACCTTTAATAAATTGAGAATGAAACTACATCCCTAGGTTTTGTCCTTCTGAAAACCACATGGATAGTAATAATTAATATTTAATAAAGTGAATTATTATTAATTGAACGTCATGTGTCTAAAACATGATACCAAAATACAATTGAAATGATTTATGTCTATGGGTATAAAACCATCTGATTCTTTGAAACAAACTCGAATGGTTTGTTAACAAATTATTTGACTCCTGAGATCTATCGATGCATCAAGGGGATATAGTGTTATCCACCAACTACATCATGTCCAAATAAATAATTATAAATCTAATTAATACATTTAAAATATGAATTTTCAATATAAAAATATATATGAAGATACGATTTCTTAAAAAGGATGTTTCCATAAATAATGATAATTATAAATAAGACCATTGAAAATTTCCTGATGAAATATTCATTAAATTCCAAAGTGTCCCATACAACCTTGTAACATTAATTTAATAATCCCTTAGAATATATTGAGAATAATGAGAATATTTATATGATTTACCATATGGCAGTACATACACCACAATATATAAATAAGTGGTGAACTAAATTTATATTTGAAAAAGATAAAGTGTGGGGAGAACAATCAATTTTACGTAAGAAAGATGATTTCTTTTGGTAGATCATTTGTTTTTGCAAAAAATATGGTAATAAACATTTATATCCCATAAAATAAATGATTAGGAGATTGAGAATAAATTTGAGCCAATAATAATTTCCTATTGAAGTGAAATGATCTAAAAAGTGATTTTAATGATGCATTAGAATTAAATAAATTTAGGGTGGTTTTAGGAATTCATTAAAGGGTTTTAAAAGCACAAATGATTTTTTTATTTCATAAAACCAGAAATGAACAAATATATAATTTAAAATGTGTGAATTAAAAAGGTAAAAAAGCCCCTAAAAATGATTATAGAATGAATATCAAAATAGGTATGAATTTTAGAAGTTCCTTGAATAAAGCATGCATTTCAAAAGAATTATTGAAATATTATTTTAGACATATATCTCCAAAAAAATAAATAATGATTCTAATTTCTACTCATATATAGGAAATTCACACATCATTTATGTGAAGTGAATATAAATAAATAATAATTTTATTGAGGTGAATAGAGAATAAGAGCAACCAGAATGAAAATGGAGGTTTTGTTGGAAAACCTCCATCACTTTGTAAAAAATCGCTTCGAATGCCCCGAAATTAAGAATAATAAAATGGTACAATGAATACCATGATAATAAATAGATTCTTGATATGAATCATAAATGGGAATTATACATTAAAAATGCACAAATTTTAGTTGTGAATACGGGAAACCACACAAAAATGGAAGTATGATATAGAATCCCCTTACCATGAATGTATCATTAGATTGAAGAAAACAAATTACATAATTATGTGTGAAAAACATATAAACACACAATAATAGCGTATATAAATAATAAAACAATCATATTTCATTCAAACATATTCTTGTACAATAAAAAACCATTGACATTGATTTTAACTCAATGAATGGAAATTGAGTTAAGATACCCCGGACCTTAAATCCCAATGTGTTACCCTCTTGTAATTAAGTTCATGGAATATGAAATTATACCCAATAATAACTTAATTCAGAATCAATTAGAACTATTTTTAGTTTATCATAATTATTTTGGGATCATTTAGGTCCATATTGATAAGTCATAATTTTGAATTATATCACTCAAGAGTGTTTGTTTTCATGATTTTCATAAATGGATCACTTGTTCTTATGTAATAGTGTTCATGTGGTATTGTTAGAAATATATTTAATTGAAATAAAAAATTATTTATGAACTTACTGAAGCGTTTTGATCTTTTATATAACTTGGTTACATGGCATGGAGATGAATTATTATATAGAACATTAATGATAACTGTTTCAATAAATTTTTTGGGTTTTGATTACTACAAACTTATTTTTCATTATAACATAATACCTTTTGTTAAAATAGATTAATGAACCATACATAGATCATATATAATATATAATAATCTGGTTGAACAATAACAAGAATGTTTTAATGACCAAAATTGAGATTGATAAACGAAATTGAAAACATGTTGTCCTAGAATGTGGAAAATTGACGTATATTGGGTGGTGTTTTTGATACTAGTATAAAAGAAGTTAAAAGGAAGATTTGATTATAACGTATTCCACTATCATGAAAAATTTCAAGTCCATGTATGTTACTATATTTATCATAAAATTTTGATAAGGAGAGGTAATAATAGAAAATGAAAACCCATGAACTTGAAACGAAATATAAATAATTGAAAAGAGGAATTTACCCCTTCAAACAAACTTCCTTTAGATCCTCTCTAAGGGAGGGGTTTTGGTTTTTTTATAAGACCATGGAATGCTGGACGTGGTATAGGATATTAAGAGGATATTTGGATAGAATATGGAGATCGAAAAAGGATTGAGAGGAGGGAAGATAAGAGGATGTTATGGGGGGGTTTTTATAGTGGAAGAGAATCGAGTTTCCGTAATTTTTGAATCTATAGTTTATTAATTTCACTCAAGACCATAAATAGGGATGATTCCATGAACACAAATTGTGATAATTTCGTGTGATATTGAACAAAGTGGTATTATATAACATGTGATATCATCAATAGTGTATTTAATAGATAAAATGTTTATACTATATTCTATAGTATTTAACTATCCATCCAATATTTGATTTTTTCAGAAAAATACCAAAAATTATACCAAACCATTCTTCGATGTGTAGAATCAAAAAATGAAATCTATTTTTTAAAAAAAACTTCTAAATGTATTTAATTTAATATTTAATTAAAATAATAATATATTCTAAAAACAACAGTTTTAAAACATTTATTTACTTATTCCAAAGAATAGTTATAATGTACATTCAGTTGAATATTATTTATAAACTATTACAGGTAAAGTTACTCTTCATTATGGAATATAAATAATCATAAGGGTATGTTTCTATTTATAAGGGAAGCTTACTATTCACCATAAATTATGTTTTTCTTATTATATTCCAAATAAATTACTCATTGCAACCATCTATGTATGATATTTGAAATTCACAAAAACAAGTGACAAAATTATGTTTACGTGGCTGGTTATGACAAAGTGGTGTTTTTAGATACTTAGTGAACCATTAATTATATAATAAATCTATTTTTAATTTCATGGATTGTTACATTATCCCCTCCTTACTTAAATTTCATCTACGAAATTTTAAATTGAACATCGAATGTTAATGGTGAATACATGAAAGTTACCCTATGGAATCACACATCAGAAATAGAGTTTTTAAAATATACTCCTAAAAAGATTAATGGAGATGAGGTGGTCACCCCACAAATTGTGCTTTTGAATGAGGTGACATTAGTTTGATGAAAAAAACTGGACATGGAAGAAAAATCTAACAATGAAGTTCTAATGAAACATTATAGACGACATGTTCAGATTAATGTTGATTACAAAAAATATATAAACTAAAAAAATTCAGTATCAATGATTATGATAATATAAAACATTTTATTTAATACTATTTTCCAAGATTTGAGGAATTATTTCACTATATATGTTTATAAATATACATTTATACATATTAACTCATCTATTTATTGTAGTTTAACTATATATACCTCATTACATAGCATCAGTTATGTTGTTTGGTGATGAAATACATTAACCTATAAAAGCTCATATAATGATCAGTATAAACTATTCCTAAATGGATAATGAAATTCCAAAATATTATAATAAAACACACTATAATGAAGTCCACAAAATTAAAAAGTTGAAATTATTGTTGACCCATAATCCACAAGAAGTAGCTCTAAAATTTACATTCCAAACATGTGAATGAATTCATAATGTATTCTCTTGAAATATCGTAATAACTTTAATTACCTTAAAACCTATATTTTAATCATGCAATATTCCATATTCCTTATATAAGATACATGTTATTGGATATATTCCATAAGTCCAAAAGTTCTGTAAATGTCATTGATGATAGCATATACCACTTTTCGACAAGTCAATAATCAGTTACAAGGTAGTCAATACTTATCTGAATCAATCATTTCCTCATAATTATCTCAACATCAGATATATATTAATGGTTGTCATCCCTCAATCATGTTTTTCCAATAGTTTAACTTTCCCATAAATCACTTTTTGGTTGTACTATTAATCATTTGACCTCAAATCCTTCATGAAAGAGTATTGAAGTACAATCCTTATATATCTCAATATTTATACAACCATTACATTACTGAGTAAATATAAAAATGGACTGATTCTAGAATAGGAATATTAATCATTCCACTTCATCTACAGTATCATAATAACTTGCTCATTATCCCAAATAATAATTTCATGTATATTCCTTTGACAATTAGCAAATTGGTTTGCATAGCGGCCCATCTCCTTGAAATTGGAAAACTATACATTGGAAAACATTTTAAAACTCTTTAAATCAAGAAAATGGTTCCCTTATTCTCTACACAATTATAAAACACCAATTTCCCTTAAACATTTACCAGAGTGATTCTTTCGATAGTTATCACTTGTTTTGGAAAACTATTCATTCCCTTCGTTCCTTTATCCCCATCACTGTCATCCATCCTATTATTAATTTACATTCCTTAAAATCTATAGGATTTATAGATTTTATTACATACATTGTTAACATATGATATTATTTCATCATATGATGAGGATACATGGGAGATAATCATCCATTAAAATAATGGCTTAAGACCGTTAATGACATGAAATTTCTTACGCTTCACATCCTATGCATTGATTTTGTTCATATTCCTTATGATTGGTGCCATATCTAATCAATTCAATATTATATATTATCTCATAAAATTATGAACTCTCGGTAACTCTAAACATGGTATTGCACAAAGCACAAATTTATGCATCGTAAATCCTAGAACCATATACTTTGGTTATATTGGGGAAATAAATCCCTCACAATGGTTGGTAAATAAAATTTGAATTATCCTAAGCATATCACACAATATTTTTAAAAAAAGAGTGCCGCAAGCCCTATTGTTGTGTACCAGGATTCCACAAGTCATTCCCAAAACTCCTAGCCGGTGTTTTCACTCTTTGGTACATCTATTCCAGAGCCACCTATACTTGTTTGTATCCAAACAAGGATGTATTTTCTATAAAGATACACTTAATATATTAAATTCCAAAATTATATGATTTTGTTGTTTTTTTATCCTCTAATAACTTTTTAGTACATTGTTTCTTAACCTATATGATCTAAATCTAGTTCCAAATGTTTATATTAAAATTATTCTTATACCAGAGGTAGTGCATTACAAATTACATTGTAATTATTATAAGGAATAAAATCCCAATGTACCGAGTAGTTTATTAGTCTTGATGAAACTAGATACAAACATGTAACTCGTATTACATTGGGAATTGTAACAAAAAAACAAGACATAAAAAAACATAAATACTGTATCAATGAAAACACAATAAATATTCTTTTATTCATATCCCATTGAATGTATAAATATGAAAGGGGTGAGCTCAAATGATCAGTTAGAGTTAAAAATAGAGAAATCATGAATCAATAATAATTAAATTGTAAACAATTATGAATATCATATATGAAATGGTGAATAAATGATGAACACGATCCATTGATAAACATAGAATAAAAATACATCCATATGTTTATTCATCGTGAAAACATCATGGATAGTAATAACTAAAAATAAATATATATAATACTTATTAATTGGGAATCATGTATATGGAACATGATACCAAAGTACCATCAAAATAGTTTATATCTATTAGTATAATCCTTTCTGATTTTGGGAAACAATTTGGAAGGGTTTTTCACCAAAAAATTTGCCTCATGATATCTATTGATGCATCGATGAGATATTGTGGGCCCCAGCTGCTACTACATGTCCAAATAATTTATTATACATAGATTTAATACATGTAGAATATTCCTTTTCAATATAAATATATACTTGAGGATATTAATTCCTCAAATGATGTTGACATAAATAAAGATACTTTTAAATGAGACCATTGAAAATTTCTTGAAGAAATAATCCTTGAAAAATCATTTGTGTCCCATACATCCTCAAAACATTCAAATAATAATCCCTTATAATATAAGCACAATAAGGATAATGTCGATATGACATACCAAATTGATGCACATAAACCAAAAGGATTAAATAAGTCGTGAAAAGCCATATATCTCAAAAATGTAAAGTGTGAGGAGAAAATTCCTTTTAACTTTGGAAAGAAGAGTTCTTTTGGTAAATCAATTTTCTCTGATATAAATCTGGTTTCAACATGTATATACAATAAAATAAAATGTAAGGACATTGATATTACATTTTAGGATTAAATGATGTTCTACTGAAGTGAAATCATATAAGATGTTATTTTATAGAAGATTTACAATTAAAACATTTTAGGGTTGTTTAACGAATTCATTGATGATATTTTAAAGTGAATCAAATTGTTTTATTTAATAAAACCTGTAATGAATCAAAAAAGAATTTAAAATGTGTGATTTAAAAAATAAAAAGATGGATTAAAATATGTTATATAGTGAACATTTAAATAGGTAATAATTTTAGATGTTCCTTGAATCAAGCTTACAATTTAGAAGAATTTTTGAAAGATTATTTTAAACATATAACATCCAAAAAATGAATAATGAATATGATTGGTACACATATATATGAATTTCATGAAGAATTTATTAGTATTTAATAATAAAAAATAAAAATTTCATTGAAGTTAATAGAGAATAAGAGCTACCCAAATGAAAATGAAGGATTGGAAGGAAAACCTACATCACATTGTAATCAATTGATACGAATGCCCCAAAATTGTGAATCATAAAATGATACACTAAATACCATTACAATAAATGGATTCATGATATGAGTCATCAATGGTAATTATACATTCACCATACATATGTATTAGTAGTGAATATGAGAAACCTCAGAAAATGAAAGTGAGATAAAGAAACCCCTTACCATGAACGTATCATTGGATTGCGAACAAATCAATGACGTAATTATGTGTGACAAACATTAAACCACACAATAAATGTGGATATATAGAATAAAACAATAATAGTCCATTCACACATATTCTAATAAAATACAAAACAAATGACATAGATTTTATTTCAATTATTGCAAATTGAGTTAAGATATCCTTGACCATATATCGGAATGATTTAAAATATTGATATTAAGGTCATGGAATCTGAAGTTATACATGTTAAAAAATTTAATTTAGATCCTATTTAAAATGTACTTTTTTATCATAATTTTTTTAGTTCATTTATATCAATATTGAGAAGTTATAATATTGAATTGTGTCGCTTCACAGGGTTTGTTTTATTGATTTTCATAAACATTTCACTTGTTCTTAAATTATTAAGATCATGTGGAATGGATGTAAATCTCCATAATAAAAATTACAAATTATATATTAAAATATTTAAGTGTTAATGATCATTTATATAACATGGTAACATGTAATGAGGATGAATTATTATATAGAACATTAATGATAATTATTTCATTTAATTTGTGGGTTTTGATTACAACGAACTCATTTTTATTTATAAATTAATACCATTTGTAAAAATGGTTTATGGAACCATATATAGGGTATATATAAAATATAATATCTATTTGAAAAATAATTATATTGGTTTCATGAACAGAATTGATAATTATAATAGAAATCAAAATCCTATCATCCTTTAATGTTGAAAATTGACACATCTCGGATGGTGTTATTACTACTAGTATAAAAAAAGGTAAAAGGAAGAGATAGCTATTATAAGGCCCCGGCCATAAACCTTACTTAATATTGAATTAAATGAATAATTCACATTGAGGATCTTTTCAGGTTTAGAGTTTTATAGAATTAGGACATAATTATTACATCTCAAAAGATTACAAAGTAGAAACTTTTACGAAGTTTCCATAAAATAAAAAATCTTAAAAAGAAACATGTCCAGTTCTATGTTTTAGGTTGCATGAATTTCCCTTGATCCCATCCTTGACCCTATTCCATGTTAATTCCTGTGAAAAACATTTCAAAAACATGGGATGAGCATAAAAAGCATAGTAAGGGATACACAAAGAATGAAAACTGTTAGTTTTTCAAAACAACAAGTAAACCATGTATACATTATCAAATTAATACTTTTCACCTTTTCGAAGTAGTAAAAACTCTTCATTGAATAAAAGATCATTACTTACCCTTCTGTAACCAAAAGATTACCATAAAACCCATATAAAGATCACATAATATATAAAGGTAAATTGGGACATAAACATACTTAAGTGGAATAACCATAAGGTGGACCTCCACACATATCACTTAATGGAATAGCCATTCGGCCATCTTTCATACATACTTAATGGAATAGACATACGGCCGACTTCCATACCCAATGCACTGGAGGTTATAACGTAACCACCCATCCTGTTATTCACGACACCACCTGTAATATGGTTTATCATGTAACCACCTGTAAAATTTCCAAGTACCATTATAAAATTATAACACATAAAACCAACATAATGGAACGATAACATTTCCACATTTCAATCAAAATATATCATTTAAATATATTGACATAATAGAATCTTTTATCAAAACCATTTTCAATACCAAAATATATAAAAGAGTATATGGTATTTATATTATTTTAAAAACATTACCGCTTGTTGAGGAAGACAAAGATCAAATAATACTTGTGGCGGCGGAAAAGGTCGTTATCACCCTGTACGTAAAAAGAAACATTCCTTTTTGTCGTTTAGTAAAACGCTTCGTAGAAAAAAGATTCCATTTCAATAAACGTAAATTTTAAAGGGTTTATACACCGTATGAAAGAAAGTTGTGTATAAAACGAAATATGCCTCAATGAAAGGAGATTGAGACGAAGTCCCTTACAAAGACGGTATCCTTGGTTTAAGGATAAATCAATTACATAATTATGTGTGACAAATGAATACACAAAATATAAGTGAGTATTAATTGTAAAAAAATCATAGGATATTCACACATATTCATAGAACTACATATTCAAGGAATATAAGTTTATCACAAAGAATCAAATTTGGGTTAAGATATTCCCTTGCAAAAAGTTGACAGCCTATTGGCGTCACTACAAAATTCATAAAATGAGTTGATGAGAGATAAAAAAGGTATCTCGTCACATGGAAATAAAATTTAAATCAATAAGTATATATAAGAACATAACCCAACATAATAGTATGTGAATTAAAATACATAACAAAAGATGTCTTTTAAAAAGAGGAGGGTGAAAGGTTCCCTTACCGACATGGGTATCTTTCGAAACATACACCCCGTGAAAGAAGGACAATAAAAAATTGATGTAAATACTCATAAATGAAATTATATTACCCAATGAGTAAAATAATGGGCAGTACATACACCACTGAAAGTAAATTGTGGCAAATGTAGCATTAATCTCACTGGAATAAAACTGATATGAAAAATCTCTTACAAAAACTCGGCAGCCTAATGACGCCACTTAAAACATACAAAAATGGATTGATGAGATAAAATAGGGTCTCTCATCATATTACAATAAAATTTAAAGAAAGATTAATATAAAATAACATTCCCCATCATAACAAAGAGGAGCATAAAAGAAGTGACATAAAGAAGAGTACATAAAAAGAAGGAGAGGGGTTAGATCTCTAACGAAAATTCTGCAGCCTAATGGCGCCACTCAAAACATCCAAAATGGATTGATGATAGAGAATAAGGTCTCTCATCATATTAACATAAAAATTACAGTAAGTGTAATATAAAATAACAACCCAATAACAATAAAAATGATCTTTAAAAGGAATGACATAAAGGAGCGTACTTAAAAAGAAAGAGAGAGTAGGATCCCTTACCTCGGGTCCAACTTGACTCGATCGTTCTTTAATCTCTTGAATAATAAACTTGAGTTAATTTATACTTACTTAAGAACATTTTTCAAGATCATTATTCCTTTTATATCAAATATTTACATGTTATAAAAATTATGTAATAATTTAAGTTAATAATTTTTGTTTTGCCGACATTTGGTTCTGAACTCAAAAGTGGACTTCTTACAATTACATTTTGTTCATGTGGTCAAAGGTTCTTTATATCCAGAATGACATTCCTGATTTGTATATCATATATATCATATATATCCATCATATACATGTATTTATAATATTACATAATAATTTAGAGGTATGAAATGAAATGCACCGTTCATGGAGACGGTAAGCCGTACGTACGCATGAACGCTACTTTCATTTCTTTGTCATATTAATGGAATTAAAACAGAATGATAGGTATGTATATTTTAATTCCAGAATTATATTCATAATTTAGATGTATCATTAATCATATATATCCATTATATACATGTACTTATAATAGTACATTACATTTGGGGATAAGAAATGAAATGCACCGTTCATGGAGACGGTAAGTAGTACTTACACATGAACGCTAATTTCATTTCTATCTCATACTTTAATGGAAATAAAACAATAATGATATAAAGATATATTATAATTCCAGTATAACATCATATATAATAACTTTAAATCCATCTTTTATACGTCCCACATATGGTATTAACGAATCAAATCACTTTGAGGGGGCGGTAGTCCGCACTTCCTAAAATGAAGATATCACATATACCCATAATGGAATCCATAAAGGTATGCCACAAATGAAAAATACATAAGCATAAGTAAAACATAAAAATATTATATATCATATATATACATAGTGACATCTTAATGGCCACCTTTGAAGGTGTTATATATGTTTTGAACAATCATCGTTTCGTGAGGCAAAAATTCGCCATCCACAGAAACAGTATGTTCATTAACCATTAGATGAAGGTGTGTGTAAGTGTAGCTCGAATACTTATTATAAAAACAACCCAGTATATTGGAGATACTCTATTGGTTACAAAATAAATGAATAAAAAGAGTTTAGGGGGTTGGAGAAGCAAAATAAAACAAAAGAGCCCAAGTGAAGACGTTACCTTAAAATCGGGTAACTCCCTTTGGTTTGAACCAAAAGGGTTTCATGAAGAGCTTCCTGCCTATGTTAAGGCTTCTAGGATGAGTAGAGGGATGTGGAGAGACAAAATGATCAGATATTGGCCGAACCAAAGGCTTGATAGGTGTGGGTAAGGTGGTAGAGGTGGGGGACTTTTATAAGAGGAGAGGAGGGGCATTTTTGGAAAAGTATAAAATGTTACATTATTTTCAAATGGTTTTCGGATTTTAATGGTCCCACATTGATGTGTTTCGAAGAAAAAGTGATAAGGGTTCTATTTCCACCCATAAATAGGTTTTTTACTTGTGTAGGTCCCAGATTTTTCATTATCTTTCCATTTTATTTAAATCGTTAAATAATGAGGTCATCACTGCTTCATCATGATGTCATAATGAATTTAATTTATATAATGTCTAAAAATTATAAAAAAATACTATGATGTAGGAAATCTTATTATATTTCCAATTAATATTTATATTCAAAATTATGACTTGTATAACAACATGTAAAATATTTTTTAGTAAAACATATCATGTTTGTGACATTTTTATTTTAACTTTAAATAAAAGGCATAAATGTCATTATCAAACCCAAGTGGCTCCATGGGGTACCAAAAATCGACCCATGGGTTTTGTTGTTTGGCCATAACTCATCGAATAGGGTTAGGACAAGTGTCAATATATTTTCATTTTATTATAATATCATTTTTACCTTAAATCACAGTAATTACCTTTAATCGCGATTAATAAAACATAAAAGTTACTTTTCATAAAAAATTATTTTCGTCCGATTGAACCACATTTTACATAATAATTAAAATCATATAAATTGGATTTTTTAAATTCATATCACAGAAGTGGTAAAGTCCCATTTAAACGAAAAATCAAATTTTGTAACGACCACTTTGTGGTTTCAGTATTCATCAAAAATTGATGTTTTTCAGAAAAATACTAAAAATTCACCCTAAGCTATATTTGATATTCCAAATTCAAAAATGATGTCAATTTTACCAAATTCATAATATATAAGTTTCATTAATTAATTTTTTAATTAAATCCCGCTGTTAAAACAAATAGCGTGTTTTTATAAAACAATATCTTTCAAAAGATTAACACTCGTTTATGTCCAATCTTAATGTGATATTAATTACAATGACCACCATTGGATTAAATGGTAAAAATATATTATATTTAAACTTTAAAACCAATTACAAAGATAATATAATCATATAAATAAATTAGATTAAAAAGAGGTTTTGAATTAAAATACAACATTTTTCACTATTCATTAAAAATTGAACTTTTTCGGAAAAATACCAAAAATTTACACAAAGTAAATTTTGATGTCCCGATTATAAAGAAGAATTTTATTTTGTCAAATATAACACATAAAATTTTCAAAAGTGTATATAAAATAGGTTCTCCATCAAAAGGCGGTTAATCGAACTTTTAATGAATATTTAACTGTCTACGATAAAAATTTGAATCATTCGCATTTTTTATCCTCTAACATTTATTGTAAAGAGTAAAAATATTTGAAAAACATATATAATAATTTTTTAGTTAGTTATGTTCATTCCCACCATTACAACAGCTATGCATTAATTACCATTTAAAATAATATTATTTTATTATTAGAGTGCAACGTATGATTCCCAAGAAACTAGTTGTTGCGTGTTAGGTACACCATCGAGCATAGAGTCCCCTTTAAAGTTATATTAATATTTTATTCACAAATATGGATAAATGTGGAAATGTTATACTCTTTATTTACCTGGGGTGTTACATCCTTCCCCCCTTTTGGAAATTGCATCCTCGCAATTTTAAAATTGGGCTTGGATACTTCATTGAAAGACCCACTTCAGAAAAGGAGTAAATTAAACTATCACTTTAAAAGAATGAAAGGAAAGTACAAAGGTCACCCAAGTTAACCCATACTAGGATTCCAAGTATGAAAATATGGACATGGAGGAAAAAACAAAGGGGAATGTTCTGATGGAGAGTGATAGTAAACATGTCTAGGAGAAAGTTAACCATAAGAAAATCACAAACTTGTGATGGGTTAAACGGTATTCGATTCCCCAGTAGGAAAAGTTAACAGAAAACATTTTTGTTTTAGGTTACTTTTTATGGAGGAATTTATTTTTGAGCTTAACTATATCATAATGAAACATACTTAATTTTCATGTAGACTTTCAAGTTTTACTAGATTCCTTAATCAAAATCATATTTTCTTCAAAATATGGGTATTTAGGAAGACTTGTTCGCATTAAGAGTACTATAATCAATTTCTATAGAATCAACTAATCCAAAGAAGAGAACTATATACTTACTATGTCTTTAGACTCTAAAAAAAACCAAAACCAAAAAGGTTAGTACAAGATCAGATAATCCAGAAAATGATAACCCTTTATAAAAAGAGAATCTATTCTTAATCTCAAAAATTTGTCCAACAAAACCCAAAGTTCAACGAGGAAAATTCGATAAACAATTTGTCCATAAAATTCCTCAAATTAAACCAAAATAAGAATGAAACCCAAATATTTTAAGGATTTAGTCACATAGTCTTCCAAGTTAAATCGTAACATTTATCTCCAATCAACATCAGTTGCTCCTAAAGTCTCGTATTGAAAAGTAATTAACCTAATCAAATCTCCTCCATGATTGGTTATTAAATTTCAATAGATATCCCAAAATCAACATAATCTTAATTCAAAAAATAATTTAACTAAAAATAATTAGTCAAACTAACCAGGGACTTCACGTAGTCCAGTGGTTAGCGATAAATACCCATTGCACTTTGGTTGTGGGTTCGATTCCCGTAGCTTTGTCCGACGCGACGGGTTGTCACACGGTCTGCCTGTTGTCCTTTTTCCAAAACTACATAATTCTTAAAGCATTCCCCAATAACGTGATAAAATCTTCAAAAATAACCATAATGTAATTTAACCTCAATTCTATCTCATGACTTTCACTTTCCATTGTTACATATAGTAACCCATAATTACCTCAAAAGTAAGGATCATATAAACTCTAATGGTTACCTTTGTAATTTTTACCTGAACATCCACATCGATTGGTCATCTTGTACATGATACATTACAGATCATACCAAGGTTCAAGTGGTTGATCATGAATCATTGATAGTTTGTTTAGAACAACCATGAGTTTCTTCATTGAATCCCCCATTTCATCCAGTATCTTAATCAGAGAACCACCCCAGTTTCCTTCAAACCTATTGTCACATTGGTGCCTGCTAGATCCATCCATTCACTAAAAATAGAAATGTCAGTTTGAGTATATCAACAAAACCATTATGTACTAATGAGGAAGGTAAACACTAAGATATACTTACTCATTCACTTTATCTAAAACAAAGACTCTTTCTGAAATCCTAACAATTATGGTAATGTCACTTATGCATATAAGGTTCCCTAACCTCTAAAGTTATCTAAACCGACCTATGATACCAACTATAAGGCCCCGACCTTAAACCTTACTTAATGTTGAATTAAATGAATAATTCACATTGAGGTTCTTTTCAGGTTTGGAGTTTTATAGAATTAGGACATAACTATTACATCTTAAAAGATTACAATGTATAATCTTTTACTAAGTTTCCATAAAATAAAAACTTTTAAAAAGAAACATGTCCAGTTCCATGTTTTAGGTTGCATGACTTTCCCTTGATCCCATCCTTGACCCTATTCCACGTTAAGTCCTGTGAAAAAATTTTCAAAAAATTAGGATGAGCATAAAAATATTAGTAAGGGATACACAAAGATTGAAAACTGTTAGTTTTTCAAACCAACAAGTAAACCATGTATACATTATCAAGGTAATACTTTTCACCTTTTTGAAGTAGTAAAAACTCTTCACTAAATAAAAGTTCATTACTTACCCTTCTGTAACCAAAATATTACCATAAAACCCATATAAAGATCGCATAATATATACAGGTATCTTGGGACAAAAACATACTTAAGTGGAATAACCATAAGGTCGACTTCCACACATATCACTTAATGTAATATCCATTCGGCCAACATCCATACATACTTAATGGAAGAGCCATTCGGCCGACTTCCATACCCAATGCATTGGAGGTTATAACGTAACCACCCGTCCTGGTATTCAAGGAACCACCCGTCATATGGTTTATCACGTAATCACCCATAAAATGTCCAAGTACCATTATAAAATTATAACACATAAAACCAACATAAAGGAATGATAACATTTCCACATTTTAATCACAATATATCATTTAAATGTATTGACATAATAGAATCCTTTATCAAAACCATTTTCAATACCAAAATACAAAAAAGAGTATATGGTATTTATTTTATTTTAAAAACATTAAGGCTTGTTGAGGAAGCCAAAGATCAAATAATACTCGCAGTGGCGGAAAAGGTCGTTATCACCGCGTACGTAAAAAGAAACATTCCTTTTTGTCGTTTAGTAAAACGCTTCGTAGAAAAAAGATTCCTTTTGAATAAACATAAAAGTAAAAGGGGTTTATACACCGTATAAACCCCTATTGTGTATAAAATGAAATATGCCTCAATGAAAGGAGATTGAGACGTAGTCCCTTAGAAAGACGGTATCCTTGGTTTAAGGATAAATCAATTACATAATTTTGTGTGACAAATGAATACACCAAATATAAGTGGATATTTAGTGTAAAAAAATCATAGGTTATTCACATATATTCATAGAACGACATATTCAAGGAGTATAAGTTTATCCCAATGAATCAAATTTGGGATAAGAATTTCCCTTGCAAAAATTTGACATCCTAATGATGTCACTACAAAATTCAGAAAATGAGTTGATGAGAGATAAAAAAGGTATCTCATCACATGGAAATACAATTTTAATAAATAAGGATATAGAATAACATATCCCAACATAATATTATGTGAATTAAAAGACATAACAAAAGAAGTCTTTTAAAAAGAGGAGGGTGAAAGGTTCCCTTACCAACATGGGTATCTTTCGAAACATACACCCCGTGAAAGAAGGACAATACAACATTGATGTAAATACTCATAAATGAAAGTATATTACCCAATGAGTAAAATAATGGTCATTAAATACACCACTCAAAAGAAATTGTGGCAAATTTAGCATAAATCTCATGGGAATAAAAGTGAGATGAAAAAATCCATTACGAAAACTCGGCAGCCTAACGACGCCACTTAAAACTTACAAAAATGGGTTGATGAGATAAATTAGGGTCTCTTATCATATTAAAATAAAATTTACAGAAATATGAATATAAAAGAACATCCCCCATCATAACAAATAGGAGCTTAAGAGAAGTCACATAAAGAAGAGTACATAAAAATAAGGAGAGGAGTTAGATCTTTTACGAAAATTCGGCAGCCTAACGTCGCCACTCAAAACATCCAAAATGGATTGATAAGAAAGAATAGGGTCTCTCATCATATGAACATAAAATTTACAGTAAGAGTAATATAAAATAACATCCCAATAACATGAAAGATGATCATTAAATGGAATGACATAAAATAGCGTACATAAAAAGAAAGAGAGGAGTAAGATCACTTACCTCGGGTCCGACTTGACTCGACCGTTCTTTAATCTCCTGAATAATAAACTTGATTTAATTTCTACTTGCTTAAGAACCTTTTTCAAGTTCATTTTTCCTTTTATATCAATTATTGATGTGTTATAAACATTATGTAATCATTTAAGTTAATAATGTTTGTTTTGTCGATATTTGGTTCTTAAGTCAAAAGTAGACTTCTTGCAATTACATGTTGTTCGTGTGGTCAAAGGTTCTTTATATCCAGAATGGAATTCCTGATTTGTATATCATATATATCATATATATCCAGAATATACATGTATTTATAATATTACATAATCATTTAGAGGTAAGAAATGAAATGCACTGTTCATGGAGACGGTAAGCCGTACGTACGCATGAACGCTACTTTCATTTCTTTGTCATATAAATGGAATTAAAACTATATGAGAGGTATTTATATTTTAATTCCAGAATTATATTAATAATTTAGATGTATCAGTCATCATATATATCCATTATATACATGTACTTATAATAGTACATTACATTTGGGGATAAGAAATGAAATGCACCGTTCATGGAGACGGTAAGCCATACGTACGCATGAACACTACTTTCATTTCTATCACATACATTAATTGAAAGAAAACAATAATGATATAAAATATATTATAATTACAGTATAGAATCATATATAATAACTTTAAATTCATCCTTTATACGTCCCACATATGGTATTAAAGATTCAAATCACTTTGAGGGGGCGGTAGTCCGCACTTCCAAAAATTATAATATCGCGTATACCCATAATGGAAGCCATAAAGGTACGCCAAAAATGTAAAATACAGAATCATAAGTAAAACGTAAAAATATTATATATCATATATAAACATAGTGACATCGTAATGGCCACCTTTGAAGGGGTTATATGAGTGTTGAACAATAATCGTTTCGTGGGGCAGAAATTCACCATCCACAGAAACAGTATGATCTTTAACCATTAGATGAAGGTGTGTGTAAGTGTATCTAGAATAATTATTATAAAAACATCCCAATATATTGAAGATACTATATTTGTTACAAAAGAAATTAATAAAAAGAGTTTAGGGGGTTGGAGAAGCAAAATAAAACAAAAGAGCACAAGTGAAGACGTTACCTTAAAATCGGGTAACTCCATTTGGTTTTAACCAAAGGGGTTTCTTTAAGAGATTCCTGCCTATGTTAAGGCTTATAGGATGAGGATAGGGATTTGGATAGATAAAATGATCATATCATGGCCGAACCAAAGGCTTTAGAGGTGTGGGTAAGGTGGTAGAGGTGGGGGCCTTTTATAATAGGAGAGGAGGGGCATTCATGGAAAAGTATAAAATGTTACATTATTTTCAAATGGTTTTCAGATTTTAATGGTCCCACATTTATGTGTTTCAAGGATAAGGTGATAAGGTTTTGAAGTCCACCCATACAATAGTTTTTTGACATGTTTAGGACCTATATTTTTCATTATCTTTCCATTTTATTTAAATCGTTAAATAATGAGGTCATCGCTTCATCATCATGATGTCATAACGAATTTATTTATTTAATGTCTAAAAATTATATAAAAAATACTATGATGTAGGAAATCTTTTTATCTTTCCAATTACTATTTATAGTCAAAATTATGACTTCTATAACCACATGTAAAAATTGATTTAGTAAAATATATCATGTTTGTGACATTTTTATTTTAATTTTAAATAAATGTCATAAATGTCATTATCAATTCCAAGTGGCTCCAAGGGGTACCAAAAAAATACCCATGGGTTGTCTTGGTAGGCCATAACTCATCCAATAGGGTTAGGACAAGTTTCAATATATTTTCATTTTATTATAATATCATTTTTACCTTAAATCACACTAATTACCATTAATCGCGATTAATAAAACTTAAAAGTTACTTTTCATCAAATATTATTTTCATCCCATTGGACCAAATTTTACAAAATAATTAAAATAATTTAAATTGGATTTTTGAAATTCAAATCACAGAAGTGGTAAAGTCCCATTTAAATGAAAAATCAAATTTTGTAACGACCACATTGTGGTTTCACTATTCACCAATAATCGATGTTTTTCCGAAAAATACCAAAAATTCACCCTAAGCTATATTTGATATTCCAAATTCAAAAATTATGTCTATTTTACCAAATTCATAACATAGAAGTTTCATTAATTAATTTTATAATTAAATCCCGTTGTTAAAACAAATAGCGTGTTTTTATGAAACAATATCTTTCAAAAGATTGACACTCGTTTATGTCCAATCTTAAAGTGATATTAATTACAATGACCACTGTTGGATTAAATGGTAAAAATATATCCTATTTAAACTTTAAAACCAATTAAAAAGATAAGCTAATAATATAAATAAATTAGATTAAAAAGAGGTTTTGAATTAAAATACAACATTTTTCAGTATTCATTAAAAATTGAACTTTTCCAGAAAAATACCAAAAATTTACACAATGTAAATTCTGATGTCCCGATTATAAAGAAGAATTTTATTTTGTCAAATATAACACATAAAATTGTAAAAACGTGGATTTAAAAGAGGTTCGCCATCAAAAGGCGGTTAATCGACCTTTTAATGATTATTAGACTGTCTACGCTTAAAATTTGATTCATTTTCATTTTTAATCCTCTAACATTTATTGTAAAGAGTAAAAATATTTGACAAACAAATATAATAATTTTGAAGTTAGTTCTGTTCATTCCCGCCATTACAACGGCTAGGCATTAACTACCATTTAAAATAATATTATTTTATTATTAGAGTGCAACGTAAGATTCCCATGAAACTCGTTGTTGCGTGTTTGGTACGCCATCAAGCATAGCATCCCCTTTAAAGTTATATTAATATTTTATTCACAAATATGGATACATGTGAAAATTTCATACTCTTTATTTACCTGGGGTGTTACATCCTTCCCCCCTTTTGGGAATTGCGTCCTCGCAATTTTAAAATTGGGCTTGGATACTTCATTGAAAGCCCCACATCAGAAAAGGAGTAAATTAAACTATCACTTTAAAAGAATGAAATGAAAGTACAAAGGTCCCCCAAGTTAACCCATACTAGGATTCCAAGTATGAAAATATGAAAATTGAGGAAAAAGAAAAGGGTCATGTTCTGATGGAGAGTGATAGTAAACATGTTTAGGAGAAAGTTAACCATAAGAAAATGACAAACTTGTGATGGGTTAAACGGTATTCGATTCCCCAGTATGAAAAGTTAACATACAACATTTTTTTAAGGTTACTTTTCATGGAGGAAATTATTTTTGAGCTTAAATGAATCATAATGAAACATACTTAATTGTCATGTAGACTTTCAACTTTTACTAGATTCCTTAATCAAACTCATATTTTCTCCAAAAGATGGGTATTTAGGAAGACTTGTTCGCATTAAGAGTACTATAATCTATTTCTAGAGAATCACCTAATCCACAAAAGAGAACTATATACTTCTCATGTCATTAGAATCTATCCAAAACCAAAACTAAAAAGGTTAGTACAATATCAGATAATCCAGAAAAGGATAACCCATTATAAAAAGAGAATCTATTCTTAATCTCCAAAATTTTTCCAACAAAACCCAATGTTCAACGAGGACAATTCGATAAACAATTTTTACATAAAATTCCTCAATGTAAACCAAACTAAGATTGAAACCCAAATATTTGAAGGATTTAGTCACATAGTATTCCAAGTTAAATCGTAACATTTATCTCCAAACAACATCAGTTGCTCCTAAAGTCTCGTATTGAAAAGTAATTAACCTAATCACATATCCTCCATAATATGTTAATAAATTTCCATAGATATCCCAAAATCAGCATACTCTTAATTCATAAAATCATTTAACTAAAAATAATTAGTCAAACTAACAAGGGACTTCGCGTAGTCCAGTGGTTGGTGATAAATACCCATTGCACTTTGGTTGTGGGTTCGATTCCCGCAGCTTTGTCTGACACGATAGGTTTTCACACGGTCTTCCTGTTGTCCTTTTTCCAAAACTACATAATTCTTAAAGCATTCCCCAATAATGAGGTAAAATATTCAAAAATAACCATAATATAATTTAACCTCAATTTTATCTCATGACTTTCACTTTCCATTATTACATATAGTAACTCATAATTACCTCAAAAGTAAGGATCATATAAACTCTAATGGTTACCTTTATAATTTTTACCTGAACTTCCACATCGATTGGTCATCTTGTACATGATGCATTACAGATCATACCATGGTTCATGTGGTTGATCATGACTCCTTGATAGTTGGTTTAGAACAACCACGATTTTCCTCATTGAATCCCCGATTTCATCCAGTCTCTTAATCAGAGAACCACCACAGTTTCCTTCAAACCTATTGTCACTTTGGTGCCTGCTAGATCCATCCATTCACTAAAAGAAGAAATGTCAGTGTGAGTATATCAACAAAACCATTATGTACTAATGAGGAAGCTAGACCCTAAGATATACTTACTCATTCACTTTATCTAAAACTAGGACTCTTTCTGAAATCCTAACCATTATGGTAATGTCACTTATGCATATAAAATTCCCTAACCTCTAAAGTTATCTAAACCGACCTATGATACCAACTATAAGTCCCCAACCTTAAACCTTACTTAATATTGAATTAAATGAATAATTCACATTGAGGATATTTTCATGTTTAGAGTTTTAGAGAATTAGGACATAACTATTACATCTCAAAAGATTATAAAGAATAAACTTTTACTATGTTTCCATAAAATAAAAACTCTTAAAAAGAAACATGTCCAGTTCCATGTTTTAGGTTGCATGACTTTCCCTTGATCACATCCTTGACCCTATTCCACGTTAAGTCATGTGAAAAACATTTCAAAAACTTGGGATGATCATAAAAATATTATTAAGGGATACATAAAGAATGAAAACTGTTAGTTTTTCAAAACAACAAGTAATCCATGTATACATTATCAAAGTAATACTTTTGACCTTTTTGAAGTAGTAAAAACTCTTCACTGAATAAAAGTTCATTACTTACCCTTCTGTAACCAAAAAATTACCATAAAACCCATATAAAAATAACATAATATATAAAGGTAACATGGGACATAAACATACTTAAGTGGAATAACCATAAGGTCGACTTCCACACATATCACTTAATGGAATAACCATTCAGCCAACATCCATACATACTTAATGGAATATCCATACGGCCGACTTCCATACCCAATGCATTGGAGGTTATAACGTAACCACCCGTCCTGGTATTCATGGTACCACCCGTCATATGGTTTATCACATAACCACCCGTAAAATCTCCAACTACCATTATAAAATTATAACACATAAAACCAACATAAAGGAATGATAACATTTCCTCATTTCAATCACAATATATCATTTAAATATATTTACATAATAGAATCCTTTATCAAAACCATTTTCAATACCAAAATACATAAAAGAGTATATGGTATTTATTTTATTTTAAAAACATTACGGCTTATTGAGTAAGCCAAAGATCAAATAATACTCACGGCGGCAGAAAAGGTCGTTATCACCGTGTACGAAAAAGAAAAATTCCTTTTTGTCGTTTAGAATAACGCTTCGTAGAAAAACGATTCCTTTTGAATAAATGTAAAAGTCAAAGGGGTTTATACACTGTATAAAAGAAAGTTGTGTATAAAACAAAATATGCCTCAATGAAAGGATATTGAGACGAAGTCCCTTACAAAGACGATATCCTTGGTTTAAGGATAAATCAATTACATAATTATGTGTGACAAACGAATACACCAAATATACGTGGATATTAAGTGTAAAACAATCAGAGGTTATTCACACATATTCATAGAACGACATATTCAAGGAGTATAAGTTTATCCCAAAGAATCAAATTTGGGTTATGAAGTTCCCTTGCAAAAATTTGACAGCCTAATGGCGTCACTACAAAATTCAAAAAATGAGTTGATGAGAGATAAAAAAGGTATCTCATCACATGGAAATAAAATTTAAATCAAGAAGGATATAGAAGAACATATCCCAACATAATAGTATGTGAATTAAAAGACATAACAGAAGAATTCTTTTAAAAAGAGGAGGGTGAATGGTTCCCTTACCAACATGGGTATCTTTCGAAACATACACCCCATGAAAGAAGGACAATACAACATTGATGTAAATACTCATAAATGAAAGTATATTACCAAATGAGTAAAATAATGGGCAGTAAATACACCACTCAAAGGAAATTGTGGCAAATGTATCATAAATCTCACGGGAATAAAAGTGATATGAAAAATCCCTTACGAAAACTCGGCAGCCTAACAGCGCCACTTAAAACTTACAAAAATGGATTGATGAGATAAAATAGGGTATATCATCATATTACAATAAAATGTACAGAAATAGGAATATAAAAGAACATCCCCCATCATAACAAAGAGGATCTTAAAAGAAGTCACATAAAGAAGAGTACATAAAAAGAAGGAGAGGGGTTAGATCTTTTACGAAAATTCGGCAGCTTAACCGCGCCACTCAATACTTCCAAAATGGATTGATGAGAGAGAATAGGCTCTCTAATCATATGAAAATAAAAATTACAGTAAGATTAATATAAAATAACATCCCAATAACAAGAAATATGATCTTTAAAAGGACTGACATAAAAGAGTGTACTTAAAAAGAAAGAGTGGAGTATGATCCCTTACCTCGGGTCCGACATGACTCGATCGTTCTTTAATCTCCTGAATAATAAACATGAGTTAATTTGTACTATATTAAGAACATTTTTCAAGTTCATTATTCATTTTATATCAATTATTAACATGTTATAATCATTATGTAATCATTTATGTTAATAATGTTTGTTTTGTTGATATTTGGTTCTTAAGTCAAAAGTGAACTTCTTACAATTACATGTTGTTCATGTGGTCAAAGGTTATTTATATCCAGAATGAAATTTCTGATTTGGATATCAAATATATCATATATATCCAGCATATACATGTTTTTATAATATTACATAATCATTTAGAGGTAAGAAATGAAATGCACTGTTCATGGAGACGGTAAGTCGTACGTGCGCATGAACGCTACTTTCATTTCTTTGTCATATTAATGGAATTAAAACTAAATGAGAGGTATGTATATTTTAATTACAGAATTATATTCATCATTTAGATGTATCATTCATCATATATATCCATTATATACATGTACTTATAATAGTACATTACATTTGGGGATATGAAATGAAATGCACTGTTCATGGAGACGGTAAGCCGTACGTACGCATGAACGCTACTTTCATTTATATCTCATACTTTAATTGAAAGAAAATAATAATGATATAGAGATATATTATAATTACAGTACAACATCATATATAATAACTTTAAATCCATCCTTTATATTTCCCGCATATGGTATTAATGAATCGAATCACTTTGAGGGGGCGGTAGTCCGCACTTCCTAAAATGAAGATATCGTGTATACCCATAATGGAAGACATAAAGGTATGCAAAAAATGAATAATACAGAAGCTTAAGTAAAACATAAAAATATTATATATCATATATAAACATAGTGACATCGTAATGGCCACCTTTGAAGGTGTTATATGAGTGTTGAACAATCATCCTTTCGTGAGGCAAAAATTCGCCATCCACAGAAACAGTATGTTCATTAACCATTAGATGAAGGAGTGTGTAAGTGTATCTCTATTACATATTATAACAAAATCCCAGTATATTAATGATAATGGAGATATTACAAATGAAATGAATAAAAAGATTTTAGGGGGGTGGATAAGCAAAATAAAACAAAAGAGCACAAGTGAAGACGTTACCTTAAAATCGGGTAACTCCCTTTGGTTTGAACGAAAGGGGTTTCTTTAAGATATTCCTCCCTATGTTAAGGCTCCTAGGATGAGGAGATGGATGTGGAGAGACAAAATGATCAGATCTTGGCCGATCCAAAGGCTTGAGGGGTGTGGGTAAGGTGGTAGAGGTGGGGGCCTTTTATAAGAGGAGAGGAGGGGCATTCTTGGAAAAGTATAAAATGTTACTTTATTTTCAAATGGTTTTCGGATTTTAATGGTCCCACATTGATGTGTTTCGAATATAAGGTGATAAGGATTCTATTTACACCAATAAAATATGTTTTTGACATGTGTAGGTCCTAGATTTCGCATTATCATTCAATTTTATTTAAATAGTTAAAAAATGAGGTCATCGCTGCATCATCATGATGTCATAATGAATTCATTTATTTAATGTCTAAAATTTATAAAAAAAATACTATGATATATGAAATCTTTTTATATTTCCAATGACTTTTTATATTCAAAATTCTGACTTCTATAACCACATGTAATAATTGTTTTAGTAAAACATATTATGTTTGTGATATTTTTATTTTAACATTAAATAAAAGGCATAAATGTCATTATCAAACCCACGTGGCTCCATGGGGTACCAAAAATAGAACCATGGGTTTTCTTGGTCAGCCATAACTCATAAAATAAGGTTAGGACAACTGTCAATATATTTTCATTTTATTATAATATCATTTTTACCTTAAATCACACTAATTACATTTAATCGCGATTAATAAAACTTAAAAATTACTTTTCATCAAAAATTATTTCCATCCCATTGAAACACATTTTACTTAATAATGAAAATAATTTAAATTGTATTTTATAAACTCAAATCCCAGAATAGGTAAAGTCCCATTTAAACGAAAAATCAAATTTTGTAACGACCACTTTGTGGTTTCACTATTCATCAAAAATTGATGTTTTTCAGAAAAATACCAAAAATTCACCCTAAGCTATATTTGATATTACTTATTAAAAAATGATGTATATTTTACCTAATTCATAACATAGATGATTCATTAATTAATTTTATAATTAAATCCCGCAGTTAAAAAAATAGCGTGTTTTTATGAAACAATATCTTTCAAAAGATTGACACTCGTTTATGTCCAATCATAAAGTCATATTAATTACAATGACCACCATTGGATTAAATTGTAAAAATATAACCTATTTAAAATTTAAAACCAATTAAAAATATAATATAATAATATAAATAAATTAGATTAAAAAGAGGTTTTGAATTAAAATACAACATTTTTCACTATTCATTAAAAATTGAACTTTTTCAGAAAAATACAAAAAATTTACACAAAGTAAATTTTGATGTCCCGATTATAAAGAGGAATTTTATTTTGTAAAATATAAGACATAAAATTGTCAAAAAGTGGATTTAAAAGAGGTTCGCCATCAAAATGCGGTTAATCGACCTTTTAATTAATATTAGACTGTCTACGGTTAAAATTTTATTCATTCGCATTTTTATTCCTCTAAAATTTATTGTAAAGAGTAAAAATATTTGACAATCATATATAATAATTTTGTATTTAGTTCTGTTCATTCCCGCCATTACAACGGCTAGGCATTGACTATCATTTAAAATAATATTATTTTATTATTAGAGTGCAACGTAAGATTCCCAAGAAACTCATTGTTGCGTGTTAGGTACGCCATCGAGCATAGCGTCCCCTTTAAAGTAATATTAATATTTTATTCAAAAATATAGATAAATGTGAAAATGTCATACTCTTTATTTACCTGGGGTGTTACATCCTTCCCCCCTTTTGGGAATTGCGTCCTCGCAATTTTAAAATTGGGCTTGGATACTTCATTGAAATCCCCACATCGGAAAAGGAGTAAATCAAACTGTCACTTTAAAAGAAAGAAAGGAAAGTACAAAGGTCACCCAAGTTAACCCATACTAGGATTCCATGTATGAAAATATGGACAAGGAGGAAAAAACAAAGGGTCATGTTCTGATGGAGAGTGATAGTAAATATGTCTAGGATAAAGATAACCATAAGAAAATCACAAACTTGTGATGGGTTAAACGGTATTTGATTCCCCAGTAGGAAAAGTTAACATACAACATTTTTGTTTTAGGTTACTTTTCATGGAGTAATTTATTTTTTAGCTTAACTGAATCATAATGAAACATACATACTTGTCATGTAGACTTTTAACTTTTACTAGATTCTTTAATCAAACTCATATTTTCTCTAAAAGATGGGTATTTAGGAATACTTGTTCGCATTAAGAGTACTATAATCAATTTCTAGAGAATCAACTAATCCACAAAAGAGAACTATATACTTCCCATGTCTTTAGACTCCAACCAAAACCAAAACCAAAAAGGTTAGTACAAGATCAGATAATCCAGAAAAGGATAACCCTTTATAAAAAGAGAAACTATTCTTAACTTCCAAAATTTGTCCAAAAAAACCAAAAGTTCAACGAGGACCATTCGATAAACAATTTGTCCATAAAATACATCAAAGTAAAGCAAACTATGAGTGAAACCCAAATATTTGAAGGATTTAGTCACATAGTATTCCAAGTTAAATCGTAACATTTATCTCCAAACAACATCAGTTTCTCCTAAAGTATCGTATTGAAATGTAATTAGCCTAATCACATATCCTCCATGATAGGTTAATAAATTTCCATAGATATCCCAAAATCAACATACTATTAATTCATAAAATCCTTTAACAAAAAATAATTAGTCAAACTAACCAGGGACTTCACGTAGTCCAGTGGTCGGTGATAAATAACCATTGCACTTTGGTTGTGGGTTCGATTTCTGCAGCTTTGTCCGACGCGACGGGTTGTCACACGGTCTGTGTGTTGTCCTTTTTCCAAAACTACATAATTATTAACGCATTCCCCAATAACGAGACAAAATCTTCAAAAATAACCATAATGTAATTTAACCTCAATTTTATCTCATGAATTTCACTTTCAATTATTACATATAGTAACCCATAATTACCTCAAAAGTAAGGATCATAAAAACTCTAATGGTTACCTTTATAATTTTTACTTGAACTTCCACATCGATTGGTCATCTTGTACATGATGCATTACAGATCATACCAAGGTTCAAGTGGTTGATCATGACTCCTTGATAGTTGGTTTAGAACAACCACGATTTTCCTCATTGAATCCCCCATTTCATCCACTATCTTAATCAGATAACCACCATAGTTTCCTTCAAACCTATTGTCACTCTGTTTCCTGCTAGATCCATCCATTCACTAAAAATAGAAATGTCAGTGTGAGTATATCAACAAAACCATTATGTACTAATGAGGAAGGTAAACACTAAGATATACTTACTCATTCACTTTATCTAAAACTAGGACTCTTTCTGAAATCCTAACCATTATGGTAATGTCACTTATGCATATAGAATTCCCTAACCTCTAAAGTTATCTAAACCGACCTATGATACCAACTATAAATCCTCGACCTTAAACCATACTTAATATTGAATTAAATGAATAATTCACATTTTAGGATCTTATCAGGATTAGAGTTTTAGAGAATTAGGACATAACTATTACATCTCAAAAGATTACAAAGTAGAAACTTTTACGATGTTTCTATAAAATAAAAACTCTTAAAAAGAAACATGTCCAGTTCCATGTTTTAGGTTTCATGACTTTCCCTTGATCCCATCCTTGACCCTATTCCACGTTAAGTCCTGTGAAAAACATTTCAAAAACTTGGGATGAGCATAAAAATCTTAGTAAGGGATACACAAAGAATAAAAACTGTTTGTTTTTCAAAACAACAAGTAAACCATGTATACATTATCAAAGTAATACTTTTCACCTTTTCGAAGTAGTAAAAACACTTCACTGAATAAAAGTTCATTACTTACCCTTCTGTAACCAAAATATTACCATAAAACCCTTATAAATATCACATAATATATAAAGGTAACTTGGGACATAAACATACTTAAGTGGAATAACCATAAGGTCGGCTTCCACACAAATCACTTAATGGAATAGCCATTCGGCCAACTTTCATACATACTTAATGGAATAGCCATACGACCGACTTCCATACCCAATGCATTAGAGGTTATAAGGTAACCACCCACCCTAGTATTCATGTAACCACCCATCAAATGGTTTATCACATAACCACTCGTAAAATTTCCAAGTACCATTATAAAATTATAACACATAAAACCAACATAAAGGAATGATAAAATTTCCACATTTCAATCACAATATATAATTTAAATATATTGACATAATAGAATCCTTTATCAAAACCATTTTCAATACCAAAATACATAAAATATTATATGGTATTTATTTTATTTTAAATACATTACGACTTGTTGAGGAAGCCAAAGATCCAACAATACTCGTGGCAGCGGAAAAGGTCGTTATCACCGCGTACGTAAAAAGAAACATTCATTTTTTTCGTTTAGTAAAACGCTTCATAGAAAAAAGATTGCTTTTGAATAAACGTAAAATTAAAAGGGTTTTATACACCGTATAAAAGAAAGTTGTATATAAAATGAAATATGCCTCAATGAAAGGAGATTGATAGGAATTCTCTTACAAAGACGGTATCCTTGGTTTAAGGATAAATCAATTATGTAATTATGTGTGACAAACGAATACACCAAATATAAGTGGATATACAGTGTAGAACAATCCGAGGATATTCACACATATTCATAGAACAACATATTCAATGAATATAAGTTTATCCCAAAGAATCAAATTTGGGTTAAGAAGTTCCCTTGCAAAAATTTGACAGCCTAATGGCGTCACTACAAAATTCAGAAAATGAGTTGATGAGAGATAAAAAGGTATCTCATCACATGGAAATAAAATTTAAATCAATAAGGATATAGAAGAACATATCCCAACATAATATTATGTGAATTAAAAGACATAACAAAATAAGTCTTTTAAAAAGAGGAGGGTGAAAGGTTCCCTTAACGACATGGGTATCTTTCGAAACATACACCCCGTGAAAGAAGGAAAATACAAAATTGATGTAAATAATCATAAATGAAAGTATATTACCCAATGAGTAAAATAATTGGCAGTACATACAACATCAAAGGAAATTGTGGAAAATGTAGCATAAATCTCACGGGATTAAAAGTGAGATGAAAAATCCCTTACGAAAACTCGGCAGCCTAACGGCGCCACTTAAAACATACAAAAATGGATTAATGAGATCGAATAGGGTCTCTCATCATATTAAAATAAAATTTACAGAAAGTGGAATATAAAATAACATCCCCCATCATAATGAAGAGGAGATTAAAATAAGTGACATTTATAAGAGTACTTAAAAAGAAGGAGAGGGGTTAGATCTCTTACGAAAATTCGGCAGCCTAACGGCGCCACTCAAAACATCCAAAATGAATTGATGAGAGAGAATAGGGTCTCTCATCATATGAACATAATAATTACATTAAGAGTAATATAAAATAACATCCCAATAACAAGAAATATGATCTTTAAAATGAATGACATAAAAGAGTGTACTTAAAAAGAAAGAGAGGAGTAGGATCCCTTACCTCGGGTCCGACATGACTCGATCGTTCTTTAATCTCCTGAATAATAAACTTGAGTTAATTTATACTTTCTTAAGAACCGTTTTCAAGTTCATTATTCCTTTTATATCAATTATTGACATGTTATAAACATTATGTAATCATTTAAGTTAATAATGTTTTTTTGTCGATATTTGGTTCTTAAGTCAAAAGTGGTCTTCTTACAATTACATGTTGTTCATGTGGTAAAAGGTTCTTTATATCCCGAATGACATTACTGATTTGGATATCATATATATAATATATATCCAGCATATACATGTATTTATAATATTACATAATCATTTAGAGGTATGAAATGAAATGCACCGTTCATGGAGACGGTAAGCCGTACGTACACATGAACGCTATTTTCATTTCTTTGTCATATTAATGGAATTAAAACTAAATGAGAGGTATGTATATTTTAATTCCATAATTATATTAATCATTTAGATGTATAATTCATCATATATATCCAATATATACATGTACTTATAATAGTACATTACATTTGGGGATAAGAAATGAAATGCACCGTTCATGGAGACGGTAAGTCGTACGTATGCATTAACGCTACTTTCATTTCTATCTCATACTTTAATTGAAAGAAAACAATAATGATATAAAGATATATTATAATTACAGTATAAAATCATATATAATAACTTTAAATCCATCCTTTATATGTCCCACATATGGTATTAACGAATCAAATCACTTTGAGGGGGCAGTAGTCCGCACTTCCTAAAATGAAGATATCGCGTATACCCATAATGGAACCCATAAAGGTATGAAACAAATGAATAATACAGAATCTTAAGTAAAACATAACAATATTATATATCATATATAACCATAGTGACATCTTAATGGCCACCTTTGAAGGTGTTATATGAGTTTTGAACAATCATCGTTTCGTGAGGCAGAAATTCTCCATCCACAGAAACAGTATGTTCTTTAACCATTAGATGAAGGTGTGTGTAATTTTAGCTCTAATACTTATTATAAAAACATCCCTGTATATTTACGATACTTGAGTTGTTACAAAAGAAATGAATAAAAAGAGTTTAGGGGGTTGGAGAAGAAAAATAAAACAAAAGAGCACAAGTGAAGACGTTACCTTAAAATCTTGTAACTCCCTTTGGTTTGAACCAAAGAGTTTTCTTTAAGAGCTTCCTGCCTATGTTAAGGCTTCTAGGATGTGGAGATGGATGTGGAGAGACACAATGATCAGAGCTTGGCTGATCCAAAGGCTTGAGTGGTGTGGGTAAGGTGGTAGAGGTGGGGACTTTTATAAGAGGAGAGGATGGGAATTCTTGGAAAAGTATAAAATGATACTTTATTTTCAAATGGTTTTCTGATTTTAATGGTCCCAAATTGATGTGTTTCGAATATAAGGTGATAAGGGTTCTAATTGAACCAATAAAATATGTTTTTGACATGTGTAGGTCCTAGATTTTTCATTATCATTCCATTTTATTTAAATCGTTAAATAATGAGGTCATCGCTGCATCATCATGATGTCATAAAGAATTCATTTATTTAATGTCTAAAAATTATAAAATAAATACTATGATATAGGAAATCTTTTTATATTTCGAATTACTATTTATAGTCAAAATTATGACTTCTATAACCACATGTAATTTTTTTTAGTAAAACATATTATGTTTGTGACATTTTTATTTTAACTTTAGATAAAAGGCATAAATGTCTTTAACAAACCCAAGTGGCTCCATGGGGTACCGAAAATCGACCCATGTGTTGTCTTGGTCGTCCATAACACATTAAATAGGGTTAGGAAAAGTTTCAATATATTTTCATTTTATTATAATATCATTTTTACCTTAAATCACACTAATTACCTTTATTTGCGATTAATAAAACTTAAAAGTTACTTTTCATCAAAAATTATATTCATCCCATTGAACCAAATTTTACTTAATAATGAAATTAATTTAAATTGGATTTTCTAAATTCAAATCGTAGAAGAGGTAAAGTCCCATTTAAACGAAAAATCAAATTTTGTAACGACCACTTTGTGGATTCACTATTCATCAAAAATTGATGTTTTTTAGAAAAATACCAAAAATTCACCCTAAGCTATATTTGATATTCCTAATTCAAAATTTATGTCTATTTTACCAAATTCATAAAATAGAAGTTTCATTAATTATTTTAAAAATTAAATCCCGCTGTTAAAACAAATAGCGTGTTTTTATGAAACAATATCTTTCAAAAGATTGACACTCGTTTATGTCCAATCTTAAAGTGATATTAATTACAATGAACACCATTGGATTAAATGGTAAAAATATAACCTATTTAATCTTTAAAAAAAATTAAAGAAATAATCTAATCATATAATTAAATTAGATTAAAAAGTGGTTTTGAATTAAAATACAATATTTTTCACTATTCATTAAAAATTGAACTTTTTCGAAAAAATTCCAAAAATTTACACAAAGTAAATTTTGATGTCCCGATTATAAAGAAGAATTTTATTTTGAAAAATATAACACATAAAATTGTGAAAAAGTGGATTTAAAATAGTTTCGCCATCAAAAGGCGGTTAATCGACCTTTTAATGAATATTAGACTGTCTACGCTTAAAAGTTGATTCATTCAAATTTTTAATCCTTTAACATTTATTGTAAAGTGTAAAAATATTTGAAAAACATATATAATAATTTTGTATTTAGTTCTTTTCTTTCCCGCCATTACAACGGCTAGGCATAAACTACCATTTAAAATAATATTATTTTATTATTAGAGTACAACGTAAGATTCCCAAGAAACTCGTTGTTGCGTGTTAGGTACGCCATCGAGCATAGCGTCCCCTTTAAAGTTATATTAATATTTTATTCAAAAATATGGATAAATTTGAAAATTTCATACTCTTTATTTACCTGGGGTGTTACATCCTTCCCCCCATTTGGGAATTGCATCCTCGCAATTTTAAAATTGGGCTTGGATACTTCATTGAAAGCCCCACATCGGAAAAGGAGTAAATTAAACTATCACTTTAAAAGAAAGAAAGGAAAGTACAAAGGTCAGCCACGTTAACCGATACTAGGATTCCATGAATGAAAATATGGACATGGAGGAAAAAACAAAGGTTCATGTTCTGATGGAGAGTGATAGTAAACATGTCCAGGATAAAGATAACCATAAGAAAATCACAAACATGTGATGGGTTAAACGGTATTCGATTCCCCAGTAGGAAAAGTTAACAGACAACATTTTTGTTTTAGGTTACTTTTCATGGAGGAATTTATTTTTGAGCTTAACTAAATCATAATGAAACATACATACTTATCATGTAGACATTCAACTTTTACTAGATTCCCTAATCAAACTCATATTTTCTCGAAAAGATGGGTATTTAGGAAGACTTGTTCGCATTAAGAGTAATATAATCGATTTCTAGAGAATCACCTAATCCACAAAAGAGAACTATATAATTCCCATGTCTTTAGACTCTAACCAAAACCAAAAACAAAAAGGTTAGTACAAGATCAGATAATCCAAAAAAGGATAACCCTTTATAAAAGGAGAAACTATTCTTAATCTCCAAAATTTGTCCAACAAAACCCAAAGTTCAACGAGGACCATTCGATAAACAGTTTGTCCATAAAATTCCTCAAAGTAAAGAAAACAAAGATTGAAACACAAATATTTGAAGGATTTAGTCACATATTCTTCCATGTTAAATCGTAACATTTAACTCCAAACAACATCAGTTTCTCCTAAAGTCTCTTATTGAAAAGTAATTAACCTAATCACATATCCTCCATGACAGGTTAATAAATTTCCATAGATATCCCAAAATCAACATACTATTAATTCATAAAATCATTTAACAAAAAATAATTAGTCAAACTAAACCAGGGACTTCATGTAGTCCAGTGGTCGGTGATAAATACCCATTGCACTTTGGTTGTGGGTTCGATTTCCACAGCTTTGTCAGATGCGACGGGTTGTCACACGGTCTGCGTGTTTTCCTTTTTCCAAAACTACATAATTATTAATGCATTCCCCAATAATGAGATAAAATCTTCAAAAATAACCATAATATAATTTTACCACAATTTTATCTCATGACTTTCACTTTCAATTGTTAAATATAGTAACCCATAATTACCTCAAAAGTAAGGATCATATAAACTCTAATGGTTACCTTTATAATTTTTACCTGAACATCCACGTCGATTGGTCATCTTGTACATGATGCATTACAGATCATACCAAGGTTCAAGTGGTTGATCATGACTCCTTGATAGTTGGTTTAGAACAACCACGAGTTTCCTCATTGAATCCCCCATTTCATCCACTATCTTAATCAGAGAACCACCACAGTTTCCTTGAAACCTATTGTCACTTTGGTGCCTGCTAGATCCATCCATTCAATAAAAATAGAAATGTCAGTGTGATTATATCCACAAAACCATTACATACTAATGAGGAAGGTAAACACTAAGATATACTTACTCATTCACTTTATCTAAAACTAGGACTTTTTCTGAAATCCTAACCATTATGGTAATGTCACTTATGCATATAGAATTCCCTAACCTCTAAAGTTATCTAAACCAACCTATGATACCAACTATAAGGCCTTGGCCTTAAACCTTACTTAATATTGAATTAAATTAATAATTCACATTGAGGATCTTTTCAGGTTTAGAGTTTTAGAGAATTATGACATCACTATTACATCTCAAAAGATTACAAAGTAGAAACATTTACTAAGTTTCCATAAAATAAAAACTCTTAAAAAGAAACATGTCCAGTTCCATGTTTTAGGTTGCATGACTTTCCCTTGATCCCATCCTTGACCCTATTCCACATTAAGTCCTATGAAAAACATTTCAAAAACATGGGATGAGCATAACAAGCTTAGTAAGTGATACAAAAAGAATGAAAACTGTTAGTTTTTCAAAACAACAAGTAAACCATGTATACATTATCAAAGTAATAATTTTCACCTTTTCAAAGTACTAAAAACTCTTCAATAAATAAAATTTCATTACATACCCTTCTGTAACCAAAAGATTACCATAAAACCCATATAAAGATCACATAATATATAAAGGTAACTTGGGACATAAACATACATAAGTGGAATAACCATAAGATCGACTTCCACACAAATCACTTAATGGAATAGCAATTCGGCCAACTTCAATACATACTTAATGGAATAGCCATACGGCCGACTTACATACCCAATGCATTGGAGGTTATAACGTTACCACCCATCCTAGTATTCATGGAACCACCCGTCAAATGGTTTATCACATAACCACCCATAAAATGTCCATGTACCATTATAAAATTATAACACATAAAACAAACATAAAGGAATGATAGAATTTCCAAATTTCAATCACAATATACCATTTAAATATATTGACATAATAGAATCCTTTATCAAAACCATTTTCAATACCAAAATACATAAAAGAGTATATGGTATTTATTTTATTTTAAATACATTACGGCTTGTTGAGGAAGCCAAAGATCCAATAATACTCGTGGCGGCGAAAAAGGTTGTTATCACCGTGTACGTAAAAAGAAACATTCCTTTTTGTCGTTTAGTAAAACGCTTCATAGAAAAAAGATTCCTTTTGAATAAACGGAAAATTAAAAGGGGTTTATACACCATATAAATGAAAGTTGTGTATAACACGAAATATGCCTCAATTAAAGGAGATTGAGACGAATTCCCTTACAAAGACGGTATCCTTGGTTTAAAGATAAATCAATTACATAATTATGTGTGACAAACGAATACACCAAATATAAGTGGATATAAATTGTAAAACAATCAGAGTATATTCACACATATTCATATAACTACATATTCAAAGAATATAAGTTTATCCCAAAGAATCAAATTTGGGTTAAGAAGTTCCCTTGCAAAAATTTGACAGCCTAATGGCGTCACTACAAAATTCAGAAAATGAGTTGATGAGAGATAAAAAAGGTATCTCATCACATGGAAATAAAATTTAAATCAATAAGGATATAGAAGAACATATCCCATCATAATAGTATGTGAATTAAAAGACATAACAACAGAAGTCTTTTAAAAATAGGAGGGTGAAATGTTCCCTTACCGACATGGGTATCTTTCGAAACATACACCCCATGAAAGAAGGACAATACACCATTGATGTAAATATTCATAAATGAATGTATATTACCAAAAGAGTAAAATATTTGTCAGTACATACAACATCAAAGGTAATTATGGAAAATGTAGCATAAATCTCACGGGAATAAAAGTGAGATGAAAAATCCCTTACGAAAACTCGGCAGCCTAACGGCGCCACTTAAAACTTAAAAAAATGGATTGATGAGATTAAATAGGGTCTCTAATCATATTAAAATAAAATGTACAGAAAGAGGAATATAAAAGAACATCCCCCATCATAAAAAAGAGGATCTTAAAATAAGTGAAATTTATAAGAGTACTTAAAAAGAAGGAGAGGGGTTAGATCTCTTACGAAAATTCAGCAGCCTAACGGCGCCACTCAAAACATCCAAAATGGATTGATGAGAGAGAATAGGGTCTATCATCATATGAACATAATAATTAAATTAAGAGTAATATAAAATAACATCCCAATAACAGGAAAGATGATCTTTAAATGTAATGACATAAAAGAGCGTACTTAAAAAGAAAGAGAGGAGTAGGATCTATTACCTCGGGTCCGACTTGACTCGATAGTTTTTTAATCTCCTGATTAATAAACTTGAGTTAACTTATACTTTCTTAAGAACCTTTTTCAAGTTCATTATTCCTTTTATATCAATTATTTTCATGTTATAAACATTATTTAATCATTTATGTTAATAATGTTTGTTTTGTCGATATTTGGTTCTTAAGTCAAAAGTGGACTTCTTACAGTTACATGTTGTTCATGTGGTCAAAGGTTCTTTATATCCAGAATGAAATTCCTGATTTGGATATCATATATATCATATATATCCAGCATATAAATGTATTTATAATATTACATAATCATTTAGAGGTATGAAATGAAATGCACCGTTCATGGAGACGATAAGCTGTACGTACGCATTAACACTATTTTCATTTCTTTGTCATATTAATGGAATTAAAAATAAATGAGAGGTATTTATATTTTAATTCCAGAATTATATTAATAATTTAGATGTATAATTCATTATATATATCCATTATATACATGTACTTATAATAGTACATTACATTTGGGGATAAGAAATGAAATGCACCGTTCATGGAGATGGTAAGTCGTACGTACGCATGAACACTACTTTCATTTCTTTCTCATACTTTAATTGAAAGAAAACAATAATGATATTAAAATATATTATAATTTCAGTATAACATCATATATAATAACTTTAAATCCATCTTTTATATGTCCCACATATGGTATTAACGAATCAAATCATTTTGAGGAGGCGGTAGTCCGCACTTCCTAAAATGAAGATATCGCGTATACCCATAATGGAAGCCATCATGGTATGCCACAAATAAAAAATACAGAAGCTTAAGTAAAACATAAAAATATTATATATCATATATAAACATAGTGACATCTTAATGGACACCTTTGAAGGTGTTATATGAGTTTTGAACAATCATCGTTTCGGGTGGTAGAAATTTTCCATCCACAGAAACAGTATGTTATTTAACCATTAGATGAAGATGTGTGTAAGTGTAGCTCAAATACTTATTATAACAACATACCAGTATATTGAATATACTGTAGTTTTTACAAAAGTAATGAATAAAAAGAGTTTAGGCGGTTGGAGAAGCAATATGAAACAAAAGAGCACAAGTGAAGACGTTACCTTAAAATCGGGTAACTCCCTTTGGTTTGAACCAAAGGGGTTACTCGAAGAGCTTCCTGCCTATGTTAAGGATTCTAGGATGAGGATAGGGATGTGGAAAGACAAAATGATCAGAGATTGTCCCAACCAAAGGCTTGAGAGGTGTGGGTAATGTGGTAGAGGTGGGGACCTTTTATAAGAGGAGAGGAGGGGCATTCCTGGAAAATTATAAAATGTTACTTTCTTGTGAAATGGATTTCGGATTTTAATGGTCCCACATTGATTTTTTGCGAGGATAAGGTGATAAGGGTTCGAATTCCACCCATACAATAGGTTTTTGACATGTGTAGCTCCTAGATTTTTCCTTATCTTTCCATTTTATTTAAATCGTTAAATAATGTGGCCATCGCTGCATCATCATGATGTCATAATGAATTTAATTAATTTAATGTCTAAAAATTATAAAAAAATTACTATGATGTAGGAAATATTTTTACCTTTCCAATTAATATTTATAGTGAAAATTATGACTTTTATAAACACATGTAGAAATTGTTTTAGTAAAACATATCATGTATGTGACATTTTTATTTTAACTTTAAATAAAAGGCACAAATGTCATTATCAAACCCAAGTGGCTCCATGGGGTACCAAAAATCGACCCATGGGTTGTCTTGGTCGTCCATAACTCATCCAATAGGGTTAGGACAAGTGTAAATATATTTTCATTTTATTATAATATCATTTATACCTTAAATCACACTAATTACCTTTAATAACGATTAATAAAACTTAAAAGTTACTTTTCATCAAAAATTATTTTCATCCCATTGAACCACATTTTACTTAATAATTAAAATCATTTAAATTGGATTTTTGAAATTCATATCATAGAAGTGTTAAAGTCTCAATTAAACGAAAAATCAAATTTTGTAACGACCACTTTGTGGTTTCACTATTCATAAAAAATTGATGTTTTTCAGAAAAATACCAAAAATTAAACCTAAGATATATTTGATATTCCAAATTAAAAAATTATGTCTATTTTACCAAATTCATAACCTAGAATTTGCATTAATTAATTTTATAATTAAATCCCGCTGTTAAAACAAATAGCGTGTTTTTATGAAATAATATCTTTCAAAAGATTGACACTCGTTTATGTCCAATCATAAAGTGATATTAATTACAATGACCACCATTGGATTAAATGGTAAAAATATATCCTATTTAAAATTTAAAACCAATTAAAAATATAATCTAATAATATAAATAAATTATATTAAAAATGGGTTTTGAATTAAAATACAACATTTTTTAACTATTCATTAAAAATTGAATTTTTTTTCAGAAAAATACCAAAAATTTACAGAAAGTAAATTTTGATGTCCCCATAATAAATAAGAATTCTATTTTGTCAAATATAACACATAAAATTGTCAAATAGTGGGTTTAAAAGTGGTTCGCCTTCAAAAGGTGGTTAATCGACCTTTTAATGAATATTAGACTGTCTACGCTTAAAATTTGATTCATTCGCATTTTTAATCCTCTAACATTTATTGTAAAGAGTAAAAATATTTGAAAAACATATATAATAATTTTTTAGTTAGTTCTATTCATTCCCGCCATTACAACGGCTAGGCATTAACTACCATTTAAAATAATATTATTTTATTATTAGAGTGCAACGTAAGATTCCCAAGAAACTCATTGCTGCGTGTTTGGTACGCCATCGAGCATAGAGTCCCCTTTAAAGTTATATTAATATTTTATTCACAAATATGGATAAATGTGAAAATTTCATACTCTTTATTTACCTGGGGTGTTACATCCTTCCCCCTTTTGGGAATTGCGTCCTTGCAATTTTAAAATTGGTCTTGGATACTTCATTGAAAGCCCCACATCGGAAAAGGAGTAAATTAAACTATCACATTAAAAGAAATAATTGAAAGTACAAAGGTCACCCAAGTTAACCCATACTAGGATTCCATGTATGAAAATATGGACATGGAGGAAAAAAGGGTCATGTTCTGATGGAGAGTGATAGTAAACATGTCTAGGAGAAAGTTAACCATAAGAAAATCACAAACTTGTGATGGGTTAAACGGTATTCAATTCCCCAGTAGGAAAAGTTAACAGAAAACATTTTTGTTTTATGTTACTTTTAATGGAGGAATTTATTTTTGATCTTAAATGAATCATAATGAAACATACTTACTTGTCATGTAGACTTTCAACTTTTACTAGATTCCTTAATCAAACTTATATTTTCTCCAAAAAATGGGTATTTAGGAAGACTTGTTCGCATTAAGAGTACTATAATCCATTTCTAGAGAATCACCTAATCCATAAAAGAGAACTATATACTTCTCATGTATTTAGACTCTAACCAAAACCAAAATAAAAAAGGTTATTACAAGATCAGATAATCCAGAAAAAGATAACCCTTTATAAAAAGAATCTATTCATAATCACCAAAATTTGTCCAACAAAACCGAAAGTTCGACGAGGACCATTCGATAAACAATTTTTCCATAAAATTCCTCAAAGTAAACCAAACTAAGATTGAAACCCAAATATTTTAAGGATTTAGTCACATAGTTTTCCAAGTTAAATCATAACATTTATCTCCAAACAACATCAGTTTCTCCTAAAGTCTCGTATTGAAAAGTAATTAACCTAATCACATATCCTCCATGATAGGTTAATAAATTTCCATAGATTTCCTAAAATCAACATACTCTTAATTCATAAAATCATTTAACTAAAAATAATTAGTCAAACTAACCAGGGACTTCACGTAGTCCAGTGGTCGACTATAAATACCCATTGAAATTTGGTTGTGGGTTTGATTCCCGCAGCTTTGTCCGACGTGACGGGTTGTCACACGGTCTATGTGTTGTCCTTTTTCCAAAACTACATAATTCTTAAATCATTCCCCAATAACGAGATAAAATCTTCAAAAATAACCATAATGTAATTTAACCTCAATTTTATCTCATGACTTTCACTTTCAATTATTACATATAGTAACCTATAATTACCTCAAAAGTAAGGACCATATAAACTCTAATGGTTACCTTTATAATTTTTACCTGAACTTCCACATCGATTGGTCATCTTGTATATGATGCAATACAAGTCATACCAAGGTTCAATTGGTTGATCATGACTCCTTGATAGTTGGTTTATAACAACCACGAGTTTCCTCATTGAATCCCCCATTTCATCGAGTCTCTTCATCAGAGAACCACCATAGTTTCCTTCAAACCTATTGTCACTTTGGTGCCTGCTAGATCCATCCATTCACTAAAAACAGAAATTTCAGTGTGCGTATATCAACAAAACCATTATGTACTAATGAGGAAGATATACACTAAGATATACTTACTCATTCACTTTATCTAAAACTAGGACTCTTTCTGAAATCCTAACCATTATGGTAATGTCACTTATGCATATAGAATTCCCTAACCTCTAAAGTTATCTAAACCGACCTATGATACCAACTATAAGGCCTCGGCCTTAAACCTTACTTAATATTGAATTAAATGAATAATTCACATTGAGGATCTTTTAAAGTTAAGAGTTTTAGAGAATTAGGACATAAATATTACATCTCAAAAGATTACAAAGTAGAAACTTTTACTATGTTTCCATAAAATAAAAAGTCTTAAAAAGAAACATGTCCAGTTCCATTTTTTATGTTGCATGACATTCCCTTGATCACATCCTTGACCCTATTCCATGTTAAGTCCTGTGAAAAACATTTCAAAAACTTGGGATGAGCATAAAAAGCTTAGTAAGGGATACACAATGAATGAAAACTGTTAGTTTTTCAAATCAATATGTAAACCATGTATACATTATCAAAGTAATACTTTTCACCTTTTCTAAGTAGTAAAAACTTTTCACTGAATAAAAGTTCATTACTTACCCTTCTGTGACCAAAACATTACCATAAAACCCATATAAAGATCACATAATATATAATGGTAACTTGGGACATAAACATACATAAGTGGAATAACCATAAGGACGACTTCCACAAATATCACTTAATTGAATAGCCATTCAGCCGACTTCCATACATAATTAATGGAATAGCCATACGGCCGACTTCCATACCCAATGCATTGTAGGTTATAATGTAACCAACCGTCCGGGTATTCACGGCACCACCCGTCATGTGGTTTATCACGTAACCACCCGTAAAATTTCCAAGTACCATTATAAATTTATAACACTTAAAACCAACATAAAGGAATGATAACATTTCCACATTTCAATCACAATATATCATTTAAATATATTGACATAAAAGAATCCTTTATCAAAACCATTTTCAATAACAAAATACATAAAAGAGTATATGGTATTTATTTTATTTTAAAAACATTATAGCTTGTTTAGGAAGCCAAAGATCAAATAATACTCGTGGCGGCGGAAAAGGTCGTTATCACCGCATACGTAAAAATAAACATTCATTTTTTTCATTTAGTAAAACAAATCGTATAAAAAATATTCCTTTTGAATAAACATAAAAGTCAAAGGGTTTTATACACCGTACAAATGAAATTTGTGTATAAAACGAAATATGCCTCAATGAAAGGAGATTGAGACAAAGTCCCTTACAAAGACGATATCCTTGGTTTAAGGATAAAGCAATTACATAATTATGTGTGACAAACGAATACATCAAATATAAGTGGATATTAAGTTTCAAACAATCAGAGGTTATTCACACATATTCATAGAACGACATATTCAAGGAGTATAAGTTTATGCCAAAGAATCAGAATTGGGTTAAGAAGTTCCCTTGCAAAAATTTGACAGCTTAATGGCATCACTACAAAATTCAGAAAATGAGTTGATGAGAGATAAAAATGGCATCTCATAAGGATATAGAATAACATATCCCAACGTAATAGTATGTTAATTAAAAGACATAACAAAAGAAGTCTTTTAAAAAGAGGAGGGTGAAAGGTTCCCTTACCGACATGGGTATCTTTCAAAACATACACCCCATGAAAGAAGGACAATACAACATTGATATAAATAATCATAAATGAAAGTATATTACCCAATGATTAAAATAATGGGCAGTACATACAACACTCAAAGGAAATTGAGTCAAATGTAGCATAAATCTCACGGGAATAAAAGTGAGATGAAAAATCCCTTACGAAAACTCGGTATCCTAACGACGCCACTTAAAACATACAAAAATGGATTGATGAGATCAAATAGGGTCTCTAATCATATTAAAATAAAATATAAAGAGAGAGTAATATAAAATAACATCCCCTATCATAACAAAGTGGAGCTTAAATGAAGTGACATAAAGAAAAGTACTTAAAATGAAGGAGAGGGGTTAGATCTCTTAAGAAAATTCAGCAGCATAACGTTGCCACTCAAAAATTCCAAAATGGATTGATGAGAGAAAATAGGGTCTCTCATCATATGAAAATAAATATTACAGTAAGATTAATATAAAATAACATCCCAATAACAAGAAAGATGATCTTTAAAAGGAATGTCATAAAAGAGCATACTTAAAAAGAAAGAGAGGAGTATGATCCCTTACCTCGGGTCCGACTTGATTCGATCGTTCTTTAATCTCCTGAATAATAAACTTGAGTTAATTTCTACTTGAATAAGTATATTTTTCAAGTTAATTATTTATTTTATATCAATTATTGACATGTTATAAACATTATGTAATCATTTATGTTAATAATGTTTGTTTTGTCGATATTTGGTTCTTAAGTCAAAAGTGGACTTCTTATAATTAAATGTTGTTCACGTGGTCAAAGGTTCTTTATATCCAGAATTACATTCCTAATTTGGATATCATATATATCATATATATCCAGTATATAAATTTATTTATAATATTGCATAATCATTTAGATGTAAGAAATGAAATGCACCGTTCATGGAGACGGTAAGCCGTACGTACGCATGAACGCTACTTTCATTTCATTGTCATATTAATGGAATTAAAAATAAATGATAGGTATGTATATTTTAATTCCAGAATTATATTCATCATTTAGATGTATCATTCATCATATATATCCATTATATACGTGTACTTATAATAGTTCATTATATTTGGGGATAAGAAATGAAATGCACCGTTCATGGAGACGGTAAGCCGTACGTACGCATGAACGCTACTTTCATTTCTATCTCATACTTTAATGGAATGAAAACAATAATGATATAAATATATATTATAATTCCAGTATAACATCATATATAATAACTTTAAATCCATCCATTATATGTCCCACATATTGTATTAACGAATCAAATCACTTTGAGGGGGCGGTAGTCCGCACTTCCTAAAATGAAGATATCGTGTATACCCATAATGGAAGCCATAAAGGTATTCCACAAATGAAAAATAAAGAAGCTTAATTATAACATAAAAATATTATATATCAAATATAAACATAGTGACATCATAATGGCCATCTTTTAAGGTGTTATATGAGTGTTGAACAATTATCGTTTCGTGAGGTAGAAATTCTCCATCCACAGAAACAGTATGTAATTTAACAATTATATGAAGGTGTGAGTAAGTGTAGATAGAATCCTTATTATAACAAAATTCTAGTATATTGAATATACTGGAGTTGTTACAAAAGAAAATAATAAAAAGAGTTTAGGGGGTTGGAGAAGCAAAATAAAACAAAAGAGCATAAGTGAAGACGTTACCTTTAAATCAGGTAACTCCCTTTGGTTTGAACCAAAGGGGCTTCTTGAAGAGCTTCCTGCCTATGTTAAGGCTTCTAGGATGAGGATAGGGATGTGGAGAGACAAAATGATCAGAGATTGGCCGAACCAAATACTTGAGAGGTGTGGGTAAGGTGGTAGAGGTGGGGGCATTTTATAAGAGGAGAGGAGAGGCATTCATGGAAAAGTATAAAATGTTACTTTATTTTCAAATGGTTTTCGGATTTTAATGGTCCCAAATTGATTTTTTTAGAAGATAAGGTGATAAGTGTTCTAAATAAACCCATCCAATAGGTTTTTGACATGTGTTGGTCCTAGATTGTGCATTATCATTCCATTTCATTTAAATCATTAAATAATGTGGTCATCGCTGCATCATCATGATGTCATAATGAATTTTATTAATTTAATGTATAAAAATTAAAAAAAAATACTATAATGTAGGAAATATTTATAGATTTCCAATGAATATTTATAGTCAAAATTATTACTTGTATAACCACATGTAAAAATTGTTTTAGTAAAACATATCATGTTGGTGACCTTTTTATTTTAACTTTAAATAAAAGGCATAAATGTCATTATCAAACCCAAGTGGCTCCATGGGGTACCAAAAATAGACCCATGGGTTGTATTGGTCGGCCATAACTTATCCAATAGGGTTAGGACAAGTGTCAATATATTTTCATTTTATTATAATATCATTTTTACCTTAAATCACACTAATTACCTTTAAACACGATTAATAAAACTTAAAAATTACTTTTCATCAAAAATTATATCATCCCATTGAAAAAATTTTTACATAATATTGAAAATAATTTAAATTTGATTTTTGAAATTCAAATCATAGAATTGGTAAAGTTCCATTTAAACAAAAAATCAAATTTTGTAATGACCACTTTGTGGTTTCACTATTCATCAAAAATTGATGTTTTTCAGAAAAATACCAAAAATTAACCCTAAGATATATTTGATATTCCAAATTCAAAAATGATGTCTATTTTACCAAATTCATAACATAGAAGTTGAATTAATTAATTTTATAATTAAATCCCGCTGTTAAAACAAATAGCATGTTTTTCTGAAACAATATCATTCAAAAGAATGACACACATTTATGTCCAATCTTAAAGTGATATTAATTACAATGACCACCATTGGATTAAATAGTAAAAATATATCCTATTTAAACTTTAAAACCAATTAAAAAGATAATCTAATCATATAAATAAATTAGATTAAAAATATGATTTGAATTAAAATACAACATTTTTCACTATTCATTAAAAATTGAACTTTTCAGAAAAAAAACCAGTAATTTACACAAAGTAAATTTTGATGTCCCGATTATAAAGAATAATTTTAATTTTTAAAATATAACACATAAAATTGTCAAAAAGTGGATTCAAAAGAGGTTCTCCATTAAAAGGCGGTTAATCAACCTTTTAAAGAATATTAGACTGTCTACACTTAAAATTTGATTCATTCGCATTTTTATTCCTCTAACTTATAGTGTAAAGAGTAAAAATATTTGACAAACATATATAATAATTTTGTAGATAGTTCTGTTCATTCCCGCCATTACAACGGCTAGGAATTAACTACCATTTAAAATAATATTATTTTATTATTAGAGTGCAACATAAGATTCCCAAGAAACTCGTTGTTGCGTGTTAGGTACGCCATCGAGCATACCGTCCCCTTTAAAGTTATATTAATATTTTATTCACAAATATGGATAAATGTGAAAATGTGATACTCTTTATTTACCTGGGGTGTTACAGTGATAAATTATACCTCGATCATGAAAACAATCTAGTACATGTAAGGTACTGGATTCATCACAACATTTGTATAATTAGAGGTAATAATAGAGAATGAAATTATAGGAACATGAAAGGATGAAAATGTATTGAAATGTGTAATTTACCTCTTGATCCAAACATCCTTGAGAGCTGCATCAAGGGAGAGGATTCAGACTTTTTATGAGACCATGGTTTCTTGGACATGGGAGAGGAGTGTGTGAGGATATTTTTACTTAATTTGGTGAAGGAAAAAGGCATGGGAGCATGGATGTGAAGAGGGGGTGATGGGGTGTTTTTATAGTGGAAGAGAAGAGAGTTTTCATAAATTTTTAATAATTATTTTATTAATATCCCTCAAGACCCGAAATATTGATAATTCTATGTCCAATAAAAGTGATAAATGATTGTGAGTTCGATCCAAGTTGGCTTACATAACTTCTGATGTCATAAATAGTGTATTTAACTGATAATTTGTATATACGGAATTCTACCATATGTCTGTATTGATAAAAAATTATAGTTTTTCATAAAAATACAAAAAAGTATCCCTAAACCTTATTCCAAAATAACATTATAAATATGATTAATTTAACATTTAATTATAATAATAATTTATTCTAAAAACAATAGTTTTAAAACATTTATTAACTTATTTCAATAAGTAAGTATACCGTATTTTCGTTTGAATATTATTTATATACCATCATAGTAAATGTTAATATTCATAATGATAAATCACCATTCATAAGAGTATGTTTCTATTCATAAGGGAATGTTACTACTCACCCAAAAATAATTTTTTTTATCACACTCAAAATAAACTACTCATCACAACTCTGTATGTCATATTTTCGAGATTCACATCATTGAACTGCCAAACATATATTTTAATGGCTTGGTTATAACAAAGTGGTGTTTTTAGAGACACAATGATCCAAAAATTCTATAATACATATATTTTTAAATTCTTTGGATGTTACATTATCCTATACTTAACAAAATTTTATCCTGGAAATTTGAAATTGATCTTCAAAATTTAATGGTTGATACTTGGAAATTTCCCTATAGAAACCCACATCAAAAATATTGTTAATAAAATATCCTCCTAAAAAGGATAATTGAGATTAGGTGGTCACCACAACAATTATTTGAATCAATAATTTATATATTAGTATGTAATGATTAGATATATATAACGTCTTGTCTTTCCCTCAATCATGTTTTTTCTAAAAAGTTCATCATTCTAATGAATCCCTTTTTTGTACTGTTCATCTTATGACCTGAAATCCTTAATGAAAGAGTACTGCAGTACGATCATTATATATCTCATAATTCATAAAAAAAGGTATGTTACTTACAAAATAAAAAAATGGCCTGATTCTTGACCATGAATATTAATCATTCTACTTCATCTGTGGTAGTATTATAACATTCTCATTATCCAGATTCATCATTTGGGGTATATTATTTTGACGATTATGATATTGGTTCGCATAGTTTCCCTTATCCAGGAAATTGAAACATAAATCATTTGAAACCATTTTCTTACACAAACAATCATGAACCTTCTTTCCTTTTTCTCTACGCTTGTTACAAACACCCAATACGTTTAAGCATTTACCAGAGTGATTCTTTCAACAGTTATCACAAGTGGGAAACACTTATTTCCCTTATTCTCTTTATCCACATATCTCTATACCATCCTATTATTTTGTTTCTTCCTTTAAAATCCATAGAAATCTGAGAAGTCTTTACATACCATGTTAACATATGATATTATTTCATCATATGATTAGTATACGTGAGAGATAATATTCCTTTGAAAATATGCATTAATGAAATTAAATATATGATCCTTCTTGATATTCAAAATATCATGCCTTGGTGAAGGTATCATTCCTTATTATAGGATCCATATCTATTCAATTCCATATTATATATTAGATCAAAAAATTATGAACTCTTTGTAACTCCATACATGGTATAACACCTTGCATAAATTTATTCATTGTAAATCCATGAACTATATACTTTGGTTATATTAGAGATATTAATCCCTCATATTAATGGGTAAATAAAATGTGAATTATCCTACGAATATCCCTCGATATTATATAAAAAATAGTGCAGTAAGGCCTATTGTCGTGTACAAGGATACATCGGGTCAAGCCTGAATCACTTTGTCGGAGTTTTTACTCATATGTAAATCTATTTCAGTGCCATGTCTACTTGTTTGTATCCAGAAAATGATTTTTTATAGAAAGACCCAATTAATATATTATTTACCAATATTAAAGGATTTAATTCTTTTTTATCCTAAATACCATCTTAGTGAAATTTTCTCTATCATATGTTTTCAAATCTAGTTCTTATGGTTTCTATTAAACATCCTCAGATACAAACTCAAACACACTGACCCCTCTATACTGGAGTAAGTGCATTAATAATTAAAATACAATGATTATTTGGAATAAAATGAAAAATCACAAATTAGTTTAGTTGTTTTGAAGAAACTAGATTCATATATGTAACTCATATTACAATAGGAACGATATCAATAAAACAACACATAAAAAACCTAAAAGTCAGAATCCCTGAGAACTCAATAATTAGTCTCATGTTCATGAAATGTTGAAGGTAAAAAAAATCAAAGGGGTGAGCTCAAATTATCAGTAAGGGTTACAGATATCTGAAGCATGAATATCTAATAACTGAATCGCAAACAATTTGGCATAGTCAATATATCAGGGTGAATAAATTTAGAACATGATCCTTTAATAAACTGAGAATGAAACTACAACCATTGGTATTGTCATAGGGAAAACCAAAAGTATAGTAATAACTGAAAATAAATATAGATAATTCATATTAATTAGATGTCATGTATCTGGAATGATACCACAATAATGTTGAAATGATTTATGTCTATGGGAATAAACCCATCTTATTTTTGGAAACATAATCAAAGGGTTTGTCACCAACTGATTTGCCTCATGAGACATGTCGATGCATCGAGGGGAAATAGTGGGCCCCTCACGCCACTGTGTGTACAAAGAATTCATTATGCATAGATTTAATGCATGTTCAATTTTCATTTTCGATATCCATATATATTTGAGGATACAGATTAATCAAAGTATGTTGACATAAATTATGATACATTTAAATGAGACCATTGAAAAATTCCTGAGGAAATAATACATAAACATTATAAACTATTCCATACCACCATGAAACATTCAACTCATAATTCATCATAATATCATGAGAATAAAAAGTATCTATATTGGATATACCATAAAAAATTACATAATCCACAAGAATGAAATACGTGGTGGACAAGGCATATATCTCAAAAAGTTATTGTGTGAAGAGATAAATCCATTTTACTTTTGAAAGAAGAGTACTTTTGGTAAATCATTTGTATATGCAAAAAATCTATTTAATAACATATATATTCCAGAAAATAAAAGGCAAGAACTTTAAGATTACATTTGAAGCACGAATGATTCCCTAAAAATGTGAAATCATGTAAAAATATTTTTTGATGAAGCCTTAGAATAAAAATATTTTAGGGTGTTTTAAGGAATTCATTCAAGATATTTTAATGTGAAAATGATTTTTTTATTTCATAAAACCCCAAATTAAAAAAACTAAAATGTGTGATTTAAAATGATAAATAAGGGTAAAATCGTATTATAGAGTTAACATCAATATAGTAAAATTTAAGAAGTTCCTTGAATAAAGCTTCCATTTCAGATGATTTTTTGAAATATTTTTTTAACCTAAAACATCACACCAAATAAATAATGATTCTGATTTGTAAACATATATATTAAATTCACACAGATGTTATGAGTGGTTCATAATAATAAATAATAATTTCATTGAGGTTATTAGAGAATAAGTGCAACATGAATGAAAATAGAGGTTTGGGTATAAAACCTCCATCACTTTGTAATCAACCGATTTGAATGCCCCTAAATTAAAATTCATAAAATGATACATTGAATACCATGATAATAAATAAATTCTTGATATTAATCATCAATGATATTTATAGATACACCATACAAAAGTATTATTATTGAATACAAGTATCCTAACAAAACATGAAGTGAGATAAAGAAACCTATTACCAAGAATGTATCATTATATTGTGGGAAAATCAGTGACATAATTATGTGTGAAAAATATTATACCAAAAAATAAACGAAGATATAAATAATTAAAAAACTGTTAGGAAATTCACACATATTATGGTAAAATACAAAAACTCTGACATTGATTTTAACTTAATGAATGCAAAATGAGTTATGATATCACTGCCGTTAAATCAAAATGTGTTCCCCTTTTGAAATTAAAGTCATGGAATATGAAATTATACTCATTAATAACTAAATTTTTAACCTACATGATATGTCTTTAGTTTATAATAATTCTTTTTTACTACATTTATGTTTTTTTGATAAGGTATAATATCGGATTTTGTCGCTCCGGAGAGTTTGTTCTCTTGATTATATAAATGGTTCACTTGTTCTTAAGTATGGGAGTTCATGTGGAATTGATTTATATCTCAATAATTAAAATTTAATATTATTTATGAACATCTAGAAGTGTTAATGATATTTTATATAACATGGTTACATGGAATGAGGATGAATTATTATATATAACATTAATGATAAATGTTTCGGTTAATTTGTGTGTTCTGGTTGAAAAGAAATCATATTTCATTATAACATTATACCATTTATATAATGGGATTAAAAAAATTGTGTATATTAAATATATAATAATATGGCGGAACCATAACATGAATGGTTTCAGAACCATAATTGAGAATTGTAATAGAAATCACAAACATATTGTCATTGAATATGGAAAATTGACACATTTGAGATGGTGTTCTTCCAAGTAGTATAAAATCAGGTAAAAGGAATATATGGCGATGAATTATTACACTATCATGAAAATATTCCAATACATATTAGGAACTATATTCCACACAAAATTTGGATAAGGAGATGTAATAATATAAAATTAAGACAAATGAACATGAATTGGAAGACAACAAATATAAAAGAGGAATTTACCTGTTGAACCAAACTATACTGAGAGCCTCTGTAAGAGAATGGTTTTGGTATTTTTATGAGAACAAGGATTTTTGGATGTGGGATAAGAGTTTTGGAAAATATTTGGAAGGACTTTCTAGTAGGCACAATGATTGAGAGGAGTGAAGAGAAGAGGGAGTGATTGAGGTTTTCAAAATATAGAAGAGGAGAGTTTTCATAATTTTTTAATTATTAGATTATTAATTTCCATCAAGACAAAAAAATTTGAATCTTCCATGGCCATGAATAGTGATAAAGGAATGTTAGTTCTAACAAATTGTGATTACATCACTTGTTATGTCATAAATAGTGTTTTTAAATGATAATTTGTATATACTATATGCTATCATATTTCACTATTCATAAAAAATATGAAGTTTTAAGAAAGATACCAAAAAATCACCCTAACCATTATTAAACATATAGAATCCAAAATTGTAGTCCATTTTTAAAATATAGTTATCCAAATATTATTAATTTAATATCTAAATACAATATTTTTTCTAAAAACAACATATTTAAAACATTTATTTACTTATTCCAAAGCCTAGGTATATCAAACTGTCAAATAAATATTATTTATATACTATAATAGGTAAGGTTACTATTCATTAGGTTATATCACAATTCATATGGGTATGTTACTATTCCTAAGGGTAGGCCACTATTTCTCAAAAATAATGTCTTTTTTATCGGACTTGAAATAAATTACTCATCACAACCGTGTATGTCCGATTTTTTAAATTCATATAACATATGTGAAAAATGTATGTTTACATGGATAGGTTATAACAAAGTGGTGTTTATAGAGACTCAGTGATCCATGCATTAAAAAAATGAATTTTTAAATTCCAAGTGTGTTACCATACCTTTTGAGCTCAATTTCATATCTCTCATCACATAGATCATCACATTCACATACAGACATAATTAAATATGAATAAATAACGTAACCATAATTATTTATAGTAAAAAATAGATTATAATCTATTACCATGATGAAACCATTTGGAAACAATTTTAAACCAATCATAATTTATAGAACATATTCAAGAAGTATATCAAAGAATCACACATAATCCAAAAACAATATCCATTATAGATGAACCTTTCAACACATAAGATCCAAAAATCCTTTTTAAATCCCATTTCAAACTTTTAATATATTATATATATTACATTCATGGAACAGTAAAATCATACCAAACTGTTCAAATTATGCTTACAACTAAAATCACCATTTTCATGTTTGGAAACATAGGAAATCCAATGAAAATGAAAAATACCCCTAAAAAGAACCCAATAAAGGAAATATAAAACCACAAAAATCTATATTTTTCCCAAAAACTCATGATTTTATGCATATTAGGTCAACAAAACAACAGGATAAGAACTCAAATATGGTAGAATAATAAACCTTTTTGAAGAAATAAATAACTATAAATGTACTTACATGATGATTCCTAGAGATACCACCCCAAATAAACACATAAAATAAAGGTCCAAGTGAGCCTGGAGGAGAGGGAGAGGAATATAAGGTTGTAAATCCATAAAGGGAAAGAAATTGGTAAAATAATGTTAAATAATGGGAGAGAGAAAAGGTAATTTATATTTTTTAATGACTTTTTCTTGCTACAAAATTACCCCATACAATTCTCCAAACCAAACAAAATCATTATGATCTCCTCTGTCTAAGAGGGAATCTACTACACAATTTCTTGGGAAAGGGTGCATGGCTGTGAGGTAGGATGTGCCAATGGGATAATGTAACACTACAAGACACCAAATTTCGTCTAGACCAGTTCATGGTTTTATCGTATCATGCACCAACCATGTGCCACATATTGTTGGGTAACATACATCCCCTCATAATTGGATATAGGATTTAGAGGAACATTTCATGGCAATATTAAAAATATTGATGATGTAAGAGGATAGAAATAAATTACAAGGTAAAAATTAATAGTTGGAGGATGATTTTTTCCTTTGAAAATAAATGATTAAACCAGGAATGCTATATCCTAATAAAATAAAACATGATGAATGATATGAAGAAAGAAAACTCAATTGAATTAAATTTACAATAAAACCAAAATCCATAAGAGTACCACAAGATAATTCTGCAATACATCGCGGTAGACAGTAGAATACTAAAAATCCCAAAAAAATTAATTGGAAAAAAATCCCCATGTGATAAACATATTTAGGATTCAGTCAACAAAATAGACCAAATATCACTATGTATCACTATAATAGTTTGATTCATCACCTTTTCCCATTTTATAATAAAGGAAAATTTCCAAAGAACCAAAGTGACTAAGTAAGTCTAATTAATGAAACATAGTATAGATTTCACAATGAAATAAACACGAATTCCACTAGGATAGAACATGTTGAAATGTTTATATGAATCATTAGATATAAAAAAATTTGAAATAATTTATATCTAAATACAATATAATTCCATAACCAAGAAACATTCACAAAAAAATCATGTTCCAAGGAATGACCCCATACAATGCTCTAAAATCATGTCAGAATTTCTATTTCATTATAACCCATTACATTCTACATATCCACACGTCCAACCATAAATTAAACTGTCATTACATATACATGTGAGTGGCTAGGATTACTATCACTAAGCCTCACTAATATACAATTTTAATACTGTAAATCCCTAAGACATAACACTACCACCAATTATGTGGGTAAATTATTACACTTATTTTTCCAAAATAAAAATGTACACACACAACCATTGTTCCAAAAAATTTTCCAAAATAATAATTTCATCTTTTTCAATGAATCAATTGTTTAATTGAAAAACAGTCAAAAAACCCATTTCTTTTCTCTATAATAAATCCACCAATTTTACAGTATACATTTTTATTAATATATTTAACTCAATACAATAAAATGTGTATTTTAAAAGATATATATTAATAATGAGAAACAAAATCACTTTCCTATCCAATTTATGAAAAATAACTAAATCCACAGACCATATCTAAAGATGGTTTTAATCGTTCTATGATTAAAAAATTCACAACCAAGGTTAACATTTTAAACTAATTTGAATCCAATCCTTCCTGTTCAAAAATGTGGAGTGAAGAGTGAATCCACCTTCCTATGAATATTTGAAAATCATCGAAGAAGGAGAAAAATGTCTATAAAAACGTTTCAAATAATAAAAAAACACCATAAATATCTTCCTATAACAATGTTAAATCCGAATATAATCATATTTTTCATAAAAAACCTTATATATGAACATAAAACATATATCTATGAAATTGGGATAGAGGGATATGTAGATCTATTGAAACCCAATTGAAACATTCATAAATGAAGACATACTAGATGAATCTATCATTAACACACTGATATAAACCTTCTGATCACCCTCAAATCGATAGGAGATGCCTTTTTAGCCATAAGGAGAAATAAATAATTTTTTAGGTGTAGTTTTGGGAATAAACGAAGGGTTAAAATATGATCTTAACCTATATAAAATATATGTGGATCTGGATATTATTATATTCGTAGTTTGTTTCATTGTTTAAAAAACTCTGCACTATCCACGCATTATATTATTTCACAAAAATGATCCTTTTATAGATAGCTCTCATGGTTTCCTATCAATGGGATACACATTCCATGGCATAGTATCTCATGCTTCTCAGTTTATCCCTTAAATACACATAGTTTCAAAAAACTGTACACCATCCCTTTATCCTCTATATATTTTTTCATAGTAACCATGAAAATTTCTCATAGTTTCCACTTAATGTGAATAAAATGTTCCCATTTTGAAAATAAAAAAATAATTCCAACAATATTTCATACTCTAAAAATAAATAATTTAAATCATTATGTTATTAAAAATCCATAATGAATGGTTACATACCTATTACTGAGCATTCTATAATCTCCCCAACAACTCCCATTCCACACATGTTATGTAGAAAAACATTAATAGTCTAAAAGTCATCATGACACTACTCTTTATTTTTAATCCCCCATTCCAAATTCATTTACATGATCTAACCATGTTTCCACAAAACAAACAACAGATCAATTTTTTTTTCATTCAATACATTATCATTCCTATCCACAATCTACAAAATGGAATGTGCACCAAGGAAGAATCAAGATCTCGGTCAAAATTATCCCATTGAATCAAAATTAAATGATTATGATAATAGTTTTTAATTTAGATTCATAAAACACATTATGAAATTCACTAAACCATAGTGGTAATGCCAGAAGATCTTTCACATCATCTACCCATTAAAGTATATCCAAGGGGCCTATTTATTGAGGATATATCATTCTATTCTTCTCAAAATGGTGGTGTCCATGTATTAGAGAGATCCTCAAGAAAACATGATTATTGAACTCAATAAAACTATCTTAGATGATGATCCAGATACTTTTAATGATTACTATGTTCATTGTCCATTGATTTTATGATCAAATGAATCTTCTTTATTGTCTATTTGAAAATATATAGACCATCTAGTTATGTATCACCTGTTTAAAAGAAAAAAAATTATATAATTTCAATGATACCCATTGAATGATTCCAACGGATCAATATTTATCATGTTCTATTATGGATTTTTAAATGATAAATCTACAAATAGGAAATTATCTACCCATGAACCACTGAAATTCATTGCACAAGATCACAACATGTCTTCCATTTTTTCATCATCCTTTCAGGTTTCCCATCAATATGAAGATGTTAAGCAATAATTGTGGTCAAATAATTCTAAATGGATTTCTCTAAGAATATCTAGAAACAAGATGTAATCCATGGATCTTATTCAAAAACTACTGAACTAGAATGACATACCTCTTCCCCACTTCTCAAATATATATTTTTTAAAATTCATCCATCATATGAGATTCATGATTATATATGAAATAATACTAATATGTGAGACACCCACAATCTCTTATATTTAATCATGTTTGAAAACCATGTTTATGAGACTTGTTAAAAAATGAAAATCTATATGCTCAAATTTTAATATTAGAATAGGTAAATGCCTAGATAGACATGATGGTCTCTTATTCACATCATTAACTTGTTAAAAATCCAAGTAGCTATAAACAAACTCAACAACCAATCTTTTAATACTTACCCCTAAAAACAATTATTTCAACTTTTATACATCATTTATATTCTACAATGAACAACCATTCTAGAATATTGGAAATAAAGAAGATTTTTTTTCGACAATCCAATGGTACATCCTTTTTTTTGAACCACAATGATGAATTTTCATCATGTTTTGAACACTCCACAATCTCTACACCGTTTTCATGTGACCTCATAGTCACACATTCTAAATCAAATTTTTGTGCCTTTTTAACCATATTTATTAAATAATGAATAAATGAAAAAAGATTGAAAGCTGCAACTTCAACATGTTCATGTCATTCTTGGTGTGTTTTGGCTAGGACTAACATAAAAAAATCTCATCTAAAGCTTCTTCTACCAACTGAGCACACACATTTCTACATAATTTATTCACCACCAAATTTCATTCACCCATTGTATACATCAGGTGAATATCAAACATTTGGTGATAATATACCATTATTGAATGTACCAATTTCAGTTCTATGTTTGGAAAAATATTTTTCCAGATTTTATTATTTATAAAAAATTAAATTTCAAATCAAATAGTTAATGATTTAATATATTTATTACCCTAAAATAGATAACATACCCAAAATCATGTGGTGGTATTCTCATCCCATGAAAGTGTAAAAATAATGAACCAAAAGATAAAAAATGCTCTTTTCGTATGAGAGCACACCCCATTCATGATCCCATAGAATCACAATACACCATGTACCCTTAACCAAATTGTAGAATAATTAGGACTACTGATGATGTGAGGAAAACATATAGCTCTTGAAAAGACAAATGGATTTTCACATGCATGTGGAATATAATATTCGTATTTTCCATTATCGTGATAGGCAAATATAGTAACTATAAATCAAGAAAAAAACATTTATAATAACCATCTAATCGAAGGAAACTCTATATCTCGAAGACATTATTTAGTAGCTTATAAGAGATTGAAGCCTCTATCATTCCAAGAACCATCGAATCAAAATTTTTAAAGATTAAATTGACATGTAAATATAATATGATATATAAAAATCACACTTTGATAGTTTTTAATAAAACTGATGATCCCTCCTGATTCCCAATATTGTTATCAAGTGTTGCTCATGCTCATCCCATGCCACTGAAAACACCAATATGTCATCCAAAAACACCATCACAAAATAATTAAAATATATAAAAAATATTAGATTCCTCAATTAAAAATGGAAAAACGGTGCATTATATAACGCCATTAGTCATTAACAAAGACTCATAATATTTATAAATAATTCTAAAATCTATTATTAATATAGATTCCTTACAACTAAAATTTGGGGATATCCATATCACAATTCAATCTTATAGAACCACTGATATCATCTCAATTATTCTAAAAGTGAATCAATGTGTGTAAGTAGAAATAATTTTTTTGTAACTTGGTAATTATTATGATATTATACAAAAAGATGAAGGGTTATATTCTCCATTTTGACAAACAAGACAGGCGCTACTGCCATAATAGTGTGCATTTGAATGAATCATTTCCATTATAGCTCCTCTAACTTCACCTTCAATTCCATTATTTCTATCTGTTCCATAATATAATATAGAAGGTAAATATGACCAGTCCCTGAGAGGTGAACAATCATAAACATTACTACCCATATATGTGGTAACCATGAAATATATTTATGAAATACATTTTGAATATGATCAACAATAACTGGAAAAATGGTATTCTAAACTACATCCATTAGTGAAAAATTCAAATCTACCAAAAGTTATGATATAATTACCATTTTTTTCCAACAAGCTTATTTCACTTTCCATTACATTATGTCCTCCATGAATGAGACGATCGATTATATCCACTATCACAAATCTAACATTTTTTATAATCGACAATGTGATCATTGAACATAATCTATCAATGAATCCATTGATTAAGTTATGTACATTAATTTCCATCATTGAGAAACCCTATATCATTTAATCTCCATCAACACTTGTAGAGCATGAATGACACAAAAAGGATCAACATTTTTTTTTCATAGAATATTTTTAAATATTAAAACTGAAGAATTATCTCAAAATTTAAACTCAATGAATCATATATAGATGAAGAATTAATGACATGTGAAAGGCTAATAACAAATAAAACTATCATTAGTGTAAAAATCAATATAATCATACCTCTCCACATCAATGTCCAAGATTCTTCATTTATAATATCCTTCTGAGCTCTATATAATTCCATCCTCCCAACACTTTGATGCATATTTTCTTGTTGTGATTTCTACAGCTTAGGAATCATGGTATTTTTAGAATCACCATCGTTAACTCTATTCTGCTGATGAGTTATATATCCTTCTCTATTACAATCGATGCATACAAAACCTATGACACCTAAGAGGTTTTCTGATCAAACGAAATATGATCATTGTGGTTATAGTACTACTGATTCCCCATATTATTGAAATTATGAAATGCTCTAGGCTATTCATTAAACATTCATTTCATGTAGTATATTGTACAACATTATAAAATCATGGTTGTATCATTTATTTTGGATGACTATTCACTGATCAAGAAAATCTAGTTCTAAAGAATATTCTATCATTGGAAATATGTGTCCCAATTTTTCTATATCCCAAAATTATACTTCTCCACAATTACCATAGGTCTCAAGATACTTGGTATTGAACCAAACCTAGATAGCCCCGAGCTGATGTCTGATATAAATTGCATTGGAATAATTACAAGGAATCGAATCATGAAATACTGACAAGATTTTTTACTTTTTGTAAAAAATATACAAAGATTTTTCTTTTATTAAATATGAATAGATTAATTACAACATATTATTTAATTCATAGTAAATAAATAAAATCGAGGATACATTTATTCCATCTTGAAAAGAACTAAAAATGTTCCATAGGAAGCTTCATATATTCCTAGTGAATGATACATAATAACAGTGATCTCAAATGATCAATAAGGGTAATTTATAGAAGAATAAATAATGAATCTATCCCAATAATAATTTTTTGAATGTTAAATAATAGAACACATTTACCATAAAATCAAAAAATATAGAAAAAATATAATAATAAAAATATATATCTAATAAATAGAATCACATTCCATTCAAATGAATATATTAGGAAAAATAAATATGTCAAGGTAAGAATATAAACACATTACATTAAATAAATTTACTAAAAATGAACTATTTACAAAGATATATCGACACATACTCACATGGATGAATAATAAGTAATACTAAACGAGGGAAATGCATAATTATTGAAATCCATGTTTCCTATACACAAAGAACCATTACCATCAAGTGATATTTTACATTATTTAATTTGTCAAATAAATTTGTCACAATAGACTACCAATGCATCAAGGGGATTTCATTAACCTTTCCCCAACCATTAAGGTATTGTTTTAATGGTCTACATCCCATGTATTGCATGTCAAAAATATTCCTCATCTCGAATAATCAATAATCAATATCAAATATTCATATGGAATAATGTATAAATATTTATCAGTATTTACCTAAATAATCAAATTAAATTCAATGTAACCTGAATAGTGGTAAAAAAAATTAGGAAATAATAACATTCCAGAAATTTTATATGGATATATAGGGGGAATTAATTGTCAAATGACTATAGAAATTTGTATATTTTAATAAGAGTAAAAATAAAATAGGAAATAAATGTGAATTATTTCTATGGTCATATCAATAATAATATATCCATATGAAGATTAAGGATGGTATTAATACCAGATAACCCATGTTGTGTAAAATAAGTGGTTGTTTTGCTTTTTCAATGGAAACACCATTAAAAAAATATTTTAAAAATATTAATGAGTGAAATATAGTTTGATTTTGAAAAACCAATTGAAAAAATGTTTTCATTGTAAATTAGTGTTAAATAGTTTCTTCAGGAAAATTAATCTTTTCCACATATAAATTATGATTCAACGAAATAGATGAGGCAAAATATGTACAACCTATGTAATGTAAAAGGATCATAAAATTTTCATGGATAATGGATAAAAAATTAAATGTTCAAAAAGCAACAAGAAGATTGGTTTGAAAACATTGGTAAGAGAAAAAAATGAAAAAAATATATACGAAATCAATTTAAAATCATTTTATAATTTTCTTCAATAAAACATGTTTTCAAGAAATAAAAGGTTCCATGATTGACTAGTGATATGATGTGATGTCTTTTAATTAAAAATTATAAAATATTTAGAGTAACAAATAGTGGAAAAGCTTCACTAATACATGAAAATAGTAATAAATAAAAAAAGAAATAAATATAGAAGATTTATTTCAAAATGGTCATATAATTTCTTTTAATGAATATAAAATTGAAAGATCATTAATATTATTGTTGAAGAAACTAATATTTTAAAATTCCAAATCATACCATTAAACATTTAAAAAATTTATTCATAATCCGTAAAGAGGAATAACATTAAATAAATGTTTAAAATACAATTAATATAAAATGAATAATTTTATAATATAATAAAACATGTATTATATATACCACAGAAAATTTAAGAGCTAAACATGATATTATTATCATGAGTATCAAATGTGAGATAAGAATACCTAACCATAAATTTCATTTCAGGAGATCATATTTTTAATTACATTATAAGAAAATTATTTCCATTTTATATATGATGAATAATATTTTTTTGGGTTTTTCCATAAATTTATTTCAATTATTACGAAATTGATTACAACTAAATAAAAAATTACATTTATGTCTATTGTTTTGAAATGATTCGTTTTTATGTAAAAAACTAATTTATTAGGTAAACTATGGTCAAAGGTTTAATTATATATAATCATGACAATAATAATAATGAAATAATTATCACCTTTTTTTTAAATTATAATTTTCAAACAAATCATTCAATATTATCATGAAAAACGAAAAAATGTCGCAATCAGGGAGATGGTAAACCATATATACGCATGAGTAGCGTTCTCATTTTTCAATGAATTTTATAGAAAGATGGTATGTAATACTATACCATTCCATAATTATATTTATATTTTTAATACCATATTATTTATTAAAATATAATTATATTTATAATTTGTGTGATGTAAAAGGGATCACATCAAGTCTACGAGAAGGTAGTCCACATTTCCAAGGATGACGTTATCACTTTTAGTGTGTGAAATGATATTAAAGAGAAATATATTTTTATATTTATATATATACAAATATGTAATTATGTCGTTAATATCATATATATATATATATATATTATCATATTAATAATTATAACCATATGTTATATGTTCAATTTATAGTGTAATGGAATTTTAATGCTTTGAGGGGTGGTTGTCCAAACATCCTTAAATCATGTTTTCGATTTACAGAAAAATTAAATAATGATGTGAGGTGTTACAAAATAATTAAATAATCACAATACATAATTAATTTCATATTTAAATTTATAAATAGATTTCAATTAAAAATTACACTATGATTGGTCATAACGTAAAAATGAACAATCAGTGTTTTGTGAGGCAGTTGTTATCCATACCCAAAAACAATAACTTCGTTTCAGAGGAGATGAAAGTGTGTGTAATTATAGGTATACCACTTAGAATTTAAAATTAATTTTATGTTTATGTTGCTATTTTTTAAATAATAGAATAATTATATTTTATTTGTTGTATAAATAATAAAAACTAAAAATCATATGGAAGGATTAAACCTCTGTATTTGGTAACTCATATTTGTTTGCACAAAAAGATTCTTTAGATTTCTGTCTTCCATATGAATAGAATATAGTATGAGGTGAGTAATTTTTAAGAAGTATATTGTATTATATTTTTTGAGTCAATTTGAATTGAGAAGTATGAGGGAGTGGAAGGAGAGGAGGACCTTTTATTGTAGAGGATTGGAACACCTATAATATTTTTTCAAAGGAAATTCATGCATGTTTTTCTCATTTAATGTTGTTCAAATAATGATATCAATTAAATTGAATGGATATAAAAGAAATATGTATATGATATATCTCCAAGAATAGTTTCAAGTTCATTTGGGCTCTTAATATAATGGTTTAGTTCCTTATTAATCTTAATTAAACATTAAGACCTATAATTAATTTTAACCACATTCACTAATAATATTGGTCAAAAATAATTTCTTATTAAAAATTATAAAATATTTTAATTCAAAAAATAGAATTCATATCAAAAATTTCTAATAGTATATATGGTATTAAATATTTTAATATTTATCAAACATGATATATTACAATGTTGTGTTTTAATGATAAAACATCTGAAATTTGATAATTTTTTTATCAATTTCAAAGTGAAAATGATTCCAAAAAAATAAATACTATTAATTGATAAAAATATAAAATGAATAATATTTTAATTAAATTAAATATAAAATTTTTCTTCTAAATAAATTTGATGAAAAATTAGTTTGGAACTAAAATTAAGTTTTTTTACTAATCATTAAAAAATGAATCAACACAGAATAGTACCAAAGAATTAACCTAACTGAATTTTTAGGTTTTTACATAAAATATGATGTTTATCTTAATATTTTAAATTTATAATATTTTATGTAATTGAATTTAAAATTGGTTCTCAATTAAAAAATTTGCCAACTTCCATTAAAAATAGTTTTTTATGTGTAATATAGAGTTTCTTCCTATGTATTGAACATAATATCCAATGGATTAATAAAATAATTTATTGAATATATAACATATATATTTCAATAAAATAAGTTTAATAATTGTTATTATATAGGTTTATGAATAAAAAACTCTTATATGAATAAAAATAAAAATATTTATTTTATATTTCCCATTGAATTTTATTTTCATTTCTAATTAATTTTTTACTAATGAATTAATTATATATATATAAACTATAAAATTACATATGATATTTAAAAAAGTTCATATCCACTTACATAATGGATAAGTTGTGTCATATTATATTAAATAATATATTTTAATAATATATTTATATTTTGGAAACTATGTCTTACATGTAACACAATTTATCTTATTCTAGCCACACCAATGGATTTCACATGTCATTTTTGTTTAATTGGGTTTATTTGACATGAATACTAAAAATATTTACATTGGAATGTACCAAATGCTATCTAAATAGGGGAACATTATTTAAAAATATAAATATGTAGTTAGAGAAAATGCATAAATATTTATAGGAAGTACCTTAGGTAATCATTGAATAACAAGTTAATGATAAACAATCTTTTTAAGGCCTAATATCCATAAATAATTGATGATTAAATTAAAATTGATTATTTAAAAATTAATGTATAAGGAAAGAATTTTAGTTCGAAGATATGGCCCTAAATTTGTGAAATTATTTTACTATGCATATATACATACTTGATATATTTCTATAATCAAAATTTAAACATTTAGTATTACTTTGATATATTTTCCAATTTATTCAAAAATTAATCTTGATTCGAAAAGAACAAAAATGAATTTCTAATGGATCTGATGGCATATAAAATATTATAAGGTCTATAAATTTTTCATTAACTATATTCAAAAACCAATATGGGTAATATATTAATATCTTGTATTAAAAATCCACATTACTAGTTCATAATTAAAATTTATTCATCTATTTTTATACATTAATAGATGAAAAATTATCTTTGAAATTGTGTTGGTTATTGGTTGTCATGAAACCCTTATTTTATAGTTGTGATGGGGTAAAGACTCACCATATTTAATTATTTTATTGGTTTTCACCTAGATTACATCTTTTATTTTTCTAAAAAAATTAATATAATTTTAAAAAAATTCTGCAATAAATACATGAAATATAATTATTCAATAGAATATTATCTATGGTATTCAATATGTCCTCAATCCAAGAATTCTTAAACTATTTTTTTAACATAGGTCCTTCATTATTCTATTGTTTATACATAATATCATTTATCTGATTTGTAAATCAACACACTGTATCATTAGTTTAAAACATTATGGGTTTAACCCAGGTTGTTCATTTTTAAAATCCTTCATATTTTTTTGAAATTTAAATTTAAATTATTCAATGCATATCTCTCCGAGATTGTCATAATATGTGCACAATAAGGCCAATTGTTGTGAATCAAGGTACCTTGAGTCCTGTATCAAAAACATTGTTTTAGGAATTACTCTTAGTTACATCAATTCCAACCCCACAGAAAATTTTAGAATCTAGATAGGGAAATATTTCTAATAATACCATCATAATATATACCTTACCCAAATTCTAGGATGTTATTTTATAATTATGGAAAAATTATATCTTATTGTTACATTATCTAATATATGTTTTCTTAAATATAGTTCCCAAGGCTCTAATAAAACTCCCCTAATACCAAATGTATAAACCCATCCCCAATAGACTGGATCCAATGTTTTCTATCAATAAAATTATCCATATTTATAAGAATTCAATAATTAAGGACGGAGTAGTTTAGTTGCATTGGTAGAATAAAAAAATAAATCATCCTTTTATGGGAAATGAATACACTAATTACATTATAATTTGTTTCTTTGAAATAAATAAATAACCTAATGTATGACATTATTTTGGATAGTAAATACCTTAACATCGTTCAAAGAATACTTCATGGATTCCAAGGGAAATAAATATAATAACAGTGATATCAAGTGATTAGTATTTGTAATTTCGAGAATAAGAAATGACAAATCAATGAGATTAATAAATATAGCATTGTAAATAATAGATCATAGCAAAAATATAATAAAAGTTAGAGAAAGAAGTGTATAAAAAATATGGAAATGTAGTAAATGGAATCACATTCAATTAAAATAAATAGATTAGGAAAAATCAGTATATAAATGTATGAAAATGAATCCAGTTCTATTTAATCAATGAAAAATATGAAATTAATCATTATATTTTTTTCAAACAAGAACTCTAGGATGAATAATTATAGAAATCAAATGAGTGATATTCTTAATTAATTGACATGATGATTCCTATGTACAATGAACTATTACCATCAAGAGATAGTTTCCCAATTAATTTTTTTCAACTAATTCATCCAATTAGAATACCAATTCATAAAGTATGTTTCATTAACTAGTATATAACCCTTAGGCCTTTCCTTAAATTATTCCCAATGAGTTTATTTCATTTCGAAAACATTCGACGTATCAAATAAAAAAATTCCTTATCAAATATTCATATTGAATAATGTATGTAGATTTATCAATATATTTTCAAATAATAAAATAACCAGAAAAGTAAACACTATATTAATATTTTTATATGGTTTAAGAAATAATACTCTCCACAAAAAATGATATGGATATTTCAGTGAGAATCAATGTCAAATGATCATAAGAAATTGAATATTTTAAGGGGGTAAAAGGAAACATGGAAGGGAATACGCATTATATCATAAGAAAAATCATTAATAATACACCCATTGTATTTTTAAGGATAATAACAATATAACATTACCCATGTTGATTAAAATAATTTTTTTTCATTAATGAATTGAATAATTATTAAAAGGATCATTTAAAAACATTCTTCATGAAAATATTATTTTATTTTGAAAAGCCTTTGAAAAAAAAATCCTTGAATGCCACTATTGAAAATATTATCTCCTTCAAACATGAAAAATAATAATCCATTAAATGAATCTAGGTAAATCTATACATGTCATATGAGGTAAATAAATCAATCCTTTTACAGAATTGAAGGTTAGAAAAATTAATTATTTAGAAAGTGACTAATATTTCATTGAATTTTTTGTAACTGACCAAAACTGTAGAATATTAAACTCCAAAAAAATGTAAACATAAATTTTAATACATTTTAATAAAAATAGTTTTCTATGGGAAATTGGTTCTCTGCCAAAATAGAGATTGAAATATGCATTTTATGAAAAAAGTATTTTCTAAATCAATTTGAGTACTGAAGAGTGGGAAACAAGTATGAATACTTAAAAAAGGATATGAATCAAAAAAGGAGATATAATGAAGTGTTTTATTGAATAATTTTCATTTAATTTATTCGTATGGAAATAATAATAATGTTTATTTATGTTATTATTGAGTAAAAATATTTAAACCTTCCAAGGCATCCTATACAACATTGAATAATTTTAAAATAATAATCCACACAGTTAAAAAAATTAATGAATGACTAAAATATCATTAATTAGAATGGATTAATGATATAATATTACTAAATTTTAGTTATATACACCAAAAATAATGTAACTAGTTAATTTGACATTTATCTCACAAATGTAAATAGTGTGATGAGAATCCCTTACCTAGTGATTCTATTCAGGTGATCATCTATTAAAATAATTTATAACAAAATAATGTTAGTTTTACACATTATTAAGAACAATTTACATGTATATATTTAAATTTTTTACGTATTACTATTTTGTGTAAAAATACATATAAATTAGTTTACGTCGGGTGTTTTGATAAAATTTGATTCATGTGTAAAATGAAACGTTGTTAGGGCATCTATAATGAAAGGGTTAAATATATAAAATATATAGAATAATTATAATGAAATACTTATCATATTTTAACGTTAATTATAATTTTCAAATAAATAATTAAAAAATATATATTTAAAATGAACAAACATTTCAATAATAGAGATGATAGGTCGTATGTACGGATGAGTAATATTCTCTTTTTTAATTATTGTTATTGAAAGTAGTTAAACCACAATATATGATTAAATATTGATCATTATATTATATATAGCATAATATTTAGTCATATATACTAATATATAACTCATGTTATGTATACGGAATCACAGTATGTCGGGGTGACGGTAGTCCACACCTTACGAAATGATATTATCATATTTATGTTTGTGAATGGATTAGAAGGAAAATAATAAATATATATATATATATACCGAAAATATAATTATTTCGAGAAAATAATATTATTTCAATTTATTTATCATATTTATAATTATAACCATCTTTTATATGTTTTATTTATAGTTTGAGTAAATCATATCGTTTTAAGGTTGTGGCAGTCTACACTTCAATAAATGATGTTATTGTTTTTAATATATATATATATATATATATATAAATATAAGTGTTATAATAAATTTTTTTTATAAATATATATATATATATATATAATATTATATATAACATATATAAATAGATATTCAATCCTAATTTCAATCTTGATAGGTGGTTACGGAAAAATGATCATTCATCATTTCATGAGGTAGTTGTTCACTGTATATAGAAAAAATATATTTGTTACCCATTAGATTAATGTTTCTCTATGTTTATGTATAATAATTACAATAAAACAACTTATTATATTTATAATACTTGGTTTTTTATTCAAATAATATATCAATTATATTTCATGGGTTGGAAAATAAAAAAATAAAATATCATTGAAAAAATGATACCACTTAATCAGGTAACACTTTTTGGTAGGAACAAAAATAATCTTTTTATTGATTTATATATCAGGGGAGGATTATTGAAAAAGGATATGGATTTTTATGAGATATTTTCTAGATCTAGTTTCATCCAATGGGTATTTATAGGTGTGAGGTGGTGGGAGGAGAGGATATAATTTTATAGTGGAAGAGGAGTGGCACTTTTGTAATATTTTAACGATGGAATTCCATGAAATGTTTTCACAATAATAGTGTCTCCAATAATCTACCCATTTCATTAAATGAGATTATATGGTAAAATTATATCTATAAAATGTCTATTGGACATGTTTATACTTCATTTGGGGAATTATGAATTAGTTTTTGTCCCTTATTACGCTTAATATAACCTTAATCAGTTTAATTAATGGTAATTTGTTTTGCTTATTTTTTCGGTAAAAATCAAAGTGGTTCTTATTAAAATTGATATATTACAATTTAACCATTTTTAAATCAATTTTTCAAATTCCAATCATATAACTGTAATAAATTATTTTAAATTTATCTCGCAGGAAGGATGATAATGCATATTTTTATTATAAAACCCTAATAAAATTTGTTATGTTTTTATAATAAATTTAAATGCTAAATTGTTTCAAATTTCATAAATTTAATAATTGGTTATAATATTATCTATATTAAAATTAAGTAAAACTAAAACTGAAATTTATTTTGAAAAATATATTATGGAAAAAAGTAGTTTTGAACTAGAATTTAGTATTTTTGACATTTAATGATAAAATGAACAATCATAGAAAATTTACAAAAAGTCATCATATCAAAATTTATTTGATTGTATTTCACATATGAATTTTATTTTGACAAATTAAAATTACAAAAGTGTCAAAAAATAAATTTAAAATTAGGTCTCCATTAAAATGTGGAAAAAATGCCTTTGACATGATATTTTTTTGTGTAAAATTTGGATTGTTCATAGCTTAGGCATATCAAATGTAATTGATGAATATCTAAAATATTTTAATGAATATATAAATTCAAAATTTATTTTAAAATAATTAAATAATTCAAAATAATTATGTTTAATTAGATATTAATATTATGGAAACATAAAAATAATATGGTTACTTTTTTATCTACTTTTGGATAATTTTTATTATATATAAATTGGTAGAAAATAGATTCATTTTCTATTTAGATAAATGATAAATTTTTATAAGTTATTCAATAATATTTATAACCACTATTATAAAACCTAGATTATACCATATTGTATTAAATAATAATATTTTAAGAATAAATTTTTATCTAGAGAAACCTGGTCTTGTGTGTTATGAAAACTATCAAGGAAGGTCTATCTTGAGTGAGAAGTAATCTAACTATGTTAATGATGAATTATAATCTATATCATGTATTTTATTTATTTAAATATTAAATAGATATTAATGTATTGAGATATTATATTCCATTATGAAAATGTTGGGGTGTTTCATATACACTATCAAATATAGATTATTATTCTATAATTTCAAGGGGTTACATACCTCTGCCTCCAATAGTTCCTAGGATGTTTCATTCCACCACCATCACTAGATAAACTATTTCTATAAAATTATTAATATATATATCAAATATCTTTTATTTAATATCATATAAAATCCCTAATTCGAAGACGTGTTCCATCAAAGATGTACTACCACAAATTCAGTTGCAAGGCGCCCTAAAATCATGAATTTATCCACGTACACCATTATAAAAACATTTTTCTAAATAATTATGAAAAACATTCATCATTTTATAAATTATAAATTAATGTGGATAGAATTATTTTTTTAATAATTATTCTAAATTCATCAATACCGGTCAATGGTATTATTTTTCTTGAAATAAAAAATCACACCATTGGGATGAAGTATCTTCAAGAAAATACATCAGATGTTTCACTTTCAACTCTGTGGGTGTGCCAATGAAATTAAAGATTTTATTCATCCTATTATTACGAAATTATTATTTTTCCAAATCACCCAAATAAATTGGTGGATTATTGATCTAAAATTTGATGAAATGATCTACTTGCCTTAGCTCATCACTCATGTTCCTAGTTACTACAAACTAAAATGATTGTAAAAAAAATTTTAACCAGTTGTTGGTTCACCTATGGCTCATGTGAATCTAATTTCTCATAAGCCTCCTCTATTTGGTTTTAATAGTGCCTACATGGTTTTTTTGTCTAGATACACAATAAACACCATCTCTCTCACTCAATTTCAACTTAAGGCTTATAATTTAAAAATTAAATCGTTATACTACCAGAATAGTACTTTCCCAAACCCAGCATTTTCCACGATCATCCATTTTTTGAAAATTTTATAAATTATTTAAAAAATAATACCATTTATAATTTACCAAAATGATTCGCTTCTACAAAACCTTGAATTTGAAAATAATAGTAACATTTTCTAAAAATCTAAATTGGCATCAAGTAATTCCTCAAAATGAGATATGAAATGTTATTGGGATTGATTTTTATAATTCATGTCATGTTCTTATAATTAAATAAAACAATAATATGGAGATTTAAAACATATAATTGTATCTAAAATACTTATATACCTAGATCCTCAGTATATTTATGATAATTATAAAATTGTTAGCTATGTTTTTTATGCACTAAATTTCTTGTCTAGAAAACCCTACACATTTATAAAATTATAATTAAAGGAATAGATCATAATTAATTTCAACTCATATATTGATAGAACTAATTGAAACTTGTTTTATAAGTGTATTTAAATTATCCATGTTGATTACAGTTGTAACATTTATCCCCTTTTAATTGTGATAAGAAGTAAGATGGACATCACTTGTCCTTAAGAAACATACCTAAGTTTCCAAAGGGAAGAAATAATTGAAAATGGATTCATTAATATTTAGGGGATGAATTTACCTTAGAAAATAAAACATATGAAAAATTGTAATAATGAAATAAACCATCAGAAAATGTTTGATATAAAGTAATGGAAACTCAAAAAATACCATTTATATCAAAATGAAACTCTAATATAGTACCAATGGTAGTTAATAAAGAACATCAGGACAATCTAATGAATACTACACAGCCCAAAAAATTTAAAGATACCCACAACTGCAACCTCAAACCTTATCTATGATCCACTCAAAAATAAGCCCATTAATCACTATGAAACATAAGTGATATGGGATAATTCACCTTTTCCCATGTCTCGATAAATATCATCTACAAAAGAAACAATATTCCAAATCAGGGGCTAATAATGAAATTCTGTTGATTATTTCCCCCATATAATTCCATTAACATGCCACTAAGATAGAACAAGTTATCACATTTATATAAATAATTTTTTAATACAATTTCTATTTAGTTTTTCTCAAAATATAAACAAGTTCCATAACCAAGAAATATTCACACAACAATATCATGTTATATGGAAATCATCCAAATGATTCATTAAAACCAATTGTGAAATTCTAGTTTTCCATAACACATTTCTTTCCATATATCATTACTTCAAACTATGCATGAAACCTAAACTTCCCTATATTTGTGAGTGGTGAGTCATCATCTCACTAGGCCATAACATAATGAACCATTTTTATTGTGGATATATTTGACCATTATGAATTCCAATAAAGATATGGGAGACTCTTTACATTTAACCATCCAAATTCTTATAAACACACAAAACCATTATCCAATAATAACATAATAACCATTTTAAATATTTCAATAAAAGCATTGTTTTATTAATACCACTTCAAAAAACCTATTGCAATTTAATTCTTAAAAAAATATTTTTTTATAAATACATTTCTATTACATTATTTAATTTTTTTTTAGAAAATCTAAATTTTAATATAGGGCATCCAATGAATGTGGGGTACCAGTTTTCCCAATACCATTAATAACATAAACTATATCTAAAGATGATTTTAATAATGATTTTCACAATAATTTCTCTACCAAAATTTTGAAATTTATAAAATTTTCTAAAAATATATTATGTTATAATTAGAGATTCATGTGTGAAGCCACTTACATCAAAAAAATTTCTAAAAATGGAAAATAACATGTAAAAGTATACAAAATGGGCCAAATCATAAAAAACCATCCATAAAACTCTTCCCCTAACAAAAAAAAGCCAAATATAATCATATTAATTATTAAATACATTATAAGAATCCAAAAAAAAGAGATTGATCTAAGGAATAGAGAGAGAGAGAGATAGAGAAAATTAGATCTATAAAAAACGAAAACATCTTGGAAAGAATAATTACCATGGGAATCTGACTTCAATGCGCTATGAAAAACCATTGAATAGACTCTAAATCGATGTTAAAAGATTAATTATGCATATTGTGGAATAAATCATGATTTTGGGTTAGTTTGGGGCACATAAGATGTGTTAAACTCTGATACCATCCTATAACCACTTTTTGTAGATATATGTTTTAAATTATCAATGGTTAGTTGGAATATTAGAAAAACCTTTCACTAACTATGAAAAATCTACTTTATCATGTATAAACTTCACATGTTTTCCAAAACATGTCCCAAACATACCAAATTGCATTATCTCTAGTTTCATGGATTCTTTCGAGGTGGATTAATAGTTGGGGAAAATCGTAATCCTGGTCGTGAACCTTACCTATAACCTCTATCTCATTGTGCATTGTATACTAGGGTAGATTCATGGTTTCCACTAACCATAACCCAAGGATTCACAATTATAAAATCATGAAAAACATTCTAAACTCTACTAATCATCACACTATTATATTATATTTTTTACAAGAATAAAATAATGGTTAAATTCTTGTAAAAGGGAATGACACATGTAGTGTTCAAAAATATAAATTTTCTCCAATACCACTTAGGAAAACCATATTATTAATACAAAAATAGATATAATCAAATTAATACCTAAAAATAATATCCTTGACGAGGAATTTGTAAAATTGAACCAAAATCCCCATAAAAATATAATTGAAAGAATCTTATATTATTCATCAAAATTAAGAAATTCAGGATATATCATTTTAAAGGGTAATAATATAAAACTCACAAAAGGAGAAAAGGATTATAACCTATCCTATGTCTCATAAATGGAAAACTACGAAAAAATACTTTAAAGCATTAGTTACAATGATACCATAAACACTATGTTTAAGTGATAATAAAATTGATATATTTATCCCCAAAAATAGAAGGGTAATAATAATAAAATAAAACTTTTGGAATTATTCAAAACTAAAAAAAATAAGTGGTTATTGTGGTATAAATATCAAATAAATAAAGTTGATATGAAAAAAACATATACCTTGAGTTTGAATTATCATGTCTGCATTTATTATATTAAATAATAAATATATGTTAATTATTTACAGTCATTATAAATTTTTATAGTTTATTTATACATTTATTATACTTATTATCTTTTTCAATATTCTGGAATAATAAATTATGTTTATCTTAGATGTTTTGACCATATTCAACTTGTGCGTCAAAAATGATTTATGTGCTGTTAATATGGTAAAATATATAATTATTTAATCATCCTCATAATAATTATATTGAAATTATAATAATATATGTAAAAAAATTACTTTTTAATCATGTCAATTATATTTGTTATAAAAATGATATACTATTATGATCTTGGAGATAGTTGGTTGTACATAAGAATTAGTAATGTTTCCATTTAATCAACTAACATTATGGAAAAAAGCTATGTCATACTTCTTATTTAAATAAATATCATAGAATCCAAATTAACATATTAATTAATAATATATATATATATATATAATTATTATGATATTGTGGTTAATAAAATGAATAGCATTGCATCAAGGGTTGGTAGTAAACACATTGACGAATGATGTTAATATTTTTTTTACTGAGTGAAGTGGAAAAATAAAATTATATATTATATTTAATTAATGATTTATATGTAGTGAAAATAATAAATATCTCATGTATATCAAATATTTTATTTTTATTTTTACCCTTACATAATACCATGTAATCCATTACTGAAAAGTGAATCACATTTCATTGCGAGGTGGTAGTCCATAATACAAATAAGAAACATAATCATATCACTTACAAAATAGAAAATAAAATGGTATTTATGATATTATGATATTATAGATAAAATTATGTTCTAATATAATATATAATCATTATATATATCTTTTTACACATATATGTCTGGTGGTAAGGAAAAAATGTATGACATCATTTCATGAGGGGGCTGTCTATTAAACACACAAATGATGATTTAATAACGCATTTTATAGATGATTATGTGACTGTATTTTATATCCTGAATATAAAAAATGTCATTATATGTTAAACAATTATGTTCTTATACAATCATTGTATGAAAACAATTTGTATAGTGTTTAACAAAAAAAATTTGTTATTATCATTCATTAATGTTACCTCTTCTTTGAGTAACTCCTTTTGGATTTCATAAAAGGAATATTGTGGTAAGATTTATACCCAAATTAAGCATATAGTTAGAGTTTATAAATGATTATAAGTTAATTTTTAGATTTATATTGGTATTACATCCCTTAGAGGTGTGGATAAGTGAGGGGAATGAATGCCATTTTATAATGGAGGTGGGGTGGTATTGTTGTAAATACGTGAATATATTTACTATTGGGATCTCTCCTTTACCTAGTGATCCCAAAAAATTGAATAATATTATATAATATGGTTTATTTTATTTATTAACACCACCACCGCACGTAAATAAAATAAATTTAATCATTTTTTTATTTTCATTATGTTTACTAAATTTTACACATTCTTTTTCACCACAGTAACAAGAGTTCTAACCCTAAAATTGCATCCATTAAAAATAAATTTATGTTAGAGTTATTTCCAAATTTATATCCCGTTGTTATAATTAATATAACTAATTTATAAATTAAAAATATATTTCTGGTGGACATTAATTTTAAAAGTATTATATGTAACGTTCAAAAAAAATGTTTTAAAACTATCCACACTAAAAGAGTGATTGTTATTTTGGATTCTATACCATTATTGTAAAAGATAATTTGGAACATTAATGGTCCATATTTTATAACTATTTATAATTAATAATAATTTTTTGAAATATATTATATTTAGTTTTTTTAAAGCATTTAATAAAATATTATTTTTTATAAATTAATATTTTTTTCAAATTTAATAGCATTAAATTAATATTAATTTAAAATTATAAATAAACTGATTTAATTAATATATATTATGTTTGACTAAGAATAAAATTATTTAATCTTATATTATTTTTATTTAGGTAAATAAGAAACTAAGTTTACGACCCATTTAATATTTATAATTCCATTATTTCTTTTTAATTATTATTAAACGAAATCAATATTTGGTTTTTATGAATTCATTGAAATTATTTAAAATTTTAATATTTAAAATGAATTATCAGTTAAAAAAAATATTTCTATAAAAATAATAATTACAATCATAAATATGATATTTTCCCCCTCCCAAATATTTATTAATATTAAAGGAAATGATGGTTTATTTTTTCCCTTTTCATCATATAGAAAATTATATTGGTCACATTATATGAATATTATCAAAATAACTCATAAAAATATATCTTATGGTGGCATTTTTATTAAAATGGAAAACCAATGAGTCATTTAAAATGTTCAATGCCATTCATATACAATATATTCCATGTTTTACAAATAAGTAAACACTTTTTACATAAACTACTGTAATTAATTATAACGTTTTAACTAACCATTATTGTAAAAATTCAATTAGCCTTATTAGATAATATCGTTCAAATTAATTAAAAATATCATTCAATATTAAAAAAATTAAACTCGCATAAGTGGAATAATATAATTTAAAATTAATACCATAGTTGTGATGATAAAATACGTTTAATGTAAAAAAAACCAAAAATGGTTATATGTAAACATTCATTATTACAAATATTTTAGGGAACTAAATTGGATTACATGATATAATATAGATGTAGTTTTAATTTATATCCAAATAATAAAATAAATTTATATAAAAGGTTTTTTTAGAAATTACATTGCTCGATTAAAATTCAGTATTTATAATTATTCATCAAAAAATTAAACATCTCAATTAGTACCAAAATTTCATCTACATCAAGTTTCAGTATTTTTAAATCCAAAATGAAAATTATTTTTTCCAATATGTTTTTATAAAATTCCCAATAATTTGGTTTAAAATAAATGTACCATAATAAACTGTGAATGAAATACTTTTCTTGGAAAATAACAGTTTTAATTATAGAATTGAATTTATTTTTAACTTTTTTCCTAGAAAAAACATTTTATGATTGCTAAAAAATATATTTAATATATTATAAAAAAATAAATAATCTAATCCAAAATGTAATAATTGTATCATTTATTGGTACAAATCTTACTTTTTCCCATTAAAATAGTTTTTTAGAAAAAGATTTCCTTTAAATTTTATAACGTTTTTATTTTTATTTATAATTAATTTGGTCACTAAATAATTCATTATATATAACTTTAAACTCCATAATTTAATAATTATGTAAATATTTTTTATATAAACTATTCTAAAATCGAAGATATAACTATGATATTAAAAATTAATATAAATGTTATATTTTGTATTTCTAAAGCTCAGTCTTATGTCTAACACCTGGTATTGTAGATAGTCCGTATTGGTTGTATCATTTGATAAAACTGATTTATGTTTGATTTAAAAAATTCCCAATTTTTTTTCATTTAATAACATTTGTTATTAGAAAATTCATCCAATAATATATTGATAAGTCTGTTGATTAAAAAAATTACTTTTTAAGAAATAATTTTAGAAACACACTCACAAAAATAGTTTTGGAAATTTTTATGTAATTTAGAAATTGAAAATCAAAAGAAAACACTTATATTTTCTTAGTATTATTTGATGATAAAATACTTTTTATACAAAAATATTAAAATTCAATTGAAAAATTGTTTTTGATTGGGGGTGCATAACACCTCAAGGTTTTAGTATGTATAAATTTATATAAATTTCATATTCAATATAATGTGAAATATAAAAAAATTACATTCAATAAAAATTAAATAAATAATATGTAAATATATTTAAATAATGATAATATTTTTTAGATACAATAAATACAAATAATCATTGGTAATTGATGCAATATATTATTGAGATGAAATAATGTTTTAACAGTCATAATAAAAGATAAATTATTATTTATGTATTTTACATTCATGTAAATGATTTTATTTTATTTATTAGTTTCAAATTGAATAAATAATCCAAATTTTTCAATTCTCCATTTAAAAATTATATAATGGTGAATTATTATAATTTTCAGAAAAATGATGATTTCTAAGGGTATATTGAGAGTACAATTTTTAAAAATTTACTATATTTTTTTTTGAAATCATCATGATATTATAATAAATATAAATATAGAAAAAAATTAAATTTAAATAGATCTATTTTATATGTTATAAATAGGCCTTTTTTAGAAAATTTTGTTGAAATGAGATTCTATTGTAAGAAATATTAAAATTACTCTGATGTTAGGTTGTAAAAAAAATTATTTTTGATTCTTTTTAATATGAAATTAATTAAATTTTTAAATTAAACATTTCTTATTTTTAATATCCTATAACTATATTTTTACAACGTATAATATGAATAAATATTATGAGGATCAATTATATTAATTATTTGTTTGAATAGTGATTTTTTGACAAAAATGGATGCTTTAATGAAATCAAATTTTCATTATTTTCTCTATAATTATAATATATATTCTTTTTACAATCATATAAATTTAATTACTTTAAAATGAATTATATATTTATAATCATCATATTCAAACTATGAAACATGTTCCATCTTAATCTTGATTCTAAAAAATAGTTACCATGTTAATACATTAATCCCTATGGAAAGGGTAAAAAAGATTTATGAGGGCGTAAAATTAAGATATAAGTACCAACGTATAAATAAAACATTACCACATTTGAATTTATGAATAAATATCAACCATAAATTATCGTATATGTATGATTATATATATATATATTTGAATATTTTATTCCAATTTCATTGATTATGTCATTGATTTTTTTATTTTAATATTATTGTTTAAAAAATGAAACTCTTGATAAAATATTACAATTTAATGATAATGATTGAAATAAAAATAAATTAAAAATTATTAATGATCGTAATATTTTTTATTAGATATTTAACATTAATTTGTTAATTTTTTGTTTAAAATAAAATTAAATTTACTTAAACATCATAATGAGCCTCAACACAATACATATATATGAAATATAAAAACAATTAAATTTATTTAAAAAACATAAAAATTTATATGTATTAGCTAATGTGTGGATTTACATGAAATTTGAACATTTTTATAAACTATAACTAAATTGTCAATTGTTTAAATTAATGGTCCATTTTTTCCTTAGGTTTTAAAAGTAAAAATAATCTATTAGTCCTAAAAATAAATTATAGAATATATAATTAGACATAATAATTTATTATTAATTTAAAAATAAATAATAATATATGGGGAAATATGGGATGGGAAATGGTCTAATGATTTATCTATGTTATATTTCTAATCCAATATCTCTTTTTAATGTACATTCTACAACATTAAATGAATAATACTTTGAAAAATACAGTTCATTTTTTCGATAAAAATGATACTCGATATAACATTTCTTGGGAAATATATGAGTTCAAATTATTCTATAAATTATACACTAGTCCATTTAAAAACATCCCATAACACATTCACGAAGTCTTATAGTGACCATAAATCTTTTATCTAATGGCTTTATGATTAATATATTAGAGGATATCAATAAAACATGTAATTATTTGTAATGAATTAATTTGATTTACATTCATCATAAACCACCTCCAAATTTTATATTGACAACATAAAAAAACTATGAAGTATATTTCCTATATAAAAATATATAATTATAATGGGAAAATAATTTTTCATCATCTTTTCCACCAAAAATGAAATAAAATTGTCACTCATGTATATGTGAATACTACCACCTCTATGAAGTGACATATATAACTTTTCATGTATTCATCACATATATTTTTTATATGGTCCATTTAATATATATTATACTTAAAACATACTTAGTATTTTTAGAATATAATTTATTATCTACTTTCCATTACTCCATCTATTGGAATATGCTATTGTTGATATTGTGTACTTGCAGACAACTAACAAGTTGAATAACATGATTCATTTCTCTAATCCTCCATACTGGTTTAGTAACAACACTATATTTATTTTATATTAAAAATAATTATTTCATAGTTAATATAATTTAAATCATGAAATCATGACTATTTTTTCTTCATTCTACCTACATAATGTTTTTTTATTTTTAAATAATCCTTGTTAATAAATTAAATAATATAATAAAAATAAAGGAATACAATGATATTATTTCTAATTAATCATATTCTTTATAAAATTTTAATTTTTATTAATGTAAAATACCTACGTGCTGAGAAGAGTGGTTTTTAGAAACCCATGTGCATTAAATTTTTTTAATAAATCAACACATTAAATATAAGAATCACTATGAAGAGTGGTTTTTAGAAACCCTTGTGCATTACTTATTATCTATAGTATAAACAAAGGTATGTAATCAATATTTATTAGTACAATATAAAAGATTTACGATGTAGTATATTATGTTTTTAGACATAATATAATGTCATGGGTGGACATAAAATGTTATATTACCGCAATTATTTTTTAAATTGGTTAAATGTGAATTGATCATTATTCATTAACATAATAGTATTATCACATTCACTAAGTTATTCATGGACAATATGTCATGGAATTAAACCACAACATATATTTTTAAGGATTCTATTTTAAAAATGTGAATGATTATATGTAGTCCCTACATTATTCCGTCATTTCTATGATTACTATCATATAATTAAGATATGACAATTTCAACTATAATATATCATGAAATAAGGTCGATTAAATCCTAATTTCCTTTCATATTAATTATCCTTTTATTATATTTATTCTCTTACTCGTTCATTACTGTATGTCCCTATGATATCATATAAATCACAATTATAATGAATTTGTAAGGGAATTATAATTTATGATATAGGATATTTTAAGAAACTTATTCATATTAATATTTTATCAAAATTATTATATATTAAACTGAACCAATAATTTTTTGGTATTTTTATTATTAATTAACATTATTTTAGAAATTATGTAAAACATATGTATATGATGCATTTATTATCTATAATTAGTTCTTTTACATAATTTTATGTAATTGTTCACACATTTTAGGGAGGATGTTACCTTCAAATGAGACATGATTTTTTAATCATAGTGCTTTAATGTTATAGTTAATTTCATTGGATCTTTATTTGGTAAAGTCAATATCTCAACTTTATCATTCCAAACTGGTTTCTGTGTACAAATTTTCTCAATTAATCAATACATTTATATTGATCAAGTAGTGAATCTATTTGTATTTTCATAGATTCATTAGTTAGCAGTGAACTTCAAGCTTCATGCCCGATAATTTACTATTAGTTGAGTGAGTTCATAGAGGATATATTATTCTAATAGATATATGGTGTTCATGCTTAGTGACCATGGTTGGAAAATTCAACATAGTATACTAGATTGTGATTATATTCAATAAAACAAATTTTTTGACTTTTTTTTAATGAATTAACACTATCAAAGAAATCATGTATGTTGTTTTTATTTATTTAAATTGGGTGTAGTTGCTTTATAAAAACCCATAAAAACTTTTTAAAAGGACAATAATTTTGTGTTAAGGTCATAAAATATAAATGTAGATGAATGTAACATCACATCATAAGAAATTTATACACAAAACAATAATTTTATATAGAATATAATGATTCACTATAAGATATTTTTTATAATTTTTAAAACTTTTTTATTCAAATATAATTTTCATTATGAAACATTGTTCCTAAAAGTAAGTATTTGATAAGGATAATAAGTATTTTTCAGTGTGTGAAATGTATCTATAAGAACTCAGGACGAATTTTTTTTATATTTTTATAAAGATGATGAAAAAATGAGTCAATCATAGCTCTCGTAAATAGCATAATGCATATGGAAGATATTTATGAGGCCATAAATATAGATATTTGAAATGAGGGTTTAGTGGTATATTTTTTTGGATTTAAATGAATTAAAAAATGACTTATATGTACATTCAAAATTAATATTTAACATGTGATATATATAATTTTTCATTGTAAATTAAAATATATACTAAATATAAAGGAGAATCCTAATATGTACATGAATTAGTTATAAGAAATATATTAATGTATATTTATATAGAGGTTTGAGAATATGATGTGTGAGAGTGTAATTTTAATTAACACTCATATAACATGTACTAGGGTTTTATGGGTTTGAAATAAATCTTTATCATGGGTTGATAAGGAAATGGATCTGTGAACAATCACTAAAGAATGAAATATATTGTTTCCCCAATTATTCAGGATGATGCAGAAGGTTAAAAACACTCTATATCTAGACGGTCTCTTGAGACCAAAATTATTAATGAAATTCATGATGGATTAAAAGAGAAACCATGTCTTTCATGATCATATAATTATATATTACTTATAAGGGAAAAAATTGAACTAAATAGTAGAATTATATCAATTTAAATTTATATTAACAGTAATAATGTATAAAATGATTGATTTGGGGAATAACTAATTGAGGATGGGGGTATACACAACCAAAGGATGTAGTGGTTGGGTTGATAGAAAACTGCAAATTCTTTTGTAATATAATGAATTTAAATGTTTTAGAAATCTTGTTATGGGTAATTCCCGACAACCAAAAGAGAAATCCTTTCATATGAACCTTCTAATTAGTATGTTCTACTCAATTCCTATATTACTATTCATTATGGTGATGCAATGATATATCATTGAGTTTATAGAAAACATTAATAGGTTTAATTGTATTAGTTAAAAATGGAATAAGTCATTAAATAAAAAAGATAATAGATTTCTACTTCCTTACGTTTGGGGTCTAATGGATATGTGGATATCAATCTCCTTCATATAGTATGTTCCAACAAAAGATAAATTGATCAATTATAGGAGATGATAAATATTAACTATATCAATATTTGTGGTGTTCTGAAATATTATGGGAATAATTATTGTAGTTGGATGAATATGATGTTAGCCTACCTCCTATCACCTTGCATGAATGTGAGATATGTTGCAGTATTTTGGTTTTAACCCATTATTGATGAGGTATATTACACTCAACAATACAAAAGGATTATGTAGTTATATGTACATTCATAAAATTCAGAAACAATGTCACTATCAAATATGAAATAAAAAAATGAAATTGGTCTCTAAACATATATAGAGATATAAGAAACATAAGCATCAATTTTTATGGTAATTCCAATGTCAAGGAACACAAACCTTATTATTATAGAATTCAATTTGAGGCATTAATTTATTTTATGCTTGTAATAATGATATTTATTTTACCAAGTTAAATTAAATTGTGAGAAACATCTACGGATGTTGTGAGAATATTGGGTATTACATCATTGTCTAAAAGAATCATTTAAAATTTATATATATCAACTTTATTTCAAAATATGACCCTTATATGAAATAGGAGAATTTAAATTGGATGAACTACATTAAATATTAATATATTTTGTCATTATAAGGGATCCAAAATTCAAAAATATAAAAATTATTTATATTCCATTTAATCTGATAAGAAAAGATAATAGTAGAGAATAAGAGGTTATAGAATTTGATGACTAAAAGTCTATGTTAGGACAAGGATTTAATAGAAATCTATTTCTATCAAAGAGATTCATGAAGTGTAAATGTTTTTTAATGGTTATGAATACACAAATATGACATTATTACAATTTTTTATGTCATATTAAAAATTATTCCTAAATAACATGGATGACTTATCGATTTCACATGAAGATGTAAATAAGAAAAATATATATTATGAAGTGGTTTACTAGAAAAATAATGTTCTTTATGTATAATAAGTTGAATGATGAATCATATATAGACACATATAATGAATTCATGAAGTTTTGTCATGTTGAGAAATGTTATGATTCATTATGAAATAGTGATAATGGATAAGAATGGACAACCCTTGAGTGGGAGCTAAAATAAAAAGTTTATTTCTATATGCTGTTGATTGAATAAATCTTGATTGAAAAGAAGATTCATGTGAAATAAAAAAATTTCCACTAAAATATAATTTTATTCTAATATGGATGGGATAAATATTGATATGATAATGAAATACAAGTATAATGAATCTAAATAGGAATAAATAATCATTGATATATGGGAGGAACTGGATGTCATGGAAGGATAATTGGATGATACATAATATACATGCCTTAAAGTATAATATTTTCCTATCAAGGACATATAATATTAAACTAATGGTCGTATGGTACATAGGGAAACATAAATTATAAATGAGAATTTGAGTTCATATGAATAAGGTAAATCCTCAAAAAAATTGTATCAAAACAATGATTCTTTATCTAATAATACATATATACAAATTGATAATATTTGTGCCAATAAAATATAGGATCAGCATTATATATTCAAGGATAAAAAAATATTCCAAGGAATCCACATCTAAAATAAAATTTTTTTTAGGAAAATATCATAATTAAAATTAACAGAAAATTGACTTACAAAATTAAATATCAAATCATATATGTTGTTTCTAGTGTTGTAGAAGATTTGGTAACAAATCGTATTGTAATGCCCAAAATCTTTTAGTACATTAAATGTACAAATTTCTTGTGTATGTGGTATCATGGGACTCATTAGTGACTCATTAATGAGTTTTCTAAATACTCAGTCCCACCAAACAGTTCCACCGAAACGATGGCAATGTTACAATGGCATCATCAAAGTCGCACCATCATGATTGCACAACTAATCGATTGCTCTACTTACATTGTATCACCATTATAATGGAACCCATATGGTGGTTCACAAAATAGTGTCCCAACCATTTATAATTTAATATCCATTGTTCCAAAATATTTCTCGTTCCACTCACGACAATGTATATTTTTCTGTAAAAGTGATTCAGTACAACTTTTAAAGACATTTAATGCCAGTAAAATCTTGTTTTAAACCCCCATGGGTTGGGTGAACCTTTACTTACCTATATGTATAGCCTTCTTCCTCAGTGTCACTCATTTCCCTGTGCTTTCGAATATTTCCCTGTTATGTGGTTTTTATCTATTTAGAAGGCATCTATTTACTCATAGAAACTATCTCCATCTTTTCTAAGGATAACTATTAGATAAAAATTAATCCTGATGAGTGACATCCCCAACTACATTGAAAATCCATGATCTTACTTCATGTATGTAAAAATCATCTCCCTAATATTATTATATGGCATTTTCTTATGGTGATATTCTCTCCTATTTTTTCTTTATGGTTTCTCTATGAACAACTAGAGACTTACTCTGTAGAAGAATCCTTTTCTTATAATGGAGAACTTTCCGTTCATCCTTGAAGACAACAATTATTCCTTTCATATAAGTAGTGAACCCTCAGTTCTTGATGTGTGGATATAAACATTGATCCTTGACCATCCATTTTTTGATTTTCTTTTCACTCTCATTAGTGTGTTTCATGAAGGTGTAGTATGATAATGTTTCTCTCAGAATGTAGATGAAAACAAAACATAATATAGAAAATAAAAGAAAAATTAAGGAATGAATCACTGTAAATGATGATAATGTTTTATTATTATTATATCTTTATTTTTATGTTGCAACTTTTTTAGGAATATTCCCACTGAAAATAGTGGCCATTGGTGGTCCTTTTTTGCGAAGTAATGAAACTCATTTTTATAGATAATCACGTGATTAAATGGATATAACATAGAACCAATTAATCATGTAAAGTTAGTTGATTAAATTGTTTCCAATTAATAATAATTATTGGGTGATAACCCTAGTTAACCTAAAAAAATACGGAACTTGAGAAATTTTGTGGTTTAATATGAAAACTCCCAAGCTATGTTATGCTAATACGCATTCTTTTTCATCATGAGGCATGCAGGGTAACTTGGATGGGGATGAGATCTCGTTCTTTTCAGTTGTTGGTTTTAGGATATGAGGACACGTGGGACCATATTTTGGGGCTTGTATTAGTTCCATTACAATGAGGGATCTCACCGTTCTCTTTTGTTTTTGTGAGTTTATATGAGAACTGGGTGTGAATACTTAAATTTTTGTTGGGTTATTTTAGATAATATAGTGTCTTGTCTTTAGTGTATGCCTGTTTTATTCATGGTATTGAAGGAATATTTAAATAGATTCACATGAACATAATTACAATAATGTGTACAATCAGTGATTGTTTTCCTGAAATGGATTGGGCTTTGGTTATGGCTATTGTGTATTAGTGTATGTAGGCATAACAATAATTTTTGTTGTGTATGGGGTGTTTTTAATCTTAGAAACACTTAGGTATTGATGAGTGATTCATTACTTATATTCTAATATGCATTTATTTTTTTCTTATACCCACCAACCAATGTAGAGAACTTGGTCCCAAACACCACCATTTCATTGAGGAGTGTGGTTTTCCATACATTTTTATGATTGTACGGTAATTATCTATTTTATTCTCCCTCTCCTAGGATTCCCAAGACTCTTTCGAGTAGGCTATGGCCACCCAGGGTTCATTATATCCAAACACTGTTTGGGCATGGTGTGTTGTGGTGGTTTTCCCATGTGTGTGAGTGCATGACTATTTCCCATGTGCCTTTGGGATGTGGACCAAATGTCTCTAGGCATGGAAGTGGTTATTGTGGCCCATGTGTTTATTAGCAGTGATATGTGTGGTTGTGGTGGACTAGGTGTCTGTGGGTGAAAAGCATGGTAGTTATTGCACATAATGTTATTGTTGGGGAGGTAGTGAGACTACAGTGAGACGTGTGGGGAGTTTTGATGCATAAGATTTACTAAATAATAAATTTTAAATTGGTGCGGAGTACCCAAATATAGATGTACTGTTATAATTACATTACATAACTTATATTACTTGGGGTTTGTGCCTCGGTGAGTCTTGGTGGATAGTTTCCTTACTATGAGCATTGTTTATCTATTTTTTCTCATGGGGAATTAAAATTCTTCACCACTTTTGAATGAGAGAATTTTCACTTAATGAGTATACTAATATACTCACCCGATATATATAAAACTTCATACAGGTTTCCAAGTGTAATAAAAGGTTCGTTCAAGACCTTACATGTTTCATCTTCATGAGTTTTCTTTGCTTCTCTTCATTATTTTAGTGGTTTTCACAGATTTTTCTTATAACTTGTATTATTTTATCATGAACATGAATTTGGGAATTAATTTTTATTTTTACATTTATATTCAGTTTTAGGAGTTCTTTCGGATTTACTATCTTATCACTCAATATTTTAAAATAAAAAGGGAAACACCTTCCTATTTTACTGAGATTCTATAAGCTTTTTTCTAGTAGCCATTTTGGGGACAATTGGAGGTCAGAATCGGGAGGTCATTTCTATACATCAACACGAAGATGGATTGGTATAATAGTATACTATCTCATTCACCATTTTGTTAAAGGAGGGTAGTGACATAATGGTATTAGAGGATATGGATCATAAATAAGATGGATTTTGGGTTTATTCATAGTGATAATTTCATGGGATGTTCAGGAAACCATGTTAGGAAACCTTGGATTATGAAATAGTATCACGAATATAGGATAGGAAATTGTATTTTAGCCCCCCCTGTGATCAGATGCATGTTCAATGGGCCTAACAAACTTCCAAGTGAGGATACCCAGTTTGTAGGGCAATGGCCCTACTAAATGTACATGCATCATGATGAAATTTTTTAATTGTGTATCGTCGTTGTTTTGGGAAATTGAAAATTAATAAATATTTGTATAAAAATTTAAATGAAATCATATACACTACTTGGTCTTAGGCATTCATTGTTTACCGTGAAGCTCTAGAACCCAGATGACATCCACGAGTAGTACGTGACATCGAGGCCTAGGATTTGGATTTTTCTGAATAGTGGAGGGAGGATCAATAAGAGTAGGATGACCTATGGTAGAAGACACATCTTACCATTCACTGGTAGACCCTCAAGATGTACAATGGAAGTGTTTCAGACTGGTAGACTTAGTGCTTGATTGAGGAACATGTTATAGCTTTCAGATTGATCCAGTATCTGAAAGAGCACTGGGTTCCATTGGCCATGAGATAGATGCGAGGAGCTACACATCAGTGGTGTAGGGTAGTTCTTGGGTAGAAGAATGAGGTTGAGATTTCTTGGATTGACATCGAGAGGGATTTTCAGGAGGAATTCCCCTCATCCACAATGAAGGTTAAGAAGAGGCATGATATACTCTCCCTCTAGAATGTGAGTATGATTGTGAGGGCGTTGGGGAAAATGTTTAAGGATCTCTTTCATCTTTATATAGTCCTCTTTATGGTTGATGAGTTGCTGGGGAGGCCCTTACAGGAGGCGCTCTATACATCTCAATGGTTTGTTGTTACTCCCTTCACTCTATCGATTTACATCCTGGTTTAGATGAACGATGATGTGGTGGAGGGGATGCAATCCCTCGGAGGTGTGGCATGGGAGGGGATCTAGTTGAGCTCATCGATGGAAATGCAGTTTTCAGTAGGCCTTCAGCATTAGGACCATCTAGGTTTCAGATGGCATAAAGCAGTCCCCATCTGTTCTGTTTTTCTTCTCCTCATCCTCCCCCATTGAATAAGAGCATAGTAATTAGGGAACATATCTATGGAATCCATTGGAATCATTGAAATCATTGCTCGAACTGAATGCGGTATAGTAGTGGTGGATAGGTTCAGTGCCCAATTCAAAAATAGTAGCTTCTAGTCATACCCTTTCAGCATTATCTGTAGGGATATTGCGATCCTACTCCTCCAGGATCATGCATTGTAGTAGGAAAACAATCTCTGAATAGTCATTAGAGACCTCAACAATTAAATGGTCAGGGAGGTTGCCGACATCTGAGGGGTAGGGGAGCTATTTTGGACAGTTACACACCAGGGAGGTAGTATTTCTAGTATAGTTGGATGTTGTTTTAGGTATGATCAACTTTTTTTAGCACTCTTGAATGTGGGTTGATTGATTCAAGAGCTTTACACTACATTTTTTCACCACGTCTAGCCCATTCCATGGAAATAGACCAAGTGAGACCCTCTATACCACTACTTCTATGTACGCCAGTTGAAGATTAGACCAGCCTATTTGACATTTTTCATTGATGTGGACTAATTCTAGGGCCACATCAGTCTAATGGGGATATCTTTATTCTAATAGTGCATCCACACTATTTCATAATATACATCGACTTTGTTTTCCATAAAGGGAGTTATTGAAAACTTCTGGATAAGGGTTTTGTTTTTATATATTTGTATAAATCATGTATTTTTTGTTAGTGAGAGGGGTTTCTAGGAGGGAATCTAGTGATTGAATCCCAATCATTCCTTATTAGATGATATATCAGTGGAGTCGGCAGACACATAGATGTTATAATTCTCAGGGATCATCAGTGAGTTCTTACACCTCTTCCGTAGAGAGGTGGACTCTCTTCCCCTTGAAGTAGTGAATAGTTCAGGATAGATATGCTACCCGGTGCCCATCCGATTTTCATGGATCAATATTGAATGGAACCATATATGTTGTGATATTTTTGGATACAGGTTGATTACAAGATTAATATTGGTCGAATATAACTGAGCGCATTACCATGGGGTTCTCTAGTATTATTCACAAAGAAAAAATACAGTTATCTCATGCTATATGTAGACAACCAAAGAGTGAATCAACTAACTCTCATGAACCAATACCCCCTCCTGAGTATCGACATACTTTTTGACTAGTTGAATGGAGTAGGTTGGTTCTCCAAGACTGACATGCATTCATGATATCTCTTGTTGAGGTTGAAGGAGGGTTACATCATGGATACTGCATTCATGTTAATATATATGCACTTTGAGTTTGTGGTCCTGCCATTCGACATTACGAATGCACTGTTTGTGGTCATGGGACCAATGAACACCATTTTCCTTGAATATCAGGATAGGTTTGTAGTCATGTTTATTGACAATATCCTAATCAACTCAAGATAATACTTGGATCATGATGAACATCTAATGATAGTTATTGAAGTCCAATGACACCACTAGTTCTACAGGAAGTTGTCTAAGTGCATCTTTTGGAAACAAGAACTGTAATTACATGGACATGTGGTGTAAAAGCATGGAATTAAAGTTGGCCGATTGACGGTCGAATCCTGTTTTTTTTGGGAATAACACATGGACATGGAACATGTTCTTAGTTTTATGGGTATAGAACATTACTATAGTAGGATCATAAACGAATTCTCTTTATTTTTGGAACCATTGATGACAATTACTAAGAATGAACAAACCTTCATTTAGTGTATGAAGTTATAGATGTATTTTAGTTATCTGAAGAGGAATCTGGCCAGTTCCCCAGTGTTTTGGAATCAAGAGGAAGGGGTAACATTTGATGAGTTTTGTTATTCATCCGGCATAGGATTGGGTTGCGTGTTGATGCAACAGTGGGGAGTGATCACTAATGTGTCTAGTTAGTTAAATCATAATGATCATATATATGACCCCAATTAATTCACACCGGGTTCCCTTATAAAGTCACGACAAAAAAGTTATTATTGAGATCCATTAGAGTGTTGGAACCAAACCAAGGCTCTAGATGCATCACCACACAACATCAGATTCACAACCAAAAACTGTTCCACAACATATGATCCCATCCTCACCCACGTCACCCCATACACATCTATTAGAACAAACAATCAGTCCACTAATACAGAACAAGGATGTTTCTAGACTCAAGTACATCATTCACTACATTTTCTCCTTTTTTTTGGCTAACCGGGGTGATCACACAGGGATTGCTGTTCACTTGAAATTAATTTAAGCGGCCGAGATTACGTAATAAACCAAATTCCATGTTGGAGTCATTAAATTATCACAGAAGACAATGGTTCATTAGTGGGCTAGGAAAGACCACAAATGGCGATGATTTTCAGTAATTATAAGCCAAAACATCTCAAAATATAAATAATCAAGGGTACCAAAAAAAGTATAAACATCGATCACACTTTCCCCAAACCCCTCATTCAATAAAATTCCATTTTATATCTTCATTAACATTTGGTTTCATACATATCAATGATGCAATCGGATACCCTCCCCGCATGATACACAGTAACGAGAGATGAAGTAAAAACCTGCTTGGATGATCAAGGATCGAAGTTCTTCTCCACGCACCATGAATTGGGGATGCACGACGTACAGGGGAGGAACTCCAGGGACTCTAAGGACTGATGAAAAACTCCCGAACAAGCGCAACACAAGCCTCAGGAAGGAGGGTCTCCAAATCTCTCTATGGAGAAGGAATAAATCCATCCTTGAAGGGGAAGGAATAAACTCTTTTGTGAAAAAAAGATGAGATTCTATTGCTACAGGATATGGAATTTTGAACAACATTAAAGTCGGATCGTGGTTTCCTTTGTGGTTGGGAGGTTACACATGATGGGATTAATTCTTATCTAATTATTCCCATCAGGGTGGTGGTATAATGTCTGTTCATTAAACCAATTCTTTTAAACGAAGAAAAAACGCACAACATGGGCGGAACTGGAAGGTACGGGGAAATTGTGAGACACCTAGGAAAAACAACATGTTTTGGTGAGTTTAGGGTTTTCCTGACTCTTGGGGGTTTTTGATAATATTTATGGGATATAAATGGATTTGAAAGGGGAATTAAATTATCTTTATGTTAAAAGAAATGTTGTGGGAGTGCAAAAATTCAGAAACTTGAAAAACGGATGAAGACCGCGGTGACGACACGGTGCCACCCTCCTGGTGCCACAGTCATGGTGCCACCCTCACGGTTCCACTGTGACTGGTGTGCAGCCGTCACGGTGCCACCGTAACCGGTTCCCCCATCACGGTGCCACTGTTTTAGTGGAACGTTGTTTTAGCAATTTAATGGACCATGAGGGTCCATGACATTACATCATATACCTTTCAAACTATTCTCTCCCTCATGAATAAAAACTAGACCCAAAGAAAAGAGGGGATTTTGAACAAGCACCTCAAAATATACCTATCAGGAGTGAACCTCATCGACATCCACGAGCACCTCTCCCTCAAGAAGCCAAGAAACATTCGAAGGTAAAACTGTCCAGTCATGTGGGTTAGGGAGTTTCTTCATCCATGTTATGATAATATCCTCTTTAGGTGGAACTTACTCACCCACATGAGTTTAATCGCATCCATATTAATGCGTCTTGATTATGGATCAGGTCCTCCCCTCCCCATTGTTAGGACTCTTCAACACAGAACGAGGAAAACCGCACATTCCATAGTCAACAAGGTAAAGCGTTCAATCATGAACAAGTACACGCTAGACAGAAGAAAACTCAAAATAGCACTGGGTTCTTGGTCCGCATCAACATCTTTCATTCCGAGGTACATTCCCCGAGCCCTCCATGCCTCCACAACACACGAACCAAGGGAATGGTCCGTCCATGAAGAACCTTCTCCTCGCGTACCTCGATACTCACTAGAAATTCCCCCAAAGTCACATCGGCCTCGATGTCTAGCTTTCCCCAGTCGAGGATCTGTGAATCGCCAAGCAGATACCATTAGAGTTGTGACACATGGAAGACGTCATGTATTCTCTGTAGAGATGGTGGTAACACAAGCTAATAATCCACTTATCCATCCATCCGCAACACATCGAAGGGTCAGATGGACGATGTAGAAATCTTACCCCCCTGCCGAACCTCCATTGTCCATGCGGATGAGAGACCGTCAACAATACGTGGTCTCTGACCTTGAACTCCATGGGTATCCTCCTATTATCGGCATATGACTTCTTTCAGTCATGAGTCACCTTCATCCTCTCCTGTATAATATGAATCTTCTCTATCATGCTTCGTACCACCTCTGGGCCACGAAATCATATTTCCAAACCTCAGTCCAGTACACAGGTGAACGACATGGCCTTCTGTACAAGGCTTCGAACGAAGCCATGACAATGGTAGAGTGATAGCTATTAATGTAGGAAAACTCTACCCGAGGAAAGTGTTGCACCCCTGAGCCCCCCAAATCAAGAAAACTTGCTCAAAGCATATCCTCCAACATCTGGATTTTGCGCTCTGTCTGTCCATCTGTCTGGGTATGGAAAGCAGTGATAAGGAGTAGTTGGGTGCCAAAAGCAGGCTGAAATCCTCTCCAGGTTCGTGAGGTAAACCCTGCATCCCTCCCCAAGACTATAGACATTGAAACTCCATGAAACCACACCACCTCATGCACATACCTTTGTGCTAAGGCATACACTATTCCCGACTCCTTGATCGCCAGAAAGTGAGTTGATTTCGTAAACCGGTCCACCACTACATAGATAGTGTCGCAACATCCATGAACATTGGGTTTCCCAGTGATGAAATCCATCGAGATGTAATCCAACTTCCACTCATGGAAATCTAATGTCTGCAACAAGACACCTGGAACACGGTAATCGACCTTCACCTACTGACATACTAGTCACTTTTCCTTGAACACTGCCACCGCCCACTTTACCCCAGGACACCAGAATTGACCCCTCAAGCCCCGGTACATTTTGGAAAATCTTAGGTGCACTACTAGGGGTGAGTTGTGGAACTCACCAAGAAACCATTCATGCTTCGCCTCTGGGACAAACATCATTCCTCAAAATAGAATGTGATTCTGACCATCCTCTGTCCACCCTTCCGAAGCATCGCCTTATTTAAACTGGTCACACATCACTTCACTCTCTATGTCTTCCCACTGAGACTCATCCACCTACTTTAGTAGAGAGGATTGTACCATCATATAAAACAGATAACACCTAACACCATCCTCCATTGTATCTAGGTGCATGGGAGCGAACTCCTCCATCACCTTCCAAGCATCTGCTGAAACCCGAACCACATCCATATGCAACATCCTGCTCGAGGCATTGGCCACCACATATCCTTTTCATGAGGTGTAGGAAATCTCGAATTCATAGTCCTGAAGGAACTCTATCCACCTTCACTGTCGCGAGTTCAGGTCCCTCTGAGAGAAGATATACTTCAAGTTTTTGTGATTCATGAAGACCACGAAGCACTCCCTCATGAGGTCGGGCCACCACAACTTCAGTGTTAACATAGCCGCTGCAAGCTCCAGATCATGGGTTGAATAATTATGCTCATGAGGACATACCTGCCTGGACCCATAAGAGATCACCCATTGTCGTTGCATCTGCACATACCTGAGGCCATGTCCTGAAGCATCATAGAACACCTCATACACTGCCCCTTATAATGGAAACCTCAGCACCGGGGAACTAACCAAATTCTCCTTCAGATAGCTAAAGGCTTCCTGGCACTGCCCATTCCACACGAAAACCTGGTCCTTCTTGGACAAAGTAGTCAAAGAAGCTGCAACTCGAGAGATAATGTGCACAAACATCCGATAGTAACCTTCTAGTCCAAGGAAAATATGAACCTTCGCCACATTCTTTGGTGTTGCCCAATAAAAAACAACCTCTACCTTCTATGGGTGAACCACCATTCCATGCTCGGAAACCACATGACCAAGGAAGTGCACTTCTCGTGTCTAGAACTTGCACTTTGACAACTTCCCATAGAGTTAGTGCTATTGGAGGACTTTTAAAACAGTTCTCAATTGCTCAGCATGATCCTCCTATGATCCTGAGTAGATCAGGTTGTTGTCAATTAACACGACTACGAACCGATCCAGGTATTCCTGAAAGATGGAGTTCGTGAGCCCCATGAACACATCTAGAGAGTTTGTAACACCGAATGGCATGAAAACAAACTCAAAGTTCACATATCTCCATTAGAAGGTAGTCTTCAAGATTTCAACCCTCCTTCACCCTTAGATGGTAATATCCCTACCGCATATCAATTTTGGAGAACCACCCTACCCCTTTAACAGCTCAAAAAGGTCGTCTATCCTCAGGAGAGGGCAACAGTTCTTGACTGTAACCTGATTCAGTCTCCAGTAGTCTATGCACAGCCTGAGACCACCATCTGACTTCTTTGCAAATAAGACGGGAGAACCCTAGGGTGATGCACTTGGTCCAACAAAACCCCTCTTCATCAGATCGCCAATCTAAATCTCCAACTCCCGTAACTCAGAATGTGTCATCTGGTAGGGATCCATCAAAATCAGACATGCACCAGTTTGTAAGTCAATCTCGAACTCAACATCACGTCGAGTGGGTAGAGTCGCAACCTCCTTAGGGAGGACATCATAAACTCAATGATGATCCACGAGACTTCCTCCATCTCTACATCCACAAAATCCACTGATAGTTTAGCTAACAAGGAAAGGAGGGGCTCTGTTCGCCTACTGCTTTTCTAGAAACCCCACTCACTGATGAAAGTTACATGTCGGCAGCCCAAATCTGAAAACACAACCCTTGATCGGAAGTTTTCAATGATGAAATATACAGAGAACAGTTATTCAATTCCTAGGATGACATCATATAGATGTATCTGTAACAGTAGAAGTTCCCTGATAGACTAATGTGTCCCTATCATTAGTTTACACCCTTGGAAAACATAATACAAGTTGGTTTATCCTCATAATGGTGTGCTGAACACCAAGGGAACTGGAAATATCTATGCATATAAACCCAGAGCACGGGCCAGACTGGGTGCAACAAAGGAGTGACAAGCTCTTGTATCGAACAAGGCATAAACAAGAGTAATGAAAAAGTTGATTATACCTCGAATGACTTCTGGACCTACTAGAACCGCTTCCTCTATGGCATGAAACTATCCACACCCAGCTCCCCAACCTCTCGGTTGTCGGTAGCCACCCTGACCGTGCCTTGGTCGAGGTCCCTAAAGGAATTCCTGAGGTTGGCCTCCTCCTGCAATGCCTGCCATTGGAGGAGTGGGAGCTTGCTGCCCCTACTGCTGCGGAAGGGCTTAGCTGGAAACTATTGTTGCTGAGGTGGGCGTTGTACCTTCCCACCCTCTCTATATTGTACTATGTTTGGGAAATGATTTGGAAGGTTCCCATGGCTTCCACAGTTGATGCATCTCGGCCCTGGGCCTGAAAAGAAAGGGAGAGGCCCAGGATATCTGATCTGGAACTGCTAAGGCCTGCTCCCCACTGGTCGAAACCTAGATGGCCCTGACGCTGGAGGCCTTCTGTAGACGACTATCCCATTTGATGATCAAAATTGGATTCCATATCACGATACACCTCCCAGTGTGTAAATCCTCTCCACCACATCATCTTTCTTCTGTACCTCTAAGTACATAGGTATGGTGAAGCGAGTAACAACATACTAAAGAGAAGGTCGAAGTGCCTCCTCCAAGGGTCTCGCCCGAGACTCCTCATATTGAAAGTGTGTCAGAGAAAAGAGGAGGAGATCCATGAACTTGATCCCCAATTCTCTAACTAATATGGTCCCCTGCTGGAGGGAGAGTAGCTCCTGCCTCTTCTCACCCTTCATTGTGGGAGAGAAGAATTCCGCCTAGAACTCCTTCTCGAAGATATCTCATGTAACCTCAGTCTCCCTATTCTCCCCAATATAATGCGTCCACCACTGACGTGCCGCTCCACACATCTATATTACAGCCAGAGGAACCCGGTACTCCTTTGGAGACTAGATCAAGTGGAAATATATCACCAACTCTTCTAGCCAGTTCTCTGTTTCCATGTCTGAGATGCTACCCTCGTACTTCTCGAGGGTCTCACGCTGAAAGGAATGAAGTTTCCTCTGCCACTGATTGTCTTCTTCTTCTCTGTCAGCCCTCAGTCGATCAACCATGCCAATATCTTGGGCCTCGATCGGCCGCACTACTCGTGGTCATCTCACAGGTGCCATAGTTGCATGGTAAAACAGGAATGCCTAGGCCTGAGTAGTGTAGAATATTGTTCATAAATATTCATAGACTTATCATTCATATATATACCCAAAAAAACCCTTATACACAAGAACACAAGTCATTATGATGCATGTACATTCTGTAGGGTCTCTACCCTACAATCACTACAGCCTCACTTGGTCGTTTGGTAATCTTAGGGTCCTTGCATCAGATCACCCGCGGTTCTAAAATCTCGTGTCATAGTAGGTCCTCCCTGGCCTATTTCACACACCAAGATTGCTCAACACTATTTCCCTATCATCCCATGCAATCCCCACTATAAATTACTCCGGACTCTATCCAATCTCTCATTCATCATTACATTTGATACCATTCTGTCATGAACCACCTTTATCAAGATGAGGGAAGGGACAACAGATTTCGAGACCCTTCCTTCTTCAAGTTGAAGGAGAGATAATGACCCCTGATACATGCCTTCAATAGGCCCCCGAGTGGCAACTAGTACCAAGGGTATAGAATCACACACATGATGAAATGCATTACCCTTTATCTTTATTAGGATAAAGAGATAAGATAATAAAACCCGACAACACAAAAAATGGGGGTAAAAGTAAAGCCAACGAAAACCATTCCCATATGAATGGTACAAAAGTAAATGCCAAAATGTATAATGACACTACAAAGGTAAATTACCAAGGAAAAGAAAAAAAGCATCTGTAACTGTCCCAACGTCTGAGCTACTACTGCCCCACACGATCCCCGAAGACCTCTTGGAAACCAGAAAGCAGTTTTATATATGTAGGGTGAGTATACAATTATACTCAGTAGGTAAACCCAAAGACTCGCATGCACATGTGGGGAGGAATTCTAATTCCATATGAGAAAAGAGGAAACAAAAGCACCTAGAAAGGAAAACTATCCACATGATCCTTCCTAAGGCACACTTCCCAAATAACGCAAGCCATGTAATGTATCGTAATAGCACATCGACATTTAGGTACCCCGCGCCACTTTCCCACTAGTTATTGAGGAAATCCTACGCATTGAACCAATCATGTCATTCTCACTGTAGTCCCACTGCCACACCCCGCCCGTAAACACCTGGGCCACAACCATGCATCCCACCCGCAAACACATGGGCCACAACCACCACACAAAGCCACACCTGCAAACACCTGGGTCAGAAAAACTATTGCCATGGCCGAAGACACCTGGGCCTCATCCCAAAGATTCTCGGGAAACAACCTGTCGTACACACTTGGAGAAAAAAGGAGAACCCTGAAGTAGATAAGTATGTCAAAATATAATGATTATTAATATAAAAATAAATGAAAGTGTTTTATGTGATATTGTTGAATGGAAAATTTTTATAAAACCATATATATTTTTAATATATTTCTTATCAAATAAATTTAATATCATTGATTGACTTTGGTGAACTCAAATATGAGTTTCAATGTATCGTTATATAGTATATTTTTATAACCGAGATGTTAAGCTTTCAAAATGAATATGAATACCCAAATTTGGAAAATTTAAGACACCGGTTTTATGAAAAATAAAATATATTTATTAATATTTTATTAATGATTATTAAAGACTACATGATTCAAAAATAATTTTTTTTAAGAATGATTTATATAGAAATTTAATATATTTAAAAAAATTATCATTTTAAACTTTCAGAAATTATATTTGAAAAAATTAAAATAATTTTTGGAATCATTATATAAAATTTTTTACTGGGAAGTGTTTATAATTTTTATAAAATATTTATTTATCGATGAATAAAGAAAATTATGATTTCTATTGAATACTCTATTTATATTAATATAATTTAAGAACATCTATTTGAAATATATTTAAAAACAATAATTAATTCAGTTATATTAAGAAAAAATATATTTAGGGAATAAGTGTTTTGTAATATATTAATTTCTTGTATAAAAAATTTTATACATAAGAAAAAAAAATTTATAGATAATTTTTGGTACTCACGTTTTATTTTTCTAAATTAAAATTAAATAATTCAAATTGAATGAATTTAAGTTGATAAAATTAAATAAATATTTCGAGTTATCAATTTTAAATGTGTTAGTGAGTCCACATTCAATTTTGGTCATAATTAATTGTTAAAAATTGAAAACATGTCACAACATTTAATGTTAAAAAATATTAAAATGGTGAGTTAAACAGAGAGATAGCATTTTTTTAAATTATTTTTTTCTAAATACGATTTTATTTTTATATTTTCACCTCATATAAAACCAAATAACATGATTTTGAAAATTGGTTGAATTTTTTTTGATTATGACGTTATAAAATTTAAATTTTTGAGAAATTCCTTGTTTTTTTCTCTTTCAATTATAAAAGGGAAACCCATTATTCTATTATTTATAACACGTTATGAAATATATATAGAATACAATATTTTATGTTATTTTCTATCATTCCCAATATATTACTTAGTTGTTTTTGAATTTTTAAAATACCATTTGAATGGCCTTGAAGAAAGGATCTATTTAAGGCCAATAAAGGAGTGGGAATTGTCCAAAAGGAATTACATATATTATATTCTTGTTATACATCCTATTAATATTCACTATTAATTATAAAAATATAAATTATTTATCCAAAATATAAAAAAATGTTTATATTATTTTTTATAAAAAATATCCACACTCTATTACATGAAATGTGAAATGAATGTATCACTCACGTATACAAGGGGATTTTCTCATCCACATAGCGATACGATTAATTTTTCAAAAAAATTATTCCAGGAAATTATCAATTATGATTCTAATCATTTTAAATTATATTTAGGATATTATAATTCTTCTATAATTAAAATATCATATATACCATATTTCCTTCCAATATATTGGAAAATATAACATTTCTTGTCTGTATGGGTGGACTTCCACCACTACATAGAAATGTTTTTCATTTTTTATTTTATAATAATATATTTAATTAATATAAATCATATATTTTAAAAAAATTATTCATTGTTTTTTATTTATTAAGTACCATTATTTCATTCCATTTGCAGGAAATTTAAAAAAAGATTGAAACATACATATGACCATCCATCTCCATGAATGGTGTAATTGATTTTCTACATTAACAATTTTTTAAAATACTATAAATATATATTTAAGGAATATATTTTTTTATACCATTATTTATCATCTTAATATTCTGGATGAATGATCAATTTACAATTATCATAACTAGCAAGCAAAATTCCTCACAAATATTGAATAGTTAAGTCACATAGATGGAGATTTTAATATGAAATTATTAATTAATTGGTGTTGAATATTTATAAGTCCATCATATATGATATTTTAATTTTTAATTTTAATATGAAATATAAATATAATAAATTTTATTTTATTTTGGCGGATCTTATATCACTTTTGAATCAATTTGAACTTTATATAAAGGGTTTGTTTTACAATTTCATTATTTATTGATATTGTTGATGATTTTTATAAAAATGAGGTTTATTGATCTAAATATAATGAATATCGTGAATTTTTGTCTCTTTTTTTATTTCTATGTAATAAATGAATTCCATTCATTTTCCTATATTTACGTACTAAATGTATATAAAAACTATGTTTATGAAAAAAATATATTATTTCACTTTTAGATTGAAATTAAATTTTCAACCTTATCCATGTTTTCCATAAATTGATTTCATCAATGATTTACTATTTCTATATGAATGTTTCAATTCAATTTTTTCTTTTTCTTAATTTTCAAAATCAATTCAATGGAATACTATTTTCTTTGCAAAAAAATGGTACTTTTTACTTTTATAAAATATCTTATTGGAAAATATTTAGTATCATTTTTGGAATGAATATATTTCCCATTATTATAACCAATAAATCCATTTAATATACCATTAAATTTTTCAAATACTTCATTAATAAAAAATATATTATTTTTTATTTGGAAATTATTTCAATATTTAAATATTTGATTTCAATGTAAAAATCAAATTTTCATCCATAAATGTTAAATTTATATTTTAATGCTATTTTTTATAAATTATTGATTCTTTTATGTAACATATGTATTAAAGGGGTATTGATCGAATGAATCAATACATATTCATTACATTTATTTTATTATGATGACTATTATGTTTAAATGATGATTTTAGGAAACACATTTTTTCTATTGGTAAATTATGTTATGATATAACCATTTTGAAACGTGTTTTATTTCTATAGGATATGTTTTTATAAAATTTTGTCATTTTTATAGAACCTATTTATTATCCCTGGGTTATAATATGAAGAATTTTTAATATATTTTTGAACACATATTTATTTTTTACATTATGTGATGAGTGGGAAAAATTTATAGAATTCTATAATATTTTGGGAAATATATAAAATCACATATGATTAAAAGTACAGGAATGCAATGTGAACCCATTTTATTAAGGGACATTACCAATAATGAATATATTGGGAGGGAATCTTTACGATGTATATGATGGATTGTGGTTGAACCCAATGATCTACATTATTATTGGTTTTGATCATTGAAAAATGAAATTATTTAATATGTTTATGTGTAAATAAAAAATATATGTCTTATGTTAATGTTATGCATTCATGCCTCATGTTATTTTATTACATTATGATTCATTATTATGGAACTACCATGATTTATTCATTAGATCAATATATTTATCAATGACAAACATTTTATTGATTTAAATTGTAATGATTGTGTTCACATACCCTTCATCTAATGTTATGTTTAAATGATCATTGATATAACCAATATTTTTTCATTATGAGAATATAGGTTGACCTTTTTTTCATTCCCTAAGATATAAAGAATGTATAAATATATCATAATACTACGAAGTATTTTATTTTTTATGAAATTATGAGGAGATAATTTATATCTCTTATGAATTTTTTTTTATAAATCTATTTCTCCAAATACATTGTAACAACACAATTATGTTAGGGATATAATTTTAGGAATTGAATATTCAACAAGTAAAATGTGATTTTTATATACAAAAACTATGGATTAATATATATTGATATTATAGATAATGTTAAACAAGTGGATATACATGATGTTTTTAAAATTCAGAAGTATCGTCTGATAATTTCACATTGATGATGGATGAAAAATCATGTCAATTTTTTTCCATTTATAGAAATTATAAAACAATAATTTTCCTATATTACTAACTCAATAAATTGATTTAAGGATAAAATTATTGTGTTTTCTATGAGATTTAATGTTTTTATGAATGGATGGATAAAGTGGAATATGTTGAGATATATCAATAAATATAAATGCTACTTTTGATAAACTAAGAGCTCAGTTATTATCCCATGTTATTAATGTATATCTGTTATATCATAAATGTAATTTTTGAAAATATTTTAGCAAATCAATGATAAAAAAAATAATAAGGACGTCTTTGTAGTTTTTTCGCTATAATAATGTATAACTATAAATGAATCACTTTATTATGATAAAATTTTATAGATGAAGCCACTCCATTTCCAAAAGCTATATAGATCTAGAGTATAATTCTAAAATTCTCTCACTGTAAAAATGGAATAATAAGACACTAAAATTAGATGTTTATACTAATATTAATTTTTTATTTGTAATTGAAAATATTGATAACAGTGATTATATCCCTCTTTTTTATAGATTAATTAAGCATGTGATTAATTATATGGCCCTTAATAATAGTAATTTATTTTGAAAAAAATGTGATATCATCCTTCCCTCATTAGTGGAAATGCAAAATACTTTAAGGTGGATATTTGGCCATCCTATTGTGGTGAGAAAGAAAATATGGACACCAAATAATTTAGTTTTAATATAGGGACTGAATGAAATATAATTAAATATTTAATTTTTAATCATTATTGAGGTATTTAAATTAATTACAACATGAAAAATTATTTTTCCCAAAATGTTTTTTTGTTTCACAAGTTTTGAATATATAAATATGTGTTTACTGATGATGGTAATGAAAATTTAAATTTTCATATATATTAATGTGTTAAAATTAGATGTAATACATGATAAATCATTGGACTATATTTCTTGAGTGATCTTCTGGTGGATATGTTTTGTAAAAAAATATGTCTAAGTACTTTCTAAGTGCCAAGGATAGACTGATTAAACATTGCAACATTACATTTTACTATTTTTGTAGTATATTAAATGAAAATAAATGAAAATGTTTTTGAATGACTATATCCTTTAATCTTCATGTTGGATCACATTTTTAGTTTTTATTAAGGGATGAAATGTTTTCAGATAATCCCAAATGTCTTGTTGGGAAAAAAAATTTGTTTATTGGTTTTTATATTTTTTAAAAATAAATAGTTTTTTATGGTCCATTCCAATATCAATGTAATTTCGCATAGACCTTGTTATATTTCATAAAAATAATAAAAATTTTGGGTTTTCTATGCTAGCTTAACCCTATAGAAAATATTGTTCTTCCAGATCTAATCAGATGACATCAAGGGGGTTGAAAATTATGGATTACAGTTTGAATAAAAAAAGAGAAATTATCCACTCAAGATTACTAAAAGTTTTCTATGGAATAAAGATATTTTTTAGAGGGGATAAGATTTTACTTCATTAATCAAATATATTTTTACAATAGATCATGTTATCCAATATTATTTTATTATAACGGAGGAGTATTTTATGTGGTATAAATAGGATTTCATGATACACTATAGAAATGATATCCAGAATGAATCATACGAGTAATATGATATTAGTGATTCTTGAAATATTGATGTGACCAAACCATATATAGATTATATTCCTTAACACCTGATGAATGATAAAGGGTTCACACAACATCCAGTCCATGAAAAGTGAATATTTTAAAATTGGATGTGTAAATGTTTTTTAAGGATTTCATTCATAGAGGCGATTATTATAAAGAAAAAATATGTATTTCATATCTTTTTTAGTGCGAAGTAGTTATGTGGAGTCCACTAAAAAAATTGTGTGGTGTGATGAGTAGTTATTTTTCTAGGAAATATTGATCAAGTCAACAATGTGTCTCGACATGATAATATATTTTACAATGACATAGATAGAAACATGTATTTAATTTATATCTTATTTGAATGGTTTAAATTCCATATAATGTGGAGTGTTCAAGGTGATCCACCAATATACCTCTCACCGTGTTCCATAAATGGGTTTTTCTTCCATAAAGTCTTCTTTGAGAGGATATTATTAGTAGGATCAGAACAGTTTAATTATAAATATGTGGTTAATGATTACCCAATTAATTTTATTGGTCAGTACACATTACTCTATAGTTATGAAGATCCATCCTTTCCTTTATATTGAATTTAAATTGAATAATATGGTTTTTTTCATCTATCACATAACGTACCTGAAAAAAATCATGGAAGAATGAGGAAAAGTTAAATATAAATTTTCTAGATATTTTGGTCTAATATTATTTATGACATGTACAGTTTAATGAAGAATTTCTCAGAGTAAATTTATTCTTATATTCCAAAATTACTATTCTCAAAACATACCACCATTGTATGTGAATATTTATTCCATCTTGAGGATATGTAGGTTGATTCCAAAAATATAGTAGTGATATTCTTATTGAGGGATAATATCATGAATTACAATTTCTTTATTGTAAATTATAAGGGATAGTTAGAATTATCTAAAATATAAAATTAGTAGTGAGTTCTATTGATTTTTATTCATATGTACATTGTAATTGATTCTCCTTGGATGTAGCCATGCGTTTGTAAACCATGTATAGTCATATGAGTCATCTACTGGTTTCACCATTCATTAGTAGAAATTAAATTAAAAAATTAAAGAAATAGAGAAATTTTAGTATTCCTAAAGGTGATAGAAAGATAAAATATTTACATAAAGAATCTATATTACCCAGATTTCGTCTAACCTTCTGTAGGTGTTTTCATCCATTTGATTATATCAAGTGGTATCAATAGGGGAATGCATTATTCTTCTATAATCAATGCATGGGAATGGTTTTCAACATTGATTTTCTTCCATATTTTAATACTCTACCTTCTCTTTGATATAAATTTTTATTTATCTTTATTTTAGATCCTTGATAATATAAATTTATGTAGAATACATTTATGTAATTATTACTAATATCCAAACTCGTGACATTATAGAAAGGCATTATCATGAATTTGATATGGATTATAAATCCATTAATTACATGGTTATTTTAAATTCTAACATTATTTTCGGAAATGTTATGTTCTTTAAAATCTATCATGTTATGGGGGGAAATCTATGGATCAATTAGGAATGAAATTAATTTCATTCGTAAGATATGTAATAAGAATTTTTGAAGAATTATGAAAGAAATATAATGATAAAAACGAATTGGTTTAAAATTGATTCGATCACTAAAATGTTCTTGATAAAAATATGTGGTTTATTATTGATGAAATCAATGATGAAAATATTTTTATGTGAATTTTAATAAGACTCTCTCCACATTTGAATTTAAATTGTTTATTTTAGGAAACATTGATATGAATAGAATTTCTCTTGATATCTTACATGGATTTATGGTGTCTTATGGAATTATAAATGATGATAATGAGTGAATTAAAAATTAATGGATTATAATTATGTAAAAAAATATAAATAATTAAAATTTAAAACGTTTATGATGTTGAAAAGATAATGTATTATTTATCGTAAAATTATAATAGTGTAAAAGGTTTTTTAAATACAATATTTTGTATTCGTTTGTCAAGTGTTTAATGTGGGGTAATCTCACATCCAATATCCACAAAACTACTAGGACTAAGATAATGAATATAAAATCAATTGATAATTAAAATTTTTATGCAATAAATTCAAAATGGGGGTCCCTAAAAAACAATGAATCCTCTTTCTAAATATTTATATGTTTCTAGTTAAAATTATGTAAAATATGTATAAATTAATAAATATATGCATATATTAATGGATGTTATTAATAATCTTGGAATGATGAAATAAAGGATGATAACAATGTAATTTTTGGAATGGTTGATTTTTATGAAAAACCTATGGTATAACATGAATGTGATGATTTTTGGAGAATAAATTCTTCAAATTCCAAATAGGTGATTCAAGAATCCAATATCTACATGAAAAATAACGATGAGGACACGATATATATGAATTCATAATTGAATAATTATGATATTGACGTTTATAATATCATGAAAGTAAAATGAATAAAAGCATAAAATTGAAGAATAATTTTAAATCATAAATAGTTTTAATAAATATATAACAAATATTGAAAAATAGAATTGAAAAGTTTTTTGAAGAATTTATGTTTTTCTAATCGATTTTTACGATAAAAAATGGATATTTACTCATAGAATGATGGAATTATCAATAGCTTCATCCTACACTCTGGTTAAATAATTTTATGAGGTGTAACACATTCATTTACCTTGAGATTAGAAATATAAAAATAAAGGAATGTGTGAGGTGGTATTAAAACTAAAATAACATTCACTTTTGAAGAAGTATGATCTCCATAATAATGGATGAAAAAATTATTATGTTTATCAATCAATCTTTTACATTGAGAGATAAATGATTTTTCTCATGAAAAATTGTACCCACATACCTTGTGATCCCAATTTCGTTATTTTTAATTAAGAGTAATACATCCCTAAATAGTAAAAAGTAATTTAGGATTACTCTTTTACATTAATGAATGCATTTTATCTATTGAAGGAAATATGATAAATAAAGTTAAATGTGCTTAGAAAATTCATTAATTTTCCTTAATAATATATTGTATTAGGTAAATAAGAGTCTACATGATTCATCCAAGAGTGTATATATATGTAACGGATTTTATGATATGAATATATAAAAAATATGGAGCTAGTTTTCATGGAAGAGTACTCCTCATCAACACGAGAGAATAAAATTTGTCTGATGAAGGTAAATGTTGTTGACATTGAAAAATGTGAAATAGAGTGGTCTAGATCATGGTTTTTGATATAGTGGATGAACATAAAATATGATTTAAAATAAATAAATCATTGTGAAATTTATCCACAATAAATTTGTTTTTGAATTTTTTGTAATTATTGTATTTATACAATTTTTTATTCTATGCTATCAAATATTGGAGGAAAATATCTTTAGCTAACAAATGATCACTTAGTTGATGGTTGAGTCATAGTGTTAATAGTGTAATCAAATTCTATGACCATGAATATCGAGTGAAGTGTAATTAAAAGTAATTTAACATAAAATCACAATATGTTTATATCATTTTACAAAGAATAATAACCAATAAAATTATATAACTTATTTTTCATAAACATTACAGCATGTTGTACTAAGAAGTGTAATACAACATATTTAGTAAATTAAATGGAAATTTAAGCACCAAATATCCGTATAGTTTGTGAAATTGTAATGTATATTGTAAAAATACCCATCCAATATATGATCATATTCACATATTTTATCCATTTAAACAAGGTAAGATCATCCCAAAGTCTTATATATCATAGAAGATAAAGACATCAAGATTATATAAGATCATGAATATGGATATATGTGGGAACATTTCACCCATAAAAACTGATATAATAATATAAAATGTGATTGTAATATATTATCTTAGACAAATTTAACGATTAATGCCAATAATAGTCAATATTTTTTTACAAATTCTTGAATATACATTAGAGAAAAATTGAAAAAATAGTAGGAGAAAAAATCAAGAAGTCAATGTCTGAAAATGTGAATAAATTTTAAAATCCTCATGTTGATGAATATAATGAATACAATGGAATTTTACATCATGTATAGTATATAACATCATCTCACCATAATGGGTTTTTTGAAAGAAGGAATTATATAGTTTACATTATGTAATAAACTATAATGTTTAAAAAATAAAACAAAGAATGATATTTGTATGAAGATGTTATTTCAATGATATATATATCTAATAAATAATATCTATGTGAAAAATAAAAAATATCTTCGTATGAAATGTGGTTTGGAAGGAATCATACCATAAAACATTTTTTAGATTCTTAAATTAATTAATTTATTTTAATAAATAAAATTCCAAAAAAATGAAAACTTAGGAGATGAAGAAATAGATGTTGAATTATTATCAATGATAAAATATTGAAGAAGATGAAACAAAATTATTGGTAGTATTATTTATGGAAACAATGTTATGGATATTAATGATAAACATAAAGCAACAACACTTTATCATATTTTTCATTGGAACAAAAAAAATTATGAGTATGAAATGGTTGAATAATTATAGCCTTCATTAGGACATCTAAAGTATTCAGAGAATAGTCACAATGAGTCATAAATTAAGGAAAATCTATCTATTTTAGAAGTTATAGGGAGATGAAAAAAGTTATTAATATAACATAACAAAATTAAGTTTGTAGTGGGACTACTTTAGTGAAAAGAATAAGAATGAATGATAAACATCATGTATCATTGTTATTATTTGCCAACCCAATTTGTTAAGGATAATAAAATAAATTATATTTTAATCAAGGATAAAATTATGAATGATAACAAAAAATAATGTAATGACTTTTTGGAAGTGGTACCAATGCATTTTGATAAAAAAATTCATTAGAACCAAATAGAACTACCAAAATAAAGTAAATGAGGATAGAATGGTAATTTTAAATAATACTTGTTTTGTGGTTAAATGGAAATATAAAATTTTAGGCATTTACATTGATGATAAATATGAAAAATTTTCATGAATTTATACCATTATATTATTTATATCCATAAAATTTTTTACGTTATTTAAAATCTATCAAATGGAAATTGAATCTGCATTTTAAAACGGTCCTTCAATATAAAGTATATATAAATCAACAAAAGGTTTTCTCACTGATAAAGATAAGTTGTATCTATCACTTTTTAATAAGGAATTATATAGACTCAAACATTCCCCATGGACATGGTATTCATGACACAATTAATTTCTAAAACATCTTATTTTTCTTATGGGATTCAATTATCAAAATATTTATATCAAGATGTAAAATAAAATTTTCTTGATGGTGACGTTTTATATCTATTAATTTTTATGGTGGAGTGAAAACTATTGATATAAATCCAAGGGACTCATGAGGTGTGAATTTAAAATATCTATAATTGGTGAAATATCATTTTTTCCTTTGCATGCATATGGCATGATGATTGGATGTTGTATATATATTGATAAACCAAACACCCATTAGAAATCAATGAATGGATTCACATAGATGATTCCATAATCAAGGACTGTCTAGAAAAAATGATGAAATTATATAATTATTAATCTAATAACATAGTCTATAGGACTACGTATGGAAATATTGTTGGGATATTTATTTATTTAATAATAACTCATCAAGAAATTTTATATTCTATAAGTCATGTTAGTTGATGTCAATGTAATCTTAATAATGTATATATGAAATTGATAAGAATAATTCATCTATATTTTTATTATACAATTGACAATAGTTGATTTAAATGTATTTATTCATATATGATATTATATTTTTTTCACATATAAATACTAGTTAGGTTTGGTAGACAATTATATTTCTACATCTAATGGTGCACATTATAATGGGTGTTAAGTTATTTCCTTGAAAATCAATATTCATGAAGGTAAATTATTTAGTACAATTGATGAAAAATATGTTTCTTTGAATCAATAATTCACCCAACTTTTATATATTATGAAACCATATGATGATGCGGGCATTTAAGTGGCCTACCCAACTACAATAACGTGTGACACTCAATAGAAATCATTCTCTAAAATAATCCAATCTAACTTTCCCAAAAAAAATATTGAAAAAATTATGATTTAATGAAATTTATTGTGGAAGAAGGTTATATATAGTTAGAGTATGTGTCAAAACATGATTAAGTTGAAGACATATATATAAAGAAACATCCCAATGATATGATTAAGAAACATTGGTTGGATATTATATTCCAACCACCTACATCCATTTAATTTTTATAATAGAGACCCCATACTCCGCAAGATTTATTCTACCATCAGAGAACATATTCTCACCTCAACCAATTAGTTTTTTAAACCCATCATCAGAATTATTTGTAACAGTGAACTCTGGGTATTTTTTTACAGGGGGAGTGAAACAATCAACTGGTTCTACAATAGGATAAAGAAAAATTGAAGGGGGTGGGGGTTTATTTATAATAACTAAGGGGTCTCATTAATATATAGGTTTTTATTGAAATTATTCAATTGTTACAGTGATAATCATTTTTTACAATTATTATTTCATTCATCAATCACAACTGACATGATATTAGAATTACTGATTTTTTTATAATTGATTCACTCTTTGAAAAAATCTAGTGGTTGGTATGTTTGGAAAATTTCATAAAATAAAAAAGTGATATACTATTAGACAACATCCTCATAATGATTTGGTGGTTGTGTTTGAATAAAAGAAAAATAATGATGAAATTGGTATATCAAAGTTGATGGATTTTCTTATAGTCTTGGTTATAATGTTGGAAAAATAAGACAACCACAGGTCTATCAATGTTATATAAATGGTTGGTCGGAACCATACTAGCCATAAATCATCTGAAAAAAACCAAGGTTGAAGGTGAGTGAACAATAGGGTCAACATGTACAAGGTGTATTAGTTGGCTCCAACATAAAGATATTTGTCCATGGTGATGGGATCCAACATGGAGGAATCCAAGAGTTTATATTTTTGTTGTATTATTTTATGTCAATGGTTTGAGATAAAAAAGATTTTAATTAAAAAATTATGTGATTTTGTTTTGTTAAATAGTTTTTTTCACACTATTCTATAGAAAATATGTGCATGGAATCACATATGTGGAAGCTCATTTTGGTGATTATAAAAATTTGGATGTTTCTTACCTATAAATCCATTTCCAAACCAAATCATTTAACCGAAAAAATATATTCCATAATCCTTGTAGGAATTAAGATGTGGATATTTTTAAATTTGAAGAGGCTATGTTTTGGATTTCCAATCCAACAAGAGGCTTCGTTAAAGCAATAATAACCAAAACCATACCTGTACAGTGTAATGTAGACATGAGTAGTCCATGACACAAATCACCTGGAGTAATGAGTAGTAATTTTTACATGATAAGAAAATAAATTCAATAGTGGTCATCCACACTATAATATATCTTTCCACAAAAAAGAGATAATTGAGAATAAAATTTCAACACTATAGTTTCAGTGATGTTATCAATGAATTTATATATTTTAGGGTAAAAAGCTATAATACCAATTAACAGCACACATTGAGTTGGATTTATGTCAATTTATTATTTCATAGTTAGAGGATGTTAAGAGTGAAACCCCTAGTGGATATTTCGAAAGTAATTGTTCATGAGGACTCCAAAAATATTCTGGGATACATGGAAATATAAGATATTGAAGAAGTTCCATGAATCTATTTAAATTTAATATAAATGTGATTACATGTTGTTTTGAATTCATCACAAAATATAAAATAAGAAAATTATTGGTAGAAGGTGGTGTAGTTCTGTGGAATATTTATAGATATTTTTGTCTATATATCATATGCATGTAATTAGGTCATAAATTTAATTATAGGAATATCATTATAATTTTAATTAATAATTATTAATCTAAAAGAAAACACCATTTATGATGTATAGTAAGATCATCTTCAGGTGAAGAATGATTATTACGTAAATGGAAAATATAGTTCTTTATTGACAACGTACAATGTGTTTTGAGGCTTTTTATGGGTGTTAACATAGTAATATAGAGAGAAGAATATAAATTATACTTTAACAAGTGATATTCTAGTTAATTTGGATCATATTTTCATTATCATTCATGTTCTGTAGACAAACAACTTTTTAGGTGAACTATGTAAAATCCAAAATGTAGAAAACTACCATAATGACTCATGAATTGATAAGAGAGAAATATACATTTTATTCAAGGTGAGAAAAAAATCCAAATGAAAGAAACAATATTATTTACCTTGATTAACCCCTCATATGGGTTTTAGAACCATAATAATGACACTGAAAATTGTTAAATTCTTTGAATTTGAAGATTCATAAAAATAAATTTTTTAGTGTAATAGTTTTATGTTTACTATAATTATGTATTGTTTTTTTTTTATTGTATAACATTAAATTTAAATTCATTGATTCATTATAAAAGTTATATCTATAGCTAATTTCATTGTGAAGGTATTAATCTACTGTCTATAAAAAAATTATTTGTACATTTTCAAGACATGGAGAATTATATATTTATACAAAGTTGAAAAAAATACTAATATAAACCTTACATTCAAAAATAGAGAGGTCAAACAAGATGAAACACAAGGAATTTTATTTGGATATTTTTAATTAATATAATATAGTGGAATTTATATAGGATTTCAAACAAGATATTTTTTGAGTCATATAAATATTCAAAATTAGTATTTGACATAGAATTTAAAAAAATTATTGAATATTACACTTATATATAATGAAAAAAGTGATTAAAAATTTTAATAGTCAATAATTTTTACAAGTATTTATATATAAAAGCATTAATTTTAGTAAAAAACAAAAGAAAAACAAAATTGAGTTAAAATATATAAAATATGTTGGATCATTTGAAAAACATGATATACAACTATATAATGGATAATGAATAATGAAAATTCGTTATCTATTGAAGAATATAGAGATCAATTGTGAACTCGAGTAGTTGTTCTCAAGATGAGGATCAAGATCACTATTAATGACTGAGGAGTATTTAGAAAATTAATACAACTAATGGTATTAAAGGAGTAAATGAAAAACCAAAATCTTATTGTCTCACAGCGGGTGATCATACTACCATATGGTTTATAAGAAACAAATAATAAGTAGTATATCTTTCAATCACTGGAAGAAAACCATTGAATATGATGAGTAATTTGGGGTATTTCCAATAAAGGATGGATGTATAACCAATTATAGATAATACATTATGTATAGAGTTCTCATTGGATTCTATATTGTATGATTGTTGATATAGATTGTGGAAATCAATGTTATGGGGAATGATAAAGAAGGAATGTGTAGGAATTTTTTCCAAAACATGTAAATTATCTGTGTCCAATCATTATTTATTACATTACATGAAGGTCGAGCTATTGGAAACAATTTAATGGATTAATAAAATATACAAGTCTAATAAGATTGTCTTAAAAGGGAATAAATAATAAAATAAAAGAGGTCACTAATTCTACCCTTCCCTTATTAGTGATCCAATGGATCTTGGACTATCAAACCACAATTTATAGTAGTAGAAAATATGTATATATATATATTATTTATTTATTTTCTAGAGGTTTTTTTTAAAAATGACATATATTTCTCTATTGAATTATATATTAAAAATAATTATATCTTTATTTTAATCTAATATATTTCATGTAGTGTTTTTGTGACATGATGACCTTCTAAATGAACACTATTTTGTTTGATAATGTATTAGACATAAAAGAATGATCCAAAATGAATCATGAAACATTTTTATTTAAATATAACAATAATAACAAGTATGTGCAATTAGAAGATATGAATAACATTAAAAAAATTATTTAATAAATATATAGTTCCTATTCAGGAAAAAATAATTGGTAAATTCTATGTAACAATCAATAAATTTTTCCCTCAATAAATCTTATGTATCAAAAATATGTTTATATAAACCTTACTTTCTTTTGAGTTAGAATACAATGATAAATATTAATAAATTTTATCTATAGGATTATAATAAAATGATAATGCATTTTAAATAAGCATAATAAATTATCATATGTATAAATTTTAGATTTTTATATAAATTTGTATTTCTAATTGAATAGTTATAAATATTGATTCGTGAAATACTGTCAATTTTTATAAAGATATTTACAATTAAAATTATTATTTAAATTTTATTTGACTGTTACATAATTTTAATATATATATAATTTATTTATTTAATTATATTTAAATTATCTCTATACGTCAAATTTTTATTAATCCATTCGTGGGTTTTAAAGTCAATTATCTTGAATAACCACTTTAATTTTTTAGGTTTGACATTATATTAAATTCTACCACTAATATAAATTGAATTTTGAAAAATGAATTTAATATCTCAAATCATTTGCTTAATTTTTTTATATTTTACTTGGATTTTAATCAATATTATTAGTAAACATAGTAAGTAATTATCACCACTATAATGAGAAATCAGGTAATATTTCTTATAAATAATTTATTAGGACAAAAAATTGGCAATACAACATTAATTTATCATATAGGATAAGTTTTATTATTTCATTTCCATCTAATTTTTTATTAAAATTCCAATTATACAATATTTTTTTGCCAGAAATATTATTTATGAAAATGAATAATTTAAAAATTTTATTTTATCACATTTGAGAAATATAATATCTTCCTACATAGGTAAAAACAAGATATCTTAATTTATAAAGAAAAAATTGAAATATAATTAATTTTTTAAAAATGGTAATTTATTTCAATTATTTTTTATAAATAAATATTTTTTTATATTCTTACTCAAGGATGGCATAATATTTATTCAATTTATATAATGTTAAAAAATAAATATTTTTAAATATATTAAAAGAAACAAAAATTAAATAATTTTTTTGTGTTCTATGGTTTATCTGGAAATAGAATATGTTTGAAATGAGTTAAATAATTATATTATAATTACATTAATTTCATAATGTTATCAAGGTCGTCACAAAATAATAGTTTATAAAATAACTTTAATGATATTTTATAATAAATAATTTTTTGTAAATTTTTTTAAAATTATTCAAAATCATATATTCAGAAAAATGATATTTATATGGTTGAAAATATTATCCAGGGTCCAATTATTTTCAAACATACCATTTATAGAAAAAATTACCCTTAAACAGTGAACCCCTTGTTATCATTGTAATTGTCAAAAAATGGTCAACACATGTTAAAAACCAATGATAATGGTGAAAAAATGACCAATAATTATCCATGTGAATTTTTTGAAATATTTTTATTTCATATGATAATATTATTGAATTATATAATTTCTCCATGATTTATTAGAAATATATTTATATTATTTTAATAAATTATGATATTTTAGGATTTACCATCACCTCACTTATAAAATTGAAGCTCCTTTGTGGATTTATTGAAAATTAATTAACTATTTGGGTTAGAAAAAATGAAACTAAACAAAATTTTAAATCATGTTATGAATTTTAAATGGCACTGTTTTAATTATAAAAACCTCATAAGAAGGGGTTTTGTGGGAACCTAAAGATATTTTATGAAGATGGGTTATTGTTCTTAATATTTTTTTTTATATTTCTTCTTCCACCATATCACATATTTTTAAAAAATAAGAACTAAATATATTTTTAGATCGCAAATAATATGGTATTAAATAAGTAATTACTACTATGGAATGTTTTTTTATGTTATATATTCATACAATTCAATCAATTGAAAAATGATAATATCATTCTAGCCTATATGTCGTTTACCCCATCTACGAGATATGTGATTCATTTTCATCACAAAATCTCAGGGAATGTATATATAAGTACGTATAAAAATGTATTGTTGTATTTATTATATAATTATATAAATATAAATATATTATAATAAAATCCTTCTTTCAATGACGATCATTGAAAAATTAAAATGATACACATGTGTATGTTTGACTTCCAGTCTCCATGATATTAACATTGTAAATTTTTAATTACCAACATTAATGAATAGTTATAGAGTTTTAATTAATTTATAAAATTATAATTATTTCATGATTATTATTCTTAATATTTTTTAATAATGATATCATTGACCATAGTCAACTAACTGATTTCATTTCGTACTTATGAGATGATGATAAACAAAAGGCCTCATATAAAACAAAATGATTATGTGAATATGTCATGGTAATGGATAAAACAAAATAGATAATTTAAATGGAAAAAAATTATTAAATAATAAATCAATTATCATATGTTTATTATTCATGATGATAAAGATCATTTGTGATGTGTATGAAATAAGTTAAGGGAATTTCATTTGGATAAATATCCATTTATGGTTCCCTTCAAACCATTTTCTTACATTTCCATGTTATTTTAAATGATTAAAGATACTTTTTATATTTTTTTGAATGGATTCTAAATTCCATTTTCTTAATTGTTCAATTTCTTTAATAATTTGTCAAAAAAATATTCTTTTTATATTTTTACGTAATGGAAACCACATATTTAAAACCACATGAGAATTTTTAAATTATTTTCATTCTATATTAACATTTTTATGTCTATATAATTAAAATTATATTACTGGTATATTTTTATGGATTTAAATTAATTATAATGGATTTTTTTCTCTTCCGATTTTATTTCAAAGGAACTATAATGTAGTATTTTTAAATATTTAATGATATGATATTCTTTTTAAAAAAAATGGAAATCTTATTTTTACATCTACATAACCAAAATATATTTTTTCGCAAATATTATATACTATTTTAAAATATATATGATTATTTTTTTTATTAAAATATAACCATCTATTGGATTATTACTATTCATTTTCAAAATAAATTTATCACCATATTTCAATTTATTTAATTCTTATAAATTTTCTATATATGTATATCACATAAAAACCTGGCTTATTCTTCTCTATATTGATTGGGTAATACATATATTGTGATAATTTCATAGATTACATATTTATGAAATATAATTTTAGGATGATATGTGGAATTATTATTAAATCCATTTCTTTTAATTGTTAATTATTATGTTGTGATTTATTTCATTTTTTGGAAGACATTATCATGATCTTGTTATGAAATTTTCTTCAAATTAAGAATTGACATATACATTTATCATTTTTAATTATTTTATAATATTTTAGTTGTTTCCATAACAATAAAATACAATTTTATTTTTGTAATTAACACATGGGTTTACATATGAGATTTTTTTAAAGAATGTGTATTCTATTTTCATATGTTAGAAATAAGAATTTTTTTTTGTAAATGTATTCATAAGGATTTTTTCTAAATGAATAAGGACCTTATATAATTTTACAATTGCTTTATGAATAATTATAAATTGTTTTATTAATATATTAATGTATAAAACTATATTTCTTGGTTAATGAATTATTTAACATTAGCCAAATGTTTTAATTTGAAAAAAATAAATCTCGTATATGTATGCATTCAATAATTATTTTCGTTTATGATTTTATATATGTACCATAAAATAAAATTATTCGCAAAACATGTTGTAATTTTTTATATAGTTAAAAATATTATTTTATAAATTTGTGGAATGAAAAGTAATATTGTGAATATGGGTCCGAAAAAAAAATTAGAATCACAAATTTTTTATTTTTTTAGAATCAGGGATACTAAGATGAATTTTATATTATGAGATGTAATATTTATTCATATATTGGTGATGTCTTAATTATATAAAAACCCATATAAATCCTTAAACGAATAAAAATAATGGGACCACTTATACTTATGATTTGGTCAATTTTATTTTTTGGTCCAAATATTTGGAATCAGAGGATATTATTAAGAAAATTTAGTGATTTGTATATTTTTATGGGAGGTTAGATTAAGGGTTATGGGTTCTATAATGGGATTATGATTATAATTTTGACCATAAGTTCAATATATTTCAAACACATTATGAGTTATTAAATTATGGTATTATAATGTTATTAATATAATTTTTTGGGATTTTTTCAATGATTTATATTTAATTATTAGGATCAACGGGATGTATTATTTGAGGAAGAATGCTTTTTTACATATGATTTTATGTGTTTATTACCTTATGGGTTAATGTGATATTTGATGATTACGTTTTATTCTTAAGGGTGGTCATCACATTTTATAGATAGTATGAAAATAATATTAATATAGTTTTAGTAAATGTACAATATGTTTCATGTGAAATGTCCACATTTTTTTAACACAAAATGGAAGGGTGAAAATGGAGAAATGACCCCCACTGGACTACATGATGTCTTATGTAACACCCTGAGATTGTATGAAAAATATTCTTTTTAATTTCATTAATGTCTTGTGTTGTACGCTACACCAAAAGGAGCTTTCACAACATGCATCCCTTACTTGGCTTGTATTACACGCAATCATGACCCTCCATGATAGCATGTGTTGTACGCAATACTGAGTTTTGCTAAATAATGATATGTAATATGAACTACCCCTTATGAATATTATCAACTACATTTTGAATTTTATGACATTATTATTCATCATACACATTTTATAGATCATGGTATGAGACCAAAATCACTTTTTCGAGTAAAATAAGTAATTTTAAAAAAATGTAGTTTTGCCGCCTTTTGATGGCGCACCCACTTTAAATCTTGTTTTTGACTTGTCTATAAGTTCAATTTGACAAAATAAATGTCTTCTTTGGAATAAAGATATAAAAATTTACTTTGGATAAATTTTTCATATTATTCTGATAACTTTAATATTTTAATGAATAGTAAAAACACTCTATATTTTAATTAAAAACAACTTTTTTCATCGAAATAATTTATATGGTTAGATTATATTTTTAATTGTGTTTAAAGAGTAATTTGAATATATTTTTACCATTTAATCCAATGTTTTTCATTGGAATTAATTTCTCTTTGAAATTGGATATAAAGAAGTATTAATCTTTTGATTGTTTTTGTTTCTTAAAAACATGCTATTTGTTTTGATAACGGGAATTAAATTTAAAATTAATTAATTCCACTTATATTTTATGAATTTGGAAAAATAGACATCAATTTTGAATTTGTAATATCAAATAATAATTAGGCTGAATTTTTGGTATTTTCCTGAAAACTTCAATTTTCGATAAATAGTGAAAGCACTGAGTGGTAGTTAAAAAACAGATTTATTTTAATTTAAATTAAAATTTACCACTTTTTTGAATTTAATTTCTAAAATCTGAGAGACACGGTTAATATCAAGGACTAAAATTTGGTTCAATGAGACGAAAATAAGTTTTGGTGAATAGTAACTTTTTACTTTTATTTACCACGGTTAAAAGTAAATATGATAATTAAGTGTAAAAATTATATTATTATTACCCTAACACATGTCCTAATTCTACTTCATAAGTGTAATTCGACCACAAACAACCTTAGGAATAAAATATGACCATTTAGGCCCACTTGGATCAGATTAGGACATTTAGTATTAATTTATTTAAAGAAGGGTTAAAATAGTTAAAATCAATGTTTAATAAGTAAATTATTTTTTAAATACGGTTATACATGAGCTAAATTCTACTATAAATATTCATTAGAAAGCTAAAAAAATTTCATACATAATAGTATTTTATTTTTATTTTTTAGACATTAAATAATTTAATTTAATTATGACACAAAGATGATGTAGTAAATATCTTATTAATGAAATATTGACAAAATTGATGTTATAAATACCCATATAAATTTAATTTGAGAATTTTTATGAATTTAACTACTATTATTGGTTAATATGACATTTTAGATTTGATTTGATTAACTTTTTCGAACTAATCATTCTTTTATAATTTTCACAAAAATCAATTACCAAATATTGTAAAAATTGACATAAAATTGTTTTTAAAACAAATATTATATTATTAATTGTTATTTTATTCCTAAAAATCTAAGGTTCTGCCAAATTACTTAGTTAATGTTATATATATTAATAAAAAACAACTTGAGGTTCGTTTGGCTTGTTATATCATGTCTATTAACCCTATAGTGTAAGAAAACAAGAGACACTTTAAAAGTAAAATTATTTAACATAAAGTTAAATATAAATGATATGTTTAAAATAGGAACATAAAAATGACTAAATTCTATTAGATTAGATTATTTCGACACATACCCACCTTTTCTTATAAATAAATCAATTTGGAGCTATTAAAAACCGAATATGACTATATAATAAAATAATATTTTTTGTTATTCCAAATGTGCCCCTCTCCTCCCATATAAAAGGGCACCTCCTCCCTCTATTCCTAACACCAAATTGAGCCTTCAAGCTAGGCGAAAACCTGCCAAGCACTTATCTACACTTCCATAGAAACATCCTAGAGGTTCTTGAATTCTCTAAAGACCAATTTTACTTCCCAAAGAGGAGGTCTCAAAGAGGCGCTTCAAAGAAGAGGTAATGTCCGTTACCGATTCTTTCAACTCTATTTCTTCTTCCACTTCTTCTTCTTTAGTTGTTTAATTATGAATTAATAACATCAGTATAACTCATATACTGATATGTTATTATAAGTATTAAACAACCTTCTTTCACCATCTATCCATCCTACGGAAAACGAAATCCCCACGCACGCGTACGTACGGAATACCGTCTCAACGCCATGGTGAAATCTGTTTTTCCACCAACACCTAACATGGATGGGTATAATGGTGTAAAAAATAACTATATATGGTTATTATAATATCATACTGATTATTATATATTATTTCATCCACTCTAATTATATTCAACAATTATGGGAACGATATTATCGCTCGTGCGTATGTACGGACTACCGTCTCCCTGGCGCGATGAGATTCATTCTCTATGTTAACCATACATGAATGATCATAAAGTTTATATAATGAAAAATAATTAAATATATGAAATAATATTTCTACTGGATTTATGTATATATATATATATTTAATTCATCTATTTAGTTTCATTCAATTCAATAAGGACACAAAAACAGCGTTCATGCGTATGTACGACCTACCGTCTCCATGAACGGTGTATTTCATTCCATTTATCAATATATAATATATATATTTTTATCATGAATATATATTATATATAAATCATTTTTGACATTCTGGAATTATGTAAATCATGATATAAGTAATAATATCAAGAACGAAAAGTCAAAACACATATGATAAATGAAATGATTTTACCCAAAACGTTTCGTTAACATGGAATTTACAAAAGAACGGGTAATATAAAGTCATAAGTGAAACATATATGATTTAATAACAATGAATATGATTCTTTAATAAGTCAATCTCATTATTTAAATCATTATATAGGAGTTTCTGATACGTACGAAGCATATCAGACCTATGGTAAGGGATAATTTTGCAAATCTCATTTTTACCTAAGATTTCTTATTCGTAAGTTTTTACTGGGGTTATTTCTATCATCCATGTCCATGTTTTATAAAAGTTTATTAATGTATTTTTCAATTCCTTTTATCCCATTTTTTTACTTTAACTACATGGTATGTAAGGAATCTTTCATTTGTTTCCATTACGAGGTACATTTTATACTTTTCCAGCAAAATTACCAGAAGAATGTTTTTTTAACTTATAAGACATGAACAGATTTTTATGGTTTTATAAAGACTTATTTTCATGAAGCCTCCTCCAAATGATTTTATGTATATTTTCAACAAAATACTTTTTTTTAAAGTGCATGGCATTTTTTGAAAAGAAAATTATTTTGAGGAAGAATGTATATTTTCCTCAAGAATTCATTTCAAATGTTTTATCAAATCCATTTTCCATCTAAGATGATATTATTTAATATGTGTATGTTTCAAGTTTAATGTATCTATGATTTACATGGTTCACTTTTATTATGATGAAATGTCTATTTATTTTGTATGGATTTTGAATTGATGGGATGATGTTTATGGAAACAATATTTTTCTTTGGGTTATGATGAATGTTCTAAGTTTATTTTGTGGCACAAGTAAGAATTATTTCATTATGAGATGGGTGGGACCTATATCTCCCTCCAATGCATTGGGTAATGATTTATATCTCATGATTTAGACATGGCTGGAACGACAAGTTAAACCAGTTTAGTAATACAGGACTGGAACGAGGAGTGAACTCGATTCCGAAAGGGACTTTGTCCACTATGATGGTCTTGGCAGCAATGCCTTGGATACTATGGAAATCATATCATGTCCTTAATGGTTTGACAAAATTACATGGTTAATTCCCGTGCTATTTTATCATGATTAATGTTTCTTTATGATGTATGCCTTACGTACTTCCATGATTTATGTCATTGCTCCATATTCTGATGTTTAAATATTATGTTCATGTTTTGAAGTTCAAATGTATAAGATTTGTTTTGTTTTATCCATTCGTACCCTTATTGAGCATTTGAGCTCACCCTTTATATGTTTTATTATCTCTAGTATTTAGAGAATGGTTTTAGGTAAGAAAACAAAAAGGGGGAGATCTTATGTGAGATGTTGAAGATCATTCACCATGATTAGAAGATTATCTTCCGAGTTTCCAAAGACAATAAACTATTATGATCCATGTGTGTCTATTTTTTGTTATGTATTATGTATTCTGCTAATGTAATGTAATGTCCATGTACATCAAGCTTTGGGTCCCTTAAGTTGGTATCAGAGGAAAGGTTTAGTTAACCTTTGGAAACTAGGATGTGAAAACTGCAGTGAGATCTCTAGAGATATTTATAAGGTATGACCAGGGATGTCCCTAAGGATAAGTATACGTATATGTTATACTCCTATAACAATGGTAACGATCTTATAATTTAACCTATGATGTTAGATATTGACGGTACTCCACCTTTATTATGTTTTTTTCTCTAGTATGATTTTTCCCTCTCACAGTATTCTTTTTGGGTTTTAGAAAATGGCTGGAAACAGGAAGATTCACGATAATAGAGGATATGATGGACAATGGAATGATATGCATCATAAGAAACCAAATGAAAAGGGATTTGGAAGTCCAAACATCGTTATTATTCATAATCAGCAATCACATAATATGATCAATGATCTCAACTTTGGTAAGTTTCCTGACTCAGATAATAAGAGAAAGATGGAGTTTCATGAAGATCATAGAGGAAAGAATGTTCGATTTCCCTTATGTAAATCATGTGGGTAGAGGCATCAGGGAGATTGTTTCAATGGAACTGTAAGATGATTTGGGTGTGGAACAAAAGGACACAAAGCTAGTAAGTGCAAAGGAAAAGGTTCATTTAACAGCATGGACAAGGATAATGGTATTGCTACGATATCAACATTTATTATATATTTTAAATGTGAAATTTATGGGCAATATACAAACCAATTCCCTAAGGGAAAGTATCATGAAGAGAATCAGTATGGTCGAATGGGTAGTATTTATGTTGATGATGATGAAGAGACTACAAATGATATGTGAGATAAATGAATTGTTGAAGCACGTTCAATGGTTTAAGAATGTAGTGGAATGATTACATGTTTATCAAGTGTAATGTTGTATAAGTAATCTCATGGTACTATGGAATAAAAGGACATCTTAGGATTGTTAAATGGTTGTCTATGCTTATGTTTTGAAAGTGTATGATTAATGGTACTAGTAACCATGAAAGGTTATTCAGATATTTTTGGAAAGTTGATGATATGAACATAATGAAGGGATAAGGAAAAATTAAATGTTTGATAGTATTCATGATCTCATTACTGATATAAGGATATAGTTATATCATGGTTTGAGTATATAGAATTTTTGGATGTTGGTATGTGGAAAGAGTTAACTTTTGACATCATTCATGTTTTCACTAAGGTTTAATGGATATTCATTTTTCAAGAGAATACATGATTAAGGTATTCACATGATTGGAATGTGACCAAAAAGATATATGGGGGATAAATGATTGTATTCACATGCTTGGATGATGACATTTCAAGTAATCATTTTCTTTATACTATGAGCTTGGACTGATGTATTTTAGATAAGCCTAAAGATTGGAATGGATTATGTTGGACATAAGTTAGTATTTATTAAGGATAGAACTTTTCCGATATTATTGATGGGATGTTATAGTAATGTAGTTTTAGAAAAAGGACATCCTGAAGGACGGGAGACAACCCATCGCGTCAGACAAGGTTGTGGGAATCGAATCAACAACCGAAGTGCGACTGGCTTTTATCACCTACCACTGGCCTACAGGAAGACCCTGTTTAGTAGAAACTAGTTTTGTTATATTAAGCAATATGATATATGAAGTATAAGTCCATTTGAGGAACCATATATGATTAATCTCAATATAGATGGACTTATGTATTTTGATAACTTTTATAACCTTTTGTTTGAGACTGATGGAATGACCCATCATTCTATCACATGATCTGCTTACACTTCACGATTGACAAATTCAACTTCATTTATTTAAGAGATGAAGTGGAAATTGTCCAAAGAACAACCTATGGTGAGACTATACCAAAATCACGAAAGTATTTCTTCTAATTCCAATTCGATCAACTTTAAGGAAATGATCATGAAAAGATAAAATATTGTCCTAGTGCCCTTATATCCGATGAATCAGATGGCACCATAGATCATCACAAATCGATGGCTTTGTGATTGATGGCTTTTTCATATCCATGTTCTCTACTACTCTCAATCAGAACTTGATGGTTATATTTTTCTTCCATATCCATATTATCACCTATGTTATCCAACATGGAAACCTAGTGATGAGTTAATTTTGGTAACCTTTACATTTCATACTTTAGTTTTTAAATCCAAGTTTTGGTATTCCTTTTTATGGTGTGGGTTTCTATTAAAAAAACATTCGAGTAGTAAACCATTTATAACCCTGACGAATTTCGAGGGTGAAATTCATTTTAATGGGGCAGAATGAAACACCTCGAGATTTTATGAAAAATATTCTTTTTAATTTCATTAATGTCTTGTGTTGTACGCTACACCAAAATGAGCTTTCACAACACGGATCCCTGACCTGGCTTGCATTATACACAATCACAACCGTCCACGATAGCGTGTGTTGTATGCAATACTAAGTTTCGCTAAACAACGATATGTTATATGAACTACCCGTTATGAATATTATTAACTACATTTTTAATTTGATAACATTATTATTCTTCTTACACATTTTCTAGAACATGGTATGAGAACAAAATCAATTTTTCGAGTAAAATTAGTAATTTTCCAAAAATGTAGTTTTGCCGCCTTTTGATGGCACACCCACATTAAATATTGTTTTTGACGTTTCTATAAGTTAAATTTGACAAAATAGAAGTCTTCTTTGGAATAAGGATATAAAAATTTACTTTGGATAAATATTTCATATTATTCTGATAATATTCATATTTTAATGAATAGTAAAAACACGCTATATTTTAAATAAAAACAACTTTTTTAATCACAATAATTTATATGGTTATATTATCTTTTTAATTTGGTTTAATGTTTAATTAGAATATATTTTTACCATTTAATCCAATGTTGTTCATTGGAATTAATTTCTCTTTGAAATTGGATATAAGAAAGTATCAATCATTTGATTGTTTTTGATTCTTAAAAACACAATATTTATTTTGATAACGGGAATTAAATTTAAAATTAATTAATGCCACTTATATGTTATGAATTTGTAAAAATAGACATCAATTTTGAATTTGGAATATCAAATAATTCTTAGGCTGAATATTTGGTATTTTTCTGGAAAACGTCAATTTACGATGAATAGGGAAACCACTTAGTGGTAGTTAAAAAACTTATTTTTTTAAATTAAATTAAATTTTACCTCTTCTGTGAATTGAAATTGAAAAATCCTAGAGACACGGTTAAAATTGAGGACAAAAATTTGGTTCAATTAGTTGAAAATAATTTTTGGTGAATAGTAACTTTTTACTTTTATTTACCACAGTTAAAAGTAAATAGGATAATTAAGGGTAAAAATGATATTATTATTACCCTAACACATGTCCTAATTTATTGGATAATTGAACTTTGACCAAAAACAACCTTAGGAATATAATATGACCATTTAGGCCCACTTGGATTAGATTAGGTCATTTAATATTAATTTATTTAAAGAAGGGTTAAAATAGTTAAAATCAATGATTAATAAGTAAATAATTTTTAATATAGGGTTATACATAAGATAAATTTGATTATAAATATTCATTAGAAATATAAAATTATTTCCCACATAATGGTATTTTAGTTATAATTTTTAGACATTATATAATATAATTTATCTATGACACAAAGATGATGCAGTAATTATCTTATTAATGAAATATTGACATAATTGATGTTATAAATACCCAAATAAATGTAATATTAGCCTTTTTATGAATTTAAAAAATTTTATAGGTTAATATGACATGTTAGTTTTTATTTAATTAAATTTTTTATAACTAATAATTCTGTTATGATTTTCACAAAAAATCAATTACCAAATAGTGTCAAAATTGACATAAAATAGTTTTTTAAAACAATATTATATTATTAATTTTTATATTAATCCTAAAAATCTATGGTTCGGAAAAATTAAATAGATAAGGTTATATATATTAATAATATACAACTTGGGGTTCTTTTGGCTTTTTATAGCAATTTAATTAACCTTATAGTGTAAGAAAACAAGAAGACACGGTAAAAGTAAAATTATTTACCTTAAAGTTAAATCTAAATGATAAGGTTAAAATAGGAACATAAACTTGTCTAAATTTTATTGGATGACAGGATTTCGACCCATCCCCCACATAGATTCTAAATAAATCAATTTAGAGCTATTAAAAACTGAATATTACTTTATAATAAAATAATATTTTTCGTTATTCCAAAGGTGCCCCTCTCCCCCCTTATAAAAGGGCACCCCATCCCTCTCTTCCTCACACCACATTGAGCCTTCAAGCTCTATCAAACCATTCCAAATTCTCTTATAAACTTCCATAGAAACATTCTAGAGGTTCTGGTCATCTTTAAAGACAACTTTTAGTGCTCTAAGAAGAGGTCTCAATGAGGCGCTTCAAAGAAGAGGTAATGTCCGTTACCGATTCATTCAACTCTATTTCTTCTTCCAATTATTCTTCTTTTGTTGTTTCATTATGAAGTAATAACATTAGTATAACTCATATACTGATATGTTATTATAATTATTAAACAACCCTATTTAACCATCTATCTATCATACGGAATACGAAATCACTATGCATGCGTACGTACGGAATACCGTCTCAACGCCGTGGTGAAATATGTTTTTCCACCAACACATTACATGGATGGGTATAATGGTGTAAATAATAACTATATATGGTTATTATAACATCATACTGATTCTGATATATTATACCATCCACTCCAATTCTATTAAATAATTATTCGAACGATATCATCGCTTGTGCGTACGTACGGACTACCGTCTCCACGACGCAATGCGATTCATTCTCCATGTTACCCATACATGAATGATCATAAAGATTATATAATAAATAATAATGAAATATATGAAATAATAATGCTACTGGATTTATGTATATATATTTATTTATGTAGTTTATTTAGTTTCATTCAATTTAACACGGAAACGAAAACAACGTTAATGCGTACGTACGCCCTACCGTCTCCATGAACGGTGTATTTCATTACTTTTATCGATATATATTATATATATGTATATGATGAATATATATTATATATAAATCATTTTTTAAATTATGGAATTATGTAAATCAGGATATAAGTAATAATATCAATAAGCACAAGTCGAAACACATACGATAAATGAAGTGATATTACACAAAACGCTGCTTTAACATGGAATTTAAAAAATAACGGGTAATATAAAGTCATAAGTGAAACAGATATGATATCATAACAATGAATATGATTCTGTAATAAGTCAATGAAATTATTTAAATCATTATACAGGAGATTCAGATACGTATAAAGCATATCGGACCTAAGGTAAGGGATAATTTTGCAAATCTCATTTTTACCTGAGATTGCTTATTCGTAAGTATTTCCTAGGGTTATTTCTATCATCCATGTCCATGTTTTATAAAAGTGTTTTCATGTATGTTTAAATTCCTTTTCACCCATTTTGACTTTTACTACATGGTATGTAAGGAATCTTTCTTTTATTTATGTTACGAGGTACTTTTTTACTTTTCCGGAAAAAGTATGAGAAGAATGTTTTTTAACTTATACGGCGTGAACATATTTTTACTGTTTTATAATTATTTTTTAATGAATCTTCCTCCAAAAGATTTTATGACTATTTTCAACAAAATAATTTTATTTTAAAAGTGCATGGAATTTTTTGAAATGAAAATGATTTTGACGAAGAAAGGATATTTTCCTCAAGAATTCATTTCAAATGTTTTATCAAAACCATTTTTTATATAAGATGATATTATTTAATATGTGTACGTTTGAAGTTTAATATCTCTATGATTTACATGGTTAAATTTTCTTATGATAAAATGTCCATTTTTTGTATGGATTATGAATTGATGGGATGATGTTTATGAAACCCATTTTATTCTTTGGGTTATGATGAAAGTTTTATGTTTATTTTTTTGCATATGTAAGAATGATTTCATTATGAGATGGGTGGGACCTATATCTCCCTCTAATGCATTGGGTAAATATTTATATCTAATGAGATAGACATGGATGGAACGACAAGTTAAACTAGTTTAGTAATATAGGAATGGAATGAGGATTGAACTTGATTCAGAAAGGGACTTTGTCCACTAAGATTGTCTTGGCAGCAATGCCATGGCTACTATGGAAATAATATCAGGTGCATAGCAGTTTTCCACAATTACATGTTTAAGTCCCATGCATATTTTTCATGATTAATGATTCTTTATTATTTATTCCATACGTACTTCCATGATTTATGTCATTGCTCAAGATTCTGATGTTTAAATATTATGTTCATGTTTTGAATTTCAAATGTATATGATTTGCTATATTTTATCCATGCATAACCTTACTGAGCATTTGAGCTCACCCTTTATATGTTTTATTATCCACAGGATTTATAAAATGGTTTTAGGTAAGAAAAAAAAGGGGAAGATCTTTTGTGAGATTTTGAAGATCTTTCACCATGATTAGATGATTATATTCCGAGTTTCCAAAGACACTAAACTATTACGATCCTTGTGTGTCTGTTTTTTGTTATGTATTAAGTATTCTGCTAAAGTAATGTAATCTCCATGTACATCAAGCTTCGGGTCTCTACATTTTATCTGTATAATTGTTATTCTATTAAAATTATGTGGTTGTTTGAGGTTATATAGATATTTGGAAAATATAATTTATCATAGTGAAAGTAATGTGATAGAATATTAAATAAATGACTAGAAAATTAATTTTATTCTAGAAAAATTCCACTATTTTGGGAAACTTGTATGATAATTGTAATCTCAACATTATGGGATATTTTTAGCAGAGAATAGGATGAATTATATTTTTGAATCATATATGATTTTAAATTATAATTAATTCGATTAAGATTATTTACGGAAAATGATTAATATATCTTGGGTATTTTGTGATTATTATATATTCATTTTTTATGAGACACAATGAGGGTTTAATAATATGTAGAGATAAGTGTTAAATTTATATCTTATGAATATGGTATTTTATTAATTTAATTTTTTTGTTTCATTAATAGTATCATATTTAATTTTATGTAATGAGAATTGTTATTTTTTAAATCATCAATATTTAACATTGTGTGTTTTTTAGGCATATGTGATTAACATTTTATTTCTACACATGATGGTCAATTGATTATGAGAATTATATTTAGAGAACCATGTTGTTTTTAGTATATTTATAATGATAGTAGGAAGTAATTTTTATCCTTTGGGGGATTATGGGATCTATTAGAAGTTCATTTTACTTATTCAGTAACGAGAAAATCATTATTGATACTCATACTTTGGGGAAAACAATTGGATTGTGGTTAAAAATTATTAAATGATAAAATTAAGATTATCATGTAATTATATTCCCATTATAATTAATATTTGTTTACTTTATTTATCAACAGTATAAAAATGAACCGGAAATATTTTTATTCAATTACCGTCATTTATAATTAACCAATTGTTTTTTTAACACATCAATGGTTTATAGTTTTGTGTTCATTAATATTATTTGGAACATTCAATTTCATATGATCAAAAATATTGGTAAATATCCAAAATAATTATGACATTAAATTTACACTCCAAAAAATATTTTAAATTGAAACTAATTTTCACATATTTTCATCATATTAATGTGTTATGATGGAGTACCATTATATTTTATTTATCTTATTTTCATGAAAAAAATTTATGAACCCTTTTTATATTGTGGGATTAAAATAAGATTTATATTATATATTAAATTATTCATTACCAATATAAATTTAATATTCAAATAATTATATATATTAAGTTAGAATAAATGTAACACCAAAAATATATTAAAATAAGAACAATATGATTGAATTCTTGTATGACATAGAACACCTATCCAAACCGAACAAAGGATTTTATTAAACATGAAAAATATAACCTAGCTGTAAAATTAGTGGGTATATACAAGAGTAACTATATTATAAAATATGTAGCATGTCCTTTTTAAAATAAAAGTTTATTGATAAAATCAAAGTAAATAATCACACTATTTTTTATTAATGTCTCATAATGTATCAATTTTTTTTCATCTAAAATAGTTTTTTTTATTTTTTATAGAAAATAATATATTTATTTTCTAGAAACATTAGTAACAAAATTATATAATATAGATATTAATTTTTAAATCATAACATCAAAATTGATAAAGGCATAAATATTGGAATTTTTCTAAAATGATTTAATTTTTAGTGAATATTGAAAATACATATTTGTGTAAATCAAACATTTTTTAATTGAAAAAATTAAAAATCCCCATATAGTATTTAATAATACTTCAAATAGTAATAGTTTTTATTTATTAATATGTAATATAATTAATTACATATAAATATAAATTATATTTTCTTATAGAATGGGGGTATTTTTTCGTTTTAATAATCATTTTTTCTTAAAACGTAATTTTCATCTTGTATTTTAGGTTTAATTTATAAGAAATTCATCCAATTATTTTAAATTAATTATTAAAATTTAATTGATACCTATAATATTGGGGTCTAATGATTGGGAATATTTCCATTTTTATTATAAATGAAATAAATTGTAAATAATTATCACTATTTTATTGGTATATCAGGTAATTAATTGAACATAAAGTATTATAAGGACTCAATATTGATCTTGAAAATTTTTGTTATTCTATTTTATGCATGTACTTGAACCATTTACATCAAAATCTCAAATAAATGTAAATATTTATCATAATTCATTGAGATTGGCCTTTATAATGGTTTTGTAGAAGATAAAAAAATATGTCACTTTCATACTTTTAATAACGATAATATATTTTGATATAGATAAATAACAACTTATGATTAGTTTAAATGAGTCATTTTAATGATTATTTATTATAATAGAAATTTATCTCTATGTTTATTAATGATATTATTAAATTTATATTTATGTAACCCTAGCATTGTATTTATTAAATTATTAGTGAAAAAATACATAATTTTAAAAAATAATTAAGTTTTTTCACATATAAGAAAATATTGTTTTAATTTTTTTAATATAATTATATCATTTTTATGAAAAATTATTGTATAAATTTTATATTATATTAGTACCATTTTATAGTAAACATAAAATTAAATGAAATAACATCAAAAAAGACATTATTGAAATTTTGTAATAAATAATAAATTAATAAAATTATTTGGAAATCCTAAAAATATTATATTCATACGACTGATTTTGAATTGGTTTAAAATATCAATTTTGATCCATTTATTATTCAATTGTTATAGAAACTATCATGAAATCTAAAGATTAAAAACATTGTTATGATGGTAATTGTGAAAAAAAGTAATAATGGGTTAATAACAATATATATGTATGAAGGAATCACTTGAACATCTCAAAAAGTTATTTTATGAGTGGAATTTTACCCATAATATCAATATAATAAAAATATATTATATTTCTCAATTATTGAATGAAAACATATTGATGCCAATTTTATGACATTTAAAATTCCTAGAGTGTCATCCCCTTACTTATAAAGGGTACCACCACTCCATTTATATTGAAACTTCATAAAATATTGTTCATATATGATCAAACCAAATACTATACATAATTACATTAACATATACTTGATTCATTTTTTTACAATAAAATTAACCTATAAATTCTTTTGTTGTAAACCTGTAGAGCTTGTTCAAATAAGAAATATCATTCTTAACATAGAATTTTTATTTTACTAGTTCTTACACATCCATAAAATATTATTCAACAATAAAAAATTAATGAAATTATTATCTAACATCTTGTAATTTTTATTATGTTAGATTCATGAGCTAAATCAAAACATTCTTCCATCAAATGAGAAATGAGATCATCATTAGTTTGTACAATGAAATTCCAACTCACAAACTGTTCAAATTTTTTTTCCATCATCTCATATCACAAATATTTATACATATTGATTTAATGTTAATATATTATATTCATGACATGATTATCATTATTAAAAGTGTACATATCATATTATTTATATCTCTATATCCATTGAAATATGATAACAAAATTTAATCACATGTGATGGTTACCACCACCATGATGTTATGAGAATCATTTTATCGCTCCATCACATGTATAAGAAATAGATTTTCATAAAAATATGATATAAACTAAAAATGAAATAATCTTCATTTCTAAAGTATAAAATGTAAGTTACATTCATTCCACCAATTTAAAAAAAATATAAACATTATAGCTGCGTATGTAAAACCTATCATCTAAATAATTTTAATTTCGTTCATTTTTCATAAAAATATTTCATTTTTAGTTTTAAAATTATAATGTAACAAACAAATGACGATTATATCATGTTTTTTTTTCTTATTGATGGTGGAATAATGACCCGATTATCCATATTTATTCTTCCAAAGTCATTTTGGGACAAATGAATCAAATCTCATCAAGACAAATGATATGAACAGAAATTTATATGTGAATAAAACATGTTAATAAATAAAATAAAACGAATTTAAAAAATTAAAAAGGCTATTAATAATTTAATAATTCAAACATTTTTCGTATTCTGGATGATAAATAATGTAGGTGAAGATTAGAATCATGGTAAATGGAATTCTATGAAAAGTGAAATTGAACATTTCCTTTCTAGGTCCATTATTCTATAATAATGATCTTCTAAAATTTTTCAAGAAATTGTTACTTAAGATTAAATGGTTGATATTATTATTTTTGGACAATATTGTAATTTAATTTAAAAAATTAAAATTTTAATCCATTTATTTCTTATATTAAGGGTCACATTACATTAACGACATCATTTTAAATATTTTAATATTTTAATTTCTAAATCATTCATATCTTTGTGTATGTTAATTAAATAATTTTGTTAAAATATTTATATAAACATAAATGATTTATAAATTATATTTTATTTCAAATTTTTGATTCCTTCGTGGTATTATAAAAGGATTATTAATACATATTATATAAAAATCATACGGACATTTATTATAAATGAATCATGTATTGTTCTATTTTAACATATACAGAATTAACATCATTTCAATATTCCATAACCAACATTTTAATTTTGGATTTATATTGAAGTCTCATTAATTTAGTCAATGAGAATCATTAATTAAAATTATTATATTAATTCCCAAAAATAGATTTAAATTGAATAAACATATTGATATATGTAAATTTTATTCATATTGGTTGAAGGGATCTCACTATACCACCCATTTTTGGATTTATGACAATATTCTATCATCATAAATTGTTATATCTCTATGATGTTATTTAATTTTTATAAAATTATTTATATATGTCTCTCACATATATATCAATATGATATTACTTTAAATTGATGGGTTAATACACGTATTATGATCTATTAATGCATTTCTTCTTTATAAAATCTGTTTCGATTGTGATATGAGGAAAGTTTGTGAATAAATTTATTTAATGGGAATTTATTATGTTTTTCATTATGATTGATTTCTTGGAACTAATAATTAGGAATATATTTTGATACATGTTAAAAAATCTTTCTCTAATTCATTGGGAAAAGTTTTTATTGCATGAGATTTTATCCATGGGAATATATACAAAATATAATACACTCTTTGAATCATTCCACCATGTGATGTTGGATTCAAATTTATCTTTGACTTATTCATATGTCATAATTTTTGTTTCATCCAAATCTTCTATATTTCTATGTTTTCTGATACCATGAACATTATGATATTATCCCTTGAGATTACCTAATTGATACTGTAGAAATGAATATATATGATACTTCATATTATTGAAATAATTTTTTTTTCTAAAATGATTTAACATTATTATTCATGAATGTAAATAAACCATTATGGATTTTATATATCAGTTAATATTTCTATTGAATTAATATATGAAAAAATATATATTGAAATGTGTACTTATTATGTTTGAAAATAATTATTTTGAGCGCAACATTTAATTACTAGAAACATAAATCAGATATTAGAATTTAATAACTAAGATTCTTCTTTATGGATTCTTTTGTGTCTCTAATTGTGGTTATTATTATCAACCCACAATTAAATTTTTATTATATAGTTATAATAATGAGATAGAAAAGGATGATGACATGATGAAAATTATAATGACATACCATGAGAGTAATACTATTTATATCATAAATGTTTTATTTTTTGGGATGAATGAATTTGAAGATGATGTCTTCACTTTGTGATGCAATATTAAAATATGTAATGATGGTGAATATATTATTTAAAATATTTAATCGTAATGATCCTCGAATGTATGAAATATAATTTTTTAATAAAATATAGTAGTAGGAAACTTTTTAGTCTAGTTCCATAAATATTTTAAATTTAATACTTTATTAAAGTTATTTATGGAATATTTTATTTGATCAACAATGTGTTTCACTATGTAATGAAAATGTTTGGTCCTCGATGTAGTTGTTGGATGTCTAAATTTTTTTCATACATATCAAATTTAAAATTAGGCATTAATTAGGTGTCAAAATAGTCTAACTATCATAAATGATATTTTTAATAAATTTTGTTGAGTAAATATTTTTTCAATGAATTACACGAGTTCGGGTAATGTATCATAGGGTGGGATATATAAATGTTATGATGGTGGATTCTCAATGTTGATATGAACACTCTATTATTTGGTTAACAATATTATGGTTAAAAATTATGAATAATATTACATATATTTAATGAACATAATGTTACAAAAAGACTTGAATTTATTACTTTTTCTTTTCTTACATATGAATCCATGAATTATTTGAGATTAGAATAAAATAATAGAAGTAAATTTATGAATATTTTAGATACATTTTGGGAACATAAATTGCATAGAAAGTTTTATAAATTTTATTTTAGGATGAAAGTAGTTTCAATTAGTGGAATATGTCATCTTAAATATGTAATATCAGATGATGAAAAAATTTTAAGGTCATGAAATCTCATAAATTGTAGTATCCAAGGAAATTTAAAGTACATTCATAAAATTTATGAATTAGAGATACACTACTTTTATGAATTTCCAATATCTTTAAATTAAAAATCTTCTACCTATTAATGTTTTTTATCTAATGATTTTTTAAAACAACATCCTTATTTTCATCCATATATTAATATATCACATGGGATTCAAATGGATTTATATAATGACATGCTATTTTGCATTTTTTATATTCCCCCGACACAAATTATAAACTATTATAAACATTAAAACTATAATATATAATATATTATTACCTATCAAATGTTAGAGACTAAGGGAGGAAACTACAACACTTATTATAATTATACCAAATTAATAAATACTTAATGAATGCTCCTAGAGACCATTTAACTTATTAATGATAATCAATCTCAATGGGAAGATGCACCAGAACGTCTATACGTGTATATATTCTTTTAGAAAATAACAAATTTATTATTCATATAGAAACGCTCAAAAAATCATGACATAATGTTTTATAGAAATATATAATACGGTGTTTCCGCAAAGACACATCATCACCATCATAATTTCATTTATCCACCAAACACAATTATTATTCATGTGATAATATATTATTTATTTCATTTACAAAAAATTCATATAAATATTTTATGGACAAAAAAAATAATTTCATAAAATTAAAAATCAATACACTATGGTGTTATGAATTTTTAATTTCCTATCAAACTCATTCCGGATTCTCAATAAATGCTTCCATATAAAAATAAACTTTTAAAAATTAGTGTTCCTTTATTTTAATTGATCTATGGGACTAGGATGAAATTCCTCGAAGATGTATTTAATCAGTCTTACATCTTAAAAAAATATATGCATATCATAAAAAAATCAACTCAAAGAAAATTTTTATATTATAGATCAATTAAATACATGAATAATTTTAGGGCCTCCTTCATGCATTCAATATTATATTTTCTAAACTTTATATGCCTTCCATTGAGATTACATACATTTATCAGTAAATCACCATTTTTTAAATTTTAAATACATGCACTTATAATATTATCAAATGTACCTCATTCATTTATCATTTTTTAACTTCAACTAGTGGATATAAATCATTATAAGTTATATTACACTTTGGAGATTCTATCCAAGAATGATAGACACTTGAAAATCATATGTGAAATATATTTCCAACTCACTTTATTCTCAAGAGGTCAATGAAACCTTTTTAATTGAGGAAATGGAATTGGTTTGGTTCTGTTTATGTGAAATGATAAGTTACAACTTTTTGACCAAGTACGAAAGTGAAATGGATATAATGATGCATTATGTTATTGTTGTGTGAACAAATTCCACTCATTAAATGGAATTTATTGTTCATTTTAATTTAATAGAATAAAAAATGGGTCAATATTTTAGGAGATATTAATGCCCCCATTAATTCTCCATACATTCGAGTGATCCTTTTTAAGTCTCAGAGTATCATCAACAATTTATGCTAGAATTCGGGGTATGAAATCAGATTCATTTCCCACAACATATAGGTTGGTCAACACTACTTTTCCCTATCCACACCCCATCGTGTACAATGTTCACACAAAATTTGTTTCACATGCCCATGATGTGGGATATTTTCACTCACAATGATTTAACATATGTCATTATCCTTAACTCTAAATTGATACTATATTGGATTAATGGAGGTTAAACATGCCTACATATGATGTGGCTACATGGTACCTTTTAAAATTTAATTATATGGAACATTTTATAAAAAAATGTAGTAAATATCTATGTCAAAAATGCCACTATATTTTAATTCCATAAGAAATAAATATAAATTTATCTCATTGAAAATTATATGTGAAAAATAATATATATTTTAACAGATTATATATTTTAATGTAATTTTCATCACCAAAACTACATCCCCATTAAATGATTATTTATTAAAAAAATATTTTAATAGATAACATCCTAATGAAAATAATGTTACCGTTAATCAATTTCCATTGACATAGATTCTTGAGTTCAACGACTAGTTCATCAGTCACCATATTTATAATTATAATTAATCATGAATGACATGAAATGAACTTAAATAGATCTATAAAAATTCCTAAATAATCAATAGTTCGTCCACAGAATATGTGAACTAGTTGATATATATGTTTGACAATAAATCCTGACATGTGTGCTAAATAATTCCCACCTTGATTATTTTTGTTAATATCTCATCACATAAAAATCAATATTTTGTATATATTTATAAATTTTTTTCAAATTCAATTAAAAATATAATGTTGTGATATTTTATTACAATTTTTATTCTCAATACATGTTTTACGCTATTGTTCTATTTCTTCATCGCAGAATCTAATAGACGGATGATATCATATTATTATTATACTAAAGAGTATTATGTTAATAATATCTAAATCTATATGGTCTGCCATATTGTAGTGAACTAGGCAATGATAACCAAGTTTTTCTATGTTGTCCGTAAACTACACAAAAGTGATACAACTCTCAAAATTATCAAATATCACAATATGGTATTATAATATAAAAAATGAATGGTAGATCACAATCAATAAAAAACATCACATGTCTAGGTACACAAGAAAAAATCAACATTTATTTCATAATCTTTTTAGAAAATACCATTTTTATTAGAATATTATAACATAATTAGGGCTGAATGTGTGATTAGAATACGTCATTTATATTGTATTCTCAACCATATGGGATGTATTAGACCTATTTATCCTAGTGATTATTCCAAAATAGAACTATATGGAATAACTAATCATCAATACTCTCTAGAAAATATACCCTCAATATTATCCATCAATTCACTAAATGTTATCTAAAAAAAATAACAAAGAATAATGATAAACAAAATATTTCTTCTAGATGATAAACTAAATTTAGGAATTTATTGTCAACCATTAATTATTTTTTTACCTTTTAGATTCCACATTGGTAATTCATTATTTGTTTTCCTCTAAAATTTAAGGTTTTTTCTTTTTTTATTCAAGGTATTTCATCCTTATAGATTCCCCATAGTATTGTATAATTTTCATGAAATAATTTGAATTATTCTTTATTTGATCACTTATTTAAAATTTATTTTAAAATATTGACATATTTTTATATAAAATTTCTCTCTTGATTTTTGTCCTTATTCTTATAAAATACATATTATACCATCCTGAATATGTTTTACTACCATACCATACACAATACATGTAATAACCTCTAAACTATGATCATAAAGAGTAGTTCAAGAACTATCCAAAGTTTTATTATAATCATATAATTGTATAATAATTCTTCTTTTTTCCTTTGGTGAAAATTATTTCCATTAAACATTTTTATCCATCAATCGTATAGAATATTTTCTATTGATTAATGCCACCAGGGTTTTCCCTGAAATATAATGAATAATGAATTTATTTTCAAAATGAATTTGATATATTTATTATATATTCAATTTATAATGATAATATTATCTCATTTATTAGTATATTAAATAAAATATTATATGTTATCTTTTAACAAGTGTTGAACGTTGACACATATTATGTTTTTTTCAAGCAACACTTCATCTCTTTCAACCATCTTTTTCTTCTGGTTCTCATAACATATTTTACTGTTATATAATTTGTAATTTATTCATCATGATAAAATAAATTAATATATATTAATATATATTATCTCACTTTTTATACATCAATAGGTAACATTTTATAAACATTTATTTAAAAATTTAATATTATATTTTTTAATCATATCTTCATTTTCATTTAATAAAAGAGTTATCTTGTCTGAAAATGATTCCAACATACATTTATATTACCAATTATTTAATATCAATTAATCTCATTATACTTAACTAATTTATGAATGAAATAATTTCTCAACACAATAAATTTGTCTGACTTCAATATATAAATTTGTAAATTAATTATCATTATAAATTTTCCCTTAATTTTATCCTATTAAGGATGGGTAATTTTAATTATCATATATTTTCTATGTCTATGGACTTTCCTGAAACGAATCATATTTTTCAATATGATAACATTGAATATGTTTTTTGAGATATCTATTACATCTAATATTTTAACATCACAAAAATTTCATAAATTTTTTTATCTATATTGTCTTCTTGAATAATTTTTTTGAAGGGGGGATATATTATTAATGCCCACCTAATCATGATCAGTGTATGAATAACATAATTCATTGACCACATAATCAAATTGGACATTACATATTTTAAATTCATCAATGATTATTTCATTATCAATTCTAATAGGCATAACCATTTGGAAAAACATTTCTAAAAATGATATAATTTAGTTTGTTTCCCTCCATATCCATATTATTGTAATCACTATGATTCATAATGGATTTATATAAAATGGTAGGAATACCATCTATAGAGACATATCAATCCAAATGTACATGTCTATGTATTTATGGAAACACCATATTCTTATTCTTCTTTTAATTTTTCCGATGGAAGTTCTGTTCTCCTCATTTGTTAATAAATTTATAAATATCCATTTATTTTTTGGATTGATATAGGGAACATGGTAGCTATGATACATGTTGTATAGTAAAATGTCTAGTTAGGTACAACTTAGAGGGGGTGGGTAAACATTATGCACCATTTAATTATTTTTCATAACCATTAATTTATATCCTTGAAAATTTTATATGTTACAATATACATAGTATTACACATAAAGACACCTTTATATAAAATAAAATATAAAAAAGTAGACATTATTGATATGTTTCGTAACAATGAGATACTCATTTTCATGTTATTTAAGCCCCCACCTCAGATATTTCACTATCATCAACAAAACATCTTTAAAATAGAATAAACCATTACATCTCATCTAATATATTCCATTGGAATGAAATAAACCTCAAGAATAAATACGATATAACAATGAAATACTTCTCTTAATCTCTTGTAGATCATTGTACTTAATTATGTTAATACTTCCCCATATGTAAATGGGACACCATGTTTATATGTATAAAAATTATTAAATATAATAAAAAATTATTATTAGAAATAAAAAAAATCATAAAACATTCAAAAAATGTTGTATCAATATTTCAGGGAATTTTTTTACCCAAAAACACTTCATCACCTACATGAAATAATTTATCAATATAAAAAAACTATGTTAGTGATAATATATCCTTTACTTCTATTCCAATAAAATTATTTTAAATTTTAATGACTAACACATTAATTTTCGTAATAATAAATTTGAATACCTTATGGTGTTGGTAGTTTTTTATTTATTCTCAAACTTATTCAAAATTTACCATAGAATTGACATTATTTAAATGGGTCATGGTTGTGACTCCTCCTTGTGATCTTTGGTCAATATTTTATATTACAAAATTAAAATTTATCTAATTTAGAAAATAAAATAAATACTTGGACAAACATGTAACATAATTTTAATGAATACACCATCACATGTTTTCATCCATACATTCTTCATTCTCCAAATTAATATGTATATGAATTTTATGGAGAAGAATTCCATTATATATTTTATCCTCATTCAAGTATGTGTCACTTAATGAATTTATGGTTATATTAAACAAACCTAAAGAATATATCCACCATTAACATTATCCAAAATCTATGATCAGTTGTATGGGATATCAACCTTTGGTATTTATCCTTGTTTAGGGATGATGTGTGAATAACATGTGAAATGTGTATTTTCAACTGAAATATATCTTAGGAGGTCTAAATAGACATATTTATTATGGATGAGGCTTTAGTTTGATCAAGTGTGTGTTAACTGAAAATTTTCACTTTGTTGATCCAATGTTCGATGAATGATAGTTTTAGTAAGGATGAAAATTTTATCTATCCGATAGGATGACATGTATAAAATTGATTTAATATAGTGGGATATTTTTTTATTATTTATTATTAGTTAATATATAAATGGTACTCTATTTATCATATTTAGACTCCTCTCAATATATCTCATGTTCATAAGCCTCACCATTTCATACATTGTTTGAGCTAGCAGTATGGTTATAATCAAGATAAACTATACACAAAATATAGTGAGGTTCACATAACATTTCTCCTTCCATGAAAAACAATTCACATAGAATTTAGACTAGCTTCCTCCAATTCACTACCTAAGGATACTATTCACTCATAATTTCTACATGAAAGCGAATATCCATCACTCTTCTAATAGGTTAACATGGACGATGAGATGTTGACCCCACTCCACAATATAGTTCATGTGGGTTTCATTTTTTTCTCTCAGTGTTTGTATCATTTATTCTTACGATTGTAAAAAAGTTCTTTATAGGATGACACCATATTGGAACTCTTAGAAAACAGACCTCAAATTTAATATTTACTAATTTTTAATGAAAAACAAAATAATATTTACATGGAAATCTATTTGTAATATAATATAAATCATTACAACTTATTTCTAACTAAATTATTCTTCCTTCCCAATGATCCTGGGATGGATAACTTCATGATGTAACCATGTGACAGATCATGAATTAATATTAACACATATACTTATTTTTTATGACCTGATCAACAATCATCGCCAATACAAGGAATGTTTCTCAATAATGACATCCAATTCTATAAAACAGATCCATATAAGTTCTCTTTTTATAAATAAATAATCCAGTAACACATAAAACTCAGGGAAATAATGTAATTTTTAGAATAAATAACTTAACCCATTATAGTTTCTTTAATATGAAGATAAACATCTTCTAAACACCTTATCAAAAATAATATTAGAAGTGTTGTTGGGGATCTTATTATGTAATTTTTTTTCTAAATACATGTTATCCATAATTTAAATTCATTATATTTAAAACTTATATGAGATAGATAGTATCTTGTGGGTCTCTTATCAAGGAGATATTATTTAGTGAAATATATGTCTAAATTGGTTAGCTTTGTGTAATAAACAATACATAAAAAACTAATGTTGTTGATGTCTTCCATAAATTAATCACATATGAAAACATGTTTAAAAATAAATATTTTCATGATAAGAGAAATTATGGTAAGAAGTACATGACCCCTCACACAAATTAACTACAATAATGAAAATTATAGTTCAATAAAATTACTAACTTCTTTTTCATATTTTCATTATCTATCAATACCTCTAAATTTTTATAATAATATAATTCATGTAGTGGTAGAATATTTTTTCTTATACCACCTTTGTCATATAATATCACCCTCTAGTGATTAACTCAACCTAATTATCAAAGAGATCCTCTTACCACGAATATCCATTAAAAATCATTATCATTTACATCATGAAAAGGAAGCCTCAACCTTCAACTTCAATCAATTAATTATTAGCTCAATAAATTAAATAATATTGAATAAGAAGGAACATCATTTTATAATTTAGAATGAACTCATAGTTTGATAATTTTATTTCGAATTTCATTATTTTTATTTTTTGACTCATTGTAGGTGATGTATTAATAATGTAACATAGATTCAATGCTGGATTATTCAATATATTGTTTTTTTATTCCTATTGAATTCATATTTGTATAGTAGAATATCCAGGAAATGATTGGATGGATTCCAAATTTTCTCATGAAATTCTTATTTAATTTTTATTTTTATAATTTTAAAATCAAAACACCCTTTTGATACATTACACATTCTTTTTAATGTTATATTATAAAAACAAGAACAATAATTATTTCCATAACTTCCTCATACTAGAAATAACCACTAAACTTGGATCTTCACAATTAGTTTTTTAAGATCCCAGTATTTTATTCTTATTTACATGATACAAAATAATACTTATCATTTAATTGGTGAGATGTTCTCTTTATAATATCCCCCTATTATATTGGTGTGAATTATTTACTATTATTTTAAACATATGTGGGTTTACATGATCTCCTTCGAATAATAGATCTATTTTAAAAATTATTAGGTACACATTTACAATTAGTCTATCAATCTTGAAAATATTCTCCCTTGATCATAATGGATTTATTAAATTCTACTCAGGCATTGATCAACTCATTTTAAACTATGTCACATAGGAAATGTGTTAAAACAATAAGTATATATTAGCATCCAATTATTATTAAAAATAAAATATCATCTTATCTTGTTAGTTAATATTTTTTAAATCATGGTCTCGTTAATATAATATTCAAAATTAATGATAATCTCTACCTCTCATAATCAGAAAATTCAATTTATTTCTAGTTTTTAAAAAATTCAATTTCTTAATTTATATGACCATATCATTATTTTACATATTTTATAATATAATATTCTATAGATAATATTGAAACTTATCATTATGTTCCCACTGATGAAAATTTCATTCATGTTGGTAAATATCATTAGTTGATTAATAAAATAAATAATTTACATGGGGAGAGTGACTGACATCATTATTGAAATCCATAAATGAATCCTCCTTATTTTCTTTTCTCATAATCATTATACTTTTTATGGTTTTTTTCTTCTTCATCATATATCATATATTCCACTTGGGTAACTCATTACATAAATCAGATTCTACTTGATTTCAACTTTATCTTCTTCGTTATTTGAATGACATGTTTCTTCAATCACTTATTCTTCATTTACATTTTATTTAGACTAATCATCGAAAGCTATTACAACATTGAATTTATTCATAAAGTTAGAATACATTATCATTTCATATAGAATGAGTATATAATGTTTCTCAATAAATGTGACATGTTTTAAATATAATAGGGAAAATAATGTTACATTCGACAGAAGTTGTAAATTCTTCAATTTTTTTACCAATAGTTCAATTATCTAGATTCTCAAAAAAACACTGGATATTTCTCACAATCTCATAATATATTGTGAAATAATCCTAAATGTTTTTATCATCAGTATTTTTTATATCTTCCAATATCCATATACATAAATATATCTTTTGGTTCAAGAAATTTTAATACCTTAGATAAATTATCCAAAATTGATCCCATATTTATTAATTGGTTTTTAAAATGATAACTATATTGAAGAAATTTTTTGATAATTGCATCACAATAGTAATCTCTTCCATTCCAATCATCCATATATTTCATTTCTCAAAAAGTGTCATATGGTTATCTTCTTTAATGGGTTGAAAACATAATGTATTAACTTTTCAAACTTTTAGGGTAATGTAATGTAGTTAACACAACATCATGTTCATCTAGTTGTGGGGATTTAAATAATTGAAAATTTTAAATCTTTTATTGTTTTAAGAATATAAATTCTCTAGTTATTTTCATTGTATTGTCATCGAGAACCTGGGTGCTTGAATAGTATAATTAGATTCCAGGGACTAGTTATGTATCTCATAGAGTTTCATGGGGGTGATCGAATGATACAATTATTTTATAAATGTTTATTTCCTTTTATTTAATCATATTTATCCTATTAATGTTCAGGATCTACAAGATGTTTTCCCACAAAATCATTTTATTAATACAATAAAAATATCTTTAGTTATATTTACATGGTTTGAAAAAAATTAATAATCTTTTCCATTTTGGATAAACCCCCCCACATGGAATCCTAGTTGTCTTCAACACAACTTCTACAATAAAAAATAAATTATTATATATTGGCATCCAAATGCCATTAGAATAAAATATTACACAATGTCAAATAATATCCCAAAAATAATGACTTATAGTAATCTCTTGGTGATATATTCACCTCTCAATTATATTGATTCTCCAGGATTAGATGGATAATCTATTTTTCTTATGAACATCTTATTGGTGATATCCAGTAAGTTCTTGTTGGTTATCAAACTCTCATTAAATATTGATCACATTTTGTATTAAAATTTATTATAATTTTTTCCAAAAAATACATAATCTAATGAATTCACAAAAATTACAACACAAAAATTTATTATTTTTATATGATAATATCCCATTTACATAATTTAAAAATCCATTATTTATATTCATTGTGAATAAAAAAATTCATTTACTCAAAATAAATAAGAATTTTAAAAGACAATTTGTATTTTTTATTTCATCCAAAACTCATTTGAAATTTACCACATCATTGATCTCATTTAATTACACCCTAAAAAATTATGGTTTCTATATTTTATATGATTGATGGTTCATAGATATAGGCAATCTACATTGTTTTCTGATCAGAAATATTTCTCAAAATATAAGAATAAATATCTTTTTTAAAATTCATAATTAACATTGGAAATCAAGTGCCCACATATTAATACACACATTATCATGTTGTATCTTTTATGAATACATATTTTTATTGATTTATATGTATGTTCCTTATATTTAATTTTCCTTCTATTTTAAATGTAATCTCAATGAAATAATGTGTTCTTATAAGTATGCAAAATCATATCAAAAATACCTCATGTATTTATGTAGAATTTATTTTGTTAAAAGCAATAACTTTATTATTAGAGGTTTAAAGATCATTTTTTAGGTTCATTCTTGGTAAATAAATAAATTTCATATATATAACTTTTATTTTAGACTCCCCCGGATCATGAGTGGTAATTGTAACCTTCTGTGATTTGGATAAGAGTTTTTTTAGATTTGGTGGATATGGAATGAAAAATTCAATCATATTGCACCAATTACGGAGGAGTAAGGGTTATAACGATGAATACCATGACCAGTGATTGATCTAATGGTAAAAAAATAAAATATTTAACTATGTTTTTTATTTTCATATTGTATAATGTGGGTGAAAATTATTTTGATGGTTATTGTCCCAAAATGATTATAGATGTGGTTGATCATACCTTTATAAGCATCTCCATATTTTACGATGTACGAGCCAACTCCAGAATATGCTGCAGAAAACATATAGGGATATCCATATATATTCACTACATCATTGAACCACTATAATAAATCTGATAACATTTTCTGCATCTAATGTGTTACCCACTAGGGATATGAACTCACTACACCTCCTCAATTTGGCATGGAATTCACTATACTCACTTATTAACAAACATGGTTGGATATTGACCTTGACTAGTTATGCAGTGGATATGAGAACATATTGTATAGTTATCTTTTTATAAATGTTTTTGTAAATATTTGTAAAATATTTATATGTAACTTATAGAATATTGGAATTCTGAAAGGAAAAAATTAATATGTTTACATTCACATAATTTCGGTGATTTTAAATGTATTTTCAATCATAATTCACATGTTTTTTAATATTTATAAAATGAAATATATTAAATGATATTTGTTTACATGGTATTTTTATTATTTATTTTTCAGAAACATATATTTTGAGAATTTCACATTTTTCCATCAAAATATTTTGATAGAATGTTGATCCATACCAAGGATTGCACTCAAAAATTGGATACAATAAATATAAGTGAACCTACATGGCATTCTTTACATGTGTACCACACTAAAGTATATCTAAGTTGTAGGGGTATTAGCCTACACCAGGACACTTGGTCGGGAAGTTCATAGAAATTGGGGAAAAGATCTTAGGGGTTATGGATATGACAAATCCCTATTATGTCACACATGTGAGATACAAACTATGTTCTTTTTTGCATATATATCTAATAGCCAAGCCTAGTACATGAATCTAATACATTGGAGCCACCAATTCCATTATAAAAATTTGTGACATTGGACCTCTCCTTCACTAGGGGAAAAATTCACATAGTCATTATTCTTCCACACACAGAACAGTTTTCATGTATGTTGAATCTACCCGAACTTGCTCAGATAGAATACTTTTCCATACTCTGTCGACTCTACCATGGGACAACACCAGTCACCACAACTTTTATCAGAAAAACATGTCATATTATCTATGTACAACACTATTGGAGATTGATTTATTGCAAGACCCATTCTTTTTGGGCACATAATCATGATGGATGATCACAAGTACTTCGAATGATCTCAGTGGACATCATTTCAAGGAACGAAAATCCCATACACTAAATGATGATAACTCATGACACTATAAAGGCTAAATGAATCATTTAAGTCTTATTCCATTTTTATCGAGCTCCGCATTTATGTATCAAGCCCTCTGTCCATAAAAATAGCTTCTTGCCCTGAATTTTTTTGGGTACTTTAATACAAATTGGAAATACAAAATATCTATGTTATTTTCCTAGAATATCAACTAAAATACATTGAGTATAATAATACTCAAATGTTTAAACATAATGATGAAACACCATAGAGATAGAATCTCTATGATAATAAAATGCGAGACATAACCAATACAAAAAAAATCTTATAATCTATGAGACACTATTATAATTATGACTTTTTGTGCTTGTCATATTTTCTTTCTTTATATTTATTTTATATTGTCTTTATTTTTCTTTTGGTAATATAATATTCATTTATTCTACCTATTTTGAAACCAAGTATTTCAAAAAATTATTACCATTTTTTAATATTTTAATCTTTTAAAATTCTATATTATAAATTAATGTACATTATTATTAACTTTTATTTTATTATTTTCTCTATATTATTTTTCCTATATCCACAATTCATTATTTTCTTTTGTTGTCAAACTTATTTTTTATTATATATTAAATTTTTTATTTTTATATGTTTTAATATTTTCCATGTTTCCTCTTGTACTTGATAATGAAGGACAGCCCCTAGTATTGGATCAGGGAATGAATATGGTGTTTACTAAATTTTGAAAATTAATTCTATTTTTTTATTTATATTTCCGGGGAGTATGGATGAAGTAAATGGGTGTGGAGATTGACCAACAGAAAAATCAGCCAAAAATATGTTTTTTAGTTCTATTTAAAAACATTATCTCCCATTATTAGGACATAACATCCTCGCATGGTAGATATTAGTGGTTCAATGTAATATATAACATATGAAAGAGATGGGTCTTAGAAGGTACCAAACTATCGATTATGATGTTATATCAACCATGGTTATAAAAGTATGTGAAATTTATAATTCTTAATAATTAATTATGAAATTACTGCTAAATAAATTTATCGTAATTAATATATGAGATTTTAGGAATAAACTATCAATGTAAATTAAAAAAATTTGATGAATGATAAAACAGAAAATCCAATCCATCAAGGACCTTTTTTTCTTCAATTTCTTAAAATGCATATTATTTTATATTATAATATCAATAAATTCATCAAATACAATTGTTTTAAAAAAATATTGAACACTAAAAAAATATAGTCTTTCTATGTGAATTAAAAAATTTATGTGAACAATCTATAGATTAACTTAAGTTAGGCAACCCTAGTCATACACTATGCAACCAAAGAATACATTTAGAAATTTTTCTATTCTTTATCTTAGGAATTAATCAATGATGACAACATTTTCTAAGATATATGTGGTTTTTTCATTACACTTTTTCTTATTTAAAATTGTATATATTTAAATATTATTGCATTAAATAAAATTTAAAACATTAAAAAAATATTTCACGTTGATTTTTTTTAATAATTAATTCTTTAACTCATAGGGAAAATTCCTCATATATTCAATAGGACTTATAATTTTTTGGACACAAATGTAAAGGATTGATTTCATTGTATTGAAGAAATGGTTAATTTTATATGAATGAATATAGAGAAACTAAATTGTGACAACATAGAACAACATTAACCAGAACTAGTGATCAATGAGTAGTAACCATTTGAACATTGAAACATTAAAAATGAAATACAAGATTATGAGATCCAACCGCAAATGAAACATACCACTACGAATGTGATTTAAATATAACTGAATCGGTAGTCTAACCTTTCCTAAACTATTTACCTTATAATTTTGTTCAATATGAATTTATTATCAATCCCGACTATTTTTAATTTTCATATTCATCATTTAATATTTTTCATTATAGTAATATGATGAATAATCACATTCACCTTTTTGGGAACACATTTAATTCCTTGATTTTATTATACATACATTAGAGGATGTATTAATAGATATATATGTTGTCGAACCTATGTAAATCAACGTACATGATGATCATTTTGATAGGGAAAATTTTTATAATAATTCACATTTACATTTTGTTAAGGTAAAAATACAGTCTCACATTCTGTGTAAAAATTCAACTCATACATCCAATGTATAAAAATGAAATGAACAAAAAAATAAGAGGTTTAAAATGATGAAACCATAAAGGATGATGAACTATAGATTATCCTACCCCTTCCATACAAGATGCCAATATTTTTTAAGAGGGTAGATTTTGAATATTGTATCCCTGAATCATTAATCATCATCATATAAGAAATGGAAGATGGCAAAATTCTACATGTGGATTTTCAAATATATGAAGCTTTACCCCCACAAATATTATGGTTATGAGCAGCTATTTACGTTCTTGAGAGTGTAAAATGTGTGACCATACATGGGGATTGAAGGATGTTTTATCATCTATTTTCATTCTATTAATTTATATTTCAATATAATTCATATGAATTAGATACATTCTCCTCTTTATATTATTATGAAATTTAATAACATGGTATTAGGGATTTAATATAGTGATTTAATTTTTTATAAATATTACTTCACATGGAAGACCCCAAATAGTGGATGAAAATGTATAATACTTCAGGAGAAAAGTGAGTAAAATTAAAAAATTTATCATTTAAATTCCATATACATTTCCCTAAAAACCATTTTTTATCCTTAATGTAAATAAATAAATTCCTAATCATTTAATAAATTAATTAAATGAATAAGATAGGCTTCATGAGTTATAAAACTATTTGAATCCATGTTTTCGAATTAAATATTAATCAGACCACATTCGTAACATTGAGAAATTAATTAAAATAGTGAATCATAAATATTAAACTAAAGAATCATTATTAGGGGAAATTGTATTATTAATTTAAATGAATATTCTATATATTTTAAATGATTTTAATTTATGAACATTATAATAACTAATGTAAAATTATTATCAATGCCTTGAGGGAATTTAGAATGTTATATTTCTCTAAACAAAGATGATTTATTTCTGAATATTACTTATTTTATCATGATCATATTTATATGGTGATATTGTAAAATTCCACCTACTATAAAATGAATTTAATCAACCTAAAACTACAAAAATATTTTAAAAATGATTTACTTTTATGGATCCATTTATAATAATAAGACAATACCCCTGAATGCACCATTTTCATTATTCATTATTTAGATCATGGAGATCACGAATGGCCATTTTTGGAATGATCCAGGTTTGATGCTATTTTTTCAAATTCCTATCATTATTATTGTATTTTAATGATATTTTAATGATGATGTATGTGGGTGATGAAATTCATGGTTATTCGGATGAGGAAACATGTGATAATATGTACTACATTGGTTATTGCAAATGGGTTTTAATTCAGTAATTGTACATTTTTATTTTCCGTTCATATAAAACAAAAAATAAAAATGGGTTTTGACTTTTGGAATAAAAAATCAAAATTATGAGATACATTATTATTATCATATGTTTTAATGTTGTGGATGTTACATTTATTCAAATATTATATTTTGATAAATAATAAAAAATGTAAAATTACATTGAAAAAAATTGAAAATGCAGTGAAATGCAAAGATGGGGCCATATAGTCATGATTTATCTCTTGATAATTGAATGACATTAATCATAATTTCTAGGAGTTTTTATTTTTTTGTAGATAGATTCATTGATATTTGTTATTGTATATAATTATAAAAAAAGTATACAATATCCTCCTCTTTGAGATTTAATTTTTAAACAAAAATTCTTACCAGCCATAGTCACGAGAGTCATTAAAAACATAATTATAATGTCCTCATGATTATATGTTCGTTTATTCTAACATAGTGGATAATGTAATTTGACTATAACCCTATGGAGATTATATTTTTCTCATTATATAGTCATACCTCTACAGGATAATTATTTTTTGTTATGAAGGAAAAGATTCAATGTTGAGGAAAATAAGAAATTGGAATGGTTAATAATAATAAATTAAGGATCATGATAGAATGAATAAAATGGATTTACTATTCTAAAAATATTAATGGAATAATGATTTTATAGATAAATCATTTGAAAAATTGAAAAATAAATATATATAATATTCGTAATAATAAAATTCTATTTTATGATTGATAAAATTTTTATTTAATTTCTATACCTTTAAATATTTATAGAATGGGTGACCTCATGAATTAATTGACTATATTTTATTAATGTGGAAATCATTGTTTATGGGAGAGACTTTTTGACACAAACAGAATTTCAAAAATATTTCTAAAAATTTCAATTATTTAAATGTATTTTTACATAGAATTTATATAAAATAATTATTTTTATAAAATTGAAAAAAAATCACAAATATTAATTTGTTTTCATTGAATTTTTATTGTTTTTATTTATATTAATAATATATTTTTAGAATTTACTATAATGGAATAACTTTTATTAGGTAAAAAATGAGGCATCACAATGTTGGACCATAGCCATGGGATATATGAAACTTAACCGGCCTTGATAGTTTGGATGGCCATATGGCCCATAAGAGACCATTCTTGAATAGAGAGATTTTTAGGCCATACATTGACCTCAGGCCAATGTAGATCCTTCCCCATGGGGAGGATCTTGTAGGGATTTGGGTTAGTCCAAATCCCCCATAATCAACCTAATTGTGTCATAACCCTTGATTGTATTTTCATTTTTATATGGAAGACCACCATAATGATGGATTAAAAGCTAACAAGTCCACCAATTTAATTATAACCAATCACGAATTCCATCACCCTCATTTATGTGAGATATATTTCCACACTCATTGTTCATCTCATAACCCAAATGGTGGGGTTCTTCATGAATCCTCGTACCTGCAATTAAATAGAATGTGGTATTATCTTATGTTATCTATGCCACTAGACACATCTACATTTCACTACTACCATCACTAGAGATTATTAGAACCACACTAGGAGCTCTAGTTTGTATTGGAAACCTACTATTAAGTACCCTAACTGCCATAGATGATATATGGGATCCTTTCCAACCATGGTTGACCAAATTTTAATGAATCCATATTCCATAATGTATTTTAATAACTCTCTAGACAATTTAATGCTAATGGTCTTTGTAGAGACTGAAATTTGCTTAAGTGTTGAAGAAAGTTTCGAAACGACAAAGTGAAGTCATATTCAGACCTAGAATCCTAGTCTGGGGGGCCAAGAGGTATTGTGAAAAAAACTGGTGAAGTCCGTGAATTTTTTTTCCCATACCAAATATTCCGGGATTCACGAAGATTCCTCCGTGGAGGCACGAAATCATTTCACTCATGCGCCCCATGCTGTTGGCATTTTGTGTCGTCGACCATCTGCGAGCAAAAAATTTGTGCCACCACCTCTATTATGCATTTATTTCTCATTGACCTGTATTTCATGCCCATGGGAGCCTATAAATGTATGGCAACCCCCTTCTATTTCTGGGCAGAAGAATTCCAACTGGATGTCATGCACAAAATCAACTTTCCGCGCGCATGAAGATGGATTTCAGGTATAGTTTATTTCGCACCTAGTTGAACCGGGGTCCGCCATTACATGAGATACCTATTGTTTTGCACTAAATTTCATCCCCTCCTGGGTTCTTCCCTTGCACGCAAGTCCTTTCATTGCACGCAAGCAGGCCAATTGCATGCAATCCCCTTCCATTGCGCAGTAGCCCCTTCTTTTCCACGCAAGCCCCTACCTTTGTGCGCAATCCCTTTGCACACAATCCACTTCCATTTCACACAATAATCTTTCTTTTTTCTCAATATCCTTCCTTTGGGATCAATACAATTGTGTGAAATACAATTCCATTGAGTTTACGACCCTTCCATTGCATGCATGCCCCTTCCTTTGCGCCCAATCCCATCGAGTTGCGCACAAATACCTCAGGGCGTACCTTTGCACGAGTGCCTCATTCCATTCTTATGGGTGCCATTTGTAGGTGTCTTGCGCGACCCAGTTATCTTCATCATACATAGTTTCCTCATTCGACCTGTTAGGATCATACGAAGTAACTTAAAAGTCCCCTAGACAATACCGCCTATTGAATTGCATTTCCTCATGATACTTCACATAGGCATGCTAAAGGCTATTTCTTCTTCGCATATCCATGCTAAGGTGGACCCCTTAGTTGTTCGTTCCACGACACACCCAACACTATGTTGATGATGACTTCCCTTCACATGGAGCAGAGGGTACCAGTTATGTATGTCCTAGGGGTGTGGAGTGAGTCCACGCCGTCTGAGCTGCAGGGCGTTAAACTGCCATGCACCATCATCCACAACACATAACGTTAAACTGTGGTCTCACCACGTGCCTTGCACGTGGGGCACCCCCGCCTAAGACCTTCTCCCCACCCACTCATCTCCACGAGGATGATATCACCCCTTATAGGGGATGATATCATCCTTATTGGAGTGGTGTTTGTCTGCAAGGAGAAGGCATCCAACATGGTATAAGCCCCAGCTTTGAGGCATCACCTCTGCTCCTCCTCTCTTCCTGGGTGCCATGTCCCTCTCCCGCTATCCTTTGTCGCCCTTGGCCCTCCATCCTGGAGTACGTCCCGACATTCTAGGCTGGCTCAGAGTGTGATCACCTTTCCACTTCTCAGGAATGCACCTTTCGTGATGTGATCATCAGGTCTTTGTTGTTCTTTTTTCTCACACCGTGCATGGCTCATGTGGACTTAGAGAAAGCATCAACCATGGAAACCACCTTGGGCCCCCTCATAGTGTCATCCCCAATCCATCATGAACAATGGGGAATTTGATCCATGTCATGGAATGGTATATAGGAATCCTCCACGAAGTTCAATCCTCACATGTTTGGGTCACCTCAGTGTGTAATCCCCAATCTATCCCAAACTACGGGGACATTGATCCTTGTCAAGGCATGGTACGTAGGAACCCAAACGAGGTTCAAGCCCCACCACCGTTGGCTTCCACAGAGTGTAAGCCTCAATCCATGCCGAACAATGAGGACTTTGATCCATGTCATTACATGGTATGTAGGAGGCCTCCACGAGGTTCACACCCCACCACCATGTGCTGCCTTAGATTGTAAGACCCAATCCACTCGAACTACAGGGACATTGATACATGTCAAGGCATGGTACGTTGGAATACTCCACAAGGTTCAAGCCCCACCACCTTTGGTCCCCTCATAGTGTAAGCCACAATCCATCCCAAACTACAAGGAATTAGATCCTTGTCATGGCATGGTACGTAGGAAGCCTCCAAGAGGTTCTAGCCCCACCACCTTGGGCAGCCTCAGAGTGTAAGCCCCAATCCACATTGAACTATAGAGACTTTGATCCATGTCAAGGAATGGTACGTTGGAATCCTGTAGGTGGTTCAATCCCCACCACCTTGGGCCACCTCAGTGTGTAAGCCCCAATCCATCCCAAACTACGGGGACTTTGATCCATGTCAAGTAATGGAACGTAGGAAGCCTCCACAAGGTTCAAATCCACCACCTGGTAATTCCAACCCCATTCATGTTGGTTTTCCACCACCATGGGCCACCTCAGAGTGTAAGTCCCAAACCCATCACGCATGACATTGAGCTGTATTCGCCATCTAAACTACATGTTCTTTAATTCCCCACCACGAGGATAAGTAGGAATCCTCCATGAGGTTCAAGACCATCACTCATGTCTCATCATAAACATTACATTGATCCTATTTGTCTCAGGAAGCTCATTCCCTAACCCTGAGGTTAAACTTCTTCCGGCTCCAATCCGTGCATCCATTCTCATGGGTTGCCTCCTCAGCTGTCCGATCATATCATCGAACTACGAAGACTATGATTCTCTACTAGAGGGATATATAGGAAGTATCTTTGAGGCTCAAGACCAAAGCCATTATCTATCCCGATTCTTACCCGGACCGCCACATACTAGTGGGATAATGCCTCTTCATTCCCACATTCCCCTAAATGTCATTCTAAAATCCGCCCACATGCTGGTCCCAATATCGGTGTTCCCTCTAGGGGGTTCCTCAATCCGTTCCACTCTAACCAGTGTTCTAATCACTCTGATCAGTCTATGATGGACGTTAACCATGCAGCATACCCTATGTTACACATGGGATGCTGAGGAACACCTCAGATTCATGCCTATGGAATATGTTTCCATGCGTTCTATGTGGGATGCCTCAAGCTTCTGTGCCCTTGAGAATCCCTATAATAAGGGACAAAATATAGACATGACAATTCCCCAACATCCAGATGCACCAGTGATGCCCAACATGACTAATCTCCTAACTGAAGGTTGTTTCCCTAACCAGACCCCTTGGAAGGCCCGGAGAAAAGCGACGTAATTAAATTGTGTTCAAAAAGATATAGCACAAAGAAGATCTTCATGAACATCATCTTTAATCTATTAGGGAGACATGGACTGGGTGCTAAGCTCCTAGGAGAAATCCATGGAAGGAATAATCGACATATCATCATCCTATTTCAATCAAGGAGAAGACATCTCTGAATAAGGAACAGATGTCGCCCGCCTTTGGAAAACTTGAATGTAGGGTAACAACTGCAAGTCCCTTGTGTGATGGATTAGTGCGTCCCTAGCGAAAGTTTCATAAATAGAAATGGTCAACCTGACGTGAATGTATTCTCCTTAGCATGGAGACTAGTAGTGTTTGAGTCATTGGTGGTTTATCATGTCATATGACCTCGTCATCTAGTACCAGGTCCCACCAAGTAGGCCTGACATGAAACTCTCCAGTAGTGTGGACAGTCAGGATGTGGAGCATTCCGTTCTGTGATGTTTTCAGTGTGGATCCCTCATTCCATCCACGTATGATGGAACATCACTGGGTCACTGGTTGTTGACTTTGTTTCCTATTAGTATTAATGACTTCATCTCCCTGCTTCCAGGAATCAAGTTGTTGCATCGGGAGCATGACCACCTGCCGACCTGTGCAGGGGAAGGAAAAATATCAACATTATTACCCTGCGTGGTTCTGCCTCTTCCATTGCGGCCCCGACCACCTTGACTACTGGGATCCCACACCCCCTCTACCAATCGGAAATTATCTAGCAAAGGGTAATTAATGTCCTTGTAAGCAAGTAAGAGGTGGAGGGGATACTCCCCACTAGGGATATGGCCCGCCTAGATCTCATGGAAACTGCGCCTCACCATCAACGTCACCCCTGAGAGCCGCGCAGGGAGCCATTGGTCCCCACCACAAGATTCAAGTATTTCGGGAGATTATCCCAAGAGTGCATGTATATCTACCTTCCCTACGCTGGCAAGGTAAGGAATGTATGGGTCGGTGCGATCGTAGTCCCACATGAAGGGCTCCCGACGAGGGATTCCACCATGCCTTACCAGCGTCGTAGCCTGTTTCCCTGAGCCACGGAGCTGGTAATCCACACGCGTACATCACCGGCTTCTGTTCATCTGATCCTAAACCAATGTCCGGCACAATGGGAAGAGGATGCTCACCTTGGAGCGTCAACATCATCGACTACCATGGCCCGAGCCACCACTGACTCATACCTCCATTTCCCTTCATACATTGAGTAGGAAAATTTTCACACCCGACCTAGATTGAGAACTCAACCGCCCCACGTGCAGGCTGGGTCGAATCTCTCAGTCGTTGGCACGGGGGATGGCCACCGCCGACCAATCCGCAGTAGTGCAACCCAGTGCGGAGGCTCACTCCGTGCCACCACTATGAAAGGTGTGGATCCTCCCTACTTCCAACCTCACCTTGGAGGTCTGCCATGTGCCACCTTCAACCCAAGCAAAGCGTTTTCCCCGTGACATCAACAATTTGTATGGGGGTCTCTCACGCGCTCACTGCACTGGGTACGAGGTCGATAACCCTTCCAAATACTTCCGATATGGAGAAGTATCATGTTTGGTCACCCACCAACACGGAGGTCCTCCCCATGTCCCTTTCGACATTTGTCTCGGTGCTCCCCACACCCTGGTTTCCTCAGGTGGAAAAGCTCTCCACCCCAGCACTAGTGCAGCTAGAGGACCCCATGTAAAAAATCAGCCCTGTCCTTAGGATCCACCCAGGGGCTTGACGGCGGGTCTCCGCCACCACAAGAGGAATTCTGGGGATGGCCGGACAGGAATCATACTAGTCTGCTTATCAGACTCCGAGGAGGAGTAAGATTCAGTGCATGAACCCTCCCCTGAGCCCTCCGAGTCAAAGGTTGAGGCTGGAAATATGAACATCACCTCGTACTCCCAGAATTCGAGGTCCATAGGATCCATGTCTCCCTCAGAAGGTATATTCGAGAAGAAGATAACTTGGAATGTCCCCAGGGACTGACTGTGTTGTCACCGCCATAATCTACAGAAGCAGCCACTGCCTCAGCTAGCAACTATAGAGAGCTATTATGGGGGTCAATGGTGAAATAGCTAAAACATAACCCAACCTTGGTAGACACTGATATTATTTTAGGAGCTCTGGTCACTGGTCAATCCTATTGTGATATGGCAACCAGGTCACTACAATCCTTAGAGGACAACCCAAGGTTTGGCAGCCAATCGGCCCACTCGCCTTATTCTCTATCGGCCAGCATACCGTCCCAGCGGTCTGCCTCACTGTCGTTGCTTGTTACACAACCACCCCCAGTTGACGAGTGGAAAATTAAGGGCCAGACCCTGAATCTGAGCCTATGGGATTCTGGACCATCCTTCCAGTGGTCTACTTTCCTAACGATTTTTGGCCGGTCTCATGACCAAATTTTTTTGTGCCAGAATCACTCAACGTGCAGAGTTTGAATGTATCTTCCAGACCCTTTAGGCGACTCACTTACATATTCTCCACGAGTGAGTGGATTATCCGAAGAGAAAATTCCCTTTTAAGACATCTAAGAACAATGTAGTCTGGTTGACCTGGATGTTCTCCCCATGGACTAGCACCCTGAGTCACCTGACCACCACAGGGCCCTCCAACAACAATGTGTTCAACGTTTCCAATTACTTCTCAAGGTAATTAAGGAGGATAACCACTACGTGCATGTTCATGGATGGGGATAGTATGATGTCATCATCTTCATTGAAATTCATCGGTATCCCTACTGACTAGGTGATGATGAGAACATGCCCCTGAGAAGTGTTTCGGTCAACATGACTTACCTGTCGAGAGGGGAAAATGAGCTGGAACATCATGATGGGAACGTCCCCCTTGAATAAGTGACTCCCCTAATAAACCCATCATGGAGGGTCACTCGTTAGAAGAGGAACCTCCTGGGTCTCCATGTGCCCACTAAGGCACTGGTTCTATGCCGGAACCTAGTCAAGGGAAAAGAGAATGTTGGATCATTCAAGCACTTTGAACCGTTCTCTTCAATACAGAAGATGGAGGAAGACTCCGAGAAGGACACTTTGTTCTAGAAGCATGCTGAGTAGAAAAGGTTGGTCAATGAACTCATGGATAAACATGTGGCAGGGCGACAGTCGGACTACGGTCATCCTAGGTTGGGGCAACAAAGGCAGGAACAGTTTCCCCATGATAAGCAGCCCCCAGGCCAAACTGATCATACTGCTCCCACTAACTTGGAGGAAGATGGAGCTCAAAACAAGAGGGAACAGTATGCCTCTCCAATCCATCCTCAACGGTTTTCTAATATATGGAATCTGGCCTGGGATCCCCTAGTCGCCCCACTTATCATTCCACCAGCCACTCCACAAGCCGCTAATCTTTCCTTCCGCATTGATGAACCTGGAAACATACTTGTGGTTAGGGATCCCTGTCAAGACAGGGACCCCCATATGGATGATCCAATTTCAGTCATTGCCTGCCTAGAGGCATTGGATACACGAATTATGGCAATACAATCAGATCATAATCCATACCCGAGATGGGTGGATGACATTTCGACACCTCTAGATTATGGAAATCCCACCGTTTTCCACTTTAACAGGACGGAGGACCACCGCAGCACATGGACCACTTCAACTTCATGCGTGGGACTATGATAGAGACTGTAGTGAAATAGGAGGCTGCAATGCTACGCTGTTCTTTTCAGATGCTGGAGGGGCCAAGATTTTCTTGTACAACCAGCTCCCCATCGGATCTGTGGCAAGACTAGAGGACTTTCACAGGCATTTCTTCTACCAGTTTAGCTCTACCAACCAGAAGACCAGTTTCGCAGACCATTCCATGTGCAAGAAAAGTCCTGATGAGCGATTCATGGACTTCATATCCCAGTGGATGGGTATCACATACTACCTTGACATGCACGAGACTCAGGATCAATTACTGATGATGTGCATGGGAGATTTCAAGATTGAACTGGTTCCTTTTCTGATCACTCAGAACTATCGTGGAGGGTTCTATGATTTGTCATATAATCCCATGTTCTTGGAGGAGGCCTTGCAACAGGACAGGCAGTCATAGTCGTTGCCCTATAATCCCAGTGAGGAGGGATGCCGGAGCTGAGACCACTATGGTAGCTCAGATATAAGCCCCCAAAAATTGGAATTGCTACCAGTAGCACTGGCCCCACAGCCTCCCAGAGGCCCTCCGCCTCATCCACAGCTTTTGGTTCAGCCGCATCACCAGAATGGGCAAGCGCCCCTACGCCTCACGCCGCCACCGCCACGGTGGGACAATCGAGTTCCGCCTCCACGGCCAGCTCCTCCGACCCCTCGTCCAGTCCAGGCTCCCTGATCCCCCAATCTAGAAAGTAGGCATCAAACCTAATCTTTCAATGTGGATCAGGTCCCTGGTTACTTCTACAGTGCCTTGGTGTAGGGAATTGTACGCTGGACTGAGGGAAGAAAGCATATGAGGCGAATCTCACCGACCACCCTGACTACTGCCCTTATCACCGGATGTTGTGGCCCTCCCTCAGGAAATGGATTGTGTTCATGGAATGGATCCAATACCATATTGACAATAATATAGTCAGGCTGGGCTTGGCCCCGACATATGTGGCTGGTGACTTTGTAAGGCTAGATAACTGTAGCGATGGTGAGGGCGAGTTACAGTTGGTTTCTGACCATGGGATCCAGATGTATAACTACTGGATGGCCAGAATAATGGTTGCTCGTGCTCGTAGCATCATTTGGGAACGCCTGAATCAGCCGGAGCCTTCAGATGTTGCGGCTACTACATCTGCATCACCATCTCAACAGACCTCCTCCAAGAATCGACAGCACAAGAAGAAGCAACACGCCCCGCCGATGCCTTCTTCGTCCTGAACTCTCGGTGACATTATGCCCCCAGAGATGGGAATTCCTCCCCGGATCCACCTAGTGGGGGATGATTTTTTGAGTGACGGTCTAGATGATGATTTTGTTAACACCATCGAGTTGGTAAATCCCCATACGACTCCTGATGATGGGGATCTCCAGGCGAACCTCATTAATGTCCCTAGACAACGTCTTGGTCAGCGGAGATGTGGCCATATGGGTTGTCATGGTGCGTCATTTGGCATCTCCATCCAGGCCGTGCATGCCCCCGAGTCAAGACAGCATGCCCATCGCAAAACTCAATATGCACAGCCTCTTCATCTGGTGTTGGCGGGCCTACCTCCACCACCATTTGTGCTACTGGAACACGAAGAACCACCTTGTCCGTGCAACGACCAGTTTCAACCCACTACAAGACTATCTAAGCCATTCGGTCCTCATCTGCCAACCACTCTTTTGGCCTCGTCATGTGAGCAGTGAGATATACCCAACACCAATCAGCCGCTGGTCCGGCGAGCTGGGCCCTCCATTCCTCCTATTGTAGAGTTCCCCCTAAGAGAAGACGTTCGTGTATGCCATGGAAGTACAATTTCCCTAGGCATCTTGTCAGCATCCTAAAGAGGATTTTTATTCTTGAAGCCCTTCTCATATCACTAGATATGTGTAAGTTGCTCGCCATGGCATTAAGAAGCCCCCTCTAGTTTGAGGTGGAGGTAGTACCTACAGATGCCTTTCATGCTGAAGTAGTTGGGAGTGTTGAATGCCAGGATATCAATTCGTTCTCTAAAAAGGATGAAGACTCTCCCATACAAGGGCACATCCGCCTGCTATACATTACTAGCCAATTTATCGGTGTTGAGGTTCATCGTTGTCTTATTGACACCGGCTCTGGGATTAACCTTATCCAAAGATGGACATTGTGAATACTAGGGTTATCTGAAGATGACATGACTCCCTCAAATTTATCAATCTAGGTATATGATAGGATAAAACAGACCTCGGTCGGTATGATCTGTTTGAAGACCCAGTTCACTGGATATGTTTCCAGAACCAAATTCATGGTTTTCTTCTAGGACACCTCATACAATGCATTGATGGGTAGACCCTGGATCCACCGGCACGTGGTGGTCCCATCATCATATCACCAATGCCTCATGAACTCCCTAAATTGTCAATTAGGTGTACTCCAAGGGGATTCATCTCCTTTTTCCTCTTGTGAATCCCACTACTAGGACACTGAATATTATAAGAGCAAGGATAAACAAGTCCAGGAAAGTGAATTTGATCCCATCACAATCACAACTAACCCATGGGTAGGCCTGAATGACACCTACATCTGCCTGATCCATCGGTTATAAACCATGAACCACGATATGGGGAAATGTTTTGTTGTTTCCAAGTCAATAGGGGGCCATGCTTCCAAATCCAGGTGGCATCGAATGACCACTTTGTATTCTTATATGAATCGTTCCTCAGTGATCCTGGAGCCTCCCACTCCCACCAAGTATCAAGGCATCTAGCTCATGGTAATGGCAGTACATCATACATGTATGTTTCATCGTGTTGTAATAAGCCGACTCTGGACGACACACCACCATTGATTTTATGTTATCAAGCATGGCACCATGGGCCATAGACTAGATTTGATCTTGTAAATTTCATTCATTACTATGGTCTAGGAAGCATCGGAGTTCCCCGATGCAATTACCACTTCTGCTCAAGATGGCTCCAGCCTCCCATCGGGGTCTGGTAGCTCAGAAGCAACTTCCCCCACTGAATATCCCTCCATAAGTGCATAAGAGTATATATAGGATTATCCCCTTCCTTTAAGGAAGTCATTTCTACCAGGATCGATGAATTGGTGCATGTGAACCTTGATAGCGAGGCAGACTCGATACCCACATTGATTAGTACCTCCATGTCACTCGAATAGTAGTACCAATATGTAGGATTCATCATAAATCACCATGATGTATTCGCCTAGAGTTACGGTGATATGCCAGGTCTAGATCCTCAGGTAGTCGTCCATCACCTCGGACTCCCTACAAATCATCGCGAGTTGAAGTAGCCTCCCCGAAAGATGCACCATTCTCACGGTGTCGTGGTCATGGCTGAAGTTGGAAAGCTAATCAATGACAACATCATCAAGGATGTCCAATACCCAAAGTGGCTTGCCAAAATCGTTCCAGTCAGATAGAAGAATGGAAAGATCAGTGTTTGTATCATCTTTGGAATTCTAAACTGTCATTGTCTGAAAGATGATTTTCCCCTTACAGTGACAGAGTTGTTGCTAGACGTTATGGCTGGGTTCCAATCCCTCTTCTACATGGAAGGGTATTCTATATATAATCAGATCCGGATGGCACTAGAGGATGGAGAGTCTACAACATTCAAGGGGCCCTAAGGTACTTTTTGTTACCAGGTTATGCCCTTTGGCCAGAATAATGCAGGTGCCACCTATCAGCGGGCCATGTACCGCATATTCATGCCAATCCTCGGGACATTGGTGGAATGCAATGTGTACGATATGGTCATAAACACTCTCCAGTGCCAGGACCATCTCAAGGACCTTGGGAATGTGGACAGATTCCTCTGTTCCCTTCATTTGATGATTCACCTGTTGAAGTGTTCGTTTGGGGTCACCTCGGGGATGTTTCTTGGATTTGTTGTCAGATTCTGGGGAATTGAGATCAACCCAGAGAAGATCATGGGCATTAGGAAGATGCCTCCCCTGAGAAATAATTGGAAGCCTCGTGGTTTCTAAGGCCACTTAGACTACATACACCGATTAATTGCGAAAATGGATGGAATGTGTAAGAGGTTTTCACAGAATATGAAGAAAGGCACCGCTTATGAGTGGAACAAGGAGTGCTAGACCGCCTTTGAATAAGTCAAGATATATTTTCTCTAGACTCCAATATTGATGGCTCCCGTCTCTAAAAATCCACTAATCCTCTATGTCGCCAAAGTGGAACGGTCAGTCAATATCTTTCTCACCCAGAAGAACAATGAGGGGATACAGAAAAACCTCTACCACCTCAAATTCATGCTCCTCGATATGGAGATCAGATACTCCCCCATCGAGAAGAGATTCCTTGTGCTCGTATTTGAGATACATAAATTTTGACATTACCTAAAAAATCCTGAGGTATAGCTGGTCTCTCGAGTTGATAAGTTTAAGTACATTCTGAGTCGTCCTATATTGACTGGTCATCTAGCGCGATGGTCGGTAATCCTTCAGTATTTTGACTTCAGTTTTGTCCCTCAAAAGGAAATCAAGAGACAAACATTGGCAGACTTCCTTGCTGCAATCCAACCTCCACAGACCGGTCCCGATATTTGGATTTTCCCGATGAGGAAATACTCTCAGTAGATCCTGCCACCACATTTTGGTAGATGCACATCGACGGTGCCTCCCGGAGCCCCATCAGCAAGATAGTCAATGATCCTAGGCTCAACAGAGTGGGTCTGGGTATCATCTTCTATAACAACCCGAATCCAGAGCCCCCCCACTGGTTCCCCATACCTGGTTCACCACATGAACTCAAGTGCATTTCCCCAAATGCCATAGACTGCCAACTAGCAGCGAGGGCCTAGGTAAGTTATTGAGGAAACTATTTCCTCATTTGGTAAGGTATACAAGGTAATGAAAACAACATTCAAAAGAGGAAGCAGTAACAATATACATATCTGCAACAAAAAAGTGGAAGAATATATATATAGCAATGATGATAATGATGCAGAAGGTACAAGTATCTAAGGAAATCATTAAACACAACAACGTGCTGAAATACAATTGAACACAAAGTACTAAATCAATAGAAACTCCAGTAGAATCGCAAGCCATAGCATGGTCCCATGCTCTCCAGCCCCACAGCAAGTCAAACACCTGAAGTAGTAGTGCGCTTGCCCTTATCTATACCTGCAACAACATAGTCTTCATGGGCCCAAAATAATGGCCCAAACAGGGTGTGAGATACAATCCCAGTATGAAATCACCCAAATATTTGTGCCTAATAGTCAATGAATACAAGGCAAGTAAGAGTGCAGGAAGCAATAAACAAAAAATCACACAACAGCTACAATCCACAGTTCTAGCATATAAAGTACAAAAGTAAACAACCAACAACAAGTACAAAATAGGTAACCCTTTGGGTAGCTCTCACAGCCTAAACCCTATGGTTCATCCTACAATTACTATAAACCCTATAAGAGGCACACACAGTCTCACCACTCTGGTTTAGCTAGGAGTAGACTTTCTGTGGAAGCACTCACCGTCAATTCCCCGTATAGTCCTGTATCATGATAAGGCTCTCTGGGGAAGCACTCAACGTCTCATTCCCCATGTGGCCTGCATCGAGGAACTACAGACTCTCTGAGGAAGCAATCATCATCAATTCCCCCTGTGGTCTCGCATCATATTAAAAGACACTCTAGAGAAGCCCTTACGTCGATTCTTCCTATGGTCTACTACACTAGGTTCTCATAGTCCTCTATGAAATTAACATACTCAGCATGCGTGTATCACCCAAGTAAACCTCAAGAACTACATGGCTATCATTATAAGTCACAACAACATAACAATATAATGCTTCCACTATCCTAAAACTAGTCATGGAAACTGAAAAAATGCCTAATAATAAAAAAATGAAAGGAAAAGCACATGAACACCATATAAGTTATCCAAATTCACAAGCAATTAGCTCTACATAAGAAATCAAGAAAAGCAGGGTAACAACATGGAAAAATAGGAAACACGCAATACCCCGTGTAAGGGTATTGGTGGATTTTGCACAAAATACTCAATGATTTTCTACAGAAAGGCACAAACCATCTACCACGATCCAGAGAGATCAATATACGTGAACAACGACGACAGATTCTACATAGAACGTCGTAGATCTGAGAAAACATCTGAAACACATAAACCAAGATAACATGAGAAGGATGAGGAATTGGAAAACAAGGATCAATACGAATGGATAACTCACCACTGTGATTACAACGCAATTAACGGTGCTCGAATCGAAGAACGGATAGAGAGGTGGGGGCTCGTCAAAGATTCACGGATCATCGACGCTCTCGAATGAACAGATCCTAGAAGAAGAGGTTTTTGTGCATCAGTCGCGACCCCGGTCTGTTTAATGAAAAAAATAAAGTACATGGCTTGTAATTTTAGAGTACACAGTCTGTACTAGGTCTTTCTGTACTCTGCCATAATCAGCCTCCACTTCACCCCTACACACCGTGTGTGTAGCCCGGGCATGGCCAGTACACGATTTCGAGCGGGAGAATAGTACATGGCGTGTACTTAGAAATCACACGGCGTGTACTTCAAAAATTTCCAGAAACTTTAATTTTCTAAAAAATATCTGAAAAAGGAAGGACATACCTGAAATGATGATCCAGTTTCATACAAACTTTACCCCTTAAAGAAATTCGTCCCCGAATTTCCCTGAGAGGCGTAGATGATGAAACCCCGAACAGCTCTGACCACTACTATCATACATCATCCTCTCTCTCCCAGGTCTCATCCTGTACTCGCCCATTCTACCATAGCACCCGTACAAGTGGGACAGACCGCCCACGGAGAACCTTCGTACGACGATTGAAAATACGGGTGGGATTCTCCTCAAATGATGCATCCGCTTCGAGCTCAATATCATCGGGCTAAAAGACATGAGACGAGTCTAAAATGTAATGTTGGAGATGAGAGACATGGGAGACGTCGTGCATGGCCCGATACCTCTGAGGTAACTGTAAACGATAGGTTACTGGACCAACTCTCTCTAATACCTCAAATGGCCTGATGTACCACAGTGAATGCTTACCCTGTCATTAAATCCTCTTATGTCCCAACCTCAATGGGACATGCACGAAAACCTGATCTCCGACCTCTAACTCCAGAGGTCATCTCCTCCGAGCAGCGTATGATTTCTTTCGAGACTCTGCTGTAGCCATCCTCTTCCGAATCAACTCTATCTGCTCTGAGATCTCCTGAACAAGATGAGGTTCCAAGAAAGCTTCCTCTCCTGCCTCCAGCTAGCATAAGGGTGATCGGCATTGCCTACAACAAAAATCCACGTAAGGTTCCACCTAAATAGTCTCCTGAAAGGTGTTTTTATAGGCAAAATCCAACAGAGGGACATGCTTCTCACATGACCCACCAATGTCCATAATGGATGCTCTGAGCATATCCTCTATCACCTTGATCGTACGCTTGGACTGGAAATCTGTCTGGGGATGGTATGTTGCACTCAAAAGTACCTATGTAACCAATGCCTTATAATGTCCCTACTTGAACCGAGAGGTAAAGAGTGAATCCCTATCTGAATCAATAGAGTGTGGGACTCCATGCAGACATACAATCTCCTGGATGTAAATTCCTCCCAGATCATCGACACTGAAGGTCTCCTTGATCAGAACGAAATGAGAAACCTTCATAAGCCTTTTGATGACAACCCAAACAACATCGTTACCTCGGGGAGACCTTGGAATCCTTGTCACGAAGTCCATCGCGACATCGTTCCACTTCCACTCCAGAAAGGGTAACTGCTGTAAAAGGCATGCTGGTCATTGATGCTCCGCCTTTACCTACTGACAAGTAGAGAATCTCATGACGTAACCAACAACATCTCTCTTCATACCTGGCCACCAATACTGGCGATGAAGATCCTGAATGAAGCATCTGTAGTATCTAGCCAGCCCTAGGAAACTCCATACCTCAAAAACGTTCTTCGGCTGCTCCCATGAAACAACATCTATCACTTTATCTGGGTCCACTGATACTCCTGCCTCTGAGATGACATGACCAAAGAAGTGACTCTTATCCATCCAAAAGTAGAACTTCGAGAGTTTAGCATAAAGCTGATGCTTTCTCTGTGTACTCAGAAGGATCTCAAGATGGGTATCATTGTCGTGTCGAGTGTGAGAGTACACCAAGATATCATCAACGAAGACCACGAAGAAGGATTCCAAGTAAGGATGGAACACTCGGTTCATCAAATCCATGAAAACCACAGGCACGTTCGTGAGACAAAACGACATTAATGTATACTCGTATAGACCATACCTACTTATGAAGGCTTTCACAAGTATATCTGATGTTCTAACACACAACTCATGATAACCGGACCTCAAGTCGATATTCGAGAACACCCGGGCTCCTCGAAGTGGACCAAAGAGTTCATCGATACTCGGAAAGGGATATCGGTTCATGACCGTCAACTGGTTCAGCTTCCGATATCAAACACAATGCCTAAGGGTACCTTCTGCCTTCTTCAGAAACAGGACAGGTGAAACCCAAGGAGAAGTGCTGGGTTGGATGAAACCCTTTTCTTTTAACTCCTATAACAGCTTCTTGAGCTCTTGCAACTCAGGTGTTTCCATCCTATAAGGTGGAATGGAAACTGGTGTCGCTCCTGGCATGAGCTTAATCAAGAAGTCTACCTCACACTCTAGAGGAAAACCTGAAACGTCTTCGGGAAAGAAGCCCCTGAAACAATCTACCACTGTAGGAAAATCCAACTATAAAGTCCCCTGGTAATCCTAATAAAGACTAGAAATCGAGGTCGTCGACCTTCTTAGCCCATGATGCTCGAGTCCTGCTCGACTCGCCTGATCATCCCATTCGCCTCTAGGAAGAAAAGATTCACCCTTTGGTGAAATGAAACTCACCCTACATTGATAACAGTAGACGACTGTATGGAAGGGAACCAAACAGTCCATCCTGATAATGACATTGTATCCTGTCATCTTTAGGATGTTGACATCCCATAAGAAAGGATACCCGAAAACCTCGAGAGGGAACTCTCTACACTAATGTACACTTGATGTCCTTGTCCCAAAAGTTGTTTCTAGAGTCAACAAGTCTGCAAGAGAAAAGATGCATAGCCCAAGGTACTCCATGACAGTAATAAAGATAAAGATTTGCATAGCACTAGTATCAAAAAGAGATTAAAATAAAAACGAGTCTACAAAAATCATACCATCAACTATAGAAGGGACAGGACCCTTCTCCTAATATGTCTACTCCACGGCAAAAGACTAGCCTACACCATGGCCCTGCGCCCCTTGGTGACCACTCTGAGTTTTTCCACCATGCTGGTGCTGAGGGACTGGTGGCTGGCCGCCATGGCCTCGGCCTCCACCTCGGATTGAATGGCTAGAACAACTCTAGTTCCCCATTTTAAGAACCCGAATCTGGAGCCCCTCCCCTGCTTCCCTTACCTGGTTCGCCACATGACCTCAAGAGCATTTCCCAAAACGGGAGAGGCTGTCGAATATCAGTGAGGGCCTTGGTAAGTTATTACGGAAACTATGCCCTCATGTGGTAAGATATACATGGTATGAAAAACAACAGTCAAAAGAAGAAGCAGTAACAACATAAAAATCAATAACCAAATTTTCAAGAATAAGTATATATTAATGATGATAATTATGCAGCAAGTACAAGTATATAAGGAAAGCAGCAAAGACAAAAACTTGCTGAAATAAAACTAAACAAAAAGTAATAAAGCAATAACATCTCCTGCAGTATCGCAAGTCCTAGCTTGGTCACATGATCTCCATCCCCACAGCAAGTCAAACACCTGAAGTAGAAGGGCGCATACCCTTATCTATACATGCAACATCATTGTCTGATTGGGCCCAAAAGCATGGCCCAAACAGGGTGTGAGATAATATCCCAGTAGGAAATCATCCAAATATTTGTGACAAACATTAAATGAATACAAACCAAGTAAGAGTGTAGGAAGCAGTAAACAGAAAATCACACAACAGCTACAGTCCACAGTTCTAGCATATAAATTTCACAAGTAAACAATAATCAACAAGTAGAAAACAGGTAACCCTCTGGGTAGCTCTCATAGACTAACCCTTATGGTTGAACCTACAAGTACTAGAAAACCTCTAAGAGGCACACACAGTCTTACCCCTCTGGTTCAGCTATGGGTAGACATTATGAGGAAGCACTCACAGTCAATTCCACCTATTGTCTTGTATTGTGATAATGGCTCTCTGGGGAAGCACTAAACGTCTCATTCCCCCTATGGCCCACGTCAAGGAACTACATACTCTATGAGGAAGCACTCATCCTCACTTCCCCCTGTGGTATCACATCATATTAAAAGAGACTCTGGAGAATCCCTTATATCCATTCTTCATATGTTCTACTATAATAGGTTCTCACAGTCCTGTGTGAAATAAACATGCTTAGTATGTGTGTATCTCCCAAGTAAACCCCAAGAACTACTTCTCTATCATTCTAAGGCATGGCAGCATAACATTATAACAATTCCACTGTCCTACAACTAGGCATGGAAACTGAAAAAATGCTTAATAAGTTGAACATGCAAACCAATGCACATGAACACTGTATAAGTTATCCATATTCACAAGCAATTACCTCTACTTAAGCAATCAAGAAAAGCAGGCCAACAACAAGTAAAAACAGGAAACACACAATACCTCATTTAAGGGTATCAGTGGATTTTGCACAAAATCAACAATGACATTCTACAGAATGGCACAAACCACATACCTCGATCATGGGAGATCGATATAAATGAAAAAAGATGGAATATTGTACTTAGAACATCGTAGATCTGAGAAAATGTCCAAAACACATAAACCATGATAACATGAAAAGGAGGAGGAATTGGAAAACAAGGCTCAAGAAGAAAGGATAACTCACTGCTGCGATTCGAACACAATAAACGGTTCTCAAATCAGAGAATATACAGAGAGGTGGGGGCTCGTCGAAGATTCACGGATCCTCAGTGCTCTCGAATGAACGAAACCTAGAAGAAGACGTTTTTGTGCGTCAGGCGTGACCTCGGTCCATTTAATGATAAAAAAGAAATTTCACAGCCTGTACTTTTAGAGTACATGACGTGTACTAGGTCTTTCCGAACTCTGCCAAAATCGGCCTACACGTCACCCCTACACACTGTGTGTGTAGCCTAGGAACGACCAGTACACGGCTTCGAGCGGGAGAAGAGTACAAGGCGTTTACATCAAAAATTTCCAGAAACATTATTTTTCTCAAAAACTCCAGAAAAATGAAGGACAATCCTGAGACAGTGATCTGGGATCTTACATATTCATTACCCCGACACAATCTGTTCTTCCATACTCAATACTATTGTCAGAAAGTTGCGCCAACAATGTGGCGGAGTATCAGGCCCTCATTACTGGCCTCGAGCTGGACCTCGAGATCGACGTATCCCATTTTCAAATGGAAGGGGATTCTGAACTAGTCATCAAGAAAGACAACGGTGGCTAGGTTGTCCGAAATCTAGAGATCGTACGATTTATGGAGATCACCCTCTATATAATTGCCCAGTTCCCTTTACGGCCAGAGGTTACCCATATCCCTCGGCCATAGAACGATCGAGCTGATGCTTTGGCTGTCTTTGCTGCATCACTTACAGAACCCGAGAAGGGTGATCTGATTATACACGTGGAACACTAGAGATTCATTGCTCTCGTCGCCCAAGAGTATGATGACATCCTATGGCTAAGACATCTTACCACCGGAGCCACTACAACAGAAACTTATGGTTCTTCAGATGCAGTCGTTGAATCAACTCCTGAATAGAGAACTCATTTTGTCGAGTATCTCCAAAATGGCTGCCTCCCATCTGATTGGGAAGAGCATGAGCAGATTCAACGTTACATGTTTCATTTTACCCTCCAGAGTGGTCGCAGCCTTGATCCAATACTCTATAAGCATGGTTTTTATGGTTTTATCATCCATTGAATTCAGGGGGTTGAGATTCCACAGTTCATGCAAGAGTTTCACTCTTGTTCTTGTGGTTCCCATCTAGAAGGACAAAAACTATTTCACCAGATCTAGTGATTAGGGTATTTTTTGACCTCTATGATCCTCTATTGTCTTGAGTTCTCCAATAGGTGTCATGTGTGCCATGTTTATGATATCTTTGTGCATCGGCTGCCGGAGCCTCTCCACACTACCAAGTTCTCATGGACCTTTGTAGTCTGGAGATTAGATGTCGTAGGACCATATCTGCTGGCAATGACCAACCAATGCTGGTTCATTATGGCCTCTATATATTTCTTTTCCGAGTTGGTGGAGTCAGTTCCGCTCAAGGAAGTCAAGGCCCATTTTTTCGTGGACTTCGTGAGTTCCAATATCATCCATCAGTTTGGGGTTCCACTCGCTATTCTCACAGATAACGGAACCAACTTTTGAGCAGCTGAAATGAAAAGGTTGTACACCAATTACAACATATATTTGAACCATACATCACGCAATCACACACAGGAAAATGGAAAGATCATGGAATTCATTAAAACTCTATTTTACATTCTGGAAAAGATGGTTGGTCAGAAAAAGAAGAGTTGGCTAAATAAACTCCCCAACGCCCACTGGGCTTATCAGATGATGACTCGTAATTCCACCTAGGTGACACCATATTCCCTCATGTATCGAACTGAGGTTTTCCTACCCATCGAGATTTAGTTTCCCTAATTTGACATAGCAGTATATGACAAGAAAGCACTAGATAGAGTTGTTTAAATCCATCTAGCTGAATTGGAAGCACTAGATGAGAATAGGATTCGTTCCCTGCACAATCTAGAAAGGCATCAGAGTAGGATGGCTCGAGCCTCTAACAAGAAGGATCACCTCTGTTATTTCCTGCAAGTCGATTTAGTTCTTGCTCTGAGAACACTGATGATCCCCCGAAAGAAACCACCCAAGTTGGAGCCTAAAAGGGTGGGACCTTAAATAGTCTACAAGGTTTACCCCTAATGAAGCATACTCCTTGGTGACCCTGTATAGTGAGCGTATAAATCCTCCCACCAATTCCATGTTCCTCATGAAATACTTTGCATGATACACTGGTACCTGCATGACCTTAAACTGCATTTGGAACTACCTGACCTTGAGTTGTCTAGTCCCGCACGACTTTAAACTGCATTTGGTCCTACATTTTGTCCTACATTTGGTCCTACATTTGGTCCTATATTGGGTCCTACATGACCATATACTGCATTTGGTCTTACATGACCTTAAATTGTCTTGTCCTTCATGACCTTAAACTGCATTTGGTCCTACATTTGGTCCTACATGACCTTAAACTTTCAGGTCCAATCCCATCTCTTAGGCCCCCTGGCCTATTCGTTTCCATGAGATGGATATGTAGGTGGGGTAAGGGGTTACGCCCTCCTTCAAATTTGGATTTTGAAACCATTCCCCCCCTTCCCCTAGGTGTTCTCCACCCCTTTGTGGCTCTCAAATTAAGTCCCTCAACACTTTATAGTGGTTTGCCAATGTGATAAGTGTACTCTGGTCTAGGAGTAGGACTGTCAGATTCAACCTAGGGAAGTACTTTCCACTAGTCATGCTTCGTTTTCCACTTCATTTGGGCCCCCATTATCATTCAAAACTGAAGGGAACCCCAAACGACGTGGATATAAGGCCTAAGGGATCTCCTACCATTATGAACCAATGCCCCTGAGGGCTGCATACAACAAATTGATACAAATCCCACGTTGCGAACATGGTCAGCGATCGATGCTTATTATTTTGTCAATAGGGTAATGTGATAGGATGATGTGTTGAAAACATGGTCAGTAGTAATCCTATGTCTCCATTCCATCCCTTTAAGGTCTTGAATTTCAGTTACATGATTCACATTATTCTCCACCCCATTATGCCTAGGTGGAATTTTGACACTCTTGGCCCTATCCCTCAGTGCACCTTCACACATTTTGGGAGCAAAGATGCAATACGGCATCCTCCATGGCTTCTGTGGTCTGAGCTCTAAGACCATAAACTATTATCTTCCCTAAAGACTATATCCGGCTAGATTCGAATCCTCATGGGATTTTTAGAATCACCAGAACATCAATTTTTTTGGGACCATCTCGACACTCTTGGCATAAGGATCCTTTCCTAGAGTTGCACATGGTGGTGATGTTTACCTCGTCCTCATTCACGTTTTGTATTATCTTTTACGTCATGTTCATTCCTTCATGTCCAAGCAATATGACTTTAAACTGTGATGTATGGTCCTATTACATGACCCTAAACTGTGATAACATCGTCCCGACCTCATGATGAAAAATGGCACTGCATTGTGATGGCCTCATCATAGAGGAAATCACGTTGGGTATCAGTCATTTACCATACCAATTTTCAATGCCTGTCTATGGATTGAATCTTGTGGCGATGCCAAGAATTTCTACCCCATGCTTGTTGCATCACAAAAAAATCATTCACCTTAATGGAATAACAAGATACCTCAAATACAACTTCTTTTGGTGTGAGGGCTATACCTGCACACCCCTTTCATGCTTTGCACAGGTACCCTACCGTGCTCCCATTATGAACTACGTATGGTTTGATTCTCATTCACATGAGATACGTAGGAACACCCAGGAACTGCCCCATGGTCCCAACCTACCTTTAGTGTTCATTCCCCTAACCTAAACAGTTCCCCACGGGACACATGGTAATTTTGACCTCATCCTCATTCACGTCGGGTTTCATAATCTCCATACTGTGTGCCCCCTTCTTTCCTTACTGATCCCTAGTTTGAGTTCTAAGACCTTAAACTAAGACCATTTTTAGAACTACGTTTAGATTGATTCCCGTCATTATGTGATACATAGGAATTCCCATACATCTCATCTCATGTCTAAACCTAGGGATCTCCAATCTCGTCCCTCTCACTATCGGCCCCTTGGCATGACCCCTTTGGGAGTTGTATAACTAAAAAATTTGCCCCTAACATGTTCTGGATTCCCCATAAAGACATTGGAATGGAATGGTTCCCTCACAAGAGTGGTCCTTTCTATATGTAGGGATGATCCATGATCAGATTAATGCACCCGCCTAATGTGCTTCCACCATGGTGGCATAATATCAAGAGTGTTGGACTCTGTTCGAACAAAACACCACTTCATTTTCCACCCTTTACATGCACCTTTATTCATATCCTCGTCCTCTTTCATGTTTGAATGGACCCCCTATAGAATGTCGAAGTCCCACAACGACAGATTGTTGGGTCATGCATACTCTTTTTGGGTGGGGGTTAACAATTTTAAGAGGGTATGGTTTTTGGAGACAACCCTTTTTGCACCATAAACCTCTGGGTTTGCAACAATTTTGTCTCTACGAGTAGCAGCCTCTCCCTCATCAATATAGTTTGCAGCAATCTTTTTCTGACCAACTGCCTCTGTAGCTGGAATGAAATCTAGGTGGCCGGTGGGTAAAATCAGTGGGTGTCGTGAAATTTCATGCTGTTGTGCGAACAAACCTAGGTTTACGCATAAAATTATGCCTAGTCGTAGTGGAATTACACGCAGCTAGAGCATTTTTTCGTGCAGGATGAGAAGAAATTTCATGCACGAGAGATTAATGCTTATCGTGTGAGTAGATTCATACCAAAAATGGGACCCTTGACAACTTTTATAGGCTAAGCCTTGGTTCTATGCCCTTGCAAAAAATGAATTCTGTGCATAGATGAGTTTTGCGTGATGCATTGGATTTTTGCACACGGGGACCCCAAGAAACCCTGAATTTCGGCATTTCCCTCGAAATCTGACTGTTGAGACCCCTTGCTAAGCCAATTCCATGGGGGGGAATTTGTAGACGCCAAAAAGTGCTAAAGTGTTGAATAAGGATTCAAAATGAAAAATTGATGTCATATTCGTACCTAGAGACCCGGTCTGGGGGTCCTAAAGGTGTTGCGCGAAACAAATAGGTGAAGTGAAAAAAAATTTGTCCCACATGGAATGTTTTTGGATTCACAAAGAGTACTTAGTGTAGGTGATAAATTATTTTGTACCTACACCTCACACGGTTGACATTTCACGCCACCAACCATCTGCACGTAGACCTTTCACGCCGCGACCTCAGTCGCACAATTATTTCACACTGACCTATATTTAGTGCCCTTGGGAACTTAGAAATAGAAGGTATCCCCCTTCCATTTTATGGTGGAATAATTCTAACCGGCTCTCATGCACGAAATCATCATTCTGCGCACACGAATATGGCTTCGAGGAACGATTTATTTCGTGCCCTATCGCCCTGGGTTCCATCATCGCATGAGATCCCCTTCAGTTTAGACTAAATTCCAATCCATCTGGGGTCTGTCCCTTGCACTCAAGTCCTTACATTGCACGTAAGCCAGCCAATTGCGCACAATCCCCTTCCATTACGAGCAAGACCCTTCCTGTGCGCACAATCCCCTTTCTTTTCGCTCAATCCATTTGCGCGCAATCCACTTACATTGCTTGAAATCCCCTTATTTTGTGTACAAACCCCTTCCATTGCGGGTAATCCCTTTGAGTTTCACAGAAAAGCCTCGGCATCAGTTCTGCAACAAATCATACTGATTTCACCTTGACCCAAGGTTTTACGCGTAGGTCCCCCATTATATAACGCGTAAGCCATAAAGGTTGTGCGCAATTCCCCATGACCCCTCTCCATGGTGCTCCCCGAGCGTACCCTTGATGGAGTGCATGATTCGTTTTTTATGGGTGCCATTCGCAGGTGTCTTGTGCACCCTGGGTATCCGCATCGTACACATTTTTCCTGTACGACCTTCTAGCCACGTATGAAGTGACTTCAATTTCCCATGTATGATACCGACCATTACATTGCTTTTACTCATGATTATTCACATAGGCACGTTAATGAATATTTTTTCTTCGCGCAGACACGCTAACATGGACCACCCAGTGTTTCATTCCACGACACCCCCCAACACAGTGTTTTCGATGCCTTCCCCTCCACCAGGAGAAGAGGGTACCAGTTATGTAATTCATAGAATTGTGGAGTGAACCCACCTCGTCTGAGGTATAGAACATTAAACTACCAAGCACCATCGTCCTCAGCACATTACATTAAGCTGTGGTCTCCCCCTATGCCTCGCACATGGGGAACCCCCACCTCAGACATTCTCCATGGCTACTCGTCTCCACGGGGATGATATCAACCCTCACAGGGGAATATATCCTCCTTATTGTAGTGTCTTTTGTCCAAAGGAACAATGCGTCCAATATGGTATAAGCCTTGGTTTTGCGGTAGCACCTCTACTCCACCTCTCTTACTGGGTGCCAAGTCCCTCTTTCATTGGCCTTTGTCTCCCTTGGGCCTCCATCCTGGAGTATGTACCGACTTTCTGAGCCACCTCAAGAATGTAACCCCCTCTCCAATTCTCAGGGATGCACTATTCACGACGTGATCATCAAGACATTGTTGTATCTTGTTTCTCTCCCCGGGCATGACTCACATGGGCTTAGAGCATGCATCGACCCTGGAAACCACCTTGGACTTCCTCGGAGTGTAAACCCCAATCCATCCTGAACAACGAGGACTTTGATCCATGTAAAGGCATGGTATATAGGATGCCTCAATTAGGTTCAAGCCCCCCCCCGCCTTGGTCCGCCTTAGATGTAAGCCCAAATCCATAACGAACTATGTGGACTTTGATCCATGTCAAGGTATGGTATATAGGAATCCTTCACGAGGATCGAGCCCCACCACCTCAGGCCGCCTAAGAGTGTAAGACACAATCCATCTCGAACTATGGGGACTTTGATCAATGTCAATGCATGGTATGTAAGAAGCATCTGCGAGGTTCAATCCCCACCACCCTGGGCTGCCTCAGTGTGTAATCCCCAATCCACCCAAACTACGAGGACTTTGATTCATGTCATGGAATGGTACGTATGAAGCCTCCATGAGGTTTTAACCCTATCATCTGGGGTCTCCTCAGAGTATAATCCCCATCCCATCCTGAAGTACAGGAACGTTGATCCATGTCAAGGAATGGTACGTAGGAAGCCTCGACGAGGTTCCAGCACCACCTCCTTGGGCTGCCTCAGAGTGTAATCCCCAATCCATCCCGAACTAAGGGGACATTGATCCATGTCAAGGAATGGTATGAAAAAATCATCCATGAGGTTCAAGCCCCGCCACCTTGGGCCTCCTCAGAGTGTAAGCCCTAATCTATCCCGAACTACGAGGAAATTGATCCATGTCAAGGCATGGTATGTTAGAAGCCTCCACGAGATTAAATCCCAACAACTGGTTGTTCTGACCCCATTCATGTCAGTTCGCCACCACCATGGGCCACCTCAGAGGATAAGCCCGATTGTTGTCATGCATGATGTTATACTATATTCACCATCTAAACTATGTGGTATTTGATTCCCCACAATGGGGATATATAGGAAGCCTCCATGAGGTTCAATCCCATCACTCATGTCTCGTCTTAATCTTTCCCTTCAGCCTATGTGTCTCAGGAAGCTCATGACCTATCCTGGAGGTTCAACTTCTCCCTGGTCCAATCCATTCGTCCATTCTCACGGGAAGCCTCCTCAGGTGACCTATAGTATCATCAAACTACGCGGACTTTGATTCCTTTCCACAGAGATATATAGGAAGTCTCTTCGAGGATCAAGCCCAAATCCATCACTCATCCTGATTCATACTCGAGCTACCACATCTCGGTGGGATCATGCCACTTCATTCCCCATTTCCTTCAACAGAATTCGGGAAGCCACCAACGTGTTGGCCCCATTATCGGTGTTCCCTCTAGGGGGTTCCTCAATCTGATCCACTCTAACTAGTGTTATGATCTGTCCGATATGTCTCCGTTGGAAGTTAAACTTAGGTAATACTCTATGTTACACATGGGAAGCTGATGAAAACATTAGATTCATGCCTATGTCATATGTTTCCCCACGTTAGATGTGGGATGCCTCCGGCTTCCGTGCCCTCGAGAAGCCCTATAATAAGGGACAGAAGAGAGATGGAAATTCCCTAGCGTCTAAACATGCCGATGATGCCCAACATGAATACTCTCCTATCCGAAGGTTGCTGCCCTGACCGGACCCTTGGAAGGCCCTGAAAGAAGCAACATAATTAACTGATGTCCAAGAAGATATGGCACCAGAATGAACTTCACAAACTACGTCTTAAATCTATGTTGGAGACCCAGACTAGGTGACGAGTTATGAGGAGGAATCCATGGAAGGTAGAACTGGCATCCCATCACCCCATTTCGATCAAGGAGCAGACGTCCCTCAATATGAAATTGATGTCGCCCGACTTTGGAAATAGGGAATGCGGGGTAACATCTACATGTCCTCTACGTGATGGATGCACACGTCCCCGGTGAAAGCATCTGACACAGTATCATTGATGTTTTTAGTAACTAATATCATGAACCACAGTTACAACATGTTTTCCATCGTCTATGAAATTTCATTCAAACTATTCACTAAATATTGTGTCTTCCCTACAATCAAGAAACAACTATTATACCAATAATTTTATTGAAATTCCATTTTTTTGTGGAGTATTTTAATATTTTCACATGATCAATTCCATTGATCTAATGACAAGGAGTTTTCATCATAGAGACTATAAAAGGATGGACCTTCCCCTACAAAAATGTTTTTGAATCAATGTTATTTGGAGTTTACATATGCTACTGATTCATTTCTTATTTTTATTCTATAATGTTTATTTTATTCTTCTTTAGTTTCAGTTTGGTAATGTACTTGTAATTGATAGATTGCCATTTTATCCCTACTGTTTCCTCTTGATTTCTCCCATCATCATCATCATCATCATTGTGTTCTTCTTCCTCCTCTACTTCCACTACATCTTCATTTAACGTTTTTTATTTGTATTTTAAGTTAATTTTTTTACATTAAATTTTTTTGAATCTCTATATCTCTTCATTCTATCTCAAAATCAATTTGGTTTATCATTTAATTATCATCACTATTTTTTATTATTTTTATTTTCATGTATTCCTTCTCATCTTTTCATAGTGACCACTTACCCTAAAAAATGTGGTGATAACTCATGGAATATTTTGGGGAGGAATGTAATACATTCTATCTTATACACATAGATTATTATGTTTAATTTATTTATGTGGTGAAAAGGGAATATGAACTCAATTTCACTTATATAATTCTATTTAAATATATTCTGTCCCTTTTGTTCCACATAAGATCTCAACACTATAGAGATTAGTTATACAATGGTTGAAATGACATATAATGACACAATTACCTAGATGTTTTAATGATATATATTGAGGTGTTCCATAAAACTTTATTCATAAAGTGGTTGAATTTATATTGATTTATATTTCATGATTTCTCTCCCATTAAATAATATGATATTAACTCATATTGGATATTAAAATATTGTATTATCAAAATAAATATTTTTAAAAATAAATATTTTGGATGCAATAAACTAAACCATAAAATCGGTGTTCTTTATTATCTTTATATTATTTCATTTTAATTGATATTAGTATTCAATCTATTACCTCAAATACACTTTTTTTTTAAATTAAAAAAAACAAAAAAAATTGTAGTTCATAGGATAGTTAGTTTTATTAACCGAATAAATTATAATTATTGGCGTGTGAGATGGCCCTCGTGAATCACCATGTGACAAAGGAAGAAATTTATAAATTTTTTATGCGTTGTGATATGTGTGTGTGAAATTAGAAAAAAATACCAGATATTTAATTTATTAATTAATCTTGAAAAAATAGTATAAATGTATATGGCCATAAATTTCATGTATAATATACATCCTCAAATATTCATTTCCGTATAATGATTCATTAAACAGAAATATAATGTGATAGATAACTTTATGGTGTAATCAATTTTCACTTATTCAATTGGAAATGGCATTTTTAATTTTTTTTAATGCAATTTTGACAATCATTACACTATTAAGAATAATTTATAATGAATGACCCCTAAATAATTAAAATAAAGATATAAACATTCTCAAAACACAACCACTTAATACACGAACACATAAAAAATCATTGAAAAAATTTCAACCCATTATTCAAGAGTCTCACCTAATGTATTATTTCAATATAAAATAGCAATATATTCAATTTTTGGTTCTACATATTTTCTCCCCGATATTGAATATTAAACATAAATCAATAGTTCTGATTTATAATATCATTTTTTTCAAAAAAAATGATTTATATTATATTAAAATATTGTTTCATTTGATAAAATGGTAGAGAGATAATATACCATGGTTTTATTAGAAGATCTACTTTTCTTAATAAAATAAATTTTTACATATGATAACTTGGTTTAGGGAACACCATAAATATAACCGAGGTTTTTATATTGTCCAAAAACAAATCACATGAGGTAAAATGCTAAGAAATTATATAATATCAGGATAGGGTGTATTATGAAATAAAAAACATGATAATACACACACTATAAAAAGTTCTTAACGATGTAATTTATACAAGATAAAATTTCTTTTGATATAATATTTTCATCAACTAATACTCCCAAATAATTATTAGAATAACAGAATTGATTTTGGGCCATAAGGATTGATTGGAAAATATATTTTCTTTTTCATATAACCCTTATTGAACACACTCATGTTCATTATCACTATGATTTTTCAACCATTAATAATAATAAAATAAATAAACATCATTGTTTCTTTGAAAATACATTAACAAACTTATTATTCAGTTCCTCTCATCTTAGATCAATCCAACAAAAATTAATGAATAAGTAATAACCTCGTTTTTATTTAATAAAACACTCACATGATGTGAATTTATTCTCCAATTTTATGTAATTATATTTTTATAATCATAATGTGTAATAATTTGTTTAATTTCTATAGAAAATGAGGCAGTGACATCATTTTATTCTAGTATCTTATTCCTAATAAATTTCCCTTGTTCTGGAAGTATTGTCCTGAAATTTTCTAAATCATTCCCACTTTTCTGACGTATTTCCAATTTATTTTTATTATTTAAAATTATTTTCATATCACTCATCCATATTTATTCTCAAAATGTCCTTATAAAAAAATGTGTACTAAAAAAATAATATTTTTTACCATAACATCGATAACACTATTAATAACATCTGAATTATGATTGTATAGATTTGTTCCTCCCCTATATTGGATTTATGTATTGTATCTTTCTTAAAAGGACTACAAAATATACTATTAATGAAATACATAAAATTTTTATCATCCAAAAATGGAGAATAGAGGATTGAAACTCCATGTCTAACATTTATTTTCTATGTGATCAACCAATAATTTATAATCCTAATCATTTAGTTCGTCATTCAATCCAACATAACTGGAGACTTGATACAGTAGATAACCCAATTATGGAAGGCAGCACAACTTTCCACCTTCTACGCAACAACATGAACATAGTGCACACTCTCTGATTCACATGAACTACCCATATGCATTATTCACTAACTATGCATCCACATTACATTATATATTTCAATTTACAAAACTGCTATCATGGATGTCTAAAGGTTGACCGTGCCAATCAAAGCAGTGGATGATGGTACCCTTTGGCTAGATAATTGGTTAGGCCATTTTTTTATGAAATATAAAAAATATGTATTTCTTTAATGACCACATATTTTAATTCAAAAATAATACAACCATCAAAATTAATCTTCAATGATTATTCATGATAATTAATAATATATTTTCATGGAATTTAATTATTGCATCACCTTAACATAATGAATTCATTATCTTTATTAATCAGTTCTTCAATGCTAATAATAGTTTGACAGATAACATCAAGATGAAAATAATGTTTCATATCTTCATTTTCCATTAAGACATGTCCTTTGTTTTTAAGGCCAGTGAAATTATAGTCACATATATGAATAGTGTTTCAAGAGGATGACATCACCATCCTTTAAATTAATGCATAATAATTTACTAAGAATTATTATTTAATACAAAATATATTTACCCAATTAAAATAAACAAATAAATGGCCTCAACATCCTCCCATATTTTTTATCAATATCCTTACACATAAATGACAACATCTTTTTAATGTCTTCTCTCCCCCATTTTTAAATTCAAATAAAAAAGAAAAGTAGCCATATCCTTATCCCATTATTATATGATGAACATGTTTTGTAATATAAATATATTGTCTCATGATCAAAATTTAGAGACAGATGATATCACCTGGTCATATTAGAATATATACATTAGTTTGTCAACTCTATTTCCACATGGGCTAACCAAATGTAGAAATTTATATAGATATATCCATAGTTTGGTTTTGTACCAATATAAATCTATCATAAGATATGATTAAAATAAATACTCATGTATACATATCGTGTATGTTAAATAAATAAGTAAATGATATTATATACATAATAAAAAAACATTATAATGTTATAGTGAATAATAATAACCCTCCCTTTTCTCATATTTCCATCTACAGAATATTCCTTTTAATTATCAGAATGGTAAAAAATAAATTGATGGTAGAATGTGTGATTAGAATACCTCATATCATATGTATTAATACATCCTAATAGATGTAATAAAATATATTAATAAGGTGAGTTTCCAATGAAGAAAATTCATGATATATGTCATCATCATTTCTATGTAGTAGTTATAAAATCTAATATCTTTTTAAATTAAATATATTTTTGTTCTAAAAATACATCAAATCCTTGTGAATAAGGAAGAACCATATTTTTATTCATGAAGATACACAAAGGATGATAATTTATTCCCAACCAATTCATCTATTTCTGTATAATCTCATCAAGGGTGATACATTATAAAGGTTGTTTCATCACATGATGTGGGGTTCAAATTTCTAATAAATTATATGTGGGCATGTAAAATATTCATCCCATGTTTTCAATCATTTCCAATTTTCCATCACGATTATTTTTTTTAATTTGTATTATCGCATTGTAATCATATACCACCATCATTATTAATTTGTTTTTAGTAGTTTCAAATTACACCAAAATGAATAAACATATTGACCAAACCTTCTTAAACACTACTAATAACCGATTAACTATTGTTTTTTATTGGTTGAAAATATCTATATATAATTTTATTATTAATTTTTATATTTATAATAAGTATTCCTTTACATATTTTGGTATTGATTTCTCACAACTAATATTACCATTTTATATTGTGAAACAATACCTCTTAATTTTAGCATTTGGGTTATAATAATGATATAAGGAAAAATAGACCTACATACAGTATTATTTTGTACAATTATACAATTCTTATCTCCATCCGAAGATGATTCTTTCTTGATGAAAAATGATTTGATTATATATTATCTATATTTCATCATCTCAAGATGAATTGTGAGACATATAGATTGTGTTATAAAAAACTCAACTTCTAAAGTAGTTATGTTCTTATCATTATCACATATTAACATATCATGATCTATAATTTTTTATTTTTTATTCATGATATCATTTACATAAGATACATAATTATTGATCATTACCCTTTTTCATCATCATCCAATAATATTTCATTTTCATTATTTCCAAAAGATAAGTTCTTGTTTTCTTTGATAAAAAAATTATTTACATTCTATTGTTATGTAATATTTTCAATAAAAAAATACAACTAACCTTAATGTTATCATTCTTTCACTATCATTTCTTATGATTCATATTCACTACATGATAAATCAAATCCATTCTTAAGATAAATTATGGGAGTGAATTCAATGAATGAATATGTAGATGAATCGTCTATCTATTTGTTGGTCATAAATCATCTCCTTTTGAAGGTGGACTAATTATTATTCTTAAATCATTTCATCCTCTTGGGTCTATCCAAATTTTATATTGAATCTACAAACTGCTTATTTAAATAATATACTGAAAATATGAATAATATTATCACTATAATAAAATATTAATAATTTATTACCATTTTCATTTCATTTTACCTTAATGAATGTTTTTCAAATAATATTCATAATATTGTTAAATTATACTTAAACGTTTTTTTAGTTTTCATGTTACATTACTCATAAAACTAATATTCATATTTTAAAATTTCACTTATCAAAATCTCAATGTACATTTCTTCTTTTTGTTTATTTTTTAAGGTAGGATTCATTTTCATTTTTTATGAAATAAATATACTATGTATATCATAAATAATAAAATTATTCTTATTTTTGGAGGCTGATTTTTTTGAAACAATATGATACAAATAATTACTAAATGGGGTTTTTACAAATCAATGAACCATCCAAATTTTCAAAAAAACCAATGATGTTCTTTTTAATACCCTACAATCTTAGGAAAAAATCATTTATGTTTTCATCAATAGTCTTTTTCAGGTATTCAATCATTCATCTCCCTACCGAAGGCATGGATTCCATGACTATTAAATTTCATTCCATACTACTGCTAAATTTGCATCATATTTATTTATAAATTTATGTATCCATAAACATGGTTAAAAATAGAACTAATAAATACGTCAAAATAATATTTTGTGCATCTTCATCCAAATCTATATTCTGTGTCTCACCATTATTTATAGGGGAATCGTTTGTAATGGTTTAGATACCAAATTATATAACAACTAAACCTTGATATATATGTGGTTAAAGGTAAGGAAGCATCTTGTTCCTGTAGAAAAAGTATTTTTTGCTATTAAAGATATGAACTACATGAATTTTAACAAAATACAACATCTCAATATTCTTTTTATTGTTATAGGTAACCTAGTAAATATTATACTAGTTGTATATTCTTATGAGTTGTTATGTACCACTATAAGTTGGGGGGGGGTTAGACTAGCATGCATTTTGTTTTCTTACATATGGTTTATAATTCATCCACATGTACCAATTAATTTTCACAATCAATTAAAATATTAACCATAGCCTTACTAGTATACATAATGTAGTATAAAGAGAGGTCAATGGATTTACATGGTTTGAATAAATTTCATACTACATTCCATATTGTTTTTACCCCTAAACATAGATTCAAAATTAGATTAAAGGAATATTTGTATCATAGAATATAATATTCTATAATACATTACATAATATTATGGAATGAACCACACAATAAGATGAATATTTAGTTAAAACCCCATAGTAACCATTAAAAAATAATTTCACCCCACCATGGTAATAATTGTCTATGAGTAAATGGATGAATAACTCAAGAATTATTAACATTTTCAATATCATCAATAACTACTATGTAATCATGGAACAATAATATTTTATTGATAAAATTTGAATTAAATTCTACAATGACTATTTTTTTCACCAAAAAAAATTTATCAACTGTATACATACAATTTTTTAAAAAATAAACAAATGTTGTTTATTTGATAATATATAATTTATTTACATCAAAAGCATCATTTAAATGTGTTTGTAATAAAAAATTTATTTAAATAAAACCAAATGTGTTTGCTGAATTGTTTTCGGTATTTTTATTTTATTCTAGAAATCAAATCTATATTTAATATATATATATATAACTTAATTAATTACACCATGGCGATTCTGGGTTTCCTAATTTAAAATTCTTTATGTGTTTGAGAAAAAACAACCCATGATGTTTTTTGATCAAAATCATTACTCAAACTGTATGTATTAATTTCATTTATAAAATTCATAAAATAGTTGGAAGATTATGTATCATTATTTTATTATCAACAATATAATGTGGCCTCCATGAATAATTCAACATTCTAATGAATAATTTTTACATGGATTCCATGGAACTATATTCCATTTATAATTTGATCATTAGATATAAAAGTGTAACTGCATTCTTGTGCATTTATATGGAATTTAAAACATGAATTTAAGAAGCCATTACATCCTCCTATGTCTTAGTAACATTAAATGTTATATGATTTCTAATTTCATCGTTTCATTCAGGAAATATGCATAAATATTATAAATTTTTTTCGTTCAGATGAAATTTTATATCATGAGCTCGGAAAAACCTTTTTAATTGTCTATGGGGATTCAATTAAATATGATGGATGTGGAATAAAATATTATATCATGTTGGACTAGTGAAGAATGACTATGGTTTTAAACATGAAAGATCATGATTGTTTTTTGGACTGGATATTCTACATAAAATAAAATGAATGAGATAAATTAGTTTTATAACATTTATCATGGATGAATAGTGAAATAACACATCATGTCCCACGCATAATCTCTATGTGATAATTTGGTTCATTATAAGCCTATTAATTTCATCTATTTTTCAATTTATCATCAGGGTAGTTACATGGATACACTACACACAACACAAAGGGTGGTCTAAATAACTTTCTCCCTTCCATAAACCAATATTTTTAGAATGTTTCACACCCTACATCTTTTTTACTACATTCGAGAAAAATTCAGCCACAATTCCTAAACATTGGTGTTTAGTGTCCACTTTAATCAATTATTATCTTAACTGGATAGAGATTTACCATACACACCTATTCAGTTATGGTGTGGTCCCATTAGACTTCTATGATTTTGGAACATTATTTGATATAATTCAAAAAATAACTAAATTTAAAATTACAAAATGATGTATTAAATAAATACCCTATCAATTTTTATTTGATAATTATTCATGAAAAATATTGTATATTTTCATATTTTTCTATTTTATTAATTTACATATTTTAAACATCTTTCTCAATAAATTGTTAACCATTCCCACAAATATTGTAATGAATAGTTTGATGATGAAAACAATGTACCCATTATACTTTTACTGTAACAACCTGAGATTTTATGAAAAATATTCTTTTTAATTTCACTAATGTCTTGTGTTGTACGCTATACCAAAAGAAGCTGGCACAACACGCATCCTTGATTTGCCTTGCATTACATGCAACCACGACCTTCCTCGATAGCGTGTGTAGTATGCAATAACGAGTTTCACTAAACAACAATACGATATTAAAATATTATTAAAACTAGCCGTTATGAATAGTAATAACCACTTTTTGAAATTTTGTAATTTTATTTTTCAAAATGGAATTCATTTTTGGATTCATAATATTGAAATTATCTTAGGGTGAAATTTTGGTACTTTTCAGATAACTTTTATTTTCTGATGAATAGTGAAAATTACTAAATTTTAATTAAAAACAACTTTTTTAATCGAAATAATTAATAGTGATAAATTATTAATTTGAGTGGTTTTAAAGTATATTTAGAATATATTTTTACAATTCAATACAATTTTGGTCATTGGATGTAATTTCACATTTACACCAGACATAAACAAGCGTTAATCTTTTGATAGTTATTATCTCTTAAAAACACGCTATTTATTGTGACAACGGAAATTAATTATAAAATTAATTAATGAAACTTATATGTTGGGAATTTTGTAAAATAGAAATAATTTTTGAATTCGGAATATCAATTATAGCTTAGGGTGAAATTTTGGCATTTTTATGAAAAACTTCCATTTTTGATGAATAGTGAAACTACTAAGTGGTAGTTAAAAAAATTAATTTTTTCATAAATCGTAATTTTACCGCTTCTGTGAATGAAATTTCAAAAATCCGAGAGACGTGGTTGATGTCAGTAAGTAAAATGTGGTTCAATGAGATGAAAATAGTTTTTGGTGAATAGTAACTTTTTACTTTTATTTACCACGGTTAAAAGTAAATAGGGTAATTAAGGGTAAAAATGATATTAATATTACCCTAACACATGTCCTAATCCAATTTTACAAGTGTATCTTGACCAAAAGAAACCTTAAGTGTAAAATATTATCATTTAGGCCCACTTGGATTAGATTAGGACATTTATTATTATTTAATTCAAAGAAGAGTTAAAAGAATTAAAATCAAAGTTTATTTACTAAAACATTTTTAATATAGGGTTATAAATAATATAATATCGACTATAAATATTCAATAGAAAGGTAAATATATTTCCTACATAATGGTATTTTATTTGTAATTTTTATACTTTAAATAATTTAATTTATTTATGACACAACGATGATGCAGTAAATAGCTTTTTAAGCAAATATTAACATAATTGATGTTCTAAATGCCCAAATAAATGTATTTTGGGAGTTTTTATGTCTTAAAATAATTTTATAGGTTAATATGACATGTTATTGTTGATTTAAGTAACTTGGTTCGAACTTATCATACGGTTAAAAATTTCATAAAAATCATGTACCAAATAGTGTCAAAATTGACATAAATTAGTTTTTTAAAACAAATATTATATTATTAATTGTTATTTAATTCCTAAAAATATAAGGTTCGGCCAAATTACTTAAATAATGATATATATATATTAATAATAAACAACTTGGGGCTCGTTTGTCATGTTATAGTAAGTGTATTAACCATATAGTGTAAGAAAACAAAAAGTCACGGTAAAAGTTAAATTAGATAACTTAGAGATAAATCTAATTTATAAGGTTACAATAATAACCTAAACTTGTCTAAATCCTATTGATTGATAGGATTTTGACCCATCCCCACTTTACCTTAAAAATAAGACCCTTTGGAACCATTATAAACCGATTTTGACTTTAATATAAAATAATATTTTGAGATATTCCTAAGGTGACCCTCTCCTCCCTTATAAAAGGGCACCTCCTCCCCCTCCTCCTCACACCAATTTGAGCACTCATGCTCGGCCAACCCCTGCCAAAATACCTTCTCCACTTCCCTAGAATAATCCTATAGGTCTTAGTCTTCTTCAAAGACCAATCTTAGTTCCCTAAGTGGAGGATTCAAAGAGGCGTTTCAAAGAAGAGGTAATATCCATTACCAATCTTTTCAATTTCTTTCTTCTTCAACTTCTTCTTCTTTAGTTGTTTGATAATAAAGTAATAAAATCAGTATTACTTACATACTGATATGTTATTATAAATATGAAACAAACCTAATTCACCTTCTATCCATCCTACGGAAAAAAGAAATCACTGCGCGTTCGTACGTACGGAATACCGTCTCCACGCCGTGGTGTAATCTATTTTCCACCATCACCTTACAAGGATGGGTATAATTGTGTAATGAGTAACTATATATGATTATTATAAAGTGATATTGATACTGAAATAGTATAAATACACTTAAATAAAATTCCACGATCATGGGAACAATATCATCGCTCGTGCGTACGTACGGAATACCGTCTCCACGATGTGATGCGACTCGTTCTACATGATCATCATTACATAGTAATTATATAAATGAATTGAATGAATAAATATGATATATGTTACACTAATAGCATTCTGGATATAAGGTATCTATAACCTTAAAAGAAGAGTAAGAATTTATTCGGCAAAACATGCATAAGAACAAAAGGCAATAAAGACCCGAGTAACAAGTAACAATGAAATATTCCTAATAAGAATCTAAGAATATGACCATATATGATATCATATCAGTATGTATGATTCTGGAATAATTCAATAACAATTTTTAAACCATTATACAGGAGCATCGGAAACGTACAAAGAAAATCGGACCTAAGGTAAGGGAAAATATCACAATCTCATTTTTATCCGAGATTGTTTATACTTTGGTATTTACTGGGGTGTATTTTATCATCCACATCCATGTTTCCTAAATATGTGATATTAGTTCAATCCACCTACAATTGTTTAAATCCATTTTTACCCTTCGGTGAGTTTTTAGTAAAGAATAAGAAAGGAATCTTTTGTCGTTTTTCGTACGAGGTACTTTTTGACTTTTCCGACAAAAGTACGGGAAGAATGTTTTTTTAACATATACGGCATGAACGGATTTTAAAAACATTATTTCCAAGAAGATTCTTTTACAAGTTTTCATGTTTATTTTTAATCAACTTCTTTTAGTTTAAAGTCGTATGACATGTTAAGAAAGGAAAAATGTTTTTGAAGAAGAAAGGATATTTTCCTCAAGAATGAAGTTCAATTGTTTTATCAAAATTATTTTCCATCTAAGATAATATAGGGTTCTGTTTCTATCCCTATTATTACATGGATTTGATTATGTTGTGGTGAAAATATTTTTATGAATTCCATTATCTTATATGAATTGTTTTATGATGTCATGTTGTTTAAGAATCCCATTTTTATTACATGGGTTATGCTATGACGTATGGTTTATGATTTTGTGGCACACATAAGAATGGTATCATTATAAGATGGGTGGGACCTATATCTCCCTCCAATTCATTGGGTAATGATTTTATATCTCATGAGATAGACATGGATGGAACGGTAAGTTTTACCGGTTCAGTGAAACAGGACTGAAACGAGGGTGACTCGGTTCAGAAAGGGACTTTGTCCACTAAGATAGTCTTGGAAATGAGTCTTGACTAACAAGAAATGATTCTCTATGATTATTTGTGAATGCCACAAAGTTTCATGTTTTAAGTTATGATTATTGGGATTTCATTTCACTACTATGATTTATCCCGTGTTATGAAATTATGCTCTCTTTTGCAGGTCAAGATTTCCAAAAGTTATGTTCTTATGAATATGATGTGATTGATTTTTCTTCTGTTTACCCTTACTGAGCATTTGAGCTCTCCCTTTTATGTTTTCTTTTCCCCAGGATATAAAGAAAGGTTTTAGGTAAAAAAAGGGAAGATCTTTATGGGAGATATTGAATATCTTTCACCACTATTAGAAGATTACGTTCCGAGTTTCCAAAGACACTAAACTATTACGATCCTTGTGTGTGTGTTTTTTGTTATGTACTAAGTATTCCGCAAAAGTAATGTAATTTTCATGTACGTTAAGCTTTGGGTCTCTACAGTTGGTATCAGAGGAAAGGTTTAGTCAACCTTTGGAAACTAGGATGCGAAAACATTAGTGAGATCCCTAGAAATATTTCTAAGGTATGTCTAGGGATGTCCCTAAGGTTAAGTATACGTATAGGTTATAGTACTAGAATTACGCTAACGATCATAGAATTAAACCTAAGATGTTAGATATTGAAGGTACTCCCCCTTTATTATGTTGTTTTCCCTAGCATGATTTTTGCCTCTCACACTATTCTTTTTGGGTTTTAGACGATGGATGGAACCCGAAGGAACCGTGTTGATCAATGAAATGGACAATGCAATGATTTCCCTCATGAACAAACAAATGTTTTGGGAGATGGAGTGAAAAATATTATTTCTATACTTAGACAAGCTATGAATCATTCTGGACTTCCAAATGAGCAGAGAAGGGAACAATATTCTATTGAGTCCTTCATGAGGCAACGTCCACCTTCTTTTAGTGGGTCTTCCGATCCACTTGTTTCTGAACAATGGATCAGTACCACTGAAAAGATATTTTCAGTTCTTCAATGTTCTGAACATGATAAAGTCATCTTAGTAGTATATCGTTTGGAAGGTGAAGCTGATCAATGGTGGAATCTTATCAAGAATACGAGGCAAAGAGATGAAATTGATTCCATGGAATGGGACGAGTTCAAGAACTTGTTTTTCAGTAAGTACTTCCCTCGTATTATTAGAACGAAGAAGGAAAAGGAGTTTCTTGAGCTGAAACAGAAGGATGATGAATCTGTTGGTATATACGAAGCGAATTTTACAAGACTTGCAAGGTATGCATCTGGCATTATCATCCAACCTGAATGTAAAGTTGATCGATTTTTCAGTGGCTTAAAACCAAGTCTTCGAAGGGCATTAGCTATAAGAGACTTCAGTAGCTATGAAGAAATTGTGCATTGTGCTATCAAGGTAGAAAAGGAAGTTGGTGTTACATATCCATCTCATGGTTTTGAAAAGAAACGAAAGATGGAGTTCAAGGAGAAATCTCAGAATAATGGTGAAAAGAAAATGAATGTTTCCTTATGCTCAAAGTGTGGAAAGAATCATGGTGGAGATTGTCTTAAAGGGACTAGAAAATGTTTTAAGTGTGGAAAAGAAGGTCATCGAGTAGCCGAGTGTCGAAGTAATGGAAAAAGGGTTTCTAATGATGTGAACAAAGCAAACACTGCAGATAACGCACCACCAACACTTCAATGTTTCAAGTGCAATGAGATGGGACATTATGCCAATAAATTCCCTAATACAAGGGTTAGTGATGATGAACATGAGCAACCACTTAAGGCAAAGGACAAAGGGAAGTCACATGTGATCACTATTGGCGATGTTGAATATGACAACGATGTGGTGGAATGATTAAGTGTTTATGTAATGGGATTCCAAAATAGTGTTGTATATAGTATCGTGGAATATTTGAATATTTATGTATTTGTCTATTGTGGTTTTCAATAATTTTATAGTACCAGTAACCATGGAAAGTGAATGAGATATTTTTGGAAAAAAGAATGATATGCACATAATGAAGGGAAAACGAGAAAATTAAATATTTGACAGTATTCATGAGCTCATGATTGATATAAGGACTAAGTGATATCATGGTTTGAGTATATAGAATAATGAGGATTTTGGTATGTGGAAAGTGTTAACTTTTAACTGCATTCATGATTTCACTAAGGTTCAATGGGTATTCAAGAGAATACATGATTAAGGCCTTTGAATGTTTGGAATGTGACCAACAAAACATATCTTATGATATATGGGGATCAACGATGGTATTAAATCTCTGGTAATCGTTTTCACTATGTTATGAGAGTGGACTGCAGTATTACGTATAAGCCTAAAGATTGAAATGGATTATGTTGGACATAAGTTAGTATTGTATAAGGATAGAAGTTTTTTTTCGATATTATTGATGGGATGTTATAGTAATGTAGTTTTAGAAAAAGGACAACCTGCAGGACGGGCGACAACCCATCGCTTCGGACAAGGCTGTGGGAATCGAACCCACAACCGAAGTGCGACTGGCCTTTATCATCTACCACTGGCCTACAGGAAGTCCCTGTTTAGTAGATACTAGTTTTATTATATTAAGAAGTATGATATATGAAGTATAAGTCCAATTTAGGAATCATATATGACTAATCTCACTAGAGATCGACTTATGTATATAATTTTTGCTAACCTTTTGTTTGAGACAGATGGAATGACCCGTCATTCTATCACATGATCTGCTAACACTTCACGAATAACAAATTCAACTTCATTTATTTAAGAGATGAAGTAGAAATTGTTCAAGGCACGAACAACAGTGAGATTGTACCAAAACAAAGTAAGTATTTATTCTACTTCAAACTCTTCATCTTTAGGGAAACGATCTTGAAAACCAAAAATTTTGTCCTAGTGCCCTTATATACGATGAATCAGATGGTACCCTAGATCATCACAAATTTATGGCTTTGTGATTTCTGGCTTTTCAATAGCCATGTTCTCTACCACTCTCCATCAGAACATGATGGTTATATTTCTCTTCCATATTCATATTTTTACCTATGTGGAAACCCAGCGATTAGATTATTTGGGTAGCCGTTACATTTCATACTTTCGTTTTTAAAGATTGGTTTTGGTATTCTTTTTTACGATGTCGGTTTCTATTAAATAAACTTTCAAATAGTAAACCATTTATAACCCCGATGAATTTCGAGGGCGAAATTCATTTTAAGGGGGGTAGAATGTAACACCCCGAGATTTTATGAAAAATATTATTTTTAATTTCACTAATGTCTTGTGTTGTACGCTACACCAAAAGGAGCTTGCACAACACGCATCCTTGATTATCCTTGCATTACTTGCAATCGCGACCTTCCTCGATAGCATGTGTAGTACGCAATAACGAGTTTCACTAAACAACAATACGCTATTGAAATATTATTAAAACTAGCCGTTATGAATAGTAATAACCACTTTTTGAAATTTTGTAATTTTGTTTTTCAAAATGGAATTCATTTTTGGATTCATAATATCGAAATTAGCTTAGGGTGAAATTTTTGTACTTTTCGGATAACTTTTATTTTCTGATGAATAGTGAAAATTATTATATTTTAATTAAAAACAACTTTTTTAATCGAAATTATTAATATTGATAAATTACTAATTTGAGTGGTTTTAAAGTATATTTAGAATATATTTTTACAATTCAATACAATGTTGGTCATTGGATGTAATTTCACATTTACACTAGACATAAACAAGTGTTAATCTTTTGATAGTTATTATCTCATAAAAACACGCTATTTGTTATGACAATGAAAATTAATTATAAAATTAATTAATGAAACATATATGTTGGGAATTTTGTAAAATAGAAATACTTTTTGAACTCGGAATATCATTTATAGCTTAGGGTGAAATTTTGGCATTTTTTTGAAAAACATCAATTTTTGATGAATAGTGAATCTACTAAGTGGTAGTTAAAAAAATTAATTTTTTCATAAATCTTAATTTTACCGCTTCTGTGAATAGAATTTCAAAAATCCGAGAGACACGGTTGATGTCAGTAAGTAAAATGTGGTTCAATGAGATGAAAATAATTTTTGGTGAATAGTAACTTTTTAATTTTATTTACCACGGTTAAAAGTAAATAGGGTAATTAAGGGTAAAAATGATATTAATATTACCCTAACACATGCCCTAATCCTATTGGACAAGTTTATCTCGACCAAAAACAACATTAAGTGTAAAATATTATCATTTAGGCCCACTTGGATTAGATTAGGACATTTATTATTATTTAATTCAAAGAAGAGTTAAAAGAGTTAAAATCAAAGTTTATTTACTAAAACATTTTTAATATAGAGTTATAAATAATATAATTTCGACTATAAATATTCAATAGAAAGATAAAAAGATTTCTTACATAATGGTATTTTATTTGTAATTTTTATACTTTATATAATTTAATTTATTTATGACACAACGATGATGCAGTAATTAGCTTTTTAAGAAAATATTAACATAATTGATGTTATAAATTCCCAAATATATGTAATTTGAGACTTTTTATGACTTAAAATAATTTTATAGGTTAATATGACATGTTATTGTTGATTTAAGTAACTTGGTTCGAACTTATAATTCTGTTAAAATTTTCATAAAAATCATGTACCAAATAGTGTCAAAATTGACATAATTTAGTTTTTTAAAAAAATATTATATTATTAATTGTTATTTAATACCTATAAATCTAAGTTTAGGCCAAATGACTTATATAAGGATATATATATTAATAATAAACATCTTGGGGTTATTTTGTCATGTTATAGTAAGTGTATCAACCATATAGTGTAAGAAAACAAAAATTCACGGTAAAAGTTAAATTAGTTAACTTATAGTTAAATCTTATTGATAAGGTTAAAATAATAACCTAAACTTGCCTAAATCCTATTGGTTGATATAATTTCGACCCATCCCCAATTTACCTTCGAAATAAAACCCTTTGGAACCATTATAAACCGATTTTGACTTTAATATAAAATAATATTTTGAGATATTCCTAAGGTGCCCCTCTCCTCCCTTATAAAAGGGCACCTCCTCCCCCTCCTCCTCACACCAATTTGAGCACTCAGGCTCGGACAAACCCTGCCAAAATCCCTTCTCCACTTCCCTAGAATAATCCTAGAGGTCCTGGTATTCTTCAAAGACCAATCTTAGTTCCCTAAGTGGATGATTCAAAGAGGCGTTTCAAAGAAGAGGTAATATCCATTACCAATCATTTCAATTTTTTTCTTCTTCAACTTCTTATTATTTAGTTGTTTAATGATAAAGTAATGACATCAGTATTACTTACATACTGATATGTTATTATAAATATGAAAAAACTCTAATTCACCTTCTATCCATCCTACGGAAAAATGAAATCACCGCGCGTGCGTACGTACGGAATACCGTCTCCACGCCGTGGTGTAATCTATTTTCCACCATCACCTTACAAGGATGGGTATAATGGTGTAATGAGTAACTATATATGATTATTATAAAGTTATATTGATACTGAAATAGTATAAATACACTTAAATACAATTCCACGATCATGGGAACAATATCAGCGCTCATGCGTACGTACGGAATACCGTCTCCACGATGTGATGCGACTCGTTCTACATGATCATTATTACATAGTAATTATATAAATCAATTTAATGAATAAATATGATATATGTTACACAAATACCATTCTGTATATAAGTTATCTATAACCTTAAAATAAGAATAAGAATTTATTCGGCAAAACACGCATAAGAACAAAAGGCAATAAAGACCCGAGTAACAAGTAACAATGAAATATTACTAATAAGAAGCTAAGAATATGACCATATATGATATCATATCAGTATTTATGATTCTGGAATAAGTCAATAACATTATTTAATCCATTATACAGGAGCTTCGGACACATACAAAGCAAATCGGACCTAAGGTAAGGGAAAATATCACAATCTCATTTTTATCCGAGATTGTTTATACTTTGGTATTTACTGGGGTGTATTTTATCATCCACATCCATGTTTCATAAATATGTGATATTATTTAAATCCACCTAAAATTGTTTAAATCCATTTTTACCCTTCGGTATGTTTTTAGTAAAGGATAAGAAATGAATCTTTTGTCGTTTTTCGTACGAGGTACTTTTTGACTTTTCCGACAAAAGTACGAGACGAATGTTTTTTAACCTTATACGGCATGAATGGATTTTTAAAACATTATTTCCAAGAAGATTCCTATACAAGTTTTCAAGTTTATTTTTAATCAACTTCTTTTAGATTAAAGTCGTATGACATGTTAAGAAAGGAAAAATGTTTTTGAAGAAGAAAGGTTATTTTCCTCAAGAATGATGTTCAATTGTTTTATCAAAATTATTTTCCATCTAAGATAATATAGGGTTCTATTTCTATCCCTATTTGAAGTTCCCAGATCAGTGTGAATCACTGAGAGGGGGAGGGGGTGAATCAGTGATCCTTTAAAACTTTTTACTAATTGATTCTTTATCAATTAAACCTCCATGGCTTGCTAAGGCCTTGATCCACTCTTCTTGTATCTCTCACCTTTCCACGAATGATGCAGTAAATGTAAAGGGACTGGACACAAGGATTTACAAGGTTCGACAGTAAAGGCCTACGTCCTTGACATGTTGGTTATACGCCCCATCATGGTTTCTCCCATTATAATCTGTTAGTATTACAATGGTCGATACAACATCCCACTGTATCACTCCTGAGTCCCACCGGAGGGTCTTTATACTGCGTCCCACAGTGTTACCAGAGTCCCACTGGCCTGCTCCAGAATCCCACTGAAGACTTCTTCTCCCTGAGTCCCACAGGGTCTTCTCCTGGCTCCTCGAGTCACACGAGTAGCTCTTCTTCTCTTTAAGCTTCTTCAAGTATCTTCAGCAGTCTGGGATAAAGACTGCTGGCCTTGCTCTGTACCTCTGATCACTTGTGATGATCAGGTCTTCTCGTCTTGCTCAGGCTTTATCACCTTCTTCTAAGGATGACCTGGCCTCTCTCTTCAAGAATCTTCAACAGCTTCTGATAAGGTCTGTTGATCTTGCTCACAACTTCTGATCACATCTGTTGATCAGGGTCTTCTCAGTTACTGAAAAACTCAGAAAAACAATATCATTCACTTCAGTCTGGCTCAGTCTCACTTCACATCAACTTCATGCACTGAATGCATGGTATCACAATATCTTCAAGATCTCCTGGTCTTGGACTCCTCAAATGCACACAAGCAGATTCAGACTTGTTCACGTGTGCACGTGCATGCATGCAATCATGCACTCCCCTTATCTTGGTGCAATAAACCCACTAAGGGTGTAGTCAATTTTAATCACACACCTTCTCCACAATCGTCACACACTATATTCAAATTGTTCATACACTTAGGAGTGTGTTTTACTTTATTGTGGAACTTCTTCTTCTTCTTCTAATGTGTATACACTTTTAGTGCACACACTAGGATTTGGCTTTCTTGTTTTGTTTGCACACACATTTTCTTTGTTCAATTTGCAAACACAAGAGACTTGGCCTATTCTCCTTCTTGTTTTGCACACATACAAAAGGTGTTCTTTTATTTGTTCATTAATGTGTGCACCCACAAGGCTACGGCCTTCCTTGCTCAATTTGCACACAAAGGCACTAAGCCTTGGGTTCACCCTCTTTGCACAAGCTACTGCCCGTAGGGCCTTCTCCTCACTTGGTACACACACACAAGTGTTCAAGCCTTGGCCTCCCACTTCTTCTTGCACACACACTGCCCGTAGGGTGTCTTGTGCAACCAGCCGCACAATCCCTCAGGTGTGAGGGCACCTCGGACGCGTAGGGTGCAAGAGTAACCTCTGCCACGCAAGTACCTCCTGCTACGCAAGTCCGCAGACAGACAGGGTGGGCAAGTGCCACGCAAGTAATGCGCTTGGCCTGCCTTCTTCCTGTCGCGCAAGTGGTGCGCACAGGGGACTTCCCCTTTCTTCTTTCACGCAAGGAGTGCGAAAAAGGAACCAAACAGAGCCAGCGGAGCTCCGGGCTGTACTGCCGCGCAAGTGTGCGCGCAGGCTCTTCTTCGTGAGGCAAAGGTGCTCTCACGGGACTTCTTTCTTCAAAAACTCAGCAAGCATCTCAAACGCCTCAGATGTGCCTTTTATAGGCAAAGGAGAGGCGGTTCATCCGTGTGAGATAATTCCAAATCCCCGAAAGTTTCAGTTCTTTAAAATCTTTCCAAATCTTGAATTTACTCTCTGTTTCACGCGGGTTCCTTTCCTTTGTTTTCCTCCACGTGCATGTGCATGCAGAACATTTGCATGCCTCTTCAAAGTCTATCCATTCATAGCATGAATCCACCGAAGCCTCGGAAACTTCGTTTTGCCTCGGCCTTGTTCGAAATCTCCCATTTCACGTGTGCATGCATATTTTATTACATGATTGTGTTCAGTGTGGCCAGACGATCACCATGGACGCCTTAGATCCTTCAGAGGTGGCCGGGAACTCAAAATCCATCTTCGGAGGGCCGTTGGTTCAGGCGGCGTCGCGGCAGGTGCCTCGGCCGAGCTCGAGGAAGGAGACGCCTCGCAGGCCGTTGGATCAGCTCTTTGGACGGCCGCGATCAGAAGATCTCACGCGGGATCGATCGTGCGGTCGAGATCTGGCGCACGATTGATCGAGCGGCCAGGATTCGCTCTCGGTGAATTTTGTGCGTCCCACATCGAAACGGCGAGCGGATTTTCCACGGTTTATCACCCAGCCGCTCCTAGAGACGGCCAGTTGAATCTCCTCCCCTCTCGGTGCCGCCCCGCACCGAGTTCTCTCTGCGGGCGTGCTCTTGCACCCACCCCTGCCACTCAGGCGCGCGCTATGCGCCCTCTATGCACACTGACACTCTTGGGGTACGCTCCTACTCCCCTGCCGCGCTCCTTCGGGTATGCCCCAGGCGCCCATGCGGTGTCTTGGGTGTGCCATGCCTCCCTGGCTTGCCCCTCGGGTTCCCCCATGGGCGTGGTGCCCTAGAGCCCATGCCTTGGGGTTTGAACCCTCAAGGTGCCTTGGCTGGCCATATTTTTTGGCAAAGTCATGAATAAGTACTTTGTCAAATACAAAGTTCTCCTATGAGTATAAGCCAAATGCCAATTCTAAATGCCAAGCCATCTTCTAAGACATTCTTTCCATTTCTTCTTCATTCTTCTTCCACAAACTTCCTCAACTCCTTTCAATCATGTATTCTAGACTTATGATACATTTGTAGAAGGTTATTCATCAACTGAAACTCCTGAATTAAATAATTCATCAACATTATTCAATGATCTTCATTGATCAAATAAGAGATCAATTGGATCTTCTTCACATTCACATGAACTAAGTGTTAGTGCATGGACTTCATTAATCCACTTCATCCACTTAGAAGTTGTGGATGGATCCCTTTCATCTCTTCATGCATTGTCAATACAATACATGGACTTCTAACATTGTTGTGACTTTGTATCATCAGGATACAAGTTCTATGAACTTAAAGATCAGCTCAACAATCATCAGATATAATTATGATGCTCGATCATCATTCATTCTTCAAGTGTTGTAACTTTGTATCACGTTGATAGAAGTATTGAAACATTAAGAACAGTTCAGTAATCGTCTGATATCCATAGAGAATGTTTCAACCACAACATCCTATGTCACTTAGTGAATCTCCTAAGTGACATGCATCTTAGTACCATGGCCATTCTCCATTCATCACCAACACCATCACATCCTTTGTCATTCACATATTGAACCTCCTTGACATCCATCCATTCATTCCGTGACAACAACATACCTCATTGAAAACAAATGCAACATAGTGCACTTCAATCTACCCCTTTGTATTTGTTGTCAATACACTAGAGCACATATGAATGAGTCAATATGTGTGCCAATATTTCTCCCCCTTATTGGCAACCAAATGCAAAGGTGCGGTGTGGTTCTCTTTCAAAAATCTCTTCCCCCCTTTGAAATGTATTTTCTTCAAAAACACTGAGAGAGGGATGACGTCACATGTTCTCTTTAGCAAGGAACCTTTAGTAGATCAACTCTAAGTCTACTTGGGCTAACCCGGTGTAGAAAAAAAGAGTGATGTAACCAAGGAACTCAATGCTGTCCAACATTCACTGTACATGTGAAATCATGCTTCAGGGGTTTGAAATTTTTCAGATATAACAATGAATTGCTAAATCCTGCACATACTTCACAAAACTCATTAGAAAGTTCAGGTGCAAAGATAAAGATCCCCCTTTCATTCATTTTTCTTCAATCAATACTCCCCCTTAATTGTCATGATGAATACAATAAAGAAACAAGGGATGGAAGTATGATTGGAACACCTTCGGCTTTTCTCAAGATGGTATTAAATCTTAGAATACCATCTCCTCCAGATTGGCTCCCCCTCAAGGGGTGCACTCCATTCTTTCCAAACCATCCTCCAGTTGAGAATGATCATCATCTTCAATTCCGTGTAATGTTTGCGCATGTAAATACAAGTGATTAGGGAATAAGATGGAACCTCCTTGGTTCATCAATGTGAAAAACAAGGTTGAGAAGATTCTCTCAATCGAGATGTCCCATTTTCACCATTCTTCACACTTGCACATTTGATCTTCAATGATGTTTGTGCTGGTGTGGATCTCAACACATCTTCATGTGAAATCTTCTTCTTCCCTTTTGCCTTAGCAATTGCCAGAACTTCATCTTCAGCTCTTTTAAGATCTTTGGCAAGTTGCAACTGATTTGGCCATATGACTAGTAAGTCACTTGGATGTGTGGCCTCAGTTCTGCATATTCCACATGGTTCCTTCGATGCTTTCAAGCTGCCTTTCTTAGGCCACTTGTTTTCAATCAATCCCTTCTGCTTCTTTTGGATTGATCTTCTGTTTGAGTCCAGTCTGCTTCTATTCAGTTCCATGGCTTGTTCACAAAGATCCATGGTGTGTCCTTTCATTCCACAGTAGAAGCATGTTTTCGTGGTGGTCCTTCTGGATGCATCACCCTTCTTGGATTTAGACTCCAAGGACTTCTCTTCCCTTTTCAACATCTTCTTGGGAGAATTGTCACCTTTCTTCTGTTTGCTTCCCAAGGATTCTTTCTGAGCCAGGTTCTGTGATCTTTTCTTCTTTTTAGCTCTGGATACAGTTGGAGATTGACATGTATCTTTTTGACCAATTTTTCAATCATCCCAGATGTTTACAAGTAATCCAAATCTATTTGCAGTAAACAGATTTCTCTGGACCTATGGATGCTGCTTCTTTTCTTCTGGCTTGCTCCCCCTAGGCATGGGCTTCCTCTGTGCTTTGGAATTCAGTGGATTGTACCAACAATCATTTTCACAATGACCATACTTGTTACAACACCAACATTGACCCACAAATCTTGACTTTTTGATTCCTTCAGATTGTAGGGTACTTGTCTTGAATTGTTGTGCTGCTTCAGGAGAGCTTTCTTTCTTCATTGTCTTCATCCATACTTGTTTGGAATTATTTTTCCATCCTGAACTTTTTGTGGAAACACAATTAGAAGCATTATTACAAGATGGTATGGATGGTACCTTATTTTTAGAAGATGTTTCCCTTTCATTAGAGGATGTCCTCCTTTTGGAATCATCCTGATCAATGCATACTTGTGTAGAAACTTTTCTTCTATCAGCTGACTGGGAGGTTCCAGCTTTGGGTGATTGCAGATTTTTCAATATCACCTCTAGTTCTAAGCATTTCATGTTGAGGGAGTTCTTCTCATCCACAAAAGTTCTTAGCCTTCCTTCCCATTTTTCTTCCAGCTGTTTCATCTGGCCTTCATGCACTTTATTCATTTCTTGCAATGAATTGTCTAACTCCTTCACCCTTTTGACATTCTCTTCTAGTTGAGCATCTTTGACAACCATTGAAACTCTGTGCAATTTTTCCAGTGCAAGGAAAACTTCTTTGACCATTTTCTTAAAGAATTATTTCTCAGAAAGGCATCTTTGCAATTCTTCAGCAGTGTCTTCATATATTTCATTGCAAAGAGAAACAGTTTCATCTTTAGCCTTTACCAGCTTTCTGAGAGTGTTGGTTATGCCAACCCTTTTTGCCAATTGATCTTCCATTGCATTGGATTCTTCTTCTAACTGTGATTTTTCTTCTTGAAGATCAAGGATGCATGTAGCTATACACATTTCCACTTCCTTGGGGACTATCTTCTGAAGATATTCAATTGCATTTTGAAGATCATTCATTATTCCAACTTCATCACAGCTAGGACATGATTTCTTCATCTTCTTTGCCTGTTTCTTCTTTCTATTTTTCTGAGTCTTGGCAGATATCCCCATTTGAGGCTGGTCGCTCATTTCCTCAAATCTGCACTTCATAAAGACTCCATTGGATCTTTTAGAGGTAACCTTCCCTCTGATACCAATTGAAGTGCCCAGATCAGTGTGAATCACTGAGAGGGGGAGGGGTGAATCAGTGATCCTTTAAAACTTTTTACTAATTGATTCTTTATCAATTAAACCTCTATGGGTTGCTAAGGCATCGATCCACTCTTCTTGTATCTCTCACCTTTCCAAGAATGATGTAGTAAATGTAAAGGCACTGGACACAAAGATTTACAAGGTTCGGCACCAAAGGCCTACGTCCTTGCCATGTTGGTTATACGCCCCAACATGGTTTCTCCCATTATAATCTGTTAGTATTACAATGGTCGATACCGCATCCCACTGTATCTCTCCTGAGTCCCACAGGAGGGTCTTTATACTGCGTCCCACAGTGTTACCAGAGTCCCACTGGCCTGCTCTAAAATCCCACTGAAGACTTCTTCTCCCTGAGTCCCACAGGGTCTTCTCCTGGCTCCTCGAGTCACACGAGTAGCTCTTCTTCTCTTTAAGCTTCTTCAAGTATCTTCAGCAGTCTGGGATAAAGACTGCGGGCCTTGCTCTGTACCTCTGATCACTTGTGATGATCAGGACTTCTCGTCTTTCTCAGGCTTTATCACCTTCTTCTAAGGATGACCTGGCCTCCCTCTTCATGAATCTTCAACAGCCTCTGATAAGGTCTGTTGATCTTCCTCACAACTTCTGATCACTTCTGTTGATCAGGGTCTTCTCAGTTACTGAAAAACTCAGACAAACAATATCATTCACTTCAGTCTGGCTCAGTCTCACTTCACATCAACTTCATGCACTGAATGCATGGTATCACAATATCTTCAAGATCTCCTGGTCTTGGACTCCTCAAATGCACACAAGCAGATTCAGACTTGTTCACGTGTGCACGTGCATGCATGCAAGCATGCACTCCCCTTCTCTTGGTGCAATAAACCCACTAAGGGTGTAGTCAATTTTAATCAAACACCTTCTCCACAATCGTCACACACTATATTCAAATTGTTCACACACTTAGAAGTGTGTTTTACTTTAGTGTGGAACTTCTTCTTCTTCTTCTAATGTGTATACACTTTTAGTGCACACACTAGGCTTTGGCTTTCTTGTTTTGTTTGCACACACATTTTATTTGTTCAATTTTCAAACACAAGAGACTTGGCCTATTCTCCTTCTTCTTTTGAACACATACAAAAGGTGTTCTTCTATTTGTTATTTAATGTGTGCACCCACAAGGCTACGGCCTTCCTTGCTCAATTTTCACACAAAGGCACTAAGCCTTGGGTTCACCCTCTTTGCACAAGCTACTGCCCGTAGGGCCTTCTCCTCACTTGGTAAACACACACAAGTGTTCAAGCCTTGGCCTCCCACTTCTTCTTGCACACACACTGCCCGTAGGGTGTCTTGTGCAACCGGCCGCACAAGCCCTCAGGTATGAGGGCACCTCGGACGCGCAGGGTGCAAGAGAAAACTCTGCCACGCAAGTACCTCCTGCTACGCAAGTCCGCGGGCAGAGAGGGTGGGCAGGTGCCACGCAAGTAATGCGCTTGGCCTGCCTTCTTCCTGTCGTGCAAGTGGTGCGCGCAGGGGACTTCCCCTTTCTTTGTTCGCGCAAGGAGTGCGCAAAAGGAACCAAACAGAGCTAGGGGAGCTCCGGGCTGTACTGTCGTGCATGTGTGCACGCAGGCTCTTCTTCGCGAGGCAAAGGTGCTCTCACGGGACTTATTTCTTCAAAAACTCAGCAAGCATCTCAAACGCCTCCGATGCGCCTTTTATAGGCAAATGAGAGTCGGTTCATCCGTGTGAGATAATTCCAAATCCCCGAAAGTTTCGGTTCTTTAAAATCTTTCCAAATCTTGAATTTACTCTCTATTTCACGCGGGTTCCTTTCCATTGTTTACCTCCATGTTCATATGCATGCAAAACGTTTGCATGCCTCTTCAAAGTCTATCCATGCATAGCATGAATCCACCAAAGCCTCGGCAACTTCGTTTTGCCTCGGCCTTGTTCGAAATATCCCATTTCACGTGTGCATGCATATTTTATTGCATGAATGTGTTCAGTGTGTCCAGACGATCACCATGGACGCCTTAGCTCCTTCAGAGGTGGCCAGGAACTCGAAATCTGTCTTTGGAGGGCCACTGGTTCAGGCGGCGTCGCGGGAGGTGCCTCAGCCGAGCTCGAGGAAGGAGACACCTCGCAGGCCGTTGGATCAGATCTTGGGACGACCGCAATTAGAAGATCTCGTGCGGGATCGATCGTGCGGTCGAGATCTGGCGCGCGATCGATCGAGCGGCCAGGATTCGCTCCCAGTGAATTTTGCGCGTCCCACATAGAAACGGCGAGCGGATTTTCCGCGGTTTATCACCCAGCCGCTCCCAGAGACGGCTAGTTGAATCTCCTCCCCTCTCGGTGCCACCCCACATTGAGTTCTCTCTGCGGGCGCGCTCTTGCGCCCACCCCTGCCACTCGGGCGTGCGCTATGCGCCCTCTATGCACACTGACACTCTTGGGGGTACGCTCCCAGGCCCCTGCCGCGCTCCTCCGGGCGTGCCCCAGGCGCCCATGCGGTGTCTTGGGTGCGCCCTGCCGCCCTGGCCTGCCCCAAGGGTTCCCCCATGGGCGTGGTGCCCTAGCGCCCATGCCTTGGTGTTTGAACCCTCAAGGTGCCTTGGCTGGCCATATTTTTTGGCAAAGCCATGAATAAGTACATTGTCAAATACAAAGTTCTCCTATGAGTATAATCCAAATGCCAATTCTAAATGCCAAGCCATCTTCTAAGACATTCATTCCATTTCTTCTTCATTCTTCTTCCACAAACTTCCTCAACTCCTTTCAATCATGTATTCTAGACTTATGAGACATTTGTAGAAGGTTCTTCATCAACCGAAACTCCTGAATTAAATAATTCATCAACATTCTTCAATGATCTTCATTGATCAAATCAGAGATAAATTGGATCTTCTTCACATTCACATGCACTAAGTGTTAGTGCATGGACTTAATTAATCCACTTCATCCACTTAGAAGTTGTGGATGGATCCCTTTCATCTCTTCATGCATTGTCAATACAATACACGGCCTTCTAACAATGTTGTGACTTTGTATCATCAGGATACAAGTTCTATGAACTTAAAGATCAGCTCAACAATCATCATATATAATGATGATGCTCGATCATCATTCATTCTTCAAGTGTTGTAACTTTGTATCACGTTGATACAAGTATTGAAACATTAAGAACAGTTCAGCAATCGTCTGATATCCATAGAGAATGTTTCAACCACAACATCCTATGTCATTTAGTGAATCTCCTAAGTGGCATGCATCTTATTACCATGGCCATTCTCCATTCATCACCAACACCATCACATCCTTTGTCATTCACATATTGAACCTCCTTGACATCCATCCATTCATTCCTTGACAACAACATACCTCATTGACAACAAATGCAACACAGTGCACTTCACTATTATTACATGGATTTGATTATGTTGTGATTGAAATATTTTTATGAATTCTTTTATCTTATATGAATTCATTTATGACGTCATGTTGTTTAAGAATCCCATTTTTATTACATGGGTTATGCTATGATGTACGGTTTTTGATTTTGTGGCACACATAAGAATGATATCATTATGAGATGGGTGGGACCTATATCTCCCTCCAATGCATTGGGTAAAGATTTTATATCTCATGAGATAGACATGGCTAGAACGGTAGGTTATACCGGTTCAGTGAAATAGGACTGAAACGAGGGTGACTCGGTTCAGAAAGGGACTTTGTCCACTAAGATAGTCTTGGCAATGAGTCTTGACTAACAAGAAATGATTCTCGATGATTATGTGTGAATGCCACAGAGTTTCATGTTTTATGGTATGATTATTGGGATTTCATTTCACTACTATGATTTATCCCATGTTATGAAATTATGCTCTTTTTTGCAGGTTAAGATTTCCAAAAGTTATGTTCTTATGAATATGATGTGATTGATTTTTTTTTTATTTACCCTTACTGAGCATTTGAGATCACCCTTTTATGTTTTCTTTTCCCCAGGATATAAAGAAAGGTTTTAGGTAAAAAAAAGGGAAGATATTTATGGGAGATATTGAAGATCTTTCACCACGATTGGAAGATTACGTTCTGAGTTTCCAAATACACTAAACTATTACGATCCTTGTGTGTGTGTTTTTTGTTATGTACTAAGTATTCCGCAAAAGTAATGTAATGTTCATGTACGTTAAGCTTCGGGTCTCTATATTTACTATTGACAGATTTCCTTCAACATTATGTTCATTTCCATAGTCATCACACTTTTATGAGAATTGATCATTCAGTAGACCCAATACCATAAATTCAATCTAGAAAAATTCTATATAAATAAACACCTAAACCAACAACACATATTGAACCACTAATAAAATATCCATCACTGGGGATTGAAAATAATGACCAAATAATGTTCTCAATATATATAACATTCTTAGTTTAGTTGGATATTAATGAAATTTCACTTGTGATTTCGCAATGTTATCATAATCATAAATGGAAATATTAATGATATAATAATTTGTTTATCAAAAGAAAATAATGATTTCATCCTTATGTTTATTATATACTAAATATGTAATATATTATTTAATGTGTTATGAGAGTTTCAGGATGTATTAGGATGTATGATTTTGTATGTGTATAATATAACCTTGGTCCAAATATTTGTGTAAACATGAGGATAATTATCATAAACATGACATTTAACTAGAAGTATCAATTTTTTTCTTTTTAGGTTATAAAGAAAATAACTTCTTGATATATAGTTCATAGTCTATTGAGATCTAAAATTTTTAATGTATATTGTTTCCCAATCATATATAAATATATGGAAATAGTTATTGGTACATTATATTAAACCCTGTAAATTTTAGTTTTATTATACAAAATGACAATTTTATATAGTGTTTGATTCCATGGGTAGTAAAACTCAGATATTCATTGATATTGGAGTTCAGTGCAAGATGATGAGTTTTCTGGATGAATTTTATTTGGATAATGGGATATATAGAGACATATATAATTATCTTGCATCAATTTTATATATTAATCGACTAATCTGGTGAAGGATATATAATTATGCAATTTCAAATAAATGTAGGTTATTGAAAAATCAATTGGAGAAGATATAACTAATGACAATTCATGATAATAAAAATTAGTGCAAAATTTCATTAATAGATTAGTGTTCTCTCATAATTATTTTTAAATTTCATGAGTTTTTTTCGTGATTTAAATTTGGATTTTCATTCAAAGACAATTATTAAGTGTAATAAAATAATAAAATACATTTTTTTATAATAATATATAATGATGTTACATTATATGTTTATATGTTATTTATATATCAATAGATCAAGGATATGTATATGCCTCCTATGGTGTAATTTATACATGTTCCTATTTTTACATGGAAATTGAAATTTATATATTATATCATAGTTCTAAATTTATTTCAAATCTGATGAATGATAATAGATTAGTGATTATAAGATCTCTTAAAAAGTTAAGTATCATCTAAACCATATTAGAAATATTTTTATAATATCTATCCATGTTTTACTTTAGAGAAGTATTCATATTTCATTAATATCAATAATTTATTATATTCGATCAATATTGACAATTCACTTTATAGAACTATAGGGAGAATAAAAATGTCCTGAGTAAACATTTGAGTATGAATATATGTTATTATCATATTTTTTCTATGAAATTCAAAAAAATAACATAATTTTTTATTGAAATTACACATGATTATGTGTTGAGCATTGTGATATTGTTGGAGGGCCATATTTAATTGGTGGAACTAAATGATAGTATTAGATTATAAGATTTAATTTTAGTAAAAACAATTAAAAAAAATTATGGGAGGCCATAAAATTATTATACTTTACTTAAATGATATAAAATATTTTATATATATGTTGGAACAATATATATATATAATCTTATTATTTTAATTAATAAGTGAATAACGATGTACTAAAATCTAAAAAATTTCTATATAGGTCATCAAAGAAACCTCTTGCAGTTTGTTATTTTAGATGATGTATTTTAGTGAATTTCAATATGGGTTTTACATCATTATACTATTGAGAATTTATATTTTAAACTACATAAATATATATATATATATATGTTTTTTTTAAAACACATTTAATGTACTAAGGAAGTGACATCTATTTTCTTATTTCACCAAATGGATATTATTTTTCATCTTAATAACCATTATTACATTTTATATAGACAAGTAAAAATAACATTCTTATATTATTTATTTAAATGTGATTGGTTTTTATTTTTATGTGATCTTTATTAAAATTTTGATGTTACATTTGAATGTTATGATTTACTCATTTGGGGAAAAAGTGTAAATCCATGAAATTTAATGGTAAAAAAAAACTTCCAGTTTACTATAGGTTTTCATCTAGAACAATGTTTTAGGTATGAATTTGGGGCATATAAGACCTAATTGAAGAAAAATATTTTTTTTTGATTTCTTATATCCAAAACAAGAAGGTTATTCCCTAACACCCAATTCCATAGTACATAGATAATCCCATGCTAGTTAAAAATACCTTTCTAGCCTATGGAAACTTAATATTGAATCTACTTAATGAGGATATTACTACATCCATTTATATTATAGTGGGGGGAAATATTTTTTAGGATTAATAAGTCACATTAAATAACACAAAATGAAATAAAAGGGGATAAAAATTCATTTATACAACTAATTTGTCGATAGATATCAAGGAATATGAAAAGGGCTCATGTTACTAATCCATTCCATAGAAATCCAATTTATAATAAAATGTTGAATGTTTATGACATATAATATGATATATTTCCTCCCACATCCCCATGTAAGATAATCTCCAATGAACTCTTATACCAGGGATGTTTCCTCTATAGCATGGTGTCTTCATGTCACATTAAACTGGTCTGTGGTTCATACTTATGCCGTAGTTTTTTTCATGAACACCCTCAATAGCAAAGCATCATCCTTACACTTTGGAAGCTATTGTTTTATATATAACACTACAATTTCCTTTTTCATACTTCATTCTGGTTCTATTTTGACAACGATCAACCCAATCTGTGTTTGGATTGCCGTTGATATAGTGAATCCTTGTTTCTAAATATAAAACATCTGACATGTTTTATTGTATTGATCCTAGGATATATTCATGAGTGATCAATATCTATTTGTTATATGAATATGTTCCAATTATTATCACATACAACATTAATTGGCATTGAAATCAATGACTTGTGGTAGGAATTTAAAAACATAATTTGGATCACATTATCACCGATTTATTTGATGATTATTTCTCAGTTGGTATTTTTAATACATGATTTAATGTGATTATATTGTGTTGTGTGTGTATTATGTGGTATATCATGTGATATATGAATTCATTGAGTTATATTAGTCTAGCATATTCAAATTTTTTATTATGATCACATTATGTTTTTGGATATTTTATATACTCATGATAATACAGTATGCCTTATTATGTTCTCAACCTCGATATTTATAACAATGACTTTTTGGATGTGAGTGATACCATCAAAAGTGGACCATCATGAAATATTATCCATATTTGTGGTATTTTTCTATGTTTCCCTTAAATTTTTGAGAGATTTGAGAACTATGATGAGGTATTAGGTATTCTTGAAACCATATTTTTTATTCATTGGGGGAAGAATTGATTTATTGAGTGATACTAACTATAAAGAAAATAGTTTATGGAGTAATAAATTTTACCAATTTTGAGGATTCCTAGTGTGATGGTCTTGTCAGAGGATAGATAACACCATGTTTCATGTATAGAAGATACAATAAGTACTCCATAAAATAGATTGTCGGGATAATAATGACTTATTCAATTATATTTCTACATTGACTAGAATCAGGTATTGAAAGTGTATTTTTGTCTATTTCGTAGAGAAGGAACATTCAATTCTGTATTATATATTTATTCCCATTATAAATATATAATTATTGTGGAATGAAAATTTTATTATTGAGTAAAAAATGTTAATAATGCATTGATCGTGTATTTCTTAGTCATGTACTCAAATCATACTCTTTAATTTAATTCTCTAATAGATCTATGAGAGATAAAATTAATGGTATGTTCCCTTGTGTGTAAAACATAACCTTTTATGATTGATCTATATGTATACCAAAATTGAATCATGTGGACACTGTAGTTTTTATATTTATCTACAACTATTAATCTAGTATGGATTTCCCTATTTGTGTTGTTTTATAAATTACATATAATCCATGTGTAAGTTTAATCATTTACTCTGATTATTCATTTATTATAATTTTTTATCCTTCATTGTGATGTGATATAGGGTATAGTCTCTCCACAATCAGTCTTATAACCTCAATTCCTGTCCAAATCCTCTTGTTTATGTGGAGGTGGGCATGTGGATAAATAACATATATCTCAGAACTAGAAGTTTGGGTTAGGGTATTATATTGTTTTATCATATGTTAGGAATCACTAAATATTTTATCTCATTTTTTGTTAATATGAGATATTTTATATTGGTGATTGGTCAGTTTGAACTCATCTATAGGAACTATGCCAGTGCTAGACCAACTCTACACTATATTACTTTTAGTTGAAATAAATATTGAAAATTATGTTTTCGTGATACCATTTATTTAATATTCATTTGGTTATTTAAATGATTTATATTTTTTATTTTAAATATTCTGGGTGTGTTATTCAATAATTATTGGGAGCCTATTTTCAAATTGCATATATATTTAAAAATTTAATTGCAGTATAATAGTTTTTTTTTAATTCCGTAAATGTTGATATTTGAATTTCAAGGTTGTCTTATGTGATATATAATTTATTTTATACTATTATGAAATATATTAGTAGGAATTCATAATTTAATCGAATAAAAATGTTTTGATAGTATATTTAAATGTTGATTTCTACAAAAAAAATGGATGAAGACCAATGTTATTAATATGAGGGTTATACCTCACATTGTTGGTAGACTACATAAATAAGTATTATTTGATAGATATATTTAATAGGACCTATTTATTTATTATATATTCCATCAATTTCAGAATAATTTCCATAATAGATGATTTGTTGTACTACCATTTGTAAAATATTCTCTAGAGAATATTCAAACACATTCCCCAATGTTGCAAGTAGAGTTTCCTTACCATCCACTATTGAAATTAATTTTATATTTCAATGAGGATGTATAGATCCATCATCCCAAATTCTTTTATGAAAGGGTTGGAACACAATATTATAATAATTTAATATCCACAAAAGAGATAATAATCAGTATTTTTAACAGAATATTATATATAAAGTTGAAACTGACAACATTAATAATTGATGGACCTATAAATAATATTTGGTAGCCATGGTCCAGGCATGTTGATGAAAGAGACACTAATGGGAGGCCTTAATGGACTTTTTTATAGAGTTCATTCCTGATTTGATGAATATCTACCATGTGATAGTGTTTTTAGAGTTATTTTTGTTATTAATGATGATATTACCAAAAACCACACATTTTACTATGATCCTCTATTTCACACTGATTCTAGTACATAATGTGGATATGAAATCCAATATAATTTCTTCGGATATCAACATTTTTGAGTTATAGTGGAATTCATTTTAAAAATGGAATTTTTGAGAATGTATATATTGTATGGTTACATAGTGATTATTTTCATGTGGAATAATATTTTTTAATTATTATGGGGAATCATGAGAATGATATTACAAAAATAAATTGAAATTTGTTTCATATTTTTCATTGGTAACAATATTATACACTTGATGGAACATGAGTATCATTAATGTAAATTACAAATATTGTTGAGTATGCTTCGAGCACCCCATATGTACAACATCTAATCAAACTATGTTTCTATTGTTTTGAGAGAAAAAATTACTAGGATGTCTTGTTTCTATAAAGGGTATATATTTCTACGTAGATAATTTTTTGTAAATCATGTAATGTATATTTCTTATAAATGCGGTTGGGTCTATGATCATTCAGATTTTAATACTACATTACATGTAGTATATCCAATACAAATCCCAATATTGATCAACCATTATGACACTGATGAATAATAGAGTGATGTTATAGTAGGCATATCAGTGTTAATTTGAATTCATTGATCATAATATATTCTTATGATAGCTTTAGTACTAAAACATCTTGAGAATGATATTGTTTATGAAGTTTACAATGATGCATTAAGGATTGGGTTTGGAGATGTACTAATTTAGAGAGAGTAGATAGTAGTTTATGTGTATGATCAATTATGAACCCACAATATTAAAAACCTAACACATGATTTAGAGTTTCAAGGTGTTGTTCAGGAACATATTATTTGGTGATAAAATCTCTTTAGAGGGAGATTTATAGTTTACACATACCATATATTTCATTTTATTACATCACATTGATGGACCAAAATTGATACTGAGGAACAATGAGGATTATTAATAGATTATTGACATTAATATGTTATATGATCCTTGAAATATTAATTTATTTTAGAATAATTTCTTATATAAGACACATAATTAGAAGGATCATGGAGAGTACCCATTTGAACAAAAACAATTCTTAATGGAATTCATGGATGATTAGAAGATGGATTCCATAGAGGGACATGGTTATAAGACATTTAATCCACCGATATTTACATATTAGTTTGTGGAAAAGTAAAATACATTATATTTGTTATATAATGTGTTTATTGTGATAAGGGAACAACTATATAGATGTGATTGGTTACCTTTGCAGTCCATTATTAGAAACCATGCATTCATGTAAAATAGGATAGTATTAATAATTTATTCCCCTAAATAGGTGTGGATGAAAGATTTCCATACCTAAAAATGTGCTATTAATATTCAATAAAATAATATATACCATGATATTAGGTCACAGTTCAGCTAGTCATGTAGCGACCCACACTTAACGTACATGAACATTACATTACTTTTTTGGAATAATTAATATATAACAAAAATGAAATCTAAGGACCGTAATAGTTTAGTGGCTGTGTAAACTCGGAACATAATCTTCTAATCATGGTGAAAGATCATCAAAATCTCGCATAAATATCTTCCACTTTTTTTCTTATCTATTACCTTTTTTTATATCATGGGGAAAAGAAAACATAAAAAGGGTGAGCTAAAATGCTCAGTAAGGGTAAGCATGGTGAAAATAAAACAAACCATATACATTTTAACATAAAAACATGAAAATAAAGGTTAATCATCAAGATATTGAGTTGTGAAATAAATCAAGGCAGTACATAAGGCATAGATTATAAAGGGATATCAATCATGATAAAATAGAATGGTAATAAAACATGTAATTATGGCATCCATTGAGTACATGATATGAATTCCATAGTAGCCAAGGCATTGTTTCCAAGACCATCATAGTGGACAATGTCCACTACTAAACCTGGTTTACATGGCGTTTCAGCCCTATTTTAATGTTCAAGATTCACTTGATGTTCCATCAATGTCTATATCATGAGATATAAATCTTTACCCAATGCATTGTAGGGAGATATAGTTACCACCCATATCATAATGAAATCACTCTTACTTGTGCCTAAAAATAAACATAAATCATTCATCATAACCCAAAGAATAAAATGGGTTTCATAAACATCATCCCATCATAACGTAATCCATATAAAACAAACGGATATCATTTCATCATAAGAATAATCAAACCATGTAAATAATAGAGAAATTATATTTGAAACATAATCATACTAAATAATTACATCTTAGATGGAAAATAGTTTTGACAAAACACTTGAAATGAATTATTCAGGAAAATATCCTCTCTACTTCAAAATTAGTTTCTTTTAACAAAACGAAATTAAATTTTAAAAGAAAATTATTTAGTTGAAAATAATCATGAAATATTTTAGAGGTTGCTTCATTAAAATTAGGAATTATGAAACCGTAATAAATCTGTCCATGCATTACAAGTTAAAAAAACATTCTCCTCATACTTTTAATGGAAAAGTCAAAAAGTACCATGTATGGTAAACAAAAGAAAGATTCCTTCCATAAAAAATTTAAAAATTATATAGGGGAAAACATGACTTTAAACATACACCAAATAATATTAAACACTTTAGGAAAAACCTTTTATGGACATGGATGAAAAATATAACCCCAGTAAATACTTAGGTATAAGAAATCTCAGATAAAAATGGTATTTTCAATATTATCCTTTTCCTTATGACCAATTTCATTTATATGTGTCTGAGATTCAAGTATAGTGGGTTTATATCTATTATTAAATTGTAACAGAACCTTAATAATATTTATTATATCATATATGATTTACATACAAATTTATATTACCCGTTCATTTGTCAATTCCATGTTAATCCAACATTTTGGGTAAAATCATTTCATTTGTTGTACGTGTTTTGACTTGTAATTATTCATATTATTACATAGATCATGATTAATTACTTCCATAATCTAAAAAATTATTTATATAAAATATGCATTCATACTATAAATATATATAATAGATAGATAAATGGAACAAAATACATCGTTCATGGAGACGGTAGACCGTACGTACACATGAACGTAGTTTTCGTTTCCTTATTGAATTGAATGGAAGTAAATGACATATATATATACATAAATACAGTATAATTATTATGTCATATATTTCATGAGTACTTATTATATATAAATTATAACCAATTTTGGATGGCTAACAGGTACAATGAGTCTCATCGCATCGTGGAGACGGTAGTCCGTACCAACGCACATCGACAATATCCTTATTTTGATAATGAAACCCTATATAATTGGATGGTATATCATATATAAAGAATCATAATAATGGTATATATATTATTTATATAATTTATAATAATTATTATACCCATCCAAATGATGTAATGTTTGAATAACAAACTACACAACGACGTGGAGACGGTAAGCTGTATATATGCATGTGTGGTGACTTTTTCATTCATAGGATGAATAAAATAACTAATATTGTTGTAAAATTTTTATAATAACATAATATTATATAGATTATTCTGGAGTTATTATTTTATAATTGGAACGAAAAAGAAGTAGGAAGTGGAAGAATAAAGGTACTTGAAATAGGTGGTGAGATATTTACCTATTTTTCGGGTTCTTCCTTTTGAGTTGATGAAAATGGCTACTTAGGTTGGCTTTATGACTAATGTAAGGCCTCTATAATGAATGGATTATAGGTTAGAGGGTATTTGGGCAGGGGTTGGCTCATCCAAATGTCTTGGGAGGAGTGAATTTTAGAGAAGAGGGAGTACACTTTTATAAGAGAGGTGAGGGGAACCTTAGAAAAAACATAAAATATTATTTTATAATAAAGTCATAATACTTTTATAATGGATCCAAAGTGACTTATTTTGATTATAGGTTGGTTATGGGTAGAAATAATCTCATCCAATAGGTTTTAGAAATGTTTATGTTACAATTTTAACCATGTCATTTAGATTTAACTCTAAGTTAAATAATTTATTTTGTACTGTGTCTTCTTGTATTCATTAATTATATGGTTAATAAACATACTATAAACTGCAAATATAACTCAAATTGGTTAATAAATGTAATATATATTATTATATAAGTCATTTGGATGACCCTTAGATTTTTAGGACCATTATATCAATTAGTAGTATAATATTTCTTTTAAAAACTCTTTTATGACAATTTTGACACTATTTGGTATTTTGTATTTTTTAATTCGTAGAAGCATTATTACTTCAGAACAATTCATCTAAACAAATATAATATGTTATATTAACCTATAAAATTATTTTAATTCTTAAAAAGTCGCATATTATATTTATTTTTAAATTTATAATGTCAATTATGTTAATATTTCATTACTGAGGTAATTACTGCATCATCATTGTGTCATAAATAAAATAAATTATTTAATGTCAATAAAATATAAATAAAATACCATTATATAGGAAATAATTTTATATTTCTAATAAATATTTATAGTTGAATTTATCTTATGTAGAACCCTATATTAAAAATGTTTGATTTATTAATCTTTGATTTTAACTATTTTAACACTTCTTTGAATAAAGTAATATTAAATGTCCTAATCTAATCTAAGTGGACCTAAAGTGTAATATTTTATTCCTATGGTTGTTTTTGGTTGAATTACAGTTATAAAATAGAATTAGTAAATCTTTTTGGAAAATAATAATATAATTTTTACCCTGAATTACAGTATTTACATTTAATCATGGTAAATAAAAGTTAAAAGTTTCTAATCACCAAATATTATTTTCATTTCATTGAACCACAATTTACTTACAAATATCAACCATTTCTCTCAGAATTTTTAAATTCTACTCACATAAGAGGTAACATATTTTTTTTTTGTAAATTTGAAAATGCTCCTAGGTGGTGGGTAAAAGACAGTAAAAAATTCAATAATTTTTTTATATCTAAAATTACTATAAAATTTCTCCAATAAATTTATTTGAACTTATATAGGTATTATATATCTATTTTGACCTAAAATAAATTTAAATAAAATAAATTATTTTTTAAATAAAAATTATGGTTTTACTAATAACTCGGTGTTTTCAATATTCTTAAAAAATTGAATGTATTTAGAATAATACCAAAAATTCAACCTAGGCTAATTTTGATATTCTGAATCCAAAAATGAAGTCCATTTTGAATGATAAAATTTATAAAATTTCAAAAATTTGGTATTACTATTTGTAATGGATAGTTTATATAATATTTTAATAACATATCGTTGTTTATTGACACTCAGTATTGCGTAACACACACACTATTGAGGAAGGTTTCTCTGACATTCAACACAAGCCAAGAATAGTGTTTGCGTATAATACAAGCTAATAATTTTTTTTGCGTATAGAATAATATAAATTTGGCGTAGCGTACAACCCAAGACATTAATGAAATTAAAAGAACATTTTTCATAACATCTCATGGTGTTACATTCTACCCCCTTTAAAAATTTTTTAACCCTCAAAATTTGTCGGTGTTATAAATGGTTTAATACTTGAAAGGTTATTTAATAGAAACCCACATTGTTAAAAGGTATACCAAAATGTAACTTTAGAAACTAATGTATGAAATGTAAATGTTACCCAAATTAACTAATCAATGGGTTTCCACATAGGAGATCATAGGTGAAAATATGATATGGAAGACAAATCTAACCCTCATGTTCTAATGGAGAGTGGTAGAGAACATGCCTATGAAAAAACCCACAATCACAAAGCCATAAATTTGTGATGACCTAAGTTACTATCTGATTAATCAGATATGAGGGAAATAAGACAATATTTTTGGTTTTCAAGATCATTCCTCAGATGATGAATAATTTTTGAATTAAAAGAAATACTTACTTGATTTTGGAAAAATCTCACTATTGTTCATGTCTTGAACAATTTCCACTTCATCTCTTAAAGAAATGAAATTGAATTTTTATTCCATGAAGTGTTAGAGGATCCCATGATAGAATGATTGGAAATTTCATCTATATCAAATATATGGTTAAAAATAGTTACATACATAAGTCTATATATGGTGAGATTAATTGTATATTGTTCCAAACATGGAATTATACTTCATCTATGAAGCCAGATAATAAAATTAAACTAATTTCTATAAAATAGGGACTTCATGTAGGCCAGTGGTAGGCAATAAAGTCTTATCACACTTCAGTTGTGGGTTTGATTCCCACAACCTGGTCTGACCAGCTGGGTTTTCGCCCATCCAAGGGGTTGTAATTTTTCTAAAACTATAATTTTATAACATTTCAAAAATTACATCATAAATTCATAGACATAATAAATACTATATGATGTTAAAATTAATCAATTAAAACCATTAGGCTTATCGAAAATACTTCTGTCCAATTACTAGAATTGTCATTTATCGATCATGGGAATTCCTTCATTTGTCCCCCATATATCATAAGATATATCATGTTGTTGGTCACATTCCAGACATGTAAATTACTTAATCATGTATTCTGTTGAAAAATTTATACCCATTGAACATTAGCGATTGCATGTATGCTATCAAAAGTTAACTATTTCCACATACCAAAGTTCCAAAATTTCTATATACTCAAGCCATGATATCACTCTTTCCTTATATTAGTCATGATCTCATTAATAATATCAGACATATTGTTTTCTACTTATCCCTTCATTATGAATATATGAAATTCTTTCCAAAAATATTTCAATAATTTTTCATGGTTACCAGTACCATTCAACATATACTTTCAAATAATGAATGGAAAACAATAGTCTAACAATAATTATATTTTTATTTATTCCATAGTACCATGCATTATTCTTGATAAATAAGAAAACATGCTACTACCTTCTTAAACCAGTGACTGAGCTTCATCATTTTATTTCTCAACAATTATTTCATCTCATATATCATTTGTAGTCTCTTCGTCATCATCAACATAAATACTACTCATACGACAACACTCATTCTCTTCATGAGATTTTACCTTAGGGCATTGCATTTCATAATTCTCGTATATTCCACATTTAAAACATTTAACTATTGTTGATGTCTTAGCAATACCATTATCCTTGTCCATGGTGTTAACTAAAACTTTTCCTTTTAAATTAATGGGTTTGTGTCCATCTTTTCCACACCCAATGCATCTTCCAGTTCCTTTGAAACATTCTCCCTGATGCCTCTTACCACATGATTTACTTGATGAAAATTGAACTTTCTTTCCTCAATAATCATCATAAAACTCCATCTTTCTCTTATTAGCTGAGTCAGGAAAGTTACCAAAGTTGATATTATTGATCATGTTATGAGATTTCTGATTAGGCATAATAATGAAGTTTGGACTTCCAAATCCTGTTTAATTTTGTTTCTCATGAATAATTTTAGTCTATTTTCCATCATATAATCCACTATCGTGAATCTTCATGTTTCTAGCCATTTTTTAAAACCCAACAAAAGAACATTGTGAGAGGAAAAAAATCATGCTACGAAAACAACATAATAAAGGAGGAGTACCTTCAATATCTAACATATTAGGTTTAATTCTATTATCATAACCGTAATTCTAGGACTAAAACCTATACTTATAATTAACCTTAGAGACATCCCTAGAAATACATTAGAAATATCTCTAGGGATTTCACTAAAGTTTTCACATTCTCATTTCCATATATTAACTAAACTATTACTTTGATAGAAACTGTAGAGACCCACACTTGATATACATGGACATTACATTACATTTCCAGAATAATTAATACAAAAAAAATGAAATCCAAGTACCGTAATAGTTTAGTGTCATTGGAAACATAGAATATAATCTTCTAATCATGATGAAAGATATTCAACATCTCCCATAAAGATCTTCCATATTTTTTTTCTTACCTAAAACCTCTATTTATATCCTAGGGAAAAGAAAACATATAAATGGTGAGCTCAAATGATCATTAAGGGTATGCATGGAGAAAAAAACCAACCAAATACATTTGAACAAAAAAATTTGAACATAATGTTTAATCCTCAAGATCATGAGTTGTGAAATAAATCATGGAAATATGTAAGTTATAGATCATAAAGGAACATAAATCATGATAAATTAACTTGGGAATAAAACATGTAATTATGGAATCCATTAAGTAGATGATATGATTTCTATAATAGCCAAAGCATTTCACAAAGACCATCATAGAAAAAAAGTCCATTACTGAACCGGGATTTCTTGTCATTCTAGCCCTATATTACTAAACCAGATTCACTTCCCATTCCATCCATGTCTATCTCATGAGATATAAATCATCACCCAATGAATTAGAGGGAGATATAGGTCCCATCATTCTCATAATAAAATAATTGTTCTTCCATAAAATAAACATAAATCATTCATCATAACCCAATGAATTGAATGAGTTTTATAAACATCATCCCATCATATCATAATACATATAAAACAAATGGATATCATTTCATCATAATAATAATCAAACCTTGTAAATAAAAGTGATATTATACTTGAAACATAATTATACTAAATAATTTAATCTTAGATGGAAAATATTTTTGACAAGACACTTGAAATGAATTGTTGAAGAACATATCCTTTATTCATCAAAATCATTTTCTTTTCAAAAAATGCCATTAAATTTTAAAAGAAAAGTATTTTTTTTGAAAATAATAATTAAATCTTGTAGAGGAAGCTTCATTAAAATTATGTGTTATGAAACTGTAAAAAATAATTTCATGCCTAATAAGTTAAAAAAACAGTCTCCACGTACTTTTAAAGGAAAAATCAAAATGTACAACGTTATGAAAACAAAAGAAAGATTCCTTCTATAAAAAAAGTAAAAGTCAAATAGGGGTAAAATTGAATTTAAACACACACAGAATAATGTTATTCACTTTATGATAAACATTTTATAGACATTGATGAAAAATATAACCCTAGTAAATACTTACATATAAGCAGTCTCATATAAAAACGAGATATGAAAAATTATCCCTTAACTTATGTCCAATTTCTTATGTATGTGTTCGAGATTCCTATATTGTAGGTTTATACATATTATTAACTTGTAATAGAACCATAATAATATTTATGATATCATATATTATTCACTTACGACTTTATATTACCCATTCATTTGTCAATTCCATGTTAATGCATCATTTCGGGTAAAATCATTTCATCTATTGTACGTGTTTTGACATATAATTATTCATATGATTACATAGATCATTATTAAATACTTCCATAATGTATAAAATTATTTATATATAACATATATTCATAATAAAAATATATATAATAGATCGATAAATGGAACAAAATACACCGTTCATGGAGATGGAAGACCGTACATATGCATGAATGCTATTTTTGTTAACATATTAAATTGAATCGAAGTAAATAACAAATATATATATATATATCAATAAATCCGGTACAATTATTATGTCATATTTTTCATGATTTCTTATTATATATACTTTATATTCATTCTTGGATGGTAATCATGGAGAATGAATATCATCGCATCGTGGAGCCGGTTGTCTGTGCGTACGCACGAGCCACAAAATTATTGTTTTGTTATTAAAATAATATATAATTGGATGTTATATCATATATTTATAATCATAATAATGTTATAAGTATAATTAGTATAATTTATACTCATTATTATACACATCCAAAGGATTCAAATTTTGAATAACAAACTACACCACGACGTGGAGACGGTAAGCCGTACGTACGCACGTGTGGTGACGTTTTCATTCATAGGATGGATAAAATGACTAATATGGTGGTAAAAGTTTTATAATAACATCATTGTATATAGAAGATACTGGAGTTATTATTTTATAATGGAAACAACAATGGAGTAAGTGGAAGAAGAATGAAACTTGAAATAGGTGGTGAGATATTTACCTCTTCTTCGGGTTCTTCCTTTTCATTTGATCAAAAGGGAACCTTAGGATGGCTTTATGACTAAATTAAGCACTCTAGGATGAATTTAGTACAGTTGAGAGGGTATTTGGGCAGGGTTTGGCCGAGCCAAATGACTTGGGAGGAGTGAATCTGAGAGAAGAGAGAGTTCCCTTTTATAAGAGAGGTGAGAGGCACCTTATGAAAAACATAAAATATTATTTTATAATTATTTCATATTCGGTTTATAATGGCAAAAAAGTTACTTATTTCTAAGGTAGGGTAGGGATAGGTCTAATTCCCCTCAACCAATAGGTTTTATACTTGTTTAGGTTACCATTTTAACCTTATCATTTAGATTTAACTTTATGTTAAATAATTTATCTTTTACCGTGTCTTCTGCTATTCTTACACTACATGGTAAATAAACATACTATGAACTGCCAATATAACACCAATTGGTTAATAAATGTCATATATATGTTTATATATGTCTTTTGGATGAACCATAATATTTTAGGACCATTATATCAATAAATAATATAATATTTGTTTTAAAAACTATTTTATATCAATTTTGACACTATTTGGAATTTTGTTTTTTCTATATTCCTAAAAGCATTATTACTTTGAAATAAATTCATCTAACAAACCCTAATATGTTATATTATCCTATAAAATAAGTATAATTCATAAAAATTATCAAATTTTATTTATTTGGATATTTATAATATCAATTATGTTAATATTTCATTAATAGGGTAATTACAGCATCATCATTGTGTCATAAAAAAATAAAATATTTAATTTATAGGAAATATAAATAAAGTACAATTATATATGTAATCTTTTTATCTTTATAAATAATATTTATAATCTAATTTATCATATGTATATCCCTATATTAATTTTTTTAGTAATTAAACTTTGATTTGAACTTTTTAAAATATTCTTTAAATAAAATAATAATAAATGTCATAATCTAATCCATGTGGACCTAAACGGTAATATTTTATTCCTGAGATTGTTTTTGGTCAAATTACACTTATAAAATAGAAAACCGACATGTTTAAAGGTAGTAATAATATAATTTTTACCTTTAATTACCCTATTTACTTTAAATTTTAGTAAATAAATGTTAAAAGTTAATATTCACCAAAATTTATTTTCATCACATTGAATCACATTTTACATAATGATATCAACCGTGTCTCTCAAATTTGAAAATTATCCTAGGAGTTGTGTAAAAGACGGTAAAAAGTTCAATAAAATTTTTATATATCTAAAATTATTATAAAATGACTCCCATGAATTAAATTGAACTTATATATGTAATATGTATCTATTTTGACCAAAAATCAATTTAAATAAAATAAATGATTATTTAAATAAAAATATGGGTTTAACCAATAACTATGTTTTTTCTCTATTCATAACAAATGAATGTTGTAAAAAAAATACAATGAATTCACCCCAGGCTATTTTCGATATTACGAGTCGGAAAATAAAGTCCATTTTGAATGATAAAATTTATAAAATTTAAAAAATTGGGTATTACTATTCATAATGCCTAGTTTATATAATATTTTAATAAAATATCATTGTTTATTGAAACTCATTATTGCGTAAAACACACACTATTGAGCAAGGTTGCTCTTTCGTGCAACAAAAGAAAAGAATAGTGTTACCGTATAATACAAGCTAATATAGTGTTGTGTATAGAACAATATAATTTTGGTGTATCGTACAACACAAGACATCAATGAAATTAAAAGAATATTTTTCAAAAAATCTAGGGGTGTTATAAGTCAGGTATGAAGGGATAAATTGTGGGCTTTGTTTATTAATTTCATAGAAATCTATGGGTCAAAGATATTCAAAACAATCTTGTTGGGTTTCTCCAACAATATCATTTAGCCATGTGTATGTGGTAATACAAAATTACAGAATTTTGGATAGGGTTATGATTAACTAAAAAGATCCATTATTTAGTTTAGGTGGTTTCTGATTTGTTATCAAATGTTTCCCACTTTTTTCATTTGAGAGAAACACATAGTATGGTTGATGGGATTGAATAATGTCTACGATATCATGAACCTTAATGAATTTACCATAATAATTAAGTCAGAACGAGATGCATATTTTACATAATGGTTATATTATGGAAATATAAAGTCTCTAATGACTCAATTGAGGTAGATAATGGTGTAAAATGAATAGATAGATGGATTGTTTTAGTAAAATATATGCATATTGAAGGATATTTCCTAACCATTCATACTGTACATAGGTTGAACATGGAATAACCACATTGAAATAGTAAATTTATCATCCAAAAGTAACTAGTATTTAGTTCAAATGGCCCCATATGGGGCTCGGTATCATAGTTTATGTTTCGTAATAGTATAGTGACCATATCCTATGACCCATATATTTATATTTTTTTAGAACAATTAATCATAGTATTTCAATCTAAAGATTGTAAGGTCTAGAATTTGGAAGAATCAGTAAATTATTAAACACAATGAATCCAAAATAAAATCATATTTTATTTAGTCTTAAAAAGGAGATCCTTACTCAATTTGAGAACTTATATATGTCTAGTATAACTGAGGAATACATGAGAAAATAGGATCGACTAATAACCCAATATGGGAATAATTATATAGAAAATAGTACATGGGTTCGAATGGATATCATGGAGAACTAAACTCATGGAGAATGAATAAAAAAATAATTTCATCTATAACATGGGCTCATATAATCATATCATCATATTAATTTGTATACATCCCAAAAAATGACATAAACAAGTGTCCAGTGTTACTAGAAAGAAAATATAACATTGTGCACAATATCCAACAAAGGAACTGTGTTCACATCATGTGCGAACATGATGTATCATGAGAATAAAAATTACCAATTGAATTATAGATCAATGTAGACACTCAAATCATATCATTTTCATAAATATATGTTCCACATGAATAATTATATACAAGTAGACAAACATAAACATAAATGTTATAGTAGAATAAATTGTGTATAATAATAATATAAAAAGTTATATCAAAATGAAATATCATAAATGTGTCCATAAAATAGTGTATTTAAAATGTCAAGGGAGATTAATAATAAAAATTAGTCATAGATCATAATATTTTATGTAATATTTAATTGATAACATGTAAAACTAATATTATGAAACATTAGAAATTAAAAAGGTTACCGTGGTTTATGAAAAATATTAAAGATTCCTTAAAGAGGATGGAATAATTTATGTATAGAAAACTAAAAATGTACTAAGTTTGTTTTCAATATAACGTTAGTAATTTTAATAATATAATTTTTTAATAAATTATAAAATGGATTGTACATCCAAATGTGAATGATGTTTTAAAATTCCTGTTAATTAAGATTTCTTATCCAGGATAATTGTGAAGGGATATATCATAAAACATGTATTTCCTCATAAAAAAGGTTTGATATTATCTAGATACATGATTTTGGAACATTGAAACATAATTTAATATAAATAAATAATAATGAATGAACATTATATTAGTGTAATGAGGGAGAAAGATTAACCCTAAGGAAATAATGGAGGTTCGGTTGAATCCATTACCTTATGTCGAAAATTGATATTCACTCGTTCATAATGATTTGTATAATCAAATTAAATATGATAATTAAATAATTAATAACATTTATAAATGTATTTTATTTATTATTATTTTATTATATTCATTTCTGCCATTTTTTATTAGTTATTAGATTCAATATTATCAATTGGGTGTGTCTGTTACCTTGGTTTTCGGGATACGTTACTTGTATACATGTATATAAAATAATCTAAAATTTGAATTATTGTGTAGATTTAACGGTATAAATTATTAATGGTCATATGTAATATTAATATATTTTATAACTATTTTGGTCATATTGTATATTGATGAATCATTAGATAACTTTTAAATGATAATTATTCAGGTTAATATTGGTGTTTTTCGATCCCAATGAACTCGTTTTGTTTTATCATTGATTATTTTTAATATACATTATTTACACAAAATTAAGAACTTTTTATTTGTTATATAGTAATAATTTTCAACCATATATATGGATTCATTAGCAATCATGATGTAGGTAATGGAAATTTAAAACATCTTTATCTATGAATGTGATAAATTAACACATCATGGGCGATGTCTTCATTTATAGAAAAAATGAAGGGGATTGAAATCATGTTGTATGATTGAATTATAACAATAAAATTACATTTTATGTAATATAAATGAGTTAAAATACCATTTTTATAATGTGGTAATGGAAAGAAAAATAAAATAACAAATTTTAAAACGAAATTGAATTAAAAGAAATAAGATTTTACTTCTTGAGTCCGTCATCTAGAGAACCTAATTAGAGGGATTACATTTAGCAATTTATTGATAAATAATGATAATATACTTGGAGAAGGGTCCATGAAATATATTTGGGAAGAATATGGTAAATGATCATAGCTGGAGTGGTGTGAGGACAAGAGGCTGTGAGTGGTTGTATTTATATGGGATAAGAGGGGTGTTTTCTCATTATCATATTCTTAGTTTATTATTTTTCAAAAAAATAGTAATGATAATTATAAATAAATAATGTAATTAGATCATTTGATAATTGTCCAATCGTTTGTGACATCATTCAAGATTCAAACAAGACTCAATAATAAATTATTTATTTATAGAAAAAATTACCGTATTTCACTATTCAAAAGAATTGAACTATTTTAGAAAAATAAAAAATAACCCTAACTATCTTTTATATTGTATAATTTAGAAAGGAATTATATTTTTTTAAAATAATTTTCTAAATATTATAATTATAATTTTTAATTAAAATCATCATTTTCATGGAAAACAAAATTTAAAAATATATGTGATTTTGGGAAAATAGAAAAATTTTGTATGGTATCATAAAATTATAATTAAATCATATGAAAAAAATATTGAATTATGATTACATTTTATGGAAATATGTTCTCTTAAAACAATATATTAATTACAAAATTTAATTTGAAAACTTATATTTAATAAAAATACTAACAACTCAATAATATTTTTGAAACATTTATTTACTTATAATATGATATAATTGTAACATATATTCATTTATAAGATGAATAAATTTTATTTATTAATCCACATTTGATGTTAAAATATTTTTTCCAATTTACTATTCAAAACAATCATTTTACTATTCTAATTTTCATGTTACAATTTATCTGGTATAGCTAATGTAACTTATACAAACACATATAAATTCATTTATAAACATTGTGGTTTGATCTTAATGATATATTAGGTGATGATAAATTATGGAATAATTATAAGAATAGAATTTTAGTCAATAAAATTTTTGGAAATTACATTCTTCTCCCTTATGAAATTTCACCCTATAAAGCTTATTTTTACATTCTATGATGAAAATAGCTGAGAATACTTATACATCAGAATTTCCTATGGTTAACATGTTTCCACTTTATACATATATTTTTGGTATAATACATTGACTATGTGGGTAGTATTGATCTATAGAACTGTATTATTAATGTCTATGATCTTCACTGGTTTATCCTCATACAGGAGATCATTTTTGAAATGTACCACCCTTGAATTCATTACATATGAAGAATATAATATGTAATTTTCAAAAAGAATAAATTAAATACATTGTTAACATGAGACATGGTAGTTGGAACTTCTATTTTTTAGTCTTCATCTCTTACATTAATAAGGATCTCTAAGGGGATGATGATCCTAGGACGTAGCTCTCCATTCTTCATAAATATCGTGATTCTCAAAAATGAAGATATATAAATGAATATATTATCTTCAACCATAAACACCATGGATCTACAAATATTTTCTAAATAAATCTTATATTGACATTGGTATGCCTTGATTTGATGATGAATGGTTTTATCATTAACTAATATTTCATAAATCATTTCATGTACAAGCATCATCCATTCACCACTATCATCCAAACATTCGGGTGTTCTACATCATTTATCTTAAAGGGATTTATATGGATCAATTTGGATTTTAAAGTGGAAAATGTTTGTGCAAGATAACTCAACCATATATAGATTTTAGTCACATCCTCCATTGACATGCATAGAATATTCCCTCATCTTAACATCCAAATATTAAATACATTACTCATATTGGCCATTAGTGTTATTATGATAAGCCGTATTGGTTTTCAAGTAATATTTTAGAGCATGTTGGAGTCTTTTCGAGAATGTATAGGTGAATCTCATATCCTGGTTTGATTCAATTGATAGCGGTTCTCCACACATCATAACCACTTCTCTTATGTATTTCCTTGAATTTAGATTCCGCTGGAAGTTCTCACTAATTTTGATAAAGTGGTTTTTCTTTGTAAGATGATCCACAACAACCTGTATATCATAATTTCTACTAGATGTTTTTGGATGACTACTTAGAATTTCCATGGCTATGTATTCTAATTTCCATAGTGATTTGGTTAATGGTTTCATCATCCCATTAAAAGTTAACTTCTCAATCATCAATTTCTACAATATCCAACACTATGTTGTATATTTAATGATCTCTAAATACATATTGTCCCACCAATAGTTCCTTATGATATTTCAATACATATTTATCTTTTCTAGGTGAATATAGGAAGATGTTATATGTTTGTCATTCTTAATCATATTTGTTATCTATATATGGATGGTACAGATAGTAGTGAAGACAATCATAGGACTCCATCCACATCAATCATGAACATAGAGGATTTCCCATTTATTATTCCTTCCACCATTTTCTAAACATTGTCATCATTCCTTTTTGAATCATTTATATTCTAAATAAGGTATGGTCGAGAAAATATGATATAACTTCCTTAATGATTCCCATTTCCATCCGTTTCATGTCTAAAAAGAATAGAAATTTCTCAATTATCATCATTGATAATGATGCAGGATGAACCCTATATAGAGAATATTTTTCCTTGTTTGCTTTACCAGGATGGTGTTGGAATGAGTAGTTATAATATTTTATGAGATCCAACCATCATCAATGGTGAATTTAATTCTCTTTATCAATGAATATATATTTGAGACTCTTCTAAATAGTGTAGATATCACAATTCTACCCATATAGAATATTTTACTTGATTTTCAGTACGATGATCATAGCCACCAAATCCAAATTGTGCATGTGATATTTTTTCACATGAATATTGAACTGCATTGATGTTGAGGTTGGCACCTTATAATTTTTCATCAGTAAATAAACTAATCACTTATTTTAAGAGCCACTATTTACCACAAAGAGCTCCCCGTTTGATGGTAGTGTTATCACTGTTGTAGTGAGAATAAAATCTCTTTACACTATAAAGCATTCTTCACATTCCATGGTCCACACATACATTTCTCCAATCTGAGTCAGCTTGGTGGGTTAGTTTGGAAATCCTGATATGTTCCTCCCAAAACAGCTTTAATACCAACCTACAACAAAAAAACTATGGATATCAATTACATATGTTGTCTTGGGCCACTGTTAAATTTCATTATTCATATAAGTGTCCACAAGTATCCCCTTCTTATTGACTAAAAACCCAAATAATGATACATCTTCTATGTATCACTCACATTTTTATCCTTTTCATATTCTGTAAAACTTTACAATATTTTTAGAATAGTATTCAAATGATCTTTATGTTCATTCCTTATGTTTTAGTATATAATAATATCATTAATATATAATAAAGCAGTTTTTTCAAGGCAATGTCTAAGGTAATTATTAAATAAGTCCTCAAAAATTTCTAGATCATTATTGAGTACTAAAAGAATCACTATGAACTCATAATGTCCATATTTGATTTAGAAGGAATTCTTGGTAATATCATTCTTCCTCACATTTAATTAGTTATATCCCAACTGATGGTTCACTATAGTAAATTAACTATCCCAGAACAATTGATCAATAATTATTATATCCATGGTTTGGTATACATGTTCATGGAAATTATTTTTTTGATATCAAAATAATCAATGCATAGGGACATTGATCCATCATTAATCTCGAGGAAGTGAAATGTCTCACTACATGGTGATGCACTCAGGTGTATAAAACACTTTTCCAAATTCTGTTATAACTACTACTTTAGTTCTTCTAGATCAATAATGGGAATTCAATTTTTTTTTGATATATCAAGAGATCCATGAATATTTTTAATTGAGAACTCAACCTCTCTATCATGAGTAAAAAAATATAATTATTTTAGGAGAACAACATTGTAATCACTCACGATGGGCCTGTAATTGAGAATTATTATATCATTTTTCTCAAGCATTTGAGCTTAATATGCTTACTAAGAGGGAAAAAATATCCAATGTAGAGAGAATTATTTCGAAAAAATGATTAATATTCCTCCTTACACTCGTATAAAATTTTATGACGATTTGGGGTGTAAAGAGTGATTTCCCATTCCCGATAGGTGATACATTCATCATATAAATATAAAAAATACATGACCATATAGAATCAAACTATATGAATGGGAGTAGAAAAATAGTTTTTGGGAGTTTCATTCAATAAAAATTAACCGAGGAGGAGTTATAATAAAATTGTGTAATAATTTCCCCATTTTATATTCCCATATATTAACTAAAACTCACAATTTTTAGGTGATTAATTAAAAGTTATACTAAACCTTCATGATATTAATGAATTCATCAATCTACAATGTAATCATATTTTTTATATTCTTGAATAAATAACCATCATAAATTTCACCACATCAATATAACTATACATCTCAGTAGTGGTGGATGTATATGAACATCCTTACCTACTTGGAGGTTGTTTTAATAGACATCCTCCAACAATCATTATCATTGGAGAATGGATCACATAACCCACAAGATCCTTATAGTAGAAACCTATCACTACATGTAGGGTGTTGATATTGAACATTCGTTCCTCTTCCACATTAGTGTAACTCTTCAAATCCATTAGGTATATATTATCCATATTCTCATATATTTGTCATTCCATGATTCTCATGGTTCCATTTATAGAGTATATATGATTAATCTTCCAAAACATTTTACACATGGGATGTTCGGTATTCCTTACATATAAGAATTCTATAGTCGATCCACACATATTAAAATCTATTTTTCTCATTTCTTTACTTGGACCAAAATACCAATTAGTGACTCTAATATATATTTTAACCTTATGGACATAAAAACAAATATCTTCATAATTTTTGATTTCTCAAATCACTAACACATTTCGTAGACTCGGAATTAGTCCACTAATAAAGTGAGACTCCTGGATGTCATTGTTCTGGAAAAAATCCAGAGTTACAACTTATAATACTTGTGAATTTTTCTTTCAATAACATTATAGGATCACCTTTTTTATGCTTCATCCAGGGGAATTAATATTCCATATTTAGATGGATGGTTTGAAGAAAATATTAATTGAAAAGTAATTTCTGGAATTCCACCCAATACATCAAATATATTTCATATTCGGACTTAATGTTTGTGATCGGTGTCCACCAATGGTCAGATTCCAAATTAAAATTATATAACTCAAAAAAAAATTATATTAACAAGATCAATTGAGGTTATAAAATATTTTATCAATTTATTTAATCCATTGTCTTGGGAGGAGGGGATCAAAATATCCACTAAACATGGAAGGAATTTTCTCCATGAAGTACTTGTAAATAAAAATATTTTTCTTGGGAGAAGTAATGCATTCTATATAATTAAATTTATTATTTATAAAATGATCATGTAGATAATTTACTATCATAACGTTTTTATAGCCTTTTCCTATCAAATTTTATTCCTATGATCATATAGTATAGTGTCTTGGATGATTGGGTATGTAATTACACAACATGAATCACAAATAAAAACATCATTTTTTAATCATAAAAATGATATTCCAACTATATTTGAGACATTATATATATAGGATAAAATATGTAAATCATGAACATATATGATGATATAAAAATACTATAATAGAATAACAATATGAATAAAACATAGCACATGGGCTAGAAGAAAACAATTGTTTTCATAATTTCATGGGGCATGAATAAAAAAATCAATGATAACTTGCATTAAATTGCTAAATAAAATCATGGAATCATATGAATGTGTAAAAAGAACATAACATGACATAAACATGTGTCATGGATAATTTTGAAGACTACATTCCATGGTAGACAAAGTCCCATACTAGAATGTAGTTCACTACCTTTCCCCACATGGAATATCATGAGACTAAAAATTACCCAATGAATATAATATCTGTCTAGGAACTCCAATAAAAACATTATCAGAAAAATGTGCTCAATATGTAAAATCCTACATATGGAATCAAGAATATTCATAAAGGATATACATAGAATGAATTGGTTATTATAATATTTTCAAAGGGAATAACCAAAAGGGAACATCATAAAGGATTCCAAGAAAGAATGAATTTATCACATAAATTGACATTCAAAACTAATTGTATTCATATAACATGATAATATATGCCAATACGAAGTGAAAAAATATAAAAATATTTTCTAAAAAACACTTAAAATAAAACATTTTAAGTGTGGAGGGTAGAAAATTTTAGATATTCCATAAATAAAAAAAGGAAATAATTATTTGTATAAAAATCGATGTAAACAAAGATATTTAGTCCTTTTAAAATGATTTATTTCAGAAAAATAATTGTGAATTAAAAAATATTATCAACGGAACATTAAAATTGGGAATAAAATGATAAGTTCCCTTTAATGGAGCTTTTTTATTGGTAAGAAATGAGAATGGAACCTTTTTAAAACATGTATTTCCTCATCAAAGATGAATAATATGATATGGGAACAAGATTTTGAAGCATATAAAAATAATATATAATAACTAAAAAAAATAAAAAACATTTTATTGTGGTTAAAAGAGAGAAGGGAAACCTGAAATAAATATTGAGGTATAAGTAGAATACATTACCTTATGAATGAAAGTGTTATTAATTTATTCTTAATGTGATACATAATAAATTTAAATCTATTAAAAAATTAATTAAAATATTTAAAAATGAATTTTTTATAATATTTAGATGTTATTTTATTGAAATTTTTAGGAGCTATTATATTTGTGTTCACTATTCTCGAGTATCTATTTCCAGTTTATCAGAATCATGTACTTTTATAAATTTTTTTTAATCATATAAAAATTGAATGACAATATATAATTGAATATATATTTTATTAATGACCATAAATGATATTAAATTTTATTATAAATCTTTTTCTTATAGGTTATTTTCATGAATCGTTATATAATTATTAAATGATAATTGTTTAGGATAATTTTAGAGGTTTTTTATCACGAAGAACAAATATTGTTTTATCATTTTATATTATGTATATATGTAATATATAAAACATTATGTATTATTTAATATATATATTTTTATTTTTGTAAACATAAAAAATGTTTTATGATAAATTTTTAAAGAGTTAATGAAAATTGAAAACATTTTCGACCATGAATGCGATAACTTAACACATTGTAGATGACATATTAATTATTAGAATAAAAATGGTTGGGAGGTGGGAAGAAATGATGATAGTTTATTAACTAATCATAATAAAATTACACTATATTTATGTTTCTGGAGTCATCATACCATATTGAGATTATGGTGGATGAATGATTAAGAAATGAAAAAAAATGAAAATGACATAAAATTGATGAATGATGATTTTACCTCATGAATCCTTCATCAGGATACCACCCATAGGGGAGTTATTTTTGGACCTATTTTTGATACAATAGCTCTTAAAAATGGGGTAGGTCCTGGGAAGAGATTTGGGAAGAATTTTTAAAAGGAAAAATTATTGAGATCTGTGAGGTGAAGAGGTCCCGAGGGGTTGTAATTATTGGAGAGGAGAAGGGTGGTTTCTATTAATATTATTCATCAGTTTATTATTATTATCAAGTCAATCATTAATTATAATTAATGAGAATAAATAATGTAATTAGTGAATATGGGTTACAAACAAATTTTACATACATCATTCATGGCTTATGCTTGACTGAGAAAATCAATTATTAACTTATTCTTTAAATTACTGTATTTCTGTATTCACAAAAAAATCATATTTTTAGAAAAATCATTATAATTAACACTAATTTTGTTTTGATTTCTAAAATCCAAATATGATCTCTATTTTTTAAAAATAATTTTCCAAATATGAGAAATTAATTTTTTTTATTAAAATCATTATTAACATAGAAAATATAAATTTAAAATTTATAATAATTACACCAAACCTTGAAGAATTAATGAAATTATTATATAATGATTTTATAATAATAATATAAAAAGACATTAATTTATGATTAAATATTATAAAAGTATGTTTTTTATTTATAAATTATCATTATATATAAAATTGAAGTTAAAAATTAATGTCTTATAATAATGTCACCACATTCATAATTATTTCTGAAGCATTTATTTATATATTATATGATAAAGTAATATAGTATTTTCATTTAAAAAATTCCTAAATTATAATTATACATTCATTTATCAGGCTGCTATTCTATTGGATATATTGTTATTCTTAAGTAAAAAATTACAATTCAAAAGTTCATTTAACAATTTCATTGGTGTATGTTCCTAAACTAATAGAACTACATCTTATTTCATTTAATAAATTTGGATGTGTTCGTAATGTTATTTAATGTTATAATAATTTATGAATTAAATATAAGAAGAGAAATTTACATTGGTAAAATTGTTGGATGTTACAACTAGTCAATTAGCTTGGGGAATGTGAGGCTATATTTTTTAGGTATAATAAGGTTTAGAAGACCTATAAGAGAGTACGACTAATATTGTAGTGATTTATCAGCACTCAGAGTAGAAATTTATCTTATAATATTATATGTGGAATCGTTTTGTGTTTTCAATGAGTGATATAATTTTCATGTGAGTGGTTCTTCATTTCGGTTAAAATCATTTGAGAAATCATGAAAATCTTAAACCTCATTTAATTAGACCATTTGAGATAAACAGATGAATATATACCATGGAATATAATGTTGAAACTTATTCTTGTATTTGAAGTATGCACGATGTGTTCCTCCTATAATGTCATTATAAGTACATGAGAAACTAGTCACACGTTAATTATTATGAGAATGTTGATATAGAGGGTAATTTATCTTATTAAGAGTGTCCATTCTAAATAGTAATGTAGGGATAGAATTTCATCGAGGGAAAATGGTGCCAGTTGTTTCATTCAATGAAATTATATGTATATCCAGGAGGGTACATTGGCTTAAGAAGCTAATGATAGAGATAAAATTCCTAAATAACATTGTTATGATCTCTATAGATTATTCTTAAGGATGGGAAGTCTTTAAAGTATGATTAATAGATTGCCCTTATTTTTATATTTTATAAATATTTTTTTTCCTTACATGTTTGGATATTAAACCATGTTTTTAATATGGATTTTAGGGATAATATGAATTAATGGTGGAATAATGTTTCGTTTTGTGATACAACCAATATAAATATAAAGTTCATTATAATATTATATTGGGATATAGAATATCATGGAATCCCATGCCACTTAGGATATCACTGCACCAAAATGGTGAAGTGTTTGGGAGACTAAGACATTAAATGGATTATTAAACAACAATAGATGTTATAAATGAGATATTTAACTTTATAATAGGTGAAGGTTAGATGACATAGTGGAGTATACACCATAAAACCTTATTCAAATCCATTTTTTTGATCCAAAATCAATTACGAAATGTTTTATAACCTATGGTCTACACACATTGATTCCATATAATGGTGTTGTTATTGTTTTTAATTAGTATTAATTGCGGTGATTTTGTTATGGAGGTATAATAAGATAAATTTAATCATGTGTAACAAAACCCTCAAGGATCGAAAAACATAATCTTAACTTCTTCATCTTCATATTTCATGAAACACGCATTGACCTAAAGACACACCTCAACACATTATACAACCCCATTAAAAATTTAACGACAACACCATGAACTCCATATATTATGAATTGCCTCCCACTACACTACATAGGGTAACTTATAGTTCACTCATATGTTGTGGTTGTGCCTTGGTTGTATGGTTTTCCCTTCTCACTTTTCCATGTGTTTTGGTTTACCCTTCCTGTGTCATTCTGTTCATTGCGTCACACCCACCACGTCATAGCCTCATCCTTGACCTACAGATTTTCCTAGATTTATTGAGAACTGTACTCATTCATTTTTCCTACAACACTATGGATATCTATTAAAAATTATAGAGCATAGGTGTGTTTGTATTTACCCCACTGGTTTTGATTCCTCCAGTCTATTCTGTGTAAACATTAAAATTTTAATATTATCAGTTATAGAAGATAAAAAAGGGTGTTTGTGATCTACTTATTTGGAAAACATGCTATCATTATTAAATTATTTTCTATAAATCGATGTGGACTTTAATGAATTGTGGTAGTAATTTCTTTACCTATGTGGGGTCATTTTTACGCTTGATTCCATGATTATTTTTTCAATGATTTAATTTTGATTTTGTTTTTGATTTTTTGTAGAAAGTGGGTTTTTTGTGTGTAGATGTTATAATATTTTGTGATATATTTTTTCCATTATTGATATTATTAAATCTTAATTGCAATATTGAATATGATCACATAATTTTATGAGTGCTAATATAAATTATTGATAATCTACTATTAATGATTTTTTCTCACTGTGTATTCATGTTTCCATTCAATTTTGGTTATTATTGGTACTTGATACATGTGGAATATAAAGACATATTATCCCGTTGTAGGAAGATATGAGATGTTTGACCATAGTTTGGATGTACATGGTATAAATGATATCATGTTGTGAATGAATAATTGAATGCTTGATTTTTTTGTGTGAAAATCACTATGAGTAAGAATATCTAATGGAATACTAGATATTGCCTATTTAAAGGATTCTAAGTGACATGTTCCACTCGATGGATATATGATAATGGGTTTAATGTGTACCCAACATCATGAGGATGCTGTACATGGGAAAGTTTTGTAACAATTGACTTATTCAATTATATTTTTGTACGACACCAAATAAGGTATGTCCTTGGGTTTATAATATCTTGGATAGTGGAAAAACTATTTGTTTTTATTTTAAGTAAACACCATTTATGAGTTTATTTTTATTGATAATTACCAATTTATAAATGAGTACGAATGGTTTACAATTATCTTTGTGGTTTCTTATCGAGTATGTTACTCGAACCCTACGATATAATTTTGATTCTCTTTTATTTTTTTCCAAAGACACATAAAAATAAAGGAGTCTTATGGTGTATTTCTGAGAGAAATAGTATATTTCTAGTAGGAGATCAAAATAGACATTAATAGAATATATGACTATTTTCCTTAACATATTTACTTTTATTAATCATGTTCAACATTCCACATTGGGACATTTTATTTGTGAAATTTATTCCATGATGTTAGTTTCGTCATTTAGACAGATTATTCATTTGTTATTTTTTATATTAATTATCGATGAATGATACATAGGGTATAGACTCCCCACCATCAAACATAGACCCTCATTTCTTATTGGAAGACTATATCTTATAGGGTGAAACACATGGGGTTATGTAACACTTCGATCTATAATTATAGTTATGGGTGGAGTGTAACACAAATTATTCATTTGATAAGATTGTTATGGTGGAATATAGTAATTTATTACAATATATTCAACAGTTATATATGGACATGTATAACTAATGAAAAAGGTATTAATGGAATAAAAAACACTATTTTTTTACAAGGAATACAATTCCTATGTAAGAGAAATCAATTTCACCCTAAATATAATAATTTTTTTCCTCTTATGTCATCTATAAATTTAGAATTAAATTTATCTTTTAGTAATTTTTTTTATAAAAATTAAAAAATAATGCACACAATACCTAAATTAAGAGTACATAAATTATGTTTTTAATTTAGGTAATAACTAAACATGTGTAGAGAGATATAGTTTTGGTAACCATATGATTTTTTTTGAGATTGGTTTAACATCACGGTTTAGTGTTAATTAATAAGACCATTTTTCAAATCCATTATTATGATGTAAAATGTTTATATAATCATTATTAAGCCACTATATCTTTAAAAGTTTTTTAACTAGTTCAAGGAAATGCAATTGGTGTTTTTGGGGTACTTCTAAAAAAATTGAACGATTTTGACGATTGAAGTGGTGAATCCCAGTTAGTTAAAATGTTATAAATACTTGAACAAATTTATTTTTTATCTCTCTCACATCTCTCTTTTTTTAACTTTCAATATATTCAACCTCTATTTAGGGTATTATTCATTGATTTATTAATATGTATAATATTTCGAACAAATCATTGTCAAAGTGTATCCCAGGATAAAACAAACAACATAATCATTTATCATATATGTAAGGAATTATTTAAATCATCATCTAATATAGAAATTTCTAATTACTTTTAATGGAAACTATCTTCCTTTGATGCATGATTTCGTGTGCATTTTCAGATATGAATAATTTTTTCATATTTATCATTTAATTAAATGTATTAATTTTATTTTTAAAATATATTGTTTCAGTATTGTAAAATAATTATTTTTATTATGATGGACATCAGTGGATATAATTTTTTAAAACTATTATGTTTATAGAAACTACTGTATTTATTTAAGGATGGTTTTATAAGAAAATCATACAAAATTTTATTTTTTGTAAATTATTTTATAACTTAAATCATGATTTATGTTTGTTTCGCGCGGAATCCGGGGATGACCTCCTGGACGGGAGATTCAAACGTTCCGATCGGTTTCTAGCGGGTTTGTTCGTAGAACCGGAAACATCCAATGATTCCACATCCGTTTGGACCTACTTTCCAAAGGCAGGCGCTCATTAGCTTGTGGACTGATGAGGCTTAGGAATTTGCATTGGTCGAGAGGATGGGAGGTCGGACTCATCACACCTTTTTGAGGGGAATTATTGTCTACTCCGGGACTCTCTTTATAGATTTAAGTTAAGTTCGTGAATCCTTATTACATTACCAAGTATAAAATGAGCTTTCCTTTAGTTTTAACAATCAATGATTAAATATGCAAGAAATTTAGAGAATCTTTTATATGTATTCGAGGTTCTTCATCAATATAGAATCATCTATATTTGTTTAGCGATTCTTGGTTAATGGTATCCTTCAAAACATTTATATAAAAGTCTCTTGGTCATTTTGATGACCAGGCTGGTTTTAAAGCCACTCAGTGGGGCACTTGAAGATTATCGTCATTCAGAAGGACAGAGATTATTTCAATGTTGGGATCGAACCCATGAATGGGCTACCTACGTATCCTTTGTTTTGAAAAAGGAATCAGAACCCACGTAGTTCGAGGAATGGGATATGATGTTTTATGATTGATTGCTCAAAGATGAATGTCATAATTACTTTTACACTCTAAGCTCACGTGAGTCATGCTCGGTGTGAGAAACAAGAGGTATTGGTAAAATTTAGACAATTGTGCCATAAAAGATGCAATCATAAGAATTTGTTTTGGGGCTTATGTATAGATGACTGCCCAGATAGGCGAAGGTTTAGGATTTACTTTTAGGAAGAAAATCCATGAACAGGGTCCACAAAGTTATATGTGCTTCATGGAGATTTGAATACTCTAATCTTGGGGCTTACTCCTAAGGAGGATGCCCAAGTTAGGAGGGGACTTATGATTGGGTTTTATTCCTGAAAAGGAAACCCAAAATCAAAGGAAATTTATGACTGGTTAAGAGAAATTTTAAGAGATTTGGGGCTTACTCTTAAGAAAGATGCCCAAGATTTATGACTAGGACTTATTCCTGAGAAGGAAGCCTAGGTTAGGGGACTTGGGGCTTACTCCTGAAAAGGAAGCCCAAGGTTATGACTGAGTTTTATTCCTGAAAAGGAGACCCAGGTTAGGGATTAAGGTTTAGGGCTTACTCTTGAGGAGGATGCCCAAGTTTAAAGGACTTTGATTGGGGCTTATTCTTAAGGAAGATGCCCAAATCAAAGGTTTTATAACTGGGGATTTATTCCTGAAAAGGAAACCCAGGTTAGGATTCTCTCATCTTAAAGGATGAGGTTGAATGAATGAACTCTCAATCTTTGGTGACATAAAGATGTTTAAATCACTAGGTTTTGAGAGATATTTCACATAATTCCTTTCAGATAAGGATGTCAAATAAAGAAATCATGCCATAAATGGCTTTGAAGAGTATCTTGAAGACTGAATCTTGAATAGGAAGGGTGAAATGGCTTAAAAGGGGTGAAAAAGGGCAAGATGGGCACCCAAAAAGATAGGGGCGCGCAAGTATTGAAGGTCGCGCAAGTCCTGCGGCGGCGCGCAAGTATTGGTCGCGCAAGTATACTTGCGCGACATAAGGGATACTTGCGCGATTTTCAACCAGAGTTGAATTACTTGAGCGACTCTTTATTAAACCCTTTCCCATCCTCTTGAGGTTCTTCCAGAAGAGGGACGCGCAAGTTATATTGAAGGAATTAAGTCGTCGCGCAAGTGTTTGATAAGTTTCAACACTTAGGCCTTCCTTCTTCCCTTTAGATCTTCCATTCTAGGTAAGAAATTACCTTAGAAGTGTTCTGGAAGCTTTGAGAAGAGACTTGGGCGTCGGGAGATTTGATCCGAGTTTCTGGAAAGAGATCCTCTCGAATGGGGGGCCCACAGGGTCTATTTATAGGCAAAAGAAGACCCCGGGCGGTTACTGGGCGGTTATCAGATCTGTCGCGCAAGTCCCTTGCACGACCATGATGTGTCGCGCAAGTATTGAGGCGGCGCGCAAGTGTACTTGCACGACCAAGATGGAACTTGCGCGATACATGGGCAATGTTCTCCTTTTCCATCCCTTTGTCGATTTTTGATGTTTTCTTCAAAGGATTAATCATTTTTTGCTTAGATATTCCCCTTTTCCGATCTTTGGATTCTGTGACGAAAAGGAGCGTCAACAAAAGTCCCCCCTCAGAGTTGGATCCGGAGAGAAATGAGGATTTGACTCTGAGGAAATCGAATTCCTCTAAAGGAAAAGGGCGGCGCGCAAGTCTCCAGTCGGCGCGCAAGTCTTCGTCGCGCAAGCGTTTGATCGCTCTGGGTGCGGCGCGCAGATAGGCCCTCTGGCCTATAAATATGCTGCTTCCGGCCGTAGATGGTATCTGACCCCGAATTTTCTCGAGCTCTCGCCGCGCAAGTCTTTGTCGCCACGCAAGTCTCCTATTTTCGTTGTTTCCTCGCTGCCGCGCTACTCTCAAGGTAATAAGGCTTGCGCGGCACACACTTGCGCGACAAATACTTGCGCGACATATGTACCACTTGCGCGACATCTCCATACTTGCGCGCCTTAATGCCTTAGCCATTTTTTTCAGATTTTCTCACAAATTTTATGAAAAAATAAAACCCATTTAAGAGTTTAATTTATTCAACTCCTGTGCAGATTCAATGGCTCTTAGACCTGGATTCCTTGATGACCTGGCTAGCAAGCGGATAGATGATATGATGAATATCATTGGCCCTGATTACTATACTGTCAAAAACAGCACTCTTCCAGATTTGGCTAAGTATCTGAAGAAATATCATCACGACTTTCCTCACTGCACTTATCTACCTTTGTATGGTCATGGTCATCTGCAAGAAGTCATTATTCCAGAAGCAAAGAATTATCTTCCATTTTCTTGGTTTCAGAATTATACCAATTTTGCTTCAGCAAATATCTCAGGCGGAGGAGTATTTCAAACTGCTGGAACAGTAGAGAAGGCGTATGTGATGCATCATAGCCCTTGCACACTAGATTTGAAAAAACATACACGTGAGCTTCAGCCACATTGCCATCCTTCAATCTTCCGAGATGCTCAGATGGATCAGTCCAAAGGCTGGAAGAAAAGTTGGGATTTCCGCCCTGGGGGAGGTGTGAAGCCAACTTGGATGTGGGCATACTGGGTGCGACAGACTTGCGGAGAGTTTATTGAGGATCTGAAGAGAGCTGCAATATATGAAGCTGTTTGGGTTGGGCAGACATATATTTACAGACATGATATCTTCGTGCCAGAGATACTCAGTCACTGGAGTCCAGCGACTAATTCTTTCCACTAGACTCATGGAGAAGTAGGTATCAGTTTGTGGGATGTCCACAAGATTTCAGGAGCTCCAATCTTGGGCGATATGTATGATGAATTCATTCCTCCCAAGGTGACTTGGAATGATCCAGAGAAGACTCCTGTTTTGGCTCGAGAATTATTCAAAATCTTTCATAAGCTCAAGAGTTCAGAGACCTCATTAACTCATTTCAGAAAATATATCCATCCGGAAGAATGGATGAAGGTGTTTCTTACTGAGAAGAAAGGGATGGAGCCAAAGGAAAAAGGATCCAAGAAAAAGAAATCCAAGGATACCCGGCCTAGACGTCCTACCACTTGCCCAAAACCTGAGAAGAGAGGAGCTCCTGGCACATTCTGGCCAACTCTAGAAGCAGGAGAGTTTGAAAAATGGGGCTATGAAGTGAATCAAAGAATTCCAAAGAAAACTCGTCTGGCGGGTTTCTTGGCAATGTGGCTCATTATTTACCTCTTGCCGGTCAGAGATTCGAAGGGAGGCGTTAGGCCAGGGGCCTTCGTCATTGCGGCCAAGTTAGCTGAGGGAAAAATGGTTGGGTTAGCTACCCCCATTTTAGCAAAGATTCACAGGAGTTTACTTCATGTCTTCCAGGGTAAATCTCCTTTAAGAATAGTGGGCCCATTCCAGGTTTTGTGGGGATGGATTGCCACTCACTTCAGGACTTACAATGTACTGAATGGGTTACAAATTCCTGGAAGCTCCTTCAGACCGTCAGTGCAAGCATTCTCTGGAATTGCTCCATTAGATGTCAATGGTTATAACATAAAAGTAAGACTAAGCATGTATAAGGAATTCAACTTCTTTCCTTATGGAAGTCCGCCATCTGGGCGGTTTGTTGATGGTGGGAAAGCCCCTTTGGATTTGAGGGCATACATGCTAACTTGCAGGGATGGCGTATTAGTAGCCAGGGTTGATGGAGAAATCATATGCGAGGCCTATGCTCCATATAGATTTGCACGCCAATTCAAATGTTTACAACAGATTGTTGTATCCCCTCCAGTACACGTCAGGTTAGAGCAACATCCGATGGTTGCTCGACAACTATGGTTGCTGACGTCAAGAGAGAAGACTGGAGCAGTATTTGATCTACCAGTTGAAAAAGCGGCACATTATCTGACTACTTTTTATGCCGAACACTGGATAGCATCATACCCTAAAGGGATATTGAATCACCCTGTATATCAAGTGGGAAAGAGGAAGAGGACTGTAGAGAAAGAAACTCTTCCTCATGAAGGTGCTGCTTCTCCTCCTGAAATAGGTTCAACAGACTCCTCCTCTAGAACTGATTCCTCGGATTATCATGATGGGGATGATGAGGCACAACCGGCAGCAAAGCGGTTTCGTGCCCGATATAATCCTCCGGCCAGAGTTAAAAGACCCACTCCATCAGCTCCTGGTGAGTTATTTGATTGTAATAACTTCAATCACTGCTACTTTATAAAGTAATAAGTCTCACTTTCTTATTCTCTATCTGTAGTTGCAGGAGTTGGGAAGAAATTAAAATAAAAAATTGTAGGACCTTCCTCACAGCCTTTATATCTAAGACCAGAGGCTGTTCAGCTATGGCAGAGCTTATACTGTGATACTGAAACCGCCTGGCTGGATTTGTGTGAGGGTCTAAAACTTCCTGGGATAGGATATCTTCTAGCTTCAAAAGACCTTCAATACGGAGATAACCCCAATGAAGTGCGGGCTTACATCAGAGAGCTGGAAATGCTCATATATGCCACCGATAATTCAACTCCTATCACCAGGCGGGTGAAGGAAATGATTGATCGTGGCACCATTAAGGGGGCTGGTGGTTCTGGAGATGAGGAGTGGCAAGAGTATGTGGCTCCTGAAGATGTAAGTTTTCCTTCCTTATTTGCAACTTGATTTCAGTTGAAGCTTTGTTTCTTAAGAAAGTTATTTTCTTCATCTTGCAGCTTGCAAAGAAAGGGACCGGGGTTCCTTCGCCACAATATAGCCCTGGTGGTACCGTTGTTGGGGCTGCTGCTGATTCTCCTCGCGAACCAGGCGAGATATCTCCAGGCCAGCAGGCCATGAATGAGGCACTAGACATAGCCTTTCATTCGCCAATCCAAGTGCCAATAAAGGAGACATCTGAAACTCCAAAAAAACAAAAGAAGCCAAGGCAACGAAGGAGGAAATCCTTAGCTAAACGTTTCATTAGCAGTGGTAAGTCCTTCGAACAATCATGAGTTTATACCCATAATCATATGGTTACTCATATTTCTGAGGATTGCAGGGGCTTCTTCAATTTCCCCCTTGAGGGAAGGGACTGATCCTTCTTCAAAGGCCGTGGAGGGTGCTGTAGAACAACCACAAACTCAAGCTGACTTGGTAGCTCCTGGAGAAGAGCTGCCATCCATTCCCAGTATCCCTCCCACTACTGAAGATGATGTCCAGGGTCAGGGGTTACAGGACATAAGTCAGCAAGAAGACATAGCAAATGCTCCCACTGGTGAGACTAACCAAGATTCTGAAGTATCATTGGATGAAATGATGAATCAAGGAATGACTTTTGAAGAATTTTATGATCATGCTAGATTGTCATGTGATTTAGAAGACCTTGGGCGTGAGTGCTACCCTTCGCCCAAATTTTTCTTTTAAAAGAAAATATTTCTAATCATGATGTAAAATAATATGCAGTTTCTTCCGTAGAAGCTGCTGAACTGCCAATGCCTGAAGAGGGTGTGGACACTGATGTCAACCCTATCATTGTAGAAACATTAGCTCAAGTAGAGCTAAATCCAATAAACTCTCCTGAGACCCATCTTGAAAATCCTGTTGAAACCGGGAAAGATGGGGAGAAGTCTTCTCATGTTGCTGAACCATCATTGGGTAAGGGATAACAATATTTGTGATTGTACTTTATTTGCAAGACAATCCATTCTTTTGTTATTCTTTAAGATTCAACTAAAATCTTTCAATTGATCATGTAGGGCCATCAATTGTAATGGCTAGATCCGGAGATGAGGCTTCAGCCTCTGCCCCAATGGGAATTGAAAGTGAAGAAGCCCAAGTCAGAGGGGAAAGAGCAGAACGAGGCACTTCTTTAAGCATGTTAATTCCAGATTACATACCCCCTTCTGACGAAGATGTTGAATCAGATCCAGAGATGCTCAAAGCGTTCAGCTTTTCACGACGTAAGGCGTGGAACAATATATGGAACATCATATCGGGGGTGCCCTTAGAAGAGCTACCATCAAAAATTTCCCGATTGTCATCCCAATTTGTTATAATGGGACTTGGTGGTTTTGGGTATGAAAAGATCCATGCTGCAGTGAAACAGATTATCTTCAGGAGGGAGCAAATGCAGACAAGTCGCGAAGATTTGACCAGAGTGAAATTGTCAGTCAACTTAGGCGAATTTGAGGCTGCGATATCCCAGGCTGAAGCTGATTATGTTGTCAAGATGAAGGATCTGAAACAAAAAATCAAAGAAAAGGTCGTCCAGCAGGTGCAACTCCAGCAACAGTTAGATGCTGTTACTGGGGAACTTGATCAGCTTAATGAATCATTGGATGAAACTCATATAAATTGCATGAAAGCCATTGCAGATGCTATGAAGGCACTTCAGCAAGCTGAAAAGAGTGAAGCTGGTCAAGTGCACGAGCTTCAAGCAACTGTTGATAAGGCTCAGGATGCTATATATCAAATGAAGACTTTTGTTGACAATCTCCTGTAATTTCTTGAAAAAGAGAAGAGATTCCAATCTGTGGATGTCCTTCTAACTCTTGTGTATCAATGAAAAACACTTTTGTCTTCAATCATTTGTACTTGCATTCTTCCATTACCTGCTTCAAATTTACTTAAGCCAATGGGCTTAGTAAGAATAGTTTGATTTTTACTAGGATTATTACAAATAACCCTACAAACTTTGAACCTTTTAACTGCTCAATATTACCTAAATCATACAAAAAAAAAATGTATATTTAGTGAGCTGGAACTTGACTTTTATTCAGAGTTCCTTTGTCTTTTGTGCGGGCAGTTTAAAGTCATGCAAGCCGGACATAAAGGGGCTAATGTTTAAGGTCGAAATAGCTTTGACCGAAAAATGGATTAAAATGGATTCAATTCCTTGATAATTTATCTGAAAACAAATTACCATACTCAAGTATGAGAGAAAATATGTAAACTATGACTTAAGAATATTTGAATCTGAGGAATGATATGAAAAAGAGCTAAATAGCATTAGAAGAAGTAGTTTCCAAGAATGAAGTTACTATTATTTAACAAAAACCCGTTAGGGGGTTGAAATATGCAGGGCCACCTATGGGCATTGGCTGCATAGTCAAATAAAATAGCATCTTTTGGCTGACAAGTCTGTTATGTGGACTGTTTATGCAAGGCCACCTATGGGCACGTGCTGCATAGTTAGGCAAAAGAACTCTCAGAAATTTACTTTCCTAGTGCTAAAAGCCAGTGAAAGTTTATGGAGATTCAAATTTTCTAAAGCATAGAGTTTGTTGTATGGAAAGAGGTACTTGAATATGGAGAATATATTTTCAAACAAGAATATCGAAGAACTGGATGAATATCACTCCTACGAAGGTCTGACCCAAACGTAGGGAAGAAGAATAAACCATAGACTTGAATACTTTCAGATCATGAAAAAGGATATGGGACAAATATGTTAAGGATGGCTATTTTTGCGGATCCCTACATACTGTCGTTTAAGAAAAATAAGGACAAAAGAGGCATTCTTCCCAAGAATGAAGTTACTATTATTTAACAAACCCGTTAGGGGGTTGAAAACATGCAGGGCCACCTATGGGCATTGGCTGCATGGTCAAATAAATAGCATCTCTTGGCTGACAAGTCTATTATGTGGACTGTTTATGCAAGGCCACCTATGGGCACGTGCTGCATAGTCAGGCAAAAGAATTCTCAGAAGTTTGACATTTTTGTGACCATAAGTCATGAAAAGGGTTATGAAGATCTGAAAATATTTAAGGTTAGGATTATAATACATAAAGATGGGTATTTTCTAATGTATATAGAGATACATAGGTCAATGAAAACCATAATCATGTTGTGGCTGGGTCCTGAATTGAAACTTGGACTTCACTACGTATCTCATAAGAATGAGAATCAAGCCATACGTAGTTCTTGAAATACAGTTTAACGTCGTGCAGGACGAAAGGATGAGTGATCTTAGTTTTTGGGGTCATAGAATTCGGACCATAATAATGAATACACAGTGTGTGTTTTCATGAGGACTTTTCAGCCAAGGGACTGAAAGTGAAATTTGGGGTTAGGCCCAAAAGACTTGGGACTAGATTCGAGGGACACTCGAATGTTCCTACGTATCCCATAAAGATGGGAATCAAGTCCACGTAGTTCTAGAAACTACCCTTTGTACAAATTTGGTTCGTACATGTGAAGGGTGAAAAGGGACTTTAGTGCAATGATGGTTTTAACCTAAGATAAAAAGTTTAGGCATTACCATGTATGTACGTAGTCTTTTTGAAAATGAAAACCATGATTGAAAAAGAATCAATGTTAATAATGGTTCCTTCTCAAATGAGGAAATCAAAGAATATTGTAGTTTATTGTCGTACTGGACAAAAGTGTTGTATAGTTTAACGTCATATAACAAGGACGAAAGTGAATCAATGTAAAGATATTGATTCCAGGGGTGGTTTCACAAATCATCATCATATGAGATGGTGGTGAACCAATGTGAAGAGATTGTTTTTGGGCTTGAACCTTTGGGAGGTTGCCTACATACCCAGCCTGGAGGGCAACGATCAAAGTCCGTGTAGTTCAATTAAAGAATGAATTAATGATCAAGTTGTTCTTGTGGACAATGATCTAAAAAAAATGTTGTTGGGACTTACACATGGTTAGTGGCCCAAAGGGAGTGTTATGGTTGATGTTCGCTCTAAGCTCACGTGAGTTATACTCGGTGTGAGAAACAAGAGGTAATAACAACCTTAACGATGCACAGTTTAATGTCATGTAGGACATATCAAGGACTTTCTGTACAGTTTAGCGTCATGTAGTTAGGACGATGGGGACAATACAGTTTAACGTCATATTGGACGAAAGGGGGATTGTGCAGTTTTAATGTCATGATGGACTTTTGATGATTATATAGTTTAACGTCTTTCCGGACGTGAGAGACTTTTATACAGTTTAGCGTCATGTAGTTAGGACGTCACAATTTAACGTCTTGCTGGACATATTTGCAAATAGTTTATGGTCGTATACATGGACCAGGAATGATGCAGTTTTAAGGTCATGCTGGACTGTTTATGGAACTTTTTCACAGTTTAATGTCGTGTGGGACGAAGTTGCAGTTTAAAGTCATACTGGACCATTGCTGTATAGTTTTAGCGTCATATAGCAAGGACGAACTGATGCTGTACAGTTTAAAGTCATGTAGCTAAGACTAAGGTGAATCAATATGAGGATATCAGTTCTGATCTTTTTACAGTTTATCGTCATGTTGGACGTTGGAAGTGCCACACAGTTTAATGTCATGTTGCTAGGACACAATATAGTTTAATGTCATCTCGGACAGAATACAGTTTAGTGTCATGTAGGACAATAAGGGACTTAACACAGTTTAACGTCATGCTGGACGATGAAAGTGCCACACAGTTTAAATGTCATGTCGCTAGGACAAAATATAGTTTAATGTCATCTCGGACAAAATATAGGAACTTCTATACTGTTTATTGTCATGTAGGACAAAATCAGGGACTATGCAGTTTAAAGTCTTGCAGTTAGGACTATTGGTGCTGCACAGTTTAGTGTCATGTTGCAGGGACATAAGTGCGAATAGTTTAAGGTCATATGCACGGACCATACAGTTTATCGTCATGCTGGACGTAGTTGTAGTTTAAGGTCATACTGGACCATTGTTGTATGAACCAAATGTAAGAGTCTTAGTTCTGTGAACAATATTTTGTGTTTATACAAAATACTTCTTCAGAAATCTGGCATTAGTTGGAGTCGTGATGTGTTCTCCATCCATTGAAATCAGAGAATACGCTCCATTGGAGTAGACCTTATGTACTGAATAAGGTCCTTCCCATTTTGGTTCAAGCTTGGGAGGCTTCTTTCCTGGTATCATTGGTGTTCTGAGAACCAATACCAATTCTCCCTGAATGAATGAACGAAGACGAACTTTTTTGTTAAAAGCTCGTGCTATTCGATTCTGATAGATTTCCAAGTGGTGCAAAGTGCACAATCTTTTCTCATCTAACTGTTCCAATTCATTCAACCGCTTTTGGGATTGCTCATCTGTTGATAACTGATCACAAATGGCTATTCTGAGTGAGGGCAATTGGACTTTAATTGGCAAGACTGCTTCTGTTCCATATACCAATGAATATGGAGTAGACCGCGTTGCATTGCGAGTGGTAGTCCGATAAGCCCATAAAGCATGATAGAGTTTATCAGGCCATGACCTCTTATCTTTATCCACCATCTTTTGCAGTATATTTGAAAGAGTCTTGTTGAAGGCCTCTATCTGGCCATTAGCTGCTGCATGATATCGAGATGAATGATTGGACTTAATGTTGTATTCTTGATACAATCTCTTTACCTCAGAAGAACAGAAGTTTGTGCCGTTGTCTGTCAATATGGTATGAGGGACACCAAATCTAGTAATGATGTTAGACTTGATGAAGCTAACAATGCATTTATAACTGACTTCTTTGAGAGGTACTGCCTCTGCCCATTTGGAAAAGAAATCAGTAGCAATAAGAATGTACTTAAACTGCTTGGCCGTAGCTGAAGGGTAAGGTCCCACCACATCCATTCCCCATGTGGAAAATGGCCATGAGTATTTAGCTGTATGAAGCAACTCTGGAGGTTGATGAATGAAATTGGCATATACGTGGCATGAATGACACTTCTTTGTGAAATTAACACAATCTTGTATCATTGAAGGCCAGAAGTATCCAAGTCTTCGAATTTGATCAGACAATCTATGTCCAGACTGGTGGGCACCACAGACTCCTGCATGCACTTCTTTTATGACAGCCATTGTCTCTTCACCATCAATACATCTGAAGAGAACTCCATCAAAACCACGTTTGTAGAGAATTTTCTCGAGGTGGTTTGGACCATCATAAAGAGTAAAATTGACCACACGTCGCCGAATTTGTTCTCTCTTGGCTCTATCAGGTGGAAGTGTTCCATTTTGAAGGTATTCCCTGATAGGTGACATCCATCCTGTAGTATGACCATATGGTTCAGGAATGGGACTAATTTCATTAATTTCCTCTGTTCTGACTTGAACATAAGGTGAAATTGCACGACGGTGGGAAATACCAATGGTTGTCTCGTCCCGATTTGGATCTGCTAAAGCTGTGGCTATATTAGCCAGTGCATCAACTTGAGCATTTTGTGATCTTGGGACATAAGAAAATGTCGGTTCTGAAGGGAATTCCGACATTAACTCTCTGACGTAATCATACAAAGGGATTAATTCTTCTTTTCTGATGGCATAATCCCCATTGACTTGTTTGATTACCAGGTCTGAATCACCTTTTACCTTTAAGTGATTCACTTGTGCTTGAAGCGCTAACTCCAAGCCTGCAATGAGAGCTTGGTATTCAGCTTCATTATTGGTACCACCTTCCCACAACAAAAAGGAATAAGGTAACACTGCCTTATCTGGAGAAATGAGCACAATTCCTAAACCAACTTTGTTGAATTTAGGATTTTCCATTTTCTTCCCTGTTGGACTTCTAGAAGCACCATCAAAATACATTTCCCATGTTTGAGGATTCTCTTGAATAGAAAAAACTTCCTCATCAGGGAGTTCGATATCTGAATATGTGTCTTCCACTGAAGGGTGTTCAGCCAGGAAATCAGCCAGAGCTTGGCCCTTAATTGCCTTTTGAGACACATATTGAATGTCGAACTGCTGTAGAATAACCGCCCACCTTGCCAGACGTCCTGTAAGCATTGGACGACTAAGGATGAATTTGAGTGGATTATTACGAGATACCAATTGGACCTCGTGATGTTGCAGGTAGTGTCTCAGTTTCTGAACTGCAAAGATTAATGCTAGGCAGCATTTTTCAATACTCGAATACCGGGTTTCTGCTTCAAGCATAGTTCTACTGAGATAGTAGAGACTATTTTCATTCCCAGCATCATTCTTTTGAGCGAGAAAGGCACCCAATGATCGCTCTAAAGCTGTCACATAGAGGATAAGAGGTCTACCCTCAACAGGTGGCATGAGTACTGGTGGACTTAAGAGGTATTTCTTGAGAACATCAAATGCTTCTTGACATTCTTTAGTCCACTGGTAAGTGACTCCTTTCTTCAATAATTTGGTAAAAGGTAAACTTTTGCCTGCCAAATTGGCGATGAAACGCCGAATATAGGCTAAGTGTCCTTGAAGTCCTCTTAATTCTTTCAAATTCTGAGGAGGTGACATACCAAGGATTGATTTGGTCTTCTCAGGATCGACTTCAATACCACGATGGCGTACAACAAAGCCAAGGAATTTTCCTGAGGTTACCCCAAAAGCACATTTTAAGGGGTTCATCTTCAAATTATGTTGTCGAAGCTTGTGGAATATGATTTCCAAATCAGCCAAGTGATCAAAACGTTGTTTGGATTTAACCACCAAATCATCTACATAGCATTCAACAAATTTCCCTAAAAAAGGTTTGAAGATACGATGCATGGCGCGTTGATATGTTGCACCTGCATTCTTTAAACCAAAGGGCATCACCCGGTAACAAAATACACCTTGAGGAGCTCTGAAGGCTGTATATTCCTCATCTTCTGGGGCCATTCGGATCTGATTATATCCAGAATATCCATCCATGAAAGAAAGTACTTCATAGCCAGCTGTCGCATCAATTAAGTGTTCTGTAATCGGAACTGGAAAATCATCTTTGGGACAATACCGATTAAGATCTCTGAAATCGATGCAAACCCTAATTTGTCCGTTCTTTTTCTTTACTGGGACAATATTAGCCAACCACTTGGGATATTGAACTTCTCTGACGAAGTTAGCTTTGATAAGCTTATCCACTTCAGCCTCGATTTTGGAAGCATAGGTTGGGTGTGTTCTTCTCGCGGCTTGCTTGAATCCTCGATGTTCTTTTGGCAAACCCAAATGATGGGTGGCAACATCAGGATCAAGGCCAGGCATCTCTGTATAATTCCAAGCAAAGATATCTTTATTTTGCTTTAGAAAAGAAATATACATCTCTTGTTCTTCAAGGGTCATGGCCGCACTAATTAAAGTGGGGCGTGGATCTTTCTCTGTACCCAGATTTACTTCTCTGAGTTCATCCACAGTGGTAGAGATACCCTCTTCAAATGCTGGAGGAGCATCTCTAAGATCTTCCTCTTCCTCTTCATCATGTGTTATATCTTCCGTTTCTACTTGCAAAGTAGATGAAAAAACGAAATTCTCATGATCATAAGAGATGTCAAAATTTTCACATTTTGAAGAAGAAGCTTCCATTTCCGTCCCTATTGATGAAAAAGGGTCTTCTTTGGGAAATAAAGAGGATATGATGGATTGAGAATCGACATCAACATTCACCTCTGGTGTTGCTATAACTTCTTCTGGCCTGATTAGCGAAGTATAGACTTGTTGGATTTCAGCAGACGAAATGAAAACGTCACCACTTATGCTTTCATCATTGCTTGGTAAGTTACCAATTTCTCCCATGTTGTCTGGCTCGATTGCCGTAATTGACATTATGGATCTTTCCATAAGAGTATTTTGATTTGGGCCTATTTTGTCAATTTGACTGATAGGTAACACATAATCTGTACTCACATGTGAAAATGGATTTATTGGAATTTTTTTCCAAACCATATGGAGCATTAACTTTGGTAATTTCCTTCATTGTAGATTTTTCTCTTCCTTTCATGTGATAAAATTCCGCCTCAATGTATTGAGACTCACATGTTTTGAACGGGGCCTTATCACCATATAATGTTCCAACTTGACCATCGAAACAGTATTTGAGACATTGATGGTATGATGACGGAATAGCTGCATGCTGATGTAACCAGGGTCTTCCAAGCAAGATATTGAAAGCTGAGTCTTGATCAACAATCATGAAATCTGAATTGGAAACAAGATCTCCAAACTGAGTTCTGAGCGTAACTTCTCCCAGTGGTTCTTGTTCATTTTTATCATATCCTTGCAACATCATGGTAGAAGGAGATAAATCAGATTCTGTGAGGCCCAATCGACGAAGTGTGCGAATGGGCATGAGGTTGACTCCTGAACCATTGTCAATGAAAGCTCTTCGAACATCTATACCATTGACTTTGCCAGATAAGTACAAAGGTTTTATGTGCCCATGCACAACATCATCCTCATCTTTATCAGTAAAAGATATCACTGCATGGCATTCTGCAGGATTATTCTCTATGTGATAAATTTCAGCTGCAGCAATCTCAGCTTCAAACTCTTGAGGATTTGACAAAGCTTCGATGAGTGCTTCCCGAAGATCTCTTGATAGATTCAAAGCATCCAAAATTGATAATTTGGCTGGTACTTGGGCCAAGTGTTTCAATATATCATACTTTTGATCTAGAGGCCTGCGTTTCCCAATAGGAATATGTGGTTTAGCAGGTATCTTGGAAGCAGATGCTTTGGAAGCTGATGCATCTTGTATTGAAGTTGGAAACATCTTTGGTTTTGGAAAATTAGACTAATTAGATCCATTTGCTTGCTGAGATAACGAAGATGGAACCTTTAATCGGTCTTCCAAAATAATTGTGCCGAAGCTGAGTTGGCCATTAGCAGAAGAACTTGCTTGTTCATTTTGAGCTCGCTGAAGGGCTCTACCACGAGTTTCTGCTGCATATACAGTGCTAGCAGGGGTAGAATTAGAGTAGTGGCTTCGGAAAGATCCACGTCTTCCCCTATATCCTGAACCTCTAGAACTTCCTCGGGTTCCTTTATTTGATACAGGGAATTCAGGCTCATCAAGACTGGAATATGAATCTGTTAATTGAATCATATTAACAGAACCAAAGATCAATTGTTCGTCTGATAAAGACTCTGCATGGTTGGCCTGTTTAGGCTGTGCCGTTTGGTGGGACGGTGCCCGTGGCTTTGAAGTAGATGGCATGAAATCTGCCAGAGTCAAAGACAATTTAGGCTTTGATACATACTCATCTTCTCCTGATTCCTCTTTCTTCTTTGAATTGCGCTGCCCTTTTGAGGATTTGTCCTTTGATGGAGGCTTTACTGCAGCTTTTGTAGGAGACACAATTGGATTCTTCAATTGTGTTCGCAAAATGGAATGAGTCCGATTGATTGTCTTTCTGACCATCCAATCATCATGTTTTTTCGCAGTTTTGCTTTTGACTTCCTGCCACTCGCCTCCTTCCTCTGGATCTGTAGCGGTAATACACGCTACATGAGCTAAAGAACCCTTCAATTTGACTTGTCCCAAGTCAACCATCTTTTGTAGGAGGTCTTTAAAGACAAAACACTCCTGGATGGGATGTCCCAACATTTGATGAAAGGGACAATAATTGGGACGGTCTTCATCTCCTTCCTTGTTTGGTCTCTTCGGCACTGGTAATTGAACCAAATTATTTTCCAGAGCTGAAATGAAGTAACCAGGAACTTGCTCACTTCGGAAAGAGTATGTTTTACTCTTCATATCCTCAAATTGATTTCGTCGTTGATCTTTTTGATCATTTGGACGAAACAGCCTTTGTTGTTGGCGTTCAGGAGGTGGAGCCCTTCGAGAAGATGAAGGTTTTGAAGTAGAAATAGGTACAGATGCCTGTTTAAGCATAACTGTAGCAGTTTCTGCTTTACCCATTCTTCTTCCTGGAGCTGATGGAATTACACGAGATTTAACCTTAGCCTGCATAAGGGAATCTTCAATCTGTTGAGCGATTGAAGTAAGGTCTCGAAACCCTCCTGTGTATTTCACAGGGATCAATGGCGTGCGTAATTCGTCACGCAAATTTGCCACACAGATTGGCAATAATTCCTCCTGAGGGAGTGATAAACTCAAGGAATACGTTAATCCCTTCCAACGAGCAATGAAATCAGAGACTCTTTCATTCTCCCTTTGCTTGCAGTTTGTAAGATCGAAAACTGTCGTTTTTGGCAAAGTTGAGCTGAACTGAAGAAGGAATTTTTGACGAAGATCCTCCCATCCGATGACTGACCGGGATTGCAAGCTTGTATACCAGACAAAAGCTGGTCCTTGCAAGGTTCGCACGAAGCATCTGAGTTTCACTGCTTCTTGTTGTTCTGGAGTTCCCATCATAGGATCACAACAAGACACGTAATGCGTCAAATGTTGTTCAGGGTCGCCTGATCCATTGAAAGTAGGGAAAATAGGGTTTCCAAAACTGGATGGAGGAGAAATTGAATCTACCCATTCAGGGTAAACTTTCTTTTCAGGTTGAACTTGCGCCCGTTTCCCTTCCATAGTTTCTAACCGAGCTGTTAGTGACTCAATAGTAGTTATTAACTTTTGAGAAATGTCAGGTTGAACTTGGTTTTGGGTAGGTGCAATGAATGGAGCTTGGACAGCCGTGGAGGTTGGTGCTGCAACTAATGGTAGTGCTGCCAACCGTTGTTGCGTTTGACCCGTGGGATTAGACCTCTGTGGGTGTACTGATAAAGGAGGATATTCCTGATCCATCTCAGTAGTTACAACAAATTCCTTTGGCTGTCGTACTTCAGCATTCTTAAGAAGAAGACTACTCTGAAGTAATTCTGCATTGAACCTTCTTAATTCTTTCATTTCTTCCTCCTGTTGTGCAAGCCTTTGCTCTAATGAGAGCGATTGACCTCCTTCATAGGAAGGGTGAGAAGTAACCTGATTCTTTCCTTTCCCCTTATTGGATCCTTTTCGGAGAGGGGGAAGTGGGTTACTTGAAGGAATACCCAAATTTTGGGTAAGCCTTTGATTACGTGTGCGCACACCTTCTTCATTTAGGTCTGTGTGCGCAACTTCTTGAGCAGGAACCTCTTCATCTGATCCCTCTGATTGAGCCTCATCTGGTGAATCAGCAGCAACGGCAGTGATGACATTAATGGATGCATATTTCATAAAATCCTTTCTATCAGCATTTCTATGATATTGTCTCCTTTTATGTCCATGATAAGACATGGCATTCCGTTGACTTGACACCTCAGGAATTTCTTTGTGAACCGTCACTTGGAGAGAATCTCCTGACATCTTGGCTCTTCGTTCCTCTTCAGGCTTATTCCCTAATCGAGAGAATACTGACTTTCTCTGAGGGAGGGATTGAAGATTTGAAAAAGTCCCCAGTCCGGTGGACTGGGGGTGTTCCTGTTGCTTCTGCTCAACTCCTCGAATCCCATTTGTTGATTCTGATGGTTGGGTTAGAGAAGTCCCCAGTCTGGCAAGCTGGGGTGTCTCTTGACATGCTATGTCTGAGATCTTCTTGAAATCTCTCTTGATCTTGCGTATCTTAGTTCGGAAATTAGCTGGATGCATTAACCTGTATCCACTTTTATCACCTGGTTCAACAGACCGTTGGATGATTTCTGAAACTTCTGTCATTTGATGACGTGTTTGCTCCAGACGAGAGGCTTGCGCAATATTCTCGCCTGCTTGATGTAGGAGCAATTCAACAACCTGTTCTCTATATACTTGATTTTGAGAGGAACTAGTTGAAGCTTGATCTCGAGCAAGATTTTGATTATGAACAAAGCCCATTGACTTTGGCCGGCCATGGGCAATAACATTGCATGAGACCATTTTCGGCGGGCTTTGCTGACCGGAAAGCACTGTGAAATGTAGTGCTCCGTGAATACCCCATCCTCTGATATGAACATTAGATGGAGCATTGGAAATTAACTGACGCAATTTTCTCAGCGCGCCAAGGCATGAACGTTGAAGGGTTCTCTGTTGCTTTTCAGCCTTCGGATACCGAGAGACTGATAGAGATGCCAAATCAATCTGGCGTTGTAACCCTTCTATTATCTTAAGATGATTTTCATATTCATCGTAAGATAATACCTTCTTCTTTAATTGACAAAGAGTTTTCCATATGTTAAGACGAATATCATGGATTCCATCATCCGTCAACATCTTTGGAATGTCATACTGTGAATCAGCCAAATGCCAAAACATGACTGGTACTTCACCTTTTGCCAATTTTTTCCTCATGTTCAGCATTTCCTCTTTATCATTAAATGAAGATTCTTCTACCTGTTTGGACCAGAGTTGGTGTTTCCTTGTTGCTTCATCGGATTCAACAAGATTGGTAGAGGAATCACTATTCATGCTAGAAGATGAATGACCTAGGGGAGGTTCGGAGAATAACCTGAACCCCAAGCTATCTTCTGATGGAGAAAGAGTTTCACCTGCTGATAGTAAAACTTCAGACATGACTGGTTTTACGTTTGCAAGTGCCTCGAGATAGGAGGGCTTTCTCGTCACTACATTGCCTTCTGAAGAATTTTCGAGACAATGTGAATCACTACTGCGGAGAGGACTTTCGCAGTGAAGTTCATCACCATGAGGAGGACCTTCATGATGGGTTACAGCAAAAGATGATATCTCTTGCTCCTTGGTCTTCTGACCACACAGAGGGTTCCTGTGGTTCTCATCTGAAGAAGAAACTTCAAGATTGACCGAATTTTCATGAAGCAAGTCTTCATGAGGAAGTGTCTGTTGAAGACCTTCGGGATTAATGTTCCTGTTATTGGGAACTGAGGGAGTAGAATCTTGAATTCCGACAGATAAATGTCTGAGGGCTTCAAGAACTCCAGCATCGAGCAAGGCCTTGTTGTAGATTGGCCTTTGATCTCCTGACTGTGCTGGGCGGATCTTTTTCTTAGATGCCTTCTTACTCGCTTTAGAAATCACTTGATGACGAAAGTGATTGCTCTGAGCAGGTGTATGTGCCTGATCAGGAAAGATGGTCAGGTTAGGCTGACGATCATCGCTCAAATCAGGTGTATGTGCCTGACTTGGTTGTCCATATGATATGGGGGAGTATGCCCCATAACCCTCTTGGACTGGAACAGATGTGTGTGTCTGTTCCGGAGTGAATTGTTGATGTGTCACTCCACTGCTAGGGATAGATTTATGTGTCTGTCCCTGAGATGATGCTGAAGCTGTTATGATATCCTGGCAAGCATCCAGAATATGAGCAGGAATTTGCTTCTGCTCTTTCACCATTGATAAAATATGCTTGGTGACTTCAGCTGCCGGAACGGGGATATACGTCCATTCCGGGCTTGGAGTAGGTGTATGTGCCTGCTCCTGTCCTCCTTTTCCTGTCAGTGAATCCTGACAGTACTCAAGTGTGGAGGCAGAGAGTTTAGTCTGCCTCCTGTTTGTCGTCGGGACTTTCCGACTGACTTCTCCGTGCGCTACCAAGCGAGACTGTTGGTAGGCTTGATTAGTATTAGCAGGTGTATGTGCCTGCTGATTACACTTCGCCAAACGCGGTTGACGAGATCCATCATATGTAGTCAGACGATCCTGCTGACTAACTGCTGATGTATAAGCAGGTGTATTTTCCTGCCTATGGTACTCCGCCGGAATTGCCTGGCGGGATCGGCTTGATGCTGCCAGACGAGTCTGCTGGACAGCTGAATTAAAACGGGCAGGTGTGTGTGCCTGCTCGTTGTTTGCCACCAAGTTAGGTTGGTGGACTTCTCCGGAGATGGCAGGGATGACAACCTGCCTATTATTAACCGGATTCTGTCTCTGGTGATTCATCTTGCCTGCTCGGGTTCGAGGAACCTGAGCTGAATGCCTGGAACCGGTACCCTCATCATGTTGAGGGTGCACTACCGCACGAGTCTGGCGGCGATTGTTTATGGGAGCCCTTGAGAAGGACTCCTGTCTCTTTGAATTAAGGTCCTGCGGGACCTGCTCATTCACTTCCTCAGAATAAGGGAGTGAATGGAAATTGCGTTCCGGGGATAACGACCCGAAACAGTTGGAGACGGTAGTCAGCACCGCCTGCTTCTTGATTGCTGGTCGCCGTTGTCCGGACGACCAGGTAGAATTGTTAACTTGGAGGGCTTGACGAGCGGCCTCCAGAGTTGGGATAGTACCGTTACGACGGTACTCCTTAACCAGTGCATTTGAAACACAGCGTTGAAGACGCTGAGTTGGTGATGTCATCCTTAGAGCGGATGACGTTCCAGCAGGAGTAGCAGCATTGGTTTTCATGGCAGCAGACCTCACAGTAGAGGTGTTCTCAGTAGCAGTATTCACAGGGGTGAATTTAAGGAAAGCCATTTTTTGTAGAAGATCTTGAAAAAAGAGTGCCTGTTCCATATAACAGACATAATCAAGATGAATCCGGCTACTGCATCTTTTGGATGATCATATGTCAATGATTGCCTTGTTGGCCCAAGGGGCCTAACATCTAAGAAGAACATCACTTTAACTTGGTTAAGGATTCACGTCGGGTTCACCATTTTTTGTTTCGCGCGGAATCCGGGGATGACCTCCTGGACGGGAGATTCAAACGTTCTGATCGGTTTCTAGCGGGTTTGTTCGTAGAACCGGAAACATCCAATGATTCCACATCCGTTTGGACCTACTTTCCAAAGGCAGGCGCTCATTAGCTTGTGGACTGATGAGGCTTAGGAATTTGCATTGGTCGAGAGGATGGGAGGTCGGACTCATCACACCTTTTTGAGGGGAATTATTGTCTACTCCGGGACTCTCTTTATAGATTTAAGTTAAGTTCGTGAATCCTTATTACATTACCAAGTATAAAATGAGCTTTCCTTTAGTTTTAACAATCAATGATTAAATACGCAAGAAATTTAGAGAATCTTTTATATGTATTCGAGGTTCTTAATCAATATAGAATCATCTATATTTGTTTAGAGATTCTTGGTTAATGGTATCCTTCAAAACATTTATATAAAAGTATCTTGGTCATTTTGATGACCAGGCTGGTTTTAAAGCCACTCAGTGGGGCACTTGAAGTTTATCGTCATTCAGAAGGACAGAGATTATTTCAATGTTGGGATCGAACCCATGAATGGGCTACCTACGTATCCTTTGTTTTGAAAAAGGAATCAGAACCCACGTAGTTCGAGGAATGGGATATGATGTTTTATGATTGATGGCTCAAAGATGAATGTCATAATTACTTTTACACTCTAAGCTCACGTGAGTCATGCTCGGTGTGAGAAACAAGAGGTATTGGTAAAATTTAGACAATTGTGCCATAAAAGATGCAATCATAAGAATTTGTTTTGGGGCTTATGTATAGATGACTGCCCAGATAGGCGAAGGTTTAGGATTTACTTTTAGGAAGAAAATCCATGAACAGGGTCCACAAAGTTATATGTGCTTCATGGAGATTTGAATACTCTAATCTTGGGGCTTACTCCTAAGGAGGATGCCCAAGTTAGGAGGGGACTTATGATTGGGTTTTATTCCTGAAAAGGAAACCCAAAATCAAAGGAAATTTATGACTGGTTAAGAGAAATTTTAAGAGATTTGGGGCTTACTCTTAAGAAAGATGCCCAAGATATATGACTAGGACTTATTCCTGAGAAGGAAGCCTAGGTTAGGGGACTTGGGGCTTACTCCTGAAAAGGAAGCCCAAGGTTATGACTGAGTTTTATTGCTGAAAAGGTGACCCAGGTTAGGGATTAAGGTTTAGGGATTACTCTTGAGGAGGATGCCCAAGTTTAAAGGACTTTGATTGGGGCTTATTCTTAAGGAAGATGCCCAAATCAAAGGTTTTATAACTGGGGATTTATTCCTGAAAAGGAAACCCAGGTTAGGATTCTCTCATCTTAAAGGATGAGGTTGAATGAATGAACTCTCAATCTTTGGTGACATAAAGATGTTTAAATCACTAGGTTTTGAGAGATATTTCACATAATTCCTTTCAGATAAGGATGTCAAATCAAGAAATCATTCCATAAATGGCTTTGAAGAGTATCTTGAAGACTGAATCTTGAATAGGAAGGGTGAAATGGCTTAAAAGGGGTGAAAAAGGGCAAGATGGGCACCCAAAAAGATAGGGGCGCGCAAGTATTGAAGGTCGCGCAAGTCCTGCGGCGGCGCGCAAGTATTGGTCGCGCAAGTATACTTGCGCGACATAAGGGATACTTGCGCGATTTTCAACCAGAGTTGAATTACTTGAGCGACTCTTTATTAAACCCTTTCCCATCCTCTTGAGGTTCTTCCAGAAGAGGGACGCGCAAGTTATATTGAAGGAATTAAGTCGTCGCGCAAGTGTTTGATAAGTTTCAACACTTAGGCCTTCCTTCTTCCCTTTAGATCTTCCATTCTAGGTAAGAAATTACCTTAGAAGTGTTCTGGAAGCTTTGAGAAGAGACTTGGGCGTCGGGAGCTTTGATCCGAGTTTCTGGAAAGAGATCCTCTCGAATGGGGGGCCCACAGGGTCTATTTATAGGCAAAAGAAGACCCCGGGCGGTTACTGGGCGGTTATCAGATCTGTCGCGCAAGTCCCTTGCACGACCATGATGTGTCGCGCAAGTATTGAGGCGGCGCGCAAGTGTACTTGCGCGACCAAGATGGAACTTGCGCGATACATGGGCAATGTTCTCCTTTTCCATCCCTTTGTCGATTTTTGATGTTTTCTTCAAAGGATTAATCATTTTTTGCTTAGATATTCCCCTTTTCCGATCTTTGGATTCTGTGACGAAAAGGAGCGTCAACAATGTTTCACAGAAAAACATAAATGTGGGTTTTCAATCAATTATATTTCAGAAATAAATTTGTTTTAAAAATGTATTTTCAGTCCTTGGAATGATAAATAGACAAAATTGTCTAAAAATTTGTTTATAGGACTATACAAATCGTAAAATTCATGAAAAGATCGATCTTTAATGGAATGAATTGGAGGGGAATTTCGATTTGCTGACATGTATAAGAGAGGTCTATTAATGTTAATCATATGATGGGTGTTGATCTATGAAGCATTACTCTATAATAATTAAATATAGTGTAATAAAATTGTTTGTTTGTGTTTCTCATGAAACATGTAATGTTACATTGCAAATTATTTTAAATGATTAAGGTATATCTATGTTGGGTTTTCTATGTTTTAGAGAACTATTTCTTGATTTATTTTGATACAATGGTCTTTTATATACATTTATTTTCATATATATGAATTTTTATTCATTGTGTCAGATGTATTCTAAATATAAATTATTACAAATTCCATAATTTTACATATATGTGAATTCATTAAATATATTTATATGAAACCAACAAATTAGTTTATTTCCCATCATTAAATATAATCATTGTTGTGCATGTACAATTGGTTTGTTAATATAAAGGGAAAGAGAAATCATATTTTATCATTATAAATAGCAATTTATTGTTTTCATGGAGGTGATGTGTTTTCGTATTCCACATCATGTTAGATGGTTAATTCAAATATCACGTGACATCTAGTTTCTTAAAATTTGTTTTAGTTTCTTATGTATCTATATTTCTGGTATTTCCTATATTATACACTTTTTTCATAATAAAATTTATTTAATGAAATTTTATTATTTTTTATTAAAAATAATTTTGATTTCATATATATTATTTTTTATTGAGGAAAAATCATTCTACATTGGATATTTTCTCCCCTTTGAAATAGTTTCTACCTTTGTGGCCATTTTGAAACCATAAATCGAGTCACAATATCTTGATATCTATATTAGGTTATTACAATTACATATAATATAATGTAAAATGAAAAAATTATCCTAATAAAAAAAATTCATTATTTACCAAAGAATAATCGATAGAAAATATTTCCAACTTTATATATATCACTCTATATTTTTAAATCACACACACTCCATTTATCAATTAATAATATAATGTTTCCTCTTCCATCATTTGAAAAAAAAACATTTCAACCCAAAAAACCATTCGGAGTGAGATGTTTATAGATTTGTAACTGCATGAATCATTTTATATATTAATTATTTAATGAATCTTAATTATCATTTTATAAGGATAATCCATATTTTGGATTATATTTTATACAAAAATTGTTTATTTAACTTTTTCATTAATTATAAAAAGATAAAGCATTGAAATTAATAATAAATTACAATTAGTTTCATTCATATAAATATTTTTATTGTTATCTACAGTTTCAAAAAAAATTGTAATATTTTTTAAAAAAATTCAGCTAGATTTTCCCACTAATGTAAGAGTTTAAATATAATTTTTTAATTTTATATAATAAATTCTATTTTTATTTAGGAAAATGTATAATTATGCACAAAAATCCAAAATCATAAATAATATAAAGATGACTAAACGTCCCCAAAATTGTATTAATAACTGATAATGTTTTTATTTATATTTATATAATGAATTATGAACATACTAGTGAAAAAATATTCCTTGTTAAATTAATTAATATATATATATATATATATATTAACTAGAGATAATTTTTCCATCAGTGGATACTTATCTCTATACACACATACATATTTATTACTATTGAATAATTAATATAATGTGACATTATTTTAAAATTATTAAATTTTTTAATAACATTATGAGATTGAAAAACACAATTACAGTGGAATTTTAAAGTAATAATAAGAATTGTGATATAATATTAATAATATCCTACAATGTGAAAGTGGAACATAAATAAAAATAAATTTTAGAATGGTGGATATTTAATGATACCAAATTCCATTGTAATGAAACATCAAAAAATTTGAAATAAAACCTAAATATTAATTATGAAAAATAATCTATTTATATGAATATTAATTTTCCATATCTCAAAATATTCAAAATGAAACTCTAGAAATAAATTACATTGTATAATATTTTTTATGATGGGTGACTTAGACACTATATTTAATAAGATGATAATAATATTTCAAACATATGAAGGGGATTTTATAATAGGACATGCTTAATGGAATATATGGTCTAAATATGAAACATTAGGCATAAATTTTGTTATTGGAATTTTGGAAAACACATGGAAAATGATGTAAATTTTACTTCTTTTTTTGGGAAAAAACCCTCAAAGTATCATTGAAGCATTTTTGGGGTGATTGTGTTTGTTGACAAAGTGGGGCTCAATGTTGTGTTCATTGACAATACAAACCATGACGTAAAATTTTGTTGAAAAGGGTGGTTTCATGGTAGAATGTTGAGTTCAGTGGATGTGGTTAATGATCCATGTTTTATTAAAGAATGTCAACAAGGGAATGTTCAATCTATAGGCAGTTCAAAAAGAATAGATACAAGGTGGTGCTATTTTCTAGTGTCTGCCAAATTTTTGAACCTCAAAATTGACAAATGGAGAAAAGAGTTTTTGGCTAATGGACATGTGAGCCAGTGTCTTGGAAGCTTCAAAACTTGCGCGTCATATGTTTTTCAAGATCAGAACATCAAAATATGTCAAAGGAAAAATGGCCCCCTCAAGTTTTTTGTTTGTGTGAACAAGTGACATGCGCGGCAGGGACTTGGGTGGCTGGACATGCACGCTGAGAGGAGACTTGTGCACTGATGAATAGGGTTTCCAAAAACCTATAAATAGAGGTCATCCCCTCCTTATTATGGTTTAGTTCAACAATTGCAGAAAATCATAGCTCCCATCGTGCAGGTGTAGTGGGCGCACAAGTGGTGGTGTGGTCTCGAAAGTATAAGGATATTCAGAAGTTATGTGCAAGTTGATAGTGGTGCACCCAATTTGGGTTGGGCAAGAAAAGTTGTGATACTACCATGTTTAGAGTTGAATAAGTGAGTGCCACATACGTGGTTTGGTGACACTTTCCCACTAGGTTTTGAAGAAGCCTGATAGTTGATAGTTGTGTGCCAAAATTGGTTTGGGCTTATAAGGGTGTGAGTCGATCAAGTTTGGAGTTGAAGAAGTTAGCGTTGCGCAAGTGGTTGAGGTGAACATGCGTGCCGACATGGAGAAGTGCTCCTGGTATGTTGAATCACGCTAGTAATTTTAAGGATATATGAATGCTATAAGATTTCCTGAAACCTTCGGTGCAAAGTGAGATTCATCTATGGGTGATGGTTGAACTTCAACGGAGAATCTACATACAATGGAGGATGTATTCATTAGTGATAATGAAGAGACCTATAGATCTATAAACTGTAAGTAAATCCTTTCTAGTGTAGTGAGACATGGAAGAGGATGAAGGTGATCCACATCACCGACAGTGATCCAGAGAGAGAAACAGGTAGTAACCCTTGGGAAAGCAGCGAGATGACCCTAAAACATTGAAAAGGCATTGAGCCTGGGATTAGAAGTGTTCTATCCCAAGCATTTTAAATAGTAGTGCGATTTTAGTCGATTTGGTACATCTTCACATCACTGGTTAATGATCTGTGGATGTATCCCAGTGAGGGTGAACCAATTAAAATCGTTGTGTCATGTGCATGATTTAGTTTTTTATTATACTATGTTGTAGAAAAAAGAGAGAAGAGAGTATTGCTTAATAGCGAGACAAGATCAATAGGGGAAATTGTTTTAATCATTCATAGGCTGATTCACACCTCATCTCAGGGTATCTAACCTATTGGACCTAACAACCTTTGGGTAAAATTTTTATATGGGGTGAGTTATTACACCAAAATTGATGCAAGGAATGAGATGCTAATGATTCCTGAAGAGAAAAAAGAATGATGTGGGATTATAGGTCCACATATGAAATGAGAAAATTATTCTTATAAAACACAAGGGAATCATATTAAAAACAATATTTACTAATGAAATGGGGTATTATATAACACAAAAATGTTATAATGTAAGAATAATCCTTTGATAGATTGTATCACACACATCACAAATTGAGTAAGGTATTATAATACCCTAAGATTATACAATATATTTTCTATTTAAATTAAATTAAATCTATGACATATCATATAATTTATATGATTGAAAGTTGGTGTACATTGCACTGAAAAAATTCGTTTCTTGAAATAGATTATGTTACATGCTTGTTTGAGTTTTTCAAAATAATGATATATTATTAAAATATTATTAATTATCATTAGATATATCCTTGAAATTTGTAATGCACTGACCCCAGAATCTAGGAGTTGATGCATTATTTAAATACATTAGCTTGATTACAAGGAATCAATTACCAATGGACATATTAGTTTAGTAGTCTTGGAAACAAGATACATATAGATGTTCGACATTACAACATGAAAAGAAAAACAACATTAAATTATTCTACTAGAAACATCCAATATTCCTAGAATATGCCTACATGTGACTCATAACAAACTTCTTCATATCCTGGGAAAATGAAACATAAGCAAGGGGTGAGCTCTAATTCTCAGTATGAGTATGAAATACCGTGGAAGAAAACACAAACATTAGGCATAGTGAATAATTGAAAACAGTTGCCTTTAAAAATAATTAACATGAACACATTACACCTGCAAAATTAGCTGAGTAAATAATTCCATAATTAAACATTGTCATGGGTATTCAACTAGTCGAATAACCACATGAAATATCAATAGCTAATTTCATAATTATGGTATACATAATTCCAGACATCATAACCATGTAGTCCTGGACTTTTTATAAGACTATAAATAAGATTTGGTCAAGGCCAAGAGCCAAGACACTAGTTTTTCTCATGAGACCTACCGATGCATCGGTGAGCTATAGCGGGATCCACCCAACACTTACTATATCCAATGTATTCCTCATATGAATAGGATGAAATATAATGTGAACATTCATAGTAAAACACACATACGAATTGATAATTTTTTAACCACAAACCATGAATGGTATAAAAATAGCACATCTATAGTCAAACATAAATCATTTAATACAATATAGAAGATTGTATAATAAAAGATCAACGTAAATATTGAATAATAAAGGATATTTACATATATGATGATAATCATAAAAACTATTTGAGAGACATGTTCCCTTTATTATTTTAAAACATTAAAAAGTCTCATTATTTATCAAGAAGTAGATTAAAATATATTTTTAAATCAATGTGTCCCATAACACATTGAATCTTTTAAAAGTAATTTTAATTTCAAAAAATTAATGACCATATAAATAAATCCTTAAAACCTTTTTTAAATCATGGACATTAATGATAAATATTTAAAATAATAAATAATTAAAATATTTAAAATGATATTTTAGTTAGAGTTCCTAACAAAAAGATAGACTCTTGAATACAAATAATTAAGGTAATCAAAACTTTATTATATCATGAGAATAAATTGTTTCATGATATACTATGAAAAGTACATTTTATACACTATATATAACTGGAGTGGTGTATAACAAAAAATAAGTTTCAATGGAATGTTAATTTAGATGAAATATCTTGTAAAGACTGTATCCTTTTGTTAAGGATAAATCAACGACATAATTATGTGTGAAAAATATAAATACACTAAATATTATTGGTTATTCAGTTTAAATCAATTCTAATACATTCACACATATTATTGTAAAAACCACAACAATGAATTGGATGTTTATATCAATAAAAGGAAATCGAGTTAAAATTACTTATATCATGTTCATATCGTAGACTTGAGAATTTATCAATCGAGTGATTATGTGTATCAAAATTATATCCACAAAATGGGGAGTGGAAATTAATACACAAATAATAAATAGTGATTCCACACATTATTATGGAGTAAAATAATCAATGAAGTATGCGTAAAGCCCAATGGGTGGAAATTAAAATATGAAATTCCCTTACCGATTTGGTAACTTATGAAACATACACCCAATGAAAGAAGTATAGTAAAATGATATGTAAATACCCATTAATTAAAGTATATTAAAAAAATAATACAATCATGATCAGTAAATAATTGACAAAAAAAAAATAAATAGTGTCCAATATTGCATGAATCTTATTGGAATGAAAGTGAGATGAAAAACCTTACTTAATTGTAATTAATGAAGTCGTATGAACTAAAGATAATAACCACCAAATGAATCACATAATAAAATTAATATAAAATGAACCAGGATAATATATATCAAATATAAGTACACAATACACCACATGTAATAAATATGTTTCTCATAATGGAAATCTCACATAATTTAATGTTAGATAAGAAACCCCTTACCTCAAGTCCAACATGTCTGTTATGTTATTTATTATTCATGAATAATAAGGATAAGTTAATTTTTACTTGATTAAGAACATTTTTAATGTTTATTATTAGTTTTATATCACTTATTACCTTCATATATTAATTAATTAATTATTTGAGTTCGTATTATATATTTTATCGATGTTCGGAACTAGAGTCAGAAATGAACTTGTTATAATAACAATTTTTCAATGTGGTCAAAAATCCAATATCTGCAAAATGATATACCTTTTTTAGATATAATATATATATGTTTTATATCTTGTTTATATATGTATTTATAATAGTACATAACATTTGGAGATAAGAAATTAAATTCACCGTTCATGGAGACAGTAATTCATATGTACACACGAATTCTCCATTCAATTATATTTTGAATTTTAATGGAATCAAAATATATTGTTTCATAGTTATAATATAATTAAATTATATTTTCATATATAATATCATTAACTCTATACTTTATATATCCCACACAAGTCATTAACGAGTCATATCACTATGACGGGGCTGTAGTCCGCACTTCCTCAAATGAAATTATCATGTTTTACCCATATTTTAATCCATTAAGGTATGATATAAATGGAAAATAATCAATAAAAATGAAAAAATAAACATAATATATATCATATATAAATATAGTTCCATATTAATGGACACCATGAGAGGTGGTTGGAGGTAATCGAACAATCATCGTTTCGTGATGCGTTGGTTTTCCAACCACACGAAAATTATGTTCCTCAACAATTAGATGGTGGTGTGTGTAATTATAGTAAGAATACTTCTCATAACATCCTCATATATTGAATATACTAGTGTTGTTATAAAATAATGGAAGAAAAAGAGTTAAGGGGGGTTTGAGAAGTAAAATAAAACAAAATAAAAGAAATGAATTTATGAGAAATAATTGCCTTTAATTTGGGTAACTTCCTTGGGATTGAAGTAAAGGGAATTATTGATGTTACATATACCTAAGGTATGGATTCTAGGTATAAGAGAGGGATCTTGATAGATTATCTTGGCAGTGTTTGGTCGATCCAAGGTTCATGAGAGATTTGTGGAATGGGTTAGTTGTGGTGTCCTTTTATAAGAGTTTGAAGGGATATTTTAAATATTTTTGAAAAAATAATTTTATTATATAGTGATATTTGGTTTCTAACAGTAAAAAACTAATTAAAGCCCCATATATGATGAGAAATGGTAGATATAAAATAATCCTATAATAATTGGACTGGTTTTGGATATTTTTTTAATATTAATAATCTTATATATTTAAATAATTTATTAATGGGGGAAATACTACATCATTATTGTTTCATAAATAATTAAATTTATTTGATGTCTAAAAATAAAAAAATATCATCATATAGGAAATATTTTTATACTTACAATTAATATTTATTGTCGAAATATGACTTATATAATCCCATATTAAAATTGATATACTAAAATATATTTATTAATGTTGTTTTTGACTTTACATTAAGATAATTAAAATAAAGTGTCATAATCAATTTTAAGTGGCACCAGGGGGTCTCCAAATCCACACAAGGATGCTCGTGGTTGGCTTTGAATCATAAAATAAAGATAGGAAAAGTGTTATGGTAATTTTGTATTATTATAATAATCTTTTTACCTTGAATTACTCTATTTAACTTTAACTGTGGTAAATAAAAGTCAGAAGATAGTATTCACCAAAAATTATTTTCATATTATTGAATAACAAATTATTTAACAATAACAAACATGTATGTCAAATTTTTGAAATTCATTTCATAGAAATAGTAATATTTAAATTAAATAAAAATGTCGGTTTTAACTACAACTAAGTGGTTTTACTATTCATCATAAAATTGTTGTTTTCTAGAAAAATAACAAAAATTCATCCTATGATATGATTGATTTTATGAATTCAAAATTTTTGTCTATTTTACCAATTTCAAAACATATAAGTTGAATTAATTAATTTAAATTAAATTAATATTGTCAAAACAAATAGCGTGTTTTTAAGAAACAATAATTATTAAAAGATTGAGACTTGTTTATGTATAATTTCAATGTGAAATTAATTCCAATGACCAAAATTGGATTAATGGGTAACTATATAATCTAATAACCATTCAAAAAAAATTTAAAATATAATCTATCATTATTGATAGATTAGAATAAAAGGCTGTTTTGAATTAAAATACATGATTTATCACTATTCATAAAAAATGAATATTATTTGAAAAATTCAAGAATTCCATCAAAATTTAATTCTGATATCCTTATTATAAATAAGAATTTTATTTTTTCAAATTCAATATATAAAAGGGTCAAATATTGAATGTAAAAATGGCAAACCATTAAAATATGTTGAAATTGATTATTTTGAAAAATACATTTTGTATCTGAAAAATTGATTTTTTTCTTATAATATATTTATGAAACACATAGTACATAATAAAAATTTATATGGATTATTTAAAATTCAAAATCCAGTTAATAAAATTCATAACTGCTTTTGGACGACTAGTTTGGTAATTCATGGTGTGCTCAAGCTCGGTGTTGCGTGTAGTGCAAGATATTTAATTTAATTAAAATAACATTATATGAAATATAGGGGTGTTACATTCTTCCCCCCTTTTGTAAATTGGGTCCTCATAATTTTATAAAACTGGCCTTGGGAATTTCATTGAATTTCCCACATCGGAAAGAGTCAATAAAAGAATCACTTTAAAAGAAAGAAAGTGTATTACAAAGGTCACCAGAGATAACACATACTAGGATTATGGGTAGGAAAACATGGATATGGAAGGTAAAATAAGATTCATGTTTTGATGGAGAGGGATAAAAAACATGATCATGAGAAACTTAACAACCAAAAAATCACAAACATGTGATGGGATAAATGGTCATTAGTTTCCCAGAGAGAAAAGTAAATGGACAATATTTTTTCTTTGTTTTATGTTCTATTTTCATAAAGCTGAGGAATTTAAGAGATTGACTATAACATAATGAGATATAATTAATTTTTTGGTATAGTTTCATTCTTTAATAAATTTATACCACTAACTCATCTTTTTTTAGAATGATGAGTATTCAAGATGACATGGTCACACCGGAAGAGCTAGAATTAACTTCTAGAGAATCACATGATCTATAAAGGATAAGATATATATTTACATTGTATTTATATATTAACAAAATCCATAATAGTTAATACAATGTCAGATGATCCCAAAAAAGGATAATCCTTTAGAGAAAAAAATTGTAATCTGAATTTCTAAAATTAAACCCACAATACCACAAAGCTAAATAAATACCATTCAATAAACAATTGTACTTAATATCCTTCAATATAATCCAAACTAATATTGAAACCCAAAACATAGAAAAATTTGTTTATGTAGTCTTCCACGTTAAATTATATCTACAATTACATCGACTACACTTAAAGTCACATACATAATAGTAATTAACTTAATCACATATTATCTATTATATAATAATCACATCTATAAATAAACCAAATCACCATAAATCCACAATAAAAACATAGATAAAAATCAACCATTAATCATCAAATTAAATCAATATCATTCTATTTTCCTTAGGCCTATAGTGTTCCCAGTAGAGAAAAAGTCTTCCAAAATAACGCATATCACTTAATCACCAAATCATTTTTATATACTAATGCTATCCATTTGATAAAACATATGATCCCAAATCAAATTATTATGTTTCAATAAAATAATTTTACTAAAAATAATTTAACTAATAATAATTAGACACAAAAACCAGGGACTTCATGAAGTCAGTGGTAGGTGATAAATCTCAATCGCACTATGGTTGTGGGTTGTATTTCCACCGGTTTTTCCAACTTAATGGGTTTTCACAGAGCCTATGTGTAGCTTTTTTTAAAAAACTATATAATTTTATAATATTCCCAAAAATGATATTGATTCCTCAAAGTAACTGTAACATAAAATCATCTGAAATGTGATCTTATACCATACATTTTCATCCCAAAATTTAATAACATGTAATTTACTCAAACTCTTTGATCATATAAGAAGAAATGGATTTTTATAACTATATCCACAAGAGAAAAGATAATTCTAACTAAAATAAAATTTTCCCGTGAAAAAAGTACATGTTAACAAATATAAGAGAAAAGTATTTCAACGTAATCCCATCTACAATGAGCACTAATACATTTTAAACATTTCTCCATCAATTTATTTCCACATAGATTATTCCTTTACCAAGAGGATATCTTATTGAATATAGAATCCACTCATGTTGTGTCCATGTTCCCTACATTTATGGAAAATGAATTTAAATGGATTCTTGGGACCATTTTTATTTTCTTCCCTATTACTCTTCATTTTTCTTCAACAATTATTTATTTTATTACCTTTTTATCACAAATAAAGTATATCATTGTTCTATTAAGACACATTCATAGGTTTCTCCTTCCACATTTCCGGCTTGGTGGAAAATTACCTTTCTTTTATACACGGTCTTCACTACTGGATCTCTTATCAATCTACACTTTTCTCTAATTTGTTTAGTCCATGAGTTGGTTAATATATGTGTTGTTGATTATATTTTTTGGAAACTAATTCTGCCTGAACATGATATCTTTTACACCTATAAAAATTCAATTATTTTCACATTTCCACCATTGTTCTGACCTTGTACATCATGTTCATAGTTATTATGACTTCCTTGTAATCCAGTCATTAACAAAAACCAAAAAGCATTGTTTGAGTATCAATAGTCATAAAACATTCAGACAATATCATGACACCTTATATTATATTTAAAACATCTTAAGATTAACTAGTGTCATTTATTCTCATATTATATTAAAATCATTCAAATCAGTTTGTCATGAAAATGTAAATTATCCTTAGTATAACCATTGGGAGTGTCGTAACCAAGAGTACATCAAGGCCTATTTTCATGTACTAGTATACCTCGGGTGAAGCATGAATCTCCTTGTCAGTCTTTTCACTTACTGGTACATTTGTGTCAGAGCCGCCTCTACCAGCTAATATCTAGACATGGATGTATTGCATGGAAAATACACAAAATATTTAAATTTCCAAAATTCCATAAAGTTATTCTATACTAATCCTCAAATTCATTATTAGGGTAATCATAATTAATCAGAGTTTACCTAAATCTATATTCCAATTTTTGAACTAATCTTCCTTTGATACAAACCGTAACGCCCCAACCCCATAATCTAGCAGCCATTGAAATATTTTAATACATTGGCATGATTACAAGTAATCATGTCACAAAGGGCCGAACAATTTAGTAGTATTGGAAACAAGATACATATATCAGTTCAAAATTACAACATGAAATGAAAAAAAATATGAAATTATTCTATTATAAACATCCATGATTCCTAGAATATGCCTGCATGTCACACATAACTATATTTTTCATATCCTGGGAAAATGAAATATAAGAGAGAGGTGAGCTCAAATGCTCGGTAAGAGAATAAAATAATACCATGAATATAAAGAGGATAATGATAACCACCAAATGAATCAAGTAATACCATAAATATAATGAGAATCATGATTATGTATATAAAATGTATGTACACCATATACAACATGCAATAAATGAGTGTGGAATAATCGAAATCTCAGAGAATTAAAAGTTAGATAAGAAACCCCTTACCTCAAGTCTGAATTGTCATATATGATCCTCATTCTTCTTGAATAATAGACTTCAGTTAATTTAGACATTTTTATGTAAATTTATAATGGTTATTAGTCCATGATATAACTTATTACCTTATGATAACAATTAGTTAATTGTTTGTGTTCATATAAAATATTATGTCGATGTTCGGAACTTGTGTAAAAAATGAACTTGTTATAATTACTACTTTTCCATGTGGTCGAAATTACAATATATACAGAATGATATAAAAGATTTAGATATCATATATATATATTATATATCTATCATATATTTGTATTTATAAAAGTACATTACATTTGTAGATAAAAAATGAAATTCACTATTAATGGAGTCTGTAAGCCGTACGTACGCATGAACGCTACTTTCATTACTATTTTTAATTTTAATGGAATTAAAAAATAATGGTACATAGTTATATTATAATTACTATATAATATCATATATAATATCATTAACTGTATACTTTATACATCCTACATAAGTTATTAACTAGTCATATCAGTTTGAGGGGTTGTAGTCTGCATTTCCTTGAAGGAAATTATCACGTATTATCCATAATAGAAACCATAATGGTATGATATAAATTGAAAATACAAAAGTAGAAAGAAAAAACAAACATAAAATATATCACATATAAATAAAGCACCATCTTAATGGCTACCATGAGAGGTGGTAGGCGATAATCAAACAATCATCATTTCGTGAGACGTTGGTTTGCCAATCAGAGAACCAATATGTTCTTCAACCATTAGATAGGGGTGTGTGTATCTGTAGTTAGAATACTTATCATAAAAATATAAGAGTATATTTAGGAAATTTATCTCTTCATAATACAATGGAATAAAAAGAGTTTATGGGTGCTGGAAAAATAAAATAAAACAAAATAAAACAAATGAATTTAAGAGAAACAGTTACCTTTAATTGGGTAACTTCATTTGGATTGAACTAAAATGACATCTTAATAGAGAAATATTCCTTAGGAAAGGATTCTAGGTGTAATGGAGTGTTCTTGAGATCGTATTTGGGTAGGGGTTGGATGATCCAAGGGGATTGAGAGGTATGTGGAATGTGATAGAAGTGGTTTCCTTTAATAAGTGGGGGAGGGGCTCTTTAGGAGGTGTGAACATATTATTTTATTATATAGTGATATTCATTTACTAAAGGTCCAAAAATAAATAAATTTTAATATAAGATGATTCATGAAATAAATAGAATAATACAATAATAATTGGACGTGTTATGGATATTGTTTTAATATTAATATTATAATTTATATAAATCATTTATTAATGAGGTAAATACTACATCATTATTGTGTTATTAATAATTTAATTCATTTGATGTCTGAAAATAATTAAAAAATAGAATAATTTAGGAAATCGTTTTAGCTTTAAAATTAATTTTTATAGTCTAAAATATTACTTATATAACCTCATATCAAATTTTATATACTAAATGATATTTGTTAATGTCATTTTTGTCTTTACATTAAAATAATGTGCCATTATCACACATAAGAGGCTCCATAGGGTCCCCAAATCGACCCATGGATTATCATGGTTTGCCATGACTCATACAATATGGTTAGTACTAGTTTTACCATAATTTGGTATTGTGATAATTATTTTTTACCTTGATTTACACTATTTAACTTTAACCACGGTAAATAAAAGTCAAAAGTTACAAATCACCAAAAATTATTTTCATCTTTTTGAACAAAAATTTACATACTAATAACAACCATGTAAGTCATATTTTCGAAATTCAATTTCCAAAAGCGGTACAATTTCATTTAAATGAAGAAGCCAGTTTTTAACTACTACTAAGTGGTTTTACTATTCATTAAAATTGATGTATTTCAGAAACATACCAAAAATTAATCCTAAGAATTATTTGATATTCTGAACTAAAAAAGGATTCCTATTTTATAAAATTATAAACATATAAGTTTCATGAATTAATTTAAAATTAATTCCCGTTGTCAAAACAAATAGCATGTTTTTAAGAAACAATATCTATCAAATGATTGACACGTGTATATGTATAATTTAAAATTGAAATTAATTATAATGTCCAAAATTTTAAAAAATGGTAAAAATAGAATCTAATAACACTTCATAACCAATTTAAAATGTAATCTAACCTTATAAATAAATTAGAGTAAAGGGAATAATTGAATTAATATACAATATTTATTACTATACACAAAAAATGAATATTATTGAAAAATAACATAATTTCATCCAATGAAAATTTTGATGTCCTAATTCTAAATAAGATTTTTTTTTTCAAATTTAATATGTAGATTGGTTAAATATTGGATTTAAAAAGGGGTCACCATTAAATAGAGGTAAAAATGATTTTTTTGAAAATGCATTTTTTATCTAAAAAATTGAATTTGTTCTCTGAATATGTCAATAAAACACAGAATACATAATTTCATATCATATGGAGTATATAAAATTCAAAATCCAGTTAATACAATTCAAAACTTCTTTTGAATGGCTAGTTTGGTATGTTATGGTGTGATCGAACACCGTGTTGCATGTAGCACAAGCTATTGAATTTAAGAAAAATAAATTACTATGAAATCTTGGGGTGTTACAACATTAAATTCGTATTTTTGAAAAGGTATAAAAACTTATTAAAATATAATGTTTTCAACAATATAAAATGAATTCATTAATTCCATGGTAATATGAAAAAATATGGAAATCGATTGAATATAACTGATTATATTATTATATTTATAAACACAATGGTGTTTTATGCTAACAAAATAAATTAATTAAAATTTTTGAGTGATATTATATATATATATTTATTATATTAAATAAAATTTTCTAACATGAATCCCACATTTTTTTATTGGATTGATAAAAACCCAACAAAATGTAGTTACAAAATGTTTTATTTTTATTACGGCATAGTTATAGAATTTTAATGGAGAACATACTTTAAATCGAATATATGGAACATTTATATATTATATATATGAATATATACTTAATAATTTGAATGGAAACATAAAAATTAGGTTGGGGTATTTTTTTCATTTCTCTATGATGTTACATTTTTTAATGAAAAGTCATATTTAGTAAATTTTAGGTCCAAATAAATTTTAATCTAATTCATTTAGTATATTAAATTTAAATTAAATTTTTTTAAATATTAATTAAATACATTTATTCAATAAAATTTATTTTTGTCGTTATAATCAATTTAAATATTAAATTGGGTATAATAAGATAGAATTTTTTTTGATGTTTTTCTTTAAAAACCAACATTGTTGTGTCGTCTATGGGATTAAATTTATAAATATTTCAGCAACATATATGATTAGATTTTGTAAAAATATATACATTATTTTGTTTTTTAATTATTTAAAATTTATAAAATATTCAACATAGTTTTTGACAAAATATATTAGGGGATGTAATTAAAATGAAGTAGAACATTTAAGTTGAAATTAAGCTTACTCATGGACTGGTCCTTGATATTTTGGAACCATATTAACTAGAATCAATGATAATATCATTTTCATGGATTTGTTTTGTACCCTTTCCCTAATTTTATTTTTTTTATTTAATATTATTCGACGAACATTCAATAGTATAATTTTTTTTGGATTTCCCCTTTCCAAAATTTACAACAATGAGACTTTTCCTTCGCTATAAAAAATAATTCTCTCCTCCCCAATCCTCAAAAATATGAAGCCACTACTTCAGGAAAAAGATCATACTATATATATACTAAAAATAACTCCCCAAATCATATATTATTCCCCTTAAGTAGTATAAATCCTGATGGAGTATTTTGGTAAAAATTAAATGGAGTTACCTGAATAAGAGGTAACAAACTTCCTCCAGATTTATAGTTTTATTTCCATTATACACTCCCAAAACTCTTTATATACCTGGAATATCTTCCACAAATTAATCAAATATATAATAGAAAGAATTTATGTTATTTTTTCATCTAAAACAGACACACACCCCCAAAAATTGGTTAACTAACAGAATTTTAATGTGTACGGTGAACTACCACCTCTCAAAATGATGATTGTTCATTCTTCCATTACCCCATCTAAAACATGTTATTATGATTGAAAATAAATATATATTTAATATATTATATATAATATATTTATTATTATTCAATTTTTTAAAACACGTACCCTTATACATTCCATTTTTTATAAACACAATTATCTAGTTTGTTGAAATGTAGACTATCACCTCCTCAATGCGATGTGACTCTTTAAACATGTAAATGGAATGTATAATAGATGTTTTAAATATAGATATTTAATTTTATGGAATATATATGAGACTATAATCATAATATTCATTTTTATCATATACTTTTCATTATTTTATTATGACAAATAAATGAATGTAGCATTGATACATATGTAGGACATACCATCTTCATGAACTGTGGAATTCATGTATTATGTTCATGATTTATATATTATTATAAATACTTTTTTAAAGAATTTATATGATAAATTGGTCATGTATTCAATTAATTAGATATTTAAAATATTATATAACTAATTGAAAAAACAAATGACAGGTAAAAAACATATGTTAAAATACTAGGTAATCAACACTCTGAATAGTTAAAATAAGAAAGAGTTTTAATTAACGTGTAATAATATATCATAAACAGAGGATATGTAATATTATAAACATTATTATAGATATTATCTAATTATTAACATATTATAATCCAATATACATATGAATATACACCACACAATAAAATAATTTTTTTCATAGGGTATTTCATCTGAATTTCAATTCTATTGAGTCTTATTTGTTATTAAGAACCTATTCAGTTTTTATATATTATATAATACCAATTAGAATATAATATCATTAATAACTATAGTATTATTATATTATAGGTTTAATTTAATATTATTAATTTATGTGAATTATGATTTAAAATTTTCAATGTTGTTTAAGACACATTGCAATGCATTAAGATTAGCCTCCTAATGAATGTTCATTTCAATCTCAATTCTATTGTGATTGTTAACTATATCTTGAAATAATCTGATTATTTTAATAAATTTCAAATATATGATTTATTGAATATCTATATACCCATATAATGGATATTTTTATTTCCTAATCTATATACCATTTTTACAAACAGTGTTCACTTTGATAGTTATTTGATTAACTCAGAAATATTGATAAATCATTATTCGTTCTTCAATACAGATATATGAAAAGGAATATTAATTATTTTGAGGATTTGACATGATTATATTGTCTTATTTTAATGATTAAATATTATTAGTGCCTTTTTAACCCTCTATATCCATGAAACCTCAGTCAACATGAATCAATCATATAGAGAATCCCCTCCCAGGAAGGAGTCTTTCCCAGCATAGATGGCAGAGTGTCCCATAGGGTAACTAACTAATCAGTGATGGTTTTACATATAAATCCATTAACATGAATTGTTTCACTCTTCATCCCATCAAATGAGACAGCATGGAACATGATATGGAATGCAGAGCATGGGAGGCATGTAATCTTCCAAAAGTGTGATATGAGGAGTTAAACCTTATACCTCACCAAACACCGTTGCTATTTCCCTTTATAATTAAAAAAACTGCATCATTTAAAATGAAATAATGTGTTTATTCGGGTATTGATGTATTGGTTTGGAGTGACCACCAATGCCCCACATGTCCCTAGCAAGGACCATGGGTTACAATCATGAGTTTGGTCCATCTATGAAGCCTAATAATAAGATGCTTCCCCCACTTCATTAGATATTAAACTATTGAAGAAAAAATAGAAATATCTCTAATTTCATGAAGCTATGAGAGATCCATGAATCTGGATTTCTATGAGTGTTTATGCTTCCTGAAAAGACTAGTGTACTCTTGACTGACACAAATGATTCAATATAAAGTATTAAATATGATGATGTCGTCTTCCACATTGAAACAGAGTTCTTCATGAATGTTGTTTATTCTGTGAAGGGTTTTAGCTTCCAGAATGGTTGGGCTTCATGATGGAGCATCATGTTAGGAAATTTTATAAATAATATTTTTGGTGAATTATTCATTCAATTTGAATACTCTAAGGCATATAGTGAATGTAATGTCTCATTCTAGACATGGACAATGAATTTAATGTCAATCCACTAATGTGACCTTAATGTTGAAAAAATGTGTTACAATTATCTAAATGGAGTGGTCTAAGGGAGGTAAATGGATGTTTTCCAAGGGATGCAGTGTGATATTAGAAAATTATGTTTTGGTAGTATTATTGAAAGTGTTTTACTGTGTATAGAATCTTGTATTCTAAAAATAGTTTATATTTTTAAATTATTCTATGATCGACACACAATATTTTTTATCATTTGACTATACCTTAGTGGTGAACCATGTGAAATGGTTCTGTTACCTATCATGATTTGAATGTTTGATTATTGACTGATTACAAAATTTATGTTTAACAATTTCCTACCAAAATGGGAAAAATATTTTTCACATTAAAAGAAAAGTGATACAACCTAATTCACCAATCCTATTTTATGGTTTTCCAGGAACATAAAATTTTTATAATATTGAGGACCACATCATTAATGGGAATACGTATCCAATGGAAGATGAGAAATACATTAAGTCTATAGTGAAGGTATTCTTGGTATTGAGATGTAGTGAAATGAAAAATGATAAAATTCATGTTTATTTTCGTCAAGGTGATGTTGATCATGTGTGGCCCTCTGTAAAGATTTATAGGGAGAAGGAAGGAATATAACTCCTGAATTGGAAAACTTTTAACGAGATATTATTGAAAGGTACATCTCCTATAATCAAAAAAAAAATTAAATGAATAGAATGTTACTTATCATAAATTAAGTGGATAATGAAATTGTTTTAGAACCTAAATCCACCATTATAAGGCTATCCAATTTTTCTTTAGATTTCAAATAAAGCAAATAGTGTAATATTTATCACTTATATTGTGAAAATACGAAAAATATTTGAAAGTAAGTGGTCTCCCAAAATTTTATGTCATACGACATGATAGTATCATGTAACATAAAAAGAAAGAAGTAATTATCAAGATCATATATATTTAAATGGTACAATGAGTGTAATATTTTATCTCAGTACAATTAAAAATTTAAATGCATCAAATTAGAATTTGATGTTTTAGAAACCATCATAGTGTGTGAAATAAAGAATGAAGAACCCGGTGAAATTCCTAAATTGAATTAGATTTTTATAAGTAAATAGAATTAGATCACCATGAAAAATAATGAAAATCGAAGAATAAGAAGGCTACAATTGAACCTTAAAAATCTATTTAGATGGATCACTAAAAAAATTATTTCCCAAATCATTATAAAAATATACCAATGAAATATCTAAAGAATTAGGATCAAACATATGTTTTTGAAATGAATTAAGAGGAATGATTAATGTGCTTTAGTAATTCGATCTATGAAAAACTATTCAGTTGTATTTTATTTATGATGTTCCTTTCATATTATTTATGAAATATATAAGGATTGGATGGTTGTACTTTCTTGATAAGTATTTGGGATAATTTGATGAATGGTACTCAGAAATGTTATTCAGAAGAGGTATAAATTTTTTAGTAATAACATGATTGAGGGAGAGAGACACCTTAAACGATCTAAATTATGTGATAATGTTGAAGAAATTATTAATTGGGAAAAGTTCTGACTACCTTGGAAATGATTAAATCCTACTGAAAATGAATCATTTATATAGTTTACAACACTTTTGGGTTTATGTAATATATCAAGTAACATGTTTTTTACATAATTAATAATGTGGAAGGAATGTTCCCAAAAATTATTTATAGTGATTTGAGTTATTATAATATTTAAGTAGAAAACATGATGAATTTATTAAGAAATTCGAAATATAAAAACTTCGGGCGGCATTATGTTGTTTAATTGTTGGTGATAAATTAATTTAGGTAACTTACATTTAATCTATTGGATTATGATATTTTTGAAATGTTAAAAATTTCTGAAATGAATTAATATTATATTTGGATGACGTACATTAGATTAATGTATTACTTCAAAAAGTGTTGTAAACTATGAACAAAAAATAAATAGGAATAGTCTAAATCAAAAAAATGATATGATTTTTTTGTGACATATGTCATGTATATTTATTTATACAATGGGAATGTTTGAATCAAATGTCTGGATAATTGTCTTGAAATATTTTTTTTTTCAGATTATCCTATTTTTTTATTCTATCAAATTCTTTTATTCACACCACATTATTATTGTTTTGTGGTTTACAATATTTAGACGAAAATTTTATATAGCACTGTCCATACAAAAATGAATTTTTTGAATTTTCTTCTATAGCCAGATCTCTATTTCACAACTATTTAATCCAAATATAAAACGTAGTTATGTGAACATTGTATGTTCATTTCAATTTTATTTATAAGATTTGTTTTTAAACCCATTAAGGTCATGGGTTTTTCAACAATTTTTAATATTAAAATATAAACCACCAGATAAAAATGATAATGTTTAAATTAAGAGGGAATAATTTTATTATGGTGGTTATAATGTAACACCTTAAAATTAAAATGTAATAACATGGTGTTGACAGAGTGCGTCACATGCATCACCACACCCGTAAGGGAATATAATACTCTAATATGTGACACTATTTTTGTTGTTGGAAATTATTTAAATCAATGATACATATTACAAATTTTAGTGATGCTGAGTCAATGTATGTTTGATGCAATAATGAGTTTCCTCAAATGTAATGTAATATATTCATGATTGGGTTTCACTAAATAATGAAATATTAGAAAAATATTATTTAATATTATATGATATAACATATCCCTTAAATTAGAAGATATTAAAACAATTAAATAACATATTAATGTCTATAGTTTACAAAAAATTAAAATAAATTCATTGGATTCATGTTAAATAGAAATAAATATGGAATCTTACTAAATAGAACATAAAATATTATTATTTTTATCCTCGCAAATCATTTTATCCCAAATAAGTAAAATAAATTATAATAAGAGAGTTATGTTAATGTTATATATATATATTCCATCAAATATTTTTTATATTCATCCAATATATATGATAGTATTAACAATAAAAATCCCATTTTATGTGTAAAATACTATATTTTTATTAAGTAATTTTTACCAAATTTTAAGATACAATATGTATTAAATCAAAATTTTAAAACATTAATTGATTATATATTTCAAAATAAACATCATTATTTAATTATAGATATAAAATATTAGTTGCGTTGTGTTTTTTGTAATTTTCTATGACGTTTTATTTTTTAATAAATAGTGAAAATTTCTAAGATTTTGTTAATAAAATATTTTAAATATAAATTATTTATATGGATATATTACATTTTAAATATGTTTTATTTTTTAATTACATAAAATTTATATCATTTGTTATAATATATCTCAATTTAATAAATTTAAATTTTAAAATGTGTTTAAAAAATTAACAATATTTCAGACATTTTGACTTTAAAACCCCATGTTGTCATCCCCATTTGTGGGTTTAAATTTAAATTAACTTTTTCACTTTTCATATTAGAATTTTTTAAATGGATTCAATACTTGGAATCAAAGAAATTTATAATTTCTCATATTTTCAAAATATTTTAAAGAAAATTATATTTGATTGTAATTAAAATAAATTAGAATTATTATAAAAAAATTGAGGTCTATAATAGAGTAAAGAATTATCTTATTTGACCCAAAAAATTGTTCTAATATGCATAAGTATTTTTAGGATGTAATGACTCCAAATTTAGTCAATGATGAAGAAAATTCAAGGCTTATTATTATTTTAATTGACATTGAGATTTATTTAAGAATTTTTACCCTTAAACATCATTATTCCCCTAGACCAGATGGCATTAATAATACATTTATTCAAACATACTAGGATCTCATTCACTTGGATGTTTTTTAGTTTGTCAATATTTCATCTCTATACGTCACTTACCCCTTGACATTAATTCACAATTCATAACCCTTAATCCTAAGTTTGAAATTTCATTTTAGATAAAACATTTTACACATATTTCTCTCATCAACTCTATCTATAGAATTATATGAAAAATAAATTCTAACAAAATCTCAAGAATTTATCATAAAACTGTTTCCTAGAAGAACATTTGTTTTATATAAGGATTCAAAATCCATGATTGTATCAACATGGCCTCAGAATGTGTTATCCTCTTTAACAAATCCAATAGAGTGGTATGTATTTCTATTAAACAGGTATCATAAATTCTTTTTACATAAAGGGTTAGAGTTTTATATTTAATGAGCTTCACAAAATTTCATTCAATAACAAATATCTAGAATGGGTAAAATATATTTTTGAGCCTTTCTTATTTTGGTTCTTATTAATATAACTCTAGATTGATTGATAAAATTATTCTAGGGTCTCTGTCAAGGTGAACCACTACCTTTCATTCTATTCATTATGGATGAAAACTAAATGAGAAAACGTCTCACTCATATGACAGATCAAAATTCATAAAATCCATTCCAGGCCACTTAAAATGCAGAAGCACCCACTCATCTATTATATGTAGATTACATGAATCCTTTTACCCATGGTGATAGACATAACTACCAATATCTAAACGTTCTCTCATCCCCTATTAATGGGTATCAGGTTAGGCCCTCAACTAGTTAAAATTTTTAATTATGTTGGAATGAACATTCCATCTCATCAGAAATCTACAATCATATTAGAAAAAGATATAAACACAATATTTATTCCCATGAAATACATTTGAGCTTATATTTTCCTATGGCGGCCTAAAATAATAAATTTTGTCAAAATTGTTGACCACATATAGAAAAAGATTTCTTCATGGAAGGGGATGTCCCTCTCTATGATAGAACAAATTTTTCTTGTTATATACACTATTTTTTAAAAACCGGTACTTTATTTCATGATATGTAAATGAAATTCATCTATTATCACTCATATTAATGACTATATTATGAATTTTGTGTTTAGTAGAAGCATTAATTAATGAATATAAGTCATTTTTTATTTGATAAAATGTTGTCAACAGATTGAAAATTGATTCCTCAAAATTAGAAACATCAAAATTTACAATGATTATTTTCTAACAAGTTTAAAATGGAAAATTATCAATAGTGATTTGAGGCCCCTTTATTTTCTCAAAGACTGATTAATTAATAATTTAATAAATGGTCTCACTTCATATATGTGTTCTTCTATTTGGAATACTATCAATTCCTTGTATGGAAATATTATGTCTAATTCAAGATGGATTTCATAAAAGCGGGCCTCATTGAAATTATGGCTTGAAAAGTGTATCAGATCTCTTTTTATTACTTCAATTGATCTATTGTATATCACTTTTGATTAATATGTTTCTATTAAAGTGTTCATGAGTCTTCCCAATATGGAGCTACCAAGGAACCATGTCAAACTCTTCGATAAATATTCTTATTCTTCATTAAATGATACATTAATCTGGGAGCTTGCTCTGAATAGAATTGTTGATTAAAAATACTTTTAGCATTAAAATGTTTAGACTACAAATGATTATAAATGAATTAAATTTATTAAAAATACATGGATAATACCCTATAATCTAACTTTAATCTGGAGACATTCTCATCATAAGTTTTATACTGCTGATTGTTTTCAAAACCATGTCACTGTATTGTTTTCTATTTTTAGTTTATGAAATAAATACATGGAGGTATTCTTCCATAAGTTGTTCTCATTGAATTTCATTTTATGATATTTTTGATGTGAATCTGTATGACTGCACTGATATTTAATCTTGACTAAAATTTTGGACAGTAGTGTAGGACACTCCCTAGATCAAATGCTTGATAATGGCTGCTGCCGCAGAGATGGTCCAGATTATATAGACTAAATGTAATGAAGTCACAAACGACTAGTATGGATTCATTATACGTTCTTCTCTAACATGCATAATTTTTTTCAGAAATGTATATGAACAACCTTCATCTGAGTCACCACTTCATCATTTAACAAGAAATCATAAAACTTTTTATATTAGGAGTACATGGAAAACCAATATAGCAGTGGGGACTTCTTGATGTATTATAAAAGGTCATTATACCTGAATGGATTCAGATTAATGTTGATGGAGAATAAAAGGTTACCCTTGTCTGGCTATATGTGGTTTTATATATAGTGATCTTACTTGTTATGTTCTCAGTTGATTAATTGTAAGATGTGATATATAATTCTCTCCTAGAATGATATTTTGATAGATTATTACGCATTTTTATTTTCTCGACATAAATTAATGGGTAACCATTGGTTGTAATAAGAAACCATCACCATAGATCATGCAATTTTAAATGGGGTTATACATCATTCATGGAATCTTACTCCTCAATGGATGGAGTGTCTCACATTCCTTTCGAGTTCCAATTACATCATCACTTATGTTTACTAGGATGCTGACTTCATGGAATATGGTCTCAATAACAATGGTATCAACATGGATCTCATTTGGTTACATTATTTTCCATATAATTTGATTCTATTTCATGAGATAAAATGTAATAAAATTATTTTTAGTATCATATAATCTTCATCTTTTTTTAAAAAAATTATCACGGCCTTTTGGTGAATACGCATTTAAAAAGTCACAAAAAGTAATTAAAACTATTAAAAGGGCCATTTTCACTTCATGTTTCTAAACCATTCTTCCTTTCATCATCTTAGTTATATTAATGGATCCTCATTCAAGGGAAAAAACATGGTTGGAAATTGAATTCATGAAATTTACAAATGTGCCACACCTCCACCACTATAAAATGGCATTATGTCCCCCCCCATCATGAAACCCATAAAACTAACTTAGATCCACCAATATATCAAAAAATATCATCTATATAATTACAATAATTTTATATGACTTCCCATAGTCCAATTAAATCCTTGAAATCATTTTGGTTCAATGTAAATGGAGTTACTCGATTAAGAGGTAACAAAATTTCTCATGTTTTTTATATTCATTTTCAAATACCTAAAATATTATTTTTAAATAGATATATAAGAAAAAAATAATTCTTAATATAATAGGATGTTATTAGTTTTATGGTTTGACATACACATACACAAACCCTGACCTAATGGGTAAACTATTTAATGTATCTGGGAATAGAAAACTATCATTTAACAAAATGGGGATTTTTCATTCTTCCTTTAACACCTTCAATGGTGCTAATTATGATGGAAAATATATTTATATATGATATACATTATATATATTATGTCTTTATTCTTTTTTATTTGTTTATATACATATGACTCTATAGTTTCTATTTTTTTTAAATATGATAATATTGTTTGTGGAAGTGTAGACTACTGCCTCCTCAAACAGATATGATTCATTCCACCTATACATGGAATGTATAAAGACTGTTTTTAATAAAAAAATATCAAAAATTTACATATATATGATTATTTAATAATATTATAAATATGTATTAGTTAAAAATGAATATTTTCAAATGAAAAATAAAATTAAGTAGTGTTTATCTATATGTATGTTCTTCAATCCCCGCGAATAGTACAATTCATTTGTTATCTCCAAACATATATATTGATAGAAATATATGTATAAGGAATATATATGATAATAAATTCATGGTTTACTTTATGGATAAGATTAAATCATGATCTTTTTTAGAGGATCTACATTTGACTAGTAAAAAACATTCTTTAGAAAACTCGGCAGTTAACACCTGAAATAGATAAAATAAACAATGATTGTTAACAAACATATAAAAAGATATCATAAAACGATGATATATAATATTATAAAAAATATTATGTTTATGGTATATATGTCATCATATTTTAACCACTATATATATTGATAAAGACCACAAAAAAGGAAAATTATGGTAATGTATTTTGTCTCAATTTTCATTCCTTTGAAAATAATTTATTACTATGCACCAACTAATTTTTTAGGATCTACATAGTAATGTTTACATGTTATATCATTATTATATTAAATAAAATTTTATTATTAGTTTCTTTTAATTTTAATCTTTTATGGGGATTACTTTATTAATTTTTCAATTTGTTATGGGAAACATAAAATTTTAATGATTATTCATCAAATGAATATTGATTGAAATATCACTACATTTTGTGATTTTTAACTTTATCTCAAAACAATAATTATTTTTTAATTTTTTTGTTTTCGTTTTTATTTTATATACATATAATCCAACAATAGATTTGTTTTTTACTAAACAGTGTGCCATTTTTAATATATGGTCTTCACATTGACAGTTATTTGATTAACAATGATTTATTGAAAAATCCATATTATTTATTCCATAAAGACAATTGATATGGCATGTTATATATTTTTAAAAATCTAAATGTGGAATTATTTATAATTGTAATAGAAAGTGGGGCCCAAATATTATATATATGTTGATGCATTGGTAGGTGCTCATGAGATAAAAAAGTTAGGCAAGATAAATGTGTTTCAATCCCTTATTACATACCTTCTTATGAAATGACTCAATGGTATGTTTTTTCTTATACCATATACATGAATTCAAATAATAAACCATTTATTTACTATATATTTTTAGTTATTTTTCATCCATGATATGTTTTGTTGATATATCTATAAATACATCATCGAATGGGATCTTTGTTGATATATCTATAAATATTTTTAATTTTCAATTGATTGATTAAATATTATGTGTTTTTTTCATACTTTTCAATATTAAACATATCTTATTAATTGAGAAAAATATTTTATCAAATATCTACCTTTCCACGTGTGTTTATTCCAATTTATTGTTTATTTATTAAATAATACAACCCTAATTATATAGTTGAGACCCCTGTTATTATTTTTCATTACCCCATGTTATGAAGCAGAAATCATTGAATGAAAATTCAAGGATTCAATATTTTATTTTTAATATGTATCATGTTTTTATTTCTTATTTACATGTGTATAATTATTATCAAGTATGTGAAATGGATTTCCATGATTACTAAATTGATAATCCATTCAGGAGTTGATAACTTGTAATAATGCCAATGTAATTAAATAATGCACCAATATCAGGAATAAAGTACTAGAGATTTACAAAATTAGTTTGAACATCAGCTAAATTATGACTAAAAATTAATCGATCATGATGAATATACCCTAGATGAGTAGGATTCTACAAATCCAAAATTAATACTCAAGTCATTCTGTGAAAAAGTAATATATAAAATATTATTTATATTGATACCACCCAACATGATTATTGTGAAAATATTCTCTCATTTATAACTTATAAATTAAATAATCACGATAATATTTCACTTCAATTTGAATATTTTTAATAAAATATATTTAATTTTTTTTTGGGTTATGCATGAATTCCTTGAAACAACCTATCCAAATTGATACTACTCGAGAAATTTTTATAGATAACTATAATTCCACTGAGATATCCCAAAAATTTTAAATATTTATTTTGAGGTGTTTTAATTCTAAATTAGAATTCATTTCCATTTAGAGAAATTGAAATAATTTTAAAAATAAAAATTCATTCAAATAAACTAAATATCCTTCATTAGTGTATAAAATTATATTCAACCCCAATAAACTATGAAATAACGAATGTTTTTGAGAAAAAATTTTAGTTCATATAATTATATGCCCTTATATCCTTGTATATAATGGTATGGGTGAGAAAATATATAAACTCAATAGGTCATACAAAATGATTTATAACCAAGAAAATAACATTCATGTGTAATGATAAATTTCAATTAATTTTTGAATGTATTAATGGTCCCACCGATCACTACGACATCAGAAAATTCCTTCTAAAAAATATAACATAAAAATATCTCATCCTCAAATCCTCTATAAATATTTCACATTATTCTAAATAATTATAAATGAAAAAATTATGTATTTATAGTCACATTACAATAGAGTGTTTTATTTCCTAATATCCCCACTAGATCCACTCCCAAAAACAATATAAAAATTAAACTATATGTTATCAAATATATGATGGTATCATGCAAAAAATATCCCAATATCTATCACATATATACTGAATTAATAACTTTATACAACCAACCCTAAATCAACACCATAATTAATCAACATCTATATCAAAAATTAATCTATGAATTACCCAATATGCATATCCAATCCATAACAACTAGTGGGTTATTGTAGGGGATCCTCATCTAGTCATATAGTAACCATGCCCATTAACTAGATGTTATTTCATACCCAACAAATTTCCATGATTTGATTATTCGAGGTAAAATTGTAGTTGCATATCTTATGTGGAATCAAATTTTATATGACATAACTAACATGTTTTTTTCCATTTAATCAATATGTAAATATAAAACATCATTACAATTTGACAAAATTATTTTCTACCAAATCATATATATAATAAGGTTAGGCAATTCATACTAAAAATTAATCTAGATAATATCTAATCATCAATATACAATGTCTTGTACATTTCCAAGTCAATCATGTATAATCACTATGAGATGACAATTTTACCACAAAAAAAGTTTTATCAGCCAAATGAAAAACCATTATCATTTTTATTTTTAGTACATATAATCATTACAATAAATTTCTCAAAATATTCAACAATACAAGTTAATTCTATTTAATTAAATAATATAGTTAATAACATACCGATGGAGAGTATTTTAAAAAGAGGTTATTATATCATAGCTACATAGAAAAGTTTTGGATAATACGCAACATATCATTGAACCAAAATCATCTTAAAAACCCCTATTATAAAAATATTTATATATATACATGTAACATAGAATCTACTTTCATATATTACCATGAATATAATCACTAGAGTAAGAATAAATAATATTATAAATCAAAATACATGTTTTAAGATTATAACATAGTGAATACACTATAAATTAATCAATTATCCAAACCATAAATATCAAATAATTATAAAGTGACAATTATGAATCCTAAATATTTATTATGATAATGTCACTCATAAATCACATTAAAGATATGTTAGATTAAAAAAATTATAATATCCCCAAAAATATGATGAGTTTATATTCAAACATGGATAATATAAATAATAATATACATGATTGTTATATCCTATAAGAAAAACATATTTTTTAACTCCATTACATGAGATTATGGAATTATTATATGCATATCCATTTGAGAAATTTCCTCAACAACTTTTATTTACATAGGGGAACTAAATTATCTAATTTCACCAGTTGTTCTAATCATGAAAATAAAAAAAAATTATACCACAACAATTATCATGTACGTGTCTCTATAAAAATTTATGTATAGTTATTTTATGTTCAATATTTTATATTTTCCTACATTATTATGTATAAAAACCAAATTAATTCTCATTTTATAAGAATTAATAAAAATATAACTACTTTTTTTTCAAATGTGAACCGAAAGGAAAGTGAATTTTTTTATTATATTTAAACTTTTGAAAATAATATATATTATGAAAATAATAATATAATATAACATTTTATTAAAATTTCATCAACTTTTGGATTCTATATAGGTCATCCAAAAATGATCTTACCATTTCTAGTTTTCATACCCACTATGAGATGATGTTTTAAAATAATTTTGTTATGTTGGGATGAATTATTTTTCCTTGGTCTATTTTCTTACGCATTTAGATATCTATTATGTTTAACCCCATTGTTTCCATCATATGAAATATACACTTAACAATCCATCCCATCCCATTATGACTTTTTTTGTATTAAGGGAAAATGGTTCAACATTGTTTAATGGGAAATACAAGGGTAAATTCAAAATGAAAAAAATAATTAATCAATAAAAATTACATATTGTATTAAAGAAATATAATGGGTGTTGACAGTTTCATTTATTAAAACAACATCGTCTTCACCTAAAATTATTATAAACTCCCCCTAGTATCCTCATCATTAATAATACCCCCACCCTCATAGATATTCACATCCACTAAATACTATATTTTCCTTAACTATTGTGGAAAATATATATTTTTTAAACTCCATCATCATTGACTCAAAACTATAGTACCACAACATTAGAAATAGTATCTGTGAGATTATATTATATATAGATATGATAGGAGATGATGAATATATGATGGCTTCAGTGAGAGAATTTGGGAAATTGATATGGTTATAATGAAAGTAGTGTAAATAGTAAGAATAAGATAGGGATTTTAAGTGGTGAAAATTTAATAGAATTATGTGTTTTATGAAATTTACAAAATTTGATATTTTGTGCGGTGGGAGACAATATGTGTTACAAGGGAGGGCATGAATTGTGTTTATAAATGTTATATTTCTTATTATTAGAGAGTGTGGTATAGAACAACATGATGTGATTTGGAAAAATATGACCATTTAGATAATGAAACAAGTTTCATCTATTAATCGTGATAAATGAAAAAACTATTGTTAGAAAGAATGAGTGGTTTCACCATATTAAATTCTGTCACACTAGAAACTTATTTTAATATTTTATTTTAATTTAAATCCACTTATAACATACTAGGAATAACATAAATAGATATTATATACAACAGTTCCACCATCTATCCAAATTATTTTTTTGTAACCATAATTTATCTATATTATTATCTATAAATTACTAAAAAATATTAACCCCATGAAAATTCAAGGTAACACACCTATAAAACATTATTCTTTAAATGGATCAATTTTCTACCCATCATGCCTCCAATATTAATTTAATTATTTCTAGTAAACTCCATTAAAATTCCTACTCTACCATTTATGAACCCTTCATAAATATTGATCCAAAAAAATATCATTCATTACACATATCCCCCAAAAATTTACCAATATACCACTAAAATACATATCATTTTACACAGTCTACGTCACCCACCATACATATTGTTTATCAAGTCACCCAAACCATATTCAATATATTCCAATTTTAATATCATATAATTTGATTTTCCATATTTCCCATGTTTTTTAAATCTGAAAAAATTTATGACCAAAACTGAATCCCCTATTTGTGGCGGGGCTACAAAATGATGTTGGGAATGAAATTGAAAAAGTAGGAGATCATCCTTAGCTACAATCAAGATATCTCACATTTAAATAATCATTATTACAGATAATATATGTAGTTAAATATTTACAACCTTTTTAATGTTATTATAGTTTTTAGGAGGTTTGGGTAATTTGATATTATTGATTTTAGTTAAAATTCAGTGGTTGGACTATATAAATGGATTGAATTATATTGATATTGGATATATTTGTATTTACATATTAATATAATAACCATTTATAAAAAATATTAATAGATTTTAATATTTCATCGCTTATATTGTTTCAGATCAGGTCCCAAATACCTTCCAAACCATCCCATATTCATTAATAGGGTTCTAGTATACCCCTTAGGTTAGCAGAGGCATCCAGGAAATAGGAATATCATATCTTCCTTCCCCACCCTCCGTACAATCATATATAACCCATTTCATGAATTCTTCATACATAATGGCTCGCCTAGATTTAGAACGCCACAATCTATTTTCAGTATCTATATAAATTCAATCTGGAATCCAACCAATCTAAATGTCCATTACTTGTTTCCAATCACATTCTAGCGTAATCTTCTCTATCATTTTAACTCATTAGTCTAAAAGATGTAAATAATTACAAAAAGACATATTGGGTGAGAATGTTGAGAATAATATCACTCAATCTTCATGGATTTTAATGAAAATAAATAATCCAATAGGTTTTATTGGATCCACAAGACATATTCTATATAACATTGCCTTCTGGGTCAATAACATTAGTCACCAAATCACATTACCTTCATGATTTATAAAATTTCTCAATGTTTTCTGTGTCTCTAATATTAGGTGTAATTTCACATTGTCCTTTTGGTCCAGAAACTGGGAACCATTTCCCCCATCTACTTCTAGGGCCTCTTCTCAATCACCATTTCAAATTGACTTTCAAGATAATAGATGACATTAACATAGAATATCTATGATTTTTATCTCATATTAATCAGTATAATATATTTATCATTACCTTACATTATAGAAAGTTTTTATAGAGTATGATGGATTAAAAAATATGAGGATTATATGAGGATGTTTTTCATTATTTAATTCCACATTATATATATTTTTTGGATTGTATTCATTGACCCAGTACAGCTCAATAAATAAATATTTTCTTATTTTAAATACTTAAATAAAAAAACAAAATTACAACCTTGATTACATTGTAAAAAAATACCATTTTAATACTGATGAAAATTTTGGGGTTATAAAAGGAAATATATATATTACATAATTTATAAAGTAAAAAAATGAAAGCGAATTGAGTAGAAGAAATTTATATCATGATGATAAAATCACTAATCATGGTATGGACATATCTTTATTATATATCACTCTATAACATTTCGAATCCAGGTATAATTATGTATTGAGAAATATTAAATGTGATAAATGTCCAGTCATTAGAATTCACATGAGATCTATGATTTAGTAATCCCCACCCCCACCTACCCCAAAATATTACAATTCTCAAAGATATTACATATTTATCATGAGAAGTTTTGTAACTACTAATTAGGATGATATAACATGGAAATTATTAATCTGTTAATTTATTTAAAAAACTGAATATACATATATTACATTTTTTACTTGTAACAAAAAATGCGTTCATTTATTAATTATATGATAACATTAAAATGATCATGAGATTCATAGAAATGATTTTTTAAAAAATAAACTTCTATCATTTTAGATTAAATACAATATATATATATATAATTATTTTATTCTATTTGAATAGTAATTAAAACTAAATAACCCAAATTTTATTTGTAATTGTTAAGAATGAAAAAAAAAATGTTTAATAATTCAAAATGTTATTTTAGAATATAAAATAATTCCCATTATAGTATAATATTTTTTTTAAAAATACAAGTAACAAATTTTAAATTTTAAATTTGAATAAATAAACTACATTTTTAATTTTAGAATGTTATTATTTGTATTTGATGAATAATATTGAAAAAAATATCATAACCATTAAATTGAAGGCATTTTTAATAAATATCGATATGTTTATAAAAAATATTTATAGGTATAATTTCTATTTTAATATTTTAAAGATAAATATTTTATAAACACTATGATGACTTTATAAAACCACTGAAAAATATTTTATTGAAATTATAAATACTTTCCAATAATTTTTTTAACATTTATTATAATAATTGATTTTCTAAAAATATATATATTATTTATTTTAAATCTCCAAAAATAATATGGGTTATATAATAGACCAATTTTTATCAACAAATTCAAATGAATTTATAATTTTCCCCAAAAACAATGTTTAGATTATGAACACACTTTTCTTGAATATAATGATTTTTAACATTATATATAATATATCTAAAATTTATTTTTCCTAAAAAATTATATTTTATATATTAAATTTACTTATTATTTATAATATAGAGATCTTAATTATTTAATATTTTTAATTTTAATTTTATTAATTACATGTAAATTACATTTGTAAAAACATATTACCATGGTAAACCAAAAATATTAACTTGAGAATAATTATAGTAATGGACATTACGAAATGACTAAACCATGATTGAATATTTATGGAAGATTTATTGATGACATTATCTCATCATCAAATCAATTATTATCTATTATTGAGTCTTATTCACATATAAAAATTGTAATTCAATTACATTAAGTGGTAATATTTTAAAAAATATCATTCTAAAAACCACTAAAAGGGGCCTCACAACATCACTTCAAAACCACTCCAAAAATTATTATTCTATATTAAAATTTTAAAATAATCATTATTGATAACCATATTCCTTTTCCATGACAATTGTTTCACAAGATGTTCTAATAAGACCTAAATTTTTAATGAGTCTTCAATGTAAAAGCCTATAATCTCAAATGTAGTAACCTTTTCTTCCATAAAATATTTTCATGTACATACTGTAATAAAATTTAATTATATATATATATATATATATATTAAAATACGTATATTATGTTAGAGTAATGTTATTATTAATAGGTAAAAAATTATAATTCAATCATTCCCTTTTCTATTATAGAAAAATAAACTATTATTCAGGTGTTATGAGGAATACTGACTCCATGAATTTAAAATATTTGTTATTAACCAATGTAATTAATTGTTTTTTGTTTTCCTAATTAAAAAAACTGAAATAAAGTATATAATTATGATTATTTCATGTAAAATTACTATCTAGAAAACATCCCTCCCATCCATTGGTCAATGAAAATGTTTATTTTCTATTATACGGATTTCCAGCTCCAAAAAAAACAAATCTCATTTTTCATCTAATTTATTTCTTAATATAGAGAATAATGATTCTAATACATAGAAATTATATAATTTTATATGACTTTAAATTAAATTAAATAAAAATTTGATTGGGTACCATATTAGTTTTCCTCCATTGAAATCATGGAACAAAATCAATTTTATCCCTAAAAAATTATTAATGTCCCAATAATTGACCTCCCATTATGTTATATTCAAAAAAACATAATTAAAATCATTCATCCTAACATATTGTATGGAATACTAATAAATTGTGATCTAAGATGCTCAGTAGTAGTTATGAAATGGTGATATGTAAGAATAACATGAAAATATGGGTAATGGATCATGATCATGACATTTAAAAACCACACCATGCATATTAGTGATCATAATATTTAGTCATGGAATAAATATTGGTATTTTATGAGTAATTATTCATTTAAATATCAAATAACATGATACAAGTGGAAATAAATTTTTTACAACACACATATTTGGTGAATAAAGATAAAAAAAGATAATCTTATGTCAAGGTTACTCACCAATATGTTCATTACATGTTAGTAATATGAAAACCACATATATACCTACTATAGTATTTTTATAACCTCCCATTTACCCTATTTAAGGATTATATAAATGACTCATGTACCCTTATTTTTTTGATTTAGTTTACTACCCATTTCCTGTATCTTTCATGCTTGAGATAACCACAACATTACCACCACATCTCATATTGAATTTGAGAATACCCTGTGATTTTTATTTATATATATATCCCACCTAAGTTATAATAAAAGAATATATATGTGTTCCCTGATATCCTAAACCATTCAACCTATAACACCCCATTAATACAAATGAGGATGATCAAAACTTCATCATGTCACAACCTAAATAAAATATATTTTTTAATAGTCATTGTATCATTTCATTATAGATTTTCCCATGATAAAGAAGAAAAATTCATAAGAATATTATTTTGTAAAACAATTGGTAGAGAAATGTGTTTCATAAACATATTATATTAATCAACCATCCAGAAAAATATTAATAATTTCATTATTTGTTAATATTACAATTAAATAATAGCTAAAAATAACAGATATTATCATAGATGGATAATTACTCTAAAATATCATTTACATCATTTTTTAATGAATATTTTTTTTAAAAAAATATGATTTTTTATATCATCAATCATTTTTGGTAAACTATTTCTTTTAAAAAAATGGTAAAATATCAAAAATATTTATTTACCAATAATATTTAAAACATATTGATTAATTTAACATTTCATATTTTAATTAAATATATTTTAAAATAGTTATATACACTTTTATTAAAACCCTAATTTTTAATGAAAAAGCAATATTGGAAAAAAAGATGATATCTTATAAAATAAATATTTTAAACTCATGGGTACCTAAAAAGATGATAATTAAGGGAAAATATTTATTCAAATGAATTGACTACAAGTGAATAAAATTTATTATTATTTTAGGGATATATCATATTTTTTCATTATTAGAAGCATAATCATAATAAAACATGAAAATGAAAATATTATACATAAAATTCATACAACATTAGTTGGAAACGTAACCCCCATGAAAGAATAAAATTATATAAAAGATAATATATAATTAAAATAATTTTATTAATTAACTAAAATGGAAAATATGATTTGTATACACCACATTGAATAATATTTGTTCATAAAATAACTTATATCAAAACGAATGATAATTGAGTCAAAAATATCTTATGGATTTGTTTCCTTTTGAACTATAAAACCGATGAAATATTATATATTAAATCTATATTTAATACAATTTATATTAGGTAAATTAATTATAAAATAATTAATTTGAATTATATACACCACATAAACTAAACAGTTGGTTCAAAATGAAAATGTCTCGCATAAATGAACAATTATATGGAAATAACTTACAATAAGCCTTAACTTCCTTCATACATGTTCTATCCTACTATTATATTGGTGTCCTCTTTGATATTTCACAATTATTCTTCATAGGGGTCATTTTTTAAAAAACTAAGTCATTTAGGCTGATATTAGGTATTTTGGGATGTTATTATAGAAGTTCATACCTAAGCTAAATGGATTGAAGGGTGTAACAAAGTAAGGGGAGTCAATTATATTTTATAATATATAGGGTAATATTTCTCTTAATATGACAAATGAATTTATTAATTAGAGGTTAATATTATATCATGTAACAATAAGATATATTTTTAATTTAGTTGAGTGATTATGAGGATCGATAAATTTCGAACATACTATACAAACATATTTTTTCATGTAATTCCTTGTATTATTGTTTACTCAAATTTACAAATTTAGTTCTTACCATTCCAAATTCGATATTGTTAATTACCTACATAATATATTTTTTTTGAAAATAAGAATTATATTTATTTTTTTAGTAAAACTAATAAATTCTAAATACCAATTAATTTATTTAAAAAATATTATGTTTCATGAAAATTAAATTTAGCACTAGTAAATGAATATTTATGTAAAATAATTTCAATATAAAAATTGAAAACATAGTGTTCACTATTTATCTATTAAAATATTCAATATTAAAATCTATTAATTGATTATAGATTATACTTTTAACAATTTAAAACTATCATTGTAGAATATATGATTATTAGGAATTTTAAATAATTTTCTTCAAAATGTTTTTATAAAATATTATTAACGTATACTATGACATTATTATATTAATTTTAAAAAAATATAAATATATTGATGGAAATGGAATATAATAAATTCAAAAAAATATAATATTATATATTTTTTATCAAAATTATTCAAATTCAATTAATCAATGAATTTATATTACTTGTAATATTTTTAGTATAATTTATTTTCTTTTTATAATAAAAAAAATCAATACAATGGTTGTGTTTCTATTTAATTTATGGTAATTAAAACCTACAAAAAAATAATAATCTAAAAAATCAATAATATTTTTATTAATTTCATATAAATGATCATTTTTTTCATATCCCAAATCATTGTATATATAAGAATATAGGAAGGTTCTTTTAATGTATTTTTCATTACAGAACGTCTTATATTTGAATCCATAGTTGAAAATTTCCCCAAAAACCCATTAAAATAAATAATATGTTGATATGTGGGGAAATATTACCATAATATCAGTGCTGGGAAAATTAGTAGTTCATTTTAACCATTATCTTCTCTAATAAAACAATTGTAAAAAAAATTACATTAATTATGTTTCAGAAATTTATTAGTGTTAATATTAATTATGGTAGAAAATTATGTTCACAATATTAGATAAAAAAATTAATATGATTCCAATTATGATATAAATTTATATTAAATTGATTCATAGAAATATGAAATTTTAATTAATAAATTAATCCCACATACAAGACGAGAAAGAAGGTTCTTAAAAAAGTATACATTGTAGTTTTAAATTCAATAATATTATTAAATTTATTATTATGATATAAATTAGATCAATTTATTTATAATCTATTTAATTTTAATTTAAAAAAATAAAAAAAAATTATAAAAAAATAACAATAAAAATTTAGTTCTTAATTAAAATCAAATATTTTTCCCAATTCATCCAAAATGATAATTTTTAGAAAAAAAACAAAAAATAACCCAAAGATAATTTTTAAATTATGAATTCATAAATATTGTTTACTTTATGAAATTTATTTTTTTCTATTTTCAAAAATTAATATTATTATTTTTTAAAATATTATAATATTAAGGTTTTTTAGAAAATAGCATTTTAATAACATATAAATACGTTATTTAACAGATAAGTACCTTTTATAAATATGAATTATAAAGATAAAACATTTATGAAAAATATTAGAAATATAATTACTATTATTTATTCTACAAATTTAATGGCACGGTAATAAATGTTTTTATGAAATAAATTTTTTTTGTTGAACATTATAACATAGTGTTATGATTATTATATGTTAGAACAAGTGTTCCGTGTAATGATAAATATTGAATAGATTAAATTTATTGGAAAATGAATATTTCAATAACATTATGTGGTGATACATTAAACCACCATAAACATTAATTTCTCCCCCAAAATCCACATCATTCATCAATGGTTTGAAATTTGAATTTTTCTTCACAAAAAATAACATCGTATAAATTAATAATATAATGTCACTAAAAAAGGAAATATTTGAAGCCAAATTAATACCATATGTATAATGTATATTGGATTCCATATAATAGAACAATGATAGAAAGTGATGATTTTGTCAATGAAAAAATGAATAAATAATTCGATAATGTTGTAAGGATCATGGATCACAATAAAAAGAATGTTCTAAATAAATTTAAAAATTTTCAAACTATAAAAAATATATAAATAAAAAAAAACATTGATATAATAAAAATAAATATTAAAAGTCAATATTTTATATAGATATGATTTTCCTATTATTTTATTATTTTTAAAATAATGTATAGTTACATGATTTTATTCCAATTCATAAGAACATTATAACTCTTTTTTATTCAATAAAATATTTAACTTAATATGTTACTCTAATAAATGAAGGGGAATTTGTTATGCATGAAGCACTAATGGATTATGCGATAAATTAATATAATCGTATATCATTCCTCTTATATGTACAAATCATCACTAAAAATGGCTATCATTTATTATCCAATATGAATTAATATTCAGAAATGGATGTAATTTGTTAATATATAAAACCAATTACAATGTCCAATATATACCATTCCATAAATTTTTTTCATTATAAAACATCCAAAATTCAGAATTTATAAATAAAGTCACTAAAATTTTCAAAATAAAATTCATATTATCCCGTAAAATATCATAAATTTGATACTGATTGTTAAATAGGAAACATGATAATACATTGTTCATGTATTATTTTAAAACATGGTAATAACATAAATTACTCTAAAACCACAAAAAAATTCAATTTAATTTAATAAATAAAAAATATATTATTTTATATATTTCAGTAATCAAAAAATTGGTTAAAATTCATCCATGATATAACATAATAATTAGATAAAAAAATAAATTATCACTTTCATGGTCATAAAAATAGTCCAATTTACACTATTCATATCAATCATCAAATTATACATTTGAAGAAACATTTTATCAACAACATGAATATATTTAGGGTATAATTCAATAAATTAAAATATCACATTTCAATTTACTTACTTTTTAGGTAATCATTACAATTCAAATTATTTTTGATAACACATAATGAAAATATTTTCACAAACAATTTCAGGATTCATATAATATAAATCTTTATTTCCAATACATAAACACTTCAATCATACCATTTACTTTTCAAAACATTAACTAGTATTCATCATCAAATTATTTTAAACTAATTTCATAAAACATGAAATATTAATCATGTGTTAACAATCATTATCCAAAATTTAATCATTATTATGAAAAAACTATTATAATAACACATATATTTCATATATCATTCCTAGTCTCTTAATTATAACCATAAAAAACATTTCTAATACAAACATTAAAATTTAAATTATCTGATTTTTTCCATTGTATTTCATTTTCATTATTCCCAAATTTTTTATATTTACAACATCCAATAATTAACAATAATTTAGGGTGACCGAAATTCCCATGTATTATACTAGTAAAAAGTTATTTTTTCCTATGAAGTTATAGGATTTGTTTCATTCATTTCCATTAACCAAACTTATTCATTACCCTATATTATATTCACTAGGGTAATTAATCCCTATTTCATAGCATATATGAAACTCCATATTCTTTCCTCTATTTTCATAACCACATGAATTTACAGTGAATATTATCCTTCCTTTATTTTGTTAACCTATATGTTTTTTATAGTTCACATTTATAATTATGAGATGTTTTTATCTATTAAATGTAATAACCATGACCTCCACTCACATATTTAAATAACTTGTATCATTATTAGCTTATTTTTTTTATTTATTAAAATACTCTTTATAGTAAATTTCATCGACTGAAACAAAAAGAACAATGATAGAAACACTGATCAGAGTAGTCAACAATAATGTTCTGAAAATTCACATATTATTTTTCAAAATCATGAAACCATTTTAAAATATGGAACTTTAATTTTTTTATACTTTCATTTTCCATTGTAATAATATTTTAACAAATATGATTGTTTAGAAAGTATTTTAAAATTTCCAAAGAATATTCATAGGGTATGTCAAACCATGTGTGGAGTAAGGAACATTATTATACACAAAGTGGTGATTTTTTATATCATAATTTATTCTTTATTTGGACATTACCCTTATGTTCCTCTAGGATATATCAAACATTAATTTTAGTATCTAGTTAGGTATGTAGTTTCATTGAATGAATATAGTATATCGTTTGAATAATTCCTACATATTATCTCATTACATTTATTTTCCTTAATGATATACCTAGAAAAGTACTTATAAATATATGTAATGATATTGACAATGTTTTCTCATTATGGATTGAAATTTTTTTCTAAATAATTTATTTGAAGCCAACAATAGAAACCCATTACTCTGATATATTAATAATGATTTTTTTAGATGAATATGAAATAACTACCAAAAACACATGTGTGTGTGTCCTAATAGATTACATCATTTTAAAACACGGAAAATGTCTTTTATTTATTGATATATCTTCATTTTATTCACAAAATATAGTACCTTTATGTACTATTCATTGACATAAACTATATAAAAACATTAATCACAACCTAGGGTAAGGATACATAAAATATGGTTAGATCAGATGCTCATTAAGGGTAAATAAGGGTGACATGTAAGAATAAACTGAATATTATGGTATGGTTACATCATCATAAAATTTGAAATACATCCCATACACACCAAATATCAAAATCTTGGGTTATGTAATACTGAGTGAATTTTGATAATATAAAAATCATCTAAAAAACAAAGAACATGTTCCATGAGGACATAACATTGGAATGAGAAAAATAATTCTGGAATAAACATAAGAATAAAAAAATACAATGTCAATACTACCCAGATGAAAATTATTATTATTTCAGGCGTCGGATAAAAACTTATGTACCTAATTTGGGAATGAGGTGAAATAATGTCTACCCCCTTTCAGTATTGTTTTATCCACCCATGTTCCCTACTTTTTGGGCTTTCCCTAACCACTAAAGAACTCCACATTTTGATCTCTTTCTAACAACCAACATACCATCAAATATTGTATAGTATTTAATATTTTCCAATGCATTTTTATGATATAGAAGTAACCAACTAAAATAAATAAAATAACACATTTTTGTTTCCTAAGATCATAACACCTTCATTGTATAATAACCCATGAAATGGAATATGTTCATTAAACAAATCATTATCTCATGACCAATATGAACGAGATAAGTTTTATAATCATTCCTTTGTTTACTAATTTTTTATCCCATAAAAAATAATTTATTTTTATGTGTATTAAATCATTATATAACACATGTAAGAGAAATATGTCTCAGAAGTATTTTTTCATTGTGAACCATTAAATGAATGAATTAAATCGATATCCACAGTTAATATCCTCGAAATGAATTCATAACTGCAAAAGATTTGATAATAAATAGATACTTACATGGAAGGATCATTTAAAACATTTATTGAGAAGAATAACCATTAATATTTGAAAATATAAAACAATTTTGGAAATCCTTTTATTTGAAAGTAAAATTTAAATTATAAAAATAAATATTTAAAAAATAATTAAATTCATTTATTGAGAAATGTATCATTTCCAAAATGAAAAACACTTTTGAAAAGATTTTTTTTTATTTTTCAAAACATGTTTTTGGGAGGAAATATATTTTCAACTAAAAAAGAGAATGTTTATAAACAATTATTTTTAACTATTATGTTTATAAATCCTATAAAAATAATGTTGAAACATTTATTATCATGTTATAAATAGGGGATAAGTTAATTAAATATTCTAATTAGGTATATATTTTAATATTTTATCATTGGAAACATAATCATAAACATTCCCAAAAACTATGATATTTTAAAACTCAACTCATATCGCATCAGAAAATTGAATAATAATACCCATGAAAGAATAACATTTAATTTAAAAAATAAATTTAAAAAAAGATTGGTATTCAATGTATTATATTTTCAAAGGTGATTTATATTCAACTAATAGAAGATGATAAGTGTATTACATATTTTATGTCTTAATTATAGAAATTTGACACTATAATCACTTATTTATTTTTTATCATTTTATTATAAACACGATGAAAGATATCTATTAAGATCTATATTCAAATCCCCAATATTTTATGGATAATTATTATAAAATAAAATCAGGTTCATTTTATACATTGTAAAATATTAATAGGTGGTGAACATGGAATTTTCCTCACTGAAGTAAATGGTTGGATTAATGTCCCTTAAATTATGTCTTTACTTCCTTTGTATATGTTTAATAATCCTTTTTTATGTATCCTTTTATGATTTTCCTCAAATCCATTCAAACTATATAATTATAAATAAAATAAAACTTCTTGTAAGAGGTATGTTGATTTTGGATGTGATTTGTGTATGGCTTGGGAGAGCCAAATGTACAGAGAGGTGTAAAGAAGCTAGGGGAGTGAGTAACCATTTATAATTGAGGTGGTGTTTCATTTATTAAATAACCAAATTTGTCCACTATTGGGAGGGAAATATTACCTCATGCCCCTCCAAAATATATCAACAGTTGATTCTAGATATGATTTTTTCAATAAAAACTACCACAAAAAAAGATACATATTTTTTCTTGTTATTCTTGAGTCCTAAATATTATTCAATTTTATCAGTGTAGTTCTTCACCTAGAAACATGTATCTTTCTATTTGACAAGTTAATTAATCCAATAATACAAAAAATTCTAATAAAGAGTTTTTAGAATGAACTAGTTCAAAATATGATATAAAATTTATCAAATAAAAATCATATGTGTGTCTAAAAATAATTTTATCACAAGCCTAAACAATGTATAAAAACATATTATTAATATTAGGAACAGTAAAAAAGTTTCTACTATTTAGGGATGAAAATAATCAATATAGAGGTCCATGAATGCATCCTAGATGATATATATATATATATATTTAAAAATTATTTTTCCAAATATAAGTTTTTATGGATTTTAAATCATTTAAAAAATTAATTTATATTAAATTACAATATTTACAATTTTATTATTATTCATTTAATTTGTATATAAAAATTAAAAATAAAATTTTGTAATTAGAATATATTTTTTTCAAACCAATATAAAATTTTATATTATTTTACAATATAATTGAACATAATATTCAATTCAATTTTCTTTACTTATAATATTTCTAATTTTCATTTATTTTATTTTTTATCTACTAAATAATTAATATGTTGTTGTTTATTATACAATTAAATTAATGATATAATCACTAAAAATTTAAAATAACGTATCATTATAATAAAAACTAATTAATATATAATTTTTTTTCACTAAAGTAACATTATTTTTCTCCATATATTATATATATTTTAATATTAAAAGGAAAAAGGATACATTTTTTTCATCACATAAGTAATTATATGGTTTACTTATCTTGAAAAATGTCCCAAAGAACACAAATAATCAATCCTAAGGGTATAAATGAAATAATATTTCAAGAAAATGTGTTTTGGATAAAATAATAACTTATTTTAACCCATTCCTCTTATATTAATCACCGAGAGTAAAACAATATTTACATTAACTAGGGTTATTAATTTTATAATTTTCAATATGAAATCTAGAATTAATTTATGTTTACCCAAGTAGATAATATAAATTTTTTTTATTCAAAATATGGAATCTATAACATCAAATTATTTTCCAAAATTTTTCAAATTTTAAACAAATAATAGTCATACAGAAGTGATGTGAAATTGCGTTTTTAAAGTCAAAATGTTAAAACGTTTTCATTATTTTTTAAATAATATATTAATTTCTAATTGTTTTATTTGACCATAATTACATTAATGGATCTATAATTGAAAAAACATTACATTAGAATATGATTAAAATTTAATTTAAATTTATAAATATATTAAATGTAATGGTAGTTCCAATTAAAATTTATTACTTTCCAATGTTAATGACAAAACGAAACCTTTCAAAAAAATATAATAATCCCAAGATAATTTCAAAATTATGATTCAAAGAATAATTTTTCGTAACCAATTTAATTTAAAAAAAATTAATGAAATTTATTTATATATTTTCTCCACAATAAATTAATAAAACATTTATTGATAAATTAATATTTTTAATACATTCTAAAACATTGCTGAAAATTACATAACTTTTAATTCAAAAGGAATCATTATATTAAATCAATTATTTATAATATTTAAAAAAATTATATTCGTACATACTCTTCAAATTTAATATCTAGGTAATAATGATGATTTTTTAAATAAAAATATTAATTGATTATTTTGGTTTGTTAAAATATTATGATACATGTAATGAAAGAAACAAAATCATTATTTAATGAAATGAAAATTATAGAGAATATAAAATTTATTTTAAAATAAATACTTCACAAAATCATATTGTGTTAAATTCAATACACCTTATTAAAATGTTTTTTTCCTAAAATTTCTTCTCGATCATCAATAGTTTACTATTTGATAATTCTTTTATATAATTTAACATCATACAAATGACTAATAAAACATACCATAAAAAGGACTCTTTATAACTCAATGGTTACATATAGTATCTCATAAATGAGACTCTAATTAAGAGATTATATACTGTAAGTGAATATTTACAAATCAAAGAAACCCAAAAATAACAATCAAGACTTATAGAAATCACTAATGAAATTAAGGTTGTAAGTCCATAAAAAATTAGTAATCACATTACCATAATACAAAAAGGATTAAAAAAGTTATTTTTAACATCAAAAAATAAAGATAATAAGAAAAAATTTATATTAATATCTAATTGTTAAAGATGAATAATTTTACCATGAGTAAATAGTTATATTATTTTATCCCATTTCAGAAGAACAATCTACCTTGTTGGATTTACATTTATCAATCTCCATATCATTTCGTACTCTAACAAATGATGCTGAATTTGTTATTCTAGAAGCACTAATGAATCATATGACCCAAAAATAAATGATATATCATTCTATCAATACTTATTTATCACCACAATAAAATTAGTTGATCAAATTATCTAATATGAATAAATTTTCATATTCAGAAATAATACGTTAATTTTTAAAACCCTTTACAATGTTTAACATAAACCATTCCATAAATTGATCATCTTTTAAAAATTCAAAAACACATCATTTATTAAGGTCAATAAATATATCAAACTTTACTAATCATGAATCCCTAAATTTTATAATGTATCTAATGATTTTAACATATGAAACATGTGAATACCTTAATAATTTATTATATTGATACATTTTAACAACCAAGAATACCAAAAAGAACATTAAAAACTGACATTATTTATAAATACATAAATAATAAATTTAGAATTTTATATCTTCATTATATTAAAAAATGTTTTAAAATATACCATTGATATCATATATAAGGATGAAAACAATGAATAAAACGAAAATCAGGGTATATGAACTTGAAAATAACATTTTATCACGATAAAAAACAAATCAATTATTATAAAATTGATTATTGGATTAATTAATATTAGTTTATAATACTTGAATCATAAAGGAATCAATGAACATGACCCACAAGATCATTAAATTGGACAGAGGAATTGAGTTTAAAAATACATATTCCCATATATAATATTATGTCATTTATATCTTCCATGTCATTCATAACTCATTTTTCATAGGCTAACAAACCATATACCCTCTTTGGACTTGGAAAGACCTCCAATTTACCATTTTTTGTCCGTAGCATGTCCACCCCTATATCCTCATTTTCGAGAATGGGGTAACTACCCATGAACCCAAATATTCATGCTTTTGATAACCACAACTGTACCCACTATACTCATATAAAATTTATCATTACCCAATGTACTGGAGGGAGATGTATGTTCCACCATTCATTAAAAAAATAATACATATATATTTATAGGTTCAATCAAAATTCCATATATGATTAACAATTAATGGAAATTAGAATAATAATAAAAATTCATTTAAAATCCTAAATAAAATTTATAGTCTTCATAACAATTTCATCTTATCAGAAAACCGAATTCCATGGAGAAGAAAGAACCATTCATAATAAATCGACCATGGTATAACCGGTAATAGTGAAATGTGTTTCATGAATATCATGCCATAATGAACCTATCCTATAGGAAATTAATATCCTCTATGGTTCATACCACTAATATATATTTGGTAACATCAAATTATTTTATATGGTATGGAAAATTAATTAAAATGATTATTTAAATGATTTATTTTTGAAATAATAAAATTAAAAATTAATCTGTTAAAATAATAAAATTTTAATAAATCTAATTTTTTTAAATAACCATAAATCATAATCATGAAGATCTAGAAATATTTTAAAACATATATTGAGGAGTGTATATATTATAATCTAAAAAAATTAAATCATTTTATAAAACGAATTTTGAAATCCTAGTTTTGTACAAAAACTTTTTTTAAACAAGAAGACAATTTTCCATAAAAGAATTTATTGAAACACTAGAGTTCATAATGAGAGATTGTTAAGAGTAAAAATGTATTATCATTATGTATCAATAAAAGAATAAAATTAAGGAGTTTATTTAGGGATACAAAATAATATTTATTCATTGGAATGATAATAATAACGTACCATGAAAATAATGTGTTTGTTACATAAAACATATACATCATTGGTAATATTGAATCATAATCCCTATGATCGAATTACATTAAATTAAGACTAAAATATTATGAAAAAAGTAAATTATTTATATGACATATCTACGGGAAATTATAAACAATTCCTAGAAAAATATAGGTGCTTGGAAATAACTTATGTCCCATGTATGAAATATTGATATAAAAAGTCTTATTAATATGTGTACTTTTTAACTATAAAACCCCAAAATGTTATATCAAAAATTTTATATTTAATACAAAATAAATTTAACTATTATAACAATAAAAATAATTTTTTTAAGAATTTAAACAACAAAATATAAAAATGAGGTGAATATGGAATTATAATTTTATTAGTAAAAATAAAGATGGAATCATTTACTATATGTCTTCACTTCCTTCATACATATTGAAACTACTTATTCATCAGGAATCCAACATATTTATGAAAAAAATTATTCATAGGGTGGATTTTTTATAATATAAGTATTATAGGATGATAGTACTGAAGCTTGAAATTTATTATAATTAGATAAAATAGATTAATTGTTGTCTAATTAAACTAGTTTTACTAAAAAAATTGAAATAAAATTCTATTGTAAACATAAAATAAATGAAACAAAAGATATAAAATAAAATATTGTATTTTTATTTTCACATCAAAATTTGAATCATTTTCAAAAAATTAAAATGGGACAATATATAAATTTTTTACATTTTAATTAAAAAATATATTTTTTATCAAATTTATTTATTTAATTCCTTTAATTTTTTTTAATTTCACAAAAAAATTTAAAATGGTGGATTTGAAATAAATGTACTTTCAATAGTTAAAAATACTTTATTGAAAAATTAATTAACTTAATTTCCAATATGAATTCATTATATAAAAAATTTTACATAATATTTAAAATATATTTTTTCAAATTTATTTATAAAATACACGATCTATGAAAAAATGAAATATGGTAAATTAATACAATAATTTTCCCGAAGTTTATTATAACATAGTGTTATATGTAAAATAGGCCAAACTTAGTGTTGAGTGTAATGAAAATAATAAAAAAAATTAAATTTATATAATAAAATATTTCAAAAAATCTCATTATTTTAAAACAACTTAATAAAATATATCCATATAATAATTAAAATTTTATATTTCAATATATAATATTATTGTTTTGTTTTAATAATAATATTATATCAAATAAACCACTTTCTAAATAATAATAATCAATTATCTATAGGATGTTCTTGTTTTTGTTAATCTAAAAAAATAAGATGAACCATGATATAAAATAATATAATGAATGAATATGAGAACATAATTTATAAAAATATATTAAATAGAAAAATAAAATAGAATAAATAAATATATATATATGATTTCTACCAAAAATATCAAACTCTATTATTATGAAAAATCTATTTGGTTGTTAAAAATCATCAAAAAATGGTTGACACAGGTTTAATTTAAAATATTATTGATAAAAACTTCTATAGAAATAAATTATAAAATTAAAATTAAAAATGATATATATTAAAAAACTATACACTTCTGTGTAATGATGATAATTTTGTGAATAATGATTCAAAATGAATCTATAAACACACTAGTATTAATTGAACAACATTGGTGTCACTAAATATTGGAAAATAACAATAAGAAGAAATATATATAATGAAAAGATTAAAAAAGTAATTTTATTGGAGGATATAGTTATTAAAATAATACAAATAGGTGATTATGATTGTCACATTTTTTATACAACAGATTTCATCAATTTAATGGAATCCAAGAATTAAAGTAAAAAGATATTTGTATAATATTTATTTTCTAGAGAAATTATTCTTAATATGAACCATTATGTAATAAATATTGTATTATTACTTCGTAATGAATTTATTTTTAAATTTTCATTTGGATATCTTGATTCATATGTATTTAAATTTCAAATTTAATTTTATCATATGTTACAATGGAAAAAATTGGTTTTCATTAAAATGTTTCTCAAACTATAAGGGTTTCATTGACAATATAATTATCAAATAAAAACTTTTAAAGATAATTTAACTAATGATTTATTAATATTTCAGAACCCAGAAATTATTTTCATTGGATATTCATATTATTTTATAAGTCACCCTAAAATTTCATATTTCAATTAGAAAATATTTTACCTGAATGGTTCGTTATAATTGAAATTGATCAAATCTATTCTTCTGTGTAATGAAAATTTATTTTTCCAAATCATTATTCATTAAATTATTCTTTAAATATAATTTCATATTCATCAATAATATATTATGTTCATTTTCTACCGAACAATATTAAGAAAGATAAATTTCAAATGTTTTCACGATTAGATGATTTCATCTATTCATGAAAAATCAGTAACTTTTTTTAACAAAAATGAATATTTCTACCATTTCTTCCATTATATAAAAAAATATCTCTATATATTATAATGGTTTGAAAATTAAATTATTATTCTCCATATTTTGTAATATTTTATTTTAAAAATGAATGGATCAAAGATAATTCTTATTCACAATCTTTTTTTTTCAAAAAATATTAAATAATTTATTAATAATATTAGTCATTGTCCAATGAAAAATATAAAACATGATCATGGAATTTATAAAATAAATAATATAAACTTAATTTCAATATATTTTTTATATAATGTATCAATATTTTTTTGTAATGATCAATCAATTCGATTTCCTTTCTTAATCATCATGTTTGTATAACAATAGTTTTTCTTATAGTGCCTTACATTTATGAAAGTAATATTTTTTCCATATAATTTAATGGTGTTCACATAGATTCAAAACATCATGTTTTTGTAGAAATTATTGGAATAGTCAAATATAAATTATGTACAATGATCAAATTCTATATGCCTTATTATCATAATTGAAGGGTACATAATAAGAATATTATTGAAGAATTTTTTATAGAAGTTTATATTTCAACTAGTACACTATGTATTGATTAATAATGGATTTATACATTTTATATTTACTTGATACTATATTTTAATGATATATATCCCATTTTATTTTCATTTATTATTAATAATGAATGGGAGGCAATTTATTCCCAAGTTTCACTATAGTGTGAGGAATAGAACCCAATTTTCTTCTAATGGGATCATTATGGTATGATGAATGATTATTTTTTATTTTACTATATTAGTATAAATATTATATGGGATGGGTATTATATAACATTTAAATTCATTTCTTTAATGTATATACATCTTGAAATTATTAGTCATGTGTAAATCATGTGGTCTGATGTTGTGGCTCATAAATGTATCATTTTTGTATTGTAAATTGGTTTCAAATTTAATTTTTTTACATTTTTATTATTATTATGAAGAGTATGTGATTATATAAAGACTCATGTATATCAAAATATGTTTTAATGGCCCTTTGATTAATTTATGACTTTTTTGATACCTTATTGAAGTATTTATAATATATATTCATTTTTCGTATAAGTTTCTTATTTTTTTTTTTACACCTATATTATCATAATATGCTAATTAATGGTATTCAATTATCATCTATTAATTTTACCATTACTATGAATCTGATCTCAATCATTTCAACTATTTTCATTTCTTAAGTGTTTTATGATTATTAATACTTATCATAAATATAAAATAAATCTATTGTGGCTTTATTATGTAGAAATGTTCACAAGTGTTTTGAAATTAATTTACATGGTTTTTAGTCCATGATGGAACTAAAAACATCTATTTATAGTATTGTCAAAATATTTTGATATATGTAACATTTATATTATGTTAATGATGTAAAATACAATAATTGTTTTTGTCAGCTTAAATGGTATCCAAAATTTTTTTATAAGTTTTGATGATTATTTTAATTTTTGTAGATATTTATATTGGAGGAATTTGTTAAAACCCTAATTATGTTTATTAATATAAGAAAACATTTCCTTGAGTCTTGTTAATGTATGAATTTGGTGGTTTCCAAAAAATTGCATTCATATCTAAATACTAGAAATTTGATGCATTTTTATTATAAATTCACCATTTATTAATCAACAAAAAAATGGTTGTTTGAGTATCAACTAAATCATAATATTGATTAATAATGATTTGGGATAATACATAACACCTAAAAAGAATCTCTTAAGGTATATGATATGGTTAAATTCATTCTATATACATAACATCATGATGGTTATATTTCGATATGTAATTAGGTGATGAAACATGATATAACATAACACAAAGAAACTAATATTGATAGAGAGAAATATGTTGAAGGAAAGGATACTGCAATACAATCAAAAAGTAAGTTATATTGTGTTTGAATTCATCCTTAAATTATATAATAATAATAATTTTATGGTGTTAATATTTACTCCCTCTTGATTTAATAATTTTAATTTTAGAAATAGGTTTATATTATTGGAAAAATGTTAATAATAGACCCCCATAAAATTTTTTAATTCTCCAAAAGATAACTCTATTTGGATATGGGATTGAGAGAGAATTATTTTAAATATTAAAAAAGATATTTATCATTATGATTAAATATATGATCACAATTATGTTTTGAAATCCACTAATAATAAAATAATGGAGTCCCATAGATATTAGGGTGATAAATATGGATTAATATACTGTTTATATTCATTTTTGTACAAAATTTTGAAAAACACAAATGGGGTTGTATTAATGAAAATGGAATATTTTTATCTAGGATTAACGAGGTAATCAATTATTTAACTATATGATATATGTGAAGTGTTCAGTGGAAATTGATAAAGGAGAAACATGTTTCCCTAAGGAAAAAATTATATTTCAATGTATTTAATGTGGTTATCAAGTGTATCATAGAATAACTATCCATTAACCAAAGGTGATTTTGGATGATATGAATCAAAAATTTCCAATCCAAATGATATATGAGAATAAATATCAAACCCATACTAATGAAGTGGTTTATAGAAATTATTTGGAGTGAAAAATACTGAAACTACAATGAGTTGGTGGATGGAACTGTACAGGAGCATGTTATCTGCGGTTGACATGACAGTGGATTGAGGGATGGAGGCGTTGACCTCAGATCCATAAATTCCGTTCGTGGTTTTTTGGGCGATGGAGGCTTGCATGGTCAGATGTCCGATACATGTCTACCGCTTCCTTCGAATGATTTTTCGCGGGTTCAGGAATTCAAGCTTCCAGTAAAGAAGGTGTTTCTCTTGGATGGTTGTCTCGGCTCCAAAAAACTGGCCGCTATTATGTTTCCCTCTGAGGCAGCTTACTGGAGGAATAATCCAAATGATTGTATGAATATTGCATCTGCGTCTCTCAATGATCCTTGTTCTGGAAGAATTCATTTAAAAGGGTCATCAACTCATGTTGAGGCCAGTCCTGATGTCTTTGCTAAATGTATTTCAATTGGGAAAATATCAATGATTTCACGACTTGTTCTGCCTAAGGGTTAGATATCCTGGAGGTTCGATGATTTGGTCTGAAGAATCTCATGTCTATGAAGTTTCTCTAATTTGAGGTGTGTATCTCTTGGGCATGGTTTATTTCACTGCATTTTCCCTTCAGATGCTTATAAAATGCATGCGTGGAGCATTGGATCTCTTTCCTTGAAACCTGGATGGATGCACCATTATGAATGGTCTCTAGACTTCAATGCTTCACATGTAAGGAATTCTTTTTCTTAGGTATGGGTTCGCCTTCATGGTCTTAATTGGGTCTTCTGGCACCCAATGATCCTACGCGATGTTGGCATGGAAATCGGGACGCCTATACGACTTGACAAAGATACTGAGACTGTTCATTTTGGACACATTGTCAAGATGTTAGTGGAGATTTATCTTAGCTACAGCCTCATTGACAAGGTATCCCTTTCCAATCCAACAGATGGCATTGAAATTGATGTTGATTATGAAATAAAGAAACTTTTTTTAATGAATTTGTGGCGGTTGGGCATTGTTTGGAACTATTCCAAAGACACATTTCCTGTGAGAACTGTAGGATGAAGGGTCATCCATCCAATATCGAGATAAGGAAATAAAAGAGGAATGATGTGGATGTGTCACAAACCCTAGTTCTTAACATGAATTCATATTCCAATAAGGCTGATGTGTTTGTTTCTGTAGAGGAGCATCAGCTAACATCGAAAGGGAAGGGCATGATGGTGGATTTGTCATAGTTGAGAGCCAACAATGGTCAGTCTATGTTTCTGAAAAACATAGCCTCCCCAATGCGCGGTCCCTCTAGTGCTCGGGTTGATGTTTCCAATGGGACATCACCCACGAATGGTCATGTTATTACTCCCACTAGATCAGTTGGGACTAGAAAAAATTCTACCTCTTTTGTAGGGTCTACTGCTTGCACTGATAGACCTGGTGCAGGTTTACAATGTGATGAGACTGGGGAGATGACTCTTAATACTGGTCAATAGGTTCATTGTCATCAAGAGAATCATAATATCTTGAATTCCTCAAGGATAACTGGAATTTGGGGTGAAAAATCAGAGGTGGAGTGGGTTTCAGTGAATACTGGTTGTCTTACTTCTTTCAAAGATGCACTCATGTGTGGAAAAGGGGACATAGGATGCACTCCTACACCCTCTAATCAAAGGACGAGGAAAGACTACTCTAATATACCCCGCACTAGGTTTACTCAATCTTCTAAGCTATCAGGAATGTTTACTTATGATATTCATAAGATAATTAATTAGGGTAAGTCCCTATCTGAATGGGATACTACTGATGACTCTGATTATGGGGATGATATGTCCTATTGCGATCTGTAATTTTGTGCTTTGACGGATGAGGGAAAGTCCCTTTGATTGACCCCACCCGTATCCTCTTTTCTCTTTTTCTTAAATAATAAATAGTCAGAAGAATTTCTTCTAGATGGCTTTTCTGGTATTAAAAAATAATGACATTTAATTTTAGATGTTTATTTTTTTAAAATATGTGTAGTTGTAATATTATTGAATCAGATGCTCATTTTGTTCAAAATTTCATTGTGAGAATCTTTTATAATTACCTTTGATGAAATTGATGTTGGTTGAATAATTAAATAAATATATCTTCATATAATCTATAGTAATGAAATAGAAATATAATATCTCATATATCTCTTATCACTATAGTTAAAATGATGACCACTCTCAGAAAATAAATTCCCTAATAAAGGATATAAACCAAATCATGATGTGTATTTGGATTAAATTAGAAAGAAGAATCCCATTATTTGTCTATGTTTATAAATAATAAATACACATGATTTCTAAACATACCCAATTTTTTAAGGGCAATATGTATTTTGAAATAAAATATTGAGTCACATCTATTTTATGGACACCCATGTCTATATCAATAGTTAGGAATAATTTAATTTTCATTTGTCTAATTAATTTAGAAATGGAATATAACAACAAATAAACATAATAGTATATAAATAAAATATTAATTTTTTCCAAAAATTAACACCAAAAATTATAATAACATGATATAAATATTAAAACCTAAAATTTAAAATATAGTTATTAGATTAAAATTTTTGAGGTAATCATATACCAAAATAAATGAATGAAAAAATGTATAAAATGTTGATTGGTAGTGGAAGTATTCACTAAGGTTCATTATTATTAGATAGTAAGAAGTATTTATATTTTCAATGGTTATATATAGACCAAACTCATGTAAAAAATAAAATATGATATAATACAAGTAAAGTGCTATTCGATAAAAATTACATCATATAGAAATTTCTCTTAGATACATTCTAGAGAAATCACCACGACAACTTCCATAAGATCATTCCTTTTACATATACCATAATAATATATTCGTATAGGATTTGTAACTATATATTTTAGTGATATAATTATTTAATTAACAATTTAATATGTTATTCATCACATATATTTTTAAAATATTACCTATGTACTATAAATGAATTTTTTTATTTAATTCATATTTCATTGACAACATTTACATGATAATTAGTTTTGGGTATATTTTATTCATTAAAAATAAACATTATGTGCCTTACATATATATTATAATTATATTATTTTTTTTGAATATAATTATAATATAAAAAATTATGAGTAATTAATTAGATATATGAATATTATTATTTAATACATGAAAAATTTATATTCTTATTAGAAGAGTTTATTATTTAATTTTATAATTTTTATATAGAATTAATTATGTAAAATTTCAAAATTTAAATTTTAGAATACAGATTTCACTCTTCGATTTTTTGTTACATACCTTTTTGATTTATTTTTTAGATTTACTAAAATAATTTATTATAATTTGAATAATAAAAAATTTGGTTTCTACCAAAATGATAAATTTTATGTCTTGATAAGAAAATTATAAAGTAGTATAAAAATTTCTTATATTCCATAGATGTATTAATAAATTAAAATATTAGTTTTAAAAATACTATGTTGATTTTTTAAATCAAATTATTATAAATTTCAGCAATGGAGTAATATTTTACAATAAATGTTTTTTGGTCATATGATTTAAAAATGAATTATTTTTGTAAAATTTATTTTTGGAATGGTTTTAAAACAATCTAAAATTTACCTATATTAAAAAAACCATTTAAATCATTCAATTTCAATATATTTATTATTTTTCCAAATACCTAATTATAAATATATAGAATAAACATTGCCTAAATAATTATGTTTTACATATTACACACGATAATGATAAAAATAGGGTTTCATATGCATATATTTCTTCTTGATAAAATTTATTTTATAATTACTTCCATTATTTATAAATTATATATTAGGATATATTTAATTTTTTATCATTAAATATAAATTATTTAGTTTGAAACTAGTATCCAATGACATTGATTTTTTTTCTGCATTTTCACACTTATGTCTTATTCACTTTAATTATTATTTATTTTTTATTTTATTTTTATTTTAATCATGTTTTCAAATTATATTAAAATGATATTTTTTAAAAAATTCCATTCTCATCTTTTTTAGAAGGGGAACATTACCATCCAATCAAGAAAAATTAAAAAATTATATTTCCACATGATTATCAACCAATTTTTCTTAATTTATAAACTGATTCATTTACCTTGATACATTGGTTAGAATATCTTGTACTTAGGCATCAATTTCATAGGACACATTTAATTTAATATTTAAGTACTCCACATTAGTTAATTATTATGTTATGATCATTTCATATTTATCATAAATTAATTATATTATTTAATAATTTCTCTATAATGAAATAATTAATGATTTAATATTCATTTATTCCATGTGGAATAAAATTTTTCCAACTTTCCATTTTCTATTGTGAAAAATGAATCATTCAATTGCGCATTGTGCGTACTACAATATCCATGAATCAATGACTTTCATTTGACACCAATTCATAGTTTCTATGATTATATTTTTTTTCATTTAATTATAAATTGATAATATATTAGATGCTAGTTATTTCTAACATTAACATTATAATATAACTTTATTCCCTCTCGTTCTTTGAGAAATGAAAATCCTAACCTTGTTTTATGCAGACTAACACCTATATAAAGTAATGTGTCATGTTATTCATATAATTTCAATATTATTCATTAATAAATAATAAAATATTATTCAACACATTACAATTAACTATATTAGATAATTACTCTTCAATAAATATTATATATCTAAAAAGCACTTTCATAATCATAATTATCAATTATTTATGGTATGATCAGGTTTGGGTCGGTTTAAATTCCTACATAAACCATGCGATGAAATAATAACATGGATGAATATGAAAACATAATTACAGAAAAAAAATATTTCATAAATAATATAATAAATATTTGATTTTTATTTTGTATCATAACCTTGATATTATAACATTTTTTAAAATACGATAATTGGTTTGGTGTTAATCATTGACACATTGATCTCAAAAATTTCATCCATAGAAATAATAATAAAAATATCTTTAAATTATATTATATCATTTTATATAATTATAAATAATTCATTGTAGTAGAAATTATTAACATAAATTGATTATTATTTATTGAAAATTAAATAACAATGCCTCTATTACGAATCTAATTCAAAACAATCATGATTATTGACACCCAATATAGAAAATAGATGACAAAAAACTAATATAGCATTATTTATTTGTTATAAATGAAGATTATAATGGTATATAAATATGAAATATATTATAAATGTGCATATTAAGATAGTGACTATTTTATATAGGAGATCAATATATTTTATATGATGTAAAGAAATAATTTAAGGGGTTCTTTGTGTCCAATTTCATGTCCTGAGGAATATTTCATAATCTGAACCATGAAAACAATAATATGTAGTTATTTCATCCTATGTAATTTATTTTACAATAATATTTATTGAATATCTATATCACGTTTTCTACAAAATATTCTTACATTTATATAAAAAAATGATTAAATGTATTTAATATTAATGGTTCTCAATCCTGTATGTTATTCTTAACAATCATATTTTTAAACAAATAATAATTTTGAAAGATAATAAATCATGATAATATATATATTTTTAAAAAAATTAATCATTATTGTTGTAAATTCATTTATTTATACATGTCATCTCAAAATTTTACTTCCCACAGACTTATATATTACCTAATGGGGTTTTTTTAAGTGAATACACCCATACATCTTCTTCTTGGATGGGAACATACATTTTTTCACTTTTGTATTTGTTGGATGATTTAGAATATTTTATTCTCTATGAATCTATTATTAAATATAGTATTTTAATAGGTATCCTTCTTTAAAACATATTAATATAAATAATAATGCTTTTATAATGGTTTATTTTCATCATAGTCTCAAAGAAACAGTTTTTAACATTTTTCATTTTAACATATCATTCTACCTGCATTATTGTTTTATATGATTATTTTTTATTATTTAATGGATTAATAGGAAATTTACTCTTAGAAATGATTTATAAAATTTTACATAAAAACTCTTTAAAGAAATTAAATATATTTTTTTCCGATGTGATTTTTCATTATTTTCTATAATGTTGTTTTTAATAAAATACATTACCTAGTGAAATATATATTACTTTATAAAATAAAATTTTTAAATTATACAATTTATAATTCATTATAGTTAGCTTGTGTAATATGCCACACCAATGGAGGAATAAAAAAACAACCTTTTTCATTCGTAACCGTCTTTGATGTATATCTATAATTTTTTCACCAATATTTTCCATCTATGAATAACCTAATTTTGATTCCTTTGATTATAGGTGATTATCCTAGAGTCTACCTAATAATTGATTGAGAAAATTATTGACATAACTATATACCATTTATCAATATTTTGTAAATACTATATGCTTCATTCTCATGAGTGAAGGGTATTTACCTAATTTTTTTTTGAATATATTTGAATAATAATTCATTTATCCATTGGAATATCATATCATGATTATTGGTGAAATTATGGATTCCTAGATTAATGATTACAATTCTTAAGGATTCGAAACCGATTTTATTTCTATGGGTTCATTATTATCAATGAATCTCTTTTTCATTCTGTGGGTTCATTGTGATGCGAGGAATGATAACCATTTTTTTCTTATGGTTTTTTATAATATTATGAATCATTATTTTCATATAGAACATGTCAGTATCAATTATTAATTTGTGAGTTCCTATTTCACCCTCTAATACATAGTATAAAATATTATATCTCTTATGATAAGTATTTGTGAGTAAATTATAGTTGATTATAAGCATGAGAAAAAATGTCGTATTTCATGAATGTAATGCATAGCAATACTAATTTTGTGATTTGTTTGAATGATGTAGTAGTTTTATATTAATACCATATATATGTTGTGAAATCATGGCCAATACTTATTTACTAATGTATTTAACACTATTTTAATGAATTTAATATTTTATTCCAAGCATTATGTAATTATTTATATTCTATTATTTTTTCTGAGTATGAATCTTATATACCATGGTTAAACCCACATATTCATTTTATGATTACTGATTATATTATATGTTAATTTTTTATATTTATACTTTCATAGAATAATAAATATCCACTTTTGTATCTTTCAGTTTCAATAGGGTCTATTGTTTATTATATCTCATGATAATTATAGAAGTATAATTTTGTATCTCTTTTATAGAGATATTTTGAAAAGTATTGTATAATATATTTATTATGTAGAACTACATCAAATAATCTCATTATTCCATTAATAGAAATATGAAATTGTTTTTATAGAAGTAATAATTATATTATGTGAATGATGTGAAATAATGATTTGTTTTCCTTTGTTCACGTCAATGTTCATCTTATAGGGGAGTATTATAAATGTTATTTATTAATATTTCACACATATAATCTAGATAAGAATATCTTTAGGGATGAAGTTTGTAATATTATTTTGTTATTTAAGGTATGTAGATATATATTACATATCTCAATAGTGAATGATTCTACTATATTAATTGGTTAACTACTGTTTTTTTAAAAATTTCACTGTATATAAATTTAATAATTAAACATAATTAAATAGAACAGATTATGGGTATTATCATTAATCAAATATAATAATTTATTTCATTTTAGAAATATTTTTATAACTATAAATTATTTAATATGTAGATATAAAAAAGATCCCAAAACTCTCATCGTTTGGAATAGATCAGACAGAGGGGATTTATATTTATATTAAATAATGAAAATAATTTAAATAATGGTTTTTATTAATCTTATTATATATTATAGTCTGAAAAAAAATATTTCCAAATGAATTAATTGGATTGACATGGTCATCTAAGAACCTTACATGGGGGACCTTTATTTCTCTAAATCATCAATTTAAATTTTTTAAAATTTTTAAAACACAATTCATGTGTCCTGGAGTAATTAATTGATGTTATTAATTAATTATTGAAAAAATAAATTGGTACATATATTTTAATATGCTTACAAACAATCTAAAAACTAAAAAAATTTCATTCCACATGAGAAACATTGATCCCATTCTTTCAATGTAAGGTCCTTTATAGTAGTAATATTAATTTTTATTAAAAAGTATACAATTATGTTATTGTGCCTAAAAAGTATCTAAATATAAAATTCCTCATATAATCATCTTAATAATACCAAAAAAAAAAGCTAATGGTATTGAATCACAAAAAAACTCAATGAAATTTATTAAATTTCAATCCATAGTCAGTTTCTATTTAGAAATTACCCTTTTTTAAAAAAATTATTGAAATGGGTAAAATGGACAAAAAATACATGTATGTGAAGACTGTAAAATTTTGAACATCGACATTATTTTTGTTTGTAACTATATTTTTATAAAGGACTTCATTTTAATTATCATTTTTAATAGTCATTTCCTCAATTATATTACCATTTTATATTTGATGAATGGGCCTAAAATTAGGATTCTCTCGAATTAATTGTATAGATATTTTTTATAAGGAACAAACCTTGAACAATTCATAATCATGAATGATGTTAATAATTCACATCGGGGATCTTTTCATGTATTTAGTTTTATAGAATTAGGCTATAATAATTACATTACATATACAATATTACAAAGTAGAAAATTCTACATTGTATCCAATTTTTCAAAAAATATAAACAATTGAAAAAAGAGTGATATCTTGTTCCATTTCTTAGACAACATGAATTTTACATGATTCTATCCTTGACCCAATTCATTATTAATCCCTATAGAAAACAATTAAATAAAATATGGGATGAGCACAATAATCTCATTTAGGATTATAAAATAAATAAAGAAAACATTAATCCATCAATACAAACCAATAATAAGCTCCTTAACATTCCCCATGGAATCATTGTATTTTTGAATAACACATAGAAATCATAAATCTGAAAGGTAACTTGTAGCATCCATATCAGACTAACATTGTAGATATCACGTCTATATAGGGAGTTACCTTTTATTCCCATTATAATATATTCCCTAAATGTCTTAGAAGAAACATTAACGTTAACCTATGTCATGTTACCCAATGCATTGTAGATCTATAACAGGCTCACCCACCATAAATTAATCACAAAACAACCTATATTCATCAAAAAATTCCAAGAATCGTAAAATATTCATAACACATAAAACAATCATAAAAGAACGAAAACATTCCACATTTCAATCACAATATATTGTTTCATAATATTGAAATAATAAGTTATTTGTCAAAACCATTTTCAATAACAAAATAAGTAAAATGGTTAAAAGATATTTATTTTAATTTAAAAAAACACTAATTTTTTTTAGAGATTCCAAAGATTAAATAATAATTACAGTGGCGGAAAGGATGTTGTCACCACGTAGGTAAAAAAACATTCATTTTTTTCATTTAGTAAAATTATTAGTATAAAAATATTCCATTATAATGAAATGAAAAGATAATGTGGTTTGTACAATGTATAAATGAATGTTGTGTATAAATAAAAATATGTCTCAATGAATTTAGTTAGACATGGTGTCCCTTACCACGTTTTTGGCTTGACTCGTTCATTTTTTAATCTCCTGAATAATAAACTAAATTTAACTTCTACTTGATTAATAAATTTTTTCATGTTCATTATTTATTTTATATCACTTATTAAAACATTATAAACATTACATAATCATTTGGGTTAATTATGGTCAATTTGTTGACATTAGTTATTTGAGTCAAATATGTACGTCTTATAATTACAAGATGTCCATGTGATCAAGAGATAATTATCTCTAGAATGATAATCTTGATTTTTATATCACATATATCATATATATCCAGTATTTATATATATATATGTGTGTGTGTGTGTTTTTATTACAATATATAACAATAGTATATATTAAATCAAATACGCCGTCCATGGAGACGGTAATCCATACAAACGCATAAACACTAATTTCATTTCAATTTCCTATTTAATGTTTTTAAAACATAATGATACATTGGTATATTATAATTCTAGTATAATATCATCTCTAATTTCATTTACTCTATCCTTTATAGATTCCATTTATGGCTTGAACGAGTCATATAACATTGATAGGTGGTCGTCTACACTTCCTGAAATTATATTATCTTATTTACCTTTTATGGAAACCATAAAGGTATGATATACAATAAAAATAATTAAGAATATAGACAATATAATTATAATATATATTACAAATAAATACAGTTCCATCATAATGGCCGGAATGGGAGGTGGTAGAAGATAATCGAACAATCATCGTTTTGTGAGGCGACAATTCATCATACACAGAAACAATATTTTCTTATACATTAGATAGAGGTGTGTGTAAGTGTAGTTTAAATAAATATCATAAAAACTAACAAATATATTTTGGATACTAGTGTTGTTTTGTAAAAAAAGGTATTAGAGGAGAATAATGATTAATGAACAAAAATAAAAAAGGGAACTTGAGGAAAGATGTTTCCATTAAATCAGGTAAGTTCTCTGGTTTGAACCAAAAGGCCTTCTTGAAGTGATTTATGACAATGTTAATTCCTCTAGGAATAAGAGAGGGATTATGAGAGCTTAGTTTGATAGAGTTTGGATGAGACAAGGGGGTCTGAGAGGTGTGACTAATTGATAGAGTTGATGGATTTTTATAAGCCGCGGGAGATTTTAGGAATGTTTGAAAATATTATTTTATTATATACATTTTATTAGAATATAAATTTTAGAAAAACTCATTAAATTAGAATATAATATTAATATAGTTCGAAATAAAATCAGAAAATAATAATAGGACATATTTTGGAAGTTTTTTAAATTTTATAATCTCTTTTATTTAAAACATTCATTAATATGGTCATCAATACATCATCATTGTGTCATAAAGAATTTTATTTTTTATATTGTAAGCAACAAAAATAAAATATTATGATGTAGGAAATTTTTTTATATTTACAATTAATATATATATCCCAAAATTTAACTAATATAACCCCATGTAAATATTTATTTACAAAATGATATAAGTTTTTGTCATTTTTTCATGACATTAATTTAATTAATATGAAGTGTAATTATCACTACCAAGGGGATCTATAGGGTCCCAATATCGACCCAATGATTCCCTTTGTGGAAAATATCGCATCCAATAGGGTTAGGATAAGTATAAGGTTAATTTAATATTATTAAAATTCTAATTTTCACCCTTATTTTCCAGATTTACCCATTAACCTTGGTAAATAAAATATTTTTTGAAGTAAATATTCATAATGTCTAAAAATAAAAGTAACCATATTTCAAAATTTGGATCTCCAAATTAAAAATATGGAATAAATTTTTTCACATTAAAAAAACATTAGTGGAAGAAATTAATTTAAGATTAATTACCTTAGTCAAATATTTTTTTAAGAAATAATAACTATCAAATGATTGACACTTATTTATTTCCAATTTCAAAGTGAAATTACTTCAAATGAAAAAAATTTGAATAATTGGAAAAAAAATAATCTAATTGAACTTTAAAACTAATTAAAATAATAATAAAACAATAAAAAATGTTGAGGAAAAGGTAGTTTTGAATTAAAATGATGTATTTTTTACTATTCATTACAAAACAATCATTATGAGAAAAATACCAAAAATTTACCCAATGTAAAATTTAATGTCCCTATTATAAAGAAAAAATTTATTTTTAAAATAAGATATATATATATATATATATGTGTGTGTGTGTGAAAAAAACTATATTTTACGTGGTCTATACATCATTAGGTAGTAAAATGAACGTTTAATGAATTTTAGATCGTTTATTATTAAAATTGAATTCATTCACATTTTATGTTACTAAAATTTATTTGATAAATGTGAAAACATTAAAAAAATATTTAAAATAATATTTTAGTTATTTATCTTCATTCCTGCAATTTCAATGTCTACTTTTTAACTACCATTGAAAATAATAATATTAATATATTATTTTTCGGTATAACTTAATGTTGTGTCAAATGTAAGATTTCAAAAAAACCCATTGCGTGTTGGGTACACCAACAAACAAATAATAGACTTTAATTTAAAATAAATATTATTTTAAAAATGTATAAAAAAATATGAAAAAAATAATATTTTTTATTTACATGGGATGTTACATCAATCCCCATTTTGGAAATTGCATCCTTGAAATGTTATTCCCTTAACAAATTATTGGGGGTATTTATCCCTTATATAATGTTCTGATTCCCATGTTTCCCATTCAACAATATGGTTTTCCAAAAAAAATTACATGATAAATTACCTTATTCTACAACACATTCTCTCTACGGTCATAAATCTAGACATACTATTCCAGATAAGAATTATCCACTACCAACAAAACTACCTCTAGACTCAAAACATGATATTGATCCGAAATATACTTTCTCATAATTGTATCTTGAAAAACAATGTGTGCCTGGGATAAACATAGAGGTAATGTAACTATATACGCAACTAATCCAACTTTTTCCAGGATTTCAAAGGGTCCCATGAACATCAGACTCAACATTCCCATCTTTACAAAACACATCAAATTTTTATATAGAGAAACATAGAGAAATACATGTTCATGAATCTCAAATGATGTATTTTTCCTCTGGTTATCCACATAACTTTTCTTCTTGATCTGACATGTTTACATTTGCGTCTGAATCAATTGACCTTTTTCTACCTTATCTTCTACCAAATATAGTCCCATTAGTTTCCATTCAACTAAATCACCCCAAAAATATGGAGTTCGACATCTCTTTCCATAAAATGACTCAATTTGTACCAAATGTACAGTTGAATAAAAAATGTTATTACATGAAAATTCAACCAAAGAATGATGTTTTCCAAAAAATACAGAGGTATCCATTGAGCAGGAATATGGCCTATCATCCATTGTCTGATTTTTTTTTCCTAGTTTCCCTTCTGATTGTTGTTTAAAATTTGATCTAAATTTTAATTCAGTACCCAATGACTTCTGAAGTCCTTTCCAAAAGTAAGTAGTAATCATGGGATCAGGATCAGAGACACTATAGTGGGGAACTCCATGAAACCTAAATATATCATTGATATATAATCATTAATGTTGATCTATATATTGAGTATCCCGAATATGAATGAAATGAGAAGATTAATTCAATCGCTCGACAATACCCCATATTGAATTGTTAACTTGATATGTCTTCGATAATCACACAATTATTCCTATGTATATAGTTTCCCATTTCCACTCTGTCACTGGTAAGGGCTGAATCATTCCTTTCACTAATTGATACTTTGTTTAACCAAATGAAAATTCAAACACCTTACAAAAAATTCATCAATTTCTCTTTTTATTATATCCAACAAATAATAGTCATGAAGATCTTTATAAATCTATGTACTTTGAAGTTGAACTGAAGATGGAGAATTGTGATATTCTTGATAATAACTCTTTTGTTAAGTGTGAATCACAAGGAAAACAGAATATATTCCCTAATTTCAAAATACATTCCTTGTCAATGTTAAATTGAGGTAACATTCCCGTATAAAACAACTCTACCATTTTCTGAAACTCATTGTCTTCCTTTTGCAATTTCTTAATTCTGTATGATTGTGATGGTTTCAATGACACCTAAAACAAAACAGAAAATTTTATACACCAACAACTTTATGTTAAAGTTAATCAAATCATTAATGAACTGATCTTGTTCGAAATGTAACGTGTTTAATATATAATTACTCTTTTGAATCAACGTTTTAGCCACAATATTTTCCTTTCCCAGATGGTAATGGATCATGAAATCATAAATCTTGATTAATTCTTTCAATATCCCCTGTCTCATGGTCGATTTCATTGAGTAAATATATAAATAAAAATTTTGTGGTGAGTATCAATTTCACATATTACACCATACTAATGATGCCTCAAATTATTTAAATATGAAACAATAACAATTAATTCAAAAACATGTGTCTGGTAATTTAACTCATGAGTATTCAATTAACATGAAGCTTAAGCAATTATAGGATCATTCTATATAAGGACACAACCATTCCCTTTCAACAATGTATCAATTTAGATAAAAAAATTCACCATTTCTGAATAGAAGTGCCAAAAATGGAGCATTCACCATTCATCTTTTTTAAATTCTAAAAACAATCATCACATTACATTGTCCAAATGAACATAACACCTTTTTTTGTTAACATAGTCATTAATTTAGATAATTGTGAATAATTTTTAACCAAACATTAGTAACATCATGAAAATCAATGAAAACTATGGACCTTTGTAATATTTGTGGTTTATTTCCATTCTTCAACAACTTTTTTTATAGGATAAACTGTTATTCTTGTTTTTGAAACAATGTGACCAAGGAATTATATTTTTTAAAAAAAATATAACAGATGATGAATTTTCCAGGCCATTTATTTTATTTAAGGATTTCAATACAATCCATAAATTCATTTCTTATTCCAATTTACTTTTATAATAAACTAAAATTTACTAAATAATCACAACCACATTCATATCCAAGAAATCATGGAAAATTTTATTCATAATAACCATTAATAAAACATGTGCATTAGTTATCCCAAAAGGAATAACAAAAAATTTATAATTTCCATATCTAGTAAAAATAAAAATCTTCAGAATTCCTACTCCCATTTCTTTCAACTGATTGTACCCTGACATCAAATCAATCTTTGAAAAATAATGATCTTCATGGAGCTGGTCAAACAAATCATCGATACAAGGAAAATGATTCTTTTTCTTAACAGTGATGCTATCCAATTCAAAGTAATCAATGAAAATTCCCATTTAACCATCTTTATTTTAAATTAACAAGACTAGAGAACCCCATAGTGATGTGCTAGGTCAAATGAAATCATAATCAAATACCTTCTATAATTGCTTCTTTAGCACTAAATGTTCAATATGTGTCATTCAATAATGGGGTCTGGAAATTTGAATAGCATAAAAAACTACGTCAACATTATATTCAACTTCTCTATCAAGAATTTAAAAAGGAATCTCATCAATAAAAACATCATGATAATCTTTTACCACTAGCACATCATTAATGTGAATATTTCCATTGTTTTCCACAATATGTGAAAGGTAGAATTATTTTCCCATTTTTAATTATTTCTCATATTATTTATATGTTATCTAATTTAAGGGTTCAATCTTGTAGATTAACAGAAATTCATTCTGGAATGAATCCTCCTTATCTCTATAGTCAATCTTAGCATAATAACCTAAAATATTGTCAATTCCCAAAATAACATCAAACACTACAAGAGGAAAAACCATATTTTTTGTATGTAGATTATTTTTGCACTCTAGGATATAAAGGTCCATATATTTTCTTTTTGTCCCAAAATTTCATCGTGGTGTTTTTACCTTTATTTTAGGATTCATATCTTGATATGGAATTCCAAATACGCTAGAAAACTTCTCTGAAATGAAATAATATATAGACCCTAAATCAAAAAACACATTGGAATAATCTGAATAAACAAACAGTTTACCTGAAACTATTTCACTCGATGGCCCAAAATCTACTGATGTAGTTTCAATATATATCACCACCCCTTTCTGATGGTATTCTAGCTTCATTATCTATGTTGAGTTCTTTGTAGGAAACTCATTTTCATAATGAACCATTTCATTGATCTTAAAACATTATATTGACTATAAATAATATATTTTCATAACATTTTCCTGATCATTTTTAGGGAAATTAGGAGCCTTATGTCCCAATTTACCACATCTATAGCACTTACCATAATTCAAAAGACATTTACCATTATGATTTTTACTAAAATTTTCTCAAATTTTAAAAATCATTTTCTTACCATTAGACATTTTTAAATAGATCATTCCTTTCCTCTTCCACCATGACCTCTTATTCCGTTGTTGTTCAAAGAACTCATGATCATCGACAAACTCCATTTTGACATTCTCCGCACATAGAACATATTTTTCATAAATTTTGAAATCAAAATAAGCTAAATAACTTCAATATTTTGGTTTTAATCTTGAGTATTATTGATTGATTTAACTATCAATATATCATATGAAATTTTGATCATACCTTGTTAGTCACGTAAATATATCTTCATAAGTAGCCATTGAGTCAACCTCCAAAGTTAATTACAAGATTTTCTTTTCCATCCTTTAATGAACCACATTAGGAAAATATTTCTCATGAAACATATCATTAAATTCATACCAATCCAATGAATAAATATCCTCACTATCCCTGATATTTTTCACCATCGACCACCACTTATCGGCTTCACCTCAAAAATGGTAAAAAAAAGTCTAACCTTTTGAGGTTCAAAACACCCCTTGGCATCTAAAATTTCACTACTGACTTAATCTACCCTTATATAGCACATCATCATATGATCATCGGAATTATGTGTCATTTTACCACAAGAAATGCATAACTACTGACATGTTCCTCTTTGGTTGATCTCTCCAATCTTGTTCATTAATAACATCACCATTTATGGAATTATTTAATCGTTCCATCATGACAAAAATCTATTCCGTTCTGATTATGACCTTCAAAAGTTACAAATTTGAATGGTTTTCTTCCTCTTTTTGTCGTCCCATCATAGATACCATGATTCCTTTGCAGAAGACGATTATGAACATATAAATATCTTATTAAATTAATCACTATAATCTATAAATGAAATATTATTACAATATTAACATTGATTAATTTTTGGATATTAATTTAATAATACTTTAACACATATAGTTGATTAAATTGACCTTTTATAGAAATGATAAATACCCAGAATTCAATAATACATAATCATGAATCATGTTAATAATAAAAATTGATGAGATTTTTAGGATTAAAGTTTTAGAGAAATAATCTATAAATATTACATTACATCTCAAATGTTACAATGTATACACTTTTAATTAGTTTCCATTTGTTCATAAAATAAAAAATCAGGAAATAAATAATTATGTCTAGTTCCACGTTTTAGACCGCATAAAATTATCCATGATTCAATCATTGAACCTATTCAAATTCATTTCATGTAAAAAATATTTCAAAAAACATGGGATGAGCATAATAATCTCAGTATGCATTATAAAATAAAGAACGAAAACAAGTGTCCATCAATACGTACCAAGAATAATTTCCATGGAATACCTTTTAAAATCATAATATTTATGAATAACACATAGAAATCCTAAATCCTAAAGATAGCTTGTGTCATCCATATGAATCTAACATTTTAGCTATCTCAACTAAATAGGTATTTGCATTGAAATACCCATCAATATATATTCTATATATCTCTTAAGAGATACATTAACATTACCTCTATTATATTACCCAATACATTAGAGATCTATCCCGGGCTCACACACCCTATGATTATCATGGTTTCACACATATATGTAGATAATGCATCAGAACCATAACATATTCAGAACACAAAAAATACAATAAAGGAAACATAACCTATCAAAATTTCAAACAAAATATGTCATTTAATGATATTGAGATAATAAATGATTTCTCAAAACCATTTTCAATACCAAAACATATAGTAATGTTATATGGTATTTATTTTCATTTTAAAAAACTATAAGTTTTTAAGGATTCCAAAGAACAAATAATACAAGCAGCGGTGGAAAGGTCATCGTCACCGCATACATTAAAAAGAAACATTGATTTTTTTATTTAGAAAAACGGTTCCAAGAAAAATATTCCCATTTAATGAAATGAAATTTAAAATGGGTTTAGACAGCATATAAAAAATGTTTTTTATAAATCAAAATATGTCTTATTAAAGGAGATTGAGATGATGTCCCTTTCTTCATGTCGGACATGACTCATTCATATTATAATATTTATAAGAATAAACTAAGGTTAATTTCTACTTTCATAATTAAAATTTTCAAGTTTATTATTCCTTTTATATCACTTAATAACACGGTATAAACATTACATAATCATTTGAGTTAATAACGGTCGTTTTGTCGATATTTGGTATTTGAGTCAAAAATGATCTTCTTATAATTACATGTTTCCAATGTGGTAAAAATTGCATTACCACCATGATTATAATCATGAAATAGATATAATTTTTATCATATTTATCTAGTATATATATTTATTTGTAATACTAAACCACATTTGGAGAAGAGAAATTAAATGAACCATTCATGGAGACAGTAAGCCATATGTACGCATGAATGCTAATTTCATTTCTATTTCGTATTTAATGGAATCTAAAAATAATGATATATAAGTATATTATAATTCCATTATATTATCTTATAAAATTAAATTTACTCTATCTTTTATACATTCATGTATGGCATGAATGAGTCAAATCACATTAAGGGGGTAGTAGTCCGCATTTCCTCAAACTAATATATCATATTTAAACATTTTGGTATCCATAAAGGTAAACTATAAATTAAAAATACAAAAAATTATAGAAAATATAAATATAATATATTTATCATATAAATAAATTTACATCATAATATCCACCATGAGAGGTGGTTGGAGATAATCGAATAATAAATATTTCCTGAGGCAGCAGTTTTCCGTACAGAGAAACAGAATGTTCATCTCCATTATATAGAGGTGTGTGTAAGTGTATTTTGAATACATATTATAAAAACAACATATTATATTGAGTATAATGGTGTTTTTATATAAACAAAGAATAATAAAAGCATATGTAGTGAAGAAGTAATACAAAAAAAGAACATAATGGAAGGCGATACCTTTAAATCGAGTAATTTCATTTGGTAGAAACAAAAATATTTCGTTAACTGCTTTCAACCTATAGTAACACATATTATGGTAAGAGATGTTTCTTTTGAGATTATTATAGCAGATTTTGGACGAGCCAATGTGACTCAGAGGTATTATTTAATGTTATAGGTGATTGATTTTTATAAGGGGAGGATGGACTCTTTATGAATGTTAAAAAATATTATATTATTATATAATGGTTTTTGTTTTCTAAAGGACAAAAACTCAATAAATTAAAAGTTAATATGAATATTGTTATAAATAAAATATTCATAAAATAATTGGATTGGGTTTGGATATTTGTTTAAATTTTATAATCTTTTTTATTTAACAGATTTATTAATAATGTAATCAAAGCCTCATAATTGTGTCATGAATAATTTAATTTATTTGATCTCACAAAATTATAAATAAAATAAAATAATTTCATTAATAATTTTATATTTAATATTAATATATAATGTTGAATAGATAACTATCATAACCACATTTTAAAATATATTTACTAAAAGATATGTGTTTTTGCCATTTTTTCCTTTACTTTAAATTAATTAATACAATGCATCATTATCACATCAATGTGGCTCCATAGGGTCCCTAAATAGACCCAAGGGCACCATTTATGGGATATATCAAATCCAATAGTGTTAGGAAAAGTGTAAGGTTAATTTAAATTTATTATAATATTATTTCATTCAATTTTTATTTACCACATTTACCGTTTAACCATAATATATAATATATTTACTGATTTATATATTCATTTTGTCTAAAAATAGAAGATAACTATTTAACCAATTTTTGTCTCCTAATTCCAAATATTTCATCCATTTTTCCTAATTAAAAAAAATTAGGTGGCCAAAAAATTATTTAAAATTTATTATCCTTCACAAAAGAAAAGACCCGTTTTTATGAAATAATAACTATCAAAAGATTGTCAATTTTTATGTCCAATTTCAAAGTGAAATTAATTAAATAAACAAAATAAGATTAATTGTTAAAAATATATTCTAATTAAACAGTAAAAAAAATTTAAATGATAATCTATCTATATAAATAATGTAGAGGAAAAGGTCGTTTGGAATTAAATTTTAGTATTATTCATTATTCATTAAAAATTAAATTTATCGGAAAATACCAAAAATTTACCCCAAGTAAATATTGATGTCCTTATTTTAATGAAGAATATTATTTTCTTGAATAAAACATATAAATTTAGTGAAAACTATATATTAAAAATTTTCACCATCGAAAAGCAGTAAAACGACCTTTTAATAAATATTTGAGTGTTTATGCTGAAAATTGAAATCATTAACATTTTAAGAATCAAATAGTTATTGTATAAATGTAAAAACATTTACCAAACACTTATAATCATATTTTACTATGTTATGTTTTTTCCCACCAAAACAATGTCTATGCGTTAACTACCATCTAAAAAATAATAATATTATATTATTTTGGGATATAACTCATCATAGTGTGCAACGTAAGATCTCAATGAAACCCATTGTAGCATATATGTTATGCCAACAGACATTTAATCACCTTTAAATTAAAATTAATATTAAATTAAAAAATATTAATAAGAATTAAAATATCATATTCTCTATTTACCACGGATGTTAAGTCTATCAATCCAAATAAAAATATTACGGGTTTGATTGGATAAATAAACTATTTGGTTTTATAATTTAAGAGAATAACAATGTATACCTTTAATATAATATCAATGATATTTCCACTTTATATGGATGAAATATTTACTAATAATACAATCATATTTTGTAATATTTAGTGTTACTTGCTACGTGATTATCCAAATAATTATTATTTTTTTGTTACATAAGAATTTATTTTTCTACATACTCCCCATATGAACATATTTTTATAATATCCATGTTTCCATTGATGATGTATATAGTAAAAATATATATTATGATGAATAATTTGGTTAAATAATTCTATATCATTGCAGAATAAATATAGTAAGTTGTATTTGTTTCATAAAATTTATTTTTATTAAAATTATTTTCCCAAGGAGAAGATTAGTCAGATTTTATAATAAGTATCTTATGTGAAATAATTTTATAAATGAAATATGAAATTGTCATAACCACGATCTCTATATTATTTATTTTCTATTAATGTAATGTCATTTTTAATACGGTTATATTTATAACTTTTTTAAAGTGTGTTGGGCATAGTTCATTAGACTATTTTAATAACATTAGAGGTTCTGAGTATGGATAGTGAACATATGTATATGTATTATGTTCCTAACATAAACAAATATTTTATTTATTGGAAATAATAAACAATTTCATCATTTATTCGACAATATATTCTATCTTTAGAATAAGTGTGGAAAGTGAATTATAAATACGAATCTTAAGTGATAATTTTTTTCAAAAAATAATATGGAAACTACACACAACTAAAAAACTATAAAATGGATATTGTTGGTCCTTATTTTTATATAACCATGGAATCTAAAATAATTAATACATTATACATAATCCTATATATGGTAGACTAATATAATTCACTTCAAAATGACATTTTTTATCTTCCCATGCTTGTTTTGATGATTAATTCAATGCATTAATTTTAATATAATGTTACATTTTTATCAATATACAAACAAGATGTATTTATAATTCATTGAGGAGATTGAGGTTCTGAAAATAGGGATTCATATTTTATTTCATAATGTTAAATTTTAACTAGAAGATTGATTTTGATATTATCGTTATGGAGATGATATAGAAATATCTTTTTTTGAAGATATTCATTTGATATTATAAAAGCATCAGTGATATGACAGTTGAAATAGAATCCAATTTGATAATTAATGTTTAAATATTATCAGACATTTATATAATATTTTAATTGTATTGGATGAGATTCAGACAAATAACTATAGATTGGTTTTATATGTATTTAATTAAAGAACATATTCAATAAATATAACAAGGATAAATATTAAATGATGGAGTTTTATATATATGACAAATAACATGAGCAATATTTTGAATCCTTTTGGTGATCAAGGATTTTCCCATCATGAAATTTCTTTCAGGTTCATTGAGAGATGGATTTCTACAATATACACTATCCAAAACAATTATGTCATGGAATGAATCTACTGATAGTGTTCGAAATGGATTTATCCAATTCTAATGAGTTCATTACACACTAATAAATTTCATATATAAATAAATATATATATATATATATATTTACATATATGGAACATAATAACTCCATTAATGATGATACATTAGTTATTATAAAAAATTCTAATATGAAAATTGGGATCTCATCCCAATGGAATGAATAGTTTTGAAGACTTAGTAGAATAGACAAATAATTGTTTCTAACAATAAATTTGATCACATATTGAAAAACATTATAACACTATGGAGATATTTTTATCTCTTCATTTATATCCTTGAAATCATTCGAAATCCACAATTAGAAACCCACATAAATCAAAATATAATAATGGGTCATAAAATATGATCAATATTGGAATGTGTATAATAAAATTTATAATATAGTAATTGGAGTATTAAAAATATGATAGATATAAATAATTATAAAATAAATTATATAAAACATATAATAAAATTATATATCCATAAATAAATAGGAAAAAATTAATCTAATGGATAACAAAAATACATTCATAATAATTGAATGAATAAATAATTAAATCATAATCATTGATGTCAAGGCCTTATTCTATTACATTATAATCATACTATCAAGGACTAATTCTATTTCATAATAAATAATTGGGAATCTATACACCGAATAACTAGACTAGTTTGTATCAGAAGTCATATTTATTCGTCCATGTGTATTTTTTATAATATTCTCTTGTTGTCAAGAATCACAATTGTTTGTTTAATAACATTTTTACAGGGGGAGATCTTTAGCTATATCAAATTTGAATACATCATTTAGGGATTTTTTCCTTAGTTTAACAATCCATTAATCACAAAACAAGTTTTTTCATATATGGATTGAAAATTCATATAGTCTTCTCCACTAACAAGGTAAATAAACAACTTTATACTTTTTCCAATAAATAATATTTACCATATTTTCCACTTATAATAAAATAAATCTTATTAAATCATATATTAGGAACTAAGACATAAAATTCTGTAAAACATAGTATTTTTATAATGATACCTTCAATAAATATGGCATATTAATTACACATATCATTGAATTTTTTTTGCTTTTTCTAGGCCAATATTCATTAGGCCTTTATCATTTCTCTATTTAAGAACACCATCCGTCTCATATTTGATTCGTGTAAAAAGATATTTATTTTCCATCATATGGGATATACATCCACTTATAATTTTCCCTACAGAAATTAGATCTAGAAAATTTTGGTAAATCTCTAAAACCACTTCCAATTCACAAAACTCTTTTTTGATCGAAGTAATGAATTAATGCATGCTGTTGATAAATAATCCTGACATCCATAGATAATGATTTACTAAAAATATCATAAATTGTGAAAAATATATTTCATGTTTTAATATAATTTTATTATTCCCTAAGAAGATTCACGTGAACACTTTTTGTATACATTGACACATTTCACGACATTTTTTAGAAGAAATACCATTCTATTTGTCTAAATAATCCAATCTAGAAATCGTGACCATAATATTCATTCCTATATTGTCATGACCCGCCTTCAACAAAAGGAGGTAAGGGACAGCATATTGCCAGACCCTTCTTTCATTAAGTTTAAGGAGAGATAATGACCCCCGAGACCCGCCTTCAATAGGTCCCAGAGTGGCGACTAGCACCAAGGGTATAAAATCTCACACAAAATTGAAGTCATTACCTATTTCTAATTGGATCGAGTGATAAATATCAATCTCAACAAATACCAAAGATGAATGTAAAGGAAAATCAAAAAGTAACCCATTTCCATATTCATGTTCAATATTAAATAATACAAGGCTCAAAAAATTCAAAGGTAATGTACCAAGAAAAGGAATACGAAAACAACAACTACCCCGAGGTCCGAGCTAGTGCAGTTTCGCACAATCCCTGATGTCCTCCTGGAGACCTGAAAGAAGTTTTATATATGTAGTGTGAGCATATAAGTACACTCAGTAAGGAAAAACCAAAGACCCTTGTTCACATTTGGAGAGTCATTATAATGCCATGTGTGAAAAGAAAAACCAGAGAACCTAGAAAGGAAAACTATCCACCCAAGTCTCACCAGGGAACACTCCCCAAATAACGCAAGGCAAGTAAAGTATAGTAATAGAACATTGATATTTGGGTATCTTACGCCACTTTCCCACTGTTTATTAAATACATACTATGCATCAAACCAATCCGACCATTCTAACTATACTCCCACTGCCAAAACCCGCCCACACACACCTGGGCAAGAACAACTACTGCCACGCCCGAAGACACCTGGGCCAGAACAACTACTGCCACTACCGAAGACACATGGGCCTCATCCCAAAGACACTTCCGAAAAAAACATCTCATAAACACCAGGTCCAACCACCAAAACTACCATGCCCAAAGATTCTTGTACTAATAATGGACCTCATGTCATCACAACATGCCCGAAGAGTCTTGGGCTATTCAAGAACGAGAGTACAAAAGGAGCTAATAACCATCCACTCATAGGAGTGATGGAAAAACACCCTTTCCATGAAATGGGGTGTTCGACACTAATTTCTCAACTTGGTTGGGGTGCGAATATGAAACATAATAAATATAGAATATGTATAGGTAACAGGCACTCATCCAAACCTTGGGGCTCCAAAACCTAAGAACAAACACCCTTGTTACTATTCATTCAAAAAGACGCCACGACACTCACAACCAAGTCACTACTCACTACCAAATAAATCCCCATTCAACCATTCTTGTTTCCATGTTCAAGTAATTCCATTTGGGTGAATTATGCACTACTAGGAAACTAATAAGCACAACCACAATCCAGGAAATAGAAACTATCAAACATCAATTTATGCATTCACACTCGGTTCTCTTGTAGAGTTACATCATCAAAAATGGGATTTGTGAGATCCCTCAAATTACTGGAACCAATTAAAACCTCACAAAAGGTATAAGTGAGATCCCTCGAAGTATTGGAAACAAAGAAAACCCCGAGACACAACCCCAAGTCCACAAAACATGGAACCAACAATTTCTCAACAATAAAAGATTCCACCCCAATTCATGATATAAGTAGAGCCACCACAACCACAGATTCCAAACCAGGAACCGTTCCACATAAGAGGATCCCATCCTCACCCACATCACCCATAGGAAAACAAATAGAAGAATTACCCTACCAACAAAACATAGTAGAGAAACTTCCAGGTTCAAGCACATCATTTATCTATTTCATCAATTTGTTAGTTAATCGTGGTGACCACACAAGGGTATATGTGTGCATGGAATCCATTTAATCCACCGAGTTCACATGATTAACAAATTTCTATGTTACAGCTATTTAATCATCACATGAGACAATAGTTTATCAGTTTATAGAGAAAGACCACCAATGGCCATGATTTTCAGTAGGTATAAATTCATACAGTTCACAACATATATCAATTAAAAAGAGTACAATAGAAAATCTATCACACCCCCATCATTATTTAAAGGTCCATTCATTATCTTCATTATGTTTGGTTTCATTAATTCCCATAGAGACCAAGCGTACCAACACCACATGATACACATAAATGAGATGCAAAGGAAAATTGTCTACCTGATTGTTCAAGGATTGATGTTTTTCTCCACACGCCAAGGATAGGGGATGTGAGTCTTGTATGGGAGGGGTATTGTGGACTCTATGGGGTTCAGAAAGCTCCAGCAGAGGTGCACCACAGGCCACAGGAAGAGGGCAGTCCATGCGCACCAGGGGGAAGAATGAATCCGGCCTAAGGAAGAAGAGAAAAATGTACTTCCCGTCTGATATATAAATAAGATCCCATTGTTATGGGATATGGGAATTTTGAATTCCTGGAAAGTAGGATCACTGTTTCCTACGTGGTTCGATAGTTACGTACGATGTCATTAAGTTGTTATTTAATATCAACCATCGGGGAGGTTTCTTGGGATTTTTAGGAATTAATTATGGGCTTTAAAAGGCCTTGAGAGGGTAAAATAATTAATTTACCTCAAAAAAAGATGTTGTGGGAGCGGGACACGAAAATGAAACGGAGGGCTGGGTGAGGACACAGTGCCCCCGTCATGGTGTCACCTTCACGGTTCCTCCATGAATGGTTCCCCCATCAAGGTGCCACCGTGACCTACTCCACCATCATGGTGCCACCCTGACCGGCGCCTCCATCATGATGTCGCTGTGACCGGTGCCCCTCTCACGCTGCCACCTTCAAGGTTCCCCTATGACCGGTGCAACTATCACGGTGCAACAGTGAATGGTGCCACTGTCATGGGGCCGCTATCTTGGTGGAACATTATTTTTGGAAATGTATTGGCCAAGGGGGGTTCTGGGCCATTACATTTGATACCTCTCAAACTATTCTCACCCTTGAGAATCAAAATAAACCAGAAGAGAAGAGAGGGTCCGAACAACAACCTTGAATGTTACCTCCCCAGGGTGAACCTCATCGTCATCTAGAAACACATCTCCCTCATAAAACTAGGCAACATACAAGGGTCAAACTACCTGGTCATATGGGTTAGGGAGTCTCTTCCACCATGTTAAGATACTATCTTCTTTGGGTGGCACTGACTCTCCTGCACGGGTTCAATCGCATCCATATTAATGTGTCTTTATTAGGGATCGGGTCCTCCCCTCCCCATATCCAGCACTTTTTACACACATTTAGAGAATAATAAAAATCATGCATTTCACAGCCAACAAGGTAAAGCATTCTGTCACAAACATGTACAAATAGAACAGCTCAAAACACAAGACAACTATGGGTACTAGGTGCACATCTGTGCTTCCCGTTCCCAGGTACTCTCCTCGATCCCATCATGCCTCCACAACACAAGAACCTGAGTAATGGTTCATCCATAGAGTAAATTCTATTCACGACCCTCGACCCTCACTAGTCTTTCCAAAAAGGTCACGTCATCCTCGATATCCATCTCTCCCCAGTTGAGGACATTTGAATCGTCATGCAGATACTGACAGAGCTGGGATACATGGAATACAACATGTATCCTCAATAGCGGCGGTGGTAATGCTAGCTGATAAGCCACTTATCTGACCCGCCGTAACACTTCGGAGGGTCCGATGAATCTGGGAGAGAGCTTTCTCCCCCTACCGAACCGTTGTTGTCAACGCCGAGGGGAGACCGTCAAGAACATGTGGTCCCTGACCCCCATCTCCAAGTGTCTCCTCCTATTATCGGCATATGACTTCTATCAGTCATGTTCCACCTTAATCTATTCTTGTATAAGTTGAACCGTCTCTGTCATGTTCTACAATTCTTCGGGGCCAAGAACACTCCCTTCCACATCCTCAGTCCAGCACATGGGTGAGCGACATGAACTCCCATAAAAGGCTTATAATGGATCCATTCCAATATTATAGTGATTGCTATTGTTGTAGGAGAACTCTAGCAGAGGCAAGTGTCACACCCATGATCCTCCTGAGTCCAGAACACATGCCTGCAACATATCCTCCAAGGTTTGGATGGAGCGCTCTATCTGTCCATCTATCTGGGGATGGAAAGTAGTGCTAAGATGTACCTGGGTTCCAAAAACATGCTGCAATCCTATCCAGATTCGTGAGGTAAACCACGCATCCCTATATGAGACTATGGACCTCGGAACTCCACACAACCGCACCATCTCTTGTAAGTACCTTCGTGCTAAATAATCCAATGCACCTGACTCCATGATCGGCATAATGTGAGATTATTTCATCAACTGTTCCACCACTACACAGATAGCATCGCAGCCCCCTTAATCCATGGATAGTCACATGAAAAAATCCAGCGATATTTCCTCCCACTTCCACTTGGGGACATCTAGAGACTACAGAAGACCGCCTGGATCACGGTGTTCGACCTTCACCTACTGACACAGGAGGCACATTTCTTTGAACTCATCTACTGACCGTTTTATACTGGGCCCCCAAAAATATCTCCTTAGAACCTGGTACATCTTGGAAACTCTCGGGTGCACCACTAGGGGTGAGTTGTGGAACTCACGATGAACTTTTCCACACATTGCCTCTGGAACAAAATAACTTTCCTCGGAAAAGAATCTGGTTCTAACCATCCTCCGCCCATCCTTCCTGGGAATCACCTTGGGTAACCCAGTTATGTATCACTTCGATATCTGAGTCTCCCCATTAGGACTCATCTACCTACCGCAACAGAATATATTTTACTGTCATCTGATATAGGCAACCTCTACCACCTTTTATCCTAGCATCCAGGTGCAGGGCAGCCAAATCCTCCATCACCTTTCATGTATCCTCTAACTCTTGGACTGCATCCTTCCGCGACATTCTGATCAAGGCATCAGCCACCACATTCCCTTTTACTGAGGTGTAGGAAATCTCGATGTCATAGTCATGAAGGAACTCCATCCACCTTCTCTGTCGTAAGTTCAGGTCCTTCTAGGATAAGACATACTTCGAGATCTTGTTACCAGTGAAGACCATGAAGTGCTCCATGACGAGGTATTTCCACCACAACTTTAGTGCAAACATGACCGCTGCAAGATTCGGATCGTGGGTTGCATAATTACGCTCATGAGGGTATAACTTTCTAGACCCATAAGAGATCATGCCTTGCCGCTACATCAATACACATCTGAGGCCTTTCCCTGAAGCATAACAGAACTCCTCATATGCTACCCCTTATTCTAGAAACCTAAGCATTGGGGTACTAACCGTCTTCTCCTTCAGATAGATGATGGCTACCTCGCACTGCTCATCCCATTCTAATGCCTAGTCCTTCATAGTTAAGGTTGTAATGGGTGCCACAACTCAGGAGATATTGGGAACAAACCTCCAATAGTAACATGCCAGCTCGAGGAAACTACGAACCTATGCCACATTCTTGGGTGCTACCTAAGAAACAACTGCCTTGACCTTTGATGGGTCCACTGCTATCCCTTGCTCGGACACTACGTGCCCAAGTAAATGCACTTCTCGCATCCTAAACATGTACATGGAAAACATCCCATAGAGTTGGTGTTGTCATTGGACCCCTAAAACCGTTCTCAGATGCTCAACGTGATCCTCCATTGATCTTGAGTAGATCAGGATGTCATCAATAAACACGACCACAAACTGGTTTAGATATTCTTGGATGACGGAGTTCATGAGTCCCATGAACACGGCTGGATTGTTCGTAACGCCGAACGGCATGACCACGAACTAAAAGTGGCTATATATGCACATGAAGGCCATCATTGAGATGTCTCCCTCCTTCACCCTCACATGGTGATATCCAGACCGCATATCGATCTTTGAGAACCAACCTGATCCCCTCAGCTGGTCAAAGAGATCTTCAATCCTTGGGAGAGGGTATATATTCTGGACCATCACCTGATTCATCCTTCATTTGATTATCCACATCCTTATACCACCATATGCCTTATTCGAGGACAATACTGGAGCACCCCACGGTGACGCACTTGGCCGAACAAAACCCTTCTTCATAAGATCGTCAATCTGGATCTGTAACTCCTGCTACTCAGAAGGATCCATCTGATAGGGATCCATCGAAATCGGACATGCACTATGTTGTAAGTCGATCCCAAACTCAAAATCACGTCGAGGGGGAAGAGTTACCACCTCTTCATGGAAGATGTCCATAAACACACTGACGATTCATGGTACTTCCATCATTTCTGCATCCACCGAATCCACCGATAGCTCACCTATCAAGAAGGGGAGGGGTTCCCCTCGCATACTGCTCCCATATCTACTCTGCTCACCGATGAAAGTCACCCATCTAAAACCCCTTTCTGAAAACAAACCCTTCCTTGGGAGCAGTAAATGACATCACATACAAAGAATATCTAGTCAATGACTTGGATGATATCTTATGGTTGTATCTGCAATAGTAGAAGATCCCTGACTAACTGATGTTGCCATGTCATCAGTCTGCATCCTCGACAAACATACAACAAGTTGGTCTGAACTCCGACTAATGTGCTCAACACCAGGGGCACTTGATGTCTCTCAGCATCTAAACCCAGAGCATGGGCCGGACATGGTGTAAAAAAGGAGTGTGAAGCTCGTGTATCGAACAAGGCATATACAAGGGTTCTATACAAGCTGATCATACCTCAAACGACCTCTGGGTCTACTGGAACTACTACTGCATCTGCATCATGAAACAACCCACACACAGCTCCTCTACCTCTCAACTACCGGCCACCTCCCCGACCACACCCGGGTCGAGGTCCCTGAGGAGAGCCCTGAGGTTGGCCTCCTCCTAGAACATCGGACATTGGAAGAGCGGTAGCCCACTGCCCTTGTTGCCGCTGTTGAACGAGCCTAGCCGGGAACTGCTACTACAGAGGCGGGTGCTAGACCTTCCCACCCCCACCAAAATGTACTCTATCTGGGCACTATTTTCGAAGGTGCCCATGGCTGCCACAGATGAAGCACCTCGGTCACGGGCCTGAATGGAAAGGGAGAGGACCAGAAGATCAGAACTGGAACTCCTGCAGCCTTCTCCCTACTGGTCGGAACCTAGAGGGCCCAGATGTTGGATCCCTACTGCTGATAGCCTTCTCCTTTGACGGGCCCAACTAGATTCTGTCTCGGGACATACCTCCCAGCGTTTTCATACTCTCAACAACTTCATCCTTCTTCTTCACCTCCAAGTATGTTGGTAGGGTGAATGGTGTAACAATGTACTGAAGAAAAGGACGGAGTTCCTCCTCTAAATGTCTCTGCTGAGATTCCTCATCAAGAAAGAGGTCCAGAGCGAAGAGAAGGAGATCCTTGAACTAGATCCCCAACTCTCTCACTAACATACTCCCATACTGGAGGGAGAGTATCTCTTGCCTCTTCTCATCCTTCATCGTGGAATAGAATAATACTACCCAGAACACCTTTTCGAAGTAAGTCCTCACAACCTCAGTCTCCCAAATCTCTCCAAAATAAAGCGTCCACCACTAATGTACTGCTCCCCACATCTGACTGATGTCTAGAGGAACCTGGTACTCTATCGGAGCCTGAATCAGGCCGAAAACTATCAGTAGTTCCTCGGGCCAGCTTTCCGTCTCCATATCTGAGGTGATGATTCGTACTTCCCGAGGGTCTGTTGTTGAATGTATTGAAGTGTATTCTGCCACCGATCATCCTCATAATCTCAGTTGGTCCTCTAATGATCGTCCAAGTCAACCTCTTGGGCCTCGATCCCCCACACTACTTGTGGTCACCTCTATGGTTCCATAGCTGCAAGGTTAACACGGAATGCCTAAGCTCGATTAGTACAAAAAAGTGGCCTTAATTGTTTTGACTTTTGATTCATTTAAAATCCCCAAAACACCCCAAAAACACGAGAAAACAAGTCATTATGATGCATGTACCTTTCCTATGGTCTCTACCCTATAATCAGTGTAGTCTCACTTGGTCATTCGGTAAGTCCAAAGTCCTTGCATCGGATCACGAGGGTCCCTAAAGTTTTGTGTCCTAGTTGGTATTCCCTGGCCCAATTCATGCAACAAGGTCACCCAACACTGTTTCCCTACCACCTCATGCAATCCTCACTATGCATAACTTCAGAATACATCCTACCTCTCAACCTCTCCTCTGATACCAATCTGTCACGACTCGCCTTCACCAAAAGGATGGAAGGGGAAACAGATTGCTAGACCCTTCATTCTTTAAGTTAAAGGGGAGATAATGTCATCCAAGGCCTGCCTTCAAAAGGTCTTGGAGTTGAAACTATCACCAAGGGTATAGAATCTCACTAAAAATGGAAGGCATTACCCTTTTTTAATAGGATCAAGAGATAAGATAGAAATCCCAACAATACAAAAGATAATAGTAAAGGAAAATCCAAATGTAAACCATTCCCATATGCATCTTCAACAGTAAATAATACAAGTATCAAAAACTCCAAAGGTTATGTACTAAGAAATGGAAAATGGCAACAGAAACTTCCCCAATGTCTGAGCTAGTACGGTCCCTCATGCTCTCTGAAGTCCTACTAGAAACCTGAATATAGTTTTATATACGTAGGGTGAGCATACAAGTACACTCAGTAGGGAAAAACAAAGACTCTCGTGCACAAGTAAAGAAACATTATAATGCCCTGTGAGAAAATAAAAAACAAACCACCGTGCAAGGAAAACTATCCACCCAAGTCTCACCAGGGAACACTCCCCAAATAGTGCAAGGCAAGTAATGTATAGTAATAGCACATTGATATTTGGGTACCCCGCGCCACTTTCCCAATAGTTATTAAAGAAATTATTACACATCTAATCAATCACCTCATTCTCACCACAGTCCCACTACCATACCCTACCTGCACACACCTGGGCCAGAACCACTACTTCCACGCCCGAAGACACCTTGGCCAGAACAACTACAGCAACACCTGAAGACACATGGGCCTCATCCTGAAGACACTTGGGAAACAACCTACCCACAGACACCTAGGGAAACCACCACAACTACCCTGCCCTAAGATTCTTGGGCTAATAATGGACCTCAGGCCATCACAGCCTGCCTGAAGAGTCTTGGGCTATTCAGTAAAGGTTGCATAAAAAGTGCTAATAACCAGCCACTCATAGGAGTGTTTGGAAAAACACCCTCCCCATGAAATGGGGTGTTTGACACTAAGTGATCAACATGGGTGGGGTGAAAATAAGAAACATAAGAAATACTATATATGTATAGGTAACAAGAACTCATCCCAACCTAAGGGCTCCAAAACCTATGAACAGACACCCTTGTTTCTATTCGTTCAAAAATATTCCATGAAACTCACGACCAAGTCACAACTCACTCCCAACTAAATCCCCATCCAACCATTCTTGTTTTCATGTTTATGTGATCCCATTTGGGTAAATTCTGCCCTACTGGGCAACTAACAGGCACAACCATAGTCCAGAAATGTGAAACAACAAAAAAACAATATTAGCATTCACACACGATTCTCTTATACAGTTGCATCAACAAATAGGGGATTAGTGAGATCCCTCAAAGTACTGGAACCAAATAAAACTTCGCAAAAGGGATAAGTGGGATCCCTAGAAGTATTGGAAACAAGGAAAACCCCGAGATACAGCTACATGACACCAAAACTAGGAACCAATATTTTCGAAACAAAAGAGGATTCCACCCTATTTCATGATATAAGAAGAGCAACCACAACCCCATATTCAAAACCAGCAACTGTGCCACATTAGAGGATTCGATCCTCTCCCACATCGCCCCATAGGAAAACAAATAGAACAATTCACCTACCATCAAAATAGAGTGGAGAAACTACCAGGTTCAAGCACATCATTTTTCTATTTTCACATTTTGTTATTTAACCAGGGTGACCACACAAGGGTATATGTTTGAAGGGAATCCATTTAATCCACCGAGATCACATGATTAACAAATTTCTATGTTACAACAAATTAATCCTCACAGGAGACAATATTTTATCAGTGCACAGAGAAAGACCACCAATGGCCATGATTTTCATTATGTGTTAATTCATACAGTTCACAATATATAATAATTAAAAAGATTACAGAAGAACATCGATCACACCCACCTTCATTCATTATAGTTTCGTTCATTATCTTCATTTTTTTTGATTCTTCAATTCCCACAAGGACAAAGCATACCCACCCTGCATGATGCACAAAAAGGAGAGGTGAATGAAAAATCCCTACCTGATTGATCAAGGATCGACATTTTTCTCCACGCGCCAAGGACAGGGGATGCGCGGCTTGCAGGGGAGGAGTTTCATGGACTCTATGGGTTGCAGAAAGCTCTTGCAGAGGTGCACCATAGGCCAAGGGAAGAGGAAACTCCAGGCGCACCATGGGGATGAATGAAGCCAGCCCATAGAAGAAGAGGAAATTGAACTTATCGTGCGATATATAGATAAGATCCCGTTGTTACGTGATATGGGAATTTTGAACGCCTAGAAAGTAGAATCGCGGTTTCCTACACGGTTCGGCAGTTACGCATAATGGAATTACGTTGTTATTTAAGCCCCCCATTAGGGTGGTTTCTCAAGATTTTTAGGAATTGATTATGGGATTTAAATGGCTTTCAGAGGGAAAAAGAATTAATTTATTTCAAAAAAAGATGTTGCGGGAGAGGGACTGGAAAAGAAACAGAGGGATGGCTGGGGACACGGTGCCACCATCACAGTGTCCCCTTCACGGTGCCACCGCCACGGGGTCCCCATCATGGTTCCACTATGGCTGGTTCCACCATCATGGTGCCACCATGACGGTCGCCACCGTCTTGGTGGAACCTTATTTTGGGCAATGTAATGGCCAGGGGGTTTCCGGTCCATTACATATAATATTGAACTCTATGAAAACCCTTATGTGTCCCTTGTTTCCTTCATTTAATTTTAGATATGGATCAAAAAAATGATAATATCCTATTATTTCATAGTAATTACACATTGTACGATGTGTATTTTTACTCATTACTATTGTAATTCATTTTACTTGGGATATATTACTGTTCTGATTCGGATTTTAATCAAATTTCTTTTTCTAAAATGGGGAGAACATGTTCCCTAACATTGATTTTCACATTAGTATATTTTTAATCAATAACCATACCAATAAAATAATTTTTATATGACTACTTTTCACTTATTTAGGACTATTATTATTTAATTCCATTTTTTATAACACCTATGTAATATTCTTTACTGAATTACTACTGGTAGTAAATTGTGTCTCATAATCATTTAATTTTATTCAGAGGTCGAAAAATAATTCTTCATGCTCTTAGTTACACATAATTTGACTTTATGTTTCAAATGATTTATTATTAATTATATTTTGTCCACTATTATCATTTACTATTTTTTTGATTTTTCAACCATAGAAGAATTATTCTTTTCAATTTTTCTCTTTACCATATAATTATCTTCTTCATATTACTACATATAATGTTTGTAATTATAATCCACTTGGTTCTATATTTTATCACTCTATATATCTATCTCCTCAATAGTGGATTCTACATCAACATCGTAACCAACTATGGAGTTTTATTGTTATTAAATGTCACATTTGTCCCATTTCTTGGAGATACATATAACTACAACCTTATCTTTTTCACCATGATCCATGTAGTTATCCATCTTGTTAGCCTAGAATTCATATAAACATTGATATTATTGTGAAATAAGATTCTTATTCCTGAATATATTTCTTGAAAATCAATCATCACATCCACATAGGTTGGATAATTTTCCATGTGAATATTGGCATCATTTTTCATCATTGTCTTGATTGCTATTGGGGAACCTTATTTCAATATTTCTAGCATTTCCACCTCAAAATAATGAATGTGGATTTTTCCCATTGAAAATTACTTTTTTACTTTTTTTATGGAAATTAGTAATGTGAAATCATCTATATCCTCTTCTTTCAATCCATCATCAATAGTGAGCATCATCATATCCATTAATTCCACATATTTCAACATCCCTTTTTCCACAGATTTAGTATCTTCATTTCTCATCTTTTTTAAAAAATATCAATTTTCAATGTATCCATTGTCATCTCATTTAAATAAATATCCTCCAGCATAAGAGATTTATCTTATAACCAAGGTTGAATTTATCATAATATATGCATAATTATTATTAATTCATTAAAAGTTTATCAAATACTAGTAATTTATTACAAAAAAACATTCACACGGTCAAATCATCAATCTATATAGATATTGGGGTGGATTGTACTATCCTCAAATTTTTTCCAAATAACATATAATTTATATTCTCTATATTTTGGATGACCCCCATAAATATTTTGAATCATTCCCCACAAGAAATATGATGCATTAGATGAAAAAAGTTGGTGTATATCATATTGTACAATGCTCACCGAATGCATTGAAAAAATTCAAAACAAAATCCACTTCTTTCCGGGTTGATTATGATAATTATAAGCAATGCACACTAGTATAAATAGCATGTATAATAGTTTTAAAGCAATTCATACCTAATTATTGGATGTTGTGATGCATTCCATTTTTCTATAGATTAATATTATTTTCCTTGGTGAATAGAATTTCTTCCTGACAAAATACCTCTATTTATTCTACATATAAAAAAATATTATTTTAACCAATGAATATAATACCAATTTTAGCCCAACTAGGAAAAATCACTATATGGTGGTGAAATCATGGTATGACTATGTATATAAACTATCATATATGATCTTGTTTCACTATTAAAAAAACACAATTTATTTCCATTTCCCTTACTAATGTATAAACATGAATGATATCATTAAAATGACCTAATATTTTATATAGTTCACGTAGAAATATCTAACTACATGAAACATTCAATGGTGATGATACTATAAATCAAATTAATTTTGTCACATTATTGTTTTAATTTTCAGAGTATATTCATTATCACTCATGATTTACATCTAACAAAAACATTAAATATAACTTCAATAAATTTGGATTTGTTATCCAATCTCATTTAAATGTATATAATATTTATAAACTCTTATCTTTTGCAAAATGCATGTCATTTCATATACTCTAAACTTTGGTGAAACTCACAATATTTTCACAATTTAACAATGAGTCATACAGACAACCATTTAAAAGTATTCCCTTCAATAAATTTTAAACAAGAAAAAATCATTTTAAAATTATCTTTTTCAACATATGATGGAGTAATAAGATGAATGTTTTTATAAAATTGTGAACATATACATGGAAGATAATGATTTTTAATGGAATAGGTTAAAAAAATTATATAAGATAATACATTAAATCTTTGGTAACATATAAATGATAACCCGAATATAATATATTACATAAAATATAAATATAAATTTTATGGATGTAAATATATTAATGATATATCATATAACATAAGTATTATATATAGCACCTCATGGAAACATGTATTTGATAAGGAATATGTCCCATGAAATATAAAGTGATATGCGAAAACAATTATAATACTATACAATTTATTTCAAAATTAATCAATGAATTTATTATTTATAAAAAATATAAATACAGTTAAAAAAATTAAAAAAAACATGAAATAAAAATTGGTATAAAATAGTTAATATTTATTTAACATGGATAATGATGATTTAATATAACCCAGTGAATAGAAATTTATATCAGAAACCCCTTACCTCATGTTAGGCTTTAATAATATGTTCACATCAAATTAATTTTAGAAAATTAAATTTATTATATTATATAATATATACATATATATATATGATAATATCAAATATGATACAATAATAAATTTCCAATGTCTATTTATCAATATCCAACTATTAGAATAATATTTTTAGAGTGACTATTATTTCGGTATTCATGTATTCTTTGGATTGGTAGTTTTGGTACTTGCATCATGCTAAAGGATCAACCATATATAAAATATTAGTAATGATAAAAATATAATATTTAATATTTATATAATTATATATTATTATTCATGAAATGTGTATATGAAAAAAATCATGTCACCTCATAGTGGAGGTAGTACGCATGATTACTTGAGAAGTCTTATAATTTTTTAATGGGTGGAGGTTTATGAAGGTAAATGTTATATTATAATTATATATTCATAATTATGTAATAAATATCATATATATTTACTTTCCCCATATTTATAATTATTTTATCGATGTGTTGATGAAAACGAATTATACTACTATGTGGAGAAGATATTTCATTTATATGCATGAGTCATGAATATATTTTCAATTGGATAGTAAAAAATTCAATGAATATTTATATATCATTAAATCATGGAATTTTGATAATCTATATATATCCTGTTACTTATTATTTATCCAACATTATGACCAACCATAAATTATTGTGATGAAAAATGAAATACATAATCTACATGAGAAGGAAGACCACACATATACACAAATGATATTTTTATTTTTGATAAGAAATATAATTAGATGAAAATGTTTATATAAAAAACATAATAACATTTAAATATATTTTAGATACACATTTTTTTATATTAATGATTTTATGAATGTATTGAATTCAGTATCATGGTTAATAAATTGAAAACACTTTTTAATAACTATAAATCATCGTCAGATAATCTCCACAGGATTATATATAAATCCTTATTATGGTGGTATTCTGATCGAAATAGGATATTAAGGACATGGTTAGGGATAATAAGAAACAAATTCATTAGTTATTGTTTGGATCTAACTATGTCTTTACGTGTGTTTAAGATATGATAGTTGGCGTCCCTTTATAAGATAGGATGAGGGTAGACATTAAATTTATGAAATTATTAAAATATATTAATTCCCTAATCTAGAAAAAAATAACCAAAAAGACTCATTATTTAATATGATTTGATATATAGTAAAAATAGTACCATTAAATATTATTTATAAACAATTTTAATCTTTTTACTCGTTATTAATTTTGGTCAACCCCCATTAATTCGATTTAACCCTTAATTTCAAACGAGAATTTTCACCAACGTTACTACTCATAATGACAAATAATGATAGTCGAATCATTAAAAAATGTGTACATATAATTTATAAATATTCATCCAATATTAAAAAATTGATGTTCTAACAGTGGTAGAAATTAATTTAAAAAATACAAGAAAAACACATCAAAAAATGATTTTCTATAAAAATGAAATTTTATGATTAAAATGATTTTTCTGAAATAAAAATAATAATTTGGATTTTAAATGAATAAATTAGATAATAGTAACTGAATCACGAAATATTTTTCTTTAAAATAAAACTAAAATGGAAATAAACCTTTTATACACTATATATAAATTTAAAAAGTAAGAAAACATTTTATATGAAGAAAAAACATAGGTAGATTTATCAATTACTAAGATAATATTTGTAAATAATGTAATATATTTTTAGATTAATTAAAAAAAATAAAAAAAATATAATTATTATAGAATTATTTTTTGTAATATTTCAATTTTTTATATCATTATAATATTTTAAAAGAGGCAATTTTTTTAAATTTGATATTTCTCTCTATTCACTCAAAAATAAACATTCAGAAAAATTATAAAATTTCAAATTTATATATTTCTTATATGATAAAACCTAAAATAAATTTTTTTTTTCTCAAATTAAGTTGAATATCTATTTTTTTATAAATTATATTGCAAAATAAATTTTATAGAAAAATGTAAATTTAAAACATTTACTTCTCTTAATATATTTTATATTAATTTATAAAAACATGAATGTATAAAATATATTATTTTTTAATTTTCATCAAAAACGTTTATTCAAATTACAATTAAATATACCTAACAGATATATATATACAATATATATATATATATATATATATATAATTAGATTGCGTTAGACAACCATATATATAACGGTCATATTATATTAATATTTATATATATATATTCATGTTTAACAAAAAGTTTTCTATTTATCAGCCTATCATAATGACTATTATTTAACTAACTGATATCATTGTTTTCCATATTTTATGTTGGGGTCCTAATATTCGTAGAGAACCATGAAGAAAATGATTTTATATTTTTATTGTATATAGATATGTATATATATTCCACTTTTACTTTTCATCATGTTTTTTCATATTACTACCTCATAATGTACTAGTTTTTATCATTTATTTTAATATTTCCTCTCAAGAAAATAGAAAAAATCATTTCATTTTTTTCCCTATGTTATATTAAATAAAAACATAATATTTCATTATAATATAAATTTTTATTAAAATACTTTTATAAAAATTTATCACCATCTTATAATAATCACATCCTCTAAATTTTTAATTATTCCCTATCGAAATGAAATTTCTATATTAATCAATTATATATTTTATCATGAACATAAATATTGACATTATGATCAGGAAAATTGTGGTTTTACAAAATGATGAAAATCTATATGTTTTATACTTTAAAATGAGTTTCTAAAATCATTACATTAAAGTTAATTAGTATATTTTGAATGAGACAAGATATGTTTTAGGAAAAAGTTTACAATAAAGATAGTCATTTTACGAAAGCATACATACATTATTTATTTTAACTACATGTGATAAACTTCATACATTATTTATGGTTCAATCAATTTATTAATCTATCTCATATCTTACTCTAGGAAATGAATATTCAATAGTAATGTTTTATGACTGAAATACTAGAATTATCATTTACTGAATTATAATATCCATTAAATGATAAACCATTATTTATTATATCTCAAGAAAACCCAATATTATTGTCAAATATTGATATTTTATAAATTTTTAATATAAATATTTATAGATAAATAATATATTAGTCTCTAACTACAAAAAATAACCCAAACGTTAAACATAAATCAATCAGTAGATAAAAATAATTATAAGTCTTCAAAAATTGCTAGAAAATAAAGATAATCATTAATTATAGAATTATAAAACAAAAAGTTCATAAAGGATTAACATAATATTATCTTAAAAAAAATTAATTACTCATATATAAAAAGTATTTTTTATTTTCATATACCCACAATAATATGTGAATATTTTCCGTAAATAATAAGATTTTCTATAAAACCAGAATAAACAAGTATTCTACCACATGGCAACAAAAAAATTATTCATCAATTTAAATATCATCATATAAAAAATATTATATTTACATTTATAATATATTATTTCCCATAAAATAGTAATCTTATGGTAAAATAACATCAATAACATAATCACCAAATCACATCTCCACAACATGTTTACTTAGTTGATAAAACATATATTCCCAAAATGTATAAAATAATTTAATTCAATGACCAATATTAACATAAAATTGAATATTAAACAAAATGGTTATGAATAGATTTAAACATATTCCTAAAAATGAATAATCAATATTCTTCAAATAACATTTTCGCTAATTTAAATACTAAACATATGTGAATTATTACCATTATTATCTCTAAAATATCTTCAATCATTTTAACCACCCATAAAAAAGAACAAAATGAGAATTTATTCGTTCAAAAATATCATTAATATTAAACTTAACGAAACATATTAGATTAGGATTATTACATATCACTAGGAAATTTCATTGGTTCCCATAGGTTTTTTCCTATCATTCACCATAATGAAAAATATATTACATGTGATATAATCAAATAATTTCCCATTCTAGTTTGTAGACAGATTTTCAGTCTTAAGACTTCTCATCCTACAATTATTATGACAAACTTAAAACAAAATCCACACAATTTATAGTTGTTACATATTGGTGTATCTATTCCTTAACTAAATCCACATACCTTTATATGATTGTGAAAAATTTATAGGAAAATTAAAAAAAATCACTACATTACCAATGACATGTGATATTTACATATATATAGACTTATCCTAGTAAAATATTACAAGGATATGATTTCGAAAATATGAGTTCATAATTATATCTCTATAAGGTCCCAATAAATTTCTTTTGACAACAAATGTAACACATCATATCTAGTAACCCAAATCTGGTGATTATTTTTTCAAAATTCTGATTATATACTGGGGATATCATCCCGAAGGATCAAAGAATATAAAAAAGGTTTTGATCCTATATACATACAATATTCTCAAATTCAAATATTAAAAATTATATAAAACATCCAAAATTATAGTGGAAAATTATTAATTATTCAAACATTTCTCTAATTTATATTTTTAATCCCATTTCTGTATCCCAATTAAAGGAATACATAATAAAGTGTGGTTCTAGATGATCATTAATGTTAAAAATATAACTTATTATTTAATATAATAAATAATTCATGAATAATATGGTAGAGAAAATAAAAAAAATATTCCATTAAAATAATAAAATCAAATTGGAATACATCCATAGATCACCTATAAACATAAATAATAACATGAATAATATTAAATATTTTCATATTCATTGAATGAATAATTATAGATAGAATATTTACAACATAATGTAATTATTCAAACAAATAAAAAATTTACAACTTATCCCTCTTGCTCATAAGTTATAAGTAATTATATATGATTACACTCCATATAATAAAATGGTTATAATGGGGCCCTCCCATCACATACTAAGTAAAGTGAATTCATCATAAAAAAATAATCAATAATCAATAAAAAACATAATACATAGAAATATATGTGTTTGAAAACTTGTATAATTAATGTTAATATTATTATCCAGTTAATTAACAGAAAAAACATGATCAGAGGTTATAAATATAACTTAATTTGATTTTATTATTATATTATGTCTCTAAAAAATCATTAGAATAATAAATTGGTGTTTACAGTGAGGAAAAATCCATTAAATGAGCCATTGATCCTTTCATTAAAGACTTGATAATATGATAATTTTTAGAACCAAATTTTAAATGTAACTATCAAGAATGTTGAGAATATGAAATTATTTGATAATAATAATGGAATATTATAATTTATTTCTTATTGAATATAATGTTTTTTATAGTTTAAAAATCTATTTATTCAACATAGTTTATAAGAGAACATCAATTTCATAAATTTTTTAACAATAAAAAAGTGATTCATATAGAAATAAAAAATATACAATTTAATATTTTTTTAAATATATAAAAAAATATTTTAAAAATAATAATAACAAACATTGAATAAAATATTAGAAAATTTTATAATCATTTAGTGATCATATGTGTAGAAGATAATTATTTGTAATGGAAAATTTTAGAACAATATTTGAAAAGAATATTACTTATCACTTTGGAATATATTTAATCAAAACACCATTGAATGGAATAAAGACATATTAAACTATAAATAAAATTTATAAGAAAGGATTAATGATATGAAATTTTATATTCATAGTATAATCAAAACGTATTGAAAAAAATTGGTGAATATGTAATATGTCCTATAGAAACAAAACTGAGATGTTAAACCCATAAAATTATCATAACATTGATGTGAGATTAAATAAATGATGTGAATTTGTGTAAAAAATGATAATAAGAAAAGTGAAATAAATTTTAAAATAATAAATTTTAAATATATTCTTAATCATTTCATAACATAGATAATAATGAATTAATATAACCCAATGAAATGAAATTGATTTAAGAAACAAATTATCGCAGGTTTGAGATGATACAAAAGTCATTTTAACTTCTTTTAAAATAAATATAAATTAATAATAAATTTGTTAACTAATATTATATTAAATTATATTTTCATATTTTATTTTACTAATTAAATTTAAATAATTAAATATCAGTAGATTTTTAATAAATTCAACATTGTCCACTATTTACAATTCTAGGTTTAATATAATATTTGATTGTGTAGTTTTGATAATGTCAAAATTATCATTCTTAGATAATATACATAATGATTGTGATTCTACAAATATCATATATATTTATAAAATGCATATTTAGATTCATTATCTAATGTAATTCATGAAAAATGTGTCACATTGCTTCATGGGGGTCTTTGTCATCATGTGCGCATGACGAGAATTATTATTAATTAATTTATTAAAAGAATGAAATGTAAAATAATTTACTATATTTATGTAAAAATATATACTTTATAAATATAATATATATTCACACATTAAGTATTTGTAACTATTCATGTGTATTGGATTAAAAAATGAATCATTTCACTACATTGAGATTGTATGTCGTACGTACGCAAGAGAGATGTATTTATTAAAAAACGGATATAAATGAATAAATAAAAACATATAAATAAAATTTAATATTTAAATTATAATATATATATATATATATTTAATGTTATCATTTGGATCCATCATTATGACTTACCAAAATTGGAGGCGATGAAAAATGAAATACATTACCATTTCGAGGTGGTAGATTACACAGACGGACGAATGAAATTGTCATTTTACATTAAATTAATAACTAGATAAAAAATATTCTAAGATGATAATAATTATATTTCACTATCTTTCAAATATTTCAATTTTTATCTCACAATATTTATTAAATAATTGTTGGTGGTAAATTGATGAATAAAATTAAAACACTTGAATACAAAATTACATCTTCTATAGAAAACAACCGTTGATTTATATCTAAATAATAACTAGTATGATATTATGATACAAAAAATTGACATATATTTAGATTTTATGAATTCATATTGAAAGGTATTTCTCTATTTAAGAGGCTCTTGATGAGTTTAAAATACAGTATAGACGACATCAATTTATAAGTGAGGGAGAAGACAAATACATATTTTTTCAAAGATTAAAATATATTAATGTATTACTCAAGCCAAATAGATCGCAAATTACGCATAATTGAATATAATATTTGAAAGAGTAAAAATATAATTATAAAATTGTATTCAGATATGTTTTATATGGCATATGAACTTATTCCTTAGTAACTAAATTTTATCCAATATTATTATAAAAAATAATCATAAATGTTTTCTATATAATTAAATAATGTATACATTAGGGTTAAAAATATACATTCCATTGAAAAATTTTAATTTATATAACTGTTTAAAAATAATTTAAAAACACTAGAAAATTTAATGAAAATTGTTTTATTGAAAAATTAATTTTTTATTGAAAATTATTATCTCGTATAATTAAATAAAAATTTTGACTAAATAAGAATTTTTTTTTGTGTTAAATAAATGGAATACTTTTTTTCCTTTAAAAAATAAAAAATATAAATAATACATACAAATATATGATTAAAAGTTAATAAATAGAACAATTTTTATTTCTATAATAAATATAACTTAGATTCGCATAATCTTAAGAATATATTAATAGGTTAAAAATTATTATTTTATATCATTTATTTAAATTAATAGATTATTTATTTTTTACAAAAAATAGATTTCATAATCATTCATGTTGTTATTAATTCATTATATTTTCATAGATAATTTTTGTGAAAGCAATATTTTTCACAGTTCACTAAAAAATCAACATCTATAGAAAAATACCAAACATTATTCTTTATAAAATTTTGATATGATGAAAACAGAAATGGAATAAATTTAATTGAAATAAATTTCTAAAATTTATATATTTAGTTCTTTGTAATATATATACAAAATGGATTTGATAAAAATAATGACAATTTAAGATCCCATTAGACACAAAAGAAGGTGTTTATTAATCATGGTGACCCTAAAGAGACTCAGGGTGATAAAATTATGACACTCTTCTAATAATTATCTCTAATTGGGTTTTTTTAAAATAATGGTACATTATGATTCAAACAATAAAATGAATTGAATTTTTAATGAATATTTTTCAATTTTGATGCGAGAAAAATAATAGGATCAAATTTGAAACTCTATGAACCAAATCAATTTGAATAATCTAGTTACCAAATGGGTTATTTATACATGTCTAATTATTAATAATGATAAACCAACTTTTGAATAATTAATGTAGATGTATTATAAGTGGATTAAAACATCTAAATTCAAAAAGGATGGTTAATTCAAAAAATAAATATTTATATTACAATTAGAACCTATAAAAATTTAAATTTGTTGTATAGGGAAAAGGAAGTATCTAGAATAAATAATGGAAATAATAAAATCAAATTAATGTGAATATATAATAAAATAAGATGGTTGAAGTAATAGAATATAAAACAAGAGTTTTAATGGCATGTAGAAAAATCTTGAAACCACTAAAGGCCCATGTTTTTTCAGATATGGAAATCTATTTTTTTTAAAATCTATGGAATGATTATATTAACCCTCATCATTTATTTATTAATAAATTATTGTAATATTTTTTACACAAAATTGTGAGTATATTTGTAGAATCATATTTGGTATTCAAAAATGTCTATTTTTTAGAGGATCACTTGTGGGTTACCTAGTCTAAATAATTAATTACTTTAGTTTAATTGAATAATTTTTTTTCATTATGTTAATGTTAATGAAAAACATTTTTATTGATAAATATATAATTTTTTTATTTTCTATATTATTTTTAATTATAATACATTGGATTTAGTTTTTATGTTTATTCGATTGATAAATTACTCCAAATAATAACATGACCCTCTACACATTCACATGTTCCTTTTTCAAATAAATTCATTTGTATTTCAAAGGGATCATAGTGATGCATATTTCATATCTATGGGGAAAATATTGTATTGTTTAAAATTATTAGATCCGCTAGAATTTAATGATTTTATCCTCATTAAATGGGGGTCAAATTCTAAAACCCTTCTTTAATGTATAGATCTGATTAATACAAAAATCAAGTAATTATTATCATTCCAAATATACCTTCAAAAGGATTAATGGAGGAAAATATATAGTGACATTTCTAAAATTCAATATATGTTTTGGATAAAATAAAATGATTGGATTATTTCTATTGTATGAATTTTTCAATGGTATTTCATGGTGTTTCACAAATAATTAAAAATTTTGATTATAAGACTTATAATAATTATATTATAAAAAAACATTCTTAGTGTGATTTATGTTAATTAATTTTAATGAAGATAAAGACTATGAAAGTATTTATATATACCATTAAATTTTTTAGTGTTCATGGATGTTGTAATTAAAATTCATTTATTAGATTCATGTTCTTCAAAATTCCATATTTTATTTTTAAATGAATATAAAGACTAAAATTATCACTAATAAGACTACATGGGAAGTGATTCATGGGAAAAATGTAAATTGGATAATATATAATCATATATTATATTACTATAAATAGGTTTAACATGTTTTATATGAAAATTAAAATAATATTTTGTATTCTTTCATATTCCATTGTTGGCCAATAGAGACCATTAATGGTGAAATATGGGGTGGAAATTTTAAACTAATCCTTTGAAGAATATATTACTTCCCTCCAACATGATTAAAAATTTCTATATTGAATGTCTTACTATATGATAAACATGATTGATTTTTAAAATAATTCTATGGTTTATGTATAATTCCATTACATAGAAGATTGTATTTTCACTAAGGAGTGTATATCTATAAAAAACATAAACAATATTGATGTTGTAGTGGAATTAATACCAAAATATAATTCATAATGACTAATAACATTATTGAGGATTTAATTTTAATGAAATTTTGTTAAAATATATATAATATTGATGTTTCTTTTTTGTTTTGTTGATTTATTTACTTTATAATTTAATGAAATCAATTATTATAATATTCCATACATAAGGATGAATTTCAATGATAATGGGTGATAGAAAATATTTAAAAAAGTAGCTTTGGGAGATCAGATATAATATTCATATAATTTGAAATAAATTAAAGATAATAGAGGTAAATGAATAAAATACATAGTCCAACAAATTAGTTTATGAATATATTTTAAAAAAAGAACTATATTATATATTGAAATTATACTATATACCACATAATGTAGTAATTAATGAAAAAGAGGAGTTATGATTGGATATTATATTATAGTGAATTTTTGAAATACTAAATGTCTTAATCATCATGGTCTAAATTATTGAATCATATTTTTAGTTTTTAAATCAATATTGCTAATGAATTATTACTATATATGAAGTATTGTTTCAATGAAATTATAGAGTTAATTAATGGGATATAGGAAAATAAAATTTGAGATGGAACATTTTATTATGGAAATATTAAATGATTTCCATAGTAGGTAATGTCATTTATCAAGGGGAATAAATTTATAAGATTCTGCCAGGGGTCTAAAATATAAAAAATAGATATTATTATATGAATACTATATTGCTAAAAATTTAATAAAGGAAAAAAATTATTTCTTTCATCATGGTGGAAACATTGAGGGAGAATATTAATATAGTCAAGGAGAAGATGATATTGAAATAGGCATTATAAATATATTTTTACAATAAATATTACCTTGTTTATCACAATTAGTTAAAAATGACTATAAAATTATTCTTTTTAGTTTAAAGATTATTGAATTAGTAAATAATGTTCGTTTGAACGATATTGTTGTGTCTCATTGTTATGTGAATTTAATGTTGATGATTTTATAAATATTTCAACATAATTGCGTTATATAGAATTTCATTTTGAAGATGAGGAAATGGGTGATATATTTATGTATCCAACTAGTAAATAAGTAATAGTAGTTTCAAATACACTGTTGGTAATGAAAAATGATGTTATTGACACCCATTATTGCATTCATAGTTAGAATAAAGTTGGAAATACAAGGAAATAAGATGAATTAAAAATATTATGGTCAAAGAAGAAAATTAAATGTAGAGACAAAGGAGTTAAATTACTATATATGATATTTTTGAATAGAATAACTATTGTCTATAGTGATCAAATGTAAAACTATTATATTTAGATGTAAAATAGATTGATGAAAGGAATTTAAAGCCTTTTATGTTAGGATAAGTCCATGTCATTGTGATTCAACATTTAACTATTGAGTAAAATAGTAAAAAATGAAGATTAAGTCCATTGTAAACTGTTTTTATTATTTAATAACATAAATAGTTGAGTGTTCATATACAAAAAATAACTTTGGAAAATGTTTGAATGTTTAAAATAGATTCACATATTCCAAATGATTTTGGATGTTTTTTTTGAAATGAGAAGATCCTATGTGTAAAATTATATTACGTATAGTTTCCAATTTGATATAAAGGAAAAAATAACTATGACCAAATTGCATGTAGATAATTATATCATAGGTGAAATAATTCATAATAAAATTCATGCATAGGCGAAACCATGAAGTCGACTATCCCATGTATGAAATCCTTCATAACATCAATTAGTTATATCTCTATAAAAAAATATTTAATACAAAAATGATAAACCATTTAGATATATCTACTAAAAAATCAACTTTATTATGTAGGGGATTTATATTGAATATTTGAACCACACATGGCCAATTATTTCAATATATCTGAACTCAATACCATGTACACAAATAATTTCTTGGATTTGAGAATTTGAATATGAGCACCACATATACATATTATCATATGTGTTTCAGTGTTTAATGTAATTCATCATGTAGATGTTTCTATATTAATGAAATTGAAAATTATATAGAGTAATTTTTTATATGTACTTCTTAAAAAACTATAGAAATCTATTTTTGAATCAATTGAAGAATTATATCTTATTAGATGATATAATATGAGATCTCCAATGGACTAAATAAATCTAGTAGGGGATGTGATCTATGGGTCATAAGAATTAGGGAACAATATTCATTCATGATAATGGGAATATTGATGAATGTTATAAATAGTAGTATCTATAATTATATAATCTTGATAAAATAAAATCATATGATGTTATAGATATCATTTTTATTTCTGAATATCATGATTCTAATTTAAGCCATCATCAAAGATTTTTTCATTGATGAATAAATCAGGAGATCCACTTTATTTATTCCATGATGAAAAAATTTAACATATCAATAATTCATTAATAATGAAGATGATGAACCTTTATATCATTAGATACTATTCATATATAGAAATATTATTATTATTCATAAATTTCTGATCATTAATAAGTTTAATTGGTTAATGTTTTTTATTTTTCTAATGATAGTAAAATTGATAACAAAGATGAGTTATTTCTTAGTATATATCCAATATTAATGGTTGTAATGTTTTTAGGGAGAGTTTTATTCTATAATGAAATTAGTTACAAACCATTAATATGTTTTTTATACTATGACGATTTTATATTTAGATTTCACGTGGAGGTAATTTGAGTAAAATTATGCAGTTGGGCCTTCTATAAGTCTATCAGAATAAATGTTTTATTATTTTATTCTACCTTTATATAGATTAATTAGTTGACTCTATATATTAATTCATTGAATGGAAATTTAATAATTTGAGTTATATATTTGAAAAAAAAATCATATGTAAAAATTTATTAAACAACAGCTAAAAGATATTTGAAAATGAAAATAGCTATATGATAATAAATATTTTTATAGAGAACCAAAATGAACTCTTAGTTTTACATTTCTGTTAATTGATTCTAATGGATTAAATTTAATAATATTTAATAAATCCTCACATTCATTTGCAAATTTTTGAATTTAAGAGAATAAAAAATGTGAAAGAATATAATTAGTATTTACTTCATGTGAGTTTTAAGAATTATATATTTCTTCAATATGATACTATGTGAAATCAAAATATCTCTTAATTAATATAAAGAGAATAATACCCAACTATTATAGAGAATAATATGATAATTTTATAAAATTAATATATATTAATATGCATTTTATATTGATGAAATAATATAATCCGAATTATAGACAACATTTTGTTTTTTGTGATCTGTGGTAGAGGAAGAGAGTGATATGAACAATAGATTCATTTAGTTGAAAATCTGATCACTCCCGAGTTCATTTTTATATGTTTTATTGAAAAAGATATAAATACATATGATCAGATTAATTATTTTTATAATGTTTCAATGTGTATTTATCAAATTATACATTTTCCTCTTGAAGAGATGTTTATATTCCAAGGAACTATGGTGAGTTAAAGATGATTAGATCCTGTTGATATAGAATCATATTGTTCATAAAAATGATACACCTCATGAAGAAGAAATTTATTCAAATATAGAATATAAACAATGTGATTATGTAGAACATGGGTCACAAAGTTTATTCATGGAAAACATGGTGTGAATCCATTAATTCAATGTGAAAATACTCATAAAATTTCTATGGATAACATAAATTAGCATATCCAGTGATTCATTGGCGTTCTAGGTGTGTGACTAAAAAAATTATAATAAACTCTCAATTTTCGGTTACAATTCATGATTAGTTTCATTAACCAATCAAAGAAAATATTTATTCCTGATAATGATCCTTTTAAAAATTATTTTTTCTTATTTACTATTTTACATACATCTATATCGTTGATTTATTAAGTGTTTGATATTATTAATCCTAATTTCACTAACCAATAGAAGTTGTTGAATTATGAAGGGGATAAAGGGAAATATTGAAATTGTTAAAATTTATTTAATATTGGATTCACTCTCCTTCCTCTCAGGTGTATGTACTGGTCAAATTGGTACATCAGGTTGAATTTAACAGAAGGTAACCTTTGATTAGTTTTTTCTCAATGACCCATTAATTTTCATCTTAATTTACAAAGACATTATTTAATGTGGTTGAATAACCCCATTTTGAAGTATGATAATATAATTCTATTATTTTGGAATTGAATTTATCACCCAATAAAATTTAGAATATTATAATGGATCGGTCTCCAAATCTAGGAAGGGTCTTAAGAAATATGTAAGCCTCCACTCAAGTGTTATTTTCACTATTCCAGGTATATAATATTGAATGTATTAATGTTTTTTATTATCTCAAATGTGAAAATTTGTTCTATAAGAATAAATTTGAATCCAAATTGAATTCTCATTTTTTAGTTCACTTAAGAGTATAATGATGGAAAATAACATTTGATATAATATTCTATAATAATTTAATATAATATTGCTAAATTGTATTATAAAAGTAATTGTTTAATCACTTATCTAAAACCTAATAAAAATAACATATAATTTTTTAAATAAAATATATAATAAATATAATAAAACAATAAATGTTTTTCATAAGAAAAATATAATTTCAGTAAATATTTTAATAGTGAGATTTCATGAACATATGGAGTGATATAAAGATACTATATTTGTAAAAACATTATGAAGAAATGATTTATTAAATTTTGCGATAGAGATTTAATTTATCATTCAATTAAATGGAATTCCTCATAATAAAAATGTTATAATGTTGATTAGTTATAGGTAATAAAAATATAATTTATTTTATTTTGAATATTAGTCACCCACCATAAAGTGCTTGGTACGAAAAATCAGGATTATGAGTTTGATGTCAAAGATAATTGGTCCATTATGAATAACCAATGATATATGTGAAATTTTTAATGATTAATATAATGATATTCCATTAATGGTTTCTCAACATATTGACATAGTTTGGATGATATCATATAAAGTGGTATTTACCTCTAACACATTAAAAAAGTATATTCACTACCTTAAATGTATAGTTTTTACTATTTTTATCTCAACTATCTAGGATGGGAAAAAATGTATTAATATTATTATATAAAATTAATTGTAAACCAACCATCATATCAAGGGATATTATGAACATGTTCTGAAAGAGAACAGCCCAAACCAATTTCTAAATGATGAGGAATATGCTAAAAATTACGAAGTATGTAAATATGGAAATTCATGAAAACCAAAATAAGTAATCATTTTGAAGGATATTTTTCATAAAGGCAAAGGTTTTGGACTATATCCATAGATTTATGGAAAAACTATTCATTGTAATAAAATAATATAATCTTTGATGTGAGGGTGGGAAAATATAAAAGATGAAGAGAACCTATTTAAAAAAATATAGTGAATAAGTAAAATCAATCATTTAAAAATAGATTAAATGATCTTTATAATCTATGGAATATTATAATCATTAATGTTGGAAATACTCTATAATAATGTTATAACACTTATTGGGATAATAACATTAATAAAGAAAATAAATAATTACCATTGACTAACAAGTAAGATAATAAATTATGTATATATTTTTAATATATATATATATATAAATATAATATTTAAAAAACAATAAATTATAAAATTATTATTATATTTTCAATATGTTTCCACTGGTATGTGAATAAAAAAATTAAAATATCTTGTTTTGGACATAAAACATTTATCCATTCACACTTAATAAGTGTATAATAGTTCAATATAATCAAAATTGTTTTTAAAGTGACAAATAGAAAACATCATTTATATTTAGTTTAAATATTTTTATAAAAATAATTTTTCTACATATAAAAATAATGATGTGGAGGGGCCTAATGGAATATTGATCATAACGGCTAATTAGTAGGAACAGAATTGGATAATCGAGTATTCCGAAAATAATAATCTTAATCTTGGTTCTATGTTTAAGAAGATAATTATAGCTTCGTTAAAACATGATAATATTAATATAAACATGATCCATTAATGTGTAAATGTTTGAAAAATAATGGGGATGAATATACATAGTATAATTGAATCTTTAGACCCATATGATGATCATTTTTCATATTGTGGAATCAGTCATTGCATTGTAGCTCACATTGAGGTTGTCCTAGAAGATCCACTCATAACCCAAATATTGTTTATGGTATTTCAATGATGATTTTTAATTTTAATAATGTTTATACTGAATCTCTTTGGGGTGAGAAACTAAAAATAAAAAATTCTTTGATTGAATTTATATATTTTTTTAAAAAAAATCTAGATAACCCTATCATTTTTAAGAATGTCGTGATATATTTAGTTACCTTGAATTCATGTGGTTTTTTATTATTATAGCCCTTATGGGTAAATGTTTATCTAAAAAAGTTAATTAGTCTATGTGAACAAGAATGTTATTATATTTCTTTCCATAATTAGTGTAGGTTATCAATTCTGGATTTCTACATGGGGTTTTCTATGTAGACATGTAATAATTAATTAGTTTGTGGATGATAATAATTGTACACTACCTACCTTCACTAATATTATATGAATTTCACGGGGAGAATCATTGGATGGATTCTACCATATATTAGTGGAGTTAATTTTACCTCATTATTTTATCTATAAACAATTATGGGGGGAAAATTGAAATTCAAAATAGAGTTACATATGTAATTGAAATAAAATCCAAAGGGGATGATTTATAAATATTTTGGGTTGATGGTTATTTTTTTAATCAATTATTATTAGTGTCATTTTCAATTCAAATATGATAATTTGTTGAATATGGAAACATATTGAATGATACATACAACTATTTAATAAGAGAAACTACTCACACAATATGGTTACCGAATATTGAATAGTTGGATTACATTGAATAAATATCTAGTGAGATTTATGATGTAAGAACATAAAAATTCAATGATTTAAATAACTAAATTTATATTGTCTATGAAATGTGTCTAAGGGGGAGTATTCTTACCATCAATAAATGTTTGTAATATAAAATGTTATAGATAAAAATAACAGTTTTACTGAATGAAAAAATAAATGGAAAACCAGTAATTGAGTGGATTTTGAGGACCCTTGTTTTATTAATATAATATCCATTTATGATTATTCATATAACTATAGAGTACCATAATTCAACACATGGATAATTGAAAAAATAAACAATAAATTATGAATAACAAAAACAAGTGAGTTTCCATATATTGCAGAGTCATAGGGAATCATTAAGAAGCACATGGGATAATATCATATATTCCCAATGTGTTTTGATATGTTTTTTAAATTACTAATGCATGGTGGATTAAAAGTAAAAGGGCCATGTTCCAAATTTTAATAAAATTTGAAAACATTTGTAAATCCATCTTACAAATACATGAATTCCAATGTAGGAAAATTCCAATATATGTGACTTCTAGATTTGCTAAATCCATGTAGTTGGATTTCCCATTTATTAAAATAGGTCTATTAAGAGTCAGGTAAATATGAAAATTCCTAGTCTTCATTGTAAATAAATTTCTATAATGATTAATCCAATGATGACACAAGCCAACATGAATACTCAGATAAACTGGTACCCTAGTTAGAAAATAAATAACATGATGGGCGTTAATAATAACTAGTGGGTAGAAACTATTGTTAGGGAACCATAAAATGGTCATAGGTAATGCTTTCAACCTAGAAACTAATAATAAAAACATAAAAATAAAAGATAAAATAATGATAAATTATTATGTTAAACACTCCTCAAGGAGATTAGAGTACAATAATTAGTATATTATTATCAAATGGTATATCGTCTAATATATCACACAATATAAATCGCTACATAACATAGAATCAATGTGTAATTAGAGGATCACAACTACCCTCATCAAAACAATCACTTAAGGTCCCCTAAATCATTATTATGTTCCACCTCTAAGAGGAACATTCCCTTTTCTAGGACCTAGCATAAGGAAATCTAATAATATTTGAAGCCGTTTGCTCGCTATGAATACAATATCCCAATAGGATTTAATGAATTTATCATTAAGTAGTACCAATTTAATAAATAATTTAAAATTCAATTTTGAATAATAATATGGAATATAAAATAATTTCATATATATAGTTATGTGTGTTTTCAAAATATATGTATGGAATGTATATTAAAACATGATAAAATGGAAAATTAAATAAAGTGGATGGGAGTAAATAAAAAGGTCAATAATTAATTAAATATGATAATAATATAAAAAATCACCATAGTCATAAGCCATGAGATTATTTCGTTCATAGATAATGGATTGTCAAACAACTAATTCCTTTATCACAGATCATTGTATGCCCACATCAATATGTATCATTCAATTGAGATATAATTTAATTAATTCCCCATTGGTGAATGTCATGTTGAACTTTTTTTAGATAGTGTTTTCTTCAATAATAAATAGCTAATGATTTGTGTTTCTATCATTCATGTCCCATTCTCCAAATACCTATTGATGTTCACATGTTCCACCAATCAATATAATAATAAATAATGTCCAATTAATACCATTTAATTAAATTCATATTTCAAATTCCCAAATTCTATTTTCAAGAGGACATTTCAATTTGCAAACAAAATATTGGTTTTTCTTTCTATTAAATCCCACCAAATTCATCATTCTGTTAAATAAAATTTTCAATTATTGACCTCAAAATAATTCATCTATTAAATTCATATTTCAGTCCATCATTCTAAAAATTCTAACAATTTATCAAAGCATTTTAAAAGGGTTTTATATAAAAAATAAATTTGTTTTTAATTAAAATATCATATCTAAATATTTAATAAAAATCAATCGAAAATAAATTTATAAAAAATCTTCAAAATTAATGATTCTTATTTATGGATGATATTTATTTAACAACATAACTTTTTATAATAATATAATGAAATCACCTAAAACGGGAAAATGTAATAGATATATTTTTTTGGGAAGATGAAGAGAAATCCATTAGAAATAAAATCCATCCAATTATTGAATACACACACAAATTACATGAGGATTCATTAGTATAACATTTGAGAGATGACATGAAATTGGGATTCCAAACTAAATTAAATTCTATTATTATATAGAGAATAATCGCATCCACTGATATAAAATATGAGAATAAAATAGTTAAAAAATATGAAATCCTCTCTAAAGTTCCCCTAAAGGTCTATGTGTTGTGTTAGGTTTTAATTGTGGTGATAATTATTTATTATGGGGGTTCAATACATAATTTATAATTTTCAATCTGTTTACATTATTATGCAGGGTTTCCATGGTAAGGCCTCACTATTATAGCTGACTATGCCATTTACATTGTGTTGTTACTAGGATACCAGAGAGTACAATATGTATTGACCAAATAGTTATAAAAATTATACAATAACTACATTTTCGTTCCTGAGCACCTATAAAAGCATGTATAGTCTGGAATAATTGTTTGGAAATCATAAATGAATTGTACTATCCATAACTTCCAAAAATGCATAGATGGAAGAACTCATGGTTTGGAAAAACCATTCATCAACACTAACGAACATTAAATATTATAAATGGTTTCATTTAAAAAACACTTTGCTTTCCCAATAATTTTTTCATCCATTCATAGCCCTATAAACAACCAAAACATCAAAATTAATCATCAAAATTTATTCAAAACATTATCCAGACAATGGATGATCAATATAATGGTAAAAATATAACAAAAGAGAATAATTTAATGTCATAATCATCCCACTATAAATCCATTCAGCCAAAAAAATAATATTAGGAAGAAATAATGTCAGGTAGATGAGGCCAGTTTTCTCTCATCGTTTCTTTATATTCCCATGTATACTATGAATCAAAACTAAGATGTAATAACACTTGGACCAATGATATGGACCATCCAAGAAGAACATTACATTTAGAGTCATGAATTCTAACAGCGTACTCTATCATGAATAAGTCATGTTTCACATAGACTTACTCCTAGATCAATACATGAGAAGGTGTATGGAGATACTTAAAGAGGTGAGACATGTGAATCATGTTACGAATCAACATAAACTAATGTAAAAAACCATAGACGTATACATCAATTAAATTTTTATAACATCATAAAATATTCCACATAGGTAAATGTTCAATTTTCTATTCTCCCAGCTATTTAGGACCCAACTAAGACGAACCACCAAAAACACGTTATCACTAGATAAAAACATTTACAGGAATCAATGACAACCAGAATAAAATTTATACCCTCTCTAATCCAACATAATGATCTAACGAATAAGATAAATCATTTTAGGTTCTCATGGATCAATGTAGTCCCAACCAATGAATTTTAAACAATACTTAACCAAAACATTAGATTCATACATTAGTGTCCACAAAAAACAACAAAGTGTTACATCATGATGGGTAATTGGTACTTATTACCATAGTCAAACTCAATTATTCTCAAGCGGATATCTCAAGATCCACTAAATTCAGTAACGTTATAATTATTTTTTTCAACATGTATATTTATATCTCATTATGTGGGTTCGTCCATATATGGATGATATGTCATGACTAAACTAAACTAGGACCTCATTTCCTCTTTGTGGCCTATTTAATTACATGATGTAAAAATGAGATCCATATAATAAAATATATTAGATAAAGCTCAATTGGTATTGATGATCTTCTACACATAAAAAAATTATAATTCTTCATCCGATTTTGTATCCTGAATATGGATGAAGTTAGTTTTTGGGTCATAAGATCAATCAATACCCATATCAAATTATTATATCGAGGGATACAGATCATCAATTCCATAAAAATCATTGATATCTAATATCACATACAAGTCAACATTAGTATAAGATGAAAAAAACAAAAATGTTTCTAATGATCACGTTGACCTTCTGATAGGTATAAAAACAAGTAAAAAAATCATCAATGTTTAACCATATACTAGGCCACAACTGTCATCATTTCATGTCATAGAACATCATTTTTGTTCTCAGGTGAACCAATATTTGGAATTTGGGAAATCCACACCCCATTTTCTCTCATTGGATAAAATATGAAATCATAGTTCTGAAATCATAGGATAACCTTAGAGAAAACTCATCAGTGGCATCTCATCCATAAAATATGTCTATAATGGCATTAGACCATTCCTTTAATTTTTTTCACCTTATGATTCATACTAAAATGTTGGTAATGTAACTAAATTCATTTCATAAAAACATATTTCACATCCTCCTATCACCAAAAATTTATGTAAGAAAATTGAGACATTATTTTCCACCCTTAAAAGTTTTCTTTCATAGACAAGGTAGGATGTTTCTTACTAAAAGAATCATCACTGAAATTCCCCAAACTAAGGGTGTTTGTAATTATTAATTTATCATATTGTATGCACTTCACTAATCAACTATTGTTGATATTGAAATGTTTTTTATAGAAGATATAAAAACGTTTATATGATTAGAATTAATTTTATTCATTTTTATGAAATGTTGATTCCATGAACTCTTAAGATCATGCATTTTGACATTGAGTTTTAGGTCTTGTGTAGTATATTTAATCTCATATGGAATATAAATTGAGGAACCATAAGACACCAAGTGTTCACTTTTCTAGATAATCCATCCCAAACAGAAAAATAATGAGTCAAAAAATTCCACATAGCATTCCCATCCTCTATAATATATATACTAATAATTCATGATTCAAAAGGATCTTGAACTTGTTAAATAAATTAAGATACATTAAATAAAATGAAAAATTAATTATTCCTATTGAGAGAGAACATTAGAGAAGCCAACATTAATATATATGTGACAAGATGGTATATCATTCTACATATAAAATTATCTGAATCATAATAACATTGTTTGATTATTCCAATGTCATTAAAACCTTCATCTTCATAATATATACATAAATAAAATGATATGAAACCATTTGTCTTTATAAACTAACACAATAAATCATGAAATCAAATTTATATCGATTGGAATAATGTATATGATATCTCAAAATATTAATTAATATATTTAGATGATGCACATCATCCACATCTATATTAGTGTAAGCATTGATTTCATATATAAATACCGCTACAAATGTGTCAAGATACACGTGGAATATCTTATTAATCGTCACCATAAATATTATATGAGCATTATTTTAAAAAATAGATGAATAAAGTACCCATAATTTACATACCTACCCTAGAAGCTTGTCTTTCGGATATCATATTCATTAAATCCCTACTACTAACAACCATTTTGAATATTAATATTTGAGAAACATTTCACCCCATTTATCTCACCAACCACATTTCATTCATTGAAGTTGAATACGTTTTAATTACCATTAATCTCTTAATTTTTTGGAATCTACATAGTGTTCATGTATTCCTCTATCATTCATTACAAAAATAATAGGCTCAAACCAAGGTGAAACACTCATGAAAATAATTTTTTTTCCCAAAACATAATCCAAATGGTTCATCAAATCAATTAGATTATTTGGTGTTATAGGGTATCAGGGAATTCTATGCATCATACCTAGTAACGAGATCATATCAAACACTCCCACTCTTATTTTGGGAAATCCAAAAAAATTATGATGGTAATACTTTTGCAATGTCACCAACCATGAGAGAAATATCGCCACTTAAATAATCATACTCTAGATAAAAATACAATATGGATATACTCATATCCATGTATGTAAGTGGGGGAATAGAATTACTAGGTATTGGGTCCCATTCTCCATAGAAAACACAGAACACACATTATATGTAGTACATGGGACCAAAAAAGATAAAAGTCCATTTGAGACTGCTTAGAAATCATCCAATTCATTTTGAGAATGAAATATAACAGATTCATTTGAAGAACTAAAAATTCTTAGTTGAGTTTTATCAATGAAAAAGTGACAGAAGATGAGGCAAATTGAGATAATTACATTACTTTATTTTTAGGGGCCTATAATTATCCAATGATTAAAAAAAAATAAATGTAGAATTAATTATAAAAATAAAAATTAAAAATTAAAATCAAATAATTAGATGAACTAGAATATGTTATATTATTCACAAATTATTAATCATTAGATATGGTACTTTTCACTATTAGTGGACTTGTATGATCTTCCTTGAATGATACCTGCACTGTATGAAAATGTTTTGATTCATATCCATGTAGATGGAACCCATTAATACATGATGTACCCAATTTGTAACATATTACCCTTAGGTGTGGATGATCCCATTAAACATTATGTGGTCGAAAAGCCCTAAAAAACATTATATACTGTATTAAGTGACCTCATGAACAACAAATACATAGTCCCTTTGTATAATTATTCATTGAATACCTAAGACTGATTGACTAAAATTTTGTCACTGGATATCATTTAGGAAATGAAAATTTTTTGGTTAGTTATATTTTAAAATGTCAACCATGAGGATCATCCTTCCAAATATTCATTTATTTAAACTAAAACTAATACAACTAAAAGTACGAGAAACTTCCATAAACCCCTAAGTATTAGATATTTCATGAACATCAATACATTCTATATAAAACAAACACAGAGAATAAGTGATATTCAACATTGAAACCTATTCCCATGTATCATCACAAAGACCAATCGTGATTTTATAGGCCATCAAATTTTAATTTTCATCTTCCTTGGAGAATGTTGGAGAAATTTGGAAATGTAGATTATATACTGACTTTTGGATCTATTGCTTTATTAGAGGATGATAAAATCTATAACAATTTCTCAAACAATAATTTATATATATAAATACTATTAATAAGTAACTATAAATTATATCTATTATATTATATCATGTGTTATTACACTATCCATCAAATCCCACCTCCTTTAACTAGGTCATTTAAGCATAAAGGTAGTATTTTTTACCTTTATGAGGATTGATGTTTAAAATAACTAATAAATATTCTTAATATTTTACAACAAATCAAATAACTCATTATAAATAATTGAGCCTTGTAGAGATACTACATTATTCACAAAATACAGTTGGTCATGATCCCTATATTTATGCCTTCATGGTATCTCTACTTTTATAATACCCCACATTTTTTATTCTAACATATTATTTCATGGTAAAAATATATGACCATTTAAAATCAATTTTTTCAAAATAAAAAAAATTATATATTAAAAATATATAAAACATATATATATCCACATGAAGGAAGTCCTCATAGGATCACCATAATGTATTTTTAATACATCTCATATCATGGTGGAATACTTTTAAGGAATGATGTGAGCATAAATCCAAGTAATGGAATAATGAAGGGAAAAAATAATATGATCATGAGACATATCAACTAAATCATGATGCAACATTATAAGGAAAAATCATGGGATGATGTGGATGTGCTTCAGGGTTCATCTCGATAAACAGGATGATGGTCTCTAGGGTTTCATCCTACCCATGGAGGTTCTTAATTCTTTGGATTCAAACTTCTCCCACACACTGGTAGATCTGTATTGGCTATGGACTCTTCAATTGATTCATCGGTGGATTACATCATGTGAGATTCATTAGATGCTCAAACCACTCACATTGTGGAGGTTTTGTCCTATTCATAGCTCATGGATCTAGTCTTGGATGCCATATCTGTAGTTGTTTTATATGAACATGTCCATAGATTTTCAAAAGAGGTTCCAATCAGAAGGAAGGTTGTAGCTGTGAATCCTCATATTACCTTCTATGATATAGTATTGTGGGATTCTAGGGAAAGACAGAATCGAGGTGATGATTTCGATAGACCCCAATCATTTCCATATGTGATGAAAATACCATATAATATTGGTCTGAATCTAGGTGGAGCCATGTCATTGGATTTTCTAAGGTACCAATGTCCTGGTATATTCCTCTACATTGGCTCATCAGCCTACCTTAATGAAAACCCTATAACATTTACTAATTTCATGGAAATAGGAAACAATTATCTGATTGCACATATCATTTTACCTAACGTAGAAAAACATTATAAGAATAAATATGTAATTCATAAGATGGTAAATTTATAGGGTTCTCTAAATGAAATTTATTATCTTGGCCAATGATTTTTAGTGTATTTTTTCTAAATATGAATTGATGTTTCATGTATGGGGCATTGGTCCCCTTCCGTTTATACTTATATGGATACATTTACATGAATGATATTTAGAATTTAATGCCTAACATGTATGAATTTATTTATGATTGGTCTAGGATCATCTGTTAAGTCCTAATTAGTTCCTTTGGAATATAATGATATTATATGATATTGGAATGACAATTGGGACTCCCACCCAACTCGACAAAGAGATGGAGGTTGTTAAGTTTGGACATTTTTCTTGGATTCCAATGTAGATTGTTCTCATTTCTATACTAATTTACAAGGTAATCATTTAAAAAACCTTGTGATAACATTTAAATAGATGTTTTTAATGTAAAATATACACATTTCTACAATGAATATTTTGTTTTTGGAAACTTTTTGAGAAATTTTGAACAATGGATAGACGTGAGTGATGTGAGATGAGAGTTTTTCAATCCAATATATGTCGAATAATGTCAAACGTGAAAAATAGAGAATTGTCAAAAACTATTTCCAACGATAGAGATTACCTCATAGAGATAGACCCCAACTTGGAGGATTTAATAATTTCTATGTCCCACATGCATAGAAAGGGGCTGCTAGTGGAGTCACTGATGAATCAAAAATCCGATGCTTCCATCTTCACCAAAGTCGAAAATGTCAACGATGGTAATAACCAATGTTTTAGAATGAACATAACATGAATAATTCCTCTTCTACAGGATTTGATAATTACATGATATGGGCTCAATTAAATGATTATGTTATTCATAATTCACTCAATCATTAAATTTCAATGGAGAAAAGTTCATCTCTAGGTAACCAGAAGAGTAACTAAAAATTTGATATTAACTCCCTAGTCATTTCTAAAATTTTTCCTTATTCATCAAAATATACTATTGTTAATGAGTGATTTAATCTAATTTCCTATAATAAGTTAGCCTCTTTGGTTAATAAATATGTGGTGGTTTAGAACCCAATGGAAGGTGTTATTGATTATTACCTCTAACAGAAAAATTGATTGTTCCATTGAGACACAGGACACATAAAATGAAAAGCACTAGGAGATTCTTCCTTCGGATAGACCAATGGATTCCATGTGGATAAAGAATAAAATTTAAAGGGTCCCAATTTAGGGAAGAAATAGTTGGAGACATGTGTACAACTATAACTAATAAAGCACTAACACCGAGACCCTATTTGAATGGATAAAATCACTTTATTCATGTATGGATTGAAAATGTTAGGTTCATAGAAACAAATGATTTGACTATTACACATTTTTAGAAGAAGAAATAAGCTATGATAAAGACTAAGGAAAAATATTGGAATCCAAATTTTATTCATTGGAAAGTTTGAATTTTTTAAATTTCTTCCTTAGACCCTTTGATTTCATGGTTATTCTAAATTAATGAGGAGTCACCTCCATCATTCTCAAAAGAACATTATGTGTCATGAATAAGAGGAATACCATAATAATAAGAATATTAATCTTAAACTATAAATGTGTCAATAAATTAGAAATGGAAAATTTATAATAATATCCAGAAGGATTATTAATGTGGTTTAAAAACGGAAAAATATCATTTCTATTCAACAAGGTTTTGTAAAACATGTCATTATAAGAGATTAAGTTCTTTACCCAGTTCATTAGATCCCAATTAGTGAACACCCTTCATATGTATCATCTAATGGGATTTACATAGATCATAATAAATCATTTGATTAATAATTTATAGTTAATAAAGAGAAGATCTATTTTCCAAATCATTTCATAAAATAGTTCTTAAAAAATTATCATTACATCATTTTTAACAAAGAAAAGGGATATGTGGGTTTCATTAATCAAAACACCAAAATAACTATGTAATTACTACCAATATATGAATATCCAAGGAAAAGAAACTATATGTGGGTATTAAAATAAAAATTAAAACATAATTTTACATGTAAAAGAAAAACAATTGTTATGTAAATTTAGCAGCATGATGAAAATAAAACATGTTTTTTTGAAAATGTTAAAATGTAGAAGAATGAATGACCACCATTGAATAAAATAAATTAATACAATAATGGGGAAAAATAATGTGTAAAAAATGTAACATATTTTTGCTATTATAAGAAATACCCTAATAAAGGATCTTGAATGGGAAAGTGATGTGATGATTTCACTTACCGTGAAGATTTTTCCTAAAAATGTGAGGTTGAAATCATGGGAGAATATTTGGGAGGAATAGTTTCTAGGATATTATGGATAATGTATTTATAATAAAGTAGCACGCATAAATAGGTGGGTAGTTATATCAAAATAGAAATAGTTGTTTAATAATTTTCTAATATTGGTCATCGAATTCTAGGTTTCATAAAATGAAGATCAATTTAAATAAAATTGTTTTTCATGGTTTCAGACTTATGGATCAAATTTTATGATATATTATTATACAATAACCAAACACAAATTTTTAACTTATCATATAAGTTATTTCACATCAAAATCATATATTGATCCTTTTCAAGGAATATGTTATGTGAGAACCCTAGTGATTATACCCTCCTATTATAAATGAAATAATGGGATTCAAACGACAAGATTCTATATGTTGAGTCCATTGATTATACATATTTATCAATTGTATTCAATAATTTCTAGTTATGATTTGTAATTATAATTTTAAAATAATTAAACATGGGTATTATTTCAAATGTTTAATTTAACCCACATCTATATTAACCAATATTCATATATTTGTCCAATCCCAATCGTCACCATTCCATTTATAACATATAAATACCACCTATTTCATTCATTCAATATTCACTAAATAATCTCCCTATGGTTATATTTTTTTATGAGGATTATTGGTTTACAAATAATTAATTATAAATATATAGAATTTTTAGTTGTCAGATTTTTGTAGTATAAAGGGTCAAACCCATATTTTCTAATTTGTATATTCTGCTAAATATTTTTTCATCATTTTTAGTTTTTAGAATTTTCCATATTTCTTATATCAGATATATAATGATTAATCTTACCAAGGTAAAATAAAAGATTCTTTTTAAATATTTTTTATGATTATAATTTTAGATAAAATTTTAAAAAATATTTTTCATGAACAAAATATTATTTATTAATTCATGATTCTTACATTATTCCATTCTTAAAAAATTTCATCCCTGCAATTTCAACCAATTATCATGGTTGTGAAAAGATAAGGGTTATTTTTTCCATTGTCTACGATGTTTCCCAAATTTCTTATTCAAATTTATGGTTCATTTAACAAACAATTATGAGGTGTGTAGTCTTGTTGTGTAGAACACGTTCTCTATATTCTAATTTATCCACCATCTACTACTCATAATAGGGGTCATGATCTAGTTTTACCACCACAGAATTTTTTACACAATATGGATTGGGTTTGAACCTCTTCAAGATAGATAAATAAAATACATTTTAAAAATGATCTTTATTCGTTGAATGTTAGAGATGATATTCCCAATCACCTATGTGATAAGGAACTTCAAAGGGGAAAATATACCTTTGGATAAGCATCAAATTAATTTCAAATTGCATATATCTCTTCCATGTTGATATCTAAATGAAAAAATTGAATCAAATATCAAACATCATGTCCCTTTGACGGTTTACATCATAACACTTATGTCAAATCTATGCAGCCATTATACATTTTTTGATGGAAGTAACCTTTTCTTCCATTTCATGAAAATGTTTGTTTCCACATAGAATTCCTAAGGAAATTTGACACCAATATCATGGAGTTATTCAATGATTTTAATAATGATCATATTATGGTTTTATTTGAATAGTTAAATTTATGCTTGAGTTTTATGAGAAATCAATTAATGGGGTGTGTTGATCCCATCATTCATTAAATCCAATTAATTATGATCAATTTTTTCATTATATTTATAAATAGAACTCTCATATTGGAAACCCTTTTAAGGGTGATATTCCTTATTAAAATTCAATTTCGTATAAAGAGCATGATAAAGACATTCCAAAATATCGATATGAACCTCAGATCACAAACAAAAATTATAGAATTTGGTTCCCCGTGTAACCTTAACAAATCCATTACATATAACATAAAATATTTTTTAATAGAAAAATCATCCCTAGTAGTGATGAAATAGTATTCCTTAGTGATTTGATCACCTATAAACCATAACATATTTCTTCATTAGGATTTTCTAGGGAGACCAGTTATGATATTCATAGTGATATTGTCCAACATTTATGTTGGTTAGGGTATTGCTAACAATATGCCTTTATGTATTTATTGATATTCATTAACTTGATGACACACAACATACCGTACAGTAAATTTGACAATATCCATTTTCATATTATCCAATAAATAATGATCATGAAGGACCAAATATATTTTAGTACTATGAGGATGTATGAAAAATGTAGATCTATGTGCTTTATCTATCATATCCTTCTTTATGTAAAGTGTATATGTAATAAATAGCCTTTTATGAAGTTTTAATACACCTTCATGATCATTGGTAAACTCAGGATACTTCCCATCAATCCCATACTATATATTCTTTTGTAACAATGGATATTCTCAATGAAATTTATAAATATTTTATAGTAATAATGTTTGGAATTAGTTTTGGATATTTTTGATGATTTCCCTTCCCTTATAATTCCTATATCTAAATTTAATATTCCCTTCAAAATGGGATCCCCTGGAATATTTATAATTTCTATCAAAATAATGTATTTCTCAATTAATGAATAAATATCATTATTTTGTCATCTATGGTGATAATGAATTGAAAAATAATATTCTTACAAAGAATTTACATTTTCATTTCTCTCATATAGAATTACATTTATAGTAAAATACTCTTCAAACATTGGAGTTCTATGTATATATCTCATTGCGTACAATAAATATATTTCCTTTCTATTTTATGATAACAATTTTTATATTTATCACTATGTTTTGCATATAATAATTTATTTCATGAGGTTTTATGTACTATTATTCATAAACAATCACCATGTTATTTTTCATTAGGAATCACCCAATACCTTTAAGATATGAATATATTTAAATAAAAAATTCTTCCCAGACATATATTTCAGTTAACACATGTGAATCAACAAATATCACCCTCAGTTCATGGAATTATTCCTCAATCATCTTTATCCAGATGAACATATCAACTTTTGGAGATAACATGCTTACATGATTATAATTGAATTATTATTTCTTCACAAACATCCTAAAATGTCCAATAAATCCAAGTAATCTATTAAGTTAATGTCATAATTAAAGGGTAAGGCCTATAATCTATTGTCATTGTCTTTACATGGTCAATCTAGATTCCATCAATGGTTATAATACGACCCAATAATATATAATTTTGTAATTATAAATTATATTTGAAGAATATTAAAAATATATTTTCCTTTGTTAGGGTTCCCAATATAAATATTATTTTATCATCATGATCTATGCAAAATTTTCAGTTCTGTATAATATCATCAATTAAAAAACCACGAATATATCATTTTGGTCGTTAAAGACAATATTTTATAATTCCATAATTATAGTGGTGTGAATAGTCAGGAATAACGTAATAAAAAATAAATCACAATACTTATATCATGTTTGTAGGGAAGTATATGGAATATCTTTTTTCTTCACCCTCAATTGATGATACATAGATTAGAGGTCAATCATGGAGAATAATTGAGCCCCATTAAGACGGTAAAATTAACCATAAATCATAAGGATAGGGTACTTGTTCTTTAATGTTATTATATTATGTTCTATATAATCAATTCATAGACGCATTGATCTATACATATTCTCTACAAAGGGAATATTAGTTCCCCATTGAGACACAACAGTTTAGATAAATCCATTCCCCAAACAATCAGGATGTTGTTTCTTTAATTACTATAACACCATATTTTCTATTCTTTATGGGGACATTTATATAGTCTTGGATCTTCGTATGAGTTCAATAGATAACTATACATATATATCTATGGAAATGTAAGGTAACTATTTAGGAAATACATTAATGTTTTCATGATAAATGGGGACATTATATATATTTGTATTATTATCTCATTATCCATCTTCATAGATCATATCCATAAATGTGGATATGGGATGTTCTTATATACAATTCTCATGTCGAGATATCCCTCCATTTACAATGACTACACATTTTACATTTATGGAAACAGAATATTCATTTATTAAATTTTATATCTTATAATTATACTTTCTAATATTCTCTATCCATTTTAAAATTTTAAATTATTCCCTAATAATCATTATAAAATTAGAAATGATAATGTATTCAACAATGATCGTACATGAGGTTCTATACAATTTTGTTGGAAGGATAATTCCTCCAAAAATCTAGACTAATAACTCTAATTATATATTCTAAAGGATTTAATCTGTATTCATTGAAAAAATGGGTGAAATAATGATATACATAGAACTAGAATTAGACAAAGTACTTGATTTATTTTAGGGATCAATGATTCTACAAACCATAACATCAATTTAAGAATAAAAATTAACTTTAATGATATTAAATTCATCAACATTGTCCCTTAAATGATACAAATGTTGATGGTGGTTCCCCTCCTTTATCATTTAATAGGGAAATTGATTTTTAATGTTCCGATGATGTCCAAATATAAATAATTGAACTTTCAGCAGGGCTATCACAATAATCCATTTGTTTTTAGTGTTGATAAGTTGAGGATTCACTTCACTATGATAGTTTGACATTTTATTCTCACCACTAAATCATGTATAGAAATTTTGACTACCATTTAATAATATACATGAATTCTTATTCGCACATTTGAAGAAATTAGGATGTTGAAATGAATTTCATCCACTTACATGATCTATATTTTTCACGGATATTGGATCCGTGTCTCTGAAATTACCATTTTATCGATTTCACCAATGCATATTTAAAATCACTAATTCAATCATCATATCACTGTGAAATATATCTTCATCATTTTTATATTCTTGATTTCCTAGATTCTATCAAAAATGGGGTATCATTTCAACAATGAATATATCAACAATTCCCTTAGGATAAATAACAAAGAAATAGGTGTATCATGAAATTCCTATAATGTTCATCTCATATATTCCCACTAATTCATTTTTCATCATCATTAGTTATTAAAATTCCATCTCCATTCATGTTCTCATCAAAAAGGGAAAATATGAAATAAAAATATTCTTCTGATCTCCTCTAACTAAATAACATAAATATCCCTTATCATCATCATGTTTTTAATTTTTCTATATCACTGATACAATTCTCCATGAATGATATATAAATCTAGGGTGACATTCTCTTACTCTAAAAAATGAGTAGAGAAATATCTTTTATATAGATAGTATATATTGTTGAAAAGTAAAAGTGTTGGTAGATCTACTAAAATAAGGGGTTGTGGACACATAAATTTCTCCATTCATTTTTTTCACTTCTAGGTGAATCTGGTAACTCAACATTATTCAACATATTGTTCATTACACGAGTTAGTTGATTCTTATTCATCAAGACGTACCCCATTCAAGTGTCCATTGAAATAAATTTATTAAATCATATGATTCACTAATATTTTATGTGGTTCATACTACTCTAGTTATTTTTATAAATGAATAAAACCATTGTTAAAACATAATAATTTTATTTAAATTATAGTTATATATTTATTTTATAACATAAACAACAAGACTATATATATTATTAATATACAAGAATAATAATTAAATAATATATATATATCTTTTTTACTGGTTAATAAAGATCACGCGATTAACCAAACATATCCCCATGGGAATGTAAAAACATGTGTTTATCAAAGAATGATGTCATGCATCAGTATCTTATCATTTCTAACTCAATGAATTTTTTATGGATATAACACATAGGTACACCTGTGATAGTGCCAGATTACCTTGTATTATAAAAAAATGTATATATTTTTTAGAAGTAACTAATTTAATACTTAACAAAAAACCATGATTTTTTCTTATATGTTTAATTTAACATAAGGATGTTCATCAAGTATTTATGACATAATTTACATTAAAAACTAAATCATCTATTCATACCAACTGAAGAATCATTTCATTCATATTTAATAACTTTTATTTATGATAGACAAACAAAGGATCATTTAAAGATTAGTTTATTGTAAATAATATATATAACACATGAAACCATAATAAATTTGTCTATATCCTTGTGAAATTTATATTCATGGGTCCACACTATATAATTTTTAAAGTATCTTATATATCAGGATCATACATCAAAGGAAATGTGAAAGCACGAGTCCAATTGAGGTAATTATCTTGGGATAAAAAAATCATATTATCATTAGTCATATTGATAAATAGAAGAGTAAAAAAAATAAAGTATGAAAAATAGAAATAAAATAATAATAAGTACATAAATAATAATAGTGAAATCGATATAAAATTATAAAATAAGGAATTTGTAGTAATATAACCATGGTTTGTCACTGAGGTTTCAGGAATAAACATAATCATCTTTATTGACCATGGTATGATAAAACTTTGTCCGAAATAGAGATTAAATTCATTTCCCAATTATTTTGAGATTTTTTTGTAGAACCTTTAATATTTCATAATTAATTTGATCTATATTTATAATAATATATCTTTTTATTAATAACAAATATAGAAAAAATATATGGGTTCTTATAAAAATAATATTGTACAAAATTTCTTATAATCATGATCATTACATCATTTTAATCCTGTAAAAAAGACATGTGATTTTTAATTATGTGATTATATATATCTATATTTCATGTATAAATGTAGTTAAATATCCAATTAAAGATAAATGGGTATGACTGTTCATATAAATAGGAAAACATAATTTTTCATGTACAAGATAAAATTTTGAAAAGTAAATTCTACTCCTTGATTGTTATGAAACATGATTTTTTTTGAAAAATGTATAACTATATAGAAATAATGAACCCCATTGGTAAAATAATTTTTTTATAATATTGGGATAATATAATATTGGAGAAAATGATCTCATATAGGAAAATATAAGACATACAACAATTAGAGAACATGAATGAAAGAGATAAGTGTAATTTTCCTTTAACATGAATATTTTTTCAAAAAATATAAGAATAAAACCATGGGGTTATCTGGAAAACATTAGAAACTCCTTTGAAAGAAAAATTATGATAAAATCATGGTGGATGTATTGTGAGTGAATAGAAGTTGTGAAATAGGGAGATGTAATTAAAAAATGTCATGAAATTGTCTAATAATTTCCATATATAGGGAGTAAAAATATTGGTTGGGGAAAACATACAACTATTGACATATCCATGGGGTTTTCCCATGGTTTTGAAAATTTGATTAATTTTTTCTGATATTTTAATCTATCTGAAATAAATAAAATTTCTAATACATCTTTTGGCTTGGATATGTCACTGATTCAACATTCTAATGGTTCAAAAAAATTAAATTTTCTAATTTTGAATTTGAATGTCCTTAGTAATTTTATTATTTTTTAAAATATTTTAAAATAACTAATATTAATATTTTTTTCATATATTTTATTAATTACTTATTACATCATTATTAAATTAATATGGAGCGATAAAATAAACTTAAAATTGAAATATGTTTTATTTTAATATTAAATAAAAAACTAATATTATTAGAAAAATATAATAAAAGTCCACATAATTAATATTGGAATTAGGATTAATAAATTAATATTTAGTTTTATAGAATAATTATCCCAAATTGATAATTTTAAATTTTAATTACAAAAATGATTATTTATTTAATAATAGAAATTTTAAGGCACAATCAAATTGTGGAAACATATAAAATATTTATTAGGGAACTATAAAATATTTTTATCTTTTATATTTAAGTGAGAGTGTATTAAAATACTATTTTACATAGAAATAGTATTCAGAATATTTGAGTTTATTATAAAATTTTATATATTTTCATGAATAATTAAAATTATGTTTCATTTTATCAAACAATAAATTTACCAAAATGATCAAAACAAAACATAAATTTAATGATAATTTAACATAAAATGGAATTCATGGTTTGGATATTTTATAAATAAAAAGGTAACAAATCTATCCAAATCTAAATCATATACAAGTAACAACATATTAATCTCAAATATCCTCGAATGGTGAGGTAAGTGATGGTTGCAGTATCATGTGGGGGATCAACTAATATACTGAGTGATTATATATACTAACATAAACTCCCCACATAGGTGATTTCATTCATTCATAACTTGTAGAAGCTCATATACGGCTTCGTTAAGGGTGAACCCTACTAAATCTCCCCCTCCCCTGACTTTAAAAATTAAATTCAATTGAAACCACTCTACTTATTTATGTAATCGATTATAAATTATATAATTTATTCATAGTCATAACTACATAAAAACTCTAATTATATTTCTAAAAATTTAATCTATGGGTATATTTTCCAACATTCATATTAACCAAAATTCATATTTGGCCGAAGGTCATATTACTGTGAAATCCAAATGGACACATTTCTCATTATTCCCTATAAATAATAGATCCTTCATTCACCCACAATTCTCTACAATTTCTCCATTTTTTCATCTTTTATTTTCTTGTGATGTTTATTTTTATCTTTTTTTGTCATATTTCTATAGAAATGGTAGTGGAGGAGATGATTCTCATATATAGGGGTCATCCCTTATTTTAATATTAATTTTATATTTTATATTTTTGTTTAGTTCTAATGTTTATATTTTTTTTGGGATTTATAGCTAATTAATGTAACCATTATTATTCATGTTGTAAAATATTGTTTGTTTCTATTTCTTTATAATATTTTCTAATGGGTAAAAAAATTATTCATAAAAAAAAACATTTTAAAAGTATGGGTCCTTCAAAATGGACACTAATGAAAAACTTGTGGGCCATACTTCACCAAATCATAGACATCACACACCACTATTCTAGTAATGATCTAAAAAGCTGGTTCTTTATATGTTCATGGTTCATTAGTAGCTCCCCCATTTGTTCAATTCAATGATGTTCTTCTGGGAATGGTATTGGATAACAACTACTAAAAACTAGACAATATTTGGAAGGATACAAATATAATCACCACAATAAAATGATACAATAATACCAATTTTTTTAGATAGAATCAAATCATTCATGGATTTAAAAAAACCCACATCAGGTCTGATAAATAATGTGAATCAGATCAATTATTTCCACAAACCAAATTTTCCCAAACACTTATTGAATCATAACAATTTAAGTGACTAGTTCTTATTAGTAACTCTCCCATAACAAAAATATAAGTCATAAAATAACATTAATTAATGTACAAGGACATAAAAAACTACATTAATACCTCATAGAAATATTATCAACCTTCATTCATAAAATTTCATCTTTTACCAAAATGAATTATCTTCTATAGTATTACCCTATAAAAATCATACAATACCTGATGGGTGTTCCTAATCCCCATGGGCCATTTACTAGTGTATGCAAATAAAATTATGATCATATAAATTGAGATCACAAAAAAAAATTAAAACTAAAATATTTTTTAAAAAAAAACATTATACTTAAGACTAATCATGTCGAAAACAATATAATTAGAATATATATAAAGATAAAATGGTACATTACCTAAAAAGCAACACAATATTTATCAAGTCAATTTTTTTTTATAAATTGTCCAAGTAGATCAGAAATTAAATGTTCACTACCATCACACATGTTCACTTGGATCAATCACATGAACTACCTCAAATTGATAAATTCCATTTCCATATACCCATGATAAAAAATAATATAAATTATTGAATGCAATTATGTTTGTCAGATAAAAATAAGATCAATATTTCATAAAATGATTAATAAAATGTTCCAATACTAGAAAACATTTATCCATAAATTTTAAATAATGATAAGGAATTTAAAATCATGTATACTTTTCTATTAATAATTCCTTTAATGAACGTACATATAATGTTTATAAAAATAGTAATCAATGAATAGTTTTCGAAAATTTAAGGGTACAAATGAAATAGACCTATAATCCTTAGCATATAATAATAAAATTTAAAAATTACAATAGGCATATTACATGAGGTTTATTTTATCTTATTGAAGTGATAAATTTAATACTCATTTAATAATTACTCATGGTTTAAAACATAACTTAGGATCATTCCATTAGGAAAAAATTTTTTATCAAAAAATTTGGGAAAATAATTTAATGTATTATTAGTTATAGTGGTCATCAAAAATCCATTTATATGGAGTCAGAGTCCCAACAATCCTGTAAAATTTTCCTAATTACTAGTTAGTGATGCATTTTATTTCAATCAACAAATCCATAAATCATTTGAAATTCATTTAATTTATTTCAATTCAGGGTTCAAATAATAAATTCATGTATCAAAATATCATTTAAATTTAATATAAATCAATTTTTTTTCATAAACACATTTTTAATAAAATTCTTTATTCATTTAAAACCATATTTGCAAATGTCAACATCATACTATTTCATCAATTAAATTTCCATTTCAATAAATCATTCACATAATCAACCTAAATTATCAAAACAACTACAAATGTCTATTATTTCCTAAATCTGTACATTTGGAAATAAAACATAAAATATAAGTAATTCATATAAATCAGCTGAAAATATATTTTATATTAGGATAAAAAACAAAGGTATCAAGTGATGGAAAAATAATTACACACCCACGAATATTTTTATTTAATTATTAATCAATCACCCTGAATGGGAAATTCCAAAAGAGAAACAAAGTGGATAAATATGAGATCATAATATTTGCGATGGTTATAAGAGGGATGAATTATCATTTAAAATATTAAAATAAAATAAAACAGAAAACATATTTATTTTCAAATATATGACACATAATATGAATGAAGATTAAATAATTTAAATTAGTTCTATATATTTTTTGATTCAATATATTTGATAATCAAGATCATAATTAGTATTTTTAAATAATTATTAGAATGGTTGGTAAAATAATTCTAATATAAAATCAACTATATATTGTAATCTTCGAGAAAAAAGTAATAAAAAGTCTTATAATGAAGAAACAATGAATTATAAGAGTAATGATATTTGTTTTACTCTTTATCACTAATTATTAAGAAGCTCAAAATCCTGACAAAAGATATCTATAGTTTTACTACTAACTGTAAAGGTCTATTATTCAACAATAGGGATTCCCAAGATACGATGATCTAAATATATCTACCTTCCAAATCAATAGATTCCACTGACATGAGGATGGGAGTATATATATCTACCAGAAACAATGAATCCCTTGTTATTTATATTTGAATAAGTTAGGTATTCCCAACACAGAATTCCTCAATCTAATGGAATTGATGAAACTGCATCCCGATCCATATAATCCATTGATCTAATATATGTTTGGGTATAATGAATAAAATAAATTATAGTAATACGTATTATATAATTTTTCACTCTGAATCCATAAATATAAAATTTCTATTAAAATATAATTTCTAGGATTGAGATGTTGTGTAAGAGAAAAATCACATACATGTTGGTTTTCAAATTCATTTGATCCCTTAATCTCTCCAATGGTTACAATTACATGATTATCAATGTTTGTTTCAATGGAACCAGATATTTTTCAATTGATATCTTAGAAATAAATTTCAATATTATTTTATTTTGATTACCACCATTATAATTCAATTACTAATTACAATAGATATAAACCATTACTGTAGAAATTTCTTTGAATGTTTTGATAATCTGATGAACTATACTATTGTTTTTTGTTCAATTTATTATTAATGGTTTTTCCAGTTCATGTTAACAAATTTTAGTATGATGGTAAAAAATGGTCATTATGATAGAGAGAATAGTTGTCTTACCACTGCATAAGACATTAGTCAATTTGTAAGATAAGACACATTGTCATTTTAATGAATCAGATTTAATAATAAAAAACATAATTTTTATTATATTTGAATCATTTCTTAGTTTAGTAGAAAATAATGTTTTCTCTAAAACAATATAAAAATGAATTTATATATGATGACAATAAAATTTATTTATAATAATTTTTAATGTGTTAGAGATAATTAAAAATAAGGAAGCGAAATTTTGAAAGAATATATATAAACGGAACTATCTTTCCCATTTAAGAATAAAAACATCATAACACATAAAAAATTTCTAACATTGAAATAATTAAGACCCAGTAGTATTTTATAAACATAGAATATATTTATCCAAGAAGTATTTTTCTAGAATATCTTATATCCCATGAGTAAAAAAAAATTGTTCAAAAATAATCATCTATTTGAAAATATTTATTCATATTCTCACCCTTAATCAATTATCTCAATTGAATTTATTTTTTCCCATGAATAATTTCTCCATCATTATATGAAATCCACTTCGGATTATTTACCACCATTAAAATGTTTCAAAAATTATTTCGGAATGTAAATTTATTTTATAAAATTAATGAAAACAATATATGAAATACATTTGATTGAATAATTTTTCAACCAAGATAAAAATAGAACATTCATCCAAGTGCAATTAGAAACAATTAATACATAAAGTAATTAGAGAACTAATAATTCAAATGATTTCATTCAAATATTCTGAAACAAAAAAGAGTTTATTTAGAAAATAATTATCCTTTATTATAAAATGTCTAAATATTGTTTGTTACCTTATTAAAATATTCAATGTCCTTCTTAGAATTAGTACATATATATTTATTATTTTCAATCATTTTAATCATTATTGAATGGCTTATATTATTTGAAATTAAATTTATAGAATGTAAAATGAATTTTTATTCAATTATATTTACATAATAAACATTATTCAAATTATAAGAACTTATTATTCTCATCATTGATCTTTTTAATCTCTTTCCTCAATTATTTGACATCCTCTTTCTGATTATATGTAAAATATTAGAAAATATTTGAAAATATAATTCTATATAATACATCGAATGCTAAATTTTAATGGAAATAAACAATTTCAGGGGAATGTATTCCCATTTCAAAAAACATATCATATAGATCCTTATAATCAATACCAAACATCCTTTAGAATCTCACCATTTGATTGATTCTTCCCTTATTTTCCTTGGACTTCATATAAATGTTTTTATTTTAGTCTCAATCTGGATTAATTATTCTATTATGAATTTCATTGATTCATATTCTACAATAATATTTTTCTTAATATTCTTACACATTACTTATATATAATTAAGTTATGGTATTGAGCTAGTTAATTATTTTATGGATTTAAAAGGTAATCAATATCATTTTTTCTTTTGTAGTATAAAATTCTAATGAGTCCAATGATAAATTTCAAATAATAGGTGGATAAGGACCAACATATTATTATTTTATCATTAAAGATTCTATTTCTATAAAACTTTTAAAATATCAACATATTATTATATCTCAACATTTTAGGATATTATTGTTTGTTGATGTTGAGTTCAACTATATATTTTGAATTTGAATAATCATAAACCGAAATATCATACACAAGAATATTATATAACTAGGATGATATTAGAGTTGACATAAAGGATGATTCCAATGAACATTTATCCTTTTTTATCATCCTAATTTTTTTTATTCTTTTTCATATTATTATTTTTCTTCATATTAATATACTTATATTTCAAAAATTCACACAATTCATAGAACTCATTTACAGACATTCTTATCTAACATCTGTTTCTAAATCTCATTTGAATTATAAAATTATTTTGGATCCAATAAATCTAATACTTATTCAAATTATAGAGACTTCGGTTTTTCCCCTATCAGACTTTGGAATATTTCTATGAATATTTCTAGAGCTAGGCTCAAAGACAGAGTGCGATTCTGAGGCCTGAAGTGCCCAAAATTAATTTTATTAAAATTGAATGTATTTTTTATACTATGTACGTAGCGGGACTGTGATATCTCCAAATCGGTAGCTCTGAACGGGAATCTGAGGGCACAATTGCATCTCGAGAGCGGCGTTTACCCTAGGCGGGGTGTAAACATTGCGGGCGCATGCCTACAGGGAGAAAATCTACAATGGGTGTTTTTGTAAAAAAAAATGAAAAACATTATTTATGAGCGTCGGCTCAAATAACTCTTCGATGGACTCTCAGAACGCAATTCGGAGTCCGCTTTTGAATTATGAAAGCTGTGTTTACTCTAGGAATGACATAATTTTAGTAGGCTCTAGGTTCTAGGTCGTTGGGGTGTTGACAAGAAGCTCATATGTGGTTTTTATTAAAAAAACAATCACTTCTCCCCCCACAAACTCTTGTACACATGTGATGAAACCCTCTCACTCCCTCATCAGTTCTTCGCTGAATCAAGCCCTGGGCGTCCGTTTGCAGCGTATATTTTCATCAGATCACACTCTAGCACGTCATAGACATCATTCTGTACCCGATGCCTCAGGGATCCACCAACAGGTAGGAAATTTGAGTATTAAAATCATGGATCCCGATTTGGTTGGTTTTTCTCTATTTTGAGCCTTTCGATGTGTAGATCTGGTCATGGGGGTGCGCAGATGCCTTCATCTACACATTTGGACCCCCAGGGTGCCCCCGACGACCCTCACAAGGTTCGACTTCATGACACCAGCATGGTGGCTAGCTGCGGCGGGCCACGGGAGATAACTGGGACCTCTGCAGTGCGACGGTCTGACAGTTAATAAGCAGCGACCCCACAAGAGTTGGGCGTGCGCGCTACGCTACACCACTATGGTACGGTCCGCTGTCCGGAGTGGCCTGCAGCTGTATCGGGCGGGTTGGCCGGTGGAGGTGGCCGCCGGGTAGGCCGGCACGGGCTGGTACAAGCCGGCCGGACCGGCCGGTTCAGGTCGGTACAACCCTTCTTTTATACATGGTGGTTTTAAAGCCCTCATATTTGCTCCCTGGATATCTAAATCATGTTCCATCTAAGGAGACACGACCCTGGAGATGAGGTGAACCCTTCTGTGTGGGTTCGGGCGATTCAACGATCGGTATTATGGCCTGAGCTCTATTATTGTTGAATAAAATAATAATATTTTATTATTATTCAACTTCGGTCCGTTGTATCATGTACCTGGACCGTCCGATTGATGTGGTGTCAGTGGTGTTGAGACCCTGTTGGTATGAAGTACTTTTCTTGTTGATTTTCGGGTGTTGAGATTGAATTTGGGGTGCAGGCCCCACAAGGCTAGGTTTGGGAGTTTACGGTGAAACACAAAATTCTCACCAGGAGTCCGATTTTGGTGGATGAATAGTCTGCCCTGTGTGTTTTTCGTAGAGGATCCCAATGGTGTGATCTACATGACGAGTTTCAGGATTGAGGCATATGCCCTACCCAAGGGGGCATCGGTGAATAGTTCTTTTTTCACTAGGTGTCTGTTTCGGACGAACGAGTAGTCTATCCCTTGTGTTTTTTCAAGGGGATCATAGTGGTATGATTCTCTTGATGAGTTTTGAGAGTGTATTGTGGGCCCCGCACAAGATTGTTGGAACCACTTTGTGTATAAGGTAGTATTTGTTGTCAATAGTTGTCAATAAAGATCAAAATGAAGGAGATCAAGAAGTACTCCAATGAAATGGAGGAATGGAAATTCAGATGATTGTTGTACTGATCATAAGTTCAAAGAACATGCGTCAATGATGAAGTGAGGTATAATCCATCTGAGGATGATTAATGAAGAATGGGGTTTTGATGATGTCCATGTAATTCCTCATGATTGCATGAGAACCATGAAAGATACTTCTTGATGAATTGAATCATATGTTTTGCATGAAGTAGATAATGATGGTTGAAGAAGTAGAAAATGTACAAGTGATTGTTATTCTTAGATGGCCATGCACATCACATTGTCACAGAAGAGGATGATGCTAAAGCTGTTCTTTCAAGGAACACATATCACGATAGTGGAGTTTGTGATGAAAGCAGAAGATTTGCTGAAGGATACAGATCACAGAGAAGAAGTGTTTTTGAGGTGATCGTGCTTGTTGACAAAGAAAACAAATGACATACAAATATGATGACAAAGGAGATTCCATGGAGGAATGTCGAGTTCAAGGTCTCTAGTTAATGATACATGTTTGGTCAGAGAATGTTGGCAAAGGAATGGATGATATAGAGGTGGTACAAAAAGAGAAGATACAAGGTGGCGCTATTTCCCAGTGCTTGCCATATTTTTGGGCCTCAAAATCGGAAAATGAAGACATGGATTGTCTAAAAAAGGAGGATCGCACAAAGAGGAAGTGGAGAGTGAAAAATAAGAGGCTTGCGCGAAATACTCATGTTGGGTGTGGGAAACAACAGGATGCGCGAAATAGTTAATCGAGGTTTTTCATGCAAATAGTGTTTCAAAATCAGATTTGGGAAAAATGGAAAATGAATGGGCTGCGCAGAAAAATAAGGGTTGTGCGCGAAATACTTGAGCTGGGCATGAAAAAAAACATGGTGCGCGAAATAAGTGGAGCGATATTTTTCATGAAAACAGTGTTTCAGAATCAGAACATTGAAAAATTTTAAAGGCACGGTCTGCACGAAAAACCAGAGTTGTGCGCGGAAAAATGGGAATGTGCGCGAAAAATGTTGTGCGAAAAATAGTCAGGTGATTTTTTCGCGCAAGCTATGTATCGAGTCAGAAAAATAGAATATCAGCAAAGGAAAGAGGTGCGCGAAAAATTGGAGATGTTCGCACCATGTGCATGGAAAATCAATCTGCTGCGCGTAAAGTTGGTTGTGCGCAAAATGTGGGTTTGAAGATTTACGCGCAAGAGAGGATTCATGTTCAGAATGATGAAAAATGTGGATGTAATGAGATGCACGAAAAACCAAGGCGGTGCATGATAATAAAAGGAATATGTGCGTAATTCAAAGAACTGAGAGACAATTTTATGCACAGGAAGGGGTTTTACGTGCAGGAAAAAAATGAATATAAATATGAGGTGATCCCATCTCATTCTGAGAGGCTTGACACTTAGACAAATATTGTGTTCTGATGCATGAAAAACTAAGGTATAGAGTGGTGCACGAAAAGAAGAAGGGTTGCGCGAAAAAGAAGGTGTTTTGAGAAAATGGGAAGATTTGTGTGAAAGAGAAGAGTTGCTCGAAAAGCATTTTACGCGCCAAAAGTTATTTTTACGTGCAAGATTTATATTTTACGCACAAGGCATCGAGAAGGGAGAGATAAAGTTTTGGGGTCCCATAGGCCTTTGACAGGTGCTTAGAACTCTCAAATCGTTTTTGCGAAGACGGAGGAATAATAAACCATTTGGTTTTATGAAGAGAAGTGGTACCAAACACACATGACTGGTGTTTAACATCCTCATTGTGCTTTGCGAAGAGAAGAAGGACGGATCGTGCAACTAAACTCAGATCTGTATAGAAAGAGGGGAATACATCTATACATGCAGGTGTTAGTAGTGAGAATCAAAGGAAGAGAAGAAGAAGATCTAGTGCATTCAGACATTTATCTAAAGAAGAAGAATTGAACTAAAAAGGGAATCAACTCTGAACCCTAATTCAAGAAAAGTCTCATGATAAATAGGAGACAAAGAAATTAAATGCACATCTATTTAAGAGTCCTTCACATCTATAAACTGAGTGAGACTTCACCAATGGCAGGGAGACAGGGGGAGTCAACGGGAGTGACCTTAGGGACGCAGTGAGCTATCACTGAACCTTTTGTAAAGGCAGTGAGCCAGGGAACGAGTGATTGCTCCCGAACCATTGTAATCCATAACTAGTGAATATTAGTTGAATTTGGTATGACTAGAAACATGTCGGCGTATGCTCCTTAGATGTTTCCCTTAGTGGTGAACCATGTAATATTGTTGTGTTATCTCTTTTCATGTGAATGTTTCATTGCTGATCATATCCATCATACAGGTTTAAGTAGTTCCTACTAACCTGGGAACAAGATCCACATCTTTAAGAAGAAAAAGTTGACACCCTGATTCACCCCTCCCCTCTCAGGGTGTCCCGGGGTCCTACAAAGATACCTTCGGTGATTAGTTCATTTTTTCACCAATTGTCCATTTCGGGTGAGTAAATTGACTATCCATTGTGTTTTTCATGTGGATCGCGATGGTGGCCATGTTATCATCCAATGAGGTCTGTGGTGTGGGGTTTCCTCGGGTCGCTGGGGTTAGTGACGTTTGGACCAGCAGTGGTTGAGGGTACTCCCTTGTTTCACTCCTGTGTGGGTTCCCGCAGCATTACAACCCTTGTATAGGTTTGTGATCCTATCGATGGGATGTTTAATATGTTAGAGTTGTGGCATCTCTCTGGTGGGCATAGAGAGGGATACTATCGCATCTTTTCCCTAGGTCGTGTTATTGGTATCGCTGTGACCACTTATTCATGGGCGACGATCCCCTATTTAGTAGGTTAACAGAGTAGGGTTTTTGGAATCAATGAAAATTTGATATGCTATGCAGTGGGACATGCTTAGTAGGGTTGTGGCATCGTCAGGTGTATGATCCCCTACTCATCATGATGTTTTTAGTAGGGATGCGATATAATTTGTTATACGATCCCCTACGCAGCGCGTGGTTTTTGTAGGGTTGCGACATCGTTAGTTCGATCCCCTACAGTGTGAGATGTACCTGATAGGGTATCGGTATCGTCGTGACCATCATGACATGGGGGATGATCCTCTATATGAGTTATGTGTTTCTAATGGTGGCCAGATCGGGTTTTGGTATCCCCCAGTCGATCCTGGGAGTGATCCACTATATGTGAGATCTACAAATTCCATATTGGGTTGTGGTATACCCCAGAAGACCCTGGGAGTGATCCCAAGTATGTGAGATCTTCATATACCAGTGTAGGTTTTGGAATACCCTAGAGGACCCTAGAAGAGATCCCATATCCGAGGAGTTTTGTGTTTTTCTTGTTTCAGAGAGGTTTCCTCAATGACGATATCTGACAATCATGATCTCTTGAGGGAGCATATGAGATGTTTTTTTGGGACACGATGGATTGTATCCATCAGACGAGTGTCATATGGGATGATAATCGTCTTGGAGTGTGCTCTCAAGGTTTTCAACCTTTGCTGGTGATGAGGTAGGTACCTCATGTGGCTTGGTGCGTGAGTTGAGTATATCTAGATGTTCAAGGTGTATCTATGAGAATACACCAGGTTTGAGATGACTAGTTGGGTTTAGCCGAGGATGGTCATGAGATGGTGTTTCTCTCTCTTCTAGGTTCCCTATGGCTGGGATGAGCGGACTGTTGCCTTTCAGTTCCTCCCTATTTTTGGGTTTTTGGGGTGCCTACAGAGTGTTGTTATACTCACCCCTACATGGGATTTGACTGCCCATGTTTTTGTCTTTTGTAGACCACATTCCTTTCAACAGAGCTCCAAGAGGACCCGAAGTAGGAAGAGCTTTGTGATCGGGTCTGACCGGGGTGTTTATCGGATCTATGCCGAGGATCTTACTGACATGTGTTTTTGGCAGTGTATTCCCTCTTTCTGAGCAGGTTAGACACATTTGTAGTTCTCCTTTGGTGGGCCCTGTTTTTCACTTATTGTACTATCGTTGCACTCGGGTTTGGGATAAATGTATGCGAGCATTTTCTTTTTAGTTTTATATATCTCTGAACTATTTCATGGAGGTGTATGTGGGTGTGTGTGTACCGGTACATTAGGCTAATGCCTCCCATGTGTGTGATAGAATACTCTGCGCTATTCGCCATCCCCTAGCCTATTTGAGGAGGGCTTGGGGAGTCGTGGCTCGATCCCCGTTGGGTCGAGTCGTGACACAGTTCTATCAGAGTAGGATCCACCTTTGAGATCTCTAAGTGTATGTGGTCTAGCTATGAGTTCGGTTTGTGTTTCATAGTTGCAGTGTTAGGATGTTTCAACTTTTGGCTTTCAGGACAGGGACTGCAGTGTTGGTGTGGCGGTCTATGTATCCATACACAAGGACTCTGATAACCTGCCTTTCGACTCGAGATATTAGTATATTTTTCATAGGAAAATAACACTAAATTATTCATATGGAACATGGTTTTGGGTTTCCCTTTTTCTTCGTGAGTCACCTCTCTAGATACCCTATTTGACTATGGTGTGTCTGGATTTTATTTCTGCATGCCTCCACGACAACAGCCAGCAAGGGTTCCGCAGCAGGATTGTGGTGACGATCTTCCCCATGTGGGTGCAGGTTCTGAGACTGGATCTCCATGTGGTCGTCCAGTTGTGCCACTGCCTATCGAGCAGCTGGTTGTTCCAATAATGTAGGATGAGGTTGCGCGCAGGCTGAGTGTGCTAAACGAGTTCCCGAGGTAGAAACTTGTAAGGTTCTGGGGTGATCAAGACCCTCGTTTAGCTGATGACTAGCTCGAAGCATTCACCTGAGTTTTCCGCTTGGTGAGGACACCCCCATATCAGATGGTGGTCCTAGTGGCGAGCCTTCTACATGTTTGGCCAGACGATGCTGGAGTTTGGTGATGCATTCCCTTAATGATGAGATGATCATGTGGGAAGATTTTGAGAGTCCCTTCAAGGAAGAGTTCTATCCGGTGATATAGAGGTCAATGCAGATTTAAGAGATTCTGCAGCATCGGTAGGAGGGAATGAATGTGTCAGAGTACTCAACGAGGTTTACAGACCTATCGCGCTACTCCTTGGATCTGGTTGCAGACCCATTCTTTATTGTTCAGACCTTCGAACAGGGCCTACATAGAGTCATCAGGGAAGGTGTGGTTTCCTTGTGTATTCTCACCTATGCTGGTGTGCTCAAGTGGGCCATAGTAGTGGAGAGATTTCGGGACGATAATGTCCCGCCTATTAGTGTTGGGAACACAAGAGTTGATACTTCATCAGTAGGATTATAATCTTGTATCCGGCGGTATGCGCAAGGGTCTAGACATGGCAGACATTTCAGGAGGCTACCCCAGGATGGAGAATCTGAGGCTTAGGGCTCACATGCCACTTTGGGTCAGCCACTGGAGATAAGGTGTTATGCTTGTGAAGGTCTGGGAAACCTTTCTTGAGACTATCTGACCTGTCATTCTACTAAGATGGAGCAGGTCGATAGACTGCCTTGGCAGAGAAAGTGTCTCATTAAAGTAGGTTTGCAGGGTGGCAGACACAGTGAAGGAGCTGGCGTAGCATCAGGAGGTGGTAGGCGGTATTAGATGCCACCACCCCCACCCACAGATGGTCCACGCCGAGCATAGGGATCTTGGGATGAGGGAAAAGATAGTTGCATGCCCTAGAGGACTTTGACATAGAGGCTCTGTGGATGGATAAAGGTATTCCTTGTTTCCTTTCTACTTTATGTAGTAGTTTTGATCGACACTATTTAGCAGTACTCCTTCCTTTTAGTTTCTTTCTCAAGGTTTTTTCTGGGTGTTTGTAAGCCCTTCTGTGGGTGTTTTTCGATGTCCATTGAATACATGAGGAAGAGGGATCATTTCCCCACCGAGACACATTTTTATGACGTGATTAAAACCATGCGGGCGAGTCATTGCCACCCAAATTAGATATTTTTGAGGTGTCGTGGATGAGTCCTTCTAACATATGTGTTTGGGCATGGGTGTTTTTTGGATAACTCGCTAGTGTGGGAGACCCAGTTGAGAGTCTAGTTGCATTCATTATGCTTATGGATTTTTGGGGATGAAAAGTTCTATGGTGGGGAGGATGTAGTGACTTGGGGTTTTGGCTCTGTCAGACATTGGAATATTCTTATGAATAATTCCAGAGTTCTTCATGAAGATAGTGTACGATTCTGAGGGCTGGTGTGCACCGAATTAATTTTATAAAAACATTATGTATTTTTATTGGGGGTGTGATATCTCTTAACTGGTAGCTTAGAATGGGAATCTGAGGGCACGGTTGAGTCCAGAAGATGACGTTTACCCTAGGCGGGGTGAAAACATTACAGGCGTAGACCAGCAGTGAGAAAGCCACCATGGGAGTTTTCATAAATAAATAGATAAGTATATTTATGAGTGTCAACTTGAAGAACTCTATGATGAAGTCTCATATAACAATTCTGAGTACGCCATTGTTTTCAGAATGTCGTGGTTACCCTAGGGGAGATATAATTTTAGTCGTCGCCTATAACAACCTGAGATTTTATAAGATGTATTCTTTTTAATTTCTTTCATATCTTATGTTGAACGATACACCAATATTATCTTGCGCTACACGCAACACCGTATTAGCTTGCAGTATACACAAAACTATTCATGGCTCGTGTTACACACAATTTCATGTTCGTTTGATAGAAGTTATTCTATGAAATATTAAATGTATATATATATATATTCAATGTATAAATAAAATATGGTTGGATTCTGTTATACATAACAACAATGGATTCTTTCACTACACGCAACCCTAACTTGGCTTGCATTACACGCAATCACAACATTCTTCGATAGCGTGTGTTGTACGCAATATCGGGTTTCACTAAACAATGATATATGTTTATAATATTATTATGAACTAGTTGTTATGAATTGTATTAACTAAATTTTGAATTTTATAACATTATTATTCATCTTACATATTTTCTAGAACATGGTATGAGAACAAAATAAATTTTTCGGGTAAAATAAGTATTTTTCAAAAATGTTGTTTTGTCGCCTTTTGATGGTGCAACCACATTAAATATAGTTTTTTATATGTTCATAAGTTCAATTTGAAAAAATAAAATTCTTCTTTTGAATCAGAATATAAAAATTTACATTCGATAATGTTTTGATATTTTTTTGATAACTTTCATATTTTAATGAATATTAAAAACACGTTATATTTTAATTAAAAATAATTTTTTTCATCGTAATAATTTATGTGGATAAAGTATAATATTGAATGGTTTTAAAGTATATATAGAATATATTTTTACCATTTAATATAATTCAAGTCATTAGCATTGATTTTACCTTAAATTCGTAGGTTAAATCAATTCTATCTTTTGCAATGTTTTAAACAAAAACCCATTTTCTTTCGACAAAGAGTTTAATTTTAATTTAATTTTTTATACATTTTTGTATTGAATTTGTAAAAATGGATTCCATATTTGGAATCAGTGGGTCCGAATTATGTTAATAAGCTACTTTTTATTTTTGGGCATTATGAATAGTAACTATGGTAATTTTTATTTACTACGGTTAAAGGTAAATAGGGTAATTCAATGTTAAAAGAATATTATAATAATTCAAAATTACCTTGAAACTTGTCTTAACCTTATTTGATGTCTAGTGGCCGACCATGGGAATCTTTGGGCCGTTTTTGGGACCCCAATGAGCCACATGGTAGTGAAAATGACAATTTGGATTGATTAATTTAATGTATAGACAAAATTTTCTTTAAAAAAATCATTGAGTAATTAATTTTTATAAGGGGTTGTATAAGTTATATTTTCAACTATAAATATTTTTTGGAAAGATAAAAAGATTACCTACATCATGGTATTATGTTAACAATTTTTATACATTAAATGAATTAAATTATTTATGACACAATAATGATGTAGTGTTTACCTCAATAATAAATGATTTAAATAAATAAGATTATAATTATTAAAATATTATCCAAAACCTTTCCAATTCCAATTTGATGATTTTATTTCGAATATGAGTCATCTTATCTTCGATATTAAATTGTTTTGGACCTCTTAAAACCGAAGATAAGTTTATAATGAAATAATATTTTCACATTTTCCTAAAGAGCCCCTCCCCTCCCTTATAAAAGGAGACCACTTCTATGCAATTCCTCACACCTCTCAAGCCTTTTTACTCATCCCAACTCTGCCCAACTAAGCTGCCTACATTCCTCTACAACCCCTTGAAGCCTTAGATTAGGCCGAAGACTCTCCACGAAGTCTTTTTGATTCAAACCAAAGGAAGTTACTAAAAATAAAGGTAATAGTTTCTCTTAAGTTTTTTCTTTTATTCTACTTCTCGAACCCCTAAACTCATTTTAGTCCTTTCTTTTGTAACAAAAAAATATCCTAAATATACTATTATGTTGTTATGAGAAGTAATATAACTACACTTACAAACACACCTCCATATAATAGATGAAGAATATAATGTTTCTGTGATGGCAAACTAACGCCTCACAAAACAATGATTGTTCGATTTTCACCTACCGCATCTCATGGTGGCCATTATGATGGAACTGTATTTATATATAATATATATTATGTTCATGATTTACTTATGCTTATTTAAATCCCAATTACATCATGCCTTTATGGTTTCCATAGTCGGTTAACACGATAATCTCAGTTGAAGAAGTGCGGACTACCGCCCTCTCAAAGTGATTTGATTCGTTAATAACATATCTGGGATGTATAAAGGATGTGGTTAATGATATTATATATGATATAATACTGGAATTATAATATAACTATGTATCATTATGTTTTAATTCCATTAAAATAAGAAATAGAAATGAATGTAGCGTTCATGCGTACATACGACTTACCGTCTCCATGAACGGTGCATTTCATTTCTTACCTACATATGTTATGCACTATTATAAATTCTTGTATATTCCTGATATATAATGAATTTATATGATATATATATCATTATTTAGATTTTTTAAGTACATAAAACATTATATATGTAATAATAACATCAATAACAACATGTCCAAACACGTACGATAAATAAGATGATCTTACCCAAACCGCAACTTTAACATTAATTTACAAAAGAATGGGTAATATAAAGTCATAAGTGAACCATATATGATATCATAACAATGAATATGATTCTATAATAATTCAATGTAATTATTCAAATCATTATACAGGAGGTTCGGATACATACAAAGCATATCAGACATAGGGTAAGGGATAATTTTGCAAATCTCATTTTTATCTGAGATTTCTTATACATAAGTATTTACTGGGGTTATTGTTATCATCCATGTCCATGTTTTATAAAATTGTTTTTATGTATGTTTAATGTCCTTTTTACCATTTTCACTTTTACTACATGGTATGTATGGAATCTTTCTTTTGTTTACATATGAGGCACTTTTTGACTTTTCCGACAAAAGTACGAGGAGAATATTTTTTTTAACGTATACGGAATTAAAAGATTTTTAAAGTTCTATAAAGCATTATTTTCATGAAACTTCCGCAAAAAGATTTCATTACTATTTCCATCAAAATATCTTTCTTTTATAAATTCATGAAATTTTGTGAAATGAAAATGATTTTAAAGAAGAAAGGACATTTTCCTCAAGAATTCATTTCAAGTGTTTTATCAAAACCATTTTCCATATAAGATGACGTTATTTCATATGTTTATGTTTAAAATATAATGTCTCTATGATTTAAATGGTTTCAATTTTCTTATTATAAAATTATATACATTTATTTTATATGGATTATGTGATGATGGGATGATGTTTATGAAACCCATTTTATTTATTGGGTTTTTATGAATGATGTATGTTTATTTTGTGGCACAAGTAAGAGTGATTTCATTATGAGATTTGTGGGACCAATATCTCCCTCCAATTTATTGGGTAAAGATTTATATCTCATGATATAGACATGGCTGGAATGCTAAGTTAATCTGGTTCAGTAATATAGGATTGGAACGAGGAGTGAATTCGATTCAGAAAGGGACTTTTTCCACTAAGATGGTCTTGGCAGCAATGCCTTTGGTACTATAGAAATCATATAATGTGCTTAATGGTTGCCACAATAACATTTTTTATTCCCATTATAGTTTATCATGATTAATGTTTCATTATGATCTATGCTTTATGTACTTCCATGATTCATTTATTTGCTCAAGATTTTGATGTTTAGAATTTATGTTCATGTATTTGCATTCAAATATTTATGGATTATTTTATGTTCCTAATGCTTACCCTTAGTGAGCATTTGAGCTCACCCTTTATATGTTTTCTTTTCCCCAGTATATAAAGAAATATTTTAGTTAATAAAACAAAAGGTGACGATATTTATGAGAGATGTTGAAGATCTTTCACCAAGATTAGAAGATTACGTTCAGATTTTCCAAAGACACTAAACTATTATAGTCCTTGAGTTTTGATTTTTTTTATGTATTATGTATTCCGAAAAAGTAATGTATTGTCCATGTACGTCAAGCTTCAGGTCTCTACAGTTAGTATCAGAGGGAGGTTTAGTCAACCTTTTGAAACTAGGATGCGAAAACGTTAGTGAGATCCCTAGAGATATTTCTATGGTATGTCTTGGGATGTCCCTAAGGATATGTATACGTATAAGATATAGTCCTAGAACTACGGTAAATATATTGGAATTTAACCTATGATGTTAGATATTGAGGGTACTCCTGCTTTATTATGTTGTTTTCCCTAGCATGATTTTGTCCTCTCACAGAATTTTGTTTATGTTTTAATCAACAGAGGGAACCAGAAAGAATTTGGTTAACATTGAATCCAATGGACAAATTGGTGACTATGAGCAAAAAAAATTCATAATTCCTATAGAGAAAGATATTGTGATTATGCCGAATCAGTCATCACGATATATGATTAACAAGGTGAAATTTAGTGGTATTCCTAAGTCATCAAATAAGAGGAAGATGGAATTTTATGCATATTCTCATGGTGAGGAGCATAGAGAAGGGAAGATTATGATTTCTAAAGAAGGGAAGAGGAACCTTGAGGATTACCACAAATGGAGGGGAAGATGTTATCTATGTGAAGAAAAGGGTCATAGAGTGACAGACTGTTATGGAGTTCAATGTCTTATTTGTGGAGAACATGGCCAATACCCAAATCAATGCCCTGAAATAAAAAGTATATTCTAATATCAAGGAAGGACCTATTCCAGGACAATCATTGAAGAGGATTGGTTGAAATGTTTATGTATTGGTATTCAAGAATAATTTTTTTGAGGTACGTTTATGGTGTATTAGAATATTTTTGTATTAGTCTATTGTGGTTTTCAATAATTTTATGGTACTAGTAACCATGAAAAGTGATTCAAATATTTTGGAAAGCTGATGATATGCACATAATGAAGGGATAAGGAGAAAATGAAATGTTTGATAGTATTTATGAGCTCATGATTGGTATAAGGGAAAATTGATATCATGGTTTGAGTATATATAATTTTGAGGATTTTGGTATGTGGAAAGAGTTAACTTTTGACAACACTCATGTTATCACTATGATTCAATGGGTATTCATTTTTCAAGAGAATACATGATTAAGGTATTCACATGACTGGAATGTGACCAACAAGATATATGAGAGATAAATGATGGTATTCACGTGCTTGTTATATGATCTTTTTCAGTAATCGAGTTTCGAAATAAGTATTTTGGAAAAGCATAAAGATTGGAATGAATAGTATTGTTTAAGGCTAGAACTTTTTGTTATAATAGTATTGTTTTCGAAAAAGGATAACCTGCAAGACGGGTGACAACCCTTCACGTCGAACAAGGCTGTGGGAATCGAACCCTCAACCGATGTTCGACTGGACTTTATCGCCTACCACTGGCCTACAAGAAGTCAATGATTAGAAGAAACTAGTTTTATTATATTTATCAGTATGATATATGATTTATAAGTCTATTTTTGGAACCATATATGATTAATCTCACTATAGATGGACTTATGTATTTTTTTGATAACTTTTCTAACCTTTTGTTTTAGACAGATGGAATGACCCATAATTCTATCACATGATCTGCTAACACATCACGAACGACAAATTCAACTTCATTTCATTATGAGATAACGTGGAAATTGTCCAAAGAACGACCAACGGTGAGACTGTAACAAAATCACAAAAGTATTTCTTCTAATTCCAATTTCATCAACTTTAGGGAAATGATCATGAAAACCAAAAATGTTATCCTAGTGCTCTTATGTCAGATGAATCTGATGGTACCTTATATCATCACAAATTTATGGCTTTGTGATTGTTGGATTTTTCATAGCCATGTTCTCTACCACTCTCCATCAGAACTTGATGGTTAGATTTTTCTTCCATATCCATATTTTCACCTATGTTCTCATATATGGAAACCCAGTGATTAGTTACTTTGGGTAATCATTACGTGTCATACTTTAGTTTATAAAATTAAGTTTTAGTATTCCTTTTTTACGATGTGGGTTTTAATAACTAGTAAACGATTTATAACCCCGACGAATTTCGAGGGAGAAATTCATTTTAAGGTGGGTTGAATGTAACAACCAGAGATTTTATAAGATATATTATTTTTAATTTATTTAACATATTCTGTTGAACGATTCAACATGATTATCTTGTGCTACACGCAACACCGTATTAGCTTGCAGTATACGCAACAGTATTCTTGGCTCATGTTACACATAATTGCAAGTTCTTCTGATAGAATTTATTCTACGCAACATTGGGTGTATATATATATATATTCAATTTATAAATAAAATATGGTTGGATTCTATTATACGCAACAAAAATGTAGTCTTACAGTACATGAACCCCTAACTTGGCTTCCATTACACGCAATCGCGACATTTTTCAATAGCGTGTGTGGTACGCAATATCGGGTTTCACTAAAAAATGATATATGGTTATAATATTATTATTAACTTTCCATTATGAATAGTATTAATTTTTTTTAATTTTATAACATTATTATTCATCTTACATATTTTCTAGAACATGGTATGAGAACAAAATAAATTTTTCGGGTAAAATAAGTATTATTAGAAAAATGCAGTTTTGCCTCCTTTTGATGGCGCACCCACATTAAATATAGTTTTTGACATGTTTATAAGTTAAATTGGAAAAAATAAAATTCTTTTTTTGAATCATGATATAAAAATTTACATTGGATAATGTTTTGTGATTTTTCTGATAACTTTCATATTGTAATGAATAGTAAAAACATGTTATATTTTAATTAAAAACAATTTTTGTCATCATAATAATTAATGTGGTTAAATTATAATATTGAATGGTTTTAAAGTATAAATAGAATATATTTTTACCATTTCATATAATTTATGACATTAGAATTGATTTTACCTTAAATTCGTAGGTTAAATCAATTCAATCTTTTGAAAGGTTTTAAACAAAAACTCGTTTTCTTTCGACAACGAGACTAATTTTCATTTATTTTCTGAAACATTTGTGTATTTAATTTGGAAAAATGGATTCCATATTTGGAATCAGTGGGTCCAAAGTATTTTAATAAGCTAGTGTTTATTTTTGGGCATTATGAATAATAACTACAGTAATTTTTATTTACTGCGGTTAAAGGTAAATAGGGTAATTCAAGGTTAAAAGAATATTATAATAATTAAAAATTACCTTGATACTTTCTCTAACCTTATTGGATGAGTATTAGACGACCATGGGCATCCTTGGGACGATTTTGGGGACCCCAATTAACCACTTGGTAGTGAAAATGAAAATTTGGATTAATTAATTTAATGTAAAGACAAAATTGACTTTGACAAAAATCTTTTAGTAATTAATTTTTATAAGGGGTTGAATAAGTTATCATTTCGACTAAAAATATTTTTTGGAATGATAAAAAGATTATAGACATCATGGTATTTTTTTCATAATTTTTAGACATCAAATGAATTAAATTATTTATGATACAATAATGATTTAGTGTTTACATCATTAATAAATGATTTAAATAAATAAGATTACAATGATTAAAATATCATTCAAAACCTATCCAATTCCGATTGGATGATTTTATTTCAAATATGAGTCATCCTATCTACGAAATTAATGTCTTTTGGTCCTCTTGAAACTGAATATAAGTTTATATTAAAATAATGTTTTCACACTTTCCTAAAGAGCCCCTCTTCTCCCTTATAAAATGAGGCCACTTCTATGCAATTCCTCACACCACTCAAGCCTTTTGGATCGTCCAAAATATTCCCAACTAAGCTCCATAAATCCATATCCTCCCCCATGAATCGTTTAATTAGGCAGAAGACTCTCCAAGAGTTCCTTTTGGTTCAAACCAAAGGAAGTTACCAAAATAAAAGGTAATATATTCTCTTAAGTTGCTTTTTTATTCTACTTCTCCAACCCCTAAACTCTTTTTAAAAATTTCATTTGTAACAACCCCAATATCCTAAATATACTAGGATGTTGTTATGAGAAATATTCTAACTACACTTACACACACACCTCCGTCTAATGGATGAAGAACATAATCTTTCTGTGATGGAAAACTAATGCCTCACGAAATGATGATAGTTCGATTTTCTCCTAACGCATCTCATGGTGGCCATAATGATGGAACTATATTTATATATAATATATATTATGTTTATGATTTCCTTATTCTTCTTTACTTCCCAATTATATCAAGCCGTTACTGTTGCCATAGTCGGTAAATACGATAATCTCATTTGAGGAAGTGTGGACTACTACCCCCTCAAAGTAATGTGATTCATTAATACCATATGTGGGATGTATAAAGGATGTGGTTAATGATATTATATATGATATTATACTGGATTTATAATATACGAATGTATCATTATTTTTTAATTCCATTAAAATAATAAATAGAAATTAAATTAGCGTTCATGTGTACGTACGACTTACCGTCTCCATGAACGGTGCGTTTCATTTCATACCTCCATATGTTATGTACTATTATAAATGATTTTATCTGATGGATATATAATGAATTTATATGATATATAAATCATGAATTACATTTTTTATGTAATTATATCATGATATAAGTAATAATACCATCATTAACAACAAGTCCAAACATGTACGATAAATAAGATGATTTTACCCAAAATGATACTTTATCATTAATTTACAAAAGAATGGGTAATAAAAAGTCATAAGTGAAACATATATGATAACATAACAAAGAATATGATTCTTTAATAAGTCAATGACATTATTTAAATCATTATACATGAGGTTCAGATACATATGAATCATATCAGACATAAGTTATGGTATAATTTTGCAAATATCATTTTTATCCGAGATTTCTTATATGTATGTATTTACTGGGGTTATTGTCATCATCCATGTCAATGTTTTCTAAAAGTGTTTATATGTATTTTTAATGTCCTTTTTACCATTTTGACTTTTACTACATGGTATTTAAGGAATCTTTCTTTTGTTTACGTACGAGGCACCTTTTGACTTTTCCGACAAAAGTACGAGGAGAATGTTTTTTTAACTTATACGGAATGAAATGATTTTTACGGTTCTATAAAGATATATTTTCATGAAACATCCTCCAAAATATTCATGAATATTTCTAACAAAATCTCTTTCTTATATAAATGAATGACATTTTGTGAAATGAAAATGATTTTAAAGAAGCAATGATATTTTCCTCAAGAATTCATTTCAAGAGTTTTATCAAAACCATTTTCCATATAAGATGAAATTATTTCATATGTGTATGTTTCAAATATAATGTATCAATGATTTACATGGTTTCAATTTTATTATTATAAAATTATATCCATTTCTTTAATATGGATTATGTGATGATTGGATGATGTTTATGAAACCCATTTTATTTATTGGGTTTTTATGAATGATGTATGTTTGTTTTGTGGCCCAAGTAAGAGTGATTTCATTATGATATGGGTGGGACCTATATCTCCCTCCAATTCATTGGGTAAATATATATATCTCATGAGATATATATGGCTGGAATGGTAAGTCAATCCGGTTCTGTAATACAGGACTGGAACGAGGAGTGAACTCGATTCAGAAAGGACCTTTTTCCACTAAGATGGTCTTGGTAGCAATGCCTTGGCTACTATGGATATCATATCATGTGCTTAATGGTTTCCAAAATAATATGTTTTATTCCCATGCTAGTTTATCATGATTAATGTTTCTTTATGATATATGCTTTATGTTCTTCCATCATTTATATCTTTGCTCAAGATTTTGATGTTTAGATTTTATGTTCATGTTTTTGCATTCAAATGTTTCTGGATTATTTTATGTTCTCTTTACTTACCCTTACTGAGCATTTGAGCTCACCCTTTATATGTTTTCTTTTCCCTAGGATTTAAAAAAAGTTTATAGTTATGAAAACAAAAGTGGATGATCTTTATGGGAGATGTTGAAGATCTTTCACCAAGATTAGAAGATTACGTTCCGAGTTTCCAAAGACACTAAACTATTACAGTCCTTGAGTTTTTATTTTTGTTATTTATTATGTATTCCGAAAAAGTAATGTATTGTCCATGTACGCCATGCTTCGGGTCTCTACATCGTCGGGTTCCAGGTCGGAGGCATGTTGGCTGGGAGCTCAAATGAGGTATTTAATAAAAAAAATCTCTTCTCCCCCCAACCTCTTTTATGTAGACGATGAAACCCTCCCCCTCCATAGTATGTTCTTCACTGAATCTATCCCTGGGTGACCGTTTTCAACGCCGATCATCTGTGGATCGAGCTCTAGTGTGTCTCATTCGTCGTCCTACACCCGAAACATCAGAGATCCACCAAAAGGTAGTTGTTTTGAGTTTTAAAATCCTGAATCCCGATACGGTTAGTTTTTCCATGTTTCTAGCCTAAAGATGTGTAGATCCGTTCTCAGGGGAACACAGATGCCTTCAGATGTGCATTTGTGAAGCCTGGGTGCCCCCGGCGGTGGCCGGCCGTGCCCGGCCACGTAAGATAACTTGGAAAACCATGGTGCGGTGTTCCGACCTCTAATTAGAGATGTCCCCGTGGGGGTCAGCCGGTGAGGGATGGACCAGCCGGTTCAGGCCGGTCGGGCCCTTCTCTTGTACATGGCGGTTTTAAAACCCATGTATTTGCTCCCTAGAGGTCGGAATAGCATTCCGTCTACGACGACATGACCCTGGAAATGAGGAGAAATTATTTGTGAGGGTCCGAGGGATTTGAAGTTCTACATTATAGCTTGGGCGCTAGAAACGTCGAATAAAATAATAATAGTTTATTATTATTCGACTTCGGGGCATTGTAACTTCTACCCATAGTGTTCGTTGGACGTGTCGTATGTGGCGTTGAGACCCAGATGGTACAGAAAACTTTTCTTGTTTGATTTTGGGTGTTGGTACTGATTTGGGGTGTGTGCCACATGAGGCTGATTTTGGGAATTTACAGAGAAACACAGCTTTCTCACTAGTAGTCAATTTTTGGCGGATAAATAGTGGAACCAATATTTTTTTTCGGAAATGAGTGCAATTGTGTGATCTTCTTGACGAGTTTCAGGATCGAGGTATGGGCCCCACTAGAGCTGGCTTCAGTGAAAAGTAACTTTTTTCACTGGGTGTCTATATGGGACGAATGAGTAGTCGATCCACTGTGTTTTTCTATGTGGATCTTAGTGGTATTATCTTCTTGATGTGTTTCTAGCACGTAGTGTGGGTCCCACAAGGGCTAGCTTCGGTGACTAGTGCAGTTTCTGCCGGTTGTCCATTTTATGTGAGTAAATAGCCTATCCTGTATGTTTTTCCACATGGATTGCGATGGTGGCCTCGGTATCGGTCTTGGAGGTGCGCGGTGTGGCATTGTAGCGGGAAGATCGAGTTAGCGACGCTTGGACTAGCAGTAGTTGATGGAACTCATTTGGTTCATTCATACAAAGGTTCATCTGTCATCACAACCCTAGTATAGGTTTGTGATCCTATCTATGTGATGTTTAATCTATTAGAGTTGTGGCATCCCTCCAGTGGGCCTAGAGCGGGATACTCTCGTATCATTTCCCTAGATCGGGTTCTTGTAAACGTTGTGACCACTTAACCACGGGCGGTGATCCCCTATCTAGTAGGTAAACCCATTAGGGTTCGTCGAATCATCGATAATATAATCCCTTACACAGTGGTCCATGCTCAATAGGGTTTTGGCATCATCGGGTATACGATCCCCTACTCAGCATGAAGATTTTAGTAAGGTTGTGGTATCGTTGGTTATATGATCCCCTACATAGCGTGTGGTTTTTTAGGGTTGTGGTATCATCAGTTCGATCCCCTACTATGTGAGATGTACTAGACAGTGTTTTTTATCATCGTGCACATCATCACATGGGTGATGATCCTCTATATGAGTGGCACGTTTCTGAAGGGCTCCAGATCAGTTTGTGGTATCCCCCATCGGATCTTGGGAGTGATCCACTATATGTAAGACCTACGAATTCCATATCAGGTTGTGGTATCCTCCATTGGAACCTGGGAGTGATCCCCTATCTGTGATATCTTCATATACTGGTGCAGGTTTTGGTATCCCCTAGTGGACCCTAGGAGCGATCCCATATCCGATGAGTTTGGTGTTTTTTTTCAGCAATGCTAACTCAGTGATGATATCTGTGGAGCATGATCTATCAGGTGAGCATCTGAGATGTTTGTGTGGGACCCTATGGATTGTATCTCTCAGAAAAATGTCATCTAGGATGATAGTGGTTGTGGAGTGTTCTCTCCTTATAGTGAACCATTACTAGTGAAGAGGTCAGTACCTCATGTGGCATGGTGCATGAGCTGAGTATATCAAGATGTTCAAGGTGTATGTGTGGGAATACACTTGGATTGAGCTGACTAGTTGTGTCTAATCGAGGATGGTCACAAGATGGAGGTTCTCCCTCATCTAGGTTCCCTCTGGGTGGGATGATCAGAGTGTTACCTTTCAATTGATCACTTTTTGTTTTGGGTTTTTGGGGTTCCTACTGAGTATTTTTATACTCAACCTTGCATAGGCATTTCCCGATCATGTTTCTATCTTGTGCAGACCACAAGCCATTCGCTGGGCTTCCGGGAGGACCTAGTGCATGAAAATCTTAGTGAGCAGGTTTGACTGGGGTGCTTACCAAAGCTGTGCTGAGGAGCATATTGGCATGTATTTTTGGAAGTGTTTTTTCTTCTTCTATGAAGCTTGGACACTTTTGTAGTTTTCCATTGGTGGGCCATATTTTTCCCTGTTTGTATAGATGTTTCACTATGGAATGGGATAGATGTATGTGTGCATTTTCTTTTTAATTTTATATGTCTCCGAACTGTTTCATGGAGGTGTATGTGGGTGTGTGTGTACATGTACCATATGATAATGCCTCCTATGTGTGTGATAGACAACTCAGTGCTAGTCTCCAAACCCTAGCCTATTGGAGGCGGGAATGGGGAGTTTTGGATCGAGCCCCATCGGGTTGGGCCATGACACAAATTCAGTTTCATCATGAGACTAAAATACATCATATTATTCTACCGCATTTTATATAAATTTGAATAAAAAATGGAATTACGGAAGACCCAATAAAATATAAATCAAAATCATCAATATTTGGAGATCATTGAACATGTTAATGTTTGGTCAGCATAATACAATGCTAAAATATGGGGCTGAATTGTGTATACTTGATATGCCTCACAACTATTCTCATTTAACTACATTTTTGATTTATGAAGATAAGCATCCATAGCTTCTCTAATAAATATGATTAATTTATGATCATTGAATTTGAATAAAATAATTTTTATAGTTCTTTGGTGCACAATGATCCCCATGTTTACTCTGACAACGCTCTCTCTCCGGGAATGTGTGGTAACATTTAAAAATTTCCTCTTATCACAAGTCATTTAAATATAAATTGATGTGTTGAGAGTGGACACCATTTACAACATATATAGAAGTAGACATAATTTTTTTTACCGGTAACTAGTTATCCACATCAAAATCTATGAGGAATACACCGAATCCATGAATGAGTACGAGCAGCTGAAACACCAATAAATCAAAATAGTTTAATTTATTGATTTCAAAAGGTTAAACTTCAGAAATTTCTATGAAACTAATAGAATATGGATCTCCTGATACAAAGGAAAAATAGTCATTAAATAATATATCTGAAGAGATTTTTGTTGAAAATTAACTTTAGTAAAAGTAGAAACTGATAAATAATGGTAACTACAACATGAAGATAATTAAATATATAACTTCAGTGGGAATTCTCAATAGAATAAAATATATTCATTCATTACCTGTAGAATTTCTATATTAAATAATATATTCACAAATATATAGTCATGAGTCATATATTGAAATATATTTTGATCGAATATATCAAAGAAACATCTTTTATCATTTTATCATATCAATTAATTTCACATAAAAGATACTAAATATTCAAATTCATATTATTCAGGATCGTCATAACATTCCTATAAAATTTGAATGAGTTACTATATTGAATACAAGTATTTGGATTAATCACAATGATCCTTTGAATTAGTAATAAATTTGGTTTGAATTGATCATTAAATTCACAAAGATAGTCACAACAGTCTCAGATATTATCATGAATTTAAAAATGAAATCATTGAATATTGTAACCTAAGGTTCCTCTATGTATAAAAAAAATGAAGTGATCATCACAAAAGTAGGTTTTATGTTCCATAAATTTAAATCCACAATCATTGGGTTCCTTACATACGTAGGCTTACTTAAGAATATTTACCCAATCCTAATGTTTCATAATAATATAGTTTCCCTTAACCATATAATCCCAATGACACATGGATCATGACCCATACATTTAGTTTTGAATTTACAATTCTTTCCTTGAATGATTTTCAAATTATAGGATCTATTCATTAAGTTTATCTTAGAAATATAGGTTGTGAACATTGTTTCATGAAAATACTAAAATCCATTTGAAACACGTTAATAAGTATTTCGTGTGAATTAATAATATGAATATAATTACAAAATAAATATTCCAATGAATATTATTTTCAGGAAATTTACATAAAATAATATCATTAGTTTTAAAAACATGGGTTATTGTGATAATCCAAATAGATAATATATTTAGATTATTTTTTATACAGTATATTCCCAACAATCCCCCATTCTTTTAAAATACATGATAACTAATTTATATAATATTTCTGACATTGTGAACACTAAATAAATGAACATTAATCAAAACTTTTGATGCATTGAACATTAGTTTTATACTACAGTATTTTGACTTGACATTATTAATTTGATAAAGGAAAAATATATATTCCTAAATTCAGAATTATTTTTTATACCCTATTTTCTACCACTATATGGGATTTCAAAAAGAATATATATGAAAATATATTTAAACAAATTCAATATAGCACAAAACATTTATAGAATTTTATAGTCAACTTGAATGAAAAAATAAAACATGTAGACTACCAGTATAAAAGGTAAAATTGTATAACATATAAATTAGAAGGAGAATATTAATATCACAATAATATTTATTATAATAATTTTATAAATACATTATTGGGTTTGTTTTTGAAATAAACAGGTAAACAAAAGGGTTGGTAGATGATCAAAGGAAGTCATTAGGATTGGATTCTAGATTGTGTGATGATTGAGTAGCCTAAAAACATATTTCAACCCTACCATATAATCTTGTAATCATTCAACAATATTTTCAACCAGTTTCCTTAATAAAATTTTATTAACATATCCTACTTTTAAACTTTCAATCATATTAACTTTTTTAATGTTGTGTATATTTTCCTCAATTTGATGTAACTGAGTATGATTATTTCTTAATTTCTTGAGAAGAAATCACAATCTTGGTCAGCATGAGATCAAATTATAGATAATATCCTTTTCATTATCAAACAACAATTGTAGGTGTGTACAATTACATTGAAGAGGTATAATCATTTCATTTATATCCTTCATTACTTATGTTATTTATTGAAATATTCTGATCATATCATGTTTTTTGTGGTGGTGTAGAAGTGGATGATCTGGGTATATTGAAGCATCCCCTTGTTGATTCAATCTAGCTTACTCAATATCATTTCAAATTTGCAAAATCCATTTTAAAAACATTTTATAATTTTAGTTTTCCAAAATGTTATAAAAATATTATCTAACTGGGTCTACATAACTTTTGGAAACCTATTATTTTTTAAATGTTTTAGTGTGATCTTGAAAAAATATATATCTAATTACAACCTTAGACAAGATGATTTCCTCAATTCACCAAATGATTTTCATGAATATTTTAGTACTTCTTGATGTCTGTATTTCACCTCTTGTACCTTGATAAACATTATTACAAGATATTCTATCTTATATTTTATACAATAAAATGGTCTTTCATCTGGGATTCTTTACCAAGGATATCTTTAAGAGAAAACATATTGTTCATAAGCATGAATTTAAGCATATTATTCTAAAACATGGTTTTTATAATGTTGTTCCTTAGGGTGATATTTTACTTCCATAGTAACTTGTGGAGTTTTATCTCTAGTTCCAATAAATTATATATATGGATTGTCATGCTAAGGCTCTATTTTGATTCAGGTCCTAGTGTTAAGTTCCTCTTTGTAATATTCTTCTGAAGTTTCATTGTCATGATCTGTAGTACCCTTACAGGGATTTTTTTATTGGTTTGGAAAATCATATAATCTAGATTTTCCCTTCTCTTATTTTATAAAATGAAATCCTCCATGAAATTTGGGTTATCTTGATCCCACTGATTGAATTGTTCATATTAATTATGATTATTTTTAATAATTATAAATTGTTTTCTTTTAACTATACATTAAATGATTCCTAGTTTTTATTGTATGAGTAATCAAAATTTTATTACGGTGGAATTTTTCCTGAGAATATGTATATCAAATAATATTCTATATATATAACAATATCAATTTCCATACCATCAGGATAGAGAGACATTAAATCCTAATATTGGTTTTAGTGATACTTATATTTAAGCATCTATCATGTATAATTCATCTTAATATCATTGATAAAAAAACATGATATACATGTTCGGGTAAAAAAATATTTTCTAATTATGTAGTATGGATAAATATGGTTTTCTGAATACATTGGAGCAGTAAATTATATTCAACATTTATATACATTAAAATCATTTTCTTGATAATGGTTGAAATAAAAATAATAATAATTATCTATTTTGTCTTATGTTCTTTAAATCCTAATTATAGAAGATGAAATTTGAATAATCCATCATGAGACATTTTAAAATCTGTGAAATTTCAAATCTTCAAATATAAAACTCAATATCATATACTCACAAATATTTTATATCCACTTTTAACCCTAAGATAATCTATTCATTGTTTTTGAATGACATTTTTTATATCAAAATAAGAAAATTTATATTTTATTCATTATATATATTAATTAATAACAGTGGAAAGAGAAATAATTTTTGAGAAGAATATATAATTGACATAGGCATTGAAAATTATTGAAAATTCCTTGAGAAATATTTTGGAAGACGGCACGTTGACCCTTCAGATATCTTGATTCACCATCATCAGTTCACATTATCCTTGAAATTTATAGGAACCTGAATGTGGAAAGTTTTTATATTCTCTCTATTTGAGTTAAGATGGATATTTTGGTATTCAATATGGTTTCAACTCAAGTAAAAATAAAAGCTAAATGATAATCATAAAATATTGATGATGTGTCCTTAATTATAATGATGATTATATAGGGATGTCACTAATTTTAATTATAGATACCCTTTTTATGAAATTGTATAAATTCCATAAAAATATAGTTTTAAAAGATATAAAATGAATAAAATCCAAATGAAAAAAACGATTAACATAGAAATTAATAAAATAAATTATTACATATATTATTTGAAACTAAATATACATAAATCCCGTTTAATAAAATAAAAACATGATATTTTATGTTTTTAGTAAAAATTAATGCTAGTTTATATTTATTATTTAAAAATTATAAAAATATATTCTTTTTTAAAACATGATCTATCAGAAAATTATTTCATCTATAAATATTAATTTATAAAGAATGACATATCAGAGTACTAGAAGAATTAATTACAGTAGTGTTATCACATTAAAATGGTTTATTATCCAAATTATATTTGATGTCCAATAAGGTGTGTTTCTTAAAAAACACTTTTTCAAAAGAACAACAAATAAATATATATTTTTCCTCATCTTTAAATAGATAAAATGAGAGTTCTTTCATACATGACCATGTTATTAATGATTTTACTAAAAAGAGAGATGTTATATAATTTTTTTTCTACCTAATATACGTCCACTAACGTCTACATATGAATTTTTAATTGAATTTATATTATATGATTATTTTGAACAATACAGATTGAAAAATATTACCTTTTAAATATCAAAAATACTTTTAACAATATTAATATAATAATTTTTTTGTTTTGACTGAAATATAACACCTATACAGATAAGAAATATTATATCTTGTCTTATATATGTAAGATAATATAAACATCCAGTCATACCACTATATATCTTGTAGTTAACTGGTTTTCCAGATTCATCCAAATAATGATTAAATTAGAAAACATACGAGTTGATAAATTATTGCTAATTTGTATTATAAAAATACTCAATAAATCAATAAAATATTTAATTTCATTTAAAAAATTTCTATATTGTTTATGATAAATTTGGAATCTTAAAATGAAATTTCAGTGTCCCATAATTCTAATGTAAAATACTAATTACATATTATTTGAAAAATAATTTCGAATATTTTAATTTCTTGTAGCTAAAATAGAATCATCAACATAAATTTTCACTAATAATATATTACATAAAATATTTTTCATAAAAATAGTCAGATCTTCTAGTCCCACAAAAAAATACATTGTCAAATAAAATGGGACTTAATCATTCAGACCTTGATTAAGGTTCTAGTTTATGTCCAAAAAGTTCATTAGTATATTTAGAAATAAAATTTGGGTTTTTAGGGTTTTGAAAACGAAGTGGTTGTTCAATATAAACATCATCTATTTAATATATATTTAAAAATTATTATTAGACATCCATGAGATAAAATTTAAAATTCATAAGATATTTATATGATAATAGGAATCTAATATCATCTGATATACCAATAGGTTCAAATTTCTAATAAAAAACTACTCCATATTCCAAGTTATATTATTTGGGACAAATATAGTGTTGTTTCTTCTAATGATCCCCTCATCATCCAATTAATTTATGAAAAACCAATTGGTTCTTACGACTGAATTATATAATGGTCCATCTAACAATTACAAAAATTTATTTCTACTTAATTTGTAAATTTATTAATGAAAGGTTAATAATAAAATCTCATCATGTAATGTTTAGTTAATTGATGTAGGTTTTAACTGGGATAGAAATGATGAAAATTCAACTATATTTCCTACATTAATTCTAATTTTAACTCATGTTTTATTATTATTATAATAGTATATAAATTATTTTTATTTTTAGGTTCTTTACTATATGGTAATAAAATTTCATTTACATAAGATTTGTTTTCTTTTGAACTCGAATGAATTACATTTTAATTATTTTCAAAAATATTTTCAGGTGAATCAAGATTCACATTTTCAAATGAATTTTTAATCTCACCTGTTTGGTCTTCCTCTTTAATAACTGTTTCATTTTAATTATACATCACTAGAAAGTATTCATTAGTAATTTATTCCTTTTTTTTAGACATTATATTGGATTTATAAGTATTATAATATCCTATAAAGATTACAACTTCAACATTTGAAATGGATTTATCAATGTTACCTTATTATTCCAGATGTATACTTTTCATCCAAAAATAGTAAAGTATATTTCTTTATGTTTTAGGTTATTCCAATTATAATATTGTGCCCTTTTGATAATTTTACTTATGAAAACTGTATTCTGAAAACTATGAGCTATTCTAACTGCTTCTCTCTAGAGTTAAGGCGAACATATTTTTTATTAAACATAGTCCTTTCAATTTCTTTAATATTTCAATTTATTCCTTAAAAATTTCATTTTGATGATGTATTCATGGTGTAAAGAGGTAGTTTTTTAATATTCTCATATGATGAAAAATAATTAAAATATTGATTATAAAATTGTCAACAGTGATAAATTTTTAATAATATTACTAAAAATATTATCCAATTTGAGAAATTTTTTGAAAACATAAAAAAAATGAACACATAACATTTTTTTATAAAATAATCCCAGGTGAATATTAAAAAATAATTAATAGAAAAAACAATATAATTTTCCAACTAACCATGCTAATATATATGGTCCAAAAAATTAATATATAATATTTATTTAGTTTTAGATGTATAAATTATGTTAATTTATTATATATAAAATTTTTGGTCTTTTCTTATTTTTCATGAATCACATAGTCTACCATTTTAAAACATAATGATTTAATATTTGGGAAGTAATTTATTCTTAGATAATTTATAGAAAGAATATATATTTCAATTTTTATGTCTCACATGCCAGATGCACAAATCATTTGAATTAGAGGATAAATAATTCAAATTTTGTTTAAACCGGGAATTGAGATCTAATTTATAAAAATTTTATATTATATGTGTTCTAAATCAATGAAGTTTATCATTAAAACCTGGGTAGGTATTATTATAAAAATTCAACAAAGAATCCATCAACCCAAAGTGGATAAATTGTTATCAGGTTATTTGAACTATTACATATAATACAGATTGATTGAGATTGTATTTGGATATCCAAGAATTTCAATTCCAACAATTTTTCCTTTTTTCATTTTCACCAATGGTGACAAAAACTCCATCCATTTTTTTTAGTGTGTGGTAGTAGGTATATTATCCTATCATGTGTCTAGAGTATCCATTGTCTATATTCCATATTGATTTATTGTCATTTTTATCTTTTATATCATCTTCTTCTTTATACATAAAATACATATTGTATTGGATATTTTGAAAGTGTTTTTATGAATTAGATTTAGAATAGCTAATAGTGTCTTGAAATATAATATTTTTATAATTAATTTCATGTTTTCCTTTCTACTCATAATAAAATTTCCTCATCTTTTTCTTTTTCTTTTTTCTTCATTCTTACATTATTTGGTGAGACTCAAGTTTGATAAGGAACATTTTATTTCACTCATAACATCACCCATTTTTATATGCCTTGTCAATTGATATGAATGATCATATTGAAACCTTAAATTTCCAGGTAAAATTTACTAAACACTCTGGCTTGCAAAACTAAGTCAATGTAATAATATGGGAAATATGAATCTTTTTGGATTCTGTCATTTTTTGTAACTTTATTCATGATTCTAAGATATAACTTTACATTATGTGTTTTACTTTATTAGTAATATTTAATAATCTCCATCATTATTTTTTATTATATTTTTCATACAGTATTAATGTTTCAATTAATTATATCATAGTAAAAAAATTAAATGGTAAGGATTTTAAATTTTTTGTAGATATGCCACTCCACATTCTAGTTTGTACAATAAGTACGTTTAGAGCATGATCTGATTGAGTAATTGGATCTCCCTGGTAATTAACATTTTTTATAGTTTTTTTCAATCATCAATTCCTTTGTGTTCTCATTCTCCATGAAACATCCCGATGATGTAAAATTTTTTAGTAGTGTACTAGAATTTTCAGATATTATGTATTCCTTTATAATAAAGAACAATATTCTGTCACATTTCATTTGTTGTAGGCATTGAAATTCTCAATTGAATTTATCATGTTTGTGTCAATAGGGGATAAATTTCATTTCCTTTGATTATATATAATATTAAACATATTATTCAAAATTATATTTTTCTGGGCTATCATGAATTTCACAAGGATTTGTGATATGGGAAGTAATAAGAAACATCATATTCTATTGGATGATGATCATGCATGATCCACAAAATTCATAGTTGTCAGAAAATAAATATAGAGTAAAAATCATGGTCATAACATCTCTTAGATGAACTATCGATGTCCTACTTCTATATAAGCGATTTATAAAGAATTCTAGAGCTTAATATATTTTATAAAAAATATCCACATTGTTAACAATTATTTGGTCAATATAATACAAAAAAAAACAAGATAAGGTTAATTGTATCTATCTGATAATCATCACATATTCTGGTATTCTACTCACTATGTGATTTCTGTAGATATGAAACGTTTTATTTTTTAATAAATATGAGTAGCTAATAAATAGTATATATTAATAGAATTTTTTTAGTGGTTTAGGGAAGAAATATTCTTTAGTCCACTCCACAAACACTCTCTCTTTGATATTGTTGATTTTCACTAGAGAAGGACATCTTATACCAAATAATTAAAATCCAAAACACACTGCAAGAAACTGAAACATTTTTTATCAAGATTAAATAGATTCATATAATTCTCTTATAGGTGACATATTTTCCATATGTTAATGCAAGAAGCTAACACATAATCCATGATGGAACCCAAGTTGTCAAAAATGAAATAAATCAAATGTGTTTTCTTTTTTTATTAGTATGTTACCAACATAACAATTTGAACAAAATCATTCTAAATATGAATCATCTACATCCATGATGAAATTATTCAATAAATTTATTTTAAGATATTCTAGTTTCAAATTATTGTTATAATATTAGATACCAATAAACAATATTAGATATATTAAAATGTTATTGAAATAAATAAAATTATTGTACAACCACATAGGAGGACAATTGATTCATTATTTCAATTCAGTAATTCTATTTTAAAATGATAATAAAAATATACCACCTAGAATAATGTATTTAATAGATATTCTAATATGTTATATTGAATAGACTAATTTTTAGTTTTTCTAATCTAATAGTGTATCCTTATAGATCTTAAATATTCATATTAAAATAATTAAGTAGAGTCATAACATCCCAATTAAATATGAATTATTTAAACTATTGAATATTAATATTTAAATAAACCATAATAATACTTTGAATCGGTTGTAATCGTTATCGGAATATAGGCCTACTTTCTTTATTCCAGTTGTAAAAACCTTGAAAATATTGTGGATTTATAAACAATGCCGTTTAAAAATAAAACATAGTGATCCTCCATATAATGAAAAAATACCAAACATTGGGTTGATCACAAATGTTCATTTTTTGTTCCATAAAATTGATTCCTAAAATTTATCAATACATAGTTACAAAGGGTTTCATAACCATTCTTTAAAAAACATATGTATTATTACTAATATATATTTCATTTATAATAATTTCTAAAAAGCATATGATTAATGATCCATAAGTGATGTTCTAAACATTGGGTTCATTATATAAATGGTTTTATGATTGAAAGGATTATTAATTATGATTTAATATAGATGTATGTTTCAATATTTTGTTTATAAAATTCTAAAATTCCTTTTAAACCGTTTGATGAATATTCATTGCGAGTTCATATAATAAATTATAATTTTAAGATAATTGTTTCAACGACTATTATTTTCATTAAATTTTCTTAATGTAATATCATTAGTATAAAAAAAGTGTTTCTGTGAGAATTATAATCTATAAAATTTATATATTATTGTTAAGATAATATATTCCCTATATTAGAAGTAAAGATATTTGAGATATAAAAATTAGCAGATCATCTAATGCTCATTGAACTCATTTAAGAAATATTTCTTTTATTATTTCCACTGCAATATTTTTTCATTGGGACCTTTTTATTCATAATATCTATTATTTCATCATCAATTTAATTCATTGCGGCTAATTCCTATTCATTTTAAATAACATTGGTTGTATATCATAGCTTATTTTGAGTTTTAAATTTAATAAATATCTTAAACACATTATCATAATTATATTAATTTAAAATTTAGGAGGAGAAGAGTTATACATACATTTCTCATTCACCAATTATTTCCTCAAGAGTCTTTCCTCATATAATATATATTTTAATGGTTTTTCACAAATTATATTAAGATTTAATTAAAACAAATATTCATTTGGGAAATTTTTATTATCCAATGGGAGAAATGAGATCTATTAGAGAATATTAATGATTATTGATTTAGAAAACATTATTATTTCTTAGTAAAATCTTTTCAATGAAACATTGTAAATTCTGAATTTTGGGTCTCATTGATAACTTTATAATTAATTTATACGAAGGAAAAAAATAACCAATATGATCAATCTCATATTATAAAAATAATCTATTATAATAATTTCTAGTCTTTTGGGAGTATAATTTTCCCCATTAATTTTAATTTAGGACACATTCATCCTTATTGTAACAACTCATATATCATGATTAAAAAAATTCAATCTTTTTCTGAAGAGTTAAAAAAATGTCTTTTGATTTTGATTGATCAAAACCCCCATTATTCTCCAAAAAAAATTATGGACGATATTCATCCCTTTCCAAGGTAGGATATACATTTTTAGAAACTTTTTGATATGTTTTCATGAAACTATCTCCAGAATGTGTGAAAATATAAAATATGAATCACCATATGTATGATATTATATTTTTGAATATAATTATACACCCATGTCATGTAATTTTCCTCAAAATATTCATTTTGAACAGTCATGTTTTCTCTAATCATTTAAATTTTATAATAATTTTCAGTAGAGAATCATATTTTTATACTATGACTAGTAAATCAATCCTTATTTTATAATTTACCATTTCACAAAGCCTTAAATAGAAGGAATAATACTCAAGTAGAAACTAAATAATGGATTAAATAAAATTATTTGATGAATGGAAGTCTTATATACTAATTACTATATGAGGTGATTCAAGAGGAAAACTCTAAAAATAGACAAATGGAAACTCATATATATCAGTAGGGTGAAAATAAAAATTCTTGAAATACAATGGCATAGATTTAAATCCAAAAAACATTACCATATTTTTATATTTTACATTAAATGAATTTAAAATAATTATGAACTTTTATTAAAAAAATTGAAAATAATTTTTATCAGATTAAGTAATATTCTCATTTAATTATATTATCTTTTTGTAAAAATATATTTTTTGTAAAATGTAAAGAATATATATATCAATATTTAAAAAAATTAAACAATCAATCAAAAATACATATATTATTATAATAATATAATTAAGAGTAAAAAATTAACATTCAAAATGTATCTTGTAACAATGTCCATTTTTTTTAAAGAAAACTAATTTGATAGACAATGAAAAAATAATGTTTTCAAAAAAATATAAAAAATAAATTTTAATTCCAAATAAAATTATAATTTAATTTATAATTCGTATTTATTTAATAAATTTTTATTCCAAACAACAAAAAACTATATTAGAAAAAAAGTATATTTTTAGACAATTTGTTTTTAGAAAAAAAAATGTTTTTATGAAACCAAATTTTTAAAATTTAAAATATTATTGATCCCAATAAATAATGATTTAATTAATGTAATGATTTTTTAAAAAAAAAATTGTAGATATGAATTACCAGATTATATTTTCCTGTCGAAGCTTCTATATAAAATATTATTGACTATTATAAATTAGAGGTTTAAAAAAATATCATCGTGATGTTAATTGGTTGTATTGAATTGTAATTTTATTTCTTCTTTTCATTTTGATACTTATGGAAATGATGTATCATATATTATTTATTATTAAATGAGTAATTTTATTAGTTTTTTACTTATGTTAATTTCCCATATGATACAAAACAATATTTAATATTTAGAAAAATTCATTCCAAAGTATGTCACTGTATGTTTCATAAAAAACACTTGAGTACAAAATCGTATAACCATAAAATATTCATATTAAATAATGGAAAGTGATATAGTGTGATTTTTCATTCATTAAATATAATATAAACAATATCAAAATAAATGAAATGTTCCATAAGTACTTTTTATCCATTCTATATCCAAAATATTCAGTATCAGAAAAATATTTTAACTTAAAATAATTTTTATAATGGTAAAATAGACTAAAATATATATTTCCATTACAGTTATGTAAAATTATTACTAGAGAATTAATATATGGATTGTTTTAATTTTATATATTTTTAATCTAAAAATATGAAAAACCTTAAATATGGATGTATGTTTTTTAATTATAGGAAATGTCCAATCATTCCACTAAAAATATTTTGAAAAACTAGTTTCTCATTTTAATCAACATCTAAATTATTTTTTTTTTATAATGCCTAATTCCATAAAAATTATTTTATATACTTCATTTTAGATATTAAATTTCCACCTAATTGTTGTGAAAATTTAATAAAATATAATATATGTTAACTCACCGATCATACACATTTCAAGATAAAATTTAATAAGATATGAATAGAAATATTCTAAATAAATTTGAGTTAAACAAAATATATTTTCATCATAATAAATTTTAAAAATAATTTTTTTTTATTTTTTTTATAAAATTAGTTTGATCCACATATCTGTAAAAATATTGTATTGTATTAAAAGTAAAACTAACATATCATAACTGGATCTTGGGGTAGTTTGATTCTATAATGTTGCATTGTAAATAAAAAACCTTTTATTTGTTTTTAATGTTCATATCAATGTTGTTTTTCTATATAAAATACCAAATGATCATAACAATTATGGAATATAATACTTCACTACCATTTGAAATAGTTTTATAATTAAGAATTATTTAGATGATTCATGTTACTAAATTTATTCAAGTATAGGTACCAAAGCAAAATATTATTCATAATATATTCCATTTTTATGAATATATCCATTAAATAAAATACATTATTTATATATAACTATTATTCAATTTTCATCATGTCACACTTGAAATTTCAACTTAAATCGTTCATTTAAAAACTGCTTTTGGTTCTTGGTTTTCTCTTCCTTTTCGGGTGTTCTGGGTATGAAATTTTTTATCTCCTATGTTATTGAGATATTACCATAGTATTGGGGTATTTGATGGTACATTAAATCCCCTTTTTCGTTGGTATGATATATGTTTTAGGTGTCTTGTAGTTGGATTTGTGACTCTCATAGTGGCACCACTATTGGGGTAAGTTGTTGTGGTAATTTATACATTTTAGTGGGATGAGTCTTATTGTTGAAATGTGGTTTTATGGTGGGTAATTTTCCCATATATAGGTATATCATTAACCCAATGTTTCTTACTTATAAACCCTTTTAATTGGAGGCAAAACCACAATTTTAGAGTTGACATTAGCGGGACATGATTTGGGAAGACAGTTTTCTAAATCGTGCCAGAAAACGGTGCGACCTTGTCCTTGTAATTAAAAATGTTTTTAGTTTAAAAAGATTTCCTTCTAGGATTTATCCAAACACTCCCATTTAATCCCCCATTCCACCTTTGATGAAAAAAAATCCTCCCAAGATCCCCATACCTCTCACTGAACTAATTTTTTAATGGCTTTTTTATTGGGAAACATCATGTTCATTTTAATAATGTGCTATCATATTTTATTTCTCTCTACTATTTAGGGTTTCTATATTCATTATTTATGATCCATGTTTCAATAATATATGGTTTCTAACCAAGGGTTTTATAAATAGTTTCTTGTTCTTTTCTTCTCGGATAGGCTTGATTTATCCTCATTGTGGTGAGGTGGTGGTGTAGTTGATGTTTCACACTAATATTCAATGGTTCTAACCATTTTGAAAGGTGATTCCATATGTCATGAAATCCTTGGAACATAACTTTATATTTTTATTGTAATTTCATAATTGTATAATTTTATTATTACTGTGAAATATGTTTTGAGTTGTTTGTAAATCAAATTAATTTTTAGTGCCATTTTCATGTGAGATTTTTGGTCTATCATTGAAATATTTTATTGGTTAATTTAAGGATGCCCTATGTATACATTGTTGATTTTATTGAAATGTATTTTATCTGGAAAATATATTTTTAATTTATATCTTATTTGGTTGTAGCTAAGAGTTTTTTAATTGTTTTTTTAAGAAAATGTAATTTAAGTGCCATGTTTGTGTGAAAAAACACGTTTTACGAAGATAAAATTTCATGAATTACATGGGGATGTGCTATAATTAATTTTTTGGTATAATTAAAAGGTTTTAGACAGAAATTTTTGTTTTGGTGACTTTTAATGGTACTTATTGTTTTCAATGTGTTATTTTAACGGTATTTCGGTAAATTAGAAACCAATTTTATGTGAAATTTGGTGTTTAACACATCTATTTTAGGGACTGCCAATTGGATTGTATATAAATAATTTAATGTGTTTATTGAAATTATTTTTCTACTAAAAATTATTTTTTTATGAATATGGGAATGCAATTGGCTTTCAAAATTGGGTTTCTAGGGTATTTTGTGTTATAAACATTGTTATGTTTTTGAAGTGATTTTATAAAAATTCTAATTGGGTTAATTGATTTGTTCAAGAAGTGAGAAACAATTTTGGATATTCGTTGAATTAATTATGACCATAATTGATGTTTTAATGTGATAATAGATATTTTTTCATTAGATAATTGATAGAGCACAAACGGGGAATCCAGAGTACCAATGTGGGCAGTTATGTTCTAGTATGAATAGTTATCCGGATCGGTTTTGCCCATATTTCACTGAGAATATTGTTAAATAAAACTCTAACTAAACTATATGTAATATTATTGGGGACCATTATGTTATGTGTATTTTACCAATTAATGGATCATGCATTGGTAATGATTGTGACATTTATATTTATACACCGAGATACATGGTACATGGGGCCCAAGACTAACTTGTCCCTAGAGGGGTTCCTGGTTATGATTCTCATTGGTTTTGTTACATTTAACCTTGTATAATGATTTGTTTTTAGGTACATTATAGTAGCATACATTTCTAATTAAAATTATTTATCATTATGAAAAATTTAATTTGAAAACACTTTTTATTTGAAAGTTTCATTTCATGGAATTTATTACTATTTTTCCATACATATTAAAACATCCTAGTTTTTAAAATTGTATTTAATAATCTTGAAAATATTTGGGTGGGATAATAATGGGATAATTATAAGTCCCTACATAGTACTTTTTGGTGTAATTATACTTGGTTATGATTGACATAGATAAAGGAAAGGCTTTGGGTGATTGAGGTTTGGGGTGTTAGTTCCCATCCATGGGGCAGAGTTGTAAAGACAGATTGTGGGTGATGACCCCATGTCATGTGGAGTCATAGAGTCTATTATTCTGATGTTTCATATTTAATTTGAACATATTTTATTTTGATCGATCCTATGTATTTATTTCTAGATTTTTTATTAAGCTTATTTGGTATGATTTTTCTAAATCAAGTTTATCAAATTGTTTTTGATGTTTTATGTATCCATATTCGGGTGAATTGTTCCCAATACCAAATAAATGATACCTAGGAACATGTTCCATCCCATGGGGATAGGGTAAACCATTTATCCCTTTTCATAGGCCAGGTTTGGAGCTATTCTTGATGGCATCCGGATTCGGTTGCTGGCACATCATATATTTTTTAATTTCCCAATTTTACTCCTATTATGGATTCCAATTTTGGTTTTTCAACCAATATATAGACATTGTTCTTTTCAAAATCAATGAGTTAATTTTTCAGGTATTTTTAAAATCCTTATCACCTTAATCCTCATCAAGATTCTTATATGGTAATTGGGATTAATATGTTATATGTTCAATCTCATTACTAAAGTATCATATAGTTCTTAATGATTCATATACTTATCAAATGATATTATCAGTTGGATGATTATTATGAATGATCTTGCTTCTTGGGTTTAAAAATAAATATTTTTATCCAAAGTGTTGAAATATTTCTATGTAATATCTTCAAATAAATATTAAATTGTTGATATGTCATTAGAATAACATTCTAACATCAATTGTAAAAAAATTCAACTAACTCATGAATATTCACTAAGATGTTATTTATAAACCAAATAAATTTTTTTGTAAAATTATTCATGTTCTTTTTCCTTAGTAATAATTTAATTTTTTAAAAAAACAATAGAGAAGATTATAGTTGTATAATAACATAAAAATATTCATTCTTCATATTTTGGAGAAAATTTATGTATGTTATCTTTTGTGTTTAGAATGATTATATTTAATTCAAAAAATATATCTAATAGTGGTTTTGTTTTCTATAATATCCATAATTAATAAAAAAAATATACAAATAAATAGTATTATTAAAAATAAATTTGTTATATTATATAATGTACTAAATTCTTTATCCATAAATTTCAACAACAGAGTATTTACTCAACATCGTTCTATTAATCTTATAAATAATTATATATATTGTTTCAAATACACTATTTTGATGTGGTCTTCTGGGTGATGAATAGATTTCATGAACAACAATTTTAATAAAAAATTGGAAATAATAATTTTCTAATTCTACTTAATAATCCTTATGAGTAGTTATTATAGAGATTTTTTTTCCATATTTACAAATATGGAAAAAATATTTAAACAAAAAATTAATAAATAATAGAATTTATTGAAAATAGATCGAGTTATATCTTGTATATTAATACAATATATATATATATATACATATTATTTTTTATAAATACATATATTTATTAGGATAAAAGAAATAAATTTTTAGTAAAAATAAAGAATAATATATTCGTAATTTAAAAATAGAATTAAAAAATGAATTATGCTACACAACATATGGACAAGTATCACATACATTATAATTGACAAAATTATGTTCCAATATGTCCTTATCTAGTACTTTAATAGAAATTTTTCTTTTGATATAAGGTTATAGTGTAAAAATATTCAATCCATATCAAAACATGATTTCCCATTACACTATGGAAATGTGGATCATACTTCCTAATGAAATTAAATATTTATGTGAAATCATTTTCATAATGATTGGTAGAAAGAAAAAACCCATTATTATAATTTTTACCTAAAAATATTGATCTTTGAAAATCATAAGATAACCCTATTCACATAATTGATTTATAATGATATTTATTAATTAAGTTAGAAACAAATAATCATTTGAAATTATATCTTTACCAAGTAGAATAATTTTACATATACACATTGTTGTCTCTTAGCATTATCTCCAAAATCAATCTTAACACATTTCACATTTATAATATTCCTAATGATTTTTTTGTTACAAGTAATTTGTTTTCATCAACCACAATCCATATAAAAAATCTTTTTTTGTTGGTAAATTCTTAACATTCATTCAAACAATGATATAGTTATTTCATAACCCATCCCTTCTTTGGACTAGTATACTAAGAATGTAAAATCATAAGCATCTATGTTTATTCAACTATATTATTTAAAAAAAAATGAAAATTATATTAAAAAATATATCATTCGAAAATATATGGATTAATTTTTATTGGAGGAACATTTTTCTAAATTCCCATTATATTGACAGTTACTATACAATGGATCCCTTTTTAGAAAAATATAGATATTACAATAAACTTGTGTTATATTTGTAAAACCCATCCTAAAAATTTTAATATGAGAAACAATTTTAATATAAAATTGACCAATTTTTTTCAATTATAGGGGTTATCATGGTTATAATATTTTCCAAAATATAAATTTTTAAATTTGGTTTTACTCCGATTTTCATATACGTAGTAGTATATGTATTCAATATACGTATTATAATTTTATTTTGAAAACAATTTTCCAAACAAATATATTTCTTAATATAAATGGAAATTAAATTTCTTTTCAAAAATTGATTTATCAATATATTTAAAAATATCCTATATATCTGTAATAAGTTTATAAATTCTTAAATATTTCATTACTTCTTTTTCTTGAGCATTATAAAGTGTTTTAGTAATTATATATTATTAATTGTTTAACAACATAGAAAATCTAGATAATTATTCAAAACATGGTAATGTATTTTTTTAATCAGTTTATGATAATAATTTTATATTTAATAATTTATTATAATTTAAATAATTATAAGAATAATTATTATTTATGATACATTTTTCATGAGGTTCAACAAGTGCCGTATCTATTAAAAAAGTATTTTTATTTTGAATTTCTACAATGAATTTGATATTTTTTATGGAATTCCATTTTATAAAAAACCTGTGAAGAAATATCTTATCCACAAGATCTCAATGTATTTTTATATATATGATACTTTTGGAATTTATGATCATAATAATTTATATAATTTCAATCATCATTTCTTATTTCATATCATCTCATTTTATATTAGGAAAATCTAGTATAATATTTCTACTTTTCCTTTAGTCATAAAATAGAACTTATGAAGCATGATTTTTATCAAATTTTTCTTTTTTAATTATCTTATATATGTTGTGATAATAATTCTTTCCATGTATCTTCTTCATCTATATAGAAATATCAGGGAATTTATTCTCAGACTTTTCTGATGTACTATTACATGAATGAAAAAATATTTTTTTATAGAATACCTCACAACAATATCATTAGTTATTAATTTTCAAGGTACATTACAATTATTACTAGAAAAAACTCCTCTGTTATTGTTTTTAACTTTTTGGTGTGACTTTTCATTATTCCCTCAAGCCACATAAGTGTTTCAATAAAATCATATAGTGTATAATTCGTAGTCCATTATTTATCATAAAAATATGGTATTGTGGATTCCAATTCATATCAAATTATTTCACAAATTTTATTAACTAATATACCATTAACAATATATTTCTATTGATGATATTTTACACTATTTATAATTTTCATAAACCATAGGTGAATCTTAAATACTGAATCACCTTATAAAAAATTAAATACCATCATAGTATATATGATCCATATATATTCTAGATTTAATGAAATTTTATGTTCTAAAATATGGTTACACTAATTTAATTAAAATTCTATTTTATAAATGACATTATTATATATAAATATATATTTTATATTATTAATGATAAAATATTAATCCTATCATTAAAATTCAACATAATTCTAACAATTCATGATTAGTTATAGATGTGAATTTCTTATCAAGAATAATTTAAATGCTAATATAATTAAAAAAGAAATCAAATCCAATATTTATAAAAAAAATATTCATTCTATCTCACTATTTTTCATAATATTTCCCATTAAAAATAAGTGATCTAGTGGGTTTAAAATTCTATTGGGTACCAATATTAATTGCTTATTTCTTATTGAATAGAACCAATTCTTATAAAAAAAATGTTTATGAAAAATAAATTTATTAAAAACAAATTTATAAAAAAATATATAACAAATAAAAATAAAATTGGGGATTATAAAATAATTATGTATATACATAGGACATGATCAGATACAATTTTCATATCCAATGTCATATGATGGTTACATGTTGGGGTGATTTTTAGTTTAATATTAAAACCTAAACAAAAGTAGAAAGTCTATTATGTTATAAATATCAGACTCAAAATTAATTTTATAATCATAGTATGTAAATCGGATGCCAAACTTTTCCAATAGAAATGAATTTTTAATCTTGCTCATAGATATTTTGATAAAATAGTTATTAGAAATATTATAAAGAATTAATTTTTAATATAATATGCACAATAAAATGTTATCATATGAAAACATGTAATATTAATGCTTACAATGTATTAATAAGGGAAAAAAATCTATAAAAATATTTTTAATCTTTATACTTACAAGTTAAATAATTCATCAATCTTGACTTATTATGTCTATAGTTTTATACATAACTGTAATGTTATTGTTTACTACAGTAGGAAATCTATCAATATGATTCCCTAAATATCTATATCTTATAAAAATGGATGCACCCAGTAATAATATCATAATTGATCAATCATCCAAAACCATTAAATACCTTTATATTATGATCTGAATCATCTATATCTTTCTAGACACAAATCCCATGATCTGATGGATCATATTCACATATATTCGTATCCAAAAAATACCTCATCATAAACAATAGACAAACACATAAAATAAAAAAGTAATTACATTTCTATGTTTTTTAAAAAAATCAATTGGAATCCATAGAATATAACTTATTGAAAAATTAAAACTCATATAAATAAGATATTCAGGTAGAAGAAAATCTCAGTCATGTTGAGTTCAATATACTTCAGCTACCACCTCATTTAATTCCATATTATCAATATGAATTCATCAAAAATTTAAATTTTGAGATTTCCCAATATGGATTCAATTTCATATGATGTTCCTCACATGACAAAATTAGAAAAATATTTCTATAAGTTTATGTTTTGATTAACATCATTGAAATATTATTATTAATTTAGTATGATAAAATGAATTGAAACTGCCCTTATTAAACGACAAGGATAATATGATGGACAATACTGATTTTTTGATTTTATTAAATTGAAATAGGGTTAGTTCGATGGGATATAATTGGATTGAGATTGATGGTTATGACTTCAGTCTGTCAAATTGACAGAGCACTGATATTACCAGAATATAGAAAAAAATTCACTCTAATCGATCAAATACAATCATTGTCTAATTTATTATATTGAATAAAAATAATTTCACATTAATTGTATATTAGTATAATTTGATTATTCGTTATAACAAGTTTTATTCAAAACCAATATAGAATTTATTTGATATATAATGTTATTAAAGATGAATTCATTAAATTTTTCAAAAAATAATTTTATCCCAAAATAAAGAATGTAAATGATGAATCTGTAACATTAAAATAAACATGAATGATTTAGTTGGAACCCGTCAAATTATAATCCATCAAATAATTAATTAGATACACCCTCAAAATGTGTATTTCTAACCATTATATTATGAGATTTGATAAAATAACTTGATTCTTGTCAAAATATAATTCAATTATCTGAGAGAGATAAATCATATTAACTAATTCTTAAATCCATGAATGTGGAACATGAAGAATCTAAAATCAAAAATAGAGATCCTCCAAAATACAAAATCTCTTATTAGTAAAAATTATGCGGTAAGTATTGCTTATATCATGTGGTTTAGGGACATAACCTAACCCATTTTGTCACACAAGATTCAACTAATCTAATCCCAAATTCATTGGCAATGGGTGGAAACCAGTTCCTATGGCATAATTAACATAAAGAGACTTTTCATAATTAAAATTACACACACACATCTCGATGGAAATGTTCACATAGAATGAAAAAAATTTAAATATCTTCTATTAACAAAAAAAATTCATGGTCCTCTTGGAAATACCAAATTATGGTAGTGTAAGCTGAAATAGAAAGGGGAAAAATAAATTTCCCACCATTAATAGGTTCTGTCCTAAATAAAAACAATAAATGTAAAAGATAAATGATATCACAACTCTTGAATAACAAGATATGACCACCATACATATTCTAGGAACCCTATATCTCTAGGATTATCTAATGTTATGGTCATCCTATTCATCATCATTATAATGCATGGGTTTTTCATTCCAGTCCCATGCTTGAGTGAGTAATAATATTCACAATTGGAATCACTAAAAGATAAAGGGGAAGTAGAAAATGATACAATATATTATAAATATTGAAAATAACACATTCTTTAGTTATAAAATAATACTATACCCTATAAAGAATGAATGTTTGATCATGGAAGAATATGTATCTAAACACATTGAGTAGATGAACTACACATCAAGTATTTTATGGCCATAATAGGAGAGTAGACTCATCCAACCACAAAAATATAATAATATCATGTGTCATACCAAAAAAATCACCTCTACTAATAGGAGATCAATGAAATACAAGGTGTGGATATAGAATACAAATATATATATATATTAGATCAATCAAAAAATCCAAAAATGTGTTAGGGGATCCCCATCACACATTTCTTCCTACGATGAATGGTAGAAACTGTTCCAATAGTCTATGAATGATGAACAACATCTCACACATCTTCCAATAACACAAACATTCATGGGATTGTCCTACACGACATGATACTATCCCCCTTAGTAGGTACTGGCCCACCCCTATTATTTTGGTCGTGTCACATAAACATATCTTAGTGTTGAAATCGTCCATCATCATCATGATAACAATGATATTTTAAAACATGTCTTATGATTATTGAATATAATAAATGGTCCATAATTTCTAGATATATCACGCATTCTAGAAAACAATAAGAGGTTTCGACTCTGGTGGTCAAGGGTTATGGCCTAGCCCGGATGGAGGGTTCCACTCTAATTCATCAAGGACTTGAGCCCTACCCTACCAAGGGGATCTATATAAAGGGATGATGAAAAATTCCCATCCTATTGAGATAGATCCAGTACATGTCATAGAAGATCCATGCATATCCCGAAGTAAGGGTTCTGCTTGAGAGTCTATAGAGTACCAATTCATATAATAGATGGTGGTTTCTACACATGATGTCATCGATTTACCATTCTCACACCCACTCAAAGAATACACTTTCGAGTCTATATCTGTTGAGCCTTTCTAATGATTATAGTCATTGGCCATCAACTCAATAGGTTTTATGCCCTTGGAATTCTAAATTGTTATTGAATATCCACAACTGAGGATACAATCATGTTCTATTAGAATAAGTCACTCAAGTTAGGAAACGCATAGGAATAAATATGGGTTTAGTTGAAACAAATATGGATGTTTGATGATTTTATATAAGATATCAATGGGTTGACGTCGTTTGGGTGTAACAACACAAAATGTGGTGCCACTAAACCGCTTGGTCATGTCAATGGTAAGAACATGACTTATGGTCCGTGAAGTAGTACATGTTGTGTATGTGGACATGATAACCTATCATGGATAATAGGGACTTGGGCCATGTGATACTCATTATTCTAGTGTACTATATTAAACAAGAATGTACCTAAACCCTTTTATATCCACACGGGTTCACATTTATGTGACCCATCTTCTAGGTTATCCAACTAGTACGTGGGTAAACATCATGTTGGATGGACTACATGTTGTGTCATCCTTAATTTTTACAAATTGTAGCAAATATTAATAGATGGGATACATGTCATGAATTATTTAATGAACATTATTTTTAGTTGATATTTTTAAATAAATCCTATATTATATAGATGTAGTATTCATTACTCAATTCAAACCATTCCAATTCATATCCATCTCTAATATCATCCTAAAATTATTCATCCAACCAGAACCATTATATCATGGTTTCCCTTCACCACATATCAGTATTGATCATCTATGAGGGTTTTACAATCCCTTACACACACCACCACACATTCATTCACTGTGATATTTACCTATAATAATCAAACTGAACATGATCTCCTTGCAGCTACCACATATCTATGCTCAGTTCATCAAACTATTCTCGTTTTACCAATCTATAGTGAATCTGGAGGCCTGATCGAGCATAGAACCACATGGAAATTTCAAGCTAGGATATTGGGATCCGACCGATGAAGAACGTGAATAATATTGGGAACAATGGAATAGATATAATGTTTTTGAATGATCATTGGCCATAATTTCTAGTTCAATTCTCATGAAGGGTGCTCAAAGGATTGATAGGCAACAAAACAAACTAAAAACTAGTGCATAGACTCATTAAAAACCCATAATATGGTGCAAATAGAATAACGGTCAATGATATAATAAATAAATTCAACTATATGTATGAAAAAACACATATATAAATTTTTACCTTGATTTTAGATTGATCAATGATGGCAATTTTTCATCTAATGATTCGATGGAATATGAAGTATTCCATTCATCATGATATTATCTGATCGATACATTCATCAACGTTTGAGGTGATTTTCAATAGTATTGAAAAAAGATATTTTAATCGATAATTATAAAATTGTTTAGGATAATCATAGAAATGATTCGATAGTTATTTATTTATAATATTATTAGTAAGTTAACAAATAATTAATTAATTAATTACATAACTTTTTAATCCTTTTAAATCCACTACCGATGACAGAGGGGTATGAACATCTCGTGTCAAATCATTTTATGTCACAGATAAGAAAAAAAACATAATCCAGATACAATTGTTGTCTTAGATTCTAATCTGACCAACCACTTAATAGTTTTCCTATTATCATTTTGAAGATATGTGTGAGAAATATAAAATATATTTAATATTATTATAAAATTACATCCTTGTAAATTGGGCCTCATAATCCCTATTGGTCTAAATGGATATCTCTATAAATATATATAGAAATATTTAAAAAATTTATTAGGAAAAAATGTAGTTCATAAATTATTCTATACATGAATTTTTTCTTCCACCAAAATAAAATAGAAAAAATAAAACCACAGGATACTGATCTGTCACAAGGATCTCCCACTCCGAGAAATACTCCATATGTTTTTGTTATCTAATATCATTAAAACCAATGATGTGGTCCATCTACTAAGGGGTCTTCTCTTGATGATCCATGATCCCCACTAGTGCTCCACTAGGGCGGACCCATCCTCATTGTCCATCTCACCAAAGTCAACTATGTGTGTGGTTTCATGCACGTATATCCTCATAAATGACTTATAGAAGACCTTATACACCCACTCATGCATTGTGGGTAGGTAAAGGTTGTAAGAGACCTCTCCCACCATCAAAATTATCACAGATGGACCAATGTAATTAAAGGATAGACTGAAACACATTCAAACCACCACAATCATCATTATGGGGAGAATATTAGGGAAAAAATTCATGTCTAAATGAACTCCAATATCATAAAAAAATGATGTACATAATATTTTTTCTCCAATATAGGCTTTCTTAATTTACTCATATTTAAACTAGATATTCTATATTGTATCCTACACCTTTTTTTTGGCTAATAAGATGTGACTCACACATCTCCATATATAAATGAAGTGACCTATTGGGTATCCTATACAGTTCCTCAAAAGGATCTGTGTTGATTGTAGAGTGGAACATAATATTTTATGTAAACTCTTCAAATGGATGGTGATCCTCCCCACACTATTCATGGCTAACACATACAACATCAGCATATCCTCCAACACCTGTAAAGTGCCCTCAGTCATCCCATCAGTCTGGGGGTAAAATATTGCACTCATTTTCAATTGGGTCTCAAATGAATTCTATTGGACTCTAAAAAATTATCTAGTAAAATGAATGTTACAATCATAGACAACCATCAAGGGTACCTCATAAATGAGTATGATCTCCCATATATACAACTATCTCAAACTCTCCCGCAATCTTTTATTCCTAGTCGAATGGAATTCCACAAATTTTCTGAGTCTATCAACTACTACCCAGATTGTCCCATTAATAATAACTATGCATGAGGACCATGTAACAATGTACACAGATATTCTATCCCACATTATATAATGGATCTTAGGGCGCTACAACAAACCATCCTGAATGTGGTTCTCATCCTTCAATAGACGAAAAGTTAGGCACTAAGAGATGAACTCAACATAACATTTCCTCATGTAGGACCACAAAAAATACCACTAAATGATTCAATACATATACCCCACACCAATACCAGCAAATTGTGGATATGTGTGAAAATCCTACATCCTTAACTACAATAATGGGATTGCAACAACAACACTCCATTGGGAGAATATGATGTCATACCATGCTTTGAAATATCTATATAGCGAGTTACATGTGGATATATGATCACATAACACTTTAGAGTATATTTATATTAGATATGACTCTCTAAAATGCTCATGATGGAATTTATTCATCACCATTACCTAAATAAATCATGTACTCTTATGGACCACAAGTATCATCTGAAATGCGGAAAACTAATTTGTAGCTACCAATACTAATGTAGACAAATAAATCCTAATAATTAATGTTTCTTCCAAATTGGCCTTCATTGGATTTTAGACTACTAAAAATTCATATAAATGTAGGAACTCCAAACAACATCCTTATCACATGGTCATGTTCCACTATGTGAAGACATACCTAAGACTCTGGTTTTCTGAGTAAATAAATAATCTCCCTCCTATAATGTTTTGTATCCACATCGGCACGGTGAAGTATACTACTAAATTATATAATCCATGAGTCATGTACTATACCTCATGTGGTCTCAAATACAACTTGAATTCAATAACTACTGATGCTTCATAAATACATAACCATGTGTTAATACTGATGAATCAAAATTCACTACAAAATCAATTCTCTCCTATGGTAGATTCAAGAATAGAGGACTCATAAACCACTATCTCAACTACTAAAATTCCATATATAAATAATCATAGTTGGTAAAAAAAATTATTACATTTCAGGGTGGTTAAAGGGGATGTGATTAAGAAGAAATATTCCCCAAAACTATTTTAGTTCCCTACCATGAAAAAGAAATATCTGGAACTCTGAATCATTTTTGGGTGTATCCATATAAAAATTACTTCAATAATTGTTTGATCCATGGGTAAACCATGTTCATTAATGAAATTCCCTATATATTGAACATCATATATCCATAATTAACACTATTAGTGTTCCCAATAATGATAGATCTATTAAAGTGAGTTTAAGACCATAATCAAAAACTATGTATTATCCTCCTCTTTTGTAGAGTAGACTGGTATACCTTCGATAAAGGTAATAAAAATCAGTCCATATATGAATGAAATGAATGATTCATCAAATATATAATTATTTTGGGTGAATTTGATAGACCAAAGAGAAATCACAAATATTTTATAGGATTTTTTGTGACATATGAACTCTATATTTTGAATAATAGTGTCATAAACCATCATATGGTGTAATTTTGAGTTTACATTAATCATCTATAACCACATCCAATATCAAAACTGATAAAATAGGTCTTATATACATGGAAATGGATTATTTTTATTTATCATTGTGTGGTACATGTGATGATAATACACAAAAATTCAAAATATCCAATCAGACATTTTCTCTAATAGTATTTAAACTTCCACAGAAGACATAATGAGTATGATGAAACCATTCTTATGACTATTTCCAACAACAATCTTACCTTCTAGAAATCAATCAGCTCCATCCTATATGTCGCAGAAGATGTTAGAGTGGTTCTAGGATGTTGGTATATGAAAAAATATTTATCCCACCCTATTGGAAGTCATAAAACATCCTTGTGGTATACATCTATAGAATCATCTATATATGAAGTGATCCATATGAAAAAAGATCATATAACACTAAGGGATATACTCACTAGCTTTTGGGTAATGGGTTAAGGCGTCCTGTTCACAGAACATGATTTCCTTGACCTGAGACATCTCGCACCATAAATGGAGAATGTCATCTCATCATAAATTAGGCACCTAAATATTCTATAGTGACATTCAATCTGGGATAAATCCATAGAAAAATAATCCATACCCAAAATGATATAATATTGTTCCATATTATTGAAAAAAGTCCCATTATGATTTTCTATCCTCAAATAGAATGCTCACACATCTGAATGATTAAATATACAGAAGTAGTATTCCTTGTAGGAAATTCAAGATGACGGAATTGTACTGGTTCCCCAACCATGATTTCTAGATATCACACCAAAAATATATAAATAAAGGAATGTTAGGAACCATTTTCTTGTTGTAATAATCTATGATGAGTATAAACATAAATCATACCTCATATAATTTCATTGGTTTCACGATCGTGTACCTCCAATGAATGAAACTATTTTTTTCTCTCGACACCAACTCCATGAGGCTAACATGGGCTGCCATGTGGTGGTTTTAGAAGGATAGAATGATGAAATCATCCACACAATTAATATCATGCTCCTCCTCTAGATCTTCCTCCTCTGGGACCACCAGGTCTATTCCTGGAAGATCCATGTTGACTAGGTTTCCACTTCCATAGAGGTCCATCACATATCTAACTCTGGTTTCTAGAATGTTAGGTTGAGAAATAATGTTCCATGTGACCTAGAATGTTTCAAGTGATGAACCCATAAATGGTATTATTTCATCAACCACACTACCTTGAAATATGAATTAGATTCTAATTATGGAAGGACCTCTTGTGAAGAGATCTTGGCTCCCGATGTCTGATGGATACTAAAGGTGACATTGCTCGGTGGCACCCACTTCCTGCTCCCCGCTCCATCTCTCTTGAATACCTATGATAAAATATAAAAATCACCAGTTCCCTATCTAGCACCCCAGAGTATGTGGGGATGAAAAAGGGTGAAATTTTTTATTGGATTTCACAACATATTCCATACTCAATCATTATAGATCAGATGTATAAATATTAAATCATGTTAAAGAAGTAAATTTTATGTTCTATGAACCTCTTCTCATAATCGTAAACTATAATACCTCTATGTTTCTACCCTATAATACCAAATATATATAACAAAAACAAGAAATAAGGGTAGTAATCATCCTCAAACAACAGCTGTAAGTCATCCTAAGAGAGTGTTGACTCATCGTGCATATTTATAACTACTCTCTACCAATGGCCATCCTCTTTGAGGAAAATGATGGATTATAGTGCCACTAAAAAATAATTCAGTGTACAGACAAGCCTAAAGATATAGACCATATACTTTATATAAAATAGTACTACCTGATGAACAAGCTCATCATGGTACCACATCGGTCTATGATGCTTGGAATTGTGGAGTGCGCTATGCTTATAAATTTCCTCAGCTTTCTCTACTAGGATGATCAACATGTCGGTAGGAGGAGGTGTTTCTACCTATCCACCTGGAGGAAGGGGATTACCATTTTGACCCTTTACTAATTCATCATTTCTCATGGGAAATCATCATAAAATAGAGATGGTATTCAGGATGGTTTTTTTTCAAAGATGCATCCTTAATAATATTAAGGAGTACCATGGCCATTTGAGAATATATATATATATATATATCAATAGAATTGATTATTTGACTCAAAAATGATAGTATATGACTCAATACTATTAGTTGTAAGTGCAGTTTCTCAGTATAATGAAACTCTTGGAATACTAACTCGGAACAAAGTTATTCAGGGTCCCATACATCAGCCTGTGCACCATCACTAGATTCCCTTTCTTGAAATAATAGTCGATACACTTCGAAAATATTTCCATAAAACCAAACTCTCTTCTTTAATGGGATACATATGATCAAATAACAAATGAATAAAATTGATCTAATACCAATCTATCATGACCCAAACCAAGATGATGCTTGATCCACAACATTACATAGGCTGCCTCCATAGGCAATGGGTGGAGATAAATCCTATTGTCCTAAGAAACATAGGGAGGCCCATGCCTATGTAACTAAACAAACACACACACACACACACTCCCATCGTGATGTAAATGTCCAGAGGGAATGAACCAAATATTCACTAATACAATAATTTAAACCAAACATGATTGATCCAACATATAATAAAAATTTAAGATAGTTTAATCCAGAATGAAAAGGGAAATGATACACACCAATACAAAAATTGATCCCATCATCAAAAATCAATAAATGTAAATAGATGATGGATGGGACATCACCTGAATCCTTAGATATTGCCCTAATACATGGTCCATGAAACTAATATCAATAAGATCCTCTAAAGTCATAGTCAACTAGTACATTTTCTACATTAGAAAAGAGTTGGTCATGAAAATCCCATGCATGGGTGTGTGTTAAAAATACCCAGTATGATTCCCAAAATATAATATAGGGTTCATAAGAGACACAGAAGATGATAAAGAAAACATATAATAAAATATATATTGAAAGAGTATAGCTCAACCAAAAAAATACTTAATGTATTTAATTCCATGCACAAGGGAAAAATTGTGATTTGAAAAACTAATAGTTGAGTCTTTTACAACAAAAAAAATAGAGTAGACTCATCATAGACTGGATGGAATAACAAGAAAATAGTGTGTCATACCCCATGCGTATTCACTTCTCCTTGAATTTGAGTTAAAAAATTCCATCGAGTGGATATAAAATATGTATATATATATATATATATACATAGTCAAAGAATACCAAATGATAGAGTCAATGGATTTCTATCTCATGGTTCATCCCAATTGTAAGTGTAGAAAAAATTTCAAATTTTCCATCAACAATGCCTAATATCTCAAGTGTATACCTTGAACACGCAATTATTAGGGACTCATCCACCAAACCTTGATACTACCTGCTTTGGCAGGCACTGGATCACCCACATAGATTTTTCCCATCACAAAAATGAATCTCAATGGTTAATGTATCCTTGTTCATCATGATTACATATCTAAACCATAAAAAATCTCATCATTGGGATGAATAATCAAGGGGAAAAAATATTGAGGTCGAGGACCCATTATCTAGTACAATAGGGGGGTACCACTCTAGTTCATCGAGGAAACATGCTTTTCCCCAAATGAGGGATCCACTCAAAAGGCCGAACAATCATACCAAGCCCCACTGGAGGGTTCCAGCCTAAGTCATTGAGGACCTTCCCCTAGCGACATTGGATGGTTTTACTTAAGAGTCTACAGAGGACGAATTCCCTACCATTAATGTGGGTTCATCTTGGGAGTCTGCATCATGTGGTCCGTGACAGCTACAATCATTGAGAATATGAAAAGAAGGTTTCATTCTTGGAATATTCCACATCATATTTCAGAATTCAATATTGATTGTTTCATCACGTTATACACGAAAAGAGAGAGTTTAGGCCACAAGTGGGCCACAATCAATGTTCAAATTTTGGAAATACAATCGTTCATTGTTTTCTCTGATGAAATCAAGGGGTACATGAAATATGAGAGGCCCACATGACATTTGGTCCTACTCATAAGCATGATTATATCACTGGATAGCACATAGATCATATATTTATAGTTGTACTATTCATGAAGGTATACTACAAGGCATGTCCTGGATAATCAAGTTCAGGGCTGTCTGTTGATCATCATGTTTCTGTACTGATGTAAACATGTGTATACCAAAACTCATGTAATTCCACACATTTTCCCATCAATGTTACCCATCACACAAGTTGTCTAAATAAATATAGGTTACACCACATGTATAATGGGATTGACTATGTTCCATCCCTAATTATTCCAAACTACAGTTTCCACTACAGGAGGGCCCACATGACATGTGTTCTTCTTTGAACACAACGTATAGTCAATATTTCGATAGAAATACCATATGTCCTATATCTGGTCATCATTCTTCAATTCATGACATGAAAAATAGATATGGCCTTAATATAATCTGAATGTTTTATATCTAGTTGTAAAAGTAATATACTGGTCGTCATTGACCTGAAATCAGCAATGATCGACCAAAATGGGTTATTCGTTCAGTCCACATTCTACCACACCTCTATTAGTAAAGTTATTTTTCTATAATCACAAAATTGACTATCCACACATCTCAAAGATACATGATCTATGATTTATTGGTTAAACAACTGTCATTTCCTGGATCGTTCGTGAATTTGGGGGCCTGATCAAACGTGATACCTCCCATAGAAGATGATGAAGGAAAAAGAGGATGCAACCTATGAAGAACACGAATAATATTTGGGGTAATTTAAAAACAAAAATGTTTTGAATGATCATTTGAAAATAGTACTTGGACAATGATCAATAACAGTGTTCCAAGGATAGATAAAAAATTTAAAAAACTGAAAACCTGTAACAGTCTCTTGTAAAGGTCACAATAGTGTGTAGATAAAAAAATTTGAATGATTTATTCATTAAAAATAATTATAAAAAAAATATCATGCAGCCTACATAAATTTTGGATTGATATCTAATGAAAAATTAATCCACCAATGATTTGAATGAAGACAATGCATTCATTGTGTCTTGATCTGATAAATTGTAGAGATTCATCATCTTTCGAGGTAACTTTATTGATGTATATTGAAGGAGATAATCTATATTAGATTCAATGTTATGAAGATAACCGTAAAGATTTTTCCATAATGTTATACTTAAAGAAATTATTTATGTAAAATCAATTAATTTAAAAACTAAATAATTATGTAATCCACTTAAAGACACTACTGACAAGTGAAGGATTTGGATATCACTATCTGTGTCGTCTTATGTTGCACCATGGTTAAACACCGCAACCCGAGCTAAAACATGGTCTCATATCTCCAATATGAACAATAATTGAAGAGTTATCTTATCTTATTGTCAAATATAGACATGAACAATATAAAATATCTTTAATATTTCATAAAAATAATTATGGGAGCACTAGGCGTTGTAATTAAATTTCATCTCATTCCATAGCTCAATATATATATATATATATATATATATATATATATATTCATTAGTATTATATAGATATCACGGGTCTCTATAATATGTTCATAACAAAAAAATTGAGTATTAAAAAACCTCTTGTGAAGTTTAATGGGTATGGGTGCAAAGTTAGAGATAAATGTGCACATAACCATGAACCATTAAAAGTGTTTTTGAAACTGTTTCATTGTTATATAACATGATTATAAAAAATTGGTTACAACTATGTAGTCTCTCCCAATACCCCCGAGATGTTTTTATGGTTTAAATGATCAATTTGAAAAGAATTTGAAATCAATACTATCCACAACTATAGCATGGTACAATTTTTTTGGGAGTTCTACATTGATTTGATTGACATTGCGTTACACCTCTATATTCTAAAATTATGTAAATAGTTTCATGGGAAAACTAAATGACATAACCTAACCATTATCTAACCATATGTAGCCTGAAAAAAATCACAATTTTTTATAAAGTCACCAAACAACTAGTAAAATGATCCAAACAATGGATGATCAAAATATGAATTAATGTACCAAAAATAAGTTAATCGTATGTCATATATGGAATAGTATAATTCCAAACAAAATTTTTTTTTATATTGTATGAAAACATCACGTAGTAAAATATTGTTGTGTATTTGATCTGAGATCTATGTACACTACTAATATCCAGTGTATATAAATTTTCATAGGATCCATACATATCGAAATTTTGATATTTAATGTAATGATTAATGGAATTCTTCACATGTATAAACAATGTAAATTAATCGATAAATTAACTTTGCTGAATATCCATTATATAATATTTAAAAAATATAGAATTGAAGACTTTGAAAATCATATGAAGGAGTTACTTAGGATAAAAGAAGTGAAATTATATATTGGATTAATCATCAAAATACGTGGAAACAATTTTGATCCTTGTTTGTGAATAAAGCTAAGTTGATCATCTTCTATATTTAAGGGATGAATGTGGGTAGAAGAAATAATATATACCAATAAATCTATAATTCTAATTAAATAAAATCATCCAAAACGGATGAAGTTATTTTGGATTTTGAATATAATTATTCATATTGAAGACATTATTGAGCTTTTTTCGTTGAATAATAGTTATGTATACTTTTAGATATACTGTAAACACATTTTTGTATCTTTCTATGTCATACTCAAGCCACATTCACTCATCCAACAATTGTAAACTTGCATTATTTTAATACATAGGAAATATTATGAATATTTAGTGCAATATATATAATAAATGTAAATAATCTTAAAAATAATCAATGCTACTAATGTTGTAATGTGATATCAGTAGATCTCCACCAAACATGTGTTTTCTTATATCTACATCCACAAATATTTTATCATTCAAAAAATGTGATTTATAATTACTATCCATTATCAAAATCATAGAGTTAATATGTGATATCTAACACGCCAATCCCATATAGCTAATGCATATATTATCATTTCATGGCGTACAAGTCGATATGATTGATGAATACATAACAAGTCATTAATCAATATGGATATGAATAACAATGTTCTTTATCAAGATATATATAAAATATCTTTTTGTGTCAATACAGTCACATCATATATCTCTAATGATGGACAATATATAGTACTCATCATATTTGAGAAAAAAATCCTATATTGGTTATGCTCCAACAGAAAACACTATTATCAATATACTAAATCACTCTAATATTTTCATAATTCAATATATAGACTTGGGTATGTAGACAATTAATGTATTAAGGTGCTCATGCAATGCATCTCACAAACCTTATGAAATTAGGACTCTAAAATTATTGATAAATAAAAAATATACCAAATATATATATATGACAATTTATCTTGAACATATTGTCTATCATCTAATTTTAAAAAAGAATAAAATGATTTTTCCCAATAATCATAGTTTTTGTCTATATAAATTAATAATACTCACACTAACCTTATCATTTTGTTATAATATTCAATACTCAATGATGAACATTGATTTGGGTTGAACTCAAAGTAAAACATTGAGAGGACAATTATCACTACACATCATGAAATGAATATCTATAAAATCATTTATATATCAAATCATAATGAATTATAAAATTAAGGATTACTTTAATATGGGAAATTCTACCCCCTTTAGGAATATTTATCAAAACCAATATAAGGGATATGTTTTCATATAATATATGATAATAAGACAAATAAAATATATGTTTTCTACGCTTTCAAGGTATTCATAACACATGAAATCATATATACATCCTATAATATCTATAAATTTCCATTTTATAAATCAATCATACTAAACACTTTTGTGGTAATCATATATTCATTAGTATATATTAGTAATGGTGAGATATATGAATCGTGATACTATTTCATCAACTTATTTATCATAGTAAAACATCCAATCTTTTCAAAATCAATTGTTATGATGACATCAGTTATTTCTATATAAAAATCTTTCTTAGTTATTCATCATCATCATTATAACACTATTAAAGAAAAAAATCCATGAAATAATTTAATCACTAATATTTTAGTATTACTATTTCTGAAAAACACGTTTATATTAAGGTAATAATACATTAATATGGTAATAAAAACCACACTTACATATCTCTTTACAGACAGTGATATCATTTAAGACACTAGGTTTAATTAAACATTCATTTAAAAAAGTATAATATTCCAGGAAATATGGACTTTCATTTTTTTATAACTAAATGAAACACTTTAATTAATTTTTTATCATCTCATATCATAAACTGATTTAAAATATTTACAAAAAAAACATTAATCATTGAATGGTATAATCCTCTAGTAAAAAGTGACACTCACATTTAAATGGTATCTAAATGTAACACATTTTATTTTTTTCTACCATCATACATCCTAAAGTTTTTTAGGTAATTATGTTTATCTCAATTTATCTTATAGTTTGTGTCATATATTATTTGACAATATTGAACTTCTAATGTCCAAAATTACTCCAATTGTCTTCTTAGTCATCAATTTCTCTTCCAAATATCATTCTAAAAAATATAAAAATTAATTTTTTATTAAATAACATTTACTTTAATTCTATAGTTATATAAAAGAAATAAACTAATATTTTAAATATCATATGTTTTATTATATTAATTTTGATCATTTTCATTTAAATTTTTTTTTTATTGAAATATATTCTTAATAGGAGATTATAACATTTCTTTAATATTTTTATAAATATTTGAATAATAATTTTATTCTTGAGAAAACATTAATATGTAGATTATCACAAAAATAAATTGTATTTATATTTATGAATAATATAACATTGGTATACATTTAATCAGGTAATACATGTTCATAACAAGTATTTCTAATCAAATATATTCTATTATCACATTAGAGAAATTAGATGATGATACAAATTGTTTACTTAAATTCATTCGATCTTGATAATATACATTAAATTAAAATTATTGATGTAGTAAATTTTTTCTTCTTCTAAATAATATATAACACGAGCTAAATCCATTATTATTTAAATTTAGAAGTATTTTATATTTGAAACACATTTAAATACACTAATTTTATATCACATACCCTTCTAAATTGAATAATGATTTTATAAAACATTAAAAACTATCATTAAAATTCCTTGATTTTTTTTAAATTCCCTGGAATATATATTTTGATAATCCAACCATTTTTTATTATTATTCAGAATTCCTGAAAACCCCATTTTTTAATCACCATAATTATATTATAAAAGGTTGATTTTTTAATATTCTAACTAAATTCAATTTATATTATTTTGAAATTTTAAACATTTGTACTCAATATATAATATATTAGTACCTTAATGTTTGGTTCTTGGTTCATGATTATTCATTAAACATTGATAATATTGAGTAAACATTCCTAATAATCAATCATATATCCATACTGTTTTTATATATTATCTTATAATAATCCATATAAGTAGAATGATCCAGTCTAAGTCCCCCATTAAATAATATTAAAAAATTAAACCGACCATTAATAATATTTATTAATAAGGCTCATCTCATTACAATTAAATAACTATTTTTTACATTATAATTTAAAGATATATATAATATATAATATATAAAATATATGATATGTATATAAAATATTATTGTATCTGAGTTATCAATTTAGTAACTCCATTTCTCTATTATAAGAATGAGATCATCAATCCAAAGTTCATTATATCTTTTGTTATTTTGTATACTTATAAAAGTTTGTATAAAATAAATTTGATATAATATGTATATAACAAAAAAAATATATTTAAATAACCAATAATGATATTTTTAATCCTTTTTTATAAAAAACTCATACACATATTCATCCATAATAAATATCATTTGATATTCTCATTAATATTGAGTATATGTGACATTAATCATTAAATCATTGACATAATAAATCATATATAGTACATGAAAAGAAAGTAATATTATTTTTTACATTTATTATATAATTCATTTTAGACCAAAACTGAATCATTATATTCATAAATTATAAAATAAACCACTTATTGGAAAATTTAAACACTTAGTTACTGAGGATGGAACTTCTCTGACATATATAATTTTTCATTCGAACATTTCTATGTCACCCAAATTTCGTAAGATACTCTCTAATGTAGCCATTCAAAAGAGAATAATTCATTATTATAATCCTTACCATTGATAATAACAATGTTTCGATTATTATTGTGATGAAATTATCATCAAATTTTTTTTTATTTGATGGTTATCATGTTTTATAACTATTTATGAATGAATTGTTTTTATGTGGTCAGCCTCATAAATAATGACCAACTATTAAAATAAATAACATCCATTAGTGAGACATGATAAATATTTAAATGTGCTTAATTTCAAATTAGATTCACCCCCAACTCATATCAATTTTGGTAGGTTATCATCACAATAACAAAAATATTTACTCCTATGTAGTTTGACGCACATCACATTTCCAAATCCATCATTTGGATAACCTCAAATCTATTCTTAAATTATACAAATCATATTAAGTTCTATCGACCATTTTAACAAACATGTAAATAAAAAATACATGATAATAATAGAAAATATATGGTAACCTAGCTTTATAATGACTGAACCATTTGGTAAATCTAGATTCAAATTTTACTTTGTTTATTTATTTACAAAAATCTAATGGAACCAAATATTTCGATGACCTACAATGTTGGATGATCCATGTATCATAATGTTATAATTTGTATTTAATCTCACACATATTATTTTTATTGTATAATAATTTTCTATCAAATATTTTGTGATTTAATTTTATTTATGCATTAGTTTAGTGATTTAATTTAGGAAATCTATTACCCCACATAAGAAATATGATTAAAAACATTTATTTGTATCTCATTAATCGAATAAAATTTTCATATTATTAAACAAAAATAAAACTCATGTATATTCATACATGTATTAGTTTACAATTTGAATACATTACATGATCAATCCATTTAACAGAAAACAATTATATGATATTGAAAATCTCAACATGAGTATGCCCAGAGTGATTGATAGACATCCCCATTCAGTTTCCATTACAATGAATAATCCCTCATCTATGTTGGTAGTCCACATTAAATTCCCTATAATTGAGGATATATTAGTCTAATGATAATCAAATTCATCATAACTCGAACACCTTATACATAAAAAATATATTCATTAAATAAATTTAAACTGATTATATTTATTTTAAACTGGTTTTAATAAATATGAAAAGTAAAATATATTATGATAAATATAATAAAATGATGCGATCTATTGTATAATAATTTCAACATTATGTAATAAATCATACACAATATTAAAATTTCTTAATCAATTTATTAATAATGAATATAGTACTGAATACACCTGAAATATGTGAACTATTAAATTATCAAAACATGTGATATAAATAAGTATAATTTATAAATAAAAGCCAACTATAAACCCTTTTATAATATAATATTTAAAATAATAAATATTACATAATTGTGAATATAATTTATTTATATTCATTCTAATAATGGAGATTTTAATATTTTTAATTTCATAGAATTTCCATTTTTATATATTATATTTTATTATTTATAATGTTTTAATATATAAAATACAATATGTAAATTTTTTACATAATATAAATATCATATAGTTATTAATTATATAAAAAATGATCATTTTACTTACAATAGTATTTTTATGTATATTAAAAAAAATACAAATGATTTCCCCATTTCATGTTTAACAAAACAGTGTCTGTTATTATAAGAAACTATTAATTTAAATATAAAAAATATTTATTTTTACTTTATTCCATAAAATATTACCGTTAAAAAATTATAATTTCAACTGATTTATAAATAAATAATTTTATTTATATATAATAAATAATTTTCTAAAACTTTTTTAAATGTATTATAAATTTAAATGTTAATATTTACGGATGTTTTTTTTATAAATATTCAATTAATTATAAAAAATAATAAATAAATAATATATAAACCATTTATAATTTTAAATACAGCAAAATAATTTTTATAATGATTTTTTTTTCATTTTATAACTATTTATATTAGATAATAATTTAAAAATAACTTTTAAAATATTTTTTATTACACATACATATGAGGTGACAACTACGTTAGTGTAAGTTCTTTTATGGTCCCAAAAGACTTCTAGAATCACAGCTTCATGATACAAAAATGGTTATCATTACATGGTGATAATAAAATAAAAATTCCTTATGATAAAATCATTTTACCATTATATAATTTTTCTAAACTCTCCATTTCCAATACATAGAATCAATTTATCAATTAAAAATATATTAAATATAATTATTAAAATTACCAAAACAACTAAATAATTAACTGCAAAATGGTTTCTCACAATAAACTATACGAATGATGTTAAAACATAATATTCAATTTATGTGAACTCCATCAAATAATTGTAAATCCATGATTACTATTTTATGGACATTGAAAAAATATTTATTAAACTTTTATTAACCACTTAATATGAATGTAATATTCTGGTTACATTTACATGAACACTCAGATTTTGGTAACATCATGGATACACTTATACATCTCAGATATGTAATGTTAATTCCTTTTTTAAATTTTCAAATCCCATAAAAATTATGGTAAATCATTTTTGGAAATTTTTTCATAAAACATATGCTCTATTTAGGCATTCTTACTAATTTCCATGAATTATTTCATAAAAATAGGACATGGATTCACATTGATGACAGATAAGTGTGGTTGAATAAATATTCCTCACATGAAAACTTCTAACTAACATCCATATAAACGTTTTAGGCCACTCCCTTTCCCTAACTCGTTAAAAATGATATTTTTACATCAAAATAGATCTCCATAGAATGGAGCCTCATGACATCACATTTCATGTCTCAAAATCACCAAAAATTAGTCAGATCATAGATCATTTATTTAATATAATTGAAGGTATTTGTTATAATTCAATAATTTTTTTTAAAACAATCATAAGTAATTATAAATACATTACTAATGCTCTCTCATACATATAAATCCAAAACATAAAAATATTATTAAATTGAGAAAACTATAAATGTTTAGTATATCAATGAGAATATACAGATTTAGGTCTTCATCTAGAATTTTTTATAAATATTCCCAATGTTGTAAATAAATTATCATAATTAATGTGTATCATCAGGCCAATCTAACTGAAATTTTATGTATCCAATATTCACCATTATCAAAAAAATATGCAACTATCTCAGTATTAAATGGATTTAAAATGATATAGCAATGTAAATTTCTATTTTTTTAACAAGAAAAATGTAATCACACTAGAAAAATTTCCATTATATTTTTATGTTTATATAATACACATTTTCACTCTTTGGGCCTTCACATTTACTAATGTGTTATAATGCATAAATATATTCCATGGATATTTTATGTATCTTATAAATTATTTAAAGTCCTCTGAAATGATTAATCATATGAAATTGTATTCTTAATGATATTTTTTATGATTTAAATTCACAAATAATTACAATTATCAATGGCAGTATTAATTATATTTTCATAATTCATCTAATTAATAATTTGTAGGAAAAACTATACAACATATATGAATATTTTTTTCATTTATGTAATATATCCATTTTTTATTTACCTATTAAATTTTATGTGGGTTTTTCTAAATTATAAACTAGTTTTTTAAACCAATGATTCCCTTGACATAACCCTTGGAATAGTTTGGACACATAGTATAATGTAAGGATTTATTCTCAAGAGAAAGATATTACAATATATGATGATTTAATAAAATTATTTATTTAAAAATGAGTTTCTTTTTTACAAAATTTTAAATTAGAACAACAATCGTTGTCTCCTCTAAATGAGTTTTTATATGAAGAAAAATCAATGAACTGAATGGATATCCATATTAATGATGTTTCATCAATGGTAATGGATTATATTGTCATATTTATTAACTAACTACCAAGGTATCCACTTAATTATGGGGATGAATACTTTATTGAAACCATCAATAATGAAAATAATATATATAAGCATCTATATTAATGAATCTAGTGGAATTACAGAAAATAGAGAATAAAATTTCGTTGTTTTTTATATATGTGATAATATTATACAATTGTTAAAACTAGTCGAATTTGGGTTTAATAAGGATATATATACATATATATGATGTGTTATATCATATACATATAAATTAGTTCCCTTAATATAAATAAAAATATATATTAACTCTCATTTATTGTCTATTGGATCAAATAAATGGGGCCCAATACCTCTATCATATTGATCACTGGAAGGGATATAATCAACAAAATGTCAGGAATGATGATATACACAATATGATATTATGAAATGTGCATATGAATTATGAGTTCAAAATAACCCCTTCGGGATTTTCTATTACTCTACAAATTTTATAGGTTTAATGAAAAATTTATTTAATTATGAACATGATTTTTTCCTGTGGATTTATAGATGATATATTTATATTCATTCTATGTTATAGGAAAAAATTCATCTTATATGTCACCATTGAAAATTTTGTAAAACAGTTAGTGTATTAAAAATTAAAAAATATTGAACTTTAATTTAGGGAGTCACTTATCATAGACATATTTTCACTAATAATAGAAAATAAATTGACCTAACTATGAAAAATGTGTATAACAAATGCTCCACACCAATAAATATAATATAAAAATTTAGTTTAATTTTATTATTTGGAAATTATGAATGATTTTTTTTAATTTTTAACGAAATATACAATAAATGATACAATTCAACACATATTGGTGTCAAATTCACTTGGTTAAGGGAATAAAAAAGAAATATTTAGGAACCTAAGGTGAGATTAAAATTTTTTATGGAATTAACATAATAATATGGTATGTAATGTTTCATTATATATTTTGATCCATCAAAATAAAATATAGGGTATATTATTATAAAAAATGATAAAGTCGTTTCATATTAAATAAAAAATTGAATTCATGATTATACCTTTATATGCAATGATCATGAGCAGGTTTATGTAATCATTACATGGAAGATAATGTGATTTAATCATGATTTTTAATGTATATATATATATATATATATTAGTGGAACCCAAAATTTTAGAATATATTTACATAGAAATACCTCACCACGAAGAAAATTAGTTGGACAAAAAATACTTATGGACTATGAATGTGGAATCAAATAACACCCTAGGATGGAAAACATGGTGTTTGGCACAATGATTATGTAGGATCATGGAATCCTACCTATGATGAGGATATACATTGATCTAATATTCATTGATTTAGAAAATATGTATATATTATTTATTAAAAAATGGTAAGAATCATTTCCTTTCAAACAAATTTCTCATGTAATCATTACTAGAAAAGATAATAAATAAAAAAATTATAAAAGGTGTTTATAGGAAATTATTAAATCCATGGAATATGTAAGACTTATATACATCATAAATGTTGATGGTATGTTAAAAATTGGAAAGAGACATTAAATAAATTCAATTATTATACTTCATAGGGAGTTACTAAATGATTTTTATTAAATGAATGTCTTTATAAACCATGTAAATATTTTTATGTATTGGGATTTAAGGTAGTACATACAGTGGAAAAAATGAATCATGAAAATGATGACTATGTTTCAAGATTCATTGAATGCTAGAAAATTAAATACGAGAAAAATATTTAATATGGATTATTGAAAATACTCATTATTCTAGTGTGGAAATATGATAATATCAATAAAATAATTCTTAGTATACAACAAAATACATCAATTAAAAATATTAACATTTGGTTTATTTTTGATCAAAAAAAATGTTATCAAGCATCTTAGACAAAATGGAGGATCATACCCTTATGATGTATTGAAAAATCTAAAACAATGGAGCTTTGATACTCAATGGTCCCACATTATCAATTATAACTGATAATGTAACTCATTTAACATAATCGTTTTGGTGTTTTATACCAAAGATTTTTTAAATTTAGATTATCACATGAAAAACCTATCATCCCTAAATTGTTGATTGGTTTTAGAGAAAAATATAAATAATAGAAGATATGTTGATGTCAAACTCATTTGATTCGAGGTAAAATGGGATCAATACATACCTTTAAGTATGTTTTTATAATACAAAATCGTCCATTGGAGTATATATATAGAACCTTATTATGAAATATATGGGAAAAGATATCATACTCTAAACAACTATTATGAAATTTAGATATAAGGATAGTTGACCTATAACTCATTACGGATAGGGCTGATATGGTTTAATATATACAAAATAATATTAGGGATGCCAAAAGTAGGAAACGAATATATGTTCAAAATCATTCAAAGGAGATGGAATTAAATGTTTTTTATTTTCTATTCTTGAATGTATCACCATGGAATGGAGTAATCACGATTCTTAAAAAGCTAAATAAATGTTATAGGTATATTAGACTTATTGATATTTTTCGGGAGTGTTGGAGTTGTCTATTTTCATTTGGAATTTCCACTATAAATATATAATGATTATGATTTATATTATATATTAATATTAAATTAGTAAATTAGAAACCTATTAAACATAATCCCCACTTGTGGAATAGATATATAACCTAATATGTTACATAATACAGATCATGTTGATATTTTTCTGTCAAAAGAGAAAGTGTTAAGGAATCAGTCAAAATTGTTGTTTAATCATCATTTAACGAATAATAATACAAAGGATGAAAATTTGTATACTGATGAAGAAATTTGTATTATCTATTTTTATTTATTCATTTATATATATACACCACAAATTTTATCGAATAAATTATTTAATTATGGGGGATAATTAAATAAAGGAGAATGAACAAATGTAATGTAATCATTTTTTATTCATCTAATGAATAAAATAATGAAATAATTCGATAACAATATAATTAATAATATATATTCGATAAAAAATTTAATAATAACATTATATATATTGGAATAAAATTATATTTTCTAAGAGAATTGTTTTGAATATTAAGTGAAAAATTTGGGTTTTTAAATACAAAAGACATCTTAATTATAGATGAAATTTTACATAAATTGAGAATTATTTTATTTGAAGCAAAATATATGTTGGAATTATTATATAAAAATTATTAAATTTGTTAAATTTAATTATTAAGTATAAAAAGATGAGGAAATTAATGTATGTTGTCTCAATAAAGGTAAAAGTGTTAAATTTAATGAATTTTGTATACATGTGTTGCAAAATTTATTTATAAATATATTAAATTGATCTAAATTAAATAATTAAAACAATGTAATTCTATAATATATAAAAATATATTTAGACTCATTTCATTAAAAATTAGTAATAAATAAAAATAAAAACAATTAAACAATTAAAAAATATAAATCTATTATCTATACTAAAAATAGATTATTTCCAGCTTATGTGTCACCTTCTCAATGTTCCACATAACCCAAAACAATCTAATTCATCTTTCAAACCCACAAATTGTTGTAGCATCCCACCCTGAGATCAAGAATTACATCCAGCTCCCCTAGGGTTCCCACTCCCCTCCAATCCCCAACTTCCCCATCCCGCTCCCATTCCCGACCATCTTCTCTAGTCCCATTTCCCCCTCCATTTGTTCTATCTTCTCTGCCTCCATCTGTCATCACACTTCCCTACCTATTAGGGTTTTTGTGACTCATTCTCCACCCATGGAATACCACACCACTGCCTCGCCTCCAGATATTGGTGTATTCACCTCTCTATAGAATCCACCAGAAATCCTCACCCACATACAATCGGACGATCTTCTTCACCTATGAATATATTTGACTCCTACCCCCGCAATAAGTTGTGCGAAAATCCCCACCCCTGGATACCACTACCTCATTCTCTTATACAAATTCTTCATTCAATAATCATTTCCAACCCAAACTAATGTTAGCTTCAACACCCAGAACTGAAACCTATATTGAAAGTACATATTTGTGTTCATTTGCAGATATCTATGATGGGTTAGGATTTACTCAATATAAATCTTCATCCCATTACCAGACGCATCACTCATAAAATAATTTTGTCTCCCTATCTCCACTGTCAAAATTTTCTCCAGTATAAACCTTTGAAATTCACTATATTAAATTGAATTTCCCATAATCAGTTTCAATTCTACATTCTATACTGATTCTATATTTTATTGTTCTTTCCCAAATATTATTATTATTTTGTATATTATAGCAGTGGTTGTAGGTTTCTCTATTATTCAAGAGAAAACAGAAATCTGGCCTACATTGTTGTATATGACAGTGGTGGTCGAGCTCTGCCTATATAATCTGAACGATTACCTTTAGAATCCATCCATTTCAAACAATTTCAATCCATAACATCGACACAACTTCAGATCGTGATTTGTATCTTCTGTATCTAAGGTAAAATTTCTTGTAAACACTTATATCCTAATATGTAGTTTTCAAACCTCATTTTCTCCTTATGCTTCATTGTTGACACATGATATGGTTCATTTTTATAGTCCTACATTTCCTTAACAGATTATTCCTTGATGTAGTGTGGTATGAATTTGACAAATCATTCTTTGTAAAGGGATTGATAGTTGAATTGATGTAAACTATATTTTAGCCAGGTGGTTTTCCTAGATAAATTATAATGGTGAAAACAAATGTATTTGTTATGTTTTAAAGATTTCAAAATTCATAATATTTAAATGAACACTATATCTGTAGCTTTTCAGTTTATAGAAATTGTATTACTAGGAAAATGCACCTTTACTTCTCTTAGTTACAATTATACAACATATTAAATTATACTATTAATTCATGTATTTTCATTGGAACATAAAGTTCTATAAATGATTTTAAATTTATGGTAACATTGGTTATATATATATATTATGTTATATTTATATTCCTATATATTTGATTGTTAAAAATGTATGAAATTATTTTTAACCATGTTTATGTTCTCTCTGGGCATCAAAACACCAATGGCATATCCCATGTAGGAGATGTTTATTTTCTACTAGAATGGAATGTTTGGTGTTTTTATAGATTCCAATTATTTTAATAGGTTCATATTTTTGTTCACATTTGTTAATATTTTGGCAATCAGGTCTATTTTTTTATGTAGGTTCATATTTTTATGTTTTTGCAGTATAATGTTTTTAATTTTTTCATAGTACTTTTTCTATAATTGATTCCAATTTAATATAGAGGTCCATATTTCTTACTTCAGCATCCATCAATTTCAAACAATTTAATTCTATTTCATTCCTTATACACGGCTTCAGATCGGGATTTCTGTCAGATGTATATAAGGAAACAATGTTTTTACACTATCATAACCTGCATATGTAGATTTTAAACATCATTTTCCCTTATGTTTCATTACTGAAACATGTGATGTTTTAGTTTTGATGAACTATATCACCTAAATTTATTATTCCCAAATGCAATGGGTCATGTATTTGACAAATAATTATCTAGAAATGGCTTTAGAGGTGAATTAATATAAGGTTCCGGCCATAAGCCTTACTTAATCTTGAGTTATTTCAAGAATACACATTGAGGATCTTTTAAGGTTTATAGTTTAAGAGAATTAGATCATAAATCATGCATTACATTCCACAATTAAACAAAGTGGTTATATAAAAGATAGTATTCATTTTTTCCCATCAACAGAAACATATTTAAAATAAAACATGGATTCTTTCTTGACACTTCCTTGACACTATCATCATATCATGTAATATTCCCTTGACCTGTGAAAAACATTTTAAAAACATGGGATGAGCATAAAAAGACCAGTAAGGGATATAGAAATATCGAAAGGAAACATTATTAAATTTATACAAAAGAATCAATGAAATCATACACTACTCATAAAACATAATCATGTTAACATACGTCATGAAATCATAATATTTATGAACAACTCATAGAAATCAAAAGACATAAAGGTAACTTGAGGCTTTCCTAACGTTCTTACATAGGGAGTAACCTCCATGGTTATGTTTGGAATACCCATCACAGTATATTGCCTAAATCTCTTCAGAGAATCCTTAATTTTTAACCCCTTCGGGTTACCCAATGCATTGGAGAGCAATCACGGGCTCACCTGCCCATAATTTTACACAGAACCACCATATTCATAAACAATGCCCAAGAAACATAACATAATCATAACACTTAAAAAATGAATAAAAGAAACATTAAATTTCCACATTTAAATCATAAGAGATCACATCATGATATTATCATAAATAAAAAAATATAATAAAATCATTAAAACTCTATGAGAGACAAATCCCTTTATACTTTGAAAATATTAAAAGAAGACATTTAAAAGAGATTTTAGAATCAACGTGTCCCATACAACTTTGAAACCTTTGAAAGGGTTTTTAAACATTCATGTCCATATAAAACATTCCTTAAAAAGATTTTTAAAACATGGACATGGATGATATATGTTTAAAAGAATAAATCATTAAAACTATTTAAAACAATCTTTTAATAAAAGAGTCATTTTCTATTTTGACCATTTAAATTATAAGCCACATGAAAGTAGACCATTTTTAAAACATTTAAATGACTTAATTATAGACATACTATGGATATGGAATGTCAAAGGGTCTGTATATACACTTTATAAAAGAATAAAAGTGCATATCATTAAGAAATGTCTCAATGAGAATAAATTGATATGTAATCCAAATCAAGGATCATGCCATTAGAGAAAGGATACATAAATGATATAATTATGTGTGAAAAATATAAATACACTAAATATAAGTGGATACTCAGTGTAAAAAAATCTTATGTCATCCACACAAATTCATAGCACGACATAATGAAGAAGTAGATGTTTAACCCGAAGAATTGAAATTGAGTTAAGAAGTTCCCCTACAGAAATTTAACAGCCTAACGACATCACATTAAAATTATGAAAATGAGATGATGAGAGATGGGGAGGGTATCTCATCACTTGTACATAACATTTATAGAAAAAATAATATATAATAACATATCCCAACATAAGAATATCTAAATTAAAAGACCCAACAAAAAGAAGTCTTTTAAAAAACAGGAGTGTGAAATGTTCCCTTACCGATTTGGGTAACTTTCAAAACGTACACCCCACGAAAGAAGGACTATAAAACATTGATGTAAATACCCATAAAAGAAATTATATTTCACAATGTGTACAATAATGTGCAGTACATAAACCTCTCAAAGGAAATGGTGGAAAATGTAGCCTAAATCTCACGGGAATAAAAGTTAGATGAAAAACCCCTTAAGAAAACACGACACCCTAACGACGCCACATAAAACATCCAAAAACGGATTTATGAGATAAAATAAGGTATCTCATAATATGATCATAAAAATTACATAGTGAGGAATATATAAGAACATCCCCTAACATATGAATGGTGATATTAAAAGAAATGACATAAAAGGGAGTACTAAAAAAGAACGAGAGATATGATCCCTTACCTCAAGTCTGACTTGTGCTGTTCATTTCATTATAATCATGAATAATAAAAATTGATCAATTTATAATTTAATAAGGACATACTTTAATTTTCATTATTCAATTAATATCATATATTATCATGTTATAATAATTAGTTAATTATGTGAGTTCATATCATACATTTTGTCGATGTTCGGTACATGAGTCAAAAATGATCTGGTTTGAAAATAATTGTCAATGTAGTTGTATGTACATCATATCCAAAATAGTATTAATGATGTAAATATCATATATATCCAGTATATATTCATTTTTTACTTATTAGATAATACTTGGAGATAAAAATAAATGAAATTCACCGTTCATGGAGACGGTAGACCGTACGTACGCATGAACACTACTTTCATTGTTTTGGCACATTAATGGAATTAAAACTAAATGAGAGAGATATATATATATTATAATTCCATTATAATATATATGTTATATAGGTCAAATATTTTCATAAATTTTATCCTTTATACATTCCATGTATTGCATGAACGAGTCACATCACTTGAGGAGGCAGTAGTCCACACTTCATCGTATGAAATTACCGCATTTGCACAACATGCAAAGAATAAAGGTAAGACTCCAATATAAAATAAAAAATCATATATAAAACACACATACCATATATATCATATATAAAATACAGTGACATCATAATGGCCACCATGAAAGGATTTAAGAGAATATTGAACAATCATCGTTTCGTGAGGCAGTAATTCGCCATCCACAAAAACAATATGTTTTTAACCATTATACGGAGGTGTGTGTGAGTGTATCATGAATAATTCACATAAAAACATCCTATTATATTGATGATACTGGTTTTGTTACAAAATAAATCAATAAAAAGAGTTTAGGGGGTTGGAGATGGAAAATAAAACAAAAGAACACAAGTGAAGACATTGCCTTTAAATCAGGTAACTCGTATTGGTTTGAACCAAAAGGGTTTCTTGAAAAGCTTCATTCCAATGTTAAGGCTCCTAGTATTAATAGAGGTATTTGGAGAGATAAAATGAGAAGATTTTTGTCGAGTCAAAGTCTTGAGAGGTGTGTCTAAGGGGGTAGAGGTGGGGGACTTTTATAAGAGGGAGGATGGCCACTCTTGGAATGTCTCGAAATGTTACATTATTATAGAATTATTTTCGGATATAAATGGTCCCAAAATTATATATTTCTAGGATAAGGTGATAAGGGTTCTATATACACCCATCCAATAGGTTTTTGACAAGTTTATGTCTTAGATTTTACCTTATCTTCTCATTTTATTTAAATCATTTGTTAATGAGGAAATTGTTGCATCATCATGGTGTCATAAATAAATTAATTTATTTAATGTTTAAAAATTATAAAAAGTGACTATGATGTAGGAAATATTTTTATCTTTCTAATGGAAATTTATAGTCAAAAATATAACTTTTATAACCCCATGTAAAAATTGTTTCAGTAAAACAATACATGTTTGTGACATTTTTATTTTATCTTTAAAAAAACGTTATTAATGCCATTTTCCTACCAAAGTGGATCCATGGGTTCTCCAAGTAGACCCATTGATTTTCTTAGTCGGCCATGAATCCTAAAATAAGGGTAGGACATGTTTCAAGGTCATTTAATATTATTATAACATTATCATTACCTTAAATTACACTAATTACCTTTAATCGCGATTAATAAAACATAAAAGTTACAATTCAACAAAAAAATTATTTTATTCCCATTGAACAACATATTACATCCTAATGGAAACCATGTATGAAATATTTTTAAATTTCAAATCAGAGATGTTTTAATGTTTCATTTAAACGAAAAATCAGTTTTTTATCAACCACTTAGTGGTTTTAGTATTCACCAAAAATTGATGTTTTTCATAAAAAATACCAAAAATTCACCCTAATATATATTTGATATTCTGAATTCAAAATTTATTTCTATTTTACATATTAAAAAACATAAAATATTCATTAATTAATTTAATAATTAATTCCCGCTGTCAAAACAAATAGCTTGTTTTTAAGAAACAATATCTATTAAAAGATTGACACTAGTTTAAGTCCAATTTCAATGTGAAATTATTTCCAATGACCATCACTGGATTAAATGGTAAAAATATATTCTAATTTCAATTTAAAACCAATTCAAAATATGATATAATCCTATAAATAAATTATATTAGAAAGTGGTTTTGAATTAAAATACAATATTTTCACTAAAACTGATATTTTTCGAAAAAAAAAACAAAAATTTACACAAAGTAAATTTTGTTGTCCAGATTCTAATGAAGGATTATATTTTGTCAAATATATAACATTAAATCATCAAATTTATATATTAAAATATTTCTTCATGAAAATGTGGTTAATCGACCTTTTAATGAATATTAGAAAATGTATGCTTAAGATTTGATTCATTCGCATTTTAAGCCACTAAAATTTATTAGAAAAAAGTAACAATATTTGAAAAAAATATATAATAATTTTGTAGGTATTTATGTTCATTCCCGCCATTACAATAGATAAGAGTTATCTAGCATTTAAAATAATATTATTTTATTATTAGAGTGCAACGTAAGATTTCAAAGAAACTCCTTGTTGCGTATTGGGTACGCCATCGAGCATAGCGTTCCCTTTAAATTAATATTAACAGATTATTCACAAATATGGATAAATATGAAAAAGTAATATTCATTATTTACCTGGGATGTTCCATCCTTCACCCTTTGGGAAATTGCATCCTCACAATTTTTAAAATTGGGCTTGTAAAATTCATTGAAATCTCCACATCAGAAAAGGAGTAAATTAAACTGTCACATTAAAAGAATGAAAGGGATGTAAAAACGTCACCTGAGTTAACCCAGAATAGGATTCCATGTAGGAATACATGGATATGGAAGAAAAAACAAATTGTCAATTTTGGAGGGAGAGTGATAGAAAACATGTTTAGGAGATTGTTATCCACCAGAAAATCACAAACTGGTGATGGGTTAAACGATATTTGATTCCCCAGTAGGAAAAGATAACAGACATCATTTTTGTTTTTATGTAAATTTTCAATGAGGAATTTATTTATGATCCTAAATAAATCATAAGGAAACATACTTACATGTCTTGTAGACTCTCATCTCCTACTAGTTATCTTACTCAAATTCATATTTTCTCCAAAAGATGAGTATTTAGGATGAATTGCTCACATTAAGGGAGGTGTAATAAAATTATAAAGAATCACCTAATCCACTATATAGAACTATATATTTACCATGTCTTTAGAACGTAACCATAAACAAAATTTTTAGAACAAGATCAGATAATCATCAAATGGATAATCCTTTATAAAAAGGAAAATCTATTATTAATCTCCAAAATTTGTCCAACAAAATCCAAATTTCAACAAAGACCATTCAATAAACAATTTGTTCATAAAATTATTCAAATTAAACCAAACTAAGATTGAAACCCAAATATTTGAAGGATTTAATCACATAGTCTTCTAAGGTACAAATTAAAATATATCTCCAAATAACATCAGTTGCTATTAAAGTCTCATATTAAAAAGTAATTAACCTTATCACATATCCTCCATGATAGGTTAATAATTTCGATAGATAACCCAAAATCAACTTAATCATGATTCATAAAATCATTTAACTATCAAAATTTAGTCAAACTAACCAGGGACTTCACGTAGTCCAGTTGTAGTTGATAAATACTAGTCGCACATTGGTTGTGGGTTAGATTCCCTAAGCATTGTCTGACGCGATGGCTTGTCACACAGTCTGTGTGTTTTACTTTTTCCAAAACTATACAATTCTTAAAATATTCCCCAAAACAAGATAAAATCTTCAAAAATAATCATAACATATTTTAACCTCAATTTTATCTCTTTCATTTTATTTTCCATCATAACATATAGTAACCCATAATTACATCAAATGTAAGGATCATATAAACCCAAATGGTTACCTTTAGAATAATCGCATGAACTTCCACATAGAGTTGGTTCTCTCGTACATGATACATTAGAGAACTCACCATGGTTCACGTGGTTGATCATGACTCCTGATAGTTGGTTTAGAATAACCATGATATTTCTCATTGAATCCCCCATTTCATCCAGTCTCTTAATCAGAGAACCCCCACAGTTTCTTTCAAACCCATTGTCACATTGGTGCCTGCTAGATCCATCCATTACTAAAACCAAAAAGGTCAGTGTGAGTATATCAACAAAATCATCATGTACCAAAGAGGAAGATAAACACTAATATATACTTATCAATGTTATCTCAAACTCATTCCAACATTCAAAAATAACAATGACTCTATATAATATAATAACCATTGTGGTTATACACAACTTTCCACTTATGAATAAAAAACACTATAACCCTTAAGGTTATCTAAAATGACCTTTGATACCAACTATAAGGGCCTGGCCTTAAACCTTACTTAATCTTGAGTTATTTCAAGAATACACATTGAGGATCTTTTCAGGTTTAGTGTTTTAGAGAATTAGATCATAAATCATGCATTACATTCCACATTTAAACAATGTGGTTACATAAAAGATAGTATTCATTTTTTCCCATCAACAGAAACATATTTAAAATAAAACATGGATTCATTATTGACACTTCCTTGACACTATCGTCATATCATGTCCCATTCCCTTGACCTGTGAAAAACATTTCAAAAACATGGTATGAGCATAAAAATATCAGTAAGGGATATAGAAATACGAAAAGGAAACATTAGTACATGTATACATAAGAATAAATGAAATCATACATTAATCATAAAACATAAGTATGTTAACATACCTCATGAAATCGTAAGATTTATGAATAACTCATATAAATTATAAGATATAATGGTAGCTTGAGGCATTCATAACATTATTAGGTAGGGTGTAACCCGCATGGTTACGTTTGGAATACCCATCATAGTATATTCCCTAAATCTATTCAGACAAACCTTAACGTTTAACCCCTTCACGTTACCCAATGCATTGGAGAGCTATCATGGGATCACCTGCCCTTAGTTTATTATAGAAGCACTCATCTTCATAAACAATTCCAAAGAACCATAACATAATCATAACACTTAAAACATGAATAAAACAAACATAAAATTCAACATTTCAATCACAAGAGATCACATCATGATATTATCAGAAATAAAAACATCTAATAAATTCATTAAAACTCTATGAGAGAAAAATCCCTTTATACTTTGAATATATTAAAAGAAGAAATTTAAAAGCGATTTTAGAATCAAAGTGTCCCATACAAGTTAGAAACATTTGGAATGGTTTTAAAAAATTCATGTCCATATAAATAAATACTTAAAACCATTCTTGAAACATGGACTTGGAAGATAGTTGTTTAAAAGAATAAATCTTTAAAGCCATTTAAAACAAGTTTTTAATAATAGAGAAATTTTCCATTTTGAACATTTAAATTATAAGCCACATGAATGTAGACCATTTTAAAAACATTTAAATGACCTTAGTGTAGACATAATATGGATATGGAAAGTCAAAGGGACTATATATACACTTTATAAAAGAATAATAGTGCATATCATTATGAAATGTCTCAATGAGAAAAAATTGAGATGTAATCCCAATCAACGATCATGCCATTAGAGCAAGGATGAAGAAATGACATAATTATTTGGGACAAATATAAATACACTAAATATAAGTGGATACTCAGTGTAAAAAAATCATATGTCATCCACACGTATTCATAGCACGACATAATCAAGATGTAGAGGTTTAGCCCAAAGAAATGAAATTGAGTTAAGAAGTTCCAACAGAAACTCGACAGCCTAACGACGTCACGTTAAAATAATGAAAATGAGACGAAGTGATATAGTAAGGTTATATAATCACTTGTACATAACACTAAAATAAAAAAAGATATATAAGAACATATCCCAAAATAAGAAGATGTAAATTAAAAGACCTAACAAAAAGAAGTCTTTTAAAAAAGAGGATGGTGAATGGTCCCCTTACCGATTTTGGTAACATTCGAAACGTACACCCTACGAAAGAAGAACTATACAACATTGATGTAAATACCCATAAACGAAAGTATATTACACAAAGAGTAGAATACTGGTCAGTACATACACCAGTCAAAGGAAATGGTGGAAAATGTATCATAAATCTCACGGGAATAAAAGTGAGATGAAAAACCCCTTACAAAAACTCGGCAGCCTAATAGCGCCACTTAAAACATCCAAAAATGGATTTATGAGATCAAATAGGGTCTCTCATAATATGAACATAAAAATTACATTATTAGGAATATAAAATAACATCCCTTAACATAAGAAATATGATCTTAAATGAAATGAAATAAAAGCGAGTACTTAAAAAGAAAGGGAGAGGAAGGATCCCTTACCTCATGTCCGACTTGTCTTGTTCATTTAATTATATTCCTAAATAATAAACATTGATTAATTTATAATTTCTTAAGGACATAATTTAATGTTTATTATTCAATTAATATCATATATTATCATGAACGATACTTTTATTGCTTTGGCACATTAGTGGAATTAAAACTAAATGAGAGATATATATATATTATAATTCCAGTATAATATATATGTTATATAGGTCACATATGTTGATTAATTTCATTCTTTATAAATTCCATGTATTTCATGAATGAGTGACATCACTTGAGGGGGCGATAGTCCACACTTCCTCGAATGAAATTATCGCATTTGCACAACATGCATAGCATAAAGGTATGTTTTAAATATATAATACAGAAGCATATAGAAAACATAAATACCATATATATAATATTTAAAATACAGTGACACCATAATGGCCACCATTAATGGTGTTAAGAGAATATTGAACAATCATCGTTTTGTGAGGCAGTAATTCGCCATCCACAAAAATAGTATGTTATTTAACAATTAGACGGTGGTGTGTGTTAGTGTAGCATGAATACATCAGATAAAAACATCCAAATATATTGAAGATATTGGTGTTGTTACAAAATAATGGTATAAAAAGTGTTTATGGGGTTGGAGACGCAAAATAAAACAAAAGAACACAAGTGAAAACATTACCTTTAAATTGGGCAACACCTCTTTGTTTGAACCAAAAGGGTTTCTTGAAGAGATTTCTTCCAAAGGGTCACTCTTGGAATGTCTTGAAAAGTTACTTTATTATAGAATTATTTACAGATATTAAAGGTCCCACAATTATATATTTCGATGATAAGGTGATAAGGGTTATAAATCCACCGATACAATAGATTTTTGACAAGGGTAAGTCTTATATTTACCTTATCTTCTCTTTTTATTTAAATTGTTTTTTAATAAGGTGATTGTTTCATCATTATGGTGTCATAAATAAATTAATTTACTTAATGTCTAAAAATTATAAAATCAATACTATGATGTAGGAAATATTCTTATATTTCTAATGGATATTTAATTTAAAAAAATTGACTTGTATTACCCCATGTAAAAAAATTTGTAAAACAATGCATGTTTGTGTCATTTTTATTTTATCTTTAATTAAAATGTTATTAATGTAATTTTCCTACCAAAGTGGATCCATGGGGTCCCCAAGTTTACCCATGGATTTTCTCGGTCTTCCATGACTCCTCCAATAAGGGTAGGACATGTTTCAAAGTCATTTCATTTTATTATAACATTATCTTTACCTTAAATTACACTAATTACCATTAATCGCGATTAATAAAACTTAAAAGTTACTATTCACCAAAAAATTATTTTAATCCCATTGAACCATATTTTACATCTTAATTATAACCATGTATGATGGAATTATTGGAATTCAAATCACAGATGTTGTAAACATTCATTTAAACGAAAAATCAGTTCTTTAACTACCACTTAGTGGTTTCACTATTCATCAAAAATTGATGTTCTTCAAAAAAATACCAAAAATTTACCCTATGATATATTTGATATTCTGAATTAAAAAATGATTTATATTTTACATTATTAAAAACATAGAAGTTTCATTAATTAATTTAATAATTAATTCCCACTGCCAAAACAAATAACGTGTTTTTGAGAAACAATATCTATTAAAAGATTGACACTAGTTTAATCCAATTTCAAATTGAAATTAATTCGAATGACCACCATTGGATTAAATGGTAAAAATATATTCTGATTTCACTTTCAAATCAATTCAAAATATTATTTAATCATATAAATAAATTAGATTAAAAATAGGTTTTGAATTAAAATACAATATTTTCACTAAAACCGATCTTTATCGGAAAAAGATAAAAAATGTACACAAAGTAAATTTTGATGTCCAGATTCTAATGAAAGATTTTATTTTTTTCAATTATAACATATAAAATCTCCAAAAGTATATTGAAAGGGGTTTTTCCATCAAAAGGCGGTTAATCCAACTTTTAATGAATATTAGAATATTTATGCTTAAAATTGGATTCATTCGCATTTTAAGCCACTAATATTTTTTGAAAAAAAGTAAAACTATTTGACAAACATATATAATAATTTTGTAGTTAGTTCTGTTCATTCCTGCCATTAAAATGGCTAGGCATTATCTTCCATAGAAAATAATATTATTTTATTATTAGAGTACAATGTAAGATTTCAAAGAAACTCCTTGTTGCGTATTGGGTATGTCATCGAGCATAGTGTTCCCTTTAAATTAAAATTAACATTTTGTTAAAAAATATGGATAAATATGAAAAATTAATATTCATTATTTACCTCGGATGTTACAATTAATGTAGACTCTATTAGCCTGGTGGCTTCTCTAGATACAGTATAATGCTGAAACCTCACATTTTTAAATTGTCCCAAAGGTTACCCGTTCATCGCGCCCTTCATCTATACCTCTTCCTACATTGGCTATGTCCTCACTATCTCTTTGGTTTTCTCTACCTCGAACTCTGGATTCTTTATACCTCCAACGGATTCCATCGCCACATTGGAGTCACAAATTTCATTGCTGGTATCTCTATAACTCTTTATTTACAATATTTTATCATTGGAGCACAGAAAATACACCTCCGTCTTGTGATTTATCATCCCTCTACCTAAGGTAACCCCTTATTTTTTACTATGGTAACCCCTCCAGCTATTTATCTATATTTGTTAATTGAATTTCTCATAGAATGTTATGATTTCAATTTTGGTGATGTAAAGTGACTTCTTTTTCAGTTCGTCGTTTGGTATATTGCATTCAACCCTTATTTCTATGATTGTTTTGTAAATTTTTTCACGCAGTTTACCTTTTTTTTAATTGTTGTTTTATGGAATGAAACCCATCACTACCTATTTATTCCTCACTATACAAGGAGTAAATATTTTCTACATAAAACACATATCAAACTGTAACTATAGAATTTTTTAAATGGATGTACAAAACTAATCTCATACTTGATAATTCCATGTACAGTGTCAGGCTGAGTCCCACTAACTACTAAAATATATCATATATAGTGTCATGATCAATAATAAACACTACATAAATATGATTTGAATGATGTTATCATGTCCAAAACTATCCCCTAAAACTAATGTGTTTCCACATTCAATGAGTTAAATTCATCCCTTCTGGCATAGGGAATGTCACAAAAAAATTATTTGACTAACAAATCTCACTCAAGGGATGAATCACATCAAATATCATATCAAAACATATTAATCATCATTGTAGAAACATATTATAGACCTAAATATTCCATCTCACTTATGTGTGGAAAAAAATTTTTTTACTAAGAGATGCCTTATAACACAGTGTTATCACAAAAATCACTACCATCAAGTTCCTAATAGTACCCACATAGGTCTAACAAGTTCCAATTCACATAATATAGAACCAATAATTAGGATATACACCACCCATAATAGGATATTTCCAAAATCATAAGAATATAGTTAAATAATTACCAAAAATAGGGCATATAAACTAGCTCACAATCATACCACCTCATCTCCATGGAACTAGTTCAATGATATTCCTCTCCTAATGTCTCAAAATTCATCCATCCTTACATTATAATCCCCCCAAACCATAAATATGACTCACATAAAACTATACAATCCCATATAAATTAACATATATCTCATAAGGGAACCCAACAGGGTCTTTTAAACATATTTGAACCATCTACGATTCCAACCACATCACATCAATCTAATATTGCATTTAGTGCCATAATTGAACATCCTCAACCAACAATAAATAAAGTGAACCAACATGTAATAGGAGGCACACATTTGAATTCGATAATATAGGTACATACAATAGATCTAATGATATAGAATATATTTCATCAATCATATGAGGAATAATGACCCAAAAAACACAATCAAAACCATTAAAACGTTTTTTATGAATAAATCTACATTAAAATGGTATCACATTAAATTTAATCACAATAGGTCAGTTGAGAAAACACAATCATAAAATTATTTTAAAATCCCAAAAAATAACTGCAAATACAATTTCAAACCTGATTTTATAACTAACATGTTACATTTAAAATTAATTTAAAAAAAATTATTTTAAAAAATATTCAATCAAAAAACACATTATCTTTAGAAACCGACTCAAACATCAAAGAAAACCATAAATAGGGACACTGAAACTAGTTCAAATACAAATATAACATTAATCTACTTTGAAATATATGAGGTCCTTATATAAAATTATCTCTCTATGATATCATTCTAATTTATCATTGAGATCTCAATAATCATACTACATGATGACTATATTATCAATGATGAAAAAAGAACATAAATTCTTCAATGAAAATAGTGGATTTATAATTTCAAGGTCACGTATAATAATATAAGATCCTTATGTTATCTAAAAGTATTAATGTTACATTTTATATCCTTGTGAACCTAACTAATCCATATACACCATAAAATTAAAATAACTTTTTTTAATCCAAAATCTTGAAAATATTATCCAATAAAAAACTCATCTAGTGGAAAATATGGGACAAAATCATAACCGTCCGAGGTGATTTACTCCAAATATTTGGTGAGACCTAATCAGAAATAAGAAAAACACATATATACATAGTTAGAAGGTATAATTGAAAAATAATCCAAAAAAGACAACCACAAATTTATCTATAGGTAACACATATAAGGGAAAAAATTGAATGAAAACATCAACACCAAAACATAATAAAACCTATCTGATTTTTTTCCAAAAACATATCATGTGGAATGATTCGACCTTGATTTTGTGAAATCATCTCTAAAACAATCTTAGTATGAAAACTTGAATTATTAAAGCTAATAGAGGGAGGAACTGATGAAAATGGTTTGATATTTCCTCAAATATCTTTTATTAACCAATATTAAACAACCCTAATTAATTGGTTGGAAAGGTAGAGAAGTTGAATGAGGATTTTATCCTCCAACTCTACAACATGAACCATGATGAGGAAACTCTAATGGGGTCTCTCATTATTATTTATCAAAATGACTATTCTTCTACCTTTGATAAAATAACTCATTAAGTCGGTCACAGAGTTACTATTGGGAAGTACCATGGATTCCATCAAATATGATACCTAAACACCTTTTCATGAAAACATAAGTGTTTGAACACTTTATATAATGGCATGGTGCACCGTAGGACTAAACCACCATCTGAGTCATATCTCTATCTAGTGCATCCTCTTAACCACCTAATTATAATAGCCTGGGATCCACTATTTATTTGAATGAACATTCTCTCTATATATATCTCTACTAGAACCATCAATGCATCTAATTAAAGTTGTTTCTAGTAGTTTTATTGAATAGTGATTGTAGCTAAAAAACCAAGAGTTCTGGGGTACGCTGACACTTTTTAATTCCATACAAACCTCATAAATCACTACCATATCCTCAAAACACATCAAAAACATATTTTATTTATTTAGGAAACTAAAAATCATAAATTTATTTATAATTCATGAAAAACCCTCTACACTAAATTGAGTAATTAAAAATCACTCTCATTTTCAAATCCCATAATGATGTCGATACTTATATAAACAATGTAAAAAGTATTTTTTACATTCTTCTTCAAATTATGACTGTTTTATTTATACTCAATCACTTTTAAAAATCACCCTCATTTTCGAATCCCATAATGATTTATTAGTGTTTTAAATGTAATTAATAAATTAGGGGACACCCTATTTTAAAAACCCACTAAGATTTTGTTATGTCTATTTTCATGGAGGATGAATTCCTCAATGTCCTATCAAATTTGTTAAGTTATAACATATATCTCCATTAGTCAATTATATTTTTTAGTTTGTTTGAATCGAAGAATTATTCATGGGAAATCCATTTTTACATGAATATGAAATAATGATTAGAAAAAGGTGATGTTTTTATATATGTAGGATTTAAGTGAAGATTTTGTGGAGTACATACATCTAGATAATGACTTGAAAATGAAAACGAAATGTGGAAACGATATAAATGCACAAAATGATCTTTGATAGTGATATTAATGATAAGGAGTTCATTATATCTATTTACAATTCCGAAATATTCAAATTATAAGAACCATTAACTAAAATATATGTTGAATTCCCAAAATAATTAAAATATATATATCCTTCTAAAACTATTGGTGATAATGTTTTTCTCATAAAAAATAAAATATGTTGGTATTCAAAATAATTATAAAAGGAGAATTTATTCAAATAATTCTCATGATATGAATTTATCCACAATAAATTAGTTTATTAATGATTCTGTAAATATATACAAGTAAAATAATTATTTTTTATGCACATCTATAAATATTTATTTCCCCATATATTTTAATGAAATTGTAATTCTATGGAATAATTGGATGTGAATTTTAGTTTTAAATGATGAATGTTTTCTTGTATCTATCAAAAAGATATATCATACTATCATTATACGGGGTAAAATATAACATGTCTTAATTTTCTAATGAATTCATTTACTAATTGATATTTTAAAATAAAAAATTTATAGAATAATAATTATCTTTGAAAATAAAATACATTAATATAATGAATAAAATGGTAAATAACAAAATTTATTTACATAGTGATATTCCACATGTTGTTTAAGTGAAAATTGTTAAAAAAATGTCATAAATAAATCCTGATTTCACTAAAAACCTAATAAGATGGTATTATATTTATTGAAATGAATAATAATGAGAACAGAGTCCATGGATACCCAACTGATGTTAAAGGGTTTAATGATAAATTAAATTGAATAAAAATCAAAAATAATTAAATGGATAATAAATATTAGATATTCTATATATAACCAACTTAAATATGGAAAGACCAATTTTGGAAATCATAGTTATTTGAATAAATGGATGAATATTTTCAAATAAGGAATGAATAACTCTAATAAAAAAATTTCACTAAAATTATAATATTGGGAAATTATGGGACACATCATGTATATGTGTTAATAGTCTAAGGGACTCAATATTTTTGGAAAGAATATAAAAACCAATCCAAAAATGATTGATAATATATGCATAATATTTTTATCATGATATTTTTTATTAGTAGTAACCCTTTATATTTTAATAGTTTATAGTAAAGGATATATGGAAGATACCCAGAACAAATATTCCATTTAAATATCAACGTGGATAATGCTATGGAATTAAAATAAATAGTTTACATAGAAAAATATATTTAAGGGATCACGTTATAGTATAAATTGTATTAAATAGAGGTATCATGAATATAAAAATGATTTTATATTTATAAAAAAATTATTTGGCCGAATTAGAAAATAAAAATAAAAGAAAAAAGATATGTTTTATTATATTAAGTGAAATGATGATGCATTTTTTTAAGAAAGACTCACCATGAATTAAAATATCTAATTTAGTCTTAATGGTTATAAATTAAAATAATCATGAATAATTCCTTGTAGGATTAAAAAAATGATATAAACCGAAAATAATAAATGATCATAATAAGGAACCTTTCATGGTGGAGAAAGCATGATGAATGATGCAATCTTGATTTAATGATGGTGGAGCATATACAAGAGTAACTCACAATGGATTTAGATTGTAACCAGAATATGATATAAAGTCCGAATAATAACATATAGAATAAGTATTTTTCAATTCTTATTAATAAAATTGCAAATATAAAAAACTCCTTGAAGGAAGTTGGAAATAATGTTTTCTTTCATCATAAATAACAATATTCCTAAACATATGGTAATTTTGAAAGTAAAACAGTACCCAAAAATATTATTTGTATAACTTTATTTGTGGTCATATATGATTAAAGTGAATATAAGATATTTTGGGTGAATTCATTGAATATAGAAATGGATTTTCTATAAATTACTTCACGTCGCCAATACGAAAATCAATTTTTTAATAAAATTCCATTTGGTTTGGAAGACAAATAATAATAATTCATGTCGTACCTTAAAAAATATAACTTTTGTATTCAATGTTTTTTTAAATATTTTCATTTTTAGATTTATTAATGAAATTAATAACTTTTCTTCAATTAGTTTAATATGATTTGTAAAAATATATATTATTATATTATCAAAAAAAACTAACTGTTATGGATGTGTTTAATTTTTATATATATTATATTATTTCATCCATAGCTTGTGTTACATTAATCATCATGATTAGAAGAATATTGAAACATTGTTAAAATATTATATGTATTTTATCACCTAGGTCATGTATTGTTGTGTATGAATGTTAATAACAAAATCATTACAATTAAACACAAAAATTTTATAATGAGAGAAGTGATGTTATTTTTTAAAACTTGTTTTTATGCACAAAATGTATTTATTTTTAAATTAAATTATTCTATAATGGGAATTATTTAAATAAAATGTGATCATTAATTGATAAATTGTATTGAAACATCCAAAAAAAATTATCACACATTTTCTATGAATAAACATTTATTTATGCTAAAAAAAATAGTTTTTTGAAAAAATATTATAATTTTTTGAACAGAAATGAAAGTGAATTTATCAAATTTATAGTTATTGAATAATATAATTTTAAATACATATATAGAATTAGGAGGTTCAAATTTGTTAAATATTCCCCTTCTGTCCAAATAAATATTAACCATTGTAAAATTCATTACCTCGTTAAAGAGTAAATCAACAGAATCATAATTTAAAATAATTGTTCACACTATAAGGTTTGAACATAGTTTTTAATTGATGAAGGGATTCAAAAATTATAAAATTATTCAACAATTTTTTTTATTTTAATATAAAATTTCCAATGAAAATAATTTATATATTGTTTAATTCAATTACGGTTACAAAATTTCACACTATTATTTTTGAAAAACATATTTATGTTCACAAGGGGGCAAAAAATTGCAATGTTTGAATGTTAAAAATAATTAACATTAATTCTGACACAAAATAATAGTATTTATTAAAATAATTAATAAAATAAAACAAAAGATTATGGAAATATTAAAAGTGATATAACATGTGTATGTTAATGTTTTATGTAAATTTTTATAATTTAATAGGATATATTATAGTTTTCTATAGTAATTTAATAAAATTATAACTGTTTCATTATGTTTTTTAATAAAAATATAATAAATAGAGTAAAAATATAATGTAATGAATTTTTATCAAAATAATAATTTATTAAAATATATATGAGTCGTAATAACGTTGAAATAAGAAAGGGTCGAGATTATATTGTCATACATTTCATAAAAGTTTTACTTATAGACCAATTATCATCTTAGAAATAAATTTATTACAAATTAATATAGACAAATTTGTTACCATATTCAATATTAAAATTGGTTTTAATCAAATACTAATGGAATACAATGATAATAAAAAATTTAAAACTTATATAGGTTTATTTTCTTGTTATCCAATAATACATAAAAATTAGACCCCTAGCATCCCTGGTAAATTTATTATTAATATGAATTTATTATAATTTAATCTTAGGAAAATTTTCAAAATTCCCATTCACCTATTTTGTTTAAGGTAACATCCTTATTAACATAATTAAACAAAATTGAACCTTCTAGATCAATATAACTATGAAAATTTAATAATTATTCGTCCATATAAACAATATATATCTTATTTTATTCATAAAATAAAAACCATGTATCCCTTTAGATGAGATCGAATGTAGTTCTTTATAAGAAGAGGTAATAAAATTTATTGATCTAATTATTTTGTACTCTACTTTAATGCCAATAAATAAATGGTATTTATCATAAAAATTATCTTACTAGTAAATAATATGATAAACATGTATAATTATTTTTATATACAAATTATACACCCTCTTTCCCAATAAATTAGATGATAACGTATGACTCATGTGTACATGTGTTTTACCATCTCGGTGTAGTAATACAATTAATTTAACATAATTAATGTTATTGGAGGTCTATTAATTTAGGTTTAATGTTTATATATGATAATTATAAAATATTTAAATTTTGTAATTATGATATAAAATACCATCGTACCTTCATAATCATTATAAAAATATATTGTCATTCATTCTTATGTGTGGACTACCACCTCTATGATAAAATGTGATTTGGTTTTAATTTCAATAAAAATTATAATATATTTAATGAATATATATCATATATATTTAAAAATATTTTTTAATGTTGAAAAATAATTTTCTTTTATCATTCCATTAATTGAAAAATTAAAACAACATTATTATATACGTACGACCTACCATCTCCATAAATGATATAATTCATTTTTATGTCCCTAAAATTTTTTGATGACTATAAATATTTATAATATATAAATATATATGATATTTAAATCATTATTAATATTATATATATGATTTATCAATGATAAATATACATGTATTGTAACAGGTAGATTTAAAGTCTAATGATAAAAGAAATAGTCGAGACCCAAAAATGTAAATGTTAATGATGTATTATTGACAAATTGGTTTTAAAATATTATTTAAGGATAATATATGATATGAATACTATTTAATGGAATCAATTTTATAATTTTAATTAATTTTTATTTATCACCAATTATTTAATAGTTCATTCAATCCAATTTGAACTCAAGTTAATGGTATAATGTCACAATATCATTTTTTCTACAGATCGATTACTAAAATGTATTTGATGATAAAATCTAATGATAAACATATTAATTAAAATTATCATTTTTATTACATATGTTAATTATTATAAATAACATTGTTTTCCTTTAATTTTACTCTTTTTATGTATTGAAGTTATAAAAAATCGGAATTTAAAAAAAAATTGAATTTATTTATCTCTTCGGACAAAAAATCATTATCAACCATTTTTTAATAAAAATATTTTTTTAATACTCTACTATGATAGTTAGAGTCATTTTTATTTGTATTTTAGATATTAAAAAAATAATTTTTAGTGAAGCATATTTTATCCTTTTAAATGAGGTAATTTGAGACTTTTTTGAAAATCATTATGAAGGGATATTTTTTTACTAATACATCATGAATGTAATTTCTTACTATTAATGATGCTAAATGTTTTAAAAATTGTTTTATATATTCTCATGTTTTTTAGAAGAAAATATTTTCCATAACATTTTGTAAAATTATTATACTTTTAAGAAGAGATTCCTCAATGGAATGACTATTTGTATAAGAATGTTATAATGATATATTGATTCAATATTAAAAAAACATTCTATGTATTAAATTATTTTCATGAAATATAATTTATATATAAAATACTTATTCATTATAGATATCATTCATTCTTATAATGGCATGATTTCTATGAAGAACATTCATTTTCCATGGGTTATTATCTTTTGAAATTTTTATAAAATCCATTTCATTTCATTTTTCATGATATGATGAATTGAGAATGAGCTTAGGGATCACATATTGATGATTTTCTTTGTGTGATGGGTTGTAACTATATATCCCTCCAAAACATTATGTAATATTTTATAACACATTAGTTAACTAATTTATGAATTATAAGAAGGTTGATCAACTATAATATGAAATTCAATGATTTTGATCTACTATGATATTTTGGCGGTGATGCTTAACCTGCTACTGTTTGATAGTATTTGTAGTTAACAATAAAATATGAAATCATTTTACTCCTATGTTGTTTTACCTATATTATGATATTATATTATGAATATCGATTGATTTTTGACGATTCATTACTATTAGGATACACGTGTTCTGAAACGATAATGTTGTTGGTAATAAACCATGTTTATGATCTATGAAAGACTAGGAATTAAAATTATGTGTAATGTTCATGATCATATATTCATAAAAATATCTTATTGTTTTTTATAATCATGGATATATATCTCCCACGTTTACCATTACTAATCATATAAGATCATCATTTTCATTTATTTATTTTCACAATGTTATTAGGAAAGGTATTAAGTATGATCTGTTTAATATAGATGCAATTATTAAAAATTATGTTGGCGGAGATGTAGATATTTTAGGGAATTTCTTTTATTTCCATGCATGAAATAATATTAGAAATATATTATAATTTCATCAACTATAATGTTATTTAATGAATATTCGTCAATTTAGATGTAATATATATGTATAAAAATTATGGGTCTCTATAGTTGGTATTAGAGAAATGATTAGTTATCCTTTGGAACATTGGATAGAGGAATAATAGAATGAAACCTAAGGATTAGTATATATACTGGATAAAATAATAATTTCATAGTAATTTTCTTATATAACCAATATTAGAAATATTTTTTCATAGATTAATGTTTCAAAATTTTGATATACTATAATTTATATATAATGATTAGGATGGTTTCCACAATGTTTATTATTCATCACATTATGATTCATGATTAGATTAAAGTTTTTTAAACTAAATTAATCATTTAAATAATAAATGTGAATAAAAATGACATGATTTTGATCTTGAAAAACCAAATGTTATTGTATCATGAAAAAAAATATAAATATTGGGCACACACAACTTTATCAAGAAAAAAATTCATATTCTTCTTAAAAACTATCAACATTAAGGGAAATTTTTAGTTGAGTATTTAATAAGGAAGCATCCACCATATACTAATGGATCATCTGATCCACGATTGGTAGATTGACGGATCCGAACTGATAAGAAAATAATGTATATTTTAAATTTCTTAGAACATTAAATGTTTACCATAATTTTTTATAATATGTGTGTTATAATGGATCAATGGTGGATCGTTATAAAGAATACAAAACTAGAGGAATAAATTGACTCCATAAAATTTAAGGAGATGATAAGGATATATCTCAACATGTGCGTCCATTATATTGAATGTAAACTTATATTTATGTGAGTACATGAGATTATGAAAAAGTATTATGAATATATAAGAACATATGAGAAAAATTTCAGAAGACATCCAAGATATTCCTCAAGATTAGTAATATTCCTAAAAGATTAATTGATTGAAATTTTGGTGATTAATGACAAATTATTTGAATAGAATAATCATTAAGATGCATTAGTAGATATAATAAATTATTTAATGTTCCCTCTAGGTAGAAATGGAATATTTAGATTCCCATCATTGTAACGGTTCTGATAAAAATAAAAAAATATATTATCATGATAGCATGAATAATTCAATATTTTGATTGAAATTATAGAAACAATAACATAAATCTGGGAGGAATCATCTAAGGTAATTTCTAAAAATAATATCTATGTAATTTATATGAGTTAATGGTTCTTATAGAACATATGATTTTAGGATGATGAAGAATATGATGATGATTAAAATATTAAAAATTATGATGCCAAATAATAAACTAGTTATTCATAAATACATTCAATCCATAGTGTATTTTCATTATTCTAATCATTATATAAGTAATATGATCATAGACGATCTATTTAAATAACCTCTTAATCCAAAATAAAAAGGGAAGTCTACTAGGATCGTGACTACAAACATTGGATTCAAGTATATTGTGCTGAAATCTACACTTATCATCCATTATAGAATTGTTATTTTATTACTAGATTATAGAACAACTAAGATAATTTATTTAAGAAATCTTAAAAGCAAACCGAATTATGATATCATTGATTTGATATTTTATATTGGTGAAAACTCATTATTATATAATGGTCACATCACTTGTTCATAGTTACTATGTGATTGATGTTTGTGCATGATTATCATCATGAAACCATTTTAATTATATTTTTATTTAAATTTTATATGATTCTTTTTAGGGATTATATTTCATTATTTTGATATCATATCAATTTCCAAGGGAGGGATGTCATATTACATATTGTGAATGAACAAATAATTCATTATTAGTGTGATGACGAATATGTATTTCCAATAGGAATTACATATATATTATAAGTCATACATCTCATATATGATGTTTATCTATCTCACATGGTTAGGGAAGCACTAAAAAGTCATGAAATTCCTAGTTTTGGGGAGTTATTTTGGTTTTTTTGGATTATTTTCCAATTATTTCTCCCAATCTTGTTGGCATTTCATTCAATAAAACAACTACATGTTGATAAAAAACATTCATGGGATCTATATATGATGGGTCTATTTTAGATTCCATAATTGAAGATGAAAATCAAAGATAATCATAAATATGCTTTTGTTTAGCTGTGTCTGTCACCTTGTGATGTAACTACTCTGTTGTTAATAATAAAGATGGATAACTGCAACACTGTATTGATTATTACAATCTTATCAAGATTAATACAAAGAAAAAATATCATCTTCCCCATATTTATATAATTCTCGATCAGCTATAGAGATTGAAATAATTCTCCAACATTGATATTAATTCTAGATATCATCAATTGATTGTAAATTAAGAGGATATAGCCAATAAATAATTCCAACCATGTTATGGAAACAATAAATTTATAATGATTCAATTTGGTCATACTAATTCCATTTTTGTATTCTTGTATTCAATGATTATGTCCCTTTGATATTAATCTGATCAATTTTTATAGACATTACAGATGATATATGTATATAATGAAAGAGAAAAATAGAGTATCAAGATCATTTTAGAATATTATAGAACACCCTGAAGAAGGAGGGGCATTACAATAAATTTATTGTGTGTGTATTTTAGAATCATAAATATTCCTTCATAGTTTTTGATATATTATTTTCAGGTATATTAGTAGACCGATCAAATAAATAATTCATTGAAGATTTTCACTCACCAACCATTGGTAATGATCTCTATAGTATTCATGGATTGACATTACATTATCAGTGCATTGAGTTGAATTTTCCACAGCTATTGAATCCACTACCTAAGTTAAATAATGAGGGATAAAAGATAATTTTTCCTATTAAATTTTAGGAACATCTTATGGTGCTCAACATAAGTATTTCCATTGATCATATTATTACATATATTTGTGGTATATAAGGGTTTTTAATCCCTAATGATGAATCAAATTGTGGATTTGGGTGTGTAAACATTTACAACAATATTGTTTTAGATTATAACACATGATAGTTTATGGTCAATGAGAAAAACGTCTGAAATATTAATTTGGAAATATCTATGGTATATATTTCAATAAATATATAGAGAATTAATATTATATAGAAAATTGTGACATATTTAATGATGAAAATTTTTCAATGTAAAATTTCACTTAAACATAGAGGGACATGCATTGAATATGATGGTTGTAGTAGATTAATTATAATGACTACTCAATACATTATAACTAAATGAATTAAAACAATTTGTATGTTTCACTAAGTTGAATGTATCCTGTAAACATATATATGATGATAATCACAAAATATATAATATTTCGTGACCTGAAAATGGTGGATTTAAAAATCATGATGTAAGGCGGTAAATAGTATCTTTCTAAAATTTGAGTTCAACCATATATCAATGTGATGATTGAAGATACAGATAAAAAATATATATAGGTAAACAATATGGTGGAAATGATCATATTTTCAACCATGAATGTGATTAATAAATAAGTATGTTGAACCATGTATGTGCTCCTTCAGTAATGGATTTAGTGAAGGATATGTTTGATGGATATCATAAATCATTAATTATATATTATTCATGGATTTATGAATATTTATTCATATTTTAATCAGAATTTATCTTTGGATTGACTGAGGAGAGATATTTTGTTGTATGTTTCTTAGTTCATCATATGTTAGAAAGTCGTGGATGAGTAAAATAAGTTTCAAAAAAAATACAAATACAAGAATATAAATGGAATACATCACTATATATTTGTTTCTCAGGATCCCAAAAAATAAAATGTTCATTATTTTATATGGGTTTCAGTCAATAATCTTATAATATTAGCACACATCATCTTCCTTATAGAGTATTTATCTATTGATCCATTTACTCGTTTATAAAATAATGAAGTTTTTATATTACATTGTGCACTACTATTAATTGTAAATTGATGATATCCATGGCTGACCTTTACGATTTGTAGATTTGTTTTGAAATCTCTAGATACATAGTTATCATTTAGAAATTATTATCCTTATAATAATGAAATTCTATCTAGGAGGACCATTTAATATGTCGAAATCATATTGAGATATTTTTATTTTTATTTCGAAGTAATTTTTGATCATCACGTTGATTTTTATAAATATTCAGACAAACATATATTTCAATTAGGTAATAATATGGGTCACCATTGAAACCACTATGGTAGGTACTGAAAAAATGCAACATGTTTGAATTAATTTTGAGACAAAAATATATTATGACCAGATCTAGATGAAGAGATATCTTGGAAAGTTCAAAAAATTCAACATACAATAATATTATCCCAGTGTCAATAAATAAGTGATGAAAACAGTATTCAAAAATATTTAGTGATTAATGTTACTTACAGGGAAATACTACAAATATCTCCCTAGAATAGGGTGATGATATTCAAGAATAAGGTAAAGATAATACATATAAATATCAATCCTTTTAAAATCTATAAATTTATAAGATGTAAATAAATGAACATTAATATATAATAAACACATGGGTTGTATTTTGTTTTTTCTTGACCTATGTTACACATATCAGTTACTCAATCTGATTTAAAAAATGACATCTGGTGTGCATCCTTGAATTCCAAATGCTACCAACTAGTAGAAAAGGTCTAATATATAACATTGGGAGACTATAAACTCTTTTTAATGTTACTAAAAAATCCATATGTAAAAAATATATGAAAATGATATAAATAAATCCACCAAGATAATACTATAATCAGAAATATTGTAACATCCCATGTTGAAACCATAATTAGAAAAAATTTCTATAATCCAAGATGTATAAATTTAATGCCAATATGTTTCAACAGTCAAATGTAAACCCAAAATAAAGGAACACTAACAACACTGAGGAGGGTCTCAACATCATTTATAGTTCCCTCCCCCGAGCTCTCTCATGAATATCTACTCATCCTTCCAATATTCATCTTATTCCCCTATCATGTTAGGCATACAAAAATACAATTCAATTACTGAATAACAATCCCATGTAATTTGTGTGTACAATTAAGTAGGAGACCACCAATGATGTCTAAAAAAATTTATAGTATATAAAATTTTATTTTATTTTATAAAGAATAATGATTAAATGGTACAGAAATCATATACAGACCTACCTTAAACATTACGTAATCTTGATTTATGTTAATATTTCACATTGAGGATCTTTTCAGGTTTATAGTTTTAGAGTATCAGGCCATAAATTTTATATGACATCACAATTTTTTCAATGTAGAAACTTCTGAATTGTATCCATTTTATTCAAAAAATAAAAACTCTAAAAAGAAAATGAGATTGTTTTCATTATTTAAATCATTGTGAATTCATCCTTTATCATAACCTTACTTATTTTCTGTGAAAAACATTTAAAAAACACGGGATGAGCATTAAAAGATAATTAAGGTTTATAAAACGATGAACGAAAAAATTAGATCATCAATACATACAAATCAATGAAATCATAATTTCAATCTATAGCATTCCATAAAAAATAATAATTATTTCAAATAACACATGGAAATCATAAATCATAATGGTAACCTATGGCATCAATAACATACATAAATTATACCATTCACAGCTATATTGGAAGTTACATTTAGAATAACCATCATTGGATATTCTCGAATTATCTTAGGAGAAACATTATCTTTTACCACTGTCACTTTACCCAATGCATTGGAGATCTATGTCGTGCGCACCAGCCCTGGGATTATCATCGAACCACTCGTATATGTAAACAATTTCCCAGATACGTATAATATTTCTAACACAGAAATCAAACATAAAGTAAAGATAACATTTCCACATTGCAATAACAGTATATCATTTCAAGATATTGATATAATTGATTCTTTATAAAAAAAACATCAAAACCATTTAAATATTTTAATAAAAATATTTTCAAATAAAAGTGTCACGACCAGCCTTCAGCAAAAGGAGGGAAGGGTCAGCAGATTGCCAGGCCCTTCATTCTTTAAGTTAAAGGAGAGATAATGACCCCCGAGACCCGCCTTCAATAGGTCCCGGAGTGGCGACCAGCCCCAAGGGTATAGAAATTTATCACAAATGGAAGGCATTACCCCTTTTTGTTTTATGAGATCGAGAGATGAGATGACGAAATTGAATATCACTAAGGTAAAAGAAAAGTAAAGAAAAAAATAAACCATTCCCACAGGCATGTTCCAAAAGTAAAGCCACAAAGTACAAAAGCTGACTACAAAGGTAAGTACCAAAGAGGAAAAGAAAAACAACAAGTGCAACTGCTCCAATGGTCCGAGCTAGTATGGTCCTGTGTGATCCTCGAAGTCCTCCTGGAATCCTGAAAGCAGTTTTATACACGTAGGGTGATCACACAATTACGCTCAGTAGGGAAAACTAAAGACTCTCGTGCACAAGTGGGGAACGTACTAAAGTCCCGTGAGAAAAGAGTAAACCAAACACCTATAAAGTTAAACTATCCACCCCATGCCTCACCAAGGCACACTACCCAAATAACGCAAGTCAACTAATATATAAAATCAGATCACATCGATGTTTGGCTACCCCGCACCACTTTCCCACTAGTTATTGAGACATCCTACGCATCGGACCAATCCCGCCATTCTCACCGCAGTCCCACTACGACACCCTCCCGCACACACCTAGGACATAACCACATGCATTCCCACTACCGAAATCCTTCCCGCACACACCTGGGCCACAAATGTCACACATAACCACGTTTGCAAAAACCTAGGCCAGAACAACCACCACCACGCCCGAAGACACCTGGGCTAGAAAATCCACTGCTGTGCTCGAAGACACATGGGCCTCATCCCGAAGACACTTGGGGAACCACCTGCCACACACACCTGGCCAACCACCACACTACCCCTCCCGAAGGTTCTGGGGCAAATAATATACCTCAGGCCATCACAGCCTTCCCTACGATACTTGGGCTATCCTGGAAAGGGAGCAGAAAAGGAGTTAATAACCAACCACCAAGAATATTGTTGGGAAAAAACACCCTCCCCCATGAAATGGGGGTGTTCGGCACTAAGTGATCAATTTGGGTGGGGCGCGAATAAGAAACACAAAACTACAAGTATAGATATAGGTAACAAGCACTCACCAAATGTCTAGTTTTTTCTAAGCGGTCTACGGAACAAAACACCACTATATCCGAGTCACAAGTCACGAATCTCGCCAACAAAACTCATTTGTCCCATTCTAATTTCATGTTCAGTAATAATGTTTCTGTTTAAGCACTATTGGGCAACTAGTAAGCATAGGCACAAGTCCAGGAAAGTAAACAGTCAAACATCAACCATAACGCCCACACCCGGTGCTCAACAACAGAGGAGCCCACCCCAATTTGTGATATAAACATGTAACCACCGGGTCTTAAAACTCAGAACCACCGAGTCCATACCCACAGGGGATCCCATCCCCAAATTCACACAACCACCAAGAGTACAAGACAGGGGATCCCACCCCCTCCCACATTTCCAGCAATCATCCTGAAAAGAAAACAACCAACTACCACCATAAACAAAAGTCAGGGATATGCATGTATTTTCAGATTTAAACAACTCAACACGTGCCATGATTTTAATTTTTTTGTGTTTTAACCGAGGGTTATCACAGAAGGAAAGATCTTGGTGCCTCAATTTATTTGGCCGAATATACGTGATTAACCAATAACTTTTCACAGCAAGATTTTACAACCACAATAAGCCATTTAAAACATCAACAGGGGTTCATTAGTGCACAAACAACAACCACCAACAGCCTCGATTTTCAGAAGGCATAAGCAAGCACAACTCAACAATATGGTCATATCATAAACAACATCAATGATCACAGCCCCCTCTTTCTTTATAGAATTCATTCATTATCTTTAATTAGGTCTGGTTTATCCAATCCTACAGAATCAAAAGCACGCCCACCCCGCATGATACACAAAAGAGAGAGGCAAAGGAGAAATTCCCTACTTGTTTGATCGATGATCAACGCTTAGGCTGGGCGCGGAATTTTACGGATAACTATGTGGCGCGCCTAATGCACCAGAAGCTGTTTGTGAAAATCCATGATCGAGGAAAGAGAAACCACGGCTAACCCTTATTTTATAAGAGCTGGGGACATTTGGGGTGAAAACGCGAAATCACGTAAGGCGTGTGGGTCGTGGGTTGACCACGTGGCTCCACTCGTCACAAAAAAAGGGTTGGGTGGTTTAAGCAGACTCATGAATTGATTAAGTATTTAATTAAAACTCTTATGCATGTTAAGGGTCTTTAAAACATGCATAAATGAGTCAGAATAGGGTTTAAAACTCTATTTGCACAAAAGGAGCGCTACTGGAAATAACTCGACAAGGCTGGGTGACGCCGATCTGTCTCACCGATCGGTCGCGCTGATCGGTCTCACCGATCGGTCGCACCGATCGGTCTCACCTATCGATCACACCGATCGGTCTCGCTAATCGGTCGCACCAGTCGGTCTCACCGATCAGTCTCACCGATCGGTCGCACCAATCGGTCTCACCGATACGCCACCCCTTTAGGACCCAGATTTTGGCAAAGGGAAGGGCCAAGAGTGTCTGGGTCATCACATCAGATACCTCTCAAACTATTCTCATCCTCGAGAATTCAAACAACCTAGAAGGGAAGGGCGAGTCCGAACAACCACCCCGAAAGATACCTCTCAAGAGTGAACCTAGTTGATAACTAATAACACCTTCTTGTCAAGAACCAAGCAACATACCATGCCAAACTGCCCGGGCATGTGGGTTGGGGAGTTTCCTCCACCATGTCAAGATATTATTCGCTTTGGGTGGCACTGACTCACCCGCACGGGTTTAATCGAATCCACCTTAATGCGTCTTGATTAGGGGTCAGGTTCTCTCCTTCCCGATAGCTGGTGCTTTTCACACACAAGCATAGGAAAGAAAACCAGTACATTTTATAGCCAAAAGACAAAACGTTCTTCCACAACAGGTACAACAAGGAACAAAACTCAAAACAACTCTGGGTACTGGGTACGCATCTATGCTTCCCTCTCCCACGTACTCTCCTCAAGCCCACCATGTCTCCACAACACACGAACCAAGGGGATGGATCGCCCGCGAAGAACCTTCTCCTTGAGATCCTCGATCATCACTGGTCTCTCCATAATGGTCATGTCATCCTTGATGTCCAGCTCACCCCAATCAAGGACGTGTGAATCGTCGTGCAAATACCGACGGAGCTGGGGCACCTGAAAGACATCATGTATCCTTAGTATCAGCGGTGGTAACGCAAGCTGATAAGCCACTTCGCCTACCCGCCAAAACACTTCAAAGGGTCCGATGAATCTGGGAGAAAGCTTACACCCCTTGCCGAACCTCTGCTGCCCACGCCGAGGGGAGACCTTCAAGAACACGTGGTCCCCAACCTCAAACTCCAAGGGCCTCCTCCTGGTATCATCATTCGACTTCTGTCGGTCCTGGGCCGCCTTCATCCTTTCCCATATGAGCTGAACCTTCTCTATTGTGTTCTGAACCATCTCCAGGACAAGGATGCATGTCTCTCCTACTTCGGTCCAACACACAGGTAAACGGCATGGCCTCCCATACAAAGCATCAAACATGGCCATACTGATTGTAGAGTGGTAGCTATTATTGTAGGAAAACTATACCAGAGGCAAGTATCACACCCGTGATTCTTCTGAGTCTAGAACACATGCCCGTAGCATATCCTCCAAGGTATGGAAGGTGCACACTGTTTGTCCATCAGTCTGGGGATGGAAAGTAGTTATAAGGAGTAACTGGGTGCCAAACGAATGATGCAATCCACTCCAGACTCGCGAGGTAAACCGTGCATCCCTATCCGAGACTATATACCTCGGAACTCCATGCAACCACACCACCTCATCCGCGTACTTTCGTGCCAAAGCATCCATAGTACTTAACTCCCTGATCTCCAGAATGTGAGCCGATTTCTTCAACTTGTCCACTACCACCCAGATGGCGTTGTACCCTCCTTGGAACTTGGGGAGTCCCGTGACAAAATCCATAGAGATGTCATCCCACTTCCACTCGGGGACATCTAGAGGCCGCAGTAGGCTGCCTGGAACTCGGTGTTCAGCCTTCACTTGCTGACACACTAGGAATTTGGCCACATACTCTGCCACCGCTCGCTTAACTCTGAGCCACCAAAACTGCCTCTTCAAACCCTGGTACATTTTGGAAACTCTTGGGTGTACCGACAGGGGTGATTTGTGGAACACACTAAGAACCTTGCTGTGCATCGCCTCCAGGACAAACTACCTCTTCTGGAAGGACATTCGGTTCTGATCATCGTCTGTCCATCATTACGGAGCATTGCCCCAGTCAACTTGGTCACACATCACATTGCACTCTAGGTCGCCCCACTGAGACTCCTCCACTTGCTGAAACAGGGATGACTACACTGTCATCTGATATAGGAAGCCTCTGCCGCTATCCATCTTCGCGTCCAAGTGTAAGGTGGCCAAATCCTCCATCGCCTTCCAGGAATCCGCCGACTCTCGGACCGCATACTTCTACGTCCTCCTGCTCAAGGCATCGACCACCACATTTACCTTGCCCTCAGTATAAGAGATATCAATGTTGTAATCCTGGAGGAACTCCACCCTTCTCCGCTGTCGCAAGTTTAAGTCCCGCTGGGAGAAGATATACCTCAAGCTTTTTTGATCCGTGAAGACCACAAAGCATTCCCCGATGAGGTATTGTCGCCACAGCCTTAGCGCAAAAATGACCACTGCAATCTCTAGGTCTTGGGTGGCATAATTATGCTCATGGGAATGCAGCTGCCTGGACCCATAAGAGATCACCCCTTATCGCTACATCAGCACGCATCCCAGACCATGTCCTGAAGCATCACAGAACACCTCATAATCCTCCCCTTCTTCTGGTAATCGTAGTATTGGGGCACTAACCAACTTCTCCTTCAGATAGTTGAAGGCTGACTGGCACTGCTCACTCCGTACGATAGCCTGGTCCTTCTTGGTCAGAGCCGTCAAAGGGGATGCTACTCTGGAGAAGTTGGGTACGAATCTCTGGTAGTAACCATCCAGCCTGGGGAAACTTCGGACTTCTGCAACATTCTTGGGTTATGCCTAAGAAACAACTGCCTCAACCTTTGATGGGTCAACCGCTACCCCCTGCTCAGACACTACGTGCCTGAGGAAGTGCAATTCTCGTGTCCAGAACATGCATTTTGACAACATCCCATAGAGCTGGTGCTGCCGGTGGACCTCCAAAACTGTCCTCAGGTGCTCTGAATGGTCCTATTATGACCTCGAATAGATCAGGATATCGTCGATGAACACAACCATGAACTGATCGAAGTACTCTCGGTTGATGGAGTCCATAATCCCAATAAACACGGCTGGGGCGTTCGTAACACAGACGGGCATGACTAAGAACTCGAAAGGTCCATACCTTCACCAGAACGCTATCGTCGGGATGTCACTCTCTTTCACCCTCAATTGGTGGTACCCAGACCGTAGGTCGATCATCGAGAACCATCATGCCCCATTCAGCTGGTTTAAAATATCATCTATTCTCAGAAGAGGGTAGCGATTCTTGATCATTAACTGATTCAACCTCTTGTAGTCTATGCACAATATGAGGCCACCATCTGCCTTCTTTGCGAACAGGACTGAAGCGCCCCACGATGATGCGCTTGGATGAACATAACCCCTCTTCATCACATCGTCAATATGTATCCGCAACTCTCGTAGCTTTGAAGGTGCCGTCCGGTAAGGAGCCATTGAGATTGGACTAGCGTCGGGAAGCAGGTCTATCCCGAACTCGATATCACATCGACTGGGTAGAGTCGTCACCTCCTCAGGAAAGATGTCCATAAACTCACGGACGATCTCTGGCACTCCCACCATTTCAGCATCTACTAGTTCCACTGTCAGCTCGGTCAACAAGGAGAGGAGAGGTTCCTTTCACCTGTTTCCCTTCGGACTGCTCCGCTCGCCGGTGAAGGTAACACGCCGGCAATCCAAGTCCGAGAACACCACCCTTCTTCAGAAATAGTCGATGAAGGAATACAAAGAAAATAGCCAGTCGATGCCTAGTATGACATCGTATGGATTAATCTGTAGCGGAAGAAGATCCCAAACAGACTGATGTGGCCCTATCATCAGTCTACATCCCCGACAAATGAACAACAAGTCGGTCTGACCTCCGGCTTTTGTTCTCAACCCCAGGGGAACTAGAAGTCTCTCGGCATCTAGGCTCAAGTCACAGGCTAGACTGGGTGCAACAAAGGAGTGAAAATCTCCGGTATCGAACAAAGCATAAGCAAGAGTGCTAAACAGACAGATCGTACCTCGAACAACCTCTGGCCCTGCTGGAACTGCCGCCTCTGCGGCGTGTAACCGTCCACGCCGATCTCCCCTGCCCCTCGGTTGTCGAACACCTCCCCGACCATTCCCAGGTCAAGGTCCATGTGGAGCACCCTGAGGTCGGCCTCCTCCTCTTATGTTTCCCCTCGAAGGAGCGGGAGCTCGCTGTCCCTGCTGCTGCTGCTGGAAAGGTCTGGCTGGAAGCTACTGCTAGGGCGGGTGATGGGGATGACTGACACTGCAGTACTGCACCCGGTCAGGGCACTGACTCTGGAGATGTCCATGGATCCCATAGATGAAGCATCTCGTTCCCGGGCCCAAAGGAAAATGGCGAGGGCCGGGGGATCGAAACTGAAACTGATGCGGTCTGCTCCCTGTGAGTCGGAACCTGGAGGGACCTGACGCTGGAGGCCTGGTGCTGACAACCTTCCCCTTCAAATTTCCCAGCTAGATCCCCGCTCGTGACACTCCTCCTAGAGCATACATCCTCTCCACCACTTCAGCCTTCTTCTAGACCTTCAAGTACGCCGAAAGGGTAAAGGGGGTAACAACATACTGGAGGGAGGGTCGGAGTGCCTCCTCCCAACTTCTTGCCTGAGACTCCTCGTTGGGAAAGTGGTCCGGAGAAAAACGTAGGAGGTCCTTGAAATTGATCCCTAGCTCCCTCAAGGACATACTCCCCTACTAGAGGGAGAGTAGTTCCTGCCTCTTTTCTGCCTTCATCATCGAGGAGAGGAATTCTACCCAGAACACCCTCTCGAAATCTACCCAAGCAACCTCAGACTCTCTCCTCCCCCCAGGTAAAGTATCCACCACTGACGTGCCGCTACCTGCATCTGGCTAATGGCCAGAGGAACACAGTACTCTGTCGGGGCCCGAATCAGGACCAAGGCTATAACTAGCTCCTCTTCCCAGCCTTCCGTCTTCATATCGGAGGTGATGCCCTCATACTTCTCAAGGGCATGTCGCTGGAAGGCCCGAAGAGTCTTCTGCCACTGGTCGCCCTCTTTCTCTAGATCAGCTCTCTATCGATCGGCCAAAGTAGTCTCTGGGGCCTTGATCGCCTGTACCACATGTGGTCTCCTTCCAGGTTCCATAGCTGCAAGGTAAACATGGAATGCCTAAGCCCAAGTAGTGTAGAATATCATCATCAAAACTTCTTAAAATTTATTTCTTTCTTAATTCCCAAGGCATCCCAGAAACACAAGAACACAAGTTATTATGATGCATGTACCTTTCCTAGGGTCTCTACCCTGAAATCAGTGTGGTCTCACTTGGTTGTTCGGTAGGTCCAGAGTCCTTACATCGGATCACGTGGGGCCCTAAAATCTTGTGTCCTAGCCGGTCTTCCCAGGCCTAATTCGCGCGCCAAGGTCACCCAACAATGTTTCCTTACCATCCCATGCAATCCTCACTGTTCCTAACTCTAGACTCCATCCTATCTCTCAACCATCACCTCTGATACCATTCTGTCACGACCTGACTTCACCAAAAGGAGGGAAGGGTCAAAATATTGCCAGGACCTTCCTTATTTAAGTTGAAGGAGTGATAATGACCCCCAAGAACCTCCTTCAATAGGTCTCCGAGTGGCGACCAACACCAAGGGTATAGAAATTTCTCACAAATGGAAGGCATTAACCCTTTTGTTTTATAAGATCAAGAGATGAGATGATGGAACTCAACAACACCCAGGTAAAAGAAAAGTAAATCAAAAAATAAACCATTCATACTTGGATGTTCCAAAAGCAAATCCACAAGGTACAAAAGGTGACTACAAAGGTAGGGACCACAGAAGAAAAGAAAAACAACAACTAAAACTGCTCCAAAGGTCCATGCTAGTAAGGTCCTGCGTGATCCCCGAAGTCCTCCTGAAAATCGGAAAGGAGTTTTATATACGTAGGGTGAGCACACAAGTACGCTCAGTAGGGAAAACCAAAGACTCTCGTGCACAAGTGGGGGAACATACTAAAGTCCCGTGAGAAAAGAATAAACCAAACACCTATCAAGGTAAACTATCCACCTTAGGCCTCACCAAGGCACAATCCCCAAATAATGAAATTAAAGTAATATATATAATCAAAGCACATCGATGTTTGGGTACCCCACGCCACTTTCCCACTGGTTATTGAGACATCCTACGCATCGGACAAATCCCACCATTCTCACCGCAGTCCCACTGCCACACCCGCCCGCACACCCCTAGGCCACAACCACACGCAGTCCCACTTCTGAAATCTCGCTCGCACACACCTGGGCCACAACTGTCACACATAACCACGCCTGCAAACACCTAGGCCAGAACAACCACCACCACGCCCAATGACACCTGGGTTAGAAAATCCACTACCGCGCCCGAAGACAACTGGGCCTCATCCCGAAAACACATGGGAAACCACCTGCCGCACACACATGGACAACCACCACACAACCCCGCTCGAAGGTTCATAGGCTAATAATGGACCTCAGGCCATCAGAGACTGCCCAAATATACTTGGGATATCCGGGAAAGGGAGCAGAAAAGGAGTTAATAACCAGCCACCAAGAATAGTGTTGGGAAAAAAACACCCTCCCCCATGAAATGGGGGTGTTCGACACTAAGTGCTCAACTTGGGTGGGGCGCGAATAAGAAACACAAAAATAAAAGTATAGATATAGGTAACAAGCACTCACCCAAAGTCTAGGTTTTCTAACCGGCCTACTGAACACAACACCACTATATCCGAGTCACAAGTCACGACTCTCACCATCTAAACCCATTTGTCTGATTCTTGTTTCATGTTCAGTAATAATGTTTATGTTTATGCACTACTGGGCAAGTAGTAATCATAAGAACAAGTCCAAGAATGTAAACATTTAAATATCAACCATAACGCCCACACTCGGTTCTCAACAATAGAGGATCCCAGCCAAATTTTTGATATAAACATGTAACCACCGGGTCATAAAACTCACAACCACCGAGTCCATACCAACAGGGGATCCCATCCCCAAATTCACACAACCACCAAGAGTATAAGACTGGGGATCCCATCCCCTCCCACATTTCCAGCAATTAGCCCGAAAAGAAAACAACCAACTACCACCATCAACACAAGTTAGGGTCATGCCAGTATTTTCAGATTTAAATGACCCAACACACTCCATGATTTCAATTTTTGTGTCTTTTAACTGGGGGTTATCACAGAAGAAATATCCTGGTGCCTCAATTTATTTGGCCGGATATACGTGACTAACCCATTACGTTTCACAGTAGGAGTTTACAACAACAACAAGCCATTTAAAACATCAGCGTGGGTTCATTATTGCACAAATAACGACCACCAACGACCTCGATTTTCAGAAGGCACAATCCAGCACAACTCAACAAGATAGTCATAACATAAACAACATCAATGATCACAGGCCCCTCTTTCTATATAGAATTCGTTCATTATCTTTAATTAGGTCTGGTTTATCCAATCATACAGAATCAAAAGCATGCCCACCACACATGATACACAAAAGAGAGAGGCAAAAGAGAAATTCCCTACTTGTTTGATCGACGATCAACGTTTACTCCAGGCGTGAAACCTTACGGATAACGATGCGGCCCGCCCGATGCACCAGAAGCTATTTTTGAAAAGTCACGATCGAGGAAAGAGAAACCACGGCTAACCCTTGGTTTATAAGAGTCGGGCAAAGTTGGGGTGAAAACGCGAAACCATGTAAGGCGCGGCGGTCGTGGGTTTACCATGCGGCTCCACTCGTCACAAAAAAGGGTCGGGTTGTTCAAGCCGACTCATGAATTGATTATGTATTTAATTAAATCTCTTATGCACATTATGGGTCTTTCAAATATGCTTAAAAGAGTCAGAATAAGGTTTAAAACCCTATTTGCGCAAATGAAGCGCTACTGGAAAAAACTCGACAAGGCCGAGTGACGTCGATTGGTCTCACCGATCGTTCATACCGATCGGTCTCACCGATCGGTCGCACCGATCGGTCTCACCGATCGGTCACACCGATTGGTCTCACGGATCAGTCTCACTGATCGGTCGCACCGATCGGTCTCAGAGATCGGTCTCACCGATCAGTCTCACTGATCGGTCGCACCGATCGGTATCAGCGATCGGTCTCACTGATACGCCACCCCTTTAGGACCCGGATTTTGGAAAAGGGAAGGTCCAAGAGAGTCTAGGTCATCACAAAAAGTGTCCCATACAACATTGAATATTTTTATGGATTTTAAATTATAATACATTAATTTACATAGAAATTATTAAAACCATTTTGAAAACATGTTCATTAAGAGGAAATAGTTTTATGAATAATATATGAGAACATTTAAAATGATATTTTAGATAAAGAGTTCTTAACCAAATGGGAGAAGCATGAATACTAATAATGGAGGAATAAAAACAATATAATATTATAATATCACGAGAATAAATATATTCATGATATAATATGTCAATGGTATTTATGTAGACCCTATAAAAGTAAATGGGTGTATAACAACAAATAAGTCTCAATGGAATGTAAATTTAGACAAAGTCCCTTGCAATGCTCATATCCTTATATTAAGGAAAAATCAATGAAATAATTATGTGTGAAAATTATAAATACACACAATATAAGTGGATATTAAGTGTAAAAAAATGTAGAGTTAATTCAAAAATATTTATAGCATGATATAATCTAGGGGTATATGTTTAACCCAAAGGATTGAAATTGGGTTAAGAAGTTCTCTTACCAAAATTTGACAGCCTAACCACATCTCTTTAAAATTAACAAAATGAGTTGATGAGAGAAAAAATGGAATCTCATCACATGGACATAAAATGTATATAAATAGGGATATAGAAGAACATATCCTAACATAATAAAGTAAAAATTTAAAAGAAATAAAATAAATGAATTCTATGAATTGAAGAGGAGTGTGAAAGGATCCCTTACCGATTTCGTATCATTTGAAACATACACCCCATGAAAGAGGGATCAAACCATGAATATGTAAATAATTTTAAATTAATTTATATTATTTAAAGAATACTATAATGGCATTACATACACCACACAAAATGATATTTTGGCTAGTATAGCATGAATCTCACGGGAATAAAAAGTGGGATGAAAACCTCATACCACAGTGTAATCAATCCAATAATATGACCACAGGTAAATAATCATAAAATGAATCAAATAATACCATGAATACAAATATAATCATGATAATATATTTCAAATGAAATTATATTATGCACCACATGAAATAATTAATTGGCGAATAATGGAAATATCATGGAATTAAAAGTGAGATATGAAACCTTTTACCTCGTCTCTGACTTGACTCGTACGTTCTGTGTTTTTCATGAATAATAAAACAAATTTAATTTCAACTACCTTAAGAAATTTTTTTAATGTTATTACTTCTTTTATTTCATTTATTTCATTTCTATAACAATAGGTTAATTATTTGTTTACATATCAGACATTTAGTCGATGTTCGGAACATTAGTTAAAATGAACGTATTGTAATTAATATTTGTTCATTTGGTCAAAAGTACATTATATACATAATGATATTAATGTTTTAAATATCATAAATATCATATTTATACTATGTATATGTATTTATAATATTCTACATCAGTTGGAGTTAAGAAATGAAATGCATCGTTCATTGAGATGGTAAGTCATACATACACATGAACACAACATTCATGACTTTATAATATTCAGAAGAGTGATTAATTAATAATACATAGGTATATTATAATTATAGTATAATATTTATGTTATGTAATTTAATTTACTCTATAGTTTATACATTCCATTCATGGCATGAATGAGTCATGTCACTTTGAGGGGTCTGTAGTCCGCACTTCCTCATATGAAATTATCGTATTTAACCATTATAGAAACCATAAAGGTATGATACAAATGAAAAATACAAAATTATAGAAAAATATGAATATAATAAATATCACATGTAAATAAAATTCCATCTTAATGTCCATTATAAGTTGTGGTAGGAGAATATTGAACAATCATCATTTCGTGAATCAGTTGTTCATCGTCCACAGAAACAACATGTTCTTTACACATTACACGAAGGTGTCTATAATTGTAGTTCATAGAGTTCTCATTAAAAAAACCTACTATATGGATTATTTGGTGTGGTTAATAAATAAAGGTAGAAAAATTGTTATGGTGTTAATGAAGTAGAATAAAAGAATATAACTTAAGAGAAGCTGTTAACATTAAATCGGGTAACTTCCGTTGGTTTGGACCAAACTGATTTCTTGATGTGCCTTAAGCCTAAGGTAAGGCATTTAGGTGGAAGATATGGATCTTGCGAGATTACATGGGACAATATTGGATGATCTAAGAGGATTTAGAGTTGCCAGTAATGGGTTAGATTTTAGAGATATTAATACAGTGGATGTGGGGTTCTATAATAATGTTTGAAAGTATTATTTTATTATAAAATGATTTTCAGTTTATAAAGTTCCAAAACATATTAATATCAATGTTAAGATGACTATTTTTTTAAAAAAATAACCATTAATAATTGGACATGTTATGGATATTGTTTTAATTATTATAATATTATTTATTTAAATCATTCATTAACAAGGTAAGCACTACATCATTATTGGGTCAATAATAATTTAATTCATTTGATGTATAAAAATTATTAAAAATTACCATTATTTAGAAAAATTTTTATCATTAAAATTAATAATTATGGTCTAAGAGATTACATATATTAAACTATTTGTGATTTTATTTACTAAACAATATATCTGTAAGTCATTTTTGTCCTTACATTTAATTAATTAAAATAATGTGTCATTATCACTCTTAAGTGGATCCTTGGGGTCCCAAAATCATCCCATGTATACCAATGGTCAGAAATGTATCATCAAGTAGAATTAGGACACATGATAGTGTAATTTAATATTATTATAATATTATTTTTACCTAGAATTACCTTATTAACCATTTACGATGTAAATAAAGGTCAAAAATTACTATTCTAAAAAAATTAATATTTTTTTACCACAATTTACATATCAATAAAAACCATATATGTCATATTTTAAAAATTTAATTCACATATGTTGTAATATTTCATTTAAATAAAAAAGTGAATTTTTTAACTACAATCTAGTTTTTACACAATTCATCAAAAATTGATGTTTTTAAGAAAAATACCAAAAATTTCTCCTAAGCTATATTTGATATTCCAAATTAACAAATTATGTCTATTTTAATAACTTAGGTATATAGAAGTTGAAATAATTAATTTAAAATTAATATCCCCCTTCAATATAAAAAGTGTGTTTTTTACGAAACAACAACTATCAAATAGTTGACACTTTTTATATCCAATTTCAAAGTGAAATTACATCCAATAACAAAATTTTTATTAAAGGCTAAAAACATAATATAATTAACCTTTTAAACCAATTATAAAAATAATATATACATATAAATAAAATAAATTAAAAATTATTTTTGATTTAAAATATATTATATTTCACTATTAATTAAAAAAATTAACAGAAAAATTCCAAAAAATTTACCCAATGTAAATTTTGATGTCATGGATCAAAATAAAATTTTAATTTTGTCAAATTGAATATATAAATGTTTCCAAAACTAGATTCAAAGAGAGTGCTCCATCAAATAGTGGTAAAACAATCATTTAATATATATCTGAATATTTATACATAAAATTAGATTCATTCACTTTTAAAGACTCTAACATTTATTGGATAAATGTAAACACAATTAACAAACAAGTATAATTATTTTGTAGTTAGTTCAATTCATTCCCACCAGTACAATGGCTAGAAGATAACTACCATTTAAAATCATATTATATTATTAATTTTTAGTATGACTCATCATTTTGTGTAACATTAGCCTTTAATGAAACCACTTGTTGTGTATCAGGTACTCCATCGAACATAGAATCCATATTAAAGTAAAATGAATATTTAATTCCAAAATATAAATAAATAGGAAAAATTTATTTTATTTATTGACCTTGGATGTTACATTTTTCCTCTATTTTAGAAATTGTGTCCTCGTAATTTTTATATTGGTCTTGGAAATTTCAATAAAAGTCCCACATCAGAAAAAGAATCAATTGAAATAGAACTTTAAAATAATGAAGGAGATGTTAAAAGGTCACCAGAGATAACACATACTAAGATTTCATGAAATTATAGATATGGAAAACAAACTAAATATCATGTTCCGATGGAGAGTGATAAAAAACATGAACAAGAGAATGTTAAAAACAAGAAAACAAAAAAAAATGTAATGGGTTAAACTATATTTGGTTTCCTGGTTGGAAAGTAAACGTACAACATTTTTACTATATTAATTTCTTTTTCATAATGATGGGGCATTTTTTAATAATAGTGAGTTAGGAAATAAGGAAATATTATTAATTTTCTTGTAGAGTTTCATCCTTTAATAAGATTAATTCAAAATATCATCCTTTACCCCAATAATGTGTATTCAAGATGACTTGGTGATATCTGATGCTCTATAATCAAAATCTATAGAACAACATAATCCAAAAATGATTAACCATAAATTTTCCATGTCTTTAATCATTAACCAAAACCAAAATGGATAGTAAAAGATCAGATAATCCGAACAAAGGATAATCCTTTAAAAAATATTATTCATATTCTCGAAAATTCGAAATTGTACTCAATGTTCAATAGACACCACTAAATTAGCATTTTCCTATAAAAATCATCATTGTAAACCAAAAAAATTTTGAAACACATAACTCATTAGGATTTAATCACATAGACTCCCATAGTAAATCATAACTTTTTTCTCCAAACAACATCGACAAGTCTTAATGTATTATAATTATGTGTAATTAACCTAATCACATATTTTCTATGACAGTTTAATCATTACCATAAATTACCTAAATGGACATAAAACATAGATTCAAGCAACATAAAATTTCAACCATTATTCCACAAATGAAATCCCAGAGTATCCAATTATACTTAGGAATATTGTGTTTCCTCAAAAGAGAGAATGTATTCCAAAATACCCTTTTTAAATTAATAACCAAATCAGTTTCCTAAACTAATGAAATCTATTTGATACAACATAATTTACAAAAATTAGCTTATTCTTGATCCATAAAATCATTTAACAAAAGTAATAATGCATACTATCTAGAGGCATCACGTAGGCCAGTGCTTGGAAATGTTCCCTTGTCACTGTTCGGTTGTTGGTTCGATTCTCATGGCCTTTCTAGATGTGGTGGGTTATCACTCATCTTATAAGTTTTCCTTTTTATAAAACTCAAAAATAACCCTAACAAATATTATCTTCAATGGTTTCCTAATATCTATCATTTTCATTCTAACTCATTAAGATCCCAACATCTTAATGAATAATTATATATATTGTCGATTTTTTTCACCTATATAAGAAATAAATAAAACTATTCCCAAAAGAAAGAACATCATACTATGATCAGGGTTTCTACATTTTTTCATTGTCATATTGTTCACATAGGTAGAAGGTCAACACATTGTAACATTGATTTAGAAAAACATCAAAAATAATTTTCTTCCTCCATCCAAATACACCTTGTACAACATGGGCCATATGGGTGTTCATAACAAAATAGTTTTTAAAATAGTCATGTATAACATATAATTTAAAAAAAATATTAGAAAACTTGATTTTGAAAACACTATCAAACTGAGTTGAGATAAAAATTTCAATCAATATTCCTTTTAAAATACAATTAGTTTGTGCTGAAAGACTATAATTTAAAATAAAAAATTAAGTTTTTGAACAAATGTCTCCTACTTAATCACCTTTTTATAAATCATCATGTGCTTCAAAATAGTGTGATAAAGTTAAATATTTGAAAATATCGGGAAAATATTTAACTTTTTTGGAAATATGATAATATTTTGAAAATGTTATTTGATTATACAATACCCATGATCCGAGATGATATTGACATTTAGTGGAGGTTTTTGATATCTCAAAAAACTTCTTACATGTGAGTTGTTTTCTAGAAAAAGTTTCACAATCATCATAACATGACATTGCAATAATTATTTCCAACATGTCATCAGAAAGATATAAGAATATTGTTGGAGATCCTCCTCCTTCCATTTGTAACTGTCATTCCTTGATATGATAAAGTTATAAAATAAAGATATAACTTATAGATTAAACATATATATTAAAATTTGTCTAATTAAAACTCTTAATAAAATTTTTTATCTAAACCCACCATTGATACCAACTATAAGGACCCAAATGCAAACATTATATAATCTTGAATTAAGTTTATAATTAAAATTTCACATATTATCAGGTTTAAAATTTTAGTGAATTAGGACATAATAATTAAATTACAACTCAGTTGTTACAAAGAATACACTTCTACTATGTATCCTTTTTTTTTACTAAAATAAAAACTCTTAAATTAAAATAAGAGTTATATTCACGATTAAAATCTTGTTGAATTATTATTTTATTCTAAGCTTACATATATCCTATGAAAAACATTTCAAAAACATGGGATGATCATGAATAGATAATTAAGGCTTATAAAACAAGGAAAGAAAACATTATACCATCAATACATACAAATCAATGAAATAATACATTTCAATCATTAAAATACCACAAGAGATAATAAGTTTTATGAATAACACAAGGAAATCACAAATAATAAAGGTAACATGTGGAATACATAACAAACGTACATTGTATATTTAACAACTACATATGTATTTAAATTTGGAATACCCATAAAATTATATTCCATAAATATTTTAGGTGAAATATTATCATTTACCTCGGTCATGTTACCCAACACATTGGAGTGAAATATCGGTCTCAACCGTAATAGGTTTATCATAGAACCACCAATATAAATTAACAGTATCCAAGAACCATAACATATTCATATTATATAAAACAAACATATATTAATGACAACATTTCCACATTTCATTCACTATATATCATTTTTGTGTATTGACATAATCAATGCTTTATCAACCAATTTTAAAAACAATTTATAATGTCCTTTAACAATATTTTTGAATCATAGTGTGCCATACCACATTGAATATTTTAATGGATTTTACATTTTAAGACATTAATTTCTATATAAATACTTAAATCCATTTTCAAAACATGGCCATTAGTGATAAACATTTTGAAGAATAAATATTTAAATCATTTAAAATGAAATTTTAGATAAAGTGTTTCTAACCAAATAATATATGCATCAATACAAATAATTATGGAATAACGTTAATGAAATCATATAATCTCATGATAATAAAGATATTCATGATATAATATGGTAATGGAAAGTAATTACAATATAAAAAATTGAATTGGAGAATATAAAAAAAAATGCCACAATGGAATGTAAATTGGGACAATGTCCCTTACAAATATCAAATCATTAGATTAAGGAAAAATCAATGACATATTTATGAGTGAAAAATAAGAATACACCCAATATAAGTGGATATTAAGTGTTAAAAATAATAGTTCATTCACACATATTCAAAAAATGACCTAATCATGAAGTATAAGTTTAACCCATAGAATTAAAATTGGGTTAAGATATTCTATTATAGAAATTTGATGGAGTAATTTCTTCCCATTAAAATTATGAAAATGATGTGATGAGGTTGAAAGGTTATCTCATCATATTGACATAAAATGGTCAGAAATAAGTATATATAAGAACAAATCCCAACATAAGAAAATTGAATTTTAAAAGATGTAAAATTAAATAAGTATTTGATTTGAAGATGAAAGTGAAATGTTCCCTTACCAATTTAGTAACTAAAGAAACATACACAACTTTAGACAAGGATCCTAATTAGAGTATATTATGTAAGGAATACAATCATGGGTTGTACATACAACACACAAAATAAAACATTAGGGAATATAGAATGAATCTCATATGGATAAAAAGTTAGATGAAAACCCCTTACCACAGAGTAATCAATCGATTCGTATGACTAAAAGTTAATAACCACCAAATTAGTCACAAAATTAAATGAATATAAATATAATAATCATAATATATATCATATGATAGTACATAATACAACACATGTAATAAATATGTTGTGATCACTGGAAATGTCACAAAATTAAAAGTGATATAAGAAACCCCTTACCTCTTGTCCAACATGACATGTACATTCTGTGTTCTTCCTGAATAATATATATAAGAAAATTTATAGCTACATTAGAAAATTTATCAATTTTATTAATCTTTTAATATCAATTATTACATTAAAATATCAATTATTTAATTATTTGAGTTCATATCGGACATTTTGTCAATGTTTGGACGTTTAGAATGAAATGAACTTGATATAATTACAAATTGTCCATGTTGTCATAACTCAATTATCTACATAATTTTATTCATGATTTACATATAATATATATCATATATATCTAGGGTATTTTTATTTAGAATATTCCATATCATTTGGAGTAATAAAATGAAATGAAATGTTTAGGGAGATGACATGTCGTACGTACGCATGGATGCTAATTTCATTTCTATTTTATAACTAACGCTATAAAATAATTTAATATATAGGTATATTAAAATATCATTATAATATATATGTTATGTAATTTAATTATCTTCAACCATTATACGTTCCACATATGGAAAGAACGACGCATATCACTTTGAGTTAGTAGTAGACTGGACTCCCACTAATGAAATTATCATATTTCCCCATTATAAAAAACCTAAAGGTATTATATAAATAAAAAATAAATAAGTATAGAGACAATATGGATATTATATATGTCACATTAAAATACAGTTCAATATTAATTTCCACCTTAATATGCGGTTGGATAAGATTTAATAATCATCGTTTCGTGAGGCAGTAGTTCCCCATCCATAAAAAAGTGTGTTCTCTACCCATTAGATGGAGGTCTGTGTAATTGTAGTTAGAATACTTATCATAACAACAAACTAGTATATTGTAAATAATGTTTTTGAAATAAAATAATGAAAATGAATTATTTTATGGGGTTGTAGAAGTAAAATAAAATAAAATCACTTAAGAGAAAATGTTACCTTTAAATCGGGTAACTACCTTTGGTTTGTACCAAAAGGATTTCTTGAAGTGCCATCTGATAAAGGTAAGGCTTATAGATGGAAAATAGGTATTTTGATAGCGGTTTTGTGATGATATTGGATTATACAAGATGATTTATAGGATTGATTAAAGGGATAGAGTTGAAGGATTTTTATAAGGGGGAGGAGGGGCACTTTAAGGAAGTTTGAAAATGTTATTTTATAATATAATGATTTTCTGTTTCTAAAGGTCAAAAACATATTATTGTAAAATTTAAGAAGACTCTTGTTTGAAATAAGATCACTCAATAAAAATTGGATATTTTTTGGATATTGTTTTAATTTTTATAATCTTATTTATTTAAATCAATCATTAAAGAGGTAAACACTACATCATTATTATGTCAAAAATAAGTTTATTTATTTTATTTCATAAAATTATAAAAAATACCATGATGTAGGAAATAGTTTTAGAAATAAAATTAATATTTATAATCTAATATATAACTTATATAACTATATATGAGAGTTTATTTACTAAAAGATTTATATTTATGTTATTTTTGTCACCACTTTAAATAAATTAATATTATGTCATTATCACTCTAACTTGGCTCCTTGGGATCCCAAATATACCCTTTGATACCCATGGTCAGAAATATATAATCCAATAGTATTTGGAAACATGTTAAGAAAATTTAAATATTTTTATAATATTACCTTCACCTTGAATTACCTTATTTACCTTTACCCACTGTAAATTGAAGACACCAATTACTATTCACCAAAAAATGATTTTGTCTTATTAAAGCACATTTTATTTATTATTAATAATCATTTATGTAAGATTTTTGAATTTAATTTCACAAAAAGTTTTAAATATTAATGTAAATGAAAATGATTGTTTTTAACTACTACCTAGTGTGTTGCAAATTATTAAAAATTGATTATTTTCAGAATAATACCAAATAGTTCACTTAATAATTATTTGATATTGAGAATTCAAAAATTATGCCTATTTCAATAAATAAAAAATGTAGAGGTTTTATTAATTAATTTAAAATTAATTCCCATTGCCAAAATTAAAAAGTGTGTTTTTTAAGAAATAATAACTATGAATATATAGACACTTATTTATGTCAATTTCAAAGTGAAATTATTTCCAATGACCGACATTAGAAGAAATGATAAAAATAAAATCTAATTTATCATTTAAACCAATTAAAATTATAATATATTCTTATAAGTAAATTATATTAAAAAATATATTTTTTAATTAAAATACAATATTTTACACTAGTCATTAAAAAATGAAAATTATCATAAAAATACAAAAAAAAATTATCCAAGGTAAATTTTTATTTCCAAATTCTATATAATATTATTATTTTTTAAAATAGAATATATAAATGTTACCAAAACTATATATGAATAGGGTTCTTCATTAAAGGTGGTAAATCGAACTTTTAATGAATTTTAGATTATTTATGCATAAAATTAGATTCATTCACAACTTATGCCTCTAATATTTATTGGATAAAAGTAAAAACATATAACAAACACTTATAACCATATTTTTGATAGGTATATTCTTTCCCACCTATATAATTTCTTGAAATTATCTTCCATTATAAATAATATTACATTATTATTTTTAAATATGACTCTACATTTTCTGTAACATCAGACTTCAATGAAACAAATTTTTGTGAATCAGGTACGCCATCAAACATAGCATCCCATTTAATGTAAAATTTATATTTTATTAAAAACTATTAATAAATAGGCAAATTTCATATTCTTTATTTACCTGGGTTGTTACATCCTTACACCCTTTTAGAAATTGCATCCTATCAATTTTAAAATTGGAAATGAATATTTCCTTAAAATTCCAACAAAGGAAAAAGATTCAACAAAACTATCACCATAAAAGAATGAAATTGATGTACAATGGTCACCTGAGATAACCCATAATATGATTCATTGAAAACATATATATGGAGGAGAAACTAAATGACCTTTTCTGAAGGAAAGTGATAGAAAACATAATCAGTAAAAATTTTATAACAAGAAATCCATTAACATTTGATGGGATAAACGGTCGTTGGTTTACTTGTATTAAAAGAAAAGAGACAACATTTTTTTGGTTTTATGTTCCTTTTCATAAAGTTAGAGAATTGTTTTATGAAATTAAGTAAGGACGTACAAAAATATACTTACTCTTCAAGTATAGTTTTATCATTTAATAAGTTTCATCCAAAATCACAATTTCTTCTTCAAATGATGAGTATTCAAGATGACTAGTTCACATATGAAGTTCTAGATTCAACATCTATTGAATCACGTAATCCAAAAAATATGAACTATATATTTTCAATGTCTTTAAAAATTATCCAAAACAATAATTGTTAATACATGATTAGATAATCCAAAAAAGGATAATCTAATAAAAAATATATTCCTAAAAACCAAAATTCGACAAATAATACGCAATGTTCAGCAATGACAATTAAATAATCAACTATCCATAAAAATTTTCAATGTAATCAAATCTATAATGGAAACCCTAAAACAAATTTATTCACATATTATTCTACATTAAATCTAAATATTCATCTCCAAATAACTTCTAATACTCTTAATTAACCTTATCAAGTATTCTCTATGATTAGTAAATCATTTCCATAAATTACCCAAATAGCCATAAAAGATAGATTCTTCTAAAATAAAATGCCATCCATTATTATAAAAATGAAGTCCCATAGTATTCTATTATCTTTAGGCATATAATGATTCTTAAAAACAGATAACATCTTCCAAAATAACCTTTATCACATAAACACAAAATCATTTTCTAATATTGAGGATATCAATTTGATAAAACATAAGTTACTGAAAACAAATTTTTCATAATACTTAAAATCATTTAAATAATTGAATAAATCATACTAACTAGGGATTTAACATAGGCTCTAGGTAGATAATGTTCCCTTTTATCCCTTCGGCTATGGGTTTGGTTCCCATGGCCCTTCCTGCTACTATAGGTTGTCACTCATCTTACGACTTGTCCATTGTATTAAACTCAAAAATAATCCTATCATATTTTATCCTCAAAGGTATTATTATGCATATTATTTTCATCCCAACTAAATAAAAACTCATCATCTTAATGAATATTTATATTGTTTTTCATTTTTTTATTTCATTTCTATATGAAAAAAACTATTTCCAAATTAAATAACATCATACCCTGATCATGGTGTCGAGATGGTTTCATTTTTAACTTGTTCCAATTGGTAGAAGGTCCATGCATTGGAATAATTAATAATATATCCTTTATAATAATTTTCTACCTTGATCCAAATACACCTTGTAAAACATGGGTCATATTGGATTTTACAATAAAAATAGTTTCATAAAATAATCATGTATAACATATAATTTCAAAACATACGATAAAACATTATTTTCATAAAAAATTATGACTATGTTTGAGTTGAAACATTCATTCAATGGTGTTTCTAATATACCATAATTATGTTCTTGAATACTATAATTTAAAAGAAAATATATATTTAATGTGCAAGGGTCTCCTTCTTTATCATCTTTTTCAAAATCATAATTTTATTCAAAATCTTATGCCAAGGTAAAATATTTGAAAATGCCTTGATAATATTTACCTTTCTTGAAAATATGATATTATTGTGAAAATAGGTTTCGATTAAAATCAACCAGTAATCCAAGAGGGCATTGATGTATATTTGAGGTGTATGATATCTCAATCAAAATCTTGCAAGTGAGTTGTAATTTAGAAAAAGATTCCCAATCATCTGATCATGACTATTCAATAATTAATACAAGAATTTCATTCGAAAGAGATACAAATTTGGTTTGAGATCCTCATCCTTCTATTTGTAACTGAGTTTATTTTCTCATAAAATGTTATAAAATAAGTATTTAACTTAAAGATTAGACATATAGACTAACCATGTGTCTACTAATAACTCATAATCAATTAAGTGGCCCAAAGCGACCTTTTGTACCAACTATCCAGACTCTTCCTAAACATTACGTAATATTGAATTATATTAATAATTCACATTGCAGATATTTTAGGATAAGTCATTTGGAGATTTTGGCCATAACTATAACATAACATTTCAATTGTTACAATGTAGACACATCTACTCAGTATCAATTTTTTTCATATAATAAAAACTCTTATATGAAAACAATTGTACTTATCTTTATAAAAATATTCTTGATTTCTTCCTTTATGTAAACCTTCAATATTTGCTGTGATTTTTTTTTCAAAAACATGGTATGAGGATAAGAATATCAGTAATGGTTATAAAACAAGGAATGAAAACTTTAGGACATCAATAAATTCAAATCACTGAAATCATACATTTCAATCATTAATATTCCAAACAAAATAATACATTTTATGAATAACACATTGAAATCATAAATCATAAATGTAACTTGTGTAATCCATAAAATACATACATTTTAGTATTCCAATCTATTTAAGGTGTTAAATTTGGAATACCCATCACATTTTATTCCTTAAATCTCTTAGGATAAATATTATCGTTTACCTATAACATGTAACCCAACACATTTTAGAGTTATCTCAGACTCACCCGACCTACGTTTATCATTGAAACATTGTATACATAAAAAAATATCATAAACCTTAACATATTCATAACATATAAATAAAAAATAATGGACGTATAACATTTCCTCATTTCAATAACAATATAACATTTCACAATATTGACACAATCAATGCTTTATCAAAACATTTTCAAAAAAAATTTAAAACATTTAATTAATAGATTTTTTAATGAAATTGTCCCGTAAAACATTGATTATTTTAAGTGATATTACATTTTAGGATATTAATGTCCATATAAATCCTAAATAAATTTTTAAAAACATGTTCATTAATGAAAAATAATTATAATAATAATCCTTTGAAATAATTAAAATGATATTTTTGATTAATATTTTCTTACTAAATGAGAGACACTTGAATAAATAAAATCGAGGAATAACATTAAAAATGTGTATAAAAACATGAGAATAAATAGATTCATGTTATAATATGTCCAAGGGAAATATATAGAACAAATAAATTTGTATTGGTGTATAACAAAAAATAATTATCAGTGGAATGTAAATTGATATAATGTCTTACAAATATTATATCATTCGATTAAGGACATATCAATGACATACTTATCTAAGGAAAATAAGAATACACCAAATATAATATAATATTACGTGTTAAAAATAATATTTCATTTACAAATATTAATAGCATGACATAATCATGATGTATTATTTTATCCTGAGGAATTAAAATTGGGTTAAAATGTTCTCTTACAGAAATTCGAAAGTCTAACGACGTCACGTTAAAATTCATAAAATGAGTTAATTAGAGGGAAAATGTTATCTTATAAAATGGACATAAAATTTAATTAAATAATTATATATATAACATATTCCAAAAAAAAATTAAATTTAAAATACATAACATAAAATAAATCATAGATTTGAAGAGGATATTGAATGGTCCTCTTACCGATTTGGTAACATACGAAACAAACACCCCATGAATGATGGATCATAAAATAAATATGTAAATACCCATAAATTATATTATTTTTCCTAAGTAATACAATCATGGGAATTACATACACCACCCAAAAGTAAATATTTTCCATCATAGCATGAATCTCACGAGAATAAAAAATTGGATGAACACCCCTTACTACGTGAAAATCGATCGAGTGGTATGCCCAAAAGTTAATAAAAACATTAATAACAGAATACCATGAATATAAAAATAATCATGATAATATATATCAAATTTCAGTACACAATACACCACAATCAATAAATAATTGTTGGACTTGGAAAATCGCACAGAATTAAAAGTGAGATAAAAAACCCCATACGCCATGTCTGACATCACTCATATATTATATGATCATCATAAATAATAAAAATAAGTTAATTTCTACTTAATTAAGAAAATTTTTCATTTCCATTATTCTTTTAATATCACTTATAAATTTTCTATAAAAATTATTTTATTATTTGGGTTCATATCGAACATTTTGTCAATTTTTGGAACATTAGTCAAAAATAAACTTGATATAATTTTTAATTTTCCATGTTGTCAAAAGTAAATTATCAACAGAATAAAAATAATGATTTATATTCCCTATATATAATATATACCCATTTTATGCATATTTATAATATTCCATATCATTGGGTGTTAGGAAATGAAACACACCGTTCATGGAGACAGTAAGTCATACCTACGCATGAACGCTACATTCATTTATGTATTATATTTAATGGAATAAAAACATAATAATATATAGGTATGATATTATTCTAGTATAATATATAATTTATTTATTTTATTTATTTTTATCCTTTATATGTTCCACTTACGGAATGAATGATTCATATCACATTGAGGGGGTGGTAGTCTGCACATCCTCAAATGAAATTAATGAATTTACCTATTATAAAAACAATAAAGGTATGATATAAATGAAAAATAGGTAATTATAGATTTAAATGGTATATAATGTATATCACATGTATATACAGTTCCATATTAATGACTACCATAAGAGGTGGTAGGAGAAGATTGAACAATCATAATTTCGTGAGGCTGTAGTTTGCTACCCACAGAAGAAATATGTTCTTTACCAATTAGACGGAGTTGTGTGTATGTTTAGTTCAATTAAATATCATAAAAAACAACATAGTAAATTGAGGATACTACTTTCTTTATAAAATAAACGATCAAAAATAGTTTTGTGGGTAGGAGAAGTAATATAAATGAATTGAACTTAAGAGAAGATGATACCATTAAATCAGGAAACTCCCTTTGATTTCAACCAAACGGATTTCATAATGTTCCTTATGCATCAGATAAGGATTCTAGATAGATTCTATTGATCTTGAGAGATTATTTGGGTATATATTTGATGATTCCAGAAGCTTGAGAGCGGTGAGTAACGAGTTATAGGTGAGGGTTTTTTATATGGGGGATGATGGGCTATTTAAGAATATATGAAAATATTATTTTATTATATAATTATGATTAGTTTCAAATGGTCCAAAACATATTAAAGTCGAAGATAAGATGACTATTTTCTGAAATAATATCATCCAATAAGAATTGCACTGGTTTTGGATATTGTTTTAATTTTAATAATCTTATTTATTTAAATCATTCATTAATGAGGTAAACACTGCGTCATTATACTTTCATAAATAATTTCACTTATATGATGGCTAAAAATTATAAAAAACACCATGATGTATGACATATTTTTAGCTTGGAAATTAATCTTTATATAAGAAAATATATATTATATAAACCCATGTACGAATTTATTTACTAAAAGATATATGTCTATGTCATTTTTGTCTTTACTTTATATTAATTAATATAGTTTAATAATCACTTCTATGTGGCTCCATGGGTCCCAAAATCGACATAAGTACTACCATGGATGGAAATTTATCAAACAATAGGATTAGATAACATGTTAAGTTTATTTAATATTATTATAATTTTATTTTTTCCTTGAATTATCCAATTATCTTTAACCGCATTAAATAAAAGTCAAAAGTTACAACTGAAAAAACGTTATTTACATCTTATTGATCCAAATATTTCTAAATAATAACAAAAATTTATTTTGAACATTCAAAACTAAATTCATATAAGAGGTAAATTTTATTTTAAATGAAAATTTCGAATTTTAATTAAGATCCAGTGTTTTCACTATTCATCAAAAATTGATGTTCTTCAGAAAAATACAAAAAATTCATTCTATACAATAATTGATATTCTAAATTTAAAAATAATTTCTATATACCATGTTAATTTAATAGGTGTTTCCATAATTAAATTCAAATTGATTCCCATTGTGAAAATAAAAATCATGTTTGTAAGAAATAATAACTATCAAAAGATTGACAATTGTTTATTTCCAATTTCAAGGAGAAATTATTTACAAAGACAAAAATTACATTAAATGGATAAAATATAATTTAATTAAACATTAAATTAAACTAATAAGATAATGTAACCAGATAAATAAATTAGAATAAAAATTATCTTTTAATTAAAATAGCGTATTTTTTACCATTCATTAAAAAATTAATTTTATCAGAAAAATAAAATAAATTTATTCAAAGTAAATTTTGATATCCCAATTCTAAAAAAATTATTTCATCAAATAGAACATATAAACATTACCAAAACTATATTTAAACATGGTTCTCCATTAAATTGTGGTTAAACAAACATTTAATGAATATTATAGTATTTATTCTTAAAATTAGATTCATTTACATTTTAAGACTCTAACTTTTGTTGGATAATTGTAAAATCATTAAAAAACATTTATAATAATATTGTAGTTAGTTATTTTCTTTCCTACAAATACAAATACTAGATGATATCAACCATTTAAAAAAGTATTATATTGTTATTTTTTTTGTATGACTCATCATTGTGTGTAACATTTGGAATCAATGAAACCAGTATTTTTGTATCAGGTACAACATAGAAAATATTTTCCCCTTTAATGTAAAATTAATTTCAATTAATAAATATTAATAAATATGAAAATATCATATATATTTTTTACCTATAATGTTACCAATTTTCATTAACATTTCATAATATTTTTATTACAAAATAGGTCCCTTGGTTCACAATTACATCCAAACCAATCATAGAATCATTGGACCATTCCAGAGTCTGACCACACACTAGATTAATATAACAATTCAATCATTTATGGGAAATAATTATCCATTTACTTCATGTTTCACAATGATGCAGTGGGTTTCCAAATATATGTATTTTTTGTACACCATGGTTATATAGATAAGTATTCTATATCCAAAAAAAATTATCACATTAAATATATACATATCATGGTGACCTATATTGGTAGTTTGGAAACTCTTCAATATATGGAGCAGAAATCCCTATACGACAACACTTTTTTAAAAAATTATGAAAATTACAATATTTGTTTCCTATATTATAACCGATTTTCAACCATGTATGTATCCAATTATTCAAAAAATTTAAAAATCCCATTATTCCACCAATTTTATAAACCAATTATTCAAAATTTTCATAATCCCATTATTCATCCAATTTCCTAAAAACATGGTAAAAATAATTCAATTAATTCAATTTTAAAAGTATTTTTCAATGCATGTATATTGAAATAACACAATTAATTACATAAAAATAAAACCAATACAATAGGGAATTACATTTAGACCATGTAAAAAATGATCATTGTTGAATGCCCACAAGGTTGAATCCCTGAATTTGATTCAAATTTTTTTTAGTCACAGCAACACCAAATATCTATAATTAATAACTATGACCATGATGCAAGAAATAAAAATCATAAAAATACATATCAAAACAAATTGACAATGGATGAAAATAATCTTTCTTCATGAGGAATGAATTATTATAGAATGATAAAACAAAACTGGTAAGATTTTTCTTATAATGAGTAGTTAGCCCATTAAATCAATCATTTATTTAGTAAGAACAAAATTTTATGAGAAATCAAAATGACCCATGTGACAAAGAAAATGAATAATATATGTTGTAGTTTATCCTGGAATAATTTGTGTAAAAAAATTGGGGTTTGATAATTTTTTATAATTTTTTCAGGGGTTTAAATCATATGAAAAGTGTTTCTTTGATAGACGCTCATGGTTTTCCGAACCATGCTCTTTAAATATGAAAAATTATTTACGGGGAGCAAGTATTATCCTATGAAGAACAAATATTAATAAATTGTCTTCTAACCACTGAAATCAATATTTGTGGGTTCATGGATTTGTTGGGAGGATGCATGGTTTTTCCAAACTGCGAAACACCACATGTGGCCCCAAAATTGGGACAATAGTTTTAGGTAAAACTAAATAGTTTTATAAAACAAGGTTCCAACCATTCATGGAACCAATGGATTCAAAATTTTACTAGGTTTACCAGGAAAACCCAAAATAAAAGCCATTCAAATGTTTAAATAAATTATGTATGTTATTACCAAAAAATGTGTAAGAGGGTTATCTAAAAATGTCAGTGTCCTAAAATCTACCAACAGAAGAACATATCATCCTTGAACTATACTCCCAATAAAAACTAATATTATACAAAAAAACTAGACACTAATACCACATAATGTCAATGTTTTCATCAACGTAAATAGACTTATTTCCTCTGTCATCCCTATGAAATATTTATGTATTTTATAATATACAGAACATACTCTGAAGTCTCATATATTAGACCTTGTTCAAAACACATTTGAAAATATACCTCTATTCAATAATTTGGTGAAGTATATTTATTACCCCAATGTGAGTCATGTGGTGATATATAAAAATTTATTAGATATTAGTTTTATATGATTCCTCAATGTGTGTTGTGTTCATCACTCATGAAACACCACAATCGAGTATGAATTTAGTTAGCATGTCCTATTTAAATTGGATAGTGCACTCTAATTTTCTATATTTCTATATTTGGAAATACAAAATCTCGATCAAAAGGTTTTTAATGCTTTCTGTAAGACCTTCTAGAAGAGAGAAGTAAAGCATGAATCTTTGTACAAAAATATTCTCTATAGAACCCAATGAAAATTGACTATCTCCATAAAATATTCTCGCCCAATTGGTCAATGGTAAAAGTATCCAAAATAGTAAATAAATGGGATTCGTCTTTCAAAAGTTCAATAATCAATAAAATTGAATCATTATTAGAAAAAATCATTATAATACCCACCATAATTTCCATAGTTACATCATCCCACATACATTCTGGAATGGTAATGGATATGACAAACAATATGGTCATTGATTGACATCCCTCGCCTATTGAAAAGTGTAGCATCATGTAATTAAAACATCAATCCAATATTTCATGCTCACACAATAATAATGTTGATGTAGTTCATTGTACGTTTTGGTTAAACTATCATTCAATGACCACATTGAATAATTAATCTCAAACATCATATCCTTTCTATACATGTTTTTATGACATGGTTCAATACATAAATGATCCAAGCATTATCTAATGTCCAATTAATTGTTGAATCCCCTCCTAAGGATTTCCGTCAAATAAATACTCTATGGATCCTCAAATTACAGCTCTCTCATCCATCTCAAATGTTTATACTCAACTTAAAATGATGAAATGTTAATATGTTCATGGGACTCTTGAAAATCAATATACATCTCATCTAATAGATTCATAATCTTCCTGTCAAAACAATAATCTTGAACATCCATATTCTATTATTCTTGATTAATGCTATAGAAACACTGTTTCCCTTAACTTTTTTATAATCTATCTCAGTATAAAAATATTTCTTATACTCAACCCACCTCCACCGATAGATAATTAAATATCACTATAACAATATATAATTCAAAATCTTGTGGTTGGAATACATATTAACATTTTCACATAATAGGTAACTCCAAAAACACATTAGGGAATAAAACATTGTATTTATCATGATATCGTGTGTTGGGTAATTCCATTTTTATGGAAACAACTATTTAAACCATATTTAAAAACATTATATCATTTCTTTAGTAGTGATCCATTTTCGATCTCATACAAATCAAATGAATCAACATACACCTCACCCCACTTTGGTGATATCAAATATTAATTTAATAGTTAAATGCTTCTTCAATTACTAGAAATTATTTTCACATGATCCAACCACTGAACATTAAATTTCATAATGGGGAAACACTAATATAGTTCATACAAATATTAAAAGTAATAAAAACCCATCAGATAATAACCAAACTATTATAGAATGATTCATTTATCAAAAATATTCTTAGGATTCCCATTTGAAACCAGAACCCTAACATTATCTTGGTCATATAACATACCTTACTCTGAGATGATATGACCTATGAAATAAACACTTCCGATTTATAGTTGAAAATAAGGTGTCATAGAATATAGATGATGTTATCTCATTATAATTAATATGATTTCAAGCTGTTGGAAATTACCCTAAAAGTCTTAGAGTATACCATGATTCCATCCAAAAACATTCCATAAACTGGTACAATAATATGTGATTGATTCAGTTCAACATGTCTGTAAATACTATCAAAACTCTCATCATCCTGAACAACATCATGATAAAATATTATATTCTATAACATATTCTGAAATAATTTTTTTGTTATATCAAAGAGTCAAAATCTCAATTGATTGTACCCTAATATCAATTAAATCACGTAGCAAACTGAAGGTCCACCAAACTAGTCAATTTGATTGTAGATATATAGATGATGAAATCCGTTCATTACGTTAATCTCGTTCAGAATTCAGTATTCAACACATTATCACAGAGTCTTAATATATTTCTTCTCAAATAAAATCATAGAACCCCATGAATATATATGTGTCAGGATAAATACCTTATCCATAAATTTTCCAGATAGAGTCTGACGTTTTTTATGCTATATTGCTTCCATTCAATAAGGATGAATTAAATATGGTTTTTTTCCATGCAGGATCTCATTTATAAACATTACACACCCTGTCTAGTAGAATCCCTTTTATGTCCTCAAGAAACATATCAAGAAACCATTTTTCGATGGGTGTAAATACATCGTTCATCACAACCAAAAAATCCTTAAAATTTTATTTACCCAGGGTGGTGAGATCCCCTATTAGCCGATGGACTAGCCTGACACAACATTATAGTGTATCCCATTATCCATGATAAACATATCAATTACCATATAGATCCATAATGGTCACTATATGATGGTAAAAATTTATATGGTATTGGTATGATAACTTCTATTCCATATAAAAAATAATTTAAAAACATGACATGTAATGTATGTAATGATCACTAAAGATTTCAGACCCACATCATTGAGATAACATCCTTACATAAAAATATTCCACTTGGTCATAATACAAATAACATTTATATATCCATAACATTACTCAAGAACTCCACTTTTAGACTAAAACCATTAACTATTATAGCATATATTAAAGAGTGGGTGGTTCTTGTATCAAATAAATATCTATAAGGAATTGAAGAAACAAGAATAGTACCTATATCTGATGATGGATCAGACATTCTATCCCCATGTGTATGATAAAATTCATAAAAATTAAATTCCACTATATTATGTGATATATTATAATTCCACTGAGTTACACTATTGGTGTTCATGAACACTATCTATGAATGCTACTTAACCTACAACAATGGTGGATCTATGCTCATTTACTACATCGAGTCACTAATCCATCCACATGGACCCAATTTTTTCTATTTATTTATTATATCTCATATATATATTTTCTACTATTGGAGAACATACCGCTTTGGCATCAATCAGAAACCCCCATCGTTTCAAAGGAAGACTCCTACATGTCTCTATCTGAAATTAAAGTCTAATTAACCACCTAAAAAAATCTTCTATCAAAATATATTTAACTGTACAATAATTTAACAATTATATATATCCTAGAAACATTTTAATATCATTTACTCACCCCATACTAGTTCTAGGACAAATAATTTCTTCTTTGTGAAAAAACTAACATGGTCTATCAAGGCAATAATACCATATGTCACCATATAAACTGTTATTCTATCACCTACTTGATCATCTCTAGGTAAATTTTTTCAAATAACTTTCCCATAAAGGATTTTCTATACAATTTTTTCTAACTAATCATACATAGTCTAAATAACCAAATAGTACTTCACATATCCACATAATATGTTTGGAGCCAATTTGAATCACATAATTATAGGAATATACTAATGGTCAAGGATTTTTTTGATAGATATAACTAATAAATTTACTTCCTTTGGTAAACAATATCACGTGAAGGTCAGAGAGTTATACAACTAGAACTCCCATGTTATGTGTAATATATTACATACAACCCTCCCTGCGTCTTTATACATGAAACAAATTGCGATATATGTTTTCATTGTACTTATCTATGTATAATTCACCAATAACTATCAAAGACTCTATTTTTCCTATGGGAGGCTCATTTCCATCATATTCCCCTTTTTGTTCTTTTCAAAAAAAAGCATCATGGAGGAATGTATAAACTATTAAAAACACACTACCTCACCCTAATAAAAAATCATTATTATATTTATATTAGAGTGATTCACATAACGATATAACATGTTATCCCTTATACTCTTCTATAGAGTAAAAAATAAGGAACTATCACATCCCTCAATAATTACACATTTGGGTCATTTATGACATAATTAAATAAAATTAATATTTCCTTGTTTATTATTTGAAACATATTTATCCATTTTTATTTACCATAATTAGCATCATTTAAAAATATAAATTTAATATTAGAGACCTATTATTTTAAAAAATAATCAAATAAAGAATTCATTTTCATCAAAAACACATATCTAAATCTTACATTCCCCTGCATGCATAAAATGATGCATGTATACTCCAAAATCATACCATAATTATATATGAGTAGAATATTAGAAAATAATAATGTAACACAACAACTATATCAACCACAGTGAAATAACATCCAAGTATAACATATAACATCTATAGAAACAATTCCACCCTATGTACATGGGATTTAGCCAATACATTTTTTAGATACTTACATGAGTCATCTCATTACCAAGGACAAACTCATTCTCATCTTATTTATATCATTAAAAAATTTTAAGACATTTGACAATAAAATAAAATATCCTCTAACAAAACATTGTGAAATACCAACCTAGAAGACATCTGTTGCCAACATGAGATAGTTTTTCACATGACCTCATGTTAGAATCCACATATGTCATAGTCTTTTAACTTGAATCGAGGTTATAAAATGTAATATGAGGAGTATATAACCACATTATAAAAGAAGAAAAATAATACAAATAAGTTTAAAGAATAATAATGATATTAATCACAAACAACAATAATATTGTAATGAATAATAATCAATTATAACACGTGGAATCCAAAACATGGAAATATGGCCATCAAACATATAGTTGAAATTTCATCCCAAATTATATTCATGCTTCAAATGAGACCACAAAATAAATACACACATGAAACTCGTGGGAATATCATCACATCATTTCTAGTTCTTTCATCTATGCTCCATCCTGAATACCAAATCAACCATCTAATTTTTTGATATAACCTTTCTCATGTATTGAATAGAATATGTCTATTTGGGTACAAATTTGGTATCCTGATTTGGGTTTGATAAAAACTAAATATTAAACCATAAAAATCATTTAAAACAGCATCCAGTCTACAATGGTGTATGAATATGCAAGTAGAATATGGAATACAATATAACTAAACCAGTTTTCACATTTCATATTATTCAAATAATAGCATACGTCCTCAGGTTCATAGTGATACCCAAACCTATCAAACTATATCATTTCCGGAAAAATACTGACCATACAACATAATAATACCACAATTCAATCATTCATGTGATATAATAATCCATTTAATATCCATTTCACATTTATACAATAGGGTACTGGTTTAACAGTATGGAAACACAAGGGTATTTACAGATGTATTATTTGTCCCAAAACTCAATGATCACATTCAAATAAATACATATCTTGGGGACCTAGATAGGTAATATAGAGCCCCATAGGCATCTTGAGAAACATTTTATATCCCATAATTCATTTTTACATCATTCAAAAAAAATTAAATATTATTATTCCAATTTCATAAAAAATTATGCACCATGCTTATAACATATTTGGAAACCATTTTCACAAACCCAAAAATTCAATCAATTTCATAAAACAATTATTCAAAAAAAATTAAACTCATTATTCAACCAATTTCTTAATCACATTATAAAAGTGAAATAATAAATTAATTTTAATCATTCAAAATCCCAAAATGGAAATTTCTACATCAAAAATACAACCACCTAATTATTACCTTGAATATTGGAATTCACAATTATACCGCATACCTCATTATTATTGACAAATTCTCGAAAATACATTACCCTCAATTTTATATGGAACGATTAGAATCAAAATAAAACATTACATCTTGGATCACTAAATATTGATATGATCCAGGGAATCAATATTCATTAAATCTGATATCATGAAAATTACTAAATGGATGAAACCCAATCTATATCAATGAAGAATGATATATAAAAGATAGAAGAAAAAATGTGGAATATATCACTTACAAATGAGGTGATGATACATTAACTACATAATCAGTTCAACTAGAATGTGGTTCTAGAAGAATTATAAAATATAAAGGAACCTCAAAAGATAATTAAAATAGGGATGGGATGGTGTAAAAATATTTATGGGGAATGCTGTGTTTTTTTTGGTTGCTCAAATTCCCAGATAATGGTTTCCTAGTTAGAGTCACAAGATTTTCCCAACCATATCCCCTAACGATACACCCCTATCCATTTGGTGCATGGTTTCATCTATATAGAACATAGTTTGACATGTTTTTTCCTATCCATGGAAATACCCTCAGTTTTTGTGTGTTTGTTTAGGTGAGAGATGTTGTGTAGTATAGATAAACCAGGAACCACTATTATTACTAAAAAATTATGCGCACACTTCCCTAGGGAAAATTGAATAGATTTCCCTAATCATTTAACAATAATGAACAACCCCATGGTCTTCCAAATTTCTCATATTTCCCCTAAAGAACCAAAAAAACCATATAATTGTTTTACCAAAACAAGGGAAAATAGTCACAAAAATTGAGAAGAAAGCATATTAAGAATGGATGGGGTCTACATATTTCAATAGAATGAATTTATTATAAAAAATTTATTATTGATTTTTAATATTATAGTGAATTTTTGACAAAACAAGACCACTCACCTGGCCAAGTAGTGTGGTGTACCCATCAATTTTATATATCTCTTTGAGAACCTGAGGATGTTATGAGGTAGAATTTTACTCATCTCTTTGTATTAGTGTAAAATATTTTGAGTGTAAAATCATTGAAATATGATTTCAATGTTTATAATTTAGATTATTATAAAAAATTCAATTTATAAATGTTGATTTATTTAATAGTATATATTACACACAATAACGTGTTTTGAAGAACCACATAATATTATTAAAATATTTCATGTCTATTGTTTACTATTTATTTAATTTATGTGTAAGAATATTAATAACTAAATTATAATATATAAATTTTCTACACATTTTTTAATGGAATTCATTACTTATAAAATTAAATGAATTAAAAATTGAAAAACAATTAAAATACATTTATTGACACATATATTTTATTACATGTTATTTATGTTATTATTAAATTATGTTAATTACTATTGGTTAATAATTTTAATGAAATTAATTTACATTTTGAATTTATAAAATGTTTTAAATAACAAAAAAATATTTTTCAAGGTATTGGATAAGAATAAAACCAGTTTTATAGTTAAAATGTTTTTTTCTACAAAAATATTTTATAACATTTTATGGGTTAGTGTTAAAACTAATTTACATGATTTATAATTACAACATAAGAAATTATTGAATATTTATAATTAAGATGTTAATTTTTTTTATATACTATCTATTTAATTTTTTATATATAAATATTAATACTAATAAAATCCCGCATCTTAGTGATGTGTAAATGAGATTAATGAAGATTAAAAAATAAAAATAACATAATACCCCAAAAGCTATGTGTCAGGAAAGAAACATATCCACAGAAATTATATTATATTGGCTGATTGTATTTCTACCACATACAGCTTTATATTCAATTAAATATACATTTGGATGAACTTTTATTAATAATTAATTTATTGTATTTAATATTTTGAGAAATTTCAAATATTCCTCACACCTTAATTATAAAAAGGAACCACATCCCTCACTTTTCATACAAAACATCGAGGCTTGTAGCTCAAGAAAAATATAATCATATCACTTATAATAAAAAATATATTTATTTTAGATTCTATATTATTCTATTTATACCAACCCAAGATCCCTTTATTGGAGATCAAAAAGTGTCATTTCTATGAAACAATAATCGCCCTAACCAATCACTTTCATTTATACTCCTCCTTACCTATTATAAATATATATATTTTTGTCATAAATTAATAAAATCAGTATCCTTATAATGCTAACATATTATTATTATTATTAAAACAACTATATACACCAACATTATAGATAAATGATATGTGAATGTATCGATGTTGTGTATGTGTAGCTTACTTTATCAACATAGAGATACAATTCAGATCATATCACTATATTTATTGGATGGGTATTATTTTGGGTTAAGTGTTTCTATATGATACTTATGAAATAGTTACCCTTCTATAATTATAATATAACTTATACCTTATTACCATATAACACATTTGAAAATGATAACATAGTTTGTGCATATATGTGGACTATCTCCTCCCTAAATTAAGGTGATTATTTTTTTAGATTTTACATAGATATTAAAAATGATATATTTAGTAAATAGATATTACATATATATAAATATAATTATTCTATAAATTAGAATCATTATTTACAAATATATTATTCCACTATTAAATAATTGAAAGCACGATTGATATATACATATGACCAAACTTATCCATGATGAGTGTAATTCATTTTTATCTATAAAACTTTTATAGAATTGTATAAATATGTTTCAGATTAATATATATGATTTTATTATAATTATTTATATAGAAGATATAATGGAAAAAAATAAATATAAATGTATTGAAACAAATGAACCAAGATACTCACGATAAATGGGATAATTAGTAACCAAAATGATTATTTTAATAAGGTATTACTGATAATAGAGGGTGTGAAAATGTTATAAAGGGATAATATATGATATTATGAGTACTAATGTTAATATTTTATATAAATTTATACATTTTAATTTAATTCATATGATATTTTAATGATATATATGAATATTGAACTTCGTGTGAGGGTTTTATTTAAGAATTTCATCATTTATTGAGATTGATTAGGACAATTATTCTGAGGATTAAATGTTATCATATAGTTCACAATAAGATTATAAAATTCATGGTATTTTTTTTCATAAAAAATATATTTAGCCTTCATTTTCAATATATTATGTACTCATGAGAAATGAAATATATGTTATTAATAAAAGTTGACATAATTTCCCTCTTCAGTCGAAAAAATTTCTTATTCAAAACAGATATATTCTAAAATTAATTAAAGTAATGTTTTTAATATTCATTTTAAATTATTAACATGAATTTTTAACACCTGTAATTATTGTTTTAAAATATTTTGAGATTAATATCCTTCATGATTCCCAAATGAGGTTCATTATGAATTTTCTGTCAAATGTGTAGAAGAAAAGTTTTCTAGTTTATTGAACATGAATATAACTTTCCATCATCATGGATGGTAATATATTTGAGGATTATGTTACATGTTCCCTTTATTTCTATCAAATAAATTCTTCAATAACATTCTATTCTTTTTTATATTTTAAATGAGTTATTTAAAATTTAAAAACTTATTTTCAACAAAAAAAATTTAATGATATATTTATTTATCAATGAAAACAACCTTAAATTATTCTCGTTCTTTACATGGAATATAATTAAATTATATCATACTTTTTATTTCTCAATATGTTTTATTTTTAAAATGTAGTAAATTTTATGAAACAAAAAATTATTCTATGTTTTATGATATGAATAAATGTTTACGAAACCCATTTATTTTCATGGTTTATGATATCAAAAATGGTTTCAATTGTTTTGTTAAATATATATATGGACTTTATTAAGTAATGGATGGAACCATTATTTCAATTCAATGCATTGGGTATTTTTTTAATATCTCATGAGAAATCCATGGTACTCGAGTTAATGTTCTTGAACTTATGTGGTATCATTATCAATTTTCATGATATTATTTGGGATGTCGGGGGTTATTCATATTCATATATAGTTTCATGCTCTAGTTTTTAACCTCTAAAATATGAAAAAAAATATACCTATAATTTTCAACACATTTATAACATTATCTTACAATTCATGATTTATTTTTGATTTATTTACTCTCCTATAATGAATGTATATTGGAATGATAAAAACTTATGTCACAATTAATGATTATGATTTATCTTTGATTGGGTCTAAATATTTATTTATGTGTTCATGATCTATAATTCTGACATAGATGTTTTTATTTAATTGATCATTAATTAATAACTATCATGTTTACCCTTACAGAAAATATAATATCACAGTTTTTTATTATTTAAATTCCCTAGGTCATTGTGAGTGATATTTTGTATGATTTTTAGAATAAGGGTTCTAGTTATGAAGAAATATGTTGTAGATAATGTAGATATTTTATGAAAAAGATGTTTATGATTCGAGGTATCCAATTGTAATAGACCTATATTGCTATTGAAAACATCAATATTATATTTAATGAAAATTAATCTATTTAAATGTAATATATATGAATAAAATGTATGGAACACTTTAGAATTTGTAATCAATGCAAAAGAAGGATAAAAAGACATAGTAGATAAAAAAGTTATTTTCTACTATTTTTTATATATAAAACGTTTTAATTTAAAATATAACATTTAAATTTATTGAAAATGAATTGTTGTATATATTAATAAAATTTATTTGTAGAAAATTAAAATTTTAAATATGTGTTTTTTATATTTTTTGTAAAAAAATTTAATAGGGTAGAAATGATTAATGCATATAAAAAATAATAAATTTAAAAAAAATGACTGATTTTTTTTACAAGTTGTTTTTTTCTTGTTGATGTCTTTATTAACCTAGGATCAACAAAAATTCCGTTATTTATCACATTAATTAACTTGAACAATGAATATGGTAATGTAATTATTGAAAAAATGGTCATTCCGAAAAGCTCACATTCTTGTAACATACCATAATCTAGTTACCAAGATCCATTGTCTACTTTATTTCATTAAATTAGTTATATGGTATCACACAACCTTGTATCTATTAGTATAGTTGAATTATACAACAAGATGAATACATGACTGCAATTTAAATTAGAAATATAATATAAAACATAGAAAAATTAATTATTATGAATCACTAGATTACATTCTTCAAATCCATTTCATCGCATCAGTAGTTTATAACAAAATGAGGTTATGATAAATTTCTTTATAGGCGGTTTATAAAAATGAATCTATCATGTGTATGTATTGAATCACAAATATATAAAATTAAATAATTGAATACACATTCCATAACATATATAAAATTATCATAAAATTAAAACATAAATAATATAAAAAGTTTAATCCGATGAATAATCATAACTATATTTTCAATGATGATAATGTATAACGTCAGATCTTAGGATCACATACATCATGATGTCTTACATGAAAATATTTGTTCGACATGTGTTTTATATTATTGTTATGTATAATTCAAAACCCCATTTATTAAAACTCTCCAACTATAATGTATCATTAGAAAATTCCGTCTGTCAATGGGTAATCTATAACTATGCCTTGACTATTACGATATGTCTATTGAATTCCTCATACTTTGAATGACCTATTTAATTCATAAATAATAATTTTTTATTGAAAAATTTCTATATGGAGAGAAAAAATGGAATTTAAATATATCTATATCCAATTAAACATCATTAATAGTATAACCTCATATATGTTAATTTTATATGGTTTATGAAATGATCATAATGACTATATAATGAATGTGGATATGTCAAATGAAACTTTCTCAAAGAAAGGAAATTTTTTCAATAGAATTTTAATGACCACAAAAATAATAAGGGATATATTATTTCTATTTATTTAAAAAAATATATTCTTTTCAATAAAATAACTTCTGGATCGCCTAATAAATTAAATTAAAACCATTAAAAATATATTTCAATTAAAATTGTTTTAATCATAATAAAATAAAAAACAAGTAGATGAATATAAATAGAATGAATGGTTATGGGCTTTTAAAAACATGTTAACATAAAATATATTAAAAGGAATCATTAAATTTTACATTTAAAAAATATATTTAAAATAGACACATTAATATAAAATGAAAATATTTTGTTCAAAAATTATTTAATGTCTATGTTAACATATCATTTCTATCATTAGTCATTTTTTTATAAATAAGTATTTCTCAACAAAATTCAAAAATTTTAACATGATAGAAAAAAATAAATGTTAAAAAAATTAATAATGTCAGCATATCTTATAAATATTTATTTTCATAAATAATGTTCAAATTTTTTAAAATTTTGAATAAATAATGAATATTATTAAATATAGAATGGAAACGAATATATATTGATTTTAATAAAGATATATTATAATATTTAATTAATAAAAATATAACCATTTCGAAAAAATTAGTCTGCAAAATAAATTCTTACCACTTTGGATTCGTTTAATTTTTAAACACATGAATGTGTAAAAACAAATTGAAACATTAATTACCATTAATAAATCCAAAATTATTTTTTTATTCATAAAAGGAGAATTATATAAACTATGTAAAATAAAATATGCTCATAATACCAAATATATCTCAATGGAATGTAAATTGATTTAAAATACCTAAAAATAAAAATAAATTATTTGAGAATAAATAAATGATGTAATTACTTGAATCAAATTCAGATCCATATTAAAAAATATTTAATACAAAATTATTAAATAATAGTTAATTTTATATATAAAAATCGAATAAAATAGTCAATTAAAATGTTTTATAACTCAGTGAATGGAAATTCCGTTAAAAACCCCCTTATCACCCTTTTCAACAATTTCGAACATGTTTTTTTGTTTGATATAATACTTCTTAACTTCGGATTAAATTATTAAACAATGATATTTATACTTATAATAACATATATAATCCCATTATATCATCATATCACATGTTCAATAAATTTATTTCATAAATATCATCATTTTGGGTGGTTATACTTAGTTGTGTCATGCATGTTTCACCACAATAGTTCTGGTTCTCATACGTAGTTAATTTTTTCATCAGATAAATAATGATATTAATGTTTTAAATATTATATATATATACATATTAATTATTTATATACATATTTATAATTATCAATAAAAATGATCATGAAAAATGAATCACATTTCATTATGGTGGTGGTCATCCATATGTACGCACAAACGACGTTATGATTATTAATGGGGGTGTGTGGATAAGTAATTTTTTGATATATTACTTTTCCAAAAGAAAAATCATTTCATAAATATAATATATATATATATATATATATTAGATTAGTAATTTGGACCATCAATGGGATGTGATTAAAAAAACAAATTGCTTCTGTTCAATAGTCAATTGTTCGTCAAACACACAGGGGACAATTTTATTAAACAATTTATTAAGAAAATTATGATTACATATTATTAAATAAGCATAATAATAAACTATTATATTTTATATAAATTTTAAATATATATAATGGTTATGATATAATTTTTTGTGGAAAAATAATATATAAAAAAGAAATTGAAAGGATTCAGATGAGTACATTTTCCTCTACAAACATAGTTCGGATCTCATCTCATGTACCTTGGGGTTAACCATTTTTTCATGAAAATAACCTCTATATTTGTTATAGGGATGAATATAACCAATCATATATGGTTATGTATGAGATATGTGGGTCCTGATGTGTGAGTAAGAGTGGAGTAATTGTGTCCTTCTTTATGTGATGGGAGAGGAACTTTTGGAAATATGAAATATTATACCATAATACGTGTCCAAGCAATGTCGAATTATTATAAAATTATTTTTATTAAAATTTTAATAGGATATGGAATAAATATAATCCTAAAATATTGTTTAAATAGATTTATATATATTTCTAAACTATATATTTAGATAAAACCCTTCATTAAGAATTTTTTATGTTAGTCATTGTAATAATATATTCCAAATATAAGGGCCATAAATTTAACAATAATGTAAAAATTGTCCAAATAATGAAAAAGGATTGATATTTTAAAACAAATAACTTAATTTTTTTCTACTATCTTTATTTTTTTATTTTAAATCAATTTAATAAAATATATATTTTCTAAAAATATCGTTAATGTAATTTTTTGATTGTATTCATATAATTTGAAATTAAATGCATGTTTGTATAAGGAAATTAGAATATTTTTTTTAATTTTTTTTAGAAATATATGAATTTCAATAATTCATCTAAATTAAATTAATATTAATACATTTAAGATCAATTACTTGATTATTATATTTCTTAACAATGAAATATAACGATGTTCTAAATCTATTTATGTTAATTAATTTACCCAATAATATTAAAAGAATATTTCCATAATAAAAAATAATTCATATTTATAATAAATATTTATAAATTAATATAAACTCGTTTTATACCTGTCATAATATATTATAGATATTAAAGTAATGAATGTGATATTTTTAATTTTTCATTACATAGAATAATATAAATTCCATAATAAAATATAGACATAAATGATGTCATATTATTAATTAATGGATGATTATGAACAAAATATAAAAATCCCAATAAATAATTAGCAATTTTTAAATAATTTTAAGCCTTATCACATATGTTTTAACCATAATTAACACATTTTTTTCTATGTTAACAAATATTTATTGTATTTATAATTATCACTAAACAAAAATAATGGGGGCCTATTTAAAAAAATTAATATTAAAATAAATCATTCTTTATCAATTTTATCAAATTTATTTCCATTATATTAGAATATTTATTTTCAAAATTATAACAAAAACAGAAAATAATAGGATATTTCAAGAAAAATATTTTTTTTTAATTTTTTAATTTTTTATAAAATTAATCACAATATCTATTACAATGAAATTATTTTCATTATATTAATTTAATAGTATTTATTAAAAGATCAATAAAAATTCAAAATAAAATGACACATTATAAGTATATAATTGAAAAATAAATTTTCAATAAAATTTGTATTTTCACTATTTGGTGAAAACCCAATCTTTTTAAAAAACTCATCAAAATTCACCATCATATAATAATGAAATTATGATTTAAAAATGATAATTAGTTACTGAAATAATCATTATTAATTAGTAAAAAATTGATTATAATTTTCAGGGAAAATGTAAAAAAACATCCATGATAAAAAATAATTTTTGAAGAATAAAATTACGTCAAATAAAATTGAGTACATAATTAATATTAATTAATCAGACAATTTTAAAATTCAAAAAAATTATATATTTTTTCAAAAAAATTAAATATTTTTTTGAAAAAATTTCTTTTTTTTATAAATTTCAATTCAATAAAATGGTTATAAACGTTTTATTAAACTAATATTATATCTTGGTGTGTTTATGATCGATGTTATGTATTTTACATTCCACTGAATATAGTGTTTTCTAAATAAAATAGAAACTTAAATATAATGATATTAAATTCTTTACTCATTAGAAAAATATTATCATAATTTTATTTTTTTTCTAAATTGAATCTACCATAAAAAATAAAATTTAATATAAATTTTAGCATGACCTTTAATTTCTAGTACGATACTAGAAAACTTATTATACATTTTCATATATATTTCAATAATGTATTTTCTAAGACATACAATAAAGGTGGAGTGTTACATTTTTCAAATGAATGAATAGATTTTTTTAGTTTTTATAATTGTAATAAATTTCATTGAACTTTTGATATATAAAATATTGATGATTTATTTTCGTTTTATATGCATAATTTCATCCATTGATGTTTATCATAATTATATTGGTGTAATGTTTTTTACAAAAGTAAAATTAAAATACAATCAAATATTAAATCAAAGAAATGATAAAAATTATCCATCATGTCAAAATCTGATATGTTTAGAATAATAGGGAATATTATACAATGTGAATAAATATTTATATAAGGATATAATTCATTAAAATAATAATCTTCAATAATATCACCCAACATAATAGCTAACTAATTCCATAAGAAAGCTTCATTAAAACTATTCAAAATATTTCAATCCAAATTAAATCCCCATTATTAAAATGAACGTATGGCACATTATACGAATATCAACATAATATTTTTCTGAAAAAATAATATTCACTCACATATTCACATAGAAAAATGTATGTACACTAAAAATATACTCTATCGAATATACTAACAATTTATAATAATAATTTCAATCACTATAAAACCACTCCGAAATCATATTTTGTTCCACAAGATATCTCAATCACTATCATTCAATTGAAATTTTATCCTAGAAAATAATATTTCTTCTACCATAATCTCATAATGTTACCCTTAAAAGATTGTGAAATTATACTAAAATAACATTAATAACTCATTCACCAAATAAATTTTCTATCCCATGGTTGTTAAAATGATAAAACATATATTCAAAAATTGTAATAAGCCATAATTAAATAAACATAAATTTTCATATTAACCATTAAATATATCAATATTTTTAACATATAACAACTTAAAAAAAAGTCATTATTTCTCTAATAAAACATTCCCTAACGTTCATATGAGACATAAATTCTATATTATCATAAATTTCACTCAAAATATATTAAAAAATAAAAATAAAAAATTGTTATCTAAAATTTTAAAAATAAGATAAAACAAATACATAATGACAAATGATACATTAGATAACATATATATCATTCCAGAATATCCTAGGTTTATAGAGTTTATATACACTCATTAAACGTAAAATTTATTAAAAAAATTTGAATTAACCCATTAACAACCCTCATGAGTGTCAATAAATTTGTGAAATCATAGTCGCACTCAACATTCCATAGGTATGGTTGAGTAAATATCCAATTAGAACCATTTTGTGTTGTCACCCAGAGATGAATTTTTTCCCCACCTGCATCAACATGATAGTTTCCGAAGATTGATTTATTTCCTAGGTAAACCTCAGAATATTTACTGTACAAAAAATTAGAGATGTTATCCCATTAATTGACTAATACATGGATCCTATAATTGGTTTATGTTCTTATATATATGTTTTAATAAATCTAGTTCAAACAGTGTTTACCAATATTTCCATAATATAATCTCTAACAACCCCAAATATAGTAACCTGTATTCTATACCTAATTAATTAATCTGGAATAAAATAATGGGGACCAAATCACCAAGATTGAGATTGATTATTTTAAATGATTAAGCATATATATATATGATTCCCAGTTAAATTGAATATAAAATGATATAAATAATATACATTCTATAATTAATTAATCATTTATTTATTAATATTATTTAGAATGGAAAAAATATGGGTGATATCAAATTATGAATATATGTTTATTTATCAGATTCTATTAGTAATAAATAAAAAATAGTTAATATAGAAATGAAAATAACTAAAAAATTTTTTCATTAAATCAATCTAATTTTTTTTAGAATTTATCCACGGATAATATTCATGATATAATTTCATGGATAATGATAATAGAATTATCAGTGATTTAAATTAATAAAATGATATTTTATGATGTGATACATCATGATATCATACAGTAAATGCCTTTTTCCTTGATCATTTATGTTTATGGTTAATTATTACCAAATAATACATTTGGTATGGTATGGAAATTTTTTTGTCCAATTATATGTGTTCATTCATCACGGGGTAATCTATAACCAACCCCCAACAACATTCCTCCATTTCTATTGATTTACACACATATTGAATGATTAATTTATTTTAGAAATAATATCTCTTACAAACATAACTATATATTATTTAAGGAATATTAGATATCAATTATTTCCCGGTCAATAATGTAAAATTAAAATTAAAATAAAAAATGATTGAATTTTATTCTATTATAGAAATTTTAAAACCAATGAAATAAAAAATATAGAAATGTTTGATAAAATATTATCACAAGAATATAAATTTCTTAATATACAGGTAATGACTGTAAAAATAATAATAGATTAAATATTTTTTTAATTCATAAAAAAATATAGTTTTTGAAATAAAATTTTGCATTTTGGGGATATAATAAAATTTTAATGAAACATTTAAATCAAATTATCAGTAAATATTTTTCATTGTAAAACCGTATAAAACGAATAATTTAATGTAAATATTTTAATCTATTTATGGTGGTGGGTAAATATGTTAACACTATATCTATTAAAAATAAACATTCTTTTTTCATTTTTATTTTGAATATACAAAATGGAACTATTAAAATAAATTTGAAATATATCAAATATCCATGAAAATTTTTATAAAAAATATATAAAATTTCAATTATAAATCAATTTGTAAAATAAAAAATATTTTCTCAAAACAATTTCAAATAATATTGACATAAAAGAAATATATTACCAATAAAAATGAGAAATAAGAATAAATTCTATTTTATATTTTTTGGTTCATGATTCATGTGAAAAATAGAATAATTTTTATAGGAAAACAATGAAAATAATTAAATATCATAATGATAAAAAATGAATGTATTTTTTGAAGTATAATTTATAATATTCCTTCATTGAAAATTTAACCAATCCCAAAAAAAGTGATCTTAAAATTATATACTACATATATTATAACATAAAAAATTAACCATTTTAAAAGTTGAAACATGTATAAGATTATTAATTAAACTGAATAAATATACATTAATTTCATATACATATATGTTGATGTTTATATATAAATTTAAATAATATCTGGTTATAATACCAACTATTTATCAATAGAGTTGAAATTGAGATGAAATCCCCCACAAATAATGTAACTTGTGACGTGAGACTCAATAAATTATTTTATTGAGTAAATAATTTAAAGACAAACAATAAAAAAAGAAATATAGAATTTTCTTTTAAATTTTACACATAACCATAGATTAATATTTTCAACGTAAATTTATTTAACTCAGTGAATGTAAATTGAGTTAATAAACCTATTACCTCAAACATCAACTTTGTCGAACATGATTTAACATAAATTGTATTGGTTTTAATCTTGTTATTAATTCATCACAAAAATATATTAATATTAATAATTTAATATAAAATCACCTTATAACATATTATTACATGTTATGTAATAGTCTATCATTATAATCATCATTTTTCTTGTAAATTGTTTAGTTTTTTCATGAATTCTTCATCGACGATGTTTTCATTCTAGTGAATAGGATTTAGATCCATGATATCAAAAATGATATTAATGTAATAAATATTATATATATATAAATATAATCATACATACATATATATATATATATATTAATGTCACAATTATAATTATATGTGATAAACTAATAAAAAATATGAATCACAATGCATCATTGAGGTGGTAGTCCACATGAACACACGAGCGACATTATAATTTCATAACAGGTTAAGAGGTATGAATTTTGATGATATATTATAGAAAAATAATAATAAGTCATAAAAATAAAACATTTTAATTAATTTTATCATTCTAATAATCATGTGATGTAGTGATGGAAAAAAATTATAACAGTTCATGAGGTGATAGTATTACATTTATACGAGAAATGATTTTATTAATCATTTAATGGAGAAGGAGATTAGTAAAAATTAGTACATAAAAATAAACAAATATAAGTTAATTTTATATACTAGTTTTATTATATTCCATTCATGGGAAATAATTTATTTAGGTAAAATAAATTATAAAAATAATGGTATTGGTTATTACAATTAAATTTTCAAAGAGATACATGCGTTGGAACCATTTTCAAGGACCCTTGCAATGGACATTTGAGAAGGCAACAACCTCTATAATAGTTAAATGGATACTATAAGTTTATATTATAATTGATTATTTGTGCTAAGTGGATACTGATGTTTAATGAAGAGAGGAAACATTATGTCCTTTAATAAATGAGGGGAGGGGAGTTGAAATAAATATTTTAAATATTATAATATAAAATTTCTCTAACAAATTTCAACTTGTTAAAAAAGTATTTGAATTCATATAAAACTTTGAAATGGTAAAAATAATTTCATATAATAATATTTTATATATGTTTATACATCATTTTCATCATTACCTGTTGGAGTTATTCCTTTTATAACTATTTTTAACCTTAATTTCAATAACAATTTTTTCTATTGTAAATATATATAAATTCACATATAAAATAAAAATAGAGAATACAATGATAAAATTATTCAATTTTAGTTCATTTTGCAAAATAATTTATCCCCTTTAATATTATTAGTATTTTTAAATAAATAAAAAAAATATTTCCTTTCATAAAATATTTTTTATTTCACAATTGATATATTTAATTTAATTTGATGTTAATGACATGAATATAGAAATATAATTTACAAATAAACTTTTTAAACATTAATAATATGTTATATTTATTTAAATAAATTAATCACAAAAATTTATTCAAATTACAAAACATTTAATCTTCTTAAAATCATTTACATCAAATTTATAATCCATACAAATAAACTTTGACAGTGTTGAGTAAGTATTTATTATAGTTATTTAATAGAAATAAATAATAAACAAATTACCACCAAAAATATAATTCACTCATATTTAATATGAAAAATTTTAAAATAAAATAAAATATTTTTATCCCAATCCAAATATATTAGTGATATTAATGTAATTTTGTGACATTGTGTATTTATTCTTCACATGAAAAAATATAATAGTCAAAATAAATTTTTTTGACAAAGGGGTCATATTTTTTAAAATATTTAATAATGATTAAATATAATCATCTAATGAAATTATTTCATGTTTTTTTATTTAATCTAATACATATCACAGTAGTTTGAACCCTAATTAACCCATTTTACATTTTCCATCATAAAAAATATTTATTATAGTTACTATTCATAATTACCAAAAAGAAAATGGATTTAATTACAAAATTTTAACCTCATAATTTAACAAATGGAATCCAAATTATTGAAATAAATTATTATAAGATTCCAAAATTAATTTTAAAATAATCATGAAATCACGTTGAAACTTTTTTTTCTAGAAATATTTATTTTTATGTATTAACTTTAGTTATATAAAAATTAAGAATTATGTATATATTACAGTTACATTATTTATATTATTTTTCTAAAAATTGATCTATTTAAATTTTATAATTAATTAAAAATTAAATTATACATTTTAACTTCAAAAAAAAATATATATATATTTTTAATAAAGTTAGTTCATTTTATTTTTCACTAAAAAATCAATATTTTAACTAAAATAAAATTTTTTTTGTAATCTAATTTTACAATTATTATTTTAAAAAATATATTAAAAATTCAAATATTATATATAATATTTGATGAAATAAGTTACAATATCAATGAAAATATTAAAATAAAAGAAAATTTTGATTAATAGCTATTATTTATGAATAAAAAACATTACCACAATATTATTAATTAATTATTAATTATTAATAATAAAAATTTTAATAGAAAAAATTTAATTAATTTACATAATGTTCATATTAATTTTACTCATCAGTTAAAAATCATTAATTGTTATTGAACTATACTCAATTATCTCTTCAAATACCACATAAAATTCTTTAATCATTGGTTTATCCAAAATACATTTTTTAGAAGACATAAATTGATAACCATTAGAAAATATTCAAATGGGAAGGTATTGTTCCCAGATAACACCCCATATCATTATTTCTCCTTTTTAAACCATAAAAAATTATATCCATGATATTATGATTGTATAATTATTTTTAATATAACTAAATTTATTATAAAAAAGTAATATCTCATATTTCCCAACCTCCCAACCATCCCAAAAGTGGGAATATCAATTGTGATTTCAACAGATTACCACATCCTTAAGTGACCAGCTAAATTTTTTATTACATGATGACAAATTTCGTTAAAATATGCGATATTTTATTTTATTATTATATTTCAATCCTTAATATGATTGTAATAATAAAACCTATTCTTAAATCATTTATGTTCAATATAAATGAACATATAACCCATGTGTATGTGTGGACTACCACCATACCAAAAAGTTTTCATTTATGTTTCAATCAACTATTTTCTTATAAAACATAATATCCTAAAATATTGTTCATAACTATAAATACATCAAAAAAAATCATTAATCTTATGTTATAATGTCATTATTTAATAATAATCCCTTTTTAAACCATACTAACCCATATATTATAGGTTCTCCTTTTTAGGATGGTGTGAAAAACATCATGAACGATGATATAAATTATTATCATCGGAAAATAAGGAAAAACTAATAGTGATATTGGATAAAAATAAATAATTATGTTTTTATAGTAGAAATATAAAAGTAATATATATCACTTTATTAATATTACATCCCTCATTTATGAAAATTAACAAAACAAGTTTGTAGGGAACATTGTGATCTTGAATCACACTAAAAATACTAATTAATTGAACTAATGACACCAAAAATAATTATAAGACATATAATAAAGGACCTATATAGATCTCAAAATTTTGAAAATTGAATACATAAACCTGAATTGAGTTCTCCATTATGAACCCATCACTTAATAAAAAATTGAAAAAAATAATATACGATGATCAAAATAAAGTATAAATTATATATATAATTGAAATAAATGATTATAAACGATTTATATATAAGGTTATATATAGAAAAGTAATTAAATAAGTGATAAATATAGTTAATTTCAATGTACATAATTTTTATTAAAATTAATGGATGTTGGAAATTAAAGTATGGGGTTTGAAATTACAAACATCATTATTAAAAAATATATAATATCCACCACATATTTCTTGTTGTGTTCTGAATGTACTACACTTGGATATCTTGTAAAAAAATGTAATGATAAAAAATTGTATTATATATCATTTCCATGTTTTACCTTTTATAATATTTTCTTTTATGGTTTTAAATGGATATAATGATTCATTTCAATTTATTTTTATAATTATGATTGATAATAAATTATAACCCATCTAGTTAATTTTTATAGCAATATCATTTATTTTATAAATTTTATTATCTCAAATTAAATTATTTATTAAGGCCTATTTCTTAATGAACATGACATTCATTTTAAAATGAGTTGTATTTAAGTTCATTTTCATGGGGTTTTCAACAAGTTTAATTTATACAAAATGTCAAAGGAATGTTTTTAAACATTTCTCTTACAAATATATTTTCTTAAAAACTTTTGTTGGATCTTCTTATGAAAATTAATATTGATGTTTTTACTTATTCATTAAAGATTTTATTCCACTAAATTTTAAATTGCTAAAAATTGATCAGAAATGTAAAGGGAATTTTTTCTTCTTTCACCTTGTAAACATCAATGCTAATATGATATATAAATTTCATATATTTCATGATGCATTGATGTTAACTATATTTAATTTAGATATATGATTTTCTAGTAGCATCATTTTACAATATGTATTTTAAATATAAGATGTTATATAGTTTTTTTCCATTAAAAACCATATATTTTCCTAGGGATAATTACATAAAAATGAAAAATGAATTTTTTATGATCTTATAGTACACATAAGTATTGTTTTTCATCAAGTTAAAATTAAGGCCTATATAGCCCTTTGTTTTTTAGTTAATGTATTTTAACTAAACATGTAATTATGAATGTGTTATTATTGTTTATATAATAAATAAAATGATTTAATGAATAATAATACACTAAGGTAAATATGATATGAAGAATGATCCTCTATCGAATGATTTTTTTTAGGTGTCATAATTATGATTTTCAATCTTCTCATGTTATTATGAAATACTAATTACGATCAATGTTTTATTTTTTATATTTCCTAATTATATGTTAGTAATCATAATTACACCCTCATAGACACATGTATATCATTTTAGTAGTTTTTATCACCATTGATTATCTCTTATGGTTCCTTTTCTGAGCATCTAAGATCACCCCTTCCTCTTTTTTCTTAAATACATTTTCTGAAGGGAATTATTTTTAAAGGGATGACTATAAAGGGATTTTATTTCAATTGTTAGAGTGAAATGTTTATGAGTTATATAAAATAAGTTATTTATTTAACTATCCCATAAAGAAACTATACCTTACTTTCTTTGTATTGTGATACAATTTGTATGATTAAAGGATTAATCATGTATAATAATGAATTACTTGTTTTTTTATACACTAGGATTTTATAGCTGTTACAAAGTATGGTTTAGTTATCATTGGGAATTATTTTATTTATTCTAGAAATAAATTTGGGTGATAAATATTGAAAAAACTATGTAAATGTATAAGGGATAAATCTATGTATATAAAAACATAAAAATATTTTATTAAAGTATAGATGGTATGTTTTTCATTAAATGAAATCCTAGTCTTTATGAAAAATGTGGATTAAGGCATATGGAATTTATGTACCTATGGGTAGTCACCTTGGATGGGATATTTTGGTATCTAGCTCAGCCATCACATTATGTGCAAAAAAGGTGCCAATTTTGTTAACATGTTTGACACTCTTGAGCGATATTTTTTTAAACTCAAATTATAATTATGAAAATAATATAAAAGATTTAAACACATATTTATTTATTGATTTGATATACAAATATGATATAGAAAATTAATTACCTATAATGAATCATATAAATTCATAACAAAATCTAAATATGTGATTTCTAGAAAATCTCTTTAAACATAGTTGTTATCAATTTTTATGTTTACTAAATTCATAGATTTATTTTTCCTATATTTACTATGAATCTGAAGAGAAAATTAACCAAATTAGTATTGGGTTTAATGGGTAATTCTAGGATTGTTGCAATGGGTAATCAAAAGGTATAGGAGATAGAGTATAAATGATTATGAAATTTCTCCTCATATATAAAATCAATTAACAATATTGGTGACTATGTTATGTTTCTAAATTCACAATGAATGGAAAAGAATTATATCATTCCATTCATGAAAAACATCTTGACTCTTTTATTGGTTGATCAATGGATCTTTGTAATATAAAATACATCGTCAATATTATAGGGATCAGAACATAAGAATGATATATGATGATTACATAATTTGGAAGGAGACATAAACTAATAATGAATTATCAATAATAATAAAATTTATATTAGGGAGTTTGACTCTATGTACAGGTACGAATTTAATATGGTATTCATCAAAAAGTATTTTACATTAACCCTCCTTATGAACATGGATAAAGGATTCATAGAAATGAATCAAAAGGAAGATGAATCCATTAGACCTTACGAATAAAACATAATTAGGTATTTTGGTATGAATTTTATTTTAACATTGATTTTAGGTAAAAAAAATAAAGAGACTATAATGTGTATTAAAGCCATGTAATGGGAAAACATTATCTTTAAGATAATTTCGAATAAATGATCAAATTGTTTATGGTGTGCTAAAGGTGATTACTTTATCTTTCAATGATTATAAATTTTATTTAATTATATATGATATAATTATATTATATGATTAAAAAATTATAGTACTAGGATTTTCTATAAAAATTAAAAAACATTAATGACCCAAAAACATTAAAATTAATTTAATTTTATTGATTTATTGTATTAAATTCATTTTTAAGAAGAATTTATACTAGTATATATCTGTTAACATAATATACTTACATTCCAATGTTTTTCTGGTATTTTTAAATATAAAATAAATAAATAATGTCCTAATTAGGAAAATATAATTTTTATAAAAAAAAATTTTATTAAATGATTTAAAATTAATAAAAATCATACTTTCTTCTATTTAAATTTGAAGTGTTAATAAATATCAAATATATTTCTTTCATGTACTAATTAACGTTATATAATTTAAATATTGGAACCTTAATAGAAAATAAATTTTTATCATGTTTATGGTTAAATTAGGGTTAGTAATGGTCCAGACCTCCTGGTCCATTACTTTTCCAAATTCTATGTGTTGGGGTGTCCTAGAAATTAGCATTGAGTCTAGATACTGTTGGTGTTCATGGAAACATGTCATTTTGGTGTCACCAATCTGTTACATTGATCGGTATTAGCAATAAATTCTACCAATAGGTCTCACTCATTAGTTTCCCTGATCACCTTAACAGATCATCTCCACAGATTAGCTTCCCTGATTAGCTTTAAATACCTTCTTTACTAATCACCTTCAATAATCAACTTCACAGATCGACTTCAACGATCAGCTTCATAGATCAGTTTCATAGATGAGCTTCACCATTCAGGTTCATAGATCGACATCATAGATCGTCTCCACGGATCAGTTTCACTAATCAGCTATACATATCATCTTTAATGATCAACTCCAATGATCAGAATGACAGATAATCTTCATTGATCAGCTCCATGTGATTATCATCATATATCATCTCTACCAATTTCACAGATCGGTCACACTGCTCGGTGTCACCTATCGGTCTAACAAATCATTATCTCATTGATCGGTCTCACTGAGCAGTTTCACCCATCAATCTCATCGGTCAGTTTCACCCATCAGTTTAACCCATAGGATTCAAACATTTATTTCACCCATTGGTTTCACTATTCTATTTCACCCAATCGGTTTCACCCGACTAGTTTAACTGATTAGTTTTACCCATTCAGCTTCACCCGATCAGTTTCACCCTATCAGTTTCACTGATCTGTTTCACTAGTTAACATTCATTGATCAGATTCACCGGATCATTTTCAGTAATCAGCATCCTAGAATCATCTTCACCTGAACGGATCAACCAAATAGTTTCACTAATCACCCTCACCAAATGGCCACATAGGGGTGACGGGGGTTCATTCCCCAGTTTTTCCCAAAATTCCAATTATAAGTATATTACCATTTTTAATGTGGTTCATGGTTGTTTTTAGCTCCAAAAACAATGTTAAAAACCCCTCGGAGTGGGGAAATACTCAACATACCCAATTTAATATCTTTAAGTGAAATTATTTAACACCCAACTATTATGGACACCCCTACAATTAGAATTATTAAATAAAAATTATTTCCATCTTCTGTAATCATCCAACCACATGGTGAAACCATGATCCACATTTAAATCTATTGAAAATTCATATCTTGTAACACAAGTATATCTCCATATTGTCACACTAGAATTCCATCTTTCTTCTTCATGGCTACTATCTTTCTATTCCCTAGTGTGTTTAGAGTCCCCCCTTCCTGAGACTAGTGGTCCGCCTTTGTAGGAGTCATTCCATTTAACTCTTGGAGTCCCCTTAGATCATCCACTGCAAGTCGCACATCTCATTTATTGGTGCGAGGGGATAAAAATTTCTCATTGATCATCCCTGTAGAGTTTTTTACTTCGTCCATATTTATTGTGTATCATGATGGGTGGGAATGATAATGTTCCAATATGTATGAAATAATCTCAACATTAACAACGATAATAAATGGGTTATAATGAAATAAGGGGATTGTTTGATAATGTTGCGGTACTAATTTAAAATTTGTAATATATTGTGAATTGTATGGGATTCTTTCTACTGAATATCATGGTCGTCAGTGGTCCTTTATTGCAAAGTAATAAGCCATTTTTTCTGGATATTTCTATGATTCAATGGATATAACATGTAAAATGGTTAATCACATAATCATGGTTGATTAAATGGATTCCTAATGAATATGAATTTTTTTGTGGCCACCATGGTTAACCAAATGAAAATAAATAACTAAATGAATGGTGTGTTCAATTCTGAAAATTCTCTAGCTTTGTTTTGATGATGTGTATGCTAGATCTTCTTTATCGTTGTGAAGTGGTGTGGTTGGGGATGTGAACCTCAGATTGGTTATATTTCTTGGTTATTGATTTAGAGGTTATGTGGGGTCATATTTTGTGGACTTGTTTGGTTCTAGTACTTCAATGGACATCCCAGATCCCTTTTTTCTTTGTGACATTACAAGATATATAGGTGTGAATAATTATTTTTTTGCTTGGCTATTTTTCCATCATTGGAATGTTTCTAGGCTTGTTATTTTACCAGTAGTGATGAAATAATTAAATGAAACCAATTTAATACAATATCAAGAATGGTTTCAAATGGGAATTGTTTTCTAGGAATGAGTTGTTCCTTCATTGTGTATATTGTTCTTTTTTATGAATGAATAGAAACATGGAAGTTTCTGAGGGCTAGTTTTGGATCTCCTAGTATGGGATGACTGCTTGTTTACCTAAATGTATAATTTAGTTCTTATGTATCTTATTCACAACTTACCCATGTTGAGAACATCATGATGAACACCCCCATTTCATAGGGGAGAGTGGTTTTTCCAACTCTACTATGAGTGGCTAGTTATTAGATCATTTTCTACTCCCTCTCTCAAGTATCCCATTACTTTTTAGGTTCTATGTGATAGAATGAGGTGGATTATAGACCACAATTCATCGGGCATTGTTATCATGGTGGTTATCCCAATTGTGTGTGTGCATGTTGTTTCTCAAGAGTCTTCAGGATGAGTCCTAGCTTTCATCGTGTTTGTAAATAGTTATTTTGGCCCATGTTTCATTGGACATGGTGGTATTTGATCTATCCCAGGTGTCTGTAGGCATGGTTATGTATGGATATTGTGGCCTGGGTGTTTGCGGGAAGGATGTGTGGTTATGGTATCCCAGGTGTGTGCGGTTGGGGTATGGCATTTGTACTGTGGTGCAAATGGTGGGGGAGGTATGACGTGTAGGATGTCTTCAATAACCAGTGTGAAAATGGTGAGGGGTACCAAAACATGGATATGTTTTTACTATTATGTTACTTTACTGGTGTTATTTGGGGTTTGTGCCTTGGTGAGGTGTGGGTGGATAGTTTCTATTCCATGGGCTTTGGTTATCTCTTTTTCTCTTAGGGCATTATGATTCCTCCCCACTTGCGCATGAGAGCTTTTGGTTTTCCCTACTGAGTATACATGTATATTCCTCCTACGTCTATAAAACATCATTCATATTTCTTGGAGGACTTCATGGACTATGCAAGACCATACTAGTTCAGACGTTGGGACATTTGTTTTTGCTATTTTTCTATTTTTGGTACATCCCTGTGGAGTTTTCTTATACTTATAGTAATTATTTTGTATCATTCATATGGGAATGGATTGTTTTGGATTTACACTGAAGTTGAATTTTGGAATTGTTTTAGATTTACTATCTTATCCCTCTATCCAACAAAATCAAAAGGTTAATGCCTTCCATATTACGTGTGATTCTATATCCTTGGTGTCAGTCACCACTCTATGGCCTATTGAAGGTCCTTCTCTAGGGTCGTTATCTCACTATCATCTTGTTGAAGGAAGGGTCTAATCATTTTCATTGCCTCCCCTCATCTTGTTGAAGGCGAGTCATGACAAATTGGTTTCAGATGAAGCGGTTGAGAGATCAGATGGAGCTCAGGGTTAAGAACAATGAATATTGCATGAGCATTTTGGGAAATAGATTTAGGAAATCATGGTGTATGAAATAAACCATGGAAGAAAACCTATGAAACATTATTTTAGTGCCTTGGGATCTGATTCAAGGAATCGGGACCTACCAAATGACCAAGAGAGGCAACACTGATTTCATGGTAGAGACCATAGGATTGTTAAATAAATAAAATAAATTTATGTTCTTATGTGTTCTAAGATATATGAAAATTTATATAAATAAAAATATTTTGAAAAAATTAAAATATATCATCAACACTACTTAGGATTTGGAAGTCCTTGTTTACCTTGTATCTATGGTACCTAGATGGTGACCTTAGGAAATGATGGAAAATGTGTCCTAGGAGTTTGATTTTTCTGATTAGTAGAGCGATGATTGAGAGGAGGAGGAAGACCAGTGGTAGAGGACACTTCGTGTCATTCAATTTCTAACCCTTAGAATGTACTTTTATAGAGTCTCGAACATGGAGATAGAGAGCTGGCTCGAGGACCTGGTTATAGCTTTCAGCTTTATCTAGTCTCTGACAGAGTACTAGGATCATCTAAATTTATTCTAGCAGTGGGGAGCAGCACATCAATGGTGAAATCTATACTTTGGGGAGAAGAGGGTTGATGATTTTTACTGGACTAACTTCAAGAGGGAATTTTGGGGGGACATTTTTCTCTTCCATGATGAAGGCAAGAAAATAGGCAGGAGATACACACACTATAGAAATAGAGGAAGTCGGTAAGGGAGTTGGGGATACTGTTCTAGGATCTCCTTCATTGTGATGCACATCATTTTCCAAATGAGGAGTCTTGGGATTGACATTTATAATAGGCACTCTGACCTTGTCTTATGTATGATGTTACCCCCTTTACCATATCGATTAAAATGGAGGTGCAAAAGAAGGCTGAATAGTAGAGAGGATGCACATGCTAGGGAGTGTTCCATGGGAGGGTAGCTAGTTGGGCTTGTCAAAGGTGAAGGATATTAGCAGTAGGCCTACGACATCATAGACATCTATGTTCTTGCTAGTGGAGAGCATTCCCCATCTATTCTAGTTTAAATATCTTGGTCCTCTTATTTTCCTTACTATCCCAAGACCGAGGTGCTTCATCTGTGGCATCCATTGGAACCTTCAGAATCAGTTCCCGGACTTAGAGAAGTACAATAGGGTTGGGCTAGATCAGTGCCCACATTAGAATTAGTAGTTTCTAACCATGGCCTTTCAGTAGCAGCAGTAGGGATTGTGATCTCCCGCTCCTTTGAGAGAATATTTGTTAGGGGAAGGCCCACACCATGGTGTCTTTAGGAACCTAGACTAGGACATGGTTAGTGTAGCTGCTGAATGTTGAGAGGATGAAGAGATAGGTGTGTGCAGTTGCACTCCATAGGGGCCATAGTTCTAGTAGGTCATGATGTCATTCGTGGTACAATCAGGACATTTATAATTCTTCTATGCACCATGTTTGATTCAAGAGATTCAATATGCTTTGTTACACCTTGTCTAGCACATTCCTTGAGTCAATAAATAGAGATACTCTCCATGCCCCTGGTGCTGAGTATAATATTTGTGTTTCATACCATCCTATTTGATGTTTTCGAGGATGAAGACTGATGTTGGTTCCAAATTAGTACAGTGGGAATCCCCTTCTGCTGCAAATGTAGCCATAAAATATCATACTAGGAATCAGTTGGCTAATTTCTATGCATGCTGTTGTCGGCTTCATCTGATGAAGATTCATTTTCTCCAATGAGTATGGGCATCATCTGGCTTTTGTTGGTGAATAGAATTTTTAGGTTGAGATAATGCATGTGGAGAAACATTTTTCTATGTTATCTGAGCTTTTTGTTGAATTAGTGGATGATGAAAAGATGGATGTTCTAGGAGTTGTCCGAGAGTTCCTAGTTGATCTTCCAAATAATGTTATAACTATACCCCTTTAACAAGATGTTGTATTTTTTATTGACTAATAGCCCGGTGCACTTCCGATTTCGATGGCTCTATATTGGACAACCCATTCTGAGTTGCAGGATTTGCTATTTTTGACTGATGAGCTGATGAAGTAGGGTTTTGTCCAACCTAGCATATCGACATAGGGGTAATATGTTCTTGTTCGTAATGAAGGAAAATGGTGGTATCAATCTATTCATTGAATACCAGAGACCGAATAAGGTATTGGTTAAGAACTATTACCCTCTCTTGAGGATGGACGATCTCTTTGACCAGCTGAGGAGAGCAGATTGGTTCTCTAAGAATGATCTGCAGTCTGGGTATCACCAGTTATGGGTTAAGGTCAGTGATATCCTGAAGACTGCTTTAAGGTGTAGGTATGGCCACTTTGAATTCATAGTCACGTTTTTTGGTGTTATGAATGCACCTGAATGTGTTCAAGGGGTGCATTAACTCTGTTTTCAGCGATTTTCTCGACCGGTTCCTCATTATGTTCTTCGAAGACTATTTGATCTACTAAAGATATTAAGAAAAACTTACTATGAACCTCCAAATGCTCATGGATAACCTTCTTCATCAACATCTCTATGATAAATTTTTCATCATCTTGTTCATGACATGAGAATTGCATTTCTTAGGACATGTGGGGTCTTAGAAAGGGGTAGTAGTTGATCCATCAATGGTTGGAGTGGCTGTTTCTTGGGAAACACCCAATAATGTGACGAAGGTTCATAGTTTTCTAGGTCTGGTAGGCTATTGTCGAAGGTTCTTATCTGACTTCCCTCGTGTTTCATCTCATTTGATAACTTTGACCATAGAGGAACATGTCATCGTGTGAAGTGAGCAGTGTTGAGTAGCTTTTAGCTATCTGAATTAAAGGTTTGGTAGTGCTCCATTGATCATGTCTCTAGAGGGAGGGGTGTTGTATGAGTTGTTTTGTGATGCATATGGACATGTCTTGGGGTGTGTGTTGATGCCGCAATGGGGAGTGATCTGTTATGGATCTAGGAACGTACGCCCTCATGAGCATAATTATGCCAGAAATGACCTCAAGATTGCAGCATCAATGTTCTAATTTTACACATGGAAGTATTAACTAATTGGGTAGAACATTGTGTCCTTAAAAGAGCGCAATAGTTTGACACATATATTTAACCAGCGATACCTGAACACGAGACAATGAAGGTGGGTGGAGTTACATCAGGAAAAGAACATTTAGATCTAATAAGCAGTTTTTAAGTAGAATGTTTTGGATGATTTATTGTGAAAGAAGTAAAAAACGGATGTTGTTGAAGAATCTGGGGATGCTTGGATGTAATTGGAGGAGTTAGTTTCCCTACTCCTTGAGCATGGGTGGATTATGGTAGTGTTTTCCATTTTCAGAAGAGAATGCAGTTCTCACTATTGAGGTAGGTGGTGGAGTCTTAGTAGGCATACATAGAGAGTAATGTGATGCTCGATTGGGTTGACCAAGGGAATTCTCTAGAAGGGTGGTCGGGGAATGGTCATAATCAGGTGATTTTTTGATGATTTATTTGTCCCAATGATGATGCATGAAGGAGTTTTCTTTGAGTTACATAACTCATTTTCAGTGGTACAATCATGTGTTTCCAAGATGTATTGAGGCCTAAGGGAACAATTTTGGAGGCTTGGGGTGAAATGTGCAGTTGAAAGGTTTGTTGAAAGGTGCCTGGTGTGTTTGCAGTTGATATCTAAACACATCATCTCTGGAGGCTTGATGCAGCCTTTAGATGACCACATGTAGAAGTGGGAGGACATCTCAACGGATTTAGTCACAAGACTACCCAGGGTTCAAGGAGGTTGTGATGCTATCTGGGTATTGTTAAACCAGCTAGAAATATCAGCTCACATCCTAGCGATCAAGGTGTCGAGTGCAGTGGATGCCTTATAACGGTGATAAGTTGATGAGGTTGAGATGTTTCATGGTGTTTTGAGGTCCATAGTCTCAGATTGGGATGCATGGTTTAGCACACTTGTATGTAAGGGATTATAGCATACATTTAGAACCCATCTATGCATTAGCACTACTTTCCACCCCCAGACATATGGGGAGAATTAGAGAAACAACCAGTCATTGGAGGATATTCTACTTGAATGTGTTTTGGACTTTAGGGAGTCATGGAGACATATTATTCCCTTAGAATAATTTTCCTATAATAATAGTTATCACTCAACATTTGTCATGGAAACATTTGAAGCCTTGTACGAGAGGTTGTGTCCTTCACCAGTGTTCTAGACCAAGGTTGGGGAGGCAGGGGTTCTTGGCCCAAAGGTACTAAAAAGCATAATAGAGACGGTTCAGCTTATGCATGATAGGATTACTGTATCTCAGGACCTGCATCAGCCATATGAAAATCATAGGAGGGGGCCCTTGGAGTTCGAGGTTGGAGGCCATGTGTTCTTGAATGTTTTCCATCGATGTGGGTAGCGATGGTTCAACAAGATGAGTAAACTCTCTCATAGGATCATCAGGCCATTCGAGGTACAGGTGCATGTCATTGAGGTGGAATATAAGCTTGTGTTTCCATCTTAATTGGAATAGATTCATGATGGTTTCCACATTTCCCAGCTCCATCGATATCTACAATATTTTTCCCAAGTCATTGACTGGGGAGAGCTGAATAAATGGGATGACACTACATTCCTTAAGAGACCAGTGAAGATTGATGATATAAAGGAGAAAGTGCTTCGTGAATGAACCATCTATTTAGATTTTGTGATGTGGAGGCAGGGTGTCCTTGAGGAGAGTTCTTTGGAGTGAGAAGCTGAAATGCATGCCAAGTACCCATATAAGTTTTGAGTTGTTGTTCCGATCCTTTCATGATGGTCTTGTTTTTTACCAGTTGTGAATTAATTATGGCCTTATTGGTTTATTTGATGATTAATTCCATAACTATTGAATTTTTATGAAATGAACAGAATGTGGGGAAGGGAGAACATGATTCTTAATAAAGACACATTAGTGTGGATGCCAATAAACCCATGCAGGTGAGCCAGTGCCACCCAAACTGGATAGTATCTCGATAGAGAGGAATGAACTCCCTGAGAGGTATCTTTTTGAGTGATTTTTCAGGTTTCTCTTGTATTATCGAGGATGGGAATAATTTTTTCGTTATCAGATGTAATGTCTCGGACTCTCCTAATTCATTACTATTCAAAATTCTCTATGTTGGGGAGTGTTGGAAATCATCAGTGAGTCAGGGGGATGTTGGTGTCTTTGGAAACCTGTCATCGTGGTGTCACCTTTATGTGCCAATGATTGGTATCATCGATTACTTCATCCCATAGGTCTTACAAATCGCTTTCACTGAGCACCTTCAATGATCATCTCCACAAATCAGCATCACAAATTAGCTGCACAAATCTACTTCATTGATCGAATTCCCTAATCATCTTCACAAATCATATTCAATGATCAGCTTATTAGATCAAATTCACAGATCATCATGAACGATTATCTTCACAGATCAACTTCAATGATCTTCTTCAGTAATGAGCTTTAGAGATCAACTACACTGATCAACTTATGTGATCAGCTTGACTAATCATTTTCACCCATCATCTTCACAGTTCAGCTTCAGGTGATCGGCTTCACATATCATCTCTACCTGTTTCACTAATCAGTCTCACCTATTGGTGTCTCACATATCATCCTCAATGATCGGTTTCACCGATCGCTATCACCCATCGGTATCACTAATCAGTTTCACTGATCGATCAAACCGATCTGGTAAACCAATCAGTTTTTCACATCTGTTTCACCGATTGGTTTCACCCAATAGTTTTCCCATCATTTTCTCCCATATGTTTCACCTATCAGTTTCACTAATTGGTTTCACCCATCGTTTTCACCCATTGGGTTACCCCATCAGTTTAACCGCTCAGTTTCACCCATCATTTTCACCGATTGGATTCAGCCCATGGTTTCAACCATTAGTTTAAAACATTAGTTTCACCGATTGGTATAACATATTGCCTTCACATGTAACACCCCAGGTAAATAAATAATATGACATTTTTATATTTATCCATATTTGTGAATAAAATATTAATATTACTTTAAAGTGGATTTTATGCTTGATGGCGTACCCAAAACGCAACACCGAGTTTCTTGGGAATCTTACGTTGCACTCTAATAATAAAATAATATTATTTTAAATAGTAGTTAACGTCGAACCATTGTAATGGCGCGAATGAACAGCACTAACTACAAAATTATTATATATGTTTGTCAAATATTTTTACGTTTTACAATAAATTTTAGAGGATTAAAAATGCAAAGGAATCCAATTTTAAGCGTAAACATTCTAATATTTTTTAAAAGGTTGATTAACCTCCTTTTGATGGAGAACCTATTTTAAATCCACTTTTTGACAATTTTATGTGTTATATTTGACAAAATAAAATTCTTCTTTAGAATCGGGACATCAAAATTTACTTTGTGTAAATATTTGGTATTTTTCCAAAAAAGTTCAATTTTTAATGAATAGTGAAAATGTTGTATTTTAATTCAAAACCTCTTTTAATATAAATTATTTATATGAATAGATTATCTTTTGAAATTGTTTTAAAGTGAAATTAGAATATATTTTTACCATTTAATCCAATAGTGGTCGTTGAAATTAATTTCACCTTGAAATCGGACTTAAACTACTGTCAATCTTTTGATACATTTTGTTTCATAAAAACACGCTATTTGTTTTGACAGTGGGAATTAATTATTAAATTAATTAATGCAACATATATGTTTGGAATTTTGTAAAATAGACATAATTTTTGAATTCAGAATATCAAATATAGCTTAGTGTGAACTTTTTGAAATTTTCTGAAAAACTTCAATTTTTGATGAATAGTGAAACCACTAAGTGGTACTTATAAAAACTGATTTTTCCGTTTAAATAAAATTTTGCCATCTTTGTGTTTTGAATTTAAATAATCCGACATACATGGTTGTAATTAAGATGTAAAATGTTGTTCAATGGGATTAAAATAATTTTTTGGTGAATAGTAACTTATTAAGTTTTTAATCACGATTAGAGGTAATTAGTGTAGTTTAAGGTAAGAATAATGTTTTAATAAAATGAAATGACCTAGACACATGTCCTTCCCTCATTGGATGTGTCATGGACGACCAAGATAATACATGGGTCATCTAGGGGACCACATGGATCCACTTTGGTTGGAAAATGACATAAATATTTTTTTATTTAATGTTAAACTAAAAATGACACAAACATGAGATGTTTTACTAAAACAATTTTTTAATGGGGTTATACAAGTCATATTTTTTTACTATAAATAATAAATGGAAATATAATAATATTTCCTACATCATAGTTTTTTTTTTTTAATTTTTAGACATTAAATAAATTAAATTATTTATGATATCATGATGATGCAGCGATGACCTCATTATTTAACGATTTAAATAAAATGGAAAGATAATGTAAAATCTAAGACCTAAACATGTCCAAATCCTATTGGATGGGAGGATTTCGAACCCTATCACCTTATTCTTGAAAAAAATCAATGTGGTACCATTAAAATCCGAAACTCATTCTAAAATAAAGTAACATTTCTTTACTCTCCAAGAGTGCCCCTCCTCTCCTCTTATAAAAGGCCCCCACCTCTACCTATTTACCCACACTTCCAATGACTTTTGCTCGTCTAACCCCTGCCCATTTTGTCTCTCCACATCCATATCTAACTCCTTGAAGCCACATGTTGGGAAGAAGTCTTCCCAAGGAAGCCTTTCAGCTCAAACCAAAGGGAGTTACCCGATTTTAAGGTAATGTCTTCACTTGTGTCCTTTTGTTTTATTTTGCTTCTCCAACACCCTAAACACATTTTATTCATTTATTTAGTAACAAATACAGTATATCAAATATACTAGTATGTTGTTATAAGAAGTATTATAGATAAAATTACACACAACATCATCTAATGGTTAAAGAACATACTGTTTCTGTGGTTGGCGATTTTCTGCCACACGACATGATGATTGTTCAATATTCTTTTAACACCTTTAAAGGTGGCCATTATGATGTAACTGTATTTTATATATGATATATATGGTAATTATTTTTACTATATTCTTCTGTATTTTATATTTAATCAATACCTTTATTCTTTTCATATTGTTTAAATGCGATAATTTCATATGACGATGTGTGGACTACGTCCCCTCAAGTGATGTGATTCGTACATGCAATACATGGAACATATAAAGAATGAAATTAATGAACATATGTGACCTATATAACATATATATTATACTTTAATTATAATATATATATATATATCATATATTTTTAATTTCGTAAATATGACAAAGAAAAAATGAAAGTAGCGTTCATGCGTACGTACGACCTACCATCTCCATGAATGATGCTTTCTGTGTTTTATCTCCAAATGATATTGAATAGTATAAAATGAATATGTACTTGATATATATTATATTTTAATCATTAATACTATTCTGGAAATTAGTTACTTATAACTACATGGACAATCATTTTTCAAACAAGTTAATTTTTGACTCATGTACCAAACATCGGCAAAAACATCTGATATGATCTAACATTATTAAGAAATTATTATAACATTATAATATGTTATATGAACAGAATAATAATCTTTAAAGGATGTCCTTAGGCAATTATAAATTGACCAAAGTTTATTATTCAGGAATATAATGAAATGAACAAGACAAGTTGGACTTGAGGTAAGGGATCCTACTCCTCTCTTTCTTTTTAAGTACACTCTTTTTGTCATTCCTTTTAAGATAATATTTTCTGTCATTGGGATGTTATTTTATATTAATCTTACTTTAATTTTTATGTTCATATGATGAGAGACCCTATTCTCTCTCATCAATCCATTTGGGATGTTTTGAGTGGCGCTGTTAGGCTGCCGAATTTTCTTAAGAGATCTAACCTCTTTCTTTCTTTTTAAGTACTTTCCTTTATTAATCTCCACTTTGTTATGTTGGGGGATGTTATTTAATATTCCGATTTCTGTAAAAAATTATGTTGATATTATGAGAGACCCTATTTCCTCTCATCAATCTATTTTGGATGTTTTAAGTGGCATCGTTAGGCTGCCGAGTTTTCGTAAGAGAATTTTTATCTCACTTTTATTCTCGTGGGATTAATGCTAAATTTGCCACAATTTCCTTTGAGTGGTGTATGTATTACCCATTATTTTACTAATTGTGTAATATAATTTCATTTATGATTATTTACATCAATGTTGTATTTTCTTTCTTTCACGGGGTGTATGTTTCAAAAGTTAGCCAAGTCGGTAAGGGAACCTTTCACCCTCCTCTTTTTAAAAGACATCTTTTGTTATGTATTTTAATTCACATACTATTATTTTGGGATATGTTCTTCTATATCCTTATTGATTTAAATTTTATTTCCAAGTGATGAGATACCCTTTTTTCTCTCGTCATATCTTTTTCGGAATTTTGATGTGACGCCGTTAGGCTGTTGAATTTTTGCAAGGGAACTTCTTAACCCAATTTTGATTCTTGGGATAAACTTGTAGTCCTTGAATATGTCATTCTATAAATATGTGTGAATGTACTCTGATTGTTTTACACTTAATATCCACTTATATTTGTTTTATTAGTTTATCACACATAATTATGTAATTGATTTATCCTTAATACAAGGATACCATTTTTGTATGGGACTTCGTCTCAATCTACATTCATTGAGGAATATTTTTTTTATATACAACATTATTTTATACGGTGTATAAAACCCTTTGACATTTACGTTTATCCAAAAGGAATCTTCATTATACGAATCATTTTACTATGCAACAAAAGGGAATGTTTTTGTCGTACGTATGCGGCAACAATGACTTCTACGCCGCCGTGACCACTATTTGAGTTTCGGGTTCCTCTACAAGACATACATTTTTTAAAGAAAAATAAATACCATGTTTTTCTTTTCATTTATTTTGGTATTGAAAATGGTTTTCAGAATTTTTTTATATCAATGTGTTGTGTTGATATCTTGTGATTGAAAGGTGGACATGTTATGTTTCCTTTATGCATGTTTTATGTGATACGATTATGTTGAGGTTCTTGGGAATTATTATGAAGACGGGTGGTTCCGTGATAATCTAAGGGCGGGTGAGCCCGATATAGCTCTCCAATGTCTTGGGTAACGCGAAGGAGTGAAACGTTAAGGTTTCTCCGAAAATATTTAGGGGATATACTGTGGTGGGTATTCCAAACGTAACCAAGAGGGTTACTCCCAACGTAAGAATATTATGAATGCCTCAAGTTACATTTTTGTCTTATGATTCCAATGATTTATTCATGATTTGATGAGGTATGTTATGGTGCTTATGTTTTATGGGTAAAGTATGATTTCATTCATATGTATATATGAACTCATGTTTCCTTTCCATATTTTTTTATAACCCTTAATGAGATTTTTATGCTAATCCCATGTTTTTTTAAATGTTTTTCACAGGTCAAGGGAAAGGTACATGATATGATGATAGTGTCAAGGTAGTGTCAATAATGAATCCATGCTTTATTTTTAAATATGTATCTATTGATGGAAAAAAATGAATACTATCTTTTATGTAACCACATTGTTTAAATGTGGAATGTAATGCATGTTTTATGATCTAATTCTCTAAAACTCTAAACCTGAAAATATTATCAATGTGTAATCTTGTAATAACTCAAGATTAAGTATGGTTTAAGGCTGGGGCCTTATAGTAGGTATTAGAGGTCGGTTTAGATAACTTTAGAGGTTAGGGTATCCCTTAAGCATAAGTGACATTGCCATAATGGTTAGGATTTCAGAAAGAGTCCTAGTCTTAGATAAAGTGAATAAGTATGTATATCTTAGTGGTTATCTTCCTCATTAGTACATGATGGTTTTGTTGATATACTCACACTTACATTTCTGTTTTAGTGAATGGATGGATCTAGCAGTCACCAAAGTTACAATAGGTTTGAAGGAAACTGTGGTGGATCTCTGATTAAGAGACTGGATGAAATTCGGTATTCAATGAGGAAACTCGTGGTTGTTCTAAACCAACTATCAAGAAGACATGATCATCGACTTGAACCTTGCTATGTTCTGTAATGCATCATGTACGAGATGACTAATCGATGTGGAAGTTCAGTTAATAATTATAAAGGTAACCATTTGGGTTTATATGATCCTTACTTTTGAGGTAATTATGGGTTATTATATGTTATGATGGAAAATGAAAGGCATGAGATAAACGTGAAGTTAAAATATTTTATGATTATTTTTTTAAGATTTTATCTCATTTTGGGGAATGTTTTGAGAATTATATTTTTTTGGAAAAATGACCACATATAGACCCTGTGACAACTCGTCGCGTCGGACAAAGCTGCGGGAATCAAACCCAACCCCAATGTGCGACTGGTATTTATCACCTACCACTGGACTACATGAAGTCCCTGGTTAGTTTGACTAATTATTTTTAGTTAGATGATTTTATGAATTAAGAGTATGTTAATTTTGGATTATATATGGAAATGATTAACCTATCATGGAGGATATGTGATTAGGTTAATTATTATTCAATATGAGAATTTAAGAGCAACTGATGTTATTTAGAGATAAAAGTTAATTTGTACCTTGGATGACTTTGTGATTAAATCCTTCAAATATTTGGGTTTCAATATTTGTTTGGTTTACTTTGAAGAATTTTATGGGAAAATTTATTATCGAATGGTCTTTGTTGAACTTTGGGTTATGTTGGACAAATTTTGGAGATTAAGAATGGATTTTATTTTTATAAAGGGTTATCCTTTTCCGGATTATCTGATCTTGTACTAACCTTTTTGGTTTCGGTTTTGGTTAAATTATAAAGACATGGGAATTATATAGTTCTCTTTTTTGGATTAGGTGATTATCTAGACATTTATTATAGTACTCTAAATGTGAACAATTCTTCTTAAATACTCAACTTTTGGAGAAAATATGAGTTTGTGTAAGGAAACAAATAAAAGTTGAAAGTCAACATGATAAGTTACTATGTTTCCTTATGAATAAATTCTTCAATATATTGTAACATAAAACAAAAATGTTTTCTATTAACTTTTCCTACTGGGGAATCGAATACCGTTTAACCCATCACAAGTTTGTGATTTTCTTGTGGTTAACTTTCTCCTAAACATGTTTTCTATTACTCTCCATCAGAACATGACCCTATGTTTTCTCCTACATGTCCATGTTTTCCTACATGGAATCCTTGAATGGGTTAACTCGGGTGACCTCTGTACTAATATTTCTTTATTTTATAGTGCTTGTTTTACCGACTCTTGTTCTGATGTGAGACTTTCAAGGATGTTTCCAAGATCAATTTTAAAATTGCGAGGATGTTATTCTCAAAAGGGGGGAAGGATGTAACACCCCAGGTAAATAATGAATATGAAGTTTTTATATTTATCCATATTTCTAAATAAAATATTAATATTACTTTAAAGGGGATGATATTATTGATGGCGTACCCAATACGCAACAATGAGTTTCTTGGGAATCTTACGTTGCACTCTAATAATAAAATAATATTATTTTAAATAATAGTTAACGCCTAGCCGTTGTAATGGTGGGAAGGAGCAAAAATAACTAAAAAATTATTATATATGTTTGTAAAATATTTTTACTTTTTACAATAAATTTTAAAGGATTAAAAATGTAAATTAATCCAATTTTAAGCGTAAACATTCTAATATTCTTTAAAATGTCGATTAACCACCTTTTAATGGAAAACCTCTTTTAAATCCACTTTTTGACAATTTTATGTGTTATATTTGACAAAATAAAATTATTCTTTCGAATCGGGACATCAAAATTTACTTAGTGTAAATTTTTGGTATTTTTCCGAAAAAGATCATTTTTTAATGAATAGTGAAAAATGTTGTATTTTAATTCAAAACCTCTTTTAATATAATTTATTTATATGATTAGATTATCTTTTGAATTGGTTTTAATGTTAAATTATAATATATTTTTACCATTTAATCCAATAGTGGTTGTTGGAATTAATTTCACTTTGAAATCGGACTTAAACTAGTGTCAATCTTTTGATACATTTTGTTTCATAAAAACATGTTATTTGTTTTGTCAGTGGGAATTAATTATTAATTTAATTCATGAAACTTATATGATTTTAATTATGTAAAATATATATCATTTTTGAATTCGGGATATCAAATATAGCTCCGGGTGAACTTTTGGTAATTTTCTGAAAAACTTCAATTTTTGATGAATAGTGAAACCACTAAGTGGTACATATAAAAACTGATTTTTCCGTTTAAATGATATTTTGCCATCATTGTGTTTTGAATATCAAAAATCCGACATACATGGTTGTAATTAATAAGTAAAATGTGGTTCAATGGGAATAAAATAAATTTTTTTGGTGAATAGTAACTTATTAAGTTTTTAATCGTGATTAGAGGTAATTAGTGTAGTTTAATGTAAGAATAATGTTTTAATAAAATGAAATGACCTAGAAACATGTACTACCCTCCTTGTATGTGTCATAGAGGACCATGAAAATCCATGGGTGAACTTGGGGACCCCATGAAGCCACTTTGGATGGAAAATGACAAAAATATCTTTTTATTTAATGTTAATGTAATAATGACACAAACATGAAATGTTTTACTAAAACAATTTTCACATGGTATTATACAAGTAATATTTTTGACTATAAATAATAAATGGAAAGCTAAAAAGATTTCCTACATCATATTAGTTTTTTTTATAACTTTTAGACATTATATAAATTAAATTATTTATGACATCATGGTGATGCAGTGATGACCTCATTATTTAACGATTTAAATAAAATGAAAAGATAATGTAAGATCTAAGACCTAAACATGTACAAAACCTATTGTATGGGTGTATTTATAACCCCTATCACATTATCCTCGATAAACATCAATGTGGGACCATTAAAATCCGAAACACGTTCTAAAATAAAGTAACATTTCTTTACTTTCCAAGAGTGCCCCTCCTCTCCTCTTATAAAAGGCTCCCAACTCTACCTCCTTACCCCCACTTCCAAAGCCTTTGGATCGGCCAACCTCTTCCCATTTTTCCTCTCCACATCCCTCTATAACTCCTTTAAGACTAAATTTGGGCAGAAGACTTCCCAAGGAAGCCTTTGAGCTCAAACCAAAGTGAGTTACCTGATTTTAAGGTAATGTCTTCACTTGTGTCCTTTTGTTTTATTTTGCTTATCCAACCCCCTAAACTCTTTTTATTCATTTCTTTTGTAACAAATCAAGTATATTCAATATACTATGATGTTTTTATAAGATGGATTTGAGCTACACTTACATACACCTTCGTCTAATGGTTAAAGAACAAATTGTTTCTGTGGTTGGCGATTTTCGGCCTCACGAAACGATGATTGTTCAATATTCTTTTAACACCTTTAAAAGAGACCATTATGATGTCACTGTATTTTATATATGATATATATGGTATTTATGATTACTATATTTTTCTGTATTTTATATTTAAACCATACCTTTATTCTTTTCATGTTGTTATAATGCGATAATTTCATATGAGGAAGTGTGGACTACCGCCACCTCAAGTGATGTGACTCGTACAAGAAATACGTGGAACAAATAATGAATGAAATTAATGAACATATGTGACATATATAACATATATATTATACTGGAATTATAATATATATATATATATATATATCATTTATTTTTAATTCCGTTAATATGACAAAGAAAAAATGAAAGTCGTGTTGATGCGTACGTACGACCTACCGTCTCCAAGAACGATGCTTTTCATTTTTTATCTCCAAATGATATGGAATAGTATAAAATGAATATGTACTGGATATATATGATATTTTAATCATTAATACTATTCTGGAAATTATTTACTTATAAATACATGGACAATCATTTTTCAAACAAGTTCATTTTTGACTCATGTACTAAACATCGGCAAAAATGTCTGATATGAACTAAAATTATTAAACAATTACTATAACATTATAATATGTGATATGAACTGAATAATATTATTTAATGGAGGTCCATAGGCAATTATAAATTGACCAAAGTTTATTATTCAGGAATATAATGAAACGAACAAGACAAGTTGGACTTGAGGTAAGGGATCCTACTCCTCTTTTTCTTTTTAAGTACACTCTTTTATGTCATTCCTTTTAAGTTAATATTACTTTTGATTGGGATGTTATTTTATATTAATCATACTGTAATTTTTATTTTCATATGATGAGAGACCCTATTCTCTCTCATCAATCCATTTTGGAAGTTTTGAGTGGCGATGTTAGGCTGCCGAATTTTCGTAAGTGATCTAACCTCTCTCTTACTTTTTAAGTACTCCCCTTTATGTAACTTCATTTATGCTCCTCTTTGTTATGTTGGGGGATGTTCTTTTATATTCCTTTTTTGGTAAACTTTATGTTGATATGATGAGAGACCCTATTTCCTCTTATCAATCCATTTTGCATGTTTTAAGTTGCGTCGTTAGCCTGCCGAGTTTTCGTAAGAGATTTTTCATCTCACTTTTATTCCCGTGGGATTTATGCTACATTTTCCACAATTTCCTTTGAGTGGTGTATGTATTTCCCATTATTTGACTCATTGTGTAATATAATTTAATTTATGAGTATTTAAATCAATGTTGTATTTTCTTTCTTTCACGGGGTGTATGTTTCGAAAGTTACCCAAGTCGGTAAGGGAACCTTTCACCATTCTCTTTTTAAAAGACTTATTTTGTTATGTCTTTTAATTCACATAATACTATTTTGGTATATGTTCTTATATATCATTATTGATGTAAATTTTATGTCCATGTGATGAGATACCCTTTTTCTCTCTCATCAAATCTTTTTCAGAATTTTGAAGTGACGCCGTTATGCTGTCGAATTTTTGCAAGGGAACTTCTTAACCCAATTTTGATTCTTTGGGATAAACTTGTACTACTTGAATATGTCATTCAATGAATATGTGTGAATTTACTCTGATTTTTTTACACTTAATATCCACTTATATTTGGTGTATTCGTTTATCACACATAATTATGTAATTGATTTATCCTTAAGCCAAGGATAATGTCTTTATATGGGACTTCGTCTCAATCTCCATTCATTGAGTCATATTTTTTTTTATACACAACCTTCTTTTATAAAGTGTATAAACCCCTCTGACTTTTATGTTTATCCAGAAGGAATCTTATTTATATGAAGCATTTTACTAAATGACAAAATGGAATGTTTTTGTCGTACGTATGCGGCGACAATGACTTCTCCACCGCCGTGACCACTATTTGAGTTTAGGCTTCATCTACAATCCATACCTTTTTTTAAAGAAAAAGAAATACAATGTTTTATTTTTATTTTATTTTTTTATTGAAAATGGTTTTCATAAGGTTTTGATATCAATGTGTTGTATTGATATCTTGTGATTGAAAGGTGGAAATGTTATGTTTCCTTTATGAATGTTTTATGTGATACGATTATGTTGAGGTTATTGGGAATTATTATGAAGACGGGTGGTTCCGTGATAAACTAAGGGTGGGTGAGCCCGATATAGCTCTCTAATGCATTGGGTAACGCGAAGGAGTGAAACATTAAGGTTTTTCCGAAGATATTTATGGAATATACTGTGGTAGGTATTCCAAACGCAACCAAGAGGGTTACTCCCTACGTAAAAATGTTATGAATGCCTAAAGTTACTTTAATGTCTTATGATTCCTATGATTTATTCATGATTTGATGAGGTATGTTAAAGATCCTATGTTTTATGGGTAAAGTATGATTTCATTCTTATGTATATATGAACTCATGTTTCCTTTCCATATTTTTTATAACCCATTACTGAGCTTTTTATGCTCATCCCAAGTTTTTTTAAATGTTTTTAATAGGTCAAGAGAAAGGTACATGATATGATGATAGTGTCAAGGAAGTGTCAACAAATAATCCATGCTTTATTTTTAAATATGTTTCCGTTGAGGGAAAAAAATAATACTATCTTTTATGTATCCACTTTGTTTAATTGGGAAATGTAATGCATGTTTTATGATCTAATTCTCTAAAACTCTAAACCTGAAATGATCCTCAATGTGTAATCTTGTAATAACTCAAGATTAAGTATGGTTTAAGGCTGGGGCCTTATATCACATATTTGTTTCACCGGATGAGTTTCTCTTGATATGTTTCATTGATCGGCTTCACCCGATTAATTTCCCTGATCATCGTTACCCAATCTTTTTCACCGATCGGCTTCACAGGATCAATATCACCTGATTATCTCCAACTATAGTTTTCACCAATCTGTTTCACCAATGGGGTGTAGAGGTGTGTCGGGGTATCCTTCCCCAGTTTCCCTATAATTCCACTTTTAAGTCTTTTTACCTTTTGAAAGTTGTTCAAGGATATTTTCAGAGCCAAAAACATTGTTTAAATTCCCTTTTATAGGGGATACCCTATACAGACACATTTTCCTCTCTTTAAATAAAATTAATTAATGTACTACTGTTATGGCCACTCCTGTGATAATAATTTTTAAATAATAATTAATTCCATCATGTGAAACAATCCCGCTGCATTGTGAAACCAATATCTTCTATTAAATCCATTAGAAAATCATATCTCATATCTCTAGTATTTTGCCTTTTTATTTCATGGGTTTTCCTTCTCTCTTCTTCTTGGCATGACTCATTTTTTCCCTGGTATGTTTGGAGGTCCCCCTTCTAGAGGCTAGTGCTGCGCCGATGCTGGAGATTTTCCTACTCACTCTTGGAATCCCCAAATTTCATCCCATACAAGTCATGCATCCCAGTTATTAGCGTGAGGAGGAAAACATTAAACATTGATCATCCTGGTAGGGTTTCTTCTTTTGAATCTCATTACTATGTATCATGTGGGGTGGGTATGATTATGTACTTAATAGAATGGATGAATCCAAACTGTAATGAAGATAATAAATTGTTTTTAATGAATTAAGGGGTGTGTTTGATGAGGTTGTAATACTCATTTAACATTTCATATATGTTGTGAATTATATAGACTTATTTCTATTGAAAATAGGGGCCATTAGGGGGTCCATTATTGTGCACTAATGAACCTTTATTTTCTAGAAATTTCTATGATTGGATGGATATTACATGAAAACAGGTTAATCACGTAAACCATGTTGATTAAATGGATTCCAAATGAATACTAATCCTTGTGTGGTCTTACTGGTTAAACAAACAGGAATATGGAACTAAAAGAACGGTGTTTTTAAATCTGAAAAAACACTTTATCTTTTCAGATAATGTGTAAGATGGATCTTTATGAAGCTTGTCAGGTGATGTGGATGGGAATTAGTTCCCCTATTGTTTTGAAATTTTTGGTTTGGGGATTCGAGGCTGTTCGGGGCCCTATGTTTGGGAATGTTTTGGTTATAAAACATAAAGGGACCCCACATATCCATTTTTTCATTATGACATTACAAGAGAACCAGGTCTGAATTCTTAATATGCTACATGTATTTTTACCTTCATTCACATGAGGTTATTTCTGTTAGTTTCCTGGTAGTGAATAATTATTTAAATGATACAACATCAATAGAAAATAATTGATTCAAAGGGGAATTGATTTGTAGGAATGAGTTGTGACTTGGTTGTGGATGTTGTAATTTTTATGAATGAATTGAAACAAGGGAGTTTGTGTATGGGCTGGTTTTTGAACCCCTAAGTCGGGGTGAGTGAATATTTAGGAAAATTAAAAATTCTATTCATATGTTAATTATTCGTGCCCCACCTATGTTGAGAAAATCACGCCGAACACCCCCATTTCATTGGGGATGTTTTTTCCCAACTCTCCAATAAGTGGCTGGTTATTAGCAATTTTTCTGAACCCTCTCTTGAGTTTTCCAAGACTCTCCGGGAATCCTATGATGAACTGAGGTCCATTATAGCACATGTTTCTTTATTCAAGGTAGTTGTGGTGGTTTTCTTATGTGTGTGCAGGAAGGTTGTATCTGATTTGTATTCGGGATGAGGCCTAGGTGTCTTTGAGAGAGGAAATAGTTGTTCTGGTGGTGGTGTCTTTGGTCATTTAAATATATTTTTGTGACTATGTGTTGGCATGTGTGGTTAAATATGGTTGTTTTTTCCCAATGTTTTCGTGTGGGAAGTGTGGTTTTTCTAGCAAAGGTGTGTGCGGGAGGGGGATGGAAGTTGGACAGTGGTGAGAATGGAGGGGGAGGTCTGTCATGTAGGATGTCCTCAATAACTAGTGGGAAAGTGGTACGGGGTACCCAATAATCGATGTCTTTTTACTATTATTTTACGTGACTTGCGTTATTTGGGGAGTGTACCTTGTTTAGGTTTGGGTGGATAGTAGCTTCTCTATGTGATTCGGTTATCTCGTTTTCTCATGGGTCATTATAATTCCTCCCCACTTGTGCATGAGATATTTTTGTTTTCCCTTCGGAGTATACCTCTATACTCATCCTATGTATAAAAAACGCCTTTCAATTATCTAGGAGAACATCAATGATCATGTGAGACCATACTAGTTCAGACATTAGGGCAGTTTTTTTTCTAATTTTATTTTCTATGCTACATACCCATGGTGTATTCATGTAAATTCGGCACAAATAATTGAAACATCCATATAGTTATAGATTTTTTTTCTTTAATCTTAATGTGAGTTTTGGTGTTGTTTGGGAATTACTATCTTATCTTCTGATCCTACAAAATAAAAAGTGCAACTCCATTCATATTATGTGTGATTCTATACCCTTGGGACTAGTTTCAATATTAGGGCCTATTGAAGGTGGGTCTTGGAGGTTATTATCTCTCCTTCAACTTGATGAAAGAAGGGTCTAGCAGTTTTTTTCCCTCCCCTAATCTTGGTGATGACAGGTTGAGTCTATGTTTATTCACATTACATACAAATTTATAGAATTAATTCTTATAAAATATACAATTTTAGTAATAGAAAATAAATTTTTGTGTTTTAAAATCAAAAGGTATTAATTTCATACTAATTAAAACATTAATTAATCCTTAGATAATGAATTTCATAGGTTATAAATCTATCTGCCTAAATGAAAAACAAAAATTTAAAAAAATAAGAAAAATTAATGAATATGGAACAACATGATAAAAAAAATTAATTTTTTTGGTGTGATTGGGTACTAAATATAAATTATCTTTAATAAATTAAATTCTAATTTTGAACCAAATTTAATGATATAGCCCTCCCAATTGTGTTAAAATTTCAATAATTACAAGAATTCCAGTCCCCCACTGTAAAAATTGATTTACTCTTCCCCTTCCCAAAAAGACTCTATCTGTTGAGTCAATAAGGTTTTACTTATATTTTTTCCATTAATTCTTCTTTTAAAAATCCCAAACACCTTATACTTAAGAAAATCTACATTTCACTTCTATAAGAAAAATTTCCTTCCCAAAGGTACTTACCCCAACCATGTTTTAATTTTTCATATAAATATTTTTCTTAAGTAAAAAAATCAGATTCATACCTAAAACCTTGAAATCATATAATACATATATATTAAGAATTATGTTTTCGGATCTGAATTCTAAATATAAACTCTAATGATGTTCCACTCTGAATTCTGGATAGGAACTCTAATGAAGTTCCACTTAGAATTTTGGATACGAACTCTAATGATGCTCCACTCCGAATTTTGGATACGAACTCTCATAAAATTCCACTCCGAATTCATGATACGAACACTCACAAAGTTCATCTCCGAATTATGGATACAATCATTAATTAGTTCGACTCTGAACTTTTTCAAGATTGACTCCAAACTCTGAAAGTTCATATTTTGAATTCTAGTGAAACAAGACTCTGAATTTCCTTATAAATTCTGACTCCGGATTTCTACAGATTTCAGGTTCCAAATTCCTACAATACAGAATACGAATTTCTTTTTATTATAAACTCTGAATTCTATTTTGGTTTGACTCTGAACTTTTATTTTCTTACATTATTATCTTCATTTTTACTTATTCTTACAATTGTTTCATTACAAAATGATATCGTACTTTCAATTATTGGCCAACCATTGGTTGAGTGACACATGTACAGGTCCCTCCAAAATTCAAGGAGAAATATTACCATTGGATGAGGGAGCCGACTGTTGGAGCTTAGTCTATAAATAAAAGCTCATTTTAAAGTTGAAAAGAACTTTTAAAATCATTGAGATCTATTCTTACATGTTGTTTAAGTGTTTTCTAGAGAGAGAGGCTCTTATCAACTCTCAAATCTTCATGCTGAACGTTTGAACAGATTGTTCAAACGTTGCCTTGCGCATACTTGCTTCATGTGAATCCGATTGTTGCTGATTACAATCGAGGGCTTTCGAGGATAGGAAGACAATGGTTCCAGCACCTTGAATTTGAGGGCTTCCATGCTGAGGAAGACAGAGGTGCTGACAACCTGATAGTTGAGAGCTTGCGGGGATAGCATGACAGACTCCAATCTTCGTATCGAGGGTTTACCCTAGTGTGGGTAAGACAAACATTCTTGAATGTATAAATCAAGGGACCTTTATCCAAGTTTGTTGGATACACTTCTCTTTGGGTTATAAGAGTTATTTTTTGTTACATTTAGTATTTCTACTTGTTTTTCCGATGCATTTTTTATTGTTAAGGAAAGTTTACTTTTCTTATACTTCCATACTATTAATCTGATATAGTTATATTCTATATGCTTTAAGGTAGAATCATAATCATTGTATCTTTTGTTATGTTTTATTTTTGGAATCACTTTTCCGGAATGAAGCAATCTGTTTAAACTTATAGAGGCCTCATGAATTATCTTGTTTAACCTTTTTCAACATAACCATCTTAAAAATTTACTAAGGGAAATATTAAAAGGTACAATTCACCCACCCTCTTGTATTTGAGAATCTCATTCTTATTTCGATCCTATGATTAGTATTATAGAGTATTTCATACTCATAATCATACCATCCTAACAATTGGTATCAAATGATATGGATTAATCTGAATTAATCTCATGATTAGATTCAGAAGGGAAATCTCGGATTCACATTTTCTGAATTCTAATTTTTTGGAATCTGTTTTTCGGACTCATAGTTCGGACTCACATTTTCGTATAGTTAAAATTTTTCTTGCTTAGAATATTTCCTCAATTTTACTGTCTTATACTTCTAATATGATTATGTGCCAAATATTTTCTTAATGATGGAAGGCTTAAATGTTGGTTCTATCAACAACATAAATCCTACTGGACCACCTATCTTTGATGGTAATGATTATGAATATTAGCGAGATCGTATGAAGAAATTCATTATCAATACTGGGGTATATAACATTGTCATTCTTACCGAAGGATAAATTTTTTATGACAAAGATGTTTGTGCTTTTACTAATCAAGAAAAGAATGAATACAAACTCAATTATAAGGTACACAATACTTTAATCTGTTTTATTATAATGAACATATATAGCCTGATATTGTCTTGTGAAACAGCTAACCGTATATGGATGAAACATGAAGATTCACATTTTGGTACATCTAATGTTATTGATACTAGAAGAGAAATGCTCAGAGCTGAGTATCATGGTTTTAGTTTTCCTTACGGAGAACAAATTTTTAAGTTACAATAGAGATTCATGAATATCATGAATATATTACAATCTATGTGAGAGAAAGGTCTAGATAATGAATACCTTGTTGAAAAGATTATAGATATCATGAAGAATGAGTGGGAATAAATGATAACTTCTACTGATTAAAATAGAAAGGATACTCAAATTTTTTATGATTAACTATTTGGAACTCTTCTTCATCATGAAACTAGAATGAAGAGTGATGTTGAAAACATAAAGAACAAGAATGTGAATTGTAATGTTTCTTCTACTATAACATAAAATCATATGAAAGCTAAGACGCCTGAATGAGTTACTAGATCCAAATTTAAGATGGTTATTATCCAACCTAAATATAGTGAGGGTGAAGTCTCAGATAATGAGTTATCCAATCTTGATCGAAGGATGAACAAGATAGCTAGACAGAGAGATTTCCAATCCAAATATAAGAAGAATGAAAGGAAAGATAAGAATTATTCTGAGGTCACATGATATGAATGAAAGAGAAGTGGAAACATAATACAGGATTGTCCTTTTCTTGAAAAGAATGAATGAATAGAGAGGAATTCTAAAAGGAATATGAAGAAGTTTTACAAAGCTAAATCTAGGAATGTTATGAAAGCTAATGCTACAAGGAGTGTTAGCTGTGGAGACTATTTAGAAAGAAAATATTCTGAATATGATTCATCAGCTAAAAAGAATATGGGATTCATTACTACTACTTCTTTCCCATATACATGTCTTATGGACATGGAACGCTCTGCCGAGGCTTTAAAAAAATGTATCTCTTGATAAGATTTACTATTATGAAAATAGTACATCTAATGAAGATACTTCATCTTTAGAAAATGAAGAACCATCATACGAAGTAGTATCTAGATTTTAAAAGTTACTTGAAGCAAAAAATTGTAAAATTTCAATTAAGTTAGACAATTCAAATACTAGGGAAGAAATTCTTACAAAAGAGATTTCAGATCTTACTACAAATCTTAAAGATAAAGAAGAGATTTTTGAAAAACTTTCTAAAGACCTTGAGAAATGAAATTATATTAATGAAGAACTTTATAAAGATATTAGGAATGATATTTTAGAGATGAATTTTTTTTAAGAAAAATCTAAAGGAAATGGTTTCTGAGGATAGGAATGTAGTCATTATACTAAAATCTGGAAAAAAAATTATGAAGCTTCTTAGAAAATTTACCTATGGGAAGGAAAATTTTGAAAAGATGTATTCTCAAAATTAACCTCCAGGAAACACTACTAGATTAGTTTACACTCACCAAAAAACACTTTTCGAAAACAACTACTTTGTTCCTTCTAGAGTCCCTTTTTGCACTAAGTATCAAAGTCGAAGGCATTGGAAGAAAAATTTATCCTTGAATAGAGTTCAATATCGTGGGTTTCCTAAATAATATTTTAAAAAAAAATTGGATACCCAAAATTTTGATGTCTAACAATTCCGGATCGAAGAAAGTTTGGATTCTCAAAACCTAACTTTTTTCTTATTTTCATGAAAATAGAGAAAATGCCAAAAACAAAACATGGTACATGGATAGTGGATGTTCCAAGCATATGACTTGTAACAAAAGCTATTTTGAGAATGTTATCATGATGAAAGGAGGAAAAGTAACTATCAGAGATAATGCTCAGTGGGAAATTATTGGTATAGGTAACATTGGTCTTCTTGTTAAAATCAGGATTTCAAATGTTTTTCTTTGTTAAATGTATTAAGCACAACCTCAACTACACAAGTCAATTATGTGATGAAGGATACATTGTGAATTATAGGAATGAAATGTTCATAGTACACAATTCCAAGAATGAATTTATTCTTTCTATCTATATAAAACAGAATATTTACACACTAAACATACAAGACCTTAGGATCCAAGACTTCCCTTGACTTAGTGAAATGGACGATCATTTTTGGTTATGGAATAGAAGGTTAGGACATTTTAACCTTAGGAACTTATGAAAACTTTCTAATAAAGGTATATTAAAGGATCTACCAGGGCTTAGATTTGATTCTTCAAAAGATTGATACCCTTGTAAATATGGAATGAAACATAAATCAAGTTTTAAATCAATCGGTGAAGTCTCAACAAATGATGCACTACAGTTGGTGCACATGGAATTTTTTGGTCCAACACAAACTGGAAGTATTAGGGTCATGTATTATGTATTTGTCTTAGTTGATGATTACACTAGATTTACATGTGTCTATTTTTTAGCAAACAATTATGACACATTTTATTATTTTAAATGGTTTAGAACCCACATCGAAAATGAGAAAACCGTTCCATTGAAAAAAATTCATAGTTATCATGGAGGATAATTTCAAAATTCTAATTTTGAAAAATTTTGTAATATAAACGTTATTACACACAAATTTTCATCACCCAGAACACCTAAAAAATGGTTTTGTTTAATGAATAAATATAATTCTTCAATATATGACTAGAACCTTGTTGAGTGAGTATTTTGTTGCCAACATTTTTGGGCTGAAGCTGTAAGTACTACTTGTTATACAATAAATAGAGTTTTAATTAGACCTTTTCTTAATAAATCTCCTTATGAGTAATGGAATTGTAGAAAACCTTTATTTGCCTACATTATAGTTTTTGTCTACAATTTATTTATTCGAAATACTAAAGATAACTTACACAAATTCGCACAAAAATCTGATAAAGTAATTTTCTTAGGATACTCCTCAACTTCTATGGATTATAGAGTTTTTAACAAAAATAATTGTACTGTTGAAGAGGCAATACATTTCAAAGTCGATGAAACTGATCCTTTTATATTAAAAAAACCCCAACCTACATACTCAGATATGTTTTCAAAAACTTATTATCAAACTTTGATAGAAAATCCTTCTGATAAGGAAAATGTTCAACAAGATACTTCATAAACATTTACCCCAAAATATTTCCTACCCTATGGTGATGAACATGTTTTACAAAACCCAAACCAGTCATTTCTAAAGAATCATCCCAGCGATAGTATCATTGGTGATTAAGAAATGAAATATAACATATAGCATTCCATTCCCAATTATAATTAAAAAGAAATAATGAAGCATAAGGTGATGAAGATTGGATTAATGCCATGAAAGATGAACTAAATGAATTAAAAAGGAATAATGTCTGGACAATGGTTGAAATACATAAGGAAACATCTGTAACTGAATTAAAATCAGTCTTCAGAAATATATGTGATGAAAATGAAACCATCGTAAGAAATAAAGATACATTAGTTTCTAAAGGCTATAATCAACAAGAAGGAATAAACAATGAAGAAACATATGCTTCAGTATCTAGACATGAATCTTTTTGTATTCGACTTTCCTTTGCAGCATTCTTCAATTTTAAACTTTTTCAAATGGATGTAAAATGTGCTTTCTTTAATGGTTATGTTCAATAGGATGTTTTTGTTGAACAGACTCCTAGATTTTAGGATACTAAATATCCTTATCATGTTTTTAGACATACCAAAGCTTTGTAAATCCCTAAACAAGCCCCATGATCTTGGTATGATAGACTTACACAATTTTTTCCTCAATATAAGTATGTTAATGAAAATATAGATCCTACACTTTTAATAAATAATGATAAGAAAAATGTTTTGATTGTTCAAATTAATGTTGATGGAATTATATTTGGTTCAAATCAGAAATCAGTAACTGATTCCTTTGCGGATCTAATGAAATATGAGTTTGAAATGAGTATGATGGGTGAGTTAAATTTTTTCCTTGGTTTTGAAATTTCTCAAAAACCAGAAGGAATCTACATATCCCAACATAAGTATATTAAAGATATTCTTAAAAATTATGGGTATGACAACACTAAGATAATAAGTACTCCTATTGGTACCTGAAACACACTTGATCTTGATGAAGCTGGGAAACTAGTAGATCAAACATTTTTTAAAGGTATGATGGGTATTCAACATTACATGACTGGTAGTCGACCAGACATGATGTTTTCAGAATGCTTATGTTCAAGATATAAATCCAATCCCAAGGAATCGCATTTAAAGGCAGTGAAAATAATTTTTCTCTACATAATGATAACCATGTATTTAGGACTATTTTATACTTCTGGAAATTATTTTCTTTTAAAGAGATTTTCAGATTCTGACATTGGAGGATATAGAATGGATTTAAAGAGTTCATCAGTATATTTTCATTTATTAGGAGATTTATTAGTTTCTTGGTCACGCAAGAAGAACCATTCTGTAGCACTCTCCCCTACTGAAGCTGAATATGTAGCAGCTGGAAGTTGCTGTGCTCAAGTGTTGTGGATGAAACACACTCTCACATATTATGGATTGAGTTCTACTAAGACTCATATTTTGTTTTATAACACTTTTTCCATTAAACATAGTAAAAAACCTACACATTACTCTTGTGCAAATAAAATACACATTAAAAATCACTTTCTTATGGATCACACACTAAAAAGAGATTTCATTCATCAGTTTATCGGAACACAAGATCAACTTTATAACATTTTCACAAAATCCTTACCCTCTGATATATTTTAACACATTTAACAAAATTTTGGAATAATAACCATGAGGTAATGTTCTTTCATTAAATCAATTTTGAACTATTCTCTTTACACTAATAAAGTCCTCTTCATAGGGGGAATACATTTGTTTGTTATCCTTTTAAAAATAAATTGTAAGGACTCTTTCAGAATTTTTTGTAATAACTCTTTCAAAAACATTCGTAATTACTATTTGAAATTTTTTCGTAATGAGAATTTCAATGTTTTCATAATTAAAATTTTCGTAATGAGAATTTTGTAATGAGAATTTTCGTATTAAGAATATTCATAATGACAATTTTCATATTGAGAATCTTCGTAATGAGAATTTTTGTAATGGGAATTTCCGTACTCATACTTTTCGTAGTAAGTTTTTCATAGTGAATTGTTTTTCATAGTCAAATATTCATCATGAAGAATATTACCTATTATGAATAAACATACTATCCAATCCTAAAGGTATGACTTCTTTACTTGAGTTTTCATAATCATTTTTATTTGTAGGTAGTTTCTTTTTCTTATACAATTTCATGGATTTTCTTCTTCTTAAATCCAAATATTATTAAAATCTCAAAAGATCGGATTCAATATTTCCTTGTAGGTATGTTTTCAACCATCATATCATATCATAGAGAATTTCAACCGTTAGATCGTTGGGTAAAAGGAAAGAAACATTTTAACGTAACGATTTTAAATAAACACCTACCATCTTTTAAAATTGGAAGCTAATGTAATGAAATAAATTGATAAGGAATATAATGTAGCATTATTATAAATATATTCATTATATAAAATATCAAAGAGGGAGTATGTATACCATATAAATCAATATATGTTTATAATTTCAAAAATCAGTATTTTATGGAAATTCGTGATAAGAGTCCCGTAGAATATCATAACATTTGATTACAACATCAATAAATAGTAAATAAATATTTTAGAAAATTGGAAACACCAAATAAAATAATCATTGGCCATAAAATTCATAATATGGCCTCAAATTTATTAATGGGTGAGTGATGTAACCCAATTAAAATGAATTGAGATGAAAATATACATGCCTCGGAAAATAACTTCTTTAAACACACTCTAAACACATATATAATGAAATTATTATTTTTATACACATATATCATATATATTTATTTTTTAATTATTATATACCATAATATTATAATTTCATATTTTACATTTAGTAATATATCATTGTTAATATAAATATTTCTGTCTTAACTATTAATTTCTCCACATATGTTCTAATTTAGTTTGTAATTTTCTTGCATCTTGTTCTTTTTTAATTACATAAACAAAATTCATAAAATTTTAGAGATTTAGTGATGTTTTTCTATATTCCAAATTCATTTCATGGATATTATGGCGACAATTATCATCAAAATCATTAAAATATCATTTTTCCTAATTTTTGATTCCATCAAAATAATTGGTTTTATTAGAGAATATAAATATTCATATATGAATATTATAAATATCATAATATATAATAAATAATAAAATGTTATATAATATTACTAGTTTAAAAAATTATTATCCATTCAAAATGAAAAAATTATAACATTATAAATATACATAGTAAAACTAACAAAATAAAAATCCTGTTAGGGTGACCAAATTAGAAAAACATGATATTTCATATTCATAATATCTCTTTTACATAATATATATCATGTTATATAAATAATTTTTATTCATAAATTTAATTTTTAGAACCATATATATAATTCAATGATGGAGAGTCAAATATGTTGTCCATGCAAAAAATAGACCCCAAGTACACATTGTTCGATTTTTCATTAATTTATCGATAATAGACATAGGGTTTAGAAAATGATGTAACTTAATATAATCATAATTTTGGAATTGATATATTATTTATTCATTAAAGACATAATTATAACCATTCATGTGATGAAGTGGTGAACAATTAAATACATCGTTCATGGTAGGGTTAGTTTTCATGTACACACAGATGTATTTATTATTTTTCATTTGATGTAATGGAGGTATATATTGGTTTTTTCATAAAAAATAATATTTATGTAAACTAATATTACTGATTTAAATATATAAATATTTATATATATAATTTAAATTATTTTTATGAGGGATGAAAATTTAAATATTTCAGTTAAGATAATTTTCTCTTCCGTGTATATCCAAATTTGGATCTATCATTAAAACATCTTATGTTGGTATTTGTTGGGACTAGAACCTAGAATTTATGGGTAATGGTTCTTAAGAGTTTTATAATTATAAATTATTTAATGTGACTCTATTTGGTAAGTTAAAAAAAAGATTCTCATAATACATTGAAAATATTGATATTTTCCTTAGTCTCAAACATTTGCCCAAAATATGAATCATTAGTTTTCTATATGATATATATTTGTCTAGAAACAAAAAATTAATTTTTTTCATGTTATTTTTTTAATAAAATTATAGAAAAATTATAATGATTAAAAACAATAATAATATAAGAATGAGTAAAAATATTATTTCCTATTGACACCATCATTTCAACCCATGGAACATAAAACTCAATTATTGTTTCAAACTTTACCCTTATTTCATTCAAATTAGATTTAAATAATTTGTCAAATTCTAATCACAATAAATTAATATATCAAAAAATTATAACTAAAAAATAATATTAATTTAATCATAAATTATCCCAAAAATATATCAATTTTATCTAAAAGAACCTAAATAACTTTTCGACCAAGTGACTTTTCTATCCCAAAGTTTTCTATACCGCTGAACATACAGTCAAAAAATAAAGTAACATATTAACACAATTATAGAATAATACCTTCACCTAAAATGAAATTTACCATATTAGATTATTTTTCCCTTAATCGTATATTCATCCAAAATCCCAGTAATCATCTACCAATTTATCATTAATCATATAGGAATAAAATCACATAATACCTCAACAGTGGTACCTATAACATTGTACATAAGATCATCCTTAAAATTATAGACCCAAATAAGTATATTAAAATCATAAACTATAATAATTTGATAACATCATAGAATTTAATTTTTTCTAAATCCTACTCAAATTCTAATTATGACACAAAAGATGGATACCCCCCAATTTATTGCCAAAAAATGTCATTTATTCCCAACATATGATTCAATCTAAAAAAACCAAAATTTATAAAACCATTCTTACATTATAAAAAATCATCATTGAATCAATTTCATACCCAACACTATTTATTTTATATCGATTTTGATAATTATATAAAAAACCATTACACAACATGACCCAAATCATTTTATCCAAATATGAATTTTTCATAAATATAAAAAAATATTTCACCTAGAGCCTTCAACATATCACATAATATTTCACAAATGACACCATTGTTGAGATATCTTAAAAAATATAATTTTTCATTAACTATGTAGAATTGACATATTATACAACTAACCTAATATTTATATTTAGAGTACAGATAAGCATTAACAAAAGAAGATCATCAGTTAGTGTGTGATAAAAAATATGGTAATATGACCAAATAAAGGTACATTATAATCTTATATATAATCGCATATAAAAACACATAATTCACAAATCATATGTCACGGAATTAGTCATAGCTATAACACAATACATCATTCAACTGAGTTAACGATCATGATTCGTGAAAACATAACATATGAATAATAAAATTTTGTATATATAGTGAAATAAAATCACAACATAATGAAAAAATAATCAATGTTTTCCATAACATATTTGAGAAGGAATCACTAAATGATTCTCGTAGTATATTTATAATTGATACTCATATCCCATAAATATCTCATTAGATATAAAACCAAAACCAATGAATTATTGGTTTATAAAATTCCCCATCTTTCAATATTTGTACATATGTGTTCAATAATATAATTGAATCAATCATGATTTTCTCATATCGTAGTTATATTGTGGATGGAAATGATATTAATGTTAATGGTGTAAAATCATCATCATAACCCCTCAATATAAATATGATTGATGGTGGTATATCCCTAAATATTCATAATAAAAATTATAGGATATTTAAATTTATCAATATTACTTTTATAATATAATTAAAAACTATATTATAAAAAATATGATATTTCTTCAGTTACTTTAAAAAATTTACAATTAGATACATTATGGGAATGTATTGTCATTGTAAAAGGAAACATAACATGAAAAACATTCCTCATAAAGAAAAATGTTCATTATAGAGGAAAATTTATATTAATAGGTAAATGTTAATAAATTATTTTCTTAAAATTATAAAAAATGAAAACAATAATACGATTAGAATACATAAAATTGATTAAATTTTAATCGATAAAGTAAATTAAAATTTACATGAAAATTACATTAAGAAAATATAAATATTTATATAAGAACATTCATGAAATTAAATAATGAATAAGTGTATTATGAAGAATTATTTGGGTAATAAAGATAACAAATTAAAATAATGAATTTAAATAATTCCATAAAAATAATAAATTATGACATTGTTGAATAAAATAATTTTTGAATTAACTTTCAATAACATGATTATTATGAAAATAATAATATAATATGTCAAATTTTTTTGGTATAAATGTATATGAATATGTCAAAATACATGATGTGGTGAAATTTATGTTTAATAAAATTCATTTATAACCTTATAGGAAATATAGTTTTAAAAATAAAACTAATCAAATTCAGAATACATCTTAATTAGATAAATGATGGTTAGCCATTAACCATGGGTGTGATAAGAAAATTACAATAATCAAGTAGATTAAGATATGTATTCCACTTGTCGTAATAAAAATAAAATTATATTCACAATATAAATGATTCAATAAGAGTAACCACAATAAGAATCAGAGTCATCATGGTTACAATAAATATGAGTTTTTCCAATTAATGATCATTTCATAGTGTATTATGAATCAAAATTAGGGTAATAATTTACAAAAAAAGTAATATGGGGTAGAAATATATTATCTTAATTGTTGTTATTACGAATAAAAAGATAAAAATATAAGTATTAATATAAAAGTTTCACTAACTATTATAATTATTTGGTAAATAAAAATATTGTAATAAAATATGTAAATGACTTAAATTGTATTAACCAATATAGATTGTATCTAATAATTTAAAATTAAGGTTACTTTATTATTATAAAAAAAATATGTATTTACCATACTAGGGAAAACCCTCGATACGATGATCATTCTATCTTGATATCCCCACTATCCCTCTATATAATGATTGGATCCATGTGTATCTATACATGGTATCTGTAAATCATGTACATCATATCACATACATCATATCCTCATAATCCCTCGATTGTAATCAAACAATCAGATGGACAAAGGAAATTGAAATTATAAACTAAAATGTATTAAAAGTAAAATATACATGGAATTCACTCTTATAAGAATCATAGATATTGTAGAATAGAAAATTCAGTAGAGTTCCTCCACACGAATCTACATCTAATTGAAAAGCCTTAAAATGTATATGAATTTATAGGAAATCTTCTTATGGTCATCTTGATCCTCCAAAAGTCATATTTTCTAAATTATTTTAACAAGGACATGGGAACATAACACATCAAATGTCATATTATAATACAATAGATGAAATCATTTTTTTGTACACATTTATAGTGACACTAGTATTCTATTACAATATAATGTAGTGTTTTGTATTAAGAAATAAATCATAAGTAAATATTATAGATTTTCTTACTTGATATTGTTATTATTTTCTATATGAGTATGATTCCCATGTTATCTTCTCTGATGTTGTGTTCAGTTAAATTGTATGTAAGTATAAATACAATGAAAAAAATCCTCCAATTTTTTTTATAAGATGAATCCAATAATTATAATATTTATACTCATTATGTTAATTACAATAAATAAGGTAGATTTATATTCAATAAACCATCAAACAAATTATAAGTATGGTAATATATATATATTTTCTATAAAGACATTATTAATCTACATTGGTCATAAAAGAGTTAGTATATATTCAAGAAAGATTCTATGATTTCAAAAATTAATGCATTGCAAAATTAACAAAGAGAAATTTGCCTCAAAAATCTCCCCATTTTGGGAAATCAAAAAACCACTTATCTTAAATATAATAATACATTGAAGTATATAAGTACATTATTATATTTATGATCAAAATATAAGAAATTAAACATTAATACATGTCACCCCATGATTTTATGACTCATTTTCATTAAATGGATTAATAATACTTACTCCCCCATTAGATAAAAAATACTTAAAAAACTCTATTCTATTCATTAAATTTTTTTTCTCACCATTTCATTGATTATCTCCACTTAATATATGATTATCCCCCAATGTATAATTTTTTTAATATTTCTCTTTTACATATTGGATTGAGAACATGTCATGTAATAACAAATATTTATTGAGAAACTAAAATATGAAAATAAATAAACAACATGGACTTCGTATATAAATGAAAAAAAACATTCAATCTACGGGAATTAGAATACATTAACACCAATTTTAGATTTCTAAATTGTTCAATTATATTTATATAAATTGAAATAAAAAATGATTTTTAACAAATTATTCATTCCTCATTCTAAGATATTAGAAAAGTAACTTTAGCGTCATTAATACATCCCTGTATTCCTCAAATTTTCTATAATATCTTCCTTATTATTTTGATCTCATGAATCCTTGACTACTAAAATTGAATTCCATCTTTCAATAAATTATCCTTTTCTTCTTGATATTGTAATTTTTTTCAATAGATTATTCTGATATTTGGGATCATTTACCCTTTATTAAAAAAAATCATTAATATTCTTCATATCAATAAATTATTTATTGTAGAGATAAAATATTGAAATATCATTGAAAATAAACAAAAATATCTCTTGTAAATCTGAGATATCATGAAACTATTTCATATAAAATCTTCATAATTTTTTATGATATTTGACCCTAGATTCAATATTTATTGCAATAAGAATGAAATCAATATCGGATTGATCTAGATATTTCATGATTATAAAAATATTATCATCTTGGAGATTGATATATTTATCATTTCCATGAGTCCATTTCACAGTCATATTATGATATTTCCCTTCATCCTCTGAAGTGCCCAGATCAGTGTGAATCACTGAGAGGGGGAGGGGGTGAATCAGTGATCCTTTAAAACTTTTTACTAATTGATTCTTAATCAATTAAACCTCTATGGCTTGTTAAGGCCTCGATCCACTCTTCTTGTATCACTCACCTTTCCACGAATGATGCAGTAAATGTAAAGGCACTGGACACAAGGATTTACAAGGTTCGTCACCAAAGGCCTACATCCTTGCCATGCTCTCTCAGCATGGATTCTCCCATTATAATCTGTTAGTATTAAAATGGTCGATACAGCTTCCCACCGTATCTCTCCTGAGTCCCACAGGAGGGTCTTTATACTGCGTCCCACAGTGTTACCAGAGTCCCACTGGCCTGCTCCAGAATCCCACTAAGGACTTCTTCCACCCTGAGTCTCACAGGGGGCTTCTCCTGGCTCCTCGAGTCACAAGAGTAGCTCTTCTTCACTTTATGCTTCTTCAAGTATCTTTAGCAGTCTGGGATAAAGACAGCTGGCCTTGCTCTGTACCTCTGATCACTTGTGATGATCAGGTCTTCTCGTCTTGCTCAGGCTTTATCTCCTTCTTCTGAGGATGACCTGGCTTCTCTCTTTAGGAATCTTCAACAGCCTCTGATAAGGTCTACTGGTCTTGCTCAAAGCTTCTGATCACTTCTGTTGATCAGGATCTTCTCAATTACTGAATACTCAGACAACTGATGTCTTTAACTTTAGTCTGGTCCAGTCTCACATCAAATCATCTTCATGCACTGAGTGCATGGTATCTCTGCTTCCTCATGCACTGACTGCATGGCCTTCTCAAATCTCTTCAAGAACTCCTGGTCTTGGACAACTCAAATGCACACAACCAGATTTGTCTTTGTTCACGTGTGCATGTGCACGCATGTATGCATGCACTCCCCTTCTTCCTTCTCTCGGTGCAATAAACCCTCAAAGGGTATATTCTCTTTGATCACACACCTTCGTCACTCACACACTTTGTTCAATTTGTTCACACACTTAATGTGTGTTATTCTTTAGTGTGGATGTCCTCTTCTTTCTTCTTCTAAAAGTGTACACTTTGCTTAGTGCACACACACTAGGTTCGGCCTTTTAGTTCTTTTGCACACACAAATGCCTATGGCCTTCTTCCCTTCTTGTACTCTTCCACTTTGCACACATACTTTATTTTTCTCTTTTAATATTCAAGTGTGCACAACCACAAGGCTACGGGCTTCACTTGTTCAATTTGCACACAAAGGCACTAAGCCTTGGGTTCTCCCTCTTTTCACAAGCTACTTCCCGTATTAAACACACTCAATGTGTGGTCTTCCACTTCACTTGGCACACACCACTTGGTGTTGCTCTTTGTGCACACACATGGCCTCGGGTCTTCTCCTGCCTCAAGGAGGCGCGCAAGTCCTCCTGCCGCGGGGCGCGCATGTGCAACACCCACGGGGTCTTCCTCCTACCGCGCAAGGGTGCGGGCAGAGAGGGAACAAGCCTCGGGCGCGCAAGGTGTTGCGGCCACGAGGTCTTCCTGCTGCGCAAAGGATTAGCGCGCAGGGGACTCCCTTTCTTCTTTTGCGCAAGGAGTGCACAAAAGGAACCAAACAGAGCTAGGGAAACTCTGGGCTGTACTGCCGCGCAAGTGTGCGCGCAGACTCTTCTTCGCGAGGAAAAGGTGCTCTCACGGGACTTCCAAGTTCATCAGCGGATCATCAAGCTTCTAAGAGGGCTCGGGATCTCTTTTTATAGGCAAAGGAATCCTCAAAACATCCACGTGATACAATCTTTGAATCCCCGAAGTTTTCGGGTATTTCAAGATTTTGCAAATCTTGATATCTTCCTCTGTTTCACACGCGGGTATTTTTTTTTATATTTTTCTCCTCTACGTACATGCGACTTAGAACGCATGCACGGCCTCTGTTTTGGCCATCCCATGCAAAACACGAACACCCCGAGGCCTCGGCACTTCGTTTTCCTTCGGCCTTCATCGAATTTTCTCATTTTTTGCATGCAAGACTCTTTTTGAGCATGGTACTGTTCGTTATGGCCAGACGAGCACGAGGGTGCCTTCGGCTTCGAGAATGGTGGCCGAGAGCTCGAATTCTTCTCTCGGGTTGCTCCTGGTTCTACGGAGGCACGCGGGAAGCTTTGGGCGAGCTCGGGGTTGAAGATGGTCTCGCAGCCGTTGGATTGGCGATTCAATTGATCTCGGACGGACTGGATCAGATCATCTCGCCGCGGATCAGATGTGCGGCTTAGATCGTCCGCGCGATCAATCGTGCGGCTGGGATTCGCTCCGCGGAAAAATTCCGCATCCCACATCGAAACGGCGAGCGGATTTTCCGCGCTTTATCACCCTGGCGCTGCCTCAACCCCTCGATTGAACTTCCAACCTCCACGGTGCCGCCCCGCACCGTGTTCTCTGCGGGCGCGCTCTGCGCCCACTATGCTCCCTGCGGGCGCGCCACTGGCGCCCACTATGCGTGCCTTCGGGCGCGCGCGCTGCGCGGGCTTCACCACCGCGTAGCTCGAGGCTTATACACGGCCCCGCCCTTCTGCCTCAGGGAGCGCCTTGGCCTTGAGGGTTCCCCATGGGCGTGTCGCCTTAGGCCCATATGTGCCTTGGGTGATCCCTCGGCTGGCCTCCTTGGTGGCCATATTTTTGGCTAAGGCAAATATTAAGACATTGTTAAAAACAAAGTTCTCCTCCATATAAAACATGCCAATTTCCAAGTGCCACTTCTCTAAGCCATCTTCCTTATTCTTCTTAAGAATTCCATCATTTCTCCTCTCATATGATCTCTACTTAGGATATGGAATTCCCAATGTTTCTTCTTAATCTTCTTCATCTCCTCTTCCATATGTGTTCAATACTTAGGAGGGACTTCTTCAACTGAATCTCATAAATCACACATGTCCTTCAACATTCTTCATTGATCTAATCAGAGATCAATTGGATCTTCTTCTGATTCACATGCACTAAGAGTTAGTACATGGACTTCATTAATCCACTTCATCCACTCAGTGATTGTGGATGGATCTCCTTTCATCTCCTCATGCATTGTAAATACAATGCATGGTCTTCTATCATTGTTGTGACTTTGTATCATCATGATAAAAGTTCTATGAACTTAATGATCAGCTCAACAATCGTCAAATGTGACATAGAGAATGTTTCAACCACAATTTCCAATACCACTTAGTGAATCTCCTAAGTGACACACATCTTAGTACCATGGCCATTCTCCTTCACCACCAACACCATCACAACCTTTGTCATTCACATCTTGACATTCCCTGACTTCCATTTATTCCAAGACAACTTCATGCCTCATTGACAACAAATGCAACACTGTGCACTTCAATCTCCCCCTTTGTATTTGTTGTCAATACACTCCTTCAGCACATATGAATGGGTCAATATGTGTGCCAATATTTTCTCCCCCTTATTGGCAATCAAATGCAAAGGTGTGGTGTGGTTCTCTTTCAAAAAAAAATCTCTTCCTCCCTTCGAATAGCATCTTCTTTAAAAATCACTAGGAGAGGGATGATGCCACATGTTCTCTTTAGCAATGAACCTTTAGTAAATCAACTCTAAGTCTACTTGGGCTAACCCGGTGTAGAAAACAAGAGTGATGTAACCAAGGAACTCAATGCTATCCACATTCACTGTAAACATGTGAGATCATGCTTAGGGGTTGAATTTTTTCAGATATTCAATGAATTGCTGAATCCTGCACATACTTCACAAAACACATTAGAATGTTCAGGTGCAAAGATAAAGCTCCCCCTTTCATCTACTTTCTCAAGATGATATTAATTTCAGAACATCATCTTCTCCAGATTGGCTCCCCCTCAAGGGTTGCACTCCATTATGTCCAAACCATCCTCTAGTTGAGAATGATCATCATCATCAATTCCCTGCAATGTCAGCACATGTAAATACCAATAGTATAAGGGAATAAGATGGAACCTCCTTGGTTCATCAATGTGAACAACAAGGATGAGAAGATTCTCTCAACTGAGATGTCCCATTTTCACCATTCTTCACACTTGCACATCTGATATTCTTTGATGTTTGTGCTGGTGTGGATCTCAACACATCTTCATGTGAAATCTTCTTCTTCCCTTTTGCCTTAGCAATTGCCAGAACTTTATCTTCAGCTTTTTGCAGATCTTTGGCAAGTTGCAACTGATTTGGCCATATGACTAGTAACTCATTTGGAAGAGTGGCCTCAGTTTTGGAAGTTCCACATGGTTCTTTGGATGCTGCTAAGCTACCTCTCTTAGGCAACTTATTTTCAATCAATCCCTTCTTCTTCCGGATTGATTGTCTTTTGGAGTTCAGTCTGCTTGTATTTAGTTTCATGGCTTCTTTACAAAGGTCCATGATGTGTCCTTTCTTTCCACGGTAGAAGCATGTTTTCTTGGTGGTCCTTCTGGATTCATCACCCTTCTTGGATTTCAATTCCAAGGACTTCTCTTCATTCTTAAAACTCTTCTTGGGAGCATCTTCCACTTTCTTCTGATTGCTTCCCAAGGAATCTCTCTTAGCCAGGTTCAGTGATCCTCTCTTCATTCCAGCTTCGGATACATTCGGAGATTGATATGTATCAACTCTTTGACCACTTTTGCAACCATCCCAGATGTTGTCAAGTAATCCAAATCTATTTGCAGTAAACAGATGTCTCTGGACCTGTGGATGTTGCATCTTTTCTTCTGGCTTGCTCCCCCTTGGCATGGGCTTCCTCTGTGCTTTGGAATTCAGTGGATTGTACCAACAATCCTTTGCACAATGCCCATACTTGTTACAACACCAGCATTGTCCCACGAATCTTGACCTCTTCAGTCCTTCTGATTGTAGGGTACTTTTCATGACCTGTTGTGCTGTTTCAGGAGAGCTCTGCTTCTTTACTGTCTTCATCCATATTTGTTTGGAATTATTCTTCCATCCTGCACTTTTTGTGGAAACACAATTAGAAGAATCAGTACAAGATGGTATGGATGGTACCTTCTTTCTAGAAGATGTTGCACTTTTATTAGAGGATGTCTTTCTCTTAGAATCATCCTGCTCAAAGCATACTTGAGTAGCAACATGTCTTCTTTCAGCTGACTGGGAGGCTTCAGCTTTGGGTGATTGCAGATTTTTCAATATCACCTCTAGTTCTAAGCATTTCATATTGAGGGAGTTCTTCTCAACCTCAACAGTTCTTAGCCTTCCTTTCCATTTTTCATTCAGCTCCTTCATCTGGTCATCATGCACCTTTATCAATTCTTGCAATGAGTTGTCAAGCTCTTTCACCATGTTTACTTTGTCTTCTAGTTGAGCATCTTTGACAACCATTGAAACTTTGTGCCTCTTTTCTAGTTCATGGAAAACATCTTTGACCACTATCTTAAAGAATTCTTTCTCAGAAAGTGTTCTTTGCAATTCTTCAGTAGTGTCTTCATATCTTTCATTGCAAAGAAAAACTGTTTCATCTTTAGCCTTCACCAGCTTTCTGAGATTGTTGGTTATGCCAACCCTTTTAGCCAACTGATCTTCCATTGTATTGGCTTCTTCTTCTAACTGTGATTTTTCTTCTTGAAGACCAAGGATGCCTGTAGCTATACACATTGCCACTTCCTTGGGGACTTTCTTCTGAAGATATTTTATTTCACTTAGAAGATCATTGTTCCTTCCATCTTCATCACAGCTAGGACAGGCTTTCTTCATCTTCTTGGACTGTTTCTTCTTTCTATTTTTCTGAGTCTTGGCAGATATCTCCATTTGAGGCTGGTCACTCATTTCCTCAAATCTGCACTTCATAAAGACTCCCTTGGATCTTTTAGAGGTATCCTCCCTCTGATACCAATTGAAGTGCCCAGATCAGTGTGAATCACTGAGAGGGGGAGGGGGTGAATCAGTGATCCTTTAAAACTTTTTACTAATTGATTCTTAATCAATTAAACCTCTATGGCTTGTTAAGGCCTCGATCCACTCTTCTTGTATCACTCACCTTTCCACGAATGATGCAGTAAATGTAAAGGCACTGGACACAAGGATTTACAAGGTTCAACACCAAATGCCTACATCCTTGCCATGCTCTTCTAGCATGGATTCTCCCATTATAATCTGTTAGTATTACAATGGTCGATACAGCTTCCCACCGTATCTCTCATGAGTCCCACAGGAGGGTCTTTATACTGCGTCCCACAGTGTTACCAGAGTCCCACTGGCCTGCTCCAGAATCCCACTGAAGACTTCTTCCACCCTGAGTCTCACAGGGGGCTTCTCCTGGCTCCTCGAGTCACACGAGTAGCTCTTCTTCACTTTAATCTTCTTCAAGTATCTTCAGCAGTCTGGGATAAAGACTGCTGGCCTTGATCTGTACCTCTGATCACTTGTGATGATCAGGTCTTCTCGTCTTGCTCAGGCTTTATCTCCTTCTTCTGAGGATGACCTGGCTTCTCTCTTCAAGAATCTTCAACAGCCTCTGATAAGGTCTTCTGGTCTTGCTCAAATCTTCTGATCACTTCTGTTGATCAGGATCTTCTCAATTACTGAATACTCAGACAACTGATGTCTTTAACTTTAGTCTGGTCCAGTCTCACATCAAATCATCTTCATGCACTGAGTGCATGGTATCTCTGCTTCCTCATGCACTGACTGCATGGCCTTCTCAAATCTCTTCAAGAACTCCTGGTCTTGGACAACTCTAATGCACACAACCAGATTTGTCTTTGTTCACGTGTGCATGTGCATGCATGTATGCATGCACTCCCCTTCTTCCTTCTCTTGGTGCAATAAACCCTCAAAGGGTATATTCTCTTTGATCACACACCTTCTTCACTCACACACTTTGTTCAATTTGTTCACACACTTAATGTGTGTTATTCTTTAGTGTGGATGTCCTCTTCTTTCTTCTTCTAAACGCGTACACTTTGCATAGTGCACACACACTAGGTTCGGCCTTTTAGTTCTTTTGCACACACAAATGCCTATGGACTTCTTCCCTTCTTGTACTCTTCCACTTTGCACACATACTTTATTTTTCTCTTTTAATCTTCAAGTGTGCACAACCACAAGGCTATGGGCTTCACTTGTTCAATTTGCACACAAAGGCACTAAGCCTTGGGTTCTCCCTATTTGCACAAGCTACTGCCCGTATTAAACACACTCAAAGTGTGGTCTTCCACTTCACTTGGCACACACCAGTTGGTGTTGCTCTTTGTGCACACACATGGCCTCGAGTCTTCTCCTGCCTCAAGGAGGCGCGCAAGTCCTCCTGTCGCGGGGCGCGCAAGTGCAACACGCCTCGGGCGCGCAAGGTGTTGCAGCCACGAGGTCTTCCTGCTGCGCAAAGGATTAGCGCGCAGGGGACTCCCTTTCTTCTTTTGCGCAAGGAGTGCATAAAAGGAACCAAACAGAGCTAGGGAAACTCTGGGCTGTACTGCCACGCAAGTGTGTGCGCAGACTCTTCTTCGCGAGGCAAAGGTGCTCTCACGGGACTTCCAAGTTCTTCAGCGGATCAGCAAGCTTCTAAGAGGGCTCGGGCTCTCTTTTTATAGGCAAAGGAATCCTCAAAACATCCACGCGATACAATCTTTGAATCCCCGAAGTTTTCGGGTATTTCAAGATTTTGCAAATCTTGATATCTTCCTCTGTTTCACACGCGGGTATTTTTCTTTTATATTTTTCTCCTCTACGTGCATGCGACTTAGAACGCATGCACGACCTCTGTTTTTTCCATCCCATGCAAAAAACGAACACCCCGAGGCCTCGGCACTTCGTTTGCCTTCGGCCTTCATCGAATTTTCTCATTTGTTGAATGCAAGACTCTTTTTGAGCATGGTACTGTTCGTTATGGCCAGACGAGCATGAGGGTGCCTTCGGCTTTGATAATGGTGGCCGGGAGCTCGAATTCTTCTCTCATGTTGCTCCAGGTTCGACGGAGGCATGCGGGAAGCTTTGGGCGAGCTCGGGGTTGAAGACGGTCTCGCAGCCGTTGGATTGGTGATTCAATTGATCTCGGACGGCCTGGATCAGATCATCTCGCCGCGGATCATATGTGCGGCTTAGATCGTCCGCGCGATCAATCGTGCGGCTGGGATTCGCTCCGCGGAAAAATTCTGCATCCCACATCGAAACGGCAAGCGGATTTTCCGCGCTTTATCACCCTGGCGCTGCCTCAACCCCTCGATTGAACTTCCAACCTCCACGGTGCCGCCCTGCACCGTGTTCTCTGCGGGCGCGCTCTGCGCCCACTATGCTCCCTGCGGGCGCGCCACTGGCGCCCACTATGCATGCCTTCGGGCGCGCGCGCTGCGCGGGCTTCACCACCGCGTAGCTCGGGGCTTATACACGGCCCCGCCCTTCTGCCTCAGGGAGCGCCTTGGCCTTGAGGGTTCCCCATGGGCGTGGCGCCTTTGGCCCATATGTGCCTTGGGTGATCCATAGGCTGGTCTCCTTGGTGGCCATATTTTTGGCTAAGCAAATATTAAGACATTGTTAAAAACAAAGTTCTCTTCCATATAAAACATGCCAATTGCCAAGTGCCACTTCTCTAAGCCATCGTCCTTCTTCTTCTTATGAATTCCATCATTTCTCCTCTCATATGATCTCTACTTAGGATATGGAATTCCCAAGGTTTCTTCTTAATCTTCTTCATCTCCTCTTCCATATGTGTTCAATACTTAGGAGGGACTTCTTCAACTGAATCTCATAAATCACACATGTCCTTCAACATTCTTCATTGATCTAATCAGAGATCAATTGGATCTTCTTCTGATTCACATGCACTAAGAGTTAGTACATGGACTTCATTAATCCACTTCATCCACTCAGTGATTGTGGATGGATCTCCTTTCATCTCCTCATGCATTGTCAATACAATGCATGGTCTTCTATCATTGTTGTGACTTTGTATCATCAGGATACAAGTTCTATGAACTTAAAGATCAGCTCAACAATCGTCAGATGTGACATGGAGAATGTTTCAACCACAATTTCCAATACCACTAAGTGAATCTCCTAAGTGACACGCATCTTAGTACCATGGCCATTCTCTTTCACCACCAACACCATCACAACCTTTGTCATTCACATCTTGACATTCCCTGACTTCCATTCATTCCAAGACAACTTCATGCCTCATTGACAACAAATGAAACACTGTGCACTTCATCCTCAAAATTATATTTAATTATTTTGAAATGTTTTTCACAATGTATCAACCTATATGATAAGTCATTCATTGATTATAATTACTTATATTTAATTTTCAATTCCAAATCAACAATTGTATCCAATATGGGAAGATATGAGATTGATTTCTCTAATCATCTAAATGTATGAATGAGGATATCAAGTCCCTGAGATATGAAAATAATTTTTGAACTTGACATAAATTTAATATCTCTTTGAATAGTTTTAATATCATCTTACACTTTTATCCTTTTCTCTTTCATTGAAATGGATTTCTCATTTTATTAGGAATTATTCAATTCATTAGGAATTTAATTTACATATATAATATCCTTTTTACAATCTTCCACATTTTCTTCTGATCTTTCCAATCATTACTGTATGAAGTTTCATATACTTAGATATATGGATCCATTTTTTATAATGGAATTTTTATAGTGAATTCGGAAATATGATAATTGTTTTTAAGAGGATTTAGTAGTCCTTATTGTGAGCATATCATATTTTTTCTCATCCCCGTTTTCTTTGGATTTTTTTTCATGTGTACCATCTATATAACAGGATTAACATTATTATTCTTCTTCTTCACTTACATACCCGTATTCACCATAATCTTCATGATTCATTTCAATTTCTTGAATCAAATATATATCTTCATGAATTTCACATGTGACGTCTTTCAATATCCTATGAAGATATAAATATAATGAAAAGTAGTATTTCTCAATAGAAATTGAATCCTAATAAAACAAAATTATATTTTCCTTATCAATAATTTATGGTTCCTTGGAAATAATAAATTTAAATTTTTGAAAATAAAAATAGGAATCAGGAGGTAAAACAACTTTTGTAGAAGAATATTCAACTCCATTCATAAATTTTTCAACTATGGATTCACTATTATGTCTATTCATAAATTTACTATTTTTCTTCATTTAAAAAATTTATTCACCATGTATCATTATGGAAAGGGATTCAATTGGTTCATGTTCAAACTGTGTCTCTCCTTAACTACATTCAGCCATATTCATTTTCTAATCTTGGACAACATGTTTGGATTGTTAGTTTGTTCCTTATATTTTTCTAGAATATTATAATCATCAATTATTTTCCGAAAAAGATTCTCAATTTTCCTGTTCATTGAATTTTTTCCCTACAATCAATAATTTAGGGGCTCTTTATAAATATGTGTTTTGAAATAAAAAAATACATTGTATAATTAGTCAAATCATCACTAATAAATGAAATATTATTTTATGACTTGTTCAGACATGATTACTATATTAAAATAACTTATTTTCTTTTCGATACACAAACTAATCCATCTTATAAACATTATGATATATGAATTTATTGACATGTATTTGAAATTCTGAATATTTAAATTAATAAAACCGTCTAGATCAATTTTCCTCATATTGAAATGATAATTCAAAAAAAAAAGATAAATTCAGAGTATCTCTATTATCATTTATTGAAATTAGAAATCCTAGAATCCAAATACCCAAAATACTATGATCTTGAATTATTTGAGTTAATTTTATTGGTTTATCATTAATTAAATTATTAAACAATGAATTTCGCAACTTTCCCCAAAATACATAATCTTTTAATCTAGGATTTTATTATATGAAAAAATGCATGTCCTTCATTAGAAATAAATAGAAAACAATCGATGAACCTAGGTACCATTTTATAATTCTTCAAATTATTAAAAATATAAAACAATTATTTTCCATATTCATTAACTAATGCTACATAATCATAAAAATATATAACCATATCCATATAAATAAAATTTACATTAGGATCATAATTATATACTCAAAATTTCTCCGAACCTTAACCCTCTACCATACATTACAAATATGAATTATACATCTATTAAACAGTTATTATAACTAACATTTCACTGAAAAATAAACCTCATATTGTAATATATTATTGAGGCCATCATATATGGAGTATAAATTGGGGAATATGACAAGAATAAAAAAATCCAACATAGATTCTATAGTGAAGAAGTGCTTCATGATAAAAAAATTTGAAATATCTAATATTGGTCATCAGGGATGGTTCCCATTTGTTAAGGTGATAGAATTGGATAGTTTCTATTCTAAGATAATTTTTTTCGTTTAGATTTGATCTCTTTTAGGAAACAGTTTCTTTTCCCTATATAATTTTTTTAGAATATTAATTAGTTAGGTTTTTGAACAATTTATCATATAGGTTGAATATGTTGAAAATGGAAAAAAATTATAGTATTGTTTGAATAATACTAAAAATAATTTTTAATTTTTCAATATTTTATAATAAAATCAATGAAGAATGAAACTAGTCACAATCAAATATTTTAAAAACATGAATAAAATAATAATTCCGTTTTGTGTATAATCATTGATATTAAAATTTGTTATTATTTGTTTTAATAGATAATATTATTTTAAAGAGAATATGTTAAATGAACTAAAAATGTTTAAAGAAATAATTTTACAATTGATGAATATTTTTGTGAAAGTCATTGAAAATTAAAATGGATTTGATTTAATTTTTGAAATTAAATTTAATAGTTAAATATGAATAAAATGATAACATATATACAATATCATTTTCAAATAAAATTTTTAAAGAAATATGAGACTGGTGAATTTAATTATACTGTCCAAAAATATTGTTTTCTAATGTGAGTTTTATTACAAACAAATAATGGGAATCCAAAAAACTCAAAATGAAAAAACCATTAATAACAATTTTTTTTTGAAAATAAACAAAAATAGTAAAAAAATAATCATACGTGCAGCCAAAATTAAAAATATATTCTTAATATAAGGATAAGGTTTAAACATGATGTTGATTTGAATTAATAATTTTAAATTTTCATTCATATATTCTACATAATGTATTTTAATTTATCAAAAGGTAAGACTTTTTCAAATATAGTTTCATGTTGCTCTTTCATTCTGGGGAACTATAAATTTAAATCTATTTTATGAGCATGATGTATAAGAAATTTTCTCCTAATATCTATGTGTTATTCAATATAGTGAAGTGATTCTTTTTTTAAAAATTAAATGAAATTTCTTCAATATAATAATATTTTATTTTTAGTAATACTAATTCATTAATCAATGAGTATGTGTTGAATCATAAATACATGAGGACCACAACTTCCACTTGCCAAAAATTTGGCTTCAGTGGTGGGAAGTGAAAGGTTTTTTTATTTTTTTAATTTATAAAAAACAAATGAGTCTCCTATGAAATTGAATGTCCCAAATGTGCTTTTTCTTGTCCATTTTACACAACTATAGCCAACATATGAATATAATTACACTTAGATATAATTTCCATAAAATAGAAAATTCATAAATATCTAGATGAAATTATATAACAACAAAATAATTTTATAGCTTTTAAATGAGATTATTTTTTATTATCATGATAAATTTCATAGAATAAAATATAAAATAATAGCTCTAGGTGACTAGGTATTAATAATAGTAAAATTTCTAACATACCTCTAAATATATGATAATAAATATGTTCCCCAAATTCATCAATATTATGTGTATTGAAGGTTATTATTGGATTACTAATATGTTTAGAAATTTTGTATCCATAATTATTTTGATATATCATATACAACTAATGAAGGGATATGTTCGTACCTTCTAATTATTGAGAAATTTGAAAAACAAGAAAATTCTTTTTCCCCCAAATCATACTCTTTTAAAACATATATGTCTTAAGATTCTCAAAAGAACATGTTAAATATTTTTTGGTTAATCTCAATATAATTTCATAAATATATATTTTAAAATTCATAATGTTTTTGTTATATTTTTTTATATAAATATTTCGATAAACTATTCCCATAAAACTGTTTTTAACAAAAATATAGTTAATCTATCATGCCATTCAATATGGGATTGTTTAAATATATATTAGGATTTTTTATATTTTCAATAGAATATACTATTTTGTGTTTCTTCAAAACTATAGGGTTTTAAAAATTAAATTCCTCGAATATAATTCAATTAAGGAAAGAACAGTTTACATGAATTTTAACAGGTTTAAAGTATATTATTGTTGCATTGAATAATAAAATATGAATAGATTCAATATTACTACCGTAGCATAAGATTCTTCAAAGTATAATACCTCGTTTTGATTATAAACTTTTGAAACAAGTCATTATTTAATTTTTTTGGATTATTCCATTTTCATCACATTTATTTCTAAAAACACATTTGATATTAATTCCATATGTTGTCTTTAAAACATACATCCAAGGTCCAAAAATTATTAATTTATAATTAATTTATCTCATCATGAATTTCATTTATCCATTCATGATCGCCTAAAATACCCATTTGGAGTATTTGGGATTAAATTGGAAAAGAATAGAGTGATTTTCTATGTCATTTGTTAAAAAAAACTTCTAGTACCTATTGGTTTATATATATCACCAATTATAGCATCAAAAGTATTAGTCCTACGAAAAAAGAATTGGGTTTTGTGAAACTTGTTCAACAACATAATCTAGAAAATAATCGTGATAAAATAATTCAAAAACTATTGATTAATTATTGTCATTATTAGAATAATTATCAATAGAATATTGAAATCGATCATACAAAACACATATCAAGATATCAGTTGTGTTTTATTAAAAACAAAATGATATATTTCAAAAAATAAAACATATATTGTTTTATCAATAGTACAATATTTCATTTTGAAAACACCAAATGTCTTAGATGTTTGGGTGTATCCTATTAATATACATTAATTAGATTTGTGTAGGAATTTGGATAAATAATATTTTCTATTTAAGATGCGTAATTTACATCCAAATATTACGACGTATGAAACTATTCATTTTCAGGATGTCCTCAACTCATATGACATTTTATTAATAAAGGGTCAAATTAAAACTCTACTTATTTTAAAAAATCTAGTACTAACAGCATCATTATAAAAATGTTTATAAATTTATTTTTCTCCCAACAATATTTTTTTCCTTATTGTGTAATACAATATATTCATTAAATAGAAATATTTTTTGGAGGAGTTTATGTAGCTGAAAATTTATATTTATATTTTTTTATTAAAAAAGGATAAAAAATATGAATTTAGAAATTCGATATAATGATCAATATTAATAGTTATCAAGAAAATTGTTTTCCCATTTTTTAAATTGTCAATGGAAAATTAAATATAACAAAAAGATTCATATTCAATTTGTAAAAAATTATCCCATTTATATCAATTATTTTAATCAACTAAAAGATACATAGTACATGACTCCAGTAATTCTAGTTTGTGTAGGAGCTAATAAATCAATGTACAGTAAATATATTGAATTATATGTTTAGACTTTAGTAAAATATTTAAAACTAGACTTATGTTTCTTACCATATTGACAAGTGCCAGAAAATTTTGAATAATAAAACATACTTTTGGTAAGTTATTATCAAGAATTTTGTTATTCCTCACACATAATATTGAATGGTTGAAATTTCATATCATTCAATTCCATAAGCATGATTGATCTTCCATTACACTAAGGAATATTAACTCATGTATCTTATGTTATTCTATGTTAAGAATGAAAACATTCTCATATAGATAGGCAGAACAAATGAATTCCAAAGTGAAATTTCGTACTATATGATTGATATTCTTAATATTCATAATGAAACCTTCATCATATAATTGAATTATTCTAGTTAGATTGTTTTTATGATCACCACCAAATAAGACATTTGAAAGCATGGATTTACTATGTAAAAATATTACCTATAACAATAATCTCTCTTTTTGAATAATTTCCCAAGGCAGCATTCTCACCATTCATCCTGATAATCATTTCAACGAAATATTTGTGTCATATAATATAAATAGAAAATTCACTATTCATATGAAAAGCATTATTATTGTTGTTATTACATTTTTTCCTAAAAACTATATAATTATCCTCTCAAAACCCAAATCCCATTGGGTCAAAAAATGATAATTTTTTTGTATGATTGGAAAAATTAATTTAGATGAAAAATATACAAGATGGTGTGGGGGTGAATTTTTTCCTTGAAAAATTCACTTGTAACAATTAATGAGTTTTTTAACATTATATTGTTTAACAATGTTAAACAGGGTAAATTTACAAGACCACTTAGTTCTACAAAAATGCTAGATTCTTGAAATATTGTTCTGGAAATGAATCTTAAGAAAATTTTACAAGTGACTAATTCTACCTTAAAGAATATAAAATCTTATCAATCAAAGTACAAGTATAATACTTTATAAGAGATATATAAATTCCTTATTAATCATAATGCAGTGGAAAATAAACATGAAACTTCAAAAGAAACAAACATAAAATCATTTAACCCAAAGAGATGTCAATTCAATAAGGTTTCTTTATAGATTTTCCATTCATTTATGTTTGGGGGAGATTTTTGAGTCAATTAGGTTTCCATATTTCTTCTATAATCCTTCATGTTTCAAAAATTACAAACACCATATCATATGGAAAAATTCATTTTCCCTAAGATTTTACTTGATAAGAAAAATTTTCCTTCCTCATGGAAAATTCAACCTTACAATTCTTTCTTTATTCATGTCATAATCTAACCCATTTAATTTCTATGTTTAAAATTCGGTTTCACTTATTAAATATTAGAATCCTATAAAGACAGAGTTATAGAGTATTCTATTTTCAGTATCCGAATTCATGTTCTGAATCCTCTCAATTCAGGCTCCAAACCATCCGAGTTCAGGTTTTGAATTCACTGAATTCAGAGTCTTAATTTTCTTTGTTTAGAATCCGAATTCATATGGATTCAGACTCTGAATTCTTTAAGAATTCCTATTCATAATTCTTCTGAATTCATGTTCTGAATTCGTCAGAATACAGACTCTGTACTCTATAAAATTTTGATTCTGAATTCCTAAGAAACAGAATCCAAATATCTTTGTTATATAGATTCTGAAGGGTATCTTGTGTAGACTCCACATTTTTTTCCTTACATTTTGAAAAATAAATATGATTAAGAAGAAATATTTTTACTTACTCTCATTTGAGTTATAAAATGATATTATGCATTCTGTTATTTACTAACCGTTGTTTGAGTGACACAAATACAGGTCTCTCTGAATTTCAAGGAAAAATATGACCATTGGAGGAGGGAGCTGACCGTTGAACATGAACATATAAATAGGAGCCCATTTTAAGGTTCTAAGAACATTTTAGACAAAAAAACACTAATTCTAATGTTATATCTAGAGAGAGAGCGTCTTTTAACTCTTAGTGCTTCATGTGGATGTTGTGAACAACTTGTTTCAGTGAGAACAACTTGTTCACACTTGAATTGTGCATTTACCGATCATTCTGATCATAGGAATATGGGTTTGGAAGACAGATGTTCATATTTCATCTAAATCGAGGGATTATGGGGATATCATGAATGATATTGATCTCCGGATATAAGAATCACTTGGGTTTGGGTAAGATAAACTTTCTTGAAATTATAAATCAAGTGACTTTTATCCAAGGTTGTTAGATACCCTACACTTTGGGTTAAAAGATTTATAAACTTTCTATTTTTAATTTTTCATGTTTGTTTTCTACTGTAATTTGGTTTTTGAAGAATATATAACATTATTATACTTTCTTACACTTGTTCTCGGATTAAATAAGGTGCAGTACATTTTACGGTAGAATCTTTGTTTTTGTAAATTTATTTTAAGTATCATTTCTGGAACTACATTTTTGGAATCTAGTCATTCTTTAGAACTAGTAATATTTTTTGAATCTATTTAGTTTGTTGAATTAGTTTCATTTCCGGAATCACATATACAATAGGGGTGAATTTACGTTGTCTAACTTTTTAAAAAAATATCATCTTCAAAAAAAATTAATGAATTTTATAAAAATATAGAATTCACCCCTATTGTATATTGCGCATCTACATCATTATTTCGATACTACAATAAATATCAAATCAATCCTACAATAGCTATCAAGATTGATTACCTCACACCATGAACAAATCCTACAATTTGTTTCTGTGTTTTGGTTCAGTCTGAATTAATCTCAAGATTATATTCAGAAGATAAATCCTTTTTACATATTTTAGGAATCATATTTTCAGACTCAATAATACCAGACACATATTATTCATAGAGATAATTTTGTTCTATATTTTCCTTTCATATGATATTTTTATTCTTGAAAAGTATGTGTGGAAATATTTTCTTTAAGATGGTAGGAATAAATATTAGTTCAATAGACAATATAAATCCTACTAGACCTCCTATTTTTTATGGTAATGATTATGTGTACTGGAGAGATTGGATGAAAAAATTCATTATTAACACTGGAGTTACTAACTACCTTATGCTAATAGAAGACTATAAGATTCTTGATAAGGAATTGAGATCATTTTCTAATTAAGAAAAATCAGAATATCACGCTAATTTCAGAGTCATAAATACAATGCTATGTTCCATTACTAAGAGAATATATTGTCAATTATACTCAGGTGAATCTAAAAATAGTATCTTGCAGAAATTGAAAGTTACACATTTTGGATCTTCTAAAGTAATTGAAACAATAAGAGCTATTTTGAAATTTGAATATTATTGCTTTAGATTTCATTACGGAGAACACTTAAGAAATGTTTATCAATGCTTCATGACCATTGTAAATATATTAAGTTTTATGGAGGAAAAAATTTTTAGATGATGAGTCACTTGTATATAATATCATAGAAATCATGCCAAATGAGTGGGAGTCCAGGAGGACAACAATTGATGGGAACATGAAAGTAACCCAGATTTCCACTGATGAGATTTTTGGATTTATACTTTACCATGAGTCTATAATGAAGAGATATGCTAAAAACATTAAAAAAGAATAATGGGAATGGAGGAGTTAATTTTACAACTACGTCAAAACATATGAAATCCAAAACTCTAGCAACAGTTACTAGATCTAAGACAAAAAAAGTTACTATTTAGTAAGAATCTAGTGACATAGAAAAATTTGAGAATGAGTTAGCTAATATTTCTCAGAAAATGAAAAAGATAGTAGCTCAGAAGAACTATCAAAATAGATTTAAGAAGATAGACTTCAATGAAAAGAAATACGGGGAAGTTACTTTATACGAATGCAGAAGAATAGGCCATATTAGACTTGATTGACCTTTTTTGAAATAGAACGATAACATGTAAATGGATTTAGAGAGAAAAAAGAACAAGTTCTACCATTATAAACACAAGAAAAGTCATAAATCCAATGTCAGCTGGAGTGCTATTTTTGGTGACTCTTCATAAAGTGAATCATCTTAATATGAATCATTGGTACCTAAAAATATCAGATTCATTGCTACTACATCATTCCCAAATACATGTATTATAGTCATGTTACGCTCTGTGGAGGCATAATCAATTTTATATTGGGTAAGGATTTATTATTCTAATGGTATTACTTCTAATGAAGATAGTTTATCTTTTGATAATGAAGAAATACCTTCATAGGAAAAATTATATTTATTTTCCATGTTTTATGTAGAAAAAAATTATAAAATTTCGATGAAACTAGAAATGGAAAATACTATATAATAAATTCAAACAAAAGTGATTTCATAACTCACAAGAGATCTTGAAGATAAGGATGAGCTACTAGAATAAAATTAATGACCTTAAGGAATTAAATTCTGAAAAGGAAAAAATTTCTACAGATCATCTGAATGATATTTCAAAAATATTGTTTTTGAAGAAAAATCTAACTCTAAAGAAAAAATTCATGAGTATAGGAAATTATTCATAAGAATAAAATCTGAAATATATTACCTTAATAATCTTCATAGAAACATTACTACTTTTATAAAAAAAATTGACATTATGTATTCATAAATCATACCTCAAGGAAATAATTCTGGAGTTGATTACACTCATAGAAAATCTATTTTAAAAAAAAATTTATTCAATCCAAATCCCCTTTTGCACTAAATGTTAACATTGTTGGTATTGGAAGACGATTTGTTCTTTAAATAATGTTCAACTATTTGGGATTCATAAAACATAATTTTCAAAACAAATGTCGATACAGAAAATTTTATTGTCTAACTATGGCTCCCAGAATGTTTGGATTCTAAAAGTTTAACACTCTTATTTTCAAGAACATAAAGTTAGTACAAATAGAAATACATGGTACATAGATAATGGATGTTTCCGAAATATGAATAGTAACAAAAACTTCTTTGAAATGAATATCATTGTGAACGGTGGAAAAGTAACTTTCGATGATAATGCTAAGGGAGAAATTCTTGGTATAGGTAACACTTTTCTTCTTGTAAAAACATTTATTTATACTGTTTTATTTTTAACGGGTCTTAAGAAAAACTCATTAGTATTAACCAATTATGTGATGAAGGTTATGTTGTGAATTTTATAAATGAAAAGTGATTAGTACACAATTCCAAGGAAGTGCTTATTCTTTCTTCCAACAGGCATGAGAATGATTACACACTAGATTTAGAAGACCTTAGAATCCAAGATCTACCATGCCATAGTGCAATAGAAGATCATTCATTGTTGTGGAATTGAATATTTGGACACTATAACCTTAGATAACTATCAAAAATCTATACGAAAAGTCTAATTAAGTATCTACCGGATCATAGATTTGATTATTCAAAATATTGTGATCCTTGTCAATATAGAAAGAAATAGAAGCCATGTTTTAAATTAGTTGGTATAGTCTCAACATCTGATGCACTACAGTTGGAGCATATGGATCTTTTTGTTCCAACACAAACTGGAAGCATTAGAGGCAAATATTTTGTATTTTTCTTAGTTGATGATTACAACAGATTTACGGGGGACTATTTTCTAGGAAAGAAATATAATGATTTTTCTTATTTCAAAACTTTTGGAGCCTAAGTTAAAAATGAGAGAAACCGTCCTTTGATAGTTATTCATAGTGATCATGGATGAGAAATTCTAATTTCTTGTTTTGAAACTTTTTGTAGTAGAAAAGGAGTTACTCGTATCTTTTCAGCACCCAGAACACCTCGTCAAAATGGTGTTGTTGAAAGAACAAATTGAATTATTCAAGATATAACAAGAACCATGTTTAGTGAATATTTTGTACCTAAAATTTTTTGGGATGAGGCTTTAATTACATGTTTTTATACTATAAATCTTGTTTTTATTAGACATTTTCTTAATAAAATCCCTTATGATTTATAGAATGGTAGAAAACCTTGAATTTCCTACTTTAAGGTTTTGGGTTTCATTATATTCATTCTGATTACTAATGATAATCTACATAAATTTTCACCAAAATCTGAAGAAGGAATTTTCATAGGTTACTCCACAACTCTTAATCCTTATAGAGCATTCAATAAAAATACTTGTACTATTGAAGAAATAGTACATGTCAAATTTGATGAAACTGGTCCATTTGTTTTCAAACAACTGTAACCTACATATTCATATGTGTTTTAAAAATTTATTATCAACCATTGATAGAATATCCTTCAAATAAAGAAAATGTTAAAAAAAAAAATTTGGAAGCATTTACCCCCGAAGACATCCCACCCTATGATGATGCACAGGTATTAAAAAACCCAAAATAGTTTTTTATAATGAATAACCATAATGATAGTATGATTGGTAATGTAAATCAACTTATATGGTCTAGAAATTCTTTATAAAATTATGTATAACATCCAACATTTCATTCCCAATTAGAACCAAAAAAACCTGATGAAGCTTTAGGATATATTGATTAGATAAAAGCTATACCATATGAGCTAATTGAATTCAATAGGAATAAAGTATAGACTATGGTTAAAAGGCCTAAGGAAACGTCTCTTATTGGAGTAAAATGTGTCTTAAAAAATTAATTTGATTAAAATGGAATCATTATAAGAAATAAACATATATTGGTTGCTAAAAGATATAATAAACAAGAAGGAATAGACTATGATGAAACGTATGCTCTAGTAGGTAGAATTGAATCTATTCGTATTCTAATATCCTTTGGATCAATCTTCAATTTCAAACATTTTAAAATGGATTTGAAATGTTCTATCCATAATATTTATGTTAAATAGGTTGTTTTTGATGAACAACCTCATATCATTGAAGATACAAAACATCCTGAACATGTTTACAAACATACAAAATCATTGCACGGACTTAAGAAATCCCCTCGAGCATGGTATGATAAACATACAGGACTTTAGATCCAAAATAATTATGTTAAAGGAAATGATAATCAAAACCATTTTATAAATAAAGATAAGAAAATAGTTTTGGTTGATCAAAGTTATGTTGATGACATTATATTTGGTTCAACTCAGCAATCTTTCTCTGATTCCTTTGAAGATCAAATAGAATATGAGTTTGAAATGATTATAATGGGTGAGTTAACATTTTTCCTTGGTTTTCTAAATTCTCTAAAACCTGAATGAATCTATATATCCCAATATAAGTACATTAAAAACATTTATAAAATATAAGGATATTATAACACTAAAAGTATAATTACTCCCATTCGTACCTCAAATACACTTGTTCTTTATGAAGCTAGGAAACCTGTAGATCAATAATCATTTAGAGGTATGATAGGAAGTGTACAATACCTGATAGCAAGTCATCCAAACATAATTTTTTTGTATTCTTATGTTCAATTTATCAATCCAATCCTATGAAATCTAATTTAAATGTAGTGAAAATGATTTTTCGCTACAAAAAGGTAACCATGGAAGTAGCACTCCATTACACCTCTGAAATGATTTTGATTTAAAAGGTTTTTCGGATGATGATTTTGGTGGATGTAGAATGGATAAGAAAAGTACATCTGGAACTTGTCATTTCCTAGTAGATGCATTTGTTTCTTGTTCATGCATAATGAATCACTCAAAAGAACTTTCCACTACTAAAGCTAAATATGTTGTAGCTATAATTTGTTTTTCTCAAGTGTTGTTCATGAAACACACACTCAATGATTATGGCATTGTTTTACCAAAAAAATTTTTTTGCGATCATACTAGTGCCATTTCTCTACGTTAAAACACTACTCATCAATATCGTGCAAAAAACATAAATATTAGGCATCACTTTCTTAGGGATCACACACTATAAGAAGATATCATTCTTCAATTTATCAGAACACACGATCATCTGGCTTATATTTTCCCAAAATATTTACCCTCTGAATGCTTTGAATATATTTAACAAATTTCAGAATGATAACTGTATGGTAATCCTCCTTATTAAATTCTTGTTAAAACATATCTACATATAGTAGGAAACTATTTTTCATAGGGGGAGTAGATTTTCTTGTATGTCTAAAATTTTTCGGGGTCTAAAATTTTTCGTTGTATAAAATTTTTGTACATAATATTTCCGTAATGAATATTTTGGTACTTAAAATTTCTGCAGTAAAGATTTTTGTACTTAAAATTTTTTAAATGAATTTTTTCATATCAAAGATTTTTGTAATGATGTTTTTTGTAACAAATATTTTCGTAATGAAAATTTTTGTAATCATAATTTTCAAAATCTAAAGTTCTTGAAGATAATTTTTTCCCTATTATGAATAATATTCCAAGAAATCCAAAAGTTATGTTTTATTTTCTAATTTTTTTTAACCACCTTTTATTTTTGTGTATAATGTTTTTAAATTTTTTCGTATTCATTTTTTTTCTTGAATCCGAATGTTTTTAAAAAAATAAAAAGATCAGATTCTATCAATATTTCCTTTCAGCTATCATCTCAACTGTCAGATCTGATCAAAAGGTCTTTCAACTATTTGATTGGATATGGGAGTTAAAATTTTACATCACTTTCCTATTTATAATGTTCCCCTGATGGATTTCCCACACCGAAACTCATTCTCGTGCATGATAGAGATCTTCCCTATTAAAAAATATTGTTCGGAACATTTCATATCTCTCATAAATCAGAATGTATTTCGATGATTCATCTCAGAAAGATATTTCAATAGTTAAAACAATCTATGAATGGTACATATATTGAGAAAGGTCAGTGGATCTTATTTTTTTTTGATATGTACAATTCTATCATCACCAAGAATATAAATCTGAATGGATGGGAATGTTTTTTTCCTTCAAAACCAAAATATCCTGATTTGGTATAAGTATATTTTATAATAGAATTCGATGAGTCAGTGAATTTATTTATGAAATAATGTAGGATAAAATTTTCCTTCAAGTGTTATGAAAAATATATTCAGATTCTTACACCAAGGCAGTAAGCTTGGTTAGTATACCATATGAAGGAGAATATGAGTTTTTTTCCCATAAGTTTTAGATACTCAAGGAAGATTTGATATGGTGAAGTAAATGGCATTCCTTAGTCTCCCAGTTGTAAAGTCATCGAATATTCTCCACTTGAATACAAATTATTATATTTTTTAATTTTGGGTTTAAGGATTCAACATAACTAGAAAAGGAGACAATGATACTTTGAAGAAAAGGAACATGTATATTCTGGATTTGTTGGTAAACCTAATGATTTTAAACTTGGTGAAGCATATCTTGATTACGATTGAGAACATAAACAATGGAAACCTCAAGGCTCAGATAATTATGTATGAATCCAATATTTCAAAGTTTATTTTTTTTCTAGAATCTTTTAAAATTCCTTGAAAATCTATGTCAAGGAATTAAAAAGTTATGTGTTATGTTGTTATACTTTGAGAAGAACAAAAGTTGGTTTTTCCATAGAATCAAAATAATTCAATAACATTCATGAGGTTGAAGCTGATAATATTCTAATGAAATAGGAGGTATTTGAGAACTCTAATAAGGGTGGAAGAAAGAGGAAGTTAAAGGAAGTGGAAGAGGAAGAAAAAAGCTCGAATATCCAAGGATCCACAATCCGCACCACCGAATCCGAAAAACAAAAATCGTATCTCGATGAAGCTGTAGCCAAGTGGAGGGAAAACAATAAAATTATGAGTGAATGGGAGCCTATGATTGGCTTGGACCCTACTGAAGGAAAATCCTTGAAATAAATGACCATTGATGATAATGAAAAGAACGAAAAAGAAAAGAAGCAAAAGAAGAATTTTCCTGAGGAATAAATATTCCAATCGCTTCCAATGAAATTAGAGAATGAATTCGGTAAATTTTTTGTAGAACAATCATTCCAGGTAGAATCATTACCTGCGACTCTAGGATTTTTTTTGTAATTTGGAATGAAAAAGAAGATGAACTTGTTGAAGAAAATAAAGTAGTGGAATAAGTAGAAGTAGAAACATGCAATGGGTATACCAATGATCTGATAAGGAATGTTGAGGATTTTAATATGATGGAAAGAGATTCAGAAAAATTATCATTTCAAACCACTCAAGAATAATAATTAAAACATGATACTCCCAGGAAGGATGAAGAGATTCATGATGATGAAGTTTACAAACCATCAGAAAAATAAGGCATTAATAGAGATTTCATTCATCCATAGGATGATGAGACAGGAGCTGATAAAGAACAGATATATAGAGATAAAATCTTACAGCTAACTGAACGTGAGCTTGAATATTTTGAACAAGAGTTATCCTTTCCGAAAACTGATATGGTAAAATAGGTGTTAGTTGATACCCCAACCAAGGCCATGGTTATGAAGAAAGATGTTATTGTATCCTGAAAGAGGAAAGCTACTGAGACAGAAAAAGAATCCTCACCAAGAAAAATTTCGGATTCAGAATCATCCTCCCTAAGACATGATTTTGTGGTTCACTCCATAAAGAATCTTGTTGGCACTCATCCAATATTTCCCAGCATTGAATCAAGATGCCAAATTCTTTAACACTCCTTAAATCGAAAATCAGATTTAGTATCCATGGTGACGGGTAAATGTGTTAATCTTGTGGCCGAATTCCAATATTTTTTCATAAACTACGAAGCCCGTAGATGATCTTACAAGAGGATGACCTGATGGTCAAAGAAAACTATGAAAGACATGAGAATTCATCATAGGTTTCAAGATAATATTATAGAAGCCTTTGAAACTGAAGACAATAAGATCAAGGATCTGACAAATAGCATTGATGAAAAGATAAATCTAGATTAGAATTCTTAGATCCACGAGGTAAAAGATCTAAATGGGAAGTTATATTCAGTAGCCCAGTTTTGGAAAAGAGAAAGGGATCCCAGGAATGAGATAGAAGAGAAGGTTTATAAGAAATAAGAGTCCTTGAAGGCTCACACAGACGTTCTTAAGTCTCAGAAAGAAAGAATCAAAGTCTTAGAAAAGAAAACTAAACATCATGATCATCTTCATAAACGAGTACTGGAAGACAAAAAAGAAATGAAGAAGCTCAAAACTATAGTAATGAAGTTGATGCCGAAGGATAAGGAAAGATAATTTTGTTCATGTTTTATCATTTGTTTTATTTCCTTTATTTCCAATCATAATGAAATTTTGGTTGCTCTTTATATTTTTTTTTGTCTAGTTCTAAAATTTTAGGTAGAACATTTCTATTTCCATTCCCCTTAATCCTTTATGAAAATCACAAAGGGGGAGGGAATGTAATGAAAAACAATACAATGTAAAAGAAGATAATTCCCTATGTAAGGGAGAGTTCTTCTAAGGGGGAGTTCTTCTAAGGGGGAGTTCTTATCCAAGAAGATTTTTCTCAAGTGTTGTTCATGAAACACACACTCAATGATTATGGCATTGTTTTACCAAAAAATGTTTTTTGCGATCATACTAGTGCCATTTCTCTACGTTAAAACACTACTCATCAATATCTTGCAAAAAACATAAATATTAGGCATCACTTTCTTAGGGATCACACACTATAAGAAGATATCATTCTTCAATTTATCAGAACACACGATCATCTGGCTTATATTTTCACAAAATATTTACCCTCTGAATGTTTTGAATATATTTAACAAATTTCAGAATGATAACTGTATGGTAATCCTCCTTATTAACTTCTTGTTAAAACATATCTACATATAGTAGGAAACTATTTTTCATAGGGGGAGTAGATTTTCTTGTATGTCTAAAATTTTTCGGGGTCTAAAATTTTTCGTTGTATAAAATTTTTGTACATAATATTTCCGTAATGAATATTTTGGTACTTAAAATTTCTGCAGTAAAGATTTTTGTACTTATAATTTTTTAAATGAATTTTTTCATATCAAAGATTTTTGTAATGATGTTTTTTGTAACAAATATTTTCATAATGAAAATTTTTGTAATCATAATTTTCAAAATCTAAAGTTCTTGAAGATAATTTTTTCCCTATTATGAATAATATTCCAAGAAATCCAAAAGTTATGTTTTATTTTCTAATTTTTTTTAACCACCTTTTATTTTTGTGTATAATGTTTTTAAATTTTTTCGTATTCATTTTTTTTCTTGAATCCGAATGTTTTTAAAAAAATCAAAAGATCAGATTCTATCAATATTTCCTTTCAGCTATCATCTCAACTGTCAGATCTGATCAAAAGGTCTTTCAACTATTTGATTGGATATGGGAGTTAAAATTTTACATCACTTTCCTATTTATAATGTTCCCCTGATGGATTTCCCACACCGAAACTCATTCTCGTGCATGATAGAGATCTTCCCTATTAAAAAATATTGTTCGGAACATTTCATATCTCTCATAAATCAGAATGTATTTCGATGATTCATTTCAGAAAGATATTTCAATAGTCAAAACAATCTATGAATGGTACATATATTGAGAAAGGTCAGTGGATCTTATTTTTTTTGATATGTACAATTCTATCATCACCAAGAATATAAATCTGAATGGATGGGAATGTTTTTTTCCTTCAAAACCAAAATATCCTGATTTGGTATAAGTATATTTTATAATAGAATTCTATGAGTCAGTGAATTTATTTATGAAATAATGTAGGATAAAATTTTCCTTCAAGTGTTATGAAAAATATATTCAGATTCTTACACCAAGGCAGTAAGCTTGGTTAGTATACCATATGAAGGAGAATATGAGTTTTTTTCCCATAAGTTTTAGATACTCAAGGAAGATTTGATATGGTGAAGTAAATGGCATTCCTTAGTCTCCCAGTTGTAAAGACATCGAATATTCTCCACTTGAATACAAATTATTAGATTTTTTAATTTTGGGTTTAAGGATTCAACATAACTAGAAAAGGAGAAAATGATACTTTGAAGAAAAGGAACATGTATATTCTGGATTTGTTGGTAAACCTAATGATTTTAAACTTGGTGAAGCATATCTTGATTACGATTGAGAACATAAACAATGGAAACCACAAGGTTCAGATAATTATGTATGAATCCAATATTTCAAAGTTTATTTTTTTCTAGAATCTTTCAAAATTCCTTGAAAATCTATGTCAAGGAATTAAAATGTTATGTGTTATGTAGTTATACTTTGAGAAGAACAAAAGTTGGTTTTCCCATAGAATCAAAATAATTCAATAACTTTCATGAGGTTGAAGCTGATAATATTCTAATGAAATAGGAGGTATTTGAGAACTCTAATAAGGGTGGAAGAAAGAGGAAGTTAAAGGAAGTGGAAGAGGAAGAAAAAATCTCGAATATCCAAGGAACCACAATCTGCACCACCGAATCCGAAAAACAAAAATCTTATCTCGATGAAGCTGTAGCCAAGTGGAGGAAAAACAATAAAATTATGAGTGAATGGGAGCCTATGATTGGCTTGGACCCTACTGAAGGAAAATCCTTGAAATAAATGACCATTGAGGATAATGAAAAGAACGAAAAAGAAAAGAAGCAAAAGAAGAATTTTCCTGAGGAATAAATATTCCAATCGCTTCCATTGGAATTAGATAATGAATTCGGTAAATTTTTTGTAGAACAATCATTCCAGGTAGAATCATTACCTGCGACTCTAGGATTTTTTTTGTAATTTGGAATGAAAAAGAAGATGAACTTGTTGAAGAAAATAAAGTAGTGGAATAAGTAGAAGTAGAAACATGCAATGGGTATACCAAAGATCTGATAAGGAATGTTGAGGATTTTAATATGATGGAAAGAGCTTCAGAAAAATTATCATTTCAAACCACTCAAGAATAATCATTAAAACATGATACTCCCAGGAAGGATGAAGAGATTCATGATGATGAAGTTTACAAACCATCAGAAAAAGAAGGCATTAATAGAGATTTCATTCATCCATAGGATGATGAGACAGGAGCTGATAAAGAACAGATATATAGAGATAAAATCTTACAGCTAACTGAATGTGAGCTTGAATATTTTGAACAAGAGTTATCCTTTCCGAAAACTGATATGGTAAAATAGGTGTTAGTTGATACCCCAACCAAGGCCATGGTTATGAAGAAAGATGTTATTGTATCCTGAAAGAGGAAAGCTACTGAGATAGAAAAAGAATCCTCACCAAGAAAAATTTCGGATTCAGAATCATCCTCCCTAAGACATGATTTTGTGGTTCACTCCATAAAGAATCTTGTTGGCACTCATCCAATATTTCCCAGCATTGAATCAAGATGCCAAATTCTTTAACACTCCTTAAATCGAAAATCAGATTTAGTATCCATGGTGACGGGTAAATGTGTTAATCTTGTGGCCGAATTCCAATATTTTTTCATAAACTACGAAGCCCGTAGATGATCTTACAAGAGGATGACCTGATGGTCAAAGAAAACAATGAAAGACATGAGAATTCATCATAGGTTTCAAGATAATATTATAGAAGCCTTTGAAACTGAAGACAATAAGATCAAGGATCTGACAAATAGCATTGATGAAAAGCTAAATCTATATTAGAATTCTTAGATCCAAGAGGTAAAAGATCTAAATGGGAAGTTATATTCAGTAGCCCAGTTTTGGAAAAGAGAAAGGGATCCCAGGAATGAGATAGAAGAGAAGGTTTATAAGAAATAAGAGTCCTTGAAGGCTCACACAGACGTTCTTAAGTCTCAGAAAGAAAGAATCAAAGTCTTAGAAAAGAAAACTAAACATCATGATCATCTTCATAAACGAGTACTGGAAGACAAAAAAGAAATGAAGAAGCTCAAAACTATAGTAATGAAGTTGATGCCGAAGGATAAGGAAAGAAAATTTTGTTCATGTTTTATCATTTGTTTTATTTCCTTTATTTCCAATCATAATGAAATTTTGGTTGCTCTTTATATTTTTTTTTGTCTAGTTCTAAAATTTTAGGTAGAACATTTCTATTTCCATTACCCTTAATCCTTTATGAAAATCACAAAGGGGGAGGGAATGTAATGAAAAACAATACAATGTAAAAGAAGATAATTCCCTATGTAAGGGAGAGTTCTTCTAAGGGGGAGTTCTTCTAAGGGGGAGTTCTTATCCAAGAAGATTTTCATATGTAGTTAAATGATAAGCCTTAATCCGAAAATAAAGAATACGATCTTTAGTGATTCCAAATCCTAAGGGGGAGTTAGTCATATTCATTATTTCTCATGTGTAAAGGGGGATATGTTTTATTTATATGTTCATAAGAAATCTTTTTCCTTATATTCTTTTTCTCATTTTCATAAGGATGTTTGTTCATTACAAAAAGGGGGAGATTGTTGAGTCAATATGGTTTTCTATGACATTTCTATTCCTTTATGTTTGGGCAATATTGTTGAGTCAATAAAGTTTCCTTATATATTATACATTCCTTCATGTTTTGAAAATCACAAAAACCTTATCTTAAGGAAAATTTCATTTTACTTAATATTTTACATGATAAGGAAAAATTACCTTCCTCGAGGAATGTTTCTCCATACCATGTTTTCCTTGTTCATTTCATAATCTAAACCATTTTATTTATAAGTGTAAAAATAGGTTTCACATCATAATTCTCGGAATAGTATAAATAATTATTAATAGGGAATTTTGTTTTCAGTATACGAATTTAGGTGCTAAATTATTTGAATTCAGACTCCGAAATTTCGGAATTCAGGTTCTAAATTCTCAGAAATTATACTCCAGACATTCTATGTTCTGACTCTAAATTCACATGGATTCAGACACCGAATTCATTAAGAATTATGATTCCGAATTCCAAAGAACTGGACTCTGAATATCAATGTAATATATATTTTGAAGGATAACATGCCTAGACTCTGAATTCTATATTTCATTACATTCTGAAAAATGAATTTGATTCATCCACCATATTTTGACTTACTCTCATTTGAGTTATAAAATTTTCTCATGAATTATGGTATTAATTAACTGTTGTTTGAGTGAGATGTATAAGGGTCCCTCCTAAATTAAAGGAAAAATTTTACCATTGGAGGAGGGAGTTGACTAATGAATATGTGCATATAAATAGGAGCACATTTGAATGAGCTCAGAACATGTTAGTCATGTGAAAATACATTCATATTGAAGTGATTTCTAGAGATAGAGGGTCTTTCATCTCTCAATGATTCATGCAGATGTTGTGAAAAACTTGTTCATGTGTGAAAAACTTGTTCAAACTTTCTTTGTGAAGATTGTGATTGTGCTGATCATGGGATTCCAGGTTTGGAAGATAGAGGATTTGATTTCCTTCTAAATTGAGTCCTTACAGGAATAAAAAAATAGATACTGATCATATGATTGAGGGATTAACTAGGTTTGTGTAATATTGTATTTCATGAAATTATAAATCAAAGGACATTTATCCAAGGTTGTTGGATACCCTACTCTTTGGGTCAAATGATTTCAATACTTTCTACTTGTACTATTTCAAATTCGTTTTCTGCTGTAATTTGTTTGTTGAGGAATGAATAACTATCTTATATTGTCTTACACTTGTAATCTAATAAAATAAGGTTTTATACACTTTAAGTTAGAAACATTGTTTTTGTAAATTTATGTTATGTTTCAATTTGGAAACTACATTTTTGTCATCTAGTCATTTTGTTGAACTAGTACTATTTATGGAATCTAGTTAGTTTGTTGAATTATTTTCATTTCTGGAATCACATTTCTAGATTCTCTTTTCTGGAACCACATTTCCAGAATCAATCAAGTATGTATAATATAGAGGTTTTGTGTATTTACCTTTTTTAAAATTGTTAAACAATATCATCTTTAAAAGTTACTAATGAATTTATTAAAAATACACAATTGACCCCCTATTTTTTATTGATCATCTACATCATTATTTTGATAATACATTCAGAATCATATCTATCCTACAAGAGCAGGGTATCCAAAAAACATGGATAATGTTCTTTTGATTTATACATTCAAGAATGCTTTTCTTACCCACACTAGGGTAAGACATTGATAGGAAAATCATTGTCTATCTTGTTACCCCCACAAGACCTTAAACTTCAAGGTAGTTGGAACCTCTATCTTCTTATCCCCATAAGCCCTCTATTGTACAGAACAAAAATTGGAGTCTCACGAAGTAATATGAAAAATATGTATAGTATGAATAAAGAATGATAGTCGTTCTCTATAGGAATCACTTCAACATGATGTATACTCTAGTGTTGTAGAACAATGTTGAGCTCATTCAAATGAGATCCTTTTTATAATAATTTATTCTATGGCCGGATACCTCCTCCAACGATCGAATTTTTCATTAAATTTTAGAGGGAATTGTACACATGTCACTCAAACAATAGTTAGATATATAAAAAATGCATGACATGTTCTAATAAATATAACAAGGCTAAGTAAATATGGTTTATCAACAAAATCCATTTTTCAGAGTCTAAAAAATTAAACATTCAGTGTCTATGATAGAAGGTAATATTGATTCTTTTTTTAAAGTAATTTGGAACTAGAATTCAATAGGAATTATGAGTCTGATTTCTAAAGAATTCCAAACCATAATTCTACGAAATTCAGAGTCAGAATTATATGGAATTCAGAACCTAAATTCAATGAAATATGGCATCTGAAATATATGGAATTCAGGTCCTGGATTCTAAGGAATTCAGAGCTCATATTCTATGTAATTCAGATCATGAATTCTAAGGAATTCAGAATCAATATTCTAACATATTTGGATCCTAAATTCAAAGGAATTTAGAGTCTAAATTATTTGGAATTCAGAGTATGAATTATAAGAAATTCGAAGTCTTAATTCTATGAAATTTGGTGTCTGAATTCTAAATAATTTGGAACAAGAATTAGATTGAATGTAGAGTCTTAATTATGTGGAATTTAGAGTCTGAATTCTACGAAATTCAGATACGTAATTATAAGGAATTTAGAACATGGATTTGGAGCAATTCAGAGTATAATTTCTAAGGAATTAGGAATATGAATTTCAGAGAATTTAGAATATGAATTTCAGAGAATTTGTAATCTTAATTTCAATTAATTAGGAATCTGAATTTGAGAGAATACTGAAATTGAATTTTAGATAATTCATAATTTGAATTTCATGGAACTCTCCATCTAAATTTTAGAGAATTTGGAATCGTAATTTTAAGGAATTCAAAATCTTAATTCAGAACATGAAAACATAATACATTATATATAACTATTTAGAGGATATAGATAATTTATAAATAAAATGAAATTTTACACATATAAATAAAAAGAGTTCGGTTTAGAGAAACTATATCATGAACAATCCAAAAAAGGATGAGGTGAAAATTTCCTTGGGAAGGAAAAAATTTCCTTCAAAAGATAAATTTTTGAGGAAATACAAATTTTCATAAGAAATTTTGTTCATGAATTAAAAAACATAAATTAATGGGAAAGTGTCCATTAAACCTTATTGACACAAAAATATCTCCATTTTTGGAAGGCGCAAACATCACTACTAAAAAGAATATAAGGACTTAGATATTTTATGAACATGAAAATAAAATCCCATCATTCTTTACTTATGGGTTAATGTGAATACGACTAACTCCCACTTAGGCGTTGGAATCACTAAGGATCATTTTCATGATTTCATGAATGATATTTTTACTTACTTTGTATAAGAAAATTTTAATTGATAAGAACATTCCCCTATATGAACTCCCAGTAGGAAAATTTCATCATTACATTGTATTCATTTTATCATTCCATTATCCGCCATTGTGATTTTCAAAATGAAATATAGGTAATGGAAAAAAAATGGTACCTGAAAAATTAGTACTAAACAACCCAAAATATGGGGAACAACAAATAATTTCATTAATACTAGAAGAATTTGTACAATATAAAAGAATATCAGAATTTAATGAAATTATCCTGCTTTCTCCTTTGGCGTCAGCTTTTTCACAACCGTTTTTTTCTTCATGAGCTATTTGTGGTGCTCTTATACACACATACATAACATATATATGTCTACACTTTTCTCCTGTAAGGATTAATTTTTCTCTTCTTGAGCCTTATGAATGTCTACCTGAGCATTCAACTATTCATTTTTTTACAATATTTTCTTAAATCTACATTCTATGATCTATTTCCATATTCCTATTCATTTCTACAATATTTATCTTTCCAACCAAATCCTTAAATTCCTAATTTCAAGTAGCCTCATCACGATGTAACTTTTCCCCAAAACTATTTTGAATGATCTTTAATTTTCCCATCTTCATTATCAAAATAATCCATGAAGTTATCATGGAATTCATAAAAATTTCTCATTTCATCAAAAATCTTCTTTGACCATTTTTTCATCTTCATGCATGATCTTTTATGATCCTCATAAACTATGATGAAGGACTTGATATCTACCTATAGTGAAACACAATTTTCCATCACCATGGAAACTGAATCTGACATCTGGTTATTTATATGCCGAAGCATTTGACATATTGAATATATGCATGTGAATAATAGAATAGCACCAACTAGCTTATTCAATGACTGGACAACAAAATCATGTCTATGGGAATTTGATTCTGAATCTGAATATTTGGATGGAAATGATTCTTTTTATATATTATCAGCTTTCTTCTTCGACGAATCACTGACACTTTCTTCTTTACCAGATATTTACTAGTTGTATCTACAACTACTTGATTTCCGATATCTTCTCTCAGAATGATGTATTATTAATTAAGAGATTCATGCTCGCTATCAGATAGTTGAACAGTCTTATATTCCTCAAATTCTTCTTTCACTGCATCACCTAGTAGTTCTTGTGGATGAATAAAATCAGGAATACTACATTCATTATCTGATGCCTTATTCACTTCTTCATCACCTTTCTCATGATTTCATGGTGTATAAAATATTGTACATTAGGCATGAAAATTCTACATCAATAATTTTACTGATCAACATTACCTCTCATGAATTCATCAACCTTTTTTATAATATCATCTGTTTCATTCCCTTCTTCTTCCACATCTTCCACTTCATCTATTTCCTTTTACACTTCCTGAGCAATTTATTCTTCTTAATGTGATTATGGAACAACCACTTTCATTCCCGGTGTATCTAGTAATGATTCTATCAAAAGGATTCTGGTACCAGAACTTGTTCAGAGACTCTTTCAGGAGCAGTGCGAAGAGATTTAATGACATTAGCTTATGAGAATTTATTCTTTGATTCATTAATTTTTTTCCTTTTCATGATTTTCAGAATCCTTCTCCTTCAATTCTCATTCTTCAGTAGTTTCCATTAAAAACAATGGCTCACCTTCCTTCAAGTTCTTTTTATCTTTTCTCCACATAGCCACTACTTCATTAAGATACGCTTTTTGCTTCTTTAGCTTTGGAGGTGCTCACTGAGTTTTCATGGACACAATTGTTTTTTATATCTCTTTAAGCTCTTTAGCCTTTCTCTTCATTCCACCATTCGTTGGGGTTTTATCCTCCTCTATTTCTTGGACAAATCTTATAATTCATCTTTAAAAATATCATAGAATTGTCCAGATTAACTGGAAAATCCAATTTTCGTTCTTCTTAATATGTCATCACTTAGAAACATAACTTTGTAATTTCTGATCTTGGATCTTCATGGTATTTGGATTGATTTAAGGGAAAAACCAAAATCAATGAATGAAGAGCATGATTAAAAATAATCCGAGACTTTAGATTTCAATTCTTGGTATTCTCAATAGTTGCCAATATATATATAACCATGTTTTTCTTTCTTAGATTACCCATGATATCCAAAATATATATGTTCTCTAAATCGTAGTATCCTTATCACCTTTCTATGGAATTATTGTCTTCATCCCACAATTCAATAATCAAAAAATCCATTGAGAGGTGAATGATCCTTGGATTCATCACTCTTATCAAGAAAAGACACTCTTTTACCTTCTCAATATTACAATATCACGATTCATCAGGTAATGTGTGAGTACGGAACTCTTCTTCCACTTTGTATGAAAAACCAATCAGACTCCATGTATTGTTGTATGAAAGTGATTTGGTATTTCCATTACACTTTAACGAAAATTTATCATTCACTTTTTCATTGAAAAATCTAAATTTTTTATAAAACTCCACCATCAACTCCAGATACACAGAATCATGTTCCTTCAGGGTTGAAATTCAATGGCTTTCCTAGCTATTCAACTTAATATTTTTGGAAAGAATACTGTCATACTCTTAGACGGATTTTTGATCAACAAGCATCTCTTGGTATATCTTCCACCGAGATAATTCCTTAACAGTTGAAATTTCATTATGAGGAGAGTCTTTATCAGACATCTAGAATCGAGAAAAAATTGAGGATTCAGAATGGGATTGAAATATAGAGGTAGAGCATCATCAAACAAAATCATGAATATATGATTTGGGAAAACCATCAGTAGGGATTTATATAGACGATTCAGGTGATGGGTCAACATCCATGGTTGATCCAAGGGTTTGAAATCATCTAATCAAATCTGATGGTTTAGATGATAACCGATGTAGTAATTTTATATGTTCTCATATTTTGAGGTTTTGTGGGGAAAAAATTCGTATGTAGGAATAATAAATGAATCTAAAAAAAAAATACCAATAAGTAAAATATGATTAAAAATAAGAAAAGAATATATATATTTTGGTTTAATTTATAAATTATTCTTAATGATAAAAAACACTTATTGAATAACATTACATTGCCAAAATTTTGTTTACAAAATATTGGACTACATAAATTTTGACAAAAAAACATGATTATAGAAAAATAATAATTAAATAAAACATGACTATGAAAAATTTTACTACGAATATTTTGATTACGAATATTTTGACTATGAAAAAGTTAACTAAGATAAACTTCACTACAAACCATTTGACTACGAAATATTTTACAAATAATAAAATGTACTCCCCCTATGAAAATGAGTTTATTACAATAAGAGGATTGGTTGGAATAATAAGTTAATAAATTTGATTACATTATGGTTATAATTCATAAATTCTGTTTAATATATTAAAATCTATTGCTAGGTAATGATATTGGGAAAATAACTACATGTTGATCTTGCATTCCGATAAATTGAATAATGATATCACCTTTTTGTGTGTGATCACTAAGAATGTGATACCTTATGTCTATGTGTTTTGCATGAGAGTGATGTGTTGGATTTTTACTCAATGAAATGGAACTAATATTATCACAAAATATTAGTGTTTTTGTAAAACTCATACCATAGTTTATGAGTGTGTGTTTAATCAATAATACTTGATCACAACAACATCTAGCTGCTATAAATTCACCTTCAAGAGTGGAATGTGCTACTTAGTGTTGCCTATTTATGACCACCAAACTAATTAATCTACTACGAAATGACAAGTTACAGATGTACATTTCTTATCTACTCTACATCCACCAAATTCAGCATCTGAATAAATTTTTAGATGAAAAAAATCATTTCCATATGAATTAAAGAGTCCTAAATCCATGGTTCCCTTTAAGTAGAGAAAAATCCTTTTCACTTTCTTTAAATGAGATTCCTTAGGATTGGATTTATATCTTTCACATATGAATACTGAAAACATTATGTGTGGATGACTATATGATTAGTAAAGTAGACTTCTTATCATACCTCTAAATATTGTTCGATCTACTAGTTTCCCATCTTCATCAAGATCATGTGAATTTGAGGTACCAATGGCAGTACATATACTCTTTTAATTGTCATATCCTTACATTTTAACAATATATTTAATATATTTATGTTTGGATATATAGATTCATTCTTGTTTTTGAGAAATTTGAATGCCTTGAAAAAATGTTATCTAACACATCATACTCATTTCAAACACATATTTCCTTAGATCTACGAAGGAACAAGTTTCTGATTTGAACCAAATATAATGTCATCAACATAAATTTAAACAATCATAACATTTTTATTATCAATCTTTATAAAAAGGGTTGTATTAGCATTTCTCATATCATAATTTTTTTGAAACAAAAACCTTGTAAGTCTATCATTCCAAGCTCTAGGGGAATTTTTACGTCTATATAATGAATTGGTATGTTTTAAAACATGTTCATGATGTTTTGTATCTTCTAAACCAGGAGGTTGTTAATAAAAAACATAATCTTGAACATAACCATTAACGACATAAAATTTAAAACAATTTGATATTTTTTTACGTTAATGAATGCTGCAAAGGCAAATAGAATACGAAGAGATTCTTGTCTAGCTACTGGATTATATGTTTCTTCATAGTCTATCACTTTTTGTTGATTTTATCCTTTAGCAACTAATCTATATTAATGTCTTACTATGATTCCATTTTCATCACACTTATTTCTTAAGAACCATTTGTCTCCAATAACATATGTTTCCTTAGGTCTTTCAACAATGGTCAATACATTATTTATTTTGAATTCATTTATCTCATCTTGCATAGATTTTATCCAATCATCATCACCTAAATCATCATCAGTGCTTTTAGGTTCTAATTGGGAATGGAATTCTAGATGTTCTACTTCATTTCTTGAAGAACTTATAGTCCTCAGGTGTTTATTTAAATCACCAATGATACTATCAGTGGGATGATTCTTATGAATCAATTGATTTGAATTTTATAAAAAATGTTCATAAACATATGGTAGGAAATCTCCTTGGGTAAAAGCTTTTGAAATATATTCTATAACATTATCCTTATCTGAAGGATATTCTATCAATGGTTGATTATCAGTTTTTAAAAACACATTTAATGTTGTCGATTGAGGACGTTTAAAAAAAATGCATATGTTTCATCAAATTTATCATGTACTATTTCCTCAAAAATAGAAGTATTTTTATTAAAAACTCTATATGATTTATATGTTATTCTGTAACCTAAGAGGACTCCTTCATTAGATTTGGGTGAGAATTTATGTAAATTATCTTTATTATTTAGAATGAATACATAGAAAAAAAAACTCGAAGTTGGAAAGTATATGATATCCACCATTCCTAAAATCATAAAGAGTTTTATTCTGAAAATGACTAATCCAAACAATATGTATGTATTACAGGAAGTACATAGAGCTTCATCCAAAAAATGTTTGGCTACTGAATATTCACTCAACAAGGATCTTGTTATCTCTTGAATAATTTTTTTTCTTCCTTCAACAACACCATTTCGATGGGGTGTTAATGGCACTAAGATGTTATGTGTAATTCGTTTTCTACAAAAATAAGTTTTAAAATCAGAATTTCAAAATTCTCCTCCATGATCACTATGAATAGTTGTCAAAAGAATATTATTTTTTTTTTATCTTGGGCTCTAAAACATTTAAAATAATAAAAATCATTAAATTTATTAGCAGGTAAATAAACCCAAGTAAATCTTGTATAATCATTAACTAAGAAAAATATATATTATTTTCCTCCAATGCTTCCTATATGTCCTGGACCAAAAAGATCAATATGCACCAACTGTAATGTATCAGCTGTTGAGACTTCACTGATTAATTTAAATTATGACTTATCTTCCATTCAATATTTACTAGGATCACAGACTTTTAATGAATCAAATTTATGCTCCCATAGATCCTTAACTAGTATTTTCAAGGAGATATTTAATAGGTTCCTAAGTTACAGTGTCCTAAACCTCTATTCCTTAACCATTAATGATCGTCCATTACACCAAGGAAAGGTAGGTCTTGTTTTTTTTGGTCTTTTATGTTTAGTGGGTATACATTCTCTTGCCTCTTGTTAGAAAGAACAAACTCTTCATTAGAATTGTGTTCTAAGAACTGTCATTCCTAAAATTCACAAGGTAACCTTCCTCACACAATGGACATATGCTAATAAGGTTTTTATTAATACCCTTAACAAATAAAAAATTTGAAATCAATGTTTTTTCATGATGAACAATATTACCTATACCAACAATTTCTCATGTAGCATTATATCTTAATGTTACTTTTCCTCCCTTAATATTGAAAATATTTTGACAACCGATTTTGTTACCAGTCTTGTGTTGAGAACATCCACTATCCATGTACCATGTATTATTGTTTTTAATATCGATACCTTCCTAAAATTAAGAGTGTTAGACTTTCGGACCCCAAACATTCTTGGATCTGAAATCAATAGAAATAAATATCTTAGGAATCCACATTCTCATTGAAAAATAAGCTTTTTGAAATCCTCATGACTGAGTTTTGTTTAAGGAACAATTTTTTTCCAAATACCAACTACACTAACATTAAGTTCATAATGGGGTACATTGAGGAACAAAATAATTATTACTAAAAACTAGTTTTGAATGAGTATAACCAAACCTAGAATTATTCCATTGCGGTTGAATTTGGGAATAGATCTTGTCAATGTTTTCCTTACCCAATGTAATGTTTTCAAACACTTTCTCAAGGAAAATATTTCTGACTTTAGTATAATTACAATTTCTTTTTCCTAAAAAACATTAGTTTTAGAACTAAAGTTGGACCCTTAAAATTTTTTTTCAAAATTATTTTTTGTAGTTCATTAAAATGATTTTAGATATTAGATTTTACTTCCCCAGGTGGTTTTGAAATACTTTCAAAATAATAAATTTTCATATCATGATCATTAGAATGATATGAAACTTTATTAGTAAGAAAAAAAATTCTATAATTTTCCTTATCAAGCCTTTTCTGGACATGACAATTTTCATTCTAAAATAGCATAAAAACCAGAGAACTTCTTCATAATTAGGTAGAGTATTATCTTCATCACAAGAAGATTCTTCATATGATGATTTATAGTCGTTACAAAAATTATAATTATCAATCATGTATACATTGTTTATGGATTTATCATTGTTTACCTTGTCCATTAAACATTGATTTTCAATAGGTAACTTGGGAGGTAAGCCATGATTATTCTAACCAGAAGATTCATACTCTGAGAATTCATCAAAACAGACTCTATCTCTGGCACTCCATGTATCATTAGTATTCAAAACATTCTTAGCATTATCATTGTAGTACTTCTTTCTTTTCCTCTAACAATTCTTTTCTTTTTTATCCATTCTCTTAAGAATAGGACAATCTGTCATTATATGTCCTCCTCTTTTTCATTCATTACATGTGAATTTAGATTCTATATTCTCCATTCACTCTTTCTTTATATATCTATAATGAATGTATTTCTTCCCAACTATATTGTTCATCATTTGACTATATTAGCTATCTCATTCTAAAAATGTTCATTTTCACTATGTTCAGCTTTTAATAACATCCGTCTTAGATTTAGATCATGTAATTATCTAAGGAGGCATGGATTTTGTAGTCGTAAAGGGTACACTTAAATTTCTATACTACTTTTTATTCAAATCAACATCTCTTTTCATTCCTTTATCATACAGAATAATAGTTCACAAAATCTAATCATGAGTAATCAGAGATATTTTACTATTCTCATCAATAGTTATCCTCTTAATTTCCCACTAATTAGGCATGATGTCTATAATCTTTCGAACACGTGCTTCATCATCTAAACCCTTTTCACCCTTGGATTGTAAACTATTAATAATAGTCCTAAACCTCTTTTGTACCTTGCACACCGTTTCTCTATAAGGATAGTAAAAACTATGATATTTATCTCTAAGAATGGCTCTTCTAGTTTCTATAACCTTGGATGTACCAAAATGGGTATCCTCCATTTTCATCAGAATGAAATTTATAGATTAACAAGAAGAAATATGACTATATATATTCCAGGTCAAGTAAAGAAATAATGTATTTCATACCATGTAGTTTAGTTGATATTATGTATTTTCAAAATTAGTATATGTTCTGACTTCCTTACTAGGAATCTTGTAATCTCTAGTAATCATAACAAAGTGGTCCACTTTAGTGTTAATAAAAAATGTATTCATATGATCTATACAATATTCAAACTCATTCCCATCAAATATATGTTGTCTAGTAGGATTATGATTGTCAATATAAAAAATCCATTCCTTCCATATTAAATAAAATATCGTTCCACAAAAATATGTTAATAGAATACGTTATTAAACAAAGATAAAAATCCTAAGCATCGAAAACATAGAACATTGAAAACTAAGCATGTAAAAATATATGTAAATATAATATTTTCTGAGACCTTATGTGATTCCAATTCTAGGAAAAAACATGAATATAGATTCTCAATATACAAGAGTGGGTGAATAAAACCATTTTAATTTTTCTGGATCTTTTAATGTTGATATAAAAAATTCTATTATTCGAAAATGTCAAACAAGGTAAATTAACAAGACCTCTTAGTTCTAAAAAACTTGCTAGAGTCTGAAAATTTGGTTCCAAAAATGAAACTTAAGAAATGATTTCAATGTAATTGATTCTGCCTTAAAGCTTATAGAATCATATCAATCAGATTATAAGTAAAAATATCAATGTTGTTCAGAACCTGAATTCTAATGAATTTGGAGTACGAATTCTAAGGAATTCAGAATCTGAATTTTGGATAATTAACACTCTAAATTTCAGTGAATTCAAAATATGAATTTTATATAAATCGGAATATGAATTTCAGAAAATTCAGATTCGGAATTTTAGAGTATTTGATATCTGAATTTCATAGAATTCAGATTCTGAATTTCATGAAATTCAGAATCTGAATTCAGAACCTCAATCCATAATATGTTATATCTATGTATTTAGAGGATTCCTATGTTTTAGAAATGAATTGGAATTTTACACTTAGAAATAAAAATATTTTGGTTTAGAGAAACTATATCCTAAATAATGAATAAAAGTGTGAGGTGAAAAGATCCATGGAACTAAAAAATTTAGCTTAATAAGATATATCTTTGTGGAAATTAAATTTTCCTTAAGAAATGATGTTTGTGATTTTCATAACATGATGGAATGGTAAAGTAATAAGAAAACCTTATTGAATCAAAATTTTTTAAAATCCAAATTAATTTTGAAAAATGAAATTTATGGAACAATAAGGATTCAATTTTTCCTAATGAAAAATTATATTATTAATGTGCTCTACAATTACTTTTTTTACAATATTTTGACTTTTAAGGAACAAAGAATTTGTTTCTAAAATTAAGACTTCTATCAATATATCTTATTCTTAAACTAGTACCATTTGGAATGATTTTTTTATAAAGGTTATAAAATCATTCATTTCTTGTAATAATGAGATTAATAGTTCCTTCAATGAATAAATTTCATATTTTTATTTTATAACTAAATTCTTATCCACATGTTTATTAGTTTTACAATTGAATTTCTCAAAACATGTTTTCAACTCTTGTTTTCAAAAATTACATTTTTAAAATATTTATAAATAATATATCTTCAAAATTAGATTTGTCATGAATTTTTTGTAGATATTATATTTAATTTTTCAAAATACAAATTCCTGATCAACTATTTTGAATCTTTCATTATAATTTAATAGTTTTTTACATTATTTTACTATATTAGTTTTGCCAAAAATTTTCAATTCGATAAACTTCTTCAAAAAATGTAAAATTTCATAATAACAATATAAAGAGGATTCTTCATCCTAATATGTTGATTTATTTAATCAAGATAATTATAATTTAATGAAATATGTTTAAAAAAATTAGTATTGGGAACCTTGGCCATAAGACAATGAATTTCAATAGTTAATCCAACAAGAACACTGATATTCCTATAATATGAATTTCATTATCTAATTTTTTTTAATGAATCACCAACACTATAACACCAATTGTTAGTGGATTTTTGTACATTATTACAATTATACATATAATAATTTTTATTATTATAATTATAATGTCTATCATAAATGACATCTCTTTTTATCAGGTGAGAATCATTTTTAATGTTTTTAAATCCTTTTAATTCATAACAAGTAACATCATAATCATTATTTTCATTCATGTCATTATTATATTTCATGTATCCAAAATTAAAATACTTTTTTTTCAAAAATAATATTCATTCTATGAGAAAGATTGAATAATTCATTCATACATTGTTTATAATTAAAAAATCATATGTAATGACAACATTCTTTTTCTTTGACAAATTTTCAATTTTAGCATGAGACTTTTATTTTATCAGAATTTATGTATTTTTAAAAAATCCAAACATTAATTATCATTATTTTATTTACATATCCTTTTATCTAACCCTCATTTTGAAAAAGGGTTCTAAAAAAGTCATGAAGTGTAAGAACTGTTGACTTCATTGATTCATGAAGAGTTATTCTAATTGAATACCACTAATTAGGCATGACAAATATTATCTTTTCAGCAATAATTTAATATTCTATTCCTTTCTCTCCAATGGATTGAAAGCCATTGAAGATTTAGTATAAATCAGTCTTTAAACATTGTAACATGTTCATTATTACAAAATCAAAATCATGATAATATTCTCTAATAATTTCTCTTATTGTTTCAAAAACATTTCATTTTTGAAAATTAGTAATCTCCGGATTTATTGAAATAAAATAAGATACTTCACATTAATATATCCTATTATAAATTCTCATCTTTATAGAAAATCATATGATGTTTCTATCTCATTAATTCAATTAATTCACTTGATTTTTTGTAATGGGTAAAATAAGTGAGTTCCTTGCAATGAATCTTGAAATATCCAGTTATCAGGAAAAAATTTCAATCAGTAGTCATTATGGTGAATATATTCAATATATATCTCCAATAGTAAAAATCAACTCCATCAAAAAAGGTTGTCCATTTTTATTGGGGCTATCTATTGAAATAAAATATAGACTTTCCTTCATTAAAAATAATTAAAAAATTATATTCCATAATACATGTTAGTCTAGTATGTATGTATAAATAGAAAGGTAATAAAAAAATTATCTATAATGAAATTTTAAAGGGAATATAAATTGGGAAAATGAGTATGTTGAGTGGAAAACTCTAATGATAAAAAATTTATGTATTATAAAAATATATAATTCCATCTGATTCGAATTGATGGATCCAAATTTATATGAAGATGTCTAAATAAAAGAGGTGGGTGAATTGTATGTTTAAATACAATTTTTTTAACATCCAAGGAAACAATGTTAATAAAGTTTTGACTAATCATATTAAAAATACATATTATGTATTTAATTTTTTATATGAATTTTCCATTGGGGATATTAAATAATGTACCGTGATATATTAGATTTCATAATTATCTCAAGTTTTTGAAATCATAGATTACTCAAATTCAATATTGAAATTATTTAATCAAAGTAAGGCTAGTAAGAATTATAACAAAAAATAATATGATAAATAAATTTATTTATTGAAGTGAAGATTATATATTAATGTGTATATAATCATATACATAGTTATAACATATTAAAAAAGTAATATAAGGTATAATATATTATCTCATAATTAAATATATGATGATAATCTTGATACACATAAACAATGAATATAAAAGGATACAATTTCTATTATAATTGAAGTGGAAATAAAAGTCATGAAATTAAAAAAGTAAATGAAAATATTTCATTTAACCCAGATTAAAGGGTATATAATTAATTAGGATAAAATTCCCTTATTTTAGACTTATTAAAAAAAAGTTTCATTCTCTTACATGGAATATTGCTCGATATGATGATCAGTATGCCTTATCATCCTTGAAAGCCCTTGTTATGATGAACAGATCTCTATCTACCAGTCCTTGATAACCCAAGATCAATATGAAAATATATCTATCTTTACAACCTCTAAATCTCTTGATCCTAACTATGAAATCAGATTCACAATTAAATATAAAAGAAAAACTCAAAAACAATAAAATTACAAGGAACACCAAGTTCCCTATTGTACACATTAGAGATCTGACACAACATTAAAATCAATATTGGGTCCCTAAGTCAATCAACATTTACGTGAGATCTCTTCAAATGACCTGGTATTTATATAAAATCATCAAATAGACAGCATGATCCTCCAATAATAAAATGTTTTCTGAGAGTTTCATAAGGACATAGACACATCGAACATCAACATTTATATTATAATAGACTACACGACATAATTTTTTTACACATTCAAAGTTAAAAAGTTATTTTATCACAAGAGAATATATTTTTCCATATGTTGAAATTAAACATTAGTAAATTTTATTTTCATCCATATAGGATATCATTATGATTTTTTGGTATAAGTGTGATCCAGATGCTATTGGAACCAATGTCAAGTCCAATTAAAACTATTGTTATTAATAATACAAGATATAAATTATTTAAAACTTTTTGATTAGATTAATCATATCATTATAGGATAATTAATAATTATGGTGATTTTAATGACTAAATTATATTTATATTCATTAATATTATAAACTAAATTAATGTGTCTTTAAATGTAGATCAAATATATAAAAACATTCTTAAAATAATTAATACATAAAAGAGTTATTAATTGACTATTTATAAAAGAGTTTGTGATTTTAAAAATAAAAGGAATTAAAAAATCATAAAGTGACTTTTGAATAAACAAAATATGCAGGACATGTAACATATAAATGAATATAAGTGAATAGTTGAAAAAATATATCTAAGAATGAAATGTCGAATGAGAGACACCAACAATATCATAATGTTTGATGTAATAATAAATAAAACATAATAAATATAAATTACACTTAAACAATAATGTTTTGAAGAAATACAATATTGTTTGAACATAGTCAATATAAAAGTAAAATATCCCAATAAAAGGAAATAGAGTTGAAAATTCACATAAATCGTTCTTTTTCATGGTGTGAAACCTTATAACCACACATATAGTAAATTTATAATTATTTTTAAAATATAGAAACAATATATTTTTATTTATGTCATTTGATACTAATAACTCGTAAATTATTATTATCATCTATTATCATTTTTTTTAATAAATAATTTTTAACTATTTAGATTTCAATACTTGTTTTGATTTATTGGTTCTATTACATGAATAATTTCCATTTTGTAATAATATATAGAATATTTAATATGGGTAGGAGTATTTTTCTTGTTATTTTATATATATTTACATGTTAATTTAATTGATCATTTTGGGATGGTTTTAATGAAATCCTAAAAAAAAATTGATATTTTTTTCAGCCTAAGACATATTTTATTTTATCAATGAATATAAATATCTATATAATCATTTCATAATAATTACTATATTTTTAAATTCATAAATTAACATATTATTACTATTTTCTTAAAATATTTAATCATTCATAACATAATCATTATTACATCATTAATGTCTGTTTTAAAACAAACCATAACACGAATGGTTTATAATGACTGAATAAGTAAGAACATGTTATTTAATAATACTGATATTTTCTTATAATGTATAAATATTGTTATAAATATTAGATTTATTCATTATAAAAATTTAAATGTTTCTAGGAATGGTGAGGAATAAAAATAAAGTACAGTGTCGATGGATGTAGAAGTCCACACATAAGCAATAGTGTTGTTTTGATTTAATGATTATTGGATTTTAATGAAATTATATAAATATTAATCATTAAATAATAATAATCCTATAAAATATTCATTATTAATTTATTATATTCCACTTTATTAACATCGATGTGATGTAGTTATTAAAAACGAATTACATCATCCATATATTAGGTATTTTTTACACACACCCATGAACAGAATTATGATTTTACAATAGATGTAAATGATGTAGATAATGGTTAACACAATAACATACAAACAATAAAATTTGCCTAATTATCAATATATTATCATAATGTGGTTGAATAATATTTTTATGAGTTTTATGAAGGAACAAAATTGAGGTCACTCAGTTTATAAAAGTACTTCTTTATTCGGTATCCTAATTTAGATATTATGGTATACCTTATTTGGTTGGACATTTGGAGAGACAGAAAACTCTCTGTCAAAAATAGTGGTATTGAAGAATGTTTTTTGAATTCATGGATAATATAAATTGATAAAAGTATGAGGATATGCGAATAGGTTAGGGGATCCATTTATATTTGAAAGGTGTGTCACCCATATAAATAATCCTAACTGAAAATAGTAAAAATATCATTCACAAGTAATTGGTGAACCAATGATACAAAATTTATGATATAGGATGAAATAGGACTAAACACGCACATAAAATATAATTATAGATACTATATTTTTTATATTTGTGAAATTAGAACATGGTTTTTATGATTTTATCACATTTAAAAATTATAATTGTAAATAATTATTTTCTTTGGTAAAATAATTTTATGAATATTAATTTAACAGAACATTTTAATTAAGAAAAATTTATTTTATATATATATTAAATAAATATTAAAATATTAAATTTTTAGAGGTTGTAAATATTAATTTTATGATAACTATAAAAAACACAAATAATAACTATTTTTAGATATATTTATTTTAATGAATCAAAATGATTTTACACCAAAATCATGAATATAACTAATCCCCATCAAATTTTTTGGTTTATGACATTAGAAATTATTATGTACATTTAAGACCAATCCGAAAAAATAGATTAATTGGAATACATTATTAAATGAATATATATTAAAAATTTATTTACAAGAATAATATATAACATAGTTTCCATATATTAATTCATGTATATCCAAAATTAAAAATAATTTTTTTTAATGATTTAATATAATCATTAAATACACAATTTTCTTATGATAATGGTATCATTTCTCATGATTTTAACAAAATGGCGTCCTATAAGTTATGTTATTTATAATAATACTATTTTTATTATAAATATAAAAATATAAAATATTATAAAAATACTAAAAAATATACCAGAGAAAATTTAAATATTAATAAAAAATTAATTTCTTGTCATTAAATTAAAATTTTAATATTTTTTTTTATAAATTTAGAATTAAACAAAAAATATTATGAAATATATTTTTTGGAAATTTAATTTTTATAACTCTATGTATTATTATTCAAAATTGAAATCAATTTAAAATATGTGTTAATTTTTTTCAAAATTTAATATGTTAAATTGAATAATCCTTTAAAATTTAAAATTTATTTTTAAAAACCTCACAAAAAATTAAAGATATTACTTTGAGAAATATCCCTTTTACATAAAATAGTCATAATTAGGTTATTTGTTTATATATTTTCTATCCATTCAATTTTAATATATTCATTTGTATTAAATTACATGAAAAATTCATTGAAAAGTAATAATAATAATGATAGAATAAAAATATATGTTTTAATAAAAAATCGTTTCATTATCATTTTATTTACATTATTTGTTATTGATTTTTTATTATTTATAATAATGTTTCAAATTGTATAATAATTATATATTAATGATTATTTTGATTTATAAAAAATATATCAATGTTTATTTTTTTTCCACTATACTTTATTAGATTAATTACCCCAAAATCCATTTTATTAATAAAAACAAATACTAAAATAGTGGTGTGTTACATTATATCATTCCTAAATTAATTTCATCTTCGAAAGAATTATTTATCTCGCAATTAAAATGATATGAGGGTATTCTTAATATGGTGTAGAATCATGATATAATTTGTCATGAATAATCAACTACACCATCTTAAATAATACAAGGAAACTCATTTTTTACATCATAGTAGTAAAATTATATTATTTCCATTTTTTCAACCATTTATACAAAATATTAATCCTTACTTGGATATAATATATATGGTTTTCATGAAAAATAAATTTGTTTAATGTAATTTTATGATCCAATATTGAACCGATTTTTAAAACCAAGTAGTTATAATAATATGAAAAAACATATTAGAATTAATCAAATATTTCATACCCTTTGATACCTCTATTTCATCCAATTTTACAATCAGTTGAACTATTGTTTAAAATTAATACTCTCTTAAATTAATTACTGATTTACTTATTTTTTATCCACATAATATCAATATATTAATATGTAATAACATAATATAAAGATAATCAATATTTTCTAAATTATAAATATTTAAAAAAATATATAAATTTTTTCAAAAATAAATAATATCTTTTATCACCTGCTATAATTTATATACCCATCATAAACTATATTGGTCATCATGTTATCCCTATAATAAATTTAGATATTTTTGAAATTAATCAAAACTACTTAAAAATAAATTCATATATCAACAAAACTGTATATTATAACTAAATCATATATTCTTCCAAAAATTGTATAAGCATCCCAGAAAACCTTGCCACATGTCAATTAGGTATGTTTTTTTCTTTTTTATTTCCTTTTTTTGTAGGTATTTTTGGTTTTTCATGAATTAAAAATATACATGTTATTATGATTCCTTGAATTTGTTTTAATTTTCATATTTTCCATACAATTTCTACTATTTTTTGGGAAGTTACATGTTATGTAATGGGAATTAATTATTTGTAAAGGATGATTGATATATGTTATGAAAAAAATTACATAACATAAAAATATTACATGTTGCATAAGGATTACAATTTGTGTCAATTTTAAAATCACATTTTTAAACCAAGGTGATGTTTTTTTAATTACATAAATGGAATGACTTTATAAATAGGTAAAGGTATTAAATAAATTTCAAAATCCCAAGATACATCTTTTAGGGACATAATATGTGTTTTAGGATTCATTATCAATTATAAATATCACATATATTGCAGAGATCTTACCCTAGTGGATTTTCGGTGACTTTCATCTATCTGCGTAGATTCGTTATATTGTTGTTCACCATTGGGGTAAAATTTATGTTATTTAGTTTAGTGTTTATATTGGATCATATATAATTTTTCCTTTATTTTAGGCTCATGTTTTGTGATTTGATAGGGTCTTCTCTCAATCATTTTCAATTTCATGATGTTCTTGGCATTGGAAAAGATGTACTCTTGGTTTCCAATGAAAATTATCAATTTATATAATGTTTTCAACATCCTTGAGATAGGTATATATATAAAATTATTGTAATTTTTTTGCAACCATATTTTTCATATTTATTTCTATAGTTTTGAGATAAAATTTGTTATGTCAATATTTAAAATGGAATGGGTTCTTGTTTTAAAGGGTTTTCCCTATGAAATTGAAATTCCATGATTTGAAATCGAAAAAATCATATTTATACCCTAAAGAAGATTGTCATGGAATTAAAATTGATTTATAAATACATGGGAAACATTTTTAATATTTAAATTGAGAAATGTTCATTGTTGGGACCCTGGGTTCATCAATAAATCAGCACATGTATCTTTAGTGTGTTTGACTTCTGTAAGAGGCAACCTATTGTATTTATATGTACTATGGCCAAACTCGATGTTATTTTGATCCAATTTTTTTACTTTTTATTCTTGTCTGTGTCTTGTACATAATTTCACATAGTCTACAATCTATATGGAAGGGGTAATATTGTTTTGGGTGATTAATAAACGATATTTCCTTTCAATGCTGATGAATCACAAGTTAATTTATATATGTTATCATAAAATATATTTTTTCTATTTGGATACATGTAATGTAAATTTTTAAAATATAACTACTATTGGAAAAAGGATTTGAAATTGTATTATTTATTAAATTCATAGCTGAAACTGCTTATTAAGGTTGAACATGAGCATTACGATTATATGAAATTATATTTATTCCTTGATGGATTCCAATTATGATTGGATTCTCACACCCTAATTATACCTATAGGAAAATATTTACCTAGTTTTGATGAATACTGTAAAATAGTATAACATTATATAGATTACAAAATTCCCATTACATAGATGTTTTAGATTGGTGGTGATGTTTGGTCACATATAGAGTAGGTTTTTCTATTATTATTGTACATTTGGGTTTTTTAATATTTTTTTCAGTTGAATATTTAGTTGATTCAACATTATAAACATTTTCAATGACATTAAATCCTTTTAGATAATTTTTTTTTTCTTTACCAACCACATGATGTGATTACTTTGGTTGCTGGTCTGTTTGAACTAAGTTGGTATGTTTAAATTTGGTATTAGAGGGATTAACTCATATCATGTGTTTCAACACTTCAAGAGTTAGTTATGTGTCTTGGGTATATATTAGTATTATATTTGTAATTTTGAGTGTATGTGTGGATGAAAGACTACTCAGCTCACTCTGGTGACTGAATCCTAGTTTCCATTGGTGGTCATAAAATATTTACATTGTCCAAGGCATACTATTCTGGTTTATTAAAATTAACTATATGGGTAATTTTTGTAAATTAACCTATAGAAAATGTTTTGTGACATGGTGTGTGGGATTTAATTTGAATAAACTATGTAGCAGGATTGTTAAAATGAACCCATTTGATTATAAAAATGTACTCTATAATTGAAAAATTCTTAATATCATTGAATTTTACTTTTTTAAAGAATATTTTTTGATTAATGTTTTTGATAAAATGGTTTTGGAGTTTTGAGAAATGTATTGGTAATTTTATTGTGTTTAATAGACTATTCACCCAAGAAAAGATCCAAAATATATGAGAGGGGAATCAATATAAAAATTTCTACAGAAGGATTCTCTAGTGGACTCTTTTTTATATAGGAATCAATATATACCATTTAGACTCTGGTAATTTTTGGCACAATTAACCTAGTATGAGAGATGGATCATGGCTCAAAATTTATCAATTATAATTAACTTCTCCTCTATGGTGAAAATAGATCACATGCCTTAAAGGGGTTGCATGAATGTATTTAGAGGATCTTTATCTTCTTTAAGACTTCTAAATAATCATAGGTAATTTTTTCTATATATATGCTCAAATGACTAGGAATAATATGATCATAGATGAAATTGCAATCTATGTTTCACATACGTCTTAAATTGGTTTATTTCAATAAATAAACAATATGAAATTTTATCTTATGAATTTATGTGTATAAAAAACAAGATTGCTTGTAGTATTGGAGAAGGGGTTGTACTATTATGTGGTATTCCACCCATATTTTTTAGTTGGTGAACCAATAACCAGATATTTTCTCCAATTACTACCTAATGTATTATATTTTCATTATGGGGCTGAGGGAGGATGTTCAGTCAATGCAATTAATATTCAACCTTCTATCCTTTGTTGATGAATTACATAAAGAAACTATTACTAGAATAAATATATTTGGAAGGAAATATGATGCTTGAGCTTCAGTTGGTGGAGTAGATATTCATGGCGCTTATTCGAGTCATTTTTGTACACACAATAGTGGTTAGTTTTCTACAATAACAGTTTCAAGGGAATATATAATGATAAATTCGGTTATTTCATACAAGTGTGTGTGGTTTGTTCATAACAAGCCTTTGGGTTAAGAAGATCCTAGAACTTATCATATTTTTAAATGAACTATGTACTATAAATGTTTCTATGAAAGGATGTTATAAGGTAGTAGAGAAGGATTCCCCTTATCTAGGGGGGTCATAGGTTCATATGACTTGTCCAAGGGTTTTGGGATTCATATATTTTCCATGTGGGATTTCAAAGTGTAAATGTCCATATGGATTTGTGCATTAGAGTGTGTGGCGAATTAATCATACCTAGGGAAATATAATGTTATAAGTAAAAATATTCTAAATATTATTGCGTACTAGAATTTTTTGATTTGGGTATTAGTCATTATTTAATATCATCAATGTTTGATGATGTGTTTTGTTTTCATTCAAATATTAATACATTCTTGTTGGATATTTATATTTCTATAGGAAGGAGGATTGATTATGGATTAGATGGTCCATGTGTCAGGTGATTTTAGGAAACTTGGAGGCGGTTCAGAACATCATACTTCTTGATATTAACATCATAAAAATGATTATCAACATGGATTGTATGATTATGTTTTAAGGACCAGTTAGAAAACCATCATCAATGGGTGAATTTCATATGTACTGATGCAGTAACTCATGTATTTATGGGTTAGTGGGACTCCCTATCGGAAAGGGGTGGTTATGTTGTTCTATATTCTTGTATGATCTCATTTTAGTTGTTTTAAATGTTTCTTTCATCCATTGAATATTTCATTATGTTTACGCTATATTTTTTTCATAACATGAGGTCTTTCTTTATGAGTTTCTAGTTTAACACCACATAGACATATCGAATTTACTATTGAAAAACATCTTGGAATGCAATAAATTACCATTACAACCCATCCAATGAAACATTCTATGTTGGTGGAAAACAATTTCTAGAATGGGAACCTAGAGGTGAAATGAATATGTCTTCCTAGTGTTTCATTATTGGGGTTTTCAATTCCCTTTTTCAATAAGTCATAGGCGGGGCTTATTCATTTTATTAACTATTTCAAGTGTAATCTAGTGACCATTAGTAACATGTAGCATTTATCAAGAATTTATGATCACTTTGATCAGATTATGGGAGGGTCATTGGTTTTATATGATTGACCTAGTTTGGGAACCACCTATTGAGATTCTAGGAAGTGGATATTCCTAAAAAAATGATTCAGAGTCAATATTATAATTTTGAGTTTTTGTTTATGTAATCACGTCTCACTAACATTGATGTGTTTTTTATGTCATTGAATAACTAAATCAACTATAATTTCATGAAATCATTTTTATTATATTTCTAGATGATATATTTGTGTACTCCAAGACATCGTAGAATCACAAATACATTTTTATATCATTTTAAGAACCATATGGAAACATTAAATGTATGATAAGTTCAAAATGTTTTATTTTTGGAACCAAGAAGTGATGTTTTATGGGAATGTGATATCAATGAGTGGAATCTCATAGGATCATGAGATGGTATGGGTTGATATGTCATTACAGAAGACAAGATACTTATTGGATATCAAGATCTTATTGGGGACATCTGGTTATTATATGTGTTTAATTGGGTAATTCTCCAATATCATGACATATATAACAGATTTATCCTCTAAGAGTATAAATATTCAATGTATTGAAATGTGTTATATATACGTTTGGATCTAAATAATATGTTGACATCAATACTAGTTATTATTTGTTTTGAAATAGAATCATGTTATTATCTATACATGATTATTTTGGTAAATGTTTGGGTTGTTTCGTGAGGTTGGAGAAACTGGTTGTGGCTAATGGTTAAAGCCAATTAATCCCACATGAGATGAACTAACCTACCCACAGTCATGATTTAGTATTTATTATGTATGAAATCAAAATGTGGGGTCACTATCTATGTGAAGAATGTATTACTATATATTCTGTTCATAAGAGATAAAATATATCATAAAACATAGAAATTTGAACATACAAAAGTAATGATGGATTTATTTTCCTAAATCATTTAATTTTAATATCATTTGTACCTATAAGATGGTAAATTCTTCAATAAATGTGTGGTGTCAAAATTTTATATTAAAATAATTGAAGGAATTAGTTGATCAATGTTTTCTGATGAGTTTGTTCACTGAGATGAGCCTGGAAGTAAATGATGTTTCTGAGTACATGTTCGTAGATTTGAAAATGTTTTAATCAATTTTTTTATATAGTTAAACATCAGGATAAAAATAGAAACTATGATTTGAAGTATAGGATGAGTCCTAAATGTTGGGGATACCTCATATTAGTTTTCTTAGTCTCTTAGTGGAGTTTTTTTATGTATTAATTAAGTTGTTCCATTTATGCTGAGAAAAATGTTTATAAACAATATAAGTAATTATTATTGGTCTATGAACCATATGAATACAAATATTTATCATTAATTGATCTGTTTTTTTGGTGGTTGGTGATGAGGTGATTTGTTGAGGATTTTTTATCATGGTCTCTCACTTTTCAATTTTTTAAGGTAGAACACTAGAGACTTCACAACTTTTTTTATTATTTTCATATTCTATTATGGAAAGGGGATGTTATTTACATGGATTTATACATTGGTTTGTCAATGTATCATTTCTGGATAGAATTTATTTGGGGAATTGTTTTCAAACTCACTAAATCATCACATTTCTCACTAATAAAGAAGAAGCTCAATGTGGAACAACTTGAGGGATTTTATGTGGGAGAAATTTCTAATCATAATTTGGTTCCCTCTATTTTTTCATATAGGGAATCAATGTTCAAAGTTATATTTTTTATATATTTTTTCAAGGAAATGGGGTCTCAGTTTAAATTGATCATGACATATCATCCATAGATAGATTGTTTTATAGATTGATCAATCCAAGTTCTTAGGGATACACTCTAATCATGTATTTATGATTTTGATAGATCATGAAATACACATTTTCCTATGGAAAAATAATCATATAAATAAGTTATTAGTATTAAATTAGTATAGAACCGCTTGAGTCTTCGTAGGGGAGGCTCTTTCGATCTCCCTTAACCTACATACAGTTGGGGGAGAAGTCCCTAGTAACGATGACTGTAGGTCAATATAATAACTACATGGTGAATTTGTTCTAATGGTTTTTGATCATAAACGAGATTTATAAGAAATATTATACGAACCATATACTTTAGTTGATGTAGTTTTAAGTAGGTTATAGTGTATTTATCTATGTTTCACCTCACTTGGGGAACTACTGGTGGTGTAAACATGGTAAGATAGAACCATAGCTCGTGGTCCATTTTAAGATCATTAATTCTCTTGGTACAGTGGAATAATTTATTATTTAAACATATGGATTGAAATTTATATATTGTGTGTTTAATATTTCCTAGTAGAGGATATATGTACCAGATCCTTAACATGTTATAAAATGCGAGAGTATTGTTCTTTATCCCTATAGCATTATGTTAAGCATCCAATTATGAATTTGTATTTCTAGGATAATGTATTTTATGATTAACTGATCAAACTAATATGGGTACTATTGTATGGAATATATGATCACCATAAGAGATGGGAGTGGTGAGTCATTAAGGAGGTAGCAATGTCCTTCAATTTTGATTAATCCAAGTTCATGAGCTTTTTTTGCGTATATAAAGCTTTTATGTTGGGGATAATGTATCAATCTCGTAAATTTTTATCAGGTATTTTTACCTTGATAAATTTGAGGTATGTTAACTTTTTTTATATCTTTTAATGAGTATGTAGTGGTTGGGGATGATTTGGTCAAGTTTGTGAGAGTTTTGAATGCTTTTGGAAAATATTGGATACCTTTTTAAGGCTTCCCAGTTTGAGCATAGATAAGGGAAATTGTGCAAGAATCCAAGTTAACTATGTGACATGGAATTACTCAGTTAGAATCATCATTACTATTAGTGCATGGTTTTTTAGTATGTCTGGGATAACCATTATGACCATTAAAAATGGGGTTTTAAACAAGGTTAGTAGGGATTTTCCATAAATCACACATTACTTCTCCCATATGAACCATATATTTGATTTCATCATCTCAGGGGATATGGGTTCTATACAATTCGTTTTGGAAGGGATTTAAAGGGGTACTCAAGGTGTTTTGAATTTGGTTTATATCTTGTATATATTCTCTTTTGGTTTCTTTGGGTTTTTCCAATGATCTACTCTTCCTAATATCCTTGTTTTCTAGATCAACATCTGTAGATTTTAGATATAGGGTTATTATTTCCATAGGTGATAGATTTAGTTCTTGCTGATTATAGATAGGGATATCTTGAGTTGTTTTAGTAGACCATTTTTTCAAATTGGTGGTGTAGTTTCTTGTGGGTAGGTTAATCTGAAACCATAAAGGCGGGGGGATTATCTCTTGACTCCACATTGTTAGAGCTTGATGCTTTGATTCATTTAAAAAAAATTCTTGAAATTTATTGTAAATATTTTTTGAAAATAATCTTGGAAACCCAATGGGTGATGATTAGGGGATTTTGGTTAAAATTGGATATTGTAATAAAAGGGGGATTATTGTGTGATGTTAAAATGTATATTTTAAATTTATGTCTTGGTTCGGTGTATAAAAATGGTTCAAGAAAATATTCTTCAATAAGAATGTGTTTTATTGATTTTTATTATGGATTGGAAAATGGATAATGAGTTTTTCAATAAATGGTTGTCTTATTGAATTTATTGGCATCTGTTGTAAATGGTTGTGTTCAAAATGTGTGGACTTGCTATATTATGATTTTGGATGGTTATGTATGATGTCCTGTGTTTATTATGATTATGTGGATGAGATGTCTCAATATAAAAGGTGATGTATTATGGATGTATGGAAAACAATTATGGTTATGTGTTTAGGAAGATCTAATAGATATGGAATGTAGTAAACGACATTGGATGTGATGATCTATCCTGTTGAAATGCCTTGTGTGTGTTGTTATGCATGATGGAAATGGTTTTTGAAATGTTTGATGGTGAAATGGATTAAGTCATCATTGTTTGGATTTTCCCATGTTTCACATGTCTTGGTAATGGTGTGTTTGGCTTATCGGTAATTGTTGAACTATTTGGTAATTTAATATAATTTATATTATATAAAATATCTAGAATTTATTTACTAGTGGATTGTGTGGGGATGTCATTTGGGAAAATCCTATAGAGTATTAGTATTCCCCCTACATTGGTGTCACGACCCCCTCCCACCAAAGATGCCCCTCCTGAGCTGGCAATGGTGAAATGGAGATAATGACCCCCGAGTCCCACCTCCAGTAGGCCCTGGGGTGGCGACTAGCACCAAGGGTATGAGTTTTCACAAATATTGGAGGCATTACCCTTTTTATTATTTAGGATCGGGAAATAGGACAAGTCAACCACCAAAAAGGAAAAAGAACAAGTGTATAGAAATAAACCCAAACCAAGACCACATGCATGTTTAAACAATTTTATAACAAGGTACAAGTACACGAAATCACAAAGTACAATACCAAAAGAAAACAAGGTATAACAACAGCAACAACTCCAACTGTCCGACTAGTAGGGTCCCACACTGCCCTATTAGTCCTCCTGGAAACCTGAAAATAAGTGTATGGTGAGAAAACAAGTATACTCAGTAGGGATACCTAAAGCTCTCGTGCACATGTGGGGAGACATCCTAATGTCCACTGAGAACAACAGAAGAAACCTAGCGAATAATTCTATCCACCCACCCTCACCAGCCACACTCACCAGAAAAACAAGCACAACAGGTAGTAGTATATAAGAAACAAGAGTATTGGGAACCCTTCACCATTTCCCTTTAGTTAGCTGCTCTTCCTAATGGCGAATGTCCTGACGCTTCCACACTCTCCCCGCCCGCACACACCTAGGCCTCACAAACACGTATCCCGCCCGGACACACCTGGGCCTCACAACCACATATCTCGCCCGCACACACCTGGGCCTCAAAACCACGTATCCCGCCCGCACACACCTAGGCATCACAACCACATATCCCACCCTCACACACCTGGGCCTCATCCCGATGATTCTTGGGAAACAGTAGAACCTTCCCGAAGATTCTTGGGCTAAAACCACCCCAATCGAAACCTACCCGAAGAGTCTTAGGTGTGAGGTCACCTCAATACATCATAGCCTTGGGGAGAAGGAGCAGGAAGGAGCTAGTAACTATGGGAGAAACACCCTCTCCCATAAAATGGGATTGTTCGGCACTAAGTGCTCAACATGGGTGGGGTGTTATAAAACACAAAAGATACAGATATATATATATATATACCAACCACACACCCCAACCTATGGCTTCTAAGAAGAGAAACTGAGCACGTTTCTCAGCACTGCTACTACGAAGCATGCATATATAAAACAAACCCAACCCCCTTTATGTCTTCACATTTTAGTAGAAATAGTTATTTAGTTCCATAACTACGGGGAAACTACCCACAACCAACCACACCAATTGTTCATAAAACATATCCCTGTCATCCACAAAACATGTTAGGAAAAACATAAGCACCAAAACAAGGTCCCTCTTATCAACCAACCAGCCCAATTGATTATTATACCCATTCCATTACCACGCCCACCATTAATTAACTCTTCAACATTTTATTTATTAATCACAACCCATAACCTTTTCACATTCAAACACATCCATGTAGCCCCACTTCCAACCACCATAACCACAACCACACCGTACATCATCACCTCTTTAATACCATTTATTGCAGCCCCGCTGCCCATCACCATCATAACAATCACACAAACCCACAACCAAGTCAACCGCAGCCCTGCTTTTCACCCGATCCACTATAACACAAAAAACAACCCCATCACATGTCACGTAACTAAGCCAGCACCCACAAGTTCATTATTCTATTTTGTTTAACTGTGGTGATCACACAAGGGTTCCAGATTTTAAATAGCCAACATTACGTGATTAACCAATTTCCACCTTCGACAAGGTTTCCACCCAAAAGAAAATCCAGAAGTAGAGGGAAACATTTAATTTCATAAGAAAAGGCCCCCAAAAACCGTGACATTCAGTAGGTATAATCTCATTCAATTCAAAACATAATATCACAGGGTATATAGTAACCACAAACACAACTCCCCATCCCCGTTATATAAGCCAGTTATTATCTTTATTAAACCAGTTCGAAAGTGTTTCACGTAAACAAGAGAACACCCACCCCTCATGATGCACAATGTTGAAAGACGAAGGTAAGATCCCTACCTCAACAGGTTCTGATCGCAACACTCCCCCGGATCAACCTTAGAAGACGTCAGTCGGCGTCTGTAACTTTTATCGGGTCCCGGCAAAACCTCCTTGGGTGGAAGTCAGAAAGAAACATACAAAGGAAAGACAACAGATCTAAGCTCGGAAGCTCAGCCTCGTCGTTACGATCCCGTGGCCACTGACGGATCGTAAATCGGAGCTCGGACGAAGAAGTTATGGAAGGAAGATCCTTCGAGTATCTTAAGAGAGCTCTGCTCAGAAGAGAGGGGAGGAGAGGTGTGTGTTGAAAAGGAGGAGGGGAACCCTCCTTTTATAGGCGTGAAAAGCAAAAGTGCATGGCATGTACTTTATGGTACACGACATTTACTTGGTTCTTTCACACGTTCTCCACGCGGCTTCCAACACGGCTCTACGGCTGTTGACTGGTCAACACACGGTTTGAGGGTAATGCATATTCTAGGAAGGACTACACGACATGTAGTTTAGACACACGGCCTGTACTCATTTATTGCACATGGCAAGGACACGACTCCAACACGGTACACGTCCGTTGACTGGTAACGTGTATGCGGCGAAGGACTACACGGTGTATAGAACTGGACACACAGCGTGCACCCATTATTCCACACAGCAAGGACATGGTCTGCAATACTGGGTATACCCAGGAAGGGGGTACACGACGTGTACTCAAACTACACGGCGTGTAGTTTTAAAATTCTGGAAAGTGTGAAAAAAGTCCATTTTACCCTCCAGAACACTTCTGGACCTTCTTTTTGACAATGGAATGGGTTGGAGAGGTCCGGGCCTTTAAATCAGCTAACTCTTAAAACATTATCATCTTAGAGAATTCAAAAACCAACCCAGAGTAACCCAACAAGATACCTCTTAGGGTTCTTGTTATAACAGGAACACAACCCACAACCCTAATCATATGTGTTAGGAATTACATCTCCTATGTCGTGATATTATCCGCTTTAGGTGGCACTGACTGGCCTACACGGGTTTAATCGCATCCTCATTAATGAGTCTTGATTAATAATTGGATCGTCCTACTTTCATACATTAGGATTTTTCAACTCGCACTAACCCCAACACCACACAACCAACACACTGCCCGAACACGTGGATTTGGGAAATTCTTTCACCTATGTCGAGATATTATCCACTTTAGGTGGCACTGACTCACCTGCATGGGTTCAATAGCATCCACATTAATGCGTCCCGATTAAGGGTCATGGTTTTACCTTTCCCACACATCCAGACATGTTACACATTACCAGGTAACAACGAAAAAAATGGTCTCACAACTGACAAGCCAAGCATTCCATACATCAAAGGTACAAAGTACAACATCAACACAAAGCTCAGAAGAACAAGAGAAAAACACAAGTCAAAACAACTCCGGGTACTAAGCGTGCATCTGGTCTCTCGCTCCCATGTTCTCTCCTCGAGGCCGCCATGCCTCCACAGCACATGAACCAAGGGAATGGTTTGTCCATGGAGCCCCTTCTCTTTACGATCTTCGATTCTGACTGGTCATTCCTCGATGGTCACGTTGTCTCCCATATCTAACTCTCCCCAGTCAATAACGTGGGATTCATCGTGTAAGTACCGAGGAAGCTGTGAAACGTGGAAGACGTCATGAACCTTCTCCAACTGAGGTGGCAGGGCCAGCTGATATGCCATCTCGCCGACTCGCCTCAGCACCTCAAAAGGCCTGATGAACCTAGGTGAGAGATTTCTCCCGTTCCCAAACCTCTACTACCCCCGTTGAGGGGAAACCTTCAAGAACACATGATCTCCCACCTCATACTCCAAGGGCCTCCTCCGACAATTGGAATAAGACTTTTGTCAGTCCTGAGCTGCTTTCTTCCTCTCACGTACAAGATGGACTTTCTCTGTGGTGCTCTGCACTACCTCTAGCCCAAGAGCACCTGTCTCACCATCCTCTGCCCAGCAAATGGGTGAACAACATAGCCTTCCATACAAAGCCCCAAACGGTTCCATGCTAATAGTAGAGTGGAAGCTATTGTTGTAGGCAAACTCTACTAAAGGCAAGTGTCGTACCCATGATCCTCCGAAATCCAGAACGCATTCTCGCAGCATGTCCTCCAATGTCTGGATAGTTTGAAACATCTTCCCATTGGTTTGGGGGTGGAAAGCAGTGCTAAGTCATATCTAGTTTCCAAAAGCATGTTGTAACCCCCTCCAGAGTCGTAAGGTATACCGAGTATCCCGATATGAGATGATAGTCTTTGGGACTCCATGAAAACGTACCACCTCGTCTACGTACCTATGTGCTAAGGTAATCACCGAGCCTGACTCCTTAATTGCTAAGAAGTGAGCTGATTTCGTCAGTCGATCCACCACCACCCAGATAGCATCATTACCACCCTGAGCTCTGGGTAGTCCTATGAAGAAGTCCATTGAGATGTCATCCCACTTCCACTCAGGGACACTTAAAGAATGTAACAAACCACTGGGAACACGGTGTTCAGCCTTCACTTACTGACACACTAGGCATTTAGCCACATACTCCGTCAGTGCCCATTTCACCTCTGGCCACCAAAAATGTTCCCTCAGGCCTCGGTACATTTTTTAAACTCTTGGATGTACTACCAAGACTGAGCTATGGAACTCACAGAGAACTCCATCACGCATTGCATTCGGAACAAACAACCTTCCATGGAAAAGAATCCAATGTCGGCTGTCCTATGACCATCCCTCTGGAGAGTTCCCCTGATAGACATGATCCTGCATCACTTCCGCCTTAGAGTCCCCCCATTGAGACTCTTCCACCTGTTGCAACAAAGAGGACTGCACCGTCATCTGAAACAAACAGGCTTTAACACCTTCTACCCTGGCATCCAAGTGCAAGGCAGCCAACTCTCCTATCGCCTTCCATGTATCTATGGATTCTAGAACTACTTCCTGATGTGACTTCCTGCTCAAGGCATCAGCCACAACGTTTCCCTTACCATTAGTGTAAGAGATCACAAATTTATAGTCTTGGAGAAACTCGACCCATCTCCGCTGCCGTAAGTTCAGGTCCCACTGGGAGAAGATATAATGCAGGGTCTTGTGATCTGAGAAGACCAAAAAGAACTCCCCAATGAGGTAATGTCTCCACAACTTCGGTGCGAACACTACTGCTACAAGCTCTAGATCATGGGAGGCATAGTTACGCTCGTGAGGGCACAACTACCTAGACCCATAATAGATCACACCCTTCTTCTGCATCAGCACGTACCCCAGACCAAGGCCAGAAGCATCACAAAACACCTCATACAATAACCCTTCCTCTAGAAACCTGAGTACGGGAGCACTGACCTACTTCTCCTTCAGGTAGTCAAAAGTTTTCTGGCACTGCTCGCTCCATAGGAAGATATGGTTCTTCCTCGTCGAAGCTTTCAAAGGAGCAGAAACTCGAGAGAAGTCTGAAACAAACCTCCGATAGTAACCTGCTAACCCCGTAAAACTATGAACTTCTACCACGCCATTGGGTGCTGCCCAAGAAACAATTACCTCCACCTTAGACGGGTCCACCGATACTCCATGCTGAGACACCATGTTCCCAAGGATGTGTACTTATTGCGTCAAGAACTTACACTTCGACAATTTCCCGTAAAGCTGGTGGTGTCGAAGGACTTCCAAGACTTCCCTCAGATGCTCAACGTGCTCCTCCTCTGACCTTATGTAGATTAGGATGTCATCGATAAACACAACGACGAACCGGTCCAGAAACTCTCAGAAGACAACGTTCATAAGTCCCATGAACACAGCTGGTGCATTCTTAACTTCAAACAGCATCACTACAAACTCGAAGTGCCCATACCTGCACCTAAAAGTTGTCTTTGAGATGTCACTATCCTTTACCCTCAGCTGATGATATCCCGATCACAGATCAATCTTAGAGAAACAACCTTCTCTCCTCAGCTGGTCGAAGAGATAATCTATCCTTGGAAGGGGGTAGCGGTTCTTGACCATTACCTGGTTCAACCTTCAGTAGTCTATGCATAGCCAGAGACCACCATCTGCCTTCTTCAAGAACAAAACTAGAGCACCCCATGGAAACATGCTGGGTCGAACAAAACCCTTCTCTATCAGATCTTCAATCTGAATCCACAACTCCCGCAAATCCGAAGGTGCCATCTGATAAGGTTCAATCGAAATCGGATGGGCACCAGGCTGTAAGTCTATCCCGAACTCAACGTCACATCGGGGAGTAAAGTCACAACTTCATCAGGAAAATCATTGAGGAACTCCCCACCAACTTCCGGGACATCCATCATCTCGGTATCAGCTGGAACCACTGATAACCTGCCTAACAAGGAAAGGAGAGGCTCTACACGCCGGCTTCCCGCCTGATAGCTCATCTCACCAACAAAAGATACACACTGACCATCCATTTCAGAGAAAAAGAATCTTATCCAGAAGCAGTCGATAACGACACTAATAGAAAACAACCATTCGATGCCTAGGATGACATCGTATGGCTGCATCTGTAACAGAAGAAGGTCCCCACTAGATCTATGTGGTCTCGACATCTTCCCATATCCCTGGCAAACACAAGATATGCTGGTCTAGCCTTCAAAAGGTGTAATCATCACCAGTGGTATGGAAAGTATCTATACGTCTAGTCCCAAAGAATTGGCAAGACCAGGTTCAACAAAGGAGTGCGAGGATCCGGAATCGAACAAAGCAGAAAGAAAAGTGCTGAACAAACAAATCGTACCTCGCACCACCTCTGGTCCTGCTGGAGCTGTCAACTCTGATAAGTTCAACTGTCCATGCATAGTTCCTATGCATCTCTGATGTCTTCCACCTCCCCGCCACGCCCTGGTCGAGGTCCCTGAGGAGCACCATGAGGTCGACCTCCTCCTGCAAAGTCTTCCCTCGGAGGAGCATGGTCCTGCTGCTGCTGGAAGGGCCTCTCCGGCAGCTGGTGCTGCAGAGGTGGGCGCTGAATGTGCCAACCTCCACCGTACTGACCTCGGGTCGGGAACAGACTCTGAACGTGCTTGAAACCTCCACAAGAAAAACACCTTGGTCCTGGGCTTGTGAAAAAGGGACGAGGACCCGAAGATCTAAACTGGAACTACTGGGGCCTCCTCCCCACTTGCTTGAACCTGGAAGTCCTGTCGCAGGAGACCTGCTGCTGACTGCCTTCCCCTTTGACGAGCCTAGCTGGTTCCCCTCACGGGGTGCACCTCCCGTTGAGTGCATCCTCTCTACAGTGTCTACCTTCTTCTGTACTGCCATGTACGTCAGAAGGATGAAGTGGGTGGCAGCATACTAGAGAAAATGACGAAGCGCCTCCTCCAAACGTCTCGCCTGAGACACCTCATCTAGAAAGGGATCCGGAGAAAAGCGTAGAATATCCTTGAACATGATCCCCAAAACTCGTACTGACATACTCCCCTGCTAAAGGGAGAGTAACTCCTACCGCCTCTCTGCTTTGATCATGGAAGAAAGGAATTCCTCTCAGAATTCCTTCTCAAAGTCATCCCATAGAACCTCTACCTCTATCCTCTCTCAGAGGTGGACTGTCCACCACTATCACACTGAACCTCTTAGCTAATGGACTTCTAAGGGAACCCAGTACTCCCTTGGAGCACGGATCATGGTTAAAGAGATCCCTAGCACCTCAAGCCACCCCTCCGTCTCCGTATCTAAAGTACTACCCTCGTACTTCTTGAGGGTCTGCCGATGGAAAATACAGAGAGTATTCTGCCACTGTCTATCTTCCTCCTCTCGATCAATCCTCAACTGATCGACCGCCTGAAACTGCTAGGCCTCGGTCATCTGACCCACCTGGGGATGACATCCAGATGCCATAGTTGTACGGTAAACAAGGATCTCCTAAGGCCAAGTAGTAAGGAAAAACTCAAGCTTTCATTTTATCATCTTATTTCAATTTCTTTCCCAGAACACCCAAATCAAGTAAAACACAATCATGATGATGCATGTACCTTCCCTAGGGTCACTAAACTACAATCAATGTAGTTTCACTTGGTCGTTCAGTAGGCTCAGATTCCTTGCATCGGATCACGGGGGGCCCTAAAATCTCGTGTCCTAGCCGGTCTTCCCTAGCCTATGTCACCCACCAAGATTAACTAACATTGTTTCCCTACCATACCATGCAATCCTTACTGTTCCTAACTCCAGACTCCATCCTATCTCTAAACCATCACCTCTGATACCATTCTGTCATGACACCCTCCAACCAAAGATCCCCCTCCTATGCTGGAAATGGTGAAAGGGAGATAATGACCCCCGAGTCCCGCCTCCAGTAGGCCCCAGGGTGGCGACTAGCACCAATGGTATGAGTTTTCAAAAATATGGGAGGCATTACCATTTTTATTATTTAGGATCGGGATATAGGACATGTAAAGCACCATAAAGGAAAAATAACAAGTGTATATAAATAAACCCAAACCAAGCCCACATGCATGTTTGAACAATTTTATAACAAGGTACAAGTACACAAAATCTCAAAGTACAATGTCAAAAGAACACAAGGTAAATCAACAACAACAACTCCAACTGTCCGACTAGTAGGGTCCCGTACGGCCCTGGTAGTCCTCCTGCAAACCTGAAAGTAGATGTAGGGTGAGCTTAGAATTATACTCAGTAGGGAAACCTAAAGATCTCATGCACAAGTGGAGAGACATCCTAATGTCCCATTAGAACAATAGAAGAAACCTAGAAAGGAATTATATCCACCCATCCTCACCAGCCACACTCACCAAAAACACAAGCACCACAGGAAGTAGTATATATGAAATAAGTGTATTGGGTACCCCACACCATTTCCCTTTAGTTAGTTGCTCTTCTTAATGAAGAAAGTCATGACGCTGCCACACTCTCATCGCCCGGAGACACCTGGGCCTCACAACCACGTATCCCTCCCGCACACACCTGGGCCTCACAACCACGTATCCCGCCCGCACACACCTGGGCCTCACAACCACGTATCCCACCCGCACACACCTGGGCCTCATCCCGATGTTTCTTGGGAAACAGTAGAACCTGCCTAAAGAGTCTTGGGATAAAACCACCCCAATTGAAACCTACCTGAATAGTCTTAGGTGTATGGTCACCTCAAGCCATCACAACCTGGGAGAGAAGGAGCAGGAAGGAGTAAGTAACTAAGGGAAAAACACACTCTCCCATAAAATGGGAGTGTTCGGCACTAAGTGCTCAACATTCGTGGGTGCGATAAAACAGAAAAGATACAGATATATATATATAACTACCAAACACCCAATCCTATGGCTTCTATGAAGAGAAACTGAGCACGTGCCTCGGCACTGCTACTAAAAATCATGCATATAACAAACAAACCCACCCCCCATTAGGTATTCACATTTCAGTAGAAATAGTTATTTAGTTCCTTAACTACTGGGAAACTATCCACAACCAAACACACTAATCATTCGTAAAACATATCCCTGTCATCCACAAAATAGGTTAGGAAAAACATAATCAGCACAACAAGGTCCCTCTTATCAACCAACCAACCCAATTGATTATTATACCCATTCCATTACCACTCCCAACCATTCATTAACGCTTCCACATTTTATTTATTAATCAAAACCCACCCTTCACATTCAAACACATCCCTGCAGCCCCGCTGCCAACCACCATAACCACAACCGCACCGTACATCATCACCTCTTTAATACCATTTATTGCAGCCCCACTTCCCATCACCATCATAACATACACACCAACCCACAACCAAGTAAACTGCAGCCCTGCTGTTCACCCGATCCAGAACAACCCAAAAAACACCCCATTCACATGTCACGTAACTATGTCTACACCCACATGTTCATTATTCTATTTTGTTTAACCGGGGTGATCACACAAGGGTTCCAGATTTTAGACATCCAACTTTACGTGATTAACCAATTTCCACATTTCACAAGGTTTCCACCAAAAAGAACATCCATAAGGAGAGAGAAACATTTAAATGTGTAAGTAAAGTCCCCCAAAGACCATGATTTTCAGTAGGTAGAATCTCATTCAATTCACAACATAATATCACAGGGTATAAAGTAACAACAAACACAACTCCCCATCCCCGTTATATAAGCCAATTATTATCTTTATTAAACCAGTTCAAAAGTGTTTCACGTAAACAAGAGAACACCCCCCCACATGATGCACAAAGTAGAGAGACTAAGGTAAGATCCCTACCTCAACAGGTTCTAATCGCAACGCTCACTCGGATCAACCTTAGAAGATGTCCGTCGACGTCCGTCACTTCTATCAGTCCCGGAAAAACCTCCTCGGGTGGAATTAGGAATGGAATGGTCAGAGGAAAGACAACGGATCAAGGTTTGGATGCTCTGAATCGTCATTACGATCCCATGGCCACTGATAGATAGTAAATCGGAGCTTGGGCATAGAAGTTATGGAAGGAAGAGCCTTCGAGTCTCTTAAGAGAGCTCTGCTCAGAGTAGAGGGGAGGAGAGGTGTGTGTTGAAATGGAGGAGGGGATCCATCCTTTTATTGGCATGCAATGAAAAAGTACACTGCGTGTACTTTATGGTACACAGTGTGTACTTGGTTCTTTTACACGGTCTGCACGTGGCTTCCAACACGGCTCTGCGGCCGTTGGCTGGTCAACACACGGTTTGAGGGTAATGCATATGCCAGGAAGGACTACACGGCGTGTAGTTTAGACACACTGTGTGTACTCATTTATTGAACACAACAAGGACACGACTCCAACACGGTACACATCCGTTGACTGGTAACACGTACGTGGGGAAGGACTACACGGCGTGTAAAACCGAACACACGACATGCACCCATTATTCCACACAATAAGGAAACAGTCTGCAACACGGGGTATACCCAGGAAGGGGGTACACAGCGTGTACTCAAACTACACGGCGTGTAGTTTCAAAATTCCGGAAAATGTGGAAAAAGTCCATTTTACCCTCCACAACCATTCTTGACCTTCTTTTTATAAATGAATGGGCCGGAGATGTCCGGGACATTACAATTGGTATATTTTTTTTGTAGATGTTGTATTCCATTAAATGGGTAATAGTATGGGATCTCATTTTTCTGTTGGTTAATCCTGATTCTTGTGTGATTTTTTGGTTCATATAAGATGGAGCTTGTTGTAGCCCAGTAGAGGTTACCTTAACTTACATTGGGTCTCTTGTATAGTCTTCCTCTTAGCTCTCTGATTTTGGTTTTGAATGGTTTGGTTGCATCGGTTTTTTGAAATTTTTATCGAATAATTATGTGTTATTTTGATAGTATATTGTTTGGATTACTATGTTATGGATAATCATGTAGTTTTATTGGTAATATCTTGTTGGTTTGTTTGTTTTATCTTAATGTAAAATTGTTACGAAATTAATTATTGAAGCCCTCATCATTTATTACTAGCCTTTTTCACCTTGGGAATGTCACTTAAGTCCTTCTAGCTCCTCACCTCCTTCTAAATCCAATTATGAAGGGGTGTGATGTTACAAGTGGTATCATTTTTTTTCATTTGGTGTTAATTTATGGTCTTGGTGTCGACAATATATCATGGACCATTCATTGAGTTAGGATAGTAGCAAGGTGTAGAATTATAATAAGTTGGAATGTATAGAACAAAAGTATGCACCTGAGCCTTTTCTTCTGAACTTCATTTTATAAGGAATTTGTGTACATAAGTGTTTTGGAGACACATATATGAATATGACATCTTATTGTCATGGGAGTAGTCCATGAGATGTGAAAGGAATGCATGTTAGAAATGAATTCCCTCTTGGATTCATATTTCATTTAGAATTATGGATTGTTTTATGGTATGAATATATGGATGTGTGGAAAATCTGGAAATTTATATAAATGTGATGATTTGAAATGTTTATTTTTTTAGTATTTTGAACATGGTTCTATTTTCAAAATAGGATGGATTTTTTCAGACTGTGCCAGATGTGAATTGTGAACATCTATAAAGCATGGTTGTGTTATTTGTTATGTAATTGAATTTGAATCATAATCCTTGTATTCCAATGGGTTTGGGACATATGGTTAATTTTATATTGATAGAAACAGAACTAGGTTGGAATCTTATTGACCAAATATTGGAGGATTTTGAAAATATTTTTGTATCGAGCCTCAGGTGAACAAGAAGCTATTGTAGAGTATAGTGAAAGCTTTTGATGCTATTAATAGTGGGAATAATGTTAATGAACCAAATCCTGAAGATTATTTAGTTCGTTTTCAATGTAGAATCCACCCATTATTAGGGGTGAATCAGATATGGAAAGGGCAAAATTGTGGCTTAAAAGATTGAATTGGATATTTGAATCCATGGGAATGTCAGTAGATTTGATTATGATGTTATTTATGTACATATTGGATGATATTTTTCATCAAGGTGGGATGTGGCAATCCATGATGGGACGGATCCAGGTGTGACATGGAAGGGTATTTAAGTGTTTCTAAATGAACAATTCTATCCATATAGGATCATAATTTAGTGTATAATGAATTTTATCCATTTGATGTAGGTGAACCATTTAATAATAGAATATGTTGCTATGTTTATGAACATTGTACAGTTTTCTCCAAAGGTGGAAAGTAGTACATTGTTGAAGGTATAAATTTATGATGATTGGTTGAAGTAGTATATTTTTCCAAGATATATAATATATTAATAAATCATTACATATAGATGGTGAATAAATCTACAGTGGCTGAATAGGATCTTTTGGAGAATTTGGGGAAGTGTGCTGGCAGTCATGGTAAATGATTGGAACTCAAAAGTCAGATTTATGGGAAATAAAGAAACATTTTTCTAGGGTTAATGTATGACCTATAATTCAATAGCAGGATTAGTGAATCTTCCACTGATTCCTTAGAGTATTTTGGTATGCTTTCAGTGTGTCTCTACATGACATATCATGAGGGAATGTACGTAACAACCTCAATCATGAAATAACTATATGAACATTGGAAATCATCTATGAAATTGATATAATGCTCCAAATATGGGAGTTTGTGAGACTCTTTATTGGTCAAAGGCATCCTATGACTTGATAGGATGAGGGTGGAAACATACTCCTTTTCAGTAAAGCTGAGTTAGTAAGGGTGATTTGGGAAATACCATGACCCCACAGTATGGTAATAATGTAAAGAGTGTGGAAAGAAATCAGTTGTTTGGAGTTAGAAATGTTGTGATGGATGATTGGTTCGGACAATCTTGGGTGGGAGGTACGTTACTTTTACATTTCATGTTGAAGTATGAAATGTTTTATATATATTATTCCCACTCATTTATTTATTCTCATGTTATTAATTTATTGGTTATAAGTGTTTAAATGATGCAATTTATTTTAAAAAATCAAACTCTTCTAAGTAAAAGAGATTTTCATGCATTCCTATGTAGAGTGTGTTCCTTCGTTGTGGATAACATTGAGTTGATGTGGGATTTCTTGTTGCCTGAGATGGATTCATATGATATAATCCTAGGAATTGATTGGATATAAATGTTTATGGCCAACAAAAATTGTCATGTGTGAATGGTTATTTTTAAAATGGATGATGGAATTGACCAACACTTTAGTGAGGAGACGAATAAAATGTTCGGAGCAACATATTTGTTGGCACAATCTACTAGGACAATCTCGTATCAGTTTGTTCCTTTTTCATATGAATCAAAGTATGTTGTTGAGAAGATTGTTCTATTAGTAGTTGTGGATCAGTTTATTGATGTATTTCAAGAATAATTCTCAGGTATTCCACCTATGAGAGAAGTGGGATTTAGGATTGATCTTTTTACAGGGAGAATTCATATCTCGTATTCATCTTACGATATTGCAGTTATAGAATTTCATGAATTAAAATAAAGTTTGAGGTGTTTGAGTACAAAAGATTCATCTAGCCTAGCACATCTATGGGGGAAGAACATTCATTATTGGTTAAAATGGTTGATTTAATTATTTGGATCTATGTTTATTATCGTATACTTATTCAGGTTACGATGAAATAAAATATTCCCTCTTCCACACATTGATGATTTTTTTGACCAGTTGAGGGGAGCTTAGTAGTTGTACCGAATTGAATTGATTTTAGGATATCATCAATTATAGATGATGAAGAATTATATTCCCCAAAAAGCATTCAGAAGTATAAATGGACATTATGTGAACATGGTTATTCCCTTTGGTCTAATAAATGCACCATTGGTGTTCATGGAATTGTTGGATTAGTTATTTCAATGTTATATTAATTATATTGTGTTTTTAATTTATTGATGAACAAATGGTATTTTCGGGAACAAGGGTGGATCATGAGAACCAGATGATGATAGTTTCAGTGATATTTACGGATCAACAGTTTTATTCCAAATTTTCAAAGTGTGACTTTTGGATACATGATGATCATTAACATTCCAATGATGCTTCCAAGAAGGGTGTTTAAGTTGATCTATAAATGAGTGAGGAAATTATCACATGGAAACAATCAATGAATATTTTCGATATATGGAGAATCCATGGCCTTATTGGGTATTTCCATTGTTTTGTTGTAGATTTCTCATTATAGGAATCACCAATGATATCCTTGATACAAAATAATTATCCATTTCAATGGGATGAGTAGTGTTACAAATTTTGTAAAGTGATAAATGGACACATTACATCAGAAAAAATCATGGGTCTTCAAGAACCATGGAAAGGTTACGTCGTATATTATGAGGAATCGAGATCATATATTTTGTGTGTACTTATACAAATTTGTCATGAGGTTTTATATGGACCATGGATATTTCAGATTCATGAGAATAACCACCCAACACATGATTTGGGGTTTTTGGGAGCGGTTCATGATTTTAAAATGTGGCATCATTATATCTTGGATGAGAAATTCATAGTGTTTACTAATTAAAAGTGTTAATAAAATATTTTCTCACAATGATATTTGAACATGATGAAAAGTTGATGGACCTAATATCTCCGTATTTTTATTTTGACATAATGTACTCACCGGGTACAGGAAATTTGGGGTTATGATTCATTATGTAGGAAGTCGTAATCCTATGTTGTGAAACATGAATCTGATCAATATTAGTTGATGTCGACAAGAGATGAATTCTATTTTGAAATTGAAGATTTTGATGATACTACATTCTTACTTCTTGTTTATTTGGTTCCTGAAATGGTTATTTTGTTTAAAGAGGCACATGAATCTAACTCTGAGTGTATGGCGATGAGGTGGAAACTCAATTCTTGGGATTCCATTTAGGGAAGGAATCTGATTGGGAATTCATTTGTGTGTTTTTCGAATTGGATGGTAGTACCAGGGTCTAGTAAATAAAATATACTAATGGATTATTATCATTGAAGGTGGGTATCACTTCCTATAATTCATAAAATTTAAATTGCATTGAAAGCACAGTTTGTTTGGGTTAGTATGAGAATAACTGGTCGAGTTTGTTTCAAGATGTCATACTTTTCAACATGTCAAGGCATAAAATCAGTGGACAACAAGAATGTTGAAATAATTTTTTATTCTTTTGTTGAATACTGAAAAATAGTAATAGATTTCATGATTTCTTTATTTAGAATGGTCAAGAAGCAAGTTTCTATATGGGTGATTAAGCATCGACACATAATGTTAGTACATTTCATCTCAAATCATGAATCTAATACAGCGGACTAAATATAAAAATTTTATATCTAAGAAGTTTCAAATAAACATGGTGTTCCTGTTTCAATTATGTCAAATAGGGTTCCAAGGATGACATCTCATTTATCGAAACCCTTTCAGCAGGCACTTGGGACATAATTGACGGTGAGCATGACATGATATCCTCATACTGATGACCAATCTGATAAGACAATACAAACATTTTAGGTTATGATAAAGGCTTTTGTAATTGAATTTTATAGATTTTATAAAGATCACATACCATTGGTGGAGTTAATATATAATAATAGTTATCATGATTTAATATATATGGCCCCATTTGAGGCACTGTTTTGGAATCCATGTCATTCTCCACTATGTTGGGTGGAAACAGGTGAAACAATGATGTTTTGACCAATCCTTGAACAAGAGAATACAAATAAGATCATGTTTATCAGAATGAAGATGGATATAGCTCACTGTTTTCATAAATAATATGTATACCATTATCAATGACCATGGAAATTTAAGGTGGGTGATCGTCTATTTTTGAAAATATCTCCAAGGACGGGACATCGTTATTATAGAATGCAGGGTATGTTATCACCATGGTAAATTTTCCCATTTGATTTTATAGAGATGATTGGAGAGGGGTATAATTGGTTTTCTTTTCCACCAAGTATTAGTGAAGTTCACAATGTGTTTCATGCGTAACAATTGAAAAGTAGATGTCGTATCATGACCATGTGATTTTTTGGGATCATGTTGTTCTAGAACTGGATGCTTATTTGTTACACGTGCGAGATCAGACTGTGGATAGGAAAGAGAAAGTATTTAATGTTAAAATTATAGCTTTTTTTCATGTTTTTTGGAGGCATGGTCAAGTTAAGAAGTAGAAATTGGAGTTTTAGAAAGATATGGTCATGCTATTTCAAGATCTCTTTTGGTATATGGGTGTTTCTCTAATTTATAGGGACCAAAATTCCAATGTTGGGGAGAATATAGCACCTCATTATTGAGATATGTGGCCATTTTTTTACCTTTTTATTAATATTAAGTGGTTTGAAAATGTATGGGAGAGTTTGAGAGAGTTTTAATGTGGTTTGATAAGATTGGAGGACTTTTTATGGCCGTAAGGATTGAAAATGGATTGGGGTAACCATGCGAGAAAAACAGGTAATCGTGCGAAATAAATTTTTCACCAACATGATTCAATATATAGATTATTACTATTTAATATAATTCCTATATCAAAATATCTCAAATCAAATAGGTCATATGTTGGTGCCATCAACCTATATGCTCAATTTCTTTTTATTTGTAATTATGCCAATAGTACATTCCAATAGAACCTGATGGCCACTGCCATATTTTGTCTATTCCATTTCTATCCAAGGGTTTGATATATTATCATATGTTATGTAATATAAAGACTAAATATATTTTCACATTATTCCTTAGTTCAATATTACAAATGTTGAACCCAACATATCCTACATATTCTTAAAAATATCACATCATGATTTTCATCAATACATTAATTTATGTGACCCATTACCATCATTAATAAAAATTATAATTTCTATGTACCAGCACAGAAATCCACCTATAGGAACATCTAATGACACAATGAATGTGGACATCCAATTGGTGGGTCATGTTCTCATACAATCCTACAAAATATTACCACATGTGTATACTATTAGAAGGTGCCTCAATATCCTTTGAGTATCCACCTGAATGTCCTATATAATCGGTGTCAAAAAAAATATATCATTTTGTTATAGTACATATATTGAAATAGGATATTATATAAAATCTGGGTACTCATCCTACTGGGTAACTGCTATGAACATTTAGTGGGATGTCTACTCTTGGGACATTATCACATACTATGTTACATTGAAGAATAGTCCTGATGTGATAAGTTGTTTATTAATATTCAAAATTATTAATACATGTTATATTATAGGGAATAAATGTTGGTTATAGGGAACCAAAAACGACATTATTCCTTTGATATATTAATGGATTTTATTAATAATGTCATTAAGTGATACCTTGATAATGATGTGGTAGTTTTTATTAATGATATTATGATATAATCCAAAATTCTTGATGATTATAAGGATCATAAATGTGTAATTTTGAAAACTATGAGGAATGATAATCTATATGGAAAAGTCTTCAATTGATATTTATGGTAAGAACTGAACCTTGATGGTTCACATTTTTCCCAATGGAGGAATAATTGTTTTCCCTTCAAAGGAAAAGGTTGTATATGGGTGGCCTCATCTTAAAATATTAACTCATACTATTTATTTCATTAGTTTCACATGATATTATAAGAGGTTTGTGAGAAAGTATTGATGAAATTCTATTACACTAGTCATGTAAACTCAAAATGACCTATGTTCATCAGGGAAAGGGATTGAAACTAATTATTCTTATATCTAAAGATGGGATTGGTTACTACAACTGTGTTAACAGTACCCTCTATAGGAGAATGATTTTTATTTATATTGATGAATATCCAAAACGTCTTCGGTGTATCTTACTGTGAAATTACTATGTGATTTTTTAAGAATATCTTAAGTTAATGTATCGTGAGATTGATTATTTTACACATTTCCTAGAGTAAGATGTGGTTATTTTTCATTGAATATTTGGAGAGACAATATTTATGGGAAAAAATGTGATGTATACATATACAATCAATGTTTCAAGTTTATATTCACACAAATGTAATTGTGAATTAAGAAAAAGAGATATTTTGAAATTCATTATGACGAAGACTATTCAATTAAATATTTTTAGAGAATGGAAAACAATGACATTGATAAATTATGTAGGAATGACCATGATATGATGGGAATGTTGGATACTCAGGTATATCAATTTATCAATGATCTAGTATTGTTGTACATGGTAATTATTAGGGATAGGACAACCATAACCATGTCTATACTTATTTCACCACCATAATTACATGGGAAGATAAATATATCTAAAAAAGAGGGTTCTTTTTTTAAAAGAATATAGAGACTATAATGAATAGGACGTTTACATAGTTAAATGTTGTTCAATAAGGTATTCTAAAAATTTGTTCAAGAATTTCTGTCCCAACAATCCCAGATATAATGAAAGAGCTGATGTATAAATCCCACATATATAAATTATCAATAAATCCTAGAAGAAGAAAAATGTATAGGGAACAATATTATCATTATTCGGGGGATAATATGAAATGAAAAATTGATGAATACACATCATGGTTATTTCTATGTCAATATGTGATCGATTATTGAAAACATCCTAATGGGGTATAGTAACCACGATCTATATAAATCGGAAATTTCAATTATATAACCATGGAATATGTCCCTCATCCCCCATGAAAATACAATTGAAACAAAGAGATATCGGTTGTAGTTTATGAAGTCACCAATACATCCCATTTCATCATTATTTGGGAATATTTATATATGAAAAAACATACAAATATTTATAAAATCAATGTCATTCACTCAATCAATGTCATTTTATAAATAATGATTTTTTTAGTATAAAAAATATTCCTCAAACTAATTTTTATTATTAAAATACTATTAATAAAATCTTTCACATTTTATTACTAGGATCAATGAAATTTAACAATGGATGAGGTAATAACATTCCATTATTTGAGCACCCAGACACAAACAACATTAAATATAGTAGTCAAATGTGTCCATTAAAATCACTACAAGGAAAGTGGTAAATATCCCTAACATGTTTGGTATATTTTTTGGATAATAAGTTTCTGGGGCCCGATCTTATGAAATAGATTATATAAAATCATCATGACATCCAACAATACAGATAGGAGATCAGCGCCGGTAAGATAATTATATCTGCAATCATTAAATGGTCTTAGATTTTAGTTTTTTGCATATTTTTTTCATTGAAATATCTCATTGGAATAGAGTCATTTTCTTTGGATTCAATGGTATGTTTACAATAATGTTCATTGGGCCATTTCGAATCCATAATCACGTATGAGAAATGTCCAATCAGGTATAAATTTCACAAATTATTTCTAAAATTCATTATTTATGCCACATATTCTTCATGAGGATGTACATTCCCAATCCATATAATTTAGTTAATATAGATGTGGTACAACTAGAACATGAACTCTTTTATGTGTGTTAGCAGGTGTGAATTGTGGACTGTATAGACATGTTTCAGGGAAAAAATACTATTAACCATTCAAAGTGTTATTGATGATCCATAAAAAGAAAAAAATGTCATGAGAACCAAATTAGATAATCAGACACAAGATTCATCACCTTTTCTCAATTGATATAATTTATCAAAATTCCAAGATTGAAATTACAATACGGGGAATAATGTAATGACCTATACATTTAACATGATATATTTATCTTCATTAAATGTTTTTATGTTATATTAATTTATTTGTGTTCAAAATATATAGGAATCAAAAATACTTTATGTCTTTATCAATCAAAATTACAATATTAATATATAAAATCAATAAAATTTAAAATCATTTAAAATAGAAAAAAACATATGAAATTTTTTTTAATGTACAAAATTTTGTTTGTCACTTTATTATAGAATCAACACCCCAATATAAAAAAATATATAAATATATAAAAATATATAAAATATCGTCTTTCTATAAAAAATATATAACAATAAGTAGAGTTTATGTAAATTTTGATTGAGTGAATGACATTGATTTTATAGGTAGAAAAGGAAATATGACAATGGGGAAATGACCATTATATTAACATTGGTAAAAACCAAATGTTGGCCAATATGACTATTGGAATGTATACCCATGGTGTATATCATTATCACTATTTTTAGTTTTTATGTGCAGTAACTAAAAAGGATAATTGATATCTATAAATGAATTTGTGGCCTCAAACTATAGTGTCGTGCTAATTGAAGCCAATTATTTAGAATATTGGAGGGAAGTATCATCACTAGGGAATTCCATTGACCAAGCACATGATTAGATTAAAAAAGTGAATCTTAAATAGAATAATTGATGAGAGAAATTCATTTTTATGGATATTACAACTTAGTGGATGTTTTCTGAATAACTCCATGAATCCACCAACATCATAAATGTAACGTCCTTGTTCTGGAATCCACCTAGAGGAACCCGATACACAGTTGGTCACATGGACTCATGCACATTTCCCCTAATACCAGAGGCTGGTGACAAGCAGTGAGGGCCTTGGGTGTGATGATGGTGAAACTATGCCCTCTTTGGAAAGGTAACACATTAGAAAAGAAACAGATAACAATAAAGGAAACAATAATAATGTCATACAATAGAAAACCGTGGAAGAATGAATGTAATAATAAGGTGAGAACATATATAATGATTAATGATACATATGTCTAATAAAGTAACCAAACACATCACAATGCTGAAATACAATGCCAAAAAAATGTACAAAAGAAAATAGTAATCAATTCCTCAGCATCGTAGGCCGCAACTTGGCCCCATGATCTTCAGCTCCAAAGAAGTCAAGTACCTAATGTATAAGGGTTATTTCACTTATCTATACCTGCAACAATATAATCTGTTTAGCCCAAAAATAATGACTCAAACTAGGTTTGAGAATAAGTCCCAGTAGACAACCACCACGAGATGTGTGCCTTCATGTCAGTGAATATATATGGTAAGAAAGAAGAAGAAAAAGAAGTACACAAGGAAGTAATCCATAGTAAATTATACTTCAGTTTCAAATAATTAAAAAACCACATATCATGTAAGATGAAAATAAAAAACATGCAACCCTCTCAGATGTATCCATATCATAATTCCATCTGGTCTTAAATAGAAAACACAAGCGACCCTCAGGGATGAACACACAATCTAACTTATCTTGTTCTAATTTATCACAGACTCTCTGATAAATAACTCACTATTAATTCCCCCTATAGCCTCAAATCGGAATCTAAATAGAACTTTTAGGGAATCACATACATCATATTCCCCTTATGGCCCATGTCACGGAACTATAGACACTCTATGAAAGAACTTACAAAAAATCCCTCTATGGTCTCACATCGTAACAGTAAAAATAGACCCTCTAGAGATGCCCTCACGTCGATTCTCCCTAGGGGCTACTGCACCAGGTTTTCATGGACGTGGGCATGTCAACGAGAAAATTAATACATGGAATCCAAAGTAAACATCAAGATCTACTTGGATAAAAAATCTGTAGCATAATAGCATGTCATATAAAACACTGCATCCAGACAATACTAGGCATGGAAAGCAAAGAATCATCCTAACAAGAAAAAAACTTGACCCAATGTTCAAAACATGAAAACATGGGAAAAACCACCATATCATGGGAAAATAAACCATATTCAAAACATATAACCTCAATCCAATCAACCAAGTCCTAGAATGCAAACATTAGGGATAAAAACCTAAACACGCAATACCCCATTGAATAGTACTGGGCACTTTTTCCCATATAACTCTGAGACTAACTACGGAAAGGACAAACCAACTACCTCGGTGTTGTAGGAACATTATACATGAACCTCAAGACTTGAATCACCCTAGAATGCCAATGATCTACAAAAAGGTCTAAAACATTCAACCAACGATATATCATGAGAAAGAAGGAATCCGAAAAAGGTGCTCAAGAATAAGAGATAACTAACCGATGTGATTCCAATGCAATCGATGGAGTTCGATTCAATGAACTAACGCTCAATCGAGGGCTCGGTAAAGATCTACACCGTATAGATTCTCTCGAACAAACTACGCCAAGAAGAGATGTGTTCTGTTTGTTAGACTCGATCCCGGTACATTTAATGAATAAAATAAAGTACACAACGTCTAATATTTTACTACACAGCATTTACTCGCCTTAATCACCCCCTGCATAATGAGGTCTCCTGGTTACCACACACGGCTCTGTGCACGACCGTTACATGGACCACACACAGATACGTTCTACAAAAGAGTACATGGAATGTACAAATAAATACACAATGTGTACTTAATTTTTTTTTCAGAAACTCCACTTTTACTCATAACACCTGATAAGAGAAAAAAATACCTTAAAAGAAGATCTACGTTCTAAAAACACACCCTAAAAGGAATTTTTCCCCGAATTTTTCTAGCAATGTGGCGTAGAAGAATATTTTTCAAAAATCACTTTCCACTAATAACGTACATCAGTCCCACTCTCCCAGGACTCGTCCTTTACTCGCCCATGATTTCATAGCACTTGTACAAGATGAATAGATAGAATATAGAGAACCTTCACACATCCATCAACAATCTAGATAGGATGCTCCTCGAATAAGGCTTCCACCTCTTACTTACCCACCTCGGGATGGAAAGCATGAGACGGGTCAAAGAATTAATGCTGAAGCTATGAAACATGGAAGACATTGTGAATAGCCCGGTAGCTCTGAGGTAACTTCAACCAATAGGAAACCAGGACGACCCTCTCCAATTCCTCAAATGGCCCGACGTACATCGGAGAAAGCTTACCCTATATCATAATTATCTTGTGTTCCAACCTCATGGTGACACATAAGAAAACCTAATATCTGACCTCGATCTCCAGAGGTTATCTTATTCGATCAACATAAAACTTCTTTTGATGATATACAGTAGCCATCCTCTTCTAAATCAACTATATATTCTCTCTAGTCTCCTAGACAAAAAGAGGTCCCAACATAGCTTCCTCTCCTTCCTCCTACCAGCGTAAGGGTGAACGCTAATACCTACCGTGAAAAGCCTCATAAGGGTTCATTTGAATAGTTTCTTGAAATATTCTATTGTAGGAAAACTCCACTATAGGTATGTTCTTCTCCCACGAACCTCCAAAATCTTGGGTGCATGCTTAAAGCATGTCCTCAAGAACTTGAATCAAATTCTCAGAATGGCCATCTATCTGGGGATGGTATGTTGTACTCATACGTACCTATGTACCCAAAGATCTCTTATGTCCTTTCTAGACCATAGATGTAATATGGGAATCATAGTCTGAATCAATGGAGTGTAGAACCCCATGTAGACATTAAATCTCTCAGATGTACAACATTCCCATCTCATCAACACTGATGGTCTCCATAATCAGCAAGAATTGAGAAACCATCATGATTCTATAAATGAAAACCCAAAAGGCTTCATTTCCAAAATGTGACCTCGACAAAACCATCATGAATTCAATCACAACATCGTTCAATTTCCACTTGGGAATGGGTAACTAAAGCCAAATACTTATTGGTAGTTGATGCTCCACCTTCACCTACTGAAAGGTGGAACACCTCATGAAAAAAAATCAACATATCTCTTCATACCTAGCCACCAATACTGACATGTTAGATCATGATACATAATAGTGAGGACATTATGAACATCCCAATCCGAGGAGTGAAATTCCCGTATTCGCACCTCACGTATGTTTGCTGACACCCATATGCACCCCGGAAAACAAAAGATCTCATTCTCACATATGGTCCATCCAGAAAAGGGGTTCACTCCAATAACACTTTCCTATAGGACTAGGCCTTCAGACTATAATAGATACCTCATTCTCACTCGATCAAGTAGAGTAGATGTAACAGTTATAGAAGAAAGAAATGTCTTCCACTATTTGTCATGCACCTCCAAATGCATCTCAGAGAACAGAACTATAAGCTTCCACTCATTACTAGCCTTCCAAACTGCCTGTATCTAAGTCCACCTACTCAATAGATTATCAACTACGTTGCATTTCTTAGGCGTGTAGGAAATCTCAAGGACAAAAGATTGAAGCCACTAATCCCACCTTCACTGTCTCAAATTCAGGTCATGCTAAGGGAATATATACTTGAGAATTTTTTGGTCGGTGAAAACCACAAATATCTCCCCCAACAGGTAGTGTATCCAACAGTGTAAAGCATGAATAAATACAGCTAGCTCGAGATCGTATGTCAAGTAATTCCACCTAGGCGGCATCAACTGCTGAGACCCATATGCAATGACTTTTTCCAACTACATAAGTACTGCACCATAAAAAATACCAAAAGCATCACAGTATACAATGTATATCATGTCTGGATCTAGAAAAACTAGTATCGGTACTGATGTCAACCTCTCTTTCATCTCCTAAAAGGATGACTCACAAGAACCTGACTGTAAAAACATTTCACCATTCTTAGTCAGGATCGTTAGAGGCGCTGCTACATGTGATAAGTCCAGTATGAAATGTATATATTATCCAGACATCCGTTGAAAACAATGTATCAAAAAGATGAATGTCGGACTCTCCAAGAAACTATTGCTCATAGTTTCATTAGGACTACTGACACTCTTGTCTCTGAGATAACATTACCCAGAAGTGAATTTGGTCCATCCAAATGTGACCTTTTGAAAGAATATCTTATAAAATGTTCTCTCATAGTGTACTTAAGACAATATTAAGATCTGTGACATGGTCATGTTGAGTGTGAGAGTAAACCAAGATATCATCAATGAAGACTATAATGAAAAAATCCAAGTATGGATGGAAGACTCGGTTCATCAGAGCCATGAAAACTACAGGAGCATTTGTGAGACCGAACTGTATAACCACATACATGTATGGAACATAACTACACCATAAGGACATAAGAGATATATCTAATACTATAACACGAAGCTGATTTTAACTGAATCTCATCTCAATCTTTGAGAACACCTGGGCTCCTCGAAGCTGATCAAACAGATCATCAATCCTCGGTAAGAGATATTGGTTCTTGACCGTCAACTGGTTCAACTTCTGATAAACCACTCAATGTATGAGGGTACCAGCCTCCTTCTCCAAAAATAGGATAGGTGAACCCTTAGTAGGATTATTGGGTTGGATGTACCCCATTTCCTACAACTCTATCATCATTTTCTTGAGCTCTTATGACACTAGTTTATCCAACCTATAAGGAAGAATGGACTCTACTGATGCTCTTGGTAACAAGCTCAATAGAAAATATCACCTCTCAATTCTAAGGCATACCTGAAAATCCCCCTATAAAGTCATCCCTAAAAGGATCCACCACTGGGTGAAATTGCATATGTGAAATCCAATGGTAATCCTGATATAGACTTTAAATATGGGAAATCACTCCTCTTAACCCATGATGCTCAGGTCCTGCTCTGCTCGCCATGGAATCCCATTCACCCTTATGAGAAAAAGATCTTCCACTAGGTGATATGAATCTCACCCTATAACTATAGAAATAAAAACATCCTTTAAAGGAACTCATCAATCTAATTTGAAAATGACATTATAGCTCAGCATCTCTAACACATAGAGGTCCCAAAATAATTGACACCAACCAACCTCAAGAGGGAACTCCTTGCACTGATGTAAATAAGCCGCTCATTCCTCCAACGGTGTTTCTAACGTCATGATATCAGTGGATGAAAATATACAGATCCCAAGGTTCTTCACAACAACAACTGATATATAAATAAATGAAGCTCCTGTATCGAAAAGTGTAGAAACTAAATCTGAGGTAACTAGGATCGTACCACGAATTGTATAGGGTTCAAGGTCTTTCTTCTACTAGGTCTTCTCCACTGCAAATGCATGCACAACATCACCGCCCTATGACCCAACCTATCCATATGAGCTGATCTATCCTATTTTCATTGAAATCCTGGTGATTGACTACCATGTTTTCATCCTCTACCTCAGCCCGAACAGTATGAAGAACATCAATTCCCAGACAGATGAGAAGCTGGTGGCACGATTCATGAAGGAGGAGTCATAAAAGAAACCCTTTCACCAGCTATTGTTGAAATTATATCTGACAGAAATGATGATGATGACGCATCATGTTGCAAGATCGGCACTCCACTGGGTCTCTCTGTCAAAAGGGCCTTGTATTCCCTCTCTTCCCGCACTGGTAGCACACCACCTAGTTACCAAATGAAGTGTCTCTCCTCCTTGGATCATTGTGCGATGACCATCTGTGGTGCTTCCTACTTTCGGTAGGAAGGTTACTAACTCAGGATGTCGATCCACCCTTGATGAGTACTCTAGAATCCTACAAATTTCTCTCCGTGATTAGAGCCCCACATTCTATAAAAGTGAAGAAAGGAAAACTATTGATTTTCACCTGAGATCAGATGTCGTGGCTGAGACCATCCTCAAAATTCCTTACCAGAATAAACATTTCACCACCTGGAATAGGCGTGAAGCACTACTACTCTATGAATCGAGATGATTATTCCATGAATAAGAGAGTACCTTGCTACAGACTCACTAACTCTTGGGACCGATCAGCCTTCATGGTCTCCAGATATAAGTAGTCATAAAAATCATGCTGAAAGTCATCCCATGCCAAAATCTACTGGCATCCTGTCTGTGAGATAACGTCCTACAATCTCGTGGCTGAATCCGAAAGCATGTAAGTTGTGATCTTCACCCTTCTCTCTGGAGTTGTCTCCAGATTCTCAAAGATATAAATCATGGCTTCTAACCATGACTCTGCGGCCTGAGGTCCTCCTTCCCCTGTGAATGTAGGAGGATACTGTTGCTGGAAAACCTGCATCAACTCTACCATATAATGGGCAGGATGCATTACACCTTATAAGTTCTGCATAAAACTCATAAAGCCCCCTCCAAACTATGAATCAGCACCTATGTCTGGAATGATGGCTGTTGCCATGACTGGAACTACTGGTGGATTTTCTGGTAGTCCCTTTATAGCCATGTCCAATGTATGATTATTTCCTTGCAACTGGCATAAAACCGGAGGATGTCTTGGTGTCATGGCTCCGCAAGGTCATGCAAACACCTTTGATCATGATTAATAGGGACTGAAATATAGATGTATAACAAGGGAACATGAGAAATAAAGAATTCATGTTTTCAAAACATGAATACATGTCATGAATAATGCATACACGACATGTTCACTTAATACTTCACATAGGGGTGTACAACTGCTATCTCAGGGCATGTAACACCCCATACAAACGACGTTTTGTCCTAACACACGTCATGTACATGAAGCCTCTTCCCCTGCCCGATTTCTTCTACACGACTAACCATACTGTTCTCTTATAACAAGACTACACCGAATGTTAGTGCCATACATGGCATGTACTAAAATAACTTCACCAACCCATGATGTTAGCAACACAGTTGTTTACTCGGCTCACCATACATGACGTCCTCTAGATGGACGCAGCATGTACTATGATGATTTTTTCGACCTGTGTTGTTCGTTACACGACTTTTTACTCAGGTTACACTACACGGTGAGTTCAGGATTGGCATGACATGTATGAACAAGGAATTATCATTCAGTGTTGTTAGTCACACAGGCAGAAAAAGGATCTAAACACATGGCTTGTACTTCTGGTACATGGCGTGTCCCATAAAATTTTTTCCCAACCCCAAGTCTATGACCACATAGCCAGTGACACATTTATAGACTAAATGACGCATACAAAGAGTACGTGGCATGTACTTAAGAAAAATAGTTTCTTCACATAAAAAGTACCCATGGCATGTATTCATCATTATACTACGTGTATTCTTGGTTTTTCAGACAGTATGCCTCAGAAACCACTCTAAAACCCATAAAACACAAAAAAGAACAATAAAATGCAATATCATGATCTGTGAGGGCCCATACTCCCCACAAATCAATGATTTGAATCATAAACATGTAATAAAAAAGGATAAAAGTGAACTGATCTACCAAAATTATGGTCCGTGAAGGCCTATAACACCTCAAGAACTAATTTGTGGTATCCATTCAACCAAAACATTCTCAATTTAATGCTCTATAAAAAGAAGGCATTATTTCAAGTAAACTATCACAATATTATGCCTTTATTGCACAACATCTATCACAACAACTTGCAATTTCTAATGAACCCTAAATGGAATGAAAAATGAATGAAAAATGATTTTTATCGAGTGCTTGTAAGATGAATGAGATGAAATAACCTCATCTCATCAGGTTGCAACAGACATATATATTCAATAACATCAACAACAACAACCAAAAACTTGTGAATCACAGAACAATGAAGATCCAATCCACTATAAATTTGTAAATCCATAAAAATTTCAATAAAGAGAGAGATTGACTTTTCCCCCTACATGGTTTAGCAACTTATGGGCACAACATATTACCAAGTAATTATTCATTCCTATTGCTGACTATTGGATCCAAACAGTAAATCAAGAAGGAAATAATTACATTGATACAACTTTGTAATGTCCTAGTTCCAGAAGCTTCCAATAGGCACCCCATACATGGTTGGTCACATGTCCTCAAGTGCATTTCCCCTAATTACCGAGGTTGCTGAATTGCTATTAGGGCCTTTGTTATGATATTAGGGAAACTATTCCCTCATTGGCAGAGTAACACAGCAGAAAAGAAACAAATAACAATAGTGGAAATATTAATAATGTAATAAAACAATAAACAATAGAAGACTGAAATTAATAATTATATGGAGCACATATATAATGATGCATGAATCATATTTCTAGGAAATCATCCAAACACATCACAATGATAAAATAAAATACTAATCCATAGTACGAAGGAAAACAATAAAAATATAATTAGCATCAAAAGCCTTAGATTAGTCCCATGCTCTCTAGCTCCAAAGCAGTCAAGTACCTCATGTTGAAAGGAGCTTTCCCTTATTTATACATGCAACAATATATTCTGTTAGGGACCAAAATCATGACCCAAACAGGGTGTGAGACTATATCCCAATAGGAAACCACCAATAGATCCATTCCTAATAGTCATTGAGTATATATAGCATGAAAGAATCATTATAAGTAGCAAACAAGGAAGTAATCAACAGTAAACAATCCTACAGTTTCAAAGAATCCAAACACCACAAATCAAGTATGAACATAATCACAAATATGTAAACCTCTAAAATGTACCCATAGCCTAACCCACTATGGTCTGTCTAAGAAAATTAAAGCGACCCTGAAGGATGTACACATAGTCTAACCGCTCTGGTTCAGCTTTAACACAGACTCTCTGAGGAAGAACTTAACATCAATTCCCCCTATAGTATCATATCTTTTATTAAAAGGCGCTCTGGGGTGGCACTTACATCACATTCCCCCATATGGCCTGAATCAAGGAACTACAGACACTCTGTGAAATAAATTTCATCAAATACACATATGGTCTCTCATCATACTCATAAAAACATACCCTCTGGAGAAGCTCTCACATCGATTCTCCCTATTGTATACTACACAAGGTTCTCACGGCCTAGGGTAAGACAACAAGATCAGAAATACATGGCAGCCAAAGTAAACCTCATGAAATACTTGTATAAAAAATCTATAGCATAAAAACATGTCAGATAAAACACTCCATACTAACAATACTAGGCATGGGAAACAAAGCTGCATCCTAACCATCAAAACTAGACCAAAGTGTCAAAACCAAAAAAAACGAGAAAAACCTCAATATAATGAAAAAATAAACCCTATTCACAACATATAACCTCTATCCAATAAACCAAGGCATAGCAGGAAATCATTATGGGTGAATACATAAACCCTCAATACCCCATTCAATAGTATTGGTCACTTTTCCGCATATAACACAATGATTACCTACAGAAAGGCCCAAACCACATACCTTGGTTTCGTAGGATCATTATAAGTGAACATCAATCCATAACTCTCCCTAGAAATGCAAATATTTACAAAATCGACTAAAATGTTTAACCCATGATATCTCATGAGATATATGAAATCATAAAATGGTGCTCAATAAGAGGAGATAACTCACTGATGTGATTCCAATGCAAACGACGGAGTTCTTTTAGAATAATGTATTCTTGATTGGGGGATTGCTGACAATCTATGTCATACAGACACTATCGGACAAACTAATTCAAGAATATATGTGTTCTTTTTGTTAGACATGATCCTGGTACTTTTAATGAAAAAAGTGCACGAAGTGCCCTTTTGAAGTACACACCATGTATTTTTCTTATTCTCCTCCCTCAAAAGGCAGTGTCCACATCACCACACCTGCCTATGTGCTTGGTCGTTACATGACTAGTACATTGATATTTGTGAAAAAACAGTACACATTTTGTATTGTTAAATACACGGCGTCAACATCAAAAATATCCATAAAATCTTCTTTTCCTCAAAAACAACAGAGAGGGGAAAAAATACCTAGAAAAATGGTTTGGGTTCTTATAATAATCCTTATCCTATGGTAATATTAAGTTATTATAAGTCTTTTAGTTTCTAAGAATTAGTTCAATAATAATTATTAACCTTTTTCAAGATAAAAATTATATTCAATAAATTATATTTATTATTAATTTTCTTAATATAATATGTTTTTAATTGGGATAAATTTTATTAATTGATAATTGTTTTTTAATAATACATAATTGAATTTTCTAGAAAAAATAGACAATTTTACCTTAAACATAAGTATTATAATAATATTTATTTTAAAATTTATATTCATTTAAATACCCTTACATGAATATATATGATTAAATAACTTTTCAATGACATAAGAAAGTTTTTTTTATTGTTATAGATTTTATTATTCTTTAAAAATTGTTATTTTTTATTTAAATAATGTTTTGAATATTTAAAAATTAAAAATCTAAAAAATAGAGAATTATTTTTGAAAATAAGAATTATATTTGAAATCATCACATCGATTCGTGGATTTTTTGAAATTATGATAATTCCATAAAATAGTTTATTTTATCTATTATATAAAAAATATATTTTGGGGTTTTTTGTAAAAAATTTTATTTCACATATATTTTATCATGATTTGATAATTAATTAAACCGAATCCACGACTTCAAATATTTTATTTTCATATTATTTTCTATATTATAATTTTTAAACAAATATTAAAACTTATATGTCTCCTAATATTTTGTAAAATATGAATCTTATTATAAAATAATTATTTTATTTAAAATTTATATTTCCATGTCCAACAGCGTATTAAAAAAAATATGCCCAGTTCTAGTAGAATTAAATAACAATAATGTTTACATAAATTTTCAAAACCCTGAGAAAAAAACCATGGGTAAAGGAACAGTTTTTCATTTTCCACAACCTAGATTTCTAAGACATATATATGGAAATTATAAAACTAATCCCCCACTTTTTCAATTAATACCAACCCTTATGATAATTCCTATTCACCCCAATCCATCGTATACAAGGTTATCATGATTTTTCCTCATTATTTATCCCCCTAACATGTCTGCAATCCACTGTGGTTACAATCCACATGACATAAGATTTACTCTTCAAGGATTGGGAATGCACCACTTCCCTTTTCCATTCAATTTCACTTATTGTGTTATGTCCATTAATTTAAAAACCAAGTTATTTTCAATGTCAACTCTATTAATCCATTACTATAATAGATGTCTTTTATCAATGTGGGATATTCTTTATCCTTCATTATATTATTTTCTAAAAACATGTTTTATACCAATCCTATTGTTGAATTTACTTCTAAGATTTTTCACTTTTACATGAGAATTTTTATTTTCCTTTTAAATTTGTTGGAGAATCCTCTTTTATTTTTAATGTATACACATAGATGTAATCACAAATTATTAATTTTTTTAATTATATACATGTAACCCATATTTCATTCTCATGGGTAAAATTATGTTTTGATTCTATTACTAATAATTATTTATGCCCTGAATTTTGATATGAAACCAAATATTTATTCTTCCCTATTATTTAATGAAATGATGTATTATGATATATGTGGCTGAAATTAATTAAGGAATATTAATTGAATACTATGATATAACTCCAAATCATTGGTTAAATAACTCAATATATATGGATGAAATTTTTTAGGATATCTTGTTGAATAACATATCTAATTTCCATTAATGAAACCATGGTGATAAACCATGGTGATATGCTTACGAATATCTCATATAAATTTTATAGAAAAATTCATAATGTATAATCCTTTTTCTTCTTATTATGATATTACTCTTTTTCATTCCTTATTTATTTTCCTAATGTACTTTTTTATATGTCATGGGATCACATACTTCCCCCACATTAATTATTCTTTTATTGGGATTCATGATCATCCCATTACTATGATGTATATTAAAAATATATGGGATGCAGAAAATGTTCCTTAGGGTGAACAGTTGATGATTTATTTCAAGAGTATTTATAAAAATATTTTATTTTTTCATTTAATATGTCAAATATTTCCAATAAACTACACAATAAAAGATCCATTTTTTTTGTAAAACGTAATTAAAATTTATTTAATAATAATTTGGAATTTCATAGATTGGATGTGAGGGTTAAATTTTTTGTGTATTTGGTATCTTAGTAGTGAGTTGAATTCAATCCTTTAACGATCAGAGTTTTTTATCATGGGTAACCCCAATGAATTTCTGAAAGGAAAATAGTTGCATTTTTTTATTGTATTTTATCAAAAAATCATTTCTTATTTGTCTCATATTATATCCAAAATGTTTTACCTATCTTAGATAGACTAAAAATTATGTTAAACTGATCAATGTCATGATACTTTAAACTTTGTGAAAGAGAATTTTATCAAGGTTTTAATTTTGTATTTTTTAGATGATGGTGTCATGATTGAGTATTATTATGTAATCTCTCTTCATGAATTAGAAATTTTGATAATAATAATATAATAATTGTATATGTTTCTATAATGTTACAAACTATTTCATGTAAATTTTCTACTAGTGAATTAGAGTTAGAAATAATAGTGTGTGATCATAGTATCAAAATGAATTACCTAATTAGTGAAAACTTTTTCGTATTCATATATCATAAGATAATGGGGTATATTATCACACATAAATATATGAATCTTTATCAATGGTGGTGGATGGATTTATTATACTAATATTAATTTGAGATCTCATATACCATTCTGAACGGGAATGTAGTTGTAGATGAACTGAGTAAGATGTAAGGGGGTGATGTTGTAACACCCCGAGATTTTATGAAAAATATATTTTTTAATTTCATTGATGTCTTGTGTTGTACGCTACAAAAAAAGGAACTTGCACTACATGCATCCCTAACTTGGCTTGCATTACACGCAATCACGACCTTCCACGATAGTGTATGTTGTACGCAATATCGAGTTTCACTAAACAATGATATATTATATAAACTAGACATTATGAACTGTAATACCCACTTTTTGAAGTTTTACTTTTCAAAATGGAATTCATTTTTGGATTCAGAAAATCAAAATTATCCTAGGGTGAAATTTTGGTATTTTTCGGAAAACATTCAATTTTTTGATTAATAGTGAAAACACTGGGTTACTATTTAAGAACAGACTTTTTATTTAAATAATTATTTATTTTATTTAAATTTATTTTAAGTCAAAATTGATACATAATACCTAAATAAGTTCAAATTAATTCATTGGAGTCATTTTATAATAATTTTAGATATATAAAAATTTTATTGAACTTTTCACCGTCTTTTACCCACCTCCTAGGAGAATTTGCAAAATCACATAAAACATAATTTTACCACATCTATGAATGGAATTAAGAAAATCTTATAGAAATGGTTAATATCAAGGACAATAATTTGGTTCAATGAGATGAAAATAATTTTTGGTGAATAGTAACTTTATACTTTTTTTTACCACGGTTAAATGTAAATACGGTAATTAAGGGTCAAAATGATATTTTTATTACCCTAACACATGTCATAATTCTATTTCTTAATTGTAATTCGAAAAAAGACAACCTTAGGAATAAAATATGACCTTTTAGGTCCACTTGGATTAGATTAGGACATTAAATATTATTTTATTTAATGAAGAGTTAAAATAGATATAATCAAAGTTTAATATCTAAAACATTATTAATATAGGGATATAAATAAGATAAATTCGACTATAAATATTCATTATAAAGATAAAATAATTTCATACATTATTTTATTTTATTTATAATTTATATACATTAAATAATTTAATTTATTTACGACACAATGATGAAGTAGTATTTATCTTATTAATGAAATATTAACATAATTAATGTTATAAATAACCAAATAAATGTAATATGAGACTTTTTATGAATTAAAATAATTTTATAGGTTAATATGACATGTTTTTATTGAGTTAAGTAAATTTTTTCGAACTAATCATTCTGTTATGATTTTTACAAAAATCAATTACCAAATAGTGTCAAAATTGACATAAAATCGTTTTTAAAACAAATACTATATTACTAATTGTTATTATATTACAAAAAATCTACGGTTCAGCCAAATGACTTATATATGGATATATTTATTAATAATGAACCACTTAGGGTTCTTTTGGCTTGTTATATTATGTTTATTATCCATATAGTATAATAAAACAAGAAGACATGGTAAAGGTAAATTATTTAACTTAGAGTTAAATATAAAAAATAATGTTAAAATAGTAACCTAATTTTGTCTAAAACCTATTGGTTGAAAGTATTTCAACCCATACCTACCTTAGCTTCGTAATAAATCAATTTGGAGCTATTAAAAACGGAATACAAATTTATTATAAAATAATATTTTATGTTTTTCCAATGGTGCCTCTCTCCTCCCTTATTAAAAGGGCACCCATTCCCTCTTCTCTTCACTCACATTTGAGCATTTATGCTGGGACACCCCAGACCATTTATCTTATCCACTTACATAGTAACATTCTCGAGGTTATTTTCTTCTCAAAATACCAACTCTACATCCATAAGAGGAAGCTTAAAGGAGGTGTGTCGAAGAAGAGGTAATCTCTTCTTCCGAATCTCTCAAGTTTCATTCTTCTTCTACTTCTCCTTCTTTAGTTTTATCATTATAAAGTAATAACATAAGTATTTCTTATATAATTATATTCAATTATAAATATTAAACAACCTTATTTCACCTTTTATCCATCCTATGGAAAACGAAATCACTGCGCGTGCGTACGTACGAAATACTGTCTCCACACCGTGGTGTATTCTATTTTCAACCACCACCTTACATGGATGGGTATAATGGTGTAAATAAATAACTATATATTATTATTGTAAAGTGATATTTATTTTTAAATAATATAAATACACTTCAATACAATTCCACGATCATGGGAATGATATCATCGCTCGTGCGTACGTACAGACTACCGTCTCCATGACGCGATGAGATTCATTTTCCATGTTAACCATTCATGAATGATTATAAAGTATATATAATAAATAATAATTAAATATATTAAATAATTATGATACTATATTTATGTATATATGTATGTATGTCATCTACTTAATTCCATTCAATTCAATAAGGAGTCGAAAACAACATTTATGCATAGATACGACCTACCGTCTCCATGAATAGTGTATTTCATTCCATTTATCGATCTATTGTATATATATATATATATATTTATATTCTGATTATATATTATATATAAATAGTTTTTTACATTCTAGAATTATGTAAATCATTATATAAGTAACAATATCAAGAACAACAAGTCAAAACACGTACGATAAATGAAACAATTATACCAAAAATGTTGCATTAACATGGAATTTACAAAATAACGGGTAATATAAAGTCATAAGTGAACCATATATCATATCATAACAATTAATATAATTCATTAATAAGTAAATGAAATTATTTAAATCATTATACAGGAGGATCAGATACATACGAAGCATATCAGACGTAAGGTCAGGGATAACTTTTCCCATATCGTTTTTATATGAGATTGTTTATTTGTACGTATTTACTGGGGTTATATTTATCATCCATGTCCCTATTTTGTAAAAATGGTTTCATGTATGTTTAAAGTACTTTTTACCCATTTTTGAATTTTAATACATGGTATGAAAGGAATCTTTCTTTTATTAGGTACTGTTTGAGTTTTCTGGAAAAAGTACGAGAAGAATGTTTTTTTAATGTATATGGCACGAACGAATTTTAAATGTTTCATAATGCCTTATTTTAAAGAACCTTATTCTGCAAGATTTCATGATATTTTCAACAAAGACCTTTTATTTTAAAATTTCATGTCGTTTTGTTAAAAGAAAACGATTTTGACTAAGAAAGGATATTTTCCTCAAGAATTTATTTCAAGTGTTTTATCAAAACAATTTTCCATCTCAGATGACATTATTTCATATGAGTATGATTCAAGTATAATGTCTCTATTATTTACATGGTTTAACTTCTCTTATTATTAAATGATATCCATTTGTTTAATATGGATTATGTTATAATGGGATGATGTTTATGAAACCCATTTTATTATTTGGGTTATGATGAATGATGTATGATTTATTATTTTGTGGAACACATAAGAATGGTTTCATTATGATATGGGTAGGACCTATATCTCCCTCCAATGCATTGGGTAAAGATTTATATCTCATGATATAGACATGTCTACAACAGTAAGTTAATCTGGTTTAGTGTTACAGGACTGAAATGATATGTGAACTCGATTCAGAAAGGGACTTTTTCCACTAAGATGGTCTTGGCAGTAATGCCTTCACTACTATGGAAATCATATCATGTGCTTAATGGTTTTCCACAATTACATGATTTATTCCCAGGCTATTTAATCAATATTGTTTTCCCTTTATGATATATGCCTTACGTACTTCAATGATTTATGTCCTTTCTCAAGATTTTGATGTTTAGATTTTATGTTTGTGTTTTCGAATTCAAATGTTTATGGATTATTTTATGTTCTCTTTGTTTACCCTTACTGAGAATTTGAGCTCACCCTTTTTTTTTTCTTTTCAACAGGATATAAAGAAATTTTTTAGGTATGAAAACCAAAAGGGGGAGATCGTTATGGGAGATGTTGAAGATCTTTCACCACGATTAGAAGATTACGTTCCGAGTTTCCAAAGACACTAAACTATTACGGTCCTTGTGTGTCTGTTTTTGTTATTTATTAAGTATTCCACAAAAGTAATGTAATGCCAATGTACTTCAATATTTTGGTCTCTATAGATGTCATTCCAATGAGTGGATATTCATTGACTCTGATAGAGAATATTTCACTCATGTATCATGAATTTTATTAGTTTGGAGGTATTTTTTTTATAAGACCATATTGTAATTATTGTCCCAACAGGTTGACGTTTCCTAGTTTTGAGTTATCAAGGTGATGGTTTGCAATGATGATATCATTTATGGTGATTCCATTTATATATTATCAAATAATGATTAACATTATATGTGGAATGATGTTCACTATTCTAATGAAAATGAAATAGGAATTTCACCATGAGATTCATCACACTAACATTTACATAAATCCTTATAAGATCAATATTTTTTTTAAATTTATAGTAATTTCATGGTTCAAGAAATAAAGAGATTGGAGGAAGTGGTCATTTATCAATTTTAGTCTTCTATATGGTGAATGAAAATAATTTGTTTATTGTGATATTTAAATTATATTAAATTTCATTGAGTATGAATAATAAAACACTAGGATAGGATTCATCAATGGTATTTTAAAAATTGCAGGGGTATGTGATGCTACTTGTGTAATCATGAATTATATGAGAACAGATTCTCATTTATTTGTAAATCTTGAGTTGATTGTTTGGTATATCTTTGAGACATAATATATGGATTAGTTAGTAAATCTTCGTGAAGATAAAAGAAAATTATCAATGATAGATTCCTAGTTTACGATAATGTGTATGGGGATATCTTTGATAATATTTCTGCAATAAAATATTTCATTGAAATTAATTTATTCCCCGAATGGATAGTCAATCTATAATGATGATTAGAATAATTGAGGGAATTTCACATGAATTATTCTAGAATTTAGTGAATCGTGGGTAAATAAACTACCTTTTATTGAGTTTTTGTATAACTATATATAAACGTATTTCATTTTTATATTGTTTTTTCTAAGAATACTCTAAAATATTTATTTTCTAGACTGATTCTGAAGGATTTTTAATTATTAGACTATATATGATGAAGAGAACTACAGATAGGGTGTATATTATTCAGCAGTTTGTGAGGGTATAATATTATGTTCAAATGATATATATATCTCATTGTGGGAAACGATTGAATTGTTAGGTTTGGGTCCATGATTTTAGGAAGGTTTCATCTAATTATAGTATTCATAGGATTAGTTAGATGCGTAATATTTCATATTGGGTTTTCCTTCCGTTCTATGTCCGAGAGTATGTGGGTGAGGTGAAGTATCAATTATACAACCTTGATTCCTAAACTGTATCCATATTGTAATAAAAGGGAATTATCTGTGATTATATATCCATGATGACACACATGTCATCTATATGAGTGATTCGGATTTAGAAGATGACATGTCAATTAGGAAGTGGCCAATGAAAAATCAAGATCATCATTTATCCATTTAATTTCTTGTGGAGACAAGGTTTCTAAAAGAATTGTAAGTGATAATGTGATCCATAAATATGTTCATAGTATCCCATGTTTTTTTAACCATTTATTATTATATAGATTATTTATTTTATATTATTTAATTATTAATGAGGGTTTATATATTTATTTTAGGTATGTTCTAGTAATGGTGTCATTATCTTTTGATTGGAATCACCCAAAGGTGTTTTCATTTTTGGTAAAATGATTTCTTTTGGTTTGTTATTGATTATCAAGGAAATTAATTTTCGGAATGGAATCAAATGAAACTGAATATAATTAAATGGAACATTAATTTATGACTTTTTTGTGTTAGAGGAATTGTGAGTAGGTTTATGCATGATATAAATATATAGAAAAGATATTTCATCAAGAACGAATAAGTGAGTTACAACATGAATTAATGATTGTAGGGTGTGGGTTTTCATAGTCTAATATTTTTCACCTAGATAAATTTTTATATAGAATGGTTATCATAATATGATATCGGGAGTAAACCATAAGGTTAGGTGTCACAATGATGATGTGTGAACAATAAATTTTTCATGAATCAGGTTTTTGTGTATAAATAATGTTCACAGATTAAAAATATCAGGATGTATCCTAGTTAATATTATATGTGTTCTATTTAGTTGATCATATGCATTTTTGGTTGCACAGAGTCGTGAATCATGGCGATATGATTATCTGAGGGAATATTTTTATCCTACTCAGTTTGGATATCACTTAGCATCTTTGATGTTAAAATTATGTGAGATATGGGTTAATATTAATTGAAATAGAATAAAACATGTTTTTAAAAACTATAGTAATAAAGAAATGGTGGATGAATTCATATTTTCTCTTACATGTGGTCATCTCCATTATGATTCAATTCCTTCCCACAAAGTGCAGTATAGGGTTCATGAGTTTTTAGGTAAATAGTTTATGGTTTTAATAACGTTTTGTGGAGAATCTAGTATTGTGGTATTCTATCATTATTAGAATAATATAATTCATTAAATACATGGATTTATATCAGTTTATTTCTTAAATAAATATAGGTAGGTCATGGGATTTGGTGGCATGATTTTAGATGTTTTTTTCTATAGCCTTATTACATCGTGTTCACCAATGTCATGTTTTTATTCATTATTATTCCCTAATTATTATAATTTAATTCATTATGTTGTATTAAAACATAATTACCTTATATAATCCAAAAAAATTAGTCTCTTAGTGGGTCTCTATATATAATTATCAATCATTTGATTATTGTTGTCCCTCATTTTTCAGATATTGACTTCTATGTTCTGTTGTGAATTTATCCTTCTTTATTTGGGTCTATTGTTTTCATTTATAATAGTTGGGTGTATTAAAATAATTAAAATAATTAATTATATTTATCATATTCTGATTTTGAAATATAATGTTCTATTATATGCCTCACATTTGACCATTTCCTATTGGATGATATTCAATTAGAGTTGTATTGTCATCTTATTCAGCAGTAGATGATGCATTGATCAATTTAGGGGATTTATTACTTATTAATTTCTAATTATGTAAAAATTATTGATTATTCAATTTATAATATGATTTTGATGGATGGAATTGAATAAATGAATATTTAATAAACCGAATAAATTGAAATGGTATGAATGGGATGATTTTTATTTTCATTTAATAATTAAACAGATATTTCTAATATGATGGGTGTTGCGTAGTTGTTTCTACTAAATAATTTTTGTTTGTGGTTATGATATATTTTTTTATAGTAATTTCAAAATAACCATTTATAATGTTTTAACCACTTAATTTTTACAATTATTTAGTTGTTTGGAAATATTTAATTAAATTAAGGAAGTGTTACAACAGAAATTATATATAATATTAATGAATTTTAAAATGTAAATATCTTCATAGTTTATTACTAAATTTTTTTCATTATTTAAAGAATTATTTCATTAATTATATAGATTTATATTGGTAATTATAGATTAATGGAAGGACATGGTGTATTTTTTACATGGTATTGATGGTTGGGTTGTTCTATGATTATACTAGTGCTTGAATGAATGTTTGAATAAAAAATAAGTGGTTTTTTGAATATTATATTGCATTATTACATGTATTTTGGTTATATTTATGTGGTTATTTGTTCAGTTTTTTTTTGTGGTGGAGTTATATTTGGTCAAGGTCATGAAATGTTCCGGGGAATTAATAAATATGATAATAGAAAGTGAGACATAACATGACTATAATGGAATAATAAATAAATAATATAATATGACTATAGAAGGAATGATAGAAACTAATGATTAGTAAGGGATGAAAAAAATATGATTAAGTGAAATATGAATAGAGTGAAATGAAATAATGAATTTGATGATGCTCATAAATTATAAATCTATAATTTAGTGAATTATATAATGAAATAGGAAATTAATAACCATATTTGAATGTTTAATTTTGATATATAAGGGTGGTTATGTAGAAATTTTTATATTGGATGATATTGAGTGGTATAGATAGTGGGATATAAATAGTGGATATATGACATGATTGTTTGGTTTAGACCCTTAGTTTTTAATTATGTAAAACTCTATATCTATTATATCATCGTTTTATTTGATAAACACCATCACCATTTTCATATCACCATAATGAAGAATATATACCTTTGGGTCTCATGTGTTTTCCCCATAATCCTTATAGGAGAGTGAACTAATGGATTCATGATTCATATTACCTTGTATCACTTCCAGGTTTAGTAAGGGATCTAATGGATTATGGTATATAAATAAATATTGATTTTAATGTATTATATATTTGGTTTTATAAAAACTAATTGTCTCGTTTATGTGATTTTGAGGTTGATACATTGTGGAGGGTGTGAATTCTATTTAGAGGGAATGGGGTTTTTGTCCATCATGTTTTTCTTTTCCCACTATAACATTTTTGTGATGTATGGTTTTGGTGTGGTATGTGGTGGTTTAAATTCATTGATGATAATTTTATTCTAGATATAACAATAATAATGTAGGTTTACGGATTATAATGTCTGGTGTAATGACTCCATAAGTTATCAAAGAATAAAATTGTTTTATGGTATGAAAGAAAACGTCTATTTATGAAGTGGTTGAAAGATAATTTCATGATATATTTTTTTCAAAAATTTTAATTACTATAGATAGATGTGATATGGTTTGAGAGTTTGATGGTAGTGGATCTAGAATAATTAGTCGGTTATTGAATTTATTCTTGGTGGAATTATTGTTTAATCAATATTTACAAAATATTAATTGGGGAGGATCATCTATGTATACGTGTAGTCTAAAAACTACATATATAAATAATTTCCTATTAAATCCATAATGTAATTTTACCAAACATGAAATCACTAACTCAATATAGATATTTTTTGGTATAGTCTCTTTCATTTAAATTTTGTTTGACATTTACACAAATTAAAGTTTTCATTTAATTTAATTAATATTATGTTTACATGTGGTTTTTATTTTTTTCATAGTATCATTAGATAAATTACTCCAGATTTTTTGTTTTACAACTTTCTACTATTGGAGGCAGGATTTAGTTGTCCACCAATCATCAATAATATCCAAAAAGGGTTATAATTTCCAATATATAACCATACCTTAATTACATGATTTATATTAAAATTTATATAAAATAAAATAAAAATAACATTTATTTTTACTATTTTAGTAAATTATGGAAATAAATAGATAATGAAACCAATACCATTCCATATAAATTAAATTATTCCACTAAGATAAATTATTCATGTGATACATTTATTTCATCCAAGACAAAAATATCATAATTTGTGACCGTGTCTTGAAATAAATTTCCCAGTCACCCTTAATAAAAATGGAAACAATTTAAAAATATGATATTACCATAAAAACATTTTAATATGTAAACGAATGAGAAAATAGGTTCTTTAATCACATGTGAAACAATAAAATTTTATTATTTCTTATAAAAACAATGTTCCCATAAAAGTTCTCAACCATTATTTTAACTAGTAAATATATTTTGTCACAAATGTTTAATAAAATAAAATTATTATTTTTTGTATTATTTAATAATTCCTCAAAAAAATTATAAAATATTAAAATATCATTCTTGAATGAAATCTTGATCCGATTTGAACAAAATAAAAATTCACTAAAAATAATCAATTATACATTGATGAACCAAAAAATTCTTTTATAAATGAAATAAACTTCATAACTCTTAAAATACAACCATATCTCTTTGAACTAATAGAAATCCTATAATAACCCTGAATACATATTTTTGAATTAAATTTATATTACCTTTACAAAACACCCTAACAATGTGAAAATAGGCATAGTTATTACAATAAAACACATTTAGGAATAATTAATATGAATATATTATATAATATATTATATTTAAATCAACTCACTATCCAAGTTACAATAGGTATATATCTGAATCTCACCCATCATGATATACAATTCACAGGGAAAATATAGTAAACAATAAATTTAAAATATTTAGCTTAGTATCATAAAAATAATAAAAATTTAAAATTTAAATCCATAAAAACTAAACACATTTAAAAAACCAAAAAATGAATTTATTTCAATGAACCCATAAAAATTATTATTGCTCATGGATACATATGGTGGAATTTTTTTGAGAAATAAAAAAACATAGATGTAATTGTTTTGATGGAAAACAACCCCCATAATCATAACCAATAGAATCCTATACATGGATTTCAAAAAACCCCTGAGAACTCTTTTAACCAAGAAATGATAATTAAAAATTAAAAATAATATTTTAAGGATAATTATATGAATGTTTATATATAGAAACAATGCCTTATAATTTTTTCCTGAAATGTTGTGAGTATGTTCTTTTTTATAAAAAATTGAATTGAATTTAGATAATTAAATGTTATGATTAAAATTGTCTTGTAAATTGGTTTTAATAAAATATAAATGTAGATATATTACCTTGTATCTATAATTATCTTTTTCCATAATATTTGTTGAAATGTAAGTTAAAATGTATTACACAAAATATTGCTTATCATTTTAATTCATATTCCATAATAAATTGTAATTCTATCTATAATGAATATCATTAAATATAGAAGTATCAAACTATATACACACTTTAATATATTAATGGACCTATATTATTCACATGTTATGAAAATATTGGTACAATAAAAACCTTATTTAAAATTCAATTCATATTTTTCATAAAAAATTATTCCAAAAGAGTCTATGTATTTTAAATAGCAGATAAATAACATATATGGATGGGTTCATGTCTCATAATATAATGGATTTAAAAAAATTCCAAAAATATATATATCATAAATTAATATAATGGTTAATATTTTTTTAAAATCCCCTTTTAGATTTAATAATATATACTTCTACAAAACTAATATTCCATGGTTGATGTGTACGATATTATAATTGATATATAAAATAATCATGGATTTGAATATGTGGTAAATGAAATGAAAATATCCGGATATGTCATACATATTATTGATATGTAATTAATTAAATTTATAAAAAAAATTCACCTAGATAGAAAATTGATAAATATAATATTTTTATTTATTCTATTCAAATGTGTAATATATTATCCTCTAAAAAATTTTCAATAGCTATTAAATTATTGAATATGTATTATATTTTTACTATGTAATATATTGTAACTAATATTTCAATTTCATATAATTTATTTCACGTTACCCAAATCCAAATGTAATATAATTTTATCATTACATTATATAAATAATTTAAATTACTAAAATACCATTAACATACATAAATTATTTTTTACAGCCTTCATTCATACTATTTTTTACTTGGGTTTGTTTCCAAAAATTAAATAATTAAATATTTTTACATTTACATATTTTCCCAACTCTTGTACACAAAATTATACACCTTAATATTCAAAATAAATATATGTGAAGCGACACTTAAACTACTGAAAAATATTGAATATGAATGATGTGATATAAATAATATATTTCTAATTGAAAATAATTTTATTCTATTTATAATATTATTATACTTTTACAATCATCTTTTATCAATATATAATTTAAACTCATATTTTATTATTTCAAATAATTTCTTATAGAACTGTAAATATTATTTATAACCATAATAAATTAATTTTAAAATTATGAAATATGATATATTTAGGGAATTCAAAATTATAAAAACGTTTCCCTTGAAATAATAATTTAGATTTCATAGACATCACCTGTTTGATAAAATTTAAAATTTTAAATATATTTCTAATTAATAAATAGAACTCACATTATATGTATAATATTGAATATAATTGTTTTAAAATACAAAATCATATATTTACTCATATTTTTAGGGATCTTGTTGAAGGTTTCCACCAGTAGACATTTTTTATATACGTCACTAATACTTAAAATGGTTATATTTTACCATTTAAATAACCGCACACACTATCCTCTCAATTCATTTTCAAAAGGAATTACATATTTCCATTTAATTACCTTTATTATTTAATTAATTTTGGATGAATAATATTCATTGTGAATCTTGATTAACTACATGTAATCCTTGTAGTTCTATTGTTTTATTTTTATTATTATTCCAATATAATTTTCATTATCCTTTGTAATTAATTCCATCCTTGTTATGTAATGTTATGAAATAATATTCATTACTTATTTTTTAATATAATGATAAATATATAATTTTACAAATTGATAATGCAAGATAAGAACTATGATGTTACATTACCTCATGCGTAGATAATTTTATAATCAAAACATTATCTATTAATTAAAATAATTAAAAATAATATTACATAAATTACATACATTATACTAGATATATTTTATTATCTAAAATCATTTACTTACAAAAATAATTAAAAGTACTCTATATACATTTGTCTAATAGTTTTTAATATAATAAATTTATTAAAAAACATTCTTCTCAAGTTGATATGGAATCACATATCTAATGAGAGGGGAATAGTTCTTTAATTTTTTTTATAAATTCCATTAAATTAAATAATAAATCAGTTTAATATTATGAAAGGCACAAATATTATAATTTTGTGATGTTTAGAATGATAAAATTAATCCTAAATAAAAATATGACCACCTAATATATATATATATATATTGAATGAATGGTCCATCATCTACTCTTCACTTTCCATAATTTGATGAGAGTAATGGTACTCAGTTGTAAACATCACTTCTTAAATGTTTAATAAATTTTGACAAATCCAACATTTTTCATACTTTGTGGTACATCATAATAAAACCTACATTCCTATGGAATAGATAATATAGATAATAGTTTATTTTTAAAAATTCATAACTGAATAACATAACATTATTAGATGTTAAAAGAAAACAAAATGTACTTTTGATGGGTAAAAACATAATCCCAATGATAAAGAATCAAAACAAATATTAATGATACAATGGGGAAATTTAGTTTGAATCTATAAATGAAAAATGAGCACTATATGTCCAAATGATTATGAAACTCTTTCATTAATTGAGAGAAACAATGAAATTTTATGTTCCATCTTGAAAATGTAATAATGGGACATTTGTTATAGGAGATGAAATTTTACAATTCGTAGTTATGATATTAATATAATGAGTGTAACTTATTTGATGAAAATCATCATTGATATTTTATCGAGTTTCGCTATTCAAAATACAATTACATTTTTTTGTGAGAATTATATTTCATATAGAAATTTATGTATAACTATTCATATCATATCATGGATATAAATAATAAAAATTATATACTTATATTTTATCTATTCATACAGAAATACTAGGTTTATTCATTCACAATGTATTTTTTAATCAATTATAATACATTTGATATAATATATATGCATTTAAAATTATAAAAAATAAGTAAGCTAAATAAAATAAATATGTAGTATGTAGAAATAATAGAATTTAATAAAATAGAGTATTTAAATTCAAATAAAATGAAAAGGAAGAACAATATATGAGTCATTGTTCATATTTCGAATGAGTCAGTAAAGTCATTATTGGGGGATTTCCATCAGTGTATGTGTCATTCAATGTCTACATAAGATTAGTTTTCGAAATAATTATATTCCATAACATTATGTGTAAAATTTATTTATGTCATTTTTAATCATAAAATATACATTCTGAACCATCATTTATATTTTCTAATGATGGGATTCACTATATCCTAGTCTTCATTATCAATCAATTTTCCACATTGATATATAAAAAAATGTATCACTACACCACGAATTAAAAAACATAAAGATCATCACAATAGAGTGATTTAATGTCTTTTATGATACATGGTCACTACTTATATATAATGTGTAATTTTGTAATGTTATTTTTGATCCTAGAAAATGAATGTAGAAGTGTCTTCTGCCATAACATGACTTTTTCCTCAAAAATAAAGGTTGTGGATTTCATTTTTTAGATTAGTAATGTTCAAAGTAGAAAATATTCAATAAGTTTTAAAACATTACAAATTCTTTTTAGATTTCTATAAACGTGATTATATACATGATAAAATCATGTATTTCTATAAAATATCACAATTTATTACAATCAAAATGAATATGACGAAATCATATTATTTTGGAAATAATTTTTTATTACAAAAAAAATTATTATAACTTTGAAAATAGTTCTATGTCAATTAAATATATCATATAACTTTTTAAATAGTTTTTTATGGATTCCAAACTAGTATTCTAAAAATTTATAAAGACAAAATAATGTATAAAACTATAATATCGTGAATTTAGAATCATTTATATAATATTATAAAAACTATTGTAAATTTATGACAAAAAAAGTTAACACAATTAGATTTATTAAGTCTATGATAAATAATTATTTTCCATTTAAAAATATGAAATATTTTTAAACATTGTCATATATATTTTATATTTAAAATATTAATGAAACATTTAAAAAATACACTGATTAATAAAATATTACACTAAAAATATACCGCATTTGGAACATAAAAAACACAAAAAATATATAGATTTTTTAAATGTATAAAAATGTAAAAAACTATGATTTCTTAAAAAACCTATCCCCTATTAAACTCTGGGTATACATAAAAAATAATTAATATGATGAACTTGTATGAAATTCACTATTTCATCATAAAAGGTTATAATTATAAAAACAATTAATAATCTCCTAAATAAAAATATATTAAAAGTCAATAAATAAAGATAAAAATACAATAAAGTATATCCAATATTTTAAATTTGTGAAAAATTAATATTAATAAGAAATATATAATATATATGAAATTTAATTAATTATTAAAAAATTTATAAATAAAAAATAAATTTAGAACAATCAGAACTATAGATTATAAAGAAACTAAAATAGTCATACCAATTAACATTCCAATATATTTTCAGTAAAGAGCCATTATTCCAATATAAAACATCCATCCAAATGTAAAATTATTATTTTAGTTTAGGTAGCTCCCATGTCAAAATATAGTTAACGTGGACTTCAATAGGGGTGATCGATTTTATCCACCCTATCAAAAATACCACATGCATGTGGGAGTGAACCCAATTTGCTAGATAAGATGAAATGATATCCTCATTATCCACCTAATAATCAAGGATGTGTACATAATTGTTCCCCTAAATCCATTATGTGAAAGGGACACTCATTAATCATAATGATTATTGTATTTTTGAATCAGGTAACAGATGGTCTATCGAATTTGATGCATCCCCTATAGCGAAAAATGGATAATTGTCTATTCTATTTCCACTGACTCTAGCATGATTTTTTGAGAACGTAACAAGTCAATAAACCTTACCACCACATCATCCTCTTTTATAAGGGTCCCCATTATAATAGAAATTACTTCAAACTAGAATCACCATTGCTAGATAATCACCCCCAAGAATTAGCACATAAGAAAATGATCCATCAATGTTAAGATTAAGGGCACTATATGGGGGATTCCATCTCATCCATATTCTCAAATATTTTTTTTTAATTTTATGTCATGGGTCTTAAAAACATGATATTCTCTACAAGGGTTAATAATATCATCTTTTGACTTGAAGAAATAGGTCTTCCATTGTGCTTCTAGTTTTAACCACCATTCCTAGTCATGAACTAGTAATGTTGAAATGTCTATTTTGTTTTCCCACACTTGAGATGACCCAACAACATTTCATATGAGTAACACACTCACAATAAATTATTGAAAATAATTCACATTTTCCACAAACCAAGCATTATGAAATAATTCATGGTTACAGATTTTATCTCCCTGTGTGAGGAATTTCCCAAGATACTCCATTCTGCATCTTCCCAATCACTTTCAAAGTGGATATTATAGAATGATTCATCTTACTGATTATTTTAGAATATATATATATATATATATGGGGAAATTATATGTTTTCTTAAATTATATTCATTAATAAGAGTGCTTTTATTATGGAGATTTCCCACCTCAATGTTCAATTTCATGGGGATTTCATTGCACTATATGATTCTTTTCCACTCATCATGCATACCTTGTACATGAATAATTTTATGGTATACATTAGTAGATATTTAATTGAATTACAATACCTTTAATATATGTTTTACTTATTCATATTATTTATAAAAATTTATATATCTTTAATTTATAGTGAATGAGAATGGTTTGAATGAAAGGCTTGAACATAATAACGTGGGATAAAGAGATATTTGGTGTCAAATAGCCTGGAAAAAAGATATCTGGACCAGCCCCATTTTAATACTTTAAATTAATCTATCCAAAATCATCAATCCATCTATAATCGCTACATAAAATAGGTAAATGGATTGAAATTGTGATCCAAATAAAATATGTGTCTCTTCTTCCTCTATCAAATTTATTTCCATATCAATTCAATATGAATGTGACCCAATAAAACATATTCACTAAAAATCCTACACATGATTAGATTAAAATATATACATTTTATCATTTATACTCCTACTATTGATTCCACCATCATCCGACACCCTAGCCTTCTTGGTCTTTTATTCATAATGATATCTTGCTTCATAATGAAAGTCATAGATGATGTCTATAATAATTAATTAAATTTCATTCAAAACATCCATTTCATATTGATAATGACATCACATGAATAGTTACAGAAGATAAAACAAATTTGAAAAGAATAATTCACCCATTATAGGAAAGAAAATGAATCTTCCAATTTCATAAATGGTTAGTAATTGTATCAACCATTCCATAAAAATTATGATTCCGAATCCATCCAAGCACGATGGTATCCCCAAGGTATTTCCTAGTGTGGGTATTCATTTACATACCAAATCCCTCATTAAAATATTCTTTACCAACCTCTATAGACACCATTTTGAAAATAACACACTAATATTCTACTAGTTGATTGATTGAATAATCTACTTTTAGTAATCCATCATGAATTTTATTAAATTATATAATTTTATCGTTGTTTTCATTCGAGAAAAATATCATTTCTTCATTGAAAAATATGAGAAATGTGTCACTAGTATTAGGACAACCATGTTGTGGGTAAAAGCGTACATGGAGAAATTTTCCATACAAATATCATATAAGGGTTCCTTGAAGTACTATGAGTAGATATAGTGATATGTGATCTCTCTATCATAGTATATGTGTTGTTTTGAGGAACCCTCATGTGTTCTCCATGAAAGAAATAGTCATTTTTGTTAGCTAAAAGCTGTAAACCATAAGACACACCATCCCTCTATAAAACCCCATCTATTCATCACTATGATTATGACATTTCATTCATTTAACCAATGTACTTTTTAATATAATCTATAATAATAAATTATGAAACACATGACATTTTGTTTATATACATGTCAATTTTGTGAACCATGACTATGAATGATTGAAATGGTCTTACATTCATAAAACCTAATTGAATCTCTAATACCAATTGATGGAGATGAAATGTGAGTCCTATATTGATAACATTTGTGTGGACCTTTTATGGGATGTTATACATGGTGATTGGCCTATATTGATTTAACGATAACGGGATTTCACTTTTAGTATGTGGATCAATAAAAAATCAAAATGAAACTTATATAAAGATCCCAGATCTGAATGATTCTTGAATGGATCCATCCAAATCAACCATGAGCATCTCGTAGAATGATATATAAAAGGGACACATAAATCAATCTCTTCATTTAGATCACTCTACATTAATGTTTAGAACATCCTCACAAATCGATGATTCTTATTGAATGTTTTCAAAAAACCAGAAAACACCATCGAAAACTACCTTTTAAATTCAGTCTAATGTGTTAGTTATAACCATTGTATAGTCTCTCTGTATATAGGGGATATGAACAGTCTATATAAATTAAAAAAAAATGCATTTTTCATACCACCCAAGTCATCTAAATCTAATGAGAAAAGAACCTTATTACTGAAGGATATTTGTAACCCATTAACTTTTTATTTCCATGAATCATTCCTTAATGAAGGTATTATTTTATCCCATCACATAGCCAAGACACTTTGGAAACCTATTGTACAATTCATTCTTTTTCTAGTATTATTTTTTAAAATTAATTTTTATTTTTGATTAATGTGAAAATATGATCCTTATCCCAGTTATATTATTTAATCCCATCAATTTGATCAATATCATAAACAATCCACTACATTTTTATAGAACCATTAAGTATATTAATGTAGAAATTAATGATATCAACACTTATTCTACGTATCATGTTTTGTAGGCCAATAAATTTTCTATAATGCCTTGGATTCATCATTTAAATTTAATCTTCTATATGATAAATGTTGTTATAGAGGAATGAATTGGAATATTAAAAGGACATATTGTATTTTATTTCTTTATTCTAAATAATGAGAAGGGTTTAATGTAATGAATGACCAAAAATTATATGATTATCACCAAAAATGATAATTGATTATATTTCATAAAGATTGTTGATGAATTGAATTAATCAAATCCAATTTCGACGATTATCATTTTTATTGTCATGACATGTGAATATTTTTAAAAAAAACACAAGTCTATTCAACCATTATAAGAATTTATGAACCAATTATAATAAGGATGCCTTCTGGTAACCCCTCCACCTCACTTTTTCACTGAAGTGTCGAGGATTACATTGTAGCCCCCCCCAAACCAATTCAAATTCCATGGATTAAATATATCATGGTCCCTCCAAAAATATTCACTTTTCCTAGAAACATATATTTCATTGTAAAAGAAAATGAGAAAAAAAAATTCGACATTGAAAATAAGGGATATATTTTGTTAAGATACACCCAACAAATCCACTGAAATAATCCTCCTCCAAAAAACACAAATATTCTAGTTTAAAATTTTCCATGGAAAAATCAACGAAGGCTAAGTCTAATGGAAATTTTTTAAATTTTAGAAAAATGTTTTTTGGGTTCAATGATAGATACCATAGAGTTTTTAAAATACAAAATTCCAGGTAATTGAAAGTTGGTCCTTACCCATTACACAATGCCTTTGGCATTCCAAATGATAATCGAGATCATTGGATAAAGAACTCCTGTATTTTCCCCCATGAATCAATGATCCAATAGTAATAATGGAAGATGAGATCTAGTTATGTTATTATATGTTATATAACAAATACATGTGGAAGGGTTGACAGGGGAATCAAGTAATTTTCATTTACGGACTATATCAATTCTCTAAACCATTTCAAACGAACTAGTGATGAACTGAATGTAGGTGTTGGATCTTCTTGATGAGATTACATCTCAGGCCCTGGAAAAGAATTACTTCTATATATATCTCATGAAGTCATGGGAGTCCCCATAAAATCAATTAAATTGATATCATCTTCCCTTGTTTCTCATTATTCATTGAATCCTCACACAACACCAGTGGGAATGATCCATTTTATGTAGTCTGTATAAAGGAATTGAAGCACAAACATTCCAACTCATAATTTGGGGGATATTAATATATATATATATATATAATTTTATGTTCAAATTATATAGTAATAGTACAATTATATTCATTCAAATTGTCATTATCATTAAAATGAAACAAATCATCAACAAATAAATTATTTATATAGGAATTTGAACACATATTATAGTTTAAATTTAATTTTCATAAATTTGAAATCCAATTTCAAGAGGATTATATTTATTTGTATTAAAAATTTTTGTTCATAGTAAGAGTATAATTTCTCTCCTATAGATAAATATTATCGTAAGTATTACCTTCACCATAGTGAAATTCATAAAATTATTGTTTATCATGATTTAACATTGGATTTTTCTTTATAATTTTATCTTCTTAAAAATATGTATATATCAATTCATTAAAATATAACTTATTCTTATTGAAATCTATATAGAATTCTTGGAATTATATTATAAAAAATATACTCAATAATATCATTTATACTAAAATATTTCCATATTTTTAGTTTTTTATTAGATTAAAACTATACAAAAACACACAGTAAAATATTCAACAATAAGATTAATCCATAAAAACATTTATAATGGAGTTCAATCAAAATTTACATAATTATAAAATAATTAAAATAATAGAAATATGTATTAAATTATTTTTCCCTAAAATAATTATGAATATTATATTCATTAAGAATTTTCCCTGCCATTACATCAATTGATCTATTCATTCTTTTTACCGCCCCATTTATTCAGTAAACTAGAAGAAAAACTAATACTATCATCCTTTATATTCATAGTATTTTACAATTTCATGCTTTAGAAAATCCAGACTGCTATTAATTATAATAAATACCTTCACTTAATCATTATTATTATGAATTATTTTTAAAATATAATAAAAAAAAATAAACTATTCACGTTTTGATTTATAATGTATATCCAAATGAATCCACATAAATAAATAAAAAATAAAAATCCTTACATAATTTAACCAATACTAATAGGCAAAAAAATATTGAATAAATAAATATTAAAAAACTCCTAACGGTTATTGTTCAATGGTTAGTAAAATATTTATAACATTATTTATGTTATACACAATTAAAACTGGAGTGCAAGACAATTAATTTCCATATATTTAATTATACTAAATAATATCCATATCTTGAGTTAAAAATTGATGTATCAATTTATGATTATCATGTATTAATACTCTATGAAAAATTTAATATCCATCTCTACATCATTAAATCACATGAAAATATACATGATTAGTTTAGATAAGGCTATAGAATATATCATATATTTTATATTTGACGAAGAAAAAAATATTTCATTAAAACTCTACACAAATCATTTATAAATATTATATTCATTTCATCATCAACCATTTGATATAAACAGGTAATTTTTTAAAATCTCAATATATAAAACATTGTAAATAAGAGCTAGTTTTGAAAATCAAATATATTCAACCATTTTAAACAGACATTTATTATTATATACAAAATACAGTTAAGCCTATTTCATGGGAAATGATGTAATGAATGGTAGATATATCACTAGTTAGGTGAATTGAACACCTTTTTTCCATACACCATGAATCATTGAGAATTGTAAGGTTAATATTGGATAGTAACCCATGTAAAAGATCTATTTGGTACATATTCTATCTTGGGTATAATCAGGTTGGTAGTAAAACATTTAGGCACCCAAAAAAATTGAGATTATTATTTTTGTATTTTATTTAAAAAAATTATCCATGAGAAATGTTTTAGTATAATTAAATGGTTGAATAAATATAAATGGTAATTCATTGTAATAATTATGATATATTGTACACTTCAAACATACTAAACTATGTTTAATTCCACTAATGTATTTTACAAACTATTTTATCTCGATTATTTGTTGTTTACTATTATATACAATCCCATTTATATTTGACAATATGATTCATCATAGAAGTCATTTATGAAATATTTTTAAATATTAAATATCATTTAGATCATCATGGACTATATCATTAAAACATGAACTAATGTTTCTTAGTATTCTATTATAAGTCATTAAAATATTACAATCATTATCGATATTAGTTGAATCATTATATCATAAATTTAATTCCCTTTTTTATTGTTTAAAATATTAGGAGTTTATTATATTTTTTCATTATCAACATTTAGTTTTAATATTTTATAATCAATCTCTTTTTCTCATTATCGTAGATAGAGATTTAAAATTTCATAATTTATAATTTTTTTGTCCTTATTATCATTAACCATTTTCATATTTTTACCTTGTAATTATTTATAATTCACATTAATTCTTATTCTTAATTTAAATAATTTTTAATTTTCCTCATCTAGTTTCTCATCATCACAATTGTTAATTTGATAAATTTAAATCACTTGTGAATTATAATATTTTTATTTTTATAATATAGGAATAAAATAATAAAAATTAGTTTCTAATATTAATAAATGTTAAAATGGTGATTCTGGTTCCTCATAACACAAATCCATTAATTAATGGTTCTCAGTTTCTTCTGCACTTCTTGACAACATATTGGGTTAAAATAATTAGTATATATATATATATATATTCCAAAAAATGATTTCTTATTAATTCGTATTATTTCACAGATTTTTTGAATGATTTAGTATTGGAAAATCATCTCTAATGACTTATTTCAATATTTACTAATAATATGATAGATATTAAATATAATTATTCAATATAAAATTATGTTTCTTTCTGTCATTTATGATCTTCCTTAAAAACTATATCTTGACACCATTATTTTTTATAAATCTATATAAATTGTTCATCAAATTAGTTAAATAATTGGAATGTCCCTATAATTTATAATTACAAGAGTTAAAATAATCAATTTTAGTTTATTTAAAATTAATTCATTTATTCTTTAAAACATCATCATCTACCATATTTTATTTTCACACATATGTTGTAGTAAATAGATCATGGGTTCTTAAAAAGTATATTAGTTAACATTATTACTCTAATATATATCATAATTCATCACATGTCACTATAGTTAGGGAATAAATACTAATTTATTAAAAAATCATGGTCCAATGCTTCTCCAACAGAAAAAATCATACTTCTAAATCATTCAATACATAATAATTTTTTTTCACATGCTAATATTCTCTAAAATTAATTTATTATTAATCCACAAGATGAATTATTAGTTCTATTACACTATGATTATTAAATCTATATTTTTTTACTTTAATTATTATATATATATAACGACAAGCCTCACAATATAAAAAATGTATAAAAATGAGGACTTATATCACAATATAATATTTTTATTAATTTATAATTATAAAAATATTTTATATCATAATTATATAAAATAATATTTTCATCATCTTTTGGTTTTCTATAATTGTTCCTAGTGATCATAAAATAATCAATACATAGGTGACATATATATGATTTCATTATCTCTTTCCAATACCCATATTAATTTCAGTCATGTAATATTAACTTTAGTGGAATCCATGCTTTATTTATAGGAATTCCTTTCATCTCATAAAAATATTTTTTATTATACTCTTATGACTAATATTTATTGTTTAGAATAATATGAATATAAGTATATAAAATAATCCAAATGGAATTGAATCTGATAAAAATTTTTCCTAGTTGATATATTTACATTTTTATATAAGGGGAAAAAGGTTTCTCAAATTTTAGTAATCAATCCTCTAAAATAATCAATTAATCAGAGTAATATTTTATCATGAATAAATATTGTAATGTAGTGATGTGTGAAGTGATAAAATAGGACAAAAAGATATAGAATTGTGAAATATTAAATTATTATAGAAGATATTATATATATATATATATATATTATTCACACTTAAATATTTGGTGAGGATAATAATTTTCACCATGAAACCTCACTATTAATTTAATTTAAGAACACTTTATAACTCATTCATTTTTATCTCTATTAAGGAAACCCCAACAAGACCTACCATTCATTGAAACACCATACAAAATCAGTCCGCCCAAGTTGATGGGTGATGTTGTAACACTACACTCATTACCCCATATTAAATTTACCTCCTAATCATGAAAAAATCCTATGTAAATACATTGGAAGACTATTTACAGTTAAAAATATAACTATAACATATTACAAAATAACTGAATTTGATAAAACTAAACTAAAGAAAAAGCTATGGAATCAATAATGAATAAAATCAAATAATTCCATTGAAACATGGAATAAAATATTTAGTAAAATATTTTAAAATATCACAATATGCATGAGATCCATATACAATAAAAAAAGGTAATGTATGTAAAAGTGTAATTAACATAAAATAATATTGACTATCTGTAACACCCCAGGTAAATAAAGAATATGAAATTTTCATAATTATCCATATTTTTGAATGGAATATTAATATTACTTTAAAGGTAATGATCTGCTCGAGGGCATACCAAATACGCAACAACGAGTTTCATTGAAATCTTAAGTTGCACTCTAATAATAAAATTATAATATTTTAAAAGGTAGTTAACACCTATTCGTTGTAATGGCAGGAATGAACGAAACTAAATACAAAATGATTATATATGTTTGTCAAATATTTTTACTTTTATCCAATAAATGTTGGAGGCTTAAAATTCAAATGAATCCAATTTTAAGCATAAATCTTCTAATATTCTTTAAAAGGTCGATTAACCGACTTTTGATGGAGAACCCTTTTTAAATATACTTTTGACAATTTTATATGTTGTATTTGACAAAATAAATTCCTTCTTTAGAATCTGGACATCAAAATTTACTTTGTGTAAAATTTTGTTATTTTTTTGATAAAGATCGTTTTTATTGAAAATGTTGCATTTTAATTCAAATCCTCCTTTTGATCTGATTTATTTATATGGGTAGATTATATATTTAATTTAGATTAATGTGTATTTAGAATATATTTTTACCATTTAATCTAACGGTGGTCTTTGGAATTAATTTCACTTTGAAATTGGAATAAAACTAGTGTCAATCTTTTAATAAATGTTGTTTCAAAAAAAACACACTATTTGTTTTGACAGCGGAAATTAATTATTAAATTAATTAATGAAACATATATGTTTTTAATTTTGTAAAATAGAAATCATATTTGAATTCTGAATATCAAATATATCTTAGGGTGATTTTTTGGTATTTTTATGAAAATCTTCAATTTTTTATGAATAGTGAAACCACTACGTGGTAGTTTAAAAACTGATTTTGCATTTAAATGAAACTATACCACTTATGTGATTGGAATTTCAAATATCGGACATACATGTCTATCATTAGTATGTAAAATGTGGTTCAATGGAATTAAAATAATTTTTTGGTGAATAGTAATTTTTAAGTTTTTAATCCCAATTAGAGGAAATTAGTGTAATTTAAGGTAAAAATAATGTTTTAATAATATGAAATGACCTAGAAACATGTACTAATCTAATTGGATGTGTCATGGCCTACCATGAAAATCCATGGGTCATCTTGGGGACCCGAGGGAGCCACATTGGTAGGAAAATGACAGAAATTACATTTTATTTAAAGTTAAAATAAAAATGTCACAAGCATGAGTTTTTTTACTTAAACAATTTTAAAATGGGGTTAAACAAGTCATATTTTTTACTATAAATATTCATTAAAAATATAAAAAGAATTCATAAATCATGATATTTTTTTAAAATTTTTATACATTATATAAATTAAATTATTTATGACATCATGACGATGCAGTGATTACCTCATTAATAAGGGATTTAAATAAAATGAAAAGATAATGTTAAAACTATAAATTAGACTTGTAAAAGACCTATTGTATGAGTATATTTCGAACCCTTACCACCTTATCCTCGAAATACATTAATGTGGTACCTTTAAAATCCAAAAATCATTTGAAAATAAATTAACATCTTGTAACATTCCAAGAGTGCCCCTCCTCTCCTCTTATAAAAGGCCCCCACCTCTACCACCTTACCCACAACTCTCAAGCCTTTGTCTCAGCCAACCCCTGATAATTTTGTCTCTCCACATACCTCTATTACTCCTATAAGCCACACTTTGGGAGTAAGTCTTCCCAAAGGAAGCCTTTGAGCTCAAATCAAAGAGAGATACCAGATTTTAAGGTAATGACTTCACTTGTGTTCTTTTGTTTTTATTTTGCTTCTCCAACTCCCTAAACTCTTTTTATTCATTTATTTTGTAACCCCTCTAGTATATTCAATATAAAAGGATGTTCTTATAATAATTATTCGATCTACACTTACACACACGTACATCTAATGGTTAAAGAACATACTATTTCTGTGGATGGTGAATTTCTGCCTCACGAAATGATGATTGTTCAATATTCTTTTAACACCCTCAAAGGAGGCCATTAAGATGTCACTATATTTATATATTATATATAATATGTTTATATTTTACTAAAGCTTATGTATTTTTCATTTATGGCATACCATTATGGTTTCCATTATGGTAAAACTCGATATCCTCATTTTAGGAAGAGCATACTACCGCCCCCTCAAAGTGATTTGATTCGTTAATACCATATATGGTATGATTTAATGATATTATATATGATATCATACTGAAATTATAATATTATTATGTATCATAATTGGAAATAGAAATGGAAGTAGCGTTCAAGCGTATATACGGCTTACCGTCTCCATGAACGGTGCATTTCATTTCTTACATCTAAATGTTATGTAATATTATATGTGCATGTATATAATGGATATATATGATATATATGATATCTACATAATGAATATAATTATGGATATAATATATATTTTACCACATGAACAACTTGTAATTATAAGGAGTTTATTTTTGACTCAAGTAGCAATGATCTACAAAACGACCATTATTAACTTAAACAATTACAATGTGTTCGTAGCATGGTAGTAAGTGATATAAACGGAATAATGAACTTGAAAAATGTTATTAAGCAAGTAGAAAATAACTCAAGTTTATTATTCAGGATGTTAAAGAACGATCGAGTCATGTTGGACCTGAGTTAAGGGATCCTACCTCTCTCTTTCTTTTCAAGTACTATCTTTTATGTCATTTCTTTTTTGCTCCATGTTCTTATGATGGAGTATTTTATTTTATATTATTCTTTGGGTAAATTTTATGTTCATTTGATGAGAGACCCTATTTGATCTCATCAATCCATTTTTGGATGTTTTATGTGGCACCGTTAGGCTCTCGAATTTTCATAAGGGGAATTTCATCACAATTTTTATTCCCGTGAGATTCATGCTACATTTGACACTATTTTCTTTTGTGTGGTGTATTTACTGCCCATTATTATACTATTTGTATAATATAATCTAATTTATGGGTATTTACATCTTCATTGTATGATCCTTCTTTCATGGGGTGTATGTTTCGATGGTTGCCCAAATCGGTAAGGGAACCTTTCACACTCCTCTTTTTAAAATACTTATTTTGTTATGTCTTTTAATTTACATATTTTTATGTTGGGATATGTTTCCTATATCATTATTGAAGTAAATTGTATGGCCAAGTTATGAGATACCATTTTCTCTCTCTCATCAACTAATTTTGTGAATTTTAATGCGACGTCCTTAGGCTGTAGAATTTTACCAAGGGAACTTTTAACCCAATTTCAATTTCTTTGGGTTCAACATGTAGTTATTGAATATGTCATCATTTTAATATGTGTCAATGACCTTTTATTGTTTTACACTTAATATCCACTTGTATTGGGTGTATTTATATTTTTGACACATAATTATGTGATTGATTTATCCTTAATTTAAGGATACCTTCTTTATAAAAGATTTTATCTCATTTTACATTTCTATTGAGACTTCATTGTTGTAATGCACCAATTCACTCTTATATGGTGTATATACTGTCCTTTGGAATATTATATCATGAATACCTTTATTCTCATGATATTATAAAGTTCTGATTAAATGATATTCCTCAATTATTGTATTCAAGTGTCTCTCATTTTATTAAAAACACTTTTACAAAAATATCATTTTAAATGTTTTAATGATTTATTCTTATAAATATTTCTCATTAATATCCATTTTTTCAAAAAGGTTTCAAGGATTTTTTATATGGATATAAATGGATTAAATTTTTAAAAGCATCAATGTGGTATGGGACACTTTGATTCAAAAACCTCTCTATTAAATGTTTTAGTTGATTTTGAAAATGGTTTTTAGAATGGAGTCATTATATAAATATCTTAAAATGTTATATTGTTATTGCAATGTGGGAATGTTATCTTTCCTTTATTCTTATGTTATGTTCTATGATTATGTTATGGTTCTTGGGCATTGTTTATGAAGACGGGTGGTTCCGTGATAAACTAAGGGCGGGTGAGCCCGATATAGCTCTCCAATGCATTGGGTAACGCGAAGGGGTTAAACGTTAAGGTTTCTCCGAAGAGATTTAGGGAATATACTGTGATGGGTATTCCAAATGTATCCAAGAGGGTTACTCCCTACATAAGAGTGTTATGAATGCCTCAAGTTTACTTTATGTCTTATGATTTCTATGATTTATTCATGATTTTATGAGGTATGTTAATGTGGTTATGTTTTTATGGGTAAAGAATGATTTCATTCTTATGTAAACATGTACTCATGTTTCCTCTCCATACTTTTTATAACCCTTACTGATCTTTTTATGCTCATACCAAGTTTTTGAAATGTTTTTCACAGGTCAAGTAAATAGTACATGATATGACGATTGTGTCAAGGAAGTGTCAAGAAAGAATACATGTTTTATTTTAAATAAGTTTTTGTTGATGGAAAAAATGAATACTATCTTTTAAGTAACCACTTTGTTTAAATGTGGAATGTAATGAATGTTTTATGATCTAATTCTCTAAAACTCTAATCCTGAAAAGATCTTGAATGTGTAATCTTGTAATAACTCAATATTGAGTAAGGTTTAAGGTTTGGGAGTTATACTATCCCTACATAGCCTCAACTAGGGTGTGCCTCATGTAAATCTAACCTATGTGGGGCCCATGAACTCATTGTAAATGAAAACCCAAAATATGACACATATATACTAAGATATCGTTGTATTTTTACACTATAAAACTAGTGGTACACCCCCAATACATCCGTAGCACAATTGAATTAGTTTATATAAAATAATATTCCATGATGATAAACAAATTAAAATATAAACATATAATCCAATTGATCACTATTATATAACAAAAAATCCAACAACCAAATCCCCACATAATTCATATAATTTACAGGAGGAATGTATTTTTGTTCAATGTGATAATATACAACCCAAAACCCATCCATTTCCCATCATATGTGTGATCAATAAGTATACCAACCAATCCCACATACTTAGAATGTTAATAAAATCACACAATCCACCCTTTATACTTTATGGAGGATAAAAATTAACCTTAGAACATCCCTATAAATATTGGGATTTCTATAAAAAGACAAAATCCAATCCAAACATTTTTTTGGGTGGTCACGTACACACACACCCATCCCCACAAGTTCTACAAATTCCAATCATACACATCCACAAAGAACATGAATAACCTACATTGAACAAAAACAAAAAAAAACACCGAAGCCCAATTTACCCATCATGATGGATATTATTATTAAAAATACACCTTTGTCCAACATCTCGATCATGATGATAATCATCACAACTAAACCAAACCTTCTCACTCATTGTCCTGTACACATCACACATTTGAAAACCATATAACACACATTAATACCATGAAATATATATAACGAAAAAAATTTATAAAAATATAATCCGAGTAAAGGAATACATCACAGAATACCATATGCCACTTCAACGATAATTTCATTCCATCTCAAGAACAAAAAACACTTTCCAAATACATTTTACAATCAAAAAATCAAAAATGTTATAGATTTTACAATGATATCATCCACTAGTTCCATTAACGACTACCAGCGATATTTAAGAAACAAAACCATACATAACATACAAGGAATTTACTAATATAAATTGATAATGAAAAAATCATTCATATCCTAATATCACGATTGTACATACCTGTGAGAATTTTGGATATGTGTCCACTATTATTTTTTCTTGGAATAAATGTTTTTCTCAAACTCTATAAACTCTACCAAATAATAAAACATCACCCACTCTTATTAATATAAAAATCATAAATCCCATAGGGAAATACTGGGACACACATTAAATAAAATGTATAAAAATTTATATGAAATTTGTATCATATTATGTACTTATTTCAAAATTATAAATGAATTTAGAACCCCATCTGCTTCCACCTAATTCAATCGTAATATTCAAAACCATGGGAAATTGTAATTTTAATTTATATATAATGTTTTAAATTATAAAAATAATAAACATAACGAAATAGTAGAATTTAGATCAAATAATCAGGTAGTATAAATAAGTGGAATAAAAATCAATGAATGGCATAAAAAAATCCCAATTATTGATGGAGAAGAACCATGATTTTTCCATGTAGATTCCACATTGGTTATTGGTTTGTATGGGGTTACTGAGGAGAGTGAGTGCAAAATATTTGGGGCCAATGGGAAATAACATCCCACCTTCTTTAAAAAAATTCTCATGACTCCACCATGTTACAATTGGGCCTAGCATGTGTGTTGGGGCCTTAAAAAAATAAATTGTTAGTTCACTGGATGGTTGGTGGACCTACAAACCCTATAAGAACAATGTGAATCCCACTAGATTGTAGGTTCCCATGATTCATTATAGAATTTATACATCCCTATAGGTCATTATAACTCCCCTTTATAACATCTTGTGATAATTATATCATCCCAAACCATGATAAAATACATGATCCAGATAAAAAAATAATATTTTAAATAACCTCATAAAATAATGGGCCCTTACATAATCCCATACTAAAAACCTATCATCCACATGATGTTTTTGTAAGGTTCTCACATAAATATTTCATCCTATTATCCATATCATATGACTCCAAATTTCAATCATGCATCCCATGAATTTATACACAATAAGACACTTAGATGAGAGGAACTACCATCTGATATAACTTATTCATACATCCATCCAAAGACTTGATAGATGCTAGTAAAATGAAAAATCATCCAAAAGACTTATATATTAAATAATGACCCCATACAATAGGTCTCAATATTAACAATGAGACATAGAACGAACATTATTTACATTTGTATGAATTAATAACTCCAAATGATACTTCTTCAATTATTGTCACATGATTCGCCCTATGAATTCAGATTCTTTCATAGGATGTATTATCTATTGTCTCAGATGTTATCCAATATTCGGTTCCATAATCTCATACCAAAAAAATAAATGTTATATGAAAATAAATTTATCTATCATTCGTTGGTACCATTCAGCCACTTACCAGTTTATACTTGTAACCTATACCCCAACATGTCGGTTAGCTTCACATACAGGTCACTCCTGACATTATCCGATGGACTTATATTATCTCTAATACACCATCACAAACCCACAACATGTTATTTTATAATTAATACTCAAGAGAGTAATTGTTTTTTTAAATAGGTTCTCCGTTTATGAATCTAAAATAATCATCTCTAGGGATAAACCCTTAGATTCTGAAACAACAATGTTGAGCTAACAGCCTCATGACATCCAGTCAAAAAACTAGTCACTAGAATCATTAACATCCATCACCTGTATCTCCAAACCATCCACCTTGAAATTAAATTGTATCCAAGAAATACAGACAATTAATTCAATGAAATATTTTTTTCATCCTTCCTCTAGATGACTTCCCCCAATGTCTTTGAACCTCACACATTGATGGAGTAACATTTATCAACCATGATCTCTTAACACCTCAGGACATCATGAAAAGAATCAACAACCAGAATATGGTTTATTTGGAAAAATCATTCAAAATCCTTGATGAAATCAATAATTGAACAATTAATAATCATTCTACACTAATGAGAACTAAAATATATCTAACCTATCTCACCCTAGGTTCATATAACACCACTCATCTATGGTAACACATAGAAAAGTTGTCTAGAGATTTAGTAAATAACCACTCACCTGTTCGTTCAACAAATAACTACCTATATGGGTTAATCAAACTACAACCAATTCATTAAAATAAAAATCCTAGCAATATTACATTACCCAGCCAACACAATGAGCTAAATCCTATCAGCTAATGATAATTATGAAAACACATAGTTCCTCAACAATTGAAAGACAACTCCTTATGGAAAGTCAATGAATGACACCACAATAAAATATAATACATCTCAAGACCACCAAATCATTCAAGGTCATCATCACTATAGGGAAAAATATCGTATTCACCTCATTCATAAAGAATGATTTGTTTTCTAAACCCAATAAAAAAAGATAACCCTTTAATTATAATAAAATTAAAACTCATATAAATATACTCAAAATAATACATTCATATCATGACCTCACTGTTCACATTGAGAATCACTTTTGATAGCATCACGAGAAATATTGGTCAGTCCAACATTCAAAAAATCAGTTTTATGCTTCCCCTAGTTATTTGGGAATCAAAAAATAGATTAATATAATAGTCCCCTAGAATATAATTTCTATCTAATGTATCCAGAAAATGGTCATGAATTATCATTCACCTAAAACTAAAGAAAACTCTCACACTTTGTTATCAATGTAAGGACAAAAATTCCCTCCCATGCCTTGCAAATTATGTAATTCTATATAATACCACTAAATTATATAAAACTAGTAATGAATTAAACATTAATTAATATAAATTCATTATTATCTAATTAAATGTATTATTATGTTAAATGGTTATACAAAACATATTCACTTATATGGTTTTTTGTTTTTGGATTTTAAAATACCTTTATTAATTTTTACTATTGCTAATATAGTCAATGAATGGTGACCACATTTTTAGTATAATTATAGGGCTTTGACAAATCCATTTTACTTAAAAAAAGGAAGTGATTGAATCATCTAGTAGAATTGCTTCTTATGAAGCCCTTTTTCAGAGGTTTAAAGCGTGGTTGTGTCACTAGGCTTCACATTTGACCAATCCCATGTTGAGATTTAACTTGTTACTCATGAATTGAACTGCCGGTAGGATTAGTAGAAGTTAATGGAGATTACCACCCGAGAAATGTTATATGAATCAATCCAAGAGTCATTCAACATCGTGCACCATACCCTTATGTCATATTTGAGTATTTTAAGGGGTTCTATAATAAAACCCTCGCACTATTATTATGTGAATTATTTTAGTGTATATAATATAAATTCTTTTTATTATTGTTACATTGGAAATATTTTTTAAAGAACAAGTTGTATTTTTACTTAATATTCCATTGTTAAATAGATTTTTAAAAATTAACACTTTATTTGTTTAAAAAATATTTTAATAAAATATTATAACTAAATTTATTTTTATAAAATATAATAATAGCGTATAATTGTTGTGAATACAATTTTAATTTTTATTTAAGTTTGAATGATTTTTTTTCAAACCTGATGAATTTTTTATAAATGTCAGTTATTATATTATAATTAATAATCCACATATTTAGAAAATTATTTTGATAAAATGAATATAATTTTTTAATCCATATGTCAAAGTTATCCAATGGTTAAATTTTCAATATTTTCGGAGAGAGATGAATTTTTGGGTCCAAATTAAAAATTATTTAAATATATAATATGTTTTCTGACATCATAATATACCAATAGTTATATAATGAAATACTATAAATGGTATTTTTGGCCAATAAATGTTTTACCTTTAACATAATGTGATTTTTGGATTCATTTTTTATTTTACCACGCCTTTTTGGACCCTTCATGACATATAAAACATTTTGACATTTTAAAATGATTTCTTTGAGTGTATGAGTCACCTCCACAAAATCAAGCCTAATATTTAAAGAGGATCCTACATTAGCTTTATAAACTAATTTTTTTCCACTCCCCTTTGGAAAAAACCATGGGAAAAATCATGGGATAGTGTGTGGTTTTAAATGTTTAATTATATAGATTCCAAAACCTATGTTTGTGAAATATTATTGAATTCCCCTACCTTTTCCTATATAAAACCACTCAGTCTACTACTTGTCTTCCCAAATAAATACATTTGGATAAAGTCCATACTATGTCCTCCTATCACTATATTTCTAAAAGTATCCCCAAGCTCTTGTGAAGACTCTCACAAGCCTCTCCCAAGCTTTTGGGATCACACATCTAAGAAAGGGATTTATCCATTTCTAGTTTTATTCAAACTTATTTATATAGTTATACCATTGTTTTGCAATTAAAAATGTAGGGGTATAATTTAGAACCTCTTCCATAATTCCCTACTCATTGTTTAATGATGATAGTCCACCTTCTCTGTCATTAATGCCTCCCATGAACACAAGTTAATAAGTTGATATTCTGGAGTAAATGTATCTCTTATCATTTTCATTCAAGTAATTATTTTATATTATGCATCTGAATTCCATTATGTATATTAGGACTTGTATCTGTATGCATCAATTACAATCCACTTCATTTAAATATAATTGGATACAACTTTATCTCTCATCAAACATTTTTATGAAATCTTATGTTTTGTCTTTAGATTGACGAAATTGCACTGCGATTTTCTAAGACAAAGTCATTGTGCAGTGAATACCATTTCCATTTTTCTATCAATGGTATTAAAAAGTATGCAAATTTTCATATTGATTATATATTTTTATGTATTGATTAAAAGTTTCATTTTCATGGAATAAATAATGATGTGTAATGAATCCATGTCATATGATATTTATGGAACAGATATGCTTGAAATTGGGTAAATATTTGTATAATTATACATAATGTGAATTGATGCTTCACTTCTTATAGATAATGTTCAAGGAGGGTTTACTTATTCTCCAGGTCAAAAGATCCATGTATTATTCTAATATAATGTTTAATGTTGTTGTCACATTTCCATGTTATTATAATAATTATATATCAGTATTTAATGGACATGTTTGTCTTGTTCTACATTAATTTTCATATTGAATATAATTTAATATATTTTTCTTGATATGCCTTTATTACCCCCTTAATGGGATTTATTTCTCCCCATTTTTTATTTTTTTTCTTAGTTTATCCTATTAAATGACATGTACGAAGAAATGTGTATGATAACGTAAAAGTTGTTTTCGATAAAGATGTGTATTTCATATTTTATGTTCTTATGTATTGTTCCTAATCCTTAAATACTATAGACCTCTCTATATTATAAGATGTATCATGTGAGTATTTTACTTAATAAAATATGTTTACCTGTGAAATAAAGTGATGGGTTGTTATAGTTGGTATAAGAGGGATATGTTTAGATATTTGTGGGATTCAAATTTGAAAACCCTAATGAAAGGCATTTGTATAAGACTTAGATAAATAAAAAAATTCATTAAATATTAGTGATTCATGAGTAAGGGGTTTATCAAAAAAACTATATCCATGTCTATAAAAGAGTATGTAGAGGTGGATATGACACAAATGTATATATTGGTAAAACATGAAAACACTACATTGAGCTACACTTGAACAGTAAGTAATGCATGAAAATGTACATTGTTTCACTCTTGGTAATGACACTCCTAGGGGATATGATTTGATAAATTCACATGCAGAGTATAAACCCTTAATAAGGGAATAAAAAAATTCCCTAAGAATATAGGATGGGAAGTATATTATGGATAACAAATATTGAAGCTTATAAATTTATATTCTAAGAATGTAAAACTAATTTAAAATCATTAATTTTTGTCCTTTAATTACCCTTTATGAGTTACCCTAAATATCATTTTATTCCACCCAATGGCCACTAATTGGAGGACTTGGGATAAAAAATCGATGTAATGATTAATGTGATTACTGTTCAAATGACATACCTAATCCTATGGGAGTGAGAATCAAGATCATTATCATGGTACTCTATCAGTTAACACACTTTTTTAATAGAAACAATAGTTAATAAGACGATTCAATCCCCCTCCCAATAAATAACAATTTACAATCAAGAGTTTCATTTTAAAAAGGCCTCTTACTTATTATGGTCTATTTAATTTCTAAATTTTCTAACAATCGATCAACTCCAGTGAAATGTTCTTCTCTATCCATCAATGTTTCAAACAAGAGAAGGTTTTTATGGATGCTTATCTTATAATGGTTGATGCTAATCAATGGAGGACATTTATCAAAAATATGATGCATGAGGAGGAGATCAATGAATTGGATTGAAAGGATTTATGAAAAATGTTTTTCGATATTTATTTTCCCCACACCCACTAACATAATATGGAAATGTACTTCCTTGACCTCAGGAAAAAAGATGACTATTCCATCTGTGCATGTGGGGAAAACTTCACAAGTCATTTGTGATATGTCTCCTGTTTGGTCATTACCCCCGAATTAATGGTTGACCCTTCTTGGGATGGAAAATAACATATCCTATGAAAATCCAAAGATATCCATGACTTCGAGAGCTATATGAAAATTAATTGATGTTCCTTCATATTTGAAATAGAGATCTGTGAATATCAGAGGTATCATGGGGGTAAGAAGAGTATTGTGGAATTTTATTATGTTGTACTGATCAATTAATCAAACGGTGATAAGGTAATCAAGAACCACATTTTTGAATGGCATGGAAAGATGAACCCCAAAAAAGTCTTTAAGGGGATGAAAAAATTCATTAGGTTTGGAAGTGAAGGGAACTTGACCATATACTACCAACAAGAAAAACATGAGACTTCAATAATGTATAAGAATTCTTCATTCGATCCTCAATGAATTTATTCATTACATCAACTACAATGTTCTGTGAAATTTTTGAACATGTCCCCAAATCCATGTTTCTTCGGAGGGAACCAACAACCTCCAAATAAAAAAGGGAGGTATTTTTCCATCAATACCACCGAAGTGAACCCCCAAAATGATGTGGTTATAGGTACTCTAGTTATTAATTCAGGAATAGAGAAATTACTTTTGGACTCATGTTCTACATATTATTTTTAATCCTGAAATTTAGTAGACTAATCCCAACACCACCCCAAATCATGGAAGTAATGATTTCGGGGAGAAGAGAAAATGGGGAAATCATTACATCACTTTAATATAACTCCTCCACTGTCATAATTTGTGGATTTAACATCCCAACAATCCTCATTATACTATGTCGGGTGGAATTTTATGTAAGTCATGGTAGTTATTGTCTTTACTTGTATAAATACAACATAAATTTATGTGAGAGGGAAATCACTCTTTATATTGTTTATAGACCCCCAAATTTGTAAATGTGAAATGTGGAGGATGAATATTACTTAGCACAGTCTTCTCCAACATAGATATTACTGCCCTATGATCATGGGTAACTTGCTCTTATGATTGAGTATAATGATGAAACCATCATTGAATACATTCCTATGGGGAGGTAATTTGTTGATGTTTTTCGCAAGTAATTTCATGGACCTTTTCATAGTATTGATATTTAACTCTCAATTTATCTTATACCTAGGGCATTTATAGTATCCATGACTCTAAATATAATGACCTTTTTGGAGGATTAGTATCTAAAGAAACTACTGAAAGAAAATGTGGATAAAGGGTTTATAAGACCATGTCATTCCCCACGTGGTGCACTAGTCCCCTTCTTCACAAAGAAGGATGGATCAAATTACCATTGCATCGATTATCGTGTGATAAAAAAATCATGATAAAGAACAAGTATCATCTTCCATGAATTTATTAATTGTACGATTAGATACATTGAGCACAATAATTCTTGAATGTGGATCTTCGATTGAGATATTATCAATTAATGGTGAATAAGGTTGATATCCACATGAATGCTTTTCATAAAAGATACAGGCACTATGAATTCACAGTAATGCCTTCAGACTCACTAATTCTACAGTAATCATCATGGACTTTCTGAGTTATGTCTTTTAAAAATTACTTCGACAAATTTTTTTAGTGTTTATAGACGATATTATAATGTACTTCAAAACCAAGGAGGAGCATGCGAAGAATCTATGCATCGTACTAGAGACATAGAAAAAAGAGAATCTCTATGAAGAGTACAGCTAGTGTATGTTCTGGTTGAAGGATGTCTCATTCTTGGTTCATATTATCACAAGTAATGTGATATAAACAAATCCCACTATTAAAGCTTCAATTAAGGATTGGCCGAGGCCAAAATCTATAAAGGATATCTGTAGCTTCCATGGGATAGGTGGATATTATCACAAATTTTTGAGAAATTTCGAATGATTATTAAACCCTATAACCATGATTAATTAGAAGGGAAAAATGTTTTCATATAGTGATGAATGAAATGATAGGTTCAATGTATTTAAAAGGATGTTTATCACTGTGCGCGTGCTCACACTACCCACAAGTGGATAACATTTTGCAGAATTTAGTGATGCTATGAAGATGGTTATGGGGTTTGTGTTGATGAAAAATGTCAACTTAATTGTCTATTCTTCAAGGAAATTGAATTTTCATTAATAAAATAATCCAACTATAGATCTGGAGTTGGATGCATTAATCTTCTCTGTATATATTTGGTGACATTACCAATTTTGGGAGAAGGGTAAAATATAAATGGATTACCAAAGCCTCATGTATATATTCACACATAATGATTTGAATATGAATTAATGATTATGTATAGTTATAATCAACAACTATGATTGCTCAATCCATTACCACCTTGGGAAACAGAATAAGGTGGATGATGCTCTATGGTGAAAGGACCAAATGATTTTTTCATTGATAAGAACTAAAAAGGATCCAACATTCTTATATTTGATGAGGATGGAATTGAGAATCATAATTAACGAAACATAATAAATAATTTCATAAATTATTTATCCAAAGTCTCTTTTAAAATGGATAATGGATGATCAAAATGAAGATAGGGGAATTCAAAAGAATGTGGAAACTATCAAAAAAGGAAAATACTCTAATTTAAATGTTAATGAATAAGGAATTGTTATATTTGGGTCAGGACTATGTGTTACATCAAAACCAGAGTAAAATTAAGTTATTTTAGATGATATAAATATTTCAAATTTCTCTATTCATCCAGGAAATAGTAAGACATATGAAGATCATTGAGAGATTTATTGGTGGGATAACATGATGAAGGAGATCATTGAGTAAATTTCAATGTGCCTGGTCTGCCAGAAAGACTAGTTTAAGAGTAAGAACTCTAAGGGGCTGATTCATCCATTTCTTATATCATCATGAAAATTAAAGAGAATCAACATAGACATTGTCACCGGACTTCTGATGAAAATCCAAATGAAACAGCGATATCAATGTTTTTGTGCATCGTATTACAAATTCTTCACACATAATTTCAATTTGAGAGCATTTATCATTGGATCAAGTATCATAGATATATATCATAGATGTGGTAAGGATACATGAAGAACCACTCTCTATTATATCCAATAATGATGTATGATTCACCACTATTTTCTAGAAGAGTATTCTACACGATTTGAATATTGAGATGAACATCTGTATGGCTTATCATCCTCAAATGGATGGGCATACTAATAAGAATATACAATCACTTGAGGATGTGATGATATCATTCTCAATGTAAATCAATGTAAGATGAGATCAACATCTTCATCTAATTGAGTTCTCTTACATTAAGAGTTTCCACTCAAGAATCCAAATTCATCATTTTGACGCCCTTTATGGGAAGATGTGAAGAACACCGGCATGTTGGGATGATGTTGGGGAGAGAAAACTATTAGGACCATAAATGGTAAAAATAAATCGGGGATAATGTTTAGACCATACAACATTACATTAGTGCTACTCAGAGTCGAAAAAAGTGTTATGCTGATAATCGTCGACGAGATATAGAGTTTTATGTTAGAGACAATGTATTCCTTCGCCTATCCCAATGGCAAAGAGTTATGAAAATTGGGATTAATGGAAAGCATAGACCTAGTTACATAGACCCATTTTAGATCCTTGGTCACATTTTATAGTGGTCTATCTTTTAACACTCCTACTAAAACTATATCAATTGAATAATTTATTCTACGTATCAGTCTCGAGGAAGTACATACCTGACCCATGTCATATCCTCAATCTATAATATGTACAATTGGAGAATGAAAACTCTTATAAAATGAATCGTGTGATGATATATTATTGTAGGTAAAAATTCCAATGAAATAAGAAAATTCCCCTCATTTAGGTGTTGTGGAGAAACCAAAAGTTTTTATAAGCTATGTGGGAATCTAAGGATGTGATGACACGTAGTTACACTCATCTATTTTAGTTTGGGAAAAAACTTTATAGGGGAAATATCATAAGGGGTAATATAGAGAACCAAAGCATGACGTACATGGACATTACATTACTTTTGCAGAATACTTAGTACATAACAAAAACAGACACACAAGGACCGTAATAGTTTATTGTCTTTGGAAACTTGGAATGTAATCTTCTAATCATGGTGAAAGATCTTCAACATCTCCCATAAAGATCATCCCCTTTTTTTTCATACCTAAAACCTTACTTTATATCTTGGGGAAAAGTAAAACATATAAAGGGTGAGATCAAATGCTCAGTAAGGGTAAGCATGGATAAAATAAAACTAATCATATACATTTGAACTTAAAAACATGAACATAATGTTTAAACGTCAATATCTTGAGCAATGACATAAAACATGGCAGTACATAAGGAATAGATCATAAGGAAACATTAATAATGATAAAATAACATGCGAATAAAATATGTAATTGTGGAAAAACATTAAGAACATGATATGATTTCCATAGTAGCCAATGCATTTCTTCCAAGACCATCTTAGTGGACAAAGTCCCTTTCTGAATCGAGTCCACTCCTCGTTCAAGTCCTGTATTACTGAACTAGATTAACTTACCATTCCAGCCATGTCTATCTCATGAGATATAAATCGTTACCCAATGAATTGGAGGGAGATATATGTCCCACCAATCTCATAACAAAATCATTATTACTTTTTCCACAAAATAAACATACATCATTCATAATAACGCAACAAATAAAATGTGTTTCATAAACATCATCACATCATCACATATCCATATAAAAGAAATGGATATTATTTCATAATAAGAAAAGTGAAAACTTGTAAATCATATAGACTTTATGCTTGAAACATACACATATGAAATAATTTCATCTTGGATGGAAAATGGTTTTGATAAAACACTTGAATTGAATTCTTGAGGAAAATATCCTTTCATCATCAAAATCAATTTTTTTTCAAAAAACATCATGAAATTTTAAAAGAAAAAGATTTTGTTTAAAATAGTCATGAAATATTTTGGAGGAAGATTCATGAAAATATGGCTTCATAAAACTGTAAATATCCTTTCATGCCATATACCTTAAAAAACATTATCCTCGTACTTTTGTCGAAACAGTCAAAAAGTTCTTCATAAAATAAACAAAAGAAATATTCCTTACATACCATGTAGTAAAAGTAAAAATGGGTAAAAAGGACATTAAACATACATAAAAATACTTTTAGAAATCATGGACATGGTTAATAACAATAACCCCTGTAAATACTAATGTATAAGAAATCTCGGATAAAAATGAGATTTGAAAAATTATCCCCTACCTTAGGTCCGATATGCTTCGTATGTATCTGAACCTCCTGTATAATGATTTAAATAATGTCATTGATATATTACAGAATCATATTCCTTGTTATTATATCATATATTGTTTACTTATGACTTTATATTACCCGTTATTTTGTAAATTCATGTTAAAGTAACGTTTTGGGTAAAATCGTTTTATTTATCGTACATGTTTGGACTTGTTGTTCTTGATATTATTACTTATATCCTGATTTACTTAATTCCAGAATGTAAAACATTATTTATATGTATTATATATTCAGCATATACATATATATATATATATATATATATATATATATTTGATAGATCTATAAATGAAATGAAATACACCGTTCATGGAGATGGTAGGCCGTACATACGCACGAACGTTGTTTTCGTTTCCTTATTGAATTGTATGGAATTAAGTAGACGACATAAATATATATATACATAAATACAATATAATTATTATGTCTTATATTTCAGGATTTTTTATTTTATATACTTTATAATCATTCATGAATGGTTAACATGGAGAAATGAATCTCATCGCGTCGTGGAGATGGTATTCCGTACGTGCGCACGAGCAATGATATCATTCACTTGATCGAGGAATTGTATTGAGGTGTATTTATAATATTTCATAATGAATATAACTTTACAATAATCATATATAGTTATTATTTACACCATTATTCCCATCCAAGTACGGTGGTGGTGGAAAATAGATTACACCATGGCGTGGAAACGGTATTTCGTACGTATGCAGGCGTGGTGATGTTGTTTTCCGTAGGATGGATAGATGGATAAATAGGTTTGTTTCAGAAATATAATAACATATCAGTATATGATTTATACTGATGTTATTACTTCATAATGAAACAACAAAAGAAGAAGAGGTGGAAGAAGAAATAAAGTTGAATGAATCGGTAACAGACATTAACTCTTCATTGAAGCACCTTTTTGAGACCACCTTTTGGGGAACTAAAATTGGTCTTTCAGGAATACCAAGACCTCTAGGATGTTTCTAGGGAAGTTTAGAAGAGAAATTTTCAGGGTTTGGACTATATTGATGGCTCCATGTGGTGTGAGGAGAATAGGGAGGAGGTTCCCTTTTATAAGGGAAGAGAGGGGCAGCTTAAGAAAAAACTAAAAATATTATTTTATTATAAAGTCATATTCAGTTTTTAATAGCTCCAAATTGATTTATTTCGAAGCTATGGTGGGGATGGGTCTAAATAATCTCATCAAAGAGAATTTAGAAAAGTTTAGTTTTCTATTTTAAACTTATCATTTATAATTAACATTAAGATAGATAATTTAACTTTTACCTTGTCTTCTTGTTTTCTTACACAATGAGGTTAATAAACATACTATAACAAGCCAAAAAAACCCCAATTTGTCTATTATTAATATATATAACATTATATAAGTAATATTTCCTAACCTTATATTTTTAGGAATAAAATAACAATTAATAATATAATATTTGATTTAAAAACATTTTTATGTCAATTTTGACACTATTTGGTAATTTATTTTTTCGAAAATCATAACAGAAATATTAGATCAAAAACAGTTTATTAAATCAATAATAACATGTCTTATTAACCTATAAAATTATTTTAATTCATAAAAAGTCTCTAATTAAATTTATTTTGGTATTTATAACATCAATTATGTCAATATTTCATTAATAAGATAATTACTGCATCATCATTGTGTCATATATAATTTAAATTATATAATGTCTAAAAATTACAAATAAAATACCCTTATGTAAGAAATATTTATAGTTTTCTAATGAATATTTATAGTCTAATTTTTCTTCTGTATAACCCTATATTAAAAATGATTAGTTATTAGACATTGATTTTAACTATTTTAACCCTTCATTAAATAAATTAATAATAAATGTCCTAATCTAATCCAAGTGGGTCTAAATGGTCATATTGCTTTCCTAAGGTTGTTTTTGTTCGAATTACACTTGTACAATATAATTAGGACATGTTTTAGGGTAACAATAATATCATTTTTACCCTTAATTACCCTATTTACTTTTAACCGTGGTAAAAAAAGTAAAAAGTTACTATCCACCAAAAATTATTTTCATCACATTGAACCACATTTTAGTCCATGATATTAACCATGTCTCTCGGATTTTTGAAATTCAATACACATAAGTGGTAAAATTTCATTTAAATTAAAAAGTCAGTTTTTTAACTACCACTAAGTGGTTTCACTATTCATAAAAAAATTGAATTTTTCAGAAAAATTCCAAAAATTCTGCCAAAGCATTATTTGATATTCCGAATTCAAAATTGATGTATATTATGCCAAATTCATAACATATATTTGGAATTAATTAATTTTAAATTTAATTCCCGTTATCAATAAAAATATCGTGTTTTTATTAAACAAAAACAATCAATATATTGATACTTGTTTATATCAAATTTCTAAGTGAAATTAATTCCAATGACCAACATTGGATTAAATGGTAAAAATATATTATAGTTACACTTCAAAAACAATTAAAAAGATAATCTATAACTATAATTTATTGTGATGAATAAATTTGTTTTTAATTAAAAGATAGAATGTTTTTACTATTCATTAAAATATGAAAGTCATCAGAAAAATATCAAAACTTTATCCAAAGTAAATTTTTATATTATGATTCCATGTTAGAATTTTATTTTGTCAAATTTAACTTATATTCATGTCAAAAACAATAGTTAATGTGGGTGCACCATCAAAAGGCGGCAAAACTACATTTTTCTTAAAATACTTATTTTACTAGAAAAATTGATTTTGTTCTCATACCATGTTCTATAAAATGTGTAAGATTAATAATAATGATATAAAATTCAAAATGTAGTTGATATTATTCATAAAAGTCAGTTCATAATAATTTTATAACTATATATCGTTGTTTAGTGACACCTAGTATTGCGTACAACACACGCTATCGAGGAAGGTCATGATTGCGTGTAATGCAAGCCAAGTCAGGGTTGCATGTTGTGCAGGACTCCTCCATTGTTTCATATAATATAATCCAACCATATTTCATTTATACATTGAATATATATATATATACACACTCAATGTTTCGTAGAATAACTACTATAAAAAATGTGTGTAACATGATTCAAGTATAGTGTTCTGTATACTGGAAGCTCATACGGTGTTGCGTATAGAGCAAGGTAGTCTTGTTGTAGCTTACAACACAAGACATCAATGAAATTAAAAGAATATTTTTCATAAAATATCAGGGTGTTACATTATACCGCCCTTAAAATGAATTTCTCCCTCGACATTTGTCGAGGTTATAAATAGTTTACTATTTATACAAACCCACATCGTAAAAAGAAATACCAAAAGATATCTTTAAAAACTATAGTATGAAATGTAACGGTTGCCCAAATTAACAAATCACTGGGTTTCCACATAGAAGAACATTGTTGAGAATATGGATATGGAAGAGAAATCTAACCATCATGTTCTGATGGAGGGTGGTAGAGAACATGGCTATGAAAAATCCAACAATCACAAAGCCATAGATTTCTGACGATCTAAGGTACCATCAGATTCATCATATATAAGGTCACTAGGAAATGATTGTTGGTTTTCAATATCATTTCCCTAAAGTTGATGAAATTTGAATTAGAAGAAATACTTTCTTGATTTTCGTACAGTCTCACTGCTGGTCATTCCTTGGATAATTTCTGCTTCATCTCTTAAATAAATGAAGTGGAATTTGTTATTCATGAAGTGTAAGCATATCATGTGATAGAAATATGGGTCATTCCATCTGTCTCAAAAAAATTAAAGAAAAAGTTATCAAAAATACATAAGTCCATCTATAGTGAGATTAATCATATATTGTTCCTAAAATTGAATTATACTTCAAATATCATACTTCTTAATAAAATAAAACTATTGTACACTAACCAGGGACTTCCTGTAGGCCTGTGGTTGGAAATAAAGGCATGTCGCACTTTGTTTGTGGGTTCGATTCCCACAGCCTTTTCCGACACGATGGGCTGTCGCCCGTCCTCCAGGTTGTCCTTTTTACATTACTATAACATCCATCAATAATATCGAAAAAAGTTCTATCCTTAAACAATACTTACTTATGTAAAATTTAATCCATTCCAATCTTTAGGATTATCCAAAATACTGCTATCTAATCTCATATTATAGTGAAAGTGATTACCAATGAGTTTATATAATAACCATATTAATATCATCGTTGATCCCCATATATCAGAAGATATGTCTTGTTGGTCACATTCCAAACATTCGAAGGCCTTAATCATGTATTCTCTTGAACAATAAATTCCCATTGAATCTTAGTGAAAAGAAGAGTGTTGTCAAAAGTTAACACCTTCCACATACCAAAACCCCAAAATTCTATATACTCAAACCATGATATCATTTAGTCCTTATAACAATCATGAGGTCAGGAATACTATCAAACATCTCATTATCTCTTTATCCCTTTATTATGCGCATATCATCTACTTTCCAAAAAATATTTCAATCACATTTTCATGGTTACCAGTACCATATAATTATTGAAAAGAATACATAGATATTCTAAAATTTCACAATACCATAAATGTGAATCCATGATACTATTTTGAAATCCCATTACATAAACACTTAATCATTACACAACACCATTTTCATACTCAACATCACAAACAATGATTGCATGAGACTTCCCTTTATCCTTTGCCTTAATAGGTTTCTCACGTTGATCATCATTAACCCATGGATTAGGGCATTTATTAGCATAATGCCCCATTTCCTGGAATTTGAAGCATTGATGTGTTGGTGGTGCGATCTCTGCAGCCTTTTATTTATTCACATCATTAGCAAACCTTTTTCCTTTACATTGACACTCAGCTGCTCGATGAACTTCTTTTCCACACATAAAACATTTTCTAGTCCCTTTAAGACAATCTCCACCATTCTTCTTTCCACAATTTGAGCATAAGGAAACATTCATCTTCTTTTCTCCATTATTCTGAGATTTCTCCTTGAACTCCATCTTTCGTTTCTTGTAAAAACCATGAGATGGATAAGTAACACCAAATTCCATTTATACCTTGATATCACAATGAAAAATTTATTCATAGATATTAGAGTCTCTTATAGCTAATTCCATTCGATGATTTGGTTTTAAGCCACTGGAGAATCGATCAACATTACATTCAGGTTGGATGATAAAGACAGATGCATACCTTTCAAGCCTTGTAAAATTCACTTTGTATACACCAACAAATTCATCATCCTTTTGCTTCAGTTCAAGAAACTCTTTCTCCATATTTGTTCAAAGAATACAAGGGAAGTACTTTTTGAAAAATAAGTTCTAGAACTCGTCCCATTACATGGATTCAATTTCATCTTAGGGTCATGTATTCATAATTAGAGTCCACCACTGGTCTGCTTCACCTTCTAAATGGTAAACAGCTAGAATGACTTTATCATGTACCGAACATCAAAGTATGAAAAATATATTTTCAATGGTACTGATCCATTGTTCAGCAATAAGTGGATCAGAAGACCCATTGAAAGAAGGTGGGCGTTGCCTGATGAAAGATTCAATAGAGTATTGTTACCTCCTCTGCTCATTTCGAAGTCTAGAATGATTCATGGATTGTGTAAGTATAACAATAATATTTTACACTCCATCTCCCATAACGTTGGTTTTTTCAGGAGGAAAATCATTGCATCGTCGATTACATTGATCAACACGGTTCCTTTGGGTTCCGGCCATCGTCTAAAACCCAAAAATAATAGTGTGAGAGGAAAAAATAACGCTAGGAAAAAATATAATAATGGGGGAGTAACTTCAATATCTATCATCTTAGGTTTAATTCTAAGATCGTTACAGTAATTCTAGGACTATAACCTATACTTATTCTTAACCTTATTGACATCCCTAGACTTACCTTAGAAATATATTTATGGATCTCACTAAAGATCTCGCATCCTAATTTCCAACGGTTGACTAAACCTTTCCTCTGATACCAACTTTAGAGTCCCAAATCATGACGTACATGGACATTAAATTACATTTCCAGAATACATAGTACATAATAAAAACAGACACACAAGGACCGTAATAGTTTAGTGTCTTTGGAATCTTGGGACGTAATCTTCTAATCGTGGTGAATGATCTTCAACATCTCCCATAAATATCTTCCCCTTTTATTTTCATACCTAAAACCATTCTTTATATACTAGGGAAAAGAAAACCTATAAAGGTTGAGCTCAAATGCTCAGTAACGGTAAGCATGGATAAAATAAAACAAATCATATACATTTGAACTTAAAAACATGAACATAATGTTTAAACATCAAAATCTTGAGCAATGACATATAATATGGCAGTGCATAAGGCATAGATCATAAGGAAACATTAATCATGATAAAATAGCATGGGAATAAAACATGTAATTGTGTAAAAACATTAAGCACATGATATGATTTCCATAGTAGCCATTGCATTGCTGCCAAGACCATCTTAGTGGACAAAGTACCTTTCTGAATCGAGTTCACTCCTCATTCCATTCCTGTATTATTGAACCTGAGTAACTTACCGTTCCAGACATTTATATCTCATGAGATATAAATCTTTACCCAATGCATTTGAGGGATATATATGTCCCACCTATATCATAATGAAATCATTCTTACTTGTGCCACAAAATAAACATACATCATTCAAAATAACCCAAAGAATAAAATTGGTTTCATAAACATCATCCCATCATCACATAATCCATATAAAATAAATGGATATCATTTCATAATAAGAAAAGTGAAACCATGTAAATCATGGAGACTTTATACTTGAAACACACACATATGAAATAATGTCATCTTGGATGGAAAATGGTTTTGATAAAACACTTGAAATAAATTCTTGAGGAAAATATACTTTTATCTTCAAAATAAATTTCATTTCAAAAAAAAGTCATGAAATATTAAAAGTAAATTATTTTTTTAAATAGTCATGAAATCATTTGGAGAATCTTCATGAAAATAAGGCTTCATAAAGCTGTAAAAATCCTTTCATGACGTATACGTTGAAAAAAATTCTCCTCGTACTTTTGTCAGAAAAGTCAAAAAGTACCTCGTAACGTAAAAAAAAGAAATATTCCTTAAATACCATGTAGTAAAAGTCAAAATGGGTAAAAAGGACATTAAAAATACATATAAACCCTTTTAGAAAACATGGACATGGATGATACCAATAACCCCTATAAATACTTACGTATAAGCAATCTCGGATAAAAATGAGATTTGAAAAATTATCCCTTACCTTAGGAACAATATGCTTTGTACGTATCTGATCCTCCTGTATAATTATTTAAATAATGTCATTGGATTATTACATAATCATATTCCTTGTTATGATCTCATATATGGTTCATTTATGACTTTATATTACCCGTTGTTTTGTAAATTCATGTTAATGTAGCATTTTGGGGAAAATCATTTTATTTATCGTACATGTTTGGACTTGTTGTTCTTGATATTATTACTTATATCCAGATTTACATAATTCCATATTGTAAAATATGATTTATATGTTATATATATTCAGAATATACATATATATATATGATAGATCGATAAATGAAATGAAATACACCGTTCATGGAGATGGTAGGCCGTACGTACGCATGAACGCTATTTTGGTTTCCTTATTGAATTGAATAGAATTAAGTAGATGACATACATATATATATACATAAATCCAGTATCATTATTATGTCATATATTTCATGATTACTTAATATATTTACTTTATAATCATTCCTGAATGGTTAACATGTAGAATGAATCTCATCGCGTCGTGGAGACGGTATTCCGTACGTACGCACGAGCGGTGATATCATTCCCATGATAATTGAATTGTATTGAAGTGTATGTATAATATTTCAGAATAAATATCACTTTACAATAATCATATATAGATATTATTTACACCATTATACCCATCCAAGTAAGTTGGTGGTGGAAAATAGATTACACCATGGCGTAGAGACGGTATTCCGTACGTACGCATGCGTGATGATTTTATTTTACATAGGATGGATAGATGGTGAAATTGGATTTTTTCATAAATATAATAACATATCATTATATTAGTGATACTGATTTTATTACTTCATAATGAAACAACTAATTAAGAAGAAGTGGAAGAAGAAATAAATATGAAAGAATCGGTAACGGACATTACCTCTTCTTTGAAGGGCCTCTTTGAGACCTCCTTTTAGGGAACTAAAATTTTGAAGAATACCAGGACCTCTAGGATGTGTCTAGGGAAGTGTAGAAGATAAATAGTTAGGGGTTGTTTGAGCTTGAAGGCTCCAATTGGTGTGAGGAGAAGAGGGGTGAGGTGTCGTTTTATAAGGGAGGAGAGGGGAACCTTAGGAAAAACTAAAAATATTATTTTATTATAAAGGAATATTCGGTTTTTAATAGCTTTAAATTGATTTATTTCGAAGATAAGTTGGGGATGGGTAGAAATAATCTCATCCAACATAATTTAGACAAGTTTATGCTTCTATTTTAACCTTATCATTTAGATTTAACTTTAAGTTAGATAATCTAACTTTTACCGTGTCTTCTTGTTTTCTTACACTATAAGATTAACAAGCTTACAATATCAAAAAAAACGAACCCCAAGTTGTTTATTATAAATCTATATAACCATATGTAAGTCATTTGGCAGAACCTTAGATTTTTAGGAATAAAATAACAATTGATAATATAATATTTGTTTTAAAAACTATTTTATGTCAATTTTGACACTATTTGGTAATTGATTTTTGTGAAATCAGAACAGAAAGATTAGTTCTAAAGAAGTTAATTAAATCAATAGTAACATGTCATATTAACCTATAAATTTATTCTAAGTCATAAAAAACTTCAAATTACATTTATTTGGGTTTTTATAACATCAATTATGTCAATATTTCATTAATAAGATATTTACTGCATCATCATTGTGTCATACATAATTTAAAATATTTAATGTATAAAAATTAAAAATAAAATACTGTTATGTAAGATATCATGTTATCTTTCTAATGAATATTTATTGTCTAATTTATCTTCTGTATAACCCTATATTAAAAATTATTTCATTATTAAACTTTGATTTTAACTATTTTAACCCTTCTTTAAATAAAATAATAATAAATGTCCTAATATAATCCAAGTGGGCCTAAATGGTCATATGTTATTCCTAAGGTTTTTTTTGGTCGAATTAAACTTATCCAGTAGAATTATGACATGTGTTAGGGTAATAATATTATAATTTTTAGCATTAATTACCCTATTTACTTTTAACCGTGGTAAAAAAAGTAAAAAGATAATATTCACCAAAAAATATTTTCATCTAATTGAACCAAATTTTAGTCCTTTATATTAACTGTGTCTCTTGAATTTTTGAAATTCAAATCACAGAAGTGGTAAATTTTCATTTAAATGGAAAAGTCGGGTTTTTAACTACCATTAAGTGGTTTCACTATTTATCGAAAATTGAAGTTTTTCAGAAAAATACAAAAAATTCAGCCTATGCATTATTTGATATTACAAATTAAAAATTGATGTATATATTACCAAATTCATAACATATAAGTGGAATTAATTAATTTTAAATTTAATTCCCGTTATCAAAACAAATAGCGTGGTTTTAAGAAACAAAAACAATCAAAAGATTGATACTTATTTATATCAAATTTCAAAGTGAAATTAATTCCAATGACCAACATTGGATTAAATGGTAAAAAAATACTCTAATTACACTTTAAACCCAATTAAAAAGATAATATAACCATATAAATTATTGCAATGAAAGAATTTTTTTAATTAAAATATAGCACGTTTTTACTATTCATTAAAATATGAATGTTATCAGAAAAATATCAAAACTTTATCCAAAGTACATTTTTATATCCTGATTCCATAGAAGAATTTTATTTTGTCACATTGAACATATAGAATTGTCAAAAACAAGATTTAAGGTGGGTGTGCCATCAAATGGCGGCAAAACAATATTTTTTAAAAAATATATTTTACTCGAAATATTGATTTTGTTCTCATACCATGTTCTAGAAAATGTGTAAGATGAATAATAATGTTATAAAATTCAAAATGTAGTTGATAATATTCATAATGGCTAGTCCATAACAATATTATAACCCTATATCATTGTTTAGTGAAACCTGGTATTGCGTACAACACACGTTATCGAGGAAGGTCGTGATTGCGTGTAATGCAAGCCAAGTCAGGGTTGCATGTTGTGAAAGACTCCTCTGTTGTTTTGTATTACAAAATAAAACCATATTTCATTTATACATTGAATATATATATATATATACTCAATGTTTCGTAGAATAACTACTATCAAAATTGTGTGTAACATGATCCAAGGATAGTGTTTTGTATACTACAAGCTCATACGGTCTTGCGTATAGTGCAAGGTAATATTGTTGTTGCTTACAACACAAGACATCAATGAAATTAAAAGAATATTTTTCATAAAATCTCGGGGTGTTACATGTAATGATTTTAATGACCCAAAATATTTTTAGCGAATTTTTTTCTTGATCTAATTAAATATATTTGTTAAAAAATGATTTTATAAAACATTTGCACTTATTTGGTATTATGTTTATGGATTTAATTTTTTTTTGAATTTTTACCATTATTAATATAGTTTTTGATCAATGATCACATATTTAGTATAAATTTAGTGTTTCAACAAATCCAATTTACATAAATAAAATTAATTGATGGCCCCATCTAGAAGAATTGCTCCACCCGATGTCCAATTTTCGGATTTCGAAAAGGATGTGGTGTCATTGGGAATCTATCATGACAAATCCCAAGCTGAGTTTCATCACATTATGCATGAATGGAACCATCTACAAGAGTAGTGGATGTTAATATATATTACCACCTGAGCGATGTAATTTGAGCCACCCCAAGAGTATGTCACCACCACACACCTTACCCGTAGAACATATGCGGGTGTTTTAAGTGGTTATTTAACAAGACACCGACACTATGATTATGTGCACTATTATTTATACTGAATATATATTCATATTAATATTGTTACTTTTTAAAAAATTTAAAATGCACAAAAATAATTTTTAGTTGATATTCAATTAAGAAATATATTTTAATGAATTAATATTTTTTAAATTAAATCATATTTTAGTAAAATATTATTAATAATTTTTTTTATAAAATATATATTATCAAATAATTTTTATGAATACAATTTTAAATTTTATTATGGTTTGAAAGTTATTTTTGTCCAAACCAATGAATTTTTTAAAACTTTTGTTTTATATTTAAAAATAATTGAGATATTTTGTTAATTATTTAGATTAAATGAATATATTTTTTTTGGAATCATGGCATCAAAATTTTCCAATTGTTAATTTTTCATAATTTTCTAAGACAGTCTCAGTTTTGCGTAAAAATTAAATTATATTTAAATATATAATGTGTTTTATGACATCATAATCACTCAATAGTTTTGTAATAAAATAAAATATATGGGATGTTCTAAAAATATATCGTTTACCATAAAAATAAAGTTTTTTTGGTATGTTTTTTTATTTTAAAAAACTTTATTGGACCCTCCAAGACATGTAAAAAATTTAAACAATTTCAAATGATTTCCTTGAATGTTTGACTCACCTCCACATAAGCAATCCTAATATTTTAATAAGTTCAATCATTTTCCTTATTACATATTATTTTCCAATCCCCTTTGGAAAAAACAATGGTCAAAACCCATAGGTATTAGTTGGTTTTCAAATTTTAAATATATAGATTAAAAAACTATGTTTCGGAAATATTAAAGAATTCCCCTCTCTTATCCTAAATTAACCCAACCATTATCCCATATATATTCACTCAAAACCCTTAGATCACATCCTAACACTACACTCCTTTCCTTGGAAGGCTCCAATAGAACCAAAGTCTCCCAATATGCCTTTATCAATCCTCTCCAAAGCCTTTGGAATCACACCTACAAATAATGGATTTATTCCATTATCATTTTGTTCTATATTTATTTTTATTATTATAAACATTTTTCAATTAAAATATTGGGGTATGATTTATAACCTACCTCATACTTCCATACATATTTTTAAATGATGATAGACCTCATTTTCTATCATTAATGCCTCCCCTGCACAGTTGTCACCATGCCAAAATTCTTTAAGGAATTTCACTCTTCTCATTTTCATTCTAAAAAATTATTTATATTATGTATAGAAATTACATTATTTATATTTTTAAATGAATTTATATGAACCCATTAATTTACATTTCATTTATATTTTATGAGATTACCATTCCTTTAAAATCTAATATTTTTAGGAAATATTATGTCACACTGTTATGCTGTCGAAATTGCACTGGGATTCTCTAAGAGAAAGTCAATGTGTAGTGAATACCTTGGCCTTTTCTTTATCTGTTGAATTCAATATTATGCACATTTTATAATTGATTATAGAAATTCATGTATGAATTCAACATTCCATTTATTTCAGAAGGAATAATAATATTTAATGAATCCATGTTGTATGATCGTTGTGGCCCACTTATGCATGAAAAGAAATGATTAAGAACGGTGTTCGCTGATTGCACTCCAAAGCATTGGGTAATGATTTTAATCATGACACATTAAGTGCAATTAGACATTAATCATGACAATTCATGTGCAATGGGGGTTTACTCATGGTCCATGTACAATTATCCTTTGCTCATGCTAATATCATGTGAAACATTACTGCTTCATTTCCATGTTATGATAATAATTCTATATCATGCCGTTATGATCATGTCTTTATTTTCCACTATTGATATTCCTACTTCCTAGAATATAATATATTCTTCATTTTATGCCTCGTTTACTCCCTTAAATGGATTTATAGATCATCATTTTCTATGAATGACCTCATGTTATTCCATGTAATGCCATGTATGAAAGAATGTGTGTGGTCAATAAAAGATGTTTTAAATAAAGATTTTTGTTTTTAATTTTATATTTTTTTGTAATTTTCATAATCCCCATATATACTAGACCTCTAGATATTCTATGTTTGATAAAGTGAGTATTTTTTTAATATATTATTTTTAAGTGTGAAATAAAGAGAATGGTTGTTGTAGAACTTGTTTGTGAAAATTTCATTAATTTTTCACTATATTACTAAAAGAAATCTCAAATTCAGATTCACATTTCAATTATCCATTTAACCCCCACAAAAAACATATATAACTCTTGCATATTTAACCAAAACAAAACCACACTTACTTAACCATTAGAAATTGAAACAATAAACCATGATTTATAAGACCATCTCCTGGACATCATCCACATTACGCAATAAAGAGTTATCCATGATGAAATCACACGACAACATATCAATCCAAACCGAACCTTCCAAGGGTTCATCATTAATAAAAAATCCTAGAAAAAATAGATTCCACCTCCAAACCCATCCCTCTATATAGAGGATATTCACACAAAAAATAAACCAATATAATATATTCCCATATATTCATACTACACCTAAATCACAATAGTAGCATCACCCATTTCATGAGACACACAAAAAAGCAAGAGTTTTTTTAGAATTAGAATTGATCCACACAAAAATAAAATCATAATGTGCTTGTAAATTTACCTGAATATATATTGAATTTCATAACACGTTGTCAACAAACATATTTTAGGAACATCATTCAAAACATTTTAGACCCATTTCAATTAAAAAATCACTTTTATTTTAAAAAAAACATTAAAAAAACTAACCATCTTCAAACATGAAACATTTCTATAAAATTTTAGTACATTACCTAAGATCGTCACACATATGAGAAAAAATATATTTATATATCTCAACTCCATTTGAAATGGGACCTTAAAACCATTTCCACAATCACCTAAAATTCATTAATCCCATTTAGAAACATAATTTGTTTTTTAAAAAATGTGTTTTAAAGATAAAAACATTTAAAATCTAACACATTTTATTCATTGTGAATTAAAAATAAAACACATTTTAAAAAAGTTGACAAATTTTAATGGAATTACCTTAAAAAAATAAATACACACCCTCTCAAGACACATCTCAAAGGAATAAGTACCTAAATATTTATATCCATCCCATGTATGAATAAATATTAAATATAACATTGTGGGACATAAAAATTTATATGGGAGAACTATGAATATAATATTTCTATAGGTAACTAAATAAAGAAACATATTTATATTAAACCAAGAACAATACATATGAACCCATGATTCTTCCCTTCGAGTACAAAATCACCCACCATTACCAATAGTTCCAATATAGAATTTATTAAATCAAAAATAACAAAATCATGTACTTCACAAAAGGTGAACATGGTTAGTGATAAAGTGAAAAACAATACAGTAATACCACCCCTAGAAATGTGGACATCCCTCAATAATGGGATAGTTACTCAAAAAAATTATTTTAGATCTCCAAAAAAACTCATGTCTACCATGTTATATATATTTAGAAAAAAATAAAATGTCCTAGACATACATTTTTTGTGCCCTATCAATGACACTCAACCTTCTTCTAGGGAAACTATAATCATTTCATGAACTCCTCCAAATATACATGTTTAAACTATCATAATAAGATTTCATATGAAAAAAAAATGTAGTGAATATTCATTATATAGTATATAATCATAACATATATTATATAATGAGAAAATATTTGGAAAAAATACCCCAATTTGTCATCTCAATAAGTTTTGGGTGTGGTTGTGTTTGTTGAGAAATCTAGATGACCAAAAATTAGTATGGTTGGTGTTTTCCAACGATTGTTTTTTATGGTGGCATAGTTTCCCTATGTTTACTAAATTTTCAGGCCTGAAAATCATATATTTTAGTGATAATGGTGAAACATATTGAGAAATTAAAAGAAATAAGGATCCCATGACATAGATCAAGTACCATGTTTGGGAAGGGTAGGCGGCCACATACCAGGTAGTATGAATAGTATGTAGAAGTGGTTTGACAAACCAAAAATGGTTTAGTGTATATGTTGATGCGGTACACATGTGTCTTGAATTTGGTAGAGGAGATCGACTTCCTATGAGAGAAATTAGTATGTGGACTGTGTATGAAAAATAGTTTGTGGGTGGAATGCGGTTCATGACGGTATTAGGATCAGTATATAGTGAAGGATAGATTGATGATTTGGTAAATCTTATATTAGAGTATTTTTTGGGATATCATTGCTTATAGAAGAATTTCTAATCCCACTAATTTCTATTGATACTGAATTTCATTCGAGAAAATATTTTTTCCTGGATATTGACAAAGACTGAAGGTTGTTTGCAAGGATGATTTCTGTGATAGGTGGGGAGGCTCTCACGAAAGAAATTCTACTGAAGGAGTTTGTGGGGATTCTTAACCCATGAAATATGACAAGGTATGTGGATAAGGAATCTCTAGTATGAGAGAGTGACAATTACAAAAGTGGTACATAGATGGGGATCTTCGGTATGTGGAAGTGAAGATAGGTAGATAAAAGAGAATAGTTTGTGGAAAGTAAGCATTTCACAAAGGCGGAACAATGGTAGTGATATATTAGCAGATAGTGAAGGAATATTGAAGATAAAGGGAGTTTAAAATTGGATATGGAAGTGTGTGAAGGAGTTATTCCATATATCAAACCTTGTACTCAGTATAAAGGAGAATAAGATGGTTCTCGATTTCACCAAGAAGCTTTCAAATCTTCAAATCAGTTTGCGAAAGGATTTTCATGTACCTAGAAATACCCAGGAAGATGAAAATTATATGTTGGTGAAAATGTAACTTCAATAGGTCATCTACCTATAGTAGATAATGTAAGAATTTATACAAATGATTGGAACTACATGTCCAAAAACGGTGTTAGACCTACATGTCCGTAAACTGTGTGTAGATTCCTTTCCAAGGGAACTGAGCGATGGAAGAGGAAAATGATGACCCAATCCACTTATAGTGAGGTAGAGAAAATGATGTAGGGAGTGACCATTGGTGATGCAGTTATGAAACCCTAAACATTGCGAAGGAATTTGGCATTGGCATAGAAGATTTTTCATAAACATTTTAGTCATTAATGATAATGATACGTAGTGAATTTTGTACATCAGTACACTTACATTGTATGGTCCTTGGACATAACCCAGTGAGGGTGAACCAAGTAAAAATGATTTTTTCATGTTAATGATTTCATATCTATTAATATATTTCTACGAGAGGAAGATAGAGTTAAGTTTTGTCAAAACTATAAAATAAGATCTGAAAATTGAGAAAGATTTATTATATCATACCCTGATTCCCCCCCCCCCACTCATAGTATTCAACCTTGTGAACCAAAAAATTGGAATTAGAGAGATATGTTGAATGTTAGTGGTTCTACCTCATGAAAAAGAAATGGAGGTTGTAAATCTAATTTTTTTTATATTTGATGGAAATAATTTTAAACTATCGATAAATCAGATATGTCACTACTTCTGATCAGTAGAGATGGATGTCTTCACATCAGCTATGCATTGAATATCAGCTGACATTAATATTGGTTCTCTATTAAAAGCTAAATGATGGAAATTTAATGCTGATGGATAAGTGATCAATTCTTTAGGAGGGTCCCTATCTAATGAAACTTTGGAACATGTCCCCAAGTCCAATTGTTTTTGGAGGATACCAACAACCTCCAAAAAAGAAAGGGAGATCTTTTTCCATCAATACCACCGAAGAAAACCCCAACAATAATGTGGTTATAATTACTCTAGTTATTAATTCAGAAATAGATAAAGTACTTTTGGATTCTTGTTCTACATATTATTTTATATCCTAAAATTTAGTATAACAATCCCAACACCACCCCAAATCATGGAAGTAATGATTTTGGTGAGAAGAGAAAATGGGGAAATCATTGCATCACTTGAATATAACTCCTCCACTATCATAATTTGTGGATTGAACATCCCATCCATCCTCATTATACTCTATTTTGTGGAATTTGATGTAATTCATGGCAGGTATTTTCTTTCCTTGTATAGATACAACATAAATTAACGTGAGAGGGAAGTCACTCTTTATATGGTTTATCAACCCTCGAATCTGTAAAAGTGAAATGAGGAGGATGAATATTACTTAGCACAGTCATCTCCAACATGGATATTACTACCCTGTGATCATGGGTATCTTCCTCATATTATTGAGTATAATGATGAAACCATTATTCAATACATTCCTATGGGGAGGAAATTTGCTAAAGTGTTTCTCAAGGAATTTCATGGACTTTCTCATAGTATTGATATTTAGCTCTAATTTTATCTTATACCTAGTGTATTTATAGTATCCATGACTCTGAATAGAATGACTATTTTGGGGTATGTGTAGCTGAAGAAACAACTATAAGAAAATATGGATAAGGGTTTATAATACCATGTGATTCACCTTGTGGTTCACTAGTCCCCTTCTTCACAAAGGAGGATGAGTCAAAGTACCTTTGCATCGATTATCGTGTTATCAAAAAAATCATGATAAAGAGCAAGTATCCTCTTCCATGAATTTATTAATTGTATGATTAATACATGGAGCACAATACTTCTCCAAGGTGGATCTTCGGTCGAGATATTATCAATTAATGGTGAAAAGGGTGATATCTGCATGACTAATTTTCATAAAAGATACAGGCACTATGAAATAATAGTAATGCCTTCAGACTCACTAATTCTACAGTAATCATCATAGACTATCTAAGTAGGGTCTTTTAAAAATTACCTCGACAAATTTTTTGTATTGTTTATAGATGATATTATAATGTACTCCAAAACCAAGGAGGGTCATGAGAAGAATATAAGAATTGTAATAGAGACATAGAGAAAAGAGAATCTCTATGAAAATTATATCTAGTGTGAGTTCTGGTTGAAGGAGGTCTCATTCATGGTTCAAATTATCACAAGTAATGTGATATCAATGGATCCTTCCATGAAAGCTTCAATTAAGGATTGGTCGAGGCCACCATCTGTAACGGATATCGGTAGCTTCCTTGGGATAGGTGGATATTATCACCGATTTTTGAGAACTCTCCCATGATTATTAAATGCTATAACCCTGATTAATCAGAAGGGAATAATGTTTTCATATATTGATGAATGCAAAGATAGATTCAATGTATTTAGAAGGATTATTATAACTGTGCACGTGCTCACACTGCCCACGAGTGGATAACATTTTGCGGAATTTAGTAATGCTCCGAAGATGGGTATGTGGTTTGTGTTGATGAAAAATGTCTAATTAAATGTCTATTCTTCAAGGCAATTGAATTTTCATTAGGAAAACAATCCAACACATGATCTGGAGTTGGATGCATTAATCTTCTCTTTAAATATTTGGTGACATTACCAATTTCGGGATAAGTGTGAAATATAAATGGATTACCAAAGCCTCAAGTATATATTCACACATAAATATTCGAATATACAACAATGACTATGGCTACTTCTAATAAAAAAATATGACTGCTCAATCCATTACCACCATGGGATAGAGAATAAAGTGGAAGATGCTCTATGTTGAATGGACCAAGTGATTTTTTCATTGATAATAACTAAAAAGGATCCAACATTCTAAATTTGATGAAGACAGAATTGACCATCATAATTAACATAACATAATAAATCCATTCATAAATTATTGATCAAACATCTCTTTTGAAATGGATAAAGTATCCTCAAAATGAAGATGGTGGAATTTAAAAGAAAATGGAAACTATCAAAGAAGGTAAATCCTTAAATTTCAATGTTAATGAATGAGGAATTGTTATATTTGGGTCAAGACTATGTGTTACATCAAAACCGGAGTAAAAGAAAGTTATTTTGGATTATAAAAATATTTCAAATTTCTCCATTCATCTAGGAAATAGTAAGACATATGAAGATCATTGAGAGCTTTATTGGTGGGATAACATGATGAATGAGATTATTGAGTATATCTCAATGTGCCTGGTATGTCAGAATGATTAGTCTAAGTGGTATAACTCTAAGGGGATGATTCAACCATATACTATATCATCATGGAAATTGGAGAGCATCAACATGGATATTTTGACCAGACTTCTGATGAAATACAAATGAAACAATGCTATCGGAGTTTTTGTGAATTGTATTACAAAGTATTCACACATAATTGCAATTTTAGAGGATATATCATTGGATCAAGTATATTAGATTTATATCAGATATGTGGTAAGGCTTCATGAAGAACCACTCTCTATTCTATCCAATAATGATCCATGATTCACCTCTATTTTCTTGAAGAGTCTTCAACAAGATTTGAATACCGATCTGAACATCTGTATGGATTATCATCCCCAAATGGATGGCTAAACTAATCAGAATATACATACACATGAGGATGCGTTGATATCATGATCAATGTAATTCAAAGTAAGATGAGATCAACATCTTCATCTAGTTGAGTTCTCTTACAATAACAGTTTCCACTCAAGCATCCAAATTCATCCTTTTGACGCCCTTTATGGGAAGAGGTGAGGAAAACCAGCATGTTGGGATGATGTTGGGGAGTGAAAACTCCTAGGTCCATAAATGGTAAAATAAATGGGGGATAAGGTTAAGACCATCAAACAATACATTAGTTCTACTCAGAGTCAAAAAAAGTGTTATGCTGATAATCGTCGACGAGATATAGTGATTGATGTTAGAGAGAAGGTACTCCTCCGCATATCCCTATGGAAAAGATTTATGATATTTGGGATGAAGGAAAATCATATACCTAGTTACATAGACCCATTTTAGATACTTGGTCACATTTAATTAGTGGCCTATCTTTTAACACAAATAATAAATCTATCCTAATTGTATAATGTATTCCATGTATCAATCTCGAGGAAGTACAAACCTGACCCATAACATGCCCTCAATCTATAGGTGGTACAATAGGAGAATATACTCTTTTATGAAATGAATCCTGTGATGATATATTATCATAGGGAAAAAGTCCTATGAAATAAGAAAATGCCCCTCATTTAGGTGTTTTGGAGAAACTGAATGTTTTTAGAAACTATGTGGGAATCTAAGGATGTGATGACACATAGTTATACTCATCTATTTTATTTTGGGAAAACAAAATTTTATGGTTGAAATATCATAAGGGGTAAAGCTTTAAATGACCCAAAATTTTCTTAACGAAATTTTTTCTTGATCTAATTAAATATATTTTTTTAAATGATTTTATAAAACATATGCCTTCTTTGGTTTAATGTTTTTGGAATTTAAAAAATTTAATGAATTGTTACCATTATTAATATAGTTTTTGATCAAGGATCACATATTTAGTATAAACATAGGTATTTAACAAATCCAATTTACATAAAAAAATTAATTGATGGCCCCATCTTGTAGAATTGCTCCACCCAATGTCCATTTTTCGGATCTCGAAAATCATGTGGTGTCACTGAGATTCTATCATGTCCAAGACCAAGCTGAGATTCATCATGTTATGCTTAAATGGAATAGTCTAAAAGAGTAGTGGATGTTAATATAGATTATCACCCAAGCGATGTAATTTGAGACACCCTAAGAGTCTGTCACGAGCAGAAACCTTACTAATAGAACTTATGCAGGTGTTTTAAGTTGTTATGTAACAAGACACTAGCACTATTATTATGTGCATTATTATTTATATAGAATATATATTAATATTAATATAGTTACTTTTTAAATAATTTGTAAAGCACACACATTATTTTTAGTTAATATTAAATTATGAAATCTATATTAATGAATTAATCTATTTTAAATTATATAATATTTTAGTAAAATATTATTAATAATTTTTTTATAAAATATATATTTTAAAATGATTTATGTGAATTCAATTTTAAATTTTATTAAAGTTTGAACGCTATTTTTGTCAAAACCAATGATTTTTTGAAAAAAATTGGTTTATATTTTAAAAGAAAAAATGAGATATATTGAAAATTATTTACATTAAATGAATATATTTTTTGAAATCAAGGCATCAATACTTTCTAATGGACAATTTTTCCTAAATTTCTAAGACAATCTCATTTTTGGGTAGAAATTAAATTATAATTAAATATATAATGTGTTTTATGACATCATAATCACTCAATAGTTTAGTTATAAAAGAAAATAAATGGGATGTTATGAAAATATTGTTTTTACCTTAAAAATAATGATTTTTTTATATTTTATTATTTTAAAAAACTTCAGTGGACCCTCCGTGACATATAAAACATTTAAACAATTTAAAATGATTTCCTTGAATGTTTGACTCACCTACACATAAGAAATCCTAATATTTTAATAAGTTCACTCATTTGTATTATAACATAATGTTTTCCACTTCCTATTGGAAAAAACAATGGGCAAAAACAATGGGTCTTTTTCGTTTTAAAAATTTGATTATATATATTAAAAAAATATGTTTGTGAAATATTAAAGAATTCCCCTCTCTTATCCTAAATTAACCCAACCATTCTCCCATATATCTTCACTCAAAACCCTTGGATCAAATCCTTACTCTACACTCCGTTCATTGGAAGGCTCCAATGGAACCTTAGTCTCCCAATATGCCTCTCTCAAGCCTCTCCCAAGCCTTTGGAATCACACTTCCAGGTAATGGATTTCTTCTATTATCATTTTGGTCTATATTTATTTATTTTTTATAACATTTATTCAATTAAAAATGTTGGGATATGATTTAGAACCTACCTCATACTTCCATACTCTTTTTTAATGATGATAGACCTCATTTTATATCATTAATTCCTCCCCTACACACCTGTTACCATGCAAAAATTTTGTAAGAAATTTCACTCAACACATTTTCATTCAAGAAATTTATTTATATTATGCATATAAATTAAATTATTTATATTTGTACATGAATTGATATGAACCCATTAATTTACATTTCATTTAAATTTTATGATATTACCATTTCTCTCAAATAAACCATTTTTAATAAATCTTATCTCACACCGTTATGCTGATGAAATTGCACCGGGATTCTCCAAGACAAAGTCAATGTGTAGTGAATACCATGACCTTTTATTTATCCCTTTAATTAACTATTATGAACATTTCAAATTTATTATATAAATTAATGTATGAATTCAACATTCCATTTATTTCGGAATTAATAATAATGTTTAATGAATCCATGTTGTATGATCTTTGTGGCCCACTAATGCATGAAATGAGATGATTAAGAAGGGTGTTCCCTGATTGTACTCTAATGAATTGGGTAATGATTTTAATCATGATACATTAAGTGAAATTAGTCTTTACTCATGATAATTCAATTGCAATGAGGGTTTACTCATGGTCCATGTAAAATTATCATTTTCTCATTCTAATATCATGTGAAACGTTGTTGCTGCATTTCCATGTTATAATAATCAGGCTATATCATGCCTTTATGATCATGTAAATATTGTCCTCTATTGATATTCCTATTTCCTAAATGTACTATATTCTTCAAGCTATGCCTTGTTTACTCCCCTAAATGGATTTATAGCTGACCCTTTTCTATGAATGTCCTCAAGTTATTCCATGTAATTCTATGTATGATGTAATGTGTGTGGTCAATAAAATATGTTTTAAATAAAGATGATTATTTATAATTTTATGTTTTTAGGTAATGTTCCGAATCCCAATATATACTAGACCTCTCGATATTCTATTTTTAATAAAGTTAGTATTTTATTTAATAAATTATGTTTAAGTGTGAAATAATGAGAATGGTTTTTATAGAACATGTTTGTGAAAATTACATTAATTTGTCACTATATTACTAAACGGACTCTCACATTGAGATTCACATTTCAATTCTCGAATGAAACCCCACATGACAACTTATATAACACATGCATCTTTACCCAAAACAAAACCACACTTTCTTAATCATTAAAAGGTGAAACAATAAACCATTATTTATAAGACCATCTTCTGGACATCACCCACATTATGCAATAATGAGTGATCCATGATGAAATAACACGACAACATATCAAGCCAAACTGACCCTTCCAAGGGTTCATTGTTAATAAAAAATCCTAAAAAAACAGCTGCCACCTTCAACCCCATCCCTCTATATATAGGATATTCACACAAAAAATCAACATATAAAATATATTCCCATCAATTCATACTACACCTAAATCACAATATTAGCATCCCCCATTTCATGAGACACACAAAAAAACAAGAATTTTTTTTAGAATTCGAATTTATCCTCACAAAAATAAATTCATAATGTTCTAGTACATTTACCCAAATATAAATTCAATTTCAGAACATGTTCTCTAACAAAATATTTTAGGAACCTCATTCAAACCATTTTATACCCATTTCAATTAAAAATTCACTTTTATTTTAAAAAAAAATTAAAAAAACTAACTATATTCAAACATGAAACCTTTCTATAAAATTTTAGTTCATTACCTAAGACCGTCACACATATGAGACCAAATATATTTATATATCCCAACTCCATTCGAAATGAGAACATAAAACCATTTCCACAATCACCTAGAATTCATTAATCCCATTTAGAAACATAATTTGTTTTTATAAAAATGTGTTTGAAAAATAAAAACATTTATTAACTAACACATTTTATTCTTTGTGAATTAAAAATAAAAAAATTTAAAAATGTTGACAAATTTTAAAAGAATTTCCATAAATAAATACATATACACCCTCTCAAGACAAATCTCAAAGGAATAAGTACCTAAATATTTATATCAAACCCATGTATGAATAAATATTAAATATAAAATTGTGGGACATAAAAATTTATATGGTAGAACTATGAATATATTATCTATATAGATAAATAAATAAATAAACTTATTCATATTTAACCAAGAACAATACATATGAACCCATCTTTCTTCTCGTGGAGTATAAAATCCCCCACCATTAACAATAGTTCAAATATAATATTTTGTTAAATCAAAAATAAAAAAATCATGTCTTTCACAAAAGGAGAACTTGATTAGCGATAAAGTGAAAAACAATACAGCAATACCACCCCTAGAAATGTGTACATCCCTCAAACATGGGATAGTTACTCAAAAAAATTACTTTAGATCTCCAAAAGAAATTAAATCTGATGTCTACCATGTTATAAATATTTAGAAAAAAATAAAAAGTCCTAGACATAAATTTTTAGTGCCCTATCATGGAGCACTCAACCTTGGTCTAGGAGAACTATAATCATCTCATGAACTCCTCCAAATATTAATGTTTCATCTATCTTGATAATATTTCATTTGAAAAAAATTGTATTGAATATTCATTATATAGTATATAATCATAACATATATTATATAATGATAAAATATTTAGAAAAAATACCCCAATTTGTCATGTCAATAAGTTTTGGGTGTGGTTGTGTTTGTTGAAAAAGCCAGATGACCGAAAATGTGTATGGTTGGTTTTTTCCAAAGATTGTTCTTTATGGTGGCAGAGTTTCCTAATGAATACTAAATTTTCGGGCCTGAAAATCCGAGAAATTAGTGATAATGGTGAAAAAATTGAGAAATTAAAAGAAATAAGGATCCCATGACATAGATCAAGTACCATTTTTGGGAAGGGTAGGCGGCCGCATACCAGGAAGTATGAATAGTACGCGGATGTGGTTTTCCAAACCAAAAATGGTTTAGTGTAGATGTTGATGCAGTACACAGGTGTCTTAAATTTGGTGAGGAGATAGACTTCCTAAGAGATAAATCAGTACATGGACTGTGCATGAAAAATAGTTTGTGGGTGGTATGCGGTTCACGATGGTATTAGGATCGGTATATGGTGAATGATAGATTGATGATTTGGTAAATATTATGTTAGAGGATTTTTTTGGATATCATTGCTTTTATAAGAATTCCTAATCCCACTGATTTATACTGAGACCAAGCTTCAATCGATAACATATTTTTTCCGGGATTTTGACAAAGTCTGAAGGTTGTTTGTAAGGATGATTTACACGATAGGTGAAGATTCTCTCATGGAAGAAATTCTACTGAAGGAGTTTGTGGGGATTATTAACCCACGAAAGATGACATGGTACATGGATAAAGAATCTCTAGTATGAGAGAGTGACATTACAAAAGTTGTACGTGGAGGGGGAGCTTTGGTGTGTGGATGCGAAGATAGTTAGTTAATAGAGAACAGTTCGTGGAAAGTAAGCAGTTAACAAAGGTGGAACAACGGTAGCGATATGTTAGCAAATAGTGAAGGCAGATTGCAGATAAAGGGTGGTGTAAATTGGATATGTAAGTATGTGAAGGATGTGTTCCACGTACCAAACCTTTTACTCAGTACACAGGAGAAGATGATGGTTCAGGATTTCTCCAGGAAGCTTTCAAATCTCCAAATCAGTTTGCGAAAGTATTTTCATGTACCTATAAATACCCAAGAAGATGAGCTTTATATGCGGGTGAAAAGGGAACTTCAACAGAGCATCTACCTATAGTAGAGAATATAATAATTTATACAAATGATTGGACCTACATGTCCAAAAACGGTGTTAGACCTACATGTCGGTAAACTGTGTGTAGATTCATTTTTAAGGGAGCTGAGTGATTTAAGAGGAAGACGATGACCCTATAAACTTATAGTAAGGTAGAGAAAAAGGTATAAGGAGTTAGCATTGTAGATTCCATGAGAAAACCCTAAAAATTGTGAAGGCATTTAGCTTAGGTGTAGAATAAATGGTCTGGACATTTTACCCATTAATGATATTGATACGTAGTGAATTTGGTACATCAGCTCACTTCTATTGTATGATCCTTGGATAAAGACCCTTTAAGGTGAACCAAGTAAAAATGATTGTGTCATGTTCATGATTCCATATCTATTAGTATATTTATATGAGAGGAAGAGAGAGTTTAGTTTTGTCTAACTACAAAATAAGATCTGATAAAGGGGAAAGATTTATTATATCATACACTGGTTCCCTCCCCCTCTCACAGTATTCAACCTTGTGAACCTAACAATTGGAATCAGAGAGACAGGTTGAATGTTAGTGGTTCTACCTGAAGAAAAATAAATGGAGGTTGTCAATCAAAATATTTTTATGTATTTGATGGAAATAATTTTAAACTATGGATGAATCAGATACATCACTACTTCTGATCAGAAGATTTATATGTCTTCACATTAGCTATGCATGGAATATCAGCTGACATAAATAGTGGTTCTCAATTAGAAGCAAAATGATGGAAATTTGATGATGATGGAAAAGAGACCAATGCTTTAGGGGGATCCCTATCTAATGAAATTTATACAATGATGATGTCCAGTAAAACATCACATGAAATGTGTGAAATTATTTTGAACGTGTAGGATGGAGACAGAAACGTAAAAGAAGAAATGTTGTAGGTTCTATGGATCAAGTATTAGGATCTCGAAATGAATCATAATGAGACTATTGATGTGTTCTTTAACATGGTAGATATTATTGTTGAGGACATGAGTGGTCTTGGGGAAGTAATTGATGATATAAATATTGTGAATCACATATTGATGAAACATCAACCAATGTTTAATCCAATAGTTTTTCGTATTTGAAGACAATGACACAAATTTACAAACACTATATCACATACACATTACCCTTATTGTATATGAAAGGAGAAACCATGTTAACTCTGCAGTTGAAATGGAGAAGTCCAGATAAGTTGCATTCACAACCATGGAGAATCTCTTTATTGAAGACATCCCTAAGGAGGATAATATGGATGATGTCATGTAATTTATCTCCTCCAATCCACAATGGGGAAAATGGATGTTCAACGGTAACCTACAATTTTCATGATTTCAATGTAGAAAGATTGGGTATTTTGAAGAAAAGTCACCTAACAAGATTGATGATGAGAATGAATAAAATATATAATTTCCACAAAAGATGTTTTCATCAAGTGAGGAAGAGGGAATAATTACTCAGCTTATATTCTTAAAAAATAAGAATCCTATTTTCAGAGATGATAAATTTTCATAATAATTGTAGGAAGAAGAGCTTGAGGACTGCAAATATCATAAAATAGATGATTTGGTTGTAGTTATCATAAATTCATTAACATGAGAGAAAAGTTATAATGATGAAGAAGAAACTGAATGAAGAGTTGATATTCAGGACAAATTATATGTTACCCTTGAAGATTTGGATATTTTGAGAGCTAAAACAAAAACATTTATCATTGTTGTTTGTTATTCCAAACACATTACACATCATTAGGAAGAATATAATTATGATTTAATTAAAGAAATTGACAAGTTTTGTTATTAAATTATAGATTGATATAAAAAAGGTGGTTGAATACAAAGTAAAAATTGTAGAACATAAAATACATATTTATTTTTTGACGGAAATTGGAAAAGATCAAATAAAATGTATTGAACTACTATAAGAAGATATTGTCAGTCTGTGAAGAACAATTGAAGATTGAGAGAAATTTCTAGGAATGAATATCATAAAATAAATAGAAAAGATGATATTTGAGAAGATTAGTCCATCAGAATATATGAAACAACAAATTATGAATGGTAATAATGTTATAGAGCATGATCTAAAATAGAAAGCAGTCATGGTTCATGTCTGGAAACATGCACCCAATTTATGATCAAATATCGATTCGTTTATGATGCATAATTAAAAGACTCATATAACCCAAAGCCCAAATAGTGGTGCATCATTTCTACACTGGAATGTACCTCACATAAGATTCTTTTGTTGTGGTAAGATTAGAAATTGTCAAAATTTATAATCCATTGAAAATAGGTTTCAATGGGAACAAGATCAGCAAAGGTTTCTGTATAAAGATCAAAATTATAGTTCATCATCTAATGGTATTTTATTTAGGTATAAAGGATTCATAAATATGGAGAGATATTGTACCAAAATAATAGAGAAAAATGTGCTGAGGCAGACTGCATTTTTTCATATGAAGCAGCGGAATGTAAATTCATGAGAGGTGAAAATTAAAAATTGATTTGAAGATTTGCAGGTAGAATATAGATCATCATATAATGAAAAAGATAAAAATTATCATTTCATTTAAGATATGAAGTCAAATACCTGTCTGAAATGGAAAAAAAATAGTATGCAGAGGTTGCGGAAATTATATTCAAGGAATCAGATCGCACTGGGATATCAATCATTCATAGTGGATGTACACCCCACATGACAATAAATAAGGATATAGTCACTTGAATATGGTAAGATATAGTAGGTATCATTATATTGGGTATTGAAAAATGCTTGACTATTATTGGTTATGGAATATAAATTTTAGGAGGGAAAGACATGAGATGAGCATATGACTTGGTTATTGAGGGGGTTAGTAACAACATTTTTTATGTCAGTAAATTTCATGACTCAGGGAAAGCAATTTGTTTCTCTATAAAATTAGGTATCATCAAGGAAATGGATGGTGATGTTGTTTTTCAATAAAATCATAAAAATGTAATTTCTATCTTTTGAGTGGAGAAGAATATGCATTCTTTCTATCCATGGATGAAGAAAACATGTTATGGAATAAGAATTTTGGACACGACATCCATGGTTCCATGTGAGATCTGGTGAAATATGATGAAACTCAAAATCTCCATAGATTATCACGTGATCATACTGATGTGTGTGATGCCTTCCAAAAGGGTAAGATCGTTTGAACGAAATATAAGAAAAAGTAGAAAAATTTCCTAAGATATCTTGACTTGGTGCATATTCATGTGTCTGGGAAAATTTTCGAGGTGTTTTTGATGGTTGGAGATATTATGTTCTCATAATTGATTACTATATAATAATGGAATGAGTTTCAATTATCGCCAACAAGTATGGTGTGTTTAGTTTCATTACAAGATAACGAAGGTAATGTGAAATGATGTTTGGACATAAAATCTGGATGATTAGAACAGATAATGGAACAAAATTCACAAATAGAGAAGTTGAGTATTATCTTGAGAATCATGGGATATGGAATAAAGTTTCATCCATAAGAATTACACAATATAATGTAGCAGTTTAGAGAATAAATTGAATTGTGAACAACATGGATAGAATAATGCAAATTGAAAAATACCATCTTGGGAAATTTTGCAAGGAAGCATTAATGACAATAGAATACAAGTCGAACAAAGAACTAAATTTTCTAGAATAGGGAAATAATCCCTATGAGTTATGGTATGGAAATATGCATTCATTGAAATAACTTCGAATATTTATAAATAAATGTTTCATTATCAATAAGTTAAATCAAAGGAATTTTGAATCCTTTGGGGATGAAGGGATATTTATTGGATAATCAATGTAATGAAAATCATATAGATGATTCGATAAGAGCCATGGAAATATTGTTGAAAGTCATGATCTGAATATAGTAGAAAATGAAAAGAATCTTCAGAAAATACATGATCAGTCTCAATAGTATAACAATGATGAGGTGATCATATCAGGAAATGATATATTTTTAATGGGTGATTCCAAAGAAAAAACAGATGATGATAATGAATCTGTGTCTTCTCAGAGACCATTAAGAAGAGCTAAAATTGAAAGACATAACATAATTGATGATCAGATAGAACCAGTGCTGACAAGAATTATGATGTTTCTACATCAAGAATCATACATATAACAAGTGAATCCAAAATGTTTTTATGAAGCTACTAGAGATTAGAATTGTATTTATGAAATGAATGTATAACTTCACAAAATTGAGAAGAATCACATGTGGGAAATTGTTCCAATACTATAAGAAAAAAATTTATAGGGAAAAATGGGTCTTTCTCAACAAAATAAACGAATATGGAATTTTGATGAGAAACAATGAACGTCTTGTGTGAAAAGGGTACTCCCAGATAGAGGGTATTGACGTTGATTAGTCATTTTCACCCATTGCAAGGCTAGAGGAAATTATTTTATTTTTGGCCATAGTAGTACTATGAATGTTTAATGTCTTCCAGATGGATTTCATTTTTGAATTTCAGAATGGTGTTATATAATAAAAACTCTACATTGAGATACCAGATGGTTTTATCATTCATAAAGATGAGAATAGAGTCTCTCGAATAAAAAATTATTTATATGTTTGGAATCAAGCAACAAGAGTGTGGGATTCGTGGCGTGATCAGTTTCTAAAGATTCTTGGTATTCATCGTGGTTGAGTTGATTAAAATTATTATTTTAACAATGAGAAAAATCCAACAATGATGGGTTGGGTTTATGTCGATGAAAAAATATTTGGTGGATCAGATTAAGCACATTGCAGATATTTTTCTGAATATGTGAAAATTTAGTCAAAATGTCGATGATTGGTGAGATGATGTTTTTCCTTGGAATACATGTGACACATGGAAGAAATGGGACATTTATTTTTCAATAAAAAATTCCCATGGAGTTTCTGAGAATATTTTGGATGGATAATTCGAAATAAATGATGAATCAGTTTCTACCCGGTAGAAACAATAATGAGATGTTGAAGAGAATATAGTTAATATCACAGAATATAGGCAAATCATTGGAAGACCATTATACCTGGCAGTAACAGGGCCTGATATTGTATTTTAAACATTACAAGTAGCCAGGTATCAAAGCAATCCCAAGGAGATACACATTATTTCAGTAAAAATAATTATTCAGTATATCAATGGAATAATGTATTATGGCCTAATGTATAATGACAAATATCATCTAGAGTTATTGGGATGTATTGATATAGATTTGGATGGTTCATAAGATGATAGGAAATCAACATCAGGAGGTTCCTTTTATCAAGGTGGGTTGTGTATTTCTTGATTAAGAATTAATCAACACTGCATTTCATTGAGAACCATAGAAGCCGAATACATTTAGACTACTCAATCTTGCATGAAGCTATTGTGGATGAAGAAACAACATGATGAAATGGAAATTTAAGTGAAATATCATTTCAAAATCCATTGAGATAATTCATGTGTTATAAATCAACTCAGAAATACATTCCATAACTCATGTAAAATAAAAATTTAAATCAAATTTCATTTTATCAGGGAGAATGTTAAGCAAAGGCTTGTTAAGATAGAGTATGTGCCTATAGAACAACAAGTTGAAGATATTATTATAGATTCCATACCCAAAAAAAGCATTTGAAAGGCATTGAATGGCTGTAGGAGTCCATTCGAATTTCTAAACATATAAAATCATAGATTTGGGACCCCTATCTTTGAAGTAAGATGTGTTTTTGCCTAATATGTTGATATTTGTTCTTTACCCAGTTATAGAAAACCATGAAGTGACCATCAAGTTCGTTGAAGAATGGTGGGAATGTATGACTATTCTAGGGGGAGAAAAGTCATGGGGAGAAGTTTTTAAGAGGTGTAGCGAGATAGGGGAGTTGAAGGTGAACTGTAGCTTTGAAAACATTAAATCTGATCATAATAGAATTGGTCGATAAATGAATACATATCACTGAGGCTATGGTACATGATGAATGTTGTTAATTGGAATCTGTGTATCAGTATAGTATCAGTAGTTGGTGACCAGTAATGATGTGGTTCATTGTTGAAATTTTCATTATATAACTATTTCTCATGTCGAGCACGGTTCATTTGGAATAGAGTATGTGTTTAGTAAATCATTGATCACTATCATTATCAATGAAGAAATTGGTGGTTCAAATTGGATGTATTATTAAAGTTGAATCAATTTGCATAGTTTTGTAAGGAGAAGAGTCATCAAAAAACTCAAATGAAGATATTGTGGGGAAAGAAGTCCCTAAAGAGTCCTCTCAGTATGTTTTTTTTGTGTTTGTGTTTGTGGACAATACTACATGAGCACAAAAGAGTATCGTTAATGTTTTCCGAAGAAATATTACCAAGGTGGCTTGATTTTACAATGTTTTTCAAATATTGGAGCTTTAAAATAGGTTATATAATGACCCATAAATTACAAACATTGTTAATACATCAAAATTGAATTACACTTATTACAACATATAAAAAACCATGAAAGGACCGTATATGTATAGTGTCTTCAGAAACTTGGAAACATAACCAACTGGTTCATAAAGCATCTACATTGTCTCCCATTTATTTCATCATATCTAGAGTCCCTTTATGAATATACTACTTAATAACCTTATTCTTATCCTAGGGAAAGAAAACATACAAAAGGGTGACCTTAAATGCTCAGTAAGGGTAAAAAAAATAAATATCAATAACATCATATTCATAAGAACATATATTTTTTTTTAAAATATTAACCTGCAAAAGATATCAAAATTTCATAATCATGTGTTAAATCATAGTAGTGAAATGTAATACTAATATTCAAAACATAAAACATGAAACTTTGTGGCATACACAGATAATCATAGATAATCATTTGTTAGTAGTCAAGACTCATTGCCGAGACTATCTTAGCGGACAAAGTCCATTTCTGAACCGAGTTCACTCCTCATTTCAGTCATGTTTCACTGAATCGGTTTAACCTTCCATTCCATCCATTTCTATCTCATGAGATATAAATCATTACCCAATTCATTATAGGGAGATATAGGTCCCACCTATCTCATAATTAAACCATTCTTATGTGTGATACAAAATCATAAATCATACATCATCCAACATAACCCAAAGAATAAAATGGGTTTCATAAACATCATCCCATAATAACATAATTCATTTAAAAAAATGGATATAATTTCATCATAAGATAAGTGAAATCATTTAAATAATAGAGACATTATACTTGAAACATACAGATATGAAATAATGTCATCTTAGATGGAAAATGGTTTTGATAAAACACTTGAAATAAATTCTTGAGGAAAATATAATTTCTTATTCAAAATAATTTTCATTTCACAAAATTCCATGCAGTTTTAAAAGAAATGGATTTTGTTGAAAATAATCATCAAATCATGTAGAGTAACCTTCTTAAAAATAAGGCGTTATGAAACCGTAAAGATCTGTTCGTGTCGTATAAGTTAAAAAAACATTCTTCTCGTACTTTTTCCAGAAAAGTCAAAAAGTACCATGTAAAAGAGAGATTCCATACATAACATGTAGTAAAAGTAAAAAATGGGTAAAAAGGACTTTAAACATACATGAATCCATTTTTAGAAAACAAGGACATGGATGATAAATATAACCCCAGTAAATACTTACAAATAAACAATCATGGATAAAAACGAGATTGGAAAAGTCATCCCTTACCTTACATTAGATTTTCTTCGTAAGTGTACGAACCTCATGTATAATGATTTAAATAATGTAGTTTACTTATTTCATGATAATACTCATTGAAATTATATCATATATGGTCATATTCTTAGCTTCTTATTAGTAATATTTCATTTCTACTTGTTATTCAGGTGTTTATTAATTTTTGTTCTTATGCGTGTTTTGTCGAATAAATTCTTATTCATATCTTTAGGTTATAGATACCTCATTTCCAAAATGGTATTAGTGTAATATATATCATATTTATTCATTAAATTCATTTATATAATCATTATGTAATGAATATTATGTAGAATGAGTCACATCACATCGTAGAGACGGTAGGTTGTACGTACGCATGAACGACGATATTGATCCCATGATCGTGGAATTGTATTGAAGTGTATGTGTACTAATTAAGAATCAATATCTCTTTAAAATAATAATATATAGTTATTCTATACACCATTATATCCATCCATGTACGGTGGTGGTGGAAAATAGATTACACCACAGCGTGGAGACGGTATTCTGTACACACGCACGGGCATTGATTTCATTTTTCATAAGATGGATAGAGGGTGAAATAGGGTTGTTTCCTACTTATAATAAAATAATAGTATATCAGTGATACTGGTGTTATTACTTCATAATGAAACAACTAAAAAATAAGAAGTAGAAGAAGAAATAATGTTGAAATAATCGGTAACAGACATTACCTCTTCTTTGAAGTGCCTCTTCTTAACCTCCTCATAGGGCACGAAAGATGGTCTTTGAAGAAGACCGAGACCTCTAGTATTTTTCTAGGGATGTGGAGAAGAAAAATTGGCAGGGTTTTTTTGATCATTAAGTCTCAATGTGGGGTGAGGAAGAGAGGGAGGAGGTTCCCTTTTATAAGGGAGGAGAGGGGGACCTTTGGAAAAACTAAAACTATTATTTTATTACAAAGTCATATTCGGTTATTAATAGCTCCAAATTTATTTATTTATAATATATGGTGGGGATGGGTCAAATACATCTCATAAAAATGAGTTTTAGACTAGTTTAGGTCATTATATTAACCTTATCTTTTAGTTTTACCTCTTAGTTAATTAGATTTACATATACCATGTCACTTTGTATTTTTATATTATATAGTTAAAAAGCTTACCATATACATCCAAGAGACCCCCATGTGGTCCATTAATGATACACCTACCCTGATATAAGTATCTTGGAAGAACCTTATATTTTTATGAATATAATAATAATTAATAATATAATATTTGTTTTAAAAACTATTTTATGTCAATTTTGACACTATTTGGTAATTGATTTTTGTGAAAATCATCACAACATGATTAGTTGGAAATAATTTATTTAAATCAATACTAATATGTAATATTAAACTATAAAATTAGTTTAGTTCATAAAAAGTCTCAAATTACATTTATTTGGGTATTTATGACATCAATTATGTTATTATTTCATTAATAAGATAATTACTGCATCATTATTGTGTCATAAATAAGTTAATAATTTAATGTTTGAAAATTCTAAATAAAATACCATTATATAGGAAATAATTTTATCTTTTGAATGAATATTTATAGTTTAATTTATCTAATGTATAACCCTATATTAATAGTGATTTAGTAATTAAATTATGATTTTAACTATTTTAACCCTTCATTAAATAAATTAATAATAAATGTACTAATCTAATCCAAGTAAACCTAAATGGTCATATTTTATTCCTATAGTTTTTTGGTTGAATTAAACTTATCCAATAGAATTAGTACATGTGTTAAGGTAATAATAATATTATTTTTACCTTAATTTCCCTATTCACTTTTAACAGTGGTTAAAAAAAGTAAAAAGTTACTATTCACCAAAAATTATTTTCACCTCATTGGACCACATACTAGTCCTTGATATTCACCGTGTCCCTCAGATTTTCGAGATTCCACTCACTGAAGCGATAAAATTATGTTTTATGTGAATTTGTAAATTCTCCTAGGAGGTGGGTAAAAGACGGTGAAAATGTACAATAAAATTTTCATATATCTAAAATTATTATAAAATGACTCCAATGAATTAATTTTAACTTATATAGGTATTATGTATCAATTTTGATCTAAAATACGTTTAAATAAAATAAATAATTATTTAAATAAAAATTCGGTTTTTAAATAGTAACCCCGTGTTTTCATTATTCATCAAAAATTGAATGTTTTTAGAAAAATACCAAAATTTCATTGTAGGATAATTTTGATATTCCAAATCCAAAAAATGAAGTCCATTTTGGAAAATAAAATTTCAAAAAGTGGGTATTACTATTCATAACTTCTAGTTTTAATAATATTTTAATAGCATATCGTTGTTTAGTGAAACCTGGTACTGCGTATAATCCAAGCTATCGAGGAAGGTCGAGATTGCATTTAAAGTATACCAAGATAGTTTTTTGTTTAGGGAAATATTTCTTTGATGATTTATATAACATAAAAACAAGATATTTCTCATAAAAATATCGGGTGTTACATTCTACCCCCCTTAAAATGATTTTCTCCCTGGAAATTTGTCACTTTGTAACAAACAGGTGAGGATACCTATCCCTCATTATATCCTCAAGCTCCCATGTAGCTTCTTCTAATTGGTGGTTCCTCCCTAAAACATTCACCATGCGAGTGGTCTTGTTTTGTAGGTCTTTTTATCAACGATTCAGAATATCTATCGGTTTTTCTTCATAAAAATGATCTTCCTCCAGTGGTACAACTTCTGAGCTGAGTACATGTGAAGGATCGAGTATGTACATTCTCAAGAGAGATTCATGGAACACATCATGAACTTGAGAGAGATTTGGTGGATGTGCCAATTGGTAAGATAGATTCCAAACATGATCCAGTATTTCGAATGGACCGATATACCTTGGGCTCAGATTTCCCTTCTTTCCAAATCACATTACTCTCTTCCAAGGAAATATTCGTAAGAACACTTTATCACCCACTTCAAACTCTAGGTCTTTTCTTCGGTTGTCGACATAACTTTTTTGTCAACTTTTAGCTGCTCTTATGTGTTGTTGAATAGATCGGACCTTTTCTGCCATCTCATCAATAAGATTAGGTCCTAATAGCTTTTTTCCTCAACTTTATCCCAGCAAGTTGGAGTCATGCATTTATTTACATAGAGAGCTTCAGAAGGAGCCATCTGAATACTGAAGTGAAATCTATTATTATAAGAAAATTCAACCAAAGGTAGGTGTTGATCCCAACCACATTCGAAATCCATAGAGAAAGCTCTTAACATATCTTCTAGAGTTTGAATTGTTTTCTCAGACTGACCATCTGTCTTAGGATGATAGGCAGTGTTGAAACTCAACTCTGTATCCAGCGTATGCTGAATACTTCTCCAAAACATTGAGGGAACCCTCATATCCCGAAAAGATATAATGGAAAGTGTTACTCCATCCAATCTTACCACTTCATTAACATATATCCTAGAAAGCTGATCCAGAGAGAAATCCTCTCTAATAGCAATGAAGAGTGCCGACTTTATAAGACGATCAACTATGAACCAGATATCATTATTACCTATGGATGTTTTATGATGTCCGGTGAAAAAGTCCATAGTTATGTTTTCCCATTTCCATTCGGGTATGGGTAATGGTTGTAACATCCCCTCAGACTTCTGTCTCTCAGCTTTAACTTGCTGAAAAACTAAGCATTGAGAAACATATTCAGCAACATCTCTTTTCATTCCATCCCACCAGAAGTACTCTTTTAAGTCCCTATACATCTTCATTCTTCCAGGATGAATTGAGAATGAAGAACTATGATCCTCATCCAGCAGCTCCATATTTAAATCAGGAATGGGAGGAACACAAACCTGATTCATGAACATTATTATCCCATTAAAATCAAGGTTGAATTCATGAACATTTCTCACCTTCTTTTGTAACTGTATATCTTCTTTCTGTGCCTATTTAATCTTCACATTTACAGATGGTTGAACATTAATTTGAGAAAGATATTATCATTCCCCTTCCATTATAATTCCAAGATCCATACTTTGTAAATCCAAAAATATTGGATATTTTGTGATCCTCATCATGGATAAGCTAGCATGGTCTTGTCGACTTAATGCATCTCCCACCTTATTTTCTTTCTCGGGGTGGTAATGAATTGAGAATTTGTAATCATTAATCAACTACAACCATCTTCTTGGGTGAATATTTAGCTCCTTTTGTGTGAAAATATTCTTTAAATTTTTATGATCAGTATAAATATCACACCTTTCACCATAAAGATAATGCCTCCAAATCATTAATGAAAAGATTACCGCAGCTAACTCCAAATAATGAGTTGGGTAATTTTTCTCATTGATTTTCAACTGCCGTGTGGCATAAGATATCACCATTTCATTTTGCATGAGAACACACCCCAGCCCCTTCTTGGATGCATCACTAAAGATCACAAACCATTCTCCACTACAAGGCAGTGTGAGCACAGGTGCACTAGATATCCTTGTTTTCAACTCCTTGAAATTATCTTGACATTCCACCGTCCACATGAAGTTAACTTCTTTTTGAGTCAACCAGGTGAGTGGATTATATAATCATGAAAAATATTTCACAAAGAGTTGATAATATCCAGCAAAACCAAGAAAACATCGGATCTCAGTTACTGTTGTTGGTCTCGACCATCTTCATGTTCTTCTGTTATTTTTGAATATACAAGAATATCATTAATAAAGACTACCACAAACTGATCAAGATAGTCTCTAAGGACTCTATTCATTAGATCTATGAAGATAACTGGGGAATTAGTAAGACCAAATGGCATCACAATAAATTCATAGTGTCCATACCTTGTAGGGAAATCCGTCTTTGATATATCCTCCCTTTTAACCCATAATAGATGATTCCATGAACGAAGCTCAATCGTGGAGAAGTATTGAGCACTGTGTAGTTAGTCAAATAATTCATCAATGTGTGGGAGAGGATATTTCTTCTTGATAGTGATATTGTTATGTTCTCGATAATTAATATAGAGTCTCATTGATCCATCTTTCTTTTCAACAAACAGAACAGATTCTCCCCAAGGTGATGCACTAGGGAATATCAATCCCTTATCAAGATTCTCTTGGAGTTTCTTCTTCAATTCTTGCAACTCAATTGGGGCCATTCTATAAGGTGACTTTAAAATAGGCAAAGCACCCAGTACGGGTTCTATTGAAAACTCAACTTCATGGATTAGTGGAAGACAAATAAATTCCTCCGGAAAGACATCATCAAACTCCCGTAAATGGGAATATTCTTAATCGTGAGTTTCTCACCAACCATTTGAGATAAATATCCTTCATTTAGTGGAATCAATACCCATAAGATGGAGGAAATTTCCACTGGAAGGTTATGTTCATCCTTTCATCGATAGACGATCCTAGATTGATCTGGAATATAAAATGTGACTTCCCATATTTGGTAATTGATATGAGCTCCATATAAATAAAGTCAATCCATGTCAAGAATCACATCAAATTCTACTATAGGAAGGATCAAAAGATTTGCAGGAAGCACTTTCCCATAAACATAAATCAGAGAATAATTATAAACTTTTGATGTGACTATTGTGCAATTAGGGGTTGTCATAGCTAACTAAACATCTAATTGTTGAGGTAATATGGAGATACCCTTAGATAAATCTTCAGAAAGAAAAGAGTGGGTGAATCTAGAATCGAATAAAACATTTTCTACTTTAGAGTGGATAGTATGTGTACCTTTCACCACATCGTTAGCGTACTACACATCACTGATAGAAATTCCATGTGACATTCCTTTGTCTTTATCCTTAAGAGTTTGCTGATGTTGATCATCATCAACAACCCTTAGATTATGGTATTGATTAGCATAATTCACCTATTTCCTTACACTTTTAACATTGAAGGGTATGAGGTGCACTCTGTGTAGCCTTTTCTTTGTTTGCATCACTAGACACCTTCTTCCCATCATTGCAGTATTCAAATGTCTGATGACCTTCCTTTCCACATTTGAAACATTTACTTATCCCTTTATGACAACTCCCTCCATGTTTATTTTCACACATTGAGCATAAGGGAAAACTCATCTTATTTTCAGTGTCCTCTTTATATTTTCCTTTGAATTCCATTTTCCTCTTCTTATCAAACGCATATGATTGATGGGTTACTATAATCTCCATCTCAACTTTGAGAGAACATCGAACGATTTCCTTGTAACTATTGAAGTCCCTTATGGATAACGACCTTCGAATACTTTGTTTTAAGCCACTAAAGAATCGATCAATCTTACTCTCATGTTGGATAATAATCACAGAAGTGTACCTTGCATGTCCTGTAAAATTAGCTTCGTAGGTACCAACAGATTCATCATCCTTTTTATTTAGTTCAAGAAACTCTTTCTCCATCATTTTTTGAGGAATACGAGGGATGTAATTATTGAAAAATAAGTTCTTGAACTCGTACCATTCCATGGACTCAATTTCATCTCTTGGCCTCTTATTCTTGACATGATTCCACCATTGATCAGATTCACCTTCCAAATGATATACTTCTAAGATGACTTTATCATGTTCAGAACATTGAAGAAATGAAAATATCTTATTAGTGGTACTGATCCATTGTTCAGCCACTAATGGATCAGTAGACCCACTAAATGAGGGTGTACGCTGCCTCATGAAGGATTCAACAGAATATTTCTCCTTCCTTTTCTCATTTGGAAGTCCTTCATGATTCATAGCTTGAGAAAGTCGTGTGATCATGGCTACAATATTTTTCATTCCATCTCCCATTACATTTCGTTTCTCAGGGGGACAATCATTGCATTTCCCATTACATTTCGCATTAACATGGTTCCTTCGGGTTCCATCCACTGAATAAAACCAAAAATAATAGTGTGAGAAACACATTTATAATAGGAAAACCACATAATCAAGAATAAAATTTCACACTCAAGGTTTTATAATAGGTTGTTCATGGACATTTTTAAAACACTATGAATGTGTTCTATGCTTAGACTTATCCTTAGGGTTCTTACTAAGGCTTTCATAACCTAGTTTCCAATGGTTTACTATCACTTTCCTCTGATACCAACTATAACGGCCCATACTTTACATACATTGTTAATACATCAAAATTGATGTACACTTATTACAACATATAACAAAACCATGAATGGACCATATAGTTATAGTGTCATTAGAATCTGGGAAACATAAAAAACTCATTCATAAATCATCTACATTGTCTCCCATTTATTTCATCATATCTAAAGTCACTTTTGGAATATCCTACTTAATAAACTTCTTCCTAACCCGGGGAAAGAAAACAAACAAAAGGGTGAGCTCAAATGCTCAGTAAGGGTAAAAAACGAAATATCAATCACATCATATTCATAAGAACATAACATTTTGGAAATCATTACCTGCAAAAGAGATCATAATTTTATAATCATGGGTTTAATCATAGTAGTGAAATTTTATCCCAATAATCATAACATAAAACATGAAACTTTGTGGCATACACACATAATCATAGAGAATCATTTCTTAGTAGTCAAGACTCATTACCAAGACTATCATAGCAGACAAAGTCCATTTATGAACCGAGTTCACTCCTCATTTAAGTCCTGTTTCACTAAACCAGTTTAACCTGCCATTCCAGACATGTATATCTCATGAGATATAAATCATTACCCAATGAATTGGAGGTAGATATAGGTCCCACCCATCTCATAATGAAACCATTCTTATGTGTGCCACAAAATCATTAATCATACATAATTCTTCACAACCCAAAGAATAAAATGGGTTTATTCCCATCATAACATAATCCATATAAAACAAATGGATATCATTTCATCATAAGAGAAGTGAAACCATGTAAATCAGAGAGGCATTATACCTGAAACATACATATATTAAATAATATCATCATAGATGGAAAATGGTTTTGATGAAACACTTGAAATAAATTCATGAGGAAAATATCCTTTCTTATTTAAAGTCATTTTCTTTTCACAAAATTCCATGAAATTTTAAAAGAAAAGGATTTTGTTGAAAATAGTCATGAAATATTTTAGAGTAATCCTTTTGAAAATAAGGCATTATGAAACCATAAAAATCTGTTCGTGTCGTATAAGTTAAAAAAAATTCTTCTCATACTTTTTCCAGAAAGGTCAAAAAGTACCTCGTAAAAGAACAATTCTTTACATACCATGTAGTAAAAGTAATAAATGGGTAAAAAGGATTTAAACATAAATGAAACCATTTTTAGAAAATAGTTACATGGATGATAAATATATCCCCATTAAATACTAACACATTATCAATCTTGGATAAAAACAGGATTGGAAAAGTTATCCCTTACCTTAGGTCCGATTTTATTCGTAAGTGTCTGAACCACAAATATAATTATTTAAATTATGTCATTGACTTATTCCAGAATCATAATAATTGTTATGATATCATATATGGTCATATTATTAGCTTCTTATTAGTAATATTTCATTGCTACTTTTTATTCGGCAGTTTATTACTTTTTGATCTTATGCGTGTTTTGTCGAAGAAATTCATATTATTCACTTTAGGTTATAGATACCTCATTTCCAAAATGTTATTAGTGTAATATATATAATATTTATTCATTAAATTCATTTAGAGAATCGTTATGTAATGAAGATTATGTAGAACGAGTCGCATCACATCGTGGAGACGGTAGGCCGTACGTACGCACGAGCGATGATATCATTCCCATGATCATGAAATTGTATTGAAGGGTATGTATACTATTTCAGAATAAATATCACTTTACAATAATAATATATAGTTATTCTCTACACCATTATACCCATCCATGAATGGTGGTGGTGAAAAATAGATTACACCACTGAGTGAAGACGGTATTCCGTACGTACAAACACGCATTGATTTCGTTTTCCATAGGATGGATAGATAGTGAAATAGGGTTGTTTCATACGTATAATTAATATATCAGTATATGAGTGATAATGATGTTATTACTTCATAATGAAACAACTAAAAAAGAAGAAGTAGAAGAATAAATAAAGTTGAAAGAATTGGTAATGGACATTACCACTTTTTTGAAGCGCCTCTTCTTAACATCCTCTTAGAGCAATAATGATTGTCTTTGAAGAAGACTAGGACCTCTAAGATGTTTCTAGGGAAGTGGGGAAGAGAAATTGGAAGGGGTTGGCCGAGAATTATGGCTCAAAGTGGTGTGTGGAATAGAAGAAGGAGGTTCCCTTTTATAAGGGAGGAGTGGGGCACCTTTGGAAAAACTAAAAATATTATTTTTTTATAAAGTCATATTCGATTTTTAATAGCTCCAAATTGATTTATTTAGAAGCTAAGTTGGGGATGGGCCGCGATACTCTCAACCAATGGGTTTCGGACAAGTTTAGGTCATTATATTAACCGTATCTTTTTGTTTTAACTCTTAGTTAATTAGATTGACATTTACCATGTCACTTTGTATTTTTTTATCATATAGTTAATAAACGTACCATATACATCCAAGAGACCCCCCAAGTGGTCCATTAATTATACACATATCATGATATAAGTATCATGTATGAGACTTAGATTTTTATGAATATAATAACAATTAATAGTATAATATTTGTTTTACAAACTATTTTATGTCAATTTTGACACTATTTGGTAATTGTTTTTTTTTTGAAACTTATAACAGCATGATTAGTTCGAAAAATGTTAATTAAATCAATAATAATATGTAATATTAACCTATTAAATTAGTGGAATTCATAAAAAGTCACAAATTATATTTATTTGGGTATTTATAACATCAATTATGTTAATATTTCATTAATAAGATAATTACTGCATCATCATTGTGTAATAAATAAATTTAATTATTTAATGACTAAAAATTATAAATATAATACCATTATGTAAAAAATATTCTAATATTTATAATTTATATTTATAGTCGAATTTATCATATTTATAACCCTATATTAAAAATTATTAAGTTATTAAACATTGATTTTAACTATTTTAACCCTTCTTTAAATAAATTAATAATAAATGTCCTAATATAATCCAAGTGGACCTAGATGGTCATATATTATTCCTAATGTTGTTTTTTGTCGAATTTGACTTATCCAATAGAGTTAGTACATGTGTTAGGGAAATAATAAAATCATTTTTACCCTTAATTACCCTATTTACTTTTAACCATGGTAAAAAAAGGTAAATTTACTATTCAGCAAAAATTATTTTCATCTCATTGAACCAAATTTTAGTCCATGATATTAACTGTGTCTCTCGGATTTACGAAATTCCACTCATAGAAGTAGTAAAATTAAGTTTTATGTGAATTTTCAAATTCTCCTAGGAGGTGGGTAAAAGACGGTGAAAAGTTCAATAAAATTTATATATATCTAAAAATATTATAAAATGACTCCAATGAATTACTTTGAACATATATAGGTATTATGTATCTATTTTGACCTAAAATAAATTTAAACAAATTAAATAATTATTTAAATAAAAAGTCAGTTTTTAAATACTAACCCAGTTTTTTCAATATTCATCAAAAATTGAAAGTTTCAGAAAAATACCAAAATTTCACCCCAGGCTAATTTCGATATTCCGAATCCAAAAATGAAGTCCATTTTGAAAAATAAAATTTCAAAAGGTGGGTATTCTTATTCATAACATCTAGTTTTTATAATATTTCAATAGCATATCGTTGTTTAGTGGAACTCGGTGTTGCGTATAATACAAGCTATCGAGGAAGGTCGTGATTGCGTGTAAAGCAAGCCAAGATAGTGTTTTGTGTAGTGAAATATTTTTTGATGATTTATATAACATTAAAAAATACTTCTCATAAAAATATCATGTTTTACAGGGTATGTGTGTGATGAATAGTGAAAAAAATTGAAAAAGGATGACAAATATAATACAGGGGACATAGATCATGTACCATGTACGGGAAGGGTATGCGGCCACATACCAAGTAGTAGGAATGGTATGAGGACGAGGTTCACAAAATTGAAAATGGATTGTTGCTAAAGTCGATGTTGTATGCTAATGTTATTATGTCGATGGAGTATATCGACTATGTAGGTGAAAAAGTAGTATGCTGACCACATATGAAAAACAGTTCACTTGTGGCTTGTCATCCGCAGTGGTAGTAGGATTGATATGTGGTGAAGGCTGTATTGAAGATTTGGTAAATCATAGATTAGTGGTTTTTTTGGATATATATGCATATATATGAATTATTAATCCCCCTGAATACTATTGACACTTAATTTCATTAGAGAATATATTTTTTTATGGGATTTCCGAAAAGTTCGATGGTGTTTCGCAAAGAATAATTCCATGAAAGATGAAGTGATTCCCGTGGAAGAAATTATTCCGAAAGAGTTTACATGGATTCCTATCCTGTGAAGGAATGCTCGGTATGTGTACGATGAATCTCATGTACATGAGAGAGAGAATTACACAAGCGGTATGTAGATATGGAGATCTGGAACCAAAACAAATTGCAGCCTGTGAACAGAGAATAGTTCATGGACAGTAGGCCATTCCCAGAGGCGGAACAAAGGATAATGTACGCGGGTAGATATAGAAGGAAGTTCGCAGACGAATGGAGGTTCGTATTAGCGACAATAGTACAAGAAGTAGGTGTTCTGCTTTCCAAACTAGATACTCAGTATGCGGGAGAGGATTACGATTTGAGATTTTCTCAAGGAATCTTTCAAATCATCAAATCAATGTGAGAAAGGATTTTCCAGTACCAAGCTGTACCCAGGAAGGATAACTTCATCGACGTGTTAAAAACGAACTTCAACAGAGCATCTACCATTAGTTAAGGATGTACGATTTCATGAAAATAAAGGTACCTACTTGATCATAATCTATGTTTGACCTACATATTGATAAACTATGTTGTGATTTCATTCCCCTTGTATTGAGTGAAAGAAGAGGAAGGTGACTTCCCCTTCCACCGACAGTGAGATAGGGAAAGAGGCATAGGGTGTGACGATTGGGGATGCAATGAGTAGGCTGTAAACATTGTAAATGTAGTGATCCTGGGCATAGATGACCTAGCCCAATAATTTTACTCATTATTGGCATTGAGACATAGAGAATTTTGTACATCAGATCATTGTCTTTTACGGAACCTTGGACATAGCCCAGTGAGGGTGAACAATGTAAAAATCATCGTGTCCTGTGAAATATTTTATATCTATTCATATATTTCTATAGGAAGAAGATATAATTTTTTCCAAAAATGGAACAAGATCCCAAAGAGATAATGTTTTAATATATCATACCATGATTCCATCCCCCCGCCCTCTCAGGGTATTTGACCTACTGAACCTAAAAAAGAGTATATAGGGGAAGAAAACATGAAAAAAGTAGACAATAAGTTAAAATTGTGTTTTAATAACATAACATTTATTATATGTTATAATATTTAAAAATATTCTCATATGATGTATATCCTTATACAATTAGAAATGTAATAACAAAATTATGTTTCTTTCTAAATAAATTCATTGATTTTATAAGTAATGCCTCATCCAACATTATCTTTTAGTAAAACATCCATATGAAAGACCCATTATCTCATTAAAATAATCCATTCACTATTGGAATCATGAACATCATGTGTTTGAGTCCTCATAATATAACAATAGGAAAAAATATTTCCCTTCCTAGGTGTAGAAGAAATCATTATGTATAACTGACTAGAGGAATTATACCCAAAATTAGTTATTGATATTTTTTTCAATGTGTAATTATATACCAAAGGAAACTGTGGTCCATAAAGAACACAAAACCATCTCCCAATATATAATGACTCCAACATCACAGTGCATACACAATATATGAAAATTTAAGATTGTTCATCAGGTAAATATGTTCATGATTCCACAACATCATTGACCCATAAACAATGACTCAAACAATATGAATCATAACAAATCCTAGATTAATCCCTAATCTATCAAAATATCCAATATTTATTTTTCTCAACTCTGGAAGAATAAAGATCATCACATAATTCTATATACATTTCTAATAAAAAATGCATTTCTCACATGAATCATACCATATTAATTTATCTCTGTTATTTTCCGATCCTTTATGTGGCTTTTCAATGAATGATAATTCTTATATAAAACAGATTTTGGAACTATCTGGCCCCAAAAAACCATGTATGTCAATGAATTTCTTTGGATACTCATTGGTAACTATAACTTTCACCTTATCTGGGACTTCAATAACGCAAACCTATGAGATAACGTGACACAAGAAGTATACTATGTTGATCCCCAAATATCATTAACTGAACATTGAATATATATATTACTCTCTTAGTTTATTCAAATTGAACTCAATATGAGTGGAATGGTTGTTCTGAGTATGCAAATAAAATATTATTCCATCTACGAATACAATAAAAAATGAATAATGATGGAGATGGAATACATTATTCGTGATATATATTAATATTTAGGGAACATTCTTAAGACAAAACTACATCACTATATACCCATTTAATTTATAATGAATAAAGAATTTTTTATGATGAATATTTGAAGCCATGTTTTGATTCAAATCATATCTCGATATCATGTCAATATTGTGGAATAACCTCGTATCTATGAGTTGGTCTAAAATATAATATTTTTAGTTATATTATATCATTATTTAACTATAATATAATTTAATTTCTTTTAAAATAAACAATTCCCAATTGTTTCATCTTCTTTGTTGAGAAAATATACTGGTAAACCCAATGGGGAATAATTGGGTAATTTGAACCAATTTTCATATAAATTCAATATCTTCATAATGAGATTTTGAAACATAGTTGTAGCCATTATATGGTCCATAATGGATATTGGCACACCTCTAGGACTTATCATTATAATAAATTCATCCACTCTCTCAGGGGGTAGTCCTGAAAACATATTTAGGAAAACAACTGGAGTCTGATCGACTACAGGTTGGAACTCAATCTGAAGAATTCATTGATAATTCATTCCAATGATAGAAATATCATAAACCATTACACCAATCACAAGATGAACTATTCTTGAACTACTATCCTTGACATCCCACTTAATTTTTTTAATATATTTAACCACTTATTATGATGTAAATTAAACCCACTATAAATAAAAGTCCACATAGGAATAATAATGAACCAACCAGTCTATTTTGAGAATGACATCCAAGATATTCATCTTGAGGATGGATATTTTCATTAAGAAATCATGGGTACCTATGTAGAGACACATGCATTACTTACATGGAAATTACATTAAATTAACATAATACTAAATATTTACCAAAAACAGACACCCAAGGACCGTAATTGTGTAGTGTCTTTGAAAACTGGGAACACAATCTTCTAATCATGGTGAAATATCTTAGACATATCCCATAAAGATCTTACAAATTTTTTCTTAACTAAAACATTTATTTATATCATAGGGAAAAGGAAAAAAGAAAAGGTGAGGTCGAATTCTCAGTAATGGTAAAATGGAGAACATAAAACAATCCATAGACATTTGAACGTAAAAACGTGAACGTAAAATCTAAACATCAAAATCATGATCAATGAAATAAAACATGGAAGTATACAAGGAATAGATAATAAAGGAAAATTATTCATGATAAAATAGAATGGAAATAAAACATGTAATTCTGTAAACCCATTAAAAACATGATATGATTTCCATAGTAGCCTAGGTATTGCTTCAAGACCATTATAGTGGACAAATTCCATTGCTGAATCGGGTTTACTTGTCGTTCCAACATTGTATTACAGAACCAGATTCACATGCCATTCTAGCCATGTCTATCTCATGAGTTATAAATCTTTACCCAATGCATTGGATGGAGATATAGTTCCCACCCTTATCATAATGAAATCATTATTTTGTGTGCCTGAAAATAAACATAAATCATTTATCATAACAAAAAGAATAAAATGTGTTTCATAAACATCATACAATCATAACACAATCCACATAGAATAAATAGATATAATTTCATCATAAGAAAAATGAAACCATGTTAATAATAGAGACATTATAATTGAAACATAAAATTATTAAATAATGTAATCTTAGATGGAAACTGGTTTTGATAAGAAACATGAGATGAATTCTTGAGGAAAATATCCTTTCTTCATCAAAATCATTTTCTATTCTCAAAATGACATGAAATTTTATATGAATAGGATTTTATTGAAAATAATCAAGAAATCGTGTAGAGTAAGCTTCATGGAAATAAGTCATTATGAAACTGTAAAAATATGTTCTTGTCGTACAAGTAAAAAAACATTCTACTAGTACTTTTGCCGGAAAAGTCAAAAAAGTATCTCATATGGTAAACCAAAGAAAGATTCTTTCCATACCATGTGGTAAAAAAATGTTAAAAATGACTTTTAACATAAATTTTAGACTATTAAACATTTTATGAAATCATTTTGAGAAAACCTGAACATAGATGATAAATGTAACCCTAGTAAATACATACGAATAAACAATCTATGATAATAATGCGATTGTAATAATTATCCCTTACCTTTTATGATAGGTGAAATCATATTTGTTATAAAAAAAATTACATGTATGTATAAATATCATATCCTCTATAATAAAAATCATAAAACATTCATGGGAATTATAAACACCATTCAAATGAAATAGATGGTGATTATGGCATATTTCAAATAGAAATAAAAGTGAGACGAAATAATCCCTTACTGTAGGTCCAATTTTTTCCGAACGTGTACGAAACTCTTGTATAGTGGGTTTAAACATATTATTATCTTTTAACAGAACCATAATAATATTTATGATATCATATATGATTAACTTATGAAATTAAATTAACCATTCTTTTGTCAATTCCATGTTAAAGAAGCGTTTTGGGTAAAATCGTATCATTTATCATACGTGTTTGGACATGTTGTTCATGATATTATTACTTATAATCCAATTTACTTAATTACATAATTTAAAAAATGATTTATATATAATATATATTCAGCATAGAAATATATATGAATGATCGATAAATGTAATGAAATACATCGTTCATGGAGACGGTAAGTCGTAGGTAGGCATGAACGCTGTATTCATTTCCCTATTAAATTGAATGAATTTAAGTAAATGAAACATATATGTACATAAATACAGTATCAATATTATTTCATATATTTTCTGATTATTTATTATATATACTTTATAATCATTCTTGAATGGTTTTCATGAAGAATGATTATCATCGCGTCGTGGAGACGGTAATCTGTACGTAGGCACGAGCGGCGATATCATTCCCATAGTTTTTTAATTGAATTGGACTGGATGATATAATATATCAGAATCAGTATGATGTTATAATAACAATATATAGTTTTATATACACAATTATACCCATCCATGTATGGTGGTGGTGGAAAAACAGATTACACCATGGCGTGGAGATGGTATTTCGTACGTACGCACTCGTGCTGATTTTTTTTCCTTAGGATGGATAGAAGGGAAAATGGGGTTGTTTCATATTAATAATAACATATCAGTTTATTAGTGGCACTAATGCTATTACTTTATAATGATACAAATAAATAAAAAAGTGATGAAGAATAAAGTATCTTGAAAAAATCGGTAGAAGAGATTGCCTTTTCCTCGACGAACCTCCTTTAAGATTCATCTTAAGGGACTAGAGTTAGCTTTTTGAGAATCCTAGAACCTCTAGAACGTGACTAGGGAAGTTGAGAAGAGTAATGGGAATAGTCTGGCCGATCTTGAAGGCTCCAAATTATGTGAAGAGGAGAGGGAAGGGGTGCCCTTTTATAAGAGAGGAGAGGTTCACTTTAGAATCCTCTAAAATATTAATTTATAATAAACCCAATCCCCACATAAAAAAACTGAAAGTGACTAAAATTCTGATATAAGGTAATATAGGGTTGCAGTCTCATAATCCAATCAAATATAGACATGTTTTGATTTTAGTTTAAACATTATCATTTTGATTTATCCTTACTTAATCCATTTAATTTTATTTGCGGTAATAATATTGTAATTTTTAAATTGTTATAAATAATTATTTACTGTTGTTAATATTCCATAATTAGATAAATTATTAAATTTTAGACAACATAATTTTGAATTTTAAATATATAATTTTTTTTATTTTTTAACAATTTAATAATATGATATTTTTATTAAATATCAATAGTGTCAATTTTTACATTATTCAATTATTTTATTTTTAATAAAATCCACACACAAGATATATACAATAAAAAATATTTAATAGATTACTAAGATGTCAAATTAATCTAAAAAAATTTGTGGAGCACATTATTTAGGTCATATGATATTTATTTTCATATTTTTAAAACAATTTACTTTATATTACTCTTAATAAAATAATTTCTGCATCGCTATTGTGTCACCATTAATGATAATTATATAATTTCTAAAAATTATATATTAATTCACATGATGTATATAATTTTATTATATTTATGGTGACTATTTATTTTAAAATTTTAATGATGTTTATCAGTAAATTAAAATTATTGCACTTATAAGATATAAGAGAGTGAAATGTTGTCACTTTAATTGGTTTTAATAATAATTACATCTTTTTCAAAGTAAAAAGTCCCTAAAATGAATCTATTCCTACCTTTAGGTGATATGGGTCGACTTTTATTCATCCAATATTATTTTGGAAGCAGTTAGGGTAATTTTATAATCTTATTTTTACCCTTTATTACTAGATTTACCATTAACTGCAGTAAATAAAATTTACTGTAGATACTATTAATAATGTCTAAAAATAAAATTTATCTTATTAGAATAATTTGGACCTAGTAATTACAAATATAGAATCCATTTTTATAAATTCAAAACATATAAGTGGAAGTATTTAATTTAAAATTAATCCCGGTGTTGAATAAACGTGTTTTAAAAGTTAAAACGTTGCAAAAGATTGAAATGTTTTTTCCTATGAAATCAGGGTAAAGATAATGGTAATTAAAAAAAAATATTAAATGAAAAAAATATTTTCTATTTTTAATTTAAAACAACAAAATATTATAATTTAACTATATAAATTATCTCGATGAAAGAAGATGTTTATAAATAAAATTTAGCATATTTTTACTATTCATCAAAATATAAAAGTATAAAGAAAAATATTAAAATTTTATCAAAAGATAATTTTTATATCCTTATTAAAATTAATAAGTTTATTCAATAAAATTGAACTTATAAATGATTCAAAAATATATATTTAAACTGGGTGTTACATCAAAATACGAAAAAACTGCATTTTTTTTAAAATACTTGTTTTACCATAAAAATTTATTTTTTTCTCATACCATGTTTTATAAAATGTTAAAGATTTATTATAATTTTATAAAATAAAAAATGTGGTTAATACTATTCATAGATTCTAGTTCATAATAATATTATAATATATCATTGTTTAGAGAAACTCGGTATTGTGTGCCACACATACTATCAAGAAAGGTCACTCTAGCATGTAACTCAAGACAAGTATATTGTTGCGTATACTACAAGATAATATGGTGTTTCATATAGAGAAATATAATCATGGTGTAACATACTACACAAGACATCAAGGAAATTAAAAATATTATTTCAAATAAAATCTCAGGGTGTTACATTCTACCCTCCTTAAAATGAGTTTTGTCGTTGAAATTAATTGGGGTTAAAACTTTATTACTACTTGAAAGATTCTCTCATAGAAACCCACATCGTAAATAGTAATATTAAAACATAATTTTAATAACTAAAGTATGAAACCTAACCATTAAACAAATTAACTCATCATTGTGCTTCCAAATTGGAGAATATAGGTGAAAATATGGATATGGGAGAGAAATCTAACCATCGAATTCTGATGGAGAGTGGTTGAGAAAATTTCTATGAAAAGGAAAACAATCACAAAGCCATAAATTTTTTATGATCTAAGGTACCATCTTATTCATCGGATATTAGGGTACTAGAATAACATTTTGGGTTTTCTAGATCTATTCCATAAAATTGAAAATTTTGAATTAGAAGAAATACATACTTGATTTTGGTAAAATATCACTGTTGGTCATTCCATTAACAATTTCCACGTCATATCATAAAGAAATTAAGTTGAATTTTTCATTCGTGAAGTGTTAGCAGAACATGTGTTAGAATGATGGGTCATTCCATCTGTCTCAAACAAAAGGGTAGAAAATGTTATTAAATATACATAAGTCCATCAATGGTGAGATTAATTGTATATGTTTACTAAAATTGACTTATACATAATATATCATACCACTTAATAAAACAAATTTCTACTAATGAGGGACTTCATGTAGGCCAGTGGGAGGAGATAATGTCCAGTCGCACTTCGGTTGTGGATTCAATTCCTACATCCTTGTCTGACGTGACGGGTTGTCTCCCGTCCTATGGGTTGTCCTTTTTCAAAAACAATACTATTATAACATTCCAGAAATAATATGGAATAACAAGTTATATCCTTAAACAATAATATATAATGCCTAACTTAATCCATTACAATCATTAGGCCAATCAAACATACTTCTTTCCAATCTCATAGTAAAAAGAAAACAATTACTAGAAAGGTCATCTAAAATTATGGGAGTATGGTAATTTATTCCCCATATATCATAAGATAAATCTTATTGATCACATTCCAAACATGCTAATTTCTTAATCATGTATTCTCTTGAAACATTAATTACCATATAATCATTGTGAAATAAAGAATGCTATCAAAAGTTACCTATTTCCACAAACCAAAATCCCAAAATTTTTATATACTCAAACCATTATATCAATTTGTCCTTATATCAGTCATGATATCATTAATACTATCAAACATATCATTATCTCCTTATCCCTTCATTATGTGCATATTAGGTGCATTCCAAAAATATCAGAATAGCATTTCATGGATAACAGTAGCATTCAACATATACATTCAAAAACATATGGAAAAACGATAGTGTAACTATCCATAGATGTTTCCTTATTCCATATCTCCATGAGATTACTTATACAACATTACCCTTGATAAACATGTAATCATTTCACTACCTCCTTAAACCATTGACCAAGCTTCATCATTTTATTCCTCAACACTTCTATCATCTCATATATAATTTGTAGTCTCTTCATCATCATCAATATAAATAATACCCAAATGACCATGTTGATTATGTTTATGATATTTTCCGTTAGGGAATTGGTTTGTATAATGCTCATACGTTCCACATTAAAAACATTTAACCATTTCTGATATCTTAGCAATACAATTATCCTTGTCCATAGCGTTAACAGAACCTTTTCCTTCGAAATTACTGGATTCATGTCCTTCTTTTACACAACCCAAGAATCTTTCATTTTCGTTGAAAAATTCTCCCTGATGCTTCTTCCCACATGATTTATGAGAGGGAAATTAATCTTTAATTCCACTATGATCATTAATGAACTCCATCTTTCTCTTATTAGATGAGTCAGAAAACATACCAAAGATCATATTATTGATCATATTAAGAGATTGATTTTTATCCATAATAATGATGTTTAGACTTCCAAATACCATTTAATTTGGTTTCTCATTAAGAATATCATTATATTTTACATTATACTCTCCATTAACATGAATCTTCCTCATTCTAGTAAATTTCTAAAACCCAAAAATAATAGTGTGAGTTGAAAAAATATTACTAGGAAAACAACATAATAAAGGTGGTAGTAATTTCAATATCTAACATCTTAGGTTTAATCCTAGGTTATTCATGATTGTAATCATAATTCTAGGATTTTAACCTATAGTTATAATTATCCTTAGAGACATCCCAAGACATACCATGGAAATATCTCTACGGATCTCACTAAAGTTTTCGCATCCCAGTTTCCAAAGATTAACTAAACCAATCCTCTGATACCAACTATAGAGACCACAACTTCACGTACATGGAAATTACATTACTTTTGTGGAATAATTAATAAAGAACAAAAACAGACACCCAATGACCGTAATAGATTAGTGTGTTTGGAAACATGGAGAAAAAAACATCTAATCTTGGTGAATTATCTTCAATATCTCATATAAAGATCATCCCCTTTTGTTTTCTTACCTAAAAACATTATTTATATCCTAGGGAAGAGAATACATATAAAGGGTGATCTCAAATGCTTAGTAAGGGTAAACATGGAGAACATAAAACAATCCATAAACATTTGAACATAAAAACATGAACATAAAATCTAACCATCAAAATCTTCAACAATGACATAAAATATGGAAGTACAAAAGGAATAAATCATAAATAAACATTAATCATGATAAAATATCATGGGAATAAAAAATTTAATTGTATAATACCATTAATCACATGATATGATTTACATAGTAGCCAAGGCATTGCTGCGAAGACCATCATATTGGACAAAGTCCATTACTGAACTGGGTTTACTTGTTGTTCCATCCCTGTATTACTGAACAAGATTCACATGAAATTATTTCCATGTCAATCTCATGAGATATAAATATTTACATAATGAATTGTAGGGAGATATTGTTCCCACCAATCTCATAAGTATTTCATTCTTACATGTGCCACAAAATAAACATATATCATTCATCATAACCCAATGAATAAAATGGGTTTCATAAACAACATCCAATCAAAACATAATCCACAAAGAATAAATGGATATCATTTAATCATAAGAAAAATGAAACCATGTATATAATAGAGAAATTATAATTGAATCTTAAATATTTTATGTAATGTAATCTTATATGGAAAATGGTTTTGACCAATCACTTGAAATGAATTACTGAGGAAAATATCCTTTCTTCTTCAAAATCATTTTCTTTTCTCGAAATGCCATGAAATTTTAAAAGAAAAGGATTTTTTTGAAAATAATCCTGAAATCATTGAGAGTATTATTCATGGAAATAAGTCATTATGAAACTGTAAAAATCCATTCTTTCCGTATAAGATAAAAAAATATTCTACTTGTACTTTTGCCTGAAAAGTCAAAAATACCTCGTATTGTAAACAAAAGAATGATTCCTTCCATACCATGCGGTAAAAAGTGGTAAAAATGACTTTAAACATACATGGAAGAATATTAAACATTTTATGAAAACATTTTGAGAATACATGGACAATGATGATAAAAATAACCCGAGTAAATACTTACCAATACACAATCATGCATAAGAACGAGATTGGAATAATTATCCCTTAACTTTTATGATCGGTGAAATAATATGTGTCATAAAATAAGGAAAATTACATGTTTAAATATCATATCCTGCATAATTAAAATCATAAAACATTCAAGGGAAGCATAAAACCATACAAAATAAATAGATGGTGATTAAGGAATATGACTCACAGAAATAAAAGTGAGACATAATAATCCCTTACCTTAGGTCAAATTAATTTTGTATGTGTCCAAAAATCTTGTATAGTGGGTTTAAACATATTATTAACTTGTAATTATACCATAATAATATTTATGATATCATATATGATTCGTTTATAACATTATATTACACGTTCTTTTGTCTATTCCATGTTAAAGTAGCGTGTTGGGTAAAATCGTTTCATTTATCGTACGTGTTTGGACTTGTTGTTTTTGATATTACTATATATAAAATGATTTACATTATTCTAGAATGTAAAACATGATTTATATATAATATATATTCAGAATATTATTATATATGATAGATCAATAAATGTAATGAAATACACCGTTCATGGAGACAGTAGGTCATACGTACACATGAATAATGTTTTCATTTCCTTATTAAATTGAATAGAATTAAGTAAATGAAATATATATATACAAAATTCTAGTTTCATTATTATGTCATATAATTTATGATTTTCTATTATATATACATTATAATCATTTTTGAATGGATATCATGGAGAATAAATCCCATCGCGTCGTTGAGACGGTAATTCGTACGTATGCATGAGCGACGATATCGTTCCCATAATTTTTTAATTGAATTTGAGTAGATGATATAATATCTCATAATTAGTATTATTTTATTATAAAAATATATATTTATTTTTTACCCCATTATACCCATCCATGTAAGGTGGTGGTGGAAAAACAGATTACACCACGACTTGGAGATGGTATTCGGTATGTACGCATTCGCGGAGATTTTGTTTTTTGTTGGATGGATAATATGTGAAATGGGGGTTTTTCATATTTATAATAACATATAAGTATATTATTGATACTGATTTTATTACTTTATAATGAAACAAATAATGAAGAGGAATTTGAAGAAGAAATAAACTTGAAAAAATCTGTAGAAGAGATTACGTCTACCTTGATGCACCTCCTTTAATCTTCCTTTTAAGGGACTAGAGATGGAATTTTGAGAAGAACAGAACCTCCAGAATGTGACTAGTAAATTATATTATATTAATGGGCATAGGTTGGCATAGCTTGACAGCTAAAAATTATATGAAGAAGAGAGGGAAGGTGTTCCCTTTTATAAGAGAGGAGAGGGGCACTTTTGGAAATATCCAAAATATTAATTTATTATAAACCTGATCCCCACATAAAAACATACAAAACTAACTCAAATTCGTATATAAGGTAATATAGGGTTGTAATCCCATCAAAAAATTAAATTTAGACATGTTTTGATTTTAATTTAACCCATATAATTTTGATTTATCCTTATTTAATCTATTTAATTTTTTTTGCGGTAATAATATTCTAAATTTAAAATTGATTTAAATACATACTAATGTGTTGTTAATTTTCCATAATTAGATAAATTATTAAATTTTCTATTATATAATTTTTAATTTCTAATTTTTAAATATTTTTAAAAATTTTAATCAATTTAATAATATTTTATTTTTATAAAATATCAATAGTGTCAATTTGGACACTATTCAATTATTTGAATTTTAATAAAATCCATACAAAAAATATATTAGGTAAAAAAAATAATAGATTACTAACATGTCATATTCATCTGAAGAATTTGTGGAAAAATTAAGTAGTTCATATAATATTTATTTTAATATTTTTAAAACCATTTAATTGTTATTTGTATTAATAAAATAATATCTACATAATTATTGTGTCACCATTAATGATAATTCATTCATACCTAAAAACTATAAATAAATTTACATGATCTATATAATTTTATTATCATTCTGGTGACTATTTATTTTCGAAGTGTTATGATTTTTATCGCAAAAATTAAAATTATTAAAATAATTAGATATAAGAGACTGACATGTTTTCACTTTAATTGGTTTTAATAATAATTACATCCTTTTCATGGTCAAAAGTCCATGAAATGAATCAATTACAACCCTTATATGATATGGGTCGACTTTAATTCATCCAATAGTATTTTTGAAGGTGTTAGGGTTATTTTATAATCTTATTTTGACCCTTAATTACCAGATTTACCTATAACTGTAGTAAATAAAATTCACCATAGTTACTGTTCATCATGTCTAAAAATAAAAATTATCATATTAGAATAATTTGGACATACTGATTCCAAATATGAAATTAAATTTTTCATATTCAAAACACATAATTGGCAGTATAAAATTTAAAATTAATCCTGCAATTGAGAAAAGTGGTTTTAATAGTTAAAACGTTGCAATATATTGAAATGTTTTTTTACCTATGAATGTAGTATAAAATTAATGCTAATGTCTTATATTATATTAAATGGTAAAAATATATTCTAATTATTCTTTAAAACTACTGAATATTATAATTAAATCATAAAAATTATCTCGATGAATAAAGATGTTTTTAATTAAAATTTATCATATTTTTACAATTCATCAAAATATTAAAGTTAACAGAAAAATATTAAAAAATTATCCAATGATTTTTTTATATAATTAATGATATGGATAAGTTTATTTCATCCATGTGAACTTATAAATTTCTAAAAAAATAGATTTATATTGGGTGTTCCATTATAAGGTGGCAAAACTGCATTTTTTGATAAATGCTTATTTTACCCGAATTTTTTTTCTCATACCATGTTCAATAAAATGTGTAAGATGAATTATAATATTATAAAATTCAATATGTGGTTTATACTATGCATAACATCTAATTAATAATAATATTATAATATATCATAGTTTAGTAAAACTTGGTATTTCCTACCACACAAGCTATCGAGGAAGGTCTCTCTTGCTTGTAACTCAAGACACATATATTGTTGCGTATACTGAAAGATAATATAGTGTTGCATATAGAACCAATCTAATCTTGGTGTAGCCTACAACACTTGACATCAATTAAATTAAAGTTATTATTTCTCATAAAATCTATGCGTTTTACAACCTACCTCGTGAGGGATGTCCTTACATTGGCATACTATCTCTGACATTATAAAATAAGGTAAATCAAGTGCTTTAATGCCACAAGAGTGTGAAGAATGTAGTTCAATACTTCCCACATCAATGAAATATTAGAATGAATATACTGAATCTATATATAATAAGACAAAAATGATTGTATATGATACTAAAATAATACCATAAATTTTAGAAGAACCAAAATCATTTGCCTCTGGTATTGGCTATTTTAAATATATTTTTCCCGATCCATGTCCCTGTGATACAACATGACAACATGATCGAACCCCACTATATTGTTACTGAAAAAAGTAATCTAGGATACCATGATAACAAACAAATCCAATACATGTATGGATAGTTGATATCTAGGATACTTCCTGGTGATGTGATATTGGACCTTCTCTAGATGGTTGAGCTATCCCAGATCCTCTCCCACTCAAAACAGATGGGACAGTTCTACTGAAACATTGTATATTCCCTAACTTGTTGTATCCTCAACTCTCAACAGGGTTACCGGGACCCTGGGTCCTTTTATGCCTACAATTACCAAAATGTTGATATACCATGTAATTGTATGTGTGTGTGAACTATCATTTGCTTCTCACACATAAAATTTCAATTTGTCACATATGATCGCTAGTGTATCCAAAACTATGTTTGCGTTCTAGAACAACCAAGCTCATACTATCGTATATCACCAGGTTCATCTTGCTTATTAGGTCCTAGATCATAATAATAAATATTATAGTAAAACATAAATCATTGACCTGAAAATGAATATGATGCCTCAAACCATCCAAAAATCATCTCATGTTTATTGTATTATCAACATTTTATGTAGGTGAAATTCACTAACGATCTATAAAATCAGATGAAAAATCCTTGAATGTCATCGATTCCTGATTCATTTTTATAGAAACACTAGAATTTTTGGTCCTCATTTTCTATATAATGAAATAAAAAATGAATATTGACAACAATTACCTCCATATCATTTCTCAATACTAACTATATGGATTAATTATATCCCACAGACATATGGTTGATCCTCATAAAATATCAGAAGATATTTTCAATCTTCTCTAAGGAGGTTTATCCAGATACGAAAATATAGACATTATAGTACTAACACATAACTATAAAACCAATAGAACTTAATCCTTGAAAAAATGCGTTTGATGTTTTTTAAAGAACTCCCTAGTTAACTCTCATATATATTGTCTAGATCATTGAGCTCCATGAATCTACAATATATGCCACAAAAAGTCTCTAGAAAAATAAAATTCATTCCCCATTTTAGAAATTGGAATTGGTTTAATATGAGGCACTATAAGATGTATAAATGGAGACTTAGGTCCCACCACCTCTAGGTCATGTTCATCACCCCCATGGAGAATGACATGAGGATTTCATGAAGGAAATTGTCTATAAAGGAAAAGAACTTACCTCAGATAAGATTCAATAATTGCATAATCCTTATATAGAACTATATTATGTAAAAAATCTTTCTATGTAATTATCACACACCTCTTCCAACTCAAGGATTTGAGTTTGGGTGATTGAATATTTATAGAAATTTAGAGATGGTACCTAATTCCCACAACTAAATCGTGGACTAGGATAAAATCTATGTTTTTAAATTTCAATTTCAATTCATTTATATTTTTATCTAAATTCATCATTAAATTGTTAAACCCAGTGGTTCACCACTTTAATTATATAAGGGACTATAAAAATTATTATTAGAAATATGGTTTCCTGTCAATCCATACCCTAACACATTCTAGTCCATGCAACCAATGGTCCATGACTCTATGTACCATAGATAACAATATATTGTTTATTCCATATCCTATATAGGAAGAAACTATTATGTTATGGATGGAACTCTAAAACCAACTATGTTTCCTCAATCTCTTTCAAGAATCATTTCTAAATAAAATTAATTTATATCAATTCATGTAGTCTTGTAAACCAATGGTATAAAATTAACCTAATGATATTATATCGGTTGGTGTATTCATTGCTTTTGAATTTCCTACATGGTGCCTATTTGATGAATTATCAAAGTTTACATACCCTCATAACATCTGGACAAGGATAATAGAGAATTATAAAATATCAATAGTTAAATTAGAATTTATGTGCGTCACCGAATGGTGTTAAGAAACAAACTGTTATAGGAAAAAATTATTGAAAAAATTACATTCAATGGAATTTTTGTATCTATAAATGGGTAATATACACCCTAAAATATCTATTTTCCATGTCCCAAAACCTCCCATATTCCCTAAATAATCTCATAAAATAGTAAGTCAATAATAAAATTACTTTGAAACCACATTTTGATATCCTGAACACAGATGTCACATTGAATTTCCCTAATCCCGGTTACCCACTTGGCCTCTAGGAAAACTCCCCAAATGTCATAGGATATAAACAAGAAGTCATTCCCAACAATGTGGATAGGGTTATAATCTACCATCATTACCAAAATAGCAAAGTGTAAAATCCAATTGGAATATAGAATAAGTAGTAAAGAATGGATATGGTTGGTAAATTGATGTAAATAACTAAGAAGATAATATCAATTCATGAATGTATTAAACTAAATAATATAAAATGGATTATGATTCCAGGTTTCAGAAAATAAAGAAGGAATGGATACAAAATGCATGTAGTATTACAATATAATTTAAAAAAATGGAATCATACATCAAGCACTCTGTTCTCTATCCTAGTAAGTTTATACCATCTCTTTCTTAATTCATGAAAAATGTTACGCATATCTAGGAGGTACCATCAACATATCTAAACAAAAAAGAAACTATTATTTCTAGGTACCAAAGGAGCCCCAGATATGGATTGAGATGATCTTCGTAGTCCAACTCCAAATGAGTTTATAAATATCTTGTCTATGTATACAGTATTGTTGTTTTTAGGTATAAAAAATATAAGGTAGTAATAAAAAATATAAATAGGTCATCTCTGGTTCCTGAAACGAAATAGTTTAGGCACTACTGGATTCATACCATGCAATAATAACTCTTACAAGGTATCAATATTGGACATTCCCAGAATTTTATTTACAAGGCACAACATGCCCAATATCTCATTATATAGGACACCATTCTCAGTATAATTGTATAGGGGAATCTATGACCTCTATCACATTATATTTTTATCTCTTTATCATAATAATGAGTAGGGTCACCATGCCTAATATCATACTAAGGTATTCTAAGAATATATATGACCACAAGGGGAACTATGACCATAATGTATCAAAATTGATTCTATTCCCATATAGTGTCAGATATATTTATGGGTTTTCATTCCCATTTTTCTATATCAATGGTCTTCATTCACATTCGTCTTAATTAGTGCTAGTATACATGCCTATTTAATATTAACCATAAGGTTTGGCATACCCATTTTGTTTAAACATGCATAAAGGGCATCAGGGCTATTAAATATAATTTACCTGGGTAGTTATCCCTATTCAATATAATACAGAAGGGTCATCATTCCCTATCCATAAAACTAAAAAACTGACCATTGGATTTAATACAAGAAAATTTATTATTCAATAGTCATTTACATTTAATAATGAAAAGGGAGTATCAATTTCCAATTTAATTGGGTGATGTGGGGTTACCTCTCAAAAAAACCAATACAATTTAATATAATTATTTTGGTAATGATTGATGTTATTCTACCACACCAATCCACTATAATTGAAATATCAACCATTAAAAGTAAATGTAAGCACTCTAATTAGTGAATTGGTTATTTGTTCATGAAATACATTTAGCAATATTTTCGAGAAAAACCAATGGGTTGGAACCATATACGGTAGAATACTAAAAATGAATTTGGATACTAAAAGGTCATTAAGATAATCAAATGTAACCAATTGTAAGAAAAAATACTTTTTGAGAAACACCAGTGTACCCAGCATGAAGAAAAATAAAAAAAATTATAAAATATCATAACTAGTTTAATATATTAGAAACCACCTAAACTTTTCTTACAACACTCTTCTCATGAAGTATGAATATTTAGATAATCCTCGATTGGAAGAAATCTAAATAACATTCCAATTCATTGAAAATAGCTATATGATCCTACAACTCGATAAATCCATCGAGAGGATGATTAATTAGGAAAATATAAAAACTAAATCTAGATCATACCAGTGAGTATCCAAAAAGATGAATGGTTATTCGATCGGGATCTAGAAAAGTTAATGGAATAAAATACTATAGAAGATGGATTTAAGAGGTCCAAGAATATAAAGGTATTTGTTATTGTCCACTAGTTAAATGAAAGGAGGAATGAATAGTAGAAAATTTCATTTAGGTATTTTTCATTATTTATCCATATAAATAGGGTCACACTATTTGGTAGCATGGTTGTCCAAACCACCCCCACTAGTGCGTCGTTCACTAATTTTGGGGGATATTTTCATGTATAGGAAAAATAGTTAGGGAAACCATGTACCAAGGTTGAAAAATTAATATTCTAAAAATTACATACATCTTTCTTGGCTATTCATCCCCTGGAACATAGTTAGATAATACATGAACAAATTACCAACACATTATTCATTCTCACATGGTTCGAAGATACCATGTGGGATGGGTCTCATGATTTTAATTATCCATGAACCCTATCGTTTGTCTTGAAGAACATGTGATATGGGCTCCAAACATGCCCACTACATGAAGAAATCAATAATTATATCCAATGGAATCCATAACTAATATATAAAAATAATTAAACAAAATATGAAAGGATTTTTACCTCATATAAATAATGTGTTTTTGAACACCCCAACTCTTGACCCTTTAAAGTATTATAACCAACAATGAGGGTGTATAGATGCACTAAACATATTGTTAAATGATATTCACAAACCCTAATCCCCTATCCCTGTATCAATTTAAAACCACATATGAGGGTGAAAGCTAATTTAAGGTCTATATTTACTAGTCATACATAATTCCATAGAGAATAAAGCTTTAACATATCATAACTCACTATGAGGGTGTATACATATATCAGGACCACATTACATAGAGATACATAAATACCTTATTCTTGGCCCTCAATCATAAATAAAATACTTATGAGGGAATATATAGGTAACAGTCCCCCACTTCATAGAGATAAATAACACACCAATGTCTGAACCCATATCATATCTCAACCATCAATGAGGCTGTGTAAATGTTTTGAGCCTTCATTAACAATCGATACATAATTCCCCAATTTCAAAAAATTTATTAAATAAATAATTACTATGAATGTGAATACATTTACTATTCCATCATTAACCTGATATTGATAATTCCACACCCTCTGACACTTTATTATATCACAATAACATGGGATGTCATATACATGTTTTAGGATCACATTACCAAGAGCTACATAATTCATTCACACATAAACCATTATCATATCCAAATTTTCTATGACGTATTATTCTACTAAATTCCACTCATTATATAGAGATATAAAATTTATATTATCAGACTATGTGAAAATCAAATAGTGCTCTGTCCTCGTTCAATTAATGTAATCAAGCACAATACATCATATGCCATATTGAAACTAATGAGAAATGGGGGTACAAGGTGGTAATGTCTTGTTATAATTCCTTCTTATTAGAGTGTGGAAAAATGTGTAAAATAAAAAAGTTTAATATTAATATGAGTACTAATAATATTAAATAAACAAAAAATTAAAAAAAAAAATAGAAAACTCAGTGGGTCTTTGTATACACAACAAATTGTCCTATACTAGGAGACCTCATATGAAAGATAAATAAACTAGGAATTAATTTATTGGGAACCTATGATAACTGTGACCTATACCACATATTAGGTCCCCAACACTATACAATACTTTAATAACATAGTTATATGATTCCACATGAGCATCTCTTCTCAATCATTCCATTTGGTCCCTCATACCATTATATCATTAATTTATTCTCACATAGATGGTAGAAATGAGTTCTACATGGAATCCAAGGTACACCTTATGTGGGTTGTAAATATTCTCAGTAGGTCACCCTAAAGGGTGACCATATAATTTTGTTTCAAATGTGAATGATCGTTAAATATTTCTATACTAATAAAGAAGTTAATCGAAATAAAACATATTAATAAAATCATTATAGAACCTCTACTATGTATCCTTCGTCAAACCCATATTGGGTTTTTTCCAGTTCTATAATTCCTTTGAACATGTCATTTACCCATTCAAAACAACATAAAATTCCTAGACCACCTCCAAATATATATAATAAATATAAAAAACTCCCTTATGTGAGATTTCAAAAACAAGTAACTAGACTATAATTATCAAAAACAATGGTAATTCTCTTAAATTCACATATCAAAGTGAACTAGATTAACTCCAACTCCAAGTACATATAATCTATAGTAATAGTATTGTAGAACACAACTATTGGAATATACAAAAGATATCACAATTCTAGACTATGAGAGTATAGAATAATCATCAGGGGAATACACTATTAGAGAATAAAATATCCATCATGGACATCCACTATGATCCTGTACAATTGATTTCATGAACCTTGAGATATGATCTCTCTACTATACTATAGTAGCAAAGGCTCAGCTGATTTGTGGACCTATGATGATAGCAGGATCCAAATCCCATCCTAAGGTCCTGGTCTTGCTACCATATGACGGTCTATCTGAAAATTGTGTATCCAATTCTTAGCCTCCCAACAATATCATAATGATATAGTATATGATTGATTTATTCCCAATCCTAAGTCACATAAGCATTGAATCACTCCCATGTGGGAGTAATTTCATCTAGAAAAAGATACCTATATGTATGGAATCCCTCACATATGAGGGAATTATCATAAAAGAATAATCCAATTATAATAAATCATCGACTGATCTTACTTCCATACAACCCATCCCCTTGTATTACAATTTGAAATAATGTGATTCTAAAGAATCCCCAATTCATAAATCAATTATATATTTCTAATAACAAATACCACAGATTAGATAATAAAAAAACATCCTTTCAAGGGAATACTTATGTGTTTCTTAGAGTCATATCCAAATAATTACAAAAATACATAGTTGTATCCTGCATACCATGATGTTGAAATAGCTCGATGGATCAACTAATGAGATCCTTGAACACCAGATCTAAAACCACATGTCTGCGGTCGATAAAAAGTCCATTCAATGTATAAGTAAATGTTCAAAAAAATCCTTGATCGAAAACATCATTGGTTACCATATTTTTGGAACCAATTCTATCGAACCTAGAATAGACAACCATGAAATACTCATACATGGTTAGTCACTATGATTACAACTCTCACTCATGCCTCACAGGTTATAACCCAACCCACATGAGAATTGTAAATAAAAATATATGATAAATGATTTTATAAATTCTCTCACATATCATGGAACCATCAAATATATCTCTATGTGTAGAAAAAATATAACAATCATGATATATGACGAAAAATTCTTATAATGGAATCCTCAATGGTACAATTCTATCTTCATGGAGAAAATAGTATAATGATATTTTTAAAGTTAAATTACATGCATATAGGGTACAATACATGTATCGTAAATAGAATTTCATTCCCATTTCCACATCCCGATCCACATCCTCTAATACTAATTATATAGGGTTAACTCGATCTATATGATATGTACACCCTCATGGGGTGTCACCCAAGAACTGGGACATCTACACCATAGGGTCAATCGATTTTATACAGATGGACACCATATTTTTTTCTCACGTGGTGTCTCATCATGTATCCTACTTGGCCTTTTGATCCCAACATGATGTCCTTGGTTGAGAAACATCCCAAACCACAAGTATAATTCAAATATAATATAAACAAAACATATTATAATCAATACATCACCCAAATTAAGAATACTTGACCTTTTTTCTTTAACTATGTGTCATTTGATTGGGATTTAAAGAACATAAGACATAAATATTATCCTGAATCTCTTGATTTAAAATAAATCAACCCATGGAACACTAAGAAAAACTTATTTAATTATCTAAAATTTTAATTAATAACATATTAGTGTTTCATGTAATAGAAATAAAAAACATGCACAAACCATGTGGATAATTACAACAGTTTAGTATGATATGCATCACATAGACATCCAATGATTATCGATATGTGCATGCACTATATAATGTTGAATCATTCTCAGTATATCACTTTATCCACCTCTCTCCCACTCTATCACTATCATTCAATGCCAAAAATAGGTAAATACCAAGTAGGTAAAACTTGATATAAAAATTTATGGGGAGTAAAAAACAAAAGTAAAATCGATAAAAAGAAAAGGAAAAAAAGAAATGATAAAAGAAAATGTGGAATAAACCCAATGTAAAAATCTTAATGGAAAACCCTATCATTCTATACTCAACCGTGGTGTTCGATTCTTATTCCCACACCATATTCAAAATATATAACTGAATGAATGTTCATGAATAAATTTATTTTTTTATTTTTATTATTTAATATTCCACTAAAATTTGAATAACATGGAATTCAACCAAACTCTTATCATAGGGAAAACACACTATTTTTCCTGAAAAAATTGATTATTAATATTATATAAAATCAATATCATGGGGATATTGACCATTTTACACCTAAAAAATTTTATTATGAAAAAGTATTCTAATTTCCAATGATGTTCACGTCCTAGAAAACATGGGTCATTACAACCTCTGTATATAAATCATATACATCCCCAATATGCCATCAGGGATAACCAACATTAATTATTATATACATGAATTTATGTAAATTTATCTTGATTTATCACCCGTGACTGATCTTATAGCTCCCACAGCTCACTACTAAAACCTTATACAATCTTCCAAGACTATTTTAAAACTCCAAACATTTAGATTATACAGACAGTCACCCAATAACCAGTTAAAACTTCTATGGACCATGCTTTATCCATAACAAAATTGAATGACTCCATGTGTCCCAATCTCTCATAATATAGTTCCTCCCTAAACATCAGTTGATGCAAAATAAAAACATAAAACACACCATAGATGGAATCCACAATAACCTCATAATGTTCCAAAATCAAAATATTTGTTCAACTCATTATTATCCATTCTAATCAAATTATATATCTTGTAGTCCCATAACTAGATCACAAAACTCCATCATCCCTTGTCAATCTCATGGTCATCAATTATTTCAAATTCAATAGGTGCAATGTGAAAACAACCCATGTGACCTTGATTTCATCTAATGTAATCAAAAAAACTAATAAATGAAAATGATTAAAATAATTTAAAACACATACAAGAAGAACTCATAGTGACATAATACATCATTATGGACATACCTCACATGCCATGTATGATTTCTCATTCACGATTTACATTCATCATTCCAAAATTCATTTTTTAACACATGTTTACATCACTATCCTTAGTGCATCATAACAATTGGATTTGGAACTAATATGGTCCTTTGATGGAAATCATCATCTATACCAAATAAATAAATGTTATTCATCCTGAACTAATGTCATTCTCATACATAGACCACAAAAACAATCATCATGTCTCATGCATTAGTATCACCCCGATCCTACAATATACTCAAAACCTCAATTGGAATCATGATATCCCCAAAAAATGTTTTTTTATTCATGGAATTAAAAAATAAGTATGACATACATAAGGGATTCTTCTAGAAATATCCATATTAATATACCAGATTAATACTAGCTTCATATCACTAGAATTCACACTAATAGTATAGTAGACAACAACTATGGGAGTATACAATATTTTATATAGACCCCCATTATGAGATCATACAACAGTATTCATATACCTCTACAATGGGAGTGTAATATAAGAATCACATACTATAATAATTTGAGAATACAATAGTCAAAACAACCCAATACTATGTGAGATACAATATTCTGGTTCCTCGACCTAAGTAGACATGAGGCCTGGGGAGCGCCACTAGATATGATGAATGTAATAATCTACAATCTGGAGTCTAATATGGTACTAAGATGTGATTATAACTGAATATTAGAGTATAAAATAATTATTAAAAGAAAAATTAATAATACCCATGAACATGTGGTGAATAATATATAATATAAAACTAAAAAATAAAATAAAATTCAACGTAAAACATTTGTAGTCATATTATACACAACAGTTAGACACCCACTCAGTCAACCACATATAAATGTAAAAGAATATATATATTTTTATTAATCATCTAACTTTATCATGAAATACCATGTACACAGTCTCCAAACCCCTCTCGAACATAACCATACTGACAAAAGAATCAACATGAGAATATCCACTCAATCAAATAATCCTAGTATTCATTATTAGCAATATTGTATCACTTATCAACATAAAAGTGGACCTAAGATAATCATGCACACAATGTTTTTCTACAAGTTGTTGGAAATGAAACACAGTAGCCCACCCACAATGGGGAACCTATAACTCACTATCATACATGTATTCGCATAAAATATACATAGCCAAGATGGGAAATAATTGGGATCAAAACAAATAAATAATCATTATTAACCCTTTCTTTTCATTATTGATAGACCCAAATCTGCTTCATCTTCTACTGATATATATATATATATGAGTTGGTTTCATAATCATATAAAAAAGAATATAAAAATGTTTTTTATTTTATAGAATATAGGTTTCAATGACCTCTCCAATGGATGTTTTATCCACCATGATATAATCACATAAAAAACATAGACCTATGGAATGCCCATAGAAAACTCCATGTAAGAATAAATGATCATACATAATAAAAAATTACACGGTATCCCCAATAATAATTTCACACACATCTACTTGGGGAGTATAATATATTCCTCACATACCCGCATTATAGGATATACTAGAGTCCTCACAAACCCCCAAATATAGACTCCACAATTATAGTCAAAGACCTCCACTTAGAGAGTATATAATATTCATCATTTTCCTCTACTATGGGAATATAAAATAGTCATCATTGGACTCTATAATTTTTTTATATAAAACCTATAATGAACATGTATCTAAGATCAAATTGATTCACTATAAAATACATGAATTAAAAAATAATAGTACCTCGGTTGATAGTAGGGTCAATTACCCTATTGGTATAGCACAAGATGATCTATCTAAACATATCAGCTCAAATACATGCAATTCACACTTGTATCACAAAACTCTTCTATGGGTGTTTTCACATATCACACATTACACCCATAAAAATCTAAACTGCCCCCAATGATAGTATTTTAATATAGTAATACTCCCATTGCAACAAAGCCTCATACCACCATAACTATATACAAATAATTCATTGGTATTATCTTTCCCAGAAATAGAATCCAATAAAATATCATTCTACAATGCTATTACAAATAAAGGAATAATACATTCACTAATCACATGATCAAAAACTGACCTAAATGGTATTCATTGTGGGTTCATCAAACTTTTATGAACCTCAACTCAATATTACATGGATGATACCATCATCCCATAAAATTGACATATCTATCGGGATCAAAAAATCTGATCATAAACCATAAGATATTAAATTTCAACTGAGTACTCTTGAACCTGAACCATTGAAATGATGAGTAATAGGGATAAAATACTATATGAAATAAATCACTATCTTCCATATTCGATACTTTTCATAATTCCTCAGAACAATCTACAATGTTATACTCAATCCAATATATTTACAATTCTTAGGACCATCTATCCTGATTGGTAACTACAAACTCAACAAATTTTTAACATTTAACTCTAATCCCTATTAACTCCTACTATAATCATGTTCTATTTTTAAATTTCTAATTAGTATTACTCTAAGATATAAAAGGGTTCTTCCAATCTGGATCAACATGAAAAAACCTTAAAATGGAAACCTCATAACTCCTAATGACTATCTTGAATGAATAACTATAAAAATTTAAACTAAGAAGGAAATGTAAATGAAGTGAACATTGGGTACAGAACATGTACCTTTAAATATCCTCATAGGATTTTTCTTTAACCCATATGGTATGTACATATACAAATTATATAGAATGAAATATTCTTATTTGTTCTCCAATAGAAGGTTCCAACCAAGCACCTGACCATGTATAGAGCAAACATGGCCTTTACACGCATTATTACATGATTTTATGTATAATTATACATTAAATATCAAGACAAGGATTGTAAATTATTTTGTTTTTAATAATATGTAAACAATTATACATAACAATACATAAATAAAAACATAATTTTTAATATTCATAATGAGATAATAATTCCATTTGATAGCTTATGTATGCATAGGATGACCTACATAATACATTAACAAAAGCGATGATATAGAAATACTTGTTATTTGGACAACCCTGCTATTTATTTCAAACTTAAACATGATTTATTAAATATAATTCACTTGAAACAACATAAATGATCATGAGGTCTAGTGTCTTTTGGGATTAGGATCATTACACATCTACTTAAAAGAAAAAATACAACATCTTTACTAAAAGCATCTTTTACATGACCACTATATTCATTCGTACTAAGCATTGCATGGGATAACCTATGAAAATGAAAAAGAAAAGGGTTATCTATAAGGCCTTGTAAGTGAATAAAAAAGTCATAACATGATGGTTAAAATAGACGTTATAAAATAGGCATATCAATGGAGTACAAGAGAAACATGAAAATAAAGACATGATAAAGAATGATAAAGCATGATAATCATAACATTGAAATGTGGATACAACACCAAACATAGAATTAGAATGTGCCAAGGCTCATTTCACACGTAGCATGAGTAAACCGTCATTACACATAAAGCACAAGTAAACTATTTTTGAACATGAATTAGCATGCGTCAACACTCATTACACATGAATTATCAAGATACTATACATTTACCAATGCATTGGATCACTATATGGTTACACCCTTCCTTAAACATTTCATTTCATGCATAACAGTACCACATGGATCTTACATCATAAAATAAATCTTCATGATTTATTCGAAGTTAATGGGATGTGAAATACATTCATGATTATTTATAATCAATATGTAAATGTGCATAAAATATAATAATTTTGATAGATAAATGGGAAAGGTATGCATTACACAATGACATTGGCTCGAAAAACGTAGTGCAATTTTGGCAGCATAACGATGTGAAATAAGAACTCCAAAAATGTTCGATGAGGGAGAAAAGGGTGTGTCATAATATTTAAATGGAATAGAATGTAAGGGGCTCATATAAATACATGTCCCAACAAACATAATGGAGTTTAGATTCATAATACAAAAAAGAATAACTTGAATGAACAAGAGGAGAGAGAAATCCTTCGCCGAATTTTGGCATGGTAACAGGCATTCATGGGAGGAATTAATGAGATAGAAAAGGGTCTCCAATCATTAAGACATAAAAAGGTAAGTATGGGGGAGGTGGTAAATCATACACCAACATTTTTAATTGAAAAAAAATTCTAAACAACATAATGAAAATTGGAAAAATAAGAGAAATGATGAAATCTCTTATATGGAAGTGTGATCCCAAAGGCTTGGGAGAGGTTTGAGAGAGGCTTTTTGGGAGTTTGGGGCGCCATGGGAGGATTCTATAGAGGTTACGGCAGGGTTAGTCATACTAAAAAATATTTTTGGGAAGTGGAAGTGGGTGATTTGATGGGTTAATAAAGGAAAGGTGTGGTAATTCTTTATTATTTAGGATTGGGACACCTCACATTAAACTAATCAATACCACAAACCAGAACATTGTTTTTGGCCATGGTTTATTCTATAGGGGAGTGGAAAACAATATTTCATGAGGTCAAATACCATGAATACTAAAATAATATGGTTTCTTATTTGGAGGTTAGTAACACTCTCAATGAAAACAATTTCAAGAGAGAAAAAGTTTTATATGCCTTGAATGGTCCACTAAAGCATTATAAAATAAATCAAACAAACGCAAAATCACATTATATTAATGGGGAAAAATTACATTGGCCTTAAATAGTGTTTATAATATTTTATTATATCTCTATTGGGTCATTAGGATGTCAAAAAACACATTATATACTTTTACGATATTTAATTCATCCCCAAAATTTCGACTATCTCAGAAATTGTTGAAAAATTCACCATTAGAAAATTTCAACATACCGATTCCAAAAATAATATTCATATTATCTAAATAATTTTATTAATATGTGAATTTTTACTTTTTAAATAAACAATTGTCATTTATGTAAAATTAATGGGTTTTGAAAAAAAAAACATTCAAAACATAATAAAAATTAGAATTGCATTCATAAAAATTGATCAATAATTAATATTTCACATAAAGTAATATATTAATATTTTATTAAAATATTATTTAATTCAATAATAAATTAATTTTTTAAAATATATTTTTTAGTTGAATATTAACTTAAAATACTATTTACGCTTGAAAAACTATTTACAAAGAAACAATAAAAAATTGAGTGTGCATTTTTTTTAAAAAAAATAATGTACATTTTCATAATGCTAGGGTCTTCTTACTTAACCCCTTATGAAACCCGCATTAGACCGTAGGGTATGTTGTGTGATGGTGATAGACTCTTGGGGTGGCTCAGATAACATCGCTCTAGTGGTAATCTCTATTAAATTCCACTTCTCTTGTAGTCGATTCAACTCATGATTACTGTTTCCGAGATAGGAATGGTAATGGTTAAGATGGAATCACAATGATACCACCTCCTTTCCGAGATCTGAAAAATAGGCTTTATATGGGGAAATTCTACTGGATGAGGCCATCACTTCCATTGTTTATGTAAATTGGATTTGTTAAAGTCCTCTATTAATACTTATCAGTTGATCATTATTCAACAGCTATATTTGCAACGATAACAGTTCATAATAGTTATTTACAATTAAAAAATATATAACCAATGAATTTCACATTTTATATAACCCTAATAAGACATTTAATTGGATACCGAGGAATTTCTATTAATGAATGTTTGAGCTGTTACAATCTTCCACCCCTTTAGAAATTCCTCACCTAAAATTTCCTTTTCTAACACTCAAAAATATGTGGGTAACTCTGCTTCATCAAATCCTCCGATTCCCACATCGCCTCTTCAAACTAGTGATTTTCCATGACACCTTGATGAGGGGCATTATATTATTTCATTTAACATTTTACCTACAATCTAAGACCTTCACTTGTTTCTCCTCATAAGATCGATCATATTTTAATTGTACTATATCAAATGAGATAGCATGTGAAGGGTATGGTATGTACTTATTTAAGAGGGATACATGAAATACATTATGTACTTTGTCTATGGTAGGTGGAAGTGTTGGTCGATAAGCTACAGCCCCGACACGATCAACAATATTTAAGGGGTTGATGTTCCTAGAACTTAATTTCCCTTTCTTTCCAAACCTCATGACATTCATCCATTGAGATATTTGTATAAATACCATGCCTCTAGCATTAAATTCAATGTCTCGTCAACAGCTATCTGCATAACTCTTTTGTTGACTCTCAGCCGCCTTGATATGATACAAAATGGTTTTCACATTCTCCACCATTTCATCACCCATTTCTGGTCCTAGAAAAATACTCTCACTAACATCATCCCAAAAATCTATTGTTTTTATCCTCTTTTCATATAGGGCTTCATAAGGTTCAATTCAAATTCATGACTGGAAAGTGTTATTATAGGAGAATTCAACCAGTAGAAGATGTTGGTCCCACAATCCTTTAATGTCTATTTAACATGATCTTAACATATCCTCCAATTTATGAATTGTTATCCCAAAATGGCCATCAGTTTGAGGATGATAGGCCATACTAATGTTTAGTTCATTATCTAGAGCATGCTGAAAACTCTTCCAAAACATAGAGAATAATCTTGGTTCTCGATCAGATACAATGGATAGTGGCACTACATGCAGACTTAACACTTCCCTGATAAATATCCATTCTAGTTGATCCAAAGAGAAATCATTCCTAATTGCAAAAAATTGTGCAGTCTTTATAAGATGATCCACAACTACCCATTTTACATTGTTTACTTTGGATGTCTTCGGAAGTCTAGTGATAATGTCAATGGTGATATTCACCCATTTCTATTTTAGTATGGGAAGTGGTTACATCATCTACTTAGACTTCTGCCACTCTACCTTCACTTACTGACACACAAGGCACTTTGATGTATACTCAACGATATCCTTATTCATATTATACAACCAATAATTGTCTCGGATATCCCGATACATCTTTTCATTTCGTTGGTGAGAAGAGAAATTTGAACTCTGTGCTCTATCCAAATGTTGCTTCTTCAGCTCTGAACCTGATGGAAAACATAGTCTTTTCCCAAATCTCACAATTCCTTATTCATTAACATTGAACTCCAAGGATTTAATTCTCATAATTGTGTACACTTTCTTCTTAATTCCCACATAAACTTTTTGATCATCCTTTAACCATTCCAAAAGGGATGTTTGAGCAATCATTCCTAAAAGGTTTGATGATGTTCACTTCCTTATGATTCCCATGTCCTTCTACATCTAATATAAAAAGATAAGATAATTATCAATACACATCAGTGATAGAATCATTAGGTCAATTATAAATTGATCTTCTACCAACTTTTTCACTTTCCCAGGGTGGTAATTGATCGAGCAGTCATTGTATTTGACCAACTCTAACCATCTTCATTGGTTCATGTTCAACTCATTCTGTGTGAATATATACTTGAAGATTTTCTGGTCCATATATATTTTACACATCTCCACAAATTGATAATGATGCAAACTTTTTTAATCAAAGATCACTGCAGCCAACTCCAAGTCATGTGTTGGAAAATTCTGCTCATGAACATTAAAATTCTTTGAAGGATAGGCAATGACTTTGTCATTTTTCATCAACACACAACCGATGACTTTCTTTGATGCCTCACTATATACCAAAAACATTTATCCTCTTGTGAGTAAAGTGGGCATGAGTATAATGATAAGCCTCATTTTTTAACTCCTTGAAGCATTATTAACATCAATAACTCCAAGCAAACATTACTCTTATCTGAGTTAGCTAGGTAAGAGGGTTTCACAATCATGAGAAATTTCTAACAAATCATCAATAATATCTAGCTAATCCCATGATGCTAATGATATCCATTACCAATGTTGTCCTCAGGCATCCCTCAATTACATCTATTTTGAAGGGATCCACAGATATCCCATTTATTGTGATGATATGTCCCAAGAATGAGACATCCATCAACCTGAACTCACACTTTTTTTATTTTTAAAAGAGATTCTCCTTCTGCAATTTCTTTAATATGGTTCCTAGATGCTCCTCACAATCCTCCTTGTTTTTGTAGTATATAAGAATATCATCTATAAAACTAACAAAAATTTGTCAAGGTAATACCTAAAGACTCTATTAATCAAGTCCATGAAGTTTACTGGAGCACAATGACTCTAAAAGTCAATAATTTGAATTCAGAGTGCCCATATCTTGTATGAAAAGTAGTTTTGAGGATATATTCGTTCTTCACAATTAATTGATAATATCCCGACCACAAATCCAAGTTGAAGAAGTATTGTTCTCCAGGTAGATGATCGAAGAGGTCTTCGATTCATCATAGAGGATAATTCTTATTTATAATGATTTTGTTATAATCACAATAATCGATGCCAAGGGGCATTGACCCATAATTCTTCTTGACATAGAGTACTGGTGCACCCCATGATGAAGAACATGGGAGTATAAACCATTTATCCAGAATCACATGTATTTGTTTCTTAAGCTCCTCAAGCACCAAAATAGTCATTCTATACAGAGTCTTTGACCTTGTAAATGTCCTAGGTATAAGGTCCACTGAGAATTTAACATCTCTTCTTGGAGGCAGACCATGCAATTCATCGAGAAAAATATCAGTAAATTCCATCACAATAGTCATGACTTAAAGGATGGTAGAATCCTTAGACTCAGTCATCTAATCCAGATGTGCATTCTCATGTGGTAGTAATATCCATGGTTGAGATGATGGAGCTAAAAAATGTTCATCTTCTTCCTTTCACTTGTACAGAATCGGGGGGTCGATTCTCCACATGGAGATTGATTTCCCTCTCACTGCTACTTATTTTTTCTCCATATAAGGAAATCCAATCAATGCCAAAAATTGTATTAAATTCCACTAGAGTTATTATGATGAGGTTCGGTGGGAAGCTCAATCCTCATATTATGATAGGGGATTAGCAATATTCATGTGATGTAATGATTTACCCATTTTTCGTACTCACTGACATCTTCACTTCTAGGATTTGTGGTTGTTCTGAGATTGTTATACTAATCTTCTCGGATATTAAATAATTCTTAGAATGTGAATCCAAAAGTACATTCACTATTCATCAATGAATAAAATGTATACTTTTCACCACTTTGTTCTGGGGGTCACATCAGTAGTAGTGATTGAAAAATATCTCCCTAGTTTCCTTGGTGGTTGTTGGTTTCCTCTGAAAACCCTTGGATTAGGGCACTAATTTCCATGATGCTCTGGTTCGTTGTAGTTGATGAAATGAACAATTCCTAGAGGATAAAATGGAGTTTTCTTTTCCTTTGTTGCGGCAAGAGGTTTTTCATGTCAGTTGTTAACAACTCGGTGCCCTTATCTTACACACCTAAAGAGTTTCCTCACCCCCTTTAGGAAATTTCCAGGGTGCTTCTTTCACACCATTGTAAAGTGTGGTTCATGATCATTTTTTCACCATTGGATTTATCCATCAGACCATTAGCATTTAATTAAACTGTACAATTATTATCCCCATGATAGACCTGCGGTTCTCTAATCTCCATTTCGACCTTGAGGGCACATTAAACAATTTCTACATAGATGTCGAAGTCACAGATTGCCAGTGCTTTCCATAGGATAGGTTTTAGCCAGCCAAAGAAGCAATCATCCTTGCATTCAGGGGTAACGACAAATTCAGAGGTGCATCATGCAATCCTTGTGATGTTTTCCACATACGATCTGACAGATTCATCGTATTTTCAATTGAGGGAAAAAATGTCCCTGTCCATTTTATGTTAGATGGTGTGCGAAAAATATCTATTGAAAAACATTTACCAGAAATTCTTACATTCCAATGCATCGATCCCCTCCATAGGCTTCGTATTTTTGATCAATGTCCACCACTGATCAACTTCACCCACCATATAATAAGTAGCCATGAAAACATTCTATTGGTCAGAACATTGAAGGATGGAGAAGATATTTTCAATGGATTTGATCCATTGTTCAATGATTGAGGGATCTAATGATCCATTACAAGTTTGAGGGCTTAGTCTCATAAAGCTCACGATACTTACTTGTAATTTATTAGGGGGTTGGACATTCCTCATGACCTATGTTTCTATTAAAATCTTGAGTAAACTGAGAGAGAATTATTAAAAAGTTCTTGATTCCCACTCCCATCAGATTGGGAATCTAATCAGCCCAGTCATCACATTGATCTTTACAACAGTTGTTAGCCTGAGTCCTCCTATTACCATCCATTGGCAGGAACAAAAGAGAATCTTATTAGTAACAAATAAAGGGATATCCATTGACAAAACTGATGATTAATAAATAAATTTTATTTCCATAATGAATCCACACTCTTCAATCTATGATATTCCTGACCTACGTTCTGAAATATATTATTTAGGGATTTTTATTAATTCCTTTAATAATCGTTCATACTATGATTGAGAATTTACCAATGCATATTCCCCAGAAGTGACATTACCAAGAGTGTAGAAATTCCATTTTTCAGGTACTAGGATACCCCAGGTCAAGATCGAAACTTATTTTTGGGATATTCACCCCTAGGTACATATGTTTCAGAGCCGCCTCTACCGTCTTGTATCCAGAAAGAGATGTATTTTCTTGATAAATCACTTACCCAATACCAAGAAAAACATAGAGATGTTTTTATTATACTTAGTCCTATATCTAAGGCTTCACTATGTTTTTATAATACAAATCCCAAAATAACTAAACCTATTCTCTCACACCAACTATGACAACCCTGTTCTATATTTCGCACTTAAACAAAATTTATTACATAAACTTTAGTTAATACAAAATATAAGATCAAGTGGTCTAGTCTCCGTGAGGATTATGATTATTATATAACAACAACAAAACATGAAATGCTACATATTTAATGAAAACATCATTTACATGACCACTACATTCTCACGTACATAGCATTGAATGGTCTAACCTGAGGATATGCATAAGAAAAGGGTGAGCTATAAATCCCAGTAAGGGAATAAAGATGAAAAAATGAGCGATGAAATACATGTTATTGAATAGTCATATCAATGGATCAGAAGATAATCATGGACATAAATTCATGATAAAGCATGATAATCATAACATGGAAATGTAGAAACAACACTTTACATGGAATTAGTATGAGCCAAGGATGATTGCACAAGGAGCATGAGTAAACCCTCATTGCACATGAATCACGAGGAAACCATCATTTATGTTGAATTAGAAATAGTTAAAACTCATTGAACATGATGTATCATGTTACTATACTTTTCCCAATGCATTGGAGCTCTATTCGGGGTCACCCTTTCTTAAACATTTCATATCATGTATATGTGTGCCACATGGATCAAACAACATGAAATAAATCTCCATCATTTCTTCCACGATAATGAGATATGGAATAAATAAATGAATCTTTATAATCAATAAGTAAATGTGAATAAAATTGAATACTGTTGATAAATAAATGGGCATGGTATTTACTACAGAGTGACATTGGCTTGAAAAATCATAGTGCAATCTCGGCATCATAATGACGTGAAATAAGAACTCAAAAAATATGGTTGATGGGTGAGAAAGGGGTGTCTCCACATATTTACATTAAATGGATATTAAGTGGGTCATATAGATACATCTCCCAACCAACATAATTGATTTTGATTCATAATAGAAAATAATTAATTGGATAAAAAAGAGGAATGAGAAATCCCTCACGAAATTTCAGCATGGTAAAAAGTGTGCTTGATTGGAATTAATTAGAGATAAATTTGTCTCCAATAATCAAAAAATAAAGAGGGAATTATGGTGGAGGTGTGAACTCATACCCTAAATTTTGTAATTTAAAACAAAATGGCATAAAAATTATAGAAAATTGGACAAAGAGGGAATGGAAGAAATCCCTTACATGGAAGTGTGATACCAAACGATTTGTAGAGGCTTGAGAGAGGCTTAATGGGAGCATGGGGCACATTTGGAGGATTCTAGAGATTGGATTGTGGGGGTTGGTTGAACTCCAAAGGCTTTGAGTGGAGTTATTGTGGGAGCATGGGTGGGTTTATATATGAAAGGAGGGGGAAATCATTATTATTTTGTTTTGGGAAACCTCACATTAAACTAATCAAAACCACAAACCAGCCCATAGTTTTTACCAATGAATTTTTCCAAAGGGTAGTGGAAAACAATATTTTATGAGGCCAAAGTCCTAACTTTATAAAATAATATGGTATCTTTTGTGGAGGTGTGTCACACTCTCTAGGAAAATAGTTTAAAAATAAAAAATGTTTTATAAGCCATGAACGTTCCACTAAGGCAATCTAAAATAAATAAAACAAACCCAAAATCACATTATTTTAATGGTAAAATAAATATTTTCCGAACATAATGTTTATATTATTTTATTACATCACTATTGGGTCATTCTAATGTCATAAATCAAATAGTATATTAAAACAGTATTAAATTTTTACCCAAAAATTCGACCATCTATGAAAATTTTGAAAATTCACCACAGGATAATTTCGACATCTTGATTCTAGAAATAATATTCATTTTATCTGAATAATTTTCTAAATATGTGAATTTTTTCTTTTAAAATAACAATTTTCATTTAATAATAATTCAGGGGTTTTGACAAAAACAACTTTCAATACAAAATAAAAATAACAATTGCATTAATAAAAATTGAAAAACTATTTATATGTTACAAAAAATAATTTTTTAATAATTTAATAAAATATTATTTATTTAAAATATCCATTAATTAATCAAAATATATTTTTTATTTGAATATTATCTAAAAATACTTTTTATGATTTAAAAACAAATTACAAAGTAACAATAATAAAATGAATGAAAACTATTTATAAAATAACAATTTCCATTGTCATAGTGCTATGGAATTGTTACATAACCCCTTATAACACCTGCATATGACCGATGGGTAAGGTGTACGATGGTCATAGACTCTTGGTTGGCTTGGATAACCTTGCTCAGGTGGTAATCTCTATTAACTTCCACTTCTCCCGTAGTAGGTTTTTCTCATGCTTAACATGTTCAACCTCGGAAAGGGATTGGTCAAGAGAGAAAACCATTTACGCCACCTACTTTCTGATCTCCTACAAATGGTCTTCGTATGGGGCATGTTTACTAGATGGTGCCATCACTTTCATTTTTCTGAGTAAATTGGATTTGTTAAAGCCCAATATTTATTCTAATTCGGAGATCATTGTTCAATGACAATATTATAAATGGTCACAATTATTAATTTTAATTTCAAATAAAAAATCATAAAACCTATGAAGTTCACATTTAATATTAGCATAATAAAACATTTCATTGGATAAAGATAAATTTCCCTTGATTAAAGTATGGGTCATTACAACTATAGAGTAATGATTGAAATATATCATAAAACATGGGTTATATTGCATAACTTGTTGACATAATGGCCCTGAAAATGAATGAACATAAAGAATAATAAAAAATATTACATGAGAACATCAAATAATAACAACATTGAAATTTGGAAACAAAATATAAAATTTCATAAAAAAAGAGTCAAGGTTTGATGCCAATACATGATGTACAAAGTACCCAAAATGAATTAGGTTCCCTTAGTATCCAAACATGACTTTACATGATACAAACATTAACCAATGATTATTAGCACTACCTTGGTGCACCCATCATAATGTTTTCAAAGGCATAACAAAACAAAATATCATATGGGTTTCCATGAAATAAAAGATTAAAATGATACATGGACATTTATATAGTAAAATAGAAATATATCATGATAAGTTATATCAAAATGATGTTAACATATGTAAAGACAATGCTTAAGAAATATTAGAAATAAACCATAATAGTGTGATTTATGGAAAATATTAACGATTCATTAAAACAGAAATAGAATTATTGTTTGTGTAAAACAATAAATGATCTATGATATTTTAATATGATAAAATGGGTGATTATATAAAATAATGGTGTCATAAAATATTTTATGGTTTGTACCTAAAATTGGGAAAGAAATCCCAAAGATCCCATTTATCAGGTTGGCTTATCTAGAATAATTGTGAAGGTAAGCATTTTTATACATTTATTTACCAATGAAATACAATTTATCTAATTTTGAAATTTGAGTTTTGAACAATATAAACATAATTTAGGAGAATTAAAAAAATAACAAATAATTGAATTAGTCTATAAGAATAAAAATGTAACTTGAAGGAATAATAGAGGTCCTAGTAGAATCTAATATCTTATATCTGAATGTGTTTTGTATATGATATTAGTGTCCTTAATAATTGGATTAAATATATTAATTAATTAATACAGGGTATTTTTTAAATTTTAAATTTTATTATAATTATATTATTTTAATTTTTTCCCTTTTATAATTTATAGTGTACAATTTCATCCAATTTAATTCACAGTTTCCTTGGATTTCTTGGTCAGTTACATATATACAAGTATGTAAAATCATGATAAATGAGAATGGTTGTCTCTAAATGATGTTATATGTTATTAATGAAAAAATAAAATATAAGGGTTAATTATATTTCATTTTTTTAATTTAGTGGTATGATGAATCATTAGATAATATGTTAATGATAACCATTTATATTCGATTATTTTTTTATTCTCTTAAACTAGTTTTCCATTAATAATTAATTTCATTAACATATAATGACAAAAAATTATAAAATAGGATTTAATAAATATAATATAATGCATTTTATGGGAAAAATGGTTTTATGAGAATTCTTGAATCACAGTATGTGCGATGAAAACAATAAAAGATAAATACATGAAAATAAATTAAGAGAAATGAAAAATGATTTAGCTCTTCATCATTCATCTTGAGAACCTCTTTACGTGGAATGTTTTTGGTATTCCCATGATCCCAAAGCCTCTAGGACATGGGGGATGGTATTGCAAAGATAATTTATTGTAATTTAGACATAGAACATATATTTATAGGTTTGATGAGAATAGATGATTAGCAGTTTTATTAATATAAGAGGAGAGGACTCTTTTCTCATTTTTATATTCATTAGATATTTTGGATCAAGACTATTAAAAAATTGATAATTATTGGAAAATTTATTAAAATAATTTCGGTATTATATATGTTATGGTTATTACATCAAAAATCACTTAATAATTATGTATTTAACTTATAATGTATATACACTATAAATTATAGTATTTCACTATTCAACAAAAATTCATCATTTCTTTAGAATCCTAGAAACTCAACGTAGCCAAATTTCAACATATTCAATTTGAAATTTGAATGAATTTTATGAAAATAATTTCATACATATGGGAAATTAAATTTTTAATAAAAATCAAAATAAAAATAGAAAATACTAATTCGGAAATTAAATATAATTTTTATCCATATTGAAAAATTAATTAATGCCTCGTAATATATCCATTTAATCAAAAGATATAAAATATTAATTTAGGAATACATTTTATATAGAAGAAATTATTTAATATCATTACGTTAATTATTAAAAAAAATATAAAAACATCTATTTTTTAAAATATCCACACTTAATTAATAATTACATATTCTATGATATAATTATATCATATTTTTATTTATAGGAAATTTTATTTATAAATTCATTAGTGAGGTTAATATTCTATTGGATAGTTTACTATTCGTAATGGTCATATTAATATTCAAAATTTCATGGTGTTGTTTAATTTTTATATGTTTCATAAATTCTAGAAATACCAATGATTTATTCAATTCGTCATTGATAATGTTTTTATTGTGTACTTAATGTGCTGTTTAATATATATATATATATATATATATATATATATATTAAATATTCATAATTTTATGTAGATTATTTTTTCGGATAATATTTTTAGTCTTTACATTCTTCCCCGCAACTGAATAATTTTCCTTGAAATTTTGTTTTACATACAATGACGAATAAAATTGAGGGTACTTCTCTTTCATCTCCTCCTGTGGTTCCCATGCTTTTTATTTTAACCAATGTTTTTAGAAAAGTAATTTTACTAGATGGGTAGTCATGTTATGTAAAACATTATCTCTATGGTACAATATCATCACTAGTTTCACCTTGTATTAGAGTGAATTCTCCAACTATACCACTTCATAATTTGGTACAAGTGAATGATCAATTATATAATTCCAAAAAATGGATTTTTGGAATAAAAATTGTACTTGATACATAGTTGGTGGATGTTATAGTAAATATTCCATAAATCCAACATGATCATGTATCTTGAAGGGGATGAAAAACATGTGACTTTAACATCCATTCTTCCAAAATATCATGATCCTCTTCTACTGATATATGTAGCGGAATAAATTATCTATATCGTTTAACACATGGTCTCATCGATTATTTCATACATAAATTTTTTTTGAATTTGTATTTCCATGTATGTGGGGTTTAATGGTTTTCACCTTATCAACTATTTCTTTAACAATTCAATTTCATAATATCTTTTGTTCACTACCGTCAACCGAACTCTTTTATTTCCAACAGAACTTCCCATAATGGTCTTATTGTTGAGACATTTTTATTCTCAGTTGGAAAATATTTATGTAAGATAACTCAAGATGGGTTATATGTTTCTCCCATCCTTTATTGAACTATATAAAACATTATATCAACAAGCTGTCATCTATCTAAATAGTCCTCAATGATTTGGAATCATATTAAGTATAATAGTCCAAATTGTAGTTCAAATCATTATTTTAATAATTTTGGAGGCTTCTCCAGATCATGGAACGATATCTCATATCTCGAACAAATAAAATAGAGGGTTTCCTCCATTCAACCTTAACACTTCACTGATGTATATCGTTGACATTTTTCCAGTGATAAGTCCACTATAATTATAATAAATTGTTCTATCTTATAAATACGATCCACAATAACCCAAATATCATTGTTTTCTCTTGATGTCATCATATATTTAGTGACCAATTATATAGTGATGTTTTCCAATTTTGATGTTTTTATTGGTAATGTTTGCACAATGCCCGTAGAATTTTTCTTGTATCAATTCAATTACTGACATACTATTTCACTTTCATATAAATTCATTGATCACATTCATTATATAGTATCACAAATAGATATATCAGATATCTCAATTCAACTTTGGGTTCCCTTGATGAATATTGATGTTTAATATATGTTAGTCATTTAGAATATCCTTATTTATATAGGGATCTGATATTATAAATAATTTGAACCAAATATTATAACTCTTTTCCCATTCATTTTCAATGATGAGGTTTTCCAATTTGAAATATATTATACATTAATTTTGAATTTTCACATCATTAAATTGAGTATAATTTATTTTTCCTATACGGTATGGTCGATAAATAAGTTATCAAAGGATTGATGATTTTCTTCAATTTTTGATTTTCATGTAATTTTGTTTTCAAATATATGATTATTTGATACTTTTTAATTCTCATAGTTCATTAATAAAAATGAACCTTTATACTTAGAGAAACCCCTACCATATTTTCTTTACTTGGATGGTAGTAGATTGAGAAATTGTTATTTTTATGTGATCTACATATATTTATTGGATGGTATTTATACACTTTTGGGTGGATATATATTGGGGTATTTTATGAAAATTATATATCTCACACTTTTCTAAATTGAGATAATGTCACCAAATTTCCAAAGTGAAGATCAGTGTAACCAACTCTAGATCATGAAAATGATAGTTTTTCTTTATGATATCAATATTCTATAATACATGTCCAGTCAAAATTTCATTTCTCATATTTACTAAGAGTAATACCTTCTATGAAGAAACAATTTAAACCACAATGATTTCCCCACTTATTTGTACTGTGAGCATTGGTGTAGTGATATGCCACTTATTCAATTACTCAAAGCATTCTGCACATTCACTAGTACAAAAATTATTTTCTCCCTTATGATTAATAATTTATAATGGGTTCAATAATATGGATATGTTCTCTAAAAATTTCTAGTAATACATAGTTAGACCAGGGGATCAATGGATCTATGTTACTGAATATATCATAAGCCATTATTTGACTACCATTGTCTTGGAATGGTCCCTAGATATCACTTTTTTGGTGATTTAATACCCTATAAATTATAATTAATCTATAAAGAACTGAAATTTCATGGAAATTTAATAGAGTATCTCCCATTAAAATGTTTCTGGCATAGTATTCAAATTATACCGATGTTTCCCCTTTATCTTGGAGTATATAAAAAACAATAATTTTTACTACCAAAAAATTCGTTCACAATCTCTTTATACTATATTAATTATTTCCATGATATTTTTTTTCATAGTAGATATTCTAACGAACATCCAAATGAAGTTAAATTACCCATACCTTGTTTGAAATGTATTCATTGGAATATATTTCTTACTCACATTTTATTGGTGACATCCCAACTAAAGGTCCAAAATAGAGAAACAATTCTCCCAACATAGATGATAAAAAATATAATATATATGTGGAATAGGATAATGCATCATTATCCTGATTTTTTGTCTACTATAATCAAGGTAGATGCACATGGATCCATCCTTCTTCTTCATAAAGAGGACTAGCATACCACATGGTGAAGCACTCGATTATATAGAAAATATTTATAGAATATTGTGAAAATTTTATTTAGTTCCTCTAAATCAAATAATTACATTATATAATGTGGGATTGATATATTCAAGGATCTATGAATAACTATAATTGATAACTCAACCAATCGATCAGGAGGAACACCAAGAAATTAATCAAGAAATACATGAGTGTAATCCATCGCAATGAGAATGTATTCAATCATGAATTTATACATTGTATCAAGAATTTCATCTAGAAAATCTATATTTAAAAAAATTCCATAATTTCGTTGATGATTCTAAATTAGATACATCGTCCGACTTATAATTGTATAGAATTGGAGGATGCTAAAGAATGTGAAGTGTGGTCTCTCGTTCCCGGAAGTTCATGATGTCATTATATAAAGATATCGAATCCATGTCCAATATAGAATAAAAAACTAAAATATGGAGTATGAAAACATATTCTATGGGGATCAATTTCGAAATATTAACTTGGGAGGAGTTATAGGCTTTGGGTGCGTCAATTGCGCATTTAACTGTTCTAATAGATAACTGAACCTCTAATGTTTCAGGTGTTGATTGAATAGTTAAACTAAAATTACATGATATCAATGAATGTTTTGAACTATTATCAAAATATATTTTTGAAATTACGGAATTAGTAATATATTTACCAGTAGACGCATCATTTCTAGGTTCACTTTCACTATTACTGGTAATAAAATCAATTCATTTATTCATTAATTGATGTTCTTGTTGATTACCACCAACAACCCTAGGTTTAGGTAAATGTATTAGACAATTCCCATGATTATTGTTGTTAAAAAACTAAATTATATTGGTAGTTTTGATATGAACGTTCATTTCCACTTTTGCATTACTAGGATTCTCCATATCCCTTTAAGTGTTATTAGCTGTGATCCCCTCTATTCAAAATTTGATATATCTCTTGGATCTATTTGTGTAGTTTCTAGGAGGAATGTTCGCAAACTTTTGAACTGTGGGATTTAAGGTATTCATTACATCGTGGGATCAATGTATTGATCCACCATTATTATACTCAATTTTTTAGTATTTATCATCAGGCCCACTTGACATCTAGGGGTCTCTGATCTCTATTTCAACCCTAAGGGAACGACATACAATCTTATCCTAACTATAGAAGTATGGATTCACTAAAAAAATTGGTATAATAATATATTGATCTCTAAATAAGCGATCCACATTCATTTTGATGTTCATGAAACCCCAATATCTGTAACATTCAATCCTTGTGATGTTCTACTTGTACCCCTGACAGAATCATTTTCCACCTACTTCTGTATGAGGAATTCTATTTCCTTCTTATGACATAATGTTTGAGGAAAATATTTATTTGAAAATATATTATTAATTTCCTCTCAATTCATGGAATCATTTAATTCATTGAAATTTGAGTTATTGATTGGTTTCCACCACATATTATCTTTCCTATTGAAATGATACACTATCAGTTCAAATTTATCTTCTTCTGAGCACAGGATTATAGGTAATATCATTCCAATTGAGTTAATAAATTTCTCTATGAGGAGGGGTTCAAAATATCTACTAATCATGAAATTTATTTTTTAAATGGAATATTTGAATGAAACATTCACTTTTATAGGATAAGTATGGCATTCCAAATGATTAATGATATTCTTCATAACATGAGCCAACTGATCAAGTATTTCCATAATGTTTTGAGCACCTATTTCAATAATATGTTGCTAAAAGATGAGAAAATAATCTCCTTTCATATCACATTGAGTGTCGGCGTGAGGTTTTATATTATAAACAATTAAATATAATAAAATAAATTATATTTATGGGGATTTAATACTTATTTAATAATTATATACAAAGAATTTGTTTTACCGATAATGATGAAATTTTAAATTAAATTATAAATTAAATTCATATGTTATCTTTTGATACCCTAATATTCAATATACATTATCCCGAGTTATTGAATTAATAATACAGTACTTACAAAATTTTTCTATTCCCAATATGAAAAAAATAAATAATCCTTTCTTAGATAATAACTATATATACCCTATCATATTACACATATGATTACATGATTTTATGCATAAATAAAGTTAATATTACAAGATAAGGATCATAATGACTATTTTCTTGAATGTTAGTTTAAAAAATTAATAATTTTGAATCTAAAATATAAAATTATTTTATACTATATTAATAGTGATATCAAAACTCTATTTGAAACCTTATATCTGTATATAATGACTTGTAGATTACATAAAAAAATTGATGACCTTAAAATCCTATTTTGAAAATTACAATAAGAATATAACATAGCAAATGGGATATATGGCATAAAATGATTAAATAATGGCATAGAACATGAATAAAAATAAGATTTAGTGATATTTTTAACATAGGAACATATAATTATAACATAATAGGAATGTGGAAACAATATATAATAATACATAAACATGATTCAAGGATTGTTAATAGGACACGGTGTAAAAAGTCCCTTAATGGAATCAGGTTCCTTCTCTAGCAAAACATGGAGTCTCACGAGAGTACAAATTACAGGTTTCATTGGGGTGCTATTTTGTATCAATATTCAAAAAATATCATGAATATGTGTTCCCCGTTATTAATCATATATATAAGGAATCAAACATAATAGAAAAGGTTACCCACGTAATGAATATGGTATCAAAATCATGTCAAAGTCATAACAAATGTAATATCATAATAGTGTCCTAGACATAAAAGATTTAAATTCTACATTGAAAATTATAATTATAATAATGAATAGATAATTATCATTTATTCAAAAATTATGTGAAAAACGTAAATTAGGATTATCTTATCTACATACATGAGTTTGGAACATATAGATAGAATTTATGATAATTGAAATAAAATATTGAATCATTAAATTGAAGTAAATGGAGAGATATCATATCCCGAAGGAAAATTGTACATTTTGGTAGAAACCTTAACCTTATGTGTGAATGTGTTATGAACATGGTTTAATGTCTTGGATAATGAAATTAAATATTTTAATTTAATACTTCACAACATTATATTATTATTATTTATTTATTTTTATTTTATTATTATTATATAGATCCCATTTAAGAAATATAATATCGAGTTTAATCATTTGGGAGTGTTTGTTTCTGATGTTGTCATTATTAGTTACGTTTTTACATTTATAGAAAATCATGTAAAATGATAATAGTTATATACAATTGAATATATATTTTATTAAGGTACCTTCATTATATTAAATTATTGTATAATTAATTTGGTAATTTTGGTGAGGATGAATCCTTAGATATGACATTAATTATTATCATTTATATTAATTTGGAAAATTTCAGTCATCACAAAAAAGTATTTTAATTAATATATGTAATGAATTTATAATTGATTTAGAAAAGTAAAAAGGAATTCATAAATATAAAATATTTTTGATAAAAAATAAAAATGTTTTTATTAGAATTTAAGGAGATAATAATTTTTGAAACATTTACCATTATTGGATTTTATAAATTAACACATCATAGATAATGTTTTAATTTTTAGGACAAAAGGAGAGGGGAATGAAGTGACTATGGATTATTCCATTAGAACAATAAAATTTTCAAATATATAACCACTTGTAGTTATCATACCATTGGTATGAGGGGAGGTGGGGAAAAATAGAAGATAAATATTCTTGAAAAGAAATTAAATGAAAAAGAGGATTTTACCTCTTTAATCATTCTTCTTATGTACCACTTTAGGGGGATTGGTTTTGGTATTTTTTGGAAACCAAAGGATCATGAGATTTTGTTAGGGTTTATAAAAGACATTTTAATATAATTTTGACAAGGATATATTCTTAATGGATTTAAGAGAAGTAGTGTTGATGGGTGGTATTTATTGATAAAGAGTGGGGTGTTTTCTAATTGTATTAGTCATTAGTTTTTTATTTTGTATAAGGAAATTGGATATTTTTCGAGTCATTATAAAAATATTAAAATAATTAGGGTATGTTCAATATTATGTTTCTTTCATCAATGATCACATTATTAATTGTGTTTTTACCTTATAGTGAATATATACTTCAAATTATTGTATTTCTGAATTCACAAAAATTCAACTATTATAAATAATCCCAAAATATCACCCAAATTATTTTTTGACATTTATATTTATAAAATTTGGAATATTTTATTCATATAATTTTTGAAATAAGAGAAATTTTATTTTTACATAAAATATTCATTTACTTGGAAAATATCAAATTTAAAACATAACTCATTACATAACACATTGAAAAATTAATTAAATAATCATTAACTTATCTTATTTTCATAAGATGCAAAGTAATAATTAAGGAATACATTTTAAGTAACTAAATTTTAATTTAATACCTTATATTAAATACATAATAAAAAATAAACAGATTTGATTATAAAATTATCAAAATATAATTTAAAATTTATAAAACATTTATTTACTTATAACATGATATAAATATATAATATATTCAATTATAAGATGATTAAAACATATTATACTTTCATTGGTGAGGTTACAATTCTATTGGTCGATTTAATATTCATAAGGGTCATAACAATATTCCAAAGGTCCAATTACAATTTCATTATTATATGTTTCTTACCATAAATAAATACCTTATAATTTGTTCATTATTCATTTGTAATATTTTTATTATGTAATATATTTTATTTTACTATTAAGTAAACTATATTTAATAATTATAACACGTAAATTTCCATTGATTAATCTTTTTTGTTAAAATGTACCTAACATGAGTTCCCCCCAACATCATTACATGATCGCTAGACATACACCAAAAACCTGGTCTTTTTGTGTGTCCTTCACATCCTTGTTCGCCCGAAAATTGGTGTCTGACTGAGTATCCAACCACACATCGATTCCCCTTGACATGGAATTTGATAAAACTAGACACTATATAAAATTTATATTCCATGTAACACCCAAACACCATAATCCCTATAGAAAATGAACTATTTTTTTACATTAGAATTGTTACAAACAATTTAATCATGAAGGTCAAATTATTTTAGTTTCCATGAAGAACTTGATAAACAATTAGTTCTTTTCTTACATTTTCAAAACCTAAATCATTACAAATAATAATAATTTAAATCCTTGAAATCAATAATCATATTTTATCTTTATATCCTAGGGAAAATAGAAAAATAAAACAGCGAGCTCAAATTCCCAGTTATGGTAAGTAAATAATAATAAATAATCTATTAAAGAAAAATAATCAACTAGGAATTGTAAAAACCTAATAACACATTACATTCAAATAACTAGATATGTAATAATTAAAATTCAATGAAAAATAACTAAATCTAATTCCATTTAAATTATAATGGTACAATAAAAAACATCCATTTATTTTACAACATGAAATGTTCCAAGATAATAATAATGATAACTGAAGTATTTGTGACTGAATTTCATCATTATAGCTATAATGTCTAAGAAACAATAACCCTAATATCATCAATAATATTTTTGAATATGTTTCAAAACCATATTTAGAAACCCAATTAATTAATCCAAATTTGTTGTCACATGATAACCTATCAATGCATTATGGGGATAAAGAATGTACAAGACACACATGTAATTGGAAATCCAATGCATTCCACAAATCAAGGAATCAATAAGTATAATAATAAATATGACTTATCAATTATCTATATTGAATAAATAACATGTATTTACTAATAATTACCTAGGGGAGGATAATTATTTCCATCGGTTGTTGATATTGATAACTAGAAATACTATTCAAAATTCATTTCCATATTTCTTTAGGAAAATAGTCATTAAATATACTAATGGGTACCACATCACATTGAATAATTTGTATCCTAATTCTCATGATGAAATAATTTTAAATTATGATTAAAATATTTTGAATATAATGAGATTCATTATATGAAATGTCAAAAGGTATAACATACACCATGAAAAATAAACAAGGATTATAACAATACAATATTCCAAAAAGAAATGATTGTTAGAAAAAATATCTTACCAAATTGTAATAATTTATTTCAAACAAAAAAAAATTATAAATAAAAGTATTATATTTGAAAATAACTGTGTAATCCTTTAACGGATGCATCAATACATTAGTTATTTAAGATAAGGGGTAATTGTGGTCATGTTGTAAATGATAAAAACATTACATTTACTTCTTTAATAAATGTCATAAAAGTATTATATTATAGAAAGCAATATGTTGATTAATTTTAAATAATCTTTACAAAATGTAAAATGGGATAAATGTATTTCATAAAATCATTGTATAGTTATAAAAACAATTTAAAACCAATTTTTGAAAAAACTAAAATAGAAGAAAAATATTCCCCAATGGAGAAAAAACAATTAAAATATTGAAAAATGGTGAGATTTTGAAATAAAGACTTATCATGTAATAATAATTATAATAATATTCCTATTAATGAATGAACTTTATATATAAATTAGAATACCATGATCTTAATTAAAATACTCATTCAACAAATTCATGGTTTTTATATACTACACACAAATGAAATAATTATTTAATTATGAAGGTGTCTCATATAAATAAATGTGAGACAAAGATCCATTACCTCAAAAATACACATAAGATTTAGATTATATATCCACTTATATAATTGTTTATATAATTATTTTAATTTAAATAATATATTTATTAATATTTTTGAAATCCAAAATCATCTTATTACATTATATTATCACATATTTGTTAATATCATTCCACATTACCACAATTTTAGAAGTTAATATCATGTTTCATGAGAATGATTTGACATGTTATCTACTACTATAATTAAATATATCATGATTTAATAATATATCAAATTTAATCAATGATATAAATATTAGATATATTATCCATATATATATTTTTCTTTACCCATAAAATTTGGATATAGAAAATGAAATCCACTATTCAGGGAGATGGTAGGCCATATGTAAATGAAACGCTACTTTCATTTCATTATCATATTAAAATATTGAAATTTAAATGATATATATGTATATTACAACTCTAATAATATATAATCATCACATATTTCACATGTCTTTATTAAAATCATCCACTATACATTCCATGTATATTGTGAACGAATAAAAATGCTTTGAGGTGGAAGTAGTCCACACATCCAAAAATATTGTTATGATATTAATAGTAATTGAGAATCTTAATGTTATGTGTAAAATAGATCTTAATAAATTATTAATAAAAAATTATATAATTCTATATATAATATAATAATAGTTTTTCTATCATAATGACAAACCAGGAGAGCTGGAAAAGGAATGACGAACAATGGCATTTCACGAGGTGGTCGTTCAATATAAATGATCGATATAATCGATAAACATTTTGTAGATGTTAGTGTCGGTATAGGTAAAAGACATAACATAAAAAACTCTAAATATATTTTTTATACTATTTTTTACATAATCATTAAATAATATAAATTGAATAAGTTGGGATAAAATAAAACTAATGTGATATTTTTTGAACACTACATGTTATTTCAATAAATAATATTAGATTGTACAAAAGGTCATTCATGGATTGATTTCCCTCAAAAGGGATTTGGGAACTTATTTTTGAATTTTTTGGTCGATCTATAAGGCTCAATTTGGTGTGAGGAAGTGAGGGAGGTGGTGAACTTTAATAATTGAGGTGATGGGTATATTAAGAAAGTCTAAAAAAATAAATTAATATAAATTAATTTTATTTTAATAATAGATCCAACGAAATATAATTAGACATCTTGATTATATTGGGACCATGATATCTCAATGTATAATTTTCCAAAATGATTATGATTAATTATTTCCAAAATATTTTGGCCTTAAACCTGATAAAAACCCTATAACTCTTTCAATTACTACTAGACTTTCTACTCGTTATGTGTTAATATAGTTACTATAAAATGATGAATGAACAATAAATGAATCATATATGATGTTTTAAAAATTATTTCATTCATTAGGATGAATTTTAAATTTTTCAAAATTTATATCATTAATAAATGTTTATTTATTTTAAAATATCATTAATGTCAATGTTGATAGAATTAGTTTTTTTACTTTTTTAAATATATGATTACACAAGAAAACTTTCACGAACTAGGCCAAGATGCCATTTAAACTAACACCCCACAATGAATTCATCATTAAAAATGGCATTCATAATCCTCACATGATAGAAACTACTATAATACATCAAATATAATCATGAGTGAATGATTTAACCCATTATACTATGATCAAATAGGTCGACTAATCAAATAGACCATGTTTAAAAAACCACCAATTTATCATAAGAAATACAAAATTTCCTGGTATAATGAAAAAATAAACAAATTTGAACATTATACAAAATGAAAACGCCACTAGGACAAACTACATTTGACCTCATGGTCACCACCATCCACAAACTAACCATCCACAAGGCCAACCTGCTCTCATTATTAGAACTCTAAATGGATAACATAAAAATACAAAATAACTCTTGTATTAGAAAAACAAATGGTATATATAGGGTGTGAACATGAAATCAAAGTATTAAATCAACGTAGAATCAAAGAATTTCAGTTTTTTATAAATATTCCAAAATCATTATTTTGATTACATATTTAAAAATATGGTCTCAACATTTAACGAAATAAACACAATTTTTCATTTTTCCAAACATTGGAAACTATGTTTACATTTTCATAATAGATTACATTTTTAAAAAAGAAACCAATCCCATGTTGTAAAGACCCATAAATTTCAAGGAAACTTTTATTTCATAAATTCTTTGGAATTTTACAAGTACGTTGTTTCTGACGGCACCTGATTATGAGGCCCGGTGTGCCCAAAATAATTTTCTGATGTTTTGATAAGCTTAATTTATTGTGTGTAAGTAGTTTTCCTAAAAAAGTGGAATAAATATTAAACGGTTACTCAGATCAGAAATTTGAGGACATAGTTGTGCTAAGGATGGCGGGTTTACCCAAGGAGTGACTTAAGTTTAGTCGGTGCATGCCTCCTGTGAGAAACCCCATAAATTGCATAACCATAAATAAAATAATTAAATAAAGTTATTTTATTTTTCAAATGCTTATAACTCACAAACGGTAACTAGGATTAAAAATCTGAGACCACCGCTGAACTGGTGAGGGTATGCTTCCTTTACGTAGATACTAACTTTGGCCGGCACGAGCAACCTAAGAATGTTAGTTTTTGGCCGTAAATAAAATAAATAAGTGACAATTATTTAATTGTAAAATTCATAACTTCGAAACGGTAAATCGAATTGAAAATCAGAGAGTACCGTTGAGTTAGTTGGGGAATTTTTCTCCTAGGAAAAACCTAACATTGACCGTAGTGGGTCGAGGGTGACTGATAATAATTTTTCGAACTTTTTTCAGGTATGTTCAGTAAACGTACGAGCGGCATTTTATAACATTAAAACTGGTGCTCAGAATCGAATTCTGAGGGAACCGTTGAACTCGCAGTGCTGATATTCGCTTAATAATACTTTCACCTCAACAGTGGATGATTGGGTATAAAAGTTAGTTTTTGGGGTTTTACGTGGGTTAAAAAAATAAAATAAGTGAATAATTTATTTCATTTGGTTAAACACATGCAGTGCGGATTAAGTGGATAGAAGCGCCACTTGGGAGTTGGTGGTGGAAACGCCACACCCTAACCTCCCGTTTAATGGGGAGGGAGAGGAAACCTCTCAAACCCCCCATCAATTAATTTTATATGTCGACATACAATTAATTGCACACAATTAATTTTATGGGTCGATGTAAACTTAATTTTTTTCAGGTAATTTTATATGTCGACGTAAAATTAATTGCTCTAAATTAATTTTATGAGTTGGCATAAAATTAGTTGTTGTCAGTTAATTATATTGGTCGACGTAAAAATTAATTGATGTGATCTAATTTTATGTGTCAACGTGAAATGAATTGCTGCCAATTAATTTTTTGTGTCAACATAAAATTGATTCGTGTCATATGTCTTGATGCAGGCATTGTGGGGGAAACTTCTTGGCATCCTCCACTCTTACATAGTGCCAACGCACCTCTTAAATTCTTCCAACGTAATTTAATTCACCCGAACCCCTTTTCAAATTAGGTAACCGCATCGTTAGAATTTCGAAATGTTGCAAATAAATGAAACTTCATAAATTCGACGATGGTTAAATACCTCTCCCCCTATCCTATATATAGGGAGATTGGGAAATGGTTTTTGGATGGCTTCACTAAGTGACGAAGCGCTGGTAAAGTATTGTGACACCCAACACTTGGGGAAATTACATCCTCTCCAACAAAAAACGTGAAGAACGCCAACAACGATATTCCATTGGATTCTTCTTCGACCCTACATCCCCAAGAAACCTATCTTCTAAAACATCGTCAATGAACCGATGCAGCTCGAAATCGGGGTCGTGTGGTGGACGCGACGAATGACGGTCTTCATCGTCTTCCTTCCGCGACTCCGCCAACGAGCGACGAGCAAGAGGCAGGGGTTTTATTTTTATTTGAAGTATGATCATTTCCCATGTTTTTCCTTTCTCTAAAAATGATGAATCGTGGTTGTTGTGATTTATACATGCGAGAACCTATTGCTACCACCCTAAACGCGGAGGGTCCGGGCCAAACCAACATGGACCGACCCCTTCGTTGTTCTTTTTGTAATGACTCCACGACGTCATGGAAATGTGGAGACGATGACGAAGGCAGTGAACAAAAGTCACACTACCCGCAAACTCTGTGAAATATGCCACCCCTGTGGCCCTCTGTCGCACACCATGTGCCCGGCGCCCCTGCTGGCGCACCCACGACGCACCCACGGCCCCCTGCCGGCGCATCCCCGGCGCCCCCGGCACCCTGCCGATGCATCCACCCCTGACATGCTGCATTGCCGACCCAGTGTAATGCTCCATTGAAGGCGGCCAACCCTGCGCACCTACTGGCGGCCTGCCCGGTACACCCCAGCGCCACTGCGGCGCCCTGTCGTGCTACCCGGCGCGCCCCCGCGCGCTGCCCGTCGTTTGACACCCTGCCTGGCGCACCCGCGCCCTGCCCGATGCACCCGCGGCCAGCCGGAGCCCAGCCAGCCAGCCCGTGCCCCATACGGTCTGCCCACTGGCCTCCCAGTCACCAGCCCGCGATGCCCCTACGGTGTCGCTGGTCGAACCAGCCCGGTCTCTCGGGCCGAGTTACCGAGCAGCCTACATGGCGCCTATCGGGCCGAACCTCCCTCGCGGTCCGTTGGGTCGGCCCCAGGGGACCGGGTCAAAACATAGCGGGGTGACTCACCCAATGGGTGGGGTCAGACCCAACGAGTCTGACCGGGTCGACCCAGACTAGGTCGGCCCAGTTTGGGTGAGGCTGAGTCGGTCTGACCGGGTCAGACCGGACCCAGGTTCATTACTGGCCCATTACCTTCTTGGGCCATATCATTGGCACCGGACGTCCGTTTGACGAACCGTCAGCGGTTCTGGTACTCTTGGAGCATAACTGTCCCGTTGAGTATACCCCATTGGATTTCAGCGTATAGTTGAGATAAGGCCGGGTTGGTTCATTTACAAAACCAACCGGGCCCCCGTAACAAAGAGCCTAATAACTCACGAATTGGGTGTCCGATCGATGTGCCGTCTATTGCGTTAAGACCCTTGTGATGAGGCAGTCCTTTGTGATACTTCATTGTGGGACTTTGTGATACATAGAGCATCGACTAGTGGCTCATGGAGCGGATCCTCCCAGAGGTGAGAATACGAAGTACGGTGACCATGTAGCTGGCTAAGACCTTATGATTACGTGTCCGATTTGATTTGGAGTGACTTGCATAGCCCAGTGGGGAGCACTACTTTGTGAGGTGGCAGACCCATGGTGGAGGAGCACCACATTGTGAGGTGGAAGACCCATGGTACTCGACAGGAGGATTACCTCTCTAGGCTATGAGGGGGAGCACTACTGTGTGAGGTTGCAGACCCATGACGGAGGAGCACTACTTTGTGTGGTGGCAGACCCACGGTACTCGACAGGAGTAGTACCTCATCAGTCTAAGGTTAGTGAATGACTCCTAGGAGTCATGATAGGACTACTGCACTCGACAAAGGAGGAGTTCTCCAAGAAGATGTTTTTTCGTCATCATGAATAAAAATCCTGGTTTGAGCTGAGTTAATGACCTTTGAGTTTTCCTCATGATTGTGATGGGTTACTTCATAACTTAGGTATATGTATGGGCATATACCTATGTAAAGTTTATCTGTTGAGATCATTCTATTTGGTTTATCCTTGTTGGATTTAGTTAGACCTTGAGGGTCTCAGGGTCCCTACTGAGTATCTTTATACTCACCCCTGCATGGGCTATGCATGCACCTTATTGTTTTGGATACAGACGATGGACATCACTGATCGTGGTTGAGGCTGGTAGAACTAGGCGGTACATGGAGCTAGACTTCATGACGATACGGTACCCAGAGGTGGACCTCACTACGAGACGGTACCCAGAAGTGGACTTCATGACGAGACGGTAACCAGAGGTGACAGACGGACGTGGAGAGCTGAGGTGGCCATCTGTACTTACCCATCAGGTAGGAACTCCGGAGGACGATCCAGGAGTAGCTTGACACCTTCCTACTATATTTTCATTTCCTTGTACATTACTGTTAGGCTTGTATTTCCGATCCACTTTGTACTTTCATCACACTTGTCTTATTGCTTTACTTAGTGTTTTCTTCCGCTTGTACTCTGTTTCTGTGTTTGTTTGCATTTCATAAAGGCAATGCCTTCCCTTTTTATTAGGATTTACGCCTCTGGTGCTTGTCTCCAGCCTCTGTCCTGTGGAAGGCGGGCTTGGGGTAGTCATGGCATTGGCCCCAAAAATGGGTCGTGACATTTGGTATCAGAGGAAGTCAGTTCTACCGCAGAACATATGAATCTGATATTTTCTTTCTGTGAAGAAATAATGTTAAGCATACCGAGTGTGGTTTTCAGTTCAGAAAGTCCAGTGTTGGTGCAGCGGCCGACGTATCCATACACCAGGACCTTGACTTCTTATTTCCGACTGAGTGCACGAAAACATTTATTACATGTTTGTTTTCAAAAGTTTTCCTTTAAATCAGCTCAAATCAGGTCAGGTCACCATGTATAGTCTTTTAACTTGTCACATCTGTTTTTTTTTTCAGGATGCCTCCCCGAGGACGACTAGTTGGAGCCCAGAGAGTTGTACGTACTGACAGCCCACCGAGCAACGACGCCTCAGTACAAGGCCCTCTTCTAGTTGAGGCACCAACGGATGCACCAATGGTACTACCACTCGTCGGGCCACCGATGCCACTTGCCCCAGTAGCAGGCAATGCACGCCCCTTGAGAACGCTACATGAGTTCCAGCACCAGAGGCCACACAGGTCCCGAGGAGAGACGGACCCACAGGCGGCTGAGGATTGGCTGGAGGCTGTGGTGAGAGTCTTCATGCTAGTAGGGACTCCAACAGACTTTATGGTGATCCTTGTTGCCAGCCTCCTTCATGCAGCAGCAGGTAGATGGTGGAGCCTGATGTTCGAGATGCATGATGAGGTGACACTTCTGTGGGTAGACTTCGATAGCTTGTTCCGTGCAGTGTTTGAACCAGCCACCCTTCGGGCGGTGCGTATACAGGAGCTACTGCATCTTCAGTAAGGTAGCATGACATTGGCGCAGTATTCAGCGAGGTTCACCGACCTCTCGCGCTACTCCACTGATATGGTACGAGAGTCGTTCTTCAGGGCCCAGACCTTTGAGCAGGGGCTCAGGAAAGATATTAGAGCATCAGTTGTTTCTCACAGCATCCCAATGCAGACTGGGGTTTTTGAGCGAGCCCTCTTAGTGGAGATTTTCCTTGCTGAGCAGTATCCAGCAGAAGGATCCACTACTAGATGGTATGTAGCAGAGTCATCTGCTGCTGGCAGTAGACATATGATGCAGAGGTCTAAGAGGGCCAGACCTACAGGTGGTCGGCCACACGACTCAGGGTCAGTAGTGCGAGGCACCAAGGGGAGTGACAGAGCCAGACCTGCCATGATGTGTTACATGTGCAGTGGACAGGGTCAAATGTCTTGTGACTATCCGACCCACTGCTCGGATGATCATCAGATAGATGATGGACCTCTCAGGCAGAGGCTGAGGTTCGATTGAGGCAGACCGCAAGGAGCCGGAAACCGAGGTAGGGGAGCTGGCCGTGCAGCTGGAGGTGGACGATGCTTCCAGGTGTTTCCACCACCACCACCAGTAGTTCCACCCTAACCATAGGGAACAATTGGAAATTAAATAGAACAACTCCATGCAGCTGAAGCATACGACTATGGATCTCTGGAAGTAGGGGGACAAGAGCAGGACTAGTTCCAGGCACGAAGAACTTTGTTCTTGGTTCTTCTTGTTTCCATGATGTTGTTGTTTGTGGTTGTTGAGATTCTTTGTACATTAGCTGTAGTAATAAAATACACTTTTCCATGTGACATTTTGTTTCCTTCCCTTTTGTGTGGTTGATACTGAGAGGTTCCGGTTAAAATTGTTGACATGACCCTCACTTTTGTGATTCCTACTAGAGGAGACCCAGTGACCACACACGGATTCCAACAGTGTGACTCAACCCTTGGAGGCGAGAGTGACAGTTGGATCTATTGGTAGAAGCATCGAGGCCTTACGACGTCTTACAAGACATTAAATGTGCCATTCATGTCAGGATTGACTGTATTAGGCAAAGAACGTGGTTCATCCAGAGGATGAGACAATATTTATCTTTTTCGGAAAAGGGGAAATTGAAGCAGCTCTTGTAAGACAAGAGATAGTGTAGGCTACGATGGAGGAGGTGTAGATAATCCATGAGCAAATGAAGACTGTACAGTGAAGACAGATGTCCTATGCTGATAGGAGACGGATACCACTGGAGTTCGAGGATGGAGACCACATTTTCTTATGGTTCTCACCTCGACGTGGACTACGGTGATTTTTTCGGGGTGGAAAGTTATCTCCGCGCTTCATCTGGACCTTCCACCTCATTTTCACTAGGGGCATGAAGTCTTTCCACATATCTCCGCTAAAGAGATACGTGCACGACCTGACCCACGACATCGATCATGGGGTGCTGGACATCGACGATGGGACGACCTTCCCGGAAGTTCCAGTGGAGATCAAGGATCGACAAGAGTGGGTACTTCATGGATGGTTGGTTCCTCTAGTGCGCATTTGTTGGTAGCATGAGAACCTTTAGGAGAGAACTTGGGAGCAGACGGCTCAGATGCGTGCTCGGTACCTCCTTTAGCTTCCCTAGTTTGTGTTGTAGCTTTACGGGGACGTATAGCCCTCAGGTGGGAGTAATTTAAAGACCCGTAAATTTCAATGAAATTTTTTTTCATAAATTATTTGAAATTATAAGAGTACGCAGATCCTGACGGCACATGATTCTGAGGCCCGGTGTCCCAGGAATAATTTTATGAAATTTTGTTAAGCTTAAATTAACGCGAGAAAGAAGTTTTCCGAAAAAAGTGGAAGAAATATTAAATGGTTACTTGGATCAGAAATCTGAGGAAGTCGTTGTGCTTAGGATGGCGGATTTACCGTAGGCGTGACTTAAGTTTAGTCAGCGCAGAAAACCCGAAAATGGCATAACAGTAAATAAATTAATTAAATAAAGTTATTTTATTTTTCAAATGCTTATAACTCACAAATGGTAACTCGGATTAAAAAACAGAGACCACCGCTGAACATGTGAGGGTATGCTTTATTTAAGTAGAAACTAACATTGGCCGGCGCGAGCCACTTAAGAAAGTTAGTTTTTGGCCATAAATAAAATAATTAAGTGACAATTATTTTATTGTAAAATTCATAACATCTAAACGGTATCTCGAATTGAAAATCTGAGAGTACCATTGAGTTATTTGGGGCTTGTTTCTCCTAGGTAGGTCCTAACCATGACCACAGTGGATCGAGGGTGACTGGTAATAATTTTCTGAAGTTTTTTTCGGGTACGTTTAGTAAATTAATGAGCGGCGTTTTATATCTTTATAACCAGTGCTCAGAATCAAATTTTGAGGGCACCGTTGAACTAAAAGTGATGATATTCACTTAATAAAATGTTCACCTCAACGATGGATGACCAGGTATGAAAGTTAGTTTTTGTGGTTTTACATGGATTAATAAAATAAAATAAGTGAATAATTTATTTTATTTTACTAAACACATGCAGTGCGGATACAGTGGTTAGAAGCTCCACTTGGGAGTTGGTGGTGGAACCTCCACATCCTAACCTTCCATTTAATGGGGAGGTAGAGGAAACTTCTCAAACCCCCCATCAATTAATTTTATATGTCTACGGAAAATTAATTGCACTCAATTAATTTTATGGGTCGACAAAAAAATAATTGTTTTCAGTTAATTTTATGTGTCAACGTAATATTAATTTCTCTAAATTAATTTTATGAGTTGACGTAAAATTTATTATTGTCAGTTAATTTTATTGGTGGACGTAAATATTAATTGATGTGATTTAATTTTATGTGTGGACGTGAAATTAATTGATGTCAATGAATTTTATGTGTCATCTTAAAATTGATTCGTGTCATATGTTTTGACGCAAGCTATGTGGGGGAAACTTCTAGGCATCCTCCAATCATAATTAGTGCCAACACACCTCTTAAATTGCGCCAACGAAATTTAATTCGCCCGACCCCATTTTTAAAATATGTAACTGCATCGTTGCAATTTAGGAAGGTTCCAAATAAATGAACCATCATAAATTCCACGATGGTTACTTAACTCTCCCCCTATCCTATATATAGGGAGCATGGGAGAAGGTTTGGGATGGATTCACTAAGCAATGATGTGCTAGTAAAGTATTGCGATGCCAAACACTTGGGGAAATCATATCCTCTCCAACGAAGAATGTGAAGAACGCCAACGACGGTCTTCCACACGATTCTTCTTCGACCTTCCTTCCCCAGAAACCTATCCTCCACAACATCGTCAACGAACCGACACAGCTCAGAATTGGGGATGTCTGGTGGATGCAATGAACAACCGTCTACATCGCCTTCCTTCCGCAACTCCACCAACGAGCGACGAGCAAGAGGTAGGGGTTTTATTTTTTTTAATGTATGAAACTTTCCAATGTTCTTCCTTTCTCTCAAAATGAAGAAAGGTGGTTGTTTTCCTTCATACATGTGATAACCTATTGCTACCAACCTAAACGCGGAGGGTCCGGTCCAAACCAACATGGCCCGACCCCTTCGTTGTTCTTTTTGTAATGACTCCCCGATGGCATGGCAATGAGATGATGACGATGAAGGCGGTGAACAAAGGCTGTGCTACCCGCGACCTCCGTGAACTGTGCCACCCCCGCGGCCCCCTGGCGCACACCCGGTGCCCCGTCCACCTACCGGCGTGCGTCCAGCGCACCCTCGATTCCCTACCGGCGCACCCACAGCGCCCTGCCGGCGCACCCCCAGAGCCCTGCCGGTGCACCTTGTGCCCCATCGATGCAGCCCGGCGCCCCCCAGCGTGCTGCACTGTCGGCCCGGCGCTTCGCACCCTTGCCGGCGTCCTGCCCCACGCCCCTACCGGCGGGCTGCCCGGCGCACCCCGGCACCCCCGCGGTGCCTTGTCGCACTACCCCCCCCCCCCCCCACACACACACAATGCTCGGCGTTCGACCCCCTGCCTAGCACACCCACGCCCTGCCCGGTGCACTTGCTGCTAGAGTGAGCCCAGCCGGTCCGCGCGTGCCCCGCGCGGTCTGCTTGTTGGCCTCCCGGTCACCGGCCTAGTGAAACAGCCTAAAATTCCCCCACAGTGTCGCTGGTCGAACTAGCCAGGTCTCCCGGGCCGAGTTACCGAGCCGCCTACGTGGAGACTATCGGGCCGAACTGCCCTCACGGTCCGCTGGGTCGTGCCCAGTGGACCAGGTCAAAACCTAGTGTGATGACTCACCCAATGGGCTGGGTCAAACCCTGCATGTCTGACCGGGTTGACCTAGACCAGGTCGGCCTAGTTTGGGTGAGGCTGAGTTGGTCTGACCGGGTCTGACCGGACACTGGCTCATTACTGGCTCATTACCTTCATGGGCCATAACATTAGCACCCGACATCCGTTTAACGAAATGTTAGTGACACCAGTACTCTTGGAGAATAGCCTTCTCTTTGGGTATACCCCATGGGATTTTGGTGTACAGTTGAGATACGGCCGGCTTGGTTCGTATACAAAACCAACGTGGCCCGAGAAAAAAAAGGCTTATAACTCACGAACCGTGCGTCCAATCGATGCGCCGTCTGTTGCATTGAGACCCCTATGACGAGGTGGTCCTTTATGATACTTCTTAGTGGGACATTGTGATACGTGGAGTATCGACCACTGGCTCGTGGTGCGAATCCTCTCGGAGGAGAGCATACAATGTATGGTGACCTTGTAGCTGGCTGAGACCTGATAACTGCTTGTCCGATTTGATTTAGAGTGACTTTAATTTCCTAGTAGGGAGCACTACATTGTGAGGTGGCATAAACATGGTGTAGGAGAACTACTTTGTGAGGTGGCAGACCCGCGACACTCAACAGGAGGAGTTCCTTTGTAGGCTATGAGGTGGAGCACTACTGTGTGAGTTGGCAGACCCATGGAGGAGGAACACTACATTGGGAGGTGGCAGACCCGCAGTACTCGACAGAAAGATTACCTCAGCAGTCTATGGTTAGTGAGTGACACCTCGGAGTATTGATAGGACTGCTGCACTCGACAGAGGGGGTGTTCACTAGCATATGTGTTTTTCGTCGTAGTGAATAAAAATCCTAGTTTGAGCTGATTCAATGACCTTTGTGTTTTCCTCATGATTGAGATGGGTTACATGATAGCATAGGTATATATATGGGCATATACCTAAGTAAAGGTTATCTTTTTATATCATTCTTTGTGGTTTATCCTTGTTGTATTTAGTGAGACATTAAGGGTCTCGGTGTCCCTACTGAGTATCGTTATACTCACCCCTACACGGGCTATGCCCGCACCATGTTCTGTTAGATGCAGACGAAGGACGTGACTGATTGTGGTTGAGGCATGTAGAACCGGACGGTACCCAAAGGTATAATTCACAACAAGACGCTACCCAGAGGTGGAATTCATGGTGAGACGTTACTCTGAGGTGGACTTCATGATGAGACGGTACCCGAAGGTGACAGACGGACGTGGAGAGCTGAGGTGGCCGTCTGTTCCTACCCTTCACGTAGGACCTCCGAAGGACGATCTAGGAGCAGCTTGAAATCGTCCTACTATTTTTTCTTTTCCTTGTACTTTACTGTTGGGATTGTATTTTCGACCCCCTTTGTACTTTCAGAACACTTGTCTTATTGCATTAATTAGTGTTTTCTTCCGCTTGTACTATGGTTGTCTGTTTCTTTGCATTTCAAAAAGGCAATTCCTTCTCTTTTTATCGGGATTTACGACTATGGTGATATTCGCCTGCCCCTGGCCTATGGAAGGCGGCCTTGGGGTAGTCACGTCACAGACACAGAGGACGGGTCATGACCCAAGTCCCATGAAATAAATACATCGAATTGATGAAAATAAATAGGTTATTAAAAAAATAAACTAGATACAATAGTATATAAATATAATAATTCAAATAATAAACCTTGTTAATTTCGAAAACATTTCTATAGAAATCCATAGATGTACTCGGTTCAGATGCACATAACATTGTTTTGTGAAACGCCATAGTTTTTAACCCACTAGCCTCCCTAAACTAGAAATCTAGTTGAACTACCCACATATCCTATAAATCCATCAATGGTTTGAATACCTGTCTAATCTTGGTTGATATGAAACCATCACTCAACCCTCTAAAGATTCCCCAGAAACCCATGGTAATAGAATACCATTAATGTAGGATGCCCTTCCACATGGGAATCACTTTACCAGTTATCGCTTAACCCAGCTACACCACACACTAACACCAGTTATACAATAACCCATATAGGTAATTACCTCTATAGGAGTTCCCAACAGATATAAACCTTTCACCTGTTCCAAATGGGCTATCACACCATAGGGACATTCCTAAAATTTTCTAAAAAAATATCAAGGTTCCAACTGGAAACATTCCATCCATAACCACATTCAATTATATGAAATTAAAAAGTGAAAACAGAGAAATAAATAATTTGCATTTCATATAACCTTTCAACCATATCTCAATGATTTTAAAATTCAATATAGATAACCACTTTCATTACCACAATTCTGTATGGTCCATTGAACCATATCCAACTAAATTTCAATCCTTTATGCATGACCAAAATGAAAAATCAATACACACATGAAAATTCTTGATTGGATTAAATATAATTTAGAAACCAACCATCTATTATAAAATAAAATATGGACCATAATATTACACATATCATTTAAAAACACATTTAGTTAATTTGAAAAAAATTAGTTTAGTTATAGGACATGAATTTAAAAGAGACATACATGTGTGTTGAAAAAATATTATATGATAAATGTGATCATAATCAATTTTTATCCTCACACCAAGCATTCATGCATTTGGACACATCTAATAGAATAAAAAATGTTGTTTTTCATTATTCAATTTACAAAGAGAAATGACATATTTTCCAACCAACATAATAATCCACACTATTAAATTCATCATGTTTTACATATATAACCCAAATCACAATCCCACTAATTTAATAAGACATATATTAGGTAAAATAAACTAAATGGATCCAATTTTACTATAAAATCTCAATTTTCATTTTATCAAAAAGATTATGTGCACATATACCTATTAATATTTAAACAATCACTTCAAAAACCATATTTAATAAATTATACCAATACACCAACACCAAAATGAACTAAACCAGACCATCACAAACTTGTGAATCAAATTTATTAATTTTTTGAATGTTATAAAGAATCAATTTAATACATATGAATTTAAAATAATGGAAACATCTACCTCAATGGTCTGAGAATGCTATAAAATCATTAGAGAAGAGATATCTAAGATCAATGGACAATCAAAACACACTATATATAGAGAAAAACAACATAGAATACTAAAAATATCCTCTAAGTTTTACCCAAAATATATCCCACCATTATGGAAGATATAGATCAAATAGATAGAAGGGAAACATGAGAAAAAGGGGCCAAACCCTAGGAAAATCACCTTGGGGACGTGGATGATAAATCAAGGAGGAGGAGGAGCTATGGAGTTTGGGGTTTTGGGACACCTTCATGTGAGAAAATCATCCAAGAGGGAGGGGCCTGAATTTTGTGAAAAAAAACGTTGGGAGAGAGAAATATGATTTTTAATATGTAAAATTTCTTGGTAATTCACATGATTTGGAAGCACAATTTTCTAAATTGTGCCCCTACCATTTGGTATCTGCTACCTAAGAGGATAACCAATACATGACCAACACACATGGTTTGACATACATCGATCCTACCATGTTGTAGCGTATATATAACATCGGACCTTCTGTATGTTTTAATGGGTACGCTCTCCTGTTTTTATTAACTGTGTCTTGTCCGTCCATAAACCAAAACTCACCCAAAACCTAAAAAAAATTAATTTTTACTAGGAAATCAATATGAACCTCAAATAAAATATCCATGATACATAAAAGAATAATATAATTGAATTTCAATGTTCTAGGTGGGAAAATTATCCCCACAACATTCAATTCCATTCCATTATAAAGTCACCCACCTGATAGTTTACCAAAACTCAAATCCATGCCTAATAAAAACCAAACTGAATCACAATAAATGAGGTTCCCCTTATAGTCTAGTAGTCACTCCTGATGAACATAAGAGGAAACCACAAAACAAGAATGGGCAGAGAATATGAGGGATTTCTCCCCACCATTACACTTAACTAACATTGAATCCTTAAAACCTAAACAATGCCACCTTGAAATAAACTTCAAAAAAACTATTTAAATAAATTTAAATACGAACTCCAATCCCAAAAAACAAAAACCAATTTTTTAAGATAAAAAAATACCACCCATTCAAATAAAAATTGACCACACTTAATAGACATCAAAAAAATGGGGAAAACATCTAAAATATATTTGATTGAAATACTTAATTGAAACCACAACCCGTCAATTCAACAAACCACAACCACTTACAAATGAGAAAAACTAAAAGGGAACTCATCCTTCCAAATAGATATGAACACACAATGAATATTGTTTTTGAAATAACCACACATTAATAAAGAAAACTTCGTTTATTATTAAATAACAACATCATCACACTTTTACCATAAAATTATTAACATCTAACAGTTGAAAAAACTATTAATACAATTCATTAAAAACATCTACCCCAACTCATTGAACAAAGCATGAACATGGATTTACACCCCCTAGGTGACTCCAAAATACGTGCAAGCATTACACTACGAATTGTGGATAGATCCATAGTGACTAAAGTTTCTAATTCCATGCAGTAAGGGACTAAAATTATTTAATCAAGGATACTTCAATGGGAATAACTTCATACAAAACTTATTTAGATGACCCAAATATCCAAAATGATTAAAAGTAATCGATGTATTATGAATGTATTGATTATAAATCTGGAACCATCCACACTAGACACACAATGGCGAGGGGTCCATTGATTGAGATGAGGGTTCCATCAATAGAGACTTCTCATGAATAGGTTCCTACAAAACACAGTTTTTAGATGAAAAACACACACGCGTTAGAAGAGACACTCGGTTTCTAAACAGATAGGTTCGAGAAAACAACATGGCTAAAATCACATTATCCACCAATATCTGCAAATGAAAATCAGTTGAGGGTTGGACCCACTATTTAATCTGTAGATGTAAACACTCGATTAAAAGATAATCCCTCATCATAACTTGTGAGGTTACCTCTATAGAAAATGATACATTCTCAATAATGTTGTAAACATAGGTCTTAATCATCCTTTGGCATTACTTAACATTCATGAGGTATTATTTATTCTACCTCATTACTTCCCCAAGTATAAAACACCAAAACATCACAGACATAATCACATACCATGTAATCCCAACCTACATAAATAGTGTGGAAATAAAACACATTAATCCATTTTTGGCCTTTCAAATAGACCTAGAACAACATGCAGACACATAACATAGAGATTTCACAACAATATAATGACATAATCAACCAATTCAAGTAATTACCCTACCTCTAATGATCCTTGATCACCATGAAGTATAGGTAATACTTTAGGAGAATTATAAAATGGTAATGACTCATTAAAAACTATGTAGGAAATTTTTGTGTGGAATATTCTAAAAAAATCAGAAACATCAAGGACAAACCAATATAAAAATAATAAAAATGTAAAATACTTCCTATATCATAAAATGAAGGCTCACAAGACAAACATATATAATCCCAATAGAGATTATCCTTTTAAAAAATGTAATTTTTAAATTAATTTTTACATAATCCCTATTTTAAGCCTACATTTTAAACACAAAATCCACTAACCACAAAAAAATCCCCAATTATAAAATAAAAACCAAATTATTGATTAATTTTCATCATTCAAAATTACATTGGAAAAATGGCCATGTCTTTGATTTCAAATACACACCCATAGATTCATATTAATCTATCATAGAAATGTTCATCCATTTCAATCTACATATTCCAACATGTTCATTCCAAACTAACCTTTATATATGTGAATGTTTATATGGAACACCAAGGGACATGCCCATGTCACTCCATTAACAATTCAAAATAGGTACCAAATTCTTAATCAAAAATATCATTCCCTTTTAAAACCTAGGATTCCAATGAAAAAATATTTTGATTAAAATTATTTCCATTTCAAAATACATATTCACTTTAAAATCTTACACACATTAAATATGACCAAAATGAAGCATGAATAATACCCAAATACCAGAATAAAGAACTAAGGTTAGTGCATAACATGTTGACATGGTAGTCGGACATTCCCCAAGTAAGAATAAACCACTAGGAAGATCTTGAATTATGTAGTTGGACTCCACATGGGTCACTACTCTATGTCAGATCAAGACATAACATAATATTTCAAAATTGTTATCCCTTAATGCAATAACTTACTACCCAATACCCAAAAATCATAGTATCCAATCTACCAAAAACCATAAAAACATCATAACTTATCTGATACAATTTATTCAAGAAGCATATGGGGAAGTAATCTTGCTTGACACCTAACCGAGTGTGCGGGATGGCCCACGGGGCATTCACATTCCCCACAGGGTAAAACTACTATCAAGCATCAATGAAAATCTTGAGGGAATGATTTTTCAAAATAAAACAGCATCTTATAATATTTTTAATAAAAAAAATCACACAAAAATAACCACTAAGTGATCATAAACAAATGATTCATGTACAATGTATAACTGACTAATGTAGAAAGAAATAGAAAACCTAACATCCCTTAAAACGAACTCCATGTGATGTCACGGTCACCATCATCCACAATCTAACCACAAACAAGTAAAACATACTACTATTATTAGAATTCAATTTAGATAACCTAATCATAAAGAACAACATGGGTCAATGGTCACTAAATGGTATAAGTAAGGTGAGTTCTTAAAATATTAGTAGCCAATCACTCTATAATCCATACACATACATTCTATATAACAATACATAAACTATAGTTTTAAATATTGATTTAAAAAATAGTTTTTTAAAATTTTAATAAATATACACATATTTCCCATTATCAAAACATTGCACAAATGTTTACGGTTATCAAAATAGATTACCATTTTTATCCAAAACCCAAGAGAAAATTCCCAAAAAATAATAGGATACGCATAAAATAAAAAAATAGTACCGATAAGAAACTGAATGAAACATAACTTAATGAAGAAAATACTAATAATAAATGATGGAAATTTTCTAAACATCTATAGAACAATACGAATACGTACATGGATAGAAGCCCCCATCAGGCGTAAGGTGAAAATGTTAAGAGAATAACCCACTAACTACCCTAATCTATAAAATCTAGTGGAACTACCCTTTGGGACATCAAATTTATCCTATGGGTGCCACCCCATATAAAATTTTCTCATAAGAAACTATCATTCAACTCTCCAATGTCTCTTAAGAAACCCATGTTAATAGTATACAGTAAAAGTTAAAGGACCTCTCACTTTATCTAACATTACCTGTTATCACCACATTTGCTTTCCCCTAACAGTAACTCCACTTATACGATAGCCCATATAAGGAAATACCTCTGTAGGGGCCCAGTCCTATATCAACCATTCATAAGTGTCAACTGGTCCATCACATCAGAAGGTCCTTGAAACCATTTTCTCCAAACATATCATGGCGCCAACCAGATGACAATACTTCTAATACCACAATAATATATACAACATTAAAAGGTACCCAACATTCCTTATATCATGTCCATTTCAAATACACATCTAAAAAATATGCCAATGATTTTCTAAATCAATATAAATAGAAAGATTCATTAGAAAAGTTCCTAATAGAAATTTATACCCAAACCAACATCAGTTCTGAAATTATTTTAAGACCAAGAAAAAAACACACAACGCACATAAATATTCTAAAAGGGATTTAATAAAATTTATAAACCAACCACACATTAAATAATACCAAATGGGCCATAATATTGAACATAATATTTGAAATCAATCGAGTCATTTAGAAATAGAGAGTTTAATTAAGCATCACAAGTTTAATGTAGACCCACATGTGTTTTGAAAACCGAGTTTGATGTTAATAATATCCATCATCATTTATATACCCATTGATGTGTGCACTCCAAATACACAAGGATGTTCCCACATTCAATACAATACCACAAGTATTTTTTATCAAAACCATTTACGATGAAATATAAAATATTTTCCAAACAACTCAAAAAACTACACAATACAAATAACTAATCCTCAACCTATAAAACCCAAATCAGAAAGAAACTAATTTAATAAAACATATAAAAAAGAAATAAAATAAAACAATCCATTTTTATTTTAAAAACATAATTGGAATTATGTCAACCAAAATTTCATCCCACATACAAAGGAATATGTATAGAATCACATTGAAAATCATTTTAATAAATTCTACAAACATGAAAACACTACAGTGAACTAAAAAAGTAATGAAAAAAACATTTGAAACATGTTTATAAATTTTAAAAAATATCTCAATCATGAATGGAATGATTCCAAAATGAATTTAATGGAATCACCTACCTCAACATTCTTTGAATGCGATAAAACAATTAGAAAATATGTAACTACAATCCTCAATACATACCCACACTATAAGTCCATAGAGAAATACCCTAAAACATTTACACTATCCTATGATGTTCGTCTTATGATGAAACCATCATGAGAGAACCCATAGATCATGGAGGGAGAGTGGAAAGAGGATAAAAAGACACCAAACCCCTTATAAACTATCCATAGGGGCTGAAAGATCAACCATGGAGCAGGAGGATCCAATGAAAGGGCATTTCTAAACAAATTCATGCACTAAAATTGACGAAGATTGAGGGGCCTAATTACCGGATAATAGGAGGGGAGGGAGAAATTGGGTTTTTTTATTTAAAATTTATGGGATGCACACATGGTTTGGCTTCATGATTAACAAAATAATGCACCAATATTTGAATAACTATATTCCAAAATGATAATGACCCCATGACCAACCCACATGGTTTGACTTACTGTTCTCAAACCATGTTATAGATTTTTTCCAACTCTATTATATGCCACATGGTTACTAGGATAGTGATGCATAGTTCTCACTAACCATGCACAGAACATGAACATGCCCTAAATAAAATCAAAACCTAATCATATAAACTGGTAACTCAATTTGAACATCAACTAAAAGGCCTATGATAATGAAAGAAATAAAATAAATGAATTTAAAATTTTAGGGTGTGATAATAACATTGAAATAATCCATTAATATATAAATAATATGTCTATGAAAATTATAAAATTTGAGGATGGAATTCTATATATCAAATTGTATATATTTTAATTGTTTTAATATCATTTAAGATACATTTCAAAAAATTAAAAACAATAATGTCATTATCATTTTAAGTCAAATTAATTTAATAATTGCATTCTTAAAAATTAAAATTAAATAATCATCTTAGTTAAAAATATTTATCATTCCAATTAAAATTTATATTGAAATATTACTTATTAAAAACCATATATAAAAAATGAAATACTTTTTTTAAAACATGATTGTTATTTATAAGTCATCCCTTGGAATAAAATACTATATAATCCATAGGGCCATCCATGTAGCGTAATGTTGAAATAAAAATCGTCCCAATAATTATTTTCAGTTAAATAGCTCATAAATTAAAATTAAGAATTTTTTTAGGAAAATTTTATAATACTTATAATATTATATTTACACAAAATTACCTGATTTTCCCAAAACCATGGTAATGAAAACTAACAATGCATATTTTTCATATTTTTCACTAAATCATAGAGAATTAATAAATAAATTTGAACAATATCATTCAAAAAAAGGAAATCCAATTTTTAAAAAATTGAATACATTAGTGGATAAAATTAGTTTGATCTATATATTGTTGATGGAATTATCGAAATTGTTTTTAATGTGAGATAATTTAAAATAATGAAATGTTTTTATTTCCTCAATCAATGTGAAATTTATTCCATAGAAATAAATTGATCTAATTATACTTGGAAACCTATTAACAATATAATTTAGCCATGTAAATTCTTTAGATGAAAATTAACATTTAAATTTTAAACCAATATTTTAAAAAAATTCATCGAAATGTGAAACTTAATAGGAAAATACGTTAAATTGAACTAAAAAAACATATATGTTATAATTTTAAATAATAAATTTATTTTTTCCTAAAAAATCATATAAGACTTTAAAGATTTGTTTTATAATTGGTTCTTTCATTAGAAGTATGTAAAAATTTCATTAGAAAAATATATTTTTTATGTATTAAAATTGGTTTTTTCTCATATTGTCTATTAAATCTATTGGATGAATATCATAAATAATTATTTGAATATAATATATATATATATTAAAATCTTTCAATAATTATAATGAATTTAATTTTTTGGGATAAATTGAGTTTAAGAGAAAAATAAGTACATTATAAAATTTATTTCCTATATTATTTGATTGTATATATATTCATTTCTAATTTATTTGTAATGAATGAATTAATACAAATATTTTAATAATCTTGATAGTACGATTCAAAAACTCTAACTGAATAGTAATTCTCAATATTAGTATATTAAATAATAATATTTAAATAATATACTCTTCATTTGTAAAACTAGGCCTTACGTGTAATGAAAGCCATCTCATTATTTTTTGTACTGTAATATTTTCATGGTGTTTCATATAAATAATCATAGAAAAAAATTAAATATATTAATAAATTAAAATATTTATGTTTCTTGGTGTTATATTATCTACACTGTAATTAAATTACCTTCTCTTAATTTAACATGATCTACGTACTCCAGGTATGAAATTTAAATATAAAAATAAATTAAAAAACCTAGATTATAAAAAGGATTAAAAAGAATAATTCGTAATAAGAGTGAAAATTAAATGTGAAATTCATCATAAAAATAGTCTTACGAAATTGATAAAATTACTAAATACATGGATATGGATTGGAGGAAATAGTTCCAGGACTGAGAATGGAGGAGTGGCATCTGCTACTCCAAAAAGAAAAGGCAGGAAGGACTACTCATATCTACCTCAACCGTTATGCACCAGATACACCTTTATGCGGTATAATGGGGTGACCCTGGAATTTAAAAAAGGTATCCTATCCAATCAAGATGGTATTGGACGAATCACATAGGATGATGTGAGGCAGGACTACAATGGAAATTTCATGAGGTGTCTGAATCCTACTTCTGAATTGGTAAGGATCACCGTAGAGGAGGACTCCTGTGTTGGGTATGATGATGGGTATGGATATTATGGTTTTTAGTTCTTATCAGTTGATCTAGGTGTTAGTTTTCTTTTCCTTGGATGTGATTTGTGGGAATCAATGTGACTTTGGGTTTCTAATTTTTCCTAAATGTGTTTGGATAATAATAATAAAAGGTATTTCGGCATAGAGAACATGGACATCACAAGGTCTTGCGTCAAAAGAGAGTAAATTTGTGATGGGTTAGAGAGGCCATTAATTTGTTATTAGGAAAACTAATTAATAATAATTCTTATTCGAAAATATTTCTCATATATTTAAGGAATTAATTTAATTCTTAGACTATGATTATGAAGAAATATATTTAATTTAAATTTAGGGGTCTAACCATTATTTAATTTCCCCAACAAACATATCATTTCCTCCAAATGTTGAATCATTAAGATAATTATTTTCTATTCATGAATAATTTGAATCAATTTCAGTAGATTAAAATATTATCATCTATATAATTATTTTTTCCTCATGTAATTATAAATTGACTTAAACCATACATTAGGATAATATAAGATAATTCTGTGAAAATAATAAACTTTTATACGGTGAATGAAAACCTTAATAATGAAAATTATACAGTAATACCAAATTTCAACATATATAATTAATAAAATAGTTATACATCCTCAGAAAACATAACTATACTAATTTTTAATCCAAAAAATATGTATTATTTTATTATACAGTAATACAAATAACAATAATAAAAAATAATTACTCATAAAAATAATTTAATTTCCTAATTCACATAATTTATAATTTATTCAAACTATTTTCATAAATTACTTGAATCACCTTTTTTCCACAATATAATTATATATTTTTCCAATATATATTTCAACCTTTACTTCTCATATAATATCTCATTGTATTATTTCTACATTGATTATATTGGGTTCCCAAAATATAGAATTTCTTCTAAAATAATATTAAACATCCATTCAAAAAATAATTTTCATATACAATGGTAATATATTGATTAAACAAATATCGCTAAAATAATAATAACATTTATCCATTAGATAGTTAAACTTGAAAATTTTCATGCAAATGGAGGCTTCACATATGCCAGTGTCAGGCAGTAAACCTGTGTTTCCCTTTGATTGTGGGTTCAAACAGCATGACCTTGCGATATGCGATGAGTTGTCACCTGTAATTATGGTTTTCCATTTTGAAAATCCATATTAATATTATCTAGAAATGTGATAAAAATACACAAAAATATCATAATTATTTATAAATATTAATTAATGTTTGAACCATAAGGTTATATCATGTCTATAATTTTGTGTACGATATAATGAAAATACCCATAATAACCATTAATTGAAATATTATAAATCCCAAAAAGATATGCTAAACATTAAAATGATTTCCAAAAAATGAAAATGAACTATAAAATAAATATTTTTTTTCAAACATAATGAACAATTGAAGTTTTTTCCTGAATATAATTTTCATAAATAGAGTTCCCATTTTATATACTAAAATTCCTCAACTACCAACTACAACTCCAAAACCCCATGAATTCTAGAGGTAGTTCATTTTATATTACAATGTCATGATTAGAAAGAATAAAATATAGAAGTAATGATTAGTTTACATGTATTTACTAACTAGATGCATTAATAGATCATTGTTTACATTGGTAAAACATAAGGCACGACATATAAAAAAATTCATCCCCAAACTTATTTAAAAAATTCAACATTATAACATAAGGAAAATATAACAAAAAAGTAGTTCAAATAAAATTCCTCGTAATGGAATGAAATGTGGAAGAAATATTTAATTTAAGATAATAAGTAAAAATTGAATGATAAATTAATTATAACACATGACATTAATATAACTAGAAAAATCATAATTAATATGTAAAGGAAAATAAATAAAACAAATTTCATTTAAATAAAAAATAGTGAATGAAAATCATCAATATTTTTTATCTTATAAAAACATCGTGGATATTAATAATGATAACTCAAATTCTAATGAAGGAAATACATAATTATATTATATCATTTCTCAGCACATGGAAACCTAAATCATTAATTCCATTCAAAAAAAGGATTAAAACTAAATGTTTCATCCCATTTAATCTGGAAAACGTAAATGTCTCATGAGAACCTTTTCACACATCGTGGTTCTATTTAATATCCTATCCCAACCCATAATTTCTAGTATAAATCTTTCCTCCAATTACATAATAAGTTTAATTAATAAATAATATAGAATATAAAATATCAAAGTTGAATAATGAATATATATGTATCTATATATTAACATTTTATGATAATTAATTTTTGTGGTTTTTGTTATAGGAATATAGAGATACTATTGAAAGATCATTAAAATAATTCTTAAGAAAAATATTTATTTAACATTCCAAGGCGTCCCATTCCACATTAAAACAATTGAATCAAAATTAACATGAAGAAAAAATATTAATTGGATGTTAAAATATCATTAATATAATAAGATTCGGGATGTTAAATTTTAAAAGGTATTATATACCCCATATAAAATAATCAAGGTCCACAATATTACAATATGTTTAAATGAAATAAATTTAAACAAAATCCCATTGAACAATGTAAGAATTTTTTATAAGACAATGCATTTTGAATGTTAAAAATTTCTCATTGAAAATGAAATAATAATTTTATAATCGATTATTCAATTCAATATGGCTTCATGAAGATGGGAAATTATTTTCATGTCCTATATGTTAAAAAAATTACTTTTACTTTTGGAAAAAAATTCATAAAGTACCTTGTTTTCAAAAATGTTTTGGATATTTCATTTTAATTATATTTTGAAAATTAAAAAATGGTTAAAATGAATATAATATATAATTGGATAATAGTAAATAAATTAAAATATTTTAGGAAAACACAAATGTGGGTTATAAATATTCATTTGTAGAGACATAAACAAAAACAATCATGAATAACGACGAGATTGTAAATTAAATAATTATCAGTCTATAATAAGTATAATAGTACATACATAATAGAAAAAAATTACATAGATATGAAAATACCAATATCATATTAATAATACTCATAAAATACATTAATTTTTTGTATATACACAACACAAGTGAAATATGTAGTGTGTGAGGCAGGAGACCTAGAGAACGAAATGAGAGAGAAAGATCCATTACATCACACTTCCTTTTTAGTTGTATATTAAATAACGTATTTTATAATGGTTTAATGAATTTAATTTTATTCATATTATAAAATTATTTATATTTTTGATATAAGATATTATCTAATTATATTATTTTATTACATATTTTTTAATAATCATTCATTGTTTTTCACTATTTTGGGTGTTATTTTTTTGTTTCTCCAGTATGTTTTTATGATTTTTTGTTCTTCAAATTACATAGAACATGATTTTTAAATATAATTCATTTAAAAATTATTTAAATATCATATATATTCTATATATATCTATATATTTATCATAATCCCTTAAATTTTGATATAGGAAATGAAATGCATCATTTATAAAAAAGCTATGTAGTATATAGGAATGAACGTAATTTCCATTTCTTTTTCAAATTACAAAATAATATGTAAATGATATATATTAATATACATTTGAATATATAATAATTATAGTATTATTTCTATTTCATATATTACAAAAAAAAATATAAAAACCATCCTTTATACATTCAATGTATATAGTGAAGAAATGACATCAATTGGAGGAGGTGGTAGTTCACATTTCCACAAATTATGTTATCACATTTACAAAAAATGGAAATCATGAAATAATGGGTGATATTCATATTCCATAAGTATTAATTAACCAAAAATTCAATATATGTCTTATATATTAATATTTTTTCTGTCATAATTACAAAAAAAGAGAGGTAGTAAAAGGAAAAGAAACATTTTGGTTTCACGAGGCGGTTATTCTAGATACATGAATTGTATATTCATTACACATTTGATGGATGTGTATACATGTTTTGGTGCAACCTTTACCATAAAAATATCTGAGAATATTTTTGAAAATTCTTTTATTTTTAAATTACGGTATAACAATAAATGATGTACTAGGGAAAAAACTAAACTAAATAAATACATTAATAATGTTACCTATTATTTGTATAACACTTTTTTGTTTCCATAAGTGGGTAATTTTTAATGGATTTATACCCAAAATGTATGCATCTAATTTTTGTTATAAAATTTTGGTATATGATTTGAGAAGGTTTTGGATGAGCTAGATGGCTCATTGTTGTGTGAGTAAGTGAGTGAGGATGTTCCCTTTTATAATTGAATTTTTGGGGTACTTGTGGAAAATCTCATAATATGAAATTAATATATTTTAATTTCCCAATCAAAATGGCTCAATATTAGGTTATATTTAATATATTATTAGTATGGGTAATAATCATTTAAAAAAATTTAGACATTTTTAGGTTATATTAGTAACCGTATCTTTTTTCTTAGATCCTTTGTTAATCCTTTTAACACTTACTATAACACCATGGGATTTTACTCTTTAAGACTTAATATACTTATGACAAATTCCCCAAATGTAAAGAAATTATAAAATTAATACATTTGGAACATCAACTAAATATGATTTAAAATTTTTATATTTTTTATTTTATATTATTTAATAAAATAATATTTATTTTAATATATCATCAATACCCATTTTTTAACAATTATATGAAAGTATTTTAAAAAAATATAAATACACAAGAATACTCCAAAATAATATATAATATAAAAATAAAATTATTATGTACTCTAGAAAATATTTTTTTTAATATAATAATATAAATTTATATTTATTTTAACATTTTTTATAATTATTTTTTATATTTTCATCAATTAATAAATTTTAAAATAATTAATTTATATGACCATAATTTAATTTTTTATTATGTAAAAAATTTAAAAATTATTCTTATAGAAATAAATATTTTATATTTCTCATTAATATTATTATATAATATAAATTATTAATAAACATATATATGTAATTCAATACATTTTAAGCATATTAGTGTAACATAATAGACTAAACTTAGAATAAAATAATAAAAAAACCATAACATTTTCCACATGGCCCTAATTGGCCGTAGAATCTAAAAAAATATTATTTTGGACAAGAATAGACCATAAAATAAAATTTGGAAGACTTTTAGGTTAATTTAATAATATTTATTACATTATTTTTATCCTTAATTACACGAATTACACTTAACTTTAGGAACAAAATTTACCACTATTTACTATTAAATTTTTTTCCAAAACTAATCTTTAGTTAATTTATAAATTTCAACCATATGATTAAAAACATTTAACCACTTTTTAAATTTTCATAAATTTTTTTTATAATATTAGTTTTAAATTTATCCCATTTATAAAATATGAAAACTTGTTTTTAAAGTGAAATCATTCAAAAAACTGAAATTTTTATATATCCTTATTTAATGTAGAGTTTAATCAATGACATAAATAATATTAACTGAATAAAAAATTTATACTTATAATCTAAATCATAATAATAATAATAATTTAAAAAAACAAATTTTAGATGAAAAATTATTTTTCAATTAAAATTCAACATTTTATCATTATTCATTATAACATTAATGTTATAAGATAAAAAAACATAAGAAACATAAAATTTTCTATTCCTATTTAATATAAGATGTTTATTGTTTCAAATTAATTTTATTAATGTTTTAAAATTATATTTAAAATAGGTTCTCTATTGATATGTGGTAAAAATGTCTTTAGAAAAATATATACATTTATGCATATAAATTGTTTTTTTATATTTTTATAATTCAATATATATGATAAAATAAAAAATATTTTATTCAAAATAATATATATATATATATATATATCAATAATATAATCCTCTAATTTATATTAAATTAATTTATTAATTTAAATCTACTTTATTAGAATAATAATGGTTCTTTATAAAAACAAGTCCTATATAATTACATGGTTTTTATATTCATTTCTAGTGAATTTTAATCCAATTAATTAAACATTATATTAGCATATAATAGTTAATAATATTATTAACCACTATTTGAAAAGATATTTTATATCTTATTATTTTGAATAATAAAATTTTAATAATGTATTGTTGTTTGGTAAAACTCAATTTTGTGTGTAGCGCAAGACAACTCATTATTATATTTAGAGTAATATTATCATGGTGTTATGTAAAAATTCATGAGAGAAAATTACATTTATTCGTAAAAAATTATGTAATGTGTTGTGGTGTTAATTGAACACTTCAACTAAAATAATAGAACATGTCATGTGTTTATAATCTACAAATCGTGTGTTCTGGGTTAACCTAAATAGAAATCCCCTAACATCAGGCTAAATTTCTCGATTTATCCAAAATCAACACATAATGGATATCATAGAACAAAAAACACCATATATTAGGATTTAATAATTAAAATTTCTTAATAAAATGGTAAATCACCTTTAAAATAAATAAAAATTCCTACATAAGGAGGAATCCACAAATTATATGGTCGAATCTACATCATGCTGCCTCTCTATGATGATCCAACTCCACCCAAGATCTATTGTTCCATCATTCTCACCATCTCCCTCACTTTCTTCATTCCCCTATCTCTCTATATCATCCGGAGATTTTACGAAATGATATTTCAATGAAATTTAATTTTATTTTTTGATATTTTTTAATATAATTTATAAGGGTTTTTTATTTCATTACATGAAACATTGAGTATAGATTTATTTATATGAAACATTAAGTTTATCATGGTTTACCTGAACAAAATAGCTTAAAATAAATATCAAATTCTATTCAATTAATATTTATTAATAAAATATTTATTAATTTTATATTTTAATAGTTTGTATAAATATTATTAATTAATTTATGAAATAATATTGATTAAAAATATATATTTATAATGAATTTTTAAAAACCAAATTAATTTTAAATGAAAATATAAACTATCATAAAATAATGGACATATTTTTCTATTAAACTATTTTTATGTTCCCAATGATTATAATGTCAATAAAATAAAAAACATTTGGTTGAATGATTTTAATTAAATTTATATGTTACTTACGTACTAATTTTTTTAATATTAATCTTATGAGTTATTTACGCATGATATAAGAATAAATACAATATTATAACTACAAAATTTATTTTTTTGTGAAGGTTTTTTTTCTACATTTACACACATATATTATTACGAATTTAGTAATTTTTTTTATAATTTTAATTTTAAAAAATAAATTTTCATTTTAAATTATCATTTAAAAATTGTCTTAGAGTTAATTGGTTATAATTTTCTTAGACGAAATTGTTTTTTGGTTAATACTAAATATATTTATTTGTATTATGAATTTCCTTTTATTTAAATTATTTGAAAAACAAAATAAAAATTTTATATTGTTTTAAAATACATTAATTCTAAATAATGTATATATTAAAAATATTAGTCAATCAGAATCATTTTACTATTGAAATTTCTTATAAAGCATTTTTAACATTTGAACATTTTCTCTTTGAAAACTCGTTTCTCATCTCCTATAATGGGTGAATTTAATATTATATTTTATCCCTAATGTGAATGGAATTTTGGAAAATAGATATACTATTGGGAATAAATATAATTTATATTATCTAATAATTTATAAATTTTAACTATAATAAATAGTAAAAACAAGAACTATTATTTACCTCAATTATCGTAAATATGTTTTTACAATGATATAAAACTAAAAAAGGGTTAAAATAACCCAAAAAATTGAAAAACCCCATTTAATATCCATATTTATACCTTATAACATATATTATTGATCGTGGTCAATTTTTTATCCTTATGTAAATAATAAAATGTTTATATACATTCTTTTCCAAAACCGCAACTATGTCACTCACGTCACTTATAAAACCCACCCATTCTACTCTCATATTATCACTTCCAAAATCATTTTAAAATAGAATGAAATAATCAAATATGTTCTTTAAATAACATCTACTAGCCAAAATTCATTATTTTTTTCTTAAATCCATCATAGGAAGGCTTTTGTTGAAGAACTATGGTGGTTACATGAAGAAGATACAACAGTCTTCAATGAGATTTTTTATTATGTTTATTACTCCATATCAATAAATTCTTAACAAATCTTGATGATTTAATAAATATGTTTAATAAATATATATATAGGTTCTAATTTTAATTTAATATCCTAAATACTTCTCATATTCCATCAAATCTGTAATGACATCATCATTTATGTGTACGAAACACAACAACCTCTTGAACTGTTGTTTTTCATTTTCCATCACCACCTATTAGGTATGGATATAATGATCACATTTTTAATTATATATGATATTTTTTATATTATTATCTTAACTGAATAATTATGATACATGTTCCATCTTATTTTCAAAAACATTTGAATATGATAACATTATTCATGTGTGCGGTGGACTACCACTTTCATGAAATGATGTTATTCATTCAAACATTATATAAAAGGTAATAAAGATAAGTTTGATGATAATATGTTATATATATGACATAAAAAAGATTCATTAATTGTAATAAATTATTATAGTTCATTTTTTTTCAATCACGGGAATGGAAATAATTCTCATGCTTAGGTATGGGATATTGGGTAATGTTTTGAATATTAGGTTTTTTTATCAAATTAGAATGACATAGAATAATTCATAAAAGCATATTCAAAATACAATGCAGTAATTTCCACAAATGCAACTATACTATAGAATTTTTATGAATGAGGTATTAAATGGTAATAAGTAAATCATATATGCTTTCATATAAACATATATATATTTTTTATTCTAATTAATATTTATAAAAAAATATATTTATTGTTTATTATCATCGAACACATGTGATGGATGTCAAGACATATTGAAATAGATGTTCTTTTCATTTTTATTTCCTAAGAGAAACAAGACATATTCACTATGTGTTACCTTTATTTGGTGAATAGAATGACTGTGTATTTTTTTTTACTATTATCCTAAAAATTCTGGGGATACATATATCTATTTTAGGTTATTTATTTCATAGGGTTTATGTTTAATAATAGACTATAGCATAAAACTATTTGTGTCTCACTTTTTCTTCTATGAGACAAATGTTATGGTAGAAAACAATATTCTATTAAAAGGTGAATATATAGTACCATTGATACTTAATATCATGAATCAATTTTTTCAATTGGTATCATATATTTATTTTAAAGTTACAATTTCTTGATGCTAATAATGCGATGTTACCAATGTTTTAATTGACTTATATTATAGTCTCATAATTTATTAGGATTCCCCATTATTATGCATCCAATGATAAAGTCATATGATATATCTCTCAATACAGTCATATATTTAATTCTACTATTTGTATAACAAGATAATATATTTTTCCCATTATTTTACACTCATTATATACTCTTGATATCAATATAATATTTTAAAGAAGAATAATCATTATTTCCCTCTTTGATGAAAAACAATTTTCCTTCCAAAACCATGTTTTATAAACATTATTTAAAATTATTTTTAAAAGTATTAAAATGATATATTAAATAAAATTTTACACATTTATGACATTTTACACATTTTTTTATTGTGAATCGGGAATTACATCCACGGATATTACACAATTTCAGATTAATTGTCAATATATTACAATAATATATAGCTGAGAACCGTAATAGTTTACTGTATTTAAAAAATTGAAATAAAATATTTTTTTCTAGGTGAGAGATCTTATTATTATCGTATAATGATATCCCCCAATATTTCATCTATAGATAAGATTTATCATAAATAGGTAAAAATGAAACATATTAATGGGGTGATATTAGATGATAATTGAGGGAAATAAAGTAAATATATAAGAATAATTTGAAAAAGGGTATGGAACATGAGAATAATATTTAAAGAACATACCAATAATATTAGACATCATAATAAGTATTGGTAGTTTATTAGAAATTAATCTCATGGAAATAAAAACAAAATACATGAATGTATAAAATAAGAAAAAAACTAAATTCATAAAAAAACATAATCACATAATATGATATCTGTAGTATAGAAGCAATTTTGGTCAAGGTCATCATGCTGGACAGAGTCATTTACTGAACCATTTTTACAACCTGTTACACCCATGTATTATTAATCCATGATCACACAACATTCCATCCATATAATTATATACTATCTTTATTTTCCATTTCAATATTCTAATACTTACTTGAGTTCATATCCCATTCTAGTCATGTCTATATCACAAGATATAAATATATATCTAATTAATTGGAGGTAAATATCGGTCCCACCCTTCCCATAATTTTCTCATACATATATATTCCTAAAGATCATAAATAATCATATTATATCCAATAAAATTAAAATGTGATTAAAAACCTATAATCATAAAATAACCTATTGGTAAATATATTTTTTATAATCATTTCATTATAAAAAACCTTTCAGAAGAATATGGTTTCAAAAGAATATAAGTCGTAAAAGAGAAATGGGTTTCATAAACATCATAACCTCAGAACATAATCCATTTATACAAGGAATATGAATAAAAACCTTGAATAAATTTTCAAATAAAGTCATTATTAACTATCAAAGATGTTATTTTAGATAAGAAATGATTTTGAAAGATCTTTTAAAGCATTTCATGAGGGAAGAAATTTCTTCATTGAAAATTGGTTTTTTAACAAATAAACCTTTTTGAAAAACATATTCATTGAATATAGAATCAAAACATATAAATTACGTATTGAATACAATATAAAAGATAAAATACCATTTCCATGATAATTAAATTCAATGATCTTTTGAAAATAAGTTTTTTTAATTCAGTTGGTTTAGACCAAAGAGAGAGACTGTTAGATTTTACATAAAAACATTATCTTATGTACCAAAGAGTGAAAAAATTGTACTAATTCATGATATTATCTTTAATAACCATATTATAAGAAAATTAATTAGTTTTCTTGATATACAGATCAATATATTTCTTTAATGAACCATTTTCATTAAAAGTCTCCAAAAGCAAACAGATTGTTTCCATGAACTCTTACCATATATTATCATGGTATCATAATATCGATGTAAGATAGGGAAATTAAATTAAACTTAAAATAATATGGAATTTTGGATATTAATGATATAATTTTTAAAATGGATATATATACACCTGAAGAAAATTTTTTTGCACAACAAAACATGAGTCTAAATGAATGTAAATGAAGAGAAAACTATTTTTACAGATTTGGGATCATTTGAAATGTAAATGCCCATAAAGGAATATCATAAAATGGAAATGTTAATACCATTAATTTAATTATAATATACATATAATACAACCATGGTTAGTATATACACCACAAAAAATTAAAGAGTGGCTAACATAACAATTATCTCATAAAAATAAAATGTGAGATGATATCCCCTTTCATTGTTTCTTAATCCTTGATATACTAATTCAAACAACAAGTATAATAAATATAAATTCATTATAAATCAATTAAATAACCATATTATTATATATATAATACCATATATTATTTGATAATTACCTTATACTACTATATTATTAATCATCTTCTATTGAGGTTTCACATCGGAAAATAATCACTTGGTTTTTCTTATGTGGATTAATTTGATACATTTTTTTCCATATTCTGATATAAGGATTCCAGAATGTAAAAAATGATATAAATATCATGTATATACATTATATTTTTATTATATTATTATATAGAATATGGATGTACGAAATATAATGCACTATTCATAGAGACGGTAAGTCATATATACTAATGAATGTTGCTTCCAATTTTATTATCGCAATGAATGATAAGAGGTAAATGATACATATATACATATATATATATATATATTATTTATGTAGAAAATATACTTCGTATATATCATAATGGTTAGTAAAAACATCCTTAATGCATTGCATGTAGTGTGTTAAGGAATCATATCACTTTCATGGGGCAGTAGTCCACACTTCCTCAAATGAAATTATCTTACTGACACCAACTAGAGAGTAAGAAATGAAATTTGGGGTAAAAGTAATAAATAATAAGAAATAAAAAATATATTTATAACATATATAAACATATTATACATCTTAATTGACACCATGAGATGCAGTATGGAAAATTGAACAATCAACATTTATAGAGGTGGTAGTTCACCATAAATGTAAACATTATGATTGTTACCAATGAGAAGGAAGTGTCAGTAATTGTAAGTATAAAATGAAACATAAAAAAATATATTATATTGGGTTTAAATTTTTGTTATAGAATAATGGAAAATTGATATTGGAGGTGTTGGATAAGGAAAATAATAGAAAGGAATTGAGAAAAGACGATGCCTCTAAATCAGATAAATCCTTTTGGTTCGTGGAAAATAGATTCCATGGATAGCCTTATGAAAAATTATTAGAATATAAGATGATTTTCGGTGTTTTTTTAGACTGTTTTATAATATTTTATACGATCCAATTTCATTTGAGATATATGAAGAAGGGGTAGAGTGATGTATATTTAATAGTGGAAGGGGATTGACACTCTTTTAAATAATAAATGGTAATCAATAGTTTGATGTCTCCTTTAAATAATAATCCTCAAAAATGGAAAATGAAATGTGTAATGTAAAATTATGGTGGAACCAAATCTACACCCAAAAAAATGTTTAATTTAATAATATAGTTCCTTAACTTCAATGATTCACAAATTTTTTTTTTGGTTTTTGTTAAAGCATCTAGTTTTCTATCAAATATAATTTCACCAGTAAGAATTTAATAAATTCATATTTTATATATAATATATAGCTAATTAATTAAATATATTATATATAAGTTAAAGAATAATATTTTTTGTTTTTGAAATAAACTTTTAAAAAAGCGCATGGGACACACAAAAAACTCATTAAACACAAACTGTGCTAACAATATTTTTTCAATTTGTAGGTCATTTTGTTAATTATAGAACTTAAATTCGAAAAATAATACAATGCCTTTAATAATTTTTATTTTTATATATCACTTTCTATAATATTTTGTTTAATTATTGTTAAATAATTTATTTAAGTAATATTAATTGTAAAATAAAAATATTATCAATTTTGAAATTATTTACTTAATTTTTATTCGGATTTATAAAAAAAATTATAATTAAAATAAATGTAGTTTAAATATTTGTAAAAAGATATAATAATCATCAAAAATAATAAAAATAATAACTTAAAATATTGAAATCAATATTAATAATTATAGTAATATTTATTTTGTTTATTTATTAAATAAATAATCAAAAAGTTTTCATTTCCTAAGCATTTTATATAACAATATAATATCTAAAAATTAATGATATGTTATTATGATAAAATAGAAATTTATATTTTAATGGGATATATATATCCAATATTATTATTTTTATACATATGTCAATTTTTTATAAATATTAAATGAAATTAAATTTCTCCTTTGGTATTTTCGTTACATAAACATTTATATAGGGAAATTTCATTTAATAAAATTCCACATCCCATTAAATTATATCCACGTGGGGATATGGTCGAATTATTATGATCTAGTGGATTTTGGACTTATTTACATGTCATGTTGGTTCTACAAATTAAGGTTTACTCTCCATTTAAGCTCAATATTAGCTTAATCATTGTGATTACATGTAAGGACCTGGATCTTCATTTCAGGTATGTTTTTCCTTTTCTGGTCATTTTTAGGAAAAGAGGAAATTTTGGAAATTTTCTAAGTACACGTCGTGTACTTTATAAGTACACACCCTGTACTTTGATCATGCATGAGGTGATGTGTTGTCCGTGTCTAGGACACACACACGGTGTGTAGGGGTGATGTGGAGGCCGCTTAATGCGGTGTACAGAAAAAGCAAGTACATGATATGTACTCGAGAAGTACACACCGTGTACTTTTCTTTTTATTTCATTAAACAGACCGGGGTCGCGTCTAATCCTTATTTTCCTCATCTTCTTCACATAATTACATCAAGAGCATCAGACAAGGCAGAATCTTCTCTGAGATAAAGTTATGTCACCAGTAATTCGAATCGATCATCGTCAGTTGCAAAAGAATCTCAGCGGTGAGATCTTGGTTCATTCTTGGCCACGTTTCCTGATTATTTCTCTATTGAGAATTGTCTAAGGTTGAATGTTTTAGACGTTTTTGAAGATCTTATCTACTATAGGCTGATTCACAGGATGAGGTTCAAGTATATCTATCTCCTAAGATTGAGGTAGGTGGTTTGTTTCAATACGTAGAATGTCTTTGAGTTTTTCTGCAAAATTTTCGTATGCCAATGTATCGGGTAACTCAGGGAAGGGTTTTTAACCTGTATTATTAGCTGCCTTAGATTTCATGTACGCTTGAGGTTATTATATGATTAATTTGTTCTTGTTATCATGTTGGAGGATCACCCCATGAGTGCATCCCTTGTTTTGGCTGTTTACCGCCGTTTGGATTAGGTTACATGTGAGGCATACCTTGTTGCATTGATTTACTGCCTTGAGATAATTGATTGCATGTATTGCCTATTGTTCATATGCTTTTGTTGCATTGTATCTATTAGCCAAGTATTTGTTGAACTTATATAGGGATGCTGGCAGTCGATTACGAACGACTAGACTTCTCATGGCTATGTGAACCCGGTGCGGTAGACTGAAGAGGGAATTGACGATTAAGGGCTTCCCTAGAGAGTCTTTTATAAATTCGTATCGTTCAAAGGACCTATAGGAATTGGACTTTGTGATTCCTTATAGTGTCCTTAGTTACATATCGAGACTATAGGGGGGAATTATTCATAAGTTCTTCCTTATAGAGTCTATGACAATCGTTGCAAAACCACATGTGAATTGACAGTGAGTGCATCCCAGAGTGTCTGTGACATTGTATGATTACTTGACTATTGGGGTATACAATTATGATACATCCAGAGTGTCACTGTGAATATTATTTGGTTGGTTGTGATGAGTCCACAAAGCCAAATAACAAGCTTGTGTTTTGTACTGCTTGTAGTTTAGGTAGTCTGCTAATATACATGTTGTGTTATTTTCTATGCTTTGGAAATATAGAGTTCTTGATCGATTCCTTGGGTGTTAAATAAATTACTGAATTAAATTACTAAATAAATGTGAATGAATATTTTTAGGATTGATTACTTTAGTGTACTGCTATTCCTCTATTTCATTTATTTCATTTACTTTGGTTATATTGCTCACTGATAGTAGGGCATGGATCATGTGGTGGTTACCAACGAGGATTAATCAAACACCCAGTTTGGGTCCTGTTTTTCAGGCCAAAGAGGTTATATGGTTGTAGGTGTGGATAGGGATTGTGCCCCTTCTACTTCAGGTACATGATTGCAGGTTGGATTTGCAGAGCATAGGACTTAGCCTAGTTTTGCAATGCTGGTGGAGTTTCTTTTTTACTTTTAGGACTGTGTTCTTAGTTGTATTTTAGCACGTTGTTGTGTTTGCTGATTTCCTTAGATACTTGTACCTGTTGTGTTTTTATCATCATTATTGTATTATACCTTGTTTCTACTATTTAGTTTCAGTTGTTTTATTTTTTTTACTGCTTCTACTATGGAATGTTATTTCCTTTTCATTGTATACCTTATCAAATGAGGGAACAGTTTCCCCAATGACTCACTAAGGTCCTTGTTACTAGTCAGCAGCCTATGGAGTTTGGGGAAATGTTCTTGATGTCATGTGGTGAACCGGGTACATGGCACCCATTCAGTGGCTCTGGATTCATGTCATTACAAAGTGGTATCAGAGGTAGGTTCTTTCCTTTTCTATTGACATACTATTTTGTGACATTATAAATGGATATGACAGAATATGTAAATGGTAAATAGGTGTGCCCGAGAGTTCTAGAACCCTGTACAGGGAAAAATCCAGATTACCTCGAATATTTCAATTTTCGAGTTTTGCAAATGTTACAGTTTAATTGATTTCACCATTGGGTGGTGCACTTGTTTTGTGCTCTTACGATTTATATGATTATGGTTCTATTTTGTTGCAACCCGATGAGATGAGTGTATTCCATCTCATGCATCATATAGACACCTTTTAGAAAATCACATGCCATGTTTTTTTTCGATGCCATCTAGGTTGCATTAGAATTTTCATGCTGTTGTGATAGAATTTATGATAGAAAATGAACGATGTTGTGATAGCTATTGTGATAGAATACCTGCCATGTTGATAGGGTATCATTTTTTTATAGCTTCTTTATCATGGACGTCAAAATTTGGTCTTAGAGGTGTTATGGGCCCTCGAAGATCGGAATATGGAGGCTCTTGATTTTTATTATATTGTTTACATGTTATATGCATTGTTTTGATTCCATGCTCTGATTCGCGGGGAGTATGGGCCCCCACGGATTGGAATTTTTCACTTAAATGCTTGTTTTTTGTGTTTTATAGGATCCACTGCTATTTTGAGGCTACTGTCCAGAAAAACCCAGAATACACAAAGTGTACATCAAGAATACAAGCCGTGTAGTTTTTCTCCGTGTCACTGACTATGTGGACATGGACACGGGGTTGTGAAAGTTCTTGTAGTAAAATACCATGTACTAGTTTACAGGACGTGTAGTATGACTTGGGTATTCGACCATGTCATGAACAACACGGGTTGGGGGTTTCCTTCAAGTACACACCGTGTCCGTCTGGAACACACCATGTGACCACACCGTGTAGCTGAATACATGGGTTGGGAAAATCTGTAGGGATACACAACGTGTACCATGATGACACTCCGTGTATTAGTGGTCCGTGTCCCAGTCCGTGTGACGAACGACACGAACATGGGAAAATCATAAGAACACATCGTGTAGTGAACAAACACTCCGTTTAGTTTCCTGTTGGGACATACCGTGTACCTAGTCGTGTTGGAGTGATCGGACAGGGAGAAAAAGGGTTATTACATGTCGTGTAGTTTGAGAAAACGCTGTGTAGCCGGGTGGTTTACACAGCCATGTATGGCCAAGTTACATGCCCAGGGTAACATTTCCGGAAAAACATGTCGTGTAGTGCTACTAACACGCTGTGTAGTCATTTTTTTCCTGAATTTTAATGTTTTTCCCTCCTATTGAATTTTACTCTCTTATGTTGAAACTGTGATTATCATTAAAGAAGGTGGGATTTTGACTTTCCAGAGCTATGGCACCAAGACGTCCTCCCGTTGCACGTCAAGAACCAGGAAGGGAACGTATGCCTGATATAGAAGACCAGGGACTACCAACAGTTCCAACTATAATTCCGGACATGTCACATGTAGTGATTCTAGACACTGGTGCTAACGCTCAGTTCAGAGAGGGTTTCATGAGGTTCATGTAGACCATCAAGGGAGCTCAGCACCCTACCCCATCTATGGCAGAGCTGACGCGGGTCTTTCAACAATAGAATCCTCCCACGTTCATAGGGGAGGGAGGACCATGGGCTGTGGATTCATGACTAGAAGCCATGATATCCATATTCGAGCACCTGAAGATGCCTCCAGAGTGGGGAGTGAATCTCAAGACTTATATACTGCGAGATTCTGCCAAGAGATGGTGGAACGTGGTTTCGCAGACATGGCGCCAACATGCTATGGATTGGGATGAGTTCCAAGGTACGTTTTACGACTACTTCTACCCAGCGATGCTGAGGGATGACAAAGCCAATGATTTCATGATCCTACAACAGGGTTATAAGTCCCCAGCCATAAATCTTACTTAACATTGAATTAAATGAATAATTCACATTGAGGATATTTTCAGGTTTAGAGTATTAGAGAATTAGGACATAACTATTACATCTCAAAAGATTAGAAATTAGTCACTTCTAATAAATTTCCATAAAATAAAAAAACACTTAAAAAGAAACATGTCTAGTTCCATGTTTTAGATATCATTACTTTCCTTTGATCCCATCCTTAACCCTATTCCACGTTAAGTCCTGTGAAAAACAATTTAAAAACATGGGATGAGCATAAAAACCTCAGTAAGGTATACATAAAGAATGAAAACTGTTAGTTTTTCAAAACAACAAGTAAACCATGTATACTTTATCAAAGTAATACATTTCACCTTTTTGAATTAGTAAAAACTCTTCACTGAATATAAGTTCATTACTTAGCTTTCTGTAACCAAAAGATTACTGTAAAACCCATATAAATATCACATAACATATAAAGGTATCTTGGGACATAAACATACTTAAGTGGAATAACCATAAGGTCGAGTTCCACACATATCACTTAATGGAATATCCATTTGATCAACTTCCATACATACTTAATGGAATAGCCATACGGATGACTTCCATACCAAATGCATTGGAGGTTATAATTTAACCACCCATCCTAGTATTCACAGCACCACCCGTCATATGGTTTATAACGTAACCACCCGTAAAATGTCCAAGTACCATCATTACACATAAAATATTGAAAATATAATCATCTCAATAACAACATTTCAATTGCAATCACAATAAGTAATTCCAAGATACTGAATTAAGCAATCCATTTTCAAAAACCATTTAAAATATATTTTTGAATCAAAGTTTCCCATACCACTTTGATGCTTTTATTGGAATTATAATTTTAAAACATTAATGTCCATATAAATAAATACTGAAAACCACTTTGAAAACATGGAAATTAAAGATAAGGGTTTATAATAATAAATCTTTAAAACATTTAAAACGATATTTTTGTTCAAGTGTTTCTAACAAAATGAGAGACTCTTGAATACAAATAATTACAGAATAACATTTAATCAGAACTTTATAATATCATGAGATTAAAGGGATTCATGATATAATATGTCAAAGGGCAGTATACACACCATATAAGAGTGAATTGGTTCATAACAACAATGAAATCTCAATGGAAATGTAAATTGAGATGAAATCCATTATAAAGATGGTATCCTTAAATTTAGGATAAATCAATTACATAATAATGTGTGACAAATGAATACACCAAATATAAGTGGATATTAAGTGTAAAAAATCATAGGTTATTCACACATATTAATAGAACGACATATTCAAGGAGTAAAAGTTTGTCCCAAAGAATCAAATTTGGGTTAAGAAGTTCCCTTGCAAAAATTTGATAGCCTAATGGCATCACTACAAAATTCAGAAAATAATTTGATGAGAGATAAAAAGGGTATCTCATCACATGGAAATAAAATTTAAATCAATAAGGATATAGAAGAACATATCCCAACATAATAGTATGTGACTAACAAAAGAAGTCTTTTAAAAAGTGGAGGGTGAAAGGTTCCCTTACCGACATGGGTATCTTTCGAAACATACACCACGTGAAAGAAGGACAATACAACATTGTTGTAAATACTCATAAATGAAGGTATATTACACAATGAGTAATACAATGTTCAGTACATACACCACTAAAAGGAAATTGTGGCAAATGTATCATAAATATCAGAGGAATAAAAGTGAGATGAAAAATCCCTTACGAAAACTCGGCAGCCTAACGACGCCACATAAAACTTACAAAAATGGATTGATGAGATAAAATAGGGTATCTAATCATATTGAAATAAATTTTATAGAAAGCGGAATATAAAAGAACATCCCCCAACATAATAAAGAGGAGCTGAAAAGAAGTGACATAAAGGAGAGTACTTAAAAAGAAAGAGAGAGGTTAGATCTCTTACGAAAATTCGGCAGCCTAACGGCGCCACTCAAAACATCCAAAATGGATTTATGAGAGAGAATAGGTTCTCTCATCATATGAAAATAAATATTATATTAAGAGTAATATAAAATAACATCCCAATAACAAGAAATATTATCTTTAAATGGAATGACATAAAAGAGCATACTTAAAAAGAAAGAGAGGAGTAGGATCCCTTACCCCAGGTCCGACTTGACTCGATCGTTCTTTAACATCCTGAATAATAAACTTGAGTTAATTTATACTTTATTAATATCCTTTTTCAAGTTCATTATTCCTTTTATATCAATTATTTACATGTTATAAACATTATGTAATCATTTAAGTTAATAATTTTTTTTTGTCGATATTTGGTTCTTACGTCAAAAGTAGACTTCTTACAATAACATGTTATTCGTGTGGTCAAAGGTTCTTTATATCCAGAATGAAATTCCTGATTTGGATATCATATATATCATATATATCCAGAATATACAGGTATTTATAATATTACATAATCATTTAGATGTAAGAAATGAAATGCACTGTTCATGGAGACGGTAAGCCGTGCGTACACATGAAGGCTACTTTCATTTCTTTTTCATATTAATGGAATTAAAACTAAATTATAGGTATATATATTTTAATTCCATAATTATATTAATAATTTAGATTTATCATTCATCATATATATCCAATATATACATGTACTTATAATAGTTCATTTCATTTGGCGATAAGAAATGAAATGCACCGTTCATGGAGACGGTAAGCCGTATGTACGCATGAATGCTACTTTCATTTCTATCTCATACATTAATGGAAAGAAAAAAATAATGATATAAAGATATATTATAATTTTAGTATAACATCATATATAATAACATTAAATCCATCCTTTATACATCCCACATATGGCATTAACGAATCAAATCACTTTGAGGGGGCGGTATTCCGCACTTCCTAAAATGAAGATATCACGTAAACCCATAATGGAAGCCATAAAGGTATGCCAAAAATGAAAAATACATAATCTTATGTAAAACATAAAAATATTATATATCATATATAAACATAGAGACATCTTAATGGCCACCTTTGAAGGTGTTATATGAGTGTTGAACAATCATCGTTTCGTAAGGCAGAAAATCACCATCCACAGAAACAGTATGGTCTTTAACCATTAGATGAAGGTGTGTGTATGTGTAGCTCGAATAATTATTACAACAAAATCCTAGTATATTGAATATACTGGAGTTGTTACAAAATAAATGAATAAAAATAGTTTAGGGGGTTGGAGAAGCAAAAAAATAAAACAAAAGAGCACAAGTGAAGACGTTACCTTAAAATTGGGCAGCTCCCTTTGGTTTGAACCAGAAGGGTTTCTTGAAGAGATTAATTCCTAATTTAAGGCCTCTAGGATCAGGAGAGGGATGTGGAGAGACAAAATGATCAGATCTTGGCCGAACCAAAGGCTTGAGTGGTGTGGGTAAGGTGGTAGAGGAGGGGGCCTTTTATAAGAGGAGAGGAGGGGCACTCTTGTTAAAGTATAAAATGTTACATTATTTTCAAATGGTTTTCTGATTTTAATGGTCCCACATTGATGTGTTTCGAGGATATGGTGAAAATGGTTCGAAATCCACTCATCTAATATTTTTTTGAAATGTTTACGTCCTATATTTTTCATTATATTTCCATTTTATTTAAATCGTTAAATAATGTGGTCATCACTGCATCATCATGATGTCATAATGAATTTAATTTATTTAAGGTATAAAAATTATATAAAAATTACTATGATGTAGGAAATCATTTTAGATTTCCAATGAATATTTATAGTCAAAATTCTGACTTTTATAACTACATGTAAAAATTGTTTTAGTAAAACCAATCATGTTTGTGACATTTTTATTTTAACTTTAAATAAAAGGCATAAATGTCATTATCAAACCCAAGTGGATCCATGGGGTACCAAAAATAGACCCATGGGTTTTATGGGTCGGACATAACTCATCCAATAGGTTTAGTACAAGTGTCAATATATTTTCATTTTATTATAATGTCATTTTTACCTTAAATCACACTAATTACCTTTAGTCGCGATTAATAAAACTTAAAAGTTACTTTTCATCAAAAATTATTTTCATCCCACTGAACCACATTTTACTTAACAATTAAAATAATTTAAATTGGATTTTTGAAATTCAAATCACTGAAGTGGTAAAGTTCCATTTAAATGAAAAATCAAATTTTGTAACCACCACTTTATGGTTTCACTATTCATCAAAAATTAATGTTTTTTAGAAAAATACCAAAAATTAACCCTAAGATATATTTGATATTCCGAATTTAAAAATTATGTCTGTTTTACCAAATTCATAACATAGAAGTTGCATTAAATAATTTTATAATTAAACCCTGCTGTTAAAACAAATAGCGTGTTTTTAAGAATCAATATCTTTCAAAAGATGGACACTCATTTACGTCCAACCTTAAAGTGGTATTAATTATAATGACCAAAATTGGATTAAATGGTAAAAATATATTCTATTTAAACTTTAAAACCAATTATAAATATAATCTAGTCATACAAATAAATTAGATTAAAAATAGGTTTTGAATTAAAATACAACATTTTTCACTATTCATTAAAAAATGAACTTTATCAGAAAAATACCAAAAATTTACTCAAAGTAAATTTTGATGTTCCTATTCTAAAGAAAAATTTTATTTGGTACAATAGAACACATAAATTTGTAAAAAGTGGATTTAAAAGAGGTTCGCCATCAAAAGGCGGTTAATCGACCTTTTAAAGAATACTAGTCTGTCTACGCTTAAAATTGGATTCATTCGCATTTTTAATCATCTAAAATTTATTGTAAAGAGTAAAAATATTTGACAAACATATATAATAATTTTGTAGTTAGTTCTGTTCATTCCCGCCATTACAAAGGCTAGGCATTAACTACCATTTAAAATAATATTATTTTATTATTAGAGTGCAATGTAAGATTCCCAAGAAACTCATTGTTGCGTGTTGGGTACGCCATCGATCATAGCATCCACTTTAAAGTTTTATTAATATTTTATTCACAAATATGAAAATGGAATACTCTTTATTTACCTGGGGTGTTACATCCTTCCCCCCTTTTGGGAATTGCGTCCTCGCAATTTTAAAATTGGGCTTGGATACTTCATTGAAATCCCCACATCGGAAAATGAGTAAATTAAACTATCACTTTAAAAGAAAGAATGGAAAGTACAAAGGTAACCCGAGTTAACCCATACTAGGATTAGAAGTATGAAAATATGGACATGGTGGAAAAAAACAAAGGGTCATGTTCTGATGGAGAGTGATAGTAAACATGTCTTGGAGAATGTTAACCATAAGAAAATCACAAACTTTGTGATGGGTTAAACAGTATTCGATTCCCCAGTAGGAAAAGATAACAGACAAATTTTTTTATTTAAGTTACTTTTCATGGAAGAATTTATTTTTGAGATTAACTAAATCATAATGAAACATACTTACTTGTCATGTAGTCATTCAAATTTTACTAGATTCCTTAATCAAACTCATATTTTCTCCAAAAGATGGGTATTTAGGAAGCCTTGTTCGCATTAAGAGTACTATAATCAATTTCTAGAGAATCACCTAATCTACAAAAGACAACTATACACTTCCCATGTCTTTAGACTCTAACCAAAACCAAAACCAAAAAGTTTAGTACAAGATCAGTTAATCCAGAAACGGATAACCCTTTATAAAAAGAAAATCTATTCTTAATCTCCAAAATTTGTCCAAAAAAACCCAAAGTTCAAAGAGGACCATTCGATAAACAATTTTTCCATAAAATTACTCAAAGTAAACAAAACTAAGGTTGAAACCCAAATATTTGAAGGATTTAGTCACATAGTCTTCCATGTTAAATTGTAACATTTATCTCCAAACAACATCAGTTGCTCCTAAAGTCTCGTTTTGAAAAGTAATTAACCAAATCACATATCCTCCATGATAGGTTAATAAATTTCCATAGATATCCCAAAATCAACATACACTTAATTCATAAAATCATTTAACTAAAAAGAATTAGTCAAACTAACCAGGGACTTCACGTAGTCCAGTGGTCAGCGATAAATACCTATTGCACTTTGGTTGTGGGTTCGATTCCTGCAGCCTTGTTCGACGCGACGGGTTGTCACACGGTCTGCGTGTTGTCCTTTTTCCAAAACTACATAATTCTTAAAACAGTCCCCAATAATGAGTTAAAATCTTCAAAAATAACCATAATGTAATTTAACCTCAATTTTATCTCATGACTTTCACTTTTCATCATTACATATAGTAACCCATAATTACCTCTAAAGTAAGGATCGTATAAACTATAATGGTTACCCTTATAATTATTACCTGAACTTCCACATCGATTGGTCATCTCGTACATGATGCATTACAGAACATACCAAGGTTCCAATGGTTGATCATGACACCTTGAGAGTTGGTTTAGAACAACCACGAGTTTTCTCATTGAATCCCCCATTTTATCTAGTATCATAATCAGAGAACCAACATAGTTTCCTTCAAACCTGTTGTCTCTTTGGTGACTGCTAGATCCATCCATTCACTAAAAATAGAAATGTTAGTGCGAGTATATCAAAAAAACCATAATGTACTAATGAGGAAGATAAACACTAATATATACTTACTCATTAAATTGAACTAAAACTAGGACTCTTTCTAAAATCCTAACCATTATGGTAATGTCACTTATGCTTAGAGGATACCCTAACCTCTAAAGTTATCTAAACCGACCTCTGATACCAACTATAAGTCCCCAGCCTTAAAGCTTACTTAACATTGAATAAAATGAATAATACACATTGAGGATCTTTTCAGGTTTAGAGTTTTTGAGAATTAGGACATAACTATTACATCTCAAAAGATTACAATGTAGTCACTTCTAAATAATTTCTATAAAATAAAAAAAAACTCTTAAAAATAAACATGTCTAGTTCCATGTTTTAGGTAGCATGACTTTCCCTTGATCCCATTCTTGACCCTATTCCACGTTAAGTCCTGTGAAAAACATTTCAAAAACTTGGGATGAGCATAAAAAGCTCAGTAAGGGATACCCAAAGAATGAAAACTGTTAGTTTTTCAAAACAACAAGTAAACCATTTATACTTTATCAAAGAAATACTTTTCACCTTTTCGATGTAGTAAAAACTCTTCACTGAATAAAAGTTCATTATTTACCTTTCTGTAACCAAAATATTACCATAAAACCCATATAAATATCACAAAACATATAAAGGTAACTTTGGACATAAACATACTTATGTGGAATAACCATAAGGAAGACTTACACACATATCACTTAATGGAATAGCCATTAGACCAACTTCCATACATACTTAATGGAATAGCCATACGGCCGACTTCCATACCCAATGCATTAGAGGTTATAACGTAACCACCCGTCCTGGTATTCACGGCACCACCCGTCAAATGGTTTATCACGTAATCGGCCGTAAAATGTACAAGTACAATCATTACACATAAAATATTGAAAATATAATCATTTCAATAACAACATTTCATTTGAAATCACAATAAGTAATTCCAAGATATTGAATTAAGCAATCCATTTTCAAAAACCATTTAAAAGAGATTTTTGAATCAAAGTGTCCCATGCCACTTTGAAGATTTTATTAGAACTATAATTTTAAAACATTAATGTCCATATAAATAAATATTGAAAACCACTTTGAAAACATGGACATTAAAGATAAGGGTTTAGAATAATAAATCATTACAACATTTAAAACTGTATTTTTTGTTAAAGAGTTTTTAAAAAAATGAGAGACTCTTGAATAAAAATAATTTCAGAATAACATTTAATAGGAACTTTATAATATCATGAGAATAAAGGGATTCATGATATAATATGTCAAAGGACAGTATACACATCATATAAGAGTGAATTGGTGCATAACAACAATGTTGTCTCAATGGAAATATAAAATGAGATGAAATCCATTATAAAGATGGTATCCTTAAATTAAGGCTAAATCAATTACATAATTATGTGTGACAAACGAATACACCAAATATAACTGGATATTAATTGTAAAACAATTAGAGGTTATTCACACATATTCATAGAACTACATATTCAAGGAGTATAAGTTTATCCCAAAGAATCAAATTTGGGTTAAGGAGTTCCGTTGCAAAAATTTGACAGCCTAATGGCGTCACTACAAAATTCAGAAAATGAGTTGATGAGGGATAAAAAGGGTATCTCATCACATAGAAATAAAATTTAAATCAATAAGGATATAGAAGAACATATCCCAACATAATAGTATGTTAATAACAAAAGAAGTCTTTTAAAATGAGGAGGGTGAAAGGTTCCCTTACTGACATGGGTATCTTTCGAAACATACACCACATGAAAGAAGGACAATACAACATTGATGTAAATACTCATAAATGAATGTATATTACACAATGATTAAGATATTGGTTAGTACATACACCACTCAAAGGAAATTGTGGAAAATGTAGCATAAATTTCACTAGAATAAAAGTGAGATGAAAAATCCCTTACGGAAACTCAGCAGCCTAACTGTGCCACATAAAAATTACAAAAATGGATTAATGAGATAAAATAGGGTATCTCATCATATTAAAATAATATTTATATAATGTGGAATAAAAAATAACATCCCCCAACATAACAAAGAGGAGATTAAAAGAAGTGACATAAAGGAGAGTACTTAAAAAGAAAGAGAGAGGTTAGATCTCTTACGAAAATTCGGCAGCCTAACGGCGCCACTCAAAACTTCGAAAATGGATCGATGAGAGAGAAAAGGGTCTCTCATCATATGAACATAAAACTTAAAGTAAGAGTAATATAAAATAACATCCCAATAACATGAAATATGATCTTTAAAAGGAATTACATAAAAGAGCGTACTTAAAAAGAAAGAGAAGAGTAGGATCCCTTACCTCGGGTCTGACTTGACTCGATCTTTCTTTAACGCCCTGAATAATAAACTTGAGTTAATTTATACTTGAATAAGAACCTTTTTCAAGTTAATTATTCCTTTTATATCAATTATTTAAATGTTATAAACATTATATAATCTTTTGAGTTAATATTGCTTGTTTTGTTGATATTTGGTTCTTAAGTCAAAAGTGGACTTCTTACAATAACATGTTGTTCGTGTGGTCAAAGGTTCTTTACATACAGAATGAAATTCCTGATTTGGATATCATATATATCATATATATCATGAATATACATGTATTTATAATATTACATAATCATTTAGAGGTAAGAAATGAAATGCACCGTTCATGGAGACGGTAAGCCGTACGTATGCATGAACGCTACTTTCATTTCTTTGTCATATTAATGGAATTAAAACTAAATGAGAGGTATGTATATCTTAATTCCATAATTATATTAATCATTTAGTTGTATCATTCATAATATATATCCATTATATACATGTACTTATAAAAGTACATTTCATTTGGGGATAAGAAATGAAATGCACCGTTCATCGAGACAGTAAGCCGTACGTACGCATGAACGCTGCTTTCATTTCTATCTCATACTTTAATGGAAAAAAGAAATAATTATAAAAAGGTATATTATAATTCCAGTATAAAATAATATATAATAACTTTAAATCCATCCTTTATACATCCCACATATGGCATTAACAAATCAAATCACTTTGAGGGGGCGGTAATCCGCACTTCCTAAAATGAAGATATCACGTATACCCATAATGGAATCCATAATGGTATTCCACAAATGAAAAATACAGAAGATTAAGTAAAACATAAAAATATCATATATCATATATAAACATAGTGACATCTTAATGGATACCTTTGAAGGTGTTATATGAGTGTTGAACAATCATCATTTCGTGAGGCAGAAAATCGCCATCCACAGAAACAATGTGTTCTTTAACCATTAGATGATGGTGTGTGTAATTGTAGCTCGAATACTTATTATAACAAAATCCTAGTATATTGAAGATACTGGAGTTGTTACAAAAGAAATGAATAAAAAGAGTTTATGGGGGTTGGAGAAGAAAAATAAAACAAAAGAGCACAAGTGAAGACGTTACTTTAAAATTGGGTAACTCCCTTTGGTTTGAACCTAAAGGGTTTCTTGAAGAGCTTCCTACCTAAGTTAAGGATTATAGGATGAGTAGAGGGATTTGGAGAGACAACATGGTCAGATCTTGGCCGATCCAAAGACTATAGAGGTGTGGGTAAGGTTGTAGAGGTGGGGGCCTTTTATAAGAGGAGAGGAGGGGCACTCTTGGTAAAGTATAAACTGTTTCATAATTTTAAAATGGTATTAGGATTGTAATGGTCCCACATTTATTTTTTTCGAGTATAAGGTAGTAAGGGTTCGAAATCCACCCATCCAATAGGTTTTTGACATTTGTAGGTCCGAGATTTAGCATTATCATTCCATTTTATTTAAATCATTAAATAATGAGGTCATCCCTGCATCATCATGATGTCATAAATAATTTAAATTATTTAATGTCTAAAAATAATAATGATATTACTATGATGTAGACAATCTTTTAGCTTTCCAATGACTATTTATAGTCCAAATTATGATTTGTATAACCACATGTAAATTTTTTTAGTAAAACAAATCATGTTTGTGACATTTTTATTTTAACTTTAAATAAAAGGCATAAATGTCATTATCAAACCCAAGTGGCACCATGGGGTACCAAAAATCGACCCATGGGTTGTCTTGGTCGGCCATAACTCATCCAATATGGTTAGGACAATTTTCAATATATTTTCATTTTATTATAATATCATTTTTACCTTAAATCACACTAATTACCTTTAATTGCGATTAATAAAACTTAAAAGATACTTTTCATCAAAAATTATTTTTATCCCACTGAACCACATTTTACATAACAATTAAAATCATTTAAATTGGATTTTTTAAATTCAAATCACAGAAGTGTTAAAGTCCCATTTAAATGAAAAATCAAATTTTGTAACCACCACTTTGTGGTTTCAATATTCATCAAAAAATAATGTTTTTCAGAAAAATACCAAAAATTCACCCTAAGCTATATTTGATATTCCGAATTAAAAAATGATGTCTATTTTACCAAATTCATAACATACAAGTTGAATTAATTAATTTTATAATTAAACCCCGCTGTTTAAACAAATAGCGTGTTTTTATGAAAAAATATCTTTCAAAAGATTGACACTCGTTTATGTCCAACCATAAAGTGGTATTAATTATAATGACCAAAATTGGACTGAATGGTAAAAATATATTCTATTTACACTTTAAAACCAATTAGAAAGATAATCTAGTCATATAAATAAATTAGATTAAAAAGAGGTTTTGAATTAAAATACAACATTTTTCACTATTCATTATAATATGAACTTTATCAGAAAAATACAAAAAATTTACACAAAGTGAATTTTGATGTGCCGATTCTAAAGAAAAATTTTATTTGGTCCAATATAACACATAAAATTGTCAAAAACTGGATTTAAAAGAGGTTCGCCATCAAAAGGCGGTTAATCGACCTTTTAAAGAATATTAGGATGTCTACGCTTAAAATTGGATTCATTCACATTTTTAATCCTCTAACATTTATTGTAAAGAGTAAAAATATTTGACAAACATATATAATAATTTTGTAGTTAGTTCTGTTCATTCCCTCCATTACAATGGCTAGGCATTAACTACCATTTAAAATAATATTATTTTATTATTAGAGTGCAACGTAAGATTCCAAAAAAAACTCGTTGTTGCGTGTTGGGTACGCCATCGAGCATAGCGTCCCCTTTAAAGTTATATTAATATTTTATTCACAATATGAAAATGTAATACTCTTTATTTACCTTGGTTGTTACAAGGTTACAAACATGGTTATGGAGTATTCCTCTCACCTCACAGATTTGTGGAGTTTCACTCCCGTTCTAGGTAATGACAAGATGTTTTTAGCAAGGAAGTTTGTGGAAGGCCTCAGACTGGACATCAGATCCCTGGTGAAAATCTGCATGTTGACTTCTATTACTCTTATATTCAACCATGTTCTTATCGTGAAGAGAAACATGGGGGATACTAGAGCTATGGACCAGGGTGGTTCAACTTCCAGGGATAAATCTTTTCAGGTAGACGGCAAGAATCACCACCGAGAGTCGACAAGAGGGGACTCGAGGAAGCGAGGAATTCCTTCTGGTAGACAAGATATTCTTTCTAGAAACCAAGAGGTGTGTAATCATTGTGGGAAATGTCACGACCCGACCCAACAGGGCTCGAGCCGCGACTCCCCAAGCCCGCCTCCAATAGGCCAGGGGCTAGCGACCAGCACCGAGTAGGCTATCACACACATGGGAGGCATTAGCCTAAGGTACCTGTACACACGCACGCACAAACACCTCCATGCAACAGTGCAGAGATAAAGAAACTGAAATGTAAATGCATGCATACAATCTATCCCAAACCAGAGTGCAATAGCCAAAGTACAAGGGAAAAACAGGGCCCACCAAAAGAAAACTACAAAGCGCGTCCAACCTACTCTGAAGAAGGGGAATGCTGCCACAAACACCCGCCAGAAAGCTCCCTTGGCACAGCTCCGGTAAACACCCCGGTCAACTCGCTCACTAAGCTCCGCCTGCTCCGGGTCCTCCTGGGACTCCGTCAAAAGGCCCGTGGTCTGCACAAGACACAAACATTTGCGGGCAAAGCCCGTGCATGGGTGAGTATAAACATACTCAGTAGGCACCCCAAAAACCCAAAACCCAAGGGAGCAACTGAAAGGCAACAGTCCGCTCAACCCAGCCAGAGGGAACCCAGACGAGAGAGAAACTCCATCTCGTGACCATCCTCGGCTAAACACAACAAGTCAGCTCAACTCATCTTAGGTGTATGCCCATACATACACCTTGAACAATCCAGATATACACAGCTCACACCACAAAGCCACAAGAGGTACCAACTTCATTACCAGCAACTTTCCACAACCAGGAGGGTACAACACGGACATTGTCATACCAGATTACACTCATCCGAGAGATACACTCCATCGGGTCCCAAACAAACATCTCAGACGCTCACCCGAGAGACCACGCTCGTCGGATAACATCACTGAGGAAACATCGCTGAAACACCATAACCACCAAACTCCTCGGATAGGGGATCGCCACTAGGGTCATCTAGGGGATACCAAGACCCACTCCGGTATACGTAGCTCACAGATAGGGGATCACTCCTAGGGTCTGCTGGGGGATACCACGACCCGATCTGGCATACGTAGTTCTCACAGATAGGGGATCACACCCAGGATCCGCTGGGGGATACCACAACCCGATCTGGCGCTCAACAGAAGCTGAACACTCAGATAGAAGATCATCGTTCATATATAGATAGTCAGGACAATACCGGAACCCTATCTGGTATAACTCGCGATGTAGGGGATCGAACCGATGATTCCACAACCCTACCAAAACCACACGCTGAGTAGGGGATCGTATAACCAACGATACTGCAACCCTACCATAAACATAATGCTGTGTAGGGGATCGTAAGCCCTACGATGCCAAAACCCTACTGTGCACGACCCACCGCATAGGGGATCATATGTCCGATGATGCCACAAACCCTACGGGGTTAACCTGCTAGATAGGGGATCGCCGCCCGTAAATAAACGGTCACAGCGATACCAAGAACCTGATCTAGGGGTAAAGATGCTAGAGGATCCACTCCAGGCCCACCGGAGGGATACCACAACTCTAACAGTTTAAACATCCCATCGAGAGGATCACAAACCCATACGAAGGTTGTGATACCACACAAACCCTTGTAGGAACGAACCAAGGGAGAACCCTCAACCACTACGGGTCCAAACGTCGCTAACCAGAGCGACTCTCCACAACGCCACACTGCGCACCTCTGAAGCCAAAACCGAGGCCACCATCACGTTCCACGCGGAAAAACATGCATGATAGGCTGTTTACGCGCCCGAAACGGAGCACCGGTGAAAAAGTCACTATTCACCGTAGCTATCTCGTGTGGGGCCCACACAACGATCCCGAAACCCATCGAGCGGATCACACCACGACGATCCCCTCGGAAAAACAAGTGGAATCGACTACTCGCTCGCCCAAAACAGACACCCGGTCAAAAAGATACTATTCACCGAAGGCCGGCTCGGGTGGGGCCCACGCCTGGATTCCGAAACTCATCGAACGGATCGCACCATTGCGATCCTCTCAGAAAGACACACAGGATCGACTATTCATCCGCCAAAATCGGACTCCTGGTGCAAAAGATGTGTTTCTCCATAAATGCCAAAACCCGGCCTCGTGGGGCCCACACCCCGTTCTCATACCCAACACCCGGAAACCATCTCAAAAATTTTGTCGTACCATCAGGGTCTCAACACCACTGACAGCACGTCAATCGGACGCTCCGGGTAGAAGTTACAATGGCCCGAAGTCGTAAAATAATAAAATAATATTATTTTATACGACGTTTCTAGCTCCTGGGCCACGATCTCGAACCTTTAAACCCTCGAACCCATACCGGAGGGCTCGTCTCGTCGTCAGGGTCACGTCGCCGCAAACGGCGCGCGAATCCGACTCCCGGAGTGCACGATACTGGGGTTTAAAGACCCCCGTATACGAAAAGAGGTCGGACCGGCCCCGACCGGCCGGGACCGGCCGCCGCCGCGCCGGCGGGCCTTCCGCGGACCGCCGGGAGCACCACGGTGTTCCGTTTCGCGATACGGAGGCGTCTACACGACCCTCGGGACCCGATCTACACTGCTACGGCTTCAATTTGCTGAAAAACGCAGCAAAAACGGGATCGGGGGTTAAAACTCAAACCGCCAACCTCGCAGGCGAAACGCCGACGTTCTGCCTCAGATCCGCGCTCTAGAGCTTCCGCTGCACGCTCCTGGAACGTCCGCCTTCAAATTCTGAGCTCATGGGCGCTCCATTTGCTCGATTCGGCGGAGTGGCGGTGAAAAACAGTGAAGAACGGTGAAGAACAATTAAAGGGGGGGCTGATATTTATATCAGCCGCCCGCCGGCGCCAAACCCGCCTCGGACCCGACGCCCGATGCGAACAAATATAAGGTCACCCATAGGGTAAACACGTCGTTCTAAATGCAACAGAGGTCTCAGATTTTCCATCCGAGACTCCGTTCAGAAGTTATTCGAGCCGACGCTCGCACACTATCTTGCTACTTATTTACGGAAACGCCCCTGGTGGCGTTTCTCACCGCAGGCCCGCGCCCACAAAGTTTACACCCCGCCTAGGGTAAATGGCACATTCCGGACGCAAATGTGCCCTCAGATTCCCATTTTGAGCAAAAGTTTAAGAGATATCACACCCACTCCACGTGCATAGTATTAAAAAAAATTAATATTTTTATATAATTAATTCCGGGCACACCGGGCCTCGGAATCGCACGCTGTCTTCGCGCCTAGCTCTGGAATTATTCGTAGAAATATTCCAAAGTCTGACAGGGCCAAAAACCCGAGTCTCTACATCCTCCCCCCCTTAGAACTTTTCGTCCCCGAAAAACCCTAAGCACAAGGAAAGCGACTGGACTCTCAACTGGGTCTCACACACCAGCGAGCTCACCAACAAACAACCACTCATGGTCTTACCAACGCCCTGAACAAAACTCAAGCAAGAAACAAAAGGAAACAAGGGGTACCTCGATCCATCCTCGGTGCCTCTGGGTCGACTGCCTCTAGGGCATGCAGCTGTCCTCGCCCTCGACCACCAGCTCCCTGAGCTTGGCATGGACCACATGGGGGTGGGGGTGGTGGAAAATGGTACTACCTACCACCACCTCCCACTGCACTAGCTCCGCCGCCACGTCCGACGCCCTGCGGACCACCTTGCTCGAGACGCTACCTCTGCCAAGGCGGTCCATCGACCGGCTCCCTCTCAGCTGCACGTCTAGTCGGACAATCTCTAGCAAGATGTCCCCGACCATCGCAAGCGTAACACCGCCTCTCCTACGGCTGACCAAAACTAGCTTGCGAGCCCTGTGAGCCCTGAGACTCAGATCCTCCATCCTGGGGACGCCTCCTGAAATGTCGGCCACGTCCAGACCCCTGAGTCTGACGTTGGCTACCAGATGCCGATTCGACCGACGAAGCCTCAGCTCTCGAGTGGCCAACACTAACAGGGGGAAACTGCTCAGCCAGAAAACTCTCCACCACCAACTCTCGCTCCAGCACTCCAGCATAGGTGGGAAGGAACAAGGAAACCACACCTTCCCGGATATCCCTGCGTAATCCCTGCTCGATGGTCTAATCCCTAAAGAACGGGTCTCGAACCATATCCAGGGAGTAGCGCGACAGGTCTGTAAACCTCGTTGAGTAGTCCGACACAGTCAGGCTCTCCTGTCGACGCTGTAGAAGCTCCAGGATCTGCACTGACCTTAGCGTCACCGGATAGAACTCCTCCCTGAAGATCCGCTCAAACTCTGCCCACGTGAGCATCTCCTCGTCATGGGACTCCGTCACCAAACTCCACCATCGCCCGACCGAACCATGCAGAAGGCTCGCCGCTAGGACCACCATCTGATCAGGAGGTGTCCTCACTAGGCGGAAAACTCAAGTGACTGCCTCGAGCCAGTCATCAGCTGCCTGGGGGTATGGATCACCCCGAAACCTTAGAGGTCGCTGCCTCTGGAACTCGTGCAGCGCACTCAGCCTGCGCGCAACCTCATCCTGCACCGCCGACACAACCAGCTGCTCGACAGGTGGTGGCTCAACTGGCAGACCACCTGGAGGTGCAACCTCAAAACCTGCACCCTAGTCCACATCCACTACACGGGGCGGGTCATCAGCACAATCCTGTTGTGGAACCCCCACTGGCTGTTGTCATGGAGGAATCGTGAAATACATTCACGATTCACCACAGTCAAGCGTATATCTGGAGAGCTGACTCAAGAAGGACAAGTAAAAACCAAAAGCCCGAGTCGCTACAGGAAAAATGGTCATATGAAGCCTCAGTGCCCGAGAGACCCAGTGGAGTGCCGATTATGTGGCATGATGGGTCATCGAAAGTGTTTCTGCAAGGTTCTTCTTCCAGTGGCTAGTGAAGGAGGATCTGTTTCATCTACGCATATAAGAGCAGGATTAAAAGATCCGCATCAGACTGGGGGCTGGAGTTCTTCAGGTCTTTCAGGCCATGTTAGTGGTTGTGTATGCAGTGGTTAGGCTCAGGGAAGGTCAGCTCAGACATCTAAGGCTTCTACAAAGGGTTGCGGTGGAGGTCAGACATTTGCAGTAGACTAGATTTATCATGAGTAGGATCCTGAACATTCCATAGTTCAAGGTACGATTATAGTAGCCTCACTTTTATCCTCTCCACTTTTTGATATTGGAGCTTATCGTAGCTTAATTTCTGTACATACTATGGAAATCCTTATAATTAATTTTTATACTTCTAAGGATATGATAAAGCTAGAAACTCCCTTGGGAATTAGAACTGATAACGTGCGTCAGTGCTTAGACTTCCCCATTGAGGTTGGTGGGTGTTATTTTTCATGGAGTCTCTATGTTTTTTAAATGATAGGCTATGATATCATTTTCTAGATGGACTGGTTAGTTCCCTTCTAGGACATTGTCGACTGCTATCACCGTAGGGTGAGTTTCAAATCACCGGAGGGTGAATATTTTCTTCACAAGGGAAAATGGAATGTCCATGTGAGCAGGGCTGGACCAAAGCAACATTGTTTGGGTAGTGTTAGGGCCTAGATTTGAAGCATATATCTAGATGACCATGGGACCTCTCAGATATATTTTCCTCCAGTGGTTAATCTCGTTCCAGATTTCTTTCCAGAAAACTTTTCAGTTTTTCCTCCGAAGTGAGAGGTAGACATTTCTATAGATCTTGTTCCAGGAGTTGCACTTGTGTCAATTCCTCCTTATATGAAGGATACACCTGAGTTGGAGGAGCTAAAGAAGTAATTAGAGGAGTTGCAGGCAAAGGGTTTCATTCAACCCAGTACTTCTCCGTGGGGTTCGCCTGTCCTGTTTGTGAAGAAGACAGACAGCACCCTTAGGCTGTGTGTGGATTATCAGAAGCTGAACCAGTTGACGGTTATGAACCCATATCCATTACCACAGATAAAATATCTATTTGTTCAGCTTTGAGGAGCCAGAGTGTTCTCGAATAACGACTTGAGATCTGGATACCATCAGTTGCGTATCAGGCCATCTAATATATCTCTTACTGCATTCTAGAGTAGTTTTGGTTTGTATGAGTATTTGGTTATGTCGTTCGGTCTCACAAATGTGCCAGCAGCTTTCATGGCGCTAATGAATATAGTTTTCCATCCTTACTTGGACTCTTTCGAGGCAGTTTTCATGGATGACATCTTGGTGTACTCTCACACTTGACATGATCATGCTACCCATCTTGAGATCATTTTGAGTACAATGAGGGAGCATCAGTTATATGATAAGATATCAAAGTGCCACTATTGTATGGATGATATTCACATCCTGGTACATGTCATCTCAGAGACATGAGTATTAGTAGACCTAGAGAAGGTGATAGTAGTAGTAACCTGGGAGTAGCCAAAGAATTTTTTTCGAGGTATGAAGTTTCTTAGCGATGGATGGTTACTATAGGGGTTTTATACCAGACATCTCACGCATAGCAGCACCATTTATGTGCTTGACTAAGAAGGGGGTGAAGTATGTTTTTTCAGAAGCCTACGATTCAGCCATTCACGAGTTGAAGGGGAGACTGACATCAGCACTGATTCTAGTTTTTCCATAGCCGAGAAAGTGTTATGCAGTTTTCTGTGATGTATCTGGCATCGGGGTTGGAGCAGTGCTTATGCAGGAGGATCGTGTTGTTGCATATGGATATCAGCAGTTGAGGTAACATGAGAGGAACTATCCTTCACATGAACTGGAGTTGGCTAGAGTTGTTCATGCTTTGTGTTGTAGGAGACATTATCTTATGGGAGATAATTTTGTGGTATATACTGACCACAAGAGCCTCAAGTATAACTTCACACAACATGACATGAATCTGACACAATGGAGGTGGGTTGAGTACCTATAGTCATTTGATTTAGAGCTTGCTTATATACCTGGGAAAGGCAACGTTGTGGTAGATGCACTGAGCAGGAGGACACAAATACAAGTAGATCAGGAGGCCAGTAGCGAGTGGAAGCTTCTGGATCTGTTCTCTGAAATGCATCTAGTGGTCCATGATAGACATAGTCAGACTTTTCTTTCATTAGTAGTTGTTACCTCTACCCTTCCTGATCAAGATCAAATGAGGCTGCTATAATACTCCAAAGTCCTAGTCCTACGAGAAATCATGTCAGGAGGGGAGACTCTTCCTAGATGGTCCGTAGGCGAGGATGAGATCTTCCGTTTCCAAGGATGTGTATGGGTACCAACAGATACACGGGAGGATCTGATGGGAGACTTTCATTCCACAGTTTGAGCAGTTCATCCTGGCGTCACCAAGATGTATCGTGATCTAGAACGCCAGTATTGGTGGCCGTGTATAATGAGAGATGTTGCTGGTTATATCATGAGATGTTCAACTAGTCAGCAGGTAAAGGCAGAGCACCAATAACCTGCTGGGCATTTACAGCAGCTACCCATTCTCGAGTGGAAGTGGAATAATGTGGCGATGGACTTCGTGATAGGGTTACTGAGATTTCCTCAAGGTAATGACGATGTATGTGTTGTCATTGACAAGCTCACAAAGGTTTCTCATTTCATGCCGATTAATGAGACCTTCGATGTCAATGAGATTGGATGGTTGTACATTCGTGAGACAGCACGCTTGCATGGGGTTCCAGGTACTATCATTTCAGATAAAGATGACTGCTTTACGTCGCATTTCTAGCAAGGACTACCGAGGGCTTTGTCTACACACGTACTTCTGAGTACAGCTTACCATCCTCCGACTGATGGCCAGTTAGAGCGCACGATTCAGGTGCTAGACGACATGCTACGAGCATGCGTACTTGATTTTGGAGGTTCTTTGGAAAAACATATCCCTCTAGTGGAGTTTCACTACAATAATAGTTTTCAAGAAACTATTCAGATTGCACCTAATGAGGCTTTGTACGGTAGGTCATGCCGATCACCCTTGTGTTGGATGGAGGTTGGAGAGGTAGCTATGCTGGGACCTCATCTTGTTCAGGTGACCACAGAGCAGATAGAGTTGATTCGGAAGAGGATGGATACAACACAGTCTTGACAGAAGTCTTATGATGATCAGCGGAGATGACCTTTGGAGTTCAAGGTAGGAGATTAGGTTTTCCTATGTGTAACCCCGAGGTTGGGACACAAGAGGATCAGAAGATAGGGTAAGCTTTCACTAAGATATGTCTGGCCGTTTGTGTTTATGGAAAGAGTCGGGCTGGTTTCTTACGGGTTGCAGTTACCTCAATGGTACCAGTCTATGCACAATGTCTTCCATGATTCTCAGCTTCGACGCTATTTCTCAGACTCTTCTAATGTCTTTCAACCATAGAAGGTTGAGCTGGATCATGATGCATCATTTGAGGAGCATCCTATCAAGACTGTTGATCTTAGTGAAAAGGTACTCCATGGCCGATCTGTCCCTTTTGTACGGGTGTTCTGGCAGCACAGCCATGTGCAGGGCAGGACTTGGGAGAGGGAGGCCGATTTGCGATCACAGTGGCCAGAGATGTTCGAGGTTTCGTCTTCGTCACCTTGTTAAGGAGATTCAGGGACGAATTTAATTAAGCAGGGAAGTTCGTAAGGACCCAAATCTTCATTCTAGGAATGTTTTTCCTTTTCTGGCATTTTTGAGGAAAATAGGAAAATCAGAAAATTTTCTATGCACATGTTGTGTACTTTATAAGTACACACCATGTCCTTTGATTCTGCACGAGGCCATGCACTGGCTTTGTCTAAGAAACACACATGGTGTGTAGGGGTGATGTGGAGGACACTTAATGCGGTGTACGGAAAAGGCGAGTACACATCGTGTACTCAAGAAGTACACGTCGTGTACTTTTGTTTTTATTTAATTAAACTGACTGGGGTCATGTCTAATCCCTATTTTCATCTTCTTTTTCACCTAATTATGTCCAGAGCATCCGAGTAGGACGAATCATCTCTGATTCGCTGATCTATCCCCAGTTATTTGAATCAAATTTGTCGGTTGAAATAGAATAGCAGCGGGGAGATCTTGGTTCATTCGTGGCCACGTTTCCTGATTCTTTCTCTTATGAGAATTATCTAAAGATGAACGTTTCAGATTTTTTTTAAGATCTTATCCATTATAGGACAATTCACAAGCTATGGTTCAAGTATATCCATCACCTAGGATCGAGGTATGTGGTTTGTTGCCCTACGTTGAATATCATTGAGTTTCTGTTCAAAAAGTTCTTGATTCCCATGTATCGGGTTTCTCAGGTTAGGTTTTTAAACTAGTATTATTATATGCCTTATATTTCTTGTTTTTTTGACATTATTAGATGATTAGTGTTTTCTTGTTAGCATTTTTGAGGATCAACACTAGGGTTTCCCCTTATTTTGGGTGTTTACTGTCGTTTGCCTTAGGTTGACTGTGAGACATACCTTGTAGCATTGATTTACTACCTTGAGATAATTGATTGCATGTCTTTCCTACTGTTTATAAGATATTAATGCATTGTAGATATTATCCACGTAGTTTTTGAACTTACTTATTGCTTCTGACAGTCGATTATTCACGACTATACTGCTCCGGGCTGTGTGAACCTGGTGCGGTAGACTAAAATGGGAATTGACAATTAAGGGCTTCCCCAGAGAGTATATTATAATTTATTATCGTTTGCATGACCAATAGATATTGGACTTTTTTCTTCCTCCGAGTGTTCATAGTTACATATCAAGACTATAGGGGGAATTAGATGTAAGTGCTTCCTCAGAGTGTCTATGTCTACCGTTGAAAGACCATAGGGGAATTGATGGTGAGTGCTTCCCAGAGTGTTTGTGCCTTTTTATGATTACATGAATATAGGGGTCTACTAGTATGATCCACCCAGAGAGTCCGTGTGAATATTTTTTGGTTTGTTGTGATGAGTCCACCAAGCCATTGAACAAGATTGTGTTTTGTACTGCTTGTACTTTAGGTAGTCTGCTGAGATACCTGTTGTGTAACATGTAATGCTTTGGAAATATAGTGTTGTTTCTCGATCCCTTGGGTGTTAAGTAAATGACTGAATTAAATTACTAAATAAATATGAATGGATATTTGTTGGATTTTTTAGTTTAGTGTACTTTTATTCCTCGCCTACATTTATTTCATTTACTTTTTCTATATTTCTCACTAACAGTAGGGAATAGATATTGTGGTGGTTGCCTACTGTGATTAGTCTCACACCATGTTTGGGTCCTGATTTTCTACCCAAATAGTTTATATGATTGCAGGTGTGGATAGGGATTGTGGCCCTTCAACTTCAAGAACATGATTGTTGGTTTCAGCTGGAGAGCATAGGATCGTGCCTAGGCTTGCGATGCTGCTGGACTTACTATTTACTTTTATGACATTGATCTCAGTTGAATTTCAGCACATTGTTGTGTTTAATGATTTACTTAGATGCATGTACCTGCTTCATCATTATCATCAATATAATATTATACATTTCTTTCGCTCTTTCATTTCAGTTGTTGTATGTTGTTTACTGCTTCTGTTATAGTCTGTTATTTCCTATTCTTTGTAAACCTTACCAAATGAGGGAATAATTTCCCTAAATACTCACCAAGGCCATCGCTTCTAGTAGGCAGCCGTTTTTATTTTGGGAGACATGCTTGAGGTCATGTGGCGAACTGGGTACGGGGCACCAGTTGAGTGGCTCCAGATTTGGGTCGTTACATTACATTTAATAACATCCACAACTATTTTTGTAAAAAATTAATATGACGTTATTTGAATTAAAATAGAATATATATTAAAAAATATATGTCTATTTTTCTAACTTTTAATCACACAAGTGGGAAAATTATGATTAACGATAATAATGTAGATGTGGTGTGAATTCCAGATTAAAATTTTCAAAATATCAATAAATTTTTATATCTAATTTCTGGAAAAAATTCATCCAATTACCTAAAGTGAATTAATATATTCATAATTGATATATTTGGTCATTAAAACCCATTTTTAATCATAATTTTTCAATACTAATTAATTAAATGAATTTCTCAAAATAGATTGTAGTAATTTTTAATATTCACTAAAATATGATGTTTTTAAGAAAAATCAAAAAAATACACACTAAGCTAATTTCAACATTATGAGTTAAATATTTTTAATTATTTTATAAAATTAAATTTATATTATGTTCTAATAAATTTTTTATATTGATCAAAAAAGGCTATGAATCAAATTTTCATTACGAGAATATTATTTTAAATAATATAATCAATTAAACAAAAACAATATAGTTCATTTTAAATTTATTTTATTAAAGTGAAACCATTATAAGAAATAATTTAAAAATAATTATTAAAATTCTTATCCCTAAGATTAATGTCTCATTTATAATTGAATAATTTAAAAATATTATAATCAAATGATGCTTTTTAGAAACTCAGTGTTTCATGTAATTTACACAAGCACGATGTTATGTGTTGCACAATACAAGTCAGTTCCATTTTAACAGAATATTTTACTGTGGGCATGGAATATCATAAATGAAAACTAATTCATTCAATGGAAATATATATAAATATATATACATATAGACATAGATATGTGTGTGTGTGTGTTTCACAAAATATAAACGTGTTAAATTCTACCACCTTAAAATTTACATCCCTCACTAATGTAATATGGGTTATTAATGGTTTAGTAGTAGAATATTTTATTCATAGAAACCCACATCATAATAAGTAATAGTAAAAAAAACATTTAAAAATTAATTTGGGCTTTACTAGTTTCCAAATTTAATGCATATAATATTCCCACATATGTGAACACATGTGGGTTGTGAAAAAATGGACATGGAAGAGAATTATTTCAATCTTGTTATAATGGGGAGAGATATAGAACAATGTTATTATAATGTTAACAATCAGAAATCCATTAATTTGTGTTGACTTAATAGATCAACCGATATATTGTAAAAAAAGGTACTGGTATAAAATTTTATTAATTGATTGTTTTCCTAAAGGTTTCAAATTTTCATTAAATGATATACAAGCATAATTTTAGGATAGCACCACCCATTATTTTTCATTGATCCCCTCAATCACCTTCTCTAAAATGGTATATGAAATTTTCATTCCTAAAGTACCAACAGATCATGAGAATCATGCTATTCCACACCATCAGTTATCATCATCAATAAGTAGTTTGAACATACTATCCAATATTCATAAATACTCAAATGGAGAGATAAAACATAAATATTATGGACATCATTAATTGATTAACATATAAATTCAATAAATAGTCATCCTTATAACTATTTATAAATATTAAAATGAATAAAATTATAAATTACGACATAAAATCATATTTTCATTGATCTATTTTTCTATCAAAATTTATCTCCTGGTTTTTGCAGTCTAAAAATGTAAATAAATTCATTATATATTCCCCTTAAACAAGGTAATTACCCGAGATACCATAAATCCTTTAGGAAAACATGTGTGCTTCCTTATTTGAATTTTCAATGGATATATTCATTAAATAAAAAAGTTGAATACATTATCAATAATTACATATAAAACATTTTCAATAATCCATTCAATGGTAATATGTATCGTATAATTTACTTATTAATGTCCAATATATTTTTTATAATGTGATCATTGTGTCTATATCTGGCATTAATTAAGGGTTAAGTACCCTGAATCAAGATGTAAAATTTCTATGTGTTCACCGTTCAACATATCCATTCAATTAATAATAAAACCATATTATAAATGTAATTATATATTTAATGATTCTTATATCATAGTCATTTAATTCCAAAACATAAAAAATTCAATAATCTAAATACATTATTGAAAAAATTACTCATGCTTGATCAAATTATCCCTTACAGCATAATTCTGATAATTTGAATCATTATTATGTTACCTCATCCTTAATGTAATAAAATTTTTTATTATTAATTAAATCATTTCTAAAAGAACATCACATACTAATAAAATTTCATTTTTAGCTTCATTGTCTTCATAAATATAACCAATACTTGTAACAAATTCCATATTCTATTTATGAGATTTCTAGTTTGTAAATCGATTAACTTGTCGTGACCCATCCCCTGGTTCATGTGCGATGACTACCCCAAGCCCACCTTCCATAGGCCAGGGGATGGCGACTAGCACCAAAGGAATATTCTCAAAAACAGGGAAGGCATTTCCTTTATAATTTGTAATCACACGTAAACAAGCACACAGTAAGATGTGAACACATGTAAGCTAAACTGTAAATAGCGTGAGTGAAGTTAGTAAAAAGGGGAAAGAATACAATCCCAATAGAAATGTACATGTACAACTATGATACAATACAACTGAAGAATTGGGAACTTCAGCTACTGGGTCTCCCTATGAGGTTCTTACATGAAGAGAATGTACAGATCGCATCCTCAATACTCAATGTCCACCCATCTCATTTGTGTACCGACATACCATATCTCCACCTATAGGTACCATCCAGTCCAAGTACTCTCATCCTCAGTAATCTTTTCCCATCGTCTACACCCAACACAACGAGGTGCAGACATATCCCATGAAGGGGTCACTGTAATGATACACAGTAGGGACCCCGGGACCCTCTAGGTCTCACAAAATAAATCAATGTTAAGAAAAGTATGAAATCGACCGATAACCTTACATAGTTATATGCCCATACATGTACCTAAGTTATCATGTAATATATCTTAATCATGAGGAATAACATAGTGGTACTAACTTAGCTCAAACCAGGTTTTATTCTAGGGGTCTTAACAAGTAACATCCTCTGTCGCATCATCGATCACATCAACTGCTAAATAACCCTTTCTCTATCGAGTATAGTGGACCTGTAGAATTACACATAGGTGCTTCCCACTAATCTTGGACTGTTGAGGTACTCCACTTATCGAGTACCTTGGGAAAACCACATCACACTGAGAAGCTCACCACAATGGGTCTGCCGCATCACATAGAGGTGCTCCCCTCGTTAGTAAATGATGTACTCCTCTTGTCGAGTATCGTGGGTCTGCTGGGTCACACAGAGGAACTCCCCCTCGTAGCCTACTGAGGTACTCCTCCTGTCGAGTACCATGGTTCTATCACATTACACAGAGGCACTCCCCAATGTGGGTTTGCCGCATCACATAGATATGCTTTCCACTAGTCCATTCAAGTCACTCCGAGTCGAAATGGTCAGCAGTGGTCAAGTCTCTACCAACTACTTGGTTCCTGCACTATGCTTGCTCATCTCGGAGAGGATCCACTCCACAATATACTTTTAGATTCTCAAAATACCACAATTTTCCACTAATGAGCATCTCAAAGTTCCACCACATCATAAGGGTCTCAACATAACAGACATCACATCAATCAGACGTTTGGTCTGTGAGTTATTAACCATTTAGTATGGGGTCCCTATTGGATTTATGCTTCTTGAAACCCGACTGTTCCCCATCTTAATCAAAAACATAGTGGTAAATAAGTCAAAGGGACCAACTCAATCCAAGGTTCCTAACGTCGATGATGGTTCGAATAACAGATTACTAGTGCCAATGTTATAGCCAAAAGAATGTTATTGGGTCGTAGTGAGCCTGGGCCCAGTCCAACCCGATCGGACCAACCCGGTCTGGGCTGATCTAGTTCGGGTTGACCTGGCCCGACCCGCTGGGTCCAGCCCAGCCTGCGAGGGCCACGAGGGTGCTGCAAGGGTGGCTCAGATGAGGGGTACCGTGAGGGTGCGGGGCGGCTCGGCCCGGCCCATGGCAGCTCGGCCGAGGGCCACACGAGACAACGGGGCGCGTCTGCCGCGAAACGGTCGTCCAGCTACGAGGCGGCGGTATGTCCATGACAAGGTGGTTAGTCTATGGGGTGGCGATCTAGTAGTGGGGAGGTGTTCTGGCCACGGGGTGGTCATTCGGCTGTTGGGAAATTGTCTTTCCACGGGGAGGTGATTCAACAGCGGGGATGCGGTCTGACTGTGGGAAGGCGGTCCGGCAAGGTGAAGGGGGTCCATCCATGTGATGGCTATCCGGCTACAGGAAGACGGTTCGTCCGTGGGAAGGCAGTCTGACCACTGAATGGAGGTTCGGTCGTTGGTCGGCAGCCTGACCACATGATGGTGGAAGCGGCGGTTTTGGTGACGGCGATGGTGGTGGCCCGACCAGTAGTAGCCCACGCGAAAGCGGTGGCCGCTGCATGGGGAGTGGCAGTGATGGGGGCATGGGTGGCGATATGACTGGGAGGTCGTGGACAGTGGAGTCGTGGGGCGGCGGGGCGTTGTGCCATTGCCAACAACCAATTTATCTAGCCTCTCTTATATTTCATCATCGTTGCCTTCATCTATTGTGAATAACACAAAAAAAGAAGAAAAACGATAGAAGGGGGTTGGTCCATGTTTGTTTGGCCCACACCCTCTGCGTTAGGGTTGTAGCAAACAACTCAACATTAACATGAATGAAGAACGTCAGACCCTCCCACAAATATATTTCTATAAAACCTCAAAGGAAAACATATGATGATTGAATAATTTGAATGTTAATCCACTTTCCTTGTTTTATAAGTGAATAACAGGGGTAAAAAAATATAAGCATTCACAATAAACCCCAACCTCTAGTTGTTCATTGATGTTGGCATGAGAAGGGAGTATGGACATTGATTCATCGTAGATGAAGACATCCCACGTTAGAAGAATTCCTGAGGAAGTAGGTCAATGTTGAGGTATTTGTTCTTCATTGGTGGAGAATTCTTCATTTTGAGGTGAAGTTCTTTGTTGGAGGGCTTTCTCCCACCATGAACTCCCTCTCATATTCCAACGAATCCTCTCAAAAAAACCCACTAAAATAAAAAGTGCATCCCCCAATTTTAATTGTTGGCACAATTTAAAATTATCTAAATTAATTAACTATGTTTCCACAATTTAATGTGGTGTGTTGGCATTATTAATGTGGAGGAATCTCAATAGGCTCCTCCACATTAAAGAGGGATTTGATAGGGTTTCTCCTCCATTATGTGAGGAGTTCAAGAGGATTATACCTCATGGGTCCCCATCACAATAATATCCACAAGGGTGGTCAGGCTCTGGTGGTCACCTCCACTGAGTATTCAATTAGGAGAATAAAACTCCTATGGTCCACACATCCACAATATCCATAAGAGGGTGGTTAAAACAAAACAAAATAAAATGTGTATTATTTTTGTTTTATTATTTTCACGAAAGAGACAAAACATAAATTCCACTCTTGACCAAATGTTTGTTGAGTCAATAAGGTTTTCCTTATGAATTTTACATTCCTTTTTGTTTTGAAAATCACAAACACCTTATGTTTTAGAAAATTTCTTTTATAAGCAAAATCAATTTTATAAGGAAAATTGCTTTCTTAAGGAAAATTTCTTTTATAAGGAAAATCTATTTTGTAAGAAAAATTATTCTTATAATATTTTCATTCATATTTTTCCTAAGTATAAAATTCGGATTCATTTCTGTTTTCTTGGATTTGTTTGAAAATTTGATATTAAGTATTCTGTTTTAGGATCCGAATTCTGGATAAAAACTATAAGGAAGTTTCACTCCGAATTCCAGAATGAGAACTGTAATAATGTTTCATTCCGAATTCCGGATACGAACTTTGACTAAGTTCTACTCCAGACTCAAGATATGAATCCTTATGAAGTTCGACAACGAATTCTTATTATGAATTCTGATGACGAATTATCATTCCGAATTCTGATGAAGAATTCTCATTACGAATTCGGATGACGAATTCTCATTCTGAATTCACCTAGTAAACAGAATTTGATTATCTTTGTTTTATACACTCTGAATTTATTCAGACTCTAAAAAATATTTTGGTTAAGACTCCGAACTTTTATTTTTCTTACACTTCTATAATTTGTCTACTCTTTATTATTTTCATTACACTCTAAACCCTTACTCTGAATCTTACATTCCGAACTTTTGAGTTAGATTCTAAAATGATGTCGTACATTCTGTTACACTTGTTTTGTTATAAAACGATGTTGTCTATTTTGTTATAAACTAACCGTTGTCTAACTGACATGTGTACAGGTCCCTCCGATATTTAAGGAAAATATGACCGTTGGAGAAGGAGCCGACCTTACCTATAAATAGGAGCTCATTTGAATGAGCTCGCTGCTGATAATGATGTTGTTGAAGTAGTGCTAAAAGGATGACTGATCTTCGACTCATGTGATTACATGCTTGAAGTGATTTCTAGAGAGAGAGGCTCTTATTAACTGTCAAAGCTTCGTGCGACTCTGAATGTTGGTGATTACATTCGAGGGCTTCCGGGGATAGGAAGACAGAGGTGCCGACTACCTTAAAGTTCGAGGGCTTCCTTACTGAGGAAGACAGAGGTTGCCAACTACCTTGAAGTTGAGGGCTTGCGGGGATAACAAGACATAGACTCCGATCTTTGTATCGAGGGATTACCCTGGTGTGGGTAAGACAGACTTTCTTTAAAGTATAAATCAAGGTACATTTCTCCAAGGTTGTTGGATACCCTTCTCTTTGGGTTAAAAGACTTATGTCTTGTTACTTGTAGTTTAACTACTTGTTTATATTCCGCGGCATTTTGTATTATAAGGAAATCATAACATTCTTATACTTCCTTACTTGTACTCTGTTTCATTTAGATTCTATACGCTTTAAGGTAGAATCTCATATTGTAATCTTTTGTTATGGTTCTATTTCCGGAACCATATTTCCGGAACCTACTTTCAGAATCTCTTTTCAAGTTTTGTTTGGTGTTAGAGGTGTTGTGAATTTGGTAAGTTTAACTTTGTTAAACTTACCCTTTTCCTTTTCTTAAGGAAAACATAGTTAATCTTAACTAACTTTAAAGGTTCCAAAGGAATTTTTAAACTGTAAAATTCACCCCCCCTCTTGTATATTGAGCATCTACATCTATTTCAATCCTACAAATTGTATCAGAGGAGGTTTCTGAAATACTTATACTTACGAATAAGTTTTTCTTGCTCACTTTTTCATTCCGAATTTTCCCATTCCAGAAATTTCCCATTCTGAGCATTCTCATTCCGAACTTTGTTATTACGAATCTTTTTCTACTAACAAGTTTGTGTGCCGAAGGTTATTTCTAGTATGGAAGGAACTAATGTTGGTTCAATTGATAATCTGAATCCTACAAGACCACCAATCATTAATGGTAATGATTATGAATACTGGAGAGATCGCATGAAGACTTTTGTTATCAATACTGGAGTGGATAACTTTGTTATGAATACTGTTGATTATAAAATTCCTGACAAGGAAGCTATAACTTTTACTAACCAGGAAAATCAAGAATATCAACTCAACTATAAGGTACACAATACTCTACTTTGTTCAATGACCAGAAATATATATTGCCAAATTTCTTCATGTGAAGCAGCTAACGGTATCTGGAAGAAGTTAGAGGTTACACACTTTGGGACTTCTAAAGTGATTGAGACTAGAAGAGCTATGCTTGGAGCTGAATATCATGGCATCAATTTTCCTTATGGAGAACCTATCTGTAAAGTTCAACAGAGATTTATGACTATAGTCAATAGTCTACAATCTATGGGAGACAAAGGTCTAGATGATGAAGCTCTTGTGTATAAAATAATTGATATTATTCCCAATGAGCGGGAGTCCAAGAGAACGGCTATAGATGAGAATAGGAAGGTCACTCAAATTACTCTTGATGAATTATTTGGAACTCTTCTACAAATGAGACAAGAATGAAGAGAGATGCTGACAACATCAAGAAGAAGAATGGAAATGGTACTGTTTCTTTTACTACAACTTCAAATCAGATGAAAGCTGAGACTCCTGAGAGAGTAACCAGATCCAAGTATAAGAAAATTATTTTCCAATCTGAATCTAGTGAGAGTGAAGTCTCAGAAAATGAATTAGCAAACCTTGCTTGAAGGATGAACAAGATATCTGGACAGAGAAATTTCCAATCCAAGTATAAGAAAAAGGACAGGAATGATAAGAAAGATAGAGAAGTTACTTGTTATGAATGTAAAAGAGCTGGACATATTAGATGAGATTGCCCTATGCTCAAAAAGAAAGAAAGAAAAGAAAGGCATTCAGACAGGAACAAAAAGAAGTATTATAAAGCCAAAACTAAGAATGTTTTGAAAGCTAATGACACCTGGAGTGCCAGTGATGGTGACTCTTCAGATTAATCTTCTGATTATGAATCTTCAGGTCAGAAGAATCTTAGTCTTATAGCCAGATTACCTATTGATAATCCTTGTTTTATGGCTAAGGTACGAAATGCTGAATCATTGACCAATGTTTCTTTGAATTCTAATGATAGTAAGTATTATAACTCTTCTGATGAAGAATCTTCTTCTGATGAAGAAAATACTTTACCTACTTATAAAGAAGTCTCTAGGTTTGCTGAACTTCTTGAGATTGAGAATTCCAAACTCAATAAGAAACATGACAAGGAAAACTCGAGGAATTCTATTCTTGCAAAATAAATATCAGATCTTTCTAAAGATCTTGATTGGAAAAATTCTGATTATGAAAGTATTTCAAAATATCTTGAGGAAGTAAGTTCGGAGAAGAACAAACTTTCTAAAGAATTAGAAAAATTAATTTCTACGAAAAATGTTTTCGAGCCTAACTCTAGTTCTAAAACTAATAATTTTGAGGATAAAAACTTGGTTGTAAAACTCAAGTCTGAAATTTTTTCCTTAAAGAAGTGTTTATCAAACTTTACCCATGGTAAGGAAAATTTTGATAAAATGTATTCTCAAATACGACCTTTAAGAAACAAATCCGGATTTGGTTATACCCATGCAAAACCAATTTTTAGTAACAATTATTTTGTCCCTCAATGTGCCCCATTTTGTACCAAGTGTCAATGTGGTGGTCACTGGGAAAAGAATTGTTCCTTGAACAAAACCCAATCTTTAGGATTTCACAAAGATTACTTTTCTAAGAAGATGTGGGTCCCTAAAATTTTATTGTCTGGAAATATCAGATCCAAACAAGTTTGGATTTTGAAAATCTAATTTTCTTCTTGATTTCATGAAAACAAAGAGAGTACCAGCATCAATACATGGTACATGGATAGTGGATGTTTCGGACACATGACTGGTAACAAAAGCTATTTTGAAAAGATAATCAAAACGAAAGGAGGAAAGATAACTTTTGGAGATAATGCTAAGGGAGAAATTGTTGGTATTGGTAATATTGTTTATCTTGGTAATACTTTGATTTCAAATGTTCTTTTTGTTAAGGGTCTTAAGCACAACCTCATTAGCATAAGTCAGTTATGTGATGAAGGTTACCTTGTGAATTTTAGGAATGATAAGTGTTTAGTTCACAATTCCAAGGAAGATTTTATTCTCTCAGCCAATAGGCAAATGAATGTCTACACTTTGAGCCTATAAGACCACAGGAGTCAAGATTTACCTTGCCTTAGGTCAATGGAAGATCATTCATGGTTATGGCATAGAAGACTAGGTCACTGTAATCATAGAAACCTATGTAAACTCTCTAAGAAGAAACTAGTTAAGGATCTACCGGAGCTTAGATTTGATTCTTCTAATGTTTGTGATCCTTTTCAATATGGAAAGCAACAGAAATCTAGTTTTAATTCAATATGTGAAGTCTCAACAACTGATGCATTACAGTTAGTGAACATGGATCTTTTTGGTCCAACACAAATTGGAAGTATTGGAGGTAAATACTATGTGTTTGTTCTAGATGATGATTACACTAGATTTACTTGGGTCTATTTTCTAATAAAGAAATCTGAAGCTTTTTCTTATTTCAAAAGTTTTAGTGCTCAAGTTAAAAATGAGAAAAACCTTCCATTTACAACTATTCATAGTGATCATGGAGGAGAATTTCAAAATTCTGATTTTGAACCTTTTTTTAGTAAAGAAGGTATTACTCACAATTTTTCAGCACCTAGAACTCCTCAACAGAATGGTGTAGTTGAAAGAATAAATAGAATTCTTCAAGAAATAACCCGAACCATGTTGAGTGAATATTCTATAGGTAGACATTTCTGGGCTGAAGCTGTAAGTACTGCTTGTTATACTATAAATCGAGTTTTAATTAGACCTTTTCTTAATAAAACTCCTTATGAGTTATGGAATGGTAGAAAACCAAGAATATCCTACTTCAAGGTTTTTGGCTGCAAAGTATTCATTTTGAATACTAAATATAAATTACATAAATTCGCACCAAAATCTGATGAAGGTATTTTCTTAGGATATTCCACAACATCTAGGGCTTATAGAGTTTTTATTAAAAATACATGCACTGTTGAAGAAACAGTACATGTAAAATTTGATGAGATAGATCCTTTTGTTTTTAAATAATCCCAGCCTACATCCTCAGATGTGTTTTCAAAAACTGATTATCAACCTTTGATAGAAGAACCTTATGATAAGGAAATTGATCAAGAAGATACTTCTGAATCATTTACCCCAGAAGATTTTCTTCCCTATGTTGATGAACGGGTTTTACAAAACCCAAATCAGGTGTTTCTTAAGAATCATCCCAGTGATAGTATCATTAGTGATGTAAATCAACCTGTAAGGACTAGATGTTCCTTAATAAATTAAGTAGAACATCTAGCATTTATTTCCCAATTAGAACAAAAAAGAACTGATGAAGCTTTAGGTGACGATGATTGGATCAAAGTCATGCAAGATGAACTAAATGAATTTGAATGGAATAAAGTCTGGACCTTGGTTAAAAGACCTAAGGAAACTTCTGTTATTGGAGTAAATTGGGTTTTCAGAAGTAAATGTGATGAAAATGGAGTCATATTAAGAAATAAATCTAGACTTGTTTCTAAAGGATATAATCCACAAGAGGGAATAGACTATGAAGAAACCTATGCTCTAGTAGCTAGACTTGAATCTATCCGTATTCTACTTGCCTTTGCAGCATTCTTTAATTTCAAACTTTTCCAAATTGATGTGAAATGTGCTTTTCTTAATGGTTACGTTCAAGAGGAAGTTTTTTTCGAACACCCTCCTGGCTTTGAAGATACAAAATATCTGGATCATGTTTTTAGACATACCAAAGCTTTGTATGGTCTTAGACAAGCCCCACAAGAATGGTATGATAGACTCACTGGATTTTTTCTTCAAAATAACTATGTTAAGGGAAATGTAGATCCAACCCTTTTTATAAAGAATGATAAGAAAAATGTTTTTATTCTTCAAATTTATGTTGATGACATTATATTTGGTTCAACTCAGCAATCATTGACTGACTCTTTTGCCAGTCTAATGAAATCTGAGTTTGAAATTAATATGATGGGTGAGTTAACATTTTTCCTTGGTTTTCAAATTTCTCAAAAACCAGAAGGAACCTACATATCTCAACATAAGTATATTAAAGATCTTCTTAAAAAGTATGGTTATGACAAAACTAAGAGTATAAGTACTCCCATTGGTACCTCAAATTCTTTAGATCTTGATGAAGTTGGGAAACTAGTAGATCAAACATCTTTTACAGGTATGATAGGAAGTCTACTATACTTAATAGCTAGTCGACCAGACTTAATGTTCTCAGTATGCCTATATGCAAGATATCAATCCAATCCTAAGGAGTGTTACTTAAAGGCAGTAAAAAGAATTTTTCGCTACCTTAAAGGAACCATGGATCTAGGATTATTTTATACTTATGGAAATGATTTTGTTCTAAAAAGGTTTTCTGATGTTGACTTTGGTGGATGTAGAATGGATAGAAAAAGTACATCCGGAACGTGTCATTTCTTAGGAGATTCGTTAGTTTCTTGGTCCTACAAGAAGCAACATTCTGTAGCACTCTCCACTACTGAAGCTGAATATGTAGTAGCTGGAAGTTGTTGTGCTCATGTGTTGTGGATGCAACACACACTCACAGACTATGTCTTGAGTTTTACTAAAACTCAAATTTTGTGTGATAACACAAGTGACATTGCCCTTAGTAAAAACCCTGTACCTCACTCCCATGCTAAACACATAGATATTAGGCATCACTTTCTTTGGGATCACACACTTAAAGGAGATATTATTCTTCAGTTTATCGGAACGCAAGATCAACTTGGTGATATTTTCAAAAAATCTTTTCCTTCTGATAGATTTTAATATATTAAACAGATGTTAGGAATGATAACTGTCAGGTAATCTTTCATAATTAACTTTCTGTTGGAAAAGTCTCTTTACAGCAATAAACTCCTTTTCATAGGGGGAGTACATTTTTTTGATAGAATAACTATGTTTTTTTCAAAGTTTGTTTTCAAACATTTCGGAACGAAGATTTCCGAAATGGAACTTCCGGAACTACAATTTTTCCAGAATGGACATTTTGTACAAAATTCTTCTGGAATGGAAGTGTTCGTATTGAAAACATCCGGAATGGACAATTTCGTACTGGTATTTTCATAATGGAACTTTCATAATGAATCCTCCTTAATAAGTTTTTTGTTTTCAAAATTTTGAAATGAATTTTTTCGTACTATGTTTTTCCCTTACTAAGTTTGTTTTTCTTACTATGTTTTCTGAAATTTGTTTTCCGTAATGAGTTTTCCATAATGAGTTTTTTTACTGAGTTTGTTTTCCATAGTAATGTTTTTTGCAAACTTTGTCTTTTCATAATAAAGATTTTTTCGTAGTCATTTTTATATTACCCATTACGAATAATCCTCTTAAGCCAATCTGAAAGGTATGATTTCCTTACTCAAGTTTTCGTAGTCATTTTTTCCCTTGCTGGCATTTTATTGTATTATGTTTTCAGATTATAGTTTTCTTAATTCTTTGTTTTAATAAAAACCTCAAAAATATCGGATTCAAATTTTCAACCGTCAGATCTGATCTCAGCTTATCCCAACCGTTAGATCAACTGAGGAAGTTGAACCGTCGTCCCATTGCCTATATAAAGGGGGCCCATATACTCGTCCCACATCGATTTCAATCTCTGGCGTCCCGAATCTCTGCCTCTAAGTTTTAAAGCCGTTCCGAACTTCAGATTTCTCCATTCCGAACTTCTCAGAGGACTTCAAATCCAAATGTCTGTGGAGTTAGTATCTCAAGAGATGTCATCCACCAAACCTATTTCACAATGGTTAGTGTACAGAGTAAGGCTTGTCCATCCGGATTTCTTCAATAGCTATGATTCTCTTATTTCGAAGAACATTAAGTTGAATGGGTGGGAAGATATTGCTGTATCCAAACCGGGGAATGAAGATGATGTCTTTTCCGACTTACTTGTTGATTTCTATGAATAAGATTCCTTCTTTAAGGAAGATAATAGGGAGAAATTTTCTTTTAAGTCTTATGGTAAGACTTACATGCTTTCTTATACCAAGGCATCAAGCTTGGTAGGGCTGACTTATAAAGGAGAAGCCGAGTTCATATCTCACATTTTTCCGGACTCTAAGGGTAGCTTCGATAAGGAAAATCCTTAGAAACTCTCGGACTGGCTGATGACAAGGCTCCGAAGATTTCTAGTTTGCCTACAATCTTCCGGATTCTGGAGTTGTGGGTGTAAGGTCTTATCGTACCGAGGAAAGGTGATAAAGACAGCTTGAATAAGAGTGAGATCTATATCATAGATTTCCGGATAAATCTAAGGAAGTTCAACTTCATGAGTCACATTCTTATAACCATTGAGAATCTTAAGAAAGGAAATCTCAGAGCCCCAATCGTAATGTACCCATCAATTTTATCGAGGTTGATAGTTCGGTGCCTTGAATCTTTCAAGGAAGATTGCATATCTAATCCAAGGGTTTGTAAAATTTTGTTGGTCAGCGATGATACCCTTAAAAGGATGGATGTGGATTTTAACAAGGAGACTGGTGAGTTCTTCGATTTTTCTAATCAAGAAGAAGTGGCTCTGAAGGTTGCTGAACCGGAATCATCTAAGCCAGTAAAGAAAAGAAAGTTGAAAGAAGTTGCAGCTGAAGTTGAGGATCCTAAAGCTAAGGATGTTCAAACCGCACCTCCCAAACCAAAGAAGAAGAAAGCCTATCCTGATGAAGTTGTTGTGAATTGGAGTGTAGATAAAGAGAAAAGGAAAGAAGGGGATCCGCAGTTCGGATTGGACCCTGCGGAGGCTAAGGCATTAAAGGAGAGAACTGCTGATGAGCTTGAAAAACAAGTAAAGGAAAATAAGATCAAGAATAAGATGACAGAAGCCAAGGCAGTCCAAGATTTGTTAATGTTTAATGAAATAGTATCTGGAAGCATTCCAGTTCCAAGATCTTTCTCCTTGGAATCTCTACCTGAGACTACAGGAAGAAACCTTGATTTTTCGGAAGAGATTACAACTGAACATGTTGGGAAACTTGAGCAGATTCAACATGTGGGAGAGGAAGAAGTAGTTGTTGAAGCAAGTGGTGAAACAAGAGACTTATTGAAAGAAGTAGATGATTATAAGGGGTCGCCTTCGGATCACCTATCACTCCGAACATTAGAGGCTGAATCCTCTAAGTTAGTAACTCTAGAGAAGGATAAGAATGAGGAAGATTTTGTTCAAAATGTTTTTGATGATATTGTTCAAGTATCTACTGGCGAGTAGAAAACTCTTGATCAAGAATCGATTCTGAAAAAATAAAAGGGAAAGCAACTCCTTGTAGAGACTTTGAAATCCATGGCAAGAAAGAAAATAGAATATGGTGATTCGTCTAAAAGGATTTTGGAGATTATTGAGGAAGAAAATTCTCCAAGTAAAGTTTCAGATTCGGAGTCATCCTCGTTGGGGCATGACTTTGTTGTTCAGTCTTTAAAGAAGTTGGTGGGAACCATTCCTACCTTCTCAAGTATTGATTCAAGATTCCAGATGCTCCAACACGCTTTAAATCAGAAAACTGACTCCATATCTATGGTTATGGGAAGGTTTTTTGAAATAGAGGCTCAGTTCAAAACGTTTTTTGTTGGCTACGAAGCTCATAGAAGATATTGCAAGAGGATGAAAAACTGGTCGAAGAAGACTGTTGAAGATATGAGGTTATTCGATGAATTTCAAGACAATGTTAAAGATGCCTTTGAGACTGAGGACAAGAAGATAAATGAGTTAACTTCATCCTTTGAAGAGAAGCTGACAGATGAAAAAAAAACATCCGGATCCAAGAAGTCAGAGATATGAATGGGAAGCTGAATTCCATTTCTCAAAACTGGAATTTTGAAAGGGATCATCGGATCGAGTTTGAACAGAAGATGAAGGCTCAGGAAGAAAAGATGAAGGATCAGGAAGAAAATATTCAAGCCCAGGAAGAAAGAATTGAAGCTCAAAGTGCATGAATAGTTGTCTTAGAGAAGCAAGCTGAAGAAGATCATAAAGACCTGAAGAAGATCAAGACTATTCTTAAGGGGCTCATGTCGAAGGAAAAAGATCGGAAATAGCTAAATCCTATCTTTTTGTTGTAATATTTTATTTGTTGCCGAGATTTCAAATCTAATGAAAATTGTGCTTCCCGGTTTCTTTGTTCTTATTACTAATTTTTCAGGTACTTTGTTATTTTTTTCCATTCCCGCGATTTCTTTTTGAAAATCACAAAGGGGGAGAAGGAAAATATCCTTAAGAAAAAGAAGAACTCCAATGAGAGTTTATCTAAAGGGGAGAAGGAAAAGATCCTTAAAGGAAAAAGAACTCTAATAAGAGCCTATCTTAGGTGGAGTTTTTCATTAAAGAAGACTTTCTTTTTCGTAATGAAATGTCACTCCAGACATCTAGAATACAATCCTTAGAGTTTCAAAGCCTAAGGGGGAGTTAGTCGTATTCATCAATTTCCTTAAAGCCAAGAGAGATAAGACTTAATGTTTTCCTTTCTTATTAGAATTTCTTTTTCATAAGGATGTTTGTGCTTTCCAAAAAGGGTGATATTGTTGAGTTAATAAGGTTTTCCTTATGACTTTTCCATTCCTTCTTGTATTGAAAATCAGAAACACGTTATCTTTAAGAAAATTTCTTTTATAAGGAAAATCACATTTATAAGGAAAATTTCTTTCTTAAGGAAAATTGCTTTTATAAGGAAAATGACTTTCGTAAGAAAAATTATTCTTATCATATTTTCATTCATATTTTTAAAATTCGGATTCATTCCTGTTTTCTCAGATTTGTTTGAAACTTTGATATTAAGTATTCTGTTTTAGGATCCGAATTCTGGATAAGAACTGTAAGGAAGTTTCACTCCGAATTCCAGAATGAGAACTGTAATAAAGTTTCATTCCGAATTCCGGATACGAACTATGACTATGTTCTACTCCAAACTCAGGATATGAGTGCTTATGAAGTTCGACAACTAATTCTTATTTCGAATTATGATGACGAATTCTCATTCCGAATTCTGATGAAGAATTATCATTATGAGTTATGATGAAGAATTCTCATTACGAATTCTGATGACAAATTCTCATTCCAAATTATCATACCGAATTCACCTAGTAAACAGAATCAGATTATCTTTGTTTTATACACTCTGAATTAATTCAGACTCCGAAAAATATTTTGGTTAAGACTCCGAACTTTTTTTTTCTTACACTTGTATAATTTGTCTACTCTTTATTATTTTCATTACACTCTGAACCCTCACTCCGAATCTTACATTCCGAACATTTGAGTTAGATTCTAAAATGATGCCGTACAATCTGTTACACTTGTTTTGTTATAAAACGATGTCGTCTATTTTGTTATAAACTAACCGTTGTCTAAGTGACACGTGTACAGGTCCCTCCGATCTTTAAGGAAAATATGACCATTGGAGAAGGAGCCGACCTTACCTATAAATAGGAGCTCATTTGAAAGAGATCATTGCTGCTAATTATGTTTTTGAAGTAGTGCTGAAAGGATGACCGATCTTCGACTCATGTGATTACATGCATGAAATGATTTCTAGAAAGAGAGGGTCTTATTAACTCTCAAAGCTTCTTGCGACTCCGAATGTTGGTGATTACATTCGAGGGCTTACGGGGATAGGAAGAAAGAGGTGCCGACTACCTTAAAGTTCGAGGGCTTCCTTGCTGAGGAAGACAGAGGTTCCCAACTACCTTGATGTTTTGGGCTTGAGGGGATAGCAAGACAGAGACTCCGATCTTCGTATTGAGGGCTTACCCCGGTGTGGGTAAGACAGACTTGCTTGAAAGTATAAGTCAAGGGACCATTATCCATGGTTGTTGGATACCCTTCTCTTTGGGTTAAAAGACTTATATCTTGTTACTTGTAGATTAACTACTTGTTTATATTCCGCTGCATTTTGTGTTATAAGGAAAGTATAAATTTCTTATACCTCCTTACTTGTACTCTGTTTTATTTAGATTCTATACGCTTTTAGGTAGAATCTCATATTGTAATCTTTTGTTAAGGTTCTATTTCCGGAACCATATTTCCAGAACCTACTTTCAGAATCTCTTTTCAAGTTTTGTTTGGTGTTAGAGGTGTTTTGAATTTGGTAAGTTTAACGTTGTTAAACATAGCCTTTTCCTTTTCTTAAGGAAAACATATTTATTCTTAACGAACTTTAATGGTTCCAAAGGAATTTTTAAAGTGTACAATTCAACCCCCCCCCCCCCTCTTGTATATTGAGCATCTACATCTATTTCAATCCTACAATGTTGTCGATGTGAAAGTATATTTATGGAAATACCGGTGATCCAGGTTTAATGGTGCCCTAAAATTTCAATTCTGAGCATAAAATACAAATTTAGAGAAACCCACTTTCAAGATTACTTATCGTACTCGAAAAAATGTTCAGAAATTCATTTCGGGCACCCTGGCCCTCAGAATCATGTATCGCCAATTTTCACATACCTGTAAAATTTCCATTTTTTTTAAAAAATTAAATAGTTAATCTAGGACTTTATATTATCCCCACATTATAGATTAACGTCCTCATAATCCATAACACATAACTAGTTAAACAAGAGGGGGTGCGGAGCACACATATGATCCTCCCTCTCCCATGTGCTCTCCTAGAGGTTCCTGTGCTACCAGTGAATGTGAACCAGAGGTATTGAACGTCCATGAAGGACTCACTCCTATCGATCATCAATCTTTACTGGAACCACCATAATATTATCTCCATTTTCGGCCTCTGACTAACCATGGGCTATTAAGTAATATGGGTCATGCACGTATCCTCTCAACTGGGGCACGTGGAAGACATCATGCACTCCGTGAAACTGAGGTAGAATAGATAAGTTGTAAGACACCTCGCCAATTTTTCTGAGTACCTAAAAAGGTCTGATGATCCTCAAAGATATCTTACTACCTTGGAAAAATCTCTGCAAACAACGTCAGGGTGAGACCCGTAGAAAGACGTGGTCACCATCATCAAACTCCAGAGGTCTCCGTCCCCTATTGGAATATGACATATGCCTGCTCTGTTCAGTCTTAATCTGCTCCTGGATGATCTGCAATTTTTTTGTGGTAGCCTTTACCAACTATCCTCCCACTTGTGCTGACTCCTCTAGGTCAGTCCAGCATAAAGGTGATCTACAATATCGCCTGTACAACTCCTCTAAAGGTTACATCCTAATGGTGGAGTGATAGCTATTGTTTTATGAAAACTCCATCAAAGGAAATTGATCCTCCCAGCTTCGACCGAAGTTGAGGACACAGGCACACATCATGTCCTCGGGTGTCTGAATTCTCCTCTCAGTCTGGATATCCACTTGAGGATGGAAGGCGTTTCTCAAAGGAAGTTGCGTCCTGAAATCCTCCTACAACACCATACATAGTCGGGAAATAGAACACGCATCATGATTGGATAAAATTATCTACGTTACTCCATGTAGCCGTAAAATGTTCTGCACATAGAGGCTTCCTAACAACTCTATTGAAACCTACACTCTGATCAGTAGGAAGTGGGCTGACTTGGTGAGTCGGTCGACGATCAACCAAATCGTGTTAAGACCTCTGGATGTAGGTCGATGTCCTGTCACGAAGTCTATGGATATCCCATTCCACTTCCACTTTGGGACCTATAATTGCAGAACCAAGCCTACTGGTACCAGAGGTTCCACCTTCACATGCTATTATGTTAGGCGCCAAGAAAAAAACTTTTCAATTTCTTTTTCTTTCCTCGAAACCATTGTTATCATCATAGATCCTGGTATATCTTCACCACTCCTGGATGAAAAAACTAGAGGGGATGTGTGGAAATAGATCGTCACTTCTTCCTGATATGACAATGGTACCATAGTACGTCCTCTAAAAAGGAAAATATGCTCACCACCTTCAGAAAATCCATCAGGTGCATGTCCTGTGAATAGCTGAGCACGTCATGTCTCACAGTCAGCATCCCCACGTTGCGCCTCCCTGACTTGCTAATGTAGTGGGGGAGTGACTATAAGAGACTAATGAAAATCTTCTCCATCTCTACACACAATGGATATCTGTAATGTATCCAGCATCTCTATTGCCTCGCCTAGCTGCTGTATTCCAGATCTCCTATTGAGTGCATCAGCCACAACATTCCCCTTCCCAGGAGTATATGCTATCTCGAAGTTATGGTCCTGGAGGAACTCAAGGAAATGTTGTTGTCTCAGATTCAGGTTCTTCTGAGAGAAGATATAACTAAGTCTCTGGTGATCAGTGTACACTATAAAGCATTAACACATGAGATAGTGTTGTCAAATATTCAGGGTGAAGACCACTGCTTCTTAATCCAGGTCATGGTTGGGGTAGTTTTTTTATATTTTCTCAGATTTTGAGAACCATATGTGACCACCTATCGGTCCTACATCAGGACTCATCTGAGCTTGATCCCTGATGTATCTCAATACACTATGTAACATATGCCCTCCTCTAGAAGCCTCAATATGGGACACTAGTCAACCTCTACCTCAGCTCATGAAAACACTGTTGGCATCTCTCCGACCACACAAAGGGACTCCCCTTCCTTGTCAAGGATGATAGTGGTGATGCTTCTCTGGAAAAATCATGCATAAACCTCCATTATTATCCAACCAAAACAAAAAATCTTCTCACCTCCATCGCTCTCCTAGGTGGCTTATAAGAAATTACCACCTCAATCTTTGTAGGATATATAGAAACTCCATCCTTAGATATGACATGTCCCAAAAAGTTAACCTCTCAGATCTAGAACTAGCACTTCGAAAGATGGTTCTCTCGGAGTGTGTCCAGTAATACCTGAAAAGCATAGGCATGCTCATCCTTAGTAGACTAGTAGATTAATAATTTTTCAATTATGAACACTACAAAGCTACCAAGGTATGGATGAAAGTCCTATTCATGAGTCTCATGAACATTTCTGGAGATTTGGTTACACTAAATGGCATAAGAATGAACTCATAATGGTCGTACTGACATCTGAAGTTCGTCTGAGGCACATCCTCATCTCGCATATTGAGACAGTGCTTGCCTGATCTGAGGTCTATCTTCGAGAACCACTGTCCTCTCTTTAGCTGATCAAAGAGGATGTCAATCCTCTACAGATGTTACTTTTACATCATGATCACATGGTTCTGGCGCCGAAAGTCAACAAAAATACTCAATATCCCATCTGCCATCAAGGTGAACAAAATTGTGGGTGACCAAGGAGAAGCAATGGGTCGAATGAATCCCTTCCCCTGCAAGTCCTCCAACTATTCTCACAGCTCACAAATCTCCATGGAAGCCATCCAATATGCTGGGGTAGATATTGGTTTCATCCTGGGGAACAAGTCAATGTAAAATTACACCTCTCTACGAGAAGATATACCTATAACATCATCAGTGAAATCATCCACGTACTGGTCCACCACTACAGGATAGCTCAAACTCTCCACATCAACAGCTCTGAGGGTAAGTCTACCCAAATTAGGAGTGATAGATTGTAATCTCCTTTGGGTAAGTCCATCCTATTCTTCCAAGCATCCCTTCTCTCATTAGAAGGTAAACTTGGTCCCATCCGTGTGGACACAGCGCACTTTGTACCTAATACAGTCAATATGGTCATGGACTGTCCATTCCCATGATAAAGTCCTAAGGCCTCTATACTGCTACTAGAAGATCCCAGCCAAAGATGTCACCTCCTAGAGTAAGCTCACAATGCTGGTACCAGTGTGTAATCATCAAATGCACTCCCGTAAGAGTCTATAGTTGAAAGGATCAAGCCAACAACTCCGTCGAAATATATGAGCTCTGAATGAGGGCAGTTGCAATAAAAGAATAAGTGGAACATGTGTCTTAATTACTAATGTTATGGTAGAGTAGACACATATTTTACCTCGTATCATCTTTAGATTACCATGATCATAATCCTCAACTACCTGGAGTTGAGATCTCCCCTATCCCCCTGCTCGTTGTGGTCGGGGAGAACCACTTGGTGGTGGAGGTGGTAACTTATCAAATCTCTCCCACCGCCAGCTACACAGTAAGCTACTCTAGCACATCCCCCTGCTCCCTGCAAAAATCCTTAGTCTAACCTCTATTTAGGCCTGGGAGGTCCCTCGACCATCAGTTTTTATTTCATACGGAGGGTTGAACAGTCACTATTCATGTGACCTAGCCCACCGCATGCGTAACACTGCCTTCTCATGGTATTAATATCTCCGCCTTAGTTTCCCCGCACAACCGATCTCGAGTCATGTTGTCGTCCAGCAGTAGGTTTGGTCCTCTTGGACCTCTAAAATTTTATTTCTGCTTCCAGCTAAAAAAGACTCCACTACGTGACGACTAGTAGTGGGTCTCGCCACTGGTGACTGCTCGGTAAGGAAACTCTCCGCATAGAGGGCTCTCTTTAACACCCTCAACAGTGTCGGGATGCTGACAGAGAGAATCGAATCCCTGATGTCTCGCCTGTGACCCTAGTCAAAGGTCTGGGCCCTAAGGAAAGGGTCCCACACCATATCGGTGGAGTAACGCGATAGGTTAGTGAACCCCACTAGGTACTGATCCACATTGATGCTTCCCTACTGCAGATGAATATGTTCATGTATGCGCATTGTGCGAAGAGTTGTTGGAATAAACTCTACCCGAAACATGCTCTCAAAGTCTGACCAGAGAAGTATCACCTTGTCGTGAACCTGTAGTATCAGGATCCACCTTCTGCCGGCATCATCATATAGAAGGCTAGATGCAAGTATCACCATGAGATCTACTGGTGTCCCTACGAGTCGGATGACTCTCACCATAGTCTCCAGCCAATCCTCAATCACATGTGGGTCCATCTCTCCCCTAAACCTGAGTGGCCTATGTAACTGGAACTCATACCACATGATCATGGGGCGTGCCCCATCTACTGTTGGGGTGGAATCATATGTGGCCCAATGGGGAGTGGTTTCGCTGGTCCCTCTACTGGTGCCTCTACACGAAAAGGGATATGCACCGAGGCCTCGTTTCTCATTGGGCTATCAGTGCGTACAGCTCTCAGACCATATCTGGTTGTCTATGTGGAGGAATCCTGAAAAGAAATATGTGATGCATAGTTAAAAAGTGATACCTGGTGAGATTAAAGTTATACCTCGTGAGCTCACTTAGAAGATCACAAAGAAAACTTTTGAAAACACACATGCAATCATTGTTTCCTTGCACTTAGTCGGAAATCAGAAGTCAGGGTCCAAGTGTATGGATACGTCGACTGCTGCACCAACACTGGTTTCCCTAAACTGAGAACCACACTCACTACACGTAACACTATTTATCTAAAGAAGAAACATCATATTCCTATGTTCTACGGTAGAACCAACTCCTCTGATATCAATTTCTCATGACCCGTCCCTCAGGGCTCATGTCGTGATAAACCCATGCCCTCCTTCCATAGGCCAGTTGATGATGACTAGCACCGAAGGAATATTCCCTAATACTAAGAATGAATTTCTTTTATAAACTATAAGAACTCGTAACCAATAACACAATATGATAGGGACAAAAGTAAGATGAACTTTTAACATAGTGAGTGAATAAAGTAAAAAGGGGCCAGAATAGAATTCCTACTGGAAAGTACGAGTATAAATGTAATACAATACAACTAAAGAAAAGGAAAAGCTAGATGTTGGTTAATCCTAAGAGGTTCGTACCTTAAGGTTAGGTATATATCACCCCACCTGTACTCCAGGTCCACCCGCATCCTCTACATACAGACATGCCATATGGTCTATCTCCAGGTATCATCCAGTCTTGGTACTCTCAGCCTCATTCAGCATAGTCCATCATCTGCATCCAACACAACATAGTTCAGGAATAGCCCGTGAAAGAGTCAGTATAATGATACTCAGTAGGGACCCTGAGACCTTATAGGTCTCACAAAATCCATCTGGATAAAACACAAAGTATGAAATCTACAGATAACCATACTTAGGTATATTCCCAAACATATTCCTATGTTATCAAGTAATCCATTTCAATCATGAGGAAAAACACAGAGGTACTAACTCAGATCACACCAGGTTTTATTCTAGGGGTCATAAATAGTAACATCCCCAGTTAGATCGTCAAACACTTATGCTTCTAGAGAACTCTTTCTCTATCATGTATAGTGGGATTTCTGCATCACACAGAGGTGATTCCCACTAATCATGGACTGCTGAAGTACTCCCCACATCAAGTACTGTGGGTCTGCCTCGCCACATAAAGGTGCACCCACCATGGGTCCATCACATCACACCGAGGCGCTCCCCCTTATGACTTGTAGAGGTAATCATCATGTCGAGTACCATGGGTCTACTACGTCAAAAAGAGGTGCTCCACCTCATAGCTGACTGATGTACTCCTCCCTATCCAGTAACATGGGTCTGCCGCCTCACATAGAGGGGATCCCTACCATGGGTTTGCCACGTCACATAGAAGTGGTCCCCACTAGGCCCATCAAGTCACTTTGAGTGGAAATGGTCAGCAGTCATCATGTCTCAGCTAGCTACTACATTCCTTCCTATTTCTCTCTCGTCTCTAGGATGATATGCTCCACAAGCTACTGGTCGATAGACCAAGTACCTTGATGTCCCATGAAAAAAGAATCTCAATGTTCTTCCATATCATTAGGGTATCAACATAATAGATGGTTTGTCAATCAGACAACATGTCTGTGAGTTATTAGCCATTTTATTACAGGGTCCCCATTGGATTCGTGCTCGATCCAACCTGACTGTTCCCCATCTTATGCCAAAACATAATGTGGTATCACTCAATTAGACCGACTTGATCCAAGGATTCCAATGCCACTGATGGCCCATCTAACGGATGTCCTATGCCACTATTATGGAATAAAGGTCTGACCCGGTCAGACCGACCCGACCAGACCCATCCTCGGCCGACCCATTTCAGGTTAACCTAGCCTGACCCACTGGGTCCGGCCTAGCCCACGATGGGTGGCCCACCACGCTGGGTACGGATCGACCCATGAGGGCGGCGAGGGCGGCTCGACCGAGGGGTACCGCGAGGGAGGCTCGACCAAGAGGTACTGCAAGGGTCCGGGGCGGCTCGTCAGGCCTAGGGTGGCTCAAAATAGGGTAGCATAAGACCATAGGCTAGCTCAGCCGTGGAGATGTGGTATTGCCGTGGGGCGGCGGTCAGGCTGCGGGGAGGTCATCCGGCCACATGGCATCACTTTGGCCACGAGGAGGTGGTCAGGCTGGAGGGAGGCGGTCCGACCCCATGGCGGCTGGCGGGCCACATGACGACAGTCTAGCCTCGGGATGATGGTCCGGTTGCGGGAGGTCAGTCTGGTCGCGAGACTGTGGTCCAGCAATAGGGCGACACCTTGTGCAGTTATGGCGGTGACAGCTCGGGAGGCAGTAACTATTGCGGCATGGGCGGAAGTGGCGGCCCAGGCTGTAAGGCACAGAGGCCACGGATGGCAGAGCTGTAGGGTGGCGGAGCGTCGTGCCTTTTCAAGTGGCCAGTTTAGCTGGCCCCTCTTCTCGTTCGCCGTTGTTGCCTTCGTCTATTTTGAAAAACATACAAATGAACCTAAACGTTGGATGAGAGTCGGGATATGTTTTTTTGGCCCACACCCTCCGTGTTAAGGTGGTAGAAAAAGTCTCAACATAAACAAAAATGAAGATCGTCAAAACCTCCTGCAATGATTATTCTCTAATCCCGGAAAATAAAACATATGTGGATCAAATAATTAGAAAGTTGATCCTTGTTCCTTGTTTTGGAAGGGAATAACATGGGTAAAAAATATAATAATTCACAATAAACCACTACCTCTAGTTTTACGTCGATGTTGTCTTGAGAAGGAAGTAAGAACTTTGTATCATTGTAGATGGAGACATCCCACATCGGAAGATGTCCCAAATATGAAGGTCAAGTCGAGGTCAGTATGCTTCGTTGGTGGAGTGTTCTTCATTGGCATGTGAAGTTCTTCATTGGTGGGATTTCTCCCACCATGAGATATCTATCCATTTCCAATGAATGCTCTTAGAAGAAAAACCCACAAGAATAAAGTGTGTTTCCCCCAATTTTAATTGTTGAAATAATTTCAAAATATCTAAATTAATTAACTAATTTGGAATAATTTATTGTGGTGTTTTGGCATAATTAATGTGGAGAAATCCTAAGTTGATCGACAATATTAAATAGGGAGTTTAGAGGGTTTCTCCTCCTTTGTGAGGGGAGTTCAAGAGGTTTATACCTCATGTGGTCCCCACCACCATTATATCCACAACAGAGGATAGGCTAGGGTGGTCCACTCCTTCGAGCATTCAATTTTGAGATTAAAACTCATTTGGTTCCCACCTCCACAATATTTACCAATATAGTGGTTACAACATAATGAAATAAAATGTGTCTTTATTTTATTTTATTAATTCCACAAAAAACCCAAAATATATCTTTCTCCCTCAACCAAGTGCCATAGAGGTGATTGTCTCCTTAAGTGAATATCAACTATACAAGTTCAACGGTTCCCTCAGATTTCAATTTCATGCACTGGTTCAAAATATAGAGAAACTTGTTCTCATGTTTTTTTTACGTACCCAAAAAATGTTGTGAAATTTATTCCAGGCACACCAGGCCTCAAAATCACGCGCCGTCAATTTTTGTGTACTCATAAAATTCCTATTTATTAAAAAAACATACATGGAAAATCCAGGTCTTTACATAACACAATTCCCATGATATACACATATTGAAAAATTAAATTTTATCCATGTTCCTTCTATATATCTCCAATTAATAATACTAGATGACATTATGTGAGAAACATTTATAATATTGGGATACCATATAATTATGAAAACCCACTTATCAGCTACCCAAGTCATGGCTCTAAATTCTTTAATCTATTAGACCAAAGGTTTATCCTAGTTTATTCATATTCATACTCTATTTAAATAATTTATGATGGTTTTTAATGAATATTTTGAATTCATAAGGAATTTCCCCCATGAGTGTTGAAACAGGTGTGCAACCATGCCCATTATCGTGTACCGGATTAAATAGGGTCAGGCCAGGAACATCATGTAAGAGTTTTTACCACTAGGTATATCTTTTCCAAATCCACATAAATGTTTAATATATAGGAAAGGATATATTTCTATGAAACCACTCATTATATCCTCTACCAGAACTCTTGGAAAATTTCCCCTATGTTTATTCATCCTTATATTTATCCTTATAGACAACCCTATACATATCTTTTTGAATATAACTTGGTATGTCACAAATGTTTTTTCATCCCCGTTTCCAAAAGGATGACTCAACCTTTCATTTGATACCCACTATTGCGATCTAACTTAACATACAATTATATTACAACATTTGAATAAATATTGATTACAATAAATTAATATATATCTATAGATTGTAATAGTTTGGTGTATTTGGAAACATGGAAACAAAATTTTCTATCCTTGGGAAAGATCGTAATAATCTCGCACAAAGATATCGTCCTTTAGTACTAATACCTAAAAACATTATTAATTTCCTAGGAAATGAAACCTAAAATATGGTTGATCATAGTTTCTCAGTAAGTTAAATAAAAAAAATATGTAATGAAAACCTTAAATAATTCTATAGAACTTGAGCATATCATCGGAAGATCAGACCCTTCATATTGGATTTCATAATAAATATTTGAAGTTCATAAGACATGAATCACCAGAAAATAAAGAACATAATACATTAAATCATAATTTAGTAATAAATCATGGAATGGTGGAGACACATAACCATATAATATGATTTTTAAAGAAGTCAAGTAATTGATAGTGATATTTTTTATTTGTAAAATGATATTATTGAACTAGGTTAACACCAATTTTTTTCCTTATATTACTGAACTAAGATTACCCCTTATTTATTTAATATAATACTAAAATGAGTTCATTTCCCATTAAATTGTTGTAGTACTAAACAATGATCATTTCTTATTCCTACTATATCTATCTCATTAGATATAAATCTTTACCCAATATACTGGAGAGAGATACAAGTCCCACCCTTATAATATTTATATAAAACATAAATGTTCCGAAAGATAATAAATAATCATATCATACCACTATAAATGAAACATGTATTATAAATATGTAATCATATAATAAAATTATAAAAAAAATTTGGGTTTCATATTCATTTTATCATTTAAAATTACAGTGAAAAGAACATACTTTTAAAATAATATAACACATTAATTAGAAACAAGTATCATAATCGTCATGAAATTAAATCATTATCAATTGAGACATATAATATGAATGGATAATAAAAATAAATATCCCTAGAATTGAATGAGTAACACCAACAGATGTAATATTATATGGGAAATAATTTTGAAAGACCTTTTAATAATAATTTATTAAGGAAGTTATCCATTATAAATTTTAAACAATTTTTTAAAACATAAATCCTTTTTGATAAAAATTCATTTATAAAATATTTTATAATCTGTAATGAAAGTATTGAAAACAATATAATAGTTTAAAAATAATTTCTCTTTGAAAATGGGTTTTGCAGATATTTTGAAAACATTTTTTATTCCTAGTATTTGAATACAATTGATTTATAACTGAAGGGAGTGACATTCAAATTTTTCATCAGAATATTATTTCATGTAATAATGAGGGAAAAAATTGTACTAATACATGAGATTATCATTAATAATTATATGATAAAAAATTCCGGAGCGATCATGTTAGATTAATCATATAATATCATCAATGGTGCCTAATCATAAAAAAATATTGATTAATGATACGATTGTATCAATAAACATCCTATAACTTGGTATCATTGAATCATAATCCTCATGTAATAAAAAGAAATTTAATGAATATTGAAACATAATTAAAGGATATATTTTAATGATATTACATTTCAAATTCTCCATATAAAAAATTAAAGGGGTATATAAAAACATGCTTCTCAATGATGGAAAATTGAGACAAAACTATCTAACTTATATGGTAAAATTGAAACATAAACCACATAAATTAACGATCACACAGTAGATATATAAATACAAAAGTAATATGAATTTGAATTATATAATTCATAAGTGTTCAGTATTCACACCACACAAACTAAAAGATTACTGATTAAGGCTTGTATCTGACATAAGTAACAAATTGAGAAGAAATCACCTTTCCATGTGACTTGTCACTCATTGTACATGTTAAAACATCCTATATAAAAAATAAAAATTTATTATACATTTCTCTCAAAACCATATATTTATATTTAATTAAATTAATTGTTATATTTTTAAATTATATTACCCTATTATTAGCATTTCTATTTTATGGTTTATCTTCTGGTAATATTCTCTTTGTTCATTGCATGTGTCTTGATTTGTTGTATCCTATGTCCTTATACTTATATAATGATTTCAAGAATGTAAAAATATATATTAATATCATATATATTAAGTATATGATTAATTTTAGAATCAATATAATATAAATGAATGAAAATCGATTACACTGTCATTAGAGATGTTAGGCCATACGAATCCATGAACATTGTTTTCGTTTTGTTTTCTTATTAAAATATAGATTTAAAATCAAATATTTTCAAATACATGTTTAATTAGATTATTTTAGAATTATTATATCATATATATCATATAATTTCACTAAAAACATCAATAATACATTCCTTGTAGTGTGTGAATGAATTTCATCGCTTTAAGCGGCGGTAGTCCACTCACCCTCAAACAAAATTATATTTTTATATGCATTGAATAGTTCTTCTATGACCCTAAATGGTTTGAGTGTTGTGAAGAAACGGGGTGGTGGTGGCCTTTTATAGGCAAAGGAGCGAAAATCAATGTATTTTTTAAAACATGTTTGGTGTAACAATGTTTTTACATAATAAATGCCATCCAAAAACAAAAAAAAAACAAAAAAACATAATATTAATGTATGATATATTTAAAAACAATTTGTGTTCTATATGTTGACAGATCATTTATTCCCATATTTCTTAATGATTAGTCCATTGTTATGATTAATTTTCCCATAATATATGTAATTAATTTTATCTAAATTCACTAATGTTTTCTGTAAAAAACAAATTCAACAATATTAGACATTATAAATTATAATAATTTAAAATATTTAATCCATTTTTTAAAACTACAATCTAATATGTGGTAGATATTAATTGAAACTTAATCACAATATGGGACACCAATATAGGGTTTTAATGTGACATCCTCCAACGTTTGCCATGTTTGCCATGTTTTTTAGTGAATTTTAATATAAAATTTATTCCAATCGCCAATATTGGATTAAGAGATAAAAAATTACATAATTAAACTTTAATAAAATTAAATATAATATATCATTATAAATAAATTAGATGAAAATGAAGATTGGAATAAAATTGCAGTATTTATAACTATTCATAAAAAATGGAACTTTATAGAAAAAAAATTAAATTACAACAATTTTGTTATTTATATATTAAAATCCTGATGTTTTTTTGAAATATATAATACATTAAAGCATGAAATAATTTATTAAAAATAGGTTCTGCGTTAAAAGGCGTTAAAAATTATTCAATAAAAATATAGAATTTTATGAATTAAATTGTGTATGTTTTTATTTGTCCCTGTCAAGTCAATATGATGAATATAAAGAAATTTTATTAAATATAATATATTTATAACATTAATATCACTCACTATATTTAATTATTTTAATTTATTAGGTTTAAAAACGTTGTGATAAAAAAAAAATCTTTAATATTCAATCAGTTCCCAAATACATTTCTAATTTATTTTTGACCAATTAAATCATTTTATCATTGTTAAACTCTATATTTTCATAATTAGTTAACAATTTTCATTACTTCTACTGTTAAAGGTAGTTAACATTAAATAATATATTATTAATAAAATCATTATCATTGTCTGGGATTTTGTGTGACACAATACATAAAAAATGATTATTTCATTTAATTCAATCTATAGTTAGTGTCCCATATAGATAAAGTTAAAATTTATGTCGAATTTAGTGCATGATTCACATGGTATTCCATATAATTCAATCAATACATATAGAATAAAATATTCTTAGTGTTTTGTGAAATTAATAATATCAAAATAACTAACTCGATTTGAAAAAAAAAATAATTCAAATAATCATAGCGTGTTATATTTTACCCCCATAAAATGAATTTTTACATTAAAATTCATCTATTTTGACAAAAGACTAAGTCTTAAATTTTTCATTCATAGAATCCCATACCATAAAAATCAATACTAAAACATCTATTAAAAAATGAAATTTGGGACCATATTAGTTAACCAATGTAACATATAACTAGGTTTCCACATAGTGGAAGATTGGATGGGAGTGAGTGTTGAACATGAATGAAAATACTAAATATTTGTAGTTACTAATTGAGGTCATTAATAAAAATAATGTGAATGATAAAATAGAATATGATGGCCTAAATTGCATAAATCTGTGATGATTTAATGGGCTATCAACTAGAGAAAAAGTAAGGTATTAGTATACATATTTTTTTATCATTATAATATTTTGGGTAAATCTTTTATTGAATAATAATAAAAGGAAACATTCTTCCATGATATATTTTTATAAACAAACAATTCTTCTTTATTTACTATTTTATATATTCATTGGTCCTCCATTACATCATGAAATGGATTTCTATATATTATCATTGATTCATAGACCACTAAAATACAATTTTTTAGATATTAACGCCAGTAATAGAATGAAAACTCAAAATAGTTTCTCTATATATATGTAAAAATTAATATGGTTAATACATTATTAAATAAATATAAAAAGTAGTAGTACAGTTTAATCATAAGTATATATTCATAATAAATATTTATACATTGACTAGGACATCGGATAGCCCATTTGTAGGTGTGAAAACCTTATCATCATTCAGTAATAGATTCCAAACATGCTGCCCTTCCAGACATTATTGATTTTTGCCCGAAATACATCATTTATTTTTCTATAACCACACTATTATATTATCCCAAATTAATATTATAGTCATTTTTGAAATACTTTTAATCACATAATATCCATTTATCCATGGTTTTCATAAAATATCAAAATATAAATAATTATTATGTTGTTTACCAAAAAATATTCATAAATGATTAACCTTATAACCGTTTAAATGATTAAAATGAAAAAAAAATTGAATGAGATTACCACATTAATTTTTATATTAATTCCTAAAATATCACAAATCACAACATGGTTGTCACATTCCAAATATGGGAATACCATCATCGAATATTTCCAAGAAAAAATGTAATAACTAAGATTAACATAAATACTTTTGTAAAAATAGATTGTTCCATATTCAACCTATTACTGGATACATTATCTAAATCCATGTTATATAAACATTATCCTTGGTGATACACTATCGGTTCAAATCTATCTTCTTCTGAGTACATGATGATAGGTAATATCTTCCCAATTGAGTTAATTAATTTCTCTATGAAGAGGGGTTCAAAATATCAACTAATCATGAAAGGCCTTTTTTATATGTAATATTTGAATGAAACATTCACTTTAATAGGATAAGTATGGAATTCTAAATGATTACTGTTATTCTTATTAACCTGAGGCAATTGATCAGGTTTTTCAATAATGTTTTGAGCACCTATTTCAAAAATATTTGGCTAAAAGTTGAGAAAATAATCTTATTTCATATCACATTTAGTGTCGGCATGAGGTTTTATATTAAAAACAATTATATATAATAAAATAAATTATATTTATAGGGATTTAATACTTATTTAATAATCATATATAGAGAAAACATTTTACTGAGAATGATGAAATTATAAATATAATTATAAATTAAATTAATATGTAATCTTTTGATACCATAATCTTGAATATAGATTATCCAGGGTGATTGAATTAATTCTATAGTACATACTATTTTTATCTATTCCCAATATGAAAAAAATAAATAATCTTTTATCATATATGAACTATAGAGACCCTATCATATTACACAAATTATTACATGATTTTAAGCGTAATTAAACATAACATTACAAGATAAGGATCATAAAGTCTATTTTATTGAATGTTATTTTAAAAAATTAATAATTTTGAATCAAAATTAGATAATTATTTAATATAATATTATTAGCGAGATCAAAACTCTATTTGAAACCTTATATCTGTATATAATGACTTCTGGATTACAAAAACAAAATGGATGAGCTAAAAATACTAGTTAAAAAATAAATATAAGAATAAAACATAGAAAATGGGAAATGTGGGATAAATTAAATAAATAATGGCCTAGAACATGAATAAAAATAAGAATTAATGATATATTTAACATAGGAACATATAATTATAACATAATAGGAATGTGGAAACAATATATAACAAGAAATAGACATGATTCAAGGCTAGTTAATAGGACATGGTGTAAAAAATCCCTTAAAGGAATCAGGTTCCCTCACTATCCAAACATGGAGTCTCATGAGAGTATAAATTAAAACATTTATTGGGGTGCTATTTTTGATAAATATTCAAAAAATATCATGAATATGTGTTCCCCATTAATTATCATATATAATGAATCAAACATAATATACAAAGTTACACATGTAAAGAATATGGTATCATAATCATCTCAAAGGCATAAAAAATGTAATATCATAATAGTGTCCTAGATATAAAAGATTTAAATCCTACGTTGAATATTATAATGATAAATAGGAATAGATAATTATAATTTATTCCAATGTTCTGTGATAAAATGTAAATATTGAGTTTGTGAAATTTTAAATAAAATATTTTACTACAGATTAAAGAAAATAATAATGATTCAATAAAACTGAATAAGTATTATAGTTTTTAGAAAACAAAAATTTAACCAAAATTTTATTTTAGTATAATATTAGTAATTTTGTAAAATAATTGAGGTATAAAACAGATTATGGTTGGTACTTCAAAGTAGTTAGAATTTTGGTAAGTACCCTTCAATCATGCATGCTAATCAAGAAGAATTGGGAATGTAACCTTTTTAAAACATTTATATTCCTATTTAATTTGAATGATCTGATCTAGATACATGATTTTGGAACATATATACAGAATTTATGATTATTGAAAAAACATATTGATTCATTAAATTGAATTAAATGGAGAGATATCATATCCTGAGGGAAAATTATATGTTTGGGTAGAAACCCTAACCTTATGTGTGAATGTGTTATGAACATGGTCTAATGACTTATATAAATAAATTAAATCATTTAATTTAATACTTCACAACCTTATATTATTATAATTTATTTATTTTAATTTTATTATGATTTTATAAATCCCATTTAATAATTATAAAATTGATTTTATCATTTTGAAGAGTTTGTTTCCTATGTTGTAATTATTAGTTACTTGTTTACATTTATAGAAAATCATGTAAAAAGATAATAGTTATATACAATTGAATATATATTTTATTAATGTACCTACATAATATTAAATTTTTTTATAATTAATTTAGTAATTTTGGTGAGGATGAATCATTAGATAAGACATTAATTATATTCATTTATGATTAATTTGGTATTTTTACGTCCTCACAAACATGTTTTTTATTAATAAATATAATGAATTTACACTTGATTTAGAAAAATAAAAAGGAATTACGAAATATAATATAATTTTGATAAAAAATAAAAATGTTTTTTATAATCTTGTATAGAGCTAATAATGATTAAAACACCTACCACTATTGGATTTTATAAATTAACACATCATAGATGATGTTATAGTTTTTAAGAAAAAAGGTGAGGGGAATGAAATGACTATGGATTATTCCATTAGAATAATCAAATTTTCATATATACAACCAATTGTAGTTATCATACCATTTATATGAAGGGAGGTGGGAAAAATATAAGATAAATATTCTTCAAAAGAAATTAAATTAAAAAAGAGGATTTTACCTCTTGAATCATTCTTCTTGGGTACCACTTTAGGGGGATTGGTTTTGGTATTTTTTTGAAACCAAAGGCTCTTGATATTTATTTAGGGTCTAGAAAAGACATTTTAATATAATTTTGACTAGGATATAATCTTATTGGATTTATGAGAAGTAGTGTTGATGGGCTGTATTTATTGATGAAGAGAGGGGTGTTTTCTAATTGTATTAGTCATTAGTTTTTTATTTTATATAATGAAATTGGTTATTATTAGATTCATTATAAAAATATTAAAATAATTAGGGTATGTTCAATATTATGATTCTTTCATCAATGATCACATTAGTAATTGTGTTTTTACCTTATAATGAATATATACTTTAAATTACTATATTTCTCAATTCACAAAAATTCAACTATTATAATAAAAATCCCCAAATATCACCCTAATCATTTTTTTAAATTTATAATTCTAAAATATGGAATTTTTTATCCATATAATTTTTGAAATAAGAGAAATTTTATTTTTACATAAAATAATCATTTACTTGGAAAATAAAAATTTTAAAACATAACTGATTACTTAACACATTGAAAAATTAATTAAATTATCATTAAATTATCTTATTTTAATAAGATGAAATATATTAATTATGGAATATATTTTATGTAACTAAATTTTAATTTAATACCTTCTATTAATTACAAAATCAAAAATAAATAGATTTGATTATAAAATTATCAAAACTTAATTTGAAATTTATAAAACATTAATTTACTTATAACATGATATAAATATATCATATATTGAATTATAAGATGATTAAATATTTTTATTATTTCATGGGTGAGGTTACAATTCTATTGGTCGATTTACTATTCAAAAGGTTTATAACACTATTCCAAAGGTCCAGTTACAATTTCATTGTTATATGTTTCTTACCATAAATAAATACCTCATTATTTGTTCATTATTCATTTATAATGTTTCTATTATGCAATATATGTAATTTTACTATTATTTAAACTATATTTAATAATTATAACATGTATATTTCCATTTATTAATTTTTTTGTTGTTAAAATGCACCCCACATGAGTTCCTCCCAACATCATTACATGACCACTAGACATATACCAAAAACCAGGTATTTTTGTGTGTCTTGAACATCATTGTTCCCCTAAAAATAGGTGTCTGACTGAGTATCCAACCACACATCGATACCCCTTGACATGGAATTTGAAAACAATAGACACTATATAATATTTATATTCAATGTAACACCCAAACATCAGAATATCATAGAAAATGCACTATTTAATTATATTATAAATATTACAATCAATTTAATCATGAAGGAAAAATTAGTTTAGTTTCCTTGATGAACATGATAAATAAATAGTTTTTTTCTCACATTTTTCAAACAAAAAATATAACAAATAATAATAATTTGAATCCTTGAAATGAATCATCATATTTTATCTTCATATCCTAGGTAAAATAAGAAAAAAAATAAAACAGTGATCTCAAATTCCATGTTATGGTATATAAAGAATAATAAATAATATATTAAAGAGAAATAATCAACATGGAATTGTAGATACCTAATAACACATTCCATTCAAATAGCTAGATAAGGAATAATTAAAATGTAATGAAAAATAACCAAATCACACTACATTTAAATTATAATGTTATAATAAAAACATCCATTGATTTTACAACATGAAATGTTCCAATATAATAATTATGATAACTCGAGTATTTGTGAATGAAGTTCATCATTTTAGCTGTAATTACAAAGAAACAAGAATCCATATGTCATAAAAAATTTGAATAAGCTTTAAAACCAAATTTAGAAACCCAATTAATTTAGCCAATTTTTTTGTCTCAAGATAACCTATCAATTAATTATGGGGCTAAATAATGTACATGACACACCTGTAATTGGAAATCCAATGCATTACCCATATCAAGAAATCAATAAATACAATGATTAATATTACATACGAATTATCTATATTGAATAAATAACATGGATTTACTAATAATTACCTAGTGGGGGATAATTATTTCCATCAGTTGTTGACATTGATTACTATAAATATTATTCAAAATTCATTTCAATATTTCTTAAGGAAATAGTCACTAAAGATACTAATGTGTCCCACACCACATTGAATAATTTTTATCCTAATTCTCCTGATGAAATAATATTAAATTTAAATTAAAATATTTTGAATATAATGAGATTCATGATATGAAATGTCAAATGGTATAATATACACCATGAAAATTAAACAAGTTTTATAACAATACAATATTCTATTTGGAAATGAAATTTAGACAAAATATCGTAACAATTTGTAATAATTTATTTCAAACAACACAAAATTATAAATAAAAAAATTCAATTTGACAATAAACCTGTAATCCTTTAACAAATGCATTAATACATTAGTGATTTATGATAAGGGGTAATTATGGTCATGTTTTAAATGATAAAAATCATTGCTTTTACTTCTTTAATAAAATTCATAAAAGTATTATATTATGAAAATCAATACGTTGATTAATTTTAAATAATTTTTGCAAAATGTAATATGGGATAAATGTTTTTCATAAATCATTGTATAGTTGTAAAAACAATTCTAAAACCAATTTTTGAAAAAACAAAAATAGAAGAATAATATTCCCCAGTGGAGAAAAAGCAATTAAAATCATGAATAATGATGATATTTTGAAATAATTACTTATCACATAATAATAATGCTAATAATATTCCTATTAATGAATGAAAATTATATATAAATGAGAATACCAAGATCTTAATTAAAATACTCATAAAACAATTTCATGGTTGGTATATACTACACACAAATGAAATGATTAGTTAATTAGGAAGGTGTCTCATATAAATAAATTTGAGACAATGATCCATTACCTCAAAAATCAACTTAAGATTTAGATTATATATCCACCTACATAATTGTTTAAATAATTATTTTAATTTAAATAAGCTCTTTATTAATATTTTTGAAATCCAAAATGACCTAATTACATTATATTATCACATATTTGTTAATAATCATTCCTTATTACTATAATTTTAGAAGTTAATTTTCAAGTTTATTGAGAATGTTTTGACATGTTATTTACTATTATAAATAAATAGATCATGATTTAATAATATATAGAATTTAATCAATGATATAAATATCATATATATTATCCATATATATATTTATCTTTATCTATAAAATTTGGATATAGAAAATGAAATCCACTATTCTGGGAGATGGTAGGCCATATGTAAATGAAACACTACTTTCATTTCATTATCATATTAAAAATTAAAATGTAAATGATATATATGTATATTAAAACTATAATAACATATATTCATCATGAATTTCACAAGTCTTTATTAAAATCATCTTTTATACATTCCATGTATATTGTGAACGATTAAAAATGATTTGAGGAGGAAGTAGTCCACAAATCCACAAATATTGTTATCATATTTATAGTAATTGAGAATCATAAAGTTATGTGTAAAAAATATCTTAAGTAATTATTAAAAAATATATATATAAATCTATATATAATATATGAATAGTTTTTCTATCATAATGAAAAACTAGGAGATGTTGAAAAGGAATGACAAACAATGTCATTTCATGAGGTGGTCGTTCACCATAAATGATTGATATAATCGATACACATTTGGTGGATATCAGTGTCGGTATAGGTAAAACACATAACATAAAAACCTCTAAATATATTTTGTATACTATTTTTTATATATTCATGAAATAATATAAATTGAATAAGTTGGGATAAAATAAAACTAAAGTGATCAATTTTGAACATGACAAGTTATTTCAATAAAAAAAAATTAGTTTGTAAAAAAGGTCATTCATGGATTGATTTCCCTCCAAAGGGATTTGGTAACTTATTTGTGAATTTTTTGGTCGATCTGTAAGGCTTAATTTGGTGTGAGGAAGTGGGGGAGGTGGTGACCTTTAATAATTGAGTTGAGGGGTACGTTAAGAAAGTCTTAAAAAATTAAATTAATATAAATTAATTTTATTTTAAAAATAGATCCAAATAGATATAATTAGACAAATTGATTATGGTGGGTCCATGTTATCTCAAAATATAATTTTTATAAATGTTTAGGTTACATTTTTTCCAAAATATTTTGGCCGTAAACCTTATAAAAACCATATAACTCTTTCAATTACTATGAGTCTTCATACGTGTTATGTGGTAATATAGTTACTATAAAATTATGAAAGAACAATAAAATAATCGTATATGAGGTTATAAAAATTATTTCATTCATTAAGAAGAATTTTATATTTTTAGAAATTTATATCATTAATAAAATTTTATTTGATTTAAAATATCATTAATGTCAATGTTGACAATATTTGTTTTTTTACATTTTTTAAAAATATGATTGCACAAGAAATCATTCACGAACTAGGCCAATATTCCATCTAAACTGACACCCAACAATGACTTCAGTACAAAAAATGTCATTCACAATCCTCACATGATAGAAACTACTGTCATACATCAAAGATAATCTAGAGGGAATGATTTAACATATTAAAAAAGGATCAAATAGGTAGACTAATCAAACGGACCATGTCTAAAAAACCCCCAATTTATCAAAAAACAAATACAACATATCCAAGTACAGTGAAAAAATAGACAAATTTGAACATTATATAAAAAATAAATGCCCATGGGACAAATTACATTTGACCTCATGGTCACCACCATCAACAAACTGACCATCCACAAGGCCAACCTGCTCTCATGATGATAACTCTAACTAGATAACATAAAAATTCAAAATAATTCATGTATTTGAACTCCAAATGGTATATTAGGGTGTGAACATGAAATCAATGTAGTAAATCAACATAGAATCAATTAATTTTCATTATGTAGAAATTTTCCAAAATCTATAATATGAATACAGATATAAAAACAGGGTCTCAAAATTCAAAGAAATAAACACATTTTTTAATTTTTCCAAACATTGGAAACTATGTTTACATTATCAAAATAGATTAAAATTTTAAAATAGAAACCAAGCCCAAGTCCCAAAAAATAAATACTTATAATTGATGAAAATAAATAAGTTATTACAAAACGAAACTAGATACAATAGAATATAAATATGGAAATTCAAATAATAAACCATGGTAATTTTGAAAACATCCCTATAGAAATCCACAGATGTACTCGGTTCAGATACACCTAACTGTGTCGTGCGAAACACCATGGTTTTTAACCCACTTGACTCCCTAAACAAGAAATCTAGTTAAACTACCCACATATCTAATAAATCCTTCAATTGTTTGCAAACCTCTCTAATCTACGTTGATATAAACCCATCCATCAACCCTCTAAATATTCCCAAGAAACCCATGCTAATAGAATACATTGAATGTAGGAGGACCTTCCACATGGGAATCACTTTTCCACTTATCACTGAACACATCTACACCACACACTAACACCAGCTATACAATAACACATATAGATAATTTCCTATATAGGGGTTCCTAACAGATATAAACCTTTCACATATTCCAATTGGGCTATCACACCATAGGGACATTCATAAAATTTTCTAAAAAAATATCTAGGTTCCAACTTGAATCATTACATCCATAACCACATTCAATCATATGAAATTAAAAAATGAAAACATAGACATAAATAATTTGAATTTCATATAATATTTCACCCATATCTCAAATATTTTCAAATTCAATATTAACAACCACTTTCATTACCACAATTCTGAATGGGCCTTTGAACCATATCCAACTAAATTTCAATCCTTTATTCATGACCAACATGAAAAAATCAAAATACACATGAAGATTACAGAGTGGATTAAATATATTTTAAAAACTAAACATATTTTTTAAAATACAATATGGACCATAATAATACACATATCATTTAAAAACACATTTAGTTAATTTGGATGAAATTTAGTTTAGTTATAGGATATGAATTTAAAATATACACACATGTGTGTTGAAAATTGATTTTATGATAAACATGATCATAATAATTTTTTATCCTCACTCCAAGAATTAATTTATTTGGCCACATCCAATAGAATACAAAATGTAGTTTTTCATCAATAAATTTACAAAGAGAAATCACATATTTTCCAACCAACAAAATAAGACACAGTATTAAAGTCATAATGTTTTACATATATAACCCAAATCACAATCCCACTAATTTAATAAGAAATATATTAGGATAAAATCATTTAATGCATCCAATTTTTGAATAAAATCTCGATTTTCATTTTATCAAACAGATTATGTGCACATATATATAGTATTATTTAAATAATCACTTCAAAAACCAAATTTAATAAATTATACCAATACACCAACACCATAATGAACTAAACAAGACCATCACAAATATGTGAATCAATTTTATTAATTTTTTGAAAGATATAAAGAATAAATTTAATACATATGAATTTAAAATAATGGAAACATCTACCTCAATGGTGTGTGAATGATGAGAAATCATTACAGAATAGATATCTAAGATCCATAGACAATCCGGACACACTATATCTAGAGAAAAAAAACATAGAATATTAAAACTATCCTATAAGGTTCACCCAAAATATATCTAACCAATATGGAAGACATAGATCAATGAGATAGAATGGAAAATGGAGAAAAAGAGGCTAAACACTATGAAACCCACCTTGGGGCCGTGGATTATAAATCAATGAGGGGGAGGAGCTTTAGAGTTTGTGGTTTTGGACACCTTCATGTGTGAAAATAATCCAAGAGAAAGAGGCCTGAATTTTGTGATAAAAAGTTGGAAGATAGAAATAATATTTTTAATATGTACAATTTCTTGGCAACTCACACGATTTGGAAGAACAATTTTTTAAATTGTGCCCCTACCATATGGTATCAGCTACCTAAGAGGATAACCACTACATGATCAACACACATTGTTTGACATACATTTTTCCAACTATGTTGTAGCTTATATATAACATTGGACCTTCTGTATGTTTTAATGGGTATGCTCTCCTGTTTTTATTAACTGTGTCTTGTCCATACACAAACCAAAACTCACCCAAAACCTCAAAAAATGTTTTTTTACTAGGAAATCAATATGAACCTCAAATAAAAGATTCATGATACATAAAAGAATAATATAATTGAATTTAAATGTTCTTGGTGGGAAAATTATCCCCATAAAACTCAATTTCATTCCATTATAATGTCACCCAGTAGATAGTTAACCAAAACTCGAATCCATGCCTGATAAAAACAAAAACAATTAACAATAAATGAGGTGCCCCTTACAGTCCACTAGTCACTCCCGATGAACACAATATGAAACCAAAAAACATGAATGGGCAGAGAATATGATGGGTTTCTCCCCACAATTACACTTAACTAACATTGAATCCATAAAACCTAAACAATGCCACATTGAAATATACTGGAAAAACACTATTTGAAAAAATTAAAATAGGAACTCTAATCCCAAAAAAACATAAACCCATTTTTAAAGATAAAAAAATACCACCCAGTCAAATAAAAATTGACCACAATTACATGAGATCCAATACATGGGGAAAACATCTAAATGAAACTTTATTGAATTACTTAATTTAAACCACAACCCATAAATTCAACAAACCTCAACCACCTACAAATGAGAAAAACTAAAACGTAATTCATACTTCAAAATAGATATGAACAAACAATGAAGAATGTTATTTGAACTAACCACACAAAGTTAAAGAAAACTTCTTTGATTATTAAATAACAACATCATCACACTTTTACCACAAAATTATTAACATCCAATAGTTGAAAAAACAATTAAAAAAATTCATTAAAATCATCTACCCCAACTCATGGAACAAAGTAGGAACATGGATTTACACACCCTCGGTGACTCCAGAATACATGCGAGCATTACACTACGAATTGTGGGTAAATACATAGTAACAAAAGTGTCTCATTCCATTTAGTAAGGGAATATAATTATATAATCAATGATACTTCAATGGGAATAACTTCATCCAAAAACTTATCTAGATGACCCAAATATCTGAAATGATTAAAATTCATTGATATATTATGAATGTATGGATTCTGAATCTGTAACCATCCACACTAGACTCACATGGGTGAGGGGTATATTGATTGAGATGAGGGATCCATCAATATGGACTTCTCATAAATAGGTTCCTACAAAACACAGTTTTTAGATGGGAAACACTCGCAGGTTACAAGAGACACTGAGTTTCCAACCACATAGGATTAGGAAAACAACATGTCTACAATCACATCTTCCACCAATATCTCAAAATGAAGTTCAAATGAGGGTTTTTTCCCACAATTTAATCTATAGATGTAAACACTCGATTTAAAGAGAATCCCTCATCATAACATGTGAGGTTACCTCCAGATAAAATGATATATTCTCAATAATGTTATAAACATAGGTCTTAATCGTCTTTTGCATTACTTAACATTCATGAGGTATTGTTTAATCTACCTCATTAGTTACCCAAGTATAAAACACCAAAACATCACATACATAATCACTTACCATGTAATCCCAACCTACATAAATAGTGTGGAAATAAAACACATTAATACATTGTTGGACATTCAAATAGACCTAGAACAACATGAAGTCACATAACATCAAGAGTTCGCAACAATATAATGACATGCTCGAACTATTCAAGTAACTCCTCTACCTCTAATGATCCTCGATCACCATAAAGTATATGTAATACATTTGAATAATTATAAAATGGTAATGGATCATTAGAAACAATGTGGACATTTTTTGGGTGGAATATTCTAAAAAACATAAGAAACCTCAAGACCAAACCAATATAAAAACAATAAAAAATAGGAAATACATTCTATATCAAAAAACGAAGGCTCACATGAAAAACATATATAAACCCAACAGAGATTATCCTTTTTAAAAATCCAATTGTTACATTAATTTTTACATATTCCCTATTTTAATCCTTCCTTTTGACCACAAAATACACTAACCACAAAACAATATGCAAATTATAAAATAAAAACCCAATTTTTGATTAATTTTCATCATTAAAAATTACATTGGAAAAATGGACATGTCTTTTATTTCAAATACACACCCATATATTCATATTAATCTATCATAGACATGTTCATCTATTTCAATCCATATATGCCAAAATGTTCATTCCAAATATACCTTTATATATGTGAATGTTTATATGGAACACCAAGGGTCACGCCAATGTCACTCCATTATCAATTCCAAATAGGTACCAAATTTTCAAACAAAAAGATCATTCCCTTTTGAAACCCATGATTCCAAAGCCAAAATATTTTGATTAAAATAATGTTTATTTCAAAATACAGATTCATATTAAAATCATACACACATAAACTATAACATAAAATAATGATGAATAATACCAAAATACCAGAATAAAGAACTATGGTTAGTGCATAACATGTTGGCATGGTAGTGGGACATTCCACAAGTATGAATAAACAACTAGGAAGATCATGAATTATATAGTAGCATTCCACATGGGTCACTACTCTATGTCAGATCAGGGAATAACATAATATTTCCACAATTGTCATTCGTTAATTCAATAACCTACTAAAAAATGTCCAAAAATCATAGTATCCAATCTACCAAAATCCTTAAAAACACAATATCTTATCTGATACAATTTTTTGATGAACCAGATGGGGAAGCAATATCGCTTGACACCTAACCCAGTGTGTGGGATGGCCCACAGGCATTCACGTTCCCCACATGCTAAAACTACTATCAAGCATCAATGATAATCATGAGGGAAATATTTTTCAAAATAAAGCAGTATCTAATAATATTTGCAATCCAAAAAACACCCAAAAATAACCACTAAATGATCATAAAAAATGAATCATGTACGATGTATAACTGACTTATAGAGAAATAAATAGAAAACCAAACATCCCCTAAAACGATCTCCATGTGACGTCATGGTCACCATCATCCACAATCCAACCACCAACAAGAAAAACATACTCCTATGATTAGAATTCAATGTAGATAACCTAATCATACAACACATCTCTGGTCAACGGACACTAAATGGTATAAGTAAGGAGTGATCTTAAAATATTAGTAGGCAATCACCCAATAATCCATACACATACATTCTCTATAATAATCCATAAACTATATTTTTAAATATTGATATAAAAATAAGGGTTTAAAATTTTAATAAATATACACATATCTCCCATTTTAAAAACATTGCACACCAGTTTTCGGTTTTCAAAATAGATTACCATTTTTAACCAAAACCTAAGATAAAAGTCCTAAAAATTTATAGGATACACTTAAAATAAATAAATAGTACCAATAAGGAACTAAATGAAACATAACATACTGATGAAAATACTTATAATAACCAATGGAAGTTTTCTAAACATACATAGAACAATACCAATAGGTACATGGATCGATACCCCCATCGGGCGTAAGGTGGAAATCATAAGAGAATAACCCACTAGCAACCTTAATATAGAAAATCTAGTGAAACTACCCTTTAAGACATTAAATTTATATTATGGGTTGCAACCCATCGAATACATGTTCATAAGAATCTATCATTCAACTCTCCAATGGCTCTTAAGAAACCCCTGGTAATAGTATACGATAAAAGTTAAAGGCCCTCTCACTTTATCTCTCATTACCTACTATCAACACATTTGCATTCCCCAAACACTAACTCCACTTATATGATATCCCATATAAATAAATACTTATGTATGGTCCCCAAAATATATCAAACTTTCATAAGTGTCAGCTGGTCCATCACATCAGAAGGTCTTTAAAACCATTTTCTCAAAACATATCATGGTGCCAACCAGCTGACATTAATTCTAATAACAAAATAATATATCCAAAATTAATAAGTACCCAACATTCCTTATATCATGTCCATTTCATATACACATCCAAAACATATGAAAATTATTTTTTAAATCAATATAAATATAATGATTCATTAGAAAAATTCCTAACAGAAGTTTATACACAAACCAACAACACTTCTGAAATTATTTTAAGACCAAGATGAAAACACACAACACAAATAAGTATTATAAAAGGGATTTAATAACATTTAGAAACTAACCACACATCATATAATACCAAATTTGACATATTATTAAACATAATATTTGAAAAAACAATCAAGTCATTTAGAAATAATGGGAGTTTAATTAAGCATCAAAAGTTTAATGGAGACACACATGTGTGTTGAAAACCGGGTTTTATGTTAATAATATCCATCATAATTTATGTACCAATTGATGTGTGCACTACAAATACACAAGGATGTTCCCACATTAAATGGAATACCATACATTTTTTTTATCAAACCCGTTAACAATGAAATATAACCTATTTTCCAAACAACTCAATAAACTACACAATACAAATAACCAAACATCAACCTATAAAATCCCAATCAAAAAGAAACTAATTTAATAAAACATATAAAATGGAAAAAAATAAAACAATCAATTTTTACGTTAAAGAAATAATTTGAATTATTTCAACCAACATTGCTTCCCACATACAAAAGAATATTTAAATAATCACATTGAAAATCATTTTAATAAATTATAGAAACACCAAATCACTACAGGGAACTAAAAAAGTAATGGAAAAAAACATGTAAAATATATTTATATATTTTAAAAAAATTCACAATCATCAAGGGAATGATTCCAATAGGAATGTAATGGAAACACCTACTTCAACATTCTTTGAATGCGATAAAACAATTAGAGAATAGATAACTACGATCCTCGGTCCATACCCACACTATAAGTACATATAAAAATACCCTAACACATTTAACCTATCCTATAGGGATTGTCCTATGATGAAACCACCATGAAAGAACCCATATATCATGGAGGTAGATTAAAAATAGGATAAATAGACAACAAAACCCTTATAAACTATCCATAGGGACTGATAGATCATCCATGGAGGAGGAGGATCCAATTAAAGGGCGTTTCTAAACACCTTTATGCACTAAAATCGACCATGATCAAGGGGCCTGATTACATGATAAATGGAGGGGAGGGAGACATTGGGTTTTTTTATTAAAAATTCATGGGATGAACACATGGTTTGGCTTCATGATTAACCAAGTAATGCACCAATATTTGAATGACTACATTCCAAATGGAGAATGACCCCCTGACTAACCCAAATGGTTTGACTTACTGTTCTGAAACTATGTTATTGATTTCGTCCAACTCTATGACCTCCCACAAGGTTACTAGGACAGTGATGCATAGTTCTCACTAACCATGCACAAAACATGAAATTTCTCTATATTCACTAAAAAACCCAATTATATAAACTGGTAACTCAATTTGAACATCAACTAAAAGGCACTTGATAATGAAAGAGATAAAATAAATTAATTTCAAATGTTAGGGTGTGATAATAACATTGAAATAATCCATTAATACATACATAATATGTCTAGGAAATCTATAAAATTTGAGGATGGAATTCTATATATAAAATTATATATATTTTAATTTTTTTAATATCATTTAAGATACATGTCAATAAATTATTAAAATTATGTCATTATCATTTAAATTCAAATTAATATAATTATTTCTTTCTTAAAATTTAAAATTAAATTATCATCATAGTTAAATTTTTTATCATTCCACTTAAAATTTATATTCAAATATTTCTTATTTAAAACAATATATAAAAAATGTAATACTTTTTCTAAAACATGATTGTTATTTATAATTCATCCCTTGGAATAATATACTATATAATCCATAGAGCCATCCAAGTGGCGTAATGTTGAAGTAAAATCATCCCAATAATAATTATTTTTTAAATAACTCATAAATTAAAATTAGTAATTTTTTTAGGGAAATTTTATAATACTTATAATATTATACTTACACTATATAACCCGATTTTCCTATAACCGTGGTAATGAAAAATAAAAATGCATATTATTTATATTTTTCAATAATTAAAAGGGACTTAATAAATAAATTTGAACAATATAATTAAAAAAAGGAAATAAATTTTTTATAAAATAGAACACATTAGTTGATAAGATTAATTTAATCTAAACCATGTTGATGGAATTATAGATTTTTTTTAATGTGACATCATTTAAAATAATGAAATGTTTTTATATCCTTAATCAATGTAAAATTGGTTCCATGGAAATAAATTAGATAAAATAATAATAAATTAATCTAATTATACTAGAAAACTGATTATAAATATAATTTAACAATATAAATTAATTAGATGAAAATTCAATTTTAAATTTTATTCCAATATTTTAAAAAAAATCATCAAAACGTGAACCATATTAAGAAAAATAGCATAAATTCCACTAAACAAAATTTATAAGTTATAATTTTTAATAATAATTTTATTTTATCTAAAAAATCATATAATAGTGTCAAAATTGGATTTATAATTGGTTCTCCATTAGAAGTATGTAAAAAATTTCATTACAAAATATAGGTTTTATGTATTAAAATTGGTTTTTTATGATTTTATATCTATTAAATCTATTAGATGAATATCATAAATAATTATTTGAATATAATATATATATATATATATATATATTAAAATCATTCAATAATGATAATGAATTTAATTTATTTGGATAAATTGAGTTTTTGAGAAAAATAAGTACATTATAAAATTTATTCCCAATATTATTTAATAGTTTTTATATTCATTTCTAATTAATTTTTAATGAATGAATTAATCAAAATATTTTCATAAGTTGGATAGTACTATTCAAAACCTCCAACTGAATTGTAATTCTAGATCTTATTATATTAAAGAATAATATTAAAATAATATACTCTTCACTAGTAAAACTATGCCTTACATGTAATGAAATCCATCTCATTATTTTTTGTAGTGTAATATTTTCATGGTGTTGAATATAAATAATCATTGAAAAATAATTAAATATATTCATAAATTAAAATATTTATGATTTTTGGTGTTACATTCTCTACACTGTAATTAAATTTCCTTCTTTCAATTTAACAAGATCTAAGTACTCTAGGTATGATATTTAAATATAATAATAAATTAAAAAACCTGGATTATAAAAAGGATTAATAAAAATAATTCGTAATAAGGGTGAATATTAAATGTGAACATCATCATAAAAATAGTCTTAAGAAATGGATAAAATTACTAAATACATGGATATGGATTGGAAATATTACATTCAGGTTATGATAAAGTATGAAAGAAAACATGGACGTCAAAAACTCTTTCATCAAAAGACAGTAAATTTGTGATGGGTTATAGAGGCCTTTGATTTTTTTATTAAGAATACTAATATAAGATAATTTTTATTCTAAAATAATTATCATATATTTAATTATTTAATTTAATTCTTAGAATATGATTATGAAGAAATATATTTAATTTAAAATTAGAGTTTTAACCATTATTTAATTTCCCCAATAAACATATCCTTTCCTCCAAATGATGAGTCATTAAGATAATTATTTTTTATTCATGAATAATTTGAATCAATATCAAGGGATTAAAATTTTATCAACTATATAACTATTTTTTCCTCATGTAATTATAAATTGGAAAAAACCATAATTTTTAGGATAATATAAGATAATTCTGTGAAAATAACAAACTTTTATATGGTGAATGAAAACCTTAATCATGAAAATTCTATAGTAATACCAAATTTAAACATATATAATTAATAAAATAGTTATACATTATCCAAAAAAATAGTACACAAATTTTTAATCCAAAAAATATGAATTATTTTATTATATAATCATACAAATAACTATAACAAAAAATAATTACTCAAAAATATATTTTAATTTCCTTATTCACATAATTTCCAATTAATTCAAAAAAAATTCATAAATTACTTGAATCTCCTTATGTACAAATATAATAATATATTTTTACAATATAGATTTCAACCCTTACTTCTCAAATAAAATCCCATTGTATTATGTTTACCTTGATTATATAGGGTTCCCAAAATATAGAATGTCTTGTAAAATAATATTAAAAATCTAATCCGAAAATAATTTTCAAATCCAAAGGTAATATATTGATTAAACAAATGTCGCTAAAATACTAATAACATTTATCTATGAGATAAATGTGATAAAAATACTCAAAAAATATCATTAATATTATCAAATATAAATTAATGTTTCAACCATAAGGTTATATAATGTGTATAGTTTTGTGTAAGATATAATATAAATACCCATAATAACCACTAATTAAAATAATATAAATCCCAAAAATATATTCTTAACATTAAACTTATTTCCACAAAATGAAAATGAAAATGAATTATAATATAAATATTTTTTTCAATCATACTGAACCATTGGGGTTTTTTCCTAAATATATTTTTCATAAATATAGTTCCCATGGTATGTACTAAAATTCCTCAACTACCAACAATAACTCCCAAACCCCCTGAATGCTAGAGGTAGTTCATTTTTTATTACAATGTCATGATTAGAAAGAATAAAATCTAGAAGTAATGATTAGTTTACATGTATTTATTAACTATATGCATTAATGGATCATTGTTTACATTGGTAAAACATAAGGCACAACATATAAAAAAATCCATCCCCAAACTCATTTAAAAAAATCAACTTTATAAAAAAGGAAAATTGAACAAAAAAGTAGTTCAAATGAAATTCCCAGTAATAGAATGAAATGTGGAATGAATATTTAATTGAAGAGAATAAGTAAACATGTAATGGTAAATTAATTATAACACTTGACATTAAAATAACTAGATAAATAATAATTAATGTGTAAAGGAAAATAACTAATAAAAATTCCAATTAAATAATTAAGAGTGAATGAAAAGAATCTATATTTTTTATCCTATCAAAACATTAGGGATATTAATAATGATTACTCAAATATTAATGAAGGAAATACTTAATTATTTTATTCCATTTCTCGGAACATGGAAACCTAAATCATCTATACCATTCAAAAAAAAGGATTAAAACCAAAGGATTAATCCCATTTAATCTGGCTAACTTATATGTCTCATGAGAACCTTTTTATACATCGGGTTTCTATGTAATATCCTATCCACACCCATAATTGCTAGTACAAATCATTCCTCCAGTTAGGTAATTTGTTTAATTAATAAATAATATAGATTATCAAATATACAAGAGGAATTATGAATACATATATATCAATATATTATCTTTTTAGGATAATTAATAGTTGGGGTTTTTTTATTGAAAAATAGATATATTGTTGAATGATCATTAACATTATTCTTAAGGAAAATATTCATTAAACATTCCAAGGCATCCCATTCCATATTGATGAAATTGAATCAAAATTACCATGAAGAAAAAATATTAATTGGATGTTAAAATATCATTAATATAATAATATTCATGATATTAAATGGAAAAATGTCTTATATACACCATATAAAATAATCTAGGTGCATAACATTACAATATGTTTAAATAAAATTCATTTAAAAAAAATCCCATTGAACATTGTAGTCATTTTTTTAAAAGGCAATGCATTTAGAATATAAAAATATTTCAATGGAATAATAATTTTATAATGGATTATTCTATTCAATATTTCTTCATGATGTTGGGAAATTATGCTCATGTCGTATATGTTAAAAACATATTCCTTTTACTTTTAGGAGAAAAGTCATAAAGTACCTTGTTTTCAAAAATGTTATAGATATTTTATTTTAATCATTTTCTAAAAATTAAAAAATGGATAAAATGAATATAATATATAATAGGATAATAGTAAATAAATTAAAATATTTTCAGAAAACAGAGATGCGGGTTATAAATATTCATTAGTAGAGACATAAACAAAAACAATCTTGAATAACGACGAGATTGTGAATTTAATAATCTTTAATCTATAATAAGTATAATAGTACAAACATAAAAGAAAAAAATACATAGATATGAAAATACCAATATCATATTAATAATACTCATAAAATAAATTAATGTTTTGTATATACACCACACATGTTAAATTTGTAGTGTATGAGGCAGGAGACCTAGAGAAAGAAATGGGAGAGAAAGATCCATTACATCACAAGTCCTTTTTAGTAGTATGTGAATTAAAGTATTTTATAATGGTGTAATGAATTTAATGAATTTATATTATCACATTATTTATATTTATGAAATAATATAGTATCTAATTATATTGTTTTATTACATGTTTTTTTGTAATCATTCGTAGTTATTCACTATTTTGGGTGTTATTTTCTTGGTTTCTCTAGTATTTTTTATGGTTTTTTGTTCTTCAAATTACAAAGAACATGATTTTTTAATATAATGACTTTAACAAGTGATTTAATTATCATATATATTCTGTATATATATATATATATATTTATCATAATCCCTTAAAATTTGAGATAGAAAATGAAATGCATCATTTATAAAAAATCTAGGGAGTACATATGAATGAACATAATTTCCAGTTCTTTTTCAACTTACAATATAATATGTAAATGATATATATTAATATATATATGAATATATAATAATTATAGTATTATTTCTATTTCATATATTAGAAAAATATTTTTAAAAACCATCATTTATACATTCATTATATATAGTGAAGAAATCACATAACCTAGAGGAGGCTGTAGTACACATTTTCACAAATGATGTTATCACATTTACAAAAAATGGAAATAATGAAAGAATGGGTGATATTAAAATTACATAATTATTAATATACCAAAAATTCAATATATTTAATATATAATAATTTTGTGTCTATCATAATTAGAAAAAAGAGAGGTAGTAAAAGGAAAAAAATGGTGTGGTTTCGCCAGGCGGTTGTTCTAGATACAAGAATGGTAAATTCATTATACCTTTGAGGGTTGTGTATACATGTTTTGGTAGAACCTTTATCATAAAAACATCTGATAATATTTTTGACAATTGTTTTATTTTTTAATTATGGTATAACAATATATGATGTACTGGGGAAAAATTAAACTATATTAATAGATTAAGAATGATACCTCATATTTGGATAACACCTTTTGGTTTCCATAACTGGGATTTTTTTCATGGATTTATACCCAAAATTTATTCATCTAATTTGAGTTATAAAATGTAGGTATATGATTTGGGAATGTTTTGGATGAGATAGATGGACCATTGTTGTGTGAGTAAGTGGGTGAGGATGTTGCCTTTTATAATTGAGATGATGGGGTACTTTTGAAAAAACTCATAATTTGAAATTAATATATATTAATTTCCAATTCAAAATGGATCAATACTGGGTTATATTTAATATATTATTAGAATGTGTAATAATTATCTAAAAAATATTTTTTAGAAATGTTTAGGTTATATTATTAACTTTATCTTTTTTCTAAGATCCTTTGTTAATCTTTTTAACACTTACTATGACACCATGGGATTTTACTCTTCAAGACATAATATAGTTATGATAAATTTCCCAAATGACAAAAAATTATAAAATAAATACATTTGAAACATCAATCAAATAGGATTTAAAATTTTTATATTTTTAAATTTTATATTATTTAATAAAATAATATTTATATAAATATATCATCAATACCCATTTTCAAACAATTATATGAAAGTCTTAAAAAAATGCACATGAATACAACAAAATAATATATATAATATACATAAAATTACTATTTACTCTCTAAAATAATTTTTTAAATTTAATTATATAAATTTATATTTATTTTAATATTTATTATATTTATTTTTTATATGTCCATTAATTAATAAATTTCAACATAATAAATGTATAAGACCATAATTTAATTTTTTATTAACTAAAAAATTTAAAAATTATTCTTATAGAGATAAATATTTTATATTTCTCATTAATATTTCTTCTTTAATATATATTCTTAATAAACATATATTAAAAATTCAATACATTTTAAACATATAAGTGTGACATACTAGACTAACCTTAGAATATAATACTAAAAAATACATAACATTTTCTATGTGGACTTAATTGGCCATAAAATCAATTAATGCATTATTTTGAATTAGAATAGACCATAAAATAAAATTTGGACAACTTGTAGGTTAATTTTATAATAATTATTAAATTATTTTTATCTTTAATTACATGAATTACGCTTAACCATTGGAACAAAATTTACCACTATTTACTATTAAATTTTTTTCCAAAATTAACGGGAGTTAATTTTTAAATTTCATGCATATGATTAAAAATATTTAACAAATTTTGAAAATTTTATAAAACAGTTTATAATATTAATTTTAAATTAATCCCATTTATAGATTAAGAAAACATGTTTTTAAAGTGAAATCTTTCAAAAAATAGAAATGTTTATTTATCTTTATTTAATGTGAAATTTATTCAATGACATAAATAATATTAACTAAATATAAATTTTCTACTTATAATTATAATGAAAATAATAATATTAATTTAAAACATTTAATATTTAGATGAAAAATTAGTTTTCAATTAAAATTAAACATTTCATCATTATTAATTATAACATTAATCTTATAAGATATATTAAAAAAAATAAGAAACATTAATTTTTTTCCTATATAATATAAGATGTTTATTATTTCAAATTAATTATATAAATGTTTTAAAATTATATTTAAAATTTGTTCCCTATTTATATGTGGTGAAAATGTCTTTAGAAAAATATATAAATTTATGCATATAAATTGTTTTTTTATATTTTTAAAATTAAATCTATTTGATGAAATAAAAAATATTTTATTGAAAATAATATATATATATATATATATATCAATAATATCATCCTATAATTTGAATTAAATTAATTTATTAATTTAAATAAACTATATTAGAATAATAATAGTTCTTTATAAAAACATGTCTGATATAATTACAAGGTTTAGATATTCATTTTTAATGAATTTTCATCAAATTAATTAAACCTTATATTAGCATATAATAGTTAATAATATTATTAACCACTATTTTAAAATATATTTTATATCTTATTATTTTAAATAGTAAAATATTAATAACATATTGTTGTTTGGTAAAACTCATTCATGCGTGTAATGCAAGATAATTCATTGTTATATTTAGAGTAATATTATCATGGTGTTATGAAAAAAATCAAGATAAAATTAAATTTATTCATAAAAAATGATGTAATGTGTTGTGGTGTTTATTTAACCCTTCAACTAAAATAATAGAACATGTCATGTGTTTATAATCTACAAATCATGTGATCTAGGTTACCTTTATAGAAATCCATTAAAATCATGCTAAAATGTCTGATTTATCCAAAATCAACACATAAGGGATATCATGGAACACATAACACCATATATTATGATTTAATAATTAAAATTTCTTAATAAAAGGGTAATTCACCTTTAAAATAAATAAAAATTCCTACATGTGGATTAATCCACAAATTATATGGTCAACATCATATCATGCTGCCTCTCTATGATGATCTATGTCCAACCATGATCTATTATTCCATCTTTTTCACCCTCTCCCTTACTTTCTTCATTCCCCCTCTCTCTCTATGGCATCATGAGATTTTAAAAAAATGATATTTCAAATAAATTTTATTTTATTTTTAGATATTTTAAATATATTTGATATCAGTTTGTTCATTCATTACATGAAACATTGAGTATAGATTCAATTTTATTAAAAACTGGATTTATCATGGGTTACCTAAAAAACATAGCTTAAATGAAATATCACATACTATTAAATTTTTTTTATTAATATAATAGTTAATAAAATTCGATTTTAATAGTTTATATAAAAATTATTAACTTATTTATGAAATAATATTATTTAAAAAAATATATATATATTTAATTTATTGATAAATAATTAATTTTAAATTGAAAATATAAAAAATTAAAAAATAAAGGAAATATTTTTCTATAAAACTGTTTTTATGTTGACAATGATTATAATGTCAATAAAATAAAAAATTTGGATGAATGATTTTAATTAAATTTATACGTAACTTTCGTTCTTAAATTTTTAATATTAATCTTATGAGTTTTTTACACATGATATAAGAATAAATACAATTTTATAACTAAAAACTGTATTTTTTTGTGAAGGTTTTTTATCTCCATTTACACACATATATTATAACTAATTTAATAATTTTTTTTAATTTTATTTTTGAAATATAAATTTTATTATTAAATTAACATTTAAAAATTTTCTTATAGTTAATTGTTTATAAATTGGTATGAAGATATTGTTTTTTGATTAATACTAAATGTATTTATTATATTCTGAATTTACATTTACTATATTGATTTGAAAAAAATAACAATTTAATATTGTTTTAAAATACATAAATTCTAAATAATAAATATATTAATAATATTTGTCAACTAGAAAAATTTTACTATTGAAATTTCTTATAAATCATTTTTAACATTTGAAAAGTTTCTCTTTGAAAACATGCTTCTCATCTACTATAATGGGTGAATTTAATATTATAATTTATCCCTAACGTGAATGGAATTTTATAAAATAGATATACTATTTGGAATAATTATAATTTATATTATCTACTAATTTAATCATTTTTACTATAATAAATAGTAAAAACAACAACTATTATATAACACAATTATCGTAAATATGTATTTACAAAGATATCAAACTATAAAAGGGTTAAAATGACCAAAAAAATTGACAACAACAATTTAATATACATATTTATAACTTATATCATATATTATTGATCATGGTCAATTTTCGATCCTTGTGTAAATTATAAAATGTTTTTATACATTCGTCTCAAAAACCACAACTGTGTCACTCACGTCACTTATAAAACCCACCCATTATACTCTCGTATTAAAACATCCAAAATCATTTTAATATATAATTAAATAAGCAAATATTTTCATTAAATAACTTCTATTAACCAAAATTCCTTATTTTTTTCTTAAATCCATCATAGTAAGGCTTATGTTGAAGAACTATGGTGGTTACTTAACGAAAATGCAACATTCTTCAATGATATTTTTTTATTATATTTCATCCTCAATATCAATAAATTCATAACTAACCATGATGATATAATAAATATGTTTAATAAATATATATATAAGTCATACATTTAATTTAATATCCTAAATCCATCTCATATTCCAGCAAATTAGTTATGACATCATCATTCAGGTGTACGGAAGTCAACAGCCTCTTGAACTGATGTTTTTCATTTTTCATTACCACCTATTAGGGATGTATATAATGATAATTTCTTTTATTCTATATGGTATTTTTCATATTATTATCTTAACTGAATAAGTATATTACATGTTCCATCTTATTTTCAATAACATTAGAATATGATAACATTATTCATGTGTGTAGTGGACTACCTCTTTCATGAAATGATATTATTCATTCAAACATTATATAAAAGGTAATAAAGATAGGTTTGATGAAAATATGTTATATATATGACATAAAATAATGAATGTATAATGGTAATAAATTATTATGGTTCATTCCATTTTTCAATCAGGGGAATGGAAACAATTCTCATGCTTAAGTATGGGCTAACATCTCCATGAATGATATATTTCATTTTCTATGTCCGAATTTTATGGATCACTCAAAAAAAGTAAATATAGAATTAATATTATATTTATATAATAGATAATGTTTTTAATATTATGGTTTTTATGATCAAATTATAATGACATAGAATAATAAATAAAAACATATTCAAAATACAATGCGGTAATTTCCACAAATGCGACTAAACTATAGAATTTTTAGGAATGAGGTATTAAATGGTAGATAGTAAATCATATATTCTTTATTATATAGTTATATATATATATATTATTCTAAATAATATTTATAAAAAACCTATATTTATTATGTTGGATCATCGAACACATGTGAAGGAAGTCGAGACATATTGAAACAGATGATCCTGTTATTTTTATTTTCTATGAGAAACAAGCCATATTCACCATGTGTTACATTTATTTGGTAAATAAATTGATTGTGTATATATATTTTTATTATTATCTTAAAAATTTTTGGGATATATATATCTATTTGAGGATATATATTTCATAGGGTTTTTGATTAATAATAGACTATAGCAGAAAAAAACTTGTGTCTCAATTTTCCTTCTATGAGACAAATGTTATGTTAGAAAAAATTATTCTCTTATAAGGTGTATATATAGTACCATTGATACTTAATATCATGAATTAATTTTTTCAATTGTTATCATTTGTTTATTATAAAGTTACACTTTCTTGTTGCTAATAATTCGATGTTAATAATGTTTTAATGGGATTTTATTATATTATCATCATTTATAAGGATTCCACATTATTATGCATCCAATGATAAAATCATATGATCTATCTCTCAATAATGTCATTTATTTAATACAACTATCTTTATATAAAGATAATATATTTTTTTCGTTATTTTACACTCATTATATACTCTAGATATCAATAGAATATTTTCAAGAAGAATCATCATTTTTTCCCTCTTTAATGAAAAATTATTTTCCGTCTAAAACCATGTTTTATAAACATTATTTAGAAATTATTTTTAAAAGTATTAAAATGACATATTAAATAAAAGTTCACCCATTTATGAAATTTTAAACATATTTTATTTGTGAATCGGGAATTATATACATCAATATTACACAATTTCATATGAATAGTCAGTATATTATAATAATATATAGATGAGGACCATAATAGTTTACTGTATTTCAAAAAATTCAAATTAAATATTATTTTCCGAGTGAGAGATTTTAATCTTATCCCATAATGATATCCCCCAGTATTTCATCTATAGAAAAAATTTATAATAAATGGGGAAAATGAAATATATGAAAGGGGTGATATCAGATGATAATTGATGTAACTAAAGGAAATATGTAAGAATAGTTTGAAAAAATGGTATGGAACATTAGAATAACATTTAAAGAACATACCATGAATATTAGACATCATAAAAAGTATTGGTAGTTTATTAGAAGTTAATCACATGGAAATAAAAAAAATACACGAATGCATAAAATATGAATAAAAATTTGAATTCGGGAAAAAAACATAAGCACATAATATTATTTCTATAGTTGTGAAGCAATTTTGGCCAAGGCCATCATACTAGACATAGTCATTTACCAATCCCTGTTCACAACCTATTTCAGCCATGTATTATTAAACCATGATCACATAATATTCCATCTATATAATTCTATACCATGTTTATTTCCCATGTCAATATTCTAATACTTACATGAGTTAATTTCACATTCTAGTCTTGTCTATATCACAAGATATAAATAATTTGCAAATTAATTGGAGGTAATTATCAGTCCCACCCTTCCCATAATTAAATCATACATATTTATTCCTCAAGATCATAAATAATCATATTATTTCCCATAAAATAAAATTGTTATTACAAACATATAATCATAAAATAAACTATGGGTAAATATATTTTATATAATCATTTCATCATAAAAAATCCTTTTAGAAGAAGATGGTTTTAAAAGAATATAACTCGTAAAAGAGAAATGGGTTTCATAAACATCATAAGCTTTGAAAATAATCCATTTATTCAAGGAATATTAATAGAAACATTGAGTAAATTTTCAAATAAAGTCATTATTAACAATAAATGATGTTATTTTATATGGGAAATTATTGTGAAAGATATTTTAAATCATTTCATGAGGTAAAACACTTTCTACATTGAAAATGGGTTTTTTAACAAATGAAACCTTTTGAAAAAAAATTCATTGAAGTTTGCATAAAAAACAAAAAAATTATGTATTTAATAACATATAAAAGATATAATTCTATTTCATTGAAAATTAAATTCAATGATCTTTTGAAAAAAAGGCTTTTTAATTCAATAGTTTTTATGCCCAAGAGAGAGACTGTTTTAGTTTACATAAAAACATTATCTTATGTACTAAAGAGTGGAAAATGGTAATAATTCATGATATTATCATTAATAACCATATTATACTAAAATTAATTATTTTTCGTAATATATGGATCATAATATTTCTTTAATTAACCATATTCATTAACGGTCTCAAAAAGCAAAGTGATTGTTTCCATAAAATCTTACCAAATATTATCATGGTATCATACTATCAATGTAAGATAGGGAATGTAAATGACACATAAAATACCATGGAATTATGGATATTAATGAAATAATATTTAAAAGGTATATATATACACCTTGAAAAAAAAATTTCATCATAACAAAACATGAGTCTAAATGAAAGAAAATGATGAGAAAACTATTTTACGGATTTAGGATCTTTTGAAATGTAAACCGCATTAACAAAATATAATAAAATGGATATGTTAATACCCATTAATTTAATTATAATATAAATATAATAGAATAATGGTTTGTACATACACCCCAAAAAATGAAAGAGTGGCGAACATAGCAATTATCTAATGAAAATAAAATGTGAGATGATATCCCCTTTCATTTTTTCTTAATCCTTGATATACAAATTCACACAACATGTTTAATAAATATAAAATTATTATAAATCATTTAATGAACCATATTATTATAAATATAATACCATATATGATTTTATAATTACCTTATACTATAATATTTTTAAACATCTTACGTTGACGTTTCACATCGGGAAATAATCACTTTGTTCATCTTATGTGGCTTAATTTGAGACATTTTTTGTCCTTATTCTGATATACGGATTCGAGAATGTAAAAATTGATATAAATATCATATATATACATTATATTTTTATTATATTATCATATAGAATATATATGTTTGAAATATAATACACTATTCATGGAGACGGTAAGTCATATATACTCATGAATGTTGCTTCTGTTTTTATTATCACATTAAATGATAAGAGTTAAATGATATATATATATATATTATTTATGTTGAAAATATACATCATATATATCATAATGGTTAGTAAAAAAATCCTTAATTCATTGGAAGTAGTGTGGTAAGGAATCATATCACCTTCATGGGGCAGTAGTCCACACTTCCTCAAATGAAATTATCTTATTAACACCAACTAGAGAGTAAAAAAAGAAATTTGGTGTAAAAGTAATAAATAATATAAAATAAAGAAATATTATTTAAAACATATATAAACATATTTTACATCGTAATTGACACCATGAGAAGAAGTAAGGAAAATTGAACAGTCATCATTTATAGAGGTGGTAGTTTTCCATAAATGTAAACATTATGTTTGTTACAAATTAGATAGAAGTGTGTGTAACTATAAGTCAAAAATGAAACATAAAAAATCATATTATATTGAGTTTAAAATTTTGTTAAGGAATAATGGAAAAATGATATTTGAGGTAGTGGATAAGAAAAATAATAGTAAGGACTTGAGAAAATACAATGCCTCTAAATCAGATAAATCTTTTTGGTTCGTGGTAAATGGATTCCCTGGATAGCCTTACAAAAAATTATTAGAATATAAGAGGATTTTTTGAATTTTTTAGATTGTTTTATAATATTTTATATTATCCAATTTCATTTGAGATATATGATGAAGGGGTAGAGTGTTGTACATTTAATAGTGGAATGGGATTGGCAGTCTTATAAATTATAAAATGTAATCAATAGTTTGAGGTCTACATTAAATAATAAGATTCTAAAATGAAAAACGAAATGAGTAATGTAAAATTTTGGTGTAACCAAATCTACACCCAAAAAAATATGTTTAATTTAAAAATTTGGTTCCTTAACTTCTATGATTCCCAAATTTTTTTATTTTGGTTTTTGTTAAAGCATCAAGTTTTTTATCCAATATAATTTCACCATTAAGACTTAAATGAATTCATATTTTTATATAATATATATCTAATTAATTATATATATGATATGTAATTTAAATAATAATATTTCTTTTTGTTTTCGAAATTAATATTTAAAAAAAGTGCTTGGCCCACACAAAACACTCCTTCTACAAGGATCGTGCTAACATTTTTTTTGCAATGTGTGTGTCATTTTGTTAATTATAGAATTTAAATTTGAAAATTAATACAATGTCTAAAATAAATATAAATTGTATATATCACTTTCAATAATATTTTATTTTATTATTGTTAAATCATTTATTTAATTACTAATAATTGTACAATAAAAATAATACCAATTTTGACATTATTTTTTTAATTTTTATTCGTATTTAAAAAAAATGGTTTTAAAATAAATGTAGTTTAAATATGTGTAAAAATATATATTAATCATCTAAAATAATTAAAAATAACAATTTAGTATATTTAATTTAATATTAAAAATTATAGTACTATTTATTTTGGTTAATTATTAAATAAATAATCACTACGTTGTCATTTCGTAAGAGTTTTATGTAAAAAATAATATCTAAAAATTAATGACATGTTATTATGATAAAAAAACCAGTTTATATTTTAATGGGAAATGTATATCCAATATTATTATTATTATACATATGTAAATTTTTTATAAATATTAAATGTAATGAAATTTATCCTTTGGTATGTTGGTTACTTAAACTTTTATATAAGGAAATTTCATTTAATTAAATTCTAACAACCCATAAAACTATATCCAATTGGGGATGTGGTTGAATTATTGTGTTCTAGTGGATTTTGGACAAATTTACATGTCATGTTGGTTCTAAAAATTAAGGTATAGTCTCTATTTAAGCTAAATATTATCTTAATCATGGTTATTGCATATAAGGACCTAGATCTTTGTTTTAGGTATGTTTTTTCTTTTCTGGTCATTTTTTTGGAAAAGAAGAAAATTTGGTAATTTTCTAAGTACACTCCGTGTAATTTATATGTACACACCAAGTACTTTGATCCCACACAAGGCCATGTGATGGCTGTGTCTGGGCCACACACACGGTGTGTAGGGGTTATGTGGAGGCCACATAATTCCATGTACGGAAAATGCGAGTACATGCCCTGTACTCAATAAGTACACGTCGTGTACTTTTCATTTTATTTAAATAAATGGACCAGGGCCGTGCCTAATCCCTATTTCCGTATTCTTCTTCTCCTAATTACATATAGAGTGTCTGAGGAGGTCGAATCTTCTCTGAGCCGCAGATCTGTCCCCAGTTATTCGAATCGAATGTCATCAGTTGCAATAGAATCACAGAAGTTAGTTATTGGTTCTTCTTTGGCCACGTTTCCTGATTCTTTCACTTTTAAGAATTATCTAAGGATGAACGATTTTTAACGATTTTGCAGATATTATCCATTCTTGGCCGATTCACATGATGAGGATCAAGTATATCGATCTCCTAGGATCATGGTAGGTGGTTTGTTTCCCTACGTTGAATGTCTTGGAGTATTTGTGCAAAAGTGTCGGATTCCCAAGTATCAGGTATCTTATGTTAGGGGTTTGAACCTATATTATTACCTGCAATAGATTTCTTGTATTCTTGTGGTTATTAGATGATTAATGTTTTCTAGTTATCATGTTTGAGGATCACCCCAAGGGTGTTTCCCTTGTTTTCGTTGTTTACCGCCATTTAGATTTGGTTGCCTGTGAGGCATACCTCTTTAGATTGATTTCCTACCTTGAGATAATTGATTTCATGTATTTCCTATTGTTTATATTCTTTTGATTCATTGTAGCTATGATCCATGTAGTTTTTGAACTTACATAGGGATGCTAATAGTCGATTAGGCCCAGCTAGACTTCTAAGGGCTATGTGAACCTGGTGCGGTAGACTGAAGAGGGAATTGACGATTAAGGGAATCCCTAGAGAGTCTGTTAAAAATTAGTATCGTTCAAAGGACCTATAGGAATTAGACTTTGTGATTCCTCAGAGTGTCCTTATTTACGTATCGAGACTATAGGGGTAAATAAACGTAAGTGATTCCTTAGAGAGTCAATGACAATCATTGCAAGACGGTAGGGGAATTGATGGTGAGTGCATCCGAGAGTGTCTGTACCTTTTTTATGATTACATAAATATAGGGGTATGCCAGTTTGATCCACTCAGATTGTCAGTGTGAATATTGTTTGGTTGGTTGTGACGAGTTCACCATGATAAAGAACAAGCTTGTGTTTTGTACTGCTTATAGTTTAGGTAGTTTGCTAATATACCTGTTGTATTACTTTCTATTCATTGGAAATATAGAACTTGTGCTCGATTCCTTGTGTGTAAAGTAAATGACTTAATTAAATTACTAAATAAATGTGAACTGATATTTGTAGGAAAGTTTACTTTAGTGTACTCATATTCCTGTACTGCATTTATTTCATATACTTTGGCTATATTACTCACTAACAATAGGGAACATATCTTGTTGTGGATGCCTACATGGAATACTCTAACACCTTATTTGGTCCTGTTTTTTGGCCCAAAAAGGATATATGGTTGCAGGTGTGGATAGAAATTCTAGCCCTTCTATTTCAGGTACATGATTGCTGGTTAGATCTGGAGAGCATAAGATTGAGCCTAGGCTTGCGATGCTGCTAGAGTTACTGTTTACTTTTAGGACATTATTCGTTGTTGTATTTCAGCACGTTGTTGTGTTTCCTAATTTCCTTAGATACATTTACCTGTTGTGTCATTATCATTATTATTATATTATACATTTTTTATGCTGTATAGTTTCAGTTGTGGTATTTTGTTTACTGCTTCCGCTATGGACTCTTATTTCCTTTTGTTTGTATACCTTACAAAATTAGGGCATAGTTTCCCCAATGACTCACCTAGGGCATTGCTGCTAGTCAGCAGCCTCTGGAGTTTGGGGAAACACTCTTGAGTTCATGTGGCGAACCCAGTACGAGGCATCAGTTGAGTGGCTCTAGATTTGGGTTGTTATAAAGTGGTATTAGAGGTAAGATCTTTCCTGTTGTTTTGACTTACTGTTTAGTGACATTAGACAGGGATAAGACAGAATAAATAAGTGGTAAATAGGTGTGCCCAGGAGTTCTAGAACCCATGTACAAGAATAAATATAGATTACCTCAAATATTGCTATTTTCGAGTTTTGAAAATGTTACAGTTTAATTGATTTCAGCATTGGGTGGGGCACTTTTTCTCGGTTACTGTTTATACGATTGTGTTCTATTTTGTTGCAACCTGATGAGATGAGGGTATTCCATCTCATGCATCATATAGACACTTTTTAGAAAATCACATTTCACGTATCTTTTCCATGACATTTAAGATGTATTAAAATTTTCATGCTGTTATGATAGAATTTGTGATGGACAATGAATGTTGTTGTGATAGTTGCTATAATAGAATACCTTCCATGTTGATTGGGTAACATTTTTTTTGATATTCTTTATCATGGACACCAAACATTGGTCTTAGAAGTGTTATGGGCCCTCGATGATTGGAATTTGGTGGGTCGAGAGTTTGTTATACTGTTTACTTGTTATATTCATTATTTTGATTCCAAGCAATGATTTTCTAGGAGTATAGGCCCCCACCGATTGGCTGTGTTTTCTAGGCTCCAGTGTAGTTCGGAGTCTAATGTCTAGAAAAACCGAGAATACACGGCGTGTACATCATGAACAAACACCGTGGAGTTTTTAGCTATGTCACTTACTGTGTGGACAGGGACACGGGGTTGTGAAAGTTCTTGTTGGAACAAACCATGTACCAGTTTACATGACGTTTATTATGACTTGGGTATCTGGAAGTGTCACGAACAACACATGCATGGGGTTTCCTTCATGAACATACTGCGTTCTTCTGGAACACGCCATGTTGGGGATCTATGTAACCACACCAAGTAGCTGAATAAATGGGTTGGGAAAATATACAGGGAAACACGCCATGTACGATGTTGACATGTCGTGTAGTAGTGGTCAGTGTACCAGTCTGTGTGACCAATGACACGGATGGGTGAAAAATCATAAGGACATGCCATGTAGTTTCCTTTCAGGACAGATCGTGTTCCAAGTCATGTAGGAGTGATCGGGCAGGGAGAAAAATGGTTAGAACAAGCCTTGTAGTTGGAGAACACGTCGTGTATGCAGGTGGTTTACACAGCCATGTATGGCTAAGGTACACGCCCAGTGTAACATTTCTGAAAAAGCATTCCATGTAGTGTTACTAACACGCCATGTAGTCATGTTATTACAGAATTTTAAAGTCATTGCCTCTTGTTAAATTTTACTCTCTTATGATGAAACTGTGTTTATTGTTAAAGAAGGTGTGCTTTGTTACTTTCTAAAGCAATGGCACCAAGATATCACTTCGTTGCACGTCAAGAACCAGGCAGTGACCGTACGATAGATACGACAGACCAGCGACTACCAGTAGTTCCACCTATCCTTACAGACATGGCACATGTAGTGATTCCAGACACTAGTGTCGACGCTCAATTCAGAGATGGTTTGATGAGGTTCATGCAGACCTTCAAGATAGCTCAACAGCCTGCCGCGTCTATGGAAAACCTGAAGCAGGTCGTTCAATAGAAGAATCATCCCACATTCATAGGGGAGGGATGACCGAAGGCTGCAGAGTCATGACTAGAAGCCATGCTATCCATCTTCGAGCACCTAGAGACGCCTCTGGAGAGTAGAGTGAATCTCACAACTTATATACTGCGAGATTCCGCCATGAGATGGTGGGATGTGGTTTCACAGGCAGTGTGCCAACATGATATGGCTTGGGACGAGTTACAGCGTACATTTTACAACTAATTCTACCATGGGATGCTGAGGGCTGACATAGCTAGATAGTTCATTAACCTACAGCAGGGAACTCTCACAGTTATGGATTATTCTTCATACTTCACAGAGTTACGGCGTTTCACTCCCGCTCTGGGGAATGATGTTTTATTTTTATCGAGGAAGTTTGAGGAAGGCCTTAGACTGGACATCAGATCCCAGGTGAACATCTTCAAGTTGACTTCTATTAAACTTATAGTCAACCAGGTTCTTATCACGAAGAGAAACCTGAGTGTGACTAGAGCTGTGGACCAGGGAGGTTTAGCTTCCAGGGCTGAATCTTTTCAGGTGGATGGCATGAATAACCATCGAGAGTCTACATGAGGGGAATCGAGGAAGCGAGGAATTCCTTCTGGTATATGATACATTCTTTCTGGAAACCAAGTGATGTGTTATCAGTGTGGAAAAAATGGGCATAGAAGCCTTAGTGCCCAAGAGACCTAGTGGAGTGCTGATCATTTGGAAAGATGGGTTATCTATAGTGTTTCTGCAAGGTTCTTCCTCCAGAATCTAGTGAAGGAGGATCAGTTTCAACTCCGTGTACAGGTGTAGGGTAACCAGTTCCCCAACAGACAGGGGGCTGGAGTTTTTCAGGTTTTTCAGGACAGGGTAGTGGCCGTGTATGCAGTGGTTAGACTCAGGGACGGTCAGATCAGGGATATCGGGCTGCTACAAGGGGCCAGGGTGTAGGCTAGACATTTCTAGTATAGTTGATTTTTTAGGAGTAGGATCCTGGACCTTCAACAGTTCTTGGTACGGTTATAGTAGCCTTAGTTTTATCCTCATCACTTTTCGATACAAGAGATTATTATAGATTTATTTCTATGCATACTATGGAATGCCTTAGACATAATGTTTATACTTCTGAGGATATGATGACTCTAGACACTCCCTTTGGAATTAGAACTACTAGTGTGCGTCAGTGATTAGACTGCCCTCTTGGGGTTCGTGGGTGTTGCTTTTCGTGGAGTCTCTATGTTTTTGGAATGATAGGCTATGATATCATTCTTGGGATGGACTGGTTAGTTCCATTCTAGGCCTTTGTCGACTGATATCGACGTAGGGTGAGTTTCACATCACCGGAGGGTGGATCTTTTCTTCACAAGGGCAAATGGAATGTTCAGGCGATCAGATCTGGACCAGAGAATAATAATTTTGGAGGTGTTATGTTCTATATTTCTAGATTATATCTTAATGACCATTGGACTTCTCATCTATATTTTCCTCCAGTGGTTAATCTCTTTCCAGATGTCTTTCCAAGAGACTTTCCAGGTTTTCCTCCAGAGCGAGAGGTAGAATTTTATATCGAGCTTGTTCCAGGACATCACCGGTGTCTATTCCTCCTTATAGGATGACTACAGCTAAGTTGTAGGAGCTCAAGAAGCAGTTGGAGGAGTTGCAGGAAAAGGGTTTCATCTGACCTAGTACTTCTCCTTGGGGGTTCGCCGGTCCTCTTTGTGATGAAGGTATACGACACCCTTAGGTTGTGTGTGGATTATCGAAAGCTGAACCAGTTGAAAGTTATGAACCGATATCCATTTCCATAGATAGATGATCACTATAATCAGCTTCAAGGAGCCAGAGTGTTCTCGAATATCGACTTGAGATCCGACAACCATCATTTTCGTGTCAGACCATCTGATATAACTCTTACAACCTTCTGGAGTAGGTATAGTTTGTCTGAGTATTTGGTTTTGTCGTTCAGTCTGACGAACGCCCCTGCAGTTTTCATGGTTCTGATGAATAGAGTTTTCCATCCATACATGGATTATTTCATGATAGTTTTCATGGATGACATCTCAGTGTAGTCTCACACTTGACACGCCCATGCTACCCATCTTATGATCATTTGGAGTACAATGAGGGAGCATCATCTATATGATAATATCTCAAAGTGCCACTATTGGATGGAAGAGATTCACTTCCTGGGTCATGTCATCTCAGAGACAACAGTATCATTAGACCTAGAGAAGGTGAGAGAAGTTGTTACCTGGGAGCAGATAAAGAATGTCTTTGAGGTATGGAGATTCTTAGGGATGGCCGGTTACTACAAGCAGTTTATATGAGAATTTTCACGCTTAGCAGCACCCCTGAAGAGCTTGAATAAGAAGGGGGTAAAGTATGTTTTGTTAGAGGACTACGATTCAGCCTTTCAAGAAATGAAGGGGAGACAGAATTCAACACCGATTATAGTTTTTTCAGAGCTGAGCAAGAGTTATGCATTTTTCTGGGATGTATCTGGCATCGGGCTTGGAGCAGTGCTTATGCAGGAGGATCGTTTTGTTGCATATGGATCAAGGTAGTTGAGGCCACATGAGAGGAAATATCCTACACATGACCTGGATTTGGCTACAGTCATTCATGCTTTGTGTTGTAGGAGACATTATCTAATGGGAGATCATTTTGTGGTATATACTGACCACAAGAGCCTCAACTATATCTTCACGCAGTGTGACTTGAATGTGAGACAGCGGAGGTGGGTTGAGTACCTATAATCTTTTGATTTAGAGCATTCTTATACCCCTAAGAAAGGAAACTTTGTGGCAGACACACTGAGTAGGAGGACATAGATACATGTAGTTCAAGAGGCCAGCAGCGAGTGGCAGCTTATGGCTCTGTTCACTGAAATTCATCTAGAGGTTCATGACAGACTGTCTCTGAATTTTCTTTCTTATGTAGTTGTTACCTCTACCCTTCTTGACCGAGTTCGAATGAGGCAACTATCAGACTCCGAAGTCCTATTACTATGAGAAAGCATGTCAGGAGGGACCCTCTTCCCAAATGGTCCGTATGAGAGGATGAGATCTTGTGTTTCCAGGGATGTGTATGGGTGCTGATAGATATACGTGAGGAGATGATGGGAGACTTTCATTCCTCAGTTTGGGTAGTTCATCCTGGCATCACCAAGATGTATCGTGATCTGGACCGCCAGTATTGGTGGCCAGGTATGAAGAGAGATGTTGCTGGTTTTGTCATCAGATGTTCCACTAGTCAACAGGTAATGTATGATCACCAATAACCAGCAAGGCTTTTACAACAGCTACCCATTCCTAAGTGGAAGTGGAATGATGTCTCTATGGACTTCGTGAAAGGGGTACCGAGATTGCCTCGAGGGAGTGACATTGTATGGGTTTTCATTGACAGGATCACAAAGGATTCTCACTTCCTGCCGATTAAGGAGACCTTCAATGTTGATGAGTTTGGATGGTTGTACATTCATTAGATTGGACGCTTGCATGGGGTTCCAGGTACTATCATTTTAGATAGGTACACACTCTTTACGTCACATTTCTGGGAAGGACTATAGAGGGCTTTTGGTACACGGGTACTTCTTGAGTACATCTTACCATCCTTAGACTGATGGCCAGTCATAGCGGACGATTCAGGTGCTAGAGGACAAGCTATGAGCATGCATCTTTGATTTTGGAGGTTCGTGGAAAAAACATATACCTCTTGTGGTGTTTTCCTAAAATAATAGTTTTCATGCAACTATTCATACTGAACCTTAAGAGGCATTGTACGGTAGGTCGTACCGATCACCCTTGTGTTGGATAGAGGCATGAGAGGTAGCTATGTTGGGACCTCGTCCTGTTCAAGAGACCATAGAGCTGATAGAGTTGATTCAGAAGAGGATTTCTACAACACAATCTCAACAAAAGTCTTATGTTGATCAATGGAGATGACCTTTGGAGTTCAAGGTAGGAGATTAGGTTTTCCTACGTGATACCTCGAGGTTGGGACACAAGAGGATCAGAAGACATGGTAAGAATTCACCGAGATACGTTGGGCCATTTGAGGTTCTGGAGAGAGTCAGGCTGGTTGCTTATAGGTTGCAGTTACCTCATCGGTACCAGGCTATGCACAACGTCTTCCATGATTCTCACCTTCGACACTATTTCTCAGACTCGTCTCATGTCATTCCACCAAAGGATGTTGAGATGGATCAGGATTCATCATTTGAGGAGCATCCTATCAGGATTTATAATCGTAGTGCAATGGTACTCTATGGCCGATTTGTCCCTCTGGTACGGGTGTTATGGAAACATGACCGTGTACAGGACGAGACTTGGGAGTGGGTGTCCGATATGCGATCACAGTGGTCAGAGTTGTTTGATGTTTCGTCTTCGCCAACAGGTTAAGGAAATTTATGGACGAATTTCATTAAGGGGGAAGTTTTTAAGGACCTAGATCTTCGTTTCATGTATGTTTTTCCTTTTCTGGTTGTTTTTGAGGAAAATAGGAAAATCTGTAAATTTTTTAAGTACACGTCGTGTACTGTAGATGTACACACCGTGTACTTTGATCCCACACGAGGCCATGTGTTGGCCGTGTCCGGGACACACACTCGGTGTTTAGGGATGATGTGGAGGCTGCTTAATGCGGAGTACGGAAAAGGCGAGTAAACGCCGTGTACTCAAGATTTATACCTCGTTCACTTTAAATTTTATTAAATTAAACAGACATGGGTTGCATCTAATACCTATTTTTTTCTCCTTCTTCACCTAATTACGTCTAGATCGTCCTAGGAGGCTGAAAATTTTCCGAGAAGCTGATCGGTCACTAGTTATGCTAAGGGATTGCCGTCAGTTGATATAGAATCACATCGGTGAGATATCAGTTCTTTCATGGCCACATTTCTTGGTTCATTCTCTCATGAGAATTATCTATGGTTGAACTTTTTAGATATTTTTGCATATCTTCTGTGCTCTGGGCCAATTCACAGGCTGTGTTTCAAGTATATCGATCTCCTAGGATGGAGGTAGGTGTTTTGTTCCACTACATTGAATGTCTTGGAGTTTTTGTTCAAAAAGTGTCGGATTGCCATGTATCGGGTATCTCAGGTTAGGGTTCTGAACTTGTATTATTACCTACCATAGATTGATTGTATTCTTGACTATATTATATGATTAGTGTTTTCTTGTTAGCATGTTTGAGGATCACCCCATGGGTGTTCCCCTTGTTTAGGGTGTTTACCGCCTTTTGTCTTAGGTTTCCTGTGAGGCATAACATCTATCATTGATTGTCTGCCTTGAGATAATTGATTGCTTGTATTTCCTAATGTTTATATGATATTGATGATTTGTAGCTATTATAGATGTAGTTGTTGAACTTACTTAGGGATGATAATAGTCGATTATGCATGACTAGACTGCTCAGGGTAGTGTGAACATGGTGCGGTAGACTAAAGAGGGAATTAATGATTATGGGCTTCCCTAGAGAGTCTATTATAAGTTAGTATCATTCACTGGACCGATAGGAATTGGACATTGTGCTTCCTCAGAGTGTTCTTAGTTACACATCAATACTATAGGGAGAATTAGACGTATATGCATCCTCAAAGAGTCTATTCCTATCGTTGAAAGACCATAGAGTAATTTATGGTGAGTTCGTCCCAGAGTGTCTGTGCCTTTGTATGATTACAGGACTATAGGGGTCTGCCAGTATGAGCCACCCAGAGAGTCAGCGTGAATATTGTTTGGTTGGTTGTGACGATTCCACCAAGCCAAAGAACAAGCTATTGTTTTTTGCTGCTTCTAGTTTAGGTAGTCTGCTGAGATACATTTTGTGTTACTTGCTATGATTTGGAAATATAGAGCTGTTTCAAGATCCCTTGGATATTAAGTAAATGATTTAATTAAATTACTAAATAAATTTGAATGGATATTTGTAGGAGTTTTTACTGTAGTGTTCTTTTATTCGTCTTTACATTTATTTCATTAACTTTTTCTATATTTCTCACTAATGGTAGGGCATAAATCTTGTGGTGGTTTTCTACTGGGATTACTCTCACAACCTCTTTGGGTCCAGGTTTTAGGCCCATATATATTATATGCTTTCAGGTGTGGATAGGGATTCTGGCCCTTCTACTTCAAGTAATTGATTGTTGGTTGGAGCTGGAGAGCATAGGACCATGCCTAGGCTTCTGATGCTGCTGGAGTTTCTGTTTACATTTAGGTCTTTGTTCTCATTTGTATTTCAGCACGTTGTTGTGTTTACTGCATTCCTTTGATACTTTACCTATTTCATTATTATCATCATGATTATATTATACATTGTTTCTGCAGTTTAGCTTCAGTTGTTGTATGTTGTTTGTTGGTTCCTCTGTGGAATGTTATTTCCTTTTCATTGTATACCTTACAAAATGAGGGCATAGTTTCCCTAATGACTACCAAGGCCCTCGCTGCTAGTACGCAGCCTCTGGCATTTGGGGAAACGCACTTGAGGTCATGTGGCGAACCGAGTATGGGGCATCAGTTGAGTGGCTCCGGATTCGGGTCGTTACATTACATTTAATAACATCCACAACTATTTTTGTAAAAAATTAATATGACGTTATTAGAATTAAAATATCATATATATTACAAATTTTTATGTCTATTTTTTTAAATTTTGATCACACAAGTGGGAAAACTATGATTAACGATAATCACATAGATGTGGTGTGAATTCCAGATTAAAATTTTCAAAATATCAATAAATTTTTATATCTAATTTCTGGATAAAATTCATCTAAATACCTAAATTGAATTAATATATTCATAATTGATATATTTGGTCATTAAAACGCACCTTTAATTATAATTTATCACTACTAATTAATTAAATGAATAATTTTCAAATAGATGGTAGTAATTTTCATTATTCACTAAAAATGATATTTTTCAGAAAAATCCAAAATTTACACACTAAGATAATATCAGCATTTTGTGTTAAAATTTTATAATTATTTTATAAAATTAAATTTATATTAATTTCAAATATTTTTTGTTTTCTATTGATCACCAATGGATATGAATGAAATTTTAATTAAGAAAATATAATTTAATATTATATAATCATTTATCCAAGACCAATATATTTAATTTAAAATTTGTTTTATGAATGCGAAACCATTATAAAAAAAATTTTAAAAATATTTATTAAAATTCTTATCCCTAAGATTTATGTCTCAGTTATAATTGAATAATTTAAAAATATTATAATCAAATGATGCTTTGTAGAAATTCAGTGTTTTATGTAACATACACAAGCATGACGTTATGTGTAGCACAATACAAGTTAGTTCCATTTTAACAAAATATTATACATTGGGAATGGAATGTTAGAAATGAAAACTAATTCATTCAATGAAAATATATATACATATATATACATATATACATACATATGTGTGTGTCTGTGTCTGTGTTTCACAAAATATAACCATGTTACATTATACCACCTTAAAATTTACATCCCTCACTAATGTAATATGGGTCATCAATGGTTTATTAGTATAATGTTTCATTCCTAGAAACCCACATCATAAAAAATAATACTAAAAAAACAGTTAAAAATTAATTTGGCCTTTAATAGTTTCCAAATGTAATGCATATGATATTCCCACATATGTGAACATAGGTGGGTTGTGAAAACATGGAAATGGAAGATAATTATTTCCATATTGTTATAATGGGGAGAGATAGAGAACAATGTTAGTAGAATGTTAACAAATAGAAATCCATTAATTTGTGTTGAACTAGAGGATCACCTGATCTATTATAAACAAATGTACCGACAATAAATTTTATTAATTGATTATTTTCCAAAAGGATACAAATTTTCATTAAATGATATAAATGCATAATTTTAGGATAGCACCACCCATTATTTTTCAATTATCCCCTCAATCACCTTCTCTAAAATGGTATATGAAATTTTCATTCTTTAAGTACCAACAGATCATGAGACTCATGATATTGCACCCCATCAGTTATCATTATCAATAAGTAGTTTGAACATACTATCCAATATGCATAAATACTCATATAGAGAGATAACACTTAAATATTTTGGACATCAATAATTGATTAAAATATACATTCCATAAATGGTAATCCTTATAAATCTTTAAAAATATTAAAATGAATATAATTATAAATTACGACATGAAATCATATTATCATTGATCTATTTTATATCACAATTTATCTCTTGGTTTTCACAATCTAAAAATGTAAATACATTCATTATAAATTCCCTTTAAACATGGTAATTACCCGAGATACCATAAAAACATTAGAAAAACATGTGTGCTTCTTTATTTCAAATTTTAATGTATATATTATTTAAATCCAAGATGTTGAATACTTTATCAATGATTACATATACCACAATGTCAATAATCTGTTGAAATGTAATGTGTATCATATAATTTACTTATTAATGTCCAATATATTTTTATACTATGTTCACTGTCTCAACAACTAGTAATAATTAAGAGATAACTACCTTGAATCAAGATGTAAAATTTCTATGTGCTCACTGTTCAACATATCCATTCAATTAATAATAAAACCCTATTATAAAAGTAATTATATAATTCATGATTCATATATCACCGTCATTTAATTCCAAAAACATTAATAATTCAATAATCTAAATACATTCTTGAAAAAAATTACTCATGATTGATCAAATTATCCTTTACAACATAATTTCGATAATTTGAATCATTGTTTTGTTTCCTCAAACTTAATTTAGTCAACATTTTTATTATAAATTAAATAAATTCTAAAAGAACATCACATAGCAATCAAATTTCATTTTCAGCTTCATTATCTTCACATGTATGACCAATAATTGTAACAAATTCCATATTATATTTATGATATTCCAAGTTTGTAAATCAATTAACATGCCATGACCCATCCCCCGGGGCCTGTGCCATGACTACCGCAAGCCCACCTTCCGTAGGCCAGGGGCTGGGGACTAGAACCAAAGGCATATTTTCTAAAACTGGGAAGGAATTGCCTTTATAACATGTAACCACATGTAAAAAAGCACACATCATGATGAGAAACACATGTAAGCTGATCTGTAAATAGTTTGAGTGTAGTTAGTAAAATGGGGCCAGATTACAAGCCCCACAGAAATGTACAAGTACAACTATAATACAATACAACTAATGAATAAGGAATTTCAGCTACTGGGTCACCCTATGAGGTCCATACCTGAAAAGTATGTACATATCACATCCTCATCACTCCACGTCCACTCGTTTCTTTTGTGTACATACATACCATATGTCCACCTCTAGGTACCCTCCAGTCCAGGTACTCTCATCCTCAGTCAGCGCTTCCCATTGTCTACACCCAACAGAACATGGTTCGGGCATATCCTGTGTAGGGTTGAGTATAATGATACTTAGTAGCTATCCCAAGACCCTATAGATCTCCCAAAATCAATCTATGATAAAAAAGTATGAAATCAACAGATAACCTTACATAGTTATATGACCATACATGTACCTATGTTATTAAGTAATATATCTCAATCATAAGGAATAACATAGAGGTAATGACATATCTCAAACTGGTTTTTATTCTAGGGGTCGTAACAAGTAACATCCCCAGTCGCATCATCGAACAGATCAACTGCTAAATAAACCTTTCTTTATCGAGTATAGTGGGCATGTAACATCACATATAGGCTCTTCCCACTAATCTTGGACTGCTGAGGTACTTCTCATATCAAGTACTTTGGGCATACCACATCACATAGAGCCGCTCCCCACCATGGGTCTGCCGCATCTCATAGAGGTGATCCCCACGTGACATGCTGATATACTCCTCCTGTCGAGTATTGTGGGTATGCTGCGTCACACAGAGGCACTCACACTCGTAGCCTACTGAGGTACTTCTCCTGTCGAGTTCCATTGGTCTGTCATATCACACAGATGCGCTCCCCAGTGAGGGTATGTCGCATCACATTGAGGTTCCCCCCACTGGTCTTGTCAAGTCACTCCGAGTTGAAATGGTCAACCGTCGTCAAGTCTCTACCAACTACTCAGTTCCGCACTATGATCGCTCTTCTCGGAGAGGATCCTCTCCACAAGATACTTTTACATTCTCAAAATACCACAATGTCCCACGTAAAAGCATCTCAATGGTCTTCCACATCATATGGGACTCAACGTAATAGACATCGCGTCAATCTAACGCCGGGTCTTTGAGTTATTAGCCTTTTAGTACTGGGGCCCGGTTGGATTTGTGCTTCATCCAACCCTACCGTTCCCCATATTAATCCAAAACATAGTGTGCTATCACTCAAAGGGACTGAATTTCTCCTAGGTTCCCAACGCCACTGACGGTTCGACTAATGAATGTCTGGTGCCAGTGTTATGGCCAAAATAATTTAATTGGGTCGTAGTGGGACTAGGCTCGGTCCGACCCATTCGGACCTAATCGGCCTGTGCTGACCCGGTTCGGGTCGACCTGACCTGACTTGCTGGGTCCGGACCAGCCTGTAAGGGCCACGAGGGTGCCCCGAGGGTGCCTCGGATGAGGGGTACTGTGAGGGTGTGGGGCTGCTCGGCCAGGTCTGGGGCAGCTCCGCCGAGGGCGGAACGAGACAACAGGGCGGCTCTGCCGCGAAAATGTCATTCTGCCGCGAGGTGGAGGTCTGGACAAGGGGAGGCGGTTAGTCCACAGGGCAGAATTCAATAGGGGAATCCTCGAGATTACACTCCCTTAAGAATCCCTATAATAAGGGATAGACGACGGACATGTCAATTCCTCAGCATCCATACATGCCAGAGATGCCCAACTCGACTACTCTCCTTACCGAAGTTTACTGCCCTAACCGGACCCCTTGAAGGTCCTGACAAAAGTGGCGTAATTAACGGTTTTCCATGAAGATATGGCACCGAGAAGAGCTTCACAAAATATGTTTTAAATCTATGAGGGAGACCCAGACTAGGTGATGAGCTACGAAGAGGAGTCCACAGAAAGAAGAACTGATATCCAATCATCTCGTTTTGATCAAGGTGCAGACGTTTTTGAATAAGGAGCGAATGCCGCCCGCCTTTGGAATGAGGGATTTCTTGGCTATAGTTGTGTATCCTCTGCGTGAAGGATGCATGCGTTCCCCGACGGAAGCATCGGAAACAATGGTGAACAAAAGAACATGTTGTGTAGTCAAGACAATATGCCATGTAATAATCCAAATTATGCAGATTTATTAAAATTTATTATTATATTATGGAAACACTTGAAATGTGTACCAATGTTCGGGCGTAAATCTGAGTCACATCACATGATAAGTGTTATATATATATATGATTAATTTAACATCAGTGCGATGAATGGGAATTCACTAGGTTTCCTTGAAGTAACAAGTTACGTACAGAGATAATTTAAATTGAATTTATTTATTTAAAATTATGATGGATAAGAATCATATGAAAATTCAGAAAAAGGGTTTAAGATAAATGGATTGATTAATTAACGATAATTTATTGATTCAAGCGTGATTTATCTTAAACATGAATTATTAAAGAATTGAATTCTAGTTTTATTTATGCGTATATATCATTGCATGTATGGATGATCATGAGCATGACCAAGAACTGTGTATGTGAAGGGTTTCATTTAATTTATTTATTTAAATTAAATTTGTTTGGATGTTAGCGTTCTCCTCATTAAAAAGTAGGGCATGTGTTCCCATGTATTTGTTTATGTAAAAACCCCTTTTACCCCACACCTGCATGTGTGATAAATGCATATGTAATGGATGGGGCTGCCAAGCTAGTGGAGGTGGCTCATGTTAGGATCCATGGTGAATCCAATCCTAGTAGTTACAAAGATGGGCAGCTAGAAAGTTGTAACCATGAACTCGAAAGGTTCATGGTGTATCCCCATAGGTCCTATGTTAATTTATGAACCGCTAGATAAACAAACCAATAGATCAATCTCATGATCATACCATTTATTTTATTTCTATCTGTTTCCTAGTTTATTTATTATGGTTTTGTTTCAATGATAAAAAAATTAATGAACTAAACAATCATGCAAGATGTAACTAAAATAAGACCGGATTATGAATAAATATTATCTTAGACATGGTTAATCACTTAAGTATATCCCACTTAATATTAACTATCATCCCATAAAAGATAATAAAATGTAAATTTATGCCTATGGATAAAATACATCAACGAAATATTAAGTTGGTATAGCCTTCAATAGTCATGGTTTGAATCGAACCATAGTTCAGAGTGCTTGACCAACCCTATTATGGGTGATTTCAATTATCGAGGAATTCTAATTCATGGTTTTGGGTTTAAATAACTTTGTTTGAATCAATTGTTAACTGCCATGTTAGGACATGGTGTGATCAAGAGGCAAATGTTGAAGAAACCCAAAATTAAAGGATTTCAGGATTGGGGAGTCCACTCAGCAGATCAAGGAGATGCGAGTTAATACAGTTGGAATTTAGAATCCTTACTGAAAACTATTCATGTTCCATGAAAAACCCTAGTTTGGGTAATGCAAAGGGAAATATGGGTCTTTTCTACTAGAATATTCAGGCATCATAATACTCTGATGTCAATGGTGAGGGCTATTGGATTAAGATAAAATTGTTGGAGACTAATATGTATAAATTTATTTATATTTCTCAGGTTTTTAATAATGTAATAAACTTTTTCTATTCTTAATTTTTAGAAATGTAAAGAAAAATGACTTCAAACATATCATTGTGAACCATACTCGAGAAAGAAAACCTTCTCACTAGCACCAATTTTCAAGAGTGGCAGAGGTATTTATGTGTCATCCTTCACCATGAATGGAGAATGTATGTGTTGGAAGAGCCTATTCCAGTTGTGCCTAGAAAAGAGGACAGTGATGAGGAAATATCTCTCTTTGCGAAAGATATTGATGAAGCCAGAGATTTCCAATGTTTCATGCTATCAGTTATGTCTAATGGGCTCTTGAAGCATCATGAAAACATGGACGTGAATAACATGATGTATCACCTTAAGGATTTCTACCTTGATAAGGCGATACAAGAGAGATATGAGATCTCCAATACATTTTTAAAATTAATCATGGAGATTTTACTCCAGCTGGGCCTCATGTAGTCAATCATGATGGATACATTGAACACATTAATATCCTAAGGATTATCTTCCCGGATTAGTTGCAATCAGATATCATCCTTTCATTCCGGCCCATGTCTTTCTCAATCTTTATTTTCAACTAGAACATGAGATGTAATGAGAATAGTCAATTGGGACTTCTGACCTTGATTCGCCAAGTAGATAAGGACACAGGGCATGACAAACCCAGAGTCCTTATAGTGAATATGAAAAGGAAGGACAAGGAAAAGGGGCCATAGACTTTTAAATGGTATGAATCCCCTGAGCATTGTCCCTCCCAGAAGGGTATGATCTAGAGGTAGGGCAAGGAAATGGAGTCTATATGTTTTTCTTGTGGTATGAAATGCCACTGGAAGACAAAATGCGTCCAGAAGCATGGGGATACTAAAGTTGTATTCATTATCGACTTCAATCTTTCCATTTCTACACATTTGGTATTAGATACAAATTGTGGGGCTCACATATGTATTCAAATACAGGAACTATATAGATTAAAAAATATTTCAAGAGGAGAGGTAGATATTTGATATTCCAATGGCATGAGGCTGGCTGTATTGTCCATTAGAGATTACAACCTGTTATTGCTGACATGGATGATTTTGATTTTACAAAACTGTTATTTTGTGCCTAGTGTTACCAAGAACATAATTTGTGTATCTTGTTTGGATATGGATGGATTTATTTTCATGACTGGAAATAAGGGTTTTATCTTTTATAAGAACAATGTTTTTTATGGTATAGAACATTTAAATAATTGTTTGTATGTATTAAATTAGAAAAAGTCAGTGTTGGCAATCGATATGAAACAGACTCACATGACTCATACATTACCTATTTGTGGCAAAACTATCTAGGTCATGTAAACGAGAAGGACCTGAAAATGCTCTGGAAAGATGGTTATTTCAACTCAACCAAGATAAAACCATTTTAGAGATGTCACACTTGTTTATAAGGAAAAATGACCATGTCACCTTTTGGTGATAAGGTGAAAGGGCCACAGAGCTTCTAGGATTGGTGCACAAGGATGTGTGTGGACCATTTCTAGTAGATACTATAGGTCGATATTTGTACTTTATTACTTTTACTGATGATTTGAGTAGATATGGCTAGGTCAAATTAATGAGGTATATGTCAGAAACCTTAGATAAATTTAAGGAATTCAAGAATGAAGTAGAGAATCATCATGTTAATAAGATAAAGAATCATTGATCGGATCGAGGTGGAGATTATCTAAACCAAGAGTTCATTGATCTTCTACAAGAGTTTTCGGATTCAATCTGAGTCCACTTCTACTTATACACCAAAGAGGAATGTTGTTAGTGAAAGGAGGAACTGCACCTTGTTGGACATGGTGAGGTCGATCATGAGTCATGAAGACCTTCCATTATCATTTTAGAGATATGCATTACAAACTGAAACATACACTTTAAACTGAGCACCATCTACTGTGTAAAATGAAATTCCCTCTAAGTTATGGTATGAAAATATACCCATTTTGTCGCATATATGTGTATGGGGATGTGAGGAATTTGTTAAGGCCTTCTCATGCAACAAACTAGCACCCCGGGGAATGAGGTGTATCATTATAAGATATCCTAAGCAAACAAAAGGACATTACCTATATAACCCTCAAGAAAGAAAGTGTATGTCACCAGACAAGCAGTCATTATTGAGATGGAGCATATCCATAAAAGGGATAGATGGAGTAAGATTGATTTCATTGAAGTTAATGCTTAAGATATAAATAAGTTGGTATAAGAACAAGTTCCACATGTCCTCATGGAAAAGGATCCAGAAACAAAAGTATTTCATAGGATCTCAAGAGAGGTAAGGGAACTAGAGAGATTTGGTTACCTATACACTGAGGATGGTGAATCATTATTGTTGGGAAATGATGAACATCACTCATACAAGGACGCATTAGAAAGATCAAAAGATGCACGATGGCTAGAAGCTACGAATTATGAGATGGATTCCATGTATCAAAACCATGTATGGGTTCTGGTTGATGATCCAGTTGATGTAATGATTGTTCGATGAAAATGGGTATTCAAGAGAAAACTGGACATAGAAGGTCACTTTAGCACCTATAAAGAATGTCTAGTGGCTAAAAGATTCATATATCATCATGGAATTGATTATAATGAAACCTTCTAGCCCGTTGTTATGTTTAAATACATTTGAATCATACTTTCTATAGCATCTTACAATGAATACGGGATTTGGAAAATGGATGTCAAAATAGAATTCGTTAATGGGAACCTTCAAGAAGATGTCTATATGACACAACCAGAAGGGTTTGTGACACCGGGTTAATACATACATGTTTTCAAGTTTCAAAAATCCATTTATGGATTAATGAAAGCATCTAGGTTGTGGAACATTCAATATGATGAATCTATAAAAGAATTTGGATTCATTAAGAATAAATGTAAGCCATGTGTTTCTAAGCGGTTTAATGGGAATGCGATCATTATCCTAGTAGTATATTTTGATGACATATTTCTTATTGTAAATGATGGAATAGTCTTACAGTCAGTTAAGGATGGGTTGAAATTATGTTTCTCCATGATGGAAGTGGGTGAAGCAGCCTATATTCTAGGCATCAAGGTCATTTGGGATTGATCCAAGAGGATACTTGGACTATGTCAGGGTACAAACATTGACCAGATACTAAAGAGATTTATTATGGAACAATATATGAGTGTATTGGTTCTATTGTCAAAATGCATACATATTTATAATAAAATGTGTCCCCAGACACAACAAGAGAATGATAGAATGAGTAAGATCGCATACGCTTCAGTTATAGGATCCATCATGTATTCCATGTGATGTACCACTCTTAATGTTTCCTATGCAATGATGTTGGTAGGAAGATATCAAGAAGAACTAGGAGAACAACATTTGACTACTGTTATGACTATCCTTAATTATATAAGATGAACTAAGGATATATTCCTGGTGTATGGAGGATATCGGGAACTTGTCATCAGAGGGTATGTTGATGCTTGTTTGCAGATAGATCAGAATGATCTGAAGTATCAATTTGGATATGTTTTCTGTCTCAATGGAGGAGCTATGAGATGAAAGAGTTCAAAGAAGCCAGTTGTTTCCTATTATATAGTGGAGTCTGAATATGTAGAGGCTTATAATGTAGCCATGGAATCTATATAGATTCGAATCTTTTTCCATGATCTTGATGTGGTGCCTAGAAGTAAAGATCCTATCACATTGTTTTGTGATAATAATACAATGGTGTCTCCTGAAAAAAACCAAGGTCACATCAACAGACAAAGAACATACTCCGAAATTATCCCCTATTCATGGATTTCTATCAAAGGGGTGAAGTTGTAGTGAGAAAAGTGTCCACGGTAGAGAATGTGGCAGACCCCATGACTAAAGGACTATCTCAGTATAAGCATGAGTATCATGTGAGAGCTAGTGGGTTAAACATTGTTAGTAGTTGGGTCTAGTGTATGTGGGAATATTTTGGAGTTGGTGGCCTAGAAACAAATACATTTTACATCATTAGTTAATTAAAACATGGTCACATATTGATTGTTCTTTAGCCTGAAAATGCATGTGATAATGTCCCAAGGATAGCTGTTGCATTAAAGGGTCCTAGCGGATCCTTGCTATGATGAGAACACAGAAGTGCCATAAAACTATTCTTGAATATATGTTCTATGGCCAGATGATGTTTTCTTAGGGACACAAATAAAATAGGCTATTAGTGGTGAGAACTCATAAAACATTGAGGAACCTTTTCACGGTGTGAGCCTGTGGTAATATCCAGGATGATATTATGAGAACGAGGCCCACCTGTAGGAAATTCACATTTTATTGTGTCAGTTGATGTTCCTATGTAAGGACCTTTGTATTGGTCCTTAGAAATTAAGATTATTAGTAAATGGTAATATAACACATGCATATAGATATGTTGACTAAAACTATGATGACACACTGTTCGCAGCAAGTTTGGATACATTGGGTTTGCCATGAGTGATAATGCATTAATATATATTGAAAGAAAGGATTTGTACATTTTCATCCATTATAGAAGTATATATCTTAGGCCCTTTTATGGAATTTATATTGTCTAAATAATTCCATGTCCATGGTGAGAAATGGGAATGTTTAATTCCAGAAAGTGAAAGAAACAATAACCGAGCACATGGATTGATGGCACTAGCATGCAATATGCTTGATTAGAGATATGAAGACAAACAGATTAAATTACATAGTAAGAGTTCATATGAGGGGATACGTCAAGGTGGCATCAACTTCTTTCTCTTTTGTTCCTTGACCCAATTCTAGATATTAATATTGATCTTTAGGAAAGCCCACCTAATTCCAACAAGAAATAATCCTAGAGGGTCACACACTAAGTGTATCCAAATGTATCATATAGAATAAAGATTAATATTGTACGGGGTTTAATAATTATTCAAGGAAGACTAAATTGTTTTAATGTTGGAGGATGAAAGGAAATGAAAACAAGATATATACACCTTGTATTAATGGCTACACGGAGTGCAGTTTTCATTGAAAAACATGTACATTCCATGTATTAATGGTTATATACCGTGTAGTTTTCATGGAAAAACAAGTACACGACATTTATTAACTATTACACTCGGTGAAGTTTTCATGGAAAACAAGTACAAGTCGTGCATTAATGATTACACGCCTTGTAGTTTTTCCAGTTGGGATTTTGAGGAAATAATATTGTTTAATTAAATAATAATTATTATAATCAGCGTGGGAGCTTGTCAAGGAATTAATCATTCGATATGGGGGTTTTAAATATGAGTTAATGAAATTAATAAAACATGTAACATGTTTATTTATTTTCATACCTCTATTACCTCAAACCTGAATATAAATATCCTCACAACCCCAACACTTTTCTAAAGGGAATTGTTGCGCACAACAATTCTAGAGAATTCTCTCAAGACCGAAAGAACTCCTTCCTCCATGATTTCCCTCATGATCGTGAGAGATCCTCTTCAATCGGATCAAGGTGATATAAAGAGTACAATGCAAGAATAAGCTTCTCCGCGCTAGCAATAGGAGATTCCTTTGGTGATGTCTAGAGATACGTGGAGCATGTGTAGATCACCCCTAGAGGAATCCAACACATGGATTTTATGATGCAATGACGAATCGTATCAGATTGTGACCAGATATATCAATGAAGAAAGCATTATATCAAGAAAATTAATTTAAATTAATTAAATTAATTATAGCCAACATATGATGATCCTCCTTTGTGGTTCTGGGACATTTCATCCTTTATGTCTATTTTTGTGATTCGATACGTAGATTATAACATTTCTCGTCATATTCATCTCGGATTGATCATTGCTAATGACAAAAATCCAAGTGAACACATCCACCAACGAGCATCCACTTCACCCGAATCATATAGAAAAACAATAACAAGAGGCAAAGATGATTGCTTGAACAACTCAAAGATTATTGTTTCATTATACACAACAACATTGGGATGTAAAATAAGGTGGATTTGTTTTTTGAGAAAATGGATCATGGAATTTTGAACATTACGAGAGTTGAAAGGGATCCATGATCATGGCTCTAGTAAAAATGGTATGGTAATAATCATGGAATGTGAAACATCATTACTATTTTATATGGTTTTTTATCCAACGTGAATAGAAAAGATAAAATTTTCTAAGACTAATGATAAGGAGTTTCAAAATAATATAAATGTATTGAATGATGGGAGATTTATTTAATATGTATAAGAAGATGTAATTTTAGAATTTTGGAAAATACATTCTGCTCCTAACATACCTGAACTAAAAAGGGAGTTGTTGGATGATTCTCATAGTTACAATTTCTCTAAACAACTAGGTCGCACTAATATGTAAATAGATTTGAAGGAAAACTTTTGGTTATATAATATAATGAGGGATATTTATAATAATGTGTCAATATTTATGGTTTGTCAATGAGTTAATGTTGTAATATAACATCTTTGAGGAGTAATTCCACATATTCCCATACCTGAGTGGAAATGAGAAGATATTGAAATGGTGTTTTACATGGTGCTATCGAAGACTCCTGGAAGGAATGATGATCTTTGGGTCATTGTTGATCATTTTACCAGGTCAGCATATTTTCATTTTAACAGAGAAGATTTACCACTTGAATGTTTAGAAATACTATATATTAATGAAGTTGTAAGACTTCATGGAGTACCACTATATATTTTTTCTGATCTTGATCTACATTTTACATCATGATTCTTGATAGGTGTATGAAAGACTTGGATACTGAGCTTTAGTTTAGCAATGCCTTCCACCCTCAAAATGATGGACAATCAAAATGAAATATTCAAACCATAGAAGACATGTTGAGATCTTGCTCACATGAATTTCAATATTTTTGGGATAAATATTTACCTCTTGTATAATTTTATTCTAACAATAGCACCTATTCATGTACTCAGATGGCACCATATGGAGCGTTATATGGAAAGAGATGTCGATCACCAACTTGTTGGGATGATTTTGGTCAAAAAATATCGTACGTCGAGAAAATTTTTATAATAAAATTGGAAAGGTGATGGTTATCCAAACCGGCATCAATGAAATTCAAATTAGTAAATATATATATTCTTATTACTGAAGGAATGATTTGGAATTTCGAATAGGAGATCATGTTTTCATTAAGGAATCTCCATGGATGGGTGTTATATGATTCAGTAATAAGGGAAAATTATGTCTCCTATACATTGGACCTTTTGAAATTCTATAACAAATTGGAGTTGTAGCTTATCTCTTGGTAATGAATCCATGTCTCTCTAAAGATAATAATGTCTTACACTTATCACTATTGAAAAAATACATGCCTAGCACAACGCATGTACTTACCTATCATAAAATAGAATAGGAACCCTCCCTATCTTATTGCAATGAGAATATCATTATTATTGATACTAGAGAAAAATTGTTGAGAAACATGATGACTTGTATAGTGAATGTTCTATAGAGAAACCAAAAGATAGAAGAGGCAACATGGAATCACAAGGAACTTATGATGAAGAACAACCCGATTATTTTTATTCATAATATTCTTGAAATTTCAAGGATTAAATTATTTGAAATATGGAAGAATGTAACTTCCCAAGAGTCCATGGTATGATTATCTATAAATAATAAAACATCTTGCGTTGTATGCAACTTTGAGTTATAACACCCCATGAATAATCAAACAAGAAGTTATGAATAGTAATACCCACTTTTTCAAATTCTCTAATTTTCTTCTTCAAAATGGACTCCATTTTTGGATTCAGAATATAAAAATTTGTTTACGGGGAAATTTTTGATATTTTTCTGAAAAAATTCATTTTTTGATGAATACTGAAAAACACTACATTATTGTGTTAAATCAAAATTTTATCTAAAAAATAAGTAATTTTATTTAAATTTTTTTAGTTAAATATATATAAAAAATAAATATATATACTCAATGTAATTCATTAAACTCATTTGAAAATATTATTAGATATATGAAATTTTATTGAACTTTTCATCGTATTTTACCCACCTTTTAGGTGCATATGCAGATTTTCATAAAACGTAATTTTACCATTTCTGTGAAATGAATTTCAATAATCTGAGAGATATGGTTGAAATTAGTTGTAAGATTTTGTTTAATAAGATGAATATATTTTTTGGTGAATAATAACTTTTACCTTTTATTTACCACTGTTTAAAGTAAATAGGGTAATTAAAGGTAAAAACATAATATTTTAATTACTTTAACACATAACATAATTGTTTTGGATAAGTGTATTTAAACTAAAATAAACCATTTTATTAAAATTTTATCCTTTTGTTCAAATTTATTTATATTAGGACATTTGTTATTATTTTATTTAATGAAGAGTTAAAAATGTAAATTTCAATGTTTAATAAGTAATTTTTTTTAATATAAGCTTATATATAATATAATTTCAACTATAAATATTCATTAGAAATATATGATGTTTTCCTACTTAATCGTATTTTATTTTTAATATTTATACATTATATAAATAAATTTTTTAATGACACAATGATGATTCTATAATTACCTTATTAATGAACGATTAAAATAATAGTTTTTATAGATATCCAAATAAATGTAAATTGAGACTTCTGATTAATTACAATAATTGTCTATGTTAATAATAAATTTTAGGGTTGATTAAATTAATTTTTTTCTATGTGATAACATTTTCTTATTTTCATAAAAAACCAAATACCAAATAGGGTCATTATTGACATAAATTATTTTTTAAAACAGATACTATATTATTAATTGATAAAAAATGACTATAAATATATGAATTGCTAAAAATACATAAAAAGGGATAGATATAAAAATAATGAACCACTTTGGGGTTCTCTTGGCTATTTATTGTATGTTTATTAACCATTTTATATAATAATAAAAGAATACATAGTAAATGTTAAACTATTTAACAATGATTTAAATATAAATTTCAATGATAATATGATGAGATAAACTTGTCTGAAAACTATTGGGTGAATGGTTTTTGACCCATACCGACCATATCATAGAAATAAATCCTTGTTGAGCTGTTAGAAACTGAATACGATTGTATAATAAAATAATATTTCAATCTTTTTCTTATGTGACCCTCACCTTTCTAATAAAACAGTACTTCCACTTTTCCCAATATCACACATCCAATGCCATTTGGATTAGCCAACCCATTTTCATATGTCGTCCCAACTACCCCCACATAGACGAAGATGCCATAATTTTATAACAAAGACAACCAAAGTAGACCATTTGATCAACTTAAATAGGAAACACATGATGAAGAGGAAATAATCTCACCACCTCGTTCAAAGTCCTTTTCTTTTTCCAATTCATCATTCTTGGTTGTTTCCATATCAAAATAATAACTCCAGTACCTTATACATAATTTGATGTTATTATTAATATGTTACAACCATATTCATTATTTTATCCATCATATGAATGACGAGTCACCATACGTGTGTATGTACGAATTACCATCTCCACGTTGTGGTGTAGTTTTGTATTCAAACACTTCATTTTTTGGATGGGTATAATAATGATTATAACTGATGTAAATAAAAATATAATGTGTTAATGATTTTATATATATGATATAACATTCAATTACATATGATTTCATATTCAATTGAATGATATTATCACTCATGTGTACATACAGATTAGTGTCTTGATTAATGTAATGAGATTCATTCCCCATCGTAACCATTCTAGAAGATTTTTTATTTTATGAATAAAAATAGTGTTTAAGAACAGAATAAAATTCTGGACATGATTCATAGACGTCCAATCTATATCAAACATGACTTATGTAACAAAACATATTACATATAACGAATAAGTTAACACCCAAAACAATTACACTATTGAAATAATACGAAAAAATAAATGTTATAAGATCATATAAAATATCGTATTGATGTATATTGTTCTTTTATAATTTAATAAAAAAAATAACTATTATACATAAGTTTAACATACCCCCAAACAATAAATGAACAAGGTAAGGGTTTATTCTACAATCTCTTCATTATCTGAGGTTGTTTATATGCGAGTATTTATTGGGACATCTTTATCATCCACATCTATGATTCCTAAAAATTTATTTCAATTTTTTTAATATTTACTATAATATGGGATAATGTAATTTATAACATTTTTGAATTTTTATAAATTTTTTTTGAAAGGAATCTTTCCATCACTTTCCAAAAATGTTTCTTTATGATCTTTTCAACGAATTATGGAATGCAAGATTTTTAACGTATATGGTTAGTCAAAATCTTTTTTGATGTTATAACACCTTTTAAGATTCCAGTAAAATATTATAAGAATATTTTAAAATTAAAATTTTTATTTTATAATTATCAGACTTTTAAAATATTTCAATATTGAAATAGATATTTCTACCAAATAGTTTTGATTTTATCTATGTAAACATCCTTTGATGGATTTTATAGTTGTTTGATGTATATTTATTATGATACAATCACCCATATTGTATTAAAGGTGTTGTGATATTTTTGACAGTGGATGTGTTATTTTTGTACCATTCATGGTTTTTGGATGAAGTATTGAAATTTTATATGCAAATTTTTAATAAAAATTTTTATGTTATGTTTCAAATTTTTCATATGAGAAAGGCATTGGAATTAGTATGTGATGGGTGGATATCACTATATCTCTTCGATGCATCGGTAGGTCTAATGAGACAAAATATTTTCATAAAACAAGGCATTGAAAAAATCATTTTTGTTGTCTTGTCATATGGCCTTGACTCTGTGGTTATGATGCCCAAAATTATGAATTACATCATTATGAAATTTGCTATTGATATTGCATATGATTATTCGACCAGTATAACATCCATGTGAATAATTAAATGGAATTATTTGATTTATATTTTCTATATTATGTTGAATTTTAAGTTTAAAAGAATTTTTTTAGTCTTATACATTGAATTAAATGTTTATTCTTATTTATGATAGTTTTCACTATATTGTTATCATTAATGAGAATTTGTGCTCACCCAATTCTTAGGTTTCATTTTTCCTAGGATATGAATAAGTATATTTTGATTAACCTGCAAAAATATACTAAGAGATATTAGAGTGTTCAAAGGGGACACAATTTTGTTTTTTATTTAATGATGTAAAGTTAAAAAAATTTATGTAACCAATACTTCAAATGCTACTGAAATGATCGGTCCTTCAGTACATGATTCCTTTTATAATGCCAATTTTATGTAATAATGCACCGACTCAGGGTAACTCAGGCTAAGGAATTATAATTGGTGTTCGAATATTTAAAATAAAAATCAATCAAGTAGTATACTTCATTCACCATAGAAAATCATATCATTATGGTCATGGGATTAATCCTATGAATCACATATAATAATCTATTTAATATCATTATCCAGTTCCATGGTCCACATGTTTGGTTCAGGATCTACGATGACACCGAAATCCATCTATACCAATCATAACACACCCTTCCCAGTTTCAATTTATCATTAGGTCAACTAATATGGTCCCATATTCTATTTTATTTCCATGCAACCATTCATGGTGTAACACACAGAGATATTAATTTTAACACTATGTTTTATATATTATACAACATGGAACACCGAGAATAAATGAACCAAAACATATTTTTATAATATAATTGTTACCACATGGCCATTAAATTATCGATTATGAATATTATTTAATATATTAATATATATATATATATATATGTATTACTCAATTCAAAATTATTGATTAATTATTTTTTAAATAGTTAGTAATTTTTTAAAAATCATTTTATGCTTCAATAATACGATTTCCTAAAAAATTAATGTTATTGGTGATTTGGAAATAGATATTATAATTTTTTTTAACCATTATAAATTATATTTTATGAAAATTATATCATTTCAGATCATCATGAATAAATTATATTTGATAAATTTTAGCAAAATCTCTTAAATATCCTAGTTTTCAATGATTATTAAAAATTATTTTTTCGACAACATATTTTTTATCAAAATTATTTAAAAATATATTATTTAAATAATATCAAAATAAATTAGTTCTATTTTATTATCGATAATCAAAATATATGATTTGGAATTCATTTTTTGTTATATTTTGTGTGAAAATATTTTTATTCATAGAAATATAATAATTTTTAAAACCTGATTTTTGTTTCATTTTAAATATTTATCTTTCTTTAATTTGTAACTATTAATTAATATTACTATTTTAAAATTAAATCCATTTTGAATCTAGGATATTGAAATTTAATAAATAATTTTCTTATTTTCTCATTATGAATAATAATATTTTTTAAATTTTATTCCCATGGTAATGGTAAAATGAGCTAATTAGGGGTAAAATAAATTTTATAAGCCATAATATTAATTAAAAAATTTACATTATTATTATTTATGAATAAATGTTGTATGAAATTATACAAAAATCTAAAACATTAATTTTTATTTTATTTTGAATTTTTTAATATTTATGTAAAAGAAAAATTAAAAAATTTCCATCTTTTTTTTAATATCTATTATATAATGTGATGAGGATAATTATATATTACATTTATTACAATTAATTAATTTAAAAATTAATTATTTCTGTTATAATATTATGTTTTTTGTGTTCAAATATGTATTTAAAATTCTTACAGAACACCGATATGTTGCCTTTGTATATAATTATATAATCATGTAAATAATTTTAATAACAGTAATAGTAATTTTTATGAGTGATTAATTGTTTCCAAAGAATATTATAGATAAATATAATATATATATGTTAGATTTAATATTTTATATTACAATTATATTTAATTCTTGTTTTTTCTATGTCATATCAATAGAATAGTTCAAAAATTGAAATTAATAATATTTTAAAACAAATATTATTTTATTAAATGATTTTATATTAATAAAAAACATTCATTGAAAAACTGAATGTGATATGTCATTATATATAAACCATCTTCCATTTAAGGATCACTTTTCTATTTAAGGTATCTTTCTAGGCCTATAATTATTAAACAACCTTCATAACATAATAATTTTCAAGAGGTTTATATTTGGGTTAAAATAAATATATAAATAAAAACATCTAACAAAAATTTTACATAATATTTTTGGATTATATTATTTCAATAATACTAATTTTTTCATAATAATATAAATTTTGATACATTTATTAATGATAATTAATTAATTTTTATTTAATACCTTTTTTGATTCCAAGAGTGTCCCACCACTAACATATAAATGGCTAAAACCACTTCATCATTATTGAAACTATTTCGGACATATAGATAATCCAATAAATAAGAAAATATGATAATAAATTCAATGTTCAAAACCTTTAGATCTTGTTCTTTCTAAAATTCCATCATTAATTTTGAAAGATTTAATCCAATGATTGTTTCTCAATGAATAGGTATTAAACTTAACATAATTTCCAATTTTACTTCTCAGTAGACATCATATAATTATATGTTATACATTTTAAAATATTTAATTAATAATAATATATAATCTAATATTTTAGGATTATTGAATGACCATTTTTCAACTTATTTTTATCCAATAGAAAATGATAATGTCATTCATGTGTACGTATTGACTAACACCTTCGAAAAGAGATGTGACATAATTTTCAAGTCCAGTTTTCATGAATATTAAATATGATAATTTTTTTAAATATATCTGATATAAACTATATAAAAGTGTTTCATATTGTTTAATTATTATTTACCTTCATTCAATTCAATCAATCAAAAAATTAATATGATGTTCATATGTACGTACATTTTACTATCTCAATGAATGGTGTATTTAATTTTTCTATCTCTATATTTTATGAAAAATTATATATGTATAAATATAATATTTATAATATATGATATTTATATATTTTTTAGATTTTTTTATATCATGGTAACATGGTTAATGTACAAGAATCATGACTACTAACCCAAAACACTTACAAAAAGAGAAAACATTATCCATGAAAACAATGATTTTAATTAGGATTTATTAATAAATGGGAGTCAAATTTTATAAGACATTAATATAAAAATGATAATTATTTTAATGATATAAAATATATTTATAATAACAATAAAGTCAATATAAAGGCATTTAGAACAATTTGGATGAATTTCGTACTAGAGGTAAGAGTTTCCCATCTTATAATATTTTCTTTGATTCTTATTCAATATTCATCAATTTTTTTAATATGGTATATATAATTCCAATGAATGTCTTATATGATTCATAACATGGTATTTGTGGATATTTAAATATCCAAGTAATGATATAATGTTCAAGATAATTATATTTAATGTTTCCAATGTTGTATGGGATTTATAATATGATGTTGTCATTTATGAGGTTTATTTACAAATATGTTTATAATGATAATGTTTTAATGGCATTATATAATTAATTTCATTATTTTTATTACGTTATAGTTGTTTTTATATATTAATGTTTTCCATTTGAATTATATTTTTCAATGAATCTTGATAGTAAAGGATTTTTTTGGAAAACTGATACAATTTTTGTCGTTGGTCATAAATACCTTTATTTAAAAATGCTTGATTTCTATCACCGATTAATAAATTTTTTTGTTATATTATTATTATTGAAAATAATTCTTATCTATGATAAAATTCTAAATGAATTTAAATTAATTATCTTATTATTTTCTGAACGAGTTAGTTTTGAATTTATATTGATATTGTGAATATATTTTTAGTTTTAAAGTAATTGACATGAAAACATTTCCCTCCATCATGACCTTTTAGTGATTTGAAGCGTATATTACAAGATTAAATGATTATTTTAAATAAATATTTCATTAATATATGGGGAATATATATAATTTAACTATTTTATTTGAAAGTGAAAAGTGTAATTTCCCCAGGAAATTTTCATGTGATCATTTAGAGGAATATGTTATCCATGATAACATAATTAATTAATACATAATTTCAATTGGGATATTATCAAAGAATAAATTCCATAATATTTCTGGGTATTTTTTATCATTATGATGCTAATATATTTATGAAAACCATATATTTTCAACTAAATATGGTATGATTAAATGTTAAAATAAATATGAAAATCATCTATTTTACAGTAGTTCTGACATAAAGAATAATTTATGATCTTATTTACCACATGATAAGTATTTTCATTATGTGATTATTTTCTATAATTATAAATACCTTTAATTATTTTGATAAATATGGACTTATAATGAGACAATAAGTACTTTAATAGAGAGTGAACACAATTTAGTAGTAGATTATATCAATTATGACAATATAAGGATTCAAATGTTACTAATAAAAAGATATAATTTATAGAAAAACAAATCCAATATTATATACTTGATGTAATACTTGACAAAAAAATTATTTTTTACATAGATGAAATGAGTTTTCCCAATCAATGTTTCCCGTTTAGAAACTGAAATTATAATTTGATTTAAAATAGATACATCTGGGGGTAATAAAATAAAAAATAGTTTGTTGGTTATATCATAAGAATAATTATATTTTATGGATTGTTTTTCATTACTACCTACCTAATTTTAAACTCATATGGTATATTCTTAGATTAATGAAAATTTTATTTATTATACATTATTAATTATTTGAATATATATTGATAATTTATAAACATGGCTAAAATAATGGTCCCCTAAATTAAAATAACTTTTTCTACATTGGGATATCATATAATTTTTTTTTTCAAGAATATTTTTTTTCCAATTATAATTATAATTTATCACAGTATGCTTTTTTTATTCAATTTATGGAACAATGAGTAATATTTTTTATGTAGAATGAAATGGAAAATGAAATGATTATCCTTATTATAATCTAAATAAAATGGGATCTAGAACGTCAAAACTTCTGATTTAACTTAATTAGATATCTTATTAGAATATTGATAATATCAACAAGGGTGATTTTACAAACACACCTAGTAAGATAAAAATGTATTCTTTGGAAACCACGTGGAGAAGAATCTGAATCTTCCCACATGTCTGGTATGAGTTAAGAAGAACTAGGGGAAATGTCTCAGAGGAATGATAAAATGTTTTTATGTGTTAAAATAAAAGGAATGGACCATGTAATTGTAGATGAGAAATTAAGAGTTTAATATAGGTAAATGATGAAATTTATAATTTACTATATCTAGATCAATGACATATGTTTGGGCAATATTATAAAAATATGATACAATGAATTATTTCTAGAGTTTACTCCTTTAATAATTGTGGTCCTATGTTATTTGAATAATTAAATAAAAATGATTCATGGTTTTATTTATTTAGAATTAATAATAATTTTGTAGATGTGTAATATCAGGGATTCAAAGATATAATAGTCAAGAATCATCTAGACATTTATCCAGGTTAGATTTTATTTTTCGATACTTATGTTAATACCAAAATATTTTAAAATCATTTCATTGTGATTGGATTTGTATATAACATAAAACATTGAACATAAATAACCTACATAATACAATCTATAAAATTACTATTATTACTTAATGATAATCTATTTGGTAAAAATATAATTCACCACATCATGATAAATTTAAATATATATATATGGATAATAATCAATAAAAAATTAGTAAATATTTCGAAGGAAATAAGAACACAATTTTTTATGATATAATTTATGGCTTTGTAATGTGTTTTCTTCAAAAATTATTTTTTTTATATATTACACATGTATACTTGAAGTAAATTATCTCCTAATTTTTAATGGTTTTATATATAAGAGAAATTAATTTTGAAGTCATCATATCAAACATACCTACTGGTGAAATTTGGAGATTTTTTTAAAAATATTTTGGTTTTAGTGAATAATGAAAAATATCGATTTTCGTAAAACTATCATCTATTTTAAATAAATATGGTAATTTATTGTTATATTATTATTTTAATTTTTAATAAAATTTAAATATGTTTCATTTGATTTATTAAAATATAAATAAATATATTTTCTTCTTCAATAGAATTGATTTTGGTATAAATATATTTCTATACATAGCAAAATAACAGAATTTTTTTTATTAATATATGTAATAGAAAGAAAATCCCCATAAAATAACCTCAAGGCACATTTTTTAGGCAGGTTTGAAATATTGATACCAGACAGTATCCCCCTTGAAAAATTCATCTCGTTATAAGTTAAGGTGTTCATATGTTTGAAGTAGTTAAAGCTTGTTCCTTTGTTCTTCATGGATGTAAGATAATCTACTACCATCTTAACCTCCTACCAAGTATAGTGGAAATTAATCTAGTTATTTGTTAGTCCACTGATCCTTCTAGTTTTGTAAATGACTAACCAAATGGAGATTTATATTCTCTTCAGATACTCAAAGAGAATCAATGATTCAGTTTCCACAATTTTTAGGCTTATTGTATTTTAATTATAATGGTGGAGAAAAGTGAAGAAAACAATACCTTCATCATGAAGGGAGTGAAATTCTCATATGTTAAAAAAAAATTGATGGCGAATGATCCAATAGAGTCAAAACCAAATCACCTCTGTACATAATCCCTAAAATGCCTGAGCTGTGAGTGTTTATTATGAGACTCTAGGGGTGGGGATACCAATATTCCCAATTCCCTTGGATGTCCCTAATGTTGGAGTAGATGGATGTATTTTCCATTTGGAGTGATTAGAGAGTGCGGGTGTCTACCCAATTATTCAATATTCTTATCATGCTGAAGGAAATTTTCATTGTTTGAATATACTGATTTTCTCCATTCTAATAATCCCTTCAATGCAAACTGAGATTAGTTCCTACAAAATATACAACCCACATTCAATTAAAACCATGATAATACCCTTCTTCCATAGACTACCAACACTAGTGTTGTGGAACAATAGTTCTATGAAAGATAGGTCCATCATTTTTAGTGATGATAATCTAATGAAATATATAAAGGATAACAATATTAAAAATCTTAGTTGCATTCATTGAAAAGGTAATCCATTGTGTCCTCAATTCCTACCCAAAATAACATACCTCTGATAACTATAATGATGCACATTCATTTGATGTTACCATTGATGGATACCACTTGATTCCTTATTCTCAAATTAAAAATTTCTTTTATTTTGGTTATCTCCTTTATCCATGGAACCACAACCCACTCCTCGATGTTCCCATTGGAAAGAGACACACTTCGATATAGATTCAACGAATTGACACCAAATTTAATGACAATAAAAGTACGCCTATATAGCTTAGTGTTAATAACAATAAAGAAGAAACTATTTCAATGGTAATAGTTCTACATTTAATTATTGAAGCTCAAAAACACTGAGGCTTCCATGAATGTATGTTTTTCAGTAAGAAAACAATAATGCAAGATTTTTTAGATAACCCATTTGTTAATCAAAAAATTAGATATCATACCATTCCATAATCCATTGATTATTGTTTTGAAGGGCCTAAATATGGGGGATAATTGAGGAAAAAATAATGGATGAGTTCTCTCATGATATTCTCATCTCCCCTATATATTTATCTAGCTTGAAACTACCCTAATGGGTTCACTCCTATAGTATATCCCATGATAGTTTTCATGCATATAGTGAAATGTATCCATTATGTTACCCACATTTACACCTCCATCCCTAATAGGGGTTCCATTAATTTCCTTGATGCCCATTCATACATATTGTCTGTGTGAAAATCCAATATAAACGAGTTAAGTATTATATAAATATTGGATAGAAATAACTTCATAATCTTGATAATGGAGATCACATGTACATATATTTTAGAAATAAGGTTGTTAACAAAATAAATATTATTTTATTGAAGGATAGATAATAGTTATTCTAATTAATGAATGTTCCTATAATACTTTGGATGATAATATCAATGATATGAATTCAAAAACAAAAGGACGATATTGGGGAACCTAGATTTTCCATGGGGGCGTTAATAAATTACCACATAAATCTCTTACTGAGGGATTAAACATGCCTAATCGAACACAAATTATGTATTTAAAAAATCACCTTCTCGTGGATAATCCTTTGACCATTCCAATAACAACATTATTTAAAGACCATTTTTATAAAATTGACTAGTCCCCGAATGACATTCAAAAATATTATAGCATTTTCGGAAAGCATTTGAGGAGATATATAGTTGGAGTGATCAAGACAATGAAATTGGAGGATAATTCCCCTTATGATAATCCTATTTTTGAGGTGAATGAGAACATCATGGGTTAGGAAGAAAATATATAGTGATAATGGGTCTCAGGATCCAATCATCATTAATCATTACAAAAGACATTAATTTTTCCCATAAAAGAGATTGGAATATGTGATGAAATAAAACATATAAAATAATATTATAATATCGGGTAGAAAATCCATACATGGTAAAAGAATTATAATGAAAATTTACTCAACACAATAAAAAGCCTTATCTATAAATTTTTTAATATCCATGATTGAATCAAGTACATTATAGTTGATGTCATAGGTAAATTCATTGGACAATGATATCTTCCCTTGATGTAAACTCCATTTAAAATCCCATGCTGTTCATTTTAGATCCACATGGAAATATTGATATATAGTCTTCTATTTATTACACTCTCCAACACATTGAATGATTATATACACAAGATCATCATAATATTATAGTGGGGGGAAAATGGGTTATTTAATTTAGGTATGATAAAAAAAGGTAGTGGAATAAGTTTCTATAATATTTCTACCACCTTATAAAATTCCTAGTACATCCCTTAATAACATAATAATGGAAATTTTTAAGAACCCTTATAGAATGCTCTTAATAAGCTATCAAGAATGAGTGCACTCCTCAGGTTAAGACCATACATCGCCTCATAAACCACTTACTCATTAAACTCATCCTCAAAGGTCACATCTTCATTATTAGAAATAAATTAAGGAACAAAATATATAATATCTTCATATCCTTCCAGATAACAATTATTAATGAGAATATTAGGACCTATGAGAAGTTAATTCAAATGGGAAATGGCTAGTTCACTAAACACTCATGATCATCATCCCAAGAGACATATAGAAGAATAATATTGGTTATTGTGGTGTGACTTTTCTCATTAATATAGTAATGGAAAAAGGAAATATTATGGCCACCTTCATGGTGTCATTATATTCTCTCATTCTCTTATTCAAACCATTCATGTATGATGATCTTATATACTAGTGTATACTTATTCTAAAAGTTCTCTCCAAATAAATATTCATTCTAGTTCTCTTCCAAACTAGATTCAAAATGAACAGTATTTGTTTTCATCACATCCATGCCATGAATTCAAATAGGATTCTTTCTAATCCATAACATGAAATCATACAAAAAATGACATAATTTATTAAGTTTTCAAATATATGAACTCCCTTGAATTGGATTGATCTATAAATCCAACACTTGATAATGATATTCAAGAGTATCAATCAATTTATGTGAGATATTTTTTTGTATCTCTCTTTCCATTTGGTTAGTGAAACATGCATAAGAGAATGTTTAGAGAGACTTTATATAAGGTGATTTAAGATTCTATTTGGGTGGGATAAAATCACAAGATAAATGGATAGAAATTTTTCAATTAAACACCATATGTTGAGGCCCGCATTAATCGTATTATACCAGGTAATGTGACCCCTATTAGAACACATGACCCTATCCTTGTTACGGGACATGAACCAAATGGAATACTCACATTATTTTATGTAAAGGGACCTCTTCCATTAATCTCTTATATATACAAGACAATGTTTAAGTCTCCTTTGAAAATTATAAATGATACTCATATATCAAAATACATAAGGTTATTCCACAAATAGTGTCTACATATATAATTAGTGATACCATAGAAAAAAGATATGATATAACTTTGGGTACCTAATGATACTTCTGTAGTCTTAAACTAATGTAATTCCCTTATTATATCCACAATGATATAGGGGTTCTAGAATAACTATATGTTCATGTCCCATGAGATAAAATGAATAAAACTCATGAATTTTTATTCACAATGAAAAAAAAAATTGGAGGTGATTTTCTTGGCTCAATAACTTCAATGGGGGAGATATTTTTCATGTATAGTTTAGTGGCTACATAATCAGTATTGACCATGACCCCCTATACCATGTGTGTTATATGTCAATAATTTTATAATCAAACTAAGTTGAATCCAGATTTTTCAACATGAAAAGTGGTCCCTTTTAGAGGATAAAGATAATTAGATAAATCATGGATTTTTGGACAAAGTTATTTTGAATACTTATTATGAAGAATAAAATAAATGGATATTTTATAATTTTGTAGTTCCCATTATGAATTTATTCCAACTATGTTACATGAGAATTGATTTAATAGATGGAACATGATGGTCCATCATGTATAATGAACACATACCTATACAAGAATGAGATAGAGGAGGAGAATCTTCATCGGAGTAGTTACCACTTGTGAGTACTGGTATGGAGGGAATATCCAAAGTTATTAATCCACATGTACATATGATGACACACTAAATAGAATAGATCAATATGATGAAAGAATCTTAAAGGGGATTCAGTTTCTCGGTATAATAGATCAGATGTAAGAAATAACTGCAATTTTTTTATCTAGAGATTTTATACTAGAGTTATCCAATCAGCTTGGGGATCCCTGTCGAAACAAGAAAAATAGATGAGTAGAATTTATTTAAAGAGTTCCAAACAAGGGGAAACCAGTTGAGTCAACATAATTGGGAGTGACTTGTAAGGCCTATGACACCTCATAAAAACATGTATTATGGCCACTATGACCTTGATACAATTTTTAATTCATCCTTTACAAAGCTGATTTGGCCCTTGATACCATTTTTAATTAATTCTTTACAAATTTGATTTTGGACAGAGATACCTATAATCAAATGATGATGGGGACACTTAAAATCTATAGGATTTGATCATATTTCAAATCTGATAATTTTGTCAAGTAATCCTACCCATGGAAAAAGAGTGACCATGTAGAAAAAATAATGACCAGAACCGTAGAGGGATCTGGTAGCAGAGATCCTAGAACAAAATGAACTAATCTTATCGTGAATATGGTTCTAGTCAGGTAGAGTTAGGGAGATATCCAAATAATAAAATGGGCCACTAGAGATTCTTGTTGGAATATTGTCTAGTAATCCACAAATAGAAATAATAAGGATTCCCCAAAGTCTCTAAAGAATTATATTTTCTTGAATGTCTATGAAATCATGGGGGATTGACACACACCACTACACTTAATGAATTCCACTCATCATAAACAAAAATAACCCATCAATGGTGATTGACGATCCAATGACACAAAGATTGGGTAATACTATAAAAATCCTAAAATACCTCATCTATTGACTCTAGTTTCATAGAGGAGGTTCTATTATTTAGAGATAAAATACATGCTATAAGATCCAACCCCTAGGACCCCACAATATTTTGGAAGATGTGAGGCAACATCATGTTAGCACTGAACCATGTCATCATTGTTCATTTGAGGATCTCTAAATCATCCACACAAACCATTTTATGAACATCTAACACCGAGAACGTGTAAATCAAGATGCTGACCAAAATTTCAATGTAGTCAACTTTGAAGAATGAATCTGTGGTACCGTAAAACGTTCCATGAGGTTAATCATTATACAATAAATAAAGAAGTAATGTAGGACCTAGAGGTCCGGAGTCACAAACCCACATTGATAGAGGGTTACTGGTAAAATATATGGCATTGAAAAATTATGCAATCCTGTTTTTCACCACCAAAATAAAGATGAATTGAAAATTATTGATGATAGATATTCAAAGAATTGATATAAGATAATCTATTTCTTGAAAATAGCATTTTCCCAAAAATATACATTTCACCACAATATGATGGATTATAAAAAAATTAATTTCTACAACTAATATATATTTAAATTGGAAAAATATATTATATATTTTTAAATAGTTTAATTAAATTTTTTTAGTAAGATAAACTATACTTTTTATCATGATCAATAGTAGAAACTATCATAATTTGTCACCTCGGTAAAATGGAAATTCACAATTACCTTGGATATAAATTTAGTTATAAGGAAACTAATTTTCATTTTTAAATTTATTGGATGATGTTTATTTTATATTAATCACCTTTTCCATGCTATGTTTTTTTAATATGGATTTTTTTACTCGAAAGTGTCCAATATAATATTTTATGTAATTAAGAAGACCAAATTTTACCATCTTGATTTTAAATATAACATTTATGTTCACAAAGAAACAAAAGAATGTTCTGGATGAATATTAAAGGATATTATGAGAAAAATAATTATTTTTAGTTTGGTATATTATTTTTTAATTATTTGTAAATATATAATTATTTTTAATGCTTACACAATGCTGATATAGTTTATATGAAATTAATATGAAAATAAAACGATGATTTTAAAAATAATAATTTAATACAATTTTAATGAATTTTTTCACTCCATTTAATTTTTAGATAATTATAACATATATGTTTTGTTGTAAAAGATCATTTTCTAAGTCTATCATTGACATGATGTTATTGAAGTCAAACTATTGAATAGTGTGAAATAATGTTTTAAAAAATGATTTACAATTTAGAAAATTCATATATTTGGGGAAGTTCATTAATCTATTTAAAAATTTCATCATTGACCCATTCATTGGAATATTTTCTTATTATAGTAAATTTATTGACCAATAATGAGTAAAATCATATATTTATGTAATTGAAAAAATTGTTTAAGGTGTTTTTAATGGTATTTTCACAAACACCATAAAACACCAAAGGACACGAGAATCATCAGAGTGTAATGCCTAACAAGAGACATAATATGATGTGTATCAATTATAAATGAAACCCCTTTGTGTATTATGTTATCAAGTGGATGATATGTACATACCTTAATGCCATCATCAAGATTTGTAGGATGACTCTCTGAATCACAATGTCCATATTAGACATATCAAGGAGAAAAAATGTATACAAGACCCTGAAAGATATACAATGTTACTCATTACCTATTATCAATTGTTTGTCACACTGAGCATGGGTCACAAGGGATTAAGGAGTTGGAATATTCATATCATTCACATTATGAATCTTCACTAGCCTTGGTAAAGTCAGAATGTAATTCCCAATGAGCGGAATGATATGATTAGCTCAATACAAAAGAATCTATATTAGGTCCAGTCCCTATTGTGTGACTAAACATGAAGAACTCTGATTCCAGCAATAAACAAGATATGTACAATACATTTTATGTTCTACATTCAATTAAAATCCCACTTCTGTGAGTGTTTTTTGATATCTCTAACACCTTACCCATTTGGACCCAATTATTCGCATGATTTGATCTCTCTACCCATCTGTTGGTGGATCGTTAAAAAATAATCAATGAAAAGTATGATTCATGTTATAATTGGTATAGATATGACATCCTTAGGGACAAAAACTTAAATACTCAGTTCCTCAGAGAAATAATATTGTCATATCTTTGTGACATTACACTATAAGAGTTTTGATTCTAAAATAAACTACAAAACAAAAAAAACCTCAAAATGGATCAATCATGTTCTCATAATAATAATAAAATTATTTTGTGTTATAAAATTTTGATGGTCTTGTTTACATCATATTAGTACACTGGAAGATGCCCATGACCGGACATTTTTGGAGAACCATAGATACATACATACTGATTCATAAATGAGACCCAATATCTTAAGTAAAATGCCGAATATTTAACAAGTAGTTGTTTTATTCATGTAAACAGTTCCATATCAGGATTTCTTAGAGATTCACGTGCATGCCTTAAATCTATATGTGAGTCTTATAGTATGAAACATTTCACCCAAAAGTGTGCAATGAATATGACATCTAAACATTTAAATGATTGAAGCTCCCTAAGTGTCATTTGGCCTGGAAACCTTGGGGAATTTTTTCCAAAGGAAATTAGGTCCATACCCTATTATTATAGGGGGAACCATTTAGAGTTTCACTGGAATAAAGAACAAATGGAAAACATGATGCGAGGGATTGAACAGGGCGATAAACCCCCATAATCAATCAAAACCATCTAGAAGAACCAATCAATGACAAAAAATTTTATCTTGAAACTCAATTTTACATGTAATATTATGAATACAATATAGTTAGTTGTTTGAATATTGTTTTTTAATAATTTCATATAGAGTTTTTCTAATTGACTATTATAAAGTTGTAAGAGTTTTATTTAGTCCATTTATTTTTATTGGGCTATATTATCTCTGTAATGTATTTTATATTATAATATTTTATGTGTAATGTCATCATATTACATTATATTTTTCTAATATTTATTCTTATTGAAATTTGATACATATAATAACTTAGTTGATTAATTCTGACATCAATGTTTTAATCAATATAAGGGTTATAAACATAAAATTTTCTTCTTTTGGATAATTGTAATGTTATAAAGATATTTTTTTAGGTGTGTCTAATTATAAATTTTTATGTTATATAATGAATCCATTTATAGATGTTATATCTAATATTTCAGTTGATGTAATTTATGTATTGACAGTTTTGATTAAAAAGTTATCATACCTCTATGTTTTTATATCAGAATGAAATTATTATTCAAGATTGTTTATGCTTAAGTTTATAATGGGAAATCATTTTTTATTTAAATCTCAAAATAATATATATTATTATCCTAATGTAATTAATGAATTTTATAAGTAATATTACAATTTTCCTCTATTTTTATTAAGTTTTTATTGAGTGATTTCTTTTATGAATGTTTTCATTTATTTATCTCTTCACTCAAAAATATTATTTATTCCACATCCTAGTTTTCTAAATAAAATTTTATGATTTTCAAAAATATTAAACTATTTTTTATTAATTTAATTTTTCCCCATTATGTTATTTTTAAATTTTTTTAAAATAAATCATCTCTTCATATTCTAAAAAATCTCTCTTTTTGACTTTTTACAGAAAACGTGAAAAAAATCATTGATTTACAATACTCAAAATGATCGTTGTTTGATCATCATAAATAAAATTCATTTATTATAATCATAATTTACAAATTTATATTGTTCATTTCAATTAAACTATGTTTCTTGATATTATAGACATTATAAATTTTTAAAAGTTATTTTAAAATAAAAACAGGTATTTCCCTGAAGAATGATTTTAGTGATATATTTAAGATATTTATATTAATAAATTAGTGAATCTATTAATTTTACATATACTATAAATTGGAAGTGTTGTAATTATTCCATAATTATCATTTCATTATACTATTTATGATTATCTTTACTAGGGAAATTTTTGACATGCACTTTATTGATTAATGATGTTGTCATTAACATTCCCAAAAAATAACCCTTTATTATGATCCTTGGAAATTAAATTTCCCTAGAATATCTATATTTTATATCATTGATATTTATATTTAATAAACCATATATTATTTATACATAAGGGTGTTTTATATGAAATTAATATTATTGGTGAGGTAAATCTATAAAAATCTGTACTCAGTACTCAATATAGATATTGTTTAATAGGTCATGTTGTTTATGAATTGAATTTATACATAAACAAATGAGGGATGATTTTGAAATGAAATAAACTGTGGGAACAATTATATATAACCCCTATATGCTTCGACCTGTCTCTTTAGACAACATGGTAATCTGATAACCCATGCTTTGATCCAATGTAGAATTCTAATAGAATTTGATATTTTGGCATTTGGTGGAAATTTTGTTCATTGAAATACTATTATGTATGATATTACTAAATTATAGAACATTAATGTGTACTTATTGATAAATATTTTTTGTAATATTTATTAGTTCCTTGGTTTGTTTGTTGAGTTTCAATATCATCAATCCCCATAATATCATGTTTGTGTAGACATGATAGGGTACATGGTTTTTTAGAAACTATGAGATCAACCAATAGAAACCTGACGACTTATCGATGTTAATGGAAGTGACCTACATTTCTTGTTCATGGTTTACTAATCTACATGTTCATATCACACACTTGGTGTTATTTTTGCGGTGGTTATTCTTTGTTTAATGCACCATCAGATAACATTTTTTGAAACCATGAAGTACAACCGTGTGAGGTGTGGTTCATATGTAATTGGAGATTCATGGTAAGAACATGGTATGGAAAAACCATGTGACCCAGTTTTGAGGAATAAATTAGATGTTTTCCCTTGATAAATATTTTAAATGACTTAATATTTTCTAATATATTTCTTCTTCTATTTCAACGAGAGGCTCCTCCGTTGCATTGTGTGGTCTTCCACCTTCCTCACATAAAGATCATGATATCTCATGGATATAGAATCACATTTTTATGTCTTAAATCATGTTGTATCTATAAAAATATTATCTTGAATCCCCTTTATTCCATTCTATGGTTCTATTCTGATCAACTAGTCTATTTTTGTGTTATCTCATTCATGATATTTTGATGAAGGATATACAATAATTTTTTAATTTCAAATAAAAATTAATCAAGCCTTAATAGTTGATTGGTATCTCATTCAGAGAAGGATGCTGGTGGTGAAAAGAAATTTAAAAATGTTTCCATTGAATTTTAGAAATCACTATTGTTTTTAACAACAATTGTTTTATGCAATACCCTAAAATCGTTTCTTTCAATCTAAATTGGAATTCACGTATTGAGATTCCCCAAGTAATTATTTTTATATAAATAGAGGATTCTAACCTCAATAAGGGTCACCTTATGGGTGTGATATCTCAATATTACTATTCCGAATTAATTAATTATCGTCATGGAATTATTTCCATGAATTTATCATTGATTTTTATTGGATTTTATCTTTGTAGTTAATTTATCAACTGATGATTTCACATCCTAAGTTCCATGTTGGATCTCGTAATTATTAATTCATGTTTTTATTGTTCTAAAGTGATTATTTTGATAAATATTTTTATTAATTTTTAATTTTTAATTCTATTTTGTTAAATTTTTTTAAACAATTAAATTTTTATAATAAAACCACTAAGATGAGGTGTACTTTCTTCTAAATGTTTTTTTATTATTTATTTGAGTCATGATTTATTTTAATGCAATGGTGTTTTCTTGTGATTTTAATTTAATGAATGATATGTTTCATGATTATTACATTAAATTAAAATATATTGTTAAACATATTGAGAAATGGGCAACAATATTCCTTGTTACTAATGATTTTAATGACCAACCACCTTCTATGTTGTTTCAATGACATGACTCATGGAATATAAGCCTTGATAAATGAAATGTATTATACATTTTGTGTGATTTAAATTAAAGGAAATTGAATTTGGTGGTATGAACACACAACATTATATACTACAAATTAATGAATTATTTGAATTGTATTAGATGGAATGAGTGGCAAGGAAACACCACATGTACAATCTTATTTTAATAAGAATAATATTTTACACGGTTATATTCAGGATTTATTAATATAAAAATCTTCATTAAAAAAATATATAATATTGATTAAAATTTCATTATTGTATGTGGACTAATGGAAATGGTTTTGGTGGGAGTGAAGATTATTACTCCGTTATACTGGGTGTTTAGAATGACGTCTCTTAAAATTAAGACTTTTTGGATAATGGGAATGATAAACCACATCCCTGGTTTCTTGTTGTGGAATGACAGAACACTCTCCATCTCGAGTGATGAGGATGATGTCTCAAAATCATTATGATATATAAGATTTTCTCACACTATGGAGCATATATGATTCTTTAGTGTTGTTATACACCACTGAGTTAGACACACATCCTTCAGCACCTAGTATTCCTAGTATATGGCCACTTATGCTCTTACTTACGTGGTACATAGAGGTGGATTAAAAATATAAGTGCGCTATATACATTCTTACAATATATATATATATACTAATTAGACACTCATTTAGGCCATGGGCCGAATAATATTCATCCTCTAGGGGTCCTTTAAGAAAATAAGAAAAGATGGTTGTTATCTTTTCAATTTTGTTAATTATTTATTATACATGAACCCTACTATAATTCATATTCATGGAATGATATTATTTTTAGACACCATATACTGAGATTTTATTTCACTCCATACTAGGGAAACCATTGAAAAAGGGTAACTGAGTATATATTATGTTTCATCTACCACATATTATTTTTTGTGTTCTTATGCTTGTTTATGGGGTTTTGATGTACGGTACATTACTAGACATCAAGATTCTCATGAACAATGCCATTTAGGATTTTATTCCATTATTTATTCATGTACATCTTTTTATCATGTTTCTAACTATATTTATACTATTTTAGTTTTTGTATCATCATTTGGATGTCCATGCATCCTCATATATTATTTTGGTTAATTTATATTCTGTTAAAATATTTCATAATCATCTATATATTCTATATATTGATACAAACGATATTGTCTATTGTTTTTATTATAGGATTATATTGTGTTACCCTGATCATGATGTTATAGTATCTCCACATTCACCTCCTTAGAACCTTTCTTCTAGTAGTCTACATATCGCATACAGGGAGTCGTGGCAGAGGCCATGTGGTGACTGGTCTTGCTACTGTTTTAGTGTTCAGTCAAGTCTAGACAATACAATGTGGTATTAAAGGTTTATTTTTTTACTTCATTTTATTATTTCATGAACATCTATATAGGATATTATGAATCTGTTGTGGCATGGTAAATAGTTGTTTCAGTGAGTGATTACCCCACCATCGGGTAAAGGTCTATGTGTCTAGGGATGAGATTGTTCTTTATGACATTTAATATTATAGTTGATTAGGATTTCACATTTAGTTAATGGTGTACATTCCAATCCATATTGACTTATTATATTTATATTATTTTTACCATGGAATGGTATTAAAAGGAATTAGAATCACATAGATCATGGTATATTGGAATTGGGCATTAATATACAGTTGATATTAATCATCCAATGATCTGTGTTTCATTTAGGGATGCTTCAACTATTTAATATTTTTTACATTCCGCGAAGTTGTAATTCTAGTTTGATCATGATGGTATAGTCTTCCACTATCACCTCCTAATATAATTTCTTCTAACAGGCCGCCTTTGGCTTACAAGGAGGAATTCTTGTTCCAATGTGGGGACTTATAAGTCCCCCATCTTAGTGGTTAATATTTTTTTGGATGTTTTAAAGCTATATAAGAGCCTACATTCCATATTTTCTGGGAAAATGTTTGTTTCTTCATTCCCATACAAAGAAAATAGTATCAATTCTTGATATCAGAAGAGTAGTGTTTCTTTATTATGAAGTAGGTGGTCTATAGATCATTCAAAAAGATTATAATGAATATTTGATATCATTATTATGTCACACATAGTCCACTTTTGTGGAGTTTACTAAATATTTTTCAACATTAATAATTGATATATGTACCTTTACATAAACATGTTGATCATTTTTATAATAATAAAGGAATCCCAATTTGATAGGTAACACCCATTGGGTGTGTCAGATTAATTTAACCCTTAATATTTATATAAATAAATATACATAATTCATTTTTGATGCTGGAAATGAATTAAAAATAGTGTTAAAGAATGTAATAAATTTCCAATTTATGATACACCCCCAATATTCCTTTTCAGACCTTTTATTAGTTTGACCATGGTTAGTATCTTCTTAAATTTCATCTTTTAAAAAACATAGATTCTTATTTTTAATTTGAAACATTGATGTTATATATGAATTGATGGTTACACAATGTCATGTTTTATAATAAAATTATTTGACTGAGGTGTAATATCTTCTAAACTATAAAATAGTAATTTTTTATTTAAATAAAGATTTTTCTTTTTTTCATTGATGTTTTCTGATTCCATTTTTTTTTCTAGACATGTGTCTGGATTAAAACATGACTTGAATTGATCTTCTCAAACTGATTTAATATGTTGGAATATACTTCCTTGGGAGAAACAGTTTCAATGACAAGTAACATTATATGTGTGATTCCATGAAATGCCTCTAGAAATCATCTCCTCAATCAATGAGATGGATTAATAAATTTGAATGGTATAAATTAACTAAAATATTAATTTATTGTGAAAAAAATGCACTTGTTAAATTAAAATATGCATGTATTTTGTGAATTATATTAGGTTGAATTGGTTTCCATTCCACACCCATTTCATGTTTTTAAATATAATATAAATTTTAATTCACGGGGTTATATTTTCACTTGTTGAATATAATTTATGAGTTATAAATACTTATAAATATTATTGTAAATATGATTACACATATGATATTATACGTGAAATGATAAAATATGTTCCATTTTTCATGAAAATTCATTCACTCTTACATCGGATGTCGAGAATGACATCTCCATCATTGGCACCATTTGGATAATGGGTAGAACCCACCAAATCCCTTATTTTGTGTGTGGTCATTATGTAACTCTCACTATCTCGATATCCTTACATGATGTCTCCCAATAATTATTTGATGTAAGTATTATAAACTTGTTGGATCTTATAGGATAGTTTATAAATTATAGTAATGGATAAATTAAACCTCATTCCATCCAGTACATAGTTTTGCATGTATTTTTCAACTGACACCCACATATATATTATCTATTTAGATGGAATAAATATTGAGATATTATATATATACATATATTAATACAACATATATATATTAGGATCAAACACACCTTTAAGTCATGACTTGAACAAGGTATAGCCTCTATTTTTCCTTCATGAACCTCATTAGGCTGATTGTCATATTTTCTGTTTTTTAATTATCATTTATGCTTGAAAAGTTGTGTACATAATATCCACTAATTGGATTTAGTTTCATACACCATGGGTGGTAGATTAATTGGATTTTTTTTCACACCCTATGTATGTCTACATTTCAATGGGGCATCCAAATAGATCTCATGTTCATAGGACAATGTGATTTTTCTTTTGTTATTATACTTGTACATGGGAGTTAAGAGCACGGGACTAAGATGGGGATCACGAGCCTCGTGGAGAATTCCCATAGGGATTTTGTTACTTCAATATATTAATATATAGAATTTTTTCATGTTTCATACAATATGTACACTTTTCTAGTATATGTATCATTATTTTGACATGTTTGCGTCCTTGTATATTGGATTTACCCCTTAATAATCACATAATATTATTCTTCAAATACTATGTATTCAACTTTTTACTACTACCTCTATTTATTGTTGTTTACTTTATGAGATACCATTGTGCTACTCTGATCAGGATTAAATAGTATCCCCAAAATCACCACCTTATACTAATGTTAATAATCTGAAACAACTTTTGTATGAGGAGGTGTACATGAGGCCATGTGGTGACCTGTCTGGCTACTGTTTTATTAGATAATGATGATAGGAAACTACAATTAATCTAGAATTAAATTTCATTCTTGTGTATACAATAATTGGTTAATCTATAATTTAGTAAGATCCTTAAAATATAGATATCTTGGTGTCATAGATCATGTTTTAGAATATTGAATATTTAATTCATTGAAAAATCAGTTATTATTATATATGATAGTTGTACACAAATATCATCCAAGAATATATTTTGTGATTAACGTGTTGATTAAATATTATGTATTTTGTCTTATTTAACTTTTCATATATATTTTTAATTATTGATTAATATTTTTTTATTTTGTATGTAACCCTTATATATAATTTATTCTCACCCTTAATATGTTTTTTATTTCAAGGATATGAAGAATTTATATTTTAATGAGTACAAGGATTAGTACTATATAAAATTAATATTTTATAAATTTATATTTTCAAATTTCCTATGAAAATCAAGTATATATTGACATTGTAAATACTACTATAATATTTAGTCCTTTAGGATATCATTTCATGTATATTATATGATTGTACTATAGTAACCACTAGATTTGGGCTACTAGATTCGATGTTTTTATAATTGGTATCAATTAAAGTTCAATAAAAACGTACGAAACTATATTTAAAAAATATAATATTAAGGAATATAAAAATGTTAATATCATTATTTATAAGTCTAGATAGAGTATAACATTATAATAATATGATAATTTAGATATTTTGTGAGTTTCTTAGCAATACATCCTTGACATGATACTATAAGTGGGTATAGTTTTAGTAAAAATTCATATCGTGGTAATAAGAATTAAAATAGTGTTTTGATTATATAATGGAAAATTTTCTAGTTCATATATAGTGTTAAATTACTACACACCTATTTTAACACTCTTGAATTATATTATTTGGTTAAACCACATATTTATTTAAGATCCAGTATGTTGAAATAGATAATTTGACCTATAGAAAACTATTTTATTAAATATCTATATGATTAAAAACAAATGTGTATTGGAATAATAATTATAGGATTTATCCTATAGATAAGGGAATATATTCCAATTTTTAGGTTTTATGTGTAGGTAGTTTATGATTATATGGCTATTTTAGAAAACAATTATAGAAATATCCCCATTTTATTTTGTATATATTTTAGGGAAGTTAATATTTGAGAAATTATTATTTCACATTTCTATGCATATGATTCAAGGTACATAAACAATTTATGAGTTATATTTCAATTTATTTTAAATTAATATATTCAATTATGATTATTTGATTTTGTGGTTAAAAATTTGATATATTAAAAAAATCATTAAAATTTTATTTGATGATTAATTTTATTTTAAGGATGTTCATCCCCATTTTTATAAATTTATATGAATTATAGTAATATTTTTATATAAATAGTAAAACATTCTTGTCAATAGATATCATGTCAAATCTGGAAAATCTGTGTGGCATGAAACCAAAACCGTAGGGTGATAATGGTGAATTCTCTACCATTAGACATAGTGATATCCTACATAATATTATATTTCCCTTATATAAATTATTAAATGGATAAATATTAGGTATAAAATTTTTTGTTACTATATAGATTTAGTGATTAAAGTATTAAATTTCGTTATATATAATAAACATTTTGTTTTTGATAAATACACACATAAAAATTTGGAAAACATGTCACATATTTACAGATCATAATATCCATTAACAGATAATTTTTTTTCATTGAAAAAAAAAATTTGGATATGCATTACATGGTGTTAGAAATAACGTGTAAACTAATTGAAGCACAGCCAAAGGATGAAATAATTATTATGAAATAAAATTTTATTATGTAAGTATAATTTGTAGTGATTCCTATGTTGGTAGTTAAATAATAACTCAATGTGAGGAAATTGATTTGGAAATAAATATTTTATACTTTTTGAATCATTTCCCCATAATCAATTGCCTTTTCACCATTAATATTTTCAAATCATGGTGGTCATTAACTTTCTCATGTTGATGTTTCAATTTAATCTTTATTTAACCATGTGAGTTAGTTTTCTCTTCAATGACCAAAATTTCTTATCCCATTGAGGTTATCATATTTTTAAGCATTGAATATTTTTCTATGTTATCATCTCCATTTTTTCCATTCCTTCTTTTTAAGAGGTTTTTTTATTAACTATATTATGATGATTGTTTTCCACAACGGAATTTTCAAATTTCAACCTCAGTTTTTTCAGAGTAATTAAAAATTTGAGGATAAAATATATTGATCAAAATAAAATTAAAATCATTATTATATATATATATGGATAAAAATAAATACATATTTATTAATTTTTTATCATGTAACAAGCAAAAAGTTTCATATATATTCATTTTATGATTAAAAATATGTTTTTATCAAAAATGATATTTTTAACACATATATAAAGGTAATTAATGTAATTATGGTTTAGTAATTTTATTTTACAAAAATATATTAAATTTTTAAATATTAATATTAATATTATCTTAGTATGAAAATTATCTATTTTGCTTAAAATTGGGGTTACATTGAATTGTCAAAGATAATAGTTTTTGTAAAACAATCAATTCCATTAATCAAGACATGTAATTTAAATTATGATTATATTATTTATTTGGTATTAAAAATATGTGCGGTCAGTTTTAAATAGATTTATCTATTTAATTTCATTTCAATTATCATTTTTAATTATTTTGATATCAATTTATTTTCATGGTTATAAACACATATTTCGGAATACAATTTTTATGTGTATAATTTATTTTTATTGTTATTAATAAAAAAAATAATGAATAATATAAATTAAAAGTTTATATTATATATTTACATTTATTAATTAAAATTTATGTAAGGATGATTTCTAATGAGAGTGTGATTATATCATATATTTATTGAAAAATTCATTTTCCAACAAACAAAAATTTCTTCATACTTTACATGATTATTATCAAATAAATTTCCTGTAATTATATATGTTTAATTTTTTAAAAATGATTAAAATTTTAAATCTATATAATTAATATTATTTAAGAAAGTTTAATATAAAAATTTCCTAAATAAATCACAAATATAGTAGTAATTCTTCAATATTATGAAAAGTTAAAATATGTTACCCTAGGATAACAAAAAGTGATAAGGACACAAACTATAATATTAAATATTATTAGATAAATTGATTTATACCATTATAAAAATTAACTTCATATTTATTTTTTATGGGGTAATTTTTCATGAATGTGACCTATATAATATTTCAATTTATAAAAAATAAAAACTATCATCCGGTTTTATATAAATTTCCTTTATATGATTAAAAAATGTACAATATTATGTTTTGAGTTCGAAATAATTGTTATTTCTGGAAAAAAATTCAATATTGTATTTATTAATATATATTAGCAATTAAATATATTTTTTTAAATTTGTATGAATCAGCGACACAATATTTTTTTAATAAGATAAAAAAAATATTTACATAATATTAAAAATAATTTTAATTTAATGTCTTATTATGTTAATAAAATTTTCAGATAGTTTTAATATATTTCAGTAGTTTTACGTGTTTATATTTAAATTTCAATTTTTCTATGAATTTTTTATAGTAAAATGAGATTAATGGTTTCAAAAATGATATTATTGACATTTTATAATAAATATTGTTTTATTAAATGATTTAAAATTCTAAAAAATACAATCTTTATCCCAATGATTGATATATGCTAAAAAGATCAACTATTGTCCATTAATGGAGAAAGTTTCCTCTTATCGTAAATATATTGAAACATAAATAGAAAAATCATTTTTACAATGGTACTTGTGAAAAAGTTATAATGTAGGTTTAAAGAAAAATATGATGGTGAAATCATCCATAAAACATAACCTAATTTTATTAGATGAGATAATTTTTAGTCACCCTCCTCATATAATGGATTATTATATATTTGGATCACTTTGAAGTTGAAATTAATTTAAATTAATTTTATAGCTTATGAAATTCCAAGAATACCCATCACATCTCTTATAAAAGGTCACTTCTTCTCCACTTATCATCACACTTCATTTAAATACAATGATCGTATTGTCCAACTGTTGTTTCGTAATTTAATAAATTTTAATAAAATTCAAGGAATCCCAAATCTATTGACTATATAGATATTTATTGTTGATAAACATAATACATATATAATATTCACTATCATGACCTGTCCCATGGGGCACAGGCCCGGACTACCCCAAACCCACCTTCCAAAGGCCAGTGGATTGAAACTCGCACCAAATTCGTATTCCCTAAAATGGGAAGGCATTACCTTTATACTTGTACAACACATGGTCTAAGAATAAATCAAGAAGAAACTATGATGAAAACTATTGTAGAAAAAGGAGTGTTGAAAGTTAAATGGGTTGGAATACAAGACCATCTGAAAGTATGAGAACTACCGAAAAGTAATAAAACTAAAAGGAACGATACAACTAAAAAGGGGAAAATAACTTCTTAGTTTTCTTCTGAGAGTCCTACATAATGGGTAGTTACATATCGCCTCCCCAGCACTCCACCTCTGCTCGTCTGCTCCATGTAACGCTTTGTCCTGACTCCCTCAAACCACAGCCCAGATGACCTTTATCTTTATATGGAAAAACAATTTGCAGGTGTAGCCGATGTAGGGGTGAGTATTTCAAGACCCAGTAGGGACCTTGAGACCATCGAAGGTCCCTCAGAACTCTACAAAGGAAAACCACAAAGCATGATATCTATCATAATGCAAAATGTAATGGACACATCTCAAATAAAGTCTCAGCTCAAACCACCTATTCAAATCTAAGAAACAAGATTATGATGCTGACCCACACAGGATGGCTATGAATACTGATTTCCAGGCACATTATTCCCTAAGGGTAGTAAAAAGTATCATTCCCAGTCACAATGTTAAACACCTCGGCTACTGGAGAAACCCCCCTCTAATAAGTATAGAGGCACTGCCATGTCACACCATGGAGCGTCCCACTAACCTTGGTCTGGTGAGGTACTCCTCCTATAGAGTACCGTGGGTCCGCTACTTCACATCGAGGTGCTCCCCACCATGGGTATGTTGCGTCAAACAGAGGAGCTCACATACATGGACTGCTTAGATACTCCTCCTATCAAGTACCATGGGTAATCCACATCACACAGAGGCACTCCCCAACATGGGTCTATTGTGTCACATTGAGGCTATCCCCACTGGGCATGTCGAGTCATGCCTAGTCAAAATAGTTAGCAGTCATCATGTCTAAGCCAGTTGCTGGGATTCATACATAGTGCGCTTTGTAGAACAACACCCCAAGACATGTATTTTATTTAAGCCAGAACAAGGTATCACAAAAAGTTTACCCCATGATTTTCAATGTCATATGGGTTTTAATGAAAGAGATGGTGAGTCATCCAGACACCAATCTGTGCATTATTGGAATTTTAGTACTACCGCCAGGTTGGATTTATGTGTGATCCAACCCAGTTGTACTGCATATTTCTCTAAAGCTCTCATGTTGTAAGTGAAAATGATCGTCTCTCTCCATGTAATCTAACACCGTAGACAGTTCGTTAGATGTACATCTGGTTTATGAGTGAGGGCACGTTTTTTTGTAACTGGACAATATCGGGTTCGGGTCTGGTCCGCCTCGGTCGAACCGGCCCGGCCCAGTTCGACCTGGGCTGACCAAGCCTGACTCACGTCCAACATGACCCAGGTCTAATCCGACCCAGGTCTAACTGTCCACAGGGCCTAGACCAACCCGACTAGCAACAGGTCGGGTCGGTAGGTCACAGGTCGGCCCACTTAGTGGTGGGTCAGTCCGCTAGGGATACCCGGTGGTTCCACCCAACCAATGGAATTGGAGACTAGGGATACCCAGATGTGGTTCATCTAGTTTGGGATGACATGGCGTGGTTCCACATTAGTGGGTCATACCGTGGGGTTTGTCCCAACAAGGTTCCATGTCGCACTGCGGGTCCTCCATCTCATGGCCGACATGTCCCGAATTTGCCTCTGTGGGAACTAATAGGGTGCGCCCCGTCCACCAACAAATGATCAAACCAGCGGACCCGTACTCTTGTTATGGTCGCAGCAGGACACAACCATTCTTTTTTATAGGAACGCCACTCAGGGTTCTCCCCACCTCCACTTTGTTGGTTCTGTTGTGGCCGGCAGGTGTTACAGCCGCCCTCTCCAGTGGCGCGCGACTGCATGCCTCACCATCATCTGTGTCTGACCAGGGTGTTGGCCATATTCTTCCTATAACCGCAATTGATGATACATGGCCTCCTTTTTTCATTGGTGTCACACAATGTAATTTCGCGTCTAGTCCACAGTCGGCAAGTGTCAGCCTCTTGCGTACGTTGATGCGCTATCCCCACGTAGCTGGTCAGTATCATCAAGCCGCAGTTATTCCCAGGAGGTGAAAAATTAGCAAAGTAGAGGTGTGTTCGGCCGAGATCGTTAAGCCCATGCCATCCATGTTATCTCGAAATCATAAAGGGGGTTAAGGGTTTAATAATAAATTGAATTAAATAATAATAAAAAACCCAGACAATGTTACATTGCAAAAACATCCCAAAAGAAAGAATAATTTGTGGATTAACCTGTTAGTCGGTTGGACCGCGTTTTTCGTATTATTCATGAACGGGGAAGAGGAAATAATTAAAAAAAATTAAATGAATAACCTCATACCTCATAACCCATTGGAGAGCATTTGAATCTTAATGGTGGGTTGTTGTTCTTCTTTCTCGCAACCTGTTCCCAAAGACGTCACTCGTACATCGTCATTCAGTTTGTGGTTCGGTGTCATCCATCACCTCCTACTAGGTTCAGCTCCATTCTATAATATCCCGACATCATGGTTCTCCTCCTTAACTTCGTTACATGGTGAACCTATTCCGATACCCTTCCCCAAGGTCCATATATTTAAAAGAGGGGGAGGGTATGTTACAATGTTGGAATTTAATGAGGCTCATCAATAAGTAGTCTTCCTAATTCCAAAACAACATCATTACATAGGTTTGGATGGTCATTCTATTTATTGTCTTCACACATCACTTCCCCACCCCTTTTCTTGTTCATTGGAGGATATGAAATAAAATAATAAAATATTTTTAATTCATTTCATTTAAAAATTCACAAAAAATTTCATTTTCATCAGACCTTCTGAGGTCATTGTATAGCCTCTCTTAAGTGAATCATGTTTCTGTGGATTCAATGGCGCCATAAGATTTTTAATCCGAAAAACGGTTCAAAATTTTGAAAACACCGCTCACGTGTTTACTAAACGTAATTGAAAAAAGTCCAGACATTCATTACGGGCACTCCTAGACTCGAAATCATGCGACATAAATTTTATGAGACTCGTAATAATTCCATATAATTAAAAAACTTAAAATGAAAAATATGGGTCTCTTTTTCCGTCCCACCATAGTACATTTCATCCCCAAAAGTCACAACATAGACTAAGAAAAGAAATCGGGTTACTGAGAATGGATATGATCCTCCAGCTCCCAAATGCTCTCTTGGATGTTCGAGTGCTTCCAGTGAACATGCACTATAGGTATCGACTACCCATGAAGAACCTTATCTTGTTGATCCTGAATCTCTACTGGATCCTCCATTAACGTCAACCCATTGTGTATGACTATCTCACCGTGGTCGATGAAGTGAGATGTGTCATGCACATGTCACTACAGCTAGTATATGTGGAAGACATAATGCACCTTCTCTAACTGTGTTGTAAGTGCAAAGTGGTATGCCACCTCGCCTATCTAATGATGTTTTTCAAATTTCGTGATTATCATCTGTGATAACTTGTCGCCATGGCCAAATATCACTAGCCCCTGATGGGGAGTGACTTGCTAAAAAACATGGTCCCCCTCTTGGAACTCAATAGGTCTTGGTCTCTTGCCAAAATATGACTTCTGTATGCTTTGTGCAGTCTTCATCCACTCCTGGAAGGTCTGCATCTTCTCATTGGTGGCTCATAACTACTCTGAACCGATAAATGTTGACTCCCCTAAGTCTGTCCTGCATAGAGGTGATCTACATGGTCAACTGTATAGGACCTCAAATAGTGTCATGCCAATGACAGAGAGATAACAATTGGTGTATGTGAACTCACAAAAGGCCATCGATCCTCCCAATTGCGACCATAATCTTCTAAGCATGCAAGAAGAATTTCCTCTAGCATATGAATGTTCCGATCCATCTGACCATCCTTTTGAGGATGAAAGATGGTGCTCAAGCGCAGCTGAGTCCCGAATGCCTCCTGTAATCCATTATGATGGATTAATACCTAAAACAAGAAGGCTATCCCTTTAAGCCTATATAAAGCACGGTATGAGGTCACAATAATATGCAACTGTGAAGAAAATTGCTGTTGAAAAAAGTGTGATGAATGTAAAACGAGTTTAAATAAAAGCCTAAATGAAAGTATGGGTACAACCGAAAAGTACATATACAAAATAAATGAAAAATACAACTGAAAAAGGGAAATCAACTACTGTGTCATCCTCCAAGCATCCTACAATAAGGGTAGGTACAAATTGCCTCCTCACCACACCACATATGCTTCTATCCTCCACGTACCGCCTAGTCCTGGATCTCTTAAACCTCATCCCAACAACCAATCATTTTCCCAAGACCCAACATGGAGCGGGTGTATCCCCTGCACTGGTGTGTATAACAATAACCTGTGTTGTCTCTGAGACCTCCGAAGGTGTCTTAGAACCCAATAATAGAAAACAAAAAAGTATGATCTCAATCACAAAAAAAAATTAATGGACACAGTTCAAATAGAGTATTAGCTCAATACATGTATAAAAATATAAGAAACATGATTATGATGATGACCCACATAGTATCTTTATGAATTCCGATATCTATCCAGGATATTCTCTAGGTGTAGTAACAAATAACATTCACATTCGGAATATCGAACACTTACACTATAATAGAACTCATCCTCTATCTAATGTAGTGGGCCTACCACATCACACAGAGGTTATTACCACTAACTTTGGACTTCTAATTTTCTCCTCTTGTTGTGTACCGTGGGTCTACAATGTCACATTGAGGACCTACCCACTGTGGGTCTACCGCATCACACAGATGGACTCCCCATAATGGAATGTTGAGGTACTCCTCATGTCGAGTAGCTTCGTTCATCTGAATCACATAAAGGTTCCCCTAACCATGGGTCTACAATATCACATAGAGGAACTCCCCACTAGTATGTTCATGTCACTCTGAATCAAAACAGTCAGTAGAAATCATGTCATAGATAGTCAAATGGTTCTGTATGTAGCAAACATGGAAAAATAGATCCCCAAGCCATTGGTCATATTTCAACTAGCACTATGTATGAAAAAAATATAACCCTATGATATTCCATGTCATAAGTGATTCAATGCAATAAAAAGCATGTCAATCGGACGCCTTGTCTATGCGTTATTGGAATTTCTGTCCTGAGGGTTGGGTTTGATTCGAGTGAGATCCAACACAGCCATAGTTCGGGTTTCTCCAAAACTCATAAAGAGTAAGTAAAAAAAGGACAGTCTCACTCTAAGGATCATGACTCCATAGATTTTTTATCAAACAAAAATTAGGTTTAGGAGTTTTGGCCCGTTTTGTGCAACCGTTCTGTACTGGGTTCCGGGTCAATTCCGCCTCATTCAGACTGACCTGACCCTATTTTGAATTGGAAAACCCTGCTCACCCTGGGTCACCTGGGCCGACTTAGGTCCAACCCGACCCAGGTCTTCCCAGACCGCTGCGCCCGACCTAGCCCTGTTGGGGCGTGGGTCTACCCGTTGGTTCGTGGGACGACCCGCTGAGCGGTCGGTCGGTCCGCTGGGCCGACCCTGCAGTGCCACCCGCCTAGTGGGATGAGGTTCCAAGGATACCTGGACACAACATGTCTGGTAGGGATAACACGACATGGATCCACATCAGTGGGTCAACCTACGGGGGTTGACCAAATGCGGTGCCCTGTGGGGCCGCGGGTCCTCCATGTTGCAGATGACTTTCCACAACATTAAAGTCATGCACGCTGCTGGCGTGCTCACCGTCTTCCAAGCACCAGTCATACCTGTGGCCCTCTGCTCTTGCCACGGTCATCAAATGTAACAACCTTTCACCTCGTGGGTGTGCCACCAGTTGTGCCACCCAACTCCACTCTGCCAGTACCGTTTTTCCCCGCTGCTGGGTTGGCCGACCTCTCCAGTGGCGCGTGACATCACGTTGCACCGTCTCCCGCGACTGACAGGTATGTCAGCTTTCTTCTTCCAGTCGATGTGGCTAACGAACTGAAACTTCTATTTTTCAACAGCGGTGCATGACTACACGCCACACATCCTCTACATCCAGACGGTGCCGGCCACTCTGATAACCGCCGTGACTTCGTGAAATAGCATACCCGTGTGTTGTGTGTCAACGCGCTTTCCCCAATGTAGATGTTTTGTATCACCACGCCGTCAGTATTCCATGGAGGTAAAAAATAACATTGTAGAGGAGGGTTAAGGCTGAGTTCGTTAGGAACACAACCTCTGTGTTATCTCAAAAAAATTAGTGGGTAAGGGTTTAATTATCTTTTGAATAAAACAATTATAAAAACCCAACAATTATACCCCCCAACAACCTCCCACATGAGAAAATGAATCACTAATCAACATGTTAGTTTGTTTTTCTATGTTCTTCATATTATAGATGAACAGGGAAGAGAAAATAAAATTAAAAAACGTAAACGAATCACCCATTTCCTCATAACCCATTTGGGAGAATCCACAGGTTGTTGAAGGGTTGGTGTTCTTTGTCCCACAACTGGTTCCCAATGGTGCAAATTTTATGTCATCGTACAGTTCATGGTTCGGTGTCATCTGTCACCTCCCGATGGGTTCAACTCCATTATCTAAGGGCATGGAATAAAGGAACTCTATTAGCACAATGTAGCATGGAGAAGCTATGCTGATACCCCTCCTCAAGTTCATTATATATATGAGTGGGCGGGGGGGGGGGGGGTATGTAATGATGTCATAATTTAATGAGGCTCATCAATTAGGATGCTTATTAATTCTCCAACGACATCATTTCTTAGCGTTGAAATGTGAAGCCATTTATTGGCTTGACACATCACCACCCCAGACATTTTATTTATTGTTGGAGTATTTGAAATAAATTATTAAAATCACATTATTTTATTTCATTTTAAAAGTCACAGAACATAACTTTTTCTCTGAACCTTCTGCGGTCAATGTAAATCCTCACATAAGAAAATTGTAACATCCCAGGTAAATAAATAGTAATACATATTTCATATTTATTAATATTTTTTAATTAATTATTAATTTTACTTTAAATGGTTTTCTATGTTTGATAGCGTACCCGATACACAACAACAGATTTCATTGGAATCTTACATTGCACACTAATAATATAATATTATTATTTTAAATGATAGTTATCTCCTAGCCGTTGTATTGGCAGGAATGAACCAAAATAACTAAAATATAATTATTCATGTTTGTTAAATGTATTTACATTTATCCAATAAAATTTAGAGGCTTAAAATGTGAATGAATCTAATTGTAAACGTAATTTACATTAAAAGGCCGATTTATCACCTTTTAATTGCCGAACCTCGTTAAATATAGTTTTGGTCACTTTAATAAATTATAATTGAAAAAATAAAATCCTTATTTAGAATGGGGACATCAAATTTTTCTTTGGGTATTTTTTTGGGATTTTTCTGATAATTTCATTTTTAATGAATAGTGAAAAATATTTTATTTTAATTCAAAAGTGCCTTTTAATCTAATTTATTTATATGGTTATATTATCCTGTTAATTCATTTTAATGTTAAATAAAAATATATTTTTACCATTTAATCTAATTTTGGTCATTGAAATTAATTTCACTTTGAAATTGGACATTAACAAGTATCAATCTTTTGGTAGTTATTGTTTCATAAAAACACGCAATTTGTTTGGATAACAGGAATTAATTTTTAAAATAATCAATGCCACTTCTATGTTTGGAATTTGAAAAAATAGAAATCATTTTTGAATTTGGAATATCAAATATAACATAGGCTTCATTTTTGATATTTTTTTGAAAAACTTCAATTTTTGATGAATAGTGAAACCACTTAGTGGTAGTTAAAAGCAATATTTTTCATTTAAATGAAATTTTACCACTATTGTGAATTGAATTTTGAAAATCTGACATACATGGTTGTTATCATGAAGTAAAATTTGGTTCAATAAGATGAAAATAACTTTCGGCGAATAGTAACATTTGACTTTTATTTACGACAGTTAAAGGTAAATAGGGCAATTCAAGGTAAATAGAATATTATAATAATTCAAAATTACCCTAACACTTGTCCTAACCTTACTAGTTGAGTCATTTATGAACATGGGAATATTTGGGTCTATTTTGGGACCCCATTGATCCACTTGGGGGTGACGGTGACAATTTAGATTAATTAATTTAATGTAAAGACAAAATTGACATTAACAAAAATATTTTAGTAATTAATTTTCTATTGTGTTATATAAGTACTATTTTAGACTATAAATATTAATTAGAAAAATAAAAATATTTCCTACATGATAGTATTTTTTTATAATTTTTAAGTAACGAATAAATTAAATTATTTATGACACAATAATGATAAAGTATTTACCTCATTATTAAATGATCAAAATAAATAAGATTATAATGATTAAAATATTATGAAAAACATGTCCAATTCTAATGGGATGATTTTATTTAGAAAATGAGTAATCTTATCTTAGACCATGATGATTTTTGGACTATTAAAAACTGAATATCATTATATAATAAAATAATGTTGTCACACTTTCTTAAAGAGCCCATCTTTTCCCTTATAAAAAGAGACCATTTCTATCCAATTCCTCACACCTATCAAGACATTTTCCTCGTCCAAAATCTGCAGAATTAAACTCCATAAATCCCTCTACTCCTACTATAAGCCTTAACTTAGGTAGAATTTATTTCAAGAAGTCCTTTGGCTCCAACCAAATAGAGTTACCCAAAATAAAGGTAACAATTTCTCTTAAATTATTTTATTTTATTCTACTTCTCCAACCACTATAATATTTTTATTTCCTTTCTTTTGTAATGACACCAGTATCCTCAACATACTTGGATGTTGTTATTAGAAGTATTCAAACTACACTTACACTCACCTCCATCTAAAGGGCGATGAAAATAATGTTTTTGTGGATGGAAAACTAACGCCTCACGAAATAATGATTGTTCAATTATATATTACCGCCTCTACTGGTGAAAATTATGATGGATATGTATTTATATATGATATATATTATGTTTATGATTTCATTATGCTTATTTACTTATCAATTATATCAAACCATTATGGTTTCCATAGTGGGTAAATATGATAATCTCATTTGAGGAAGCCTGGACTACCGGCCCCTCAAAGTGATGTGATTCTTTAATGCCTTATGTGGGATGTATAAAGGATGGGGTTTAAGATATTATACATGATATTAAACTGGAATTATAATATACCTATGTATCATTATGTTTTATTTCCATTAAAATAATAAATAGAAATGAATGTATCGTTAATGCATACATACGATGTACCGTCTCCATGAAATGTGCATTCCATTTTATAACTCTAAATGGTATGTACTATTATAAAAACATGAATATACTGGATAAATATGAAATATATGATATCCAAATCATGAATATCATTATTTATATAATGATCCTTTAACCACATGGACATCTTGTAAATATAAGGTGTTCATTGTTTACTCAAGTACCAAATATCGACAAAATAAACGTTATTAACATAAATGATTGCAAAAATGTTTCTAACATGGTAATAAGTGATACAAAAGGAATAATAAACCCGAAAAAGGATCAAAAGCAAGTAGAAAATAACTTTAGTTAATTATTCATGAGATTAATGAATAATCGAGTCAATTCGGACGCAAGGTAAGTGACTTCATCTCAATTTCCTTTCATTGAGGCATTTTTAGTTTTATACACGACATAATTTTATACGGTGTATAAACCCATTTGAATTTTCATTTTATTCAAAGGGAATCTTTTTATACGAAATGTTTTACTAAATGACAAAAAATAATTTTTTTTAACGTAAGCGGTGACAACGACCTTTCCGCCTCCAAGAGTATTATTTGTTCTTTGGATTCCATAACATGCCAGAATGTTTTTAAATGAAATAATAAATACCATATAATATTTTTACATATTTTGGTATTGAAAATAATTTTGAGAATGGATTTATTATTTCAATATCTTCAAATGATATTTTATTATTGCAATGTTGAAATGATATCTTTCTTTTATGCTTATGTTATGTGTTATGATCATGTTATGGTTCTTGGGTATTATTTACGTATATGGGTGGTTTTGTGATAAAGTTAGGGTTGGTGAGCCTAAGATAGCTCTCCAGTGCATTGGGTAAATGACGGCGGTAAACGTGAATGTTTCTCCTAAGAGATTTTAGGGAATACACTTTGTTGGGTATTCCAAAGTAACTCCCTATGTAGCTGTGATAAATACAATGTAAGTATGATATATATGCCAAAAGACACCTTTATGATTAATGATTTCTATGTGTCTTTCATAAATCTTATGATTTCATGAGGTAAGTAAAAGAGTACATGTTTTATATGTATTTATGAAGAAATGTTTTCATTCTTTGGTTTATAACTATTACTGAGCTTTTTATTCTCATCCCATGTTTGGAAATATTTTCACAGGACTTAAAGATGAATAAGGCCAAGGATGGGATCAAGGAAAAGCCATGCTATCTAAAACATGGAAGTAGACATGACTCTTTTTTTAAGAGTTTTTGTAATGAAAAAATGGAAACATTGTGGATATGTCTACCTTATTATATTTTGAGATGTTATAGTTATGTCCTAATTTCCTAATAATTTAAACATGAAAAGATCCTCAATGTGAATTATTTATTTAATTAATTATTATGTAGTGTTTAAGGACGCGTCCTTATAGTTCGTATCAGAGGTCGGTTTAGATAACTTTATGATTTAATGTGTTGTTAAACAAATGTCGATAAAGTAATTTATGTTAATATTGAAATCATATAGCATTTACAGATTACCATGTTCCATATCCTTAGATATATCTTTGTTCAGAATGGTTTTCCGTAGAGAAAACATGGCAACTATATTTGGATGACATCAAGAGGAAGAAACCCTTTTAAATTATCAACCATAGATGGTCGGAATTGGAACTGAATAGTTCCTTGCATTGATGGCACATTTGACTCAGGCGATAAAAGGTGGTGGTATCAATGTACGAGATCACCCAGATCAACCATAGAGGAACATGTTAGTAGTGGAGCATTTCATGAGGCAACATCCTCCATCATTCGGAGGATCATCTAACCTTGTGCTTTCTAAAGGGTGTATTAAAGCACTGGAGAAGATTTTTGATGTCATGGGGTTTACATAACATCAAAAGGTTTTGTCTTACAGTTTACCGTTTTGAAGGTGAAGCAGATCAGTGGTTGTCGATGGTGAAAAATATCAGGGATACTGAAGAGATTGATTCCCTTCATTAGGATGAATTCAAAGGTATGTTTCTTGAGAAATGTTTTCCTATAGTGGTTCAACATAGGATGGAAAATCAATTCCTAGAATTGAGCCAGGAGGATGACTCAGTGGCTGCTTATGAAGAAAAAATCCCTTGTCTAGCAATGTATGCTCCAAATTTCATACGAGATATTGATATTAAAATCAACCATTTTTACTCTATATTAAAGCCAATGTATCAAACGGATTTATCTACTCATGAGTTCAAAAGTTATGAAAAACTTGTTTGTTGTTTGGAGAAGGTGGAAATGGAGTTTTCTAATGATCAGGTATTCTTTGACAGACAACAAAATAAGAGGTCATGGTGGCATGAGAAATGTAAGAACTCTTCAAAAAAGTCTGATGATAAGAAACATATGTTTATAGTTTGTGAGAATTGTGGTAAAAAGCATGATAGGGAATGTCTTTTGAATTCTGGTAAGTAATATATATGTGGTAAAATGGGACATAGGGCACATAATTTCACTGAAAAAGATCAGGGTAATTGTAAGACAAAATATGATTTACATTCAGTAAAATGTTTTATATGCAATGAAATTGGTCATAATGAAAATGACAGTCCGACAAAGAACTCAACCAAAGGAAAGAATCTAGACTACAAGCAGAAAGGGTTGGTGAAATCCTTTACAACTACTTCATCAGAAATTGGTCTATCAAATAAAGTAGTATCAGCTCTGGGAGGTTAGTATTTTTCGAAGATTGACTTGATGTCGGGGTACCATCAGTTGAAAGTAATGGAAGAAGACATTCCAAAGACCGCATTTCATACTAGATTTGGCCATTTCGAATTTCTAGTTATGCCTTTTGGGTTAACCAATGCACCTGTGGTATTCATGGATCTTATGAATAGAATTTTCCATGAGTTCTTGGATAAGTTTGTGGTTGTGTTCATGGATGAGATTTTTGTTTATTCCAAAAGTAAGGAGGAACATGAATGTCATTTAAGGGTTGTCTTGAAATCCTTAAAAGAAAAGAAAATTTATTGGAAATTCAGCATGTGTGTGTTTTTGTTACAACAAATTTCTTTCCTTGGTCACATTGTTTCAAAAAAATGGCATAACTGTTGATCCTGATAAAACGAAAGTTGTTGAAGAATGGCCAAGACCCACAAATATAACTGAGATTCATAGTTTTCTTGTTTTGGCGGGTTATTAACATAGGTTTCTTGAACATTTTGCATTGTTATCTAGTCTAATGACTAAGTTAACTTGAAAAGGTGTTATGTTCATCTGGACAAAATAATTTGATGATTTCTTTCAAGAATTGAAAAGAAGATAGGTAAATGCTCCAGTTTTAGCACAACCTTCTAGAAATGGTGAGTTTGTTATCTACAATGATGCTTCATTGAAGGGACATGGATGTGTCTTAATGAAAAATGATTGGGTAATTGCTTATACTTCCCGTCAGTTGAAACCACATGAGTAAAATTACCCTACACATGATTTAGAAATAGTTTCTATTGTTTTTTCTTTAAAAATTTGGAGGCATCATTTATATGGAGTGAACTGTGAAATATATACTGATCACAAAATTTTAAAGTATATATTCACTCAGAAATAATTGAACATGAGATAGATGAGATGGTTGGAATTAATCAAGGATTATGACTGCACTATCCTTTACCATGTGAGAAAATAAAATAAAGTGGCTGATGTTTGAGTCGAAAAAGTAACGCTTCATTAACCATTCTATGTTTGGAACAAGATCCTTTGGTTTTTGTTTTGGGGAATTATGGCATAGAAGTTGTTAGAGTAGGAAAATTTTCTGTATTGTTTTAGGTGTTAGTGATATCATCTCTATCAGATAGAATAAACCAAGCGAGAAGGAAGACAGTGAGTTGCCGAAAAAGGTAGAGTTGGTTGAGAAGGGTAAGTTTTCTGAATTTAACACTGATAATGATTGTGTATTGAGAGTTGAGAAGTGATCATGTGTACCTTATGATTCATAGTTGAAGAATTAGTAGTTATGTGATGGTCATAGTTCTCTGTTTTCAGTTCATTCTGGTTGTACTAAGATGTACAGAGTTCTTCGGGAGAATTACTTGTAGGATGGAATGAAAAGTGATATTTCTGATTTTACTTTGAAGTGTTTGACTTCTCAGAAGGTTAAAGCCGAGTGGCAATTACTGAAAGGAATGATTTAGCCTCTACCAGTTCCAGAGTGGAAATGGGAAAATATATCCACGGACATTGTTATGGGATTACCAAAGTCATCTCGAGGTAATAATGCAATCTGGGTTATAGTTAACCGATTGACTAAATCTGCTCATTTCCTTCCTATTAGAGATACTTTGTCTCTAGATCAACCTTCTGAATTGTATGTTAAAGAGATAGTCAGGTTTCATGGATATCCCCTCTCCATTATATCTGATCGTGATCCCAGGATCACTTCTAACTTTTGGGAAGGCCTTCAGAAGTCATTGGGTACTGAATTAAACTTTAGTAAAAAATTTCATCCTCAATCAGATGGGAAGTCAGAATGAACAATACAGACCTTGGAGGGTATGTTACGTGATTTCTCAATGGATTATCAGTGATTTTGGGACGAACACCATTCTTTTTTTTAATTTTCATATAATAACAGTTTTCATTCTAGTATACATATGGATCCATTTGAGGCATTATATGGAAATCGTTGTCAAACTCCACCTTTTTTGGATTAAGTAGGTGAAAGAAAGTTTATGGGACAATAATTGGAAGAAGAGATGGCAGAGAAAGTTCATTTGATTCAAAAGCACATGAGAACAGCTCAGAGCAGACAAAATATTTATGCAGATAACCGGAGGAAGGATATTTCCTTTGAGGTAGGTGATCATGTCTTTCTCAATGTTTCTCCATGGAAAAGTATGATGCATTTTGGTAAGAAGGGAAATTTGAGTCCGAGGTTCATTGGACCTTATGAAATTCTGGACAAAGTTTGATCAATTGCGTATATAGTGGCATTACATCCATGTTCATCCCAGGTACACAATGTTTTTCATGTTTCGATATTTAGAATTTATATTTCAGATCCATCTCGTGTTTTGAGCCCAGAGGTAGTTCAGTTGGAAGATAATATCTCTTATGATGAACAACCATTCCAGATTCTTGACCCTAGAGAGAAAGTGTTGCGGAATAAGGTAATTCACCAGGTTACAGTTTTGTGGAAAAACTATATGGTTCAAGAGGCAACATGGGAATCTGAAAATTCTATTAGGGATAAATACCCCCACTTATTTTGATAAGTGAATAAAAATTATGAGGACGCAATTCCCAAAAGGGGGTAAGGAAGTAACATCCCAGGTAAATAAAGAATAAGACATATTTCATATTAATTAATATTTGTGAATTAAATATTAATATTACTTTAAATGGGTTGTTATGTTCGATAGTGTACCTGATACGCAACAATAGATTTCATTAGAATCTAATGTTGCACACTAATAATATAATATTATTATTTTAAATGGTAGTTAACTCATAGTCGTTGTATTGGTGGGAATGAAAAAAAATAACTACAATATTATTATACATTTTTTCTAAATGTATTTACATTTATCCAATAAAATTTAGAGGCTTAAAATGTGAATGAATCAAATTTTTAGCATAATTTACATTAAAAGGCTGATTTATCACCTTTTAATGGTGAAACCTCTTTAAATATAGTTTTGTTCACTTTAATACATTCTAAATGACCAAATAAAATCCTTTATTAGTATGGGGAAATCAAATTTGACTTTGGGTAATTTTTTTGTATTTTTCTAATAAAGGTCATTTTTTAATAAATAGTGAAAAATATTGTCTTTTATTTCAAAATTTCCTTTGATAATAATTTATTTATATGGATAGATTATATTATTAATTGGTTTTAAAGTTAAATTAAAATATATTTTTACCATTTAATCCAATGTTGGTCATTGGAATTAATTTTACTATGAAATTGGACATAAACAAGTATCAATCTTTTGGTAGTTATTGTTTCTTAAAAAGACGTTATTTGTTTTGATAACAGGAATTAATTTTAAAATTAATTAATTCCACTTATAGGTTTGGAATTTGAAAAAATAGACATCATTTTTTAATTCATAATATCAAATATAGATTGGGCTGAATTTTTGATATTTTTCTGATAAACATCAATTTTTTATGAATAGTGAAACCACTTAGTGGTAGTTAAAAAAATGACTTTTCATTTAAATGAATTTATACCACTCTTGTGAATATAATTTCTAAAATATGACATACATGGTTGTTATAATGAAGTAAAATTTTGTTCAATATGATTAAAATACTTTTTGGTGAATAGTAACTTTTGACTTTTATTTACCGCGATTAAATGTAAATAAGGTAATTCAAGGTAAAAAGAATATTATAATAATTCCAAATTACCTTAACACATGTCCTAAACATATTGTTTGAGTAATTTACAATCATGGTAATTTTTGGGTCCATTTTGGGACTCCATTGATCCAAATGGGAGTGAAAGTGACAATTTGGATTAATTAATTTAATATAAAGACAAAATTGACATTATCAAAAATCATTTATTAATAAATTTTTATATTGTGTTACATAAGTCCTATTTTCTACTATAAATATTAGTTAAAAATATAAAACACTTACCTACATGATAGTATTTTTTTAAAAAAAATTTAGACATCGAATAAATTAAATTATTTATGACACAATAATGATGCAGTATTTACCTCATTATTAAATGATTAAAATAAATTTGATTATAATGATTAAAATATTATCGAAAACAGGTAAAATTCTGATTGGATGATTTTATTTCGAATATGGGTCATCTTATCTTCGACCATGATGATTTTTGGACCATTAGAAACCGAATATCATTATATAATAAAATAATGTTTTCACACGTTCCTAAAGAGCCCCTCATCTCCCTTATAAAAAGAGACCATTTCTATCCAAATACTCACACCTCTCAAGCCATTTTACTCGTCCAAACTCTACCCAATTAATCTCCCTACATCCCTATCCTCATCCTAGTATCCTTAACTTAGGCAGAAGGCATTTCTAGAAGTCCTTTGGTTCAAACCAATGAGAGTTACCCCAATTAAAGGTAACAATTTCTCATAAATTGTTTTCTATTATTTTACTTGTACAACCTCTAAAATCTTTTTATTTCTATTATTTTGTAATAAAACCACTATCCTCAATATAATAGGATGTTTTTATGAGAAGGATTCGAACTAAACATACACACACCTCCATCTAATGGGCGAATAATATAATGTTTCTTTGGATGACAAACTAACACCTCACGAAACGATGATTGTTCAATTACATCTTACAACCTCTCATGGTGGCCATTATGATGGAACTGTATTTATATATGATACATATTATGTTTATGATTTCTTTATTCTTCTTTAATTCCAAATTATATCAAAACATTATGGTTTACATAGTGGGTAAATACGATAATCTCATTTGAGGAAGTGCAGACTACCGCCCCCTCAAAGTTATGTGATTCGTTAATGCTTTATGTGGGATGTATAGAGGATGTAGATAAAAATATTATATATTATATTAAACTGGAATTATAATATACCAATGTTTAATTATGTTTTATTTCCATTAAAATAAGAAATAGATATGAAAGTAGCGTTCATGCGTACATACGGTGTACCGTCTCCATGAACGGTGCATTTCATTTCTTATCTCTAAATGTTATGTACTATTATAAAAACATGTATATACTGGATATATATGATATATATGATATCCAAATCATGAATATAATTCTTGATATAATGAACCTTTGACCACATTGACAACATGTAAATATAAGTTGTTTATTTTTTATTCAAGTAGCAAATATTGACAAAATGAACGTTATTAAGTTAAATGATTGCATAATGTTTCCAACATGGTAATAAGTTATATAAAACGAATAATTAATTGGAAAATGGTTCTTATGAAAGTAGAAAATATCTTTAGTTTATTATCTAGGAGATTAAAGAATGATCGAGTCAAGTCAGACACAAGGTAAGGGACTTCATCTCAATCTCCTTTCATTGAGGCATTTTTTGTTTCATACATGACATTATTTTATACGGTGTATAAACCCCTTTGAGTTTTAATTTTATTCAAAGGGAATGTTTTTAAATGAATAGTTTTACTAAACGAAAAAAGGAATGTTTTTTAACATAATTGGTGGCAAGGACCTTTCCGTCACTGTGAGTATTATTTGATCTCTGGCTTCCTTAACAAGACAGAATGTTTTTAAAAGGAAGAATAAATACCATATACTCTTTTTACGTATTTTGGTATTGAAAATGATTCTGATAATGGATTTATTATTTCAATACCTTGATATGATATTATATTATTTCAATGTGGAAATTTTATCTTTCCTTTATGCTTATGTAATGTGTTATGATCATGCTATGGTTCTTGGGCATTATTTACGTATACAGGTGGTTCCGTGATAAACCTAGGGCCGGTAAGCCCGAGATAGCTCTGCAATGCATTGGGTAACGTGACGGAGGTAAACATGAATGTTTCTCCTAAGATATTTTAGGGAATACACTGTGATGGTTATCCCAAAGTAACTCCATAGGTAGCTATGATAGATACAATGTAAGTATGATATGAAGGCCAAAAGTTACCTTTCTGATTAATGATTTCTTTGTGTCTTTCAGAAATATTATTATTTTATTAAGTAAGTAATGGAGTTCATGTTTTGTTAGTATTTGTGAACAAATGTTTTCATTCATTGTTTTATAACCCTTACTGATCTTTTTATCCTAATACCACGTTTTGAGATATTTTCACGGGACTTAAAAATGAATAAGGTAAATGATGGGAACATGGAAAAGACATGTTGTCTAAAACATTGAAGTAGACATGAGTCTTTTTTAAAGAGTTTTTATTATGAAAAAATGGAAACTATGTGGATTGTCTACCTTTTAATCTTTTAAGATGTAATGGTTATATCCTAATTCCCTAAAACTCTAAACTTAAAAATATCCTCATTGTGAATTATTCATTTAATTCAATATTATGTAATGTTTAAGGTCGAGTCCTTATACAAATACCAGCGTTGCCGATTCAAGTGTGCCCTCAGATTTTTAATTAATGCAATGGATTAAAAATTAGAAAACACCGCTAAAAAATTTACTTAACATACCAACAAAAAGTTTAAAAATTCATATTTGGCACTCTGGGCCTCAAGATCCGCAGCCACCAATTTTCACAGACTCGTTATAATTTTATATAATTAAAAAAATTACATAAAAAATTGGGGTCTATACACTCACATTACAATTGTAAACAAAAAATATAACATATCATTTTCATCGAGTGCATCATTTTTTTGGCATAACAATGCATTTAATCATAATACACATTTTAGAATCCTAGGGAATGAAACATGAGAACGATGTGGGATAAGGTGATTTTTAATGGTATCTATACAATGAAATAGATCATTAATAAATAATCATTATATACATATAATGTTAAATAAATTAAAAACATGTCATTCAATCCATTATATGATCAAAATCTTATAGGAATAATTGATGATAAAATAATTCCACATAAATAAGCATATTATATTGAAACATAACACTTGATATTCTATGAAATCTATTAATCATAGAGAACATCAATAACTATTATCATAGTGATGAAATGCACAATGTTGATAATTATAAGCATACTTTCGAGGCCTCATTCTATGACATCAGTCATAAATGGGTAATATATAAGAAAAAATATAATTTTTCTCATGATACCTAATGATGCTTCGAGGTGACATATTATTTCCCTATAATAACATATTAATTCGAATTATTTACCCACATGAAAAAGTTTAAACATAATAGAAAACATTCATTTTTAAATACAAGCATATAAAATGTTGACAATGGCCCTAATAAATAATCATAATCATAAATAATCCATTGTAATTTGAATGGTATCAAACTGCTACATCTGCTATAAAATATTCAAAAACATAATTATAAATAAGTTATATTATTAAATTTAATATATAACCTTTTATAATATTTATTATGATGTGTTGATGACATCAGTCAATAGAAATACCATAAAAATGTCATCAAAACAATATTGAGGATAAAAAAATTTAACTTAGAATTTTTTTTTAAAATATATTAAAATATTTCAAATAAAATATTATTTAAAAATATAATTATAAAAATATAAAAGAATATTTAAAACAGTGTGTCTTATGATTATTGTAAATTATGTACATGATGTATCAGTTTAAAAAAGCCTTTCACATTTCAATTATAAGACAAATGTGCCTTCTATGGAAAATGAAATAAAGTTTCCTATGATTTTTTTAGAAGAAGTTAAATATGGTTTAACATGTCATTATTAATCATTTGGATAATTTTTAAAACAAATTTTAGTATACATTTATGAAATCATAATATTGGTAGAAAATATATTTTTTATGGAATAGAAAAACGAAGTTGATTTTATTAAAGACGTATTACATTAAACACAAGGGTAAATAAGAGAATAAAATATGGGGAAAACATGTATTCTCAAGAAAAAAACACAGTATAATAGAACTCTGGAGTCTTTTTATATATTGATCATAAAACATTATAATCAACATCATAAACATAAACAATCCTTAGTAAATAAGGAGACCATATCATACCCGACATGTTACATTCAACTGTAAGTCCAATGAAATAATAACACCAATTGAATTAAAAAGTATATTTAAAATAAATAAATTTATTATATTACATTTCATTGGGACTATAAATACACCTCATAAAATAATATAGGTATATATCATACATATATATCACGAAATAAAAATTCCGACAAAAATACCATACCTTATATCCAAATTCTGTTATATGAGTTTGAGGCACATGTATAATAAATAATTGATTAAATTAAATATATTACATAATAAATAAAATTTATTTCATACCATATAGGATTTAAATACAGTTTTTTATATCATTTTTAATAAATTATCTTTTCTAAAATCATTTTTTCTTATGGAAATTTCGTCATTTTATTTTATATTTTAGTTTAGTAAATTTTCTCTTTTTACATTGATCATGGTTCCATCATATCCATAGTTTTAATAATGATATTAAGATTAAATATATATAAATTATATTAGTATTTTTATTATCTATAATAGTAAGTGATTAATATTCAATTACATTGTTCGTAATGATGGTAGCCCATAAAAATTCAAGAACATTATTTCCATTTTTTCTCAATATATGTAATTAAAAAAAATATAGCAATTCACCATTAGATAAATATTATTATTTTTATTAAATCATGTCAACTAATCTAAACCATCCTTATTAAATTCCGTGTAAAAATAAATTGAAAAATATTTTACATCGATACCAAAAGGCGATAGTCATCATGTACATATGTCAAACATTATTGTTTTCCAATAGATTATAAGTCCAGATATCATATTTGATATTATGTTTTAAAAAGACCATTTTTAAAAAAATCAAATATACTAATAAATTTTATCCCTAACACCATTCTTGTTAAATAAATGAAAAAAACAAAATAAATTACATCATGTGATAATAGTCCATTTTACACATGAGAAAAGTCATTTTATCCCCTACACAATGTAATGTAAGAATAAATATTTTATATAATAATTAATTTTTAAAAAAAATTGCATATATATAATAATCATATATTAACTCAATCACAATATTCATCCTTAAATGTTGGTTATAGAAGACGAATAACATCAATTCGCAAGGAGGTAGTCCACTTAACACATGATCAATGTTTTTTCCCATTTGTTAGAAGACGACATTGTATATGTGATGACCAAAACATAATAAAATATGAATAAATGTTATATAATTATTTTATTACATTATAATATATAATTAAGATAATAAAGAGTTATAAGACAATGTAAAATGTAAAAACATTGTTAATAACATTATCTCTTCTCCGGGACAACATCTTAGGTTTGACCTAATGTCTTCCTAGATTGGATTAATAATCATAAAAATGAATATTGTATTTGGAGGGGGATTAAGGAATATATTTTGGTAGGTCTTTTCAGATGGAATTTTTTTGGAAGTGTGAATTGGGGAGGAGAGTTTTGTCCTTTTATATATGGGGGAGTTCATACATGTGAAATATTTAAATAGATAATGTGATAAATATTTTTTGTCAAGAATATGACCTAAAAAATCAATATATATTGAACCTTTGAAGATATTGGGTCAAAATATATCCATCTAGAAGGATTTATAATTGGTTTCTTTTCAATTTTAACTATTATCAGTTTAGTGTATCCTCTGTTAAACCTCTATTAATCATACCCACATTAAATATTATTTACTATTTTTACTTTTAAGGATGACAATAGATAAATTTTTCACATTCTATAATGTAAATTATTATGATTACAAATATAATATCCATATTCCAATCTTCAACTCATATATGTGTTTGTATCAAATTTAAATATAACCCACACACATTGAAAAAAAAGTTTTTTGAATAAAACATATTCAAAATTTTAAAAAGTGTTTGTATAATTATTAAATATAAAAAACATAAAAATAACATAATTTATAAAAAAAATTAATATAATTGAACAAATTTTCATTAAACCAATAGAATATTTATTATAACATTTTATAATCATTAACCAAAACAGCAGTTTTTAGTAATAAATCATATTTTGTCAACAATCACTGAAAAAATAATCCATTTTGAAAATAATCAAAAACTCAACCAATGATAAAACATACATGTATATTTTAGAATAATAAATTAAATATAATTTTTTTAATTTTTTTAATTTTAAATTTGATATTTTGTTCACAAATCATATTAAATAATATTTTAAGTAAATATAACATTTTATATTTTTTTCTTTCTAATGGTTATTTTTATATCAATAGATAAAAAATTAACTGTTTACCATTAAAATTTCATAATTTATTTATTCAAATTCATATTCTACAATATAATAGATCATTTATAAATTTTATTATTAAATAATTAATATATTTTAATATGGGTTCACTTTTAAGTTATAACTCTTTTTTATGCATCAAAAGCATTATATTATATTGATTTTATTTAAAAAAATTATAATGTATGATTTTCTGGTGTTAAATTATCATCTAATATTATTTTTGGGTGTACTATATGAAATCATGTGAGAATTTATTTTTTAAAATCTATTGTGGTATATTTGACCCCTTAAAGAAAATGTGTCCCCAAAATTTAACCTAGATCTCAGAAGATACGGTTTTTATATTTTAAAATATTTTTATTTTAATAGAACACATCAAACACGTTTTATTAAAACATATTCATTATATATAAAATGGTAAATATAATATTTAACTCGAATAACACATTAATAGGTTTCCAAATGTGGGAATATTTATATTATGTGAATATGTTTACAATAAAATAAAATAAAAAAAAGTTATGGATACAGATAGAGATAATTGATCACAATAATGTCAGAAATATAATGAAAGATAACATCCTAAAATTGAAAAATCATCATTTGGTGAATAGAATATTGGTTCATCACAAATTAAGTTATAAAGATAAAATGTTTTCTCAATATAATTTTTCTATAGTTCAGAAATTTTATTACTATCTAATCTAAGAAGTAGAGGATATATTCTTAATGACATGTATAATTTCAACATTCTAATTTTATACCATGATCCCGCATTTTTCACCAAAAAATGAGTATTTAAGATGACTATATCATATATGTAGTTGTAAAATTAATATTCAATAGGTTATTAGATCCACAAAATAAGAAAGATTCCTTTCTATAATATTTTATAGATCTAAAATTGTTAAAATGTGTCATATAATATTAAAAAAAGTAAAACCTTTCTACAATAACACCCAATGTTAAACATAATCAATTTAGTGACTATATATTCATCCAAAACGTGTTAGACTAATTTTAGTGTCTAGTAATCATACATGGAATGTCAATAAACTTACAAAATCATCTTAATAGTAGATTTCCAAAATACTATAAAGTGTATCATAATAAAAAAAATATATATCCAAATATATTTATACCTATATGAACATAAATAAAACATGGATTCTTCTTAAAATAAAATCATAGGCTATTTAATATATTCAATAAAACCAAACACATAATAAATTCTAATAAATATAATAGAAACCATAAAATCTATAAATAATTTCAAGGATAGTAATAATATCTCATAAACATATCATTATAATTATTATCTCATAATCAAGAACATATTATGGATTTTCATCTCCAAATCATCTGTTTTCCAAAAATAATAAATTTCTATTGAATAACTTTTATTATAACTATTAAACATGTTTCTTAAAATACTTATAAAAACCCCACCACCTAAAAATATATATAAGTATAATTATTGTTATAATGAGAAAAAATAGGTAGAAAAATTCTACAATAAAATTATTCATTCCAAATACCTATGAACCTTAATCACTCCAATTCATCTATAGTAAATTTATAAAATATACCTTTAACCCTTATATTATTTTGTGGTATTTTCCATTAAATATTATTGAATTAATTTATATATTGATCTATCTCTATAATGTTGAAGAATTTAAAATTGAAAAATTATTTCTTCACTTTAAATCCCAATCATGGTTTCCTTTATTTCAACACATAATGAAAAATATCGTTACATTCAAATAAGTACTAGAGTGTTCCATTTAATTATAACACATGGGAAAAACATTCATTATCTTATTCAATTTATCTACTTTTTTCTATTCCATTATCATGATCTATTTCTATCAATAGGATACATATGAAATGGAAAAAATCATATCCTTGTATCACATGATACTATTTCATCATATTATTGGATGTATTGGAGATGAGTTACCAATAAATAATTGTCATTAACTAATATAATAAATTCAAAATATTTATCATTATATTATATTCATATTCTACATTATCCCTTTCCTATAGTTTTAGTGTTTTATATTGCTTATAAACAATTTATATCTTTATATTTTATAAGATTCTTTATTTCTCCCTCCTTATCAATATGTTTCGTATGATAAAAATTATTTTCTAATAATACTACATTCAATTTATCCATTTTCATGATATTTATTTCCAAAAAATTCATAGTGATTTAAATCAATTTAATCTGTTGTTTTGCGTCACCCAGGAGACCAAAAATTTCCATTAAAACCATCTACCATTCATTACATCCTGTATTGATAAATTTCTTCTCCAAAACACTTATCCACCACATTTCAGAAAATTGATTCATTGTCCATTTTTACGATGGATTACTCTGATATAGGAAGAATTCTACCATTGTTACTCCATCTGGTAGATCAGTAGTCAACACTGTATTTTCATTGTTACTTCTTATAATATATGTTATTTTCTGTAATATTTTCATAATTTAATAATTTCTATCTATATATCTAGTTGTATCTTCATTATCTTACCCATGGGGTAAATCACTATATGTAGTATGTGTACTAATATTGGTCTCATTTCATCATCAATGAACCACTTTTAGATAATGGAATACAAAACATTATATCATAACATTATAAAACAAACTGTATAAACCCAAAAATAGTGAACTAATTGTCATAAATTATGAAATTTTGTATATTTAATTACTTAATAATAAAAATTGTTTCATTGATAATGTTTTCACATCCTAATGTTTTTCAAATATTTCATAATTTTTGTAAATTAAATAATAAATATCCTACTTATATCCTCAAGGGGTATCAAACTTGGTGTGTGGTAGGTAATTTTGTCTTATACCTAGTAACCATAAAATCATCCATGATTTCTCTTTTTTGAGTTATTACCCCTAGTTACATCCATTACATAACTATGTCCAAAATTAATAAAATTTCTAGGATGTACTTCTATGTAAACCACTAAATGTAAAACATTATTATGTTTTATTATATTTATTCATATCCACAAAATATATAATAGAGTAAGTTTTTCTAATTTACTTTTACATAAATCATGTCCCCATGGTTTCTATTATACATACCCTGATTTCCACTACAAATAAAATAACCCTTGTATCCAAAAGTTTTAAATAAATAAATTACATAGGAATAAGAAACAAGGAATCACATAATAAACAACCCAATAATTTATAATTCATAATAAAATTTATACAACCAATTATATAACATTACAAATGAAATCATAAAATACAACATAGAATTTTTTTTCATGTGAATATTTATTTCCCCTAGAATAACATTGAATATCAATTGTAAGTTTCATATATAAATCATGTGGAATTAAAAATAAGAAATGGTTGAGGAAAATTTTCTAGTAATGGTATGAGTACAGAGGAATGTATCATGAATAAATAAAGAAAATTTTCATGGAATGTCAGATAAATGAATCTCATTCCATTCAATTAACTACTAGAGAATAATATAAAAGGTATAAATGATGATCAAATAATTCCATATAAATAATCACATTATCTAGATACATTTGTATAGATATACAATATAATTATATTATCAAATGGAAAATCAATAAATAATATCATAATGAATATATGTATATTGTTGAATATCATAACCATTTTTACATCATTCTAGGATATCATTCATAAATTTTTATGGCCACAACTAAAGACCCAACCTAATTTGTCTCATGACAGATACAAATGCATCTAGGGGCTACATACCCCCATCAAAAATTATTTCAAAACATTCATCTCATAGAATTCATGATACATTATCCAAACGAACTTTTTTATTTAAAATTTGTTTTTCAAAAAATAAATAGTTACCTATAAATTTTAACATAATTATAAACCCTATACATTAATATGAATGGTATCAGAATAGTATATCCTCAGTAAAATGAATCTTAAATGTTCTAAATAAATAATAATAATGTGATAAGTACAAAAAATTCAAATGTATCAAAATTGATATAAATATTTTTTTTTCATTGGGGAATACGAATACCTTAAAAATGAATTTAAATAATATTCATGATGAAAATCCTTTTTAAATTGAAAAAAATTAAAAATATAAGTTCAAAAAAATAGTTTGAAAAGTATTTTAATTTAATAAAACCGTTAAAAAATATAAGGTAATCATTGAAATATTACCTGGTCTCGATGGTGGTAAATTTCATACATTCCATATAAAGTTGACAATAATTTTTTTATGTATTATCTAACTGGGTCTTGTATGAGAGATAAAATGAAGATTCAATTTTTTTAATTTTTTAATAATATTAAAATAGGAAAAAAATTAAATATTAAAACATTTTAAAAATGTTAAAAACATTATTTAAATAATTTTTAGAGAACATGGTTTCATAAGACAAATGTGTTTTTACCATATAGTCAAACAAAGACGACTTTTTATATAACAATTACATTAAACTATTATGTATAAAAAGGATGGAAAATTAATGGAAAACATTTAATACCCAGATATAAAAATTGGTTATAAAATACCAAGATATTCTTTATAGATGGATCATAATATATCACCATTAAAAACATAAACAAAAATAATCTAAATAATATTGATATTGTGTCATAAAACTATTACCACTTTCATAATATTGAATCGTAATACACATGAATGAATAAAATTAAAGGGAATATAAAATATCACAAAAATAGATATATTCTATATGTAAAATGTTAATGGTGATTTTAATACACCTCATAAAATATTATAGGATCATAAAATGAAATATTTCTTAAAGAAGGATATTTTTCACAAATATCTTTTAACTTAGGTATTACATCATTGGTATGTGTTTGAGATTAATGTATAATAAATATTGTATTTTTATTAATATATTATATAACCATAATCACATTTTAAAACATTATTTGGTTTATTTTTTGTATTTTATCACCCATTTATAAAGATTTCAATGTTAAAATCTATATTTATAGTGATAATTACATTATATTGAAGAGTGTTTTTGTTCTATAAGTTATTCCCTTTTAATATAATAATGGTAAAATAATATCCAAAATCATTCCAAAGATAATTATTTTATATTTATTTACTATATATGTATTATATTAACAAATAAAAGTTATGCATAGAAAATGAATTACATTGTTCATTGATATGGTAGACTATATGTACAAATGAATGATGTTTAAATTTTTTTATTGATTTATGTATCGAATGTAATTTTTTTTAATTCACCATATAAGAATAATAATAATATAATTTTATATGACTAAAAACTAAATTTATTTTTATCCCTATAAAAAATTAAAAAAAATTACATCACCACTTGGAGTTAGTAGTCCAACTTTATACATGAACAATGTTATTGTTTTCCAAATGAATGGAAGGTATAAATTAATATGTGATATTATATTTATAGAATAATTTTATGTTAATTAATAAAATATTTATTCATTATATTTACCCTTAATATTTTCCATGTATATCATAATAGAAATATAATCACATCACTTCATGGGGAAATAATCCAGTGTACAAATGAGCGAAATTATCATACCCCTAGATAAGTGTAATGTAAGAAGGTATATATGGTAAAAAATATATGTATAGTAATACCATATATAAAATATAAATAAGTTAAATAATAGATATTTTATAGCTTTGAATGGTGGTAATGGAAAAAAATTACAATAGCTTGCAATACGGTAATTTGCAATTCAAATGAATTTTTTTTCATTTGATAATAGATGAGATGGATATATGTTGTTTTATTAACCAAATAAAATTTTAAGTATATGTATGATATATTTTTATATTATATTATAAGGGAAATTTTAGGAGTTATAATAAGATGTAAAATTAAAACACATATCTAAAATCATGAAATATTTTATATGAAAGATATATTTGGTTTTAACTAAATCCTTCTCAGATTTTGGAGGATATAAAAATCCATTAGTATATTGATATATAATTTAGGAATATATTTTCCTTGTTATTTTTGGAAACAATTTATTAAAACGTATGTAGAGGGGAGGAGTGTGGGTTTCCTTTTATAAGTCTACGAGGAGGAACTCATGGAATTTTTGTAATGATAAAGTGACACCCAAATTTTATTCACATTCTAAGGCTTTTTAATGTATAAATATTGAGAAATTTAATATTTAGGCTCGTCAAAATTCCAATAAAATGTAATTTAGTTAAATTATTTGTCATATAGAACCCTTAATTTTTTTCATTATCCCTTATCTAAACCAATTTTAACCGAATCCAGAGAGATTTATTTTTAATGTTTTTTCAATTTATTTTTATAAAAAATTAAAATATTACATAATAAAAATTAACATGATTAAAATTATGGAATTTTTTTTTTAAAATTCAATTTATAATATTGGATGAATTGAATTTAAAATTAAACCTTCCGATGATACACAAAAATAGCTTTTCCAATGAAAAATATTCAAAATATTAAAAAGATATTATATAAAACATAAATATGATATTTAATTTATCAACCTCAATTAATTTAATTGGATTATTATTAAACTATTAAAAATTGTAAACATTCCTAAAATATAATTTATCTTAATGAATAATTTAAACAAAAAGGTAGTTCATAATAGTCATTAGTATTTTTCATTATCTAATAAAAAAATTAACCATTTCTAAAAAATTATAAAAAATTACCCCAATTATAAATTTAAAAAATAATTTTTTTGAATAATTTTTTTGTTAAAGTGTTAAGGATTGAATTTTAAAATATGTGCACTATGTATGAGTAATCATTATTTATAAAAAATATTCTTTTCATGATTATAAATATTTTTATTTTTTTTTATTTTAATTCAAATAACAATATGACAATAGAATTTATTTTATAAAATTTAATTTTCATAATTTAGTTAGTCATAAACATACTATACCACATAACATCAATATTATTATTTTCACTTTTAAATATTGAATATATTTTAATGAAGTATCATGTTTCATTTAAAACAAATTTTACATTAATCACATGATATCAATTATATTCCTTTTATTTTAAAATAAATTAATAATAATATATCATGGGTATATAATTATCTTATTTATGATTTGTTTCATATCACATAGACTATAGAACATAATGTTCATCATTTAAAATTAGGGGTGTTATAGTAAAAATAGCTATTGCTTCAATAAATACCTAGAAAAATAACTTATATAATTTTTAGATGCATGGGTTTTATTAGGAAAACCACCTAGAAATGGGTTTTTGTGTAAACCAAATGATTATTTCTGAAGAAGACGTATTGTTCCGAACTAATTTCTTATGTTTTGTTTCTTCTTCCACCTCCTAAAATTATTTTTCACCCCTAATGAAATAAAAACATTATTATATAATATATACCAATATTTAGTTATGTTAATGTAATAAACCATATAAATATCTTCATCAATCAAATCAAAAATGAAATTACCATTCTTGTGTATGGAAGACTACCACCGTACGAAGTAATGTAATTCATTTTCCATCACAAATGCTATAAAATATAACTAATAAAATATTTTTTATCAATTTATAAGTACTAGTTAAGAATATTTTAATATTAATGAATGATTATATGTCAAATAAATTCTTACATTTCTACTCATTGGAAAATGATAACATCATTTATCTATATGTGTAGATAAACACCTCCATGAAACGATGTGATTCGTTTATCTAAACCAGATAACCTGACATAATTATATCTATTTATTAAAAAAAATAATTCTAAATTTATGTTATGGTGGACATTACGTAGAGATAAAATAATATTATTGTTATTTCAATATTGATAATGGATGTTTAGAAACATCAATTATGTGTACTTATAAATTATCATATCCATTATTTTTATGTAGTTCATTTTTAATAACTATATTTTATTGATGTATTAAATGTAAAATTTATTTATAAAAATTATTATTATTTATTTGTTATTACTAATTAGATTTATTTACATAGATTGTTTTTCCATAATCAAAATACAGAAGTGATTTTAGAAATATTAACTAAATATCATGGATATAACCAATGGGAACATAATTGATTACATAATTAAATATAATATATAATTATTTTAAATAAAATTAACAAAAAAATTTAAATGTATTTAAATAATGTAAATGGTAAACTTGTTTTTTTATTCGTGAAGATAATGAACAAACATGATGAGTCGTACTTGAGACATGGAATTTTGTTTCAATTATAAATCATTGAGACATGTTTTATTGTTATGATACTAATTTAAGTTATACATTTTATGTTTTACACCATTTATATTTAGTATCATGACTATTTCCTACTTGTTGGTATTTAATTTATTTTGTTGAATTATTTCATCTGGATGTATTTGACATGAATGTTTCCACATGGTAACTGGTTTCTAAAATCTATTTAATTTCATTGGGTTGTATATTTACATCATTGTATTTGATAACCTCATATTTTTTTAATTAAATTTTATTTAATTATATTTAATTATTATTTTTTATGTATATTTCTATTTGATGGAAAAAATAATTTAATTTTTTTTAATTCTCTCTTCACTATTTTGTTCATTATGATGTGTTTTCATCTCCAATTTTATTCCTGGGACATATATCATGTTATTCAAAAATATTATTATATGAAATTTATATCATTTTAATTTTATCTGATATATCATGAATACATTTATACATATTGTATTAAATGTTTCAATTGACCTTATTTTTTTCTTGGGGTTATGGTTCAATTGTTATCACACCAACAAGGGTTTAAATATATTTCTCCTCATTATTCAGGATTGATTATTTGTTTGTCTCATTTTGGATAATTATTTTCAATTCCTATCATAATCATTGTATATCTTATTTTAATATTGTTATTCATGTAGTTTTCATGTGATAGATCTATTATTCCATCCTTAAAAAATAAAATTATTGAGAAAATGTTTCTAATGAAAGAGGACATTGTTTCATTGTTCAGATTAAAATCATATTTCTCGCACATAAATGTTTTTTATGAAAATATAAATAATGTTAATAATATTATCCACTGTTTTTTAATATTTTTTATACATGATTTTGTTTTTGAGAAATGTTTTAAAAGAAATACACTTTTTATTTTCTGAACAATTTAGTTTTTTATTTTTACTAATGAACCATTGTCTTAACCTACTTAGTCTAAATGTGATTTTTCATCCATCAAGAAAAATAATTGAAATAATTATTACAATAAAATTCTAATTATTTAATTTCAAATAATAATTTTTACTAATATACCAGAAAAAATTAATCATTAAAAGTTATTTTCCATGTGGAAAGTCTATTTTACCTAATTTTCTAATGATTTTTATGGTATTTTTATTAATAAAAAATAGAAACCAATTATTCTAAATTTAATACACATGGGATATGTTGTAATAATCCCATTATTATTAATTATCAAGATTATTTATGATCTTCTTGACTAGGGACATTCTTTACATTCACATTCTTGATTAATTTTGTAGTTATTATCATTCCATTAAAACATAAACTTTCATGCAATAAATATACATTAAATTTATTATAAATATCTATATTATTTATCATAGATATACTTATTTTATAAAAATTATATAACCTATATATTTGTTTGTTGGATTCATATTAATGCTATTAAATTAACTATATAAATCAATGTAAATCTATATTATTTACATGATATGTATATTTGTTAAGAGTTCATATTAATTATGAGATACATTGATGATTAAATATATGAATAAGGAATTTTACATGCTATAATGGCTGGGTCTTGATAATAGATACCCCTCAATTCATCAATTTGTCTCATGAGACCCATAATCATGCTAAAATAAAATGTGTTTCTAGTTTATACATACACATTGTAGATCATTCATTTTGTAAGGACTAGATGGTATATATATAATGATGTTAAGGAAATTATTTCCAACATTACGAATATTCTCCATTGAGAATAATATTTTTTATCCATTATATTTTGTAATTGTTATTATATATGGATTCATTTCATCATCAGACTATTTATTAATTGGAAAATGATTTCTAGTATTTTTATTATTATATGGATTATTTATATTTGATTCGTGGTAGCTTTTAATTTAAATAACGCTTACAAAGAATTTAATATCACACTTACTAATTTTTCATTCTCCATGATATGATAAATTAATTATTAAATTTTCTTACAAAAAATATATATTTAATTTCACAATGTTTTATTTTTTCTGTTTTCAAATGTAGTAGGGGATTCAATATTGTGTCTAGTTTACCAAGATAATAAATCATTCCAAACCTTTAGGAAATGATTCAATCTATCTTATTTAAAAGTAATAAAGTAATAACCACTCATAGAAATGAGGTTTATCTTGTTTGCTTAAAAATATTTATTGAATGCTACTAATAAAAAATAAAATTTATTTAGAGATATTTTGTTAATGATAAGTTGGGATAAAATAATTTTTGAAATTGACCATGTAAATGTGATAGTACTGGATATCCTAAAATTGGTTAGTGTTTTGGATGAAAAAACGAATTTATATGATTTTTTACAATGTTTATTGATGTTTTTAATTTACGTATTATATTCAATTGTATGTGTTTTTATTTGGGGAATAATGATTGTTTTAATTTTTTATGAATATATGTTTTTTGATGATTTTATGATAATATTTATAGTTTCCATATTTGGTTTATCTATTTATATTTGAAGATATGTTTAAAGTAATAGAAACCTCTTTTGAGATTTTATGTGATGGTATTTTCATGTGATTTAAAATGTGTGTAAGGTTTTAGGATGATTAATCTACTATGGTTTAAATAAAACTATGGATTTTAATATTATTTGGTGTTATGTAAATTAGATAATGCAATATAAAAAATCATTATGGATTCAAAGTAATACATTAAAAGGTGGAAGTTTTAGATATATTTATTGTCCTGATATAAATTACCATTTATGTTAGTATCTAAATTTGATTCATGCTATTTTGGTTATTTTAACTAAATTAAATGGGTATTTATTGATTTATCATCACGGATAATGATATATTGGGATATTTTTCATTGGTTTGAGGTATATATAACCCTTATGATGAAAAAGTTGTTTAACGCAAATTATTTTTTTGAAATAATTTAAATTAAATTTATTAGAGAATATTTTGAAATATATGAGATTACCATTAATTTAAGTACAATCATTTATATTGTGTTTATTATAGTAAATTATGATGTCAAGTTATTTATTTTTTGGATTTTTATATGTTGTCCCTTTGGTGTTATTATACATATTTTTTAAGTATTTTTATTATTTATACAAATCATGGTTTATATATTTTTTATATTCAATTACCATCACTTAAAAATTATTTATTTATAAAATATTAAAATATTGTGTAAATATCATGTTACCTATTTTATTGATAATATGATCTTTTATAATTTGATTTTAGAGATACATACGTAAAAAATCAATCTTCAGTACTCAGCAGTTTAGAAACAATATGAGGTCATAGTTAAAATTGATTAGAGGACTAGATTTTATGTTTCAATTAAGTATATTTTCATCATATATTTGGGTATATAGAAATTTAATACCTAAAATCTTGTAAAATTATCTTTAAAAGAATTTTTTATCTAATTAAATTCAATTAAAATTCCTAAATTGATTATTTACAACTCATTGATTTATGGTTTCATGTTCATTAAGTGTTCCAGGATCATTTTTCTTTCTTAGGTTCACTATTCTATGTCAGACTTCATCGATGGAAAATTTATTTTTTATTATAATGAATACATGTAAAACAGCCATTCTGATGGAAATAGATCAGGTGGATGAATGGTGTGCAATCCAAGGGCATACCCTTAAAAAAGGAAAAATTTCCAGATTTAATGAACCCACATTAGAGAAAATCCATTGTAGATACTCGAAGCTTGACGTACATAAACATTACATTACTTTTGTGGAATACTTAATACATAACAAAAACACACACACAAGGACCATAATAGTTTAGTGTCTTTGGAAACTCGGAATATAATCTTCTAATCATGGTGAAAGATCTTCAACATCTCCTATAAATATCTTCCATTTTTTTCTTACCTAAAACCTTTCTTTATATACTAGGGAAAAGAATACATAAAAAGGGTGATCTCAAATGCTCAGTAAGGGTAATTATGGATAAAATAAAACATACCATATACATTTGCACTTAAAAACATGAAAATAATGTTTAAACACTAAAAGCTTGAGCAATGACATAAAACATGGAATTACATAAATCATAGATCACAAAGGAACATTAATCATGATAAACTAGCATGGAAACAAAACTTGTAATTGTGGAAACCATTAAGCACATGATATGATTTCCATAGTAGCCAAGGCATTGCTGCCAAAACCATCTTAGTGGACAAAGTCCCATTTTGAATCGAGTTCACTCCTCGTTCCAGTCCTGTATTACTGAACCGTTTTAACTTTCCATTCATCCATGTCTATCTCATGAGATATAAATCATTACCCAATGAAATGGAGGGAGATATAGGTCCCACCCATCTCATAACCAAATCATTCATACTTGTTCCACAAAATAAACATACATCATTAATAATAACCCAATAAATAAAATGGGTTTCATAAAAATCATCTCATCATCACATAATCCATATAAAAGAAATGGATATCATTTAATAATAAGAAAAGTGAAACCATGTAAATCATAGGGACATTATACTTGAAACATACACATATGAAATAATGTATCCTTAGATGGAAAATGGTTTTGATAAAACACTTGAAATGAATTTTTGAGGAATATATCCTTTCTTCTTCAAAATCATTTTATTTTCACAAAATTCCATGTAATTTTAAAATAAAATGATTTTGTTGAAAATATTCATGAAATACTTTGGAGTAATCTTCATAAAAATAAGGCTTTATAAAACTATTAAAATACTTTCATGTCGTATAAGTTAAAAAAACATTCCTCTCATATTTTTGCTAGAAAAGTCTAAAAGTACCTCGTAAAAGAAAGATTCCATACATACCATGTACTAAAAGTCAAAAATGGGTAAAAATGACTTTAAACATACATGAAACCATTTTTAGGAAACATGGACATGGATGAGAACAATAACCCCAGTAAATACATACGAATAAACAATCTCGGATAAGAATGAAATTGGAAAATTTATCCCTTACCTTAGGTCCGATTTGCTTCGTATGTTTCTGAAACACCTGTATAATGATTTAAATAATGTTATTGACTTCTTAAATAATCATAATTATTGTTATAATATCATATATGGTTCACTTATGACTTTATATTACCCATTCTTTTGTAAATTCCATGTTAAAGAGCATTTTGGTTAAAATCGTTTCATTTGTCGTCCGTGTTTTGACTTGTAATTATTCATATGATTACATAGATCATGATTACTTAATTCCAGAATATAAAACATGATTTATATTTAATATATATTCATAATATGCATATATATAATAGATCGATAAATGGAAATAAATACACCGTTCATGGAGACGGTAGGCCGTACGTACGCATGAATGTTGTTTTCGTTTCCTTATTGAGTTGAATGAAATTTAATATATGACATACATATATATATACATAAATAAAATATCATTATTATTTCATATATTTCATTATTAGTCATTATATATACTTTATAATCATTCTTCAATGGTTAATCATGGAAAATGAATCTCATCGTGTTCATGGAGACGGTAGTCCGTACGTACGCACGAGTGATGATATCATTCCCATGACCATGGAATTGTATTGGAGTGTATGTATACTATTTCAGAATCAATATCACATTAAAATAATCATATATAGTTATTTATTTACTCCATTATACCCATCCATGTATGGTCGTGGTGGAAAAACTGATTACACCACGGCGTGGAGACGGTATTCTGTACGTACGCACGCGTGGTGATTTTCGTTTTCCGTAGGGTGGATAGATGGTGAAATAGGGTTGTTTCCTAATTATAATAACATATCATTATTTGAGTGATACCGATGTTATTACTTCATAATGAAACAACTAAAGAAGAAGAAGTGGAAGAAGAAATAATGTTGAAAGAATCGGTAACAGATATTATCTCTTCTTTGAAGTGCCTTTTCGAAACCTCCTCTTAAGGCACTAATATTGATCTATTAAGAAGACCAAAACCTCTAGGTTGTTTCTAGGGAAGTTTAAAAGAGAATTGGTCAGGGTTTGGGCTAGCTTGAAGGCTCAATGTGGTGTGAGGAAGAGAGGGAGGAGGTTCCCTTTTATAAGGGAGGAGAGGGGCACCTTTGGAATTCTTAAAAATATTAATTTATAATAAATCTAACCACACATAAAAACCTCAAAATATGACTCATATTCTAATATTAGATGATATAGGGTTGTAATATCATCAACCAATAATATTTAGACATGTTTGTATCTTATTTTAACCTTATCATTTTGATTTATCCTTATTTAATCTATTTAAGTTTATTTGTGGGAATAAAATTATAAAATTTAATTATAACAAATAATTACTTATTTGTAGTGAATTTTCCATAATTGGATACTTTATAACATTGTAGACAATATAAATATAAATTTATAATTTTTAAATATTTATGTGATTTTTAAACAATTTTATAATATGTTATTTTTATAAAATAACAAGTGTCAATTTTGACACTATTCATTTATTTGAATTTAAATAAAATATATACAGAATATATGTTTGAACTACAAGCTTTAATATATTCTTAAGAGGTCATATGTATCAATAGAATTAGTGGACCTCGTTAAATAGTTCATATAATATTTATTTTATTATTTTTAAAACCATTTATTTGGTTTATCTCTTAATAAAATAATAACTTCAACATTTTTGTATAAGTATTTAATATATTTATTTGTTGCATAAAAATTTAAAATAAAATCCTATGATGAAGATAAATATATTACCATTCACAATAATACTTTTACTCGAATTTATCATCTTAAAATCACAATATTTAAATTGTTAAATTATGAAGGTGACAACTTTGGCATCATTTAAAATAAAATAAAATAAGTGTCATAATAACTTTTATAATGTTCAAAACGGATATATTTTATGTCATTGGATGACTAAGTTGTAGATATACAATACCAATAAGTTTTCGTCAGGTTTGTGGGCCTTTTAATGGGTATTATTATTTCAATAAAAACTATATTACTTATTTTTCACTTAATAATTAATTTATGTATCATTAATGTATCACCATTAATGACAATTATTTAATCCCTAAAAATTATAAATAAATTATCATGATCTAGATAATTTTATTATATTTCTGGAGACTATTCATGTTCGATGTTTTATGATGTTTATAACTAAATTAAAATTATTATACTTATAAGATTTAATAGAGTGACATGTTGTCACTTTCTTTGGTTTTAATAATAATTAAATTATTTTCATGGTCAAAAGTCTATATAATGAATCTAATCTGACCCTTAGGATATATGGGTCTACATATAGCCATCCAATATAATTTTTTCATGTGTTAGGGTAGTTTTATAATATTATATTTACCCTTAATTGCCCGATTTACCTTTAACTATGGTAAATAAAATTTACCGTAGTTACTATTCATAATTCCAAAAAAAGTAGCTTATTAACATAATTTGGACCCACTGATTCCAAATATGGAATCTATTTTTCCAAATTCAATACAAAAAAGTTTCAGAAATTAAATTAAAATTAATCCCACTTTCCTAAGAAAACGATTTTTTCTTTAAAACATTGCAAAATATTGAATTGATATAACCTACGAATTTAATGTAAAATCAATGATAATGACATAAATTATATTAAAAGGTAAAAATATATTCTATATATACTTTAAAAACATTCAATATTATAATTTTACCATATAAATTATTGCGATGAAAAATGTTGTTTTTAATTAAAATATAGCGTGTTTTTACTATTCATCAAAATATTAAAGTTACCAGAATAATATGAAAATTTTATCCAAAGTAAATTATAATTTCTTGATTCCAAAGAATAATTTTATTTTGTCAAATTGAACTTATAAACATGTCAAAAACTAGATTTAAAGTGGGTGTGCCATCAAAAGGCGGCAAAAATGCATTTTTTGATAAATACTTATTTTACCCGAAATATTTATTTTGTTCTTATACCATGTTCTAGAAAATGTGTAAGATGAATAATAATGTTATAAAATTTAAAATTTAGTTAATACTATTCATAACGGCTAGTTCATATTAATATTAAAATAATATATCATTGTTTAGTAAAACCCGGTATTGAGTACACCACACGCTACCGAGGAAGGTCATGATTGCGTGTAACGCAAGCCAAGTCAGGGTTGCATGTTGTGCAAGAATCTTTAATTGTTTTGTATAATATAATCCAACCATATTTCATTTATACATTGAAAATATATATATATATATATACTCAATGTTTCGTAGAATAACTATTATCAAAAATGTGTGTAAAACGATTCAAGAATAGTATTGCGTATAGCGCAAGGTAATCTTTGTCTAGCATACAACACAAGACATTAATGAAATTAAAAGAATTTTTCTCATAAAATTTCGGGGTGTTACATTCTACCCCCTTAAAATTAATTTCTCCCTCGAAATTCGTCAGGGTTATAAATGGTTTACTAGTCGAAAGTTTGTTTAATATAATCCCACATCGTAAAAAGGAATACAAATACATGCCTTTAAAAACTAAAGTATTAAATGTAATTGTTACCCAAATTAACTCATCTCTGGGTTTCCACGTAGGAGAACATAGGTGAAAATATGGATATGGAAGAAAAATCTAACCATCAAGTTCTGATGGAGAGTGGCAGAGAACAAGGCTATGCAAAAGCCAAAAATCACAAAGCCATAATTTTTTTATGATCTATGGTACAATCTGATTCATCGGATATAAGGTCACTATGACAACATTTTGGATTTTCAAGATCATTTCCCTAAAGTTGATGAATTGAAAGAAATACTTACATGATTTTGGTACAATCTCACTGTTGTTCGTGAATTGAACAATTTCCACTTCATCCCTTAAAGAAATGAAGTTGAATTTGTTATTCATGATGTGTTAACAGATTATGTGATTGAATGATGGGTCATTCCATCTGTTTCAAAAAAAAGGATTGCAAAAGTTATAAGTCTATCATATGGTTAGATTAATTGTATATGGTTCCAAAAATGAACATATACTTCATATATCATACCTCTTAATAAAATAAAACTAGTTTGTACTAACCAAGGACTTCATGTAGGCTAGTGGTAGGCGATAAAGCCCAGTCGCATTTCGGTTGTGGGTTCTATTCCCATAGGCTTGTTCGATGCTATGGGTTGTCGCCCATCCAGCAGGTTGTCTTTTTTCTAAAACTACATTACTATAACATCCCAAAAAAATTCTATCCTTAAACAATACAAATTTATGTCCAACATAATCCATTCCAATCTTTAGGAATATCTAAAATAGTTCGGTCCAACCTCATAGTATAAAGAATATGATTACTTAAAATTTCACCAACCAAGCATGTGAATAACATCATTTATCCCCCATATATCTTGTTGGTCACATTCCAATCATGTGAATACCTTAATCATGTATTCTCTTGAAAAATGAAGACCCGTTAAACCATAGTGAAAACATGAATGCTGTCAAAAGTTAACTCTATCCAAAATCCAAAAATTCTATATACTCAAGCCATGATATAACCTTCTCCTTATATCAGTCATGAGCTCTTGAATACAATCAAACATTTAATTTTCTCCTTATCCCTTCATTATGTGCATATCATATACCTTCCTAAATTATCTGAATAACCTCCCATGGATACTGGTACCACTAATCATACACTTTCAAAACTCAAGGAAAGACAACAGTGTAACAATCCTTATATGTCTCTTTATTCCATAGTACCATGAGATTACTTATACAAAATTACACTTTATAAACATGTAATCATTCCAATACATTATTAAACCATTGACTGATCTTCAAAAACTATTTCATCTCACATATCATTTGTAGTCTCTTCATCATCATCAACATAAATACTACCCATAAAGACGTACTGATTCTCTTCATGAGAATTTCCATTAGGGAATTGGTTTAAATAATGACCGTACATTCCATATTTAAAACATTTAACCATTGTTGATGTTGAAGCAATACTATTATTCTCATCCATGGTGTTAACTGAACCTTTTCCTTTGCACTTACTAGCTTTGTGCCCTTATTTTCCACACCCAAAGCATCTTCTAGTTCCCTTGAAACAATATCCCTAATGCCTCTTCCCACATGATTTACATGAGGGAAATTGAACATTCTTTCCTCTATGATCATCATGAACCTCCATATTACTCTTATTATCTGAGTCGAGAAACTTACCAAAGTTGAGATTATTGTTCATATTATGAAATTGCTAATTAGGCATAATAATGAAGTTTGGACTTCCAAATCCCATTTCATTTGGTTTCTCATGAAGAATATCATTCCATTGTCCGTCATATCCTCCATTATCATGAATCTTCAGGTTTCCAGCCATTTTCTAAAACTCAAAAAGAATAGTGTGAAAGGAAAAAATCATGCTAGGGAAAAAACATAGTAATGGGGGAGTATCTTCAATATCTAACATCTTAGGTTAAATTCTATGATCGTTACCGTAGTTCAAGGACTATATCCTATATGAATACTTATCCTTAGGGACATCCCTAGACATAACATATAAATAAATATATGGATCTCACTAACGTTTTCACATCCTAGTTTCCAAAGGTTGACAAAACCTTTCCTCTGATACCAGCTGTAGATACCCGAAGCTTGACGTACATGGACATTAAATTACTTTTGAGGAATTCTTAGTATATAACTAAAACACACACACAATGACTGTAATAGTTTAGTGTCTTTGGAAACTCGGAATATAATCTTCTAATCATGGTGAAATATCTTCAATATATCCCATAAAGGTCTTCCCTTTTTTTCTTATCTAAAACCATTCTTTATATCCTGGGGAAAAGAAAACATAAAAAGGGTGAGCTAAAATTCTTAGTAAGGGTAAGCATGGATTAAATAAAACATACCATATACATTTTCACTTAAAAACATGAACATAATGTTTACACATCAAATGCTTGAGCAATGACATAAAACATGGAAGTACATAAAGCATAGATCATAAAGAAACATTAATCATGATAAACTAGCATGGAAATAAAACTTTAAATTGTGGCAAACATTAAGCACATTATATGTTTTCCAAAGTAGCCAAGGCATTGCTGGCAAAACCATCTTAGTGGACAAAGTCCTTTTTTGAATCGATTTCACTCCTTATTCTAGTCCTGTATTACTGAACCTGTTTAACATGCCGTTATAGCCATGTCTATATCATGAGATATAAATATATACCCAATACATCGGAGGTATATATAGGTCCCACCTATCTCATAACTAAATCATTCTTACTTTTTCCACAAAATAAACATACATCATTCATAATAACCCAATAAATAAAATGGATTTCATAAACATCATCCCATAATCACATAATCCATATAAAATAAATGGATATCATTTAATAATAAGAAAATTGAAACCACGTAAATCATAGGGAAATTATACTTGAAACATACACATATGAAATAATGTTTCCTTAGATGGAAAATGGTTTTGATAAAACACTTGAAATTAATTCTTGAGGAAAATAGACTTTCTTCTTCCAAATCATTTTATTTTCACAAAATTCCATTTAATTTTAAAATAAAATGATTATGTTGAAAATAGTCATGAAATATTTTGGAGGAAGCTTCATAAAAATAAGGCTTTATAAAACCATTAAAATCCTTTCATGATGTATATGTTAAAAAAACATTCTTCTCGTACTTTTGCTGGAAAAGTCAAAAAGTACCTCGTAAAAGAATGATTCTATACATACCATATAGTAAAAGTCAAAAATGGTTAAAAATAACTTTAAACATACATGAAACCATTTTTAGGAAACATTGACATGATTGAGAACAATAACCCCCGTAAATACTTAAGAATAAACAATCTCGGATAAGAACAAGATTGGAAAAGTTATCCCTTACCTTAGGTACGATTTGCTACATAAGTGTCTGAACATCCTATATAATGATTTAAATAATGTTATTGACTTCTTACATAATCATATTCATTGTTATGATATCATATATGGTTCAATTATGACTTTATATTAACTGTTCTTTTGTAAATTCAATGTTAAAGAGTGTTTTGGTTAAAATCGTTTCATTTGTCGTCCGTGTTTTGACTTGTAATTATTCATATGATTACATAGATCATGATTACTTAATTCCAGAATATAAAAAATGATTTATATATAATATATATTCATAATATACATATATATAATAGATCTATAAATGGAATGAAATACACCATTCATGGAGATGGTAGGCCGTATGTACGCATGAACGTTGTTTTCGTTTCCTTATCGAGTTGAATGAAATTAAATAGATGACATATATATATATATACATAATCAAGTACCATTATTATGTCATATATTTCTTTATTATTCATTATATATACTTTATAATAATTTTTGAATGGTTAATCATGGAAAAAGAATCTCATCGCGTTCGTGGAGACGGTAGTCCGTATGTACGCACGAGCGATGATATCATTCCAATGACCGTGGAATTGTATTGTACTGTATGAATACTATTTCAGAATCAATTTCACTTTACAATAATCATATATAGTTATTTATTTACACCATTATACCCATCCATGTATGGTGGTGGTGGAAAAACAGATTACACCACAGCCTGGAGATGGTATTCCGTACGTACGAATGCGTGGTGATTTTCTTTTTCCGTAGGATGGATAGATGGTGAAATGGGGTTGTTTCATAATTATAATAACATATCAGTATATTATTGATACCGATGTTATTACTTCATAATGAAACAACTAATGAAGAATAAGTGGAAGAAGAAATAATGTTGAAAGAATCGGTAACAGACATTACCTCTTCTTTGAAGCGCCTTTTTGAAACCTAGTCTTTGGGCACTGATATTTGTGTTTGAGGAGTACCAAAACCTCTAGGATGTTTCTATGAAAGTGTAGAAGTTAATTGGGCAGGGTTTGGGTGAGCGTGAAGGCTCAAAGAGGTGTGAGGAAGAGAGGGAGGAGGTGCCCTTTTATAAGGGAGGAGAGGGGCACCTTTTGAATTCTTAAAAATGTTAATTTATAATAAATCTAACACCACCTAAAAACCTCCAAAAATTACTCATATTAGAATATTAGATGAGATAGGGTTTTAATCTCATCAACCATTAATATTTTGTCATGTTTGGATCTTATTTTAATCCTTATCATTTTGATTTATCCTTATTTAATCTATTTGTGTTTATTTTTGGTTATCAAATTATAAATTTTAAATTATAAAAAATAATTACTTATTTTTTCTGAATGTTCAATAATTTGTTATTTTATAACATTATAGACCATATAAATATAAATTTATAATTTTTAAATATTTTTGTGATTTTTAAACAATTTTATAATATGACATTTTTATAAAATAACAATAGTGTCAATTTTGAAACTATTCATTAATTTGAATTTAAATAATATATATACAGAAGATACATTCCAACTAAAAGATTTTATAGATTCATAAAAGGTCATATGTATCTATAATATTACCGGATCACCTTAAATAGTTATATAATATTTATTTTATTATTTTTAAAACCATTTATTTGGTTTATCTCTTAACAAAATAATTATTACAACATTTTTGTAAAATTATTTAATATACAAATTTTTTTCTATAAAAATTAAAAATAAAATCCTATGATGAATATAAATCTATTACCATTCACGAAAAAACATTTACTCTAATTTATCATCTTAAAATCACAATATTTAAATTGTTAAATTATGAAGGTGACAACTTTGGTATCATTTAAAATAAAATAAAATAAGTGTCATAATCACTTTTATAAGGCTTAAAACGGTTATATATTAGGTGATTGTGTTATTAAGGTGTAGATATACACTAGAAATAAGTTTTGTTCAGGTTTTTGGGCCTTTTAATGGGTATTATTATTTCAATAAAAACTGTTTTACTTATTTTTCACTTAATAAATAATTTCTGTATCATTAATGTATCAACCATTAATGAAAATTATTTAAACCCTAAAAATTCTAAATAAATTATCATGATGTATATAATTTTAATATAATTCTGTATACTCTTCATGTTCGAAGTTTAATTATGTTTATCACTAAATTAAAATTATTATACTTATAAAATTTAAGAGAGTGACATGTTGTCACTTTCTTTGTTTTAATAATAATTAAATTATTTTCACAGTCAAAAGTCCATAAAATGAATATAATCATACCCTTAGGTTATATGGGTCTACGTTTAGCCATCCAATAAAATTTTGGAATGTGATAATGTAATTTTATAATATTATATTTACCCTTAATTACCCAATTTACCATTAACTACGGTAAATAAAATTTACCGTAGATACTATTAATAATTTACAAAAATAAAAAGTAGCTTATTAACATAATTTGGACACACTAATTCCAAATATGGAATCCATTTTTCCAAATTCAATACATAAAATTTGCATAAACTAAATTAAAATTAATCCCGTTGTCATAAGAAAACTGGTGTATCTTTAAAACATTGCAAAAGATTGAATTGATTTAACCTACGAATTTAATGTAAAATCAATGATAATGAAATAAATTATATTAAATGGTAAAAATATATTCTATTTATACTTTAAAACCATTCAATATTATAGTTTAACCATATAAATTAATGCGATGAAAAAAGTTGTTTTTAATTAAAATATATCGTGTTTTTACTATTCATCAAAAAATGAAAGTTACCAGAATAATATGAAAAATTTATCCAAAGTAAATTTTTATTTCTTGATTCCAAAGAAGAATTTTATTTTGTCAAATTGAACTTATAAACATGTCAAAAACTAGATTTAATGTGTGTGCGCCATCAAAAGGTGGAAAAACTGAATTTTTTGAAAAATACTTATTTTACCCGAAAAAATTATTTTGTTCTTATACCATGTTCCAGAAAATGTGTAAGATGAATAATAATGTTATAAAATTAAAATTTTAGTTAATACTATTCATAACGGCTAGTTCATAATTATATTATAATAATATATCGTTGTTTAGTAAAACCCGGTATTGCGTACACCACATGTTATCGAGGAAGGTCGTGATTGCGTGTAATGCAAGCCAAGTCTGGGTTGCGTGTTGTGCAAGAATCCTTAATTGTTTCGTATAACAGAATCCAACCATATTTCATTTTTACATTTTATATTTATATATATATACTCAATGTTGCGTAGAATAACTGTTATCAAAATTACGTGTAACACGATCCAAGAATAGTGTTGCCTATAGCGCAAGGTAATATTGGTCTAGTATACAACACAAGACATTAAAGAAATTAAAAGAATATTTTTCATAAAATCTTGGGGTGTTACAACCGTAGTGGTTCCTCAATACTACTTCCCCTAGAACGATAATCCATGAAAAAATTTGCTACCCTTGGAATATGATGAACCACACAACCGTTCGATGTATTTAAACCGTAATGATGAACAATGTATTTCAAACGCCATGAATCATCAATATTCCCAAGTAAAGATCGAATCATTATGTTGAAATTAAATGTTACCTCCATGCCCATATTTTGACGTCCCACTAATATTCACCTATTTGAAATCTTAGTTAATTTCTATTCTATATATCCTTATAATTTAAATCCAATTTTATTAATATGATGTTTTATTATCCATTTTTGTGATGTGTGTTTTGAACATTATAATTTAAAAATACAAAACCCTTTATTACCAAGACATTTTTTAAATTATAAGGATGAAATTTGATAAGTTAGGATAATGTAACACACAAAAATTTTGAATGAAAAATTATTTTTATGTTGTATATAACACACAACACTAAGCATAAACAATTATTGGAATATTATTATATTATAACCATTATAACATTGTAGTTAAATTGGAATGCATAAAACTGATTAGAAACATCATGGAATATATACATATATATATAAAATTTTCCAACATAATACAAATTTAGTGAATCGTTCTTAGGTAATAAGCACTCAATTATTAGTAAAATCATTTTGTTCTACACGACTCTTTTTTTCTACAAAAATTATTCTTATTTATTTTTTTGATGATGTATTATAATTAACACATAGATATTGTAGAAGTTATATTTTTTTAAAAGGATATAATTTTTTTAAATTAGAATGTAATAATTATCTTATTCTGTATTATTTAATGTTTTTCTTAAAATGAATGATTTTTATTAATTAATAGAAAAAAATATTGAATTATATAGGAAAAGGTATTTTTGTTTAATTAATTTATAATATAAAGTTATTATTTAAAATGGTTTCAAAATAAATTTAATTATTCCACTTCTATTAATTATATTTACCAAAAATAGATTCTATATTTGGGGTTATGATGTCAAAATTTGATAAATAGTTCGACTTTATATTTTATGAATATGGATAGTAAGCATAGAAAAACTGTGATACCTTGGTAAAGGTCAAATGGGTTCCTCATGGTTTATATAACATTTGAAGTCAAAATATTTATTAAAAAACATTTTTTATTTCATTTCATGATTCTATTTAATGTATAATTATCAAAAAATTCATAAATATATATTTTATTTAATTATTTCGTAGAACTTTTCAATTATAATATTCATGTAATTGATAAAATAGAAAGTGACATTTTTTAAAAAAAAATTATATAATATTTTGTTAAATGGAAAAAACATAATATGTATTATAATAAATGATTATTTGATATTTTACTGAATATTTTTATCTTTTATTTTATTTTTTATTGATTAATAAATTTACATAATTTATTATGAAACACTAACATAATTCTCAGTTAATCAAAATAAAAATAAATTAAATTTTTTAAAAACATCTAAAATTAATATTATTTTACTGAATTATAGTTTCCAATGAATTTTTTATGGAAATATAACATATAATGTATGAATTATATTTATATTTTCTAATTTCATTCCATACATTTTTTTTCATTGTCGAATTAAATGAATAGTTTAAAAAGAAATTAATGGTATTTATAAAAAATATTTTTCTTTTAAATTATTTTATGTTTATATAAAAATTATCTTCTATCTAGTGAATGTTTTATAATTTTAAATAAAAACCACATCTCAATTATTAGGACACTTTTATTTTAATGTTATCATTATTGAGTCATAATGATTTAATAATATTGAATTCAATGTATTTTTCAAAATGTTAAACGGATTATTAAAAATAAAAGACAAGTGTGAAAAAACATAAATATGTCCATGTTTTATTTTAAGTACTTTTTTATAATTATCTTCATTTTATTATCAAATTATATAAATTTGGAGCGATTTATTTTAATTAAATTTATATTAATTTGATAATTTATGTAACTCCAAGAGTACCTCTCCTCTCACTCATAATAGGGATTCTCATATTAATCATAATTCACAAGGAATTAACCTTATAACTAAGAATATACCTACCCAAATATAATCCTAAACTCCTTCATCTCATGTTGAATATTTCATTCCTACCAAACTACAAATTTTTTAGTCAATAAGGTACAAGGAAAATAAGGATTTTCAATGAAGGGGTATGACACATAAACAGTTGTTTTAAATTTTATATAGAAATACAAATAGACATAATTATTTTCATGAATAAGAAATTTAATTTCTTATATTAAATATAAAAAATTATTATTTTTATGACGTAATAAACAATTATCCACCTTCTACAAAACTGTTAGATCATGATAACTTCACTTATGCACATGTGTAGACTCAATCCTCTACAAAGTGATAATATTGGTTTCTTACATCTATGTTAAAAATAATTAAATAATGTTATATTTAAGTAATATACATGATATATATGATATAATATTTATTCTACAATTTTTCATTATTAGTTTCCTTTATTTCCTTCCATCTGTTTGAAAATAATAATAATGTTCATGGATACATGCCTCCTGACATCTACCTGTACAATGTAATGTAATTTTATATATATATTATTTATGTATAAATAAAAATATTTTTATTTATATGTAATAAATAAATATATACACATAATATTTACATCATTGTTAACATCATAGTGATTATTGAAACACGATCAACATGTGTGAAATACAAATAACGAACACAACACTCATGAAAAACAAAATTGTTAACAAAATAAATGATGATATACATATAGAATTATTAATAAATGAGATATCAAATTATATAAGTGAAACATATGTTAGATTTAAAATAAATAAAATATTCTTTTATAAACATATAATAAATTTAAATTTCTTATATAAGAGTTTTGAGATCATTTATATAATATTAAATTTAAGGAAAGGGTCACTCATTGGAATTTTACTCATATGAGACTTATTCAATACTCACCACAGACATCATTTTTTGGTTAATATTCTTCCCATTAATTTTTTTTATTATTCTTCAAAGGAAAATTCTGGTGATTTAATATCCATATAAGGTTCACTATTACATTATTTTTTATTCAATATTTACAAAATTATTAAGGTATTTGTGTTAGACTCTCATTTTTCTGAATTTTTAATGAATATTTTTATTATGATAATACATTAATACCTATATATAATATATTTCATGAATTTTTTTATATGTAAATTTATTGAGATTAATTTTTTTTCCTTCATATTCTTTTGTTTATGTACATAGGAAACTGAAAAAATATTTTATAGATAACTAACCTTATTTTACTCCTTGGTAGAAAATCTGTTTCCATCTTTGTATATGTTTTCATAAAAAATAATGTACTTTATTAATAATAAACAATGATTTTATTATTTCTTTTTTGAAAATTTTTCCTTTTAAATGTTTTTTTAAATAAATAAAAATTCTATTTTCTAAATGAGGTAATTCTGAATTTTTACTAAATATTAAAAACAAAACTATAAATTTACAAACATGGAATTATTAGTTATTCAAATAATAATTACCACTAAATGATTTCAATATTATTTCTTATGTTTATAAGGTTTTTATTAAAGTAATTATTTATTTAATATTTGGATTTTTTTTTGATTTTATATATTTGATTTCAAAATACTTTGGATAATTACCAAAAAAAACATCAAGGGCACATTAAAAAAAATCATCTATGATAAGATAATTTCAGGTTCCTTTTTAATTAATGGGTGTATAATTAAAGGATTACATCATTATTATTTCATTGTATGGTTTATTATTTTGTTGACAAGTTGTTAATGAAGACCATTAATTATCCATAAGGTACACTATTATAAAATGTTGAAATGTTTTTGAAAACCATTTCTTTTGAAGATGTAATGATATGAAAAATGTTTCATGATCTTATATAAAAAATATTTATAATTTTTATTTTGTAGATGATAGTCCTTGTGTTGTATATTCATCTAATTAATTAGGGATAGTAGATATCTCATGATATAATAATGACTAGATTGCGAAGTGATCACTATTTTTAACAGAATTTATCTATTATGGCAGTCTTGGGAGTGAACCATGAATAAGTATATGTGGGATTCAGAGTAATATAATCCCAATATTAAATTAATGGAAGAGATCCTTGAAAAGGTAAATGATTTTCTATCATTATTTGTATCACACAATCACATGTCTTTTGCCAATGTTATTTACCTCACGGAACATGTTCTTAGATCACCAAATGATTATTCTTCAATAAACTAACAACATTTATGGAATGATTAAATAATTTAAACTATTATATATTGGGTGTGCTTTACAAAATGTTAAACTCAAAAACATTAGTCTATTTTTTATTTTTGTTATAATTGATATCTCCCTTGTTTTTCCTTACTGATCATATGAACTCACCCTTTCTTATATTTATTATCCCGAGGTTATAGTGATATATTTTTATAATAATATTTAAAATATATTTACAATATGGTATTATATTTTTGGTATATATTTAATTTAATTCATTATATAATAATATTACCTCTTTAGTATCCAAAGATACCAAAACATTATGTTATATAAGTTTATTGTAATGTAATGTAATGTATATTCATCTAATATTATGTATGAAATGTAAGGGTTTATATACATGTTTTCTGTGACCAAGACAAATATCCATTTTTTAGTTATAATTATAACATGACCTTGTAGTCCTCATAAAGTATGTCACAGTATAATGAATCAAAGTATATGGAATAATGCCCATTTAGAATGTCAATTTATCACACTAAATAATGTATCTAAGGTATTTTACAATCCAATAATCACTATAATAGATAACAATATAAAATCACTATCATCAATAATGATGTAGGTCAATGAGTACCTACAGAAGGTTTCACAACGCCGAGTAGGCCCAATATCTATAACCCATCACACACCACTTCTATGATGTTTCCCATTGATTCAAAAAAGGGATGATATGGATGATACATTTTAATTAACACAACTCAAAACCCTTATGGGGTTTAAGAGAAACAATGAATTTGGTATTCGATATGTGACATCGATTAATGTATTTAAAATTTGATGCAATGAATGAGGCCCATAGTGGCCACAACTTTGGATTAATTTGATCCATAGAGGTTTTAATTTTATAAAATAATTGATTTTAGTTAAGACATACCACTAAATTCTTATATTCTCTACCACCATGGTGGCATGACCATATTTTATATGCACTATAACTAGGAATATTAAAATATGGATAGGTACCTAGGACCACCTAAATATTAAAATATTCTTTTCATCTATATAACTATGTCAGTAATGTATATTTAATCTTTAGATTGTATATCCATCATCATCTGGCCAACATCGATTGATTTGAGGCCCTACATCAAAAAAATTATCATCCAAAATTAATTATTATATAATAATAATTGAATTAATGATTCAACAATTTAATTCAAAATTTAGTTTTATTATATACAATTTTATAATAACCGACTGGATATTCTAATCAAGCATGTCTATAACCAATACACCAAATGAGACCCATTACAAAAAAATTTCCTAGTCGAGAAAATTCATTAATGCACACCACTGAAAAATTTATTATTTAATTAAATTTTAATAAAAATTTTTAGGAAAACTTAAATATATTGAATTACTTAGAATAGGTTTGAATAAATCATCCCATGGAATCACCTATACAATAAACATTGATAACACATTGTATAGGGATGATTTTCCCATTCTATAGTGGAATCATCCATAAATCCTTTTTGGGAGGTACGTAATATTTAATAGAAAGTTGGAGGAGTTATTAGAAGACTATTAATGGAGGATACATACCCAAAAAGATATAAAAAGTCCATCTATTACAACCATTAATCAATGAAGAATAGGAGGATGGGGGAATGCCCCATGGTTCACATGAGAAAGACATGAAATGATGAAGGGGATTCCCCTATTGATGTATTAGGGGAAAGTTGTCTTTACCCCCTTTTTAGATCGTTAAGAAGATTTTTTTGGGTCGCTGACTAGAAAGTTGCCACTTATTGCAACCTGGACCACAACTATCCCACTGACTATCTAGTGGATACATACATTTCTCTGACTAGGCCAGTATACCTTAAAAATCTCTTTATTCTCTCCAATGAACATCATCCCACATATACAACTCATTTCATTTCCAAAATACCTATTTTGGATACTCTAATACTCATTACTATATGATGAATCTAAATTTAATATTAATCCCGATAAATGATGATATTCCATATCCTATCCATTATTTCAAATATCAAACATATGAGAATTCTTATTACACCACCACCACAATTACTCTCACCCCCTACAATCCTCAGTGATTCCAAAACACATACCAAAACCTATGCAATTTATAAATTCAAATCTTATTTAATAGTAATAATATTAATTCCCATTGAATTTCAATAACATTACTCCAATTGTTGGGAATATCAAGCACCAACACCGAAGCCACCATTCATCGTTATTATTCAATCATAAGGAAACAAAAAATATGTCACATATCTCTCTAGAAACCTTAGGATTCCTCATCCTATTGAACATTAGGAATGTGGATTTACCCAACATAGCTCTTTAAGGATAAGAAACATTCTGAACCATAGAAAACCCCATTTTTATAATTTCATATCATATAAATTTTCCAATTACAATGATACATCCAGTATAATTCTTAAAACAATATAATTTTCAATTTTTAATCCACATGACTAGAACTGATATGAAATCTAATCATAGATTTATAATAGAAATGGAAAAGTCTCATTATTGATTTATATTTTAGACACAACTATTTTATATAAAAGACATTAAAATCTACAAAATTTACCCTCACATACAAAACTACATTACAAATGTACTTTCTAACCCAATCATTCTAATTAAATTTTGAAAAAACAGTCGAGTCTCCTCTGTATGAGATGTCCCAAAGAAGCTCGGTTCAACACATAGATTCCTCAACAAACATCTCATAATGAATCCTAAAATACTATATTTATTCCACGACCCTCTAATCACATTTATTATTGATTGTTAAGAATTACATGTGAAATAACATTACATAACCCTCATCTATAAAATATAAAATCATTTCCTTTCACAATATAAATCGAATCCCATATCCAAATCACACATGGAATGAAAAAACCCATCGTGTTCTTGATTCCATCACTTAGGATCCACCAAATTCAAAACTTTTATACTATGATGAAATAACCTTAAGAATGTATGATATTTTGGACTTTCCCACTCATATGAAGATCATTTCTATAATGATATTAGTTAAATGATTCCTCCAAGGCCACGACCCAATGCACAAGGGTTTCTACCTGAAGGGAACATTTTGATACCTACAATATGGAGGTATCTTTATCATATGCATCATAAATGAAAATATCCATAAAAATATTTCAAAGATCATATTTTATAGAAACTATTTATTTTAAATGATCAGCTCTTTTATAACCAAGCACCAATACAAAACACCAATTAACATCATATTCTCATCTCATAAGAACATAACCTATGTAATTAACATATTTATCATAAGAGGAAGGATTACATAATCAACAACTTATTAAATACTTCCCAATTAGGGTTAAGACTATACAACTCCACAAGAACTAACTCTACATTTTTCACCTCCATGACACCTATTATTCACCTAATAGCAACATCCATCCATGTTACTTACCATTGAACCATCCATTTATCATATCACCATATATCATAGAAGAAACCCATCTCATGATTATTTAATGGAATGTTCCCCCATGTATGTATTCATTTTGTGAATCCCATAGTTTCATTAGTAGATCATAGCTCCCCATAAATTAAAAATTCATAGTGAAAAATGTAGAACCACATGGACTTCAATAATATTAACCAAATATTAAAGGGTTTAACTCCCATATCACCTATTCAAATTACCAGAATCACAATCCATTGAGTCATGTTTCATAGAAAAATATTCTCATATAACCATACTAATAACCATGCTATACGTAATGTAAAATGTATCATGACCAGAGAACATTCAGTGATTTTATTCAAAATAGGGAATTATTTATGTGACAATTTTCTATATATTTATCTCCCAACAACTCAAGAATTGTTCATAAATCATAGGAGTCCTATTTCATGATACTACTGTTCTTTTAAAAAAAATATAAAAACTCAATTGTGTATGTTATCTCGATATATTCTTCCTGTGAAATAAAATACATGATACTAAAATATAGAGAGAATGGTTCTTTATTTATAGAATCTATATAAGAACTATACCAAAAGCATAAAATTGACATGAACTATGATATATAAATATCAATTGCATGAACCTAACCAAGAATAAAAAATCTAAGGAACTAATAAACCCAATATATCCCCTCTCATTGATACCCTCACAAATAGAATATTACATAGTGTTACTAAAAGATTAATTTACACCCTGAAGACACTAGGATCAATAATGTCGCCTATAAGCCAAAACGAAAATGGTCCATACATTGAATCCATCATTCCAAACACTAACTCCAGGTTTTCAAATGTTTAAATAGAATCATCTTACAAAACCACAACCCACTCCATATATAATCCCCCCATGTTCAATAATGAATATATAAATACTATCTAGAGGTATATTTACCATAAAATATTATATCAAATAATAAAAATCTTAACATGACACTTACCAAATAAATCATAGAGATCAACTATGATTAATTTTCGTATTATTCCATGCAATGTTGGAAAAAACCATATATGTTGATAGAAACATATTAAATAAATTAACATGAATAAAAATAACATTCAATGAGTCTAAAACTAGGGAATATTGTGCCTACATCAGACATCTAAGTTTATTGTACTACATACACGTTGAACATTATCATCGTCCTCCTCATCAAGTGCCTCATTGTAGATCCACCTAACAATCAATTAAAGGGAGATATATATTTGTAAGAATAACCTAGTATAATGTAACAAATAAATTATATGAAGAAAACTATATTATCTATTGTAGAAAATTTAAATTATTATTCTCATAATCACTAAAATCACAATCAATATGTCATATGTCATGTGAATTCCAACATGCTAAGAATGATAAATATATATAAGTCTCTTCCCTTTAGGACATGATCCATGTACAGTAGTAGGCCTCTGATAAAAAATTCAAGATCCCGGAATATATAAAATTAATAATAACCAATACAAACATATGTGTTTCACATGATGTTAAAATGATCAACTATAACATTGAATATCAAGAACATCCATCAATACCCATGGAAACTGATTCATCAAATAGAAGATGAGTTTATAATGGACCAGTTCTAGTTACCTCCTAAGATATAATAAAATACTATATATTATTAATAAAATATTCCTAAATAGTAAGAAATCGAATAAAAATTGATATCATTTTTTATTGTATCTTACCAGATCACTATGAATAGTAACATGGTTGATGGTCCCATCTGGCCTAACTCGCACCTATATCTATGAAAATTGATACTAAATAAAAATTTGGGATTTGTTTTTTACTATGGGGATACTATAATCCCTGTATAATAGTATCAATTATATGAGTTATAAAAATTATCTTTCAAATTCAAAACAACATTGTTATTTGGAATAAATGATTAACATAATGTGATATAACTAAAGGAAACGCCCTCCTGCAAACATCCATGTTTATTGAAATATTAATATAAAATTGGGAAATATATTAAGACCAAAATAAAATTTATACTTTTTCACTAAAATAAAAAAGACTCATCTCATTCATATCATTGAATCCCTTCTGAGCTTCTCCTTCTCAATCAAAGAATATTGGGCCTCAAAATAACCTTGAAGATTAAAAAGTGAGATATTTTTATTTTAATATGTACTAGAGACAGTAATACTAAAATATTTTGTGTTAGTTTTTCAATTTTCATTGATATAATTTATTATATGAAGCACTGATTTAATCCTATGTTACACATAAAACTTATTATAGTTTCTTTTATATTAAACACTATGTGTAAAAAAACTATTACTTATAATTATAATATTCTTATCTAATATTATATCTACTAATATATGTTACAATTATAGGTATGAATGGAATTAAATATATTATGAAATTATATGGTTTAAAAAGGTATATAAAATTAATTCATTATTGAATAATTAATTTTAAATGAAAATGAAAACCATTTGAAAATGAAAGAAATAATTTTCTAAAAATTGTTTTCTTAAAACGTGTTTCACCTCCATTAATGAACTATTTAACCTTTAGTGAATAATTTTTATAAATTTTATATAAAATATATTGAATTATATTTATAACAATCATCTTATGGGATTTCTAGGCTTGAGAGAAGAATAAATCCAATTTTATTCTTGATACATTGTTTTTCTAAAAAAAATATTTCTTGCACTTTGCTCACATCATTGATAAATATATTTTCGTAGGATATAATATTTCATTCATAAAAAATTAAATTATTCTATGATATTCTCATAGATAAATTAGTTTTGTGTGAATTTTTTTATATTTTATGAAAAGATATTTTTTTTGAATAGTAAAAATATCATTTTTTATCAAAAATCAATATTTTCATAAAAATGAATTAGAAGAAAAAATTAATTTTTATAAGGGTCCATAAAATAAATTCAATTATTTATATATTTTATTAAAATTATCTAATTTTTTAATAAAAAATATATTCCATAATGATAATATAATTTAAAACATTGGAACATTCTATCTTTAAAAAATTGTTTTTTATCTTTTCTTTTATATCTTTTCCAAATAATTATTTATCGATATGTTAATTGATTTTAGAAAATTTTATTGCATATATATAGTATTCATAATTAATATTATCTAAATAATTAATAATATTTTTTATAATAAATAGTTAAAATAGTAAAAAGTAATTACCATAGATAAATTGAAATAGATTTACCACAGATTTAAACTAAAGTTATAAGGTTTAAAATGGAAAATAAAATTTTAAATAAAAAATTTCATGGAAATATTGAGTCTTTATCATCTATATGTTTTTATAATAACCCATTTTAAATCGTTTTGGAATGTGAAAATTTGGGGCACTCATATTTCATAAAAAAATCACATGTGTCTTTTCCCCCTATTATAAGAGGACAACCCCTCTCTAATAAACATCAAAAGTAAAAAATATTTTGGTTTATTAAATAAATTCACATATAAATTCTATATTCACCAATATTAATAGAGGATTTATTTTCGTCAGTAATCCCTCCTGTAAAGGATTTAGGTGTAAACAAAAACTGGCTCTCTGAATAATTGGTAAAATTCCTAAAATGTATTTTCAATGTTATTCAAATTAATTTATTATTATAAAAATATGTAAATATAAAAAAAATACATGTAAAATATAGTTATAATTTATTATTTTAATGAAATATCTTATATACATTTCTGCGTCCATAAAATGGGAAGAGAAATCGTTATACGTGTTTATGATGAACCACTACCTGAGAAACAAATGTTATTAATTTTCCATCACCCCCACTCATATATGGATATACTGATGAATTTTATATTTATGTTTGATATATAAAATTTTATTATAATTATATAAATATAGTATCAAAACATCCATATTTCTATCATACGCTTTGGATCTTCCTCTTATATGAAAGATACTACTAGGGAGATTTAGACATAATGTAGGTCTTCAGGCACTTTTCCTGGTATATCTACTTCTTATTCACCAAAAGGACATAGATATTTTTATTCCCTATGTCCTTATCAAATTTTATAAACAAATTAATAAGTTCATAATTACTATTTTCATTATTTATCATATTTATATTAATAACAAAATAATATAATGTCATGGTAAGTGATGAAACTATGAGATATCGGTGATAATAAATTATGATTTAATCCATAATATTTTTAATGGTGAAATATATCTAGAAAATATGACTAAATTGGTCCCATAAGGTTCCAATTTTCTATGATAAGTTGTAAATAAATCATTGGACATCTCATATCTATCTTTTCATTCATTATCTTTAGAGAGATTAACAATGTAATAAATCATGTTATCTGATTCAATGAAATTAATTTTCATAAAATGATTATTTTTCAGGGATGATAGTATTAAACACTAAACATGTGTATAATCTTCCAAATTTGTCTCAATGAGTGAAAAATATTCCTCATGTTTCCCATTTTCATGAACATTAGTAAAATTTTATCTTAGAAACTAATATTTTCTCTCACGGGGATATATAACTAGTAAGAGCCACATCCATTCATTGAAATTTGTGTCAGTGATAAGGTTATACTTACCATTTGTATATTCAAATGATACTTTTGTATTCAATTTTATAATTGTTTTCTATAAATATAATTAGATTTAATTTGGAACATTGTCTGATAAAATTTTAAAAAACAAATAAATAAACTATTTTTTAATCCTTCAAATTTTTATGAAAATAAAATAGACTTCTCCATTGTAATTGAATTATCATACATCTTGGAAATAATCATGGTAAACAAACATATTACACTTCTCATTATCCCATCCTTGGTTGGTTACGTAACATGAATTCTTTTAGGTTGGCATTCTAAATGGAATGTAACTTCTCAAAAAATTTCATGATCTATTCGGTGGACTCCCCAAACTATAAATTAGTACATTAGATTTCATCATTAATTTATTCTCAGTTAAACACATTTAGAAACTCTTAAACAACCCTTTATATTAACTATGTTATTTAAACACAAAAATCATGTTCAAATTTCATGATAATTGAAATCACCCAAACGTTGGAAGGTCATTCAATTTGAACTGTGTATCGATTTTAACTGAAGTAGTTTATGGCTATACTGACTTAATATATATTGTAAATTTATTTATTATATTTATTAATAATATATAAATTATTATTATTATTAATATAATGATAATATTATGTGGATTTACAATATATATTAACAATTTCATAGACAATTTTTATGCACAATACAATTTATTTTTTGTTCCATCATGAATAACTTTTTTTTCATTAATTTGAGTGATGAGGGGAAAAATCCATAAGAAAATAATTGTGAAAGTTGAAAAATAAAATAAAAAAAATCAATTTGATCACGATAATTTACTAATAGTATTTTTATCATTTACATGATAAAATTACCTTCTACCTGTGGGGAGACAAATTTGTCCAATTAATCATCATGTTATATCATTCCATAATTCAACCTAAAAGTACCTCTTGGATTTGATTCAAATCAGATCCATACTAGAACAACTTTCACTAGATAGGGATCTCCATCAATTACATATGTTATTAGTTGTAAAAAGTCTATGCTACAATGGTTTACTTCGAAAAAACTAGGGCCACATGTGGTCATACAAAATGAGGTGAGATATGACACATAGGCCACATATGTTATTTAACAATAAATTAAATAAAAAAAATCATATACTAAGTTATGTTCTATTATATTGATCATTTACATCAATAAAAAAAATTATGATGTAAATAAAGTTATGATTAACTTCATAATCATTTTTATTTAGGATAAATTACACTCAGGTAAATTAATTATTTTCTTCCAAAAATTATTTTATCATAATGCTCATTCAAAATTTTATGATATTATTATCGAGAATAATTTTAAACAAATCAAATTAGCTTATATAAAGTTAACTATTTACATAATGATATATTTGGTGAAACAATGATGATTTACCATTTTAATCTACCCAAAATATATTTAACTTGTATACTATTTACAATTGTGACATATGGAATACCCAAATTATCATATAATTTCATAATGGTTAATATACACCTAATGATTACATGAATTACATGAATTTTCTCAAATGGGTTATTCTAAAATTAACGTAAAGTAATACATGTAATATGTATCATTCCTGATAATATGATATATCCATTATTAAATAATTATATATATATATAATAACCAAACACATAGCATGAATCTTAATTTAAATGACCAAATGATAACATGTATGGATAATGATTACACAGTATAATAAATTTATTTTTTTTTGCTTAAGTTTTTATAAGTACTCATTGTGAAAATGTTAGTTAAATGGATTATATGTCTATCATAATATAACAGAGGCACACACCAAGGGACTCATCATATAATCATTCCCTTAGAAAAATGGAGTACACGACATATAGAAGGGCTACACGATGTGTGTTATCTGATATACATGTTCATTGGTCAGGTAGGATATGTATGAAAATACATGGCCCATATGTGACTTAAAGGTCTTAACTTATGGCTTATGAGATACAAATCATGTATTGTGGATGACTGTGGGTCTGAATGGAACAATCCATAGTTTGTTTTAAAAATTAAATGCATTGTATGAATTTAATGAGCATGGTTTGAATAAATTATATGATAACTACTATTGCATTAAACACTAGTATAAATCCTTTAAATCTAAGTAAAATATGTGTTCTTTTGGGTCAACCATCTAGTATCCTCAAATCCTCTAGATGAGATCCGATAATTTATTTAATTTATAAAATTATTCTATTTGATTTTATTTTAACAAAATTTAAATCTGAAGAATACTATATCATATTTGTTATTAAATTAATGACTAAACATGAATTTAAAACTATATCAAAAATTCATAAATCAATATTCAATATTTAAACAATTTTAAATAATATTGTGACTATTGTGATATCACTTGTATGATCCAGGAACAATAGATGCGTGCGATGGGTGATGTGTAACATTTAATTTTTTTTTGTCATTATCGATGATTTATATGAAATATACATGATGATACACTCTTTGATAAAAATAATTGGAGAAAATATCGGTAACCATTTAAAAAATTCAAGATCTAGAATGATGTTCATCACATATTAATCATATTCAATATAATCAATTATAGAACTACCCTACGTGGATTCATTATTCTTTGCTGGATCCGACTATAGAAATATATTGTATGGTCATTCCATTGTAGGAATCAGTATATAATTATTTCTTGGAGTGATATAAATGTGTTCTACAATTACCTAAATAAAATAGTAATAATATCTATATTCTAACATGGAATATCCTATCTCTTTTCTAGCCACCTTTGATCACCATGAGTGTCATTTCAAATGAGTTCTCCATGAAATATATTGTCATGAGACTAGAAGGTGGAGGGATATCTCTATTTGTTATTAAGATCATTCATGGAGGGTGACCTATCTATTGATTGATGGTATTATCATCGAATATCATTCTTCACAGTGAAGATGAATTTTCTCACTCAAAAAAAATATATGTTTGGTTAAATACTATTGTGGTCTAGAAATTAATATTTTAACAAGTTCCATTTATTATTTATTTAATCCTTTGTAAATCCCAATGTCAGAAATAATAATTATAATATTTCCTAAATATGTTCATGACTTGTGAATAAAAAAAATAATGATTAATCAAGTAACATTCAACATATATTATTTATCACCAATCCTAAAAACACGGTCCCCTATTTGTCCAAAATAATAATCTGCATTTAAAAATGTTTATATATTTAATGAATATATTTCAAAAAATTATTCTTCATTCAATAAATAAATATTTCATTCAAAAAATAAAAAATCAATATTTACTATAGTTCCTACACTTTTTATTTTATCCAGAATATCTGGTAAATAAATATATTAGATGAAATAAATATGAATAATGATTTAACTATGAGTTGCAATAATATTTATTAAAATCATAAAATAATAAATAATAATACATTATTGAAGTAAGACACTATATATACATTTTATCTGAGCCTCTATGCCCTTATCACGGTGGTATTAGTCAATAAATCCTACAGTCCTAATATAGAAACAAATAACATTCCAAGGAATACAAAGAGAAATAAGGTAATTCCATAATGAAATAATATCTCATATGGATTTTTATTGTGTCATATAATCCCATTATAGATATATATACAATAATATATGTTTCACGCTCGTTCTATCACCCCATGTGATTAATATCCCTTTATTTGACTTTCCATAAATAGGACATACATATATAATTCCATTGACATAGATTTGTTTATGTTATATCATTTCCATAAAAGGTTCTATAATAAAATCATCCACTGTGTAATAGAAGGGATAAATCAATTATCACATTATTCATTAATGAAATATTACTTATGATACACCAAATGTATCTTAACTCATCATCAAATTAATGTCTACATGGTTTCCATTAATATATAAAAGTGCGATAATTATAATATTTGTTATTAATAATCAATTAACTATAAGGATAAATACACATATTTGACGATTTGAATATCAAATGAAACATATAAATGTTTTTTTCTGATTGGTAGTAATCATTATCATAATTTATTACACCAATATTACTATGGTAGGGCACCATGATATGGTTTCTCTTGTCCTATGAGTCCCTACCCTTTGAAAGTAGGTACCATTTGTTTCGTTAAAATAATATCCAAATTTTATATAACATATATTTAAGAATATTGTCATTTCAATTTTGAGTTCTCATCATTGTGGGGAACTACAATGACCTTTTGGGGAGGCTACTACTCTTACGAAAATATCACATATGATTTCATGAATAACAATACAATTGATGTGACAAAATTTTTATTAATATTCAATACTATGAGTAAGGGTTATCATAATGTACATATAAGTTGGTTCTAGGGAGCCAACTCCAAAAATATAATCATAGTATCATTTCATATAAAGAAAAAATATTTTAATATAGATTCTATATTATCTATGATTTTATTGAATTTTGAAAATGAGAATGAAATCTATAAGAATAAAGAATAACATGATACCGAATTTGGTGAAATAACTCCTTCTCAGGATGAATTTACCTAAAATAATGTCTATGGTCTTCAACTTGATTCATGTGGATTTGAAATGTATATGATAATTAATGAAATGTAAAATGGGTAGTTTTCTAAGTGGATTCTAAATAAATATTTTTCTATAATGTGGGTTGAATAGATCATGTTTTATTTGGGAGAACGATGGATTTATTCTTATAAAGCAATGCTAAGTGATACATGAAGGTGGAATAACTCGAATGATTGTTATATAACATGAGTAAATATTTGTGAGGAATTTGGCAATGACATAAATACGATAAAAAGGATTCATACACTATATATTATTCTTGTTGATTACATAAAATTTTACATATAATGTTTTACCAATTTTACCCACCTATACCATGTTAATTTTGTTTCTATGGTAATTAATTTTTTCATAAAAATATAAGAAAAAACAAATTAATTAATTTTTAATTGATGGTTATATATTTTTACTCCATTTGAAATATTTAAATGTGTGAATATTAAAAAATTATAATTAAAATAAAAACATTATATATATTTATAAAAAAGTATCAATATAAAAAATATTTTTATTAGAATTATTTCATTTTAACTATTAATTTAAATGAGTTTTATTATATTTATTATAAATTATAAAATTAAATATAATAATTTAATAAGTTAAAAATACATAATTACTTTAAATGGTTCATTAAAAAGATCATTTAAAAAATTAACTAATATAAACCACAAAAAATTAATATTAATTATTTATCATATAAACAATTAAATTTATCAATCTAAGAGTATTAAAATATTACATTTGAATTATGATATAAATAAACTCATTTTCTATGAATAGTATTTAAAATAAAAATTTAAAAAACATTAAAATTTATTTAAATAATAACATGGTTTATTTAAATAATATATATACATTTCAATATGATTTCAAATTTAAATAACATACATATTTTTTATATTTGATAAAGATATATTTAATGAAAATATTTACAAAAAATAATTCCAATAAATATATTTTTGATTGTAACAATTCAATCCTATATGAATTATTACATATATTAAGAGATTAACTTTACACAAATTCATATTATTCAAAATTTATATTATATTGGAAATAATTTTCCATGTATACATTGTATTCAAGTTTATGGTATCATACCTATTTGAATTATTACTTATATTAAGAAATCCATGATTATTATTTTACTTAAAGTCATATCCTTAAACATTTATAATATATTTCAATTATTTTTCCACAAATATATATATCATTCCACATTTCTAATATATAACAGTTTTATTAACCAAATGAGTGGGCTTATTTGATAGTAATTTATCTTTATGATCAATGATTTCTAATATTTTCTATTATTAAAAAATATCAAGATCTATTTCAAAAAACTACGAGTTGATTACATGTGAGGATGAAGGATTGAATTTTCTTTGGAGGGATGAATACATCTTACACTTGGGAGAGGTTTTGTGTTTGTGAAAGAAAATATAATATCAACCAAAATGATCCAAATTTTTGAATGGGAGAATGCATATATGGATTGACATTCACTTATTCATGCATTTAATAACACTATTTTGTGGTTATATTCAAAGGAATAAATTGTACCATGCAACAAACACTAAATATCATAAAAAATTATAAACATTTCATTTCATTTAACATAATGAATTTTTAATATTCTTATAAATTTTTGAAATTATCTCTTAAATTTCTAGATCATTATATGTTCCCATATATTTACTCTCCCTACCATTACCCTAACATGATAACGTTTTTCAAAAAATCTCATAAAAAGCCTAATATGGTTCCATTTGAATTCTGGAATAAATTTTTTTGTTCAATGAGTATAGAACTACATAAATAATACTTTCAATTATTTTATTGAATTACAATGAAAGGGATCTCATCATATCCTCCACAGTTTCAATTATTCTTTTAGATTTATCATCATTCTTAAGAAGACAAATCATGTTCAATCTTATCTCCAAATATAATGATTATTGAAGCGTAATCCAAAAGATTTGGTTAAACCTTTGATCTCAATAAGACACAATTTGTAGTTGTAATCCATGAAAAATATCTAATTTCAAAATTAATTTCCCTGAATATTTATACTTTGGTAAATCTATTGTAATATGAATTAATTATTTTGACAGAATATAGAAATCAACCACAACCCAAATGGAATTTTATTCTTTGGATGTCATATGAATCCCCAAAAATATTTCATGTTGATGTTTTCCTATTTTAATATAGGTATGAGTAATTGGTTTCTCATCCCCCTAGACTTTTATTATTCCACCATAACATTATAGTAATACAATAATCAAGATACATATTCTCCAATATCCCATTACATATTTTTTGATGAGATGTGATTTTTGTTATTTACATAAATATTAAAGATTCAAAAATGTATACATAATGATTTGATATTTTCATCATCCCAAAGCTCCTTAAATATTATAATTTATGTAATATGTATTTAAATATTTGAATCATATAATTATATCATTTTTAACATTTAACACTATTTTAATTCATTCCACATTCTGTTGCTCCATATCATGAGTTTATGATTCCTTAAACCTCACATGGATGGATGGTTGAGAAATAATTTGGAAATTATAGAATTTTTCCTCTACCCTCATGAACAAAAGATTGAACATTTTTAAATCCATGAGTATTGGGTCTCTCTCAGTCCTTATAATGGATAGGTATCCATGATCTTTCCGACTAAAAGAATCATCTATATTGTTTTCTAGATCAAGGTTGTAATATATCATGTAGATATAGATCTTGATAAACCCTCACCATCTCATTTTCTTCTTTTTAGAATCCTTCATTGTGAATATATACTTTAATAAATTATGATAAGCATATATTTCTCATTTTTCACCATAACGATAATTCATCAACATAATCAGTGAAATTATTCCATTTTTAGCTCTAAATATTGCATTGTGAAATTTATATAATTAATCATGAATTTATGTGAGGAATAAGTTAACACCATGACAGTATTTCATAGGATACATCCTCATACCATATTTTAGGAATCACTATATATTAAAAAACCCATCTCTACTACAATATTGTGATTGTATAGGTCTGACGACCACTCTTATCCTAAGCATAGTAAACCATTCATTACATTCATGTTACAATATCTTAAACACAATGAATACATTATTACCTAATTTGTGGAATATATTAAATTAAAAACATATCCATTTATATGTTTATGTATTAAATTAGTGAATTAGTAATTCCTACCTCATAAAACCCGTAATTATCATATACATGGATACATTTTCATGTAAAAAACTATTTAAATAATACACATCCTTTAATAATTAATAAAACTAATATAATGTTAATGTGATCATAATAATTTATAATAATAATAAATACCTATAAAAAACATTTGAAAACAATAGAAGGGAATAAAAATCATTCTGGGTAATAGAATAAAAATAAAGCCTTTTGGCCCTTGAAATACTTGAAAACCCTTCAGTAAGAAATAATTTAAAAAATTAACATTTAGACTATAAAATATGAAAAAAATTTCTAGGAAAAGTGAACTAAAAATAAATACAAACAAATTTTCATGAAACAATATCATAAGAGTCATGTAAGGAATATTATTATTATGATGATTTCATGAAACAACATATTAATATCACAAATTAAATGCAATAGAATAAACAATAAAAAACAATAATATTCACAATGGAATAGCAGAAATAGATAATTTCCAATATAATAAACCTATAATTGTATGATATAACAAGTTAATTTCACCATGAAAAAGCCCATAATTGAATAACCAAGACAATTAATTCTAAATTCTTATATTAGGATAATAACTCAGTAAACATTGTATTTGGGGGATATATCATATCCATCCTTCATCATAGAGTGTTTATAAACATTATATCATGAATGAAACCCATATGATTTTTAATTTTACCATAATGCTCATAATAATATTAGTCTGAACACAAAAGCAAAAAAACTATAGTATTCATATAAAAGTATAAATAAATAAAAAATATATTGATAACATTTTATAAAATTCATTAAATTAGAAATTTAATATATTTTGTAATGATATGAAATTAATTAAATTATTATTCGTAAAAAAATAATGATATATATAAAACTAAATTAAGCTGCAATTGTCAAAAAAAAATATTTATTTAAAAAAATTATAAATAAATTAAAAATTACAAGTCTATAAATTTTTTAAATGATTAAATATTTAAACATAATATAAAAATTACAACATAATATCAAACGACATTCAAAATAAATTATATTATAGAATAAATATTTCCTGAAATAATAAACACATATAATAGATAGAGTTTGATGTAAAAATTCTATGAATTTAAAAGATGTTTTAAATGGAAAATAACATTCCCCAATTCAAGAATTACTTCATTCATCTTGCAACCTCAGAAATGATAAAATTTTGTTAATTGTATAATTTTTGAATAATATTATTCATGTTTACTAATTTATTATAAATTTATGTATTTTATTTATTTTGACATCTCATTTATTTTATAAATCAAAACATTTTACAATCATTATTTTCTGGTTATTTTATTAATAAACTACATAACAGCTCTTATATCTTGGTAATTGTAGTTATTTATTATCCAATGGGTCTATAAGATCTTGATATGTCAGTCTATATATTTCATATCATTCCAAAAACAATGGAATTCAATATGATATTTTATAGGTTTTTTTAAATTATATATGATAGGTTTTCTTATCGGGTTAAAATAACCATGAATGTAAAAATATTATTCAATTAATATTATTGAAATTTATCAATTATTTAAACATGGAAATATATTATATTTTTTATATTCAGTCATTAAATTAATTTTTAGAACCATCCACAAATAGACATTATGAAAACTTAAGTGACTATTTCATGGAGGTTGCGATCTACATGTAAGATGGGAAACATGTTCATATTCTATGGGAAGGGAATGATGTATATAATGGTTATTTCATATGCATAAAAATATTTAAATATAATAATTACATTGATTTTAGTATATTATTATGGATATAAAGTATTTTTTTTGTGGGTGGATGAAGAAAGAAACCTGAATGGACTCTATATGGAAATGATATTTGGGGAGGTATTTTATAGGTATTTACACAAATAAAGTTATAATTTTTTTTGGATATGTTAGGTGGTGAATGGGTGATTATATAATTGAAAGGCATGAGACTCTTTTAAATAATTATTTTCATAATATATAATAATAATAACTCTAATGGAAATTGTAAAAAAATAACACTATTTAGAATACATGATAAGTATGTTTGATAGTCCACTAATAAAATCAATTGAATATAATTTTTTGGATAATAATTGATATTATTACACAATTTTAACTCATTTTATTTTTCATAGTGGTTAGTAAACAATTACCCGCATAACGTATTTTTATGGACAAGATTGAAATGGAACATATTTCCTAATTTTTGAATGATGAATAAAAATTCAAAAACACATTTTACAATATTCAATTTGTTAATGTGGTAAAAATAATTTATGTCACACCTAGACTTTTTAATTTCTTTATATTTTATTTTTTCTTGGCCCCTAGTTCTTTCACCAGGGTCTGAGTTGGCTCCCGAATGAAATTGGAGACGTTTAATGTTTTTACTGGGTTTTGGACCCATGTGCAGTCACCGCGCGGTTGGTAGTACCCGCACATGCGGGCCATGTGCCATGGAATTTCTCAACAATGATATTAATATTAATAATATTATTATTATTATTATTATTATTTTTATTATTTTTATTATTATTTTTATATATTATTATTATTATTATTATTCCCATCTTTGGTTTTATTATGATTATTATTATTATTAAACCTATTAAATATCTAGTGTTAGTATTTCTATTATTATTCTTAATATTATTATTATTATAATTATCATTATTGTAATAATGATATTAGTAATCTATTAAAAGAAAAAAATTATGGAAACCCTAATGCCACAACGCACCCCCCCTCGTTTTGGATTTCTTCTATATGAGCCTCCCATGCGGCTCCTTGGGCCGACTCCAGCAGATGATGCCCCTCTCGTCTGCTCCGCCTTGCCACACCACCGTCCCCACAAGCCCTCCCTCTCCACGCACCTAACCTCTCACCCAAAGCCTTCATCACCAGCCCCTCACGCTGATCCAGACACCTACCTCCATGGTCGCCCTTCGCCCCACTCTTCCCCTATTACGTGCTGCACACTAGCCCCATCACAGATCCCACCTCTTTCTCTCATACACTATAGACCTAGCCCAAATCTCCCATTCTTCCCCTCATGTGTGCTTCGTACCAGCCCCATCTTGAATCCCTCCCTCTCCAGCTCCTATATGCTACACATCATCCCCATCACAGATATCTCTATATTCCATAAGTTTCCATGGATCAAAACACATCCTCCCATCCAAACCAATCATTCACCAGTGCTATATTAGGCTTCTCTTCCTGATGCAGATCACTTTAGCGTGACAACCCCTTTCCTGGTCCTTTGTGCGCACAACGAATTCCTTCCCCCAACATCAGCATGTGCGGCACGATCCTCCGGTATAGATCCCTCCATACCTTAGGAGTGTGACGCCATATCCAGAGAATCCACCATTTTTCTTCTAGACTCCTATTCCAAGCCTTGATTCCCTTCGATGGGTGTGTGAAGGGACCTCTAAGATCATACCACAATTCCGCTAAAGCCGTCTCAACTTTTCATTCAATTGAGGAAGGTGAATCAACATTTTTCCTTTCCATCTAAGTCCATTTAACGATTGAGTGTTTCAATTAATCGATTGAAATGACTCACACCTTCTTAACAAACATAATTAATTTTCTATAGTGTTTTAATGTTAGTTGATTTCTCTAAAAATAGATTTGAACTCTTTTATTGGATATGACTATATATTCCAATATAAAATGTGTTCATTGGATATTTTTCTTGATCCTATTTTAATCACGAAACACACCATTGTAATACTTTATAAAAGTTTTTTTATAGTTGTTTCTAGTATGAATAATTTGTTTAAAATGATTTTTGAGGCGATTATTTGAATTATTACATGATTTGGTGTACCCGTTTTATTCAATTGAATGTGAAATTATGTTTTGATAGTTTTTAAATTTTATATTCACCTGAATCATGTATGTAGTTAATTAATTATCATGTTATCCCACTGAAAACGTTTCAATAAAATGGAAAGTTTGTGTTCCACGAATTACGTGTATGATTTGTAGATTTGTAAAGTATGTTCTATCTGTTATATTGGTATGTTCAATGATTTTTTAACCCAATGTTGCATCATTGAGGATTTTCTGAAATTGGGTTGGGGTTATTTGAAAACAAGTGGCCAAATTGAAACTGGAAATGGGTCGTTGGCTTGGCGTCGTGTGGAGTTGTTAACACTTCACAGATTTTTAAAGTGACCTAATAAATAATGATGATGGTATGAGTTGTGTTTCAAAAATATGTCGAGGTGGTTCTTTCTCATTTATTGTTTTTTTGGTTTTTTTACGTCCATCATTGTGTGATTTTGGTTTTATGCGTCTACTAGAGCGTATTCGCAAGGTAGCCCCACAATGTTGTTGTCATCAGCCTGTGATTGCTTGTACGCCTACGCGATGGATGTCGCGCTATTCTATTTGGAAAACGAACCGAGGTAGGTCCCCCACTGCATTTACCTTTAGAAATAGATTTTATCAATTTCATTTTATTTTTTAAAATTTTATTTAATGAGAAATAAAATAAGATAATTAATTTATAAATGATTATTTGGTGTAAACGAGCCGTTTATTTTATACACGACACTTGAAACATTTTCCTGACGGGTAGACACCCAGTATTGATAGAATGCTCCTTTGACCTTTAAACATAATTCACGGGATATCAAATGTAGTTCTAGTTTTAAATATAAATGATTTACTTTGAACATGTGTTTTGGATTTTCTCTAGAAATGAGGTATTTATTTTAAATTGGTGAATGCCTGTATGGAACTTCAATAAAATAGATTATTTTGGAAAACCCACTCGGGGGTGATCTTTGGTGTGCGTTGATTGCATGAGCTGTATTTGATATTTGTGCATCGTGACTAATTAATTTACATTGTGGACATACCCCCTTTTTATTTCTTGTGATGATAGGGGAATCTGACATAATGAGTGATTCTTCTGAGAGCGATTTCCACAGTTGTTTAGATTACGCACTGGCTAGTGGCCCTATAGTAGGGGAATACTGAGTTATTGCTGCTATGGGGATTGTGCCCCTCGGTTAGGCCATGTAGGTATATACAAGGCATTAGGGATTTATGACTTCATCGAGTTAGAGCATGCTTTCAGGATGTGTCACATGTATGGTATATTCTAGATTGTTCACGATCACCTTAGTTCGACCCATGTTTCCTTTAGTGTTTATTTGTATGTGGCAGATGATTGAGAGGGTGAGTTCGGTTGCTGACCCATGTGTGACACTTTTTCCATTGCCTTTAGTGTGTGTTGTGTGTTGTGTATAATTTTTCCTTTTGAATAAAAACTAATGTTTGGATTTCTAAATTGTTCACAAAATGGTTTAAAAATGTAATGCACCTATTTCTTTCAACATTAATCTTATTCTAAATTAAAAAAGGGAAATGGTCTATTGCTTGTTTTAAAAATAAAATCATGTGTGGAAACTAGAATTTATATTATTTAGTGAAACCCTGGAATTGATAAATTCTTTGTTTAATGGTATGTACATTGGGAATTGAAATAATCGGGCCGACCTACTGAGATTTATTACTCACGCCTATAGTGTTTTCTTGTTTTTAGTTTCTTTTTAGGTTCCAGCTTTAGTTGTTCGCCTTGAGACACATATATAATGGTATTGGTGAGTGACCCACAGGGTCACATGGTGTTTTGGTTGTGGTCATGTTAGTAGCATTGTTGGTTGTTCTTTATTTATTTTCATTTGTTTTATTTATTTTTCCACTGCTCAAGTTCTTTTTTATTTTTGGCCCAAATTATTCCCAACAGTTTATTTTTGAGGCCCGACACTAGTTTCCATCCCAAGGGGATCTGGAACGCCCCTCAGGACTTGCCGCGGACCGGCTTGGGTGACCGGGGGAACACCCCTCAGGACTTGCCGCAGACCAGATCTGGTGATAGGTTCAGGGTTGACCTAGGAAGGTTCATGAAAAAATGGCATCAATGGAATCCCTTGTTATTTGGGGTGTCTGGTATATGGAGATTAGGTGTGTCGGGACTCGAGAGGTAGGTACAGGAAGGACGTCATGAACCCTCACCTGTTCCGCACCTTGAGTCACCAGGGATTGTCCGGGAATTGAGACTTTGTTTTTTTTCTGGTTTCATTTGGATTGAGGGATGACAATAGAGGTAAACCGATGTTATATCGTGATATGACATGGAGTAGTGACCCATGTGGAGTCTGGGTACATTTTTGGAATTCCTCCAAGGTATTGACACTTACTTAGGGAATGACCCACTACCATGTCTCCAGGTTATGTGTGACCGCTAGTCCCTCACTCTGGTGGTTTCATGTATGTTGAATGTCGTTTTCGTTCTGGTTGGTGTAAGTCCGTTTTTGGAACAGAAAAATGGTTTTTGAAAATGGGACTGATTTCTTTTAAATGACATTATATTTATGAAATGAGTTTTAAAATTTAAATATTTGGGTTTGGGAAAACTGGTGTTTCCTAGGAAATTGGTCGAGAACGGTTTGGGGTGAAACCTCAGTTACCAATTATTAACGTTTGCACTTGTGAGGGGATGCATGGAATGTGCATGTTGGTGTGTATTAATGAAAGTGTATGAAGACATGTGCAATGGTTCATGGGATTACCTAGGTGTTTTTTAAATTAAAGGTGTGAACTTGTTTTATAAATTGGCTTTTAAAGAGGAAAATGGTTTTGGAATGTGATTTTGGTTTGAAAACTGGATTTGGTAGTTTGAAAGTGGTCTTAAAAGAATTATATTTTGAAATATATAAATAAAAGGGGTGGTTTGGAATCTAAAATGAAACGGGAATTTTGAACATAGAATTTTGGGTTGTGTTTGTGGTTGTTTGGTTTTTTTCTTGAGCTGATTGTTTTGGATGATGGTTAATTATTGATGTTGCTTCGATTGATGGCAGTTATGACTTGGTGTTGTATATTTTGTTCATAAATGCCACCCAGAAAGGTCCCCAATGTTTTGATGAGTCTTGCCCAGTTTTTATCCTTTCTCATACGTTGTCTATCCTTCATGGTGATTGGAGTCTATTAGAGACACTGGAGTGGATTGAGGTGATCGAGCGAGTCTTTAAGATGTAGGGAACTCTCAAATATATTAGAGTGCATGATGTTTTGTGTTTGATTGAAGGTCCAGCTCTGGACAAGTAATATTTGTTCTCCCCACCATTACTGTACGTTTGGATGATGTGGTATGTCTTTAAAATCATCTTCCTTCGATGGTTTATACTTGTGGACTTGACGACGAAAAAAATTAAAGAGCTCATGCATGTTCAACATGGCCAGTAGATGGGGAGACCATATATTGAGAATTTCAATGACCTTGTGTCTTTTGTTTTCGGGGGTAGTGTAATAGGACTAGATGAAGACTTCTCCCTTCATCAGGGGTCTTTGTCCAGAGATCAAGAAGTGATTCCTCCCTTTTTGGGAGAATCACTTTTGATATTTTGGTGCATGAGGTGTTCTTAGATGAGTTGATCTCCGGAGCACAAACTGTTGGAAATCCACCGTATCCAGTTACTCGTGAAGGTCCCTCATCTGAATGGAAGAGTGTGTCAGGTAAATTTGTTTCTAAAGAGTTTCTTGAAGTGGATCTAACTTCTAGTTCTTCGGTCCTTCTAATGGTGTACCCTTAGTATGGATGTTTAGGGAATATGAGCCGTCATGTCACACCCCACAAAGGACGCACCACCATTGCAGTTTTCAGGATCATCCAGAGAAGTTTTGCATGAAGATTCGCATGAAGAAGACACAGTGATCGAAGAATGATAGTGCCTAACTATGAGGAAGGAGATGCTACAGCCATCAGAGCCCCAACCACATGTCTCGGGGTGAAGCTCGTGCACAGTCAGGAGTTCACGGGGGTGTGAAGCCTGGGTGTGGGTTTTTTGTTTCGTGTTGGCAGTGGAGCATTTATATCCTTTTCATCCCTTATTTTTCTGCTATTAATGTTTTGACGTTGTTGAATGTTCATTGTTTCACTGTGGAGTTATGTCAAACATGATCTATTATAATCTAAACAGTTTTGTTGTCGGGTTAGGGTTTTTTGTTATGTGTGATTTTCATAAGAGAGTGATTGAACCTTGTATGGGTCAATCTTGGATTAGTGGTGTTCATTTGGAGATGTATGTTCCTGTGGATGAGTCCAGGCATGCGGTTATGCTCAGGTTTACCGCTTGGGTTATGTTTTTATCAGATGTTTTTCTCTAGTGTTCGAGGTTTCTTTGGTATGGTTCGAGAGGTTCAAGGTTCAGTGGGGTTGTTCCCTATTGCAATATAAGATAGTCTGGAATGGTTGTGAGATCCCACATTGCCCCTCTTCTCGGGGAGGTAAGTTTGGGAGTTAAATTTTCCATGCTAGTTGATATCCTCTGGTGGGGATAACCCTATCGTGTTCTTATATTCTCTTGTGTTGTGTTTTATTTCGGTTTCAACCGGGTATGAATTAATGTTTTCTCTATCGTGTGACTGGGTTACTTTTTGGGGGCAGAAAGTGTCTGTGGTAGGGAGAATTTTCTCACCCAGACTTTTTAATTTATTTTTATTTTATTGTTTCTGGGCCACGAGTTCTCTCGCCAGGGTCCGAGTTGGGTCCCGAATTAAATTTGTTAACATTTAATGTTTTTAATGGGTTTTAGACCCATGTGAAGTCACCGCGCGGTTGGCGGTAGCCGCGCAGCCGGCCCTAGTGTCATGAAATTGCTCAACATTATTCTTATTATTATTATTATTATCATTATTATTTTTATTATCATTTTTATATATTATTATCGTTATTAACATTATCATCATCTTTGATTTTCTTATGATTATTTTTATTATTGAACCTATTAAATATCAATTGATATTCTGTCAGTTATTATTATTATTATTATTGTTGTTGTTGTTATTGTTATTATTATTATTGTAATAATGATATTACTAAACTATTAAATGAAAAAATTTTGATACCCTAATTTCACGGCACACCCCCCTCATATTGGCGTTCTTCTACGCGAGTCTCCCATGAGGCTCCTTGTGCCGACTCCAGCAAATGCCGCCCCTATCTTCTGCTCTACCTCGCCCAGCCTCCATCCATGCATGCCCTCCCTCTCCACGTACCCGACCTCTCGCCCACAACATTCATCACATGTCCCTCACGTTGATCTGGACTCCTACCTCCAGTGTCGCCCTTTCCCCCCTCTTCCCCTCTTACGTGCTGCACACTATCCCCCGCCCGGATCCCTCCTCTTTCTATCCTATGCTATAGACGTAGCCCAAATCTCCCATTCTTCGCCTCTTGAATGCTGCACACCATCCCCATCTTGAATCCCTACCTCTTCTGCTCCTATGTGCTATGCACCATCCCCATCCCATATATCTCTCTATTCCCCTAGTTTCCATGGAAAAGAACACCTCCTCCCCTCCAAAAAATAATTCACCAGTTCTCTATTCAGATTCTCATCCTGATGCAAATAACTCAAGCACGACAACCCCTTTCCTGGTTATTTGTGCGCACAACGAACACCTTCCCCCATCATTGGCCTATGCGGCACGATCCTCCACTATAGATCCCTCCGGCCCTTAGGAGTGTGACCCTATGCCCGACGAATCCACCATGCTTCATCTAGATTCCTATTACAAGCCTTTATTCTCTTTGCAGGGTGTGTGAAGGGACCTCAAAGATCACACCACCATTCCACTAAAGTCGTCTCATCTTTTCATTCCATTGAGGTAGGTGAATCTACATTTTTTCATTCCAACTATGTCCATTTAATTATTGAGTGTTTCAATTAATCCATTTACTTGTCTTGAACCTTCTTAAAAAACATACATAATTTTCTATAGTGTTTTAATGTTAGCTGATTTCAATAAAAATAGATTTGAACTATTTACATGGATATGATTATATGTGCCTATGTAAAATGTGTTCATTTGATATTTTTTTGATTCTATTTTAATCATGACACAGACCTTTGTAATACACTATAACAGTTTTTAATAGTTGTTTCTAGTATGAATAATTTGTAAAAAATGACTTTTTAGGTGATTATTTGAATTATTCCATGATTTGGTGTACCCGTTTCATTCGACTGAATGTCAAATTAAGTTTTGACAGTTTTTAAAATTTATTTTCACCTAAATCATGTATGTAGTTAATTAATTATCATCTTTTCCCACTGAAAAAGTTTCATTAAAATGGTTAGTTTGTGTTCCAAGAATTACGTGTAGGATGTGTAGATTTGTAAAGTCTGTCTTCTATGTTTTTTTGGTAAGTTCAATGATTTGTTAACCCAATGTTGCATCATTGAGGATTTTATGAAACTGGGTTGGGGTTATTTGAAAAGAAGTGGACAAATTGAAACTGGAAATGGGTTGTTTTCTTGGCGTCATGTGGTTTTGTAAACACTTTTCGTATTATTAAAGTGACCTAATAAATAATGTTGCTGGTGTGAGTTGTGTTTCAAAAACGTGTCGAGGTGGTTCTTTCACGTTTATTTCTTGTTTGGTTTGTTTTAAGTCTGTCATTATGTGATTTTAGTTTAATGTGTTTATTGCATCGCGTTCGCAAGGTAGCCATGCGATATTTCTATCATCAGCTTGCACTTTCTTGTACGCCTGTACGAGGCATGTCGCGCCTTTGTGTTTTCATAGAGAGCCGAGGTAGGTCCCCCACTGCACTTACCATTAGATTGAGAATTTATTAATTTCTGGTTATTTTATTAATTTTAAATGAATGAGAAATAATATAAGTTAACTATTTTCTAAATGATTATTTGGTTTAAATGAGCCGTTTATTTTATACATGACACCTGAAACAATTTCCTGATGGGCGGACACCTAGTATTGATAGAAAGCTCGTTTTCCCTTTAAACATTATTCACAGGATTTCAAATGTAGTTTTAGTTTTAATGATAAATGATTTATTTTGAACAAGTTTCTTGGGTTTTATCGAGATATGAGGTCTTTCTTTAAAATTGGTGAATGATTGTTTGGCACTTCAATAAAAAATTATTTTGGAAAACCCAATTGAGGGTGATCATTGGAGTGCATTGATTGAATGAGCTGTAAGTGATGTTTGTGCATCGTGACTGATTAATTTACATTGTGGATGCACCCATATTTTATTTCTTGTGTTGACATGGGAATCTGGAATAGTGAGTAAATATTCTGAGAACAATTGTAGATCTAGTTTAGAATACGCACTGGCTAGTGGCCCCATATCAGGGGAATACTGAGTTATTGCTACGATGGGAATTGGGACCCTCAGTTAACCCATGTAGGGATATGACGGGTGATGGGGCTTTATGACATCATCGATTTAGAGCATGATTTCAGGATGAGTCACATGTATGGTATGTTCTGGACTGTTCACGATCTTCAATGATCGACTCATGTTTCTTTCAGTGTTTATTTTTATGTGGCGGATGATTTAAAGGCCGAGTTTGGTTGCTGACCCATGTGTGCCACTTTTTCCTTTTCCCTTATTGTGTGTTCTATGTTGTTTATGATTTTTCCTATTGAATAAAAATTAATGTTTGGATTTCTAAATTGTTCGCAAAATTTTTTAAAAATGAAATGAACATGTTTCATTCAACTTTAAACTTGTTCTAAACTTAAAAGGGTATTGTCCTGTTACTTGATTTAAAAATGAAAGCGTGTGTAGAAACCATATTTTATATTATTTAGTGTAGACCTGGAATTGAAAAATTCTTTGTTTAATGGTATGTGAATTCAGAATAGAATTAGTTAGGCCTACCTACTGAGTTTTAATACTCACAGCTATAGTGTTTTCTTGTTTTCAGTTCGGTTGCAAGTTCCTGCTTCAGTTGTTCTCCTTGAGCAAAGTCGATTGTGGTATTGGAGAGTGACCCACGGTGTCACATAGAGTTTTGGTCGTCGTCAGGTTAGTAGTGATGTTGGTTGTTGTTTATTTATTTTCTTTTGTTGTATTTATTTTTCCACTGCTTAGTTTTTTTTCTTTTGGGGCAAATCGTTCCCACCTGTTTAATTTTGATTCTCGACACTATATTCCATCACAGGGGGATTGAGAACACCCCTAGGGACTTTCCACGGACCGGCTCGGGTGACTGGGGGAACTCCCATCGGGATTTTTTGCGGACCGGATCGGGTGACCGGTTGATGGTTGACCAGGGCTGGTTCGTGAATTTTTTTAATAAAATAACATATAACCCTACGAAAAGTAGTTTTTAGTGTAAATATTTTTATGCATAAAATGAATTTTTAGAAAAAATACCTCATTAAATATATTCTTATATGATATACAAGTTTTTTTAAAAATATGTGTTATATATATTTATAATCTAACATAAAATTAATGGGTACCTTCTTAATACATAATGATTAGAAAAGTTATGGTATGTTATAACATTATATATTCTATTTTTCATCTAAAAATAAACCCTATCAGAAATATACACCTCACCAAAATATAATTTTAATATTTTGAGTCCAAAAATAGAATTCATAATAAAAAACTAATATTTTTAAATTTGGAAATTAAATTTTTAAACAAAACATATATTACATGATTAATAATATTATTTGACTAAAATTCACTTCCCTTTTATATTAGAAATTAATATTATATTTCAGTAAATTAATAAATTTATTAAAATGGTTAAAATAATAAATATTAATAAAAATTAGTTGAATTACTCTAAGTAAAACATAATGTTATATAATTATAAAAAATACCTAGGTTATCAAATTCTCCCCCCTCCTACAAATAAAATTTGGCCATATAATTATTATTCATTAGTATAAAATTTGGGATATTTTTATCTCATAACCATTTCAAGATTATATGATTCTCCCTAAATCATATAATTTATCAAAAAACACAAACCATATGAAATACATAATTTTACATCACAAAAGCACTGTGATCCAGAATAAGAATTGGAATTTAGTAATTTGAATTGATCTCCTTTAATTTAACAACATCAGGGATTGCTATATGAGATGATTCGATTTTATGCACATTTAACATTAAGTAATTAATGGTATAATATCATTGAGATAAACATCAAGTCATTCTTAATGGTTAGAAAACTGATCAAACATTCTATATAATTTTATATTAGAACATATGCCATTGGATTAATTTCCACATAGTTTAAAAACACATTATCCATTTTAATGGAACCATTTTATGAATATAATGGGACCCCATCTCAAAATAAATATATTCAATATTGATATATTTATATATCTTCTCCCTGATATACTCTACCCCCATATCGTGTTGATTCTTATTTACATTTTCAACCATTTCTTATGCTAGTTCAGTCCCTAATAATTTTCCCTCATTGAATAAATCCCAACATGTTGGAGTTTTACATCACTTTTTATATAGATCCTCATGGGGTTCCAATTGTATGGTAGAATGAAATATTTTATTAATATAAAATTACATTATTGAAATTCTTAAATTAAATCCTTTAAGATAATATATGAGAAATCCCTGAGAATGTATTCTAATGTCTGGATTGCTCACTATAATTTTACATTATATTGAGTATAAAAATATATACTAAAAAATTACTCAGTAGCTAATGACTTTATATGTAACTACCAATAATTATATGTAAATCATGTATCATAACCAGATTTCATAGTAATTGGAAATCCATGTAACTTCGATATCTCATTTTGATAAATTTTAAAAGTATATCTAAAGGCATATCGTCTAAAATATGAATTAAATGAGAATAATTTCTAATATAGTAAATAATAAAATGTATTTTATTTTTAAATTGAAATTTCATTGGTAATCCATCAGAAATGTCTCTAGATATAAGAAACCATTTCCATTATAGAAATATAAATGAATAACACATTCTTTTTTTAGTTTTCAATTTTATTTTTCCTGTTTCAGAAGAAACAATTTTCAATTATAATTAATAATTTAATACTTCAATACTTCCCCCAATTAAATTAATGAAGGTCCCTATTGATATTATTTTTAAAGGATGTCTAGAATAAAAATTTATTGAAGAATCACTCAATCATTAATTTTTCAAATCAGAGTCACCTATTATAGATAACCTCTTTATAAACCTTATGACAAATTTTTTAACCCTATAAATCTCAAAAAAATTCTCTTTAATACAATTTTACATTAATTTTAATACCATGACAATTATTATGAAAATATTTCTTTCATTAAAACAATGTTAATACTACAAATATATCATTATAATGAAAATGGTGTTTTGGATACACAATATCCAATTACAACATCATTAAATAATTAAGATCGATAACTTATTCAAAATATAGAACATCTAATGATGAGTAATTATTTGGACTCAAAGAATCTTATAACTTGTATGATTTACCCTGATGAGGGAGAATCATACAATAATAATATATTATTAGTTTCATCCTCATTTTATATTACATGTTCAACAAATTTTTATTGAATATATACATTAATCATTTTTAATCAATATATATATATATATCACATATATCCCAATATGAATTATTCATTTAAATTTTATGAAAATATTTACCTCTATATATTAATTAGAATCCATTATATAATTTTAATTGTTTGGTTTTAACTTTCATGATGTACATTTTATTAACCTATCTCTTTTCATCAAAACACAAACACATACCATCAAATTAGGATCATTATAAATAAAAAATAACTCACTTCTTGATAGTGGGACCAATAATTGAGTATTAACAAATAATTGTATTAATTTTCTAAAATATTCATGAAATTCCATTTTTCTAAATGAGTTTACGAACCTTTTGATTTGATATAGTCATTAGGATGTCCAACTGTTACGTTTTTTAAATGAATTTTTAGTAATAACCATCACATCTAAGAAAAAATAGAACATAAAATGAATGAAAATGACTTATACAATATTCCACCATTTTAGTTATAGAATGAATAGTTCTTTTTTCTTCATTAGTTACAATATAAAGTACCCAGGTGAAGTTAGAATTAACTGATGGATGAATGAATCTGTGTTTTTATACAACTTCTTTTAAAAAAAATTATGGAATTATACAATTGTTGTAGGTTAATGGTGTGATTCACCTTCTTGAGTATCATCCTCTCTAAAATAGCCAAATATGAAATAGTTTAAGCACATTATAATTTTACAATGTTAATCCTTTATTTTATATCATACTCTTTATCATGATCATCCTTTGGATGGGATATAGATTATTTTATTATTATAATTATTATTTATTACAAATACATTCAATAAATATACATGTATGTGTATGTTTTATCCACTTCTCTCTCTTGGTAGGATTTATCTACATTAAAATACAATATTTCTTTTTTTTTTGTAGACTAGAACCACTAGCATATTATAATTTAGTCTCATTCCTTCTATTTCAATCTCATCATAAAATAATCAATGGATAATCTTTCACCAAATGATAAATCCACATATAGAGTGATTTTTTAACCAATTTATATCTGTTCAATATTTATATATTTATATTATACAAAATTTTTAGTAATATATTCTCATGTATGATACTATTAATTCATTGTATAACCAACACCCTTCTCAAAATTAATAAAAAAATGTTTTCAATATAATATAAGTTACATCAACACATAAAAAAATACATTCTATAATTATCTATCCTCAATACCATATCCAAATTAGATAAAACAATGAATGAGAGTCCTTTATCAAATTACAAAAAATCAGAATTTCATAACCTGAATCAACATATACACAAAGAATAGAATATATATATATCTTCCGATTAATTAATACCTTTTGTAGAATGTATTTTTCCTCTTAATAATGTCTTTATATAATCCCAAATTATATTTTTAGTTAATTTCGATGTTATTTTTTGTTTAATATCTTATATTAATACAAATTATAATTTTTTATGAATAAAAATTCAAGTATCATGATATAATTCACTAAAATATTATTACACATGTGTTTTACCATTTAATACATAACACTACATTAATATCATGGGTATTTTTTAATTTTATGACCCCTAAATAATTAATTATTAAATATAGTTCATCATTGTATAATAATGAAACAAAAAATCTTATTAATTGAATACACATCACATATTCATATATACTAGCATGATTATTTTTTCAAGCATTGAATTTCAATAAATGGAAACATGTCTACATGGAAGATAATATTCTGGTGTTAAAATTGATGCACTATAATCCATTTATCGGCTAATATATAAGTTTAAAAATAATAATTGAATTGACAAATTGAAATTACAAATAGTAATTCAATAATATCATTTAATCCTTTAAACCTCTATCTTATCTCGAAAAAATACATTTCTGAAATTTTTTTCCTTAATGTCCATGACAGATCACCTCATACAATATGGTAAATCATAGATTCACTCATTCAGCAATTCAAATGTCCTGGTGGTTCCTTCATAAGTTAATTTCATAAAACGTTTTACCATAATCTCTTTCACTAATAACATATCGTGATATAACTAAGCCTTATAAAACATAAATTTTTCAAATGTGATAGGTTCATATTTTATAATTGGTTCTTGTAATTAATTTCCTCTCATAAGACTTTCGATTTAGTGACCATTTTGTTATTTGTGGTAGATCAGATTTCACATATTGTAGCCTGCATCAATTTTGTATTATCTCACTTATTCATATTGAAAAACAAAGGCATTAATACAATTGGTTACTTATAAATCATGCATTTTTTACACCTCTATTAATATGGTCACTTTTAATTCATGTTCATGGTAATTTCCATATTATTATTGTAGTTAGTTATATTTTTTATTACTATAGGTGTGAATTTATACATGTGGAATGTTGCAGTAATTGTTTGTACACATTTTGTACTCTCAAGGTGGAAGAAATTGAATGAGATATAAACAAATCCAAATTAATTAAATAGATTAGATATACTATGTTATATATTTATACTTTAATTATGGATGAGGAATTTCACTAATAGAAAGTACCATATCAAAATTCATTATATTATCCTACTCTTATATACGAAATATTAAATAATCAAATGAGTATATTTATTATTGGAGATTATTGGTGATCGACTTATGGCCTCCCTTTTTTCCTTACACAATAGAGGATAACATCATCTTTAACATGTACGTCTTCCTGACCCCATGATTACCTATTATATTCTTCCATTATTTCATATTCTAAATCCCCATCGTGCCAGACCAATATTCTAATATGGTTTGGAATGTAGAACTAGCTCGTATGTCACTGAACCCTTGTAGCGTGAATAGATATGAAATTTATATGTTTTGGATGTTGTGTTTCATAATATTTGTACTACACATAGTAAAATTTAAATATTAAATTCACCAGGAATTCAGGTAAAAATTCCAACCTTTTAGTATTATTCAACATTAAACACCTACCAAATTTTCATGGGAAAAAATTATTTTTTTGAATGGTATTGTCAATGTTTTTTCATTAATAACAATTAAATATTATATATAGTCCATACATATTCTATGTTTTTATTGGAAAAAATGATCATATCAAAAAAAGATATGAGATTTTCATCATAAAAATGGTTGAAAAAAATACAAATTACTCAGAAAATGGAATTTCAATATAGATAATAATATTTTTATTCCATGATACTATTTATTAGTATATATTATTATTATAGAGGCACCAATTCCTATAATATTTCAATATAAAAACATAAAAACACCACCACACTAGTTAAAGTAGTGTTTATTATATAAATCCTCCACAAGGAAACTTAAAAAAAAATTCATCTTAACAATAAATCAATCTCTATCAATAAGATATCCCAATTATCCATCAAAAATATTTATTTAATCAATAAACAAGACCAAAATATTATAATGGACATGAAAAAAATGAAAATTTTTGTACACTATCTCTCTATTTTTAAAACACAATCCAATGATTAGTGGGGGTAACTCCAAAAAAAACATAACAATGTGGTAGGGGTTGTACCATAATGTTCATCCTCAGTATATAAAATCAATCCTTATGGATAATATTTATAATTATATATTCCAATTTATCTTAGGTAGGAATAAATTCAAATTATATATCTCTATTTTCCACTTAATCCCTAATAATGTGAAATCTAATAAAAAAATTGTTGGAACTTGAGTATTTCACAGGATTATTCTAAGGTTAAATAGAACTCATATTATCATATTGAATATAGAAAAATTATTCAAAATTCACCATTAAATAATATTATTTATCCATCATACAAATAATTTGAGTGTTTGAACTAATTGACCAAATAAATTCATAAATTTTAGTAATTAGTCATACTGAATCTATTTATAGTAGAACCATCCCACACAAATATATTCCATGTGGAATCTATCACCTAATTAGAACCATATATTATCACATTCACCAGGATAATCAACATCCAAACCCCGGGAATAAATGAAGTTGTTTCCCAATTACAAATGAGATAATATCTTATAATCAATCTGATATATATAATTATCTTTTTCAAATCAAAAAGATTTGAATTCTTTGGATCACTATGATATCTAGCATAGATACTCATAACCTCATAAACATGAAGAATATATAATGTGAGATAATTTATGATATGAATTAGTATTCATAACTAGAATTCATTAATACTATATCAATTAATAAAAATATTTAATTTCAATACCATTTTATTGTGTGTATATACCAATTTTTTACATTCAATTTAAAAATATTCAATACCTCTACGTAATACGTGTCCATGGTTTTGAAATTTTTTTCATCACATTTAATAACATGATGTATCTTATCTTACCAAGAATAAATATCTATAAGAATTTCTTCAGTTTGATTGAAACTTATTGACCAAAAAATTCAAAATTAAATACAGAAATAATATTAGCAACATGAACGATGTCAATTAGTGTACATGTATTCATTTCTTTGTTATAATGGTTGTGATATTATTTTCCAATAAGTATTTTAAAATACTATTAGCACTTTTCCACCGTAAAATCATGCACACATTAGAGCCTATTTGAAGCCACATGTATTGTTCCTTAATTTTCACACAATTTCTCATCATGATCATGGACAAATGCATTTTCATTCTCAGTATTGTCCTTTTCCTCCAAGTCACCATTTATAAATCATATTTTAAATCCATTTGGAAAAAATTATTCACCCTATAATAATCCATAGAATGAAACTTCTAAATAGATTACAATATTTCAAATGGATAAATGGTTTCTTAAAAATCTATTACTAATACTTGGATGTTTCATTTTAATACATTTATAGATATATTCTAAACTATTTTCCATATTTTATTTATCTTTTTCTAAAAAACCGCTTAGTACCAATGAAATTTTATCATTGGGTATTGGAATAAGATCATGTGTACTTATATCTTCTATCGAACATACATAATAAATCAAAGGATCATTATTTTCCTCATTATCAATGAAATATTTTATAAAATTTCGTTCTACCTGAGATATTAGGGATGTTTTATTTTCAATCCATGTTCATTTTGTAATTGAATGTGTAGTAGGATCACTAGATCTGAGATTTATTTTTGTATAAATTTTATATGTCGTTTCTTAGATGATATATTATTTACCTAAGTATTTTTTATCCAATGAATCATTTTATTATCAATTAACAATATATTCATCTTCCTGGTTAGATTGATTAGATTCATCATCATCTAGTCCTGGTTTAGTACCGACATATTTTCCTCTATTCTATTGAGGAATATAATAATTATAAATATCTATTTCATCCAAATCTAATGAATCCAGAACAATACATAGAAATATGTTTTTAATAATCATGATTAATAATTAATCAATTTTATTATGATGTTTTTTTCTTAAAACCGAGTTTTTTCCAATAAAATAGATACTCATGATAGATAAATTCTTCAATTTTATCATCTAATTTCACAAATAATTGTATTAAATTTTTACAACTAAATGAGTACTTGAGAATATAAATTCATGTGTTATTAATAATTTTTTATTCTATATATCACATGATGTTTAATGTTAGTTTTCTCTCCCAAGACAACAATTTTGGATATTTACAGTATCTCACACCGATTGTCTCTAAAATAATTTAAATATTTCAATATCTATAGGCGTTGTTATCCTAAAATCCACTTATTTATTCTATTAGAAACCCAATTCTTTTTAGTTGTTTAAATATTTTTTAATTAATTTTAAATCTCATAATTATTGAGTTATGTTTTATATGTACTATGAGTATACTACTTTCCATTATTAGTTATAAACCTATTGATTTGGTTGCATTGATATATTTCAATTGTTATTCTAAAAATATAGTATACATCCAATAAATTTATATTGAGAATAATAACAAATTATTTTCATTCTTTTATAGTGATTAATTAATTTAGTAATGTATATGTAACCTTTTGATGATTTATCTATCATTGGTCAGTAAAAATTTTATTGTACTAATTGAAGTAGTCTTATCAATAGTGTCTACACTACATTATGTCTTTATTTAAAAAAAATTGTATTTTAAATAGTTAATGAAACATGATATATATCACAAATCAATTGAGTAAAGACTCTAATAATTTTATTGATTGATTTTTCTCATATTCCATTGAATAAGTTGATTTAAATTTTTGGTCCATATATTATTTTCCTCTGTACAAAAAATATATTTATATTAACTAGGATAATTGATCTTATATGTATTTATAATAGTCCTCTATCTTGTTGTGATGATTCTATAATATTTAACAAATTTAATTATATTATTTTCTTTTTAAATAACACCTTGCGAACCACATCACACATCCAACTCATAATCAAAAGGATGGGCTTGAGGCCACTATCAAATAAAACCTCTTGTGAATTTGGTTTGTTCATTTTGAAAAAAAATTAACAAAATCACTTGATTTCAAGATAAAATTCATATATAAAATTGACTTCACCACTGTCATGTTATTCAATACAGTCAATGATATTGAAAGAGTATGGCTTGTGTGGTGTGTAGACACAATAAAAAATCAATGGATTCCTAAAATTAATTGATTTACATGAAATCTGAAAAATTAAATATTTATTATATAATTTATATTTGATTATATCCTAAATATTAAAATATCTTCCAGATTACCATGATTCCCAAGCATAAAGTATCCAGCATAGTGACTTGGTCGGTGACACCATCTAAGATTATCTTATAGATAATTGACTATATTTTTGAGTAAGCACAACTATTGTTTATTCAAATATAGACTACATAAAACCATATCTATTGATCATGTATGAATAATGATTCTTCTTAAAAAATAATCTTTTAGAATCTAATAAACTACCATATTTTACCATGCACAATTCTTTTTATTTATATAGGATCCATAATACCAGAAAAAATCTCTAAAGCGTTATCATTTATAAAATTATTGAACCCATAATGGAAGTCATCCTTTATATTTGGATTCACAATCAATATTAATTGTCAATTATTTCAAAAAATCATTCTTCTCTCGATCACTTTTAATCGATTTTATTTTATAAGGGTTGTTTTGGACATTTCATTTAAATAATCTTTTTTAGAAATAATAATAGTTACAATAATGTTGTAAAATATAAATTTTATATTTTTATATTAAAAAATGCATATTTTACATAAAAAAATGATCATGAATTATCAATTATTTTTGATAGATTAACAATAACTTCACCTTATTTTCAATGTAAACATCATTTTTCCAAATGTTTTTTATCTTTACAGAACATTCATTCAGCCTCTCTGAATTTATCTTCCCGAGTAGTCGCCTTACTCACTAATTATACTACAATTCTATCCTAATAAAATTCATTAATGTTGATATGATTTTTCTACTAAATTTACCCTATTTCTTTTTTGTGAAACGCATCTTTATCCATCTTCTGTATATCATTTTCAATCATGAAATTGTCACCGTTCATTATTTATTTTATAATTACTTTCAAATTAGTCATAGTTATTTTTCATACAATATATAAATCATATAAGATTAATTTCTTTCATATTTACTATTTTTGAAACTATATTAATTTTTTTTCAAGATATTCTATAATATTAATCTATTTTCCTGAGCACTCTTCTTTTGAATACTCATTTGGTGAAGCGATGTAGTACTAATCTTCACACAACATGGATATCTTTATCTTTCTAAATTTCTTCATTTTTCAGTCACTATATTTATTATAATGTTTAATATATTTACCTATTTATCTCCATTGTGATTTTTCTTATTCTTATTAAATATTTAACTCTATATCCTTCTTGTTTTTAGAAAAATCTATAGACTAATGACTAATTCCTAAAAATATATATAATAAGTGGAAAATTTCCAAAATATTTAATTTTTCCCATTTAATAATTTATTGAAATGAGAAAAATTACATTATTAGGATTATCATTACTCCTATCATATATATCTATATACCTTGTGAGATCCAATAGTTATTTCTCTATGATCATTAGTATAGTTTGGTCTTCGAAATCCATTTCTTCAATTATGGGTTTTTTTAAAACAATTCCATTTCTCATATTATAATTTATGGGGTTGTTTTATATTTATCAGTAGATATATCAGGAATTTTGTAAAAATATTAGATCATTTTTTCATATATATTTTAAAAATTTATCTTTGTTTTATTATCATTTTTGAATTATCCAACTTATCTATGATTCCTCTAATATAGTTAATTATATAAAACTTTCTTGTAATGTAGTCGTCGATTTTATAGTATTCAGTCATTCAGATGTAATTAAATTTATTCTTCTATAAGTTAAAAATATCTTATTTTATCTTGATGTTTCCATCATAATTATTTTTTTGATTATCTCTTATTTTATTTTTTTCCTATACAAACATCAATGAGTTTTATGCCTTTTGAAACTATTATTATAATATTGAATTTATTTCTTTTCCATATACATCAAGATTAAAATTATTTAAAAATTTCATAACATAATATCTTTTAAATGGGGGATAAAACACCATGACAACACGACATTCTTCAAGTATTTATGATATTAAATGTTATAAAATTATATTTTTCCTCCCATAAATGTCCATTCAATCAATGAAGATAAAACCCCTTTGTTTTGAAGGAAATATTATTCTATACGATTAACCCTTTATGTTTATTGTCAAAGGGAACCCGGATCTCGGGGATTCCACATAAAGATCTCATGTCAAAAAAATATAACTAATATAGGGCTGAATTAGTGGTTGCATTATTTTGAAATAAATAATCATTGAATTACACCCCTTTGGTAGGGTAATTCGATTGTTCACTCACTCGAGTCACCTCGTCTATAAAATTAAAAAAATATGAAATAATAGAAAAATGCATAAAATTGTACAAGTTTTATTCTTTATTAGGGAGACTTCCCATTGTCAAGATCAAGATTTTGTTGGTTCTTAAATTATCTTATTGCATAAAAGTTTCATATTGGGTGTATCCACTTCTCATTGATGGATAAATTCATCTAAATCTATGTAAAAAAATTATATCTTTATTTATATCATCTTATGCTTAGTTCTTCATAACTAAAGTCCCTCTTAGAAACATCGTACACAAATCATTCATACATAACCTAAGGAATAGAAACTTAATAAAGGGTGACATTAGATTCTCATCAAGGGTAAATACAGGATATATAGATGATCATATAAATAAAACATGACAATAAGGGTATGATAAAATGAAAATTACCATTGAAATACATACCTTTAATATCATTGGTGTAATCTGAACACATGAATTAATGATTGGTAGTTAATAATACATTAATGATAATGGTATCAAATAATATAAGTCATGAGTTAATAAAATAGAAATAATACATGTGTTTGTGGCATTAACAGTTGTATAGAAAATCATTTCATTAATATTCAAGGCTTAGTGCTAGTACCATCATAGTAGATTTGGTTCACTCACAAAACCATATTAGTTGAAAATATTCACTCATATGGAAATCATTGTGAATATAGTCCCATAAAAAATTGGTTTTAATCCATTTTCCAGATTGGATTATTTCATGAGATATTTATATTCATCGAATAAATTAATGTTCTATATAATTCTAGGACCATCCATCATATAATTAAAATTTTACATATGAATTCCAAAAATATCATGCCACATTATTAATATCATAAACTATGAATTCATTCTCAAAACAATGTCATCATGGTTTAACCTATGGAATAAAACAATCTTTCTTAATCATTTATTCACTTCATCATATCATAATCTATTAAAAATAATGGGTCTAATAAATATATTTTTATTAAAATCAAAAAAAAGGAATGAATAATGATCGTATCATCAGATCATATCACCATTAAAAAACATTTACCATGAAATGATGTTATTATAGATTTAAATTATTTAACATGTATTCCAATGTTATTTTATAATGGAAATACAAATATCCATTTTGAAAATAATTATTTAAAATATTCAAATTTACAAAATTTTATTGTCAATTTTTTTTGAAAAAATAAAAGTACAGTGTTATTTTATAAATGAAATTTTTTACTGGAAATGATCATAAGAAATTTGTTTCATGAAATTTATGTTAAAGGAAAACATTCCATTCAAAATTTTCTGAAAATTAAAAAAATCCTCAATTTAAAAGATTTAATGAATAATCATTTTATATCAATTTAATAAAATCATATATTTAGAAAAAACAACATTTAATAATCATAAGATTATGTTTAAAAAATTCTTCAAAACATTTTTAGAAAACATGGTAATATAAGAAATAATAGCTTTGACCAAAGAGATAAATAATCTTATTTTTAATATGAATCATTATTTTAGTCTCTTGATTAATTTAATAATAAAAAATTCAAGAAAGACATTTATTCATATTAATTAACTAGATGATATAAAAATTAATGATTTTATATTTAGTAATATAATAATATATCTATATTGATAATTAAGACATAATAAATCAAGATAAATAATGAAATTGTAACAAAAAAATCCTTAACTAAGGTCTGTCATAGTTTTTACTTGTTTGAGCCTCATATATACGAAATATTGATATATTACATATCAATTATAGAGTTATTTAAATATATATAAAAGCATATATTATTGAATAATAAAATATTATTCATTACATATTAATAATTATTTACAAATATTAATATTCAATTCTTAAATTTCATCAATTTTGATTTACTTTTTGGTATGATGGCATTAGTCCTTTTACTTTGTTCAATATTCTATAATCCATGATATTTATATTATGATATAAATATCATATGTGTAACACCCAAAATTGTTTTTCGAAATTTAATTCATTTTGAAATTGATTAAACCTTTAGTTTATTTTTCTATCAATATTGAATTTATATTTCATTACGTGGATCTACATCATAATATTTCGTCAAATGCAAACATGTGTTAACATGATATCCACACAACATTGAGTATTTAAAAATTAATGATATATTATTAATATAGTTATATAAACATTAAAATTTTCTCGTATCCATTTAAATAAGTGTATGAATAATATTAACCACATTATGAAAATATGGTTTAATCTTGTGTACATAATTAATTACATTTTGAACATTTTATCATAAATTAAAATAGAAACTTCTAAAAATAATAGGAACCATATTCTGAAAATATATTTATGCACAAACAAAACCTTTTTACCTAAAAAATGTAAACATATAAATTTTTATGAATGATTTTAATGAATAAATATATTATATTTTTAATAAACTATTTAGTATTAATTTAATGTGTTTTCTAGACTATAGATTCCAATATTCTTCTTTAAGGTATAAAAACCATATTTATAAAAAATAATTTTGTCTTCTTTTTATGAATAACATATTTGGAAAATAAATTTATGAAATTAAATTTAATTAAATTGATAAATATCTATATTTTTTAATATTAATATCAAAAATATTTTACGGTAAATATTTTTAATTTTTCTAAAATGTTTCATTTTTTTGAATGGTGAAAACTACTAATAAATTTTTAGAGTAGATGAGTGGATGAAAAATAATAAAAATTATATCACACCAAAATATCATTATAAAAACCCAAATAACCAATGGGGTGTAAATAGTGAAGCACATACAGAGATATACCCAATGAAATAAACAGATCTCAACTATTAGGTTGGATAGAAGTGTAAATATGAAACCTAAGTTGATTCAATTGAATGAGAGATCTTAAGGGAGGATGATATGAGTTCTATCAATATTAGGAAGAAAAAATAATGGCGTTTAATGTTAATAATCCGCAATAGAAAAATAGTAATTTTACACCTCTTTAAATGATAATTATCTAATGAATGAATCTAGATACCCTAGTATACTAATACTCTGGCTACAACTGGAATGCCCTGAAGGGTGTTCTTTATTCCCATATTATGGAAACTAACATGTTGAACAATGAAGGATAATATATGGAATGAATTTTCCTAAAATATTTTATGCTTAATAGATATTTCATTATGCTGAACACTTCATTGGCAGAATGTTCCAATAAGAAAAAAATTTATAAAACCTAAAAATAGTTCCTTCTAAATTTACTCAATAAAAATAAATTCATCCAAAGGGAAAAATCCCTCCAATCTAAAACGATTATAAACTTCAACTATCTCCATGTTGTGCTTTCTCTTTTCTTGGACCTAGAAAAACGAAATCAACAAATTATTCTAGGAAAATGTAGGGTGTGAGATAATAATCCAATTCGCATATCCCAACATGTTCATTAATATATTCAAAAATAAATAAAATTTTCATGATATAAAATTAAATAAAAAAGGCATTGAAATAATTTTTCATATTTTATAAATATTGATTATTTTCAAAATGATTGAAATAATTTCAAAATTGTTTTAAATAAATATTTTTCAAAAAAAAGTATATATATAAATAATTGAACGAAGAATTTTTTTTAAATTTAATAGAGTATGTATAAAAATATCACAACAACATACATGGTCATATAACCAATAGTACATTAGTTTATAATATGAGGATCCTCCCACATCTAAAATTAATGATCATGGAATGTATATGTACACATTCCACTAATGATCCTGATATATAGAAATAATCCACATTCCACTAGGGATAATAAATTCCAATTTTTTTCTAATTTTAAATGAATTTTCTAGTCATTATCATCCAAGTGTTACAGTCACAAATAACACACCAACTACCCGAGCTCACATTTTCTCAATCTATAGATTGAAAAAGTGAAAATCCATTCATTTCTAAAAAATATTCATTTTTAGTTTAGTTTTTTAATTTTTAAATTAAATTATCCAAATCCTTTTCAAAATCAAAACTTGGGTGCTATATAATTTTAGGAAATTAATATACAAAAGCATTCATAAATTTTCATCATTCAAATTTATGAAATTTTCGTCAAAAAAATCCTCAAATAAATTATTCAGTTCCACCAATTTCAAAATATGATCTAATTATAATAACACTAGAAATAGAGGGTTTCACCGAAAAGACAATTCCATATAAATTCTATTTACAATTATTATTATAAATATATTTTTCTTGAATTAATTAAAATATATTATAATGAATAAAGGAATCCCATGTTTAATTATATAGATTGTCTCAAATTTATCCAACTACATTGGATCAAATAATCAAAACACACAACAACCACAATGGGGAATAGAAATGACGAATGGATGAATGATGTCTCAAGAAAATAATCGAATAATATATATAATAAAATGAATTTTATACCATCAATCACTAAGGAGAATTTTAAAAAACCCAATCAGAAGAAACATTAATAATTTTTACCTAGGAAAAAGAAAAAGAAAAACCACAACAATCAATAATTGAACAAATGATTCAGATGGGGATGGGGGGAAATAATAAATCACATCAAAATGGCTCTAGTTCGTAAAGGGTGGGGGCCAGAAATGTTGGTAATGATAATCATATTTTCCCTTAACATAATACTACCTTCATATAGAGTAATATTTATGTAACCTCAAATCACATAATGTAATCTATATAGGCTGATTATGAATAATGTTTTCCCCTTTTATTAAAATCATATTTTATTTCATTTATCAGCATATAATGTTAACACGACATAAAAAATCATAATGATGTGCAATTTTTTTAGAAAATAAATTGGAGGAACCCTACAATTTGTCTAATACCATTATATGTTATGTCATTTCCTGGAGACAACAAACATCCCAGTTTCTACACAAAATCAAAAAACTATTAAATGAAAATATATACCTTTTGAATGAAAATATTATGTTACAATATCCCTACTATAAAACCATTTTGTATCCAGTAATCCTATCAATAAGTTTTCTACATAAAATAGATGAGTAAACAACACTCTCATCATTTCCTAACACTCTCATGCCTCATATTAGTCAAATCCATGATACCATATCACAATGAACAAAGGAATTTTCCCCTCATGTACTAACTGTTTTTATAATTGACAATCCTAATTGAAATCACATTCACTAATAAATCATTTTCACCATCATGATCCTATAATACCCAAACTTGATATGGTTCAGATATATACATTTAAATTATAGATACATAAATAATGTTATGTATCAATTTTTGCTATAGAGAAAGTAATAAATTATAATTCATACTCTCCACCTTCTAAATACGGTAAAAATGTACCGAATATCATGTATTGAGCTTATCTTTTCTCCCAATCCATCGATGACTCAATAATTGTGAAACATTTTGGAAGACTAGGTCAATACTCCAAAATGAAATGGTATATGATGAAGATCATCATAAGATTTACACAGACTCTAATCCATTTATATTATATGAAAAATAAAATTAATCTTTTCTAAAATCATATTATAAAATCTTGTTCTGTCTAATAAACATTAACCAATCTCAAACCAACAAAACTTATATTTACAAGGATGGACATAAAATCACTCAATAAGAGATATTCTACATTTGGACTGGTATTAATAGTTATAAGAGAACAAAATAATCCCCTAATGGTCATCCCAAACATCAACATAGTCTATATTGTAGACATAAATCATGTTCTAAAAAATACGCATAGATCATGTGTATTTCCATCTATCTATATATAGTTATCTATACTCCAAAAAACATGTCATTAATCATCCACTACGATGAATTACAAAAAATGAGAAGTAAAATGGGAATCCGAATCAGATACTATACTAGATGGATCTCTATGTAAAGAAAAAATATTTTATATATATAAATTTTACAACTCATCAGCATAAATTGTATCATAAATCGATGAAAAATGGACAATTTTATCATCTAGTTGATCCTAACCCATATCGTGTTTCATTTTCATGGGGGTACACAATATCCCAATCACAAATTCAATAAAAATTTTATCCCACATTCAAGACACCACCAGAAATGGCTAAAGAAAACATGAATGTATATGGTATTGATATCTGACCGTCTGGTACATTTAAAAATTAGAATCATGTTCTACAACATCTATTATCATACTAAAACCCCAGAGTCTCTACCACATTTTATAAAACATCATTGATCTTTCAAGGATCACAACCCACTATAAATTATTGAAACTTGTATCATATATTTACATATAGATAACAGAACAATAAATTGATAATGAATACAAAAAACACCCGTTGTGGTGAAAAAAATGTCTGAATGGTCTCCACGCCAAAAATAGAGTCTCTAATGCTACATAATTAATCATCACACTGATTCTCTAAAAGAATTATCTCAAGAAGGGATGAGGTCAACTGAGAACTAACCAAACCAACCTCATCCCATGAGTCATGTATTCCAAAATGAAACCATGAAAAAATATCCATAATAATCCACTATTTTTACAATTCATTCACATCATTGTTTGGAATATAACTCATTAATGCATCAGAAACAACAATTCACTTCCTTGTATATAAGAAATGTCAAAAAGAAAACATTATATTCACTCTAATCAAATCATGTGGAAAAAATTAAAATGATTTTTTATATAATATATAACACTTGATATAGTGGTTGGAAAAACAGTAATAAATTTTTTAGAAAGTCAATTCTACCAACACATAATAATATGAATCACAGCTACGAGTTTAAATTTTTTGGTATACTATTTATTCTCATGTGGAATATTATACGATGATCCATTGGTTTAAATGCGATCACCCTATATAAAATAATATCCCAAAACCAATCCAAATTCATAATAGAATACCACAAAGCCATACATGACCCGCAGAAGTGTTGAAACAAAAAATAAAAGACAGAATATGATTTTGATCAACCAATGAAATATTTTATTTCTCTTTCCCAGAAACAATCATCACATTAAATGTGAGAGAGGTCATATAAGAATCAAAATTGGTTAAATCCTTTACAAACCATTGATAATACCTCACTAATCCCAAGATTATTAAAATATTTAAACCATTACATGATATCACCCATGAAAAGATTATTTTTACATTTTAAAGATCATCTATGATACCATTTTCAAGGACCACATGTTCCATGACCATCATAGCAAGAATCTAGAAATCAAATTTCAATTTATTTTTGAAAATTAAATGATTTCACATCAATTAGGGAACATCTCTCAAGTGACGTACATGATCCAATTGGAATAAATGTAGTCCAATAGGTCATCAACCAACACGAACATATCATGATACTCTTTGAAGTTCATGTTTATAAAATACATATTGTTTACTGGTGCATTGTTAAAAAATTTCTTGAAAACATACTCACAATAGTCATATATACCAAAGTAGATGGTTATCTTGATGTTAGATTCATTTATTCTCAAATGGTGAAAACAAGATCAAAAATAAATATTTGAGAACAAATTATCATCTTTAAAATGTTCAACGAATATAGTATATTCAGAAAACATACATTTTTCATTATGGTAAATAGGTTATGTTTTCTATAGTCGACACATAGGCAATGTATTCCATCACCATTCCTAGATAAAAGAACTAACTCTCTCCCCAATGTGACACAATCTAGTGTATAAAACCAATATTACCAAAAGAATCCAGTTGATTATTTACCTCCCTGATTTCACCGTGTTCAATGTGGTGAGATGAAATAGACATCAACTAATTACCCAACACTAAATCAATAGATATCATGACCACTCGTACTATATTAAAACAAGATAAATCATATGGAAATCATTGGTAAACATGGAAACAATTTTAGTAATCCCATCCCAAAAATATTCTCCCTGAAGATCAAAACAAAATATTTATTTAATTTTCATCAACTATACATATGAAGGTCTACCACTACTTGACCTATTGTCCCATTTTCCCTAAAATATATGACACACCCCATCCGTAGGGATATAGGAGACTCATAAAATATTGTATTCAATATTAGAAATATTTTATATAAACCATTCGATATTGAATAACAAATCAGTGGATTTCAAGTTGTGACCTAGATTATACCTATAATTCAGGTGTTCAGATCAGGATAATACACAAGCATGAAAACAAAGACCCTACTATCTGTACGATCCAAGTACCATAGTTATGTACATCACACAAAAAACCCCTTATGATGACTTATAAGGTTCAAGATACACATATATATAATAATAATAATAATAATAATAAATGATATCAAATAATGTTATCACTAAAGATTAATCTATAGCATTGGTAATTCTGACATTCACTAGACTAGTATCTTCAACATCTAGAAAATCATTCCCTAAGTTATGATTCTTTGTTCTGGGTTCCTATTACAATAACTTATTTTCTCATGAATAAGATTATTAATAAATTTACTTTTTTTATAATGATCCCTTTCACTATGTAGAGAAATATATGATATAACATAACTTTTTATAGTAACCCGATCTGCCATAGGAGCCACAATCCTTGGGTTCACCAATGGAAACCCATTTTAAATGAACATGCATACCAAACTAGTGTAATGTCAAAGGAAATTTTATAGAATCATAAAGTGGACCTGAAGAACCATCATATTGTTATCAAATATGAGAATCATTATGATTCATCTACGATTTAATGGAAATCACATAACATCCTCTTGGAGAAAAAGGAACTCCCCTAAAATCTATCTTACTAGGTAGATCATGTTCATCAATCCCGTCATAATACAAAACATTGTCACAAGATGCCAGATTTAGTAAGAAACCATTATTAAAAATATCTTATTGAAGACCCATCTTGAACGATCGAGCCCTTATCTTCATATTTGATAAAATAGAAGTATATTTTTTCAAAAGCTGATAAAATAAATTTTCTCACTCCTTCATAGTCTTCCTAGCCCTTTGATATTATGAATCATCATATCCTTTGGGTCCAAAATATAATATGGATATAAATAATCAGTAAAAATTAGACTAATGTGCATTCACACTAAAACATCGAGATTCATCTTCATCATTGTCAGGGCTGACCATCACCTTCGATGTGCCTGAATCATTGATGTTGTTAAATTTCACCAAATTATAACAAGTCATTACCCTAAAATATAAAATAATCTATATCATTATCAACCATAACATATCATTTTTAGGATCTTCTGATCATTTGGATGATGGGGGATTCTGGCAAATGAATTCATGGGCTTGATTTCGAGATTCATCACTCTGAGGAATGAGAATTGGATCATAAATGAATTCACGGTTCTTCATAATGTTACTCATTAATATTATTCATACATCCTCCCAAATGCATGATGTTACACAACATCAGAAAATAAAATAGAATACATTAGAAGATAACTCATATAAATAAATAAATAAACGAATAACTGAAAATTAATTCCAACATATAATTTTTATTGATTATGATTATAAAATATCGAAATAAAATGAAGGTAGATATATAGAATAATTTCATACCTTTCATCAATATCACATTATCAAACCAACCATGGGAACATCACTCTTTATACAATAAGATCTAGCCATAAAATCACTAATAATTACTTCTAATGTCTCGAAAACATAACAAATTTCATACATTCAGCAAGGAATGATAATGAAATTCACCATTTATAGCACATTATCATGAACAAATGTGGATATCCTTTATCCTAGATAACCATGCCAAAACATTTGTTACCTAAAGTGAATTTTTTATTGCAACATATTGGCGATTAAAATTGGAATCATAAATCATTAATAAGGATAATGTTTCCAGAAAACAACATAAGATAATGTTATATCATTAGAATGATATGAAAAGGTGACTATATACCCTCAGGGCAACAAATATTTATTAAAGTAAATAATATATTAATAAAATTTGAATTGATTAAAATTTTCATAAATCCCTTTCGAGTAGGGGAATGATCCCATTAGGGACATTATCAGAGAAACACAACCATTGATATCACCTCCACTATTTTGTAGTCTGTCAGCAAAATAGTTTTCCTCATAGAATTATAACAAGATAATAAACACATTGAAGAGAAGGAATCAATGAAACCAATCTACTAGGCTATGAGTTTCAATGAAAGATGATGTTATCAATTTCAATATACATGAACTTATAGATGATTAAAATTAATTACGAGGAACACTCCAAACTAAAACTATACCAAAATACAAAAATGTATATGAATCAAAAAATGGATTATAGTTAAATTATTAAACATAAATCAAAAAATCTAAAAAGTAACATTATTTCAAAAGTAGAGGATCATGAACATCGACCACTTCCATGTAATTCTTTCCATATTCCCAAACCGGGATGACATAAATATACAAAACTATGATAGAGATGGTAGTATATTATATAATAATATTAATAAGATATCACCAAGTGTTCCATAATAGATTCTGAAATATGTAAAAATATTCATAATTTCAATTTAAGTGAAATATTTCAATGAAATACCATTTCATATTTGAAACAAAATATGCATTCATTTGAAACTGATGGAAAAAATTTCAGTCATTGATTAAATACTCTTCATATGAAAAAGGTTATATAAAAAAATGACATCATGAAAAAAGTTTTATAATAAATTGTATAAATATCAAAACAATTATTGTATACACTATAGTCATATCACCTAAATTTTGTTAATTTCTAGTTTTATGATCACCCACATCAAAAATAAGTGATAATGAGAAGTATTTTTACAGACTTCCCTTAGTCTTAGGTTGTATTTGACTCATTATGATTCCAAGAGGTATAAGATATATATAAAAAGGTTTTTGTATGAGCTATCATTATCAAATAATTATTAATAAATTATCATCTTTTCAAGCGTATATAAAATAACCCACTAACCACATAGGCTCACATCATCTCAATAAATCATTAGAAATAGGAAAAAACATATAATATCATATGAATTTTAATTTACAATTCAATTTATTAATATTAAATTTAAATATTCGAATTAAATTACAAAAATAAAACATGTGTCCAATAATATTTCATTCATTTTCATTTCAAACATTAAAATATTTTCATTCATTCAATAAAAGAAATTATATCATAATAATTATCAAATCAAATCATGAATTCCACAATTTTTAAAATATTCTTCAAATTATACAAAAATTGTAAATAGAGTGTTTTTTCAAAAATAAATTACATTTAAAATTATAATGTGATGCTTATTTAAAGATCTTTTCATAATATAATTGAATAATAATTCAATCAATAGAGAAAATAATGGTTTATTTAAATAAAAAATCTGAAATAGATCCACATACATAAAATAAATGAATCAAAAAACACAACAACAATAATAGGGAATGAGAATAAAAAGAAAAAAATGCATCATATTTAAATGAAATCAATAAGGAATCCAAATCTAATTAAATGGAGTTTAGATCAAAGAAATATATGGATGAGAAACAAATAGAATGTAATAAATAAGATGAATTCATCCTTAATGAGATGCATTGTAACAAATCAATGATCAATAACAAATGGATGATTTGGAGGGAAAGAAAAATAATTAAATCAACATAGGAAGACTCAAATACTATTAGGGAACATGTACATATGAATGGACGTAAAATCAGATGTGTAGTATACTAAAATCTATTTTCCATGATTTTTACACTACTTTTCTCCCCATTAAACATAGTATAATTCATGAAGTAGTCTTAAACCAAAAAATACATCGCCGATTATTAAAATAAAATAATATTTTTTTAGAATTTGAAAAAATGAAAAATTATGTAATTAACTCATCTGGTAGCATAGTATCATGATATCCACCCACAGAAAAGATCATGTTATTTAGTACTATTTTATGATGGGTAATCATTATACTGATAAAAGACCAATTTTCATCAAGAAATTTTGAAACCATATAAAACAAATGAAAATACGTGACATATAATGGTCATAGGATGTTACACATATTGTTTAGCCACACATTTGAAAAAACAGAATGCCAATTGTGCACTATGAACAACCATTTGAGACACCTAACATGAACTAGAAGCACAATTTCCTTATCCATGTGCAACCCATTAATAACACCTATGTCACTTGTCTGATACACTAAACACAGAGAAGTGCTCTAGTTTGAACATTTATGAAAAACCTTGTTGCCCTGAGTTTTTCACTGAAACACAACACATAATTTCATCAAATATAGTGGAATGAGAGGCACAATTTCAACTTACCATGTAGCACGTATGGTTTTTCAACATGTCAGGGTTATATGCATCAAATAAAAACTAGACAATAGAATTTATATTTATCCTTCATTAATCACTTTTATTACTTTAATTCAAAGGAATAAAAAACATGAAATGTTTATATTTCTTATAAATAAACCATTTTCTTAATCCAACGTGGTCCTCAAGGGTAAATAAATGAGATGATGTTGTACCCTATTATAGAAGGGTGTAGGTGTAGTGTTAAAATATTTCAAAATATTAAATTAATATAAACTAATTTTTAATACTGAATGGATCAAAATTTATTTATATAGAAAACATGATGATTTTGGGACAAAATTGGGATTTAAAATATTTTTCCTATATATTTTTTTTCAATTTTAAACTAAATCATTAGATTTTAAACCCTTGTTAAAATTTTTAAACATACCATGGCACTAAATATTTTTACTCTTTGGGGTTCAATAGAGTAACTATAAATTGAAAAAGGTCTCATAAATGAAAACTGGTAATAATTATCTACAACATTATAATTTATTTTCCAAATCTATGATATTTAGGTATTTTATTTCATCTAATAAAATATTTTTTTTGTAACATATAATTAAAGTGAATATTTAGTACTATTTGTTACATTTATTTTTATAACATCAACAGAACAAGTAAAATTTGATTAAATGATTCTAAAATATTTATAAAATTTTATTGGAATATAAAAAATTAATTTATAACATTTATTTATTATAACTTTATTTCTTTTATTATTTTTATTATAATAAATTTTATTTTCCTTTTTATTAAATAATTAATACGTCACCTTTATGAAAGAATTTAAGATGATTATTTCCTCAAAAAAATGTAAAAAAATTCCAACAAAATAGTAAATTTATTAGTATCATTTTTTCCTTTATATTAATTATTTATTTATATTTTCTTATATCCATATCTAGTAATAAATTTTATGTTTATTGTTTAATGCTTTTGATCCTTGCTTTATCATTTCCCAGGCATTCATATTAGATTATTTTTATATTACCCAAAAATTAGAAAATATCATCCCAAATCATCATTTATAAAATATATTTAAAAAATGTATAAAATACTTTTTACCTCAAAATTTTGATATATAGGACAACGAAATTGTTATTTTTAATGCTATTAAAGTATAAAATCGACATTGAATTTTATTTCTATATTAATCATGAAATAAATTCTAATATAGTTGTCATGATTTTTTGTATTCTTTATTTATTATATTATCATTAAATATATTAATATATATTTAATACAATTTAATTCAATAATTCTTTCTTCTTTATTATCTAATAATATAGTATTCTATAGAAACTAAATATTGTTACGATTCACCAAAAAATAAAAAATATTAAAAAAATATAATAAATTCTTCCTATAAAAAAATTATATTTATTATAAAAATTATTTTCATTTATTTCAATTATTCTACCACATGTGGAATAATTTAAATTCTTTATAATTTAAAAAATTGTACTGATATATTTTTTCTAAATAAGGTCATTTTTTTTATAAAAGTTCACTCTTCTAAATTTAATTCTAAAATAAAATTAAAATCCCAAAATATAAATACTTAAACTCAAAATAAACATAAAATATTTTTAAAATAACACAACATAATTTCTTACATCTCATGTGATTTAATAGAAAATATAGATTTCAATAAAAATCAATATTTTGTAATATTCAATGGAAAATAAATCTTTTCAGAAAAATATTAAAATGTCATTAGATAATAAATTGATATGATAATTATAAAAAAGGTATTTTTTTATCTTATAAATTTTAAAATATTTAAAAATTAATTTATATTAATTTCACACAAATAGCAATAGAAATAATTTTTTTCAATTTGATGAATAAAATTATTTTACTAACATTTGTGTTCTTATTTAATATAAATTAATTAATAAATTTGCACTAAAATTAATTTTAAAATATTTAAAAAATTAGTTAATTTTATTTATACCAAACAAATTATGATCTATATTATAATTGACATACTTGAATAATAATAATTTTTTGTTCATTAATTCTCATTTCCGTGTATCTTTTATGCTTTGACACAATGTATTTTTTTATAGATCATCAGATATTAAATTATATTCTATTGAAGAAATATTTCTAAAAAAAATTGAAGTTAGTATCAGTAAATATGGATTGAGTATTTATAAATAACATTATTTTAAATTTCACAACCTAAGAAGGGTTTAGAAAATATTCTCTTAAAGATAGACTGTGGTTAAGAAGGCCATCTAGAATAACAAATAAATATCTTTCATTTAAGGTATCCTAAGTTGAATGTGAAAATATTGATTTCAAAGATAAAAATAACTCATATAGACTATTAATGACTGATAGAGATCATGGTAATGAGAATGTAAGTTGTCAAAAAACAGTAGATCTTTAGTGGGATAAAATACAATTTTTTTGATAATAATGGGTAGAAAATAACATTTTTTAAAAATAATTTTTCTAATGTTGAGGAAATATTTTACACACTAAACTAATTATTAGTGAGATTAGAACAGAAAAAAAAATCGGTATTAATTGGGTTCCTTTAAAAACATAATAGAAACAAAATGACCCTTTTAGATTAAATTGACTCATTCACTATCTCATAACAAAGAGTGAGTATAAAAATAAAAAAAAAACCAAATCATTGATATATAGTGCTTCACCGAACAAGGAATTGTTTATTCAACCCCACCAACAATATCTCTAGGATCTTGATGATATTAAATATATTTTTATTTTAATAGGGACTTCTATATGTGAGTCTTCGCAGTTGACACATTATAGTGAAGGCTTTTACAAGGCATTCATGTTCTTTTACAGGGAACTGGAATAACTATAGCTTCTTACAAGAAGCTAACACTCTGTTAATAAGTAGGTAAAATCATCTAATACTATAAAAAACAATATATCAATATATAGGTTTTGTATCATATTTGGAACATAGTTGAAATAGAAGCTAATAGTGTTAAATTATCCTTAATATTTCCCAGATTCAAGAATATATTCACAAAATAAAATATGAATTATTTTAAAATATATAATAAAAATAGATGTTATATGTTAATATATGTACGTCTCCAAATTTTATATACATTAAAAACATCTTTAAAATGTGTTAATAGTTAGGAAATGATATATAGTAGCATCAACAATATTTTATGAGAGGTGAATCAATCCAATTTTTTTCTCAAAAGTGTATCTTAAAAGTGATTGAAATGTTCTTAGTTTTCATAAAAACATATATTTTCGTATCTGCAGAAGAACAATATATATATATATATATATATATATATATAATTTTTAGTTCTTTGTATTTATCAAAATGGTCAAATATCCATAGTCAAACACATCCAAAATTATCATTTGAGAAATTGTAATTTTTTGAATTCTAGGTGTTCAACGAGTGTTGTAAATTCTGATAGAAATATGAAAGATCAATTCTATTGAAAAGTATATTATGAATATGTCATAAAATATTATTAAATAGATATTTAATTCTGTTATGTATAATTAAATAAACATGGAAATAAAACCAAAATTCAATACATCATATTTAAGAAATTCAAACATTGGGCTATTTTGTGAAGTGATTAGCACCCAATGTATGGTTGAAAAAACACGAATGAATAATAAATTATGAAAAATGAAGTATAATTTTATTCATCAAATGTTGTTTTTCATATAAATTTAGAGTTTATAATCCATATTCATACCCCAAAAGTATTTTATACCTATACTAACATCTGTTGAAAATATATGCAATGAACAATATTTCATGATTACTAAAAAAATGTTCACAATACATTTACAATAATAAAACTAATATCATACCCTAGATTGAGGGAGGAATATTTTTCTGGAATAAAATCAGTTATTCCAATAACTAATAACTGAAAATTTAAATATTGTAACATTATTATAAATAAAATTTTGGGTTTTATGAACATTAAAATCATGAAGAATTAAAAAAAATTAATCTTTCATTTATCAACATTATCCATCTTTTTTGAGAAAAAATAAAATAAAATAAATGTTTAAAATAGAAAAAATTGAAATTTTTACAAATATTATTATAAATAAATTTCTAGAACATTTATATCCATAGAATAAAAGAATACATAAAAAAATTTGGTCATTAATTTCTCATAACAACATTGTGAAATAAAAAAAATAACGAATGTTTTTTACTCTAATTTAATAGAATAATTAATAATGTATATTTAAACTATATAAATAAATATATAAATATATATATATATGAATAATCTACATAAAAGAATAAATATTATTATTTCTTGAATGATTAGATGGATCATCTAGACTCACAAAATTCTTATATTTTTGACTCACAACTTCTATAACTCTTTATAGTTGTTATATTATCTATTGAATATATATAGAACTAATAAGAAATTATTATGAAGTGAACTATTTTATTAAACACACTTTAACTCATAAAGATCATATTTACTATCCCCATATAGTCTGATTTTCTCCATCTAACATATAATATCCAATTTAAATATATAAAATCTCTTTTTATAAATTTATATTTCTTTCATATTGTGACACTCCTTTGAATTTCATTAGAATTATGGATTTCAATAGATGATTTTTGATGTGTTTCAAATGATGTTTTTATTCTTTTATATAATCATTAATATTTTCTTCTTCATCGTTTAAAACATTAAACATGAATAGAATCTCATAAGGCACTCTAAATATAGGTATTTAAGAATATGAACCGTTTTATTCCTCAAAAAGATGATATTATTTATCTTTTATATAATATTATGCCATAAAATATTTAACAATGAATAATAAATATTCTCCAAACTAATCAAAAAATGAATTACATCACTTTTAATTTTGTTACAGACATTATTTTGGCCTAAAAATTCTAGTTTTTTTCATTTTTCTAATACTGGTGGTTTTATAAATCTATGTATTTGAAATTGTTTATAATGAAGACACACATATTTAAGAGGGATATAGAATTTCACTATATGGTCTAAAAGAGTTAAAAGATACATCAAATTTTGAAAATTTGCATAGGACACGTAATATTTACAATAAAAAATATAGATTAATCCTCTTATATGTTAATTTTTAAAAATAAATTTTTATGTAGGTAAAATAATGTGAAATATTATGTTACAAATATTATTAAATTTCTAATAAAATAAATTTAAAAATAAAATTAAATAATAATATTAAAATAAGAATATGTTTTTTCATAATCCTATTTTTATGATATAATAATTTTTTTCAATATCCCATTAAATTATACTTTTTTATGAATATATTTATTTATATACACAAAAAAAATAAAAGATAAGTAGATATTGTAAAAAAATTATTTAATATTAATGTAAAATAATATTGTATAATTAATTTTATAAATGATTAATATATCACAAAAAATAATATATTAAATAACCCAAAATAAATATTGTGAAATGCACTGTGTTGCATTTGTTGTCAATGAGGTATGTTGTTGTCAAGGAATGAATGGATGGATGTTAAGGAGTTTCAATATGTGAATGACAAAGGATGTGATGGTGTTGGTGAGGAAAGGAGAATGGCCATGGTACTAAAATGCATGTCACTTAGTAGATTCACTAAGTGACATAGGATGTTGTGGTTGAAACATTCTCTATGTATATCAGATGATTGTAGAACTGATCTTAATGATTCAATACTTGTATCAAGGTGATACTAAGTGACAACCATTGAAGAATGATGATGGATCATCATAATATCAGATGATTGTAGAACTGATCTTAATGTTTCAATACTTGTATCAAGATGATACTAAGTTACACCACATGAAGAATTGATGATGATGGAGCATCATCATTACATCAGACGATTGATGAGCTGATCTTAAAGTTCCAAGAACTTGTATCAACTGGATACAATGTCACAACAATGTTTGAAGACCATGCATTGTCATAACAATGCATGAGGAGATGAAGATGATCCATCGACAATCACTGAGTGGATGATGTGCATTAGTGAAGACCATGCACTATATCTTAGTGCATGATGAATTGAAGATGATCCAACTTGATCTCCGATTGGATCATTGAAGAACATTGAAGACTATATTTGATTCAGGAGCATCGGTTGAAGATGAACCTTCGGGAATTTCACTCCTAAGTGAAGATTAAATGTTTAAGAGGAATTGGAGGAATTCTAATGAAGAAGAAGAGATATAGAAGAAGAAATGGCTTAGAGGGAAATGTGGCATTTGGCATTGGAAACTTGGTTACTTTGTTTTTATACAAAGTCCCTAAGTCTCTACTCTAGCAAAAAGGAAGCCACCAAGGGCCAACCCTAAAGGTTCAACCCAAGGCACATGTGGGACTAGGTCACCACGCCCAAGGGGATCCCATGGGGCCAGCCCGAGAGAGGCCGTGGCCGTGTATAAGCCCCAAGGCCACGCGGTGATGAAGCCCGCGCAGCGTGAGTGCGAGGAGCGCGCCCGTGTTGTGCATAGTGGGCACCAGTGGCGCGCCCGAGTGGCCGGGGTGGGCGCAAGAGCGCGCCTAAAGAGAGAACACGGTGCAGGGCGTCACCGTGGAGGAGGAAGTTCAACTGGCCGTCTATGGGAGCGGCTGGTTGATAAGCCGTGGAAAATCCACATCCCGTTTCGATGTGGGATGAATATTTTTTCCGCGGATTGAATCTGAGCCGCTCGTTCGATCGCACGGCCGATCTCCGCCGCTCATCGCATCTCGCCGCTCGAGATCTTATCCCGGCCGTCCAAGTTCACTCAACGCATGTATCCAACGGTTCTGAGATTATCTTCTTCCCCGAGCTCGGCTGAGGCCTCCCCGCGCATTCCCGCAGCCACCAACAAACCAGGCGCCCTCCGAGCAAGCCAAATCGTGTTTCTGGCCATCTCCGACGAAGATGAAGACTCTATTCGGTTCGTCTGGCCCTACTGAACCTATCCATGAATTAATATGGGTTTGCATGTAATAAATGAAGAATTTCTTGTTCGGCCGAAGCAACCCGAAGGTGCGAGGCCATTTTGATTGATTCTTTGCATGGATGAAGGACATGCATGCGTTTTCTTGCACAAGAACATGAAGAAAGGGCATAAATAGAACCCACGGGGAAACTGAGGAGAAAAACAAGATTTTATGAAATCATGAAATCCCGAGATATTCGGGAGTTTGGATTTGTATCCCGCGGAAGAGGTGAAGAATTCCTTGCCTATAAAAAGAGTCTGAGGCTCTCGGTTTGCTTGCTGAAAACTTTAGGATCCGCAAGAACCTTGTCTTGTGAAGTCCGAAGCCACCGTGCAACCCACATGCGCGGCTGAAGAACTCGGGGCCACCCGAGGTCCCGAAGGAGTCCCCTACGCGCCTCCCTTGCGTGACAGGAAGAACCCGAGGCAGCACTCTTGCGCGCCCGTGGTTGATTCCCTCTCTGCCTGCGTACTTTCGCGGCAGGAGGAAGTGCACGTGGGTGTTGCACTTGCACACCCCGCGGATGTGGCACTTGCGCGGCACTTGCGCACCCTTGTGCCTTGTGACATGCGTGACCCGCGGCTCAAGCATACCTTGTGCGCCTTCATATTGGCAGGGAGTTCGGGTGGTGTAAATTTCATACCTTGTGTGTGTGTGTGAAGTGGAGAATACACCCTAGCCGTGAGTGTGCAAGAATAGGAGGAAGGCCGAGCCTTGTGTGCAAAGAAGATAAAGGCCTAGCCTTGTGCAAAAAAAGAAGACCATACCTCATATTGTGTGTGTGCAAGAAGCAAAGGAACAAGAAGAGGCCGAAGCCTTAGTATGTGCAATGTTGATGTGCACACCTTGAAGAAGAAGAGGGCCGCCCCATTCACCTTGTGTGTGTGCCACTTTGGAAAACATCCTACGGGGAGTGCGTTTTCAAAGAAGTGGAAGGCCAGGGCCTTAGTGCCATGTGTGCAAAGTGGGAGAACACCCTACGGGCAGTGGGTGTGCAAAGGAGGAAGGTCGTAGCCTTGTGGGTGCACACTTTGAAGAACAAATAAAAGAACATATTTTGTGTGTGTGTAAAACAAGAAGATGAAGAAGGCCAAGCCGTGTGTGTGCATAAGGAGTGTAGACCACAAAAAAGAAAAACACATTCTGTGTGTGTGTGAAAGAGGAAGAAACAAGTTGTGTGTGCTAGACAAGAAGAGGCTGAAACCTAGTGTGTGCACAAAGTAAAGTGTATACACTTAGAAGAAGAAGGAGAAGACTTCCACACTAAAGTATATCACACATTTAAGTGTGTGAACAAATTGAACAAAGTGTGTGAATAAGGGAGAAGGTGTGTGTGCTTAAGGAGATTACACCCTTTGGGGTTTATCACACCAAGAAGAAGGAAAGGGGAGTTCATGCATGCACATGCACACGTGAATAAAGCATAAATCAGTGGTGTGCATTTGAGGAGTCCAAGACCAGGAGATCTTGAAGATATTGTGATTCCATGCATTCAGTGCAAAAAGTTGATGTGTAGTGAGACTGGACCAGCTGAAGTTTAAGACATCAGTTGTCTTAGTATTCAGTAGTTGGAGAGAAGCCAGGTCATCCTGAGAAGAAGGAGATAAATCCTGAGCAAGACGAGAAGACCTGATCAACTCAAGTGATCAGAGGTACAGAGCAAGGCCAACAGCCTTTATCCCAGGCTGTTGAAGATACTTGATGAACTTAAAGAGAAGAAGAGCTACTCGTGTGACTCGAGGAGCCAGGAGAATCCCCCTGTGAGACTCAGGGTGGAAGAAGTCTTCAGTGGGATTCTGGAGCAGGCCAGTGGGACTCTGGTAACACTGTGTGACGCAGTATAAAGACCCTCCTATGGGACTCAGGAGAGATACAGTGGGACTCTGTATCGACCATTGTAATACTAACTGATTATAATGGAAAAACCATGATGGGGTGTATAACCAACATGGAAAGGACGTAGGCCTTTGGTGCCGAACCTTGTAAATCCTTGTGTCCTGTTCCTTTACATTTACTGCATCACTCGAGGAAAGGCTGAGAGATACAAGAAGAGTGTATCGAGGCCTTAACAAGCCATAGAGGTTTAATTTATTAAGAATCATTTTGTAAAAAAGTTTTAAAGGATCACTGATTCACCCCTCCCCCTCTCAGTGATTCACACTGATCTGGGCACTTCAATTGGTATTAGAGGGAGGTTACCTCTAAAAGATCCAAGAGAGTCTATATGGAGTGCAGATTTGAGGAAATGAAAGAACAACCTCAAATGGAGATATGTGCCAAGACTCAGAAAAATATAAAGAAGAAACAGGCCAAGAAGATGAAGAAAGCATGTCCTAGCTGTGATGAAGTTGGAACAATGAAAGATCTTCAAAGTTCAATCGAATATCTTCAGAAGACAGTCCCCAAGGAAGTGGCAATGTGTATAGCTGTAGGCTTCCTTGATCTTCAAGAAGAAAAATTACAGCTAGAAGAAGAAGCCAATACAATGGAAGATCAGTTGGCTAAAAGGGTTGGCATAACCAACACTCTCAGAAAGCTGGTGAAGGCTAAAGAAGAAACCGTTTCTCTTTGCAATGAAAGATATGAAGACACTACTGATGAATTTCAAAGAAGCCTTTATGAGAAAGAATTCTTTATGATAATGGTTAACGAAGTCTTTCATGCATTGGAAAAGAGGCACAAAGTTTCAATGATTTTCAGAGATGATCAAATTGAAGACAAAGTCAAAATGGTGAAGGAGATTGACAACTCATTGCATGAAATAAAGAAGGTGCATGATGACAAGATAGAACAGCTAAAACAGAATTGGGAAGGTAGGCTAAGATTGGTTGAGGATGAGAAGAACTCCCTCAACATGAAATGCTTTGAACTAGAGGTGATATTGAAAAATCTGCAATCACCCAAAGCTGAATCCTCCCAGTCAGCTGAAAGTAGAAATGTTGCTACACAAGTGTGCTTTGAAAAGGATGATTCTAAAAGAAAGACATCCTCTAATGAAAGGGAAACGTCTTATAAAAATAAGGTACCATCCATACCATCTTGTACTCATGTTTCTAAATGTGTTTCCACAAAAAGTGAAGGATGTAAGAATAACACTGATCAAGTATGGATGAAGAAGATAAAGAAAGAGATCTCTCCTGAAACAACACAACAATTCAAGAGAAATTTCCAACAGCAAGAAGGACTCAAGAGGTCAAGATTTTTGGGTCAGTGTTGGTGTTGTAATACGTATGGGCACTGTGCAAAATATTGTTGGTACAATCCACTGAATGTAAATGCACAAAGGAAGCCCATGCCAAGGGGGAGAAAGCCAGAAGGAAAGAAGAAACATCCACAGGTCCAGAGACATCTGTTTACTGCAAATAGATTTTTATTTCTTGATAACATATGGGATGATTGCAAAAGTGGTCAAAAAGATACATGTCAATCTCCAACTGTATCCAGAGCTAAAAAGAAGAAAAGATCACAGAACCTGGATCAGAAATAATCCTTGGGAAGCAAGCATAAGAAAGTGGAAGATGCTCCCAAGAAGATTATTAAAAAGGAAGAGAAGTCCTTAGAGTCTAAATCCATGAAGGGTGATGAATCCATAAGGACCACCAAGAAAACATGCTTCTAGTGTGGAAAGAAAGGACATACCATGGATCTTTGTAAACAAGCCATGAAAATCAATAGAAGCAGACTGAACTCACACAGACAATCAGTCCAGAAGAAGCAGAAGGGATTGATTGAAAACAAGTTGCCTAAGAAAGGTATCTTGAAAGCATCAAAAGAACCATGTGGAACTTCCAGAACTGAGGCCACACTTCCAAATGATTTGTTAGTCATATGGCCGAATCAGTTGCAACTTGCTAGAGAACTTCAAAGAGCTGAAGATGAAGAACTGGCAATTGCTAAGGCAAAAAGGAAACAAAAGATTTCACATGAAGATGTGTTGAGATCCACACCAGCACAATCATCATTGAAGATCAAATGTGAAAGTGTGATGAATGGTGAAAATGGGGCATCTCAGTTGAGAGAATCTTATCAACCTTGTTGTTCACATTGATGAACCAAGGAGGTTCAATCTTATTCCATAATCACTTGTATTTACATGTACTGACATTTCAGGGAATTGAAGATGATGATCATTCTCATCTGGAGAGTGGTTTGGACAGAATTGAGTGCACCCCTTGAGGGGGAGCCAATCTGAAGAAGATGGGATTCTTAGATTAATACCATCTTGAGAAAAGTAAAGGTATTCCAATCATACTTTCATCCCTTGTTTCTTAATTGAGTTTATCTTGTCAATTAAGGGGGAGTATAGATTGAAGAAAAATGGATGAAAGGGGGAGCTTTATCTTTGCACCTGAACTTTCTAATGAGTTTTGTGAAGTTGTGCCGGATTTAGCAATTCATTGTTATATCTGAAAAATTTCAAGCCCCTTGAAGCATGATCTCACATGTATAGTGAATGTTGGACATCATTGAGTACCTTGGTTACATCACTCTTGTTTTCTACACCGAGTTAGCCCAAGTAGACTTAGAGATGATTTACTAAAGGTTCTTTGCTAAAGAAGAACATGTGACATCATCCCTCTCTTAGTTATTTTTATGAAGATGCTATTCAAAGGGAGGAAGAAATATTTTGAACAGAACCACACCACACCTTTGCATTTGATTGCCAATAAGGGGGAGAAAATATTGGCACACATATTGACCCATTCATATGTGCCGAAGTAGTGTATTGACAACAAATACAAAGGGGGAGATTGAAATGCACTGTATTGCATTTTTTGTCGATGAGGTATGTTGTTGTCAAGGAATGAATGGATGGATGTCAAGGAGTTTCAATATGTGAATGACAAAGGATGTGATGTTGTTGGTGAGGAAAGAATAATGGCCATGGTACTAAGATGCATGTCACATAGTATATTCACTAAGTGACATTGGATGTTGTGGTTGAAACATTCTCTATGGATATCAGAAGATTGTAGAACTGATCTTAATGGTTCAATACTTGTATCATGTTGATACTAAGTTACAACACTTGAAGAATGATGATGGAGCATCATAATATCAGACGATTGTAGAACTGATCTTAATGTTTCAATACTTGTATCAAGATGATACTAAGTTACACCACTTGAAGAATTGATGATGATGGAGAATCATCATTACATCAGACGATTGATGAGCTGATCTTAAATTTCCAAGACATTGTATCAACTGGATACAATGTCACAACAATGTTTGAAGACCATGCATTGTCATAACAATGCATGAGGAGATGAAGATGATCCATCCACAATCACTGAGTGGATGATGTGCATTAATGAATACCATGAACTATATCTTAGTGAATGATGAATTGAAGATGATCCAACTTGATCTCTGACTGGATCATTGAAGAAAATTGAAACTATATTTGATTCAGGATCTTCGTTTGAAGATGAACCTTCAGGAATTTCACTCCTAAGTGAAGATTAAATGTTTAAGAGGAATTGGAGGAATTCTAATGAAGAAGAAGAGATATAGAAGAAGAAATGGCTTAGAGGACAAAGTGGCATTTGGCATTGGAAACTTGGTTACTTTGTTTTTATACAAAGTCCCTAAGTCTCTACTCTAGAAAAAAGGAAGCCACCAAGGGCCAGCCTTAAAGGTTCAACCCAAGGCACATGTGGGACTAGGTCACCATGCCCAAGGGGATCCCATGGGGCTAGCCCGAGAGAGTCTGAGGCCGTGTATAAGCCCCGAGGCCACGCGGTGATGAAGCTCGCGCAGCGTGAGAGCGAGGAGCACGCCCGTGTTGTGCATAGTGGGCGCCAGTGGCGCGCCCGAGTGGCAGGGGTGGGCGCAAGAGCGCGCCCACAGAGAGAACACGGTGCGGGGCGGCACCATGGAGGAGGAAGTTCAATTGGCCTTCTATGGGAGCGGCTGGTTGATAAGCCGTGGAAAATCCACATCCCGTTTTGATGTGGGACAAATATTTTTGCCGAGGATTGAATCTGAGCCGCTCGTTCGATCGCACGGCCGATCTCCGCCGCTCATCTCATCTCGCCGCTCGAGATCTTATCTCGGCCGTCCAAGTTCATTCAACACACTGATCTAATGTTGCTAATCTTATCTTCTTCCTCGAGCTCGGCTGAGGCCTCCCCGCACATTCCCGCAGGCACCAACGAACCTGGCGCCCTCCGAGCAATCCAAATCGTGTTTCCGGCCATCTCCGACGAAGATGAAGACTCCATTCGATTCGTCTTGCCCTACTGAACCTATCCATGCATAAATATGGGTTTGCATGTAACAAATGAAGAATTTCTTGTTCGGCCGAAGCAACCCGAAGGTGCGAGGCCATGTTAATTGATGCTTTGCATGGATGAAGGCCATGCATGCATTTTCATGCACAAGAACATGATGAAAGGGCATAAATGGAACCCACAGGGAAACTGAGGAGAATAACAAGATTTTATGAAATCTTGAAATCCCGAGATATTCGGGAGTATGGATTTGTATCCCTTGGAAGAGGTGAAGAATTCGTTGCCTATAAAAAGAGGCTGAGGCTCTCGGTTTGCTTGCTGAAAACTTTAAGATCCGCAAGCACCTTGTCTTGCGATGTCCGAAGCCACCGTGCAACCCACATGCGCGGTTGAAGAACTCGGGGCCACCCGAGGTCCCGAAGGAGTCCCCTGTTCGCCTCCCTTGCATGACAGGAAGAACCTGAGGCCGCACTCTTGCGCGCCCGTGGTTGATTCCCTCTCTTCCTGTGTACTTGCGCGGCAGGAGGAATTGCACGCGGGTGTTGCACTTGCGCACCCTACGGCAGTGGCACTTGAGCGGCACTTGCGCAACCTTGTCCCTTGTGACTTGCGCGACCCGCGGCTCAAGCATACCTTGTGCGCCTTCATATTGGCAGAGAGTTCGGGTGGTGTAAATTGCATCCCTTGTGTGTCTGTGTGAAGTGTAGAATACACCCTAGCCGTGAGTGTGCAAGAAGAGGAGGAAGGTCGAGCCTTGTGTGAAAAGAATATAAAGGCCTAGCCTTGTGCAAACAAAGAAGACCATACCTCATATTGTGTGTGTGCAAGAAGAAAAGGAACAAGAAGAGGCCGAAGCCTTAGTATGTGCAAAGTTGATGTGCACACTTTGAATAAGAAGAGGGTCGCACCATTCACCTTGTGTGTGTGACACTTGGGAAAACATCCTACGGGCAGTGGGTGTGCAAAGAAGAGGAAGGCCGAGGCCTTACTGCCTTGTGTGCAAAGTGGGAGAACACCCTACGGTCAGTGGGTGTGCAAAGGAGGAAGGTTGTAGCCTTGTGGGTGTACAATTTGAAGAACAAATAAAAGAACATATTTTGTGTGTGTGCAAAACAAGAAGAGGAAGAAGGCCAATCCGTGTGTGTGCATAAGGAGTGTAGACCACAACAAAGAAGAACACATTCTGTGTGTGTGTGCAAGAGGAAGAAACAAGTTGTGTTTGTTAGACAAGAAGAGGCCGAAACCTAGTTTGTGCACAAAGTAAAGTGTATACACTTAGAAGAAGAAGGAGAAGACTTCCACACTAAAGTATAACACACTTTTAAGTGTGTGAACAAATTGAACAAAGTGTGTGAATAAGGGAGAAGGTGTGTGTGCTTAAGGAGATTACACCCTTTGGGGTTTATCACACCAAGAAGAAGGAAAGGGAATTGCATGCATGCATGCATGCACGTGCCCACGTGAATAAAGCATAAATCATTGGTGTTCATTTGAGGAGTCCAAGACCAGGAGATCTTGAAGATATTGTGATGCCATGCATTCAGTGCATAAAGTTGATGTGCAGTGAGACTGGACGAGACTGATGTTAAAGACATCATTTGTCTGAGTATTCAGTAGTTGGAGAGAAGCAAGGTCATCCTGGGAAGAAGGAGATAAATCCGGAGCAAGATGAGAAGACCTGATCAACTCAAGTGATCAGAGGTACAGATCTAGGCTAGCAGCCTTTATCCCAGGCTTCTGAAGATACTTGAATAACTTAAAGAGAAGAAGAGCTACTCGTGTGACTCGAGGAGCCAAGAGAAGCCCCCTGTGAGACTCAGGGTGGAAGAAGTCATCAGTGGGATTCTGGAGCAGGCCAGTGGGACTCTGGTAACACTATGTGACGCAGTATAAAGACCCTCCTGTGGGACTCAGGAGAGATATAGTGGGACTCAGTATCGACCACTGTAATACTAACCGATTATAATGGAGAAACCATGTTGGGGTGTATAACCAACATGGCAAGGACGTAGGCCTTTGGTGCCGAACCTTGTAAATCCTTGTGTCATGTGCCTTTACATTTACTGCATCACTCGACGAAAGGCTGGGAGAAACAAGAAGAGTGTATCTAGGCCTTAACAAGCCATAGAGGTCTAATTGATTAAGAATCAATTAGTAAAAAAGTTTTAAAGGATCACTGATTCACCCCCTCCCCCTCTCAGTGATTCACACTGATCTGGGCACTTCATATTGTATATAAGGATTTGGTATCCCCTTATATAAATTGTTTATTTCTTTTAATTCATAAATTAAAATAGGAATGAAATAATTCTTGAATTAATAGTTTTAGTACTCATGGTGTTTGCAATGAAGTAAAAACATTGAAATGATTTAAGAAGACAATAATTGTTATAAAAAAGATATATACTAAAGCATAACTATAATATATAAAATATAAGGTCCTTTTAGTACTCATATACTTTTGGTTCTAGAAGTGTTAACAATTAAAATTTTTCATAACTAAGTATTATTTCTTTTTGAAGAGACACTATAATCACTTTTAGACAATAATGTGGAATAATAAAAATTCATCATACCAAAAAATTAGTTTTACTGATAATAATAATAATCATTTTAATAGTTACTATTTACTTTTAAATAAAAACATTTTATTATAGACACAATTTTTCCTTCATATTCCATGAAAAAATAATTTTAATATAATTTTGGCTTATCCCCATTACTATAATTTTCTAGTTTAACATTATGATTTTTATTTTTTCCATGATTTTTATTTAAATATTTTTTCCATTAACAACTATACTCGTAGTATATTTTTATATATTAACATCATAAAATAGTTTTATAATTTTAATTTCTTATACAATAAAAATAACATATTGAATTTAAATTAGAAATTTGTTTTTTCAAATAATATTTATCATTAAAAATAGTATCATTCAATTTTATATGATTTTTATTACCCATTACTAAAGACTTATTTTCTTTTAATAATAAATCATAATTAATCAAGATCATCATAATAATAAAATTATGAATTAGAATTAGAATTATGTGCATCATTATCAAGAGATATAATAAAATGATATAAGATTTTTATTTTAATGCTCTACATTATATTTTAATATAGATTCATCACTTGAATCAGAATTATTATTTGAGATAGACTTATTTTCTTTCATTAAATTATTATTTTTATTTATATTTTCTTCAATTTTATGAATATAAAAAATAGTCTTAGTGTGACCTATCTCCATACATTCATTGAATCTACCTTTTATATCCTTTTTCTTCCTCTTCTTTAATTAATTTTCATTCATTTTAGAAATTTCTCATAATTATTTGCATGAATATTGATTAAAAGTATTATTTGATTCATCCATAGACCTTTTTAGTACAAATTATTCATTTTTTAGGGAAATATGATTTTAAAATTTTCCCTTCATCTCAACATCATAAATCATCGACGTTCAAATCAATTATTTCACTGTCAGTTTTGAGTCTGAATTGGATTTTCTAATTATATAAGATATCTCATTCCATATAGAGGTTAATACCCATAGAACATTTAAAACATTGTATTATTGGATAATTGGTTATCTTATGGTTAAAATATCCATGTCAACTTTTGCCAATCATCTATTCATTAAGGTAATTCTATAATAATCAAACATTCTAATAGTTTTAAATTTCAATATTATTATATTGTACAATAATTTCATAAAATTTTTGTTTCCCTAAGAAGATAAAAAAATATTATGCGACATCATATATGCACTTTCTTTTTAAGGTGATTTATAATATTAATTAGTTCTTAAACCATATACAAGAGTTTTTATTATTCAAAATGAGATATCATAATTTATTTCTTGATCACTATTCCAATTTTTAAAATCTTCGTTTTGAATTTTATAATTATTGGGTACTGTTATATTAAAAAAATTTCAATGGTTATTCAAATAAATAACAATTAATTCCTTCCATTATCCATATTTTTCTCCATTATATTACTGATCAGGGATCATCAAAATTACTTCTCTAAGATCATCCAGTGAGATTTGTACTCATCCAAATTATTAACACATGTTTTTTATGGCCAAATGAAATAATAAATTTTCCAAAAGAACCCAACCTCCAATAACACCTTATAGGTTATAATAATGAATATGATGACAAATCATGGGTGAATTTTTTTTCTTTTAAGACATGATAGAATTCAATATCCCATATTACTATAAAAGTTATTTCTAACTCATCTATTAAATATGATTGATCAAAATAAATAAATATAGTATATACCATAGTGATATATATTGGATTGGGGAATAAAATTCTCATTATAATACCTCAAAAATACATCCAAAAATCATAATGACTTTCTCTAGAAAGACATTTTAACACTAAAATTTAAAAACTAGTTCAAACAGTTTTTCCTAATAGTCAATTACTTTATAAGGCCTTATGGTTCAATTATACGCAATAAAATAACACAAAAATAGTTTGATTAGATAAAACACCTCTAATGTTTTTTTCAGAGAATTAAATACTATAGAAAATTAATATATCATGTTTTGGATAATGATAAATAATCATAAAAGTGATGTAACAACAACTAAAGGTTTTAAATGATTGTCAAAAGAACATTGTCGCAGAAAAAAATTCTTCATCATCATACAATATTTATTTAGTCAGTAGTATATAAAACACCAATAAAATGATTAAACATTTATGTCTTTATATATTATCTCAGATATGAACATTATATATCTTATATAAAATTAGATGAGTAAAAAACAGTAGAATTTACAACACTCAAAAAATAAATGAAAGAAAAATGTATATATATATATAAAATGTGTATCACTGGATTCAGTGAAATGTTCTTATTTTGCCAAAACATATTGCTATTTCTATCATAAGAATAAAAATATATGTATATACCTATATATATTTTTAACAAATTTGAGTTATCATTATGTAAAAACATTCATTACTACATATGTGTCTAGAAATAGTATATGATAAATATGATGTATTTAAATTCTTTTGAATCCAAGAGAGTCTTAAGCTCCCTTAGAAAGAGTAATTATATAATAATTTTAATAAAATACAACTATTTTGTCTTTATACACCATTAATAATAGATTTTATTTTGATGAGACTACTATAGAAAAAGTGGATATAAATATATTCCAAAACATTGTCTTTAACCATTTCTAATGTAAATTTTTTCTACATAGTGGTAGATTCCAAAATTATGGTCGAAATTATAAGATTGATTACAGAATTAGATATTATGAACTATAAATTTATTCAAGAAATAAATTTTTTCTTCCAAAAGTAGGGTTTATGATCAATACATTCATAGAATACCTATTTTATAAAAACTATGCATCCCTCTTAAGACAAATGGTATGAATAGAGTTTAAAATTTACATATAAAAGACATCTAGAATAATTTTCATTTGATAAAAAAATTTCATTCTGTTGATTATGGTCTTAATTTACTTTTTTAATAAGAATAATTATTCTAGAAATTAATATCCAAAAAGTCACAAAAATTACATAATCAGAAACAATTTTTGGGTGTTTGTGAGCATCAAAAACAAAAATAAATTCAAGAAATTTTTGATTAAGAACATTATACAAACTAGGAAAACTAAGATATATACATACCTAAAATTGAGAATTTCATATTTTATACAATTCCCATCACAAAATCATCTTTTTCTACAAATGATGGTTATTAATGATTAATTTTTTATTTTTGAAGAATGAAAATATTATTTTAATATATCACATAATTTATTAGAGAGTAAAAATGTATTCCTATGGCCTTTTTAAATAATAAACAAAATAATGGTGACCACAAGGTATGATAATTGAAAAATTTGTAATCCTTCAAAATATGAAAGACTACAGTAATTATCATAGATTTAATAGTAATAACGAATGTTTAACATATATCATTAAATAAATAATCCTTCATAAAAATTGTAAAAAAATATTCTAGACTAAGATTGAAACTAAAAAATCACAATGATTTGGTAATATATTCATCCAATATTGATTTAACATTTAACTCTAAATAACAATTGACATAGGTAATGTCTCATACAATAAATGTCTATACTATAATAATATAATTGCCAAGATATATTAAAATTTCACATAAATACTGTAAATTACCATAATTCCACATAAAAATCATATGTATAACAAAAAACAATTCATCATTCAATCCAATTTTGTTATCATATAATTTTCTGTTTACAATAATCTTATAAGGAAATCAATATAGTGGAATAAAACAAATAAAATTTATCTCATAACCACCATATCACTTTTGAATACTATGGTTATATCTATGATAAAGCATATATTATAAAAAATACAAATATATATTAAACAGCATACAAAATATCTTCCTGACTAATCTGGTTTTTTAAAATGATCATTTTCCAAAAAACATCTATTAAAATATCATTAATTACAATTTAAACCAATATATAATTTATCCTTTAATCAGATTTCTTAAAATGAGTGTCTCCAAAATTATCACCCTTCTTCTATATCACATTTAAATGGTATTTAATTCATCAAAATATGATTCCAATTTTTAAAAAAATTTGTTTATAAATTAATTCAACATTAGAATGACTATGATAAACACATAATCTAATCCCTCTATTATTCCCTTAACCATGTTTTTGAATCTTATTCAATGATAATAAATATATCATTTTTATTTTTCAAATCACTCATTCAGGATTCATCCCAGGATCATATAAAAATAATTTAGTTTTTCAAACCATACATCAGGGGTCATCCATTGGGTTGTTTATATCCACATTATATTCTATTATGTAGTCAACATCTCCAAAAAATAAATAGAAATTTATTTGTTTTATTTATTATTTTCAATGTGATGGGTGAGTATATTAATTTATGGAATGTAAATGTGATACAATGATCTATAAAATATTTTGATAAATAAAAAATGATTAGATATAATATATAGATTCTTTCATTTGATATGGATGCAGAAATGATGTCAATTTCATTTAAACAACGATTTTCCAATATATTGATGATTATATCATCTATAATGGATAATAAGGTTTTTATGTTCCTTCACATCCCATGTTGATTAATTATCATTAATATATAGTGAAAAACTTATTTAAATTAATAAATTACTATTAAAAATAATGTGGTTCAAATAAACACAATACCATTAAAATTAATATAATAGATTAACCTAAAAATAGTATATATCTAACATTATTTCCCTCAAAAACATAATCTTGGTAAATAACATTAATTTATTCAAAATTTATCAAATTAAATAACAACATGGTAGTATTTGAATTGGAAATTATAATATTTCATAATATTTTAATCTGATGATGGTATTCCAAACTCCGAAGACAACTCACGTGAAAATATCATAATCTAAAACATTTTCTATACCCCATATCTAATACCAAGTGTAGGGACACTACCATAGACAGAACATATTATAGTAATTTCATATTATAAATAAATTTCATAGATTTATAATGATATTTTTGCTTTATTAATTTAGAGGGTTAGGCCATAAATCATACACAACAAATAAATATATATATAAAGTTTATACTTCAATTTTGTATCAATATTATACAATATAGAACTCATAAAATAATTATGATTTCATTTCATGAAAAATTTTAATGACTTTATTTTGTCATATTTCATTACATTACCCATCCTCTAATCAATTGGAAATGTTATAAAAAGTGGGAGGTGTAGAGAAGAAATGTAAGGGAGATTAAAATATGGATGTCATGTGAAGAGTGAGACATATGAAATCCTATGAAAAAGATTTTTATAAAAAATACCAATGTAAAAATTCTGGCTTTCATATTATTATAAAACATAATTATATTAACACATGAGATAATTTATTTTCTATTAAAAATGTTTAGAAATAAAATAAAATGTAATTACCATGTTATGATATTTAATATATTTTTTCAATATATAAATATGTTGAAAATACTGTGGAAGATGAGTAATGTTAGTAAAGTGCCTAAAAATATATTTGATGTGAATTTGTTAGAAATATTAACGAAATGATGGTTTTGGGAATGGTTTCAATCAAAACACATTAAGCCTAGTCAATCATCAAAATTTATCAAATATAGGTCAATAGAATGTTTATTAGATGTATATTCATAAGCGGATGGAAATTAATATTATGATGAATCAGCCATAGAAGATGTTGAGTCAGAAATCCTTCAGAAAATTCATGTCATGGTAATGTATATGGTAAAATGTTCGACAATAAATATTATGATTCTCTGTTGATCGATAAATGTTTCTAAAATAATGAGTTAATAAAAATATAATAAGTGGATTGTTTAATATTGGTTGCGATCACAAATAATCGATGTGACATTCATCAATGTGAGAAAGTCTTATGGATGGATGACTGAACATGGTAATGTATATGGTTATAAAAACGTGTTTTTGGATCGATCCATTAGATGGTCATATTAAAATGATGATATAATAAAACTATTAAATCATTTCTTGTATATAATATGAATGAATGAAGTAGATGATAACACTAGTTTATAGGATATGGTACACCATCGATCCATTAGTTTGACATGGATGCCAATCCATCGAACACAGAAGTAGTCACATGATTATCTTACGGTGTTTAAAACTAATAAAACATCAGGACTAGAACAATTAATAAACTAGATTTGATGACATCGTCTCAATTAACTATACATAGAATTTTTTGTATTAAACCATTGTAATCATAATCAATGAATCATTTGGAGAAAATGAATTAAGGGTACAATTTTAATGAGTATGCAATTGAAAATGAGTTAAGTATTTGAATTTAACTACAGTTGTTAAAGGAAATAGAAGTCTAAATAATTTTCAACAATAGATTTATCCTATTTCAATTTGCTCAAACCACCAAATCATTAAATCAATTGATTTTTTTAATTCAGTTGGTCAATAGAAAAGTGATGTTTATATATGACTCAATTTAGTTAAGAGATATGTTTGTAGATTTCAATGTTGTTAATTTATTATCCATGTGTTGAGAATTAAATATGAATATAAAAAATATTTATATTTTATAAGAAGGTCTATAAGACTAAAACTATGAATAAAAAAACCATTTCTGTCACCAAAGAAAGAAATATACTATTCAAATGATCGAACATGGGAATTTTTAGTAAATTCAATGTATTTTTTTTAGAATATAAAATAATATTACAGAATGAAGGATAAATATTTTGAACATTTTATTTAGTAAATGATTATTCCCAAATGAACATGCAATTTAAGGATATAAAAATTTAACGTAGGAGAAAGCAAAATTTATTTTTCCTTCCAATGCTAATTTGGGATTCTTATAATTATTGGGAAAAATAAATTTATAAATGAAATTATTCACATCAACTAAGATCAGATTTTATAATAATTATTTGATAATATGAAATTAATCATTATAAACACGATGAGAATGAAGAATATCCATCTGGTTTAGGAATTCTATTGGGATAGTTCCACCAAATCATGTTTCATAAGAGTAGGTTTCATCAATGTGACATCATCAGTGTTAGATCCATTAGAGGGAAGTGCATACAAAACTGATCAATGAGATGAATAAGTTTTGAGAAGGCAATTAAATTACTACTTATTTGACGTAGGATGATTTGAAGCAGAATCAGAAATCGACGTACTTGACAATGTCCAAAAAATAGATTTTATTAGTTGAATTCTAATCAGACAAACTATTTCTAAGTTCATATTATAGAAATATTTCATAGAATGATTGAGATATATAATATATATATATATTAAATATATGTTTTATTTTTTAATACCAATAAATTTTTAAATTATATTTTTATGATCCAAATGATTATATATATGCGTTGTTGATTGATCATTATTGTGGAGTATGTTAAGAACATAATGATGTGGATTCGAAAAGAAGGAGGAAACATGATGTTATTGGATCATACTAGTTATCAAAAGATATTTTTAATTGCGGTGTGTAACTTGAATTAGCAATGTTTAGAAAAATGATAGTTGAGTTCCATAACCATCTATAGAAGAATCATTTTCGACTATGTTGTATAATTTTTTTTCTTATTGTGAATTTCTATTGTTAAAGTAAAATTTACAAAGATTTCATGTTAATTGGGCTCTCAAACATGGAATGAACTGGGTAATTGTACCAAGATGATTATTAATATTTTCTTCTCCATATTTATATGTTTTTTAGAACAAATCAATGGTTGATAGTTATATTTGAGTTAATTATAAATCTTATATGTTTTAGTGGTAATGAAGGTTTTTTAATGTACTTATAAAACATTATAATAAATTGTAAATTGAAGCATTGATTAAACCCCTCCTTCCAACACATAGTGGTCTCATTCATAATTTGGTATAATAAAAAATTCTTGTTCGTGCCTTGATACATCATCAACATAACACTATTAGATGTTTAATAGCCATATGATTGACTGCTACCTTGGTAGATCACAATGTATTAGATCAATTTCTTTGTTCACCTATCAGATAATTTATAATAGGCTCACCAATTATCAATAATGGTGTTTAACCATTTTTAACACAATATAACGGTCATATAATGAATAAAACCCTTGAAAATGTCTTTTAAACCCATGTGAAAAGCACATTATTTTATCTAAATATATTTTTCCTTTTAAAATTCACATTACAAAAATACAAAAACTGTGCACATATTAATGAATGAATTTAATTATAAAATAAAATTGAAAACATAAATAATATAAATCATTGAATTTATATATGATAGATGATGGAAATTAAATTCTTGTTTTATATGTTCATGAAACCGTGTTTTTGACATAATGTAAAATATTTATATTGGGATCATTTAATGTGGATATAAAATAATGGACAATACATAGAGATTGAATCTTCATTTACAATATTTATCATTCTGAAAAATAAAATTATATAAATTAATTATTCTAAAATGATAAATTTTCAATATTATATACCATTTTTTATCATATTTCATTTTTAAATAAAATACTTATTTACTGATGTTCACATTGAATTTTTTATTGTATTTGATATATAAGTATATAATGGATTTAGATTATTATCTAAAGTCTAGGAGTTTTTCATTATTCATCCCTAGAATAACATTAATGATATAATTATATCTTTAATACATTGATTACTCTTTTAAATATTTCCTTAAAATATAGTTATGAAAAAATGAATTTCATTATAATCATAGAGACAATAGAAAATATGTTCACATGAGTATTCTCTCTAATATTCAATGATCATTATAAAAATTATATAAGTATTATTTCTTATTTTCAAAAGTATAATTATATAAATAATTAAAATAATCTATTGAATATCACAATATATACCATCCATTATATGTGGTGATGAGAAAAGAATCACATTGCTTCTTAAAGGTAGTGCTAAACACAAATGCGTGAATGCCGTTATCATTTTCATGTTCAATGAATGATAAAATGGTAAATGATATCATGTTTTTTTAATAATGATAAATATGTAATGAATTTTATACAAATAGATAAATTAAATTTTTATAATTTATTCATATTTTATGGTGATGGAAATCAAATTACATCAGTTCATGAGGTGGTATTCCACTGTACACACAAAAGATGGTTTTCAATCCAAATTAAAAGAATTAGGGATGCATATTGGTTTTAAAATTAATATAATAATAACTCAATATATGTTGTATACAAGTTTTTTTATGTTATAATGGTTTAATAATTTTACAATGAGTATTAATAGAAAATAAAATAGAAATTCGTGATTAATAAATGAATTATTTTCTTCTAATAACCTATTTTTCTTAACAATATATGAGTACAATGGTTATTTTTATTACAAAATAGAGACCTAAATACTAAGGGGTGGAAATATAATATAGTATTTGGGTTGTAATTTTTTAGAAAAAAACTATGTGTGATTTAAAATAAAATAAAGTAATGGATATTAGAAATATTAAAATAAATATTATCTGAGATAATTAACTTGGTCATATAGTTATATATATTCTAATTAAATCATATGAATATTAAAAAATATTGAAATTTTACTGGTTCTCTATATGTTATTAAAATGAATGTAAAAAATAGTTCTAAAAACTGACATTTATGGTATTTTTAATAAATAAAATTTTATTCCATGATTTAAAAAAAATCAAAAATACAGGATTTGTCTATGTGATTTGGATATGGCTGATAATATCATATATAATCCATTTATGGGACAATTTTCTATTCATAGTAACTATATTAACCATTAAATATTTCAAAAAACATTTTAGTCATGGTAAGACTAAAAAGGGTTTATAATGGGTTAAAACAAATTATTTTTTAATATTTAAATGATAATATATTTACTATGAATAATAAAATACCGATAAAAAGAATATGGATGATATTATCCACCATATCCTAATAAATTATTCAAAACCAGTATTTTTTATTAATTTCATTTCATTTAATAAAATTCTATTTATTATAAATACCATTATTGTCAATTTTTAAAACATTTTTTTACATTCGTTTTATTAACATCTAGAGAACCAATAAAATATCAATAATTTATTTATATTCATATGATTGAATTATAATTTATATAATTATTTTCCCAAGTTAATTAAATCAAATTAAATTTATGTTAATATTTATAATATAAATTATTTAGTTTTATTTTTATTAGTTTAATAAATAGTGCATAAACATTATGTTAGCATTTAAGAATAATCTTTATTCACTAAAAAATAAATTTTAATTGGGATAATAAAAATAATATTAATTAGGATAAAGATAATTTTTCATATTATTAAATTTTTCAAAATTAATCATATCGATTTCAATATAGTTTATTTAATATTTTATTTTCACTTTTATAGATTTATGAAATCATTAAACATGAATTTGAATATGATAATTATTATATAACATGATAATTAAAATATATCAGCGAAAATAATTATTTATTCATGATATTTAATAAATAATTCGTTCAAATTTTTGTCACCTCTCAAAAAATTTTTATAATAAAATGATTTTTAACTATTTAATTCTACAAAAACATAACCTCAACACAGAAAATGATTTTAATATTTATCATGAAAAATATTAATTTTACATTTTTTGAATTATTTTTGTATGGTATTTTTATTATATTATGATATTTTAGTCTTAAAAAAGATTAATAAGTTTTTATATCATAGTTTTTTCATATGGATATCATTAAAGTTAATGTATTCCATATAAAACTATATTTTTATATTTCACCAAAAAATTATCTTCTTTGAAAGTATATAAAAAATTCATCCAAGGATAAATTTAAAATAAAAAATAAAACATAATTTCCATTTCATAAAATTTAAATTAATAATTCTCATCAATTAATTTTAAAATAATTTCATAAAACACAGTAAAAATAATATTTTTTAGAATAATTCCCTTTTATAATATAATTTTTTTTTTCTAAATTCATGTATAAATTCCATTAATAAATAATTGTTTTATAATAATTAAAAAATAAAAAATTAAAAAATAGATATCATCCAAAACATTATTGTAATGTTTATATATTTTTAAATAAATTACTAATCATAATAAAAACCATTATAATTATTATTCATATAATTATCAATCATTTAAAAAAACATTATCATATGATATGTTTTTATATGTTTATATTAATTAATATGTTTATTATATCAAAAAAATCCTAACATTTATAGTCATTTAATATATTACTCAATCACAATTAGCAATCAGAAAACATTTTTGATAACATTGATTAACTATATAATTTAAAAAATATTTTGTGCTTATTTAATATATATTAATAATTAAATATATATTAATAAAAATATTTCATAATATTTCAAAATATATAAATTTTTTTATCTTTTGGCATACCAATCAGTTTAACAGATAGAATACAATGGTCATATTTAAATAATAATAATTTTATGTTGGTTTCAAGAAGGTTTTTTTATCTAAAAAACATTCCAAAATTAATATTATATTCGAAATATCATGATATTATAGATATCCAAGAATCCTTGTACTCTTAGTGATCAAATGACACCTAAATCATCCCATACACGAGAATCTAAGGAGGTGAAGGCCAATGTTCCAGTGGTTACCAATCCATAACACCATCATGTATAGTATTTCATAAAGATACCTCATCACCATGAATATAGAATATAGAAATAACATATAACTATGAAATCATCAATTAAAAACATAATTTTGTTTGTTTTACGTGATTGGTGGGAAAAAAGAATATAATAATAGGATCCTCTTATGGCCCCGTAGAATCTAGATGGTATTTCTACATGATTACTTCTCTCTATGTATGGGTGATGACAGAATATTGATTAATGATCTTATACAAAACCTAGTATCATTTATAATAAACCAATATATGATAGAAATACTTTTCATTGCACATGTCAGATGAATTTATTCATGGTCATCATTTCATAATTGGATATTAAATAACCTTTATCATTTTAATAAGTATGGAATGGTCTTGGCCTCATTAATAAGATATTTGACAATCATATTTAATGTGTTGAAAGACACCATTATTAACCTTTATTTATCCCCAACCAAAAAAAACTCTTCACATCTATCCCACTAAACATGATCCATCGACATTTTTCTTCAAAAAAATATGGGGTGCTTCCACACACATCATTTCCATGCCCAAGATCAGACTATGAGCTTTGGTACAGAATATCGACAAGGGATTTGATTGATATGGATATATCATTACATTTTATTTATTCACTCAACTATAAAATAAATGTATGAATATTAACCATAAACATAATCCATGAGTCCTTCCTCTTAAAAAATATGACCTCACTCCTAGCTCACCTAATTATCTAGTATACAATCACAAAATCTAAACACCATCATAACACCATCAACCTAGAAACATATAAACAAAATAATAATCCATTCATATTGATTTTTTATATATTTATATATAATTTTGTTCCCAAACATCGATAAATTATACTCTATATTGTTACGAATATTTCAAAATCAGTTCATATATGAAAAATATAATTCACTTTCAAGCACAAGAAGGATCTTAATTTGGAATCCAACTGCACCCTGCCTCTTTTACAAAACCTTATCACCGAGGAGTGATTTATTATTAAAAACTAAACCAAATATAGATACATAGTGGGAATACCATATAACCACAAAAATACATACTAGAAACCACTCTCCTATTTACATTAGGTACGATTGTCGAAATAATTATGGCAAAAGGATACAAAAATAAATTATTTGAAAAGACATCGTTCCTCCTCCTCTAATTTGTAACAATTCCATAACATTGGTGCTGATCATTATAAAAAATTACATTAAGAAACATGGGTGTTATATAACTTATAATGTAAAAATTTGATGATTTTGCATGGAAATAAGTAAATAAGGATCCCCATGTTATATTTCCAAAATTTGATATCTCCCATAAAATTGATCCATCTCGAAAGGATATACAGGTTCGATAGATAACCATGCCTATGACTCCACATGTCTATTGTTTTCCCATGACTAAAGATGATGTATCATATATATCCATATACATATCTAATGTTCTTTTATGTATAATGTACTGGTACTTAATAACCCCCTAGACTTATAAAACCAGATGGAGGAAAAATAATTGAAAAAATTTATAAAGGTTCATACCACCCTCTTGGATAAATTTTTACATGTTATTCCATAACACCAATTAATATTCCGTTAAATCATGACTCAATGATGACAGATTTAAATTTTTATATTTAGTTATGTAGTGTAGTCCAAATTATAGGTATTAAAAACATTTCCTAGTTTAATTCATATTACATACCCACATATATTCGTGAGGATACAATGTGCCTTGTTTTCAACTTTCATTTTGCATCACATTTCCACATTCAATTCAATGCTATGAAATGAATTCAAAAGAAACCATTTCAATTTCATAGGAAAATGGGAAAATTTTAATATAAAATTTTTCATATAAATAAATATTAACATCATCATAAATAAACAAAATTATTTAAAAAAGAAAAATAATCCTTTAATATTATTTTTTGTAATCACACTAAAATTAACATTTCTTAAATTAGATTGTTCATATGGGAAATTTTTCACATTAATATATATATATATATGGATACCTATGTATATTTATAGAACCAATATATATATATTTATATTTTAAAAAGTTTACTTATTTCATTTAAAAAAAATACCCCTTTTTATTCATATAAATCAGTTAAAAGGCTATTCCATAATTTTAGCAATCAAATAATGGGAAATATATTTAATTTATTTTTTAACATGGTCACTACAATGAAAAAACCATTGAAATAATGTGTAATTACATGTGAAATACAGTTTTACATTTTAAAATTCATAGAAAAAAATTATTATTATCATTTGTATCAAAATAAAGGATTAAGTATTCATTCACATAAGTTTGCATAATTTATGTCCATATATCATATTGAACAACATAAAATAATCATTAAGACTATAAATTGTAATTCTATTAGAAAACAAAAAAATGAAATGAAACCATTGAGGACAATAATAAACCCTAAATTCAGGAAAACCCCACTTCATTTATAGCCATAGAGGAAAAAAATGGTTGATCCCTATATAGATTCTATGGTGAAATCACCTCCTTAGATTAATGAGGATATAATTATCCTTAATCGACACTAAAAACCCATATAATCCATGAGTAAATGAATGAATGAAACAAAAATAATTTTATGCTTCTTATTTTCAATGAAAAAGACAATGGAATGACTTAAAATCAATGAAAACATGAAGAGATGGGAAGAGCAGACCATACAGTGTGGAACCGCACTCAAATTTCAAAAATATTGCTAAAAATACTTATTAAATTGAGAGGGTCAATGTAGGAGTGTTTTACATATCACATGGGTTGTGTATAATTTAAAATACAAGTTTATGAGTAGTTCATAAACTATGAAAAATAGGAGAGTGCAAATTCATAAAAATAAATTTAAAACCTAAACATCATATACATTAGCCGCAAGGTTTCCCCAACAATGATCTATCCATGGGAATCTAACTATAGGGAGGGTAAAACATAAATGAGTATGAAAATTGGTTTGGGAAACTATGTTCCATCTATGAATTATGGATATTTTATATGATAGATTCATTCACACGGATTATTCATGGTGTCCACGAACCATGAACCAATAATTCACTTAATAAAAATTTATAATATTTCATAACAAAATTAAAGTAGGTTAATCCTTGAAATTGAGAATGATATTAAATATAATATAATAATTAAAATATTATTAAATAGATCTTTGTTGTGATAATTATCCCAAAAATATTTATTTCAACCAACAGAAAACCTTGGGTGAAACACTTGATTTGGGTAGAAAAATGGTCCAACCATTGCATTAGGTATACACCTTGACAAAAAGAATACGGAAACAATCTATTAATAATTACATCTGCAATATAAAAATATGAACCACCTCATATATCAATCACTCTCATTACTAATAACCATATAATACTAAAAACTAGAAAATATATTTTAGAATATAATAAAAGGTTGAACTACATGAAAACCATTTCATGATCTAAGATACTCCTTAAATAGGGGTATAATATAAACATTAGACAACTAATTCCCAAATGGTTACGAGTTTCTGGGAATAATATCACAAATTTTTTCCAACAACCTAACAAATAAATACACTCGTGGTAAAAATATATGGATCCCACAAACTATCCAAGGATGGGGGAATTCCCATCAAATTTTCATACAAATAACACACTCATTTTCAGTGACAAAACATACTCTATAAATCAGTAAGATAAACAAACACAAAGAAATGAGGATTCCAAATACTCATTAAAAAATATATATAAACACTAAAAAAACTCTATAAGATAATAAAAACCAAAATATAAAAATAGTGAAAAAGGGAAATAAAAAAGATATAAAAGATTTTTTGGCCATAATTAACATAAATGACACTTACCCTGACCAAATAATGATCGTACATTTATAGGTCGTGACAGTGTGACCAAGAAATATTCATCCACTACACAAACACATGGATAACCATTTTATTCTAATAAAATAAATAACTCATACCAATTCAACACAAGATCATATAAAACACATTATATATAACCAATAATGATTAAAACGTCATTAAGTGGATTTCATTTCAAGATTAGTGGAACAAACCAAAAAACTAAAACTCCATAAAATTAAATGAAACATTGATAAACAAAGAGGAAACATCATCCTCAAGAATATTAGAATCCCATCATGAAAAAATAGCGGGAAACAAAGGAGTCATAACAATGATATTCCACTCCCTCTAGTACTATAATGATAAAATTAAAAAATAGAGGTCCATCATTATCCTTATGTGGTTCTAAATCTAAACAAAAAAAGCTTATTCTCAATGTGGAATAAACTCACCTATTTTTTCTATTTTTATTCTAAAAATCCAATAAAAAATTAAAATAATATACAAGATCAAATGAACCATATTCCATAACAATACTCAAATGAATTCAATGTATATCATGACAAATTACCACAAAAAACGTCTTTAAATATTTATAATTCCCACAAGTTAAATATTGAAAATTTAAAACACGTTTATAAATCAAAATAACAATCCAATACGGTAACACTATTTAATGAAAATGTATTACCATAAAAAACATTTCCACATTTACAAAATTAGAAAAATAAATATTTTAAAATTCCATTTATTAGAATTTTTATTTAAATCAAAAAACATCATCATTATTTAAATTATTTTTTGAAATCATTATTTCAAGAAAAAAACTATTCATTTACCCTTAATAACACATTTCCATTTAAAAATTCAGACAAATTTCTGTCAAAACAATTGAAAACACCAATAAGGCTTCTATTTTTATGCATTTAAAACCAAACAACACGAATTTAAAATCACATTACAATTTATTTGTATACATGCATCAGAATAATAAATATTAATTTTTAAAATTCATTTATTGAAAAAACCACATTTATCACTTAATTCAATTTAGGGAAACTCAATCATTACTGTTAAAAAAACTAACGTAAAAATATAATATTAATATCTAAAACCATGTTTTCCTTAAAACTGAAAACAATATAAGTACAATAGTCTGTTTTCTAAAACAATTAACCTAATAAAAAATATATAATAAAATTTTTATTCATTAAATAATTAAGAAATTTAAAATATCCTATATTATTTTCCTGAAAAAATTAATCCATATATAGTCAATATATATTATTTATTAATTTTTTTGTTGAAAAATTTCTTTCAAATCATAAAAATCAACCATTCATCAATGAAAAAATATTTGTAATCATAAAAATCAATTAGATCCATTTAATGCAATATTTTTTTATATTAACATTATAAAATAACCTACATATGTTAAACTTTGGTCTTCAATTTCTCAAATAAAAAATTAATATTGACACGTAACCCAAATAATTTTTATTTCTGAGAGATCAAAAAAATATTTCAAAAAATGGATAATATCCTTGAATTTTTTGGTCACATGGATTAGTGGGACAATATCTTATCATAAAACTACAATGGGTATTTTTATCGATCCAAGTACACATGATTCAATTGGTCTTACAGGTGATGATAGCTCACCTGGCACCACAAATTTAGCTTCATCTTCACTTGAAAAACACATAATGTCTTCATAGAATCGATATAATTCATTAATAATTCAAAAATGTATCAATATGAAAAAAATTTAAAAATAAAGAGTAAAATGAAATACTCAGAATCAAAATTCCAAACATAAACAACCATAGTAACTTATGCTTTCTCATGAGCTGTGGTAATCATTCACCCACTCTTGAATTACCTTAGGATATATAATAATTTTAAAATCAATATACTATTTCATACCAAATAAAAAATGTAAATATGATACCAACTTTTCCTGAAAAATCAAAATTCATCCCCCTTTTTAGATAATCAATCAAACCCAAGTCAATTCTATGGAATGTTCTTGATCTACTAGAGATGGAATTATTTTACAAGTCCTTATGATAACACTATGTGGGAATGATTTCTCCCCAATTTACATCCCCCAAAAGAGCATACAACGATTCTAAAAAAATTAATTTAATTCATATAGTATTAGATATCTCTACCATCCAACCATAAAAATTAGTAACATCCCTTCAAGGATGACAAAATACATAAAATTAAATAAAATAAATACAATGGTTTACATCAATGTTATATTTCATGTCATCATCTGACCACAAGTAGACAATAACCTTAAGAAAAAAAGCTAATACCTGACATAAAATTTTTACATGACTGGCTTAATGACAGGTTTTAATTCCCAATTAAACCACCCCTCATGCATAATCATTAAATAAAGGATCCGGTAAATGTAATATTGAAAATAAATTATAAATATTTTCATTTATATTTTATATTTAGATATTATAAAACTCAGTATATTAAATTTTTAATGATACAATCCTTAAAAATAATGTTGATTTCTGTATTTTCATTAAAATGTCATTTTCAATCATTAAACCTAAAAAATAATTAGTTGAAGTGAAATATCTTCATTAATATAAATCTGATAATTTATTTAATATAAAACGAAATTAAATAATGAAATTTAATACATCATGGATGAGGGGTATCGTAGAGACATGAAGATTGGGAAACATTTTAGAATCATCATAATCCCATTGATGAAACCACATATAACTATTCACATACATAAGCTGATAGGGAGATAAAATCCTCTTTCCCATGGACAAAAAATTCATTTCATCAACATTTTTAGTGTTATAAAATAGTATAAATTCTAGGGTGCTCATTCCATTCCTATTGTACTTACCTATGTCAACCCACATGTGTACTGAAAGTTTATATGTTACTTGTTTTCCAATTACTATAAAATAACATTTCAATATTAAATTAAACATTGTTCAATGCATGTATGAATTACCCATTTCAATTCAACAATAATGGGCAATAAATTTAAGATAAATATTATTTATTTAAATAAATATAAAGACCAATATATAAAAACATCATTATTTCGAAATATTTAACGGACCTGTTAAAATATAATTTTAAACCAAAATAAATTAACCATTTTTAAAATAGAAACAATCATCATGAAAAAGGATTCTAATTGATGTTATATTATTTACATATATAAAATTAGTCATATATATATAGTCACAAATTCATACATTATTATGTGAATTTGTACACACACACACACACATATATATATATATACCTTTATATATATATATCATATATATATATATATATCAAAGGAATTTTTGAATGATCTCACATTTTCAATTAAAACCAAAAACACATTTTATACATATAATCCATTTACAATATAATTCATAGTTTTTCTAAAAATAAAAATGTGTAGTATATTTAAATGTTATATTAACATGCTTCCAACTATGAAAAAACCATTAAATATTTGTGTAAATTCTATTGAATCTTAATTTTCCATTTAAAAATTCCATAAAAAATTTATTTAAATTATTTTATATCAAATGGAGTGATGAGAAGATCCACTATGAATGTATATAAAAATTTAATGAACTAAATCTAAGTGAAACCGAACTAAAACTCACTATCACTAATAATTATGGTACGTTGAATGATAAACTCTGTGAAAATATCCCCTATAAAAAATATTGAAACCAATTGATCATAAAACCCCTTATTAAACTCAATCTATAAAATATAAATAGATGAATTTATATTAATATTTGATGGAAAATTAAAATACATGGATTAATAATGATATATACTTCCATAAACATGCCTCGTGAAGTCGATTCACTATGAATAAAGGAATGAAACTCCCAAAAATTGAGTTATTGTTTATCAATGTCATATGAAACATTAGGGTTATAAGAGAATACATATAGAAATAATACGTTAATAGAGGAGGAGACATTATCAAGAGAACATAAAAACAAATCATCGAAAACCCTTCTAAGATATCACAACTAAAGGGTGTGGATGGCAGAATGATAGTACATATTTCTCCACTATTATATATATTTTTTTAAAATATAATTGGATCGGTGGGTGTGGCCTAATTTGGAAGGGGGAGGAGATAAAAAAATTGAATGTAACTACAAATGTTTTGGTCATATAGTCAACAAAACATTTCGACAACCAAGTGCCACCAATGGGAGGGAATAAATCTCACACAGATGAAGTGAAAACATCTAGTAAATCCATGAATCATCTTTGTGTATTTGATCTTTAAAATAATATAAAAATTTACATGGTATGCACATGGTTTCCACTATTCTTAATTTATTCATGTTCTAAGAAATATTTATATATTTTACAAAATATTTTAAAAAATTATTCATAAATAATATTATTAAATTTACTATAAAAAATCCCTGAAATTAAAATATGTTCGTGGTATGACTAGGATACTGAAGATTCATGTGGAAGAGGTGTTGATTTCTTAATCGAAGGACCAAACTGAGTGTAGTGAGGTATTATAGTTCCTTACTAATTTATTAAGGATATTTCATTGATGTTTTTTTAATGATTTTAATTATGTATTTTTCTAATAATTTAATATCTTTTGAAAAAATCCTTAATTTTTGGATTTGTCGTATTTGACTAATAAATGGTCAAGGTATTTTCTGACAATTTTTCAAGGATTCTATCTATATTTTGCAATACTATAATCAATGACTCTAAATAATTAATTACTACAAGCGACATGTTGGTAAATTTTATTTTTTAAAAAACAAAAAATAAAACATTTGGAATCCATACTTATAAATAATTCAATAAGATGAATAGTCATTATTATATTTATTTAATCATTATTATATGAATCATGTATATACTATAATGTTTAACTTTTGTATTAAATACTTAATAGGATTACTGAATATATAAATATAAAATATACAAACTATAAAATTACAACAAACTACAATCTATATTTATATAAAGAACTGAAGAAAACATAGATATCCTTAACTAAGTTAGTTTTTCACATTCACCTAATGTGATAATGAGTTATGTAAACTAATCATTATGTATTCTTGATTTTCAAACTATTAATATTTTTGTTTTTCCAATGATGTACTCCCTTGATCAAATTGATCATAAAAATTATGAATCTTATTATGATTATGATCTCTCCTTATCCACAATCAGGTGAAAAATTATATCTCTAAAGGTGTGATCTATTAATAAATATCATTATAGAAAAAGAGGTAAAATATATAATTATATATTTAATTTACATTGATATCATCATAAATATGTTCTCTAATATGATATCTATAATGAATACAATAGTTGAGAAATAATGAAAATTTAAAAACATTAATTAATGTATTCAAATAATATAATTTTGACTTTATACAACGATTTGATCTTAAGATTGTATTTATCGGAATTGGTGAAACACAATGAAATGGTAAAATTTCAAAATTATCATTATTAATTGTAATAACATCAGGACAAAATCCACATTTCTATATTAGTTAATCACAGAATGAAATTTTATGATATTATTCATGTTATGAAATATTAAAGGTACTTGTATAATTGATTTTTTTATTTGAATAGTAAAAATCAATTCGGTATTCTTCTTATAGCTCCATCTGAAATGAGTTTTAGATCTTAATCTATTATACTATCTAAATGTCCATTTGATTTTCTTTTTGTATGTCCATTTGATATAATTTGAATTTTTCCATTCAATATTCTATGTATGTGTCATCTTATATTAAATGTTATATGATTCTATATTGATAAAATAAAGCCTCCCTATATTAAAATTGAATTTATATGCATGGTAAATATTACACTCAAACATTTTAAAGTAAGTTTCTCTTAAATACATTCTAATCATTAGATATAATATATTTCATGAAGATCTGAGACATAATGATGAAACACTTGGTTATTTATATGATAATGCCAAAACCTCACCTTATGATTTAATTTTCCATATATGTGTTTTGAATTTTAAAAAATGTTCATCAACAGTTCTGAATAGTAAGTTATTTAATGTTTGATAGAACCAATTATTTTTTATTAGTATTATCATACCCTTATAAATTTTAATATGAATAGAAAAATGACCCTTATATATATTAAATAATATTATTCTATAATTTTTATATGGTTATAAGACGATGAGATCTTGAATAATTTTTCAATGTAATAAATAACGAAACATAGTTTTAAAATTAGTATTTTTCACTAAACTATGATAATAATTTAAAATTAAATTAATCATATTTAGAAATGACTTTTAATTTTTTTAATTTTCTAGTTGTACTTATCAAACAATGGTTAGGATAAATATTTGGGGTATTTCTGAAACTTTGGGATTTTAGATGAATAGTGAAACATAGTAAAATTCCATATATACTAATTATCAATTTAATACACTATTTATGACATCATGAGTGGTGTAAGGGTACATTATTTGAAGTAAAATTCACTTATTACTGTTAGGAGTCACATGAGACATCATTATTGGTTCTTTTGAGAGAAATAATAAAAAATGATTAAAATATTCAGAAGTCACTCACCCCTCAACTATATCAACCACACATCATCCCCTCTACCTCCCATGCCACAAAAGCTTCAATCCGTGCCTAAATTCTATGAAATTATATCCCAAAGTTCCTCCCCCACTTACAGAGCCTGTTGGTCTCACTAGAAGGACAAAAACTAAGGCATTAAGGGATTCTCAATGAGGAGTACTTAGGAGCTGAATCTCTCTTCACTTTTCATTCAATTTTTTTTTAAAAGTTATATTATTTTGATGTTCTCTTCTCACATTCCCACATACAAGTTCTATGATAATTCCAATACCATTCATGGAAATTAATTTTATTTGGTAAATGAAATATTTCATCCTTATCTCTCCTTTCTCCCACCACGTACACTAAAAATTAAAATATTGTTCGAGTTGTGTTAGTTTATTACATTATAGGAAGGTGAATATTCAATTTATATTCCTATATTCTATTCAAGTCATGAATTTTTTTAATAGTTGAACTTGATCATAAAATATGTATTTTAAATTATGAAAATTTATGTAATATTTACTCTCTCAATATATAAAATAATAATACAAAACAAGTTCATTATACACAAAGCTACAAGGTTAATCCATGAGATTATAAATAAAATTTAAGTAATAAATCATCCTCAGGTATATAACCCAAAATAATTATAAGATAATTATGTCTCTAACATTATATATTTACAATTTTGTATGTTTGACGACATTTGAAAGGAACATCCATTCCTGAATACAAGTAAACCAGTCATTAAAACCATGGAATAAAATGCATCCAAAAATATAAAATTGATTCACATAAACCCATCAAAAATGGAATGATCGAACCTAAAGAAGATATAATTTTTCAATTACATGTTAATTTGGTTTAGGAATTATTAATTAATGAATATAAATTTTATTATTCTGGTCATTAAGAACCATCAATAACACTTTCAAGCCTATGTCGAGGGATCGTCTCTCTCATATTTATTCAAGAATTTCCCATATGTTGTGTCCTTTAATTTTTAATTCTTAAACATGGGGTATGTTTTTCACCTTCCCCATACATCGATAATGATAAATATTTTATGTTATATCCATTACCACTCATTAATCCCTCAAAAGAGCACTTGTTTCCATGGAAACCTTTTTGTAAGGATTTTCTCTTCTAACTATAATTTTCTGTGAGTTTTCCATTGATCACCACTTATTTATTGTATGAGGTGTATTTGTACAAGAATTTATCAAAAAATACCATGATTCTTTTTATAATTATGGTATTCCATGAATCATCTTTTGTTTATTATTTTTTGGTTATATGATTAGACAAATTACGTTGTGGTAAGGGACTTTTCCTTAATTTCTATTTTATTGTGACATACATAGTATTGTGCACCTAATAATAATTATTTGTTGTACCTAATACTCATTTTAGATCACATTTAATTTGAAATTATATTTCTATTAAATATCAAAATTCTCATATCACATGTATTTTTAATGACTAAACTATATAACATTGTATATAAATTGCTTATTTGAAATGTGGTTTTAACTATGGAATTATTGATGAATATGTTTTCACTACACTAAAAAAAATATTGATATTTGATATTGTAATTTTATAAAATAAATATATAAATAATTATTTGGAAATTAACTGATTGGAGGGTCCTACTATATCCCTTCTATGTATCGACAGGTCTCATGAGACAAATCAGTTAGGGGAAAACCATTTGAGTTTGTTCCCAAAAATGATACGGGTATCTACCCACAAATATAAATTGTTATAGAGGTATAGAAGAATCATGTTCTACATACATTATATCTCATTAATAAGTGTTCTCAATTTTAATTTTTATTTATTATTATCCATGAGGATTTCACTATGAAAAAATGTGTAGATAACATTTTATTATCAACTTACTAATTGTGTGAGTTTTTAATATATTCACCATGCCATATTCACTACACCAAAATGTTATTAGTTCAAGTATTATTGATTCATGTTTCCAATTTTTGAAACCCTTACTGAAAATTTTAGCTAACCCCATTAATTTGATTACATTTAAAAAATTATATTGATGATATATTTTATTGAGTTTTCGTGGATTCTGTTTATTATTTTTTGTTATGTCTTGTATGTTGTTACCTTTTCCAATGTAATTTGAGTAACAACTAGGTATTTAGTTTATTCCAGACTACTAAACTGATCTTTCCTTACATATTTCATTCCTTTTATATATTCCAAAGAAATAAGTAATGCACCAGCTCTAGTCTAAAGGGGGCGGAGTATTACATTTGGTATCCATGGTCTTTTAGTTGAAATATTGGAAACTATATTAGAAATTGTAAATTAGGGAACAAATCCCTAATGTAGTATTTGAGGAAAAACATACAATAACAAATTTTAATTCTTGTATGGAATTTATTACATTGATCTTTAGGGAATATATATTCCAATCTAAATACAAAAAGGTATAGGTGGCTCTAGAACATGTGTATCTAGAAATAAACAATACGAAAAGGGGTTTCGGAAATGACCTAGGGTATCCTGATAAAAGAAAATGGGCATTTCTACAGTCTTGGTATTGATTCTCCCCTAGGATACTGTTAGAATAATTATTCATTTCTATACAAACCATTATGAAGGATTTTGAAGTAAATTTTTCCTCATAAAACCATGTTTTATCATATTAGCTATGCGTAGAATTTAAATTAATGTTATGTTATTTTCTATTTGAAATTCAAAAACCTAAACTAGTGTATTCCATTATTTAAAAATTTCTCTTAATAGAAGAAGCAAGATCAAAACTCCTTCCCAATGTAGGTATTGGTCCATAGAGAAAGTAAACACAATCAACGTTGGATTGATCGGATCATGAACTTATTTGGACTACATACTCAGGATGTGTCAAGTAACCATTCCATAACATTATAGGATAGATTTATGAATCAGAATCTGACACCATTTAGTGGAACTACTAATCCAGTGTTAGGAGAGTAGTGGATCAAATTCCTTGAAAATATATTCATGGCCTTAAGATGCAATGAAAATTAAATGGTAGTGTGAGAAGTATATTTTATCAAGGGCGATATCAGTCAATAGTGTCCCATGATCTATAATACCGCAGAGGAAGAAGAAATTGATGAAATTGAATGGAGGACATTTAAGGAAATATTGTTCGACAGATATTTCCCTCACGAGAATCAAACTGAAATGAATGGAAAATTCATTGGCGTAAAGGAAAGGTAATAAGACAATGTTGTAGAGTATGTTGATACCTTTACAAGTCTATCCAGGTATGCTATAAATTATGTATGTGACCTAGAAGAAAATATTTATCATCTCTTTGATGTTCATAAGCCATGTCTTCGATGGGAACTATCTTCTCAAACATTTTCATCATATGATGTGATTCTATTAAGTTCCATGAAAATAGAGAGGGATTTTTATCAGTCAAATTTGTTCTAGGGAAACCAAGATAAGAACTGGTACTCCAATAACCCTGGAAAAGGCGAAGCACCAAAGAAAAAAAATTGAATAGAACAATTCCCATTATGTTATAATTGTGGAAATAATCATCTAGGAAATGATTGATGGACATTAGAGTTTGTTAAAAGTGTATAGGAAAGGGTCATCTATCTAATGAATAAAAGGGGAATAGAAAAGTCAATGAGGTTCAATGCTAAAATTGTAGATATATGGGACACTATGTGAATGAGTTTCCTATGATCCATGAAAAATTACCTCATAAAAGGACACAATAGAATGGGAAATCTTATGCGATTGCAACCATAGTTATTGATGTTTCTAATGATATGGTGGGAGGAAATTTATTTTTTTACTCAATATTATACAATTACTTATTTGATTCTAGATCCTCAAATTCATTTATATCTTCCTAGTTTTCTATGAATATTAGACACGTACAATGGGATTTAAAAAAAATTAGTCTGTTAAAAATCATAGGGAATGTATCATTGCATCAAAGGCATGTCGATCAATCCCCCTCATGACACATATACATTCTATAGTTTTTAACCATATAATCATACCAATGAATGACATTAATAAACTTGTTTGTAGGAATTCACTATCAAAATGTGACGTGAATAACTATATCAAGATGAAGGAAGTTACAATCTTTGAAAATGTTGTAGAATCCCTTATTTTTAAAGTAGAATCCACAACATCTTATTCTTTTCTATATCCACCGACATTATCATTATTGAATGAAATTATTGGAGAAGAAGAGAACACAATGTCTATGTATGAGAAATTAAATCATTAAATTAATGATGTACATCGATTTCAAGAATAAATTTACATATTTCGAGATGATTTACTTGGACATCCTCCAGAGTGGGAAGATGGGTTCTCTATTGACTTAATGTATGGTGCAAGAACTATATAAATGGATCACTATAGAACTAACATTGTGGAATTAGTGGCGATAATGAAATAACTATAGGAATTGAGTGACGAATGATTTATTTAACCTAGTGTTTCTTCATGAGAATCCCCTATTCTATTTTTCAAGAAAAATGACAGATCCATGAGCGTATGAATTGATTTTATGGAAATCAATGATATTTTAACAAATAATAGGTATCCTATACCAAAAACTATTGATTATTGGATAAAATTCATGGAGCACAATACATTTTGAATATTGTCCTTCGACTAGGATATCATCAGCTGTATGTGAGGAAGAAATATATTCCAAACATAGAATTTCAAAAAAAAGTATGGACATTATGAGTTTACAGTGAAGCCTTTTTAACTGAGTAATGAATCCTCTATTTTTATAAATTTAATGAATAGTTTATTAAAGAAATATCTACATAAAATTGTTGTTTTATTTATCAATGATATCTTATTATACTCTAAAAGTTATGCAACCATGAGAATCACTTGAGGATTATTCTAAAAACATTTAGATTGAATGAATTATTTGGGAAGTGTAGAATGTGTGTATTATGACTTCAGTTACTATTTTTCGAGTCATATTGTATCTAAAAGTAGAATCCTAGTTGATACTTCTATGAAACAATAAATCCATGAATGACCCAAGAAAATGAATATAACTGAGGTATGCATTTTTATAGGCATAGTAGGTTATTATCGGTGTTTCATTCAGAATTTCGCCCGACTGCATTATCCGCTAACCAAGATCACACATAATGGGGTTATGATTGTATATAGGAATTAATGAATTTAATTCATTGAATTATTTAAGAAAATATTGGTTAGTGCTCTAAATTTGTCAATTCCATATGGAAATGATCAATTTTTGATAAACATTGGTGCATCAATGAATTGGTTGTGTCGCATCCTTATGAAAAATGATATATTTATTTCTTGTGCATCCATGAAGTTGAATAATCATGAGAAAAATTATGTAACTCATGATCTTGAGTTATCATCCATAATATTTGATATGAAAATATAGAGATATTATCTCTATGGAATAAAATGAGAGATATACATTTATCACCAGAGTTTCAAATAAATTTTAACACAAAAAGAACTCAACTTGAGGTAATGGAGATATCTCGAGTTACTCAAAGATTATGATTGTTAAATACACTACAGACATATATAGGAAAATTAGGTTGTAGATTCATTAAGAATTTAAGATCATGGACATTTATCCCAAATGTGTATTAAGAGAGATCCTATATTCATGGATCTACAGAATATGGATATGATATTTGTTACAGAAGGGCAAACATATCTCCTCTTAATATAATTTCTAAACAATATTTACTATAGATGATAAATAGCTCTAAATCTAATAATGTGATTATATTAAAAAATGCCTTTAAAGATGGTATATTGGACGAATTCGTGAATGATAATGAATTTATGAAATTTGGGTAGAGGTTGTGCATTCCATCAACACCTAAGCTAAAAATGGAAGTCTTAGATGATTCACATAACTCAAATTTCTCAATACACAAGGGTTGGATTAAAATGTATAATCATCTAAATATATAATTTTTTTGGGAAAATATAAAGCACAAAATGGCTTAATACGTTTCAAGGATTCTAGTATATATATAATCAAGGGCAGAGAGACAACATCCTAGAGAGGTGATGCAACCTAAACATATTATTATGTAGAATTGGGATGAAATGGAAATAGATTTTGTCACTAGACTACCATGCAAACATTAAAAAATGATGCAATATTGTTAATTGTTGATTGTATCATATAATAAGAATGTTTACATTATATAAGTGTGGATTTACCACTTTATCGTTGGGAAAGACATTATATTAATGACGTTCTATGACTTCATGGTGCACCTCTATCGACTGTGTCTGATCGAGTTCCCATGTTTACTTCAAAATTATATAATAGTCTCTAATATTATTTGGATTATGAGCATCACTTGAGTACAACTTATCACCCCCAAATCGATGTACTATTTAAAAGGACTATTTAAACACTGTAAGATATGTTGAGATCTTATCATTTTCATTTTCAAGGCATGTGGGATAAATACTTTATTTTTTTGGTGTTTTCCTAAAATAATATCTAACATTTTCACTTTAAAATTGTTTTAAATGAATAATTATATGGTAATATGTATCGAACTCCAACTTTTTGGGATGAAGATAGAGAGAAGAAACCATTAGGCCCAGAACTATTCAAGGAGGAAACATCAAAGTTAATGAGAATTTAAGCTTATATTAAAGAATCCCAATGTAGGAAAATCCGTTATGCTTAAAACCAATGAAATTATTTTTAAATACAAGTAAGATATCATGACTTTATTAAAGTATCTTCATGGAATGGTGTCTTATGGTTTGTTATGAAAGGGAAACTAATCCCTGGGTACACTAAAACATTTGAAATTATGGAAAAGATAAGATGTATATCCTTCCATTTTTTCAATACCACCATATATCTTGAATATTCATGATGTGATCCATTTGTCGTTGTTTAATAAATACCTACTAGTCATAATTCATGTTCTCTCCAATGAATAATTAGAAATGGACCCTGATTTTTCATACTGTAAAGAGTGTATTGGAATTATTAACATAAGGGAGCAGATATCGAGAAATCTGACAAATCGTTAACTAATGGGTTTTTCGAGATACCAAAATATAGAAAAAGAAATGTGGGAAACTAAGGATTTCATGATATAGAACACCCTAATTTTTTGGATGGATTTATTAATGAAAAATGTCTATGAAAAAATATCTGAATGAGGGAATAATATAACACCCAAACATTTTATTATAAATTTATCCTAAATAAATTCTATTAATTGGATAACCCATATTTCATGAATAACTTTTGGATTATGAAACAAAACTTTGTTATTTATAGTAGAATGTAAAAACCAACATCTAAACTTATATTTTTCACATTTGGTTTCTAAGTTTCAAAAAACAAGAATCTACGGTTGTGAACTGTAAGTGATTTGGAGTCTAATAGAACCAATTCGTTTTTTATCAATGTTATCACTCTCTTAAGAAATATAACATGAATAGTAATATTATCCTTATATTTTTTAAATAAAATTATTATTTTATTTTCATAAGGTTATAAGATTATGTGATCTTGATTAATTTTCCAATGTAATATAAAATAAATTATAGTATTAATATTATTATTTATTTAATAAACTATTATATTATTTATAAATGAAAATAATAATATATATATATATTTTTTAAATGGAGTTCATTTTTGAATTCACCATGTTGTTATATGGTTAGGTTGAATTTGTAGTATTTTTCTAAAATTATTGAATTTTTCATGAATAGTGAAATAAAGTAACATATTGTATATACAAATTTTCAGTTAAATTCTCTATTTATGACATAGTAAGTTATTTAAAAAAAAATTGTTTTGAATATACATGAACAAATTATTATATTGTTTCAAATGAAAAAATATTATTGGTTGTGTCGACAGAAATACTAAAAAATGAGTAAATTATTAAAAATTCACTCCTCCCCACAACTATATAAATCACCCCTCACACATTTTTCATCCCACAACAATAATTATCAAATACTAGAATATATTCCACTCAATTAACTAGATATGATCCTAACCCACTACAAGACCTTATGGTCTCACCAAAAGGTCCAAAATGGCCTTAAGGGATTATCAATGTGGATTACTCAAGAGTTGAACATCTCTTCTCTTTTCTTTCAAATTCTTTTATATGTTCCATTATTTTGATGCTTTATACTCACCTATAAGAATCATAGTTATATGATAATTATATTATCTTACTTGGACTAGAATTTTATTATCCAAATGTAATTTCGTATCATCATTTCTCTTTTCTCCGACCTCTTACACAATAAATGCAAATACTTGATGAGATGTGTTTATTTCACATTCAAGGACAACATGCTTTCGATTTCTATTACTGTATTCAAGACAGATCATTAAATTGTTTTAATATTTTAACCATATCATAATATATTTATTTTACCATATGAAATATTCTATATTACTTACACACTCATAATAAATAATAAAAAATAAACAAGTGCATTATTCACAAAATCGAAAGTTTAATCAAATAGTTTATCAATAACATTGAACTAATCAATAAACCCGATTTATATAACCCAAAATCATTATAATATCATTTATAATGTAACTAATAATATATATTTTAAATTATTTATTTATAAGTTCATTTCAAATGAACATTCATCCATGAATACAAGTAAATCGGTAATGAAAACCAAGGATGAAAATCTTCAAAAAAAATAAAATTAAATCTCTTATACTAATCAATAAAGGCATGAATGAACCAAATAAGGATATAAAATTTCATTAAAATTTAAATTATGTTATGGAAATATTAATTAATTAGTCTCAATTTTTTTTCACGTCAATAAGAATAATCATGAACACCTTCGAGTATAAGGTAAGAGATCCTCTCTCTCACATTTATTCAAGAATTACCCCTATGTTGTGTCATTTAATTATTAATTCCTAATGATGGTGTATTTTTTCACCTCCCACATACATCCCATATGACATATAAATAAAATTATATTTCTTTACCTCTCGTTAACCCCCCACTAGAGAACTTGTAACCATGCTGAAATGTTTGTTATTGGTTTTCCATTATAGCATTATTTTTTTTGAAACTTCCCTAGTTCACAACTAATTTCATGTATGTGGTGTATGTGTACATAAATTTGTCATATAATTTCATTAATATGTTAATATTAATGGTTTTAAATGATTCATTTTTTTATTACATTTTGTTCATATTATTAAACTGATTACATTATGGTAAGTGACTTTGTCTCAATTTCTATTTTGTTGTTACATAATTTTTCTGGCGCACCTAATAATCGTTATATGGTGTACCAACATCCCATTTGAGATAAAATTTCATTTGAAATTAACTTTTTATTAAATATACTTATTCTCATATGAAGGAAATTTTTTTTTCAAAATTGTATATTATTATACATAAGGTGTTTATTCGGAAAGCCGGTTTAACTATGGAAATATTAGTGAATCTGCATTTTCTACTCTATATGGTTATTGAAATAAAATATTGAACTTTTATTCCATCTTTGTATAAATAAGTATTTTGTACTAATGTGAAGCATGGGGCCCACTATATCCCTTCTTTGCATCAACAAGTCTCATGAGACAAATCAGAGTGAGGAAAACCCTTTGAGTTTTTTTCAAAAATCAGATAGTTATTAACCAACCGACTTAATCCTTTTTGATTGTATAATGGATTAATGTGTCGGATACATGATATATAATTAATAAGAATGTTATTTATTAATATTCAATTATTACTATCCATGAGGGTTTCACTATGAAAAAATATATAGATGCATTTTTATTATCTTTTTTCTAATGGCACAAGTTTTCATTTATTCACCATGTCCTATTCACAAATCCAAAAGTATTATAATTTAATTTTTGTTGATTCATGTTTCCTCTTTTTGAAACAGATATTCTGATTTCGATCTCACCCCTTTCATTTTTTTACATTTAATAGGTTATAAATAAGAGATCATATATTGTGTTTCTGTGGATGTCGTTTGGTAGTTTTTCTTATGTATTTCCTTTTATTACATTACAGAATTTAATTTGCGCTAAAAGTATGTATTGTGTTTCTGAAAGACTTCTATACTGATATTTACATCCCACATTTCATTCCTTTTATTCTTTAAAATGTAATATGTAATGCACCAGATCTGGTTTAGTGGTTAGACAGGGTTACTGTAAAAAGACTTACAACTATTCATTATTATTGGGATGAAATAATGATTGAAAATTTAAAACAGTATTGACATAATTGTAATTTTCAAATGTAAGAGTAATAAAAAGTCTTTAGAATCATTTTTTATGTGTTCTATCATTTTATTATTCATAATTTTTATGTTTAATTTTAATTAACCATAGATAATAACGCAGTTCTATCAAAATAGGTGCAAAGGTAGAATTATTTTTGTGACCTAAGAGACAATCAAGTTAATATCAATGTAACCTTTTTAGATATTATCACCTCTTTGTGTATAAGTAAATGAAACTTAATCAGCTTTTTCATAATAAGATAAGATTTTATTTCTATAAAACCAATAAATCTATAATTTACCAAAGTTTTTGATGTTTTTATATTTTTTATATAACCAATATTGTTTTTTGAAACATATATGAGTCCTAAAACCAAAAAAATAATATATTCTCTCCCGAAAACCAATTAATGGGGTACAATTGCTATATACAGACATTATAAAACATATTACGTTAATTTGAATTTCATCTCAGATTAAATCACACCCCATAACCTCATGTTTTAGTTCCATTTGATATTAGGTATTTAATCCACTTATTATACAAAAAAAATAATATATGTAAAAAATAGTACTCTCACATGATACACATTAATAAATATTATAAATAATATTATCATTCATTACATGGTGAATGAAAAAATTATAAATGGTGAGATTGTGTACTTAGTAACGGAATATATGGGAGAAAACAATCATATATAATAAGTGTTTATATGATAATCATATGTGTGTAAGAACAAAATCCACATACCAGTTTAAATCATTATAGAACTATATATTGTAATAAATATTTCAAAATCATTATTTATGGTATAAGGAATTAAATATAATGTATTACATGGTAATCAATATTATAGAGTAAGGGGTAAATTATCATAGTCCATGGGAGAATAACCTAGATCTATGAATGTTCTATATATATATTTATAGAAAATAATTCCTTATATCAAGGTGAATAATCATGTCTATCAACACATTATGGATAATATCCCATGATGGATTGATTTTTATCAACAATATTTAATCGTTAAGCTAATGAAATATTATATTTTACCTAATACATTGGATGACTGTATTGTATTGATCCCACTCATCACATTATTGATTGATCCCCATAAGGAATTTTGTTCACTAAATATTACCAGTCAACTCATTATATAATTATTTACCATATTTAGTGTAGGAAAGTATATATTCAGGTCCACCAATCACATAATAAAAATAATGAATATTCATTTCACATGAAAAAACTAATAGTTCAAATATACCTTAATAAACACATGATAAATAAATTGATTCCCTATGAAAATATAACTTAAATAACCGTAAGAGACATATAAAAATACTTGTATTGTATCATTAAATCATATTCTATGTTAATCATAATAAACATTAATTTATGATTATATATAAGAAAATGCAATTTTTTAATAGAATTAAATTTTAATTTGATAATGAAGTTGAAAAAATCGTTCCATTTTTTAGAATTTTTTTAATAGGTAATATTATAAAACAACGGGACTAAAAATATCTTTGCAAAAAATAAATATTGGAGAGAAATATTCATAAAATATCAATGAATATTATGAGAAAATATATTTTTATAGAGTTGATTAAAAGATCATATTCTATTGATATATTTTACATATGTTCAAAATATGTTTAAAAGATACCAAAAATTTTAAAATAATATTTATTTCTTAATGAAATTGAAATCATTAAAAAATAAATAAATTAATCATAAAATTTTCAATATGGATTCTTCATAAACAAAATAATTAATAGGAATATGGAAGAGACTGATTCTAATTCAAACAGAAGAGGTAAGCTTAGTTTATCTTACAAGAATCACCTCATGAACATTATGAACAAACGGGGAAATGAAATGGTATGAGGATATGTTAAACTCGTGATAATCTATATGAGAAGATGATTTTGGTGTTTTAAAATAAAAATATCTTAAAAATCCAATGGATTAGACCATTATAATTAGAATCTAAAATTCAAAATACTACATGAATGAAATATCGTACCTATTACTCATTACATCCAATATATTGATTAAATATTATGAATAAAAATATTATAATATTAAAAAATTATTTATTAAACATAATCATACATTTAATAATTTTCTATTAATCACTTATAATCATTCATTACACATCGATTATATTTTTAATGTTTATTTTTACCATCATATGTTTTTTAATTTTGGTTATTTTGTGTATGATTCATAATGGCTTTATTTTAAACCCTTCTATAATGATAAAATAAATATTTAATTAAAAACATTAATAATAATCTACCACATACTATAAAATAAACTATAAAGATAAATTTTTAAAAGAAAATTAATCATTTCAAGGATCTTAATTATTACGATTTTAATAGTAAAATATTAATATAATAATGATAATAGATTATTAAACATTTTTTGGAATTGTAAAATTTTAATAATATTATTTTTAATTAAGTATGTTCCGAATTATTGGTTAAAATAACAAAACCAAAATACATCTTTATGATAAACATTTTACACATGGAACATTTCTATTATAATAACACTTTCAGATATTTTTTTGAACTTATTCAAGGAAATAAACTAAAATAAAAACATATATAATGATTTTATTACCATTTTTCAAATTCACATGATTGTTATTATTATATCGAGGTGATATTGGAATTGTAGATTAAACAACCCCAAATTTATGATGTGATTAATAATTTCTAAAATATGACTTAAATAATAATAAATATTTTACCAAGTACGATTTAAAAATTAATATTTTTTTGGAATTATGAAATAAACATATTCTATTCAACAATTAAAAAGTTTAAAGGTGTGAGAATTCAGGTATAGGTTCCTGAATCTCTTATTTTTTTTCAATTATAGTTCTTTTACTATAATATATATTAAACACCTTATTAATATGTCAAAATTTTTATAATTTTAAGGTATAATAATCATTTTAAATTGTCTTTAATGATATTTTGTAGCAAACCCAACACCAAATGTTCAGATCCAATGTCCTTCTTATTATATTGCAATATGATTTAGATAATTTCATCTCGATGAAAAAAATAATTTTTCAGCCATAGTAAAATATATTCAAAAATGATTCACATATTACATTTTTATAATCAAATTACATCATATTTTTTATAATTACATTATCCAGTCTAGAAAATACATAAATATTTGTCAAATTAAATTCAATGTATTTATTGTAATGGAAAAAATAAGGGTGTTCTAAAATTATTATTAAGGTGTATGTATAGTGTAATCAATTTAGAATCAATGATAAAACTCAATAATGAAATATCAAAATGAGAAAATGCATTCTATGCAATCCAAAATCTAATAAAGAAACTCATCAAGAGATTATAATAATGATAGAATATCATTGTTAAAAATAAAAATGGAAAGGAAAATAAATTTACTTACTTTTCATGTAAATATTATGAAAATCCCAAAAAAATTTGGAAACAATAATATGTCATGTTAAATCACTGAACACCCATTCAATGTACTCAATAGAATTGGAAGGAAGTGAATATAAATATAATATCAATTTGAAAATCTCATGGATAATAATAAATATGGAATAGGACAACAATATAACAGAAATAAAACATAAAAAAATTACATACAAAACAATATAATTTATTATAAATATGTCACAGTAAATATTTGAAGACACATTCTATTTTAATAATAAACTGGGTATGAAATGCATCCTAGTGTAATATCATTTTGAAAACATAATGTATAAAATTCAATAATAAAATTTAAATAACTGAACTAATATGTCATTTAAATGACATTATTATCATGAGATGATTTTGAATAATCAATATGATGATGTAAAATAATTACAAACTTGATATTTAAATAACAAAATTACAATGAAATAAAAAAATATATAATATCGTTATAAATATATTATTGATAATCACACCTGAATTCATAATGAAGGTAATTATTAATATCTAGATGTCATACTTCCAAGGAACATAATTATTTTTTCATAAATATCCATCCTTAATATATTTTAAAATTAATTTGTATAAACCTATTTAACTAATTATAATGAACTGATTCATCCTATTATAATAGTTAGGCATGGATGAGATATCATTAACAAGTTCCCACTCAAATATGTCATGTCATAATCATCCCTCATTCAAAAATAACATAATTAATTCAAAAATAGTGTTACTTATAATAATATATACATTTTTATTAAACATTACAATTTTCATAATATATCCCTAGATTTAAAAATGTATGTCAATATAGAAAACTATATTTATAAATGATATATTTTTTTTGAAATAAACATATCCTTGATAATTTATATGTATGTTTTAGAGAAATATAATTTCCAATGACTGCAATAATTTTAATATTTCAAGGGATCATTAATGGAATTCAAAATTGATACAAGGATGTGATTTTCTGTATAATAAGTGTTTAAAATTATAATACACCATCCAGTTGAAGAATAAGGATTACATCAAAAAAAACAAGAAATATTTGGGTATATATAAATTAAAGGGTTATTTTCATTTAAAAAAATATAATTAATATCCTTATTGAGAATAATATATTATTCCTTTTGAAAATTAAATTTTTATCCAAAGACATTTTGAGAATTCTTTTCCTAAAAATAAATTTTAAAAAAACTAATAATTTTTATAGTATTAAGAAATTAAATAAATAAAAAATAACATTATATACATTCAAATAAATATTTAATGAATTTACTTCCTTGATGGTGGGTAATTCTATACATGTTGTTCAAGTTAAAAAGAACATTTTTCACTCTAAAAATGATAAAAAACACCCTTGTTCCAAAAAGGACTAGAAGATTAATTTTAATTATATTATAATAAAGTAAAAATGTATCAATATATATTAAAAAATAATTATTAATATTGAAATAAAAATTTTAAATCATTATTCTAATACATTATTTCAGATGAAAAATGTTTTTTGACCGATGATAGAAATAAATATTCCTTAAAACATATTCTATAAGTTATTAAGTACCCATGGGAGAGAAAATGGTTAAATTAAATTAAAAAATAATAAAAAACTATGTGAGATGTAAATTAAAGGTGTTATTAATAAATTCTAAAAAATAATCATTCCAAGGATTTTTAATAACCAATAAACGTGATTAAATGATATTTTGTGGTAAACCCTTTTAATAATCATATTTTTTATGTGATAAATAATAATAGAATGTTTTATGTAAAACAATGTAATATTAACATAAAATATCTTCAAATAGAATATAATATTATAAATATTCTTGATAAAGAATATAATAATATCAATAATAATGAATATGTAATATACCCTAATTAAAATAAGTTATGTTGTGATATTATTTACTAGTTGTTAATTTTCACGTCGAATCACATATAGGGGAAATAATTAAAATTAATACATAAAAAATAATCAATTATTTATTGTTTTACAAGATAAATTGGTATTATATAAACCATATAATTGAAACTATGTTCTTAACATTATGATATTCCACATCTAAATGAAAATGAGATGAAATTTACTGACCTTAGACTTCAATTTGGTTGAACGTGATTTAACCTTGTATGTAGTACTTTACACATATTATTAAATTATTAAAAACCATATTATTATTTATAATATCAAATATGTTACTTGTAAAACATCTTATCACAGTTATTTTTTTATCCTTCATTAGGTTCATTATTTCAGGAATTTGTTTCCTTGAATTTTTATGCATGTAACATGATAAAATATATGGTCCATGAACATCTTATATTGTAATTACATATCATAAATAATCATAATTAATAATTATTTTATATATACATAAAATATAATTTTAGAACCAATCATGAATGATTAAGTATGATACTATCATATTAAATGTTGTACGTATGCATGAGTAACATTCCCCTTTTTCACCGATCAATATTGAAAATGGTAAAGTAATATTATATCCTTATAGATTTATCATAATATCATATATAATTTAACATTTATATAAATATAATTATATAATTAATCAATGTGTTTCAGTGACTAAAATTAAGTCACATAACTTCATGATTCCTATTGTCCATTTATAGACGAATGATGTTATCACCATCAAGTGGGTGAAAAGGTAATAAATAAAAGGTTATATATAAATATATATATATATTATTTATAGAATTTTATATATATTTGTGTTATTAATATCATAAATATATTATTTATATCAAATAAATTTATTATATTTATTCTTATCACCATCCTTGTAATTCATTTCTGAATGAATAATCAGATCACTCCATGAGGCGGTAGTCAACCGTACACACGAGCTATGTTATCGTAAACCATATAAAATATATAATAAAAATGAATATATGATATAATTCTTAAAATGGTATAAATATTTTATAAATATCATTTATATATAATTTATATCCATCATCATACCCATCAATGAAAGGTGGTAATGGAATAAATAATGATATCAGTTTCTGAGGTGATAGTTTGTTGTACACACAGATAACTATTTCATAACCCATATTAATGATGTGGATGTGATTTTAGATATTTATATTTCATAAAAACTTATAAAAATAATTAATAAACTAATATTATTATAAAAGAAATTTTTAATAATAATTGAATGAGTTAGAGTAATAAATTTATTAAATTTTCTCATTGAATAACGCTACATCTTCATCGAGTATCGTCCGTAGGTTTGCGCCAAATCCTACTTAATATTGATTTATATCAAATATTTCTTCTAGGATAAGACTATGGATGGTGTCAATTTATTTGGGAAGGTATTTCTATAATCAAAAAGGGATTAAGCTGTAAATAAGAGAGGTGAGGTGTGGGCTTTTATATGTGAGGTGAGTTGGACACCTATACTATTTTAAAAATATTAAAGCATAATAACATATTTAAATTGAAAAAATATTCTAAAAAGGTTTATTTTATAAAAAATATTATCTATAGTCTAAATATGGATTGAATATTTGTTTCTTCATTTTTTAAGGCCAATTTCAACCCTTATCATCTTATTTTATCCCCTGGTAAATCCCTTTTTACCATAAACATAGTAATTAGTTATTACTATTTTTATTATTCATGTTAATAAATATTAAATATAACCTTACTAGACAATATAAAAAATTTCTATTCCAAATATGTTTTCCATTTTTATAAATTAAATTCATTGAAGTGGATCATTTACGATTATAATGAATCCTAAATGTGTGATATGAAAAGTGGATTTTTGGGGAGAAAATATCTAAAATATTATATTATTTTAATATATAATTAAATAATAAATTATTCCCAATGACCAAACCATGAATTATTTATATATATTTAAACTAAATTCACTATAAAAACAATTTAAAATATATTTTTTGTTATAAACTATTTAAACATGAATTGAGTTTTAAATTAACATTAAATATTTTTCACAATACCTCAAAATGGATTATTTTTAATATAATCCAATACATTCACTGTAATATAAATTTAATATGACGATTTAAAAAATTATTTTTCATTTTTAAAATAATATTTTGAAATGTTTTAATAATTAGTTAATTGTTTTGTGTTTAATTAATGCATTATCTATTAGTTTTTCATAGAAAACATTTATTTTTTGTTTTAAATTAATTTTAATATTTTAATTATAAATAAAAAATCTTAATTTTTATATTATAGTTATTATTATTGATACCAGATATTACGAAACTTAGATGATAACAATTATATTAAATAAAACTATTTTCATACTAATTCCCTTTTTTATAATTAGTTTTTTGTTTAACATAAGCTAAACTTAGTGTTTCCTGTAACTTACGCTAAACTCAATTTTTAATGAAATGAAATCCAAAATAATAATTTTTTGTAGTCAAATATTGTGATTTTGATTAATTAATTTATAAATAAATATATTATAAATTAACTATGTGCTATATTTTCTTCTATTATTATAGTTTTATGTCGTACATACAAGAAAATACATCCTTATTATTTTACCGTTACATGGTTCTAAATTATCCCCAAATAAAATAATTTTGTTATATAAAATTAATCTTTATCTTAGCATTAAAATGTTTTATATATCGTTATAACATTTTTAAAAAAATCACATAATAAAAAGTGTAATAAATTTTTCTTACTAATAAGGTATATAGATTAAATCAATAGTCATAAGTAATAATATAAATCTATGTTTCTACATAATATAATATAGGTTGAATGGTAAGCAATGGAATTAGAAGAAAATTCAAATAATTAGAGAATTTGATTGGGGTAATTGATCACAATAAAGCTAATCAACTATAGAAACCTAGTGGACACAATATAATAAATCAACAATAAATTTAATGGAAATCTAATTTATTGGATTTGAATGTAATATGAAATTTTTTGTTTTTCAACGAATTTTCCAAATATTGAATAATTTTTTTAATATATAATAACATAATAAATGTTCTTATAAAAAATTTAGCAATTTTTCATTTAGAAATTAATTAGTTTGTTATCATTAGATCAATTTACATTTCATACATACTCCTTGAAAAGAATATCCGAAAATTAAATTTTATGTCTGAATCACAAATGATCACTTTAAACGAATCATAAGATCCCTAAGATGTTGATAAGTGTTTATATCCTTATCTTATTTTTTACAAAAAGAAATATGTTTATCACATGATATACAATAAATTAATTTATATATATTAATGGTAACACCCCTGATTCGTTATTTGTATTTATATATATCAGTTTGATTGACTTAGAATAATGAATTATGAAATGTGTCATAATATAGTCTATTGGTAAGAGCTAAACCCTCATAATTCATTATTATGGTTTTAAGACCTATTACATTTCCATATAAGAATAGTTTTCACCCATCATCAATGGTTCCCTTTTAACATCATTTCCCAACAAATTATGATTGACACCATCAAACAAATTAATCATTAAATAATAATAATATTATTATTTTCAAAACATTTCCTTTACAAAATTTTAAAATATTATTTTCCTATTATTACAATGTCAATAATGATCATATTTATCATAATGGTTAATAATACATTTAAATTTTTATCTCTAAAATATAAATTTATTATTCATAAAATTAATTTTCCACCAAAATACTCTTTCCATTTATTTATCCTAAAATTCCATTAATCATGGAAGATTCCCATCATTAATAACCCAAAGTAGATTTTTAAGACACTATATATATTATCAGTCTTAAACACAAAAAATAAAGACGTTTTCCATAACAATTATGTTAAGTAGGACACATATTCTTCTTAAATGTAATATAATCCTTAAATATTTTATTATTGTTATACAAAAATACCCTTTGGAAAAATACATCTAAAAAATTGGAATCAAAATAAAAAAATTCAACAATTTTATTTCATCATTGATATTTTCGTAGACTATGAGTTAAACTAGTTCATTCATTTTCATCTTATTTATATGAATTTTTTAAAATTTTGATATGATATGTTTAATTTTACTAATAATGAAGAATAATAGTGTCATACCAAGTGTGCATTAACGCTTATTGTTGTGGTCCTAGTGACAATCAGTCCAAGACCAATACATCCTTTTTGGAGATATTATCTCTATGTACCTTTGTACCATAACAACTACCACTTGTATTTTCTCGATAGTGATGTATTTGTCTTTAAACCCACCAAATTAATTTCTTACCCAAATTTTTAAATTTTATTATAAATATTATAATGTTTCTCATAGGGTAATGTTCCCAAACCTATGTTATTATAAATCTGGTTTAAAAAAATTCTAAAAAACATCCTATGATACCAACTATAGAGTACCTAATCATAGTATCCTAGAGACACTATTTTATTTATTACATTGGTATAAGATGCATAGAAATGTATCCCAAATTATACAATTGTTTCATAATCATGGTAACGTTTTTATATATCTGATTCCAATATTGCAGATGAATACACAAATTACAATATTGTTTTTGAGAGTAATATGATTCTATCTAGTATATCTATGTATATTAGTTATTTAAATCCTCATTTATTGCTTATAATTTAGGAAAAATTATAATGTGGTCCATTTCTATGCATGGGTTGAATATAATAGAATAAATAATGACTCAAGAATAATATTCAATATGTCATTGTAAATTACAAAACACACATGGCCTATAATCAATAAATAGATAATTAAGTTCATCTAGAGATGTTATAAATGTTAATATTTCTTGGATAATAATCAATATGAATTGAAAAATAAAAATCAAAACATAAAATTTAAATAAAATTATTTCCCTTCAATGAAAATGCATAATAAATAAGGCGGGTTAAATAACTGAACATTCGTTCCATGTAATTGATAAAATGAGAATGAAAAAATTTTATTGATTTAATCAATGTGAAAATGTAACGAATAATAATAAATATGTTAATGTAAATAATGGATCACAAATTACAATTAAATAAAAGTTTCATCATGAGATAATTATGAATAATACATATGGAATGTTAAATAAATTAATGCACAAGAGATTTAAATAATTAAAATAGAATAAATTGGATCGTGAGATAATAGCATTTCAAAGATATCATAGATAATAATAAATATGAAAAGTTAAATTATTGAACAGAAATGAAATTTAAATAAATTTAATGTCTTGTAATTATATGTCATAAACAATATTTCATGGTAAATAATTGAACCCACATTCCATAAAAATAATAAAATTAAAATGAAACTCATCCAAAGATAATATCATTTGAAAATATCATTTATATTAATATAGAATTTTTTAACGATGGGAATTCTTAATTATTAGATATATTGTTTACGAAGAACACGATAGATTTACCATCAAGATCTACCCTCAAGATATTTTAACAATAATTGTCAGAAATCCATTTAATAAGTACATTAAAACTTATTCACCTTATAAGATAAAAAATATACTGATGGGATTTTTTTAACACCATTACACTCATTTCAGTCATTTACAATGAATTTCACATACATAAAATAATTTATTTAATTCAAAACTAAATGTTTTTATCATATAATAATGTATTGAATAAATAATAAGAATTTATCAATATTTCCATATAAAAAAATGAAATTCAATGTAGAACATCATATATTGAAACATTCTATTGTTTAACCAAAAAACATATCCATGATAAATAATATGTGTATTTAAGTAAAATATAATTTTCAATGACAATAATAATGTTAATAATTCAGGGGTAACTTATTGAGTTTTAAAAATAAAATAACAAAAGTAATGTAAATATAATCCTTTTTAAAAATTAATTATAAACTATCCAATATAATTATATGGATTGTGTCAATATATAATTTACATAGATTATTATTTTTTAAAATAAATTGGTTTTTGGATAATAGAATAAAATAAAAATTATATCATATTTGAGTAAAATATCCTCTTCATTTTGAAAATCTATTATTAATACATAATATATTTTTAAAATCTATTTCCTTGAAAATTAATTTTAAAAAACTATGAATTTATATAATTTCATTAGAAAAATTTTATTTTAAAAAACCCCATTAAAATATCAGTGTAATACTCAATGAAATGACATTAAAGATAGTGGATACTTTCATACATGTCATATGACATAATAAAAACATTTTCCCCCTAAAAAGGATTAAAATGTACCTTGTGGACACAATGAAAATGATATTTCATTTAATAAGTTTAATACAATGTCAAAATTTGTAAAAAAATATTTATTCAATAATTTTTAGTGGATAAAAAAATTATTAAAAACAGTTTTATAAATCCTTGATTTGTAAGAAAATATATTTCTAAATAAATGGAAAATTGATTTTTTATTCTCATAAAAAAAATTCCCCCAATGTTTTATGTACCAAAGAGTGGGAAAGTAGTATTATTACATAAAAATACTATTAGTAAAATTTTTTGATGAAAAATAAAGGGTTTATTAAACAATGATAAAATAATTTCTATCAATGAAAATTCGAGTATAGACAATCCCAGTTAAAATGAGATTAGGAAGCAAACCCCTAAAATGTTCACAGTAATGAAATGATAAATAAAATATATACCAATTATGTATATGAAATATAAATAATAATAAAACATGTGTATATAAAACATAACGTGAAAATAAATAAGTATACATATAATCTATGAATATTAATGAAAACGAATAAGTAATATAAAACAGTGAAAATAAATTGAGTTATGTTATTTTTAACACATGGTATGTGATGAACCAACCTATAATACCTTAAAAGATGATACCCAAGATGATTTTCCACTAACATGAAGTATACTATCGATCTATAAGTTATAACAACATAAAAAACATAATTAATTTAATGAAATTCAGAAATATTTCTCACACTAAAGATTAAAATAACTGAGTACATTATGGAATGATCATTAGATATATAAATTATTATAAAATATCAATGTTCAATGATAAAATAATAAAACTAAAATATAAATATAATAACCCAAACCCACCTCCTAGTGGTCCCTAACCACCTAAAATATCCCATGTCATCATCCCTTAGTCAAACTTAATAGAATCCATAATGTAAGGTGATAACATAAATTCTTTCTATAAGATCATAATGGATGAATATGATAAACAAATGAAGTTAGGTGTGTGCTAGAAAGCCATGTAGGATTCCATATAATATTATATGTATTTAAAATTTATGTTAATTAAAATATGATAAATGTACTGTAAAATAAATATATTACAAATACATTTTTAGGAAATATAGTTTTAAACATTTAGAAATCACAGATCAAACTAATCCTTTAAATCATTCAATTTAACCAATTTAAAAACAAAAAATATCATCAAATATTTTAAATTTTTTGAAAATGAAACAGAAATATAATCAATAAAATATAGGAATATGGACCTGATATAATAACTATACTATAGTCAACAAAATGAAGTCAAATAGAAAAATAACAATAAATATATTAATCAAGAAAGTAACTAACATTGCCATGTTGAGAAAATGAACATTCCATGTAATGAGTATCATGTATATATATATATATATCATGGGTAAAACCACTGTAAAATTGTGATTCGAACTTAAAATAGCTAATTAAATTTCATGATTCCTAATTTTATGGATTTTATCATACATTATATCTCTCAAACAAAACATTTCCATGCACAGTTTTATTCATAGCTGGAAATTCGTAGCTAAAACCCTTAATGTTCTACATAGACCCACTAGATGTGGTGGGGGTACACTAATAAACATTATATCTAGGTGGTACCATGAAACTATCTTGGATTACATGACTAGTCAAAAGTGGTGAGTTAGATATTTATGATACAAGGATCTAACGGGGATCCTCATTGATATAAATCATGGTATCAGACCCTCAAATAAAATCTCATAAACATCCATAAGCTCCATTAACGTATATAATCCATTTTCCAAGACCCAATAATGGTATGTTTTTGAATAAATAATGTTAAACTAACAAGTTGATATAATAATTGACCATAAATAAGTTCCAACTGGGCTTTTGAGCCTCATCAAATCAATTTAAAATTTTTAAACAATTCAACAAGAATAAGATAATTAATACCATGTTCATATAGAAATAATCATTATTATTAAAAAATTTCCTTTAAAATAAAATTACATTTCAAATAAACCATATTATATTCATTGTATTTATTACAATTATAAAAGGATTTATTATATTTCAAAACATGGTTTTAAAACTTTCTATCCATGTTAATATATCACTCATTTGAAGAAAAATTAACATTATAAATTCAAAAAAGATATTAAATCTTTCAAATGGGCATCATGGTCATTGAAAAAATCCATGAATTTGGAAATTTAAAAAAAAAAATTAAATATTTTGTATCATTTAATTTAAGTCGTGTAATATTATTTTAGTGACTAAATATTCAGAAAAAGCACTCAATTCAACAAAAAACCAGAAAAAGATACACATAAATAAATCCATAAAACATGGCAGTTAAATAGTTTATAATATTTTGAATGTGATCATTAGCATATCCATTTAAATCATATCTTCTTCAGGAGTGTCAAATTTTATTCCAAATGGAATTTCTATAAAAATATCCATATAACATGTGTTAAATATTATGAAACTCATATATATGAATTCTCATGAAATAATGAATTAAAATAAAATGGAAAAGAATTACAACAAAAATTTAGAATATTAAAATTTAACCATAATGAATCTAATGTTTTCCCTATTCGATGGTGATCATCGAATCGAAGAATATTGACCATGAAAGAAGATATATTATACCTAAGATCAACAATTCCACAACAATCATTCATGGAATTATAAAACAAAAATAAATAGTAACCACATGAAATAATGAATCAAGAGAATGTGGGAGATACGAGATAATGTTGAACATAATTAAATGGTTGAAAAGATCCTCACATTGACTATAAACATTGATCCACCAAGAGATGATGATTTTATAGCCAAAATCACTCTAGAGATCTCCCAAATTCCAACATATTGATTTGGAATCAAGTGGGAAGAATATTATATTAATTTGGTGGGTTTTTAAAAGTTAATAATGATTTATGCAGTGTTAATTATCAATCAAATAGATTCCTAGGTATAGTCTCATAATTAATACTAACCATGTTCCCAATATAGTGCCAATAGAATATATGCACATTTAGGCTACACACTTATTTTAACCATGAAAAAAACATTTGACCCACATTGATCAATGTTGCCCTGTTTGCCTAACCATGTGAAAACTATTCAAAATCATGCACAGTCCTTGATACATTCAAAAGAACACAAAAAAGCACCTAAAATATACCGCAATGATATCAAGTCATTGGATACTAAAATCAATTATCTATAACACATAAAAATAGGTTACATGATGTTCTGACCTCCCCACTATATGAATTTCTATCCATAAAATCCTTCCAGTATAAATGAGAGAACACAACCACACAAGATGAAATCCACCACTCATTATATGAGGTGGATGATATGTAGTCCAAATGATTAAAATTACCAAATTTTAAGAACAAACACACAAGTCCAATATCAGCATTCCAAATTCATCACACATATCCAATCCAGAGAAAGACTCGAGAATAATGAATAGGGATCCCAATAGATTAAAGATTCATCCAAATGGTGTAACATAAGAAAATAACATCCATTAAACCTAATGAAGTGGATAAAACCAATCAATATGGAAAAAATATATGTTTAAATGAGGATAGGAATGGAAAAGAACATACATTGATTTCTACAATGAGAATGTACTCGATGGTAACACATGCTTTCAAATAATAGAGTGTCACCACTTGATGAGTTCATTAAATATAATTGCTGAACAACCAAATTCCATGTATTTAAAAAATCATCGTCATCCAATTTACCAATTGTAACATACTGGTTTAGGGTGCGGCCCATAGGTGCCTCATACGTGGTTGGTCACACGACCTCTAGTGAACATTCCGAAACACTAGATGTAGATGAATAGCAGAGAGGTCCTTGGGTTTGATCATGAAGAAACAATGCCCTCAATTTCATAGTAATAAGAAAGAAATAAATAGTTAATAATATTGGATGTAGTAATAATAACATGCAACAGTAAACAGTGGAAGACTATAAGTAGATAAACAACTAGAGCATAAATATAAATGATGCATGTCACATAAGTCTAGTAATGTATCTAAACAAGTCACATTTCTATAATATAGTACAAAAAAATTGTAAAAAAAGAAAATATCCCTAGCAACATCGCAATCCTCAATTTGGTTATAGGCTCTGCAGCTCCACAACAATCATGTTTTCAATATAGAATGGACCTTGCCTATGTCTATAACAGCAACAATAAAATATGATTGGCCACAAATAATGACCCTAACTGGGTGTGTGAAGATTCCCAGTAGGCGACCACCCAATTATATATACCTAAATATCATTGAATATATATATATATATATGGAAGGGAATATGAAAAAAAAGTAAAAAACAAGAAAGTACTGAAAAGTAAACAATATTACAGTTTCAAAGACATTCATTTATATTTTTCAAATAAACAAATAAAATATATCCACCAACACTCTGGGATGTTCTCATAGTCCAACCCCTCTAGTTCAGAATAACAAATAATCTCTAAGGAAACACTCACTCGCGATTCTAAATGTGGTCCCATAACGGTAAACTACATACACTCTGGGGAAGCACTAAATGTCCCATTCTCCATGTGGTATCACAATTTGGAACTACAGAAACTATGAGGGAGCAATCACATCCATCCCCCCTATTTTCTCACAAAGTGAAAGAAGAACAGACACTCTAGGAAATCCCTCAACCTTGATTGCCACTATGTTATATCTAAACCTTGTTTCCACTGCCCTATGTAAGTCAATCATCCAGAAATGATATCCATCACCAAAAGTAAATAACAATATCCCACATGGCTAAATATCTACAAATCATGGCACAAGTTCAATAATATCACTCCATCTTAACAGCTCTAGATATGAAAAAAAGATCAGTCTAATAGGAAAAACCAGACCCAATAGCCCACATCAGTTCATTCATGGGAAAACACATCCATAGAAAGGTAATTAAATCCTATTATCAAAAAGGTACATAAATTAAGAAATCAAGGCATATCATCATTTAAGAATTAAATTATCTAAACATGTAATTCCCCAAAATTATGTTTTGGGATATTTTTCCCATATAATTCAATGAAAAACTATAGATTGATGAAAACCACCTACCTCAACATTGTACTAATGATATAGTTGAATCTCATTATTTGAATCAACCATGAATTACATATATCTATAAAAATGTCTAAAACATTCACCCAATAATATCATACTCAAGAAGAGAAATCAAGGTATGGGGCTCTTAAAAATGTAGAAACACACTGTAGTGATTCCAACACAATCATAGGTGGTTGATTCGAAGAAAAGATGGTCAATTGGGGGCTTCGAGAAAAATAGTGATCTTTGGTCGAACCAGGGAGAGATGACGTTAAAAAAAGTGTCTTTTGAAAATTAGATGTGACCCCAGTCCAACGTGTCAAATAAAAATGAAAATACACTAGTTTTTCATTATATCTATATAGTGTTAATATCCCTTTTCCAGACCCCTATTTTGGTGGTCTCCATGTCACCCCACATGGCCATGTACTCGGTTGTTACCCGACGAGTACACGGTTACCTGCAGCTAACAGGAACACGGTGTGCACTTGTATGTGCCTGATGTATACATGTAAAAATCCCATAAACACCAAATTTTATTCAAAACACTAGAAATCATGATCCATACCTTAAAAAAGATATGGGTGCTTACAAACATCCCCCATTGGAGAAATGTTTCCATGAATTTACCTATGAAGGAGGCGAAGAACAATCCTCAAATTTCTCCATCCACTAAGATAGCACATCAGTCTCCCTCTCCCAAGTCTAATCTTGTACTCAGATGTGCCGCCATAGCACCCATACCAGAGGAACGAACCCACCGTATAGAACGTTCATGATCCGTTCAACGATTCTGATAGGAATCTCATTGAATGAGGCATCCACCTCAAACTCAACCTCCTCAGGATGAATAACATGAGTTGGGTTTGTGAATTGACTTTGTAGCTTAGAAGCATGGAATAATTCATACATATATTCATACATTTTTGGTTATTATAAATGATAGGCAACTGGCCCGACTCTCTCCAAAACCTCACACATCTCGATGTATCTTAGTGAAATATTACCTTGTATTCTAATCATCTTGTGACCCAACCTCGGTGTGACAAGTAGGAAAAACGGATCCACGATCACGAACTCTAATGGTCATATATCTCTATCAACATAATACTCTTCCATCATTGTGAAGTATCCATCATCTTTGGAATCAATTTCTCATTCACTGTGGTCTCCTGAACATGATGAGGTCCCAGTATAGATACCTCCCCTTCTTATAGGTTATATAGGGGTGATTAGTATGGCTTACTTTTCAAATCATCATAAGGTTCCATCTTAATAGTTGATTGAAAACTATTATTATATGCAAACTCCACTAGGGGTATGGTCTTGTCCCAAAAACCACCAAAATTTATGTTGAATTCTCGAAGCATATCCCCTGGCAGCTCAATCCTATGTTCGGACTGGCCATCTATTTGGGGATGGAAAGCTTTAATCAGAAGTAAATACGTACCAAAAGCCATATGTAGTCCCTACCATACCCAATTAGTAAAATGAGTGTCCCTATCTGAAATAGTGGAGTGTGGAACCCATTGTATAGGTAAAATATACCGGATGTACAGCCTTCAAAACTCATCAACCATGAAGGAATCCTTGATTGGTTAGAAATGTTCAACATTCATGAAACTCTCAATTACTTGCCAAACTACATCATTCCCCTGAGGCCACCTAATCAAACATGTCACAAAGTACATTGTGTAATCATTACACATCCAATTGGGAATATGAAACTACTACAAAAGTCCTTCTTGACACTGACGCACAACTATCTCCTGGTGACTAGTGGAAAACCTAAGAACAAATTCTACAACATCTCTCTTCACACATGGCCACCAATACTAACATTGTAGATCTCGATACATCGTGGGAACCCAAGGATAAACTAACCATGCTGAAAATTGGAAATACCTTATTAGCACCTCATGTATGTCTACTGACACCAATACTTGTCCATGGAATAAAAATATCCCATCCTCACCCATGGTTCATTCTGGAATAGATTCCTCTCCTGAAAAACTCTCACGTAGTACAATGCCTTCATCATCTAATTGCCTTCTCATTCTCACTCACATAGGCAGAGTAGAGGTAATAACTACATAAGAAAGTAACATCATTCCTTGTAGGTATTTCACCACCAATTTCATTTCTGAGAACAATGAAACAAGTTACCACAATCTAATGACATCCTAATCATTATTTATCTTATTTATCCTATAAAACACATTAGACATTGCGTTTTCTTTCCCAAGAATATAAGAAAGATGAAATTCAATGGTTTGAATTTATTCAATCAACCTTTACAGCCATAAATTCAGATCATGCAGAGTGAATATGTACATGTGTATTTTGTGGTCGTGGAAGACCACAAAAATCCCTTCCAATAGATTGTATATACAATATAGTAATGAATGAACAACAACATCCATCTTGAGATTGTGTGTCAGGTAATTTCTTTCAAGTGGAATCAACTGTGGAGACCCATATGCAACGACTCACTCCCCCTACATAAGCACTTCCCCAAACCTGATACCTGAAACATCATAGTTATTAGTATAACTCTTTCACGCCTCTGAAAAAACTAGTATTCGTGGTAAAATCAACCCTTATTCCAGCTCTTAAATGATTTACTAATATGATTCTGGGAATAGGTACATCACACCCATCTAAATCAGGCTTGTTAGTGGCGCTGTAAATTTTGAAAAGTATAATTCCCCCTGTGGGATCAAAACGTTGAAATACAGACACTCTTAAGTCGCACTCACATCAATTCACCCATTGGTCTCACAACATTAAAGTATAACGTACACTCTGGGAAATCCCATAGAATATATTTTCCATATATTCTAACTACACCATTGTCCCACAGCCCATTGTAAATCAATCATGCACAAATGATATCCAGTAAAAAAAGGAATCAAAATACCACATTTTTTAAAACAACTACAATGCATGGAAAAATAATGTATGATAATACCCCTCCATCCTATCATCACTAGGCATAAAAATAATGTGTCCTAATTGGGAAAACTATACCCAATGACCAATATTGGTTCAAACATGCGATAACACATCCATAATAAGGTAATTAAACCATATTCTCACAGATGATCACTAACACAAGAAATCAAGGAATATCATGAATTAATGGATTAAATTCTATAATCACACGATACCTGTAACTTGTATATTGGAATATTTTTCACATATAATTTAATGACCAACTAAGGATATGAACAATCGACCTACGTCGAAGTTGTACGACCGATATAGTTGAATCCCGTCATTTTATATGAACTAGAACATTGTAGATAGATATAAAATTATAAAACATTAAACCAATAATGTTGTATGAAAGAGGATAAATCAAGGTATTAGGCTCTACAATAAATAATAACTCACCATGGTGATTCCAACGCAATTGACGGTGGTTGATTCAGAGAATGGGTGGTCAATCGGGGGATCATAGATGAATCAGGATCTTTAGTCTTTCATAGGTGAGGCAAAATTAGAAGAATAGGCATCAGTGAATGAAATGAGACCCAAGTCCAACTTATCAAATAAAAATAAAAATACATTGAATGTTTTATTAAAGTACATGGAATGTATATGCCTTTAACATGCCGCACATTAGGCTATCTCTTGGTGACACCCTATGGCCTTGTACTCAGCTGTTACACGGCTAATACAAAGTTACCAGCAAAAACTAGGTACACAAATTGTACTCTTATGTATGCAACTTGTACTCCATAAATTTCCAAAAACTCGTAATTTTTTAAAAAACACATGAAATCAAGATCCACACGGGAAAAGATAATTCCGGTTCTCATACCTATGTACATACCAATGTATTATCCATATCCAACTAGAATTACCTCAAAAATAAAGGTTATTGTACCATAGGGTGAAACACTATAATAAGGGAGATCATCCACCACATGAAATTTGACATCTATCCACTAAGTCAAAAAAATATAACAAGGGAAAAACAATCTATACATAAAATGGTTTATTATCAAATATTTCACTCAATCGCCAAGAGAAAAAAGAAAAATAAATGAACTAATGTTGTTAAATAGATATTTATATATTCATGTCATAACATTCCTAGGGAACAAGAACTAATATCTCAATTAAAGGGAATCATTCTCATATAATGAATTCAGAATGGACTGACATCCTTTTCCACCACTAATCATTCACAGAGATTCTAAAATAATTATTTTCCAAAATTTACAATAAAAAACATAATTTCATAAGTAGTTTCCACTCCCATGCTGGAAACCATACACTATATCAACATAAAACACATATGAATATTGGTAGATAATATTTGGAAGCTCATTTACTATGTGAAAATATTCACACAAATACTTATAGAGGATGTCCTAAAACCATAAAGCCTCTTATTTCTGATAGTTAGGATCTGACGTAATCAAAATAAATTTCCTTTCTGGTCTCCCAATATACTAATCCCTTTACAGTGACCCAAAAAGCCCCACCATTTAAAAATTCTATGTGAATTAAAAATCAACATCATATAATGAATATGTTCTCCACACTGGAAGCAAGAAACAAGACTACTCATTCCATGCAATGAGTTTAATTTTTCATTCAAAAAGGAGGTATTATTTATTTCATGTTGACACACTAGCAATGCATCAAATGAAAATTCTTATCAATAATATCATTATAAAAAATAATCCCAGTCGTAGGAATGGATATTTAAAAGTATGTGTGGATATCTGTTTTGAAACCTATATAAAATCTAATTTCATAAGAATCAATCCATATTTTGAAACATACCAAACATGAGAATTTATTATCATTGTATACAATTGATTGATAATATTGAACAAAACACAAGATCTAATAACATTTATAAATATTTACATCATCTATATAACTCCGCATAATGATGGGTAACCTGAAGAATTATTAAAATATTATCTCATAAATAATAGATATAATATAAAATTCACACCACTCATGGAAAGGTCCCTCAAATATTGAGTTTATATATATGAACATAAATGCATCATGTGTTTAGTGGAAATCAATGATCTTGTTATCTTCTTCAATCTACAGTACTACTACATGAAAATTATTTCTTAAATTATAATAATTTTGATGAATATCCAAGAATTCAAATACGGGTTTATGGGATGTAAGGTATTTTTATCCACTACAGTAAATGGAGGGTATGTAGAGTTGTAGACAACATATGCCACTTCTAGAAAATTCAAATAACCACTACAGAAACTGGACTGATGATCAAACATTCTATATTTCTTGGATTACATCATAGGGGTAAAAAATGTATAACAATAGATACAAGAGTATTAAAACATGTATAAAAATAATAATAAAATAGGGAACATTTTATTTAACAAATTTCACTACATACATTTATCAAAGAACAATTAATTTTTAAACACCAATTATTTCATCATTTATGAAACATTACTATTTCCATTAAAAATTGTAAATCATCATATAAATACATCACATTTTTAAATAACAATTAATATTTTTAATAAATACATCCATGTATTCAAAATAAAATGTTCTCATTTTCTAGTAATAAAAACCATTCTCATTTAAAATCTATTATAAACCAATATTTCTCTTAAATAAAATTATATAACCCATCATAATCGAGTATTTGACAATAAATTTTAAAACAAAATATAATTTCACAAATATTAATTTAATGTAATTTAAAAAATTCTTCTAAAAGAATTGAAAACATAAATTTTATGACACTGTTTTTGAATTCAGAATGTAATTAAAATATTTTAACATGAAATTGAAGATGAAATGACCACACAAGAGCCTAGAACCTTCAAAATTCATTACACTCCAAAATGACCTCACACATGTAATGTGACCCAGAATATAATTTAAAATGTTTCATGTATTGTCTAGAAAAAACTATTCATGGATTGATAACATGGGATGGTAAATAACACAAAAAAATTACATTAGTTCCATGAGTGACTTCTAGATCAGTCACACTAATACATAACACATAACCAAACCATTAATTCATTTTAAACATTGTTTAACTTTTAAATCCAACCAAAATCACATATTTCATTCCAAAAACCAAGATACACATATAGGGAATATAAATATTATTTTTAATCATGAAGATGATAACCCAAAAAATAATTCAAGTCTCAACATCGTGGGTAACTAATGATTCATCATGTGGAGGTAGTGATCAAGAACCCACTATCGAACTACCTATAGAGTCCCAATTTAGTCTTAATATCCCTTATACCATGAATCACCACAAATAACGTAAGGTATTTAAAAATTTATATACCTCCATTTCAGAAATTTTCTTTTCTGATAAAATGTTTCATAACACATTCCATGATACCTTCTAAACCGATACCTAAACAGATTCAAAACTAACCAAATTAGAAATCCGGATCACTATATGTGGTTGAAAACAAAATGAGAATAAATAAAACTCCATTTTAAATGATTTCACCATAAAAAATGTATTTAATAACATACTACATTATGGAAATATCATTAGATATATAAATCAATAATTACATATCATTGTAAAAATAGATCATAAGAAAACTAATAGTAGTACATAACAAAACAAACATAGCTCCTTCTTGTCCCCGATGACCCACAATGTTCCAAGTCACCCTCCCTTGGGCAACATAATTCAAAAATACAAAGAAAGGAGAGTTCATAATTACCTACTATAATATCATAAATTTGGAAAAAAATAGTTGTATAAAAAAAGTGTGAGCTAATTATCCTAGTAGCATAACACCAAATGTTCTTTGATTTTACATAGTAAGGTTAAATGAAAATTCTAAAGGAGGGTACAATAAAGGTATTAAATACTTGGTTTTTTAAATAAAATTAAACATTAAAAGTCATTTATCAAAACGAAGATGTATAACATGAAATTCAATCTTTTAATAACTAAAAAATTTCCTAAAAACATATAAATTAATTTCACAATATAAATTTAGGTAATTTACAGAATATCATAATATTCACTAGTACTTATAATTAGACAAGAGTTAATACAATATATTTATGATTCATAATAAAAGTTAGTATTTTAGTCATGCAGTGAAACACAATTTCTCAGTGTCCATAATAAAGTATTTCATGTAGAGGGTATCATGTATATTGATGTCATGGTTAAAAACTATGTATGATAGTGAGTCCAACAATTAATTACCGGTGAAATAAAAAAATACCTAAATATTTGGCTCACATCAATTAGTATGGGTATCAAGAAATCATTTTCCACGCACACCCATATTCATAGCCATACATCCATATTTTGAATCGTTTTTTGTTAAATATGGAGACACTAGATCTATTTTGAGTCCTTACATGACGAATATATATAGCTCATACAATCATACTATTTTGTTTCCAATAACTATTTTAAACAGGATAGTTAGATAATCATGTTAATAAAATTACAATGGGATACTTACCAATAAAAATAGTGGGATCACACCCAAAAATAATATCTCCCACTCACCCCAATCTCTCTCCTATAAAATACTCCCATTTATACATCTATGAATGTGACATACATGAATAAATAAATTAACATTATGATATTATAACATTATAGGATCCGCATAAAGTACTAATATGGGCACCAAGAATCATCAATTCTATTCAAACAATTTCATATATTTCAACATCCAAAAGGATAATCATTCTGGCTTCCTTTCTAAAATCATAATTATAATTTGTAGAGGAAATTAAAAAAATTATTTCAATAGAACCCTAATTCATTAAAAAATTATAATTTTTAGAGGTTTTATTACATTTCAAAATATGGGTTTATAACTTATTTCCATGTGAATAAATCATTTATTTAAAAAACCCATGAGAATCAATTTCATGAACATGGTAAGATAATTCAATGTGAACTATTGGTAATTTAAAATATCTAGGTATTATATACTATTTAGAAAAATCAAATGTTTCAATTAATTTCATTAAAATCAATTTATTAAAATTTAGAACAAAAACATGGTCCAAGTTCTTCAAGTCCACCAAAATAGACATTAAATGTTCTTGGAAAATAAATCCAAAAACATTTAATTTGTAAAAGTCATTATCTATTGGGAGATATCAATATCATAGAAATTTAAATAATACCATGTTATGTTCATGAAAAAATGGATCAATGAAAATTTCATAATGAATACTGTAAACAATTTCCATAGATTAAGCATTAAAAATTATGAACCAAAAAAATGAATTTTCATGAAATAATGACTTAAAATATGATGGAAATTATAGAACTATATATATATAAAATAATAAATGTATAAATATAATTAATCATAAATGTTTCATATCAAATGGTGGACATCCGATCTAGAAAATTAGTTATCGAATGAATATAGAATATATTTTAGATACACAATTCCACATTAATCATTTGTTGAATAATTAAACATAAGGCCATTATAAACACGAGGAACAATGAATAAATATAATATAGGAGATACAATATAAATATAAATATAACACTTTTTAATTTAATATAAATGATCAGATTGTTACTTTTATCCCCCATTTGATGAGGTTTTGACATAAAAATTCATCTAGAGTGCTCCGAAAATCCAAAAGTTCGATTAATGTTCAAGATGGAGGATGTTATGTTTAATTATGTGGGTTTAAGGGAATATAATTTTGATTTTATGGGAATTAATTATATTTCACAAGGATATATACATTACATCACATGGTTATAACTAATATTGCACCTTACAGTTCTCCAATAACTATGCCACAAGAATAGTGACACACATAGGCTGCATTATAAGTTTAATCGCGCTCAAACTACGTGGCACCATTCTGTAATTATTAAACATATTATACAAACATGCAAAAACTATGATTATTATTATGAAAATTCAATTAAAATATGAGAAAACTATGTTAACACCCTTAAATATATCCAATCATTTGATACTCAAATCGATGGTTCAAACACATAAAAACATGTAATGAGATGTTACATATTAATTTGAAATTCAAATTTATATGGTTGAAATAATTATAATTGAAATTGAATACAAAATTTTTAATTAAATTTTCATTATATTTAATTTATATGCATAATTATATATGTTTTATAAACAATACATCGTCTAAAACATTACAAGATGACTCAATGAAATGAAATTGAGATGAAACCCCTTACCTCATAGTTCCTTTTTGTTGAACATGATTTAACCTCTAGTATAATGGTTTTAAACATGTCATTAAATAATATAAGAACTATTTTAATATATATAATATCATATAAGATTTTTTTATGACTTTTTATCACCCTTCTGATAATAATCATTCAATATTTTCATTTTGTCGGGTGCTAATTTACATATTTTTTCATTAGTGTTTTATAATGAATGATATGGTAATTTAACATCACATATAGTTCTGTCATCTATAGATTAATAACCCTGAAATAATTATCATATTTATACATGAATTTTAATATTAAATTAAATTTTGGAAAATTATGTTTGTTATGATAATGAAGACAATAGGTCATACATTCGCATGAGTAACTTTTTCAATTTTCACGGATGATTGTGGAAATGAGTTAAGAAATATTTTATCAGTATAAAATTATCATAGTATCATATATATATATATATATTATTTGTTATAATTATATACATAATCCATATGTTTTTTATGATAATAGAGTTGTGTCACTTTATAACGGCAGTAGTCCACACATACATGAACAATGTTGTCATCTTTATGAAATTGAAATGTTATGAATGAAAATGTTATATATATAATATCTTCATAATGATAAATATTTCATTAATATCATAATTATTTCATGTATATAATAAATATTTTTTAAATTTATCTTCATCACATTTAATATAAATTGTTCATGAAAGATGAATTAGACCTCTTCGTGAGGAGTTAGTCCATTACAAACACGATCAAAATTATTGTATCCCCTCTAGAATGGATATTAATAATTTATATATGATATAATTAATCTACATGTATAAATATATTATATATATCATATATATACTTTATATCTATCATAATACCTAACAATGTGATGTGGTAATGTAAGAACAAGTGGCATTGGTTCACATGGAAGTCGTCTTCCTACACAAAAATGACGATTTGATGAATCATTTGATGGAAGATGTGAATATTTGAGTTCATTAACATATAATAAAAACATATAATAATATCAAATATAATTAGTTATTTTATCATCAAGGATTAATAATAATTTTTATATGGAGAGTTAAAAATAAAATAAAAACTCTTGATGTCGAACGTTGCCTCTTATTTAGGTATCCCCCATAGGCCTTCACCAAAGCCTTCCCAAATTATAAATATTCAAGAAATAATTTTTTAATATGATTATAGGATTAAAATTAATGATTTATTTTTAAACGGATTAGTTGGAATAAATATTTTTATGGTATGAATAATTATAGAGATGGTGTTTCCTTTTATAAGTAAGGTGATTGTCACTCTGGTAATTTTTTTAATTGATTAAATAATACCAATTTTTTTCTCAATTCATAAGATTAAAAACTGATTCTTCACAGAAATTTTAATAGGTATGGTTGAATAATTCAATAAAATTGATTTTAGATGATTTTAAAGGCCACATTTAACTTCTCTACTAAGTTTAATAACCCGATAAAATAATACTTACCTTAACCATCCTAATTAACATTTTACGTTTTCACTATTAATTTTTCTAAAAAATATTAATTAAATTATTAAAAATTAAAAATTATTATGATTATAAATATATATTCTATCTTTCAAAATTAAATTTATAGAATTCGAAATTTAAATATAATATTAGTCCCACATGCATGATGATAAACATGGTATTTATAAAAAAATGATCAATAGTTTATAATGTTTGTATATCAAAATTTATTATGAAAATTTTTAAAATCACATAAATGTAATTTATTTTTATATAATTAAACTAATTTTTCATTAAATAATTTTATAATACAAATTATCATTGTAAATAACTAAAATGAAATTCTAATTTTCAATTAAAATACAGTATCATTCACTATTTATAAAGAATTAAACTCTTCAGAAAGAAACTACCAAATCCCAAAATATAATTTTGATACAATAATTAAAAAAATAGTTTTTATTTTTTTAATTAAATTTTATAAAAGTTTTTTTAAATTGATTTAAACTAAGTGTTCTATATAAGAGTAATCGGTCTATAAAAAATTTTGTTTTTTTCAAACTATTTATTTTCATTTTAAATGATTCTTATACTTTTACAATAAATATGGAAACATAGTTTTTGTATTTCAGTTAGTACTATTCACCCCGAAATTATTAATTTCTATGTAATAACTATTATTTAAAAGAATATATTTTAATAATATTTAACATTTCATTTCAACTCAGTGTTAAATGTATTGCATGCTAAATTAAATGTTGTATAAAATGCAACATAAACTCTAGGATTCATGTAACAAAATATAATATAATCATTGTGTTTATTAAAAGATATTTAATTTATTTAATTAAATTATAGATATATATCTCATAATTTCAATAGTAGCTATATCTTATTCTATGCATCGTGTTGCATGGAATATATGTTATAGAATATGACATTATTTTTCTTATAATAACATTGTGTTTAAAATATTATTTAAAACCAATAATTATACCTATTAATATAACCATTATTATTCAAAATGATTGGTTCCAAATTCAAATAATATCTAGACATGAAATTATTCTTTTTTTCTATATTTTATTCTTTAAATTATCACCAAATTGATTAAACAATATCTTATCGGGTTTTTAATATTTTTGAATAATTATTGTCTTATTACCTCTGTTTTCGATTTTATAGAATCTAGACTCTATAATATTTATAATATACTATCCATCACTCTATATCTTCATCAATTAACATATTTTTTTCCAAAATCATTGACCATTTCTTATTGGATATAATCTACAAATTTTGAATATATATATTGATTCTCTATTATTGACAAAACCATATTAAGTATAATCTATTTTTTTGATTATCATTTATTTTATAATCTATATTGAATTTTTTTACATATATAGTTAATCCATTTATTTGAGTGGTAAAATATTGAAAATATCTCTTATAATTATTTAAAAATGAATTATTGTTAATTATATTTCCATTTTTTCTAAGAAGATCCTTAATGAACGTTTTGTGTGGTGTTTTTTTTTATCAATTTATGATTTTATTAAGTTTAGTGCATTGTTCATATTATATAATGGATGGGGGCCATAAATGTATTATTTATTTATGATTCATTATATCTTATGAGACAATATAGCTAGGGTTTTTTGTGTATTTCTTCTATTCATATATTTTATAATTCACTATCTATAGATTGTTTGGTTATGATGTCTATTATTATTATGTTCATCACTATGAGGAAATTAATTTTTATCCACTTTTTTAATTAATTTCTTTTCAACCTTTGATATATTATTCCCAATATTATAATTAGGTAAAATTATTTTATTATTTATTAATTTTATGATATATAAGATATTTATATGTCATTATATCATCCATTATATGCCACTCTAATGTAACAAACGTAGATATCTCCATTCAATTTTATTCTTATTATACTATTAAACTATGATTAGTTATAAAAAAATGTATAATTATTATTAAATTATGAATACAAATATTTTTAGTAATGTAATGTTGTTTCCCAGGAAATGTATTAATGGTTTTCATATATAGTCTCTTAAGACTATAAAACATTCAAAACAGTTTACTTTTTTATTTATTATTTACCATTGTATTAAATTGAACATCAATTCTATATATATTGACTTATAGTTTTTATTGTTAAAATCTGAGTAAGTTTCTTAAAAAACTCAAAATTAAAATTTTAAAAATGTAGTTATATAGATGATATGATTGACAGGAACATAAGAAATTATATAAATCTATAGATAATGGATGGACTAATATATTTTCATTTGGGTTAAATTCATAAGAATTTAATACTATATCAATAATTAATTCAGTTAATAATTATCTAATAAAGTAAATGATCTATTTAAAAATGTACCCTCATAGAGGGATTAGAAACTAGTTTAAAAATCATAAAACATATATGGATTTCACTAATAATTAATCTTATGAAAATATAAGTTTAGATGAGAAAATTTTTATTATATTTGGGAAGTTATCCAAAATTATAATTAGTAACATATTTCATACGTCACGATATATTTTCCCTTAAGATGTAGTAAAAATTCTGTAACATTTGTTGAGAAAAATAACAATATCATTCAATATAATTAAATTTCCATCAGTGACAGAACAATAGATAATTAGTTAGATAATATATTCCTCAATTTGGGATTTAGTGGGAAGGTTATGGTTATCATGGAAATATAACATCTCATTTTTGATACTGGTTAATGGTGGTTAATGATTCAAGAAACTATCAATTAAGATGATATGGAATGCATTGAATTGAATAATGATAATGTAATATTCCATGAAAGGAATTTACATCTACATAAAATAGTTGTAATAGTATGAAAATTAAAAACTATAAGAGAAAGGGAATATGATTTTTTTACTGAGTATAACAATAATATTAGAAGGTCGTAAAAACAAGTTTTTGACAATGTATGTAATCAACATTGGTGATTTCATTATGGTTTAATGTTTTATTATATATTTGTATAAAAAGAATAATAATATAATTTATGTAAAGGCATGATATAATTGTTTAACATATAAACATTCAATTGAAGTGATTTTTGTCCCTCTTTTAATCAATCATACAAGCATCAATGGAATCAACCTCATAAAATTAGAATTGAATAGGGGCGTGTTTATAAATTTTATATAAATGATGTTGAAATTAATAATGATGTGATATAAGGTATATAGTTCATAAAATTTATGTTAATTAATTTTATGTATTATAGTTTATCTATGAAATATTTTATATTGTCCAATTTTACAAAGGATATTATATTAGTTGTAGATTAATTAATGAGTTATCTTATAGTTAAAACATATTATGAAAATATTGTGAAAAAATATATAGTATTTTGTATCTATAAAATTTAATAATGTTTTTCTATTAGTACACATTATTATTATATCAATGGTTGACTTTAAAAATATAATTGGGGTGGATTACATCTCATCGTATAATGATAAAAATTTATTTTTTCTGAATGGATGTTACAATTTGTGATACTAGATTAGAATACTATATTTATAGATGATAGAATTTATTTCCTAAATATTGATTGGAAACACCTGTAATGTTTCATTTTAATTAAATTATATGACTATTAGAAGGTCAAATGTAATCAATAAATGATAAATTGTCTTAGTAATAGTTGATTTAACTATTTAGAAACACTTTAGTAATGTATTATTGGTAGAATTTCCGAGATATACATCTAATTAATAAAGATAATTATTATGTAATATCATATTTGATGTGAATCCAATTTATAATCCACTTGACATAATAGATGTTGTCTAATTTTCTTTCAAAGAATAAATTACAATTTGTGTATGATAAAAGGTTCATATTCCATATTGGATCATCTTGGGATGCACATTGTTTATTTTTCTATCAAAAATAATGGGTCTATGAGGTTCTACATTGACTATAGGGAAATGAATTTAATTTTTGTTATGAAAAAGTATATGTTCCCATGTTTTGGTGATATATTGTATAAACATCAAAGTGATAAATACCTCTCCATTATTTGAATTCATTATATTTATCATCAATTAAAATTGATTTTATAAGATATTCCAATAAAGATTTTATTATATTGAATTGGAAATATGAGTTCACTATAAATTATTTTTTATCACAAAATGAACCCATTGTGTTTATGTATAATATGGATAGTTTTCTCAATGATTATCTTAGGACATTTATTTTTTAATTTTTTATTATTTCGTGATATACTATACATTGTATAAATATCATGGGCATAATTTTGCATCAATATTAATACTCTTGTATAGTAGATTTGTTATATGATTTAGTAAGTGTGAATTGTGTTTTTCCAAATTCTCGATTATGGGTCATATTTCTTCATAAATGAAATTTATAATTAAAAATGAATGATGATAATTTTATTCTAAAATCCCAAACCTATTAATAAAACTATTATATATATCATTATTAAATTTACAAGATGAAAAAATTATATTCATTAAAAAATTTACTCATTTTGATTTACTATAATTTCATTTGAAAAAAAAGTCACATTAACATTGTTAATGAAATGTAATGAATGTTATAAGGAACCAAAGAGGATATTATTCAATGAACCTATTTGAACATTATAATAATAGAAGTAAGGATGTTTTATATATAGTGAATCGTTAAAGAAATATCATGGAATTTTCCTTATATATATATATTTCTTATACATCAATTTAAAAAAATAACCTATGAAAAAATATCTTTAAAAACCATGAGTCGATAGATGTAATTTTGTCATTGAAAATATAGATACATTATCATTATATAAAAATATTTTATTTCATTGTTTTTGTATGAATCTTGATAGATTGAAGCATTTATTAAATTGAAAGTAATTAAACATGAGATAGATGTTATGGATAGGTCTATAGAATGACAATTATTATGTGATATACAACAATTTTGGGAACGTTAAATAAATAAATTTTATTAAGTAGTAAAGATCATAGAGTTTTATCCAAAATATGGATTAAAAAGGATGTAATACACATGGATTTAGAAAACAGGAACATGATAGTTATCATTTAATGGGATATATCATTACCATAAAATTTAATTACATAATTAAATTTTCAGTAGAGAATAAATAATACTCAATATAATAAAGAATATCCTCAAAGTATGTCTAAATATATAGATTATTTGATACTTATGGAAATAAATTATTACTATGGAGTTTTGAAATTCTCAAACATCCTTATTATATCATTGATTCCTAATCTAAATATAAAATTAATAGATAAATATCGTAGCACTTCTTATTATAGACACCTTTGTAGAGATAATATGTATATGAATATAAGAGAACATATGTTTGGTACCATCTAAAGTGGTAATTTTGTGATAATGAATCATGATGATCATCAGGAAAATAACTATGGTCTGAATGATAAATTATAGATGGTGTTATATAACAAATTAATATATTAATAGAGACATGTGATATTTCTAAAATTAACTTTATTTATTATGGTTATTAATACATATAGTTGGTATGATTATGTATAAGTTATTTTGGTTGAAATTATAATGTATACATATTTTATAGAAATAAGGGATGTTTTACCCATTTCAAATCATCAAAATATCTATATTACTGAAGTTAACAATTCATTATGAACCTTTTTCAATTATATTTTCTCAGGACACATAATTAAAATTAAAATTTCAGAGGAGATTTAAGAAGGATGAAAAAATATATATAAATATTAGAACCACCTACCCACTTCGAATTGATAGACAGTAAGAAAGTTCTATCAAAAGAGTAAATGATATATTGAGGCCCTTCTCACATAAATTCGAAGGATAATTTTACAAGAATCTACTTATAAAATAATTATTATAAAATAATTTATTTTATTAAAATTTTATAATTGAACTTCACACCATGTTTCAATATTCATGTCCTAGAAATAATGAAATATGGTCATGGTATTATTAAGACAATAACTATTAAAATATTAGATTTCTATAATCCTATAAATACATATCAATAGACACAAATCTATGTTGATAATCTAAAGAAATATGCGGAATTTTTTGTAGGAAATCATTACATCATAAGTTTTTCTCTATGGAAATGATATAGATAGTTTGGTAAGAAGGAGAATCATTAGATATTTTATATTTGATCTTCTATTTTTTAGAGTGAATAAGATCTTGAGATTATCATTTTTTTGTAGTCAAACCTATTTAATGTTCATGATATATTCCATGACATTGTTTTAATGTTGTACATATATAAACCAATAAATGTAATCACTAGTAAATAAATTTACTATAATGAACAATTCTATTATAATCAATATACAATAATAATGTTTGGTATAAGAGAGAACATTTTGTGAAATCAAGAAACATCATTAGTGAAATCGGACTACATGAATAACATGTTCGATTTAGAAATGTGGGACATAGAAGAATATTTAATGAATAAATACAACTATTTTTTCATGGATAGATGTATAACATAAATTTTTATGTTGTGATTATATAATGAGGGATTTAATACCTAATATAAAACTATATATATATTTATAATAACCCATTCTATGTTATTATAATAAAATAATACAACATATACAAAGTGATACATTTATTATAATAACTACAACTAGTAATTTAAAAAAATTTCATATAATGTAAAAAAATTATATAAATTTTAAATTAGCACAATGCTTAAATTAAAAAAATGTGTATAAATTTTATTCAGTAATTGTCCCCTTCAACGACCAGTGATGTGAAAAGCGATATAAAATATAAAGAAACTACTAAAAAAAGATTACAAATTTAAAAATAAAATTTCAATAAACCTTAGATGAATTCGAGAAAATAAGGAATGAAATAAATATTATGTATTTATAGGACATGCAAAATTATTTTCTTTTCACAAAATTCACATTGGAATTGTAATGAGATTACTCGAATAGAAACCTAATCATTGGAATACAAAATTATTATTAATATGAATTTTTAATGAAAATTTAAAAACATAGTTAACATTAAATTAAATTAGTAAATGTTGTTGTAAAAATATTTTTATATAATTACTCAATCAATGTAACATAAAATAAGTAAAATTATTAAATTCTAAAAAAATATCGATTTTTAAAATTCTTTATGAATTAAATACTAAGTTTACCTAATAAGGTAAATTATTTTAAAAAATGTATGTTTTTCAGAAAAATTGTGTTAAAATTAAATAAAGATATTTATTTGATAATTTCAATAAATAGTAAAATATAGAGGTTAATAAAGAATAAAATTAAAATAATTCATTTCACATAATAAAATAATTAAAATATTAACTCAATTGATTATTTTTCAAAAAATTAGATAACATTCATAAAAATAAATTAAATAAATTGTTTTAAAAATAAATATTAGTTAATCTCTAGAGAAAAAATAATAAATTAAATATTATTTTATTCCTAAACACCCATTTCCTCAACCTATAAATAAAATTCCTCTTCTCCACACACCATAAGAAAAACAGATTTCAAAACTTCTACAAAATTATCACCCTAAAATCGTATATTAGTGTTTTTGAAGTTCAATCACTCGCAAATGGTCCTTTTTAAATGATAAATAGAATGTGAAAGTAAAAAATTCTACAGATGCAGAAAATTATCCCACCCTAACTCTTATGAGTATTTTCCATTATACCCACAATAAATAAATTTCAGTAATTATGATATAATGTCATCTATATCATAATTATATTGAAATGATACCATATTAATGGAATATCCATTATCATTATCCATCTCATTTACTGTAAAATGAAAACATCACCCATATTATGGTCATTTTATCACCATCATTGTTGATGTATTTTATTTTCTTTCACTGCCTTCATGTATTTTTTGAATAATTAAATCATATATAATTATTATGAAAATTAATAGATTAAAAAAACTAATATTTTATATTGATAATATAAATTTGTGATTAAAAATATTACAATTAAACTATCATGGTCAGTATAATTGTCTATAATGACATTATTTTAAATAAAAAAATACAACGTCCATAAATAATTCTAATAAATAATATTATGGTAAAATATTCAAAAATTTGAATTATATTATAATTAATAGTTTTAATATTTTAATAATAAAATAATAAATAATTTGTGCATCATGGATTTTAAGACCACATAAATGAACATACCATTATATGATGAAATTTTATATCAAGGAACTGTGACTTTAATGGGAATTATTTTTATATTTAGAATTCTTTAAATGTTTTTGAGGACATGAATACCAAATAAATAAAATTATTTTTATTTGTTTCTAGGTATAAAATTAAATCGGTTATTACCTTTATACAAAACCAATATTTTAAATATCGAATATACATTCATAAGAAACTAATGTGGGATGAATATATAAAAAAATTTATTAATTTTGTTAATATGTGGGTTATAATATATGAAATATTAATTTATGAGGTGATTTATTATGAAATTAAAATATTCACATAATTATTTAGTGTGGTTAGATACGATTTTATGTTATTTGTGACTCTAGATAAGGGTTATTAATTCTTCTGTTTTTTCAATTTAATGACTTTTACTATAATAACCTTCAAAATTTCTTTATATATAAATTTATTTTTATTATTAAGTATAATTATCATCCTATTGGCTTATTGATAATGATATATTACACATTTCCACATATCATTTTAAATTATTATGCAAGTATTATATATATATTAATGTATATCTATTCTAAATATACTTTCATTTTTTTGAATTTACATGATATAATCAATACTTATTTTTATAAATTATCATCATGGTATTAAAATTATAAAATTTTGGGTTTCCAATATTTATGATATATTAATTTCACATTACCTCTATTTTTTATTTTTGGTCCCTCTCAAACAATTTTTTTGATAGCATTCGGTTCATTAAATATATTATAGTATTGAATTTTTTTTTCTTCCATCTACATTACATATTTGAAGTATATATTTTCTATTAATTTTTTTTCACTGATTCTAAGGGTTCTCGAATGTTTGAATGATATTATACCTTTTACTCTATATAATGTGAATGTCATTAATTTCATAATAGAGATTAATTGGGATTTATGAAGAAATTTATTCAATTTATTTGAAAATAATATATTTACAATGTCTATTCTTATTATTTAAACAAAAATATTTATGATATACCCTAGTTTACATAAGATGTTCCTTATTTAATATTATGTATTCAATTTGTAACATCCAAATAATTTCAACATAGGTTCTATTTTAATATATGTATATTGAATAATTTTTTCCATATTAAAAAATATAATAAATTATTTAATATATAATAATATTATTTTCTATAATCAATTTATATTTCATTTATAAATTATGTTAATTTATATTAAATAAAATATCTATCACTTTTATTTTTTATAAAATGAATTTATTTCACTAAAAATAATAAATCTTCAGTAAATGTTTTTTTAAAATGAAAAATATATTTTCATTCAATATATAAAATGATATTATTGTTTTATTTCAAATATAAATTATTTTTTATAAAAGTAATTCTTAGTAAATTTTGATGTTATTTCCTAAATTATTATTATTGATTAATCAATTTGTACTTAAAATAATTATTTATTTATTTTTATATGAAAAAGTATATTTTTCATAAGATTATTATTAAATAATATATATTTTTATGAAAATATAAATTTTAGTAAATATGAGACAATTCAAGTTAAAATATTTATATGTTAATGTATAAATTGTAACTTTTTGTGAAATATTTATTAAGTATATTCATAGTTATAAAATTTATATTTAATAATTAATTTTTTAATATAATAAAAATTATATAATGAACTCCATTAAAAAAATAATTTTCTTATAATGTTTAAATAGAAACTTAAATATGTCTATAAAAATATAAAAATATATTTTATAATTTATCTATGTACATAATTATAAATTCACTGTGTAAAATATGAGATTACTCAGAAAGATGATTACGGGGATATCAATCAACCAATTTGATGGATATGTTAAACTATGAGGTTAGATAGCCATTTATAGACCCATAGAGGAATTGGATATGAGAGCCTACATGGAATATCAATTGATGCATAGAACTGGCATAACCCTCTCCGGTTACTGCATGCGCATGAGACATCAAGGGTCGATGTAGGTCCTAAACCTAACGGGTGTTGTTCCTCAATTTCATAATCAAAAACACTTATGAGAGAATTTTACTTATATTTATGTGCTCAAACTATTCAACATTTGATGCAGGATCAGTGACGTGGATCACTATAAATTTATTTGAATCCTCTGTATATACTATTATACATTTGATTACATCAATTTGGGACAAATGATTTGTATGAAACCAAATTATTAATGAAGGAAAAAAATATTTTCATCCATCAATCGATAGCTTTGATTTTTCATTATGGACAATTGTTATTATCCTTTGATAGAATAGTGGAATATGTGGTATTTGGGGATTATTCAGAGCTAGTAACTCGACTTTCGGGAGAAATATGCATGCCACATTAATTGTAGAATAAATATGGTTCAGGTAACATTGTTATTCTAAAATATATAAGTCTTTATTGTGTTGAATATAGGATTCATGGAATGACAAAACCATGAAAATAGAGGTTCACTCCCATTTAAAATATTTTGAAGTCATGAAAAAAGTATTATACATTGTTTTTTGATGGTAAGTCAAACTATTCTCACTAACCGTGTAAAGTTACACTCTATATATTAGTGTAATCATAGTTTATGAATGGATATTTTACGAATTTAAAAAAACTGTGGGACCCGTTATATTGTTTGAGAATAAAAAAAAACGCACTGAAAAGTTCATAACCTTAACCATATTACATGTTTCCATTATATTGACTACCAATGAGATTTTGGATCATGAATTCAATTCAAATCATATAATTTCAACCCTATACAATTCCTGATCATAGAATAAAGTGTCATCAGTATTAATGGATCAATGTTGGAAAATAATACATTCCATTTATTTTCTTAGTTGTTATTATTTTTATAGAGTGTACTATTTATGATGAACTTAATATGCCATGTTTTAGGATTTGCATATGTTCTTTAATTTTCATGGGATATACGTCGAACACAGAGATGATAATAGAAACTAACTCTACTATAGAACAAAGGTCCGTGTTCTCATGATTTTCATGTAATTTCTAGTTGTAAATATATATATCATTGTGATGTGTGCTTGATTTTTTCATTGAAACCCTTGAAATGTAATTTATTCATTGAATTGAATTTTTATGTATTACAAATGTAATTAATGATAAAAAATGATAAATAATCAAGGGTTATGTACCCCCAATTGTATCACTCCATGGGTGAAATTAATAATTAAATATACCACCATTTATAACATATCAATTATATTACCTTTGAGCTGTGCAGTTTACGCCATTCCATGGGATGTTTAACAAATAATGGTAAATTTAATTTATTTCATTAATGCAAGGGAATGGAATGAAAATATCCCTGGGAATGGAGAATTAATGTCATTTATAATCATATGTGACATCATTTATTGATATACTGACAATTGATAAATTTAAGAGTAATCCATTTAAGCAGATCCATTTATTTGATCCACCTACTAAGGTCTTGTTTAAATGTAATGACCATGTTGATGATATTATAAATAAATAATGAGTTGATTAAATCCTTATATGCCTTTCATGATACATGGATTCATATACGAATACCATGGAATGACTCATTTTGATGTATATCAAATTATGCCTATGTGATACTTTGAATACTTAGTCGACTACTAAGGACACACTCATAGTATTAACGATTATATGGCTTAGTGATACTTGGACAGCTTATATATTGACTTGGATATACATTTAGTGATGATTATATATAATCCCATGTGATACAAGGACTCCTTATAAGGATTAAAAGTTATTTACATAGAGATAAGATGATTATATTCACCATGGGTGACACAAGGCCTCCCATTATGGACCTCTAAGAATGGGCCTAGTGAGATGTAATGTTATACTACACATAGAGTGATACTTCATATCTGATGAAGATCATCAGGGATATTCTTGAAATGTACATGGTTTATTTTATTCTTTTAGTGATACATATATATCAATAAATTTTTTCCATGGATGGGGTTAGGTTGTTAATTAGAGAAAACATGGAATGATTTTTATGACGTGACTTTTATGTAAAATCATATTCTTAGAGTTTTTTCTTGTCAAACACTTGATTGATTACATGGATAGTAATCATTGTTCATATCTATACAAGGGAGGTAGTGTTATGTTCCAGATCCCGAAACATAATTATAAAATGATATAATTTAATTAAATGAATATGATTATTAATTGATATAGGAATTACTGTTAATTCCAAGATATTCTAGTTAAGGCTGATTCAGGTACTAGAGGATAAGTTACCCAGGGAACCCAAAAAATTATGAGTAGTTTACATTCATTTCTTCCTTTAAATATTCTATTACATATTCGACACTAATACTATTATAAATTCAGTGATTCAATGGAATAAGAGTTTAGTGTCGTTTAATTATAGAAATTATTCTCTCAGCCTATTATGTCTGGCGTTGGGTACCAGGGAAGACTATTTTGATTCATATAGGGATAAGGTAAAGTCATTCAGTAACCTATATTAGTTTTTTCCATTATTAAGAACATCGTAGAATGGGACTGACATGAGGATCATGAGGGTATCAATAGATATAACATTTCATGATTTTTTGGTGTTCTGTTACATTTATTTTACTATTGGTGGATACCAATTTTGGATAAAATATAGTAAGCTGATATGATCTTTTTTCTATATAATATCTCTTTTTAGTATTTTTATTTATTCATGTTGTTTTCCTTTAGTCTGATTGACTCACTTTTTCCACTACATATCTATTATTTTTTATACATTTTACTACACTATGGTGATTAGTTTTTATTCACCTCACAATCAAAACCTAGACCATATCTATTAGTATCATGTCTCTAGAATATGGGTAGATTTGGTTGAGGATTTAAGGAAAGATGGTCATGGATACCCTTTTAGTGGAAAAAAGGTTAATGAAATATTAATTTGGTATCAAATTAAAATTGTCTGGTATGATTCGCTATTTGGAGATAGTATAAATTGTTAGGTAGGAGTGGAAATTTCATAAAGAGTAGTGCATGGGTATAAATAACTCATGTATAGTAAAAAATTCAAATTACATTGAATGAAATTGTTTTTTAAAACATTTTAGTTATTTTGAATTTATCTGATTCATCCATTGGGTGATGCACTTAAATTGTGATTTTAATATTAATATGATGGTGGGTTCTTTATATTTCAACCAAATGATATGAGGGTATTCCATCTCATTCTCCATTTTAGGAAACAACTTGAATTCACATCCCACACATTATTCCATGAAATATATGATTAATTTCTAGAATTCATGTCCTTAGATTATATGATAGGATTAATATATATACGTCTTGATAAATGATTTTAATTAAATTTGAAAACATGGTTGGCACGTAGAGTGTATACCATAACCTATGAAGTGTTTCTTGATTAGGCTATATAACTAACCATAACCATCCAATTGTGGAATGTTGTGCCATGTACCCTCTGTGGATTAGACTAAAACATGTTATGTTGGGAATAAGTTGTACATAATATTTGGGTTTATTGGATGAATGGGCCATTATTGATTGATTTGTTTTTGTACCATTTTGTTCATCAATATAAAAATGAATTATTATATAATGTAAATGAAAATTAAAATGAACTGGAAGATGAATTTATTATAGTAGAGATAATGACCCAGAACATACTTTACTAATGGATAGTAATTCATATATCTTACATTTATATGATTATTACATCAACCAGACCAGATATAAGGCGACATTATTGGGGTGTGATCTTTATATAAGAAGTGTTGGTTCTATTTTATTCAAATATATTTTATTTTACTGGTTCTTCAAATTTGATCTGAGGTGTGCACTTAACATTATATAATTATTCATCAGTGATGTCCTATAGTTGAGTGCAAGGAGGTTGTAAGTGACCATAGATCAGATTAGGGGGGCCATGGTTTTCTAGTATACAATATAGATGTTCCATTTAAAAACTTTTGATTTTATAGTACATATGTTAATATTAGTTTTCAATGAATAATTTTTTCATTTTTTGTATGTTGTTCAAAAATCTACGTAACATTCCATAACTGTGTAATAGTATATGTGTGAGTTCTAACAACACCATCAACCTTTGATTTAAAGGGATATAGCATTGCATTTATTATTTTCATGGAAAGGCACTATGTTATCTAACTTCATGCTTTATTATATTCCTCCAAAGAGGAGGGTACAACCCTCCATTTATATATTGTGTGAATTCTCCATTAGATTGTGTGATTTCAGTATTATATTGATTATGAATGGTATATATCTTAGAGGTATTTTAATATGGCCTTCTATGATTACATTGATTCTGAGATGTTGATGGATGATTTATCCACAGAGTTCATTTAAAAATTTTATTATGTATTACTAGTTTTTGATTGTTCGAACTCTTTTAAAAATGTATAGTTATTGTCATCTAATTTAATGGTGGATGTGTTATCTAAATCTATGTGACTTGAAAATGGTCTTCGGTGTGACATCCAATTGTAGGTGAATTTAATTCTACTAAATATGATTTATGGAAAAATTTATCATCATCTTATCAATGAGAATAACATGATAGAGGATAAGGGTGTGAGCTGGGGTTGTGTGACACAATGATATGGAACATCATCTATCAGTAATTGGAATCATCGTCTTGAGATCCCACATAGTGGTACTAGTGTACAAGAACAATCTCAGGTATCCATGTGAGGTGAAACTTATATGGTAAACAGAGACATATGAGTCGTCAGTTTATGAGTGACATAATTGAGTGATGATCTTGTGGATAGATGGTCCATCAACATGGTGGATGGTACCATAAATATATGAATGGACTACTTCAAACATGACCAATTGAAGGTTAAGAACTAGTATCCTCTACGATGGATAGATGATCTCATTGGCCTGCTTTGAGGTGATTGTGTAATGTAAAATATTTACTTGAAATCAATTTATCATCATGTTTGTGTTAGACCGTCATACAAAGCTCATACATCTATTTACATAAGATAGGGACAATATTAGTATTTGTTTATGTTACATAGTCTAATGAACATTCCAGTAACATTCATGAAATAGCTAAAATAAGTATTACATCCTTATCAAGATTTGTTTTTCGTGGATTTTATTGAATATATCATGATGTATTATCACAATCAAAAATGCTACTTCAAATATCAATAGACAATATAGGAAAAACTGAGAGAGCATCAATTACATAATAATATCACAATGATCCACTTATAGATGGATTATATTTAGTCCCTACATTTCATTATGTCAATGATTGTAGTATCTATTGACTAATATAAGGTGAGGGTTATAGTATCTTGGGTAATTCACATGAAAATATTTACGATATTAAATTTAATAGGGACTGATGGATATTACATGCATTTAATATAGGAATTATCATTCATTTATGTTCTACTCAAGGTATATTCCAAGGACCATTTATATTTTTGAGGTAAAATACCTATGATGAATCCAATTAGAAGGTGAAATTGATATATACCTCAATGAAAATATTGATTTTAAAGATCTGTGACTGAGTTACTGTATTTATAGTTTTTTATTAGGTAAAATTCTTGGAAACGATCTTATGTTTGGTGATTGGGTCGCAAAATACATGTTATGAAAGATGAGGTCACACAAGAAGAAATAGACGACAAAGTATCTCAAGTAAACTACTGATTTTCATGCATTTCATTGTTGGAGAAATTCTTACATGGAGTGTGTTTTTGGGTGTCAACTGATTGAAAAATATTCAAGAATATATTTACACATCATTATCTACATATGAGGTACATTGGTATAGTTTAATTCTCAATATCATTAAAATTAAAGATTGTCTATACACATAGGAAGGTTAACACAATGGTTGACACAATGAGAAACTTGAATGTGATATTTCCAGTTTAGTATTATGTAATTCCTGATAGATTAAGGATGTATTCTCGTATATGCACTTCGAGGGGTGGGACTGTCAAGGGAAGACTTTTAATTTATCCTTAGATGTGGCCTATACCCTTCTAGAAAATGTAATGATGATGAATCTATCAGATTATGAGGGTGTAGTCAAATGAGAGAGTGTGGAATGATATAAACCTAATCTAGTCATACCATATGTGAGGATAAAATTCTTATTTTTCATGGTCACATATGGTTTTAAATAGACATGCATGAGGGGTTTATGAGAGGCTTTCATGTTTTTGATTCAGAATGTCCTCCAATTGACATAAATATGTATTAGGAATTTCAATTCCTATATTGGTGATCAGATATGAAATGAGTTGTATATAATATTTTAATGAGATCATTGTCCTATCCGTAGGTAAAGGAAGAACACATGCGAAAGACCATAAATTTATATTAGTTTACCATTCCAATGTGGAAGTGGTTTGGTATTGATCTGGATATCATAACATGGTAATAGAGGTCTTTATAAGTAAATTAATTCATTTGGGTTGTTTATTATATTCAAAAAAATTATTATCACTTCATTCATATTATTGTTACCTTTTTGTAAATGATCTGGAGAGGTTGTATATCTGTTATATAGTAATATTTCATGGGGTCCCTCATACAATATTTCCAGAAAGGGATACCTGGTATACCTCATAGTTTTAGAAGTGGTTTTAGAGTAAATTGAGTATATAGGTAATTTTATGCACATTATACCACCCTCGGGTCAATGTACATTAAAATCACATGATACATGTTTTGGAGAACAAATTACATTTATTTGTTCTGACGATTGGGTTTTCTTGGGATATATACATACCCCTTATCGATTTAATGAAAAATAATATCATTTATGGAACAATTTTTATGTTTCCTTTTGATTATTTATATGGTAGGTCACTTTTATCACCCTTGTGATTGTTATATGCTGGAGAGGCTTCTATTCATGTTCCACATATGGTATTGGAGACTATAGATCATGTTTAGTTGATCATTAACAGATGGATACTACACTGTCTCGATAAAAATTATAAGTTTATTTATATAGAAATCACCAAATGTTTGAGTTCATGGATAATGTCTTTTATGTGTCTCATCAAGGATATTAGATTGTAGGATCAGGAGATACTATGAACATTCACTTTTATATGTCTAATCATTCATGATTCTTGAGAGAATTGGTCCAGTAGACTCTATGTTGTTTTTAATTTAGATGTATTGATCAATAGATTAAATCATTCACATATATCAACTATGCTAATTGCATTAAGTACCATCTCATTATTTTTATCATGAAGAGGCTGAGTTACATGTAAATTCATCCCATTAAGGTTATCGGATTTATATTGTGCATCATATAATGAATGTTCTCCATGGATGGCCAGTTCTTATAGTACATATTCTATAGTAGGGAAACCATAAATTGTATGATACCTATGAGAATGATACTAATGTACACTCATAGTGGCTATATTTATTCACATATTAATCTTCATCACCATTGGAATATCAATTCATTGATGAATTTCTTTAATAGGGTTCTTTGTAAGATCCTGTATTTTTCACGATTAATGAAATCAATTAATTGCATAAATTTATGATTTAATTGTTTTTATAATGGAGTAATTTGATTTCAATTTGAGATCCCGAATGTATTGGGGGTGTTTAAGTCTTGTTAGGATAATTTAACCCAACCTTGGGGGGAAAATAAGACGGTCACACATTTAGATGAAACCTTTCAAGTATGGAACCATGGGTAGTCTTTTTCATTAAAACAAGGATAATGTAGGGAAATTGGTCACGCAATTTGGGGAAACCCTGCGAATTTAGGTGAATGTTCTTGCAAAAACTTCAGACCATTTCACAATGTTATTTTGGATGGTTTTCACTTGGCTAGTCAATCTGTGTGCACTAACTGTGTGAGAATCCCATTCGTACAAAATTGGATGTGTGTTTAAATAATAATTTTGAAAAACATATGGGAAAACCTTTTGAAACCAATATTTGGGTAAAATTAAAAAAATATCCCTTAAAATATTATGATAATAAACTTATTTCCCTTCTTTCTCAAATTAAAAAATGGATAGATTTGGAGCTCCTGTCAATGCCAAAATATAGACACTAATCACTCTCTTCCATATAATTTAGGAATCGAGCTTCATTGGCATAATTATGTCCAATTCAGTGAGTAATCCATTCATTTTTATATGTTAAATTTTTTTCATGTAATTAGGTTTTCTTCTTAGGTGAATGCTAAAATCCCCTATTTCCAAGGTCGTTGTCTGTTTTTTGATTTTCACCTAATATGAGTCATATAAAAGCTAGTACAAGATGAAAACTCTACCATAGACCTACGTTATGTGATCTCATGATTTTCCCTGAATGTTAGGTTGTTTAATATAGATATTGGTGTAATGTCCCTAATTTTAAAATAAACTCCATCAAAATGGAATTTATTCATTTGATTAAAATGGTTAGATATATGATATATAATTAGTGATACATGTAAATAAATTAATAATGGTAATGTACCTTGAATATGAATAACCCCTTGGGTGAGATTCTTATATAAATGAAAAAACATGGGTGGAATATGGTTGGGATACCTTTTAGGTTTGACCATTACCATGTTCCATGGGATGCATGAAAATGAATTTTCAATTGTAATTGAATTTATTATTGAAAGGTAATAGACTGATCATTTCCCTATCCATGGCCATGTATTTTCGTGACTAATAATGAGTTGATCCATATATTTTAATATTACTACGTGAGAAAAATAAGTGACTAATCCTTTAAATCTTATCCCTTAATTTTATTAATATTTGGTGGGGTGTTATAAATGAAAAGATCATAGTGGTGACCTTTGAAATAATAAAATGATATTTTTTGAATACTTAAATGCCTTGTGTGACACATGGATTAAAATAGAGACACTAGGTATGGAATAATTTTGTTTGATTATATACATATTCCCTAGTGGTAAATTTACTCCTTAGTTGACTATCATGGATATACTAACATGCTTGACAATTATAGGCATGAGTGATACAAAGACTCCATATGGATTTCCAATGATAGACAGAGAGTACTGATATTTTAGAAAGTAAAGAGATAAATTCCAGCATTATATGCTCTTTTTAGGACATACTCCTTGGTAAGTTGATGAAATATAGAATGGGTTATCTATGGGATCTGATAGAGGACAAACAGTGATAGAATTAGTGAGTTGTGATGTTTACCACACCTAGATAGATACATGGGTTTTCAAGAGGATAACCATGGATATGATTGAATGGTTCATTGTTTATGTTATGCCTTGAATGAAACATGGATTTAAAATATGTAATTACATGGATGGGTCATGTTATTTTTAGAGACCCATATCTTGACGTACATGGAGATTACATTACTTTTCCGGAATACTTAATACATAAAAAAATAGACACCAATGGACCGTAATAGTTTAGTGTATTTTGAAACTCGGAATATAATCTTCTAATCATGGTGAAAGATCTTCAACAAGTCCAATAAAGATATTCCCCTATTATTTTCTTACCTAAAACCATTATTTAAATCCTGGTGAAATGAAAACTTAAAAAAGGGTGAGGTCAAATTCCCAATAAGGGTAAATATAGAGAACATAAATCAATCCATAATCATTTGAATGAAAAAAACAAGAACATAAAATCTAAATATCAAAATATTTGGCAAAGACATGAATCTTGAAGTACGTAAGGCATATATCATAAAGGAATATCAATCAAGATAAAATAGCATGGGAATAAAACATGTAATTGTCTAAAACCGTTACACACATCATATGATTTCCATAGTAGCCAAGGCATTGCTGCCAAGACCATCTTAGGGGGAAAAGTTCCTTTATTAATCGAGTTCACTCCTCGTTCCAGTCCTGTATCACTGAACTAGATTAACTTACCAATCCAGCCATGTCTATCTCATGAGATATAAATCTTTACCCAATGCATTGGAGGGAGATATTGGTTCCCCCCTTCTCATAGTGAAATCATTATTACTTGTTCCAAAAAATAAACATAAATCATTCATCATAACCCAAAGAATAAAATGGGATTCATAAACATCATCCCATAATAACATAGTTCATCCAAAACAAATTGATATCATTTCATCAAAATAAAATTATAACCATGTAAATCATAGAGAAATTATACTTGAAACATACACATATGAAATGATGTCATCTTTGATGGAAAATGGTTTTGATAAAACACTTGAAATAAATTAAATGAAATGTTTTTTGTTGATAATAGTCATTAAATAATTTATATTTAGCTTCATTAAAATAAAGAATTATAAAACCGTAAAAATCTGTTCATGCCGTATAAGTTAAAAAAACATTCTCCCCGTACTTTTTTCATAAAAGTCAAAGAGTTCCTCGTATGGTAAACAAAAGAAATATTACTTTCATAACATGTGGTAAATGTCAAAAATGGGTAAAAATTCCTTTAAAAATACTTAATATTACATTTATAAAACAAGTGCATGGATGGTAATAACAACCACATTAAATACTTATGAATAAACAATCTCGGATAAGAACGAGATTGGAATAATTATCTCTTACCATAGGTCCTATATGCTTCATACATATTTGAACCTCCTGTATAATGATTTAAATAATGTCACTATCTTATTACATAATCATATTTATTGTTATGATATCATATATGGTTCACTTATGACTTTATATTACCCGTTCTTTTGTAAGTTCCATGTTAAAGCATTGTTTTGGGTAAAATGATTTTATTTATCGTACGTGTTTGGACTTGATGTTATTTATATTATTATTACTTATATCTTGATTAAAATACATCTAGAATTTAAATCATTATTTATATATAATATATATATTTAGTATATATATATATATAAAATATATATATATAAATAAAATGAAATACACCGTTCATGGAGACTGTAGGTCGTACGTACGCATAAACGTTGTTTTTTTTCTTTATTGCTTTGAATGGAAGTAAGTAGGTGAAATATATATATATACATAAATCCAGTAGCATTATCATTTGATATATTTCATTATTATTCATTATATATACTTTATAATCATTCTTGAGTGGTTAACATGGATAATGAATCTCAACGTGTCGTGGAGACGGTAGTCTGTACGTATGCACGAGCGATGATATGATTCCCGTGATCATGGAATTGTATTAAAGTGTATTTATAATATTTCAGATTCAATATCACTTTACAATAATCATATATAGTTATTTATTTACCCCATTATACCCATCTAAGTAAGGTGGTGGTCGAAAACAGATTACACCACGACGTGGAGACGGTATTCCGTACGTACGCACGCGCAGTGATTTCATTTTCCGTAGGATGGATAGAAGGTGAAGTAGTTTTGCATCATATTTATAATAACATATCAGTATAAAAGTAATAATTATGTTATTAATTTATAATGAGTCAACTAAATAAGAGTAAGTAGAAGATGAAATAAACTTGAAAGATTCGGTAGAAAAGATTACATCTTCCTCGACACACCTCCTTTAATCTTCATTTTAGGGAACTAGAGTTGGACTTTTGAGAAGACCAGAACCTCTATGATGTCACTACCAAGGTTGATATGTGGAATTGGAAGGGTTTGGCCGAGCTTAAAGGCTCAAAATGGTGTGAAGGGAAGAGGGAAGGGGTGCCCTTTTTATAAGGGAGGATAGGGGCGCCTTTAGAAAAACATAAAATATTATATTATAATAAAGTCATATTCGGTTTATAATAGCTCCAAATTTATTTATTTATAAGCTAAAGTGGGGATGGGTCAAAATCCTCTCAAATAATATCTTTTAGACAAGTTTAGGTTACTATTGTAAACTTATCTTTTAGATTTAACTCTAAGTTAAATAATTTAACTTTTACCGTGTCTTCTTTTTTTCTTACACTATAAGGTTAATAAACATACTATAACCATCCAAAATAACCACAAGTGTTTCATTATTAATATATATATCCTTATCTAGGTCATTTGGCCTAACCATATATTTTTAGGAATATAATAACAATTAATAATATAATTTCTGTTTTAAAAACAACTTTTTGTCAATTTTGACACTATTTGGTAATTGATTTTTGTGAAAATTATAACAGCATGATTAATTCAAAAGAATTTATTTAAATCAATAATAACATGTCATATTAACATATAGAATTAGTGTAATTAATAAAAAGTCTCAAATTAGATTTATTTGAGTATTTATAATATCATTTATTTTAATATTTCATTATTTAGGTAATTATTGTATCGCCATTGTGTCATAAATAACTTAAATTATATAATTTATAAAAATTTTAAATAAAATAACATTAGGTATGAAATATTTTTATTTTTTCTAATGAATATTTATAGTCTAATTTATCTTATTTACAACCCTATATTAAAAATGTTTTAGTTAATAAATATTGATTTTAACAATTTTAACCATTCTTTAAATAAAATAATAATAAGTGTCATAATCTAATCCAAGTAGACCTAAATGGTCATATTTTATTCATAAGGTTTTTAATGGTATAATTAAACTTATCCAATAGAATTAGGACATGTTTTAGGGTAATAATAATATCATTTATACCCATAATAACTCTATTATCTTTTAACTTTTGTAAATAAATGCAAAAAGTTACAATTCACCAAAAATTATTTTCATCTCATTGAATAACATTTTAGTCCTTAATATTAACCATGTCTCTTGGATTTTCAAAATTCCCCTCACAAAAGTGATAAACTTATGTTTTATGTGAATTTCCAAATTCTCTTAGAAGGTGGGTAAAAGACGGTGAAAAGTTAAATAAAATTTGTATATATATAAAATTATTATATATTGACTCAAATGAATTACATTGAACAAATATAGGTATTATTTATCAATTTTGGCCTAAAATAAATTTAAATAAAATAAAAAATTATTTAAATTAAAAGTCGGATTTTAGATAGTAACCTAGTGTTTTCAATATTCATCAAAAATTGAATGTTTTCGGAAAAATACCATAATTTCACCCTAGTCTGATTTTAATATTCTGAATCCAAAAATGAAGTCCATTTTGAAAGATAAAATTAATAAAATTTCAAAAAGTGGGTATTAATATTCACAACGGCTAGTTTATATAAAATCTCGGGGTGTTACATTTTACCCCCCTTAAAATTAATTTCACCCACGAAATTCGTCGGGTTTATAAATGGTTTACTACTTGAAAGTTTCTATCATAGTAACCCACATCGTAAATGGAATACCAAAACTTGATGTAAAAAACTAAATTATGAAACATAACGTTTACCCAAATTAACTAATCACTAGGTTCCCACATAGGAGAAAATAGGTGAAAATATGGATATGAAAGAGAATTATAACCATCAACATCTGATGAAGAGTGGTAGAGGACATGGCTATGAAAAAGCCAATAATCACAAAGCCATAAATTTGTGATGATCAAAGGTACCATCCGATTCATTAGATATGAGAGCACTAGGACAACATTTTTTGTTTTCAAGATCATTTCCCTAAAGTTGATTAATTTTAATTAGAATAAATACTTACTTTATTTCTGTATAATCTCACTATTGCTCATGTCTCAAAAAATTTCCACATAATCTCTTAAAAATGAAGTTGAATTTTTCTTCTGTGAAGTGTTATCAGATCATGTGATAGGATGATGGGTCATTACATCTATCTCAAACAATTGGTTAGAAAAAGTTATATATCCATCTTATAGTGAGATTAATCAGATATGGTTCCAAAATGGACTTATACATAATCTATAATCCTGCATAATAAAATAAAACTAGTTTCTACTAACCAGGGACTTCCTGAAGTCCAGGGGTAGAAAATAAAGGGCTGTCACACTTCGGATGTGGGTTCGATTCCCACAGCTATGTCCGATGTGACGGGTTGTCGCCCGTCCTGCAGGTTGTCCTTTTTCTAAAATAATGTATTATAACATTACGTCAATAATATCAAAAATGTTCTAGCCTTAAAAAATACTAACTTATGCCCAACATAATCCATTCCAATATTTAGGCTTATCCAAAATACTGTTGTCCAATCTCATATTATAGTTAAAACGGTTAACAAAGTGTTCATATAATAAGCATGTTAATACCCTCATTGATCCCCATATATAATAAGATATGTCTTTTTGGTCACATTCCAAACATTCTAATGCCTTAATCATGTATTCTCTTGAAAAATAAATACGCATTGAACCTTAGTGACAACATGAGTGCTGTCAAAAGATAACACTTTCCGCATACCAAAATCCCAAAATTCTGTATACTCAAACCATGATATCACTTTGTCTTTATAACAATCATGAGCTCATGAATACTATAAAACATATTATTTCCTCCTTATCCATTCATTATGTTCATATCATATTCTTTCCAAAAATATCTGAATAACCTTTCATGGTTACCAGTACCATTCAACATATACTTTCAAATACTATAGGAAAAACAATAGTGTATAAATCCTTAGATGTTTCTTTATTCTATAGTACCATTAAATTACCTATACAACATAACACTTGATAAACATACAATCATTACAATACCTTCTTAAACCATTGACCATGCTTCAACACTTCTTTCATCTCATATATCATTTGTAGTCTCATCATCATCATCCACATAAATACTACCCATATGAACATGCTGATTCTATTCATGAGATTTTCCCTTTGGTCATTGGTTTGAATAATTCCCATACATTCCACCTTTAAAAAATCTAACCATTGTTGATTTCTTATAAATACCATTATCTTTTTCCATGGAGTTAACTGAATCATTTCCTTTGCAATTAATGGATTTGTGTCCTTCTTTTCTGCACCCAAAGAATCTTCTAGTTCCTTGGAATCATTCTCCTTGATGCCTCTTCCCCCATGATTTACATGATAGAAATTGAACTTTCCTTCCTCTATGATCATCATGAAACTCCATATTTCTCTTAATAGGTGATACAAGAGACTTACCAAAGTTGAGATTATTGATCATATTATGAGATTGATGATTTGGAATAATAACGATATGTGGACCTCCATATCCAATTTCATTCGGTTTCACATGAATAATATCACTCCATTGTCCATCATATCCTCCATTATCGTGAATCGTCCCATTCCCCATAATTTTCTAAAACCTAAATAAAATAGTGTGAGAGGCCAAAATCATAATCAAGGGGGATTACCACCAATATCTGACATCTTAGGATAAATTCTAAGATCCTTTCCATAATTCTAGGACTATAAACTATACTTATACTTAAACATAAGGACATCACTTGACATACCTAAGAAATATCTCTAGGGATCTCATTAAAGTTATCGCATCCTAGTTTCCAAAGGTTGACTGGTCCTTTCGTCTGATACCAACTATAGATACCCATAGCTTGTCGTACATGGACATTACATTAGTTTTGCGGAATTCTTAATACATAACAAAAATAGACACCAAAGGACCGTAATAGTTTAATTTCTTTGGAAACTCAGAATATAATCTTCTAATCTTGGTGAAACATCTTCATCATCTCCCATAATGATCTTCCCATTTTATTTTCTTACCTAAAACCATTATTTAAATCCTGGGGAAAAGAAAACATAAAAAGGGTGATCTCAAATTCCCAGTAAGGATAAACCTAGAGAACAGAAAACAATCCATAATCATTTGAATGCAAAAACTTGAACATAAAATCTAATCTTCAAAATCTTGAGCAAAGACATGAACCTTGAAGTACATAAGGAATATATCATAAAGTAATATCAATCATGATGAAATAGCATGGGAATAAAACATGTAATTTTTGAAAACCATTAAGAACATCATATGATTTACATAGTAGCCAAGGCATTGCTGCCAAGACCATCTTAGTGGACAAAGTCTCTTTCTAAATCGAGTTCACTCCTCGTTCCAGTCCTGTATCACTGAACCGGATTAACTTACCGTTACAGACATGTCTATCTCATGAGATATAAACCTTTACCAAATTAATTGGATGGAGATATTGGTCCCACCCATCTCATAATAAAATCATTATTACTTCTTCCAAAAAATAAACATAAATCATTCATTATAAGCAAAAGAATAAAATGGGTTTCATAAACGCCATCCCATCATAACAGAATCCATACAAAAAATGGATATAATTTCATAAAAGGAAAATTAAAACCATATAAATCATAAAGACATTATACTTGAAACATACACATATAAAATAATGACATCTTTGATGGAAAATGATTTTGATAAAACACTTGAAATAAATTATTTAAGAAAATATCCTTTCTTCTTCAAAATCATTTTATTTTCACAAAATGTAATGAAATTTTAAAAGAAAAGAATTTTTTTGAAAAAATTCATGGAATCTAGTAGAGTAAGATTCATGAAAATGAAGTGTTATAAAACCGTAGAATTCCGTTCAAGCCGTATAAGTTAAAAAAACATTCTCCTCATACTTTTTTCGGAAAAGTCAAAAACATCCTTGTATGGAAAACAATAGAAATATTACTTTCATAACATGTGGAAAATGAAAAAAATGGGTAAAATGGAATTTAAAAATACATAAAAACACTTTTATAAAACATGTACATGGATGATAAGAATAGTTATAGTAAATACGTTGAATAAACAATCTCAGATAATAACGAGATTGGAATAATTATCCCTTACCTTAGGTCAGATAGGCTTCGTACGTATCTGATCCTCTTGTATAATGATTTAAATAATGTCATTAACTTATTACAGAATCATATTCATTGTTATGATATCATATATGGTTCACTTATGACTTTATATTACCCATACTTTTTTAAGATCCACATTAAAGAAACGTTTTGGGTAAAATCGTTTTATTTATCATACGTGTTTGGACTTGTTATTCTTGATATTATTATCACTTATATGTTGATTTACATAAATTCCAGAATGTAAATAATGATTTATATATCATATATATATTCAGTATATATATATAATTGATATATAAATTAAATGAAATACACTGTTCATGGAGACGGTAGGTCGTACTTACGCATGAATGCTATTTTCTTTTCTTTATTGACTTTAATAGAAGTATGTAGATGACATATATATATATACATAAATCTAGTAGCTTTATCATGTAATATATTTAATTATTATTCATTATATATACTTTATAATCATTCTTGAGTGGTTAACATGGAGAATGAGTCTCATCGTGTTGTGGAGACAGTAGTCCGTACGTATGCACGGGCGATGATATCATTCCCATGATCATAGAATTGTATTGAAGTGTATTTATAATATTTCATAATTAATATCAATTTAAAATAATAATATATATTTATTTAATTACACCATTATACCCATCCATGTAAGGTGGTGGTCGAAAACATATTACCCCACAGCGTGGAGACGATATTCCCTACTTACGCTCGCACGGTGATTTCATTTTCTGTAGGATGTATAGAAAGTGAAATAGGTTTTTTTCATATTTATAATAACATATCAGTATATATTTAATATTTATGTTATTACTTTATAACTATATAACTAATTAAGTGGAAATAGCAGAAGAAAAAACTTGAAAGAGTCGGTAGAAGAGATTACCTCTTCCTCGACACACCTACTTTAATCTTCGTCATAGGGAACTAGAGTTGGTATTTTGAGAATACCAGAACCTCTATGATGTCACTAGAGAGGTTTTTAATATTAATTGGTATGGTTTTTCCGAACTTCAAGGCTCAATTTCGTGTGAAGGGAAGAGGGAAGGGGTTCCCTTTTTATAAGGGAGGAGAGGGCCACCTTTGGAAAAACATAAAATATTCTTCTATAATAAAGTCATATTCGGTTTATAATGGCTCTAAATTGATTTATTTTGACGATAATGTGAGGATGGGTCTAAATAATCTCAACCAATACGGTTTAGACATGTTTAGCTTACTATTTTAACCTTATCTTGTAGATTTAACTATAAGTTAAGTAATTTAACTTTTACCGTGTCTTCTTGTTTTCTTACACTATATGGTTAATAAACATACAATAACCAGCCAAAAGAACCCCAAGTGGATCATTATTAATATATATATATACTTATGTAATTCCTTTGTCCTATCCTTATATTTTTTGGAATATAATATCAATTAATAATATAATATTTGTTTTAAAAACTATTTTATGTCAATTTTGACACAATTTGGTAATTGATTTTTAAAAAAAAATTATAACAGCAATATTTGTTCAAAAAAATTAATTTAAATAAATACTAACATGTCATATTAACCTATAAAATTAGTTTAATTCATGACAAGTCTCAAATTACATTTATTTGGGTATTTATAATATCAATTATTTTAATATTTCATTATTTATGTAATTACTACATCACCATTGTGTCATATATAACATAAATTATTTAATGTCTAAAAATTATAAATAAAATACCATTAGGAATGAAATCATTTAATCATTATAATGAATATTTATAGTATAATTTATCTTATGAATAATCCTATATTAAAAATGTTTTAGTTATTAAACATTGATTTTAACTATTTTAACTATTGTTTAAATAACATATAAATATGTTTCCTAATCTAGTCCAAGTGGAACTAAATGGTCATAGTTTATTCCTAAGTTTGTTTTTGGTCGAATTACACTTTCCCAATAGAATAAGGACACGTGTTAGTGTAATAATAATAATATCATTTTTACCCTTAATTACACTATTTACTTTTAACCGTGGTAAATAAAAGTAAAAAGTTACTATTCACCAAAAATTATTTTCATCTCATTGAACAACATTTTAGTCCTATATATTAACCTTTTCTCTAATATTTTTGAAATTACCCTCATAGAAGCGGTAAAATTAGGTTTTATGTAAATGTCCAAATTCTCCTAAGAGGTGGGTAAAAGACGGTGAAAAGTTCAACAAAATTTTTATATAGCTAAAATTATTATAAAATTATTTCAATGAATTACATTGAACATATATAGGTATTATGTATCAATTATTACATAAAATAAATTTAAATAAAAAGTTGGTTTTTAAATAGCAATCCAGTGTTTTCACTATTCATCAAAAAGTTGAATGTTTTCAGAAAATTACGAAAATGTCACCCTAGTCTGATTTCGATATTTTTAATCAATAAATGAAGTCCATTTTGAAAGATAAAATTTATAAATTTTAAAAAGTGTGTATTACTATTCATAATGGCTTGTTTATATAATATTTTCATAACATATCGTTGTTTAGTGAAACTTGATATTGCGTACAACACACGCTATCGTGGGAGGTCACGATTGCGTGTAAAGCAAGCCAAGTAAAGGATGTGTGTAGTGCAAGCTAATTTTGGTGTACCATACCACACAAGACATCAATGAAATTAAAAATAATATTTTTCTTAAAATCTCGGGGTGTTACATTAATAATTTACTATCAAGGTTTATGATTTATATGACATGCCTTGCATTACAAAAAACAATATTGCTTTTGGTCATTGCCTTAAAATTGATTACCGCCTTAGATATACATATTTTGATCATATATATATGTAGGATATTGGGCTATATTCTAGGCCCCGAGACATACTTATTAAAAAAATTATATTAAATTAAATTGATTCAAAATTGATACCGAATTAACTATTTATTCAAATGAATTACGGCTATGGTTGAAGAAGTTAATGTATCACAAGAGTCCATGAGATCCTATACCTTTATTGGTTGTTTTAATTATTTATATCTTTTACAAATTCAACTATTTACTACACACAATTATTATTATTATATATTAATATAGTGGATTTCATTATATGATTGGGTGGTTACCTACTAGAACATTATATCACACCCTTTTTGGGGATCTGTTGGGTACCTATACAAACTATTTCAATGTAGTTTGGGATAGGGGTAAGCACCAACAATTTCATACTTTATTTTTTCCATGCATTAGAATAGGGGATCATTAGAACATGTTAATACTCATGATTATATGAGTAGATAAAAAATTATTTCTTTTTGTGTACGTTGTTACAAGTATTAACTAGTTATATAGATACGAGTCTGGTCTTCATTATAAACATATGATATGATCATCAATTTATATGGGATTCTTTTTTGGAATTATTATATATTCATATAGTATGAATTTCTTCATATTATTTCACTACTTCTTCAAATTATTTTATATGTTTAATCCACTCTTGTTATGATTTCATAGTATTCACATAGAAAACCATTGGACCTCACTGGTATATAGAATCCTCTAATGTTAGAGGAGATGTCCTTGATCTCATGTTTCCAACCTGGCATGAGGTACCATTCAATGACACAAATGTTTGGGTTGTTTTGAAATCATCCAAAATATTTTCATCATCATAAATTATATCAAAGGTATCTTGATTTCTTCTTCTTTATTTATCATATGATGTAAGCCTCATACATAATAATGCATGTTTTACTATTAGGAAATATACTATGCTGACTTCATCTTCTTCCACATTAAAAAACAGACCATAATTTTAATAGTGTAGATGAAAAGCCTTGAAAAGAATAATATTATTTTTTAATGTTGTCTCTTTCATACATAACAACCACTTTGTTGTAATTAGAATAATTTATTTTATAAATTCCACTACTATCATAAACATCTGGTTTTTTTCTACTCGGTTTTGCAGGATAAAATATTTATTGTCACCATAATTGATGTTAAGGTATTGTTTTGTTTGTATCACACAATGATAAAAACATGTAATTTAATGTTATAATAATTTATATATTCTTCTGTATTTTGAATGTACAGAATGATCATGAAGATCATTATGATAAGATTTCCTCATTTGGTCACCTTTTTCTCATGAAATATTATTAGAGGAGATAAAATCAATATATATAAATTCTCTATCAATATAAATCTATATATTATCTGTTTTCTCAAAATTATATTATTTATAGAAGGGTCTCTTACTTTAAAAAGTTTAAATACAAATTTTTAAATGTCATTTTTTTGATATTTCTACAAATCTATGATTTTATTTTGGATCTATATATTATTTGTTTTCTCATAATTATATTATTTTTAGAAGGGTCTCTAACTCTAAAAAATTTAAATAAAATTTATTAATGGTTATTTTGTTGATATTTCTAAAAATCCATAATTTTATATTGGAAAGGGTTCACACATAGAAATTCATATTATTTAAATATAAATTAAAACTGCATAATCATCTATATAATGATTTTTCCTTCAAATGTACCTCTCTATCTAAATATTATTTTGTATATTATTGTTTGAATTTTTTTGAGAATATGTTTCTGTAGAATGCGGTGGGGAGAATGAATTTTGGCAATTTTGTATGCTATGGTTGATTTATATTAAAAACATATGGTTATAAAACTGATTTCATAAGGGAACATTTTTATTTTATGACTAAAATTTTATAAATTATAGTTTTTATATATAAATATGATTATTCAAGGATAACCTCAATATTTTTAGTTATATATATTTATAACAACAATTATTATAAACAATTTTAATTTTTTAATAAAAACCTCATTGTATAGGATTATGATTTACGGAATAGGATTAGATTAATTTTAAAAAACTCAATTTTAAAATTTAAACGACTTCTTGGAATGAAATTTAATTTTTTAAATTCATGGTTTATTTTAAAATTTATCATCTTTTCATATAATATTCTTCAAAATATAGGGATTTTACAATAATTTATAGGTATTTTTATTTTCTATGTATATTAGTATAATTTTATCAACATTTAGAATCATTTCTATTTTAAATTTCAAATAATTATAAAAAGATGGAATATTTCAAATTTACGGTTTTTTTTATTTTTTCAATTAAATGAAGTGAATCTTAGTAGTTATGTTATTATTTTCTTATTTTGGAAAATAAATTACATATACAAAATGTCATTGTAAGGTTGTGTTAAGGGAAATAAATTGAAAAATATTTGGAATACAATAATTTTATATTTTAATATTTGGAACAATCTTGTCAAATGTGATGATGAGAAATGGGGAATGAGCCCCAAAAAACATGGTGCAATGGTACTAAAAGTGATATTTGTAGTTGTCCCATAAATTTATTATTAATTTCCATGTATTGTTATCTTCCATAAAGAAAAAAATTAATTTAATGTTGGTTTTTATATTTTTCAATGAGTAATCATTATTTACACTGTAGAAGTATAATGTATAATATCAAATTATTTGGGTTTCAGATAAAATGGACTATTTTAAAAAGTATTTTATGGTTTTTATAAGAATATGGTTTGTCTCATTATTTTTCAAAACCCTTACTAGTCCATTTTATACTTAATTTATGTTTTAAAAATATATTAATAAGATCATTAGATGTTCCAAAGGTGTTTTGTTTCAATTATAATGATATTTCAAGTAAAGTTAGATAGATATTTCAATTTTTTAGAGAACTATGATATATAGTAATTTCATCTTAATCCTCTAAAACCTAATACTAAAATATCCTTAGGTGTCATTGACTGTATATTTTTTCGTTTTGCATTTTAAAAAAATATAAAACGTTTTTTTGCCCCAGATCTAGAAGTGAGAGTATAAGGATGACACATTTTGAATAAAAGAAATAGTTTTGAAAATTTTGGAGATATGGAATTTTTTTAAGTAAAACATAATATATAGAGGTATTATATATAGATTTTATATAATTACATTCTAGAAGACTCATAAAAATATAAAATATTTTTGATACATATTTTTATATATTTTGAGAGGTAATATTTATAGTGTAATTATATATGATGAATGAATTTTGACTGTATAATTCACTTAATGTGGTAGAGTATGAAATCTGAAGAATTTAAGCATAAATTTCTCTAGAATAAATATATATTAAAATAATTATAATTTTATTAAAAAAATTATAATGTATGATTTAATATAAAACTAAATACATTCACATTATAAATTTTAATTTATATTTAAATAAATTTAAATTTAAAAACTATGAAAAAATTATTTTTATTTTCCAACAAATGATATTTTCTTTTCTCCATTGAATAAATTTTTTATAAAAATTATAATTGAATAAAATATAATATATTTTTTCAATATATTAAATATATGATTTTATTATTCTTCATATATCTTATAATTTATTTAATCAATTAATAAGAACATTGGAAATTATATCATGAATTACAATCATTTATTAATAAAATATGATTTAAAATAATTGTAATAAATTTTTATATGAAAATATATAGTTTCTATGTGATTTTCTATTTATACTATTTCATTTTTTTAACATGCTAATTTTAAGAAATAATATATTGATCACCATAAAATATTAATAATTCACAATTAAACTAGTAAATATTTGTGTAATATTTATATTGTTTAATTTTAGTTATTATATTAATTTATAATATATTATATTTGGATTTTAATAAACATAATATAAGTTACACCCATAAAATAAGAATAAAAAATATAGATGGATTAGATAAAGAATACATATACTAAGGAAATTTTTCTATAATGTTTAAGAATTTTTCTATGTATATAATTTTAGATTTACTTACTATAAAAAATGGTCCAATTGTACAATCTATTTGGGTCTAATATAATCAACACATATAGTAGAAAATCTAAACCATATGGCTATTTATCATAATCAGGACAGAATTATAGCATGTTATTTGAGATCCTACATGACATGATGATGAGTGCATAGTGACCTTATAGTACTCTCATGTCAGATAATAAATGCGGGTATATACATGTCAGTTTGGCCCATGATCCTGGTTTGTAGGAGGTGTGTTTCAGTTGTTGATCCCCCTCTATGATGGATTGATCAATTATGGGAGAGGATAATATATATATAAGATATTTAACTATCAAACATTCGAAGTGAGATTTTTGACATGGGATATTGTTCAAATATTTAAAACATTTTCATATATCATTAACTACTATATCAAATCAATGAGGGTTGACCTGTACTTTTGGAGATCATCAAGAACCTCACATATAACATATGTATCTAGATTTAGTCATCATCATATTCTCCTCCAATGCAAGACATATTCTTTAAACTATATGATTTACTAGCCAGAAATAATTATTTATGTGTCTATATACTTATTATATGAAAACTACACAATTATTATACATGATTTGATGAAACTCATTGGAAAACCTAATTTTAGTTTTCATGTTTGACACATTTGGCAATAACATTCATTTATTTTTCATCATAAGTAACCATTTATGATAAATTATGCTATTAGTTTTATCCAAAAAGACGATTTTCTTTAGTTTTTTCAAGATATAAATTTTTATGTAAATATCATTGTAGATCAGGTACATGTTTGATTAAGTAACATGGTATTTCAAAATAAGTGAAGAAACGTTATATAAATTCATATATCCTACGTAGTTTCTATTTTACATGACCATCATGATGATCGAATGAAATAGTTTTCCCTGGGCATGTTGTTTTTTGGTCCATACCAATGGTGGTAAAATGTTATATATATATATATATTACATATCAATATTAATGTCTCATTTACCTATGATCTCATTTTTCTCCACCAAACAATAAGATGTAAAATATTTATACTTTTCAAATTAATATTTATTCCTAAATGTCATTGTAATGTGATTTCAGCAGATATCCAATTTTACAATCATAGAGATTCATCCCTATACATTTATATTTTTAAAAATGAATAAAAACTGAAAATATAGCTATATAAAGAGTCTCCCATCAAAAGTTACTCTTGTTCTAAATATCAATTAAAAATATTGTTTGAAGTATGAGATAGAATTTTTTTAGTATATTACCTTATTTAATATGAATTTTTAAAATTTATATACATAAGGTATTTTTATAAAATAAATGGTTTTCAAAACCCTCCTCTTGGCAGAATTGTTTATTTTAAAATGTTACTCTTTCTTATTATAATTTTTTCATATAGATTTTTTTTCTATATCAATTTATAATGGAAAAATTTATCCAAATAAAACATAATACAAAAATGAAAATTTAATTTTATAAAACTATCTTTTTATATGAGTATGACTTAATGATTTGATTATAAATTCTTATATAAAAATAACAATTTTAATTTTATTAATGTTCATTAAAGCTAATTTTATATTACAAATAAAAGTTTAATTTATAATTTATCATTGTATATATTACATTTTCTTAACAATTCATATATATTGCACATAAATTTTTGTCTTCCCATTAATAATAAAATTTGATAACATTTATTTATTGTTTAGAAATTTATCTATTTTCAATTTCAAGAAAATTATAAAATTTTGGAATATTTTATGTTTTATAGAAAATTTGATTTTCCCCATTAATAATTTTTAATTTTAATATTTATGTATTTTTTTTAATATATATATATTTAATGTTTTTATTTGATTTATTAAATAAATTATAATAAAAATAGAGTTCTTCAAAAAACATTCCATTAAAAATATTGAACATGATTATTGAATGTGATGATAAATGGTGAGTCATGACCTGAACTAAAGGGGAAGTGGTCCTAAATAAGACAATATTTTTATCCTCTTTAATTTCATATGGTTTCCCATGTATCATTATATTATATAGGAATGTTATTATTTTAATGTATATTTTTCATAATTTAAAAGATAAATCCATGTTTAATTTCAAATGTTGTTATATTTTTAAATGAACTTGGTTTTTAGTGTGATGTTTATTTTAATAATCATTATTTATTTATTATCGTTGTTTCATTAAATATATCTATGTTTATTTCTGAAAAAATTATTTATTACATAAATTGTATTTGATTTGATATATAATAAATTATTTTCAATATTGGTGTATTGTATTTATACAAAAATTTATCACTGTTTAGAAAATATTAATGAGAAATTTTATAGTAACCATTTACTTTAACATTATTTTATAAGGATCATTAGATGTCCCAAATTTTTTAGATTTAATTTAATGAGTCAGTTCATGTGAATATGGAAAACATTTATAACTATTTTTTATATCTATGATTTGTTTAATAGTTATTAAAAATAATATTAGACCTAAACTCAAAATATCATCGATTTTAATGGATTGTATTTTTTTATGTTTTATTATGAAAATATTCAACATATTTTAGCACCAGTCCCGAAATAGCGTTTCTCAGGATATCTTAGTATTGTTTACCCAATTTTTCACTTCATATGATGAATTCCTTGAGATTATTATTTTATAGGTTGGTACTAGAATTATTTATCTCCTTAATGCATTGATATTTCTCATTAGATAAACTAGCAAGATGTTTTTATGAATGTGTCTGCATTTATAGTTGAATTCATTCAACGAGATTGATGTTATGTATATAATCTCTGACATTATTCATTTTATCATGATGAGATAATTTATATCAATCATTATGAAAATTATTTCCATTGTTAAGCCATATATGAAGATAAAATTTTCATTTAAACATTTATATAAGATTATTGTATTATTTTATAATCCAATTTAATTCATGTATAATAAATATAATGATTGATTTCAAGTAATGAAACCCTTATTAAGTGTCTTATCTTACACATTTTTATTACGTCCTCATTTCCTGGGTAAGTCCTGATGATTTAAATGAGTTTTCTAATGAAATTAATAGAGATAAAATTGATAATTTATATATTTTAATTTTTTTACCTTGTGATTTATTAGTGAATTTGTATCTATTTTTTAGATTCTAATATATTTATATTTTTTGTATTGAAATATATTTATTTATTACAATTGTAATAAAATGATCATTGGATCTGAGTATCTACGGTTGGGATTATTAAAAAAATATCACAATACATGTTTTAAAAAACAAATTTCACTAAATAGATTTATTGTATCATTACTGTAATATATTTTCATGTTTCCCAACAAAATAAGATTATTCACTTATCCTTGAATTAGAACATGAAAAATATTATCATGAATTAAATGTTAGATTATCCTATCTAGATAGATATTAGTCTTATTTTCAAAGAAAATTTCATGTTTATCAATTTTTGTGATCACATTAATGATAATTTTTTCAGAGTTTGAACAGAAATCTAGATAATTTTATATTTTTTTCTTGGATGTGTGATAGGGGAAATTGAAAATTTCTATTGGAGTTGGTTACACATAACTATATATTGTGACAATTATGATGACTAAAATTGATATTTTTTTATATTAATAAATTCATTATCACACCATGATTGTTCTTTTGTGTAACACAATTTGTTATAATTTCATAAGAGTATCTATTTTACAAAAAATTTATAGAAGATCCCTAATATGATGAGATCCTAGAAGTGACTTGACAGTATATCTTAATATATTTTTATATCCATATGAAATCATTTCAGTGACAAAAGTGATTTAGGCTATTAGGTGTAGAGACTCATAGGACATTGTTGAATCTTTTCATGGTGTAATCCATTGGAAGGATCTTATGATAAGATGACCTGCAAGTAGAAAATCAACATTTATATGTGTTATTTAATGTTATTATATATAGATATATGTAGTGATACAAAGACATTATGATCATTATTAAGGAGTATTATTCATTTTGTTCATTGATGTATTTATGAAAACCATGATGACATAAGATGGTGGTGAGTTTGTATATGTTGGGTACATCACGAGTAATATTTAATTAATTAATAATGCATAAAATAGTTTTACCTTTATATTAATTAACAAAAGTTGATATTTCTGGACCTTTTATGGAAATGATATAGACTAAATCAATCTATAGTCATGGTGATTTATAGGAAATTTCATTTTAAAAAAATTTATAGAAAGTAACATCGAGCACATTGGCTGATCGCAATGGCATGTTAACATCTAGATTATAGTTATTGAGAAAAAATAATTATATTATACATTGCGAATTTATATGGTGTATTAATTCATTTCAACATTAACACATTTCATTATAGATGCCTTTGTGTGTTTCTAGAAGATTAACATGGACATTAGGATGCTTATACACATTTCACTAAAAAACAGGCCTTAAGGGTCACATATGATGTGTATCTGATATCATAGATAACTAATATAATATTATTTATTTCTAATAAAAATAAAAAATATTAATCCTTCATGTGGTTCAATATTTATCCATGTTTTCTTGATGTCATATACTTCATCAATAGTTATTTGAGAGAAAATGATGTGACAAGAATAACTGGTCATGAAATATAAGAGAACAAGAAAACATGAATAATTATTAAAATATATAAAAATTATTATTATTATCTTTATGATTATAATATTTAATTTTTCAGTGGATAATGTATTGATATGTGTTATTTAATAATTAGTCATTATTTGAGCACTAGCATAATTTCTGGAGGAAATGTCTACTATTTTTAATAGGATGATGATAATAGTATATGTTACATATTATTTGAATAAATAAAATATTATTTCATTTCACAGGTATGGAACATGTCGTGAAATAAATATATAATTATTTTAGATGTGAGGTTCTACAAAATATTAAATAAAAATATAGGGTAGTTGTGTAATTATTAATTAATAAATCAGAATGTATATATACAAAACTATATTATTATCTATAAAAAATCATTTTTTCATCACAATGAATTTATAGAATCCTCTAAAATCCCTATATGGGTCACTTCTCCATGAATTCTCCTGATAATAGTGGGTTATCTTCCTGCACCTTGATACCCTCGAGTCAAGATAGATAAAATATAATACATTGGAATTCATTCATAAAGAGGTAAAATGAGAAAGATATAAGTGATATCATCTTCTATGTTAGCTCATAGAGATTTATGTGAAAACATTTGGGGATTTTAGGAATATGTGTTGATCATCACAATATGAAATTATCCATTTATTAATATAATTAATTGTTCATACAACATAGGTGCATTGTAAGATCCATCAACTAAGTAATAATTTCCAAAAATTTATTTTATTTAAGGATTAAATTAAACCTAAAAATTATATGATGATCCTTTGTTTTGATTTAATAATTTCTTCTAATTTTTGTATTCATTTTTCAATTAAACAATTCCAGATATTTTTCATCATATACCTATATAATTGATCGTCGATCATGACACATTAAATGTTGGGAATTCCCTATCACATGCATTTATTTTCCCTAGAACCTTCTTGTGGAATCGAAGGGTGACACATTATTATTTATATTTATAAAATTAATTATATCTATTTTTAAATATATAATTATTTTCTACTCATGTTTAAAAATTGTATAATTTGAATGGTGAGATGAAATTTATTCTCTTTGATTCTCATAAATATAATTAAATATATTAATTTTATGAATGAAATAAATTTATAGTTCTTATATGGAGTATCAATGAAATCTATTATGATAACATAATATCATATTGAACGAAACTTATATGAATAAGTTGTCTTCTACTGTTTAATTTTCCAAAAAATAATTCCAAATTAATTGAAGAATGTGAATTTTCAAACATATTACATGTAATTATATACTTCATGTTGACTAGACCGTACCAGTTCATGGTCAACTAGAGTATATGCCCTAAAACATCCAATCATATTTTTTCATCCTTTAGTCAGGTATTTTTAATGTATCCTCTTACATGTATAACACTATTAGTCACCGTGTAACTCAGAGACCACACAATGTTTATAACATGTACTCACCATATACTCCAACATTTCATTGGAATTCATATTAATTATGTCCCTAACTGTGGTTCCTTGATAGATAGTGATAAAATAATAATTTCATGTTTATATAATTAAATACAATATGAAATAACCAAATAAGATTAAATTAAAATTAATGTATTATACTTTTTAAACGTTATCAATATATTATTATATGTGGTTAGTATGTTGATAGAACTTGTGATGTAATTTTTTCTATATATAAAATTGTTTAATTAATTTTGGTGTAATGTTCAGATTTCTATATCAGGAATTTGTAGGATTATTATTACTACTCTATGTGAATTTAATAATACCATGTGAAACAAAAATCACAGATTCATTGTATTAGTTAATTGTGTTGAACTCGTAATAAATGTGTGTGAAAAGTCATGTATGCCACAAATGTTTATAATAACTACTATATGATTAATATACATATTGAATATTGAGGATGGATAGTCACTGTGTTTCCTCCAATAAATAATTTTTTAAATTTAGATAGCTCATTATAAATAAATTTATTTATTTTGATTGAAATTATGATGGAAAATAATATCAATGATTTTCAAAAAATAATTAAGATAAAATAATTGATTAATTAAAAATATAATTACATGATTCGAGTATGATTTATCTTAAATAATAAAAATTAATTATATTTTTTTATTTTTCTTAAATTAATAATTATTTTAATGAATATTTTGGTTCTTTATCGTAGGTAATTCTATGTTATGTAATTTGTTTTATTTATTGTGTTATTAAGTAATGTTGTTTGTCTATTTTTCATCTCTCCTCTTATGATGTAAGGTCTTATTTAACCATTATTTCTTTTATGTAAACCTATTTACTTCACCTTTTTGTGATTGAAATAATATTTAATGGATAAAGCTCCAAAGATATTAGAGTTTGTTCAAGTTCAGTGAAAATGAGAAACCAATCAAATAGGGATACATAGGTGTAATGGTTGAAAGCTATAACATGTACCTTAAATGGTTCTATTTTTTCTTCCCCAAGTTCAATTTTCAGTTTATCATCCACAAGATAATATAACCCTCAGTAAAATATAATGATCATGGGAATTTACTATTTCAATTCATTCATAATTAATGGTAATTTCATTTTAGATGTTTTATAATCATAATAGTAATTTATGAATTAATAATTAATAAAGATAAAACTAAAATAAATTGGATTATGAGTAAATATTATCTAATAAATGGTTAAGGACTTATGTAAATCTAGTATACATTAAGAATAATGTAATATATATATAATTGGAAATTTACACAAAAAAAGTTAAAATCGTCATTTATAATAATACTTCAATATTGTTTCCCACTACATCAGTTAAAATAAAAACATAGTTCAATGTGATTGACCAACTAATTTTGGGTATCTTTTAATTTTCATTGAATTTTAACATGATGTTATGTAATTACTATAATTTGATCACATCAATGGCTGACAACTAAAAACCGACATTTTGTAACTGAGAGGTGTGGTTTGAGGAATTCGAATTTATGTAATTTATGATTGTGGAGTCCACTCAACATATCATGGAATATTGAGTTAATGTTGTTTGAAATTTAAAATGATTCCAAAAACCCTTAATTTTTCAATCAGCATTTTTTGTGTTAGTTAGAAGGGGGATGTGGATCAATTCAACTAAAATGTCTAAACCAAAAGATATTTAGAAGGTAATGGTTCAGGATATTTAGTTTTTATTGAATTGTTGGATATTAAATAATTTAATATTTATTTATATGTCAAAATATAATTAGATAATTTATTAAATATCTTCCAATATTATTTTTAGAAAAAACCAATAAAAATGACTTCAATCATATCAATCTGATACGTATATAAGAATAGTAACCTTGTCACCAACAAATAATATCCAGAGTGGAAATGGATCTTTCAAAACATCCGACACCATGGAAGGAAATTAATTTTGATGAAGAACCTCTTCCTAATGCACCAGGTATTGAAACAAGTTATAAAGAGTTTTCTCAATTCAAGAAACATCATAATTAATTTTTATATGTTAACTGATTCATGTTTTCATTAGTGACAGATGAAATCATTGGGAATCATATTGACATGTATTCATATATCATGATGTCTCACATTCGAGATCTCAATCAAGGGTATGTGGCACAAAAGAGGTATAATATCTCAAATATTTTTTCCAACTATTTTTGGAGGGGATGTTACATTAGGTCCTCGTTTAGTACTGATTATTGGGTACATTAAACAATTATCCATATTAGTGATTAAATTCTCAGATTAGTTCCCTGATGATCTCACACTTTCCACACAACCAAAGACCTTATCTAGTTATATTATTTATTATAGAAAGATAAATAATTATAATAGTATTTTAGAACATCTTTAATTGATTTTCTAATTTGAAAAGGACATGGGTAATGAAATTTATTTGATCCTTATATTGAATATGAGGATGAAGAATAAGGGAAAATGGTCCCTAAATCAAATTTTTTTAAATATTTGTATAACCATCATATAATAAATAAGATTATCCAGAGGTATAGGATATAAAAATAGGGAATATGTGTATCATGTCACCTGGAATTCCACATGAAGAATAACTTCACACAAAAGAATGGTAAATATAACGTTTCTTTCATTTTCATGTGTAATCTTTTAATATCTTCACATTTGGTTTTAAATATAGTGGTTGGTGTACTCTTTATATCGATATGAATGATAAAATATTATTATGAAATATTTATATTAGAATGGGGTATTTGTGAGCATAAGGGGTGTGGGGATGGATACTATTTCCATTGGTAACCAAAACCATTCATTTCTAATGTTAATAATATTGGTTTTTAGTGATTATTATTATTTAATTTATATACAAAATGATAATTTCTATGTAATTATTAAATTTATATTAATTTATTTTTATGCTTAGGAATATTTTTTTATATTTATAAATATAACATATGTTTTGGTACGAAGAATTTAAATAACAATCATTACGTGTTAAATTTGCAAAACCATGTATTGTAAATATATAATGAATCATGTTCACATGACTCATATAACACTGGGTTAGGGAATCACCATATTAGACATGTTAGCAATATGTATTTTAAAAAATCAATATCCCAAAGGGTATTCAAACTCTTATTATCTCAATCCAACTGAATGATGTCATGCTTGTTTACATGGAAATTTAAGGAATATATTATTTTTTAGATAGGGTGAAAGGGGAAAACACCTTTTAGGATTGATACACAATGATGTTTATGGACCAATACTTATAGAATCTATAGATGAGTATTCATACTTTATATATATTATTGATGATTTCAGTATATATGGATATTCATACATGATAATTAACAAGTTTGATCCCATAGAAAATTTTTATTATTAAGTATATTGAGTAGATAATAAACTATAAATAGAGATAAATAATATTCAGTCAGATTAGGGTGTTGATGATCTAAACCCAATGGTTTTGACCTTTTTTCAGATATTGGGATTCAATGTCATCTCACCCCAGCTTGCATACCACTTTAAAATTATGTTAGTGAAACAGAGAACCATACCATTTTAGGCATGGTATGTTTGATGATCATTCAAAAAATCCATCATTAACCTTTTGGGTATATGCATTACAGAATGAATCATATACACTAAATTGAGTAGTGAACAATGAAAATATTGAATTCCTTTTGAGTTATGGAGGGGAATGAAATGTGTTTTGAACTGTACCTTTGTAAGGGGTTATGGAATGTTTGTTAAGGACTTCTCAGGAAACAAACTAAAACCCCATGTAACAAATTTTACCTTTGCAGAGAAACATATGGAAAAAAGTAATTCCATTTATACAACCCTCTATCATGAAATTATTTATTTCCCAAAATATTTTCTTTTTAGAGAGGGATCACATAATCAAAATATTTAGTGGGAAAATGATTGACATTGATGAGGTTGATGCTCAAGATACACTATATTATGTACAAAAATAGAGTCAATATTTCCCTATTGATGAAGTAGTCTTTGATACACAATAACTGTATTTTTAGAATAAGAGAGTTAATAGATTCATATGGATGTGTTTTTTAGTCTATTAAGATGGTAATTAATTATTATGTGAAAATGAAGAACCTATCTCCATTAAATTTGAATTAGATAGATCATAAATTCATAGAAAAAAAATTAATTTTGAATTGGATACCATGTATCAATACAAATTTTTTGTTACGTTCAATGAATTAATTAATGTAATTATTTTTAGGTAAAAGTAGGCATTGAAGAAAAAAATGTAAATTGAATATAATGTTAATACCTATTAATCAAGGCTAGTGGATTAAAAGTTTAAACATATACAAAGAATTGAATATGGTGAAACATTTTTACCTATTTCCATAATTATATAAATTTGAATTCACATTACTATAATGATTCCATGACTTTGAAATTTGGAAAATGTATTTAAAAATATCTTTAATAAATGGGTGTCATCATAATTATTACAATATGACACAACCAGAGGGTTTTGTGATTATAGGTAATGCCAAATGGATATTCAAGTTACAAGGATCTATTTATGGATTAAATAAATCATCTGGTTCACAGAACATTAGATTCAATGAAGCTCTAAAATAATTTGACTTTATTAAGAAAGATTGTAATCCATGTGTCTATAAGCGGGTTATTGGAAATGTATCATTTATCTTATTAGTATATGATGATTATATATTATATATTTGAAATGAAATACATGTCATATATTACATTAAGTAATGGTTAAAAAATTAACCATGAAGGACTTGGGTGATATAGCATATATCTAGGGGTATAGATCATTTTTGATCAATTCAAAAGGCTATTTGGAAAAAATCAAAGTAAATACATTGACCGGATACTAAATAAATTTGTATGGATCAATCAATGAAGGAAATGGTTCCATATTTTCATTTTATAGATATTTATAAGAAAATGTATCTTGATACCCAATAGAATAAATAGAGAATGAGTAGGATCTCATTTGAATTAGTGATAAGAAAAATCTTGTCTATTGTGTTATGTATTGTACATGATGTGTCATATGAATTGATGATGGTAGGAATATAAAATATGATCAATGATAGAATCAATATTCAATAATTTTTCCATCCTAAAGTATCTTATATAAACTAATTATATATTCCATGTCTATGGAGGAGAAAATGGTATAGTTATTTCAGTTACAATGATTCTAGTTTTAAAATTGATTATATTGATATGATACCATAGTCAAGATATTTTTTCCATTTCAATGGAGGAGATGTGAGCTGGAAGAGTTCAATGTAGACTATTGTCTTTGATTCTATAGTATATTTTGAATATATAAAGGATTTAGTTGTACCCATGGAAGATAGTTGAAAAAGAGACATTGTCTATGATACTGATTTAGTACCTATCAGTAATGATCCTATCACATTTTATTGTGATAAACTATAGCAGTGGATATTGGAAAAAATACAAGGTCACACAAATATAAACATCACATAATTGTAAATTTTTACCTATTGAAATATTTTTAGGAGAGGGGTGATGTTATAGTATGAATAGTTCCCACAGAAGAAAATGTGGTGGAATCAATGAATAAAGGCCTATATTCGAAGAATCATGACTATAATGTGGGAGGGATATAACTATAGGTTATTATTTGTTTTCTCTTGTGAAAATGGGATATTATTTGATTTGGTTCCCTAGAAGTTAATTATATGTACATTATGATATCTATTATTTAATATTTTTTAATATAAATAAACACCTTATTGAATAATTATTTTTCTTCTACATAACACAGTATCTGATAATGATTGAATATATGTTTTTTCACTAATAGGTGATAACAGATCCTATATATCATTAGAACCCAGATTTACCATTAAATTATTCATAAATATTTGTTATATTAATGGATAAAATTAATTAAGGGACACAAATTAGTAAGGATATCCGGAATAGTGACTCATTGGAATTTTGGAATCATCTCATGGTGTAGTCCCTTAAAAAAAATCCAGTGTCTGATATTATGAAAACCTGACCTACTATTTGAAACAAAAAATAGCTACATGAATCATTGGATGTTCTTATTATCAGATGTGTGTAATTATCCTTATAAATTAATAATAATAATAATAATAATACTAATGAGTATTATAATTTTTTACATTGATTTATTGATCAAAACCATAAAAATATATTTTTCATGTGAGGTGAGATGTGTTGGGTGAATCATGATTAATACTGAATTAAGGTTTAAAGGGAGAAATGATTTTTCATTTCTTTTGTTAAATAAATTTTTATATCTTAAATCTATTAATACAAATGATATATACAAAAAAATCCATGTGCATGTTGTTGAATATAAATGTTCTGTTTTAAAAATTGAAAGAAAGGCACATAGAGGACATAAAACGATGACATAATCATGAAAAATTCTTTATTAGAGATATCTTGATAAATTTATTATATTACATAGAGAACATTCTTATGTGGTCTAATTTAATTATGGAAATGTCATAAATATCTAAGTTTTTCAAATCATGATTCTAGAAGCCAACCATGGATTTTCGTCCACTTCTCCTAGTGTCATTGAGAAAAAGGCCTATAGGGAAATACAGTAACTGTATCCCTAATCTTAGTTATATTACATTTTTATTATTTATTATTTAAGAAGACAAATAAATAATATTATTTTACATTGTTAAATAATTATTCATATTTTATAGATTTCTTATATTTCATCACCAATTTTTCAAGGGAAAATAATTCAATTCGAATATTTAATAAATATTTATTTTCTATTTAGTGAATATAATTTATATTAATTTATTATTGAATATTGAAATGATATTTATTTAATAAATATAGTCATTTTTAAGGTAGGATAAATATTTGGTAGGAATGGTTGAAAATGTTTATACGCCCCATGAAAAATAATATATGTTTAATATAATTTCAGTAAATAATATTTAATTTTAATGCAAAAAAATTTACACAAATAGATAAATATTATTGATATTATTTTTTACATGGAACCCTACATAGGATTAAATATGTATTAAATGAAACTTGAAAAATCATGTATTTTCTACCAAACAGTTATATAGATTCAACTATATTTTTTTCATGATATCCATCTCTTTTTTATGAAAAATGAATCCATATAATCCTCTAAAATCCTTATAGTAATCAAATATCCTCGAACGCTCCCAATAATAGAGATATTTATTCGTCTACCTTCAACTCTCCTGTCAAGAGAGATTAATGAGATTCTTTGGAAGTTATTTTTTAGGTGCTCAAAGGAGAATTATGCATGGGATATATTCTTCAGTGCAATCTCTTAAATATTCATACATTGAAATTCATATATTTTTGGATTATATGTGGATCACATCTAGAGGGAATATTCCCCGGATTACTATAACAAAACGACAATACAGTGTAGATCCATTTTCAAATCCATCGATGAAGAAATAATTTATCATAAGGTAATTCATTAATATCATAAACTAATTATAAATAATATGGGAGTATTCAATGTTTTTTGTTTTTTCATTTTATCTATTTTAGGTACTATTCGATATAATTATGTTGATCAAGGAATTTATCATCTTCTATATCGTAGATTGTCCATCGCTCCGATGAAAATAAATGTTGGGAAAAACCCATCACATGATTCATTTTCTCCTAAAACCATACATTTTTCCCATGTTATCATATTATAAAATGCTTATGACCATTTATTTGTCCCAAAATATGTTTCTTACTCAATGAAATTCTAGAGGTACAAATATAATCCATTCAAATTTTAATTAATATTTAATACTAACTATTTAATTAATTAATTTATAATTCATTTCCACAAATTATTTTAGTGATATCATTTAAATAAATAAATAAATAATGATTATATCTTTGATGTAGAATTAGTAATTTAATATTTTACTTGGGGAGGCATAATACCATCACATGCATAATCCCCCTTTTCTTTTCATTTTTATTTTTTCTCATTTTCCATCTATTTAATCTTTTTTACATTTCTACTCTTTAATTTTCCTACTCTCTTATGCATGTAGATATAAACCACCTTTGTGGTAATCATATAATAAGGAAGATAATGTGATAGAGGTGGAGGTGCTGGCTAGAGATAAAATCTGTTGTATATAACGATCTGTCATGTGCACAGTGTATATATTGTACAAAGCATCAATCACTTACACCATACGGTGGTCCTTCATTTATGTTTTTCTTATAAATCAGTTTATATTATTTTTTATCTTTTAAAAATTTTATTCATTATTCATGGTTAAATGTGATCTATAATGAATATTGTTTTATGAAAATAGGGGTTTTAGGTGGTTTTTATGGGTTTCACATTCAATAATCTCAATCATAAGGTTTACAGATTGAAGAATGTAGGTTTGAGGTTTTGATTATTTAGTGGATATTGATTTTTATGAAATAAATTACATGTACATTGATTACACTATATGTAGTGTAAATTTTATATGTATCGATGTACACAAGTAGATGATCTATTTTTTAAAGTTCAATTGATTCAGTTTTTGTACACATCATGTTGTAATACATGGATGTGTGGTTTGGTACTTTTGAAAAACCCCTATATTAGGGTGACATGGTCTAATACTAGCTCATTAACACACCCCACATATTATATGGATATGTACTATAAAATGATTAGGCCCTATATGTGCACACCCCATGTAAAAGTACATAGCATGTATCACTATTGAGAGTACAATCCATATATATTTTCCTTATAATGATTTTTGGTGTTTTTCTTCCCCTAAATCCAAATTATACATGATAGTTGTATATTATGATATTTCTTCCACTTAAATCTTTATTTTGTATTTCTTTCAAAATTTATATTCTATTTAATTTATTTTTTATTATTATTGTGTTTTGGAATGGGTAATTCGTTGAGTCTTAGAATCAGAATCATCCTATGGGGATCATTGTGAGATATAACACCTAATCAAGTTTGCGATCTTGTAAGATGGATTATCATGTGAATTATAGTTTATTTTTATTCCTGGTTTTTTCATAAATATCTTAAAAGGGGGGACCAAGAATTATCTCTAAAGATATTCGGAATTGTCTCTAGACGTTTGGACTAATTACATTTGGTTAAAGATATTTAGATTTTGGATCTTATGTATTGTATATTAGAGTTGATGTATCCTTTATGATAGGTGGATGTCATGGGATAGAGGTTATAGATGGGTTCCATTATGATACAATGATATGTCTAATAGACTCTTTAGGATGCATTATAGGTAATTTTCTAATCATGTGAAAAAATGGTTGCTGTAATAGGAAGAACAGAATTTATATGTTTGTTACAATTTCATTGGATGAGAATTTAGTATATTAAATAACCATGGATTGGTAACATTTTGGGGAGGTTGACCGAGGTTTTATGGTAATAAGAATTTCCCCAATGATTCTCTTCTACTGATGATAACTTATAGGGATTCCTACATTTTTTGTGGTCATAAATAACATTGAGAATTCCCTTATAGGCGTGATTTTTGATAATGGATTCCCTTGTAGATGTATTATTGATAATAGATTATACATTGGTAGATGATTGATTCATTGGTACATATACACGCCCTAGGATTTTCATGTGCCTTGTATAATATAGGGTAACCCCCCATAGGGTGGCTTTCTCTTGTTCTGGTCATCTATAAATTTGATGATCTCATAATGGGAATGGCCCCAGAGATTTAGTTAAAAAGGGGACCCATTATACAGTATCAAATAATGATGTAACCCTATGAATTGTGGGTTCCCAATGTTCTTTGAGAAGATAGGATATCTCCAACACTTGTGCATCATATTTATTAATTGGTTTTGAGAATTCTATCGACCAACATTCTACTTTTCATTATTGGATATGATATTTATGTTGATAGTGTAGGCTCTATGGATAGTAGGATTCAATGATATATTGTCTCACATTTTGGTGTCCTTTGGCCAATATATTAGAAGAATTTGCAACTCAATAATAGGTTATATGAGGACAAATTTGGGGTATCACTAGACCAGACATTGGCCTTGAGTTTTATCTATTGTTATCATTTTTTACATAAGTTTATTATAAGATTGTATTATTGAGAAAATGTGAAATAGATATTATTATAGATTAGTACATGAGAGTTATACCCTATCTAGTGGTTATCTATCATAGATCATAAGAACTAACAGTACCATGGATGATTAGTACTCAATGGTTACATAGATGAGACCCATGTGACAATGAACATGTATCACCCATAGATGGACCAGACCCATGGTACAGTGCATATGTTGGGCACATCATTTTAGGGATACCATGTGTTATTAAACACTTTCTAGATAATAATTCAACTCCTATTTCTTAAATAGGTCTTTTGAAACATGAATTTTCTCATTGGTTTGGCATAATATCATTATCTAGTTCAACGAGTTACATAGGGGTCCTAGATCCAGGTATATTCATTTTGATTTCATAAATCCAGTGGTTACACCATGGGTCTATATTGTATTAATTTCTATTTAGACTTCATAGAGACCTTTTTCAGATCATGTGGACATGACTGATGTCATATGGTGGTTTGAGCCTTGTGCTATAAATCCTCTTTCCTGGGCTATATCATGAATTGATTTACCTCGAGTGTCAAACAATAACCCACAGTTCTCTGATTTTCATGTTTTTTATCCCTTTTTAGGTATCTTTTTTCATATAGGAAAGACATTATTTTGTCACTAGTCTATTCATATATTGTGTTCATGAACATATTATGATAGAATATTATAGTTTCGTAATGTGGTAGTGCCAATGGAAATTTATTTCACACCCCCAATGTGTGTACATTTTTGTGTATTCAATCTAAATATCTTCTTTCTTGTTAGATCATGGGTTTTCATGTGGAGGGGGTTGATTCTTAAAGTTTCTTGTTTGAGGATAGACACACATGTTGAGTCTTAGTTTTTGACGGTGAAAATAATTGTTCATGTTTATAGGGTATGTTGTTTATATCGGATAACATTGTTGATATTGGTGTATCTAATTTCATTTTGGTGATTTTTTATATGTGCTCATCTGAGTGGGAGACTGACTGATTATTTCTTCGCATACTATGAGTCGTTATGATTACTTCCAACAATTCATTTCTTATATAAATCAATTTCTTTTCAATACATGTTATATGTAATTTTATGTTTATCTTTTTCTATGTTGTTGTTTTTTTACACTCACTCTACGGTATAGACTCCCAATGATATCTATTTGGATAACACTACTTGTTGGAATCCTCTATAATAAAAATAAGAATTTTTATTCCTTATGTGGTGTCATATATGGTAATCTGTATGGTCAACCATAGCCTATTTTATACAAAATAATCCTATAGGTATCATGTTTTATTATTTCTCTAGAAGATATATATATGATTTAGTAATTCACCAGAACTATTAATGTATATCATACTAATGTGTTTGGAAAAACTATTCTGAATAGAAGACAATGTTTCTTGGTCATTGGATTTTTTTTTGTTTCTAGTTCTATGGTTTTGATATTTTACCAAGGATAATTTACACATGTCTATAGATATATAGTTAATTAATTAATTTAGATATGATAGCATGTGAAGATGCATCTATTCATGAGTTATACAAGGATCATATGATTCATATGAAATAAGATTGTTAGTGGTCATGTGTGGGATGAGAAACTTCTTTTATTTAAATTCATTGAAATATTGTATATATTATTTTCACATTTATCTCATTATCTTAATTATACTAAACTTAACAACACATATATATTTACATCTAATTTCAGTTCTTATAGATCAATTGGAAAAAAGTTTTTTAATGATAGACATCCAGTCCCTTCATCAAGGGATACGTGGAGAACCTCTTGGGTTAGTGTGGGATCTGAGAAGAATGTCACTGGAATAATGAGTAAATAGGATTCCAAATATTTATTTGGACCCAGATCGAGTTTCTATAATGTGTTTGATAACTATAATTCAAAGGTTTAATTTTATTCGATAGGGATTTTTTCATTCTATGAGTTTTTTATTATGTCTTGCAGTGGGGTCTATTGGTCTGTTATAACCAATGACATGGGATGGTATGGATGTTTTTTCATTGTGGGGTCATTGAGATATGTTATCACTATATTTTGGTTAGGCATGATTTTCATGCTTTATGAGATGTTTAGAATTTGGAGATCTCCCAATATTATGGATATCTTGAGAGGAAATGTTTTCGTTGATACCCAAACTTGTTCAACTATGTGGAACATTTGGATGTGTACATATACCATGAATGGATTCATGGGGTAGTCAATTGACACACAAGTTGAGGGTGGTCTTGTTGTTGATCTTGGAATAAGAGATATTCTTCTCTTTTTAAGAGAAATATCATTGTGCTACAATTTTTCACATCAATCATTCTTGATATGTTTAGTCTATTTTTTAATGCAAGTTATCAAATACTCATTTGGACTATGCCAATGTGATCCTGATTTTTTACTTCATTCATAGGAAATTTTAAGGAAATCATTATCGTGGGAAGTTCAACATAATCTATTGGAGTTCACAAAACTCATTTTATGTTTTTATAGAACTTGGATCTTGATATTCATAGTGATATATGAATTTTAATTAGTTATTGTGGTTTTATTGTTGGCACTTAAGTGTTAGAGATTTCGATATTTTTCGGAATTTTGTTCAATCATTGTCATATATTGGGACCTTTAGTCTATTATTTTGGTTTTAGAGTGATAAAAGTTATAGTTATATTGTTGGGATAAATAGATCGGTCGCGGTGTAATGGAACATGGGTTGATTGAGAGATATGGATATTGTTTGGTCTATCATTAGTTTGATAATATTGCTTGGTATCACTTTTTAATGGAGTGATTTCATGGATAATGGTTGATCCTCATGAATTCTAGGTGGAGGGAATACTTTATAAAGGAAACAATGTCATCATGATGGTTAATGCGTGTTTTAGAAAATCCATATAAATTTTATTTTTTTGTTCTATAATGTGTGGTAGGGGGAAATGATCATTTCTCCTACGATGTGATCTCTTATAATATATTTGACCACATTTAGGACTCTAAATAGTGTGTTTACCCTACAATCTATGTTTAGTAGAAAATTCAAAAGTACAAAATATTATAGAATATTTATTATTTAATAAATTTTAAATTATATGTTATTTTATTTTCACATTTACATTCATTGATTTATTTTAGATATAGAATCAGATTAATATTTTGTCACCATTTCTAATTATGTAATGGGATTTTTTTTCAATTTGATGCATAATGTCATCATGGGCACTGGACCAAGGCCCGAGCCCCTTTTGTTTTCTATTTCTTTTTTATTTTTTCATCATTATCATTCATTATCTTTATACCATATTTAATATTATCTCATTAGACCTATAATGTTTCCAAATGGGGATCTTCTTGAAATGAACCAAGTGGGCCTAAAGACTAAAGAACTCAGCCATGCCCGGGCCCTTAGGGATGGTCGAGTTCATTAGGATTTAGGCCCACCAAGTTTGTCACACTCCTCCCCTCGGTTTTTCTGTACAACATATAAGAGAGGGAGAGAGTTTGAGAGACGCTAACTATGGATCTCGTTTAGAGGTTGATAGAGCATCAGTTGGTGAATGGTGAAGATCTAGTGTTAATCATTAGTTATTTCAACTTTTAGGTATGTAGAATATTATTTTATTTACAAAAAATAATACATATTAGTTCTTTGTAACTTTTATATCCATTTATGTGTTTTTAAGGTTCCAAGAGATCCCCCATAGATAAGTTCTATCAATAACATTGGTTTCACATGGTTTTCATGAGATTCTCATTTGGAAATCCTAACCACACAACATAGGATTTCCGGAACGTAAATCAGTTGATAATACTATATAATGAATATGATGTTTTTGTAATAACATGGCACATATGTTTTGAACATAGTTTGTAGTGTTAATGGGCATTGTATCCAAGTACTTCAGAAGATGGAGAATTTATAAAAGTATATGATGCATTTATTGAGTACACACCATATTGAATTACATGGTCATGTTGATGAGTACATATGTAGACACCCCATTTAGAGGGAATTAACATGTTATAGTACACCTCTAAACCCCATGTGTATCCGAGTTGTGTTCTGCTATATTTATAGAACCCACCTATTACTAATCATTTAAAAAGAGTATGGATATGTGTTTCATTTATATTATACGTCATGTACTTAAAAGTACATCAATATATATAGAATTACTAATCATATATTTTTTCCTTCAATGTAATTTGTGTTTTTTATTAAAAAAGTTGTAATTAGACTTGTTACTATTCCATTCTATGAATTTTTCCACATAGATTGCAATGTGTTAATATTTATGTCAATTTGATACCTTTTGGATACTGTTTTTTACTTAGATTGTCCGTTAGGATAATTTAATTGAGTATTGGATTTATAAAACTATTGATAATTTGGTTTTTTGGTGTAAACATGGGTGAGGTATGTGATATTGTTAGTTTTTTTAAAATAGATAGAGGGTCGGTTTTGTTAATGGTTCTTTTTAACGGATCCTGAAATGTTGTATCAAGGAGTATCGTTTATTATGTCTTGGAATTTACTTTTATATTTCTCCTAGTTTCTCAAGGTAATTGTATTTAATATTTATATATTTTGTTTTGAAAATTATAGATTTTAGAGCCTTCGAGGTGGTGGAATTCAGTAGTGAGTAATTATGGACATGTGTCATTTTGATGTTTTGAAATGTATAACAGAATCTTTATGATTCCTTGTGAGATTGCTTCTAATCATCTGAGTAGTGGATTCTGTAGTCAGTGGTTGAGAATTTTATTTATAGAATGGTGTGCCTTTTGATTCAATTTTGTGAGAGATATTACCCAAATATGGTTTCTTTTTTGTGGTGTTTAGATGTGATTTTCATGAAATGGTATTTTCCACCATGGTTTATCTTTTATTGAAAAGATCATGTAGGGTTTCATGGTCTTGAGGTGGTAATGAAAACTATTGGTAACATGTAGGTTTACACATTTTTTATTCCCTTAAAGATTCATTTTTTGATCATTGGTTATCTGAAGTCTACTACGATCTTCTTGTGGATATTTCTTCCCATGGATTGTATGATTCTTCAGATGAGATAGTGTAATTCCAAAAATGATGTCCCTATAATTTTATATCCTTTTGGATTATTGAGGATATCGATATAAAAATTTACTAACATATTAGTTGAAGAAGGGGGTCCCTTGTAGGTCATAAAATTAATTTATGTCCTTGGGAAGTGTGGGAGCCCATAATTTTGTGAGTTGCAATGTGATTAGAAAAAGAATTGTGGCCTTTTTGGTGTTTGTCTACAGAGTTTGTTCAATGAAATTTCCATTTTACATAATCCAAGAGTAGATATGTGGTAATAGTTATCCTATTTGTATGATGGGTTTTATAGAAGGATTGATCCATTTTTATGAATTATTCATCCAAAAAGATAGAGGTAGTATCTACACAGTACTTGTTTTGTGAGTGTATACCTTTACGATATCATGGGACTAGCCATTGGCCCTGTAATTGATCAATTGTTACCCATTTTCAACTAATATGTTTTTAGATTCAATTTGGTTGATAATGGGTGATATGGATTATTTAACCCCTCTAGTTGAGAGTTATAACCATGTTAGATATTATCTCCCATAGGTCTTGAGCACTACTAGTGACATGGATTTTGACTGCTCTTGATTACAAATAATGGAACCTTAAGGGATGTTATCATTATGTACCCTAGATATATAGGACCATGTAATATATCACTTATCAATACCATTTTGGTTTGGATCAACAGGGGAATTTTACACATTCAATATCTCAATTGGTGTATAATTTGATTTTAATAATATTATACACATTATGAATTATCTGGAGCCTATCTTAGAGCTATATCATCGATTTTGAGTGTACTGTCAGATTCTTCTTTACTAATAGATGTATATTATCATTTGGGTTCCTATGGGTATTTCATATTCTATGTAATTCTTACCATTACATTTATATGTCTTAGATATCCAATGTAGATATCGTAGATACGTCATATTTCATGTGTCATGATGATCCATGTTCTATATATATATTTTTTTTGGGATATATTGGGGGTATAGTTATCTCATGTGTCATAATAGAACAAATGGTTGGCAGTTTTCAATGTTTTCCTTTCATCCCCTTCTAATTTTTATTGTATTTTATTTTATTCCATCTATAATTATGTTTTTACTATATAGGGCATATCATTGTGGATTAACTTTTTATAAAAAATATATTATAGGCTAAAAATTGGGGGTTTCCTACATGTATTTATTTCACAACCCAAAATAATAACAATTCATGTTCATACAGACCATATATATACTTTTATTTTAAATAACATGTTCAATAGTGGGTGAGGATGGGGTTGTGTTTTTGTTATTAGAGCGGACCCACTTGTGTGGAGTCTTCCGAATAGGTTAGGGTAGCTAGAGAACCATGTAAGATGGTATGGGATTCATATAGGAATATGATGTGAATAATGATGTATTTATTTTCAGATTATATTTTATATGTGGTCTCTGTATTGGGAGACCGGTTTCTATTTGTTTCACAAACATAAACTATGTATACTAGTGTTACACAATCAATTTTTTATTTCATATTGAATATTTATTTTGATAATATTTCTACTATGATTATTATCCTTGTGGATTTATTTTATATTACTATGAGAAGAAGATACAATCTCTAAATTGTTACTATTATACCCTCACCACATTTTGTAAACCTCTAGCGTATGTGGATGTGTCACTGAGAAGTTTGGTGGTTTATATTGGTTGAAATAATACGTCAAACTTGACCAGTTTTCTACAATAACCAGCCAAAATAATGCTCCTATGATGTGTAAATAAATTGAGTAATTCTACCAGGGGAAACCTCTATTGTTATTTTCTAATCCATGGAAAAATTAAATACTATCTTATTTATTATATTATTTTAGATTTAGAAACTAATAACCAGAATTTTTAAATAAATACCAAAATTTCATAACCTGGGTAATAAATACCAAAAATGAAGGTTATACCATTATGAGGAAAAAAGACTCATTATGAACTCAACTATTGTTTTATGATTTCCATATTTGATTCCATTTAAGAGATATTAATCTCTCTCATTACTGGAGCTAAATATATTATTTAATATATTATTTAATTTTCTTGTATGCGAGTCAAAAAAATAAAAAATAAATAAATTTTATACACTTTATAATAATTATTTAATATATTAATAAGTATTTATTATAAAATTATGGTGTGAACATCCTCCTAACATTCCATTATTTTAATCCCAAAAATCATAACTACCCAAAATTTGTGAGGGTACTAGCTGTTATCCTAGAGCCCTAAGAATTTTTTTTGATAACAAGGTAAGCCATATTTATAATTGGGTCGAAAGAACAAGATTCACAATTGTTTTTATGGTTTCATAACCCTATGTTTGAGATGCATACATTCCATGAATTTTTTTTCAATGTTTCTAACCAAAAATGACTCCTCCCAGCCTTATTGTTTTATTATTTTGATACATATCCCCAAATTCAAGTTAATACTTCATTATTAAATCCTATTTTGGTAACAATAAAAATGTTTCATGATTTGTAACTCTAAAAATATACCATCTGTATCCAAAAACCATTGTTTTAACCTCCTTTATTCGTCATAAACCACTTCAAACATGACGCTTTCACTGTAATAATACAGATGGTACACCATTGATATAAAATAGGCGCAATAGCCGAAAGACCCAATTACATGGTATAAAATACCAATTTATATGAATATTATCCATACTATATTTCCACACTATATTTATTTCTACGATTCATAAATTGTACTATAGTTCACATAAAAATCAATTTCCTCAATTTGAATCCCTAGAGATGATACTAGACTACGGTGGACCGTACCACATCAGTTAGGCCCCAACTACATGACGGTAATGATATTCCATTCAAAACACAAATTCTCACAATAATTATTGAATATTCTCATGATTTTATTAAGACTTTACAAATGGAATTGATCACCCAAGAATTTTTTTTCTTACCAATATTTTATATTCCCCAATTATCGTAAAAATGTAGAATCATCGTCAACATCCAGATCAACCCAGAAAATGATTTCATAATTCCATATTATAAAATAATAAAAAGAATTGTAATAATATTTCATTTGATGAGGTAATTCCATGATGGAAATTAATAATTCCTAAAATTCATACAATCTAAATTTTTTTGATCCACTAAAAGGATATCATTCAATACAATCCAATACTCATCAACTTGTATCGTGGGATGCATTTTTGGAAACATGGTCTCTCCAATAAAAAATTAAAGACCACTGTATTTTATCTATGATGTACTTATAAAGGATTTTTTCTATAATTAGATTATCTTGGATCACCTACATCATCTACATATTCAACCACAATATATTAGGTCCTTTATGTGATAAATCATCAATGTCATTCTACCATTTTGTTGACGTAAATTATCTCATGCACACGGGATAAAATGATGAAATAGAAATACTATAGTGGTAGTTTTTTTGTAAACTATATTAATGTTGGATTATCAAACCAAATTCTTCAAAAAAAAGTCTTCAAATCTCATTATATGTCTTTGAAAACCAGAATGTTTTTCCCAAACCGATCATTAATATAGGTTTGAATGTCATACTCTAATGAAGTTGTTTCCCAATATACATTTTAAAACACTTCTAAAACAAGGGTTGGATCTTGAATCATAATATAGGAACTCATTTGAATATACCCCATGTAATTATAATATCTCATATATGTATTGATATAACAAACAAACCATATAACTATACTCTCAAATGATAAGGATAAGATATCAGTTGCATAGTTGGTTAAAAATCCGCGTGATAGTGTCATATCCCTTTACAAATCAAAAAGTATTATTCATGAAATCCATTTATATGTTATTCCACTTCAACTATTTAATTTTATGAAATTTTAAATAACCTTCAATAAACGAGTGTTTATCATACACCCATAAATATGTGAGGCATATGAAAATCGGCAAAACTACGCACTAAATTATACATGGACCCCAAATATAATGATTGATTTGCCAGAGTATTATTATCACTCAATTATGTATTACTATTTTAGAGGTTTCATACTTCTTCAACACATCCTGATACGTTGATATTGCAACTACATTCCTCCCATATAGGAGGTTGAAATGATTATAATCATCCGATAATCAATTTGGAAAATTCCCAAAAAAGGCCTTAGAATATCACAGTCTATATATTCAAGAATATCCACCTAAACTCAATGATGAGGAATAGGGTTACACACCCTAAAAAAAACATAGATAACGTATCATTCCTCTACGTAATCTGATCATAGTGATCCTATCTTATTGGAATCCTCTTAAATCACCTATGTATAATATTTCATGCAGATGGCATCTTCTATAACACCTCATGTATAAAATCATATTTGTTCTATAAATATATGAATATCAATAAAAAATATTTTTTTCACTTCTGTTAAAATATATTAACTTTTGAAAAAAGAAACAATAATGACCCACGCATAACATTTATTCATATTACATCATTTTATATGAATATAAATTACAAAAATACTTTCCTGAGGATCATAATAGTTTAGTGTCTTTTGAAACCTAAAAAAATATTCTATCCTGGTGAATTATATATGAAATATTCTATATTTATCACAAACTTAATTACTTATTCCTAAAAAATTATTCTGATCCTAGGGAAAGGAAAAAATAGATAATGGTGAGCTTAAATTATAATTAAGGATAAATAAGGGAGATATTCAAATTTATTTGTGATCATAGTGGTAAGATAAAAAGTACCACAAAAATATTAGATCATACCCTACTTGTCAAAGATCATATACATAAATTGGTTAATAAATAAGGGATTTTCATTAGACATGTATCATAAGGAATCAATAAGCATAATTCATGAAATCATAACATAGGAATGTGACATGAAATTGTGGAAGAAACATATGATTATATACAGATTTTAATTTTAGTAAATTCATTGTTTTCAAGACCATCCTACTGGTCAAAGTCCATTACTGAATTGGAATAACACCCTATTCCAGATGTATATTACTAAACTAATTTCACCCCTTATTCTAGCCCTATATTAGTTAAATCTGTTAATTTCCCAATCCAGTCTTCTAATATTGAATCGATTTCATTTCACATACTATCCATGATGATATCATGATATATAAAGCAATAATCAATGCATTAGATGGTGATATAGGTCCCACCCATCTCATAATGAATTTGTAGATATATTTTTGACAAGATCATTTATAATCATATCATAACACTTCAAATCAAATTGGTATTATAAACAAGTAAGCATGTCATAATCTGTGGAAAAATATAGCTCTAATAATCATTTCATTAAAATAATAATGTTTGAAAGATTAGTCGATTTCATAAATATATAACCCATTAATGAGCTTCTAGATTCATAAATAGAATAACATTAATCATAACCTAGTCATTGAATGAATATGAGTTAAATCATTATATCTTTTCATAAAGGGCATGAGTAACACCAAATAATGTCTTCATGTGTGGAAAAATTTTTGATGTGTCTTTCAAAAATGTGTCCTAAGGAACATCTCCATTATTATATTAAAAATTCTTGTAAATTCATAATACATGGGGAAAATAATTTTCATAGAAAATAATGAAAAAATAATAAAGAATACTAGAAATAATTTCAAAAATATATCCATGGATAAAATATACAATAAGATTCATAAAATTTTAACATTAAAATATATGAAAGTAGATTTAAATTTTTTTAAAACCCAATTCAATTATAATACATTGATACTAATAAAAGTTGCATGAAAACATTCTTTATAGAATATTCCATGAAAACCAATAAAAGAAGGATGAACAAAATATGATAATAATTTTACATGAAAATAATATATAGAAATATTTTTCATAAAATTTAACCATTAAAAAATTTAAGAAAACTTCAATGAAATTATAGTTGGTTAATCCATAAATGTCTTACAAGGTAAAAAAATACTTTTGTACGGTAATAATGTCAGAAAAATGTCATGTTCAAAAAGCTACATGATGATTCCATTAAAGATATAGGTAAATGAAAAAAATGTTACAAATAAATTTTAAATAATATTAGGACAATGGTACAATAACTTTTGAAACACTTCTTAGGAAACATTGTTTAAAAGGAACATAGATTTCTGACAGAATATAAGGTGAATAAATTCTTACTTAAAAACAATTTATTAGCTACTATGTGTGACATGAATTATTAAATTGGTAGTAATATATTAATATATCATAAATTTCTATAGTATATTAAATTCAATGAATTATATTGGGATAGGGATCATAATATTTCATCAATGAACCAAAATCATTAAAAATATCGTAAAGTGAATAGATTGTTTCAATAAACTCATACTACAAGGTTACATGTGATAGTACACTGCATATAACCAAAGGATATTACATTAGAATTTAAGAATCAATCAATAAATAAAATTATTGATATAAGAAAAAAAAATATTTATATACACCACAAAATATAATTTAGGTGCATACCAAAACATGAGTCTAAATGATGGAAAATAAATACTAATCAATTTTACCAATTTTGTAACTTTTGAAAAATATATCCCATTAAATAAATTTCATTAAATGGATATGTGAATTAAAAAATAAATTTCTATAAGATAAATACAATATAGTCATTGTATGTACATACTACGCACAATTAAAATGAGTGGTAATAAAATCATGTATCTCATATAAATAAAAAGTGAGATGTAATCACCTCAAATTGTTTCTTTACACTCATGGAAGTCATTCAAACTACTTGTATAATATATATAAATTTTATATAATTATTTAAAAGAACCATAATTTTTCTCTAATAAAATATATGTTTTTATTATGACCTATTATTACCCACTTGTTAACAATCCTATGTTAAGGTTCCAGTCCAAGTGATATTCACTTTATTCAATACAAGTTTCTTAATTAGTTATATTTTTAATATTTATAGACTATATCTTAATTTAAAAAATTTATAACGTGATATAAATATCATTTATTTAAATTTAATATTTATTATAATAATCGATTGAATATATAAGTAAGAAACAGAATACATTGTTCGTGGAGATGAATAGTTGTATGTGCGCATGAACATTAGTTTATTTTATTTACAATGTAGAAAGAATGAATATAAAAAAATTATATATAAAAATATCATGATTTTATTAGATTTTCTATATCAAATATTTCTTATCTATTCATTAAAAATATCCTTAATATGATCCATGACATGTATAAATGAATCATAATAATTTGAGGCGGAATAGTCCACACATCCATAAAAAAATTATCGTATTAACACAAAGTGAAATATAAATATATGTGTTTTTTTAAAGGAAAAAATATTCATAAATAAATATTTAATGTAATATATTACATATATAATTTGGGTGTCAATAATTATGTTAATATAAGATGTATGTTCATTATCTATTTGATGGAGGATTCTGTAAGTATAGATTAAATCCAAATAAAAAAATCCCATTAAATTTATGATATGTTTTTTTTATACAATCACCAAATAACACAAGTTGAGGTAATGAAGAACGTAAATAAATTTATGAACTTGAGATAAGGCATTACCGCTTAATTGGTAAATACTTTTGATTTGTTTTAGAATTCTTCCTTGGATTATCTTATTCCATTATAAAGGCTTCTAATATTAAGTGAGGGTATTTATTAATTTTATTGTATATGTTTTCGAAAAATATAAGTGGATTGAGTGGCGTGAGAAAGTGGGAAAGGGGCATCCCATTATAGGGTAAGAGGAGTGGCACTCTTGTAAATATTAGAAGATATAATTCTACTCAGATTATTAATGTTGAATGTTTGTCCAATAATGTTCCAATGTAAATTACAGGTGGTAGGGTTGATATATGGCTATTCAATAGATTATGAATATTTTTATAGGTCATTTTTTCCCGTAAGGTTATTTTTTAGTCCCTTATTAAAATTAATTTATCCATAATCAATGGAATTAATATAAATCACATTAACTGATAATTGTTTTACCCAAAACATATTTTATCTTTTTAAAAATTATATTTTATTAATTTCTTATATGGAATTCATTTTTTGATGATATAATAACATTATTGGGATATTTTAATTTAAAATTAATTCATCTATCAGATCGAAATAGCATATATTTAAAATAATCATCAAAAAATGATTTTATATATATGAAAATTCAATTTGATAATGTTTATAACTATCTATATTGGATTAATTGATAAAAATATAATTTAATTAAATTATAAAAAATGTAAATAAATACGATTAACATGCAGTATTGATTTTAAATCTTTCATTTTTACTATTCTTAAAAAATTAATACTTTTAAATAAAATCCCAAAATTGAATTATAAGATAAAATAAAAATTATAAAACAATAATTAAGTTTATTTTTTCAAATTCAATATCAAAATTTATCTGAAATTAATTTTATAAGTTTTCATAGAAATAAAATAAAACCAGTTCATTCCAGAGAATGATAATTTTATTCATATATGGACTTTAAAAAAATCATATCTTTCATTATCAATATCATATATTTACATAAATCAATTAAGAAAATATAAAAAAATATTTAATACTATTTATATTATTAATTATAATGGTTAGGTTATAAGTATATCTTTTATGTAAATAAAACATGAAATGTTATTTTTTATAGACATAGTTTTTGTGTGTGACGTACACCCAGTCAGTGATAGGTGTAATATATGCCATGTTTGTGTTTCGGGTAACATAATCTGAATTGATGTTTATTTTTACATATTTTGATTTCATATAGTGTATCATAATATAATATGGATTTGTGTGGAAGGAATAATAGGCGTAGTGTATTAATATATATAAATATATATATACTATTTTTAATTACACTTGAAAAGTGAATGAGAATTATATTTTTTTCAAAAAAAATCAAAATGTCATGTTGTTACATTCTAACCCCCTAAAATAGAATTTGAGACCAAAAATATGTTTGGGTTATCAATGGTTTAATAGATTTATACTTCAATCATAAAATCCCACATCATAAAAATGAGTACAAAAACATCATGTAAAAAGGGAATGATGAAACCAAATCAATTACAGAAAATAACATATAACTTGGATTATATATAAGATAATATATGTTGGGAGAGAATGTTGGACCTAAAGGAAAAGATTAAATATTAATATGTACTTATAGAGGAAATCAATAAAAATCATGTGAATTATCAGTGCAAATTTGAGGGTATCAATGTCATAAATATGATATTACTTAAAAGCCCATTAGTTTAACAAAATTATGGTGTTAAGATAACACATTTTCAGTTGATATGTATTGTAACATTGAGTAATTCATTTATTGACTGTGAATATTAGGAAATATAATTATTTGATATGTTTATATAAATAATCAATCATCTGTAGTGTTTTTATAAATTTTGTATTCATCTATTACATTATGTAATGGATTTTGAGAAATTTATTTTTTTGGCCTTATGTGCTAAAATTCACATTTATCAAAACTTAAGGCCAAAAAATGATTGAAATTTATAAATATTTATATATAAGTATTCTAAAAAAATATGGACAAAAAAATTTCTTGATTAATAATAATTAATAGTACTATATTATCATACATATTTATTCATAAAAATTAAATATAGATAATAAGGACATTGTGTGGGTTAGTGGTAGGAATGAAATCCATTTCATCCTTCAATGATGGTTTTAAGACTCGTGGAATTTTTGAACATGATTGTTTTTCACCCATCATAGATTATTTCATATTATACAACCACACTAATATAACATCCAAAATATTATTTACATATTTGATATAAGTTTCATTACAAAATATCCTTTTATATATAGGTTCCAATACATTCTCAGTGCATAAATACATCCCCTGAACTTTTACATGAACTATTAAATAATGGTTTACCATAAAACGCTTCTGAGATATGAATATTTAATCATTTTAAAATTAAGTCATGAATTCAACTTCACCATGATACCAATATATATAAAAATGTTTCTATTGGTTGTATCATTACAGACATGTGAATAACCTAATTATATATTACCTAAAAAATGGTAATAACCTGAATTTCCATAAATTCATCTAAAAAACATGAATGATTCCTCATTCTAATGATTATGGGATACATTCATTAAATCCAATAATTTGTAAACATCATCCATGATGGTATATATAATTACTTCAATATTCCATTCATGGGTAATCTATACTGTCCAATTTTCTTATTCATGTCAATCATATCGTTGTTCAACGACCATTTTCACAACAAAATCTATTGATTTAGGGATATCATCCCATAATAAAAATATAACATTTCAATGACTCCATCTATCAACCTATAGTATTCAATAAATAAAATAAATTTATATTGAAAATAATTATATTTTTTCTTGATTCATATTATAGAATATTTTAATTAAAAATCATAAATACTTCATTAATTTATTCTTATTATTAAACTATAACTTTGTTTTAATAAACTTATTCTATAATACCTATATCCTATAATATTAAACATTATTATGTTTCCTCAACATCAATATAATATTTTTTTTTTAAATTTTTGATTTTAATAATAGTGTAATATCATCATAAACCATTTACATGTCATATGCAGTCTCATTAACTTTAAGAAATGTAACCAATACATGTACCAACAAATTTATTCTCTCTGGGATATTTCAAAATGGAGAATCGATTCACATAATTATCTTTAATTTCAAAATTGAAAAATTAATTATTTACTATTTACCTTTTAGTTTTCTACATTTAATGAAACCAAAATCATAGTGTGGGAAACATTTATCAAACTGGAATACCATTTAATTATAGGGTTCCTATGTCATGGATACCACATATTTAATATGAGGAACATTAGGATTATCCTAGGATATTCATTGTTATATTCTACTTAAATTCTTCATAATATTTCATGAAGTGTTTTTTCAATTCCAAAAGCATAACCCCTGGGCATATCAAACCATGTGTGCAGTAAGGCACATTGTCATGATCAAGATTACCCCGAGTTCGGCCAAAAACATATTTCCGGAGTTTCTACCCCATGATACAACCGTTCTATAGCCACACCCTCTTATAATATCCATAAATTCATTTATTTCTATGAAAACACTCACTCTATCCTTTACCAAAATCCCATCACATTTTCCAATAATTTAACTCATTTTTATACATATACTAAGAGATATAACCATTCAAATCCTGAAAAATATACATTGGGATATCACAACTGTTTTATCTTACCAATTTCCAAAGTATGACTAAAAAGATACATTTATACCAACTAAAGTACCCACAATTATCATACATGGATATTTCTACATTTTAGATTTATATTTAATACATTAAAAAAATACAAAACCCAAGACATTAATATTTTAGTTTCATTGGAAAAATATAATCATAAGAATATTTATTTGTGAAATATAATCAACATATTTTATAAAGATCTATTCCTTTATAACTTCAACCAAAAAAAATTCTTCATAACCTAGGGAAAGGAAACAGAAGAAAGGGGTTAACACATATTCTCAATAATAGTAAAAAAGGGTCATGTAAGAATTATTGTGAGTATAAGGGTTTGATACCATTATTATGAAAACATAATATCATACCCTATATTTATAAGATTATATACATGAGTCATAGAATAATTCATGACGATTCATAAGACATGAATCATATGGAATTAAATAAATAAAAATCCCTAAAAGCATAATGCATGAGTAAAAAATATAATTGTGGAATAAACATAAAAATATAAATAATGATTTCCATATAATACAAGGTTTTAAGGGGAATATCATCTTATTGGAAAAATTATTTTCCTAAATGGGTTTTAGACCCCATTCCAGGCTTGTATTACTAAACAGAGAATACCCTTCATTCTAAACATTTATTACCAAACCGATTATATTTCCTATTTCATCCATGTAATACTGAACCACATTCCTTTCACATTAAAAAAATTTATATCTCTTGATATATATAACTTTAACCAATTCATTGGATGGATATAATTGTCACACCCATCCCATTATTAAATCATATATAAATGTTCCAAAAAAACATAAATAATCACATCATAACACATGAAATGAAAATTATATTTTAATAATGTAATCATATGATAACCTATGTAAAATACCATTTCTATAATAATATCATCAAAAGAATAACCCGCAAGTTAGAATAGTATTTCATAAAAATTTAACTCATGGAAGAGAATCATGATTCATAAATACCATAACATTAAACATAACAAATTCATCGAAAGAATATGAATGGAGCATTTAGATAATTTCCTAGAAGGGCATGAGTAACATCAATATATATCATCATTTGTGGAAATTATTATTTAAATTTATTTAAAAAACATTTCTTTGGGAAAATATCCATTCTTCTTTTAAGAATTATTTTTTATAAATAAAACCATTTTAATGTGATTTTCATAAAAAAATAGCTTTCAATTATATAAACAAGTTATAAAATAGTTTTTAAAACCTTTTTATATTAAATAAATTAAAATAATATTAAAAAAAATTTAAATATCATTTTACATAAATACATTTGAATGTATTTTGAAATTGGTTTCAAAACCACATCTTTGAATATATATTGAACCCTTTTAAATAAGGCCAAAAAAGTGTTTGAAAACAATTTTGGTTGAAAATATATTAATGATTATTGACATCATTTTGAAAATAATTTTCCCTAAAAATCATTTATAAAACAACTTTCGCAATCATTTTCCTTTTAAAATTTCCATGGAATTATCAATGAAATGACATCCAGAAAATCTATACATGTCGAACGAGGTAAAAATAACCTTCAATTTTTACAATAAAATGTTTTATAAAAGTCCTTGTCCTGAAGAGGTATAAAATAAAAAACTGAATAAATTGTTAAAAGTCATAAAGGGTAAAAATTTCATTAAAATATTTTCTGAGAATTGAAAAATATTCATTGAAATCATTTTTAGAAAATATGGTTTTGAAGGATCATAGAATATTGACTAGAGGTAGGGTAAATTATAGCTATTATAACTATCTTAAATACTAGAGTAGAAAAATAATACCAATACATTATTATATCATGAATTAGTTGTGTATAATAAATTTTATAAACATTATTGATATATTTTTTATATTATTTAATCAAACACAATAATCAATAACCCTCTCAAAAAGTGATGATATAGTTTCATTATACTCTTAACAATTTATCACATGGGATAATAATTTGAATTAATGAAATGATAAATAAATTATTATTTAAAAAATAAAATTAATTAATTAATGATATAACATGTTAAGAAAATAGTTATAATTCTTGAAAGAGAGTTTAGTGCATAATGACACAAGAGTCTCAAAGAAGGCAAATTCAGACAAGACAATATTACCAATTTGGTATCTTTTGAAACATAAACCCCTTGAATGAAATATTATATAATGGATATTTTATTACCCATAAATTTAATTATATGGTAAATAGAATAAAATTAATGAAATTATATACACCACACAAATGGAATGTGTAGTGAACAAAGTATGTATCTCATTGAAATAAAAAGTGAGATGAAATCCGTTTATACTGTTTCACGAATCTCTGATACTAATTAAAAAAACATATAATATATATATAAATTAATAATATCTATTCTATAAAACAATATTTTTATATCTAATACCCTATATGGTTTTATTATGACATTATATTTCCTTCTTGTAAAGAATCATATGTTATGGTTTTATTACGGATAATATTCGCTTTATTCGTTGCATGTGTCATAATTAGTCCTATATTTTGTATTTATAATTCTTTATAATATTTTAAATATGTAATAAAAGATATTAATATTATTTATATAATTTATATGTCTATAATAATAATATATATTATCTGTTTTTAAATAAAATACACTCTTCTTGGAGAGGGCAGGTCATACATACACATGAATTCTATTTCTGTTTAATTATCGTGTTTAATGAAATAATGTAATTGACATATATATATATATATATATTTATATATGTATATTAATAAAATTATATTCATGATAACAGGTATTTCATACATATTTCCAAAAATTATCCTTCAAAAATCCAAGTAGTGTTTGAATGAATCATATTGCATTGAGAGGTCGATAGTCCACACTTCCTCAAATACATTTATAAAATTAACACAAAATGTAATGTAAAAAATGATATGTGTTGTAAATAGAATAAATAATTGAAAATAATTATTAATTATAATATATTAAATATATAAATATAGTTTTTATAATTATTTCCACCATGATATGTGGTATGTAAAACTAATCAATTATCATTTGGTGAGGTTGTAGTTCACCCTATAGATAAATAGTATGTTCATTATCCATCAGATGGAGGTGTGTGTATTCTTAGGTTGAAACTATATAACAAAAACATCCTTGTATATATATTATACTAGAGTCTTCATGAAATCATGGAATTTGAATATTTTATGTAGTGTATAAAGAAAATAAAAAAGGACTTGAGAGAAGGTGTTACCTATTATTCGGGTAAATCAATTTTTGTTCTGCCTAAAGGATTACTTGGATTCCATTATTCCCAAGGTAATTCATATAAGAGTAAGGGATTACTTATAAGATTTTTATTGGGTAACTTTTTCTTAAACATAAGAGGTTTTATTTGTATGAGGAAGTGTGAGATGTTGAGGCCATTAATAGATAAAGAGGAGTAGTACTTTTGTAAGTATTCCTAGAGAGAATTCCAACCATGTTTTTCATGATTAAATTGGATCCAATAATAATAAAATGTTTAAAAAATGGAGGATTAGTAGTAAATATTCCTAAAAAATGGGGTTTTCCTTGTTTTAGGTCGATTTGTCATTAAGGATATTATGTGGTCCCTTATTATGCAAAATTTAACATTAATCTATGTAATTAATATTATTCACATTCTATAATAATTGAGGTAAAAAAGTAACATAGAATTATAATAAATTATAAATTATTTATATTAAAAATATGGAATCAATTTTTAAATATTATTATCATATATTTGGAATAAATTTAGATAAAATTAATGTCATTTTAGGTTCGACAATGTAGGTATTAATGTAAATATAATGAAAGATTGTTATTTTTTATATCCAATCACAATGTGTAATTAATTATAATTAACTAAATTTGATTAATTGATAAAAAATTAATCTCATTATCATTTCAACAAACATAAAAATATAAATTAACATTATAAGTAGATTATATGAAGAAGTAGTTCTAAATTAAAATCATATTTTTTCACTATTCATAAAAATTCTTCATTTCTCAAAAAAAAATCCCTAAACCTAATTGAAGATAAATTTAAAATATTAAATTAAAAAAGTAACATTTTTATATAAAATTCAATTTTAAAATTTATCTAATATAATTTAAAATAGTTTTCATTGATGGGCATTAAATTTATTTTATTTGATAAAAACATTTTAATCATAAAAGGACTTTACCAAAAATCATATATTTCATTATCAATAGGTTTTATTTATATAAAACAATTATGAAAACATTGAACATTTTTTACTATTCCTATTACTGTGTTTAATGCCTATATTATTATTTTCTCATTTAAATAATAATAACATCCAAATGATGGTTCATTGAAACATCGATGTGGCGTGTAACATACACCAAGCCAGAGTTACATGTAATATATGCCATGTTGGGGTTTCATGTAATGTATTATGAGTCGATATTTTTGTGAAATATATCTAGTTTGTACCAATAAATTTAAGTGAATTTTGTATCGTATGAATGGAATGTTTGATTTTTTATTTTAAAATATCTATTTATAATGAGTTATTTAAAATATCACGTGAAATTATAAATAAAATGATCAATTAATCTTAGAAAATAATTCTTATAATATCATTGTGTCAGATTATCCATAAAATATACGCATAAAAAATGATATTATACTATTAAATATACAACTAGTTCTAAAATATTGTTACATATTTGTTGTAGATAAATTTAATTTAGTTAAAAATAAATAGTAGTGGTGTAAATAACATGTTTGAAATAAAAATAATTATTTAGTTTTATGAAAATTATTTTTCCAATATTTTTCTATTAATCTTTTCCTTTTGAATAAATATTTCGTAGAATAAATAATTTCACATGAAACACCGACCTAGAACAAACCATGCTATATATTATTAATATGAAAATAATTGTGTTAAATATGGAAATTTTAATGTTTTCTTAAAATTATTATCTTTAAATAGAGTTAATATATATATATTAAATTATTGTAAAAAATAAGAATATGGTTTAAAATTTTAAAATAATAAATAAAAAAATCTAATTAGGGTATGAAAATATTTAAAAATGTATATTATGAATAAAAAACGTAACTACAAAATTTCATTTTATGCATTATGTATTTTAGTTTGTTTAGCTTAGATAATAATATTATATAAATTTAATGACAATATATATAATAATATAATATAACATACAACTAAAATTTATTATTAGGTAAGTAGAAATTTTATTTTATTCTTAAAAGATATACGTTATCTAAAAAACTTCGTGTTGTGAACACTACAATTAAGATTAATTTTCTATATCTTTAAAAATCTAATCAAATAAAAATAATTTTTAATTTTTAATTTTTATTTTAAAATTAGTGAATATATAAAATTTAATTTGTATGCATAAAAATATATATATTTTTTTAAAAAATTTAATTTTCAAGATAATGGTAAAATTTCCATTTTCAATGAATTGGTTCCAAAATGATTGGAAAATATAATATAAAATTTAATATATTTTAAGTATTTAATCCAGAATATTGTTTAAACATAAGAAAAAATTTATTAACACTCATTTAATAATTAATTTATATAAAATAGTAATAAGATAATTTTATTGTTAAATATTCATTTTTCAAGATATACAACATTTCTATATATCATATATTTTAATTTAAAATATAATTTTCATATATTTTAAAAATAAATTTGAATAAAAGGAATCCAAATTCATATTAATCATATTTAATTTTTTAAGTCAAAATAACTTATATTTATAGTAAATAATAATAATAATGAATATGCCTATTATTTAATTATTGTTAATAAAATAATGAATGGATAATTTATGGTGATCAAATTTTTAAAATTTATCATGAAAAAATAGTCTTTCTAGAAGAATGTAGATATTATTAATATCCAACCCCACATGTCTTTCTAATTTTAATTCACCTAACTCCTATTACTCTAGTCAATTTGATTCTTACCACTTAAATAACATTTATTTCTAATGGAAATTCCATAATTTAACTAATAATAGTATCTCACATCCACTCAAAAAAGGATATATTTATCCTAATATCTCAACTTGAATCACAACCCAATTAACCCATAACAGAATTATAGTACACATTAAAAAGATTATATTTATAATATGACAATCTAAGTCAACAATTCGAATAATTCTTTCACGATAATATTCATGTTCTTCATATGAGTTTAATTCACCCCCTAACATTCTCTTCTCTGTCCATATTTTTTAAACCTATTATAACAAAAATAATATAATGAAAATTTTAACCTTTTTATTAGTATGTGTTGTTATATTGATATAAAAAACATTTTCTTTAATTACCATTTTATATGGAGAAATAAAAATTATATCCATGTGTATTTGAGGACTACCACCACAAAGAATGACATGTAATGTTTTTAATCACCACCTAATATTGATAGTTCTAACAGTGTGCTTAATATGTAAATATTATATTTATAACATGATTAATATTCATGAAATGTTATCAATTTAATATATTTTAACTGGTCTATATAAAATGATAATTTTTTTCAGGTATACATAAGAATTTTCACCTATATAAACGGACATAATTCATTTTTCATAATCTCTTGAAATACATGATTATAAAAATATATTACTAATTAAATAATATAGATATGTAACTTTTTGAGTTTGTAAAGTTTTTTTTAATATTAAACTAGTTATTAATATTCTTTGTTTTAGTCCTCATGATTTAAAAACATAGGCTAGCTGTTGATTCTATCTTCGGGAATTGTAACTAAAAATCTCATGGGATAAAATCAAAAATTAAAAAAGTATTATAAAAAATCAATTAAATTACCTTTATAAATCTATTTGGTATTGACATCACCATTACAATATTTATATGAAATAATGAAATTTAATATAATCATTAACGAACATGAATGAATACTATATGAACAATTTATTATCAGTGATTATAATTAGTTAGTATAAAAAATAATATATTTGAATAGATTTCTAAATTAAGTTATTCATATGGTCATTTTTCAAAAACATTATGATTATGTACTTTTGTGATAATTGATAATAAATTTATGGTTTTGCATAAACTTAATTTTCCATTGAATAATTACAATTATTCATCATTAAAGTATTTAATTATAATTTCTGCCATATATACTTTATTATTTTTTAATATTATGATTCCTATTGTTTATATTTTTATTTTAATATTTTATCCATAATCTATTTGATGATTGATTCTAAAATCTTGAATATTATTTTTTTTGTTTTCTTCTGAATTTCCCTTTACTGAGACATGTTTTCATAGTATGATCATATTTTTGATTATAGAGTATACCTAATGAATCATATTATTATATTATTATTATTATTAATTCATTAATGAGATCAAAATTATTATTCCTCAATCACTTTTTAATATTGTTTTGATCCAAATGTTTCCAAATTAAAATTAGTTTTCTCTTATCAAATTTAAACACCTAAGATATTTGTCATATACAACACTATTCATAATTTTTATTCTTTATATACTACCTTTTAAACTCCTTTTATCATTTAATTCACTAAATTTCATGAATTTATAAATCATCCTTAGTATATCTGTCAAGGTATTTTAATTTTAATGTTACTAAATTTTAATGGTTTTTATGATATCCACTACCTTTAGTTGAGTTATATGATTTATTATTAAACATAATCATTTTATGATTGATGTGTTATTCATTAATGTTTTCTTATATGAAAAATTATTATTTCCACATAATTAATTGACATTTTTATATTATATGCTTCCATAATGAATATATTTCACATTAAAGTACAATTTCAAAAAGAATAATTACCAGTATATTAAATTAATATTTTTATTCCATGAAAATATAAATCCCTTACACTATAGTTTCCACTTATTATTTTACATCCAAATGTGTATTATATCTTGCGATATTTGAATTTTTACTTTGCCCTTTTAAAAAATAATCATTATTTGTCTTTTTATCATATGGTTTTCAAAAACTTTATTTCATAAAAATAAAGGATTTAAAGTAAATAATCATATAATTTAAATTCAAATAAACATATATTAATGGTAAAGTTTAATTCCTATCAATTATCCATTATTGACATTTATTTACAACTAATATTTGAATGATTAATCTTTTCAATTCCCAATAATGATATTTTGAATAATGAATGATAAATTATTCACATCCAAGCCTTGTAAATAAATATTATATAGGGATATTTAATGTTTTAATTCCATTTTAACATTTAATATTATAATATCTATGTTTTTTGTGTTCTGTGTTAGGAATAATCCTGTAAATAAATTTATTAAAAATTCTATTCGAGTTATAGTGTTTTTAATTTCAATGAATGTAATATTTATATAATGTTATGTGATTTCATTGGGAAATGATTTGGAAACCATTTTAATTCAACGGGTTCTCATAATATGATTAATCATTGATAACATATAGAATATATATGTATATATTTCTATGGGTGACCTCCTATATCTCCCACCTATGTTTGTTTTATGTTTTCTGTCTCATGAGATAATAATCTGGGGAGTTAATTGGTAATTTTACATCTTAATGTGTGGGCATAATTGTTTTCATCACAATATAATGTGTTTGAATCATTGGATTTCTTAAAACATTGATTTTGGGTTTAAATTATTTTCATTTAATGTTATTATTTATTATGATGACGTTTTCTACCATATTTCAATGATTATCACGTTTCTTTTGTTACGCTTCCATAATTGATGATTATTTTTAAATTCTTTAATACCGTGTTATAATTTTTCTCATCAATGATGATCTTTTTGTGTTCTCATATTCTTATATATTGTTATGTATTTCTAAAACATGTTTTACGTTATTTATTTATTATAGTATGAACATTTAATTATATATTTCACCCATATCCATGTTTTCACTCATGTTTATGATAAAACTATTATGATTTCTTAATAATTTTTTCCTTAAAAAGATTTTGATATCACCCATTTCCTATTTTTCCATTAAAAAGTATATGTAGCTGACTATAACATATAAAATTATGAGGAGGTGTTCTAGTGGGATTTTATTATTGATAAATCTTTACATGTATTGTAAAATAAGTTTCACATATAGTTAATAATCAAAAACAAATGTTCTTTTTATGGTGTTATTTTTGTGAGATGTAATGTTTAGTTAATTTTTGATGAGGGTAATTAGATCACCTTATCTTGTATCCATATGTGAATTCAAAAAAAAATAGAACCAAAGCTATGAGTGTTGGTTTGGGGAACATTAATTTGTATCAGAGTAATATATTGATATTTTCGAGATGTGTTTTGTTATTTTGGGACATTAGTATAAGAGAAGAACTATTGAAATTTAGGGATAATTAAAAATATAAGAATCTTTAAAAACAAATAACTGAAGAAGAAAGTGTATTATTTCCAAGATATAAAATCCTTCAATAGATAAAAAAGTTTATTTAAGATCTAGAATATATTTACATTTGGGTAATAACCTAGAAAATGTAGGGATGTGTATTAAATTGATCGTAGATCATTGTAAAATAAGTATTCCTAACTAAAAACTTATTTAAAACACCTTCGAGATATTTTATGGTGATTTACATGGTCTTTTTTAACTATTAAAGAAATATTTAAATGGAGTAATAGTATAAAACATTTTAAAATCATTTTTATTTATAATATTGTTTTTCAATATTAAATAAATTCAGACAACATTGTAAGTGTTATTTTGAGATCAATTAAATAAATTATTAATATATTAATTAATTTCAATGCTTTTGATGTTGGTTATTCTAATAATTGATTATAAAAGTAATAATTTCACGACATTAAACAAAAATAAATTTGATAACCTATATTTAATGACTCTAATAATGTTATTTATAATAATTACTAATGTTATAAGTCACATTATACATCATTTAACAACATAGCTGTTGTTAAAATTATATGATTGTTTTTGAAAAATTTGACACATATTAATAGCTAGGAAAAAAATAAAATATCTATAAACTAAAAATTATTGAATGTAAATTAATATAAGAAATTTAAATGTATGTTTTAAACATAATTTCATTTTATTTGGATGTATCCTTTGATTTGATATATTGTTTTTTTATATTTCAATTTTTTGGATGAAAAACACTGGTAGTGTCAACAACAGTAGTTATTATGGAATTTTGAACTACTAATGGTAAATATACTGTGGGGCTTTAATATTTTTAACTCGGTCTGAAAAAGTATTCTTCATAATCAAATTAAAAGTCATCATAATGTATATCTATGAAGATAAAAAATAGTAAAAAAATAAATAATGAAATAATAATGATATATTCCAAAATTAAAACCTAAAATAAAGATGATATGAAAAGATGAAGTGGATCCAAGATGAGTATATAGATAATGTTTAAGGGGGGAGAATTAGAAATTATATATAGTACACTGAATTGTTTCCCAATATAGTAATAAAATTTGGGCTATATTTTTAAAATTTAATCCTTATTATGAAAAAATTTAAAAAACATTATTGAACATACAAAATCATACTTTTAATGATGGTTATGGGAATGAATAATGTCAAAATCCTTCTTGATTCAGGGTTTATACATCAATTATTTATTATAAAACATTAACTCTAATGATTCAGTATTGGTTATAGAGAAAACTGACATTAATAATTTTTTGATAACATTTTTAAAATAAATTATATAAATATTCGAATAATTCCCATGGAATGGTTTCTGACATAAGCTATGCAAATAATCATGGTAAAATTGTTTCCAACATAGATTATTAAATTGCCAACATTTAAAACCTAACATGGATTTTATTTTTTCAATTAGTTCATGTTATATATGTAATATATAATTATTCAGGATAGTGAATCTAATAAGAATATTACCATCAATAACCTTTGATAATTTAAAGTATTTATATGTTACTTGTTACTCCCCCGAATGATAAAGGGTTAAATTACTAAATGATATAAATCATGCCAACATGGTGAACCATCCATTTTCAGAGCCTATCTGATTAGAACACCATAGTTAGGTGAGCTTGGATTGGAGTAGTGATTAGGGTGGGTGACCTTATAAAATTTTACACAAGGTATGTGTGAGTTAGGAAAAATCAAACTAGAAAGGAAATATGTTCCCTTTTGTGGACTTTAATTAGTCATATTACCCATTTGAGAACGTGGGTGGAACCTAGGGAGGGGTCAACATTTTTGTAGGGTAACTAGTGAGACCTGGCCAGCCAGGACCTAATGACCATGTTATATAGTGTTTTTCTGCTGTCACCGGGACACTGTTGGTAAATTTTCTATCAGATGTGGTAACCAAAATTAATAGAAGTGAACATCTTGGGTTGAGATGTAGGACCTACAACAATGACATTGTTATCTAAAGGGCGGTGGGGGGGGGGGTTATGTTTCACCCCCTAATGATAAAGGGTTAAATGAATAATTTGGTATGACTCATGTCAAGAAGGTGCACCATCCTTTTCAAGATCATATCCAATGCATATTTGGCACACATGGTTGAGAACCTCAATATATTCGATATGTATGGGAAATGAATAATATTTAGTCTTGCCCATGATTTTGAGGTTGATATTTCATTGGATATTATATACAAGACAATTTCTTCTTTATAGACAAATAGAGATATTTTTATTAGTGAGTAGTAATTAAAAAATAATAGCATATAATTTATTTAAGGGACGTGGGGGAGTAGTATTACCTATGGTTTTAAGAGGATTTTTTTTCTGTAAACCATATTTATATCACTCAGAAAAAAAATATTTTCCTATTAAATTATTTTATCTTATATATGATATAAAAAAATATATATGAATCATAATTTAAATGATATAATAAAATTAATCATATCAACATTTTTGGTTTATCATAATATAGTTGATATAAATAAATTTTATTTAATTAAATATATATATTGGTGTCATAAATAACTAGTTTTAAATAAAATAAATAATTTATATTAAATAGAAAAATGAAATAACCGAAAATTTTATTTTTTATTTTGTCAAATTAAATAAATTTTTTATTAAATAAATTATTACACATGAATTATTAAATTAAAATAAACCGTGATAAATTTTTAAATGTAAAATTATAAGTATTAAATGTCATTGTTATAATGTATTTGATTAATTAGTGGGTAAAACTTGATCTAACGACATTATGAAATTTATGAGGAAATAAAAATTAAGTTCATTTTTATACTAATTCATTAATGGAATATAATTTTTATAGATAAACATGTTATAAACTCATGTTAGGGATTAAAACTAAATTCATGAAAAAATTTATTTTTATGCACAATGCATATATTTATATTTTGGTTAAATAATTATATTAATTGAAAAAATTTATATTATATATAATGATATATTTTTAAATTTATCTAATATTTTATACCAAGAATGATATTTATTAATTCTATTTATAAAATCTTATTTTCCATAAAATATTATATATTGTGTATGCTATAATTAGAATATTATTTTATAACTTTGATAAATGAATTCAAAATAAAATATTTAATCAACATGTATCGATTTTATTTAGTGGGTAATTTCTATTTTAAGTGTAACATTTTTTATTGAGATTATATTTAACTAAAATGATAATTATAAAAGGTTTGATTTAAAATAATTTTTATTATAGACATTATATGAGTTTATAAATAACAATTATATCATTTAAATAATGAATACTTTTTTATTTTTAAATGTATATACAAATATATTAATATTAGTATATTTATTAATTTCTGTGGAATATGAATAATAATATTTAATATTTAAAAAAATATAAATTTTTTTTTACATGTAATATGTTTTAATTTAAAAGTTAATTTTATGATTTTATAAATTCTATAATATTAAATTAATTATATATTAAAATAAACCACATTTAAATTTGGATTTTTATATTAAATTATAACTATTAACAAGATTAATATTTACTTACACTTAAAAATTATAATAATTGGTAACTTAAGGGGATTTAATTTTGTAATGGTTTCATGAATCATAGACCATATTGAAGGAATTTTTTAGAATTTTTATTTTAACCTACATGTTTTACCAACAATTCCTCACTTAGCTCAACAAAATAGTTTTCAATTCCATTCATACCCCTTACCTTACATTCATTACAATGAAAAAGTCCATATTTTCTCATTTAATAGAGCTCCCATCCACCTACTCAAAGCCTCACATATTAATACAATTACTATTGAATTCCAACCCATTTTATATATCCTATAATAATATTCCAAATTCAAAATCATTTAGTTAGAAAAATTTAACTTATTTCCACCATTTAAAAGAAGTCATTCAAGTGACGGTTATCATCTCAATGTATGTATATCCATGTAAAGACCCAGAAATCCAATTCAATTTTTTTAACATACATCGTATTTTTTCGAGTTCGTGAAAATTTATAGTGCTTGATTCTGAGACCCGGGTTTCCAGGAATCAATTTCTGATGTTTTTTCGGGTACATTCAGTTAACATGTGTGCATGTTTTTATAACTATTGAACCGATGGTTGGAATAGAAATTTGAGGGCACCATTGTACTCACTGAGCCGGTATTCTCTTAAAAAGACTTTCACTTCGATGACAGTGAGTCGAGGATAGAAGTCAGTTTTTGGTATTTCCTAAAAAAAAAATTAAAGTGCCCTACACATTATCTTATTTAAGTCTCCTTTTGGTGTGTGGTGGTTAAAACCTCTTCATGGAGGTTGGAGGTGGGGCCACCTCACCATAACCTCTCATGAGAGGTTATGGTGCTGGGGCCCACCCGAACTAAACCTTCCATGAGTGGATTAATGTGGTGGGGACCACATGGGGCATAACCCTCTATTAATGGGAGGAGAGAAAAACCTCTCAACTCTCCCTCATTAATGAGGGAGAGCCTCTTTATTCCTCAACTCTACATTAATTGGGGAGAAACTGCTTGACCACCCCCACCTTAATAAGGCAAACTTTCCTTTATTAAATTTGTGACAACTCTCATCTATTAATTAGGAGAACCCTATCGAATTAATTGATTCTCCATTTATATTCATGCCAATAACTAAAATAATAGACAATATATTTTTTCTTTCTGGTTGGAATCTTTTATTTTGTTGAACTTTGGAAGAGGAGATCTAGGGAAAAAATCTACCAACGAAGAAAAAAAAACTCCACCAACTAAGAATGATGTTCCTCTTCGACTTCTTCCCCAGACACCTACCGACGTGGAGCGTCTACCACGAGCCGACACAAATCGGGTTTTTAAGTGCTTGGTGGACGCAATGAATGACAATCGTCTTCGTCTTCATTCCACGACTTCACCATCAAAGACTAATAATCATAATGTATGGGGTGTACTTTGAATAATATACCTTTCTTTTCCTCATCTTATATTAAAATGAATCGATGTGAGGGTTTGTAAAAATTGGTGTTCATTGTTCTCTCTTGGCGAACCAATTCCTATCACCTCTAAACGCTGAGGGTGCATGTCAAACTAACAAGGACCAACTCCCCCCGCTGATATTTTGTGATGTTTCTTCAGAATGACGATGAGGTGACGATGTTGATGGATGCAATGAGAAAAGTCATACTACCTGTGGCCTCTGCGAATCGCTTCACCCCTGCGGTGCAACGATTCTCCCAACCGAACACTGGCGGCCTGCGCCGGCCCGAGCCGCGCCGAACGGGCCAGGCCAGCCTGTCTGTGCCCTGATCACGCCCCGCGCGGCCTCCCGGCGCCCTGCACTCACCCCGGGGGGCATGCCCGGTGCCCTGCCTGCGCCCCACACAACCTTCCCAGTGCCCCTCCGGCCTTCCCGCGCTATGCCCACACCCCGCACGGCCTCCCGACGCCCAACCCGTTCCCCGAGCGGAGTTCCCGGCCTCTCGTCCCCCTGCCCGCACACCTTGTGGCCTCCTGTGCACCCTAATAAAGCCCTGTCTCCCTGCTCGGTGCCCGTTCGTCCTGCCCGGCGCCCTACCGGCCTGCATGGTGCCCCGTCGGCCAGCCCATGCCCTGAGTTGCATCCTGGAACCCTACCGACCTCCCGTGCCGAGCCACTGAGCCATGCCCCTCACGGTGCTGGCCGAATAGGCCCCGGCGTCCGGGCCAAGCCACCTACGTGGAATCCTCTAGACTGAACCACCCCCACAGTCCACTAGGCCGGGCTCAGTGGGCTGGGCAGAACCAAGAAGGCCGACCGAGATGACGCATACCGGGTCGGCCTAGTCTGGGTTGGCCCGAGTCGGCCTGACTGGGGCCAAGCCCATTACTGATCCTTTACATTATTTGTCCATATCATTGACACCAGACATCAGATTGACGAACCGTCAGTGGAAATGGTATTCTTGGGACACGATGGTCCCTTTTATTACACCCCGCTGGAGTTCGGGGTAATGTTGAGATATGGTCAGGTTGGATCGTACATGAATCCAACTAGGCCCCCACGACTAAAAACCTTATAACTCATAGAACGGGCGTACGATTAACGTGTCATTTGTTGCGATGAGACCCCTATGATGAGGCAATACATTGAGATATTTCTACATATGACATCGTGATAGTTGGTGTATCAACCTCTACCCCATGGAGAATACCCTTCCAGAGACGAGCGAGCGGAGTACGGGGACCTAGTACATGGCTGAGACCGGACGACTGCTTGACCGATTCGACTTAGACAGATTATACAATACATGTGGGGATAGCCTAGTATTTGGAGGTAGTTACAAAGTGGAGGAGAACCTAGGAGTTGGTGGCAGTCCCGCGGTACTCGATAGGAGCAGTACCTATGTAGGATATTAGGGGGAGCGCCTGGTAGTTGGCGGCAGACCCACAGTGGGGAGCGCCTCTATGTGAGCCCTGTAGATCCATGATACATGACAAGAGGAGTACCTCAGTAGTCCGAGGTTAGTGGGAAGAGCCTGGTAGTTGGTAGCAGGCCCACTTTACTCGATAGTGGAGGAGTTCTCCAGCATTTGTGGTTTCGACAATTCGAATAAAAAAATCCTGGTTGAGCTGAGTCATTATCTTTTGTGTTTACCTAATGATTGAGATGGATTATTTGATAACATAGGGATATGTTTGGGAATATACCTTATTGGGTTTATCAGTTTATTTCATTATTTATGCTTTGTCCTTTATGAATTTAGTGAGACCTTGAGGTTCTTCAGGTCCCTACTGAGTATCATTATTCTAAAAAATGCACGGGATATACCCGAACCTCATTGTGTTGGATGCAGAAGAGATACATCGTTGAACGAGGATGAGTGGACCAGTTGTGGACTGTAACCAAAGGTGGACCACATGACGTGACAATACATGGAGTTGATAGATAGACATGGAGTACTATGGAGGCAATATGTACCTACCCTTTAAGTAGGATCTATGGTAGACGATCCACGAGCAACATTACATCTTTCAGCTATTTTTTGTCCCTTCTCAGTTGTAATTGTACTGTATAGTTGGGATTGTATTTTTTGACCCTTTACATTTCAGTACTCTTTTGTTTACATTTTTACCCAGTGTATTGCTTCCAACATATACTCTGTTGTGCGTGTTTATAATTTATAAAGGCAATTCCGTCTTGGTTTTAGGGATCTAAACTTTTGGTGCAGGTCGCCAGCCCCTGGCCTATAAATGGTGGGCATGGGGTAGTCACGACACGGGCCCTGAGGGATGAGTCATGAAAAATCGGTATCAGATGGTAGGGTTCAGTAGAGATCTTGGGGTGCCTCTATGTGTAGGAGATTGTGTTGGTACATGGAGTAACTTCTTCTATTGTCTCCGATCTTGACACAGGCTTTACTTCCCGACTAAGGGAGGGGTTGCAGGAAGCATTCAAGATGCAGCTTCATCTATGATCAACCATTCATCCATAGATAGATGGCCAGATTGAGGAAACCATTTAGACCCTCGAGGACCTGTTGTGAGCTTGTTTCCTCAACTTCGTTCATAGTTGGGAGGATCACTTACCTTTGGTGGAGTTTGCGTACAACAACAGCTATCAATCCACCATCCGGATGGCACCTTTTGAGGCCAGTTACGGGCAACCATTCATATCACTCCTGTGCTGGACAGACCCATGGGAGTCAACAATGGTGGGACCAGATATGGTACGGGCTATTACAAAAAAGATTTAGATTGTCAAGGAGAAGATGAAGACTACACAGACCAGGCAGAAGTCGTATGCTGATAGGAGACATAGGCCATTAGATATCGAGGATGGTGACCACGTCTTCCTACGGGTCTCACCACAATGAGGTCTACGAATATTTGGACGAGGCAGCATGTTATCTTCGTCATTCATTGGACCTTTTCAGGTCCTCATCAGAGTTGGTGATGTAGCTTACCGATGGGAAATTCCCCCTTAGTTGAATCAGGTACACGACGTCTTCCACATATCTCATATAAGGAGATACGTGCACAACCCTTCCCACATCATCGACCATGGAGAGATGGATGTTGATGATGGGGTGACTTTTACAGAGGATCCAAGGGATATTTAGGATTGACAATATCGATTCCTACGTGGATGATCGATACCTCTGTTGCGCGTACATTGGCAGCACGAGAACCTCCAGGATAGCACATGGGAGCTGGAGGCCCAGTTGCATGCTCAGTACCTCCATTTGTTTCCTTAGTTCGAGTTGTAGCTTACGGGGACATAAATACCTGATATGCAGTAAATGTAAAGACCCAGTAATCCCGTGGAATTATATTTAAATACATGGGATTTTTATGAGTCCGTGAAAAATAACGGTGCTTGTTTCTGAGGCCTGATGTGCCCGAATTCAATTTCTGAATTTTTTTGGGTACATTCAGTAAACTTACAAGAGGGTTTTGATAACTATTGAACAGATGATCGGAAGAGAAATCTAAGGGCACCGTTGAACCCACAACACCGATATTTTCTTAAGAATTCTTTCACTTCGACGATTGTAAGTCGAGGATAGAAGTTAGTTATTTGGTTTTCATAGAAAACAAATAATGTTACCTACACATTATTTTATTTAATCCATCGATTGGTGTGTGGTGGTTAAAACCACCTCATGGAGGTTGGAGGTGGGGCTACTACAGCATTACCTATCATGAGAGGTTATATTGGTGGGAGTCACCTGAACTAAACCACCCACGAGTGGATTAATGTGGTGGGGACCACACGGGGCTTAACCCCATATTAATGGGAGGAGAGGAAAACCTCTCCACTCTCCCTTGTTAATTTTGGAGAGCCTCTTGATTCCTCAACTCCCCATTAAATGGGGAGAAACTCCTTGATTACCCCACCTTAATGGAGCCAACTCCCCTTTATTAAATTTGTGACAACTCTCATCAATTAATTAGGTGGATCCTATCTAATTAATTGATTCTCCATTTGAATTCATTCCATCTACAATAATAATAGAAAATCTATAATTAATTTTGGGTTGTCATAATTAATTTGATGGATCTTTTGAAGGGGAGAGCTAGGGGGAAAAGATCCCATTGAAGAATGATGAATGCTCCGCCAATGAAGAACGTTGATCCACATCAAATTCTTCCCCAAAAACCAACTGACGTGGAGCGTCTTCAATGAGCCGACCCAAATCGGGTTTCGAAGTGCTTTGCAGACATAATGAGCGACGATCCTCTTCGTCCTCTTTCCACAACTTCACCATCAATGTCCGATTATCAAAATATAGGTGGTTTACTTTGAGTAATATACCATTCTTTTCCACATATTCATTTGAATTGAATCGATGTGAATGATAGTAAGAAATTGTAGTTCATCATTCTCCTTTGACGAACCAATTTTTATCATCTCTAATGGAGGAGGGTGAAGGCCAAACTAACATGTCCTGACTCCCTTCGCCAATCTTTTGTAATGTTTCTTCAGCATGAAGATGAGGCAACGACAACAAAATTGACAACGAAAAAGGTTGTGCTACACACGACCTCTATGAATCGTGCCACCCCCGTAGCGCACTGATGCTCCCGGCCGAACACTACTGGGCTGCGCTGGCCCGAGCCATGCCAAATTGACTTGTCCAGCCTACCTGAGCGGCCTTCCTGGTATACCTCCTGCGCCCTTCGTTGCTTTCCCGGCACCCCGCCAGCCTACCTGCGTCATGCATGCACCTCGCTCGGCCTCCCGTTGACCATCCAGCGCACCATGTGCTTTGTCTTTTGCCCCTCCAGCCTACTTGTTTCCCTACCCGCAACCCACACATCCTTCTAGTGCCCTAACCGTGCCCCGCATGGTCTCCTGCATGACCTGTCGTCATCCTATTACCCTGCCCGATGCCATGTCGGCCTGCCCAGCATCCCGTCGGCCTCTATCCACCAAGCCAAACACTCGGGCTGAGCCTCTGAGCCACGCCCGTTGCGGTGTTGTCCAAATTGACCCCATCCTCTGGGTTGATCCCCCTATACAGAGACCTCCAAACCGAGCCACCTACACGATGACCTCTGGGTCGAACCACCCCGATAGTCCGCTGGGCCGGGCCGAGTGCACCGTGTCGGGCCCAGCGGACCAGGCCGAACCTAGCGGGCTAACCCGCCCAAAGGTCCAGGTCTGACCATGTGAGTCTGAACGGGTCGACCCAGACCTGGTCAGCCCAGTCTGGGTTGTGCCATGTCAGCCTGACTGGGTCTGACTAGGCCCATGCCCATTACCGACCCTTTACATTCATTGGGAATATCTTTGGCACCGGACGTCTATTTGATGAACCCTCAGCAGTGCTGGTATTCATGGAATGCGAAGGTCCCTTGGAGTATACCCCACTGGAGTTTAGGGAAATGTAGATATATTGTCAGGTTGGATCGTACATGAATTAAACAGGGCCCCCGGAACTAAAAATATTATTACTCATAGACCGTGTGTCTGATAGAGGAACCCTCTATTGTGTTGATACCCTTATGATATGGTGTACATTTGAGATACTTCTGTTTGGGAAATCTTAATGGTTGGAGAATCAGCCTATAGCTCGTGCGGTAGACCCTTCTAGAGATGAGCGAGCATATTATGAAGACATAGTTGCTAGATGAGACCTGACGACTAGTTGACTGATTCGACTCGGAGTGATTCGACTAGCCCAGTGGAAAGCGCCTGGTAGTTGGCAGCAGACCCACAGTGGAGGATAACCTGGAAGTTGTGGGTAGAGCCGCAGTACTCGATAGGATGTGTACATCTGTAAAATATTAGGGGGAGTGCCTGGAAATTGGCAGTAAACCCACTGTGGGGAGAGCCTCAGTGTGAGCACAGTAGAATCACGGTCCTCAATAGGAGGAGTACCTCAATAGCCAAAGGTTAGTTGGAAGCACCTGGTAGTTTGTGGTATGCCCACTTTACTCGATAGAGTAGTAGTTCTCCAGCAGTTTGTGGTTTCGAAAATGTGAATAAAAAAATCCTGGTTTAGCTAAGTTAGTATCTTTCGTGTTTATCTCATGATTAAGATATATTACTTGATAACTTAGGTATATGAATGAGCATATACTTAATTGGGGTTATCTATTGATTTCATTCATTGTGGTTTATCCTTGTTTGATTTAGTGAGACCATCAGGGTCTTGTGGTCCCTACTGAGTATCGTTATACTCACCCATGCACGGGATATGCCAGTACATCGTTGTGTTGGATGCAAACGACGGAATGTGCTAACCAAGGCTGAGTGGACCAGGACTGGACGGTACCCGGAGGTGTACCACATGGAGTGAATGTACATAGAGTAGATGGATAGAGGTGGAGTACAATAATGGATATATGTACATACCCTTCAGGTAGGATCTGTGGCAGACGATCCAGCAGTTGCTTTACACCATTCATCTATTTTTGTCCGTTTTCAGTTGTACTTGTACTTTACATTTGACTTTGTATTTCTAGCCCCTTTACTTTTTATTACTCCTTTTGTGTACAGTTTTACATCGTTTTTTTCATCCATATTATACTCTGTTTTGTGTGTTTATAATTTATAATGGAAATTCCTTCCAATATTTAGGGATTTACACCTTTGGTTCTAGTCGCCAACCCCTGGCCTATGGAAGGCGTGCATGGGGTAGTTATGGAACATGCCCTGGGGGAAGGGTCTTGACAATCCACCCTCTAACAATTCATCCATATAGTACTATTCCAAAGCTATTATAACAATAATAATATAATAAAAACCCTGCCATTAATATACATATCTTTTATTATATTTATATAATAATTATTTTTGACCTTTTCCCATTTCCTGTGAAAAAAGAAAATATTTCAATGCGCATTTGAGGACTACCGACTCCATGACTATCATGTTTTATATTCCATAACAACTTATTATGAATATTTTTAAAATTGTGTTTAATAAACCAATATATTTTTTATAAAAAAATAATATTATGAAAATAAAAACCGTTTTCTACATTCAGTCAATTCTATAAAATATTACAATGACCATTCTGCCATAGTGAGTGTTATTTTATCATTGGAATCCTTTTAAAGAGATAATGTTTTTAAAAAGAAAAATAAATACAATATATTATTTTAGGTATTTTTGGTATTGAAAATGGGTTTGATAATGGTTTTGATATGTTAATATATAGAAATGTGATATTGTTATTGAAATGTAGAAATGTTATCTTTTTTTATGCTTATGTTATGTGCTACTATATTTTTTTGGTTAATAGAAATTATTTATGTATATGGGTGGTTCCATGATAAATCTTGGGCGGGTGAGCATGAGATAGCACTCCAATGCATTGTGTAACGTGAAAAAGGTAAATGTGGATGTTTCTCCTAAGAGATTTAGGGATTATTCTATGATGGGTATTCCAAAGTAACTCCCGATGTAGATATGATAGCTAAAATGTAATTATGTTTTGGATGCCACTAGTTACCTTTATGATTTATAATTTCGATGTGTTATTCATAATATTATGATTTCATGAGGTAATTAATAGTTTTTATGTTGTGTATGTATTTATGAACTAATATATTCTTTCATTGTTTTATAACAATTACTATGATTTTTATGCTCATCCCATGTTTTGAAATGTTTTTCAAAGGACTTAAAAATGAATAGGATTAAGGATGGGATAAAAGAAAATTCATGCTATCTAAAACATGGAACTATACATGGCTCTTTTTTTCAAGAGATTTTATTTTATGAAAAAAATGGAACCTAAGTAGAAGTTTCTACTTTGTAATCTTTTGAGATGTAATAGTTATATCATATTTCTCTAAAAATATAAACCTAAATATAATCTCAATTTGAATTATTAGATTAATTAAATATTATATAATGTTTTAAGTCATGGTCCATATAGTAGGTATCATAGATCAGTATAGATAAATTTAGGAGTTAGGGAATTATTAAATTAAAATACATAAAGTACTTTATTTTAATATTTAGGTCATATTGAATTTACAGATTACTAGGTAGCTTCGCCTAAGATATTTTTATGTATGTAATGGTTTTTCACAGAGGAAACATGGTCACTATGTTAGGAAGACATCAGGAGGAAGACAACCTTCAAAATCAGCAACATGAGATGGTCGAAATCATAACTGAACAGTTAGTTTCAGTGAGGGCATAATTGACACAGGATATAAATAGAGGTGGTATCCATGTACGAGATCAGCCAGACCAACCACAGAGGAACATTTCAGTAGTGGATCATTTTAGGAGTAAACATCCCCCATCATTCATAGGATAATCTGACTCAGTTCTAGAAGAAGGGTGGATTAATGTATTATAAAAGATTATTGATGTCATGGGTTGTTCAGAACATAAAAAGGTTAGTCTCACTGTTTACTGTTTTGAAGGTGAATCCAATATGTGTTGGTTTATGGTGAAAAATATCAGGGATAATTAGAAGATTGATGCTATATATTGGAATGAAATCAATGGTATGTTTCTTGAGAAATATTTTCCTAAGGTGTTTCATCTTAGAATGGAAAAAAATTCATGGGATTGAGGCAGGAGGATGACTCAGTGGTTGCTTATGAATCCAAATTCAAACATCTGGAATGTTATTCTCCAAATTTCATACTAGATCATTCTAGTAAAATCAATCATTTTTACTCAGGATTAATGAAAATGTATTGAATGTATTTAGTTTCTCATAAGTTTAAATGTTATTAAAATCATTTTTTTTGTGTGGAGAAGGTGGAAATGGAGTTTCGTGATGACCAGGTGTTTATTAAAAAACAACAGAATAAGAGGCAAGGTGGTAGGAAAAAGGCAATAACACTTCAAAAAAGTCTGATGGTAAGAATCTTAAGTTTAAAATTTGTGAAAATTGTGGTAGAAAGAATGCTTGGGAATGTATTTTGAATTCAATCAAGTCTACCTATGGGGTAAAATGGGACATAAGCCTCGTAATTGTACTTAAAAAGATCTTGGTAATGGTAAGACAAAATCTGATTTACAGTTAGAAAAATGTTTTATGTATAAAAAAATGGGTCATTATGGAAAAGAGTTTCCAACATAGAACTCAACTTAGTGAAAGTATCAAGACAACAAGATGAAAGTGGAGGTGAAACCATTTTCAGCTACTTCAATAGATGTTGGGCCTTCAAATGATGTAGTATGAGGATTATTGTTTTTTTGTTCATATTATGCCAATGTTTTGTTTGAATCAGGGTCTACACAGTCTTTCATTTCTGAAAAGTTTTCTAGTAAATTGGGAATTCCATCTCATGATATGAATACAGAACATACAGTAAAAACACATAGAGGAAATATTGAGACAAAATGAAAACATAAGAACATTCGTGTCCTTGTGCACTGAATGAATATACCGACAAACCTTATTGTTTTTCCTCTATAAGAGTTTGGTATTATTCTGGGTATGATTTGAATTTCTGTTTATCATGCTATGATTGGCTATAGAGAAAAATAGGTTTCATTTCAGAATGATTTTCAGTTTTTGTAAAATAATGAATCCATGAATTTGATAATGTATTAGGCAGTTGAGAAACTAGTAAAATACGTAAATGAATGTTACCTTGCTCATATTATTGAAAATAAAGTATGTTATGAGATTAATGTTGTGCCTGTAGTAAATGGGTACCCTGATGTTCTTATTTACGAGTTGCCTGGTATTATACCTGATCAACAAGTTAAATTTACTGTTGACTTAGCTCTTGATCCTAAGCCAATTTCAAAACCCCTTTATCAAATGGATCAAATTGAACATTTACCGTTAAGGAAGAAATTGAAAGAGTTATTATATAAAGGATTCATTCGAACTAGCACATCACAATGGGGTGGTCCTGTCTTGTTTGTTAAAAAGAAATATGGTTCAGTGAGACTTTGAATTGATTATAGAGCATTGAATAAATCATTGTGATGAAGTAGAATCATTTGCCACATATCGATGATTATTTTGATTTTCTCCAGGATCTCAGTATTTTTCGAAGATTTTTTTGAGGTCATGGTACTATTAGTTGAAAGTAAAAGAAACAAGAATTCTGAAGACCGCATTTCGTAATAGATATGGTCATTATGAATTGGTAGTCATGCCTTTTGGTTTATCCAATGTAGTAGTTGTATTCATGGAACTAATGAATTTGATTTTACCTGAGTTCTTGGATAATTTTGTGGTTGTGTTCATTGATGATATTTTGGTTTATTTGAAAAGAAAATCTGAACATTAATGTCATTTAAGGGTGGTCTTGCAAACCGTAAAAGAAAAGAAACTATTTGGGAAATTTAGCAAATGTGATTTTTGGTTGCAACAAATATATTTTCATGGTCTCATTATTTCAAAAAATAGCATAACTATTGATCTTGCAAAAACTACAGTTGTTGAAGAATGGCCTATTCCAAGAAATACTACCGAGATCCATAGTTTTCTTTGTTTTCGAGGTTATTAAAAGATATTTGTTGAGAATGTTTCATATTTATCTAGTCCAATGACTATGTTAACTCTAAAAGGTGTTAAGATCATATGGGAAAAAATAATGTGATGATTGTTTTCATTAATTGAAAAAAATATTGCTGAATGCTCTAGTTTTGGCACTGCCATCCAGAAATGGTGAGTTTGTTGTCTATAGTGCTGCTTCGTTGAATGGACTTGGTTGTGTACTAATGCAGACTGATCATGTAATTTCATATGCTTCACATCATTTGAAACCACATGTGTTAAATTACTCTACGCATGATTTGGAATTAGGTGCTGTTGTGTTTGGTTTAAATGTTTGGTGGCATCATTTGTTTGGTGTAAAATGTGAAATATATATTGATCACAAAATTATAAAGTATATATTCACTCATAAATAATTGAACATGAGACAAAAGAGATGGTGGGAATTAATCAAGGATTATTATAGCACAATACATTACCATCTTGGAAAATCAAATAAATTGGTTGATGCTTTGAATCAAGAAAGTAATGCTTCATTAACCATGATACATTTGGAACTACATCATTTGTTTTTTGATTTTATAGACATTGGAATAGATGTTGATGGTGCAAAAAATTTTCTGTTTTGGATTAGGTGTCAGTGATATCATCTTTATCAGATATAATTAAGGAAGAATAGATGGAAGACAGTGAGTTATGGAAAAAGTTTGAGTTGGTTTAAAAGGGTAAGTTGCCTGAATTTAACATTTATAATTATTGTGTTTATTGATTTGGAAAGAGATTGTGTGTGTCTTGTGATTCACAGTTTAAGATTTAGTTTTCATGGGAAGCTCATAGTTCCATGTTTTCAGTTCATTCTGGTAGTACTGCAATTTACAAATATCTTTGGGAGTATTACATGTGGGATGGAATTAAAAGAGATATTTCTGATTTTACTGTGAAGAGTTCGAATTGGCGGTAGGTTAAAGAAGAGTAGCAGTTACCAAAAGGGATGCTTCAGACTTTACCTTTTCTAGAGTGGAAATGGGAAAATATATCCATGGACTTCGTTGTGGGATTACTGAATACATCTCGAGGTAATAATGCAATCTGGGTTATTATTGATTGACAGACTAAATTTTCTCATTTCCTTCATATTTGAGATACTTTTTCTCTAGATAAACCTTATCGGTTTTATGTTAATGAGATAGTTTGGTTTCATGTAGTTCCTCTCTCCATTGTAGCTGATCATGGTCGCAGGTTTACTTATAACTTTTGGAAAGTCCTTTAGAAGTCATAGGGTATTAATTAATTTTTTTAAATCTTTTCATCCTCAATAAGATGGGAAATCAGAACGAACAATTCAGACACTGGAGGATATGTTATGTGCTTGCAGGATGGATTATCATGGAATTTGGTACTACAATCTATCATTGGTTGAGTTTTGAAATAATAACAGTTTTCATTGTTGTATACAGATGGCTCTATTTGAGGAATTAAATGGAAAGGGCTGTCGAACACCATCATTTTTTGATGAAGTAGGTGAAAGGAAGTAAATGGGACCAAAATTTGTAGAAGAGGAGGTGGAGAAAGTTTAGTTGATTCAGAATCACATGAGAACAGCTCAGAGTAGATATAAAATTATTAAGATAACTGAAGGAAGGATCTTTCTTGTGAGGTAGGTGATCGTGTCTTTACCAATGTTTCTCTATGGAAAATTGTGATGTGTTTTGTAAATAATGGAATATTGAGTCTGAGGTCTATTGGACCTTATGAAATCATATTGAAAGTTGGATCAGTTGCATTCAGAGTGGATATACCTCCAAGCATATCCAAGGTACACAAGGTTTTTCATGTTTCAATATTGAGAACGTATATGCAAGATCCTTCTCATGTTTTGAGCCCAAGTTTATTTTAGTTGGAAGAGAATCTATCTTTTGAGAAACCACCAGACCATATTCTTGACTGAAGAGAGCATGTGTTGTTGAATAAGGTAATTCACCGGGTAAATGTTTTGTGGAAACACCATATGGTTGAAGAGGGAGCGTGGGAATCTGAAAATTCTATGAGTGATTAATACCACCACTTATTGTGATATGTAAAATTGCGAGGAAGTAATTCCCAAAAGGGGGGAAAGATGTAACATCCTTGGTAAATAAAGATTTTGACATATTTCATATTTATTACAAAAAATTAATTAAATATTAATTTTACTTTAAAGGGGCTGCTATGTTCGATATGTACCTGATACGCAACAACGTGTTTCATTGAAATCTTATATTGCACACTAAATAATATAATATTATTATTTTAAATTTTAGTTAACCTCTAACTGTTTTATTTGTGGGAATGAACAAAACTAACTACAATATTATTATACATGTTTGTTATATGTATTTACATTTATCCAATAAAATTTTAGAGGCTTAAAATGTTATTGAATCTAATTTTAGGCATAATTTGCATTAAAAGGTCGATTTAACACCTTTTAATGGCGAACCCTAATTAAATATAGTTTTGGTCACATTAATACATTCTATCTGACTTAAAAAATCCTTCTTTAGAATGGGTACATCAAAATTTACTTTGTGTAAATATTTGGATTTTTTGCAATAATGTTCATTTTTAATGAATACTGAAAAATATTGAATTTTAATTCAAAGCCTTGTTTTAATCTAAATAATTTATATGGTTAGATATAATTTTTAATTGTTTTTAAAGTTTAATTAGAATATATTATTTCAATTTAACCCAATTGTGGTCATTAGAATTAATTTCAATTTGAAATTGGACATAAACAAGTGTCAATATTTTGATTGTTATTGTTTCTTAAAAACCTGTTATTTTTTTAACAACGATAAATAATTTTAAATAAATTAGTTCCACAGCAATCGTTTGAATTCCGAAAAATAGAAATAATGTTTTAATTCAAAATATCAAATATATATTAGGCTGAAATATTGGGATTTTTCCAAAAAAACATTAATTTTGGATGAACAGTGAAACCCCTTAGTACTAGTTAAAAAACTGACATTTTCATTTAAAAGAAATTTTACCACATATGTGAATTTAATTTTTAAAATCCAACATACCTGGTTGTTATTAGAAAATAATATGTGGTTCAATATGATGAAAATAAATTTTGGTGAATAGTAACTTTTGACTTATTTTCCACAGTTAAATGTAAATAGGTTAAGTCAAGGTAAAAAGAATATTATAATAATTCAAAATTTCCTTAACACTTGTCTATACCTTATTGGTTGAGTCATTTATGACCATTGGAATCTTTGGGTCGATTATGGGACCCCATTGAGACACCAGGGTGTGATAATGAAACTTTAGATTAATTAACGTAAAGTAAAGGAAAAAATGTCAAAAACAAATATCGTATAGTAAATTAATATTTACAAGGGGATATATAAATTATCGTTTCGACTATAAATATTCCTTAGAATCCTAAAATGATTTTATACATCATGTTAGTTTTTTATAATTTTTAGACATCAAATAAATTAATTTACATATGACACAACAATGATTCAGTATTTACCGAATTAATAAATGATTTAAAAAATGAGATTATAAATTTTTAATCAATATTCCAAACCTATCCAATTCTTATTGGATGATTTTATTTCGACCATGAGTCATCCAATATTTTACTTTAATTAGTTTTGGACGTTTAGAAACATATTATCATTATATGAGTAATTAATATTATCTAACTTTCCTAAAGAGCCCCTCCTCCTCCTAATAAAACTCACTCCCTTCTAAAAAATTCCTCACACCTCTCAAACCGTTTGACTCATCCAACCTCTTCCCAATTAATCTCCCTACATATCAATCCTCATCCTAGAATCCTTTCCTTTAAATAATGCACTTCAAGAAGTTATTTTGGTCAAACCAAAGGAAGTTAACCAAATTAAAGGTAACAATTTCTCTTAACTTCATTTCATTTATTTTACTTATCCTACCCCTAAACTCTTTTGATTACATTATTTTATAAAAAAACAATATACTTAATATACTAGGATTTTGTTATGATATGTGTTATAACTACACTTACACACACTTCCATCTAATGGGTGAAGAACATACTTTTTATCTAGATGGAAAACTAACGCCTCACGAGACGATGATTATTCGATTATATCTTACCTTCTACCATGGTATCCATTAAGATGACACTATATTTATATATGATATATATTATGTTTTTGTTTTCTTTATTCTTCGGTATTTTTCTTGTATTGAATACCTTTATGGTTTCCATTATGGGTAAATGTGATAATTTCATTTGAAGAAGTGTGGACTATCGCCCCCACAAAGTGATATCACTCATTAATTCCATATGTGGGACATATATAAGATTGATTTAATGATATTATATAACATATTTTACAGGAATTATAATATAATTGTGTATCATTATGTTTTATTTCTATTAAAATATTAAACATAAATGAAAGTAGCATTCAAACGTAAGTAGGGCTTACCGACTCCATGAACGATGCATTTCATTTCTTACCTCCAAATGATATGAACTATTATAAATATAAATAAATAAATATATATATATATTATATATATGATATATATGATATATATGATATCTATTTAATTAATATCATTATGGATATAATGGACTATTGACCACATGGAGAACTTGTAAATATAAGGTGTTCCTTTTGGACTCTAGTACCAAATAACGATAAAAAGATCATTATTAAATTAAATGATTACTTAATGTTTATAACATGGTAATAAGTGATATAAAAGGAATAATTATAAGGCCCCAGCCTTAAACCTTACTTAAAAATGAATTAAATGAATAATTCACATTGAGGATCTTTTCAGGTTTAGAGTTTTAGAGAATTAGGACATAACTATTACATCTCAAAAGATTACAAAGTGGTCTCTTCTACTAAATTTCCATAAAATAAAAACTCTTAAAAAGAAACATGTCCAGTTTCATGTTTTAGGTAGCATGACTTTCCCTTGATCCCATCCTTGACCCTATTCCATGCTAAGTCCTGTGAAAAACATTTCAAAAACTTGGGATGAGCATAAAAACTCAGTAAGGGATACTAAAAGAATAAAAACTGTTAGTTTATCAAAACAAAAAGTAAACCATCTTTAATTTATCAAAGTAATACTTTTCACCTTTATGAAGTAGTAAAAACTCTTCACTCAATAAAATATCATTACTTACCTTTTTGTAACCAAAGGATTACATTAAAACCCATATAAAGAACACATAACATATATAAAGGTAACTTGGGACATAAACATACTTAAGTGGAATAACCATATGGTCGACATCCACAGATATCACTTAATGGAATATCCATACGGCCAATTTCCATACATACTTAATGGAATAGCCATACGGCCGACTTCCATACCCAATGCATTGGAGGTTATAACGTAACCACCCGTCCTGGTATTCATGGCACCAGCTGTCATAATGTCCAAGTATCATTATTACATATAAAAAATTGAAAATATAAACATTTCAATAACAACATTTCATTTTCAATCACAATAAGTAATTCCCAGATATTGAATTAATCAATCCATTTTCAAAAACCATTTAAAATAGATTTTTGAATCAAAGTGTCCCATACCACTTTGAAGCTTTTAATAGAATTATAATTTTAAAAAAATAATGTCCATATAAATAAATACTCAAAACCATTATGAAAACATGGACATTAAATATAAATATTTATAATAAAAAATCTTTAAAACATTTAAAACGATATTTTTGTTAAAGAGTTTTTAACAAACTGAGAGACTCTTGAATACAAATAGTGGCAGAATAACATTTAATACAAACTCTATAATATCATGAGAATAATGGGATTCATGATATAATATGTCAAAGGACAGTATACACAGAATATAAGAGTTAATTGGTGCATAACAACAATGAAGTCTCAATAGAAATGTCAAATGTGATGAAATCCCTTATAAAGAAGGTATCCTTAAATTAAGGACAAATAAATCGCAAAAATATGTGTGAAAAATATAAATACACCCAATATAAGTGGATATTAAGTGTAAAATAATAATAGTTCATTCACACATATTCAATAGATGACATATTCAATGACTACATGTTGAACCCAAAGAAATCGATATTGGGTTAAAAAGTTCCCTTGACAGCCTAACGGCATCACATCAAAATGAGTTGATGAGAGATAAAAAAGTGTATCTCATCACTTGGACATAAAATTTACATCAATAAGGATATGTGAGAACATATCCCAACATAACAATATGTAAATTAAAAGACCCAACAAAATAAGTCTTTTAAAAAAGAGGAGGGTGAAAGGTTCCCTTACCGACTTGGGTATCTTTCAAAACATACACCCCATGAAAGAAGGACAATATATCATTGATTTAAATACTCATAAATGAAAGTATATTACACAAAGAGTATAATAATGGACAGTACATACACCACTCAATGGAATTTGTGGAAAATGTAGCATAAATATCACGGGAATAAAAGTGAGATGAAAAATCCCTTACGAAAACTTGGCAGCCTAACGGCGCCACATAAAACTTCTAAATATGGATTGATGAGATCAAATAGGGTATCTCATCACATTACAATAAAATGTACAGCAATATTAATATAAAAGAACATCCCCCACATTACAAAGAGGAGCTTAAAAGAAGTGACATAAAGGAGAGTACTTAAAAAGAAAGAGATAGGTTAGATCTCTTACAAAAGTTTGGCAGCCTAACGGCGCCACTCAAAACATCCAAAATGGATTGATGAGAAGAATAGGGTCTCTCATCACATGAACATAAAAAATTACAGTAATATTAATATAAAATAACATCCCAATAACAATAAATATGAGCTTTAAAAGGAATGACATAAAAGAGTGTACTTAAAAAGAAAGAGAGGTGTAGGATCCCTTACCTCAAGTCCAAATTGACTTGATCTTTCTTTAACGTCCTGAATAATAAACTTGAGTTAATTTACACATTATTAAGAACCTTTTTATATAGTTAATTATTCATTTTATACCATGTTATAAACATCATGTAATCATTTAAGTTAATAATGTTCATTTTGACGGTATTTGGTTCTTAAGTCAAAAATAGACTTCTTACACTTACATGTTGTTAATTTGGTCAAAGGTTCGTTATATCCAGAATGATATTAATGATTTGGATAACATATATATCATATATATTCATCATATGCATGTATTTATAATATTACATAATCATTTAGAGGTAAGAAATGAAATGCACCGTTCATGGAGACGGTAAGCCATACGTACGCATGAACGCTACTTTCATTTCTTTGTCATATTAATGGAATTAAAACTAAATGAGAGGTATGTATATTTTAATTCCAGAATTATATTAATCATTTACATGTATCATTAATTATATATATCCATTATATACATGTACTTTTAATAGTACATTACATTTGGGGATAAGAAATGAAAAGCACCGTTCATGGAGACGGTAAGCCATACATACGCATGAACGCTACTTTCATTTATATATCATACTTTAATGGAAGTAAATAATAATGATATAGAGGTATATTATAATTCTAGTATATCATCATATATAATAACATTAAATCCATCCTTTATACATCCCACATATGGAATTAACGAATAACATCACTTTGAGGGGCCGGTAGTCCGCACTTCCTAAAATGAAGATATCGTGTTTACCCATAATGGAAACAATAATGGTATTCCATAAATGAAAAATACAGAAGCTTAAGTAAGAATAAACATATTATATATCATATATAAAAATAGTGATATCATAATGGCCACCTTTGAAGGTGTTAAATGAGTACTGAACAATCATCGTTTCGGGAGGCACAATTTCACCATCCACGGAAACCGTATGTTCTTTAACAATTTGATGTAGTTGTGTGAGAGTATAGCTCAAATAAATCTTATAACAACATCCAAGTATATTTACGATACTGGTGTTGTTACAAAAGAAATAAATAAAAAGATTTTAGGGGGTTGGAGAAGCAAAATAAAACAAATGAACATGAGAGAATGAATTACCTTTAAAAGTGTAACTCCTTTGGATTTGAGCCCAAAGGCTTCCTTTGAAAGGATTCTTCCCAAAGGGAATCCTCTAGGATGAGGAGAGGGATGTGGATAGAGTAAATGGGAAGGGGTTGGCCGAGCCAAAGGCTTGAGGAGTGTGTGAAATGAGGTAGAGGTGGGGGCCTTTTATAAGAGGAGAGGAGGGGCACTTTTGAAAATCATGAATCTATTATTTTATTTTTAAAAGTCTTTCGAATTTATAAGGTCCCACATTGATATATTTCAAAGATAAGATGATAAGGCTTCTAAATATCCCCATCCAATAGTTTTTGGACATGTTTAGGTCTTAGATATTACATTATCTTTCCATTTTATTTTAATCGTTAAATAATGTGATCATCGCTGCATCATCATAATGTCATAAATAATTTAATTTATATAATGTCTAAAAATTATAAAAAAATTACTATGATGTAGGAAATATTTTTATCTTTCCAATTACTATTTATAATAAAAAATATGATCTTTATAACCCAATGTAAAATTTGTTTTCGTAAAACATATTATGTTTGTGTCATTTTTACTTTTACATTAAATAAAAAGTTATTTATGTCATTTCTCAACCAAAGTGGCTCCATGGGGTCCCCAAGTTGACCCATGGATTGTCTTGGTCGACCATGACACAAACAATGAGGGTAGGACATGTGTCAAGCTCATCTCATATTATTAAATTATTATTTTTACCTTAAACTACACTAATTACAACTAATCGCGATTAAGAACTTAATAAGTTACTATTCACCAAAAAATTATTATAATCCCATTGAACCACATTTTACTTATTAATGACAACCATGTATGTCGGATTTTTGAAAATCAAAACAAAATTATGGCAAATTTTCATTTAAACGGAAAAATCAGTTTTTATAAGTACCACTTAGTGGTTTCACTATTCATAAAAAATTGAAGTTTTTCAGAAAATTACCAAAAATTCACCCTAAGCTATATTTTATATTCCGAATTCAAAAATGAAGTCAATTTTAAAAAATTAAAAACATATAAGTCACATTAATTAATTTAATAATTAATTCCCGCTGTCATGACAAATAGCGTGTTTTTATGAAACAATAAGTATCAAAAGATTGACACCAGTTTAAGTCCAATTTCAAAGTGAAATTGATTCCAATGACCACCATTGGATTAAATGGTAAAAATATATTATAATTCCACTTCAAAACCAATTCAAAATATAATCTAATGACGGTTCTCCATCATTAGATTTTGATGTCCCAATTCGTAAGAAGAGTTTTATTTGGTCCAATAGAATGTATAAGAGTGAAAAAAACCATATTTAATGACGGTTCTCCATCAAAAGGCGATAAGTGAACCTTTAGTGAAAACTAGGGCATATATGCCTAAAATTGAATTCTTTCCGTATTTTAAGCCTTTATTTTTTTATTGTAAAAACATTTAAAAACATATATAATCATATTTTAGTTATTTATATCCATTCCCGCCAATACAACGGCTACATGTTAACTGCCATTAAAATAAGATTATTTTATTATTAGAGTGAAATATAAGATTCCCATGAAACTCGTTGTTGCGTGTTGGGTACGCCATCGAGCATAGCATCCCCATTAAAGTCATATTAATATTTTATTCACAAATATGGATAAATATGAAAATTTCATATTCTTTATTTACCTGGGGTGTTACATCCTTTCCCCCCTTTTGGGAATTGTGTCCTCGCAATTTTAAAATTGCGCTTGGAAACATCCTTGAAAGTCCCACATCGGAACAAGAGTCGGTAAAACAATCACTTTAAAATAAAGAAAGATAAGTACGAAGGTCAACCGAGTTAACCCATACTAGGATTCCATGTAGAAATGTATGGACATGGAGGAGAAAACATAGGGTCATGTTCTGATGGAGAGTGATAGAAAATATGTTTAGGAGAAAGTTAACCACAAGAAAATCAAAAACTTGTGATGGGTTAAACGGTATTCGATTCCCCAGTAGGAAAAGTTAATAGACAACATTTTTGTTTTAAGTTACTTTTTATTGAGGAATTTATTCATAAGGAAACATAATCACTTATCATGTTGAATTTCAACTTTTATTAGATTCCTTTCACAAACTCATATTTTATCCAAAAGACGAGTATTTAGGAAGACTTTTTCACATTAAGAGTACTATAATCAACTTCTAAAGAATCACCTAATCCAAAAAAGAGAACTATATACTTCCCATGTCTTTAGACATTAACGAAAACCAAAAATGTTAGTACAAGGTCAGATAATCCAGAAAAGGATAACCCTTTAAAAAGAAAATCTATGCTTAATCTCCAAAATTTGTCCAACAAAACCCAAAGTTCAACGAGGACCATCCGATAAACAATTTGTCCAGAAAATTATTCAAGGTAAACCAATATAAGATTGAAACCCAAATACTTGAAGGATTTAGTCACATAGTCTTCCAAGTTAAATCGTAACATTTATCTCCAAACAATATCAGTTGCTCCTAAAGTCTCGTATTGAAAAGTAAATAATCTAATCACATATCCTCCATGATACGTTAATAATTTTCATAAATAACCCAAGATCAACATACACTTAATTCATAAAATCATCTAACTAAAAAGAATCGGTCAAAATAACCATGGACTTCACGTGGTCCAGTGGTAGGCGATAAATACCAGTCGCACTTTGGTTTTGGGTTCGATTCCCGCAGCTTTGTCCGACGCGACGGGTTGTCACACGGTCTGCGTGTTGTCCTTTTTCCAAAAATATATAATTCTTAAAACATTTCCCAAAATGAGATAAAATCTTCAAGAATAATCATAACATATTTTAACCTCAGGTTTATCTCATTCCTTTCATTTTCCATCATATCATATAATAACCCATAATTACCTCAAAAGTAAGGATCGTATAAACTCTAATGGTTACCTTTATAATTATTACCTGAACTTCCACATCGATTGGCCATCTCGTACATGATGCATTAAAGAGCATACCAAGGTTCAAGTGGTTGATCATGACTCCTTGATAGTTAGTTTAGAACAACCACGAGTTTCCTCATTGAATCCCCCATTTTATCTAGTATCTTAATCATAGAACCACCACAGTTTCCCTCAAACCTGTTGTCTCTTTGGTGCCTGCTAGATCCATCCATTCACTTAAAACAGAAATGTCAGTGTGATTTTATCAGCAAAACCATCATGTACTAATGAGTAAAGTAAACACTAAGATATACTTACTCATTCACTTTATCTAAAACTAGGACTCTTTCTGAAATCCTAACCATTATGGTAATGCCACGTGTGCATAAAGAATAGCCTAACCTCTAAAGTTATCTAAACCGACCATTGATACCAACTATAAGGCCCCAGCCTTAAACCTTACTTAGAAATGAAATAATGAATAATTCACATTGATGATCTTTTCAGGTTTAGAGTATTAGAGAATTAGGACATAACTATTACATCTCAAAAGATTACAAAGTGGTCTCTTCTACTAGATTTCCATAAAATAAAAACACTTAAAAAGAAACATGTCTAGTTTCATGTTTTAGTTAGCATGACTTTCCCTTGATCCCATCCTTGACCCTATTCCACGCTAAGTCATGTGAAAAACATTTCAAAAACTTGGGATGAGCATAAAAACTCAGTGAGGGATACACAAAGAATAAAAACTGATAGTTTATCAAAACAAAAAGTAAACCATGTTTACTTTATCAAAGTAATACTTTTCACCTTTATGAAATAGTAAAAACTCTTCACTCAATAAAATATCATTACTTACCTTTTTGTAACCAAAGATTTACATTAAAACCCATATAAAGAACACATAACATATATAAAGGTAACATGGGACATAAACATACTTAAGTGCAATAACCATATGGTCGACTTCCACACATATCACTTAATGGAATAGCCATACGACCAATTTCCATACATACTTAATGGAATAGCCATACGGTGGACTTCAATACCCAATGCGTTGGAGGTTATAACGTAACCACCAATCCTGGTATTCACGGCACCACCCGTCATAATGTCCAAGTACCATTATTACATATAAAATATTGAAATTATAAACATTTCAATAACAACATTTCATTTTCAATCACAATAAGTAATTCCCAGATATTGAATTAATCAATCCATTTTCAAAAACCATTTAAAATATATTTTTGAATCAAAGTGTCCCATACCACTTTGAAGCTTTTAATGGAATTATAATTTTAAAACATTAATGTCCATATAAATAAATACTGAAAACCATTTTGAAAACATGGACATTAAATATAAATATTTATAATAATAAATCTTTAAAACATTTAAAATGATATTTTTGTTAAAGAGTTTTTAACAAACTGAGAGACTCTTGAATACAAATAATGGCAGAATAAAATTTAATACGAACTCTATAATATCATGAGAATAAAGGGATTCATGATATAATATGTCAAAGGACAGTATACACACCATATAAGAGTTAATTGGTTCATAACAACAATGAAGTCTCAATAGAAATGTCAAATGTGATGAAATCCCTTATAAAGAAGGTATTCTTAAATTAAGGACAAATAAATCGCAAAAATATGTGTGAAAAATATAAATACACCCAATATAAGTGGATATTAAGTGTAAAATAATAAAAGGTCATTCACACATATTAAATGGATGACATATTCAATGACTACATGTTGTACCCAAAGAAATCGAAATTGGGTTAAAAAGTTCCCTTGACAGCCTAACGGCATCACATCAAAATGAGTTGATGAGAGATAAAAAAGTGTATCTCATCACTTGGACATAAAATTTACATCAATAAGGATATATGAGAACATATACCAACATAAAAATATGTAAATTAAAAGACCCAACAAAATAAGTCTTTTAAAAAAGAGGAGGGTGAAAGGTTCCCTTACCAATTGGGTATCTTTCAAAACATACACCCCATGAAAGAAGGACAATATATCATCGATGTAAATACTCATAAATGAAAGTATATTACACAAAGAGTATAATAATGGACAGTACATACACCACTAAATGGAATTTGTGGCAAATGTATCATAAATCTCACGGGAATAAAAGTTAGATGAAAAATCCCTTACGAAAACGTGGCAGCCTAACGACACCACATAAAACATCCGAATATGGAGTGATGAGATCAAATAGGGTATCCCATCACATTAAAATAAAATTTACAGCAAGATGAATATAAAATAACATCCCACAACATTACAAAGAGGAGCTTAAAAGAAGTGACATAAAGGAGAGTACTTAAAATGAAAGAGAGAGGTTAGATCTCTTACGAAAGTTCGGCAGCCTAACGGCGCCACTCAAAACTTCCAAAATGGATTGATGAGCGAATAGGGTCTCTCATCACATGAACATAAAAAATTACAGTAAGATTAATATAAATGAACATCCCAATAACAATAAATATGATCTTTAAAAGGAATGACATAAAAGAGTGTACTTAAAAAGAAAGAGAGGTGTAGGATCCCTTAACTCAAGTCCAAATTGACTCGATCGTTCTTTAATGTCCTGAATAATAAACTTTAGTTAATTTACACTTTATTAAGAAAATTTTTTTATATTTAATTATTCCTTTTATACCATGTTATAAACATCATGTAATCATTTATGTTAATAATGTTCATTTTGACGTTATTTGGTTCTTAAGTCAAAAATAAACTTCTTACACTTACATGTTGTTAATTTGGTCAAAGGTTCGTTATATCCAGAATGATATTAATTATTTTGATAACATATATATCATATATATTCATCATATGCATGTATTTATAATATTACATAATCATTTATAGGTAAGAAATGAAATGCACCGTTCATGGAGACGGTAAGCCGTACGTATGCATGAACGCTACTTTCATTTATTTGTCATATTAATGGAATTAAAACTAAATGAGATGTATGTATACATTAATTCCAGAATTATATTATTAATTTATATGTATCATTAATTATATATATCCATTATATACATGTACTTTTAATAGTACATTACATTTGGGGATAAGAAATGAAAAGCACCTTTCATGGAGACGGTAAGTCGTACGTACGCATGAACGCTACTTTCATTTATATCTCATAATTTAATGGAAATAAATAATAATGATATAGAGGTATATTATAATTCCAGTATAACATCATATATAATAACATTAAATCCATCCTTTATACATCCCACATATGGAATTATCGAATCACATCACTTTGAGGGGGCGGTAGTCCGCACTTCCTAAAATGAAGATATCGTGTTTACCCATAATGGAAACAATAATGGTATGCCATAAATGAAAAATACAGAAGCTTAAGGAAAGAATAAACATATTATATATCATATATAAAAATAGTGACATCATAATGGCCACCTTTGAAGGTGATAAATGAGTATTGAACAATCATCGTTTCGGGAGGCACAATTTCGCCATCCATGGAAACCGTATGTTCTTTAACCATTTGATGTAGTTTTGTGAGAGTGTAGCTCGAATAAATCTTATAAAAACATCCTAGTATATTAAAGATACTGGTGTTGTTACAAAAGAAATAAATAAAAAGAGTTTAGGGGGTTGGAGAAGCAAAATAAAACAAATGAACCTGAGAGAATGAATTACCTTTAAAAGTGTAACTCCTTTTGATTTGAGACCAAAGGCTTCCTTTGAAAGGATTCATCACAAAGGGAATCCTCTAGGATGAGGAGAGGGATCTGGATAGATTAAATGGGCAGGGGTTGTCCGAGCCAAAGGCTTGGGGAGTGTGTGAAATGAGGTGGAGGTGGGGGCCTTTTATAAGAGGAGAGGATGGGCACTTTTGGAAATCATGAAACTATTATTTTATTTTCAAAAGTGTTTCGAATTTCAAAGGTCCCACATTGATATATTTCGAAGATAAGATGATAATGCTTCTAAATATTCCCATCCAATATTTTTTGGACAAGTGTAGGTCTTAGATATTACATTATCTTTCCATTTTATTTTAATCGTTAAATAATGTGGTCATCGCTGCATCATCATGATGTCATAAATAATTTAATTTATATAATGTATAAAAAATATAAAAAAAATACTATGATGTAGGAAATATATTTAGATTTCCAATTACTATTTATAATCAAAAATATGATCTATATAACCCCATGTGAAAATTGTTTTTCTAAAACATATTATGTTTGTGTCATTTTTACTTTTACATTAAATAAAAAGTTATTTATGTAATTTCCCAACCAATGTGGCTCCATGGGGTCCCCAAGTTGATCCATGGTTTTTCTTGGTCGGCCATGACACAAACAATGAGGGTAGTACATGTGTCATGCTCATCTCATATTATTAAAGAATTATTTTTACCTTAAACTACACTAATTACAACTAATCGCGATTAAGAACTTAATAAGTTACTATTCACCAAAAAATTATTATAATCTCATTGAACCACATTTTACTTATTAAGGACAACCATGTATGTCAGATTTTTAAAAATCAAAACACAATGATGGCAAATTTTCATTTAAACGGAAAAATCAGTTTTTATAAGTACCACTTAGTGGTTTCGCTATTCATCAAAAATTGATGTTTTTCAAAAAAATTACCAAAAATTCACCCTAAGCTATATTTTATATTCCGAATTCAAAAATGAAGTCCATTTTACAAAATTCAAAACATATAAGTCACATTAATTAATTTAATAATTAATTTCCGCTGTCATGACAAATAGCGTGTTTTTATGAAACAATAATTATCAAAAGATTGACACCAGTTTAAGTCCAATTTCAAAGTGAAATTGATTCCAATTACCACCATTGGATTAAATGGTAAAAATATATTATAATTCCACTTAAAAACCAATTCAAAAGATAATCTAGTAATATAAATAAATTAGATTAAAAATAGGTTTTGAATTAAAATACAACATTTTACACTATTCATTAAAAAAAGAACGTTATCGGAAAAATACCAAAAAATTACACAAAGTAAATTTTGATGTCCCAATTCTTAAGAAGTGTTTTATTTGGTCCAATAGAATATATAAGAGTGAAAAAAACTATATTTAATGACGGTTCGCCATCAAAAGGCGATAAGTGAACCTTTAGTGAAAACTAGGGCATATATGCCTAAAATTGAATTATTTCTGTATTTTAAGCCTTTATTTTTTTATTGTAAAAACATTTAAAAACATATATAATCATATTTTAGTTATTTCAATCCATTCCCGCTAATACAATGGCTAAATGTTAACTGCCATTAAAATAATATTATTTTATTATTAGAGTGAAATGTAAGATTCCCAAGAAACTCGTTGTTGGGTGTTGGGTACGCCATCGAGCATAGCGTCCCCTTTAAAGTCATATTAATACTTTATTTACAAATATGGATAAATATGAAAATGTCATATTCTTTATTTACCCGGGGTGTTACAATAATAAACATGAAATAGGTACTTAAGAAATTATAAATTAACTTCAGTTTATTATTTAGAAGATTAAAGCGTGATGGAGTCAAATCAGACATGTGATAAGGGACTTAGTCTCAATCTCCTTTCATTGAGGCATATTTTGTTCTAATACCTGACATTCATTTATATGCTTTATAAACACATTATAAATTTCATTTAATTCAAAGGGAATATTTTACAATGAATCATTTTATTAAACGACAAAAAAATAATGTTTATTTTTAATGTAAGAGGTGACAACGACCTTTCCTCCACCTCATGTATTATCTGATCTTTGAATTCCATAAAAATCTGTAATGTTTCTAAAAGGAAATAAATACCATATACTATTTTATACATTTTTTGTATATAAAATGGTTTTGATAATGGTATTTATATGTTAATTTATTGTAATGTTATATTTTTATTTCAATGTTGAAATGTTATCTTTTTTTATGGTTATGTTATGAGTTATGATCATTTTTGGTTCTTGGGAATTATAAACATATACAGGTGGTTTTGTTTTAAAACTAGGGTGGGTGATGTCACGACCCATCCTCAGGGCCTGTGTCGTGACTACCCAAAGCCCGCCTTCCATTGGCTAGGGGCTGGTGACTAGCACCAAAGGCATAAATGCATATGCTGGGAAGGCATTGCCTTTATGATTGTAAACAAACACAATAGAGTACACAACAGGAGTAAACACTAAGTAATAATGAATAAAAAATTAAGTGCTGAATCGAAAGGGGCCAGAAATAAAAGCCCAACAGTATATACTGTGCAATTGAAAAACTAGTACAAGTAAAGTAAAATAGGAACCATTGAGTTGTCCTCCAAATATCCTACCTGAAGGGTGGGTATAGATGGCCTCTTCAGCACCTCAGGTCTGACCATCTTCTCCGTTTACATCTCACGAAGTGGTCCACCTCTGGGTACCGTCTAGCTCCACAAGTCTCCACCTCGATTAATGTTGTCTGTCGTCTGTATCCAACACAATGTATTGCGGGCGTATTCCGTGCAGGGTTGAGTATATGATACTCAGTAGGGACACTGAGACCCCCCGAAGGTCTCCCAGAATCCACAATGGATGAACCAAAAAATAAGGATACAAACACGATGTATCAACCAACTCTACTTATGTCTATGCCCATACATATACCTACGTTAACAATACCATATCATCTCCAACTCTCAATCCAAAGAACAAACCAGTCCACACATGAAAGAAGTCAATCACATCGATGATAATGATTGAATTTCCATACTCAGCTCACACAGGTATACATCATTCATATAGAGATATAAATGATCAGATTTAGTCACTGATTCTTCATCATTGCTGAACCCACAAAGGATTACAGTACCATTGTCATTGCTGCCAACCCCACGGAGGATTCCAATATAGTTGGCGTCACTACCTAACCAACAGAGGATTATCGTACAATTTTCTTTGCTGCCGAACTCATAGAGGATTCTAGTACAGTTGTCGTTGCAGTCGCAGCAAGCTCTAGGGTTCCCGCACACAGCATAATCGATTCTGGGAGGGACCACTCCTCGAGCCAAAGGTTCAATACATCATCTATCATGAAATACAGATTTGATGTATCCCAATGATCTGTCTCGTCAAAATAAAACTAACACGACGGACGGCGTGTCAATCAGACGCTCGGTCTGAGAGTTATTGGATTTTCCGTTCCAGGGTCCCAGTTGGAAATATGCTCATTCCAAACCCGGTAGTTTTCCAAAGTTGTTAAAAACTCACATAGAGTTTCAAAAAAAGGACCGACTCATCATAATGGTCCCACTGCCGTAGACGACACCTTATTCAGACGCTCGGTCTTAATGTTATTTGCGTTTAAGTGAAACAGGTCCGGCCCGAAAATCCCGGTGGGCTGGCGGGTCGGCCCTTCCTGACTTGGCATGTCTGAACAAGCTAAGGAGTCAGCCCGGCCTGAAAATGTGCGGCCCAGCCCGATGAGGCTCCGCCCGTCCCGTGGCAGGCAGCCCGACCCGCACAAGGGCGCGGTCTGGCCTAGCTGGCACGGACCGGCCCACGACTGGCGCGGCCCGGCTCTGCTCGGACTGGATGCCCATGGCTTGGCCTGGATGGCAGAGCAACTCGGCCCGGGTTGCTGAGCGATGTGGGGGGGGGGGGGGATCCCCCTGGTTTCTGGAACTAACGGTGTCGCCCTCATGTCCGGCCGGCCGAAGCCGTCCGGTCTTCCATGTGCGAGCTGGCCACGGCTGTAGGCCGCAAACCCTCCGCCGCGACAACTATGAGCGCCGCGGCTCCTTCTGCCTGACCGGCTCTTCCGCAAGAGCATCCGTCCCAGTGCGGGTTGTGGTTCTCCATAACATGGCGCAGTGGGGCACCACGGTTCCTCCAGCTCGACCAGATTCAGCCGGTCGGTTCTTCTTTTTCCAAGCGCCCTACGGTTCTTCCGCACATGGCCGGCGCATGGCCGCCGCCTTCAAACATCACCGCCTCCATTCTCCACCACCTCCCATTGTGAATAAAAATCTAGAAAAATCGGAGGGTCTTCAGGCCGTGTTCGTTCGACCAACACCCTCTGCTTTAGGCAGTAACAATTGGCCATTGAAAATCATTCACATTCAACAACGACAAGAGTATAATTTTATCTAACTAAAATTATACAATTTCCCCTACCTTGTTTTCAAGAGTGGAACACCTTAACGTGTTTCAGAATACAAGCGTCATGGAGGTCGGGTGTCACGGAATATGAATGTCGATTCCGTTGATGTCAGGGTGCGGTAGAAGGGATGTGTTGATGGAAAAGTCCTTGGTGTTCTTCGTCAGAGTAGTTTTTTTTGAAGAACGGCGTTCTCTCTAATTATCTAGAGTATTCCCAAGGTCCTCCCAACAAAACAAGTTCCAACAAAATAATAGCTAAGGATATAATTTTATTTACACATGAAATTAAAAAATCAAACTGTTTAATTAATTAATATAATACTTCATTTAATTAATTGAAATGTAATGGAAAAATTTAATAGGGAGAGAGCGAGTTGAATAGATCACATTAAAAAGGAGAGTTTTCATAATAAATTAAGGGATGTTAATTAATTAAGGGGGTGTTAAATGTGAAATTAAATGATTAGGGCTCGTGTGGGCCCCACCACACTAAATCATCTCATAGGAGGTTATGTGGGTGGGGGTCCCACATCTAAATTCTCTTAGAAGGAAATAACTGCCACCAAATAATAAAATTGTGTACCAACAATTTTATTAATTTAGTATGAATTTCTCAAAATATTACATTCAACTCGCATAAAATGCAACTGTGGTAAATGTCCCCTTATGAGAAAACTGAAGCTACGAGTTCATCGGTGTCCTCAGTTTTCAATTCCGAGCACCAGTTCAAAAGTTAGAAAAACCCACATGTACATTTACCGAAAAAACCCGAAAAAAACATCAGAAATTTTTCCGGGCACAACGGGCCTCGGAATCAGGCGCCGTCAGAAACTGAAGACAAATAAAATTACAAAGAATTAAGATAAAAAAATTACAATAAATTTCTAGGTCTTTATATTACTCCCACCTATGGTATTTACGTCCCCGTAAAGATTCAACACACACTAGGGGAGCAAATGGGGGGGTACTGAACACACATATGAGCCTCTTGATACCATGTGCTTTCTTGGAGGTTCCCGTGATTCCATCGAATGCACACTAGAGGAATCGACCGTCGACGTAGTACCCTCTCATGTCGATCCTTGATCTCCACTGAAACCTCTGATAATGTCTCCCAGCAATCGATGTCTATCTCCCCACGGTCAATGATGTGGGTCGGGTTTTGCACGTGTCTCCTCAGCTAAGATACATGGAAGACGTCATGCACCCAGTGCAACTGAGGTTGAAGGGCCAGGCGGTATGCCACCATGCCTACTCTAATAAGGACCTGGAATAGTCGGATGAAGCACAAAGATAACTTTCTACCCTAGAAAAATATTTGTAGACCTCATCGAGGTGAGACTCGTATGAAGATGTGGCCGCCATCATCAATCTCCAGTGGTCTCTGTCTCCTATCAGCATAAGACTTCTACATGCTCTGTGCAGTCTTCATCCACTCCAGGAAGATCTTCACCTTCTCTATCATAGGATGAACCATCTATGGTCCCACAACTGCTGAATCCCTAAGGTCTTTACAGCATAGAGGTGATCTGCAAGGTCAGCCATATAGTTCCTCGTATGGTGCCATCTCGATGGTGTAGTGGTAGTTGTTCTTGTACGCAAATTCCACCAAGGGTATGTGATCCTCCTAGCTACGACAAAAGTCATGGAAACATGCACAGAGCATGTCCTTGACAGTCTTAATGGTCTTCTCATTATGATGGTCTATTTAAGGTTAGAAGGCGGTGCTCAGACATAACTATGTCCCAAAATCATCATGTAACCCCTTCTATAGTCGTGAAGTGAATCTAGTATCTATATCGGAAATGATAGTAAATGGAACACCCTGAAGCCATATGATATCCTCAACATAGAGGCATCCCATGCTCTCTACTGTGCCCTGCTCTCTGATCGGAAGGAAGTGGGACGACATGGTGAGTCGGTCCACGATCACCCATATAGATTCGTGTCCTCTGGATGTATGTGGAATCCCCATCAAGAATTCTATAGATATCATGTCTCACTTCCACTCTGGGACCTCTAAGTGCTGTACCAAGCCTGCTGGTACCTGGTGTTCTGCCTTCACTTGCTAACAAGTGAGGCATCGTGAAACGAACTCTACAACAGCCTTCGTCATACCGACCCCCAATTTTGTCGTCTGAGGTCCTCGTACACCTTCGCCAATTCTGTATGTACCACTGGAGGGGAAGTGTGAATCTCCCTCAGCACCTCCTCCTGTAGTGCAACCGGTACAATGGTACTTCCCTTGAAAAAAATGATGTGCTCCCCACCTTCAGAAAATTTATCAGGTGCCTGTCCTGAGGATATCTGAGCACGTCGTGTCTCACAGTCAACGTTCCCACGCTGTGCCTCTCTGACTCACAGAAGAAGTGGAGGAGTGACTATGAGAGACTGAATAAAGGCTGCTCCATCACAATCCACAAAGGATATCTACAACGCGACCAGATTCTCTGTTGCCTCTCCTAGTAGTTGAATGCCCTATCTCCTACTGAGAGTATCTTCTTCAAAGTTCCCCTTCCTAGGAGTATAGACTATCTCAAGGACATAGTCTTGGAGGAACTCGAGCCATCGCCACAATATCATGATTAGGTCCTTCTGTGATAAGATCTACCTGAGACTCTGGTGGTTAGAATAGACTATAAAGTGCTCACCCATAAGATAGTGTTACCACATATTCAAGGCGAAGACCATTGATGCTAACTTCAAGTCATGGGTAGCGTAGTTCTGTTTGTGATGTCTCAACTATCATGAATCATAGGAAATAACATCTTGGTCCTGCATCAGGACACACCCGAGCCCGGTCCCTGATGCGTCGCAGTAAACTACTTACCCAAGGCCCTCCATCAGTAACCTCAATATAGGTGCACTGGTCGACCTCTGCCTCAGTTCCTGAAAGATCTACTGGCATCTCTCTGACCACATGAAGTGTGTATCCTTATTTTTCAAAGCTGAAAGTGGTGCAGCAACTCTGGAGATGTCTGGCACAAATCTTTGATAGTATTCAGCCAGACCTAGGAAACTCTACAGCTCCATCACACTGCAGGGTGGCTCCTATGCCAACACTACCTCAATATTCGCTGGATGAACTGCTACCCCAGCCTTCGAGATGACGTTCCCTAGGATGTGAACCTCTTGAATCAAGAACTGGAACTTCGAGAGCTTACCATAAAGATGGTGATCTCAGAGTCTGTCTAGTACAACCCGCAAGTGGTAGGGTTGCTCCCCAACAATATTCGTGTAAATCAGTATTTCATCGATGGAGACTACAACAAATAGATCGAGGTAAGGATGTAATATCCGATTCATGAGACTAATGAACACCGCTTTAGTATTGGTTACACTGAAGGTCATAACAATGAACTCGTAGTGGCCATACTGACACCGAAAGGTCGTCTTCTGCACATCCTCATCTCACACAATGAGCTAGTGATATCCTGTCTTGAGATCTATCTTCGATAACTAACGTGATCCCTAGATCTGATCATAGAGGTTGTCAATCCTCAAGAGTGGGTACTTGTTCTTCACAGTCAGCCGATTCAGGTGACGATAGTCGACACACATTCGCAAGCTCCCATCCACCTTCTTGGTAAAAAAATCGGAGAAGCCCAGGGTGAAACATTGGGTCGGATGAATCACTTCACCTGCAAGTCCTCTAGTTGAATCCGTAGCTCACGAAGCTGATCGGGAGACATCTGATATGCTGGAGTAGATATCGGTGTTGTTCTGGGGTACTGGTCAATGTACATGTCTACCTCTCTGTGAGGAGTTAGTCCTGGAACATTGTCAGGAAAAACGTATGCATATTGATCCACCACAACATAAAAACGTAGACTCCACACATCAACTACTCCAAGGATGAGGCTAGCCAACTGATTTGTGATCGGCAGCCCAATCCTCTGTGTAAGTCTATATTGCACTACAATATATCCCATATCGCCAGTGAAGGTGAACCTACTCCCATCCATGCAGACACACCGCACATTGCTCATAATACTGTCTATATGAGCGTGGAATGTAGATAACCAGTCCATACCCAAATAACATCGTAAGGCCTCGACGCCGCTACATGAAGATCTCAGCCTAAGATCTCTCCTCCTAGAGATAACTCACACTTCAAGCACCAATGCGTAATCATCGAGTCTGCTCCCATAGGAGTATTTATCCATAAGGATCTAGCCAAAAAATCCATCAGAATCTCCTAGTTCCAAATGAGGGCAGTGGAAATAAAATAATGACTCGCACCTGTGTCTATAAGTACTTCAACAAGGGTTGAGTAGACATAGATAGTACATCAAATAATCTCATGTGTGCCATGGTCATAGGCCTCGACTTCAAAGAGCTGAGACCGCCTCTTTCCTCCAGCTCCCTATGGTCGGGGTGGACCTCCAAGTGGTGGTGGTGGTAGGGCCTCAAAATGTCGTCCACCACCTGCTGCTCAGCTAAATCCTCTTCCATGTTAGCCTAATCCTGGCGGAACACCACATTCAAACTTCTGCTTCTGCCTGGGAGGACTCTCTACTGTCTACTGCTCAACTACATGAGGGGTCTGGTAGTCTCGAGCCATGTGACTGTACATTCCATATGCATAGCACTACCTTATCCTCGTATAACTAGCTATGTTTCAGGTTCCCCGCACAACCAAACATGTATCATGAGGTCAGACACCTGATTGCCTAGTCTACATGGACCTCTGAGACATCTTTCTACTACCGGTTGTAGAAGACTCTTCTACCTGTCACCCTATGGTGGGTCTCACTGCTGGTAACTCCTCAGTAAGAAATCTATCCACTAGAAGGGCTTTATATAGCACCCCCACCTTTATTGGGATTCTAAGGTGAATCGTCGAAGCCCTGATCTCTTTCCACAGTCCCTGCTCAATGGTCTGGTCCCGGAAGAATGGGTCCCATTCCATATACGTGGAGTAGCGTGGGAGGTCAGTGAACCTCACTGAGTACTGAGCTACTGTTATGCTTCCCTACTGCAGATGAAGTAACTCCTAGATCCTCACAGCGTGTAGCAGGAACAAACTCCAAGCGGAAGAGACTCGCGAAGTCTGTCCAAATTAGAGATGACTCATCGTTACCCAGGAGCATCAATCTCAACCATCTACCTACTAATGAGTTCATGAGACTCGCAGCAAGGATCACCATAAGATTAGCTGGTGTCCCTAGTAATCTGAAAACCCTAACAATAGCCTCTATCCAATACCCGGCTGCCTATGGGTTCATCTCTCCTTGGAACCTGGGTGGAATCTGTTGCTGAAACTCGTGCAAAGTGCTCAAGCGGTGTGCACACTCTACTGCTAGAGCTGGTGGTATCGGCAGCTCAGCGGGTAGTGGTACCACTGGTGCCTGCGTTGTGATGGGGCCCTGCACCGAGGCCTCTTCGCTCAGTAGTCTACCATCTCGCTCGTAACTCGGAACCCTAGCTAGATTCCTTCGTGGGGCCATCCTGAAAAGAAACTTGTGCACCACTGTCAAACAGTATACCTAGTGATCTGAAACAAAGTAATCACAGAGAAATTTTTTGAAACACACATGTAATCAGTGTTTTCGTGTACCGAGTCAGGAATCGAAGGTCATGGTCCTGGTGTATGGATACATCGTCCACCACAACAACACTAGACTACCTAGACTGAAAACCACATTCAATACTCTTAACACTATTGCTTCACAGAAAAGAATGATCAGTGTCCTGTGTTCTGCGGTAGAACTGACTCTTATGATACCGATTTTTCACGACCCGTCCTCGGGGCCTGTGCTGTGACTACCCCAAGCCAGCCTTCCATAGGCCAGGGGGTGGAGACTCACATCAAAGGCATAAATCCTTGAGCTGAGAAGGCATTTCCTTTATGAATGTAAACAAACACCAGAGAGTACACACCATGAGTAAGCACTAAGTAATACTGAATAAAAAATTATGTGCTGAAAGGTAAGGGTCCTGAAATACGAGCCCAATAGTAAGTAGAGTACAACTGAAAAACAAGTACATGTAAAGTAAAAGAGAAACCTCTGAGTCGTCCCTCAACACTCCCACCTGATGGGTGTATACAGATGGCATCTTCATCAACTAAGGTCCTACCGTCCGCTCCGTGTATGTCTCTCCAAGTGGTCGACCTCCAGGAACTGTCCAGCTCCACACGTCTCCTCCTTGATCAGTGTTGTCTGTCGTCTGCATCCAACACAACTTAGTGTGGGCATAGCCCGTGTAGGGGTGTGTATATGATACTCAGTATGGACCTCAAGACCCCCGAAGGTCTCCTAGAATCCAAAGAGGATAAACCATAAAAGTCGGTTACAAACACGAAGTATCAAGCAACTCTAATTAGGTATATGCCCAATTATATACCTAATTTAACAATCCCAGTTCGGCACCAACACTCGAGCCCAAGCACAACCCGGTCCACATCGACAAAAAGTCAATAACATCGACGATAATGATTGAATGTCAATACTCTGCTAACACATGTATACATCTTTCATATAGAGACAGATATGATCTGATGTAGTCACTGATTCGTCGTCACTACCAAACCTACAGAGGATTCCAGTACAGTTGTTGTCCCTGTCGAACCCACGGAGGTTTCCAGTACAGTTGTCATCGATTCCGAACCCACAGACGATTCCAGTACAGTTGTTATCGCTGCTGAACCAACTGAGGATTTCTAGTATGGTTGTCGTCACTACGGAACCCACGGAGGATTCCAGTATAGTTATCATCACTACCCAACCCACGAAGGATTCCAGTACAATTTTTGTCATTTATGAACCCCTGGAAGATTCTTGTACACATTTCGTAGCAGTCACAGCCAGCTCTAGCGTTCCTGCATACAACACGCTTGATTCCGGGAGGGCCTGCTCCTAGAGCCAAGGGTTCGATACATCAACTATCACGAATTACAGATTTTAAGTATCCTAAAGATCAGTCTCGTCAAATGAAACCGAATGTGATAGACGGTGTGTCAATCAGATTCCCGGTCTGAGAGTTACTGGCTTTTCTGTCCAGGGGCCCAGTTGGAAATATGCTCATTCCAAACCCATCCATTTTCCAAATTTCTAAAAAACTCACATAGATTATCGCAAAAGTACCTCCTCATCATTAGAGTACCAGTGCCGCAAACGGAGCGTTGTTCGGATGCACGGTTTTATATTATTCGCGTTTAAGTTAAACGAGCCTGGCCCGACAAATCCGATGGGCTGGTGGGTCTGCCCGTCCTGAGTTGGTGGGTCTGACTCAGCTAAGGAGTCCACCCGGATCAGAAATGACCAGCCCGGCCGGCCGAGCGATGTGGGGGGGGGGGGGGCAGTCCACCATGTTTCCAGAAACAGCAGTATCGTCGTCATGTCCAGCCATCCGAAGCCGACCCGTATTTCCAGCGTGAACGGCCCGCAGTTGCGGGCCGCGATCCCTCCGTCGTGGCACCGATGAGTGCCGTAGATCCGTCCACCCGGCCGACCAACGAGCTAGCCGGTTCTTCATCTAGAGACACCCACCCTGTGCGTTCCTTTATTCACTACAGTGTGGGGTCGTGGGGCGTTGTGGTTCCTCCATCCCAGTCACCTTCGGCCGACCGGTTCTTTTTTCACCTAGAGGCCCGCTGTTGCGGGCAACGGTTCTTCCGCATGAGTCTGGTGCGCAGCCACCGCCTTCGATTATTGACGCCTCCGTTCACTAATACCTCCCATTGTGAATTAAAAATCAAGAAACAACTGAGGGTCATCAGGTCGTGTTCGCTCGGCCCGCTCCCTTCGCATTCGACGATAACAATAGGCCATAGAAAATCATTCACATTCCACAACGACAAGAGTATAATTTTATCAAACTCAAATTTTACAATTTCCCCTACCTATTTTTCAAGAGCGGATCACGACAATGAGTCTTGGATGACAAGCATCGCAGAGGTCGGACGTCACGGAATAAAGACATCAAATCCATTGATGTCGGGGTGCGTCTGATGGGAAGTGTCGATGGAGAAGTCCTTTGCGTTCTTCGTCGAAGTTGTTCTTCATTGAAGAACGGCGTTCTCTCTAATTCTCCAGAGCATGCCCTAGGTCCTCCCAACACAAAAAGTTCCAACAAAATAATATCTAAGGCTATTATTTTATTCACACATGCAATTACAAAATAAAACTCTTTAATTAATTAATTGAAGTGTTCATTTAATAAATTGAAACGTGTGGGAAAAATTTAATAGGGAGATAGGGAGGTGAAGAGATCAAACTAAAAGGTGGAATTGTAATAATAAATGAAGTGATGTTAATTAATTAAGGGGGTGTTAAAGGGTAGATGAAAGGATTAGGGCTTGTGTGGGCCCCACCACACTAAATCCTCTCATGAGAGGTTCTATGGGTGTGGGCCCCACATCTAACTCCACTTGGATGGAAATAACTGCCACTAAATAGTAAAATTGTGTACCAACAATTTTATTAATTTACTATGAATTCCTAAAAATAAAACCTTCAACCCGCATAAAATGGAACTACGGTAATGGTCCCCTTAAGCGAAACCAGAGTTGCGAGTTCATCGGTGTCCTCAGTTTTCAATTCCGAGCACCGGCTCAAAAGATAGAAAACCCACACATAGGTTTACTGAACATACCGAAACAAAACTTCAGAAATTGATTCCGGGCACACAGGGCCACGGAATCAGGAGCCGTTAGAAACTGCGGACTTGTAAAATTCCCAAGAATTACGAAAAAAAATTCCTTCAAATTTATGGGTCTTTATAAATGATCCCAAGATAGCTCTCCAATGAATTGGTTAACATGAAAGAGGTAAACGTGTAAGATTCTCCTCAGAGATTTAGGGAATATACTGTGATGTGTATTCCAAAGTAACTCCCTATGTAGCTATGATAGCTACAATGTAAGTATGTAATTGATTCCAAAAGTTACCTTTATGATTTAATATTTCTATGTGTTATTCATAAATCATATGATTTCATGATTTATGTAAAGGAGTTTATGTTCTTTATGTATTTATGAACTAATGTTTTATTTCTTTGTTTTATAACCATTACAGATCTTTTTATGCTCATCCTAGGTTTTGCAATTTTTTTCACTAGTCTTAAAGATGAATAGAGTCAATGATGGGATCAAAAAAAATCATGCTTTTTAGAACATTGAACAAAAAATATTCTTTATTTCAAGTGTTTTTATTTTATGAAAAAATAGAAACTGGGTAGAAGTGTCTACTGAGTAATCTTTGGAGATGTAAAAGTTATGTCCTATTTATCTAAATCTCAAAACCTGAAAATATTCTCAATGTGAATTATTCGTTTAATTCAATATTATGAAATGTTTTAAGGTCATGTTCTTATAAATGTAATATTAAAAATATAAAGTGAAAAAATGAATCTTAAATGATAGTATACATATGTTTCCATACACTTGAGTCAATATATGATTTTTATAATTTTTTAAATTATTGAAACATAATTTTGAAACATTAAATAACATTTTTGGCTATTTTGGGTCTATTCACATATGAATAAATTAAGTTAATAAAGATAAAAATATAATTAAAATATAAAAACATTTACTATTACATATAAATTAAATGTGTCTAATAAATTAATTGTTAACCATATTTAATCATAAATATATGAATTTTAATATTTCTAAATTCATTTATAGTATTTTTATACTACTTTTATGACTATTGTTTCAGCATTTCGTAAATGTTTAAGACAATTAAACAATCTCAAATAATTAAAAAAATTATAAAAATAATAATATTATATTCATATTAAAATAAAAATTTATATGAACTAATATTATTTATCCATATGAAAAGAAAATATTATAGATATTAAAATAAAGATAAGTACATTTTGAAATTTTTCATAACGTAAACGAAAATAATGGATGTAATCAAAGGAATGTGACCCCAAAATTCAATATATTTTTTTGATTGATTAAGTCTCATAAAATTAAATGAATGATTGTTTTTAGTTTATTTTGAGACTTTCTACATATTTTTTAAAAATAATTAGATACTTTTACTCATTACCACGGTGATAATATTTGAACATGGTTACAAGTAAATATAACTAAATATTAAATTGAACTATATGACATGATTCATACTTATGATTACAAATAAGAAATAAAATTTTCTATATTAAATTCTATCAATTGGTATAAAATTATTTTAATATAACTATGAAATGAAATTGAATACAGTTTCTAGGGAAATGTGATTTAAGAATAAAAATGAAAAAATACTAAAATCCTATATAATGATGATTCTAAGAAAATTAATAATATTTTTATTAATATAATGGATTTTATGAGCCTTTAAAGCCAAAGAAAATATCATAAATCATTTAAAACAATATATTAAAATAAAATGAATTTATGTTCTTCAAAATATACTTTTTTTCAATACACACAAAAATGAATATTACAAGACATTTTCTAAAAAATAATCCTTAGAATATTGTGAAATGCTTTTTTAACCTATTTAATTTTATAAAATAAAATTTATAAAAGTAATATCATTTAATTTTCTTATGTTAAATATAAAATTCCACAAAAAATATTTAGAAGACAAGTAATTTTAATTCATAATATAAATATATTGTTTTTCTTTGACAAATTAAAATAATTAGATGAATGCTAAAATTATTCGTTATGTTAACTATTTTTATTTATGGATCAAACTAATACATATATTTCATAATTTTATTATTCTTATTATGAAACTCCAACCCAATGGATAGGTTTAACATATATATTCATATAATATTATTTAACGGAACATTTAAGCTAGGGTGGTATGTGGTAAACTCTATTGAATATTTATCACCATTCTCTTTATTACAAATTAATAATATCTTTATTTCATAAATGTAAACATAATAAAACACTTATGTGAGATAAGTATAGTGTATTTGAAAATTAGTTACATAACATAACATCATTGTGATGGGTACGAATTTTTTTTAAATAATAATTAACATGTTTTGTTGAATTTTTTTTAATATTTTCAAAATACTCATTGAAACATAAAACTACATGGGATAACCTATGAACAAACATAAAAAGGGGGTGATCCATAAATCACCAAAAGGTAATAAACATGGTATAAGTGATACATGTCAGACAATAGGAATAAAAAAGGGATTACAATGAGTGGTAATCATAAACATGAACAAAGATACATGATATAACATGATAATAATAACATAGGAAAAGTCTAAAAAACATAAAACACTAAATCAAAAACATAATTCAAGGCTAAAACACAATGAATTTCTTATGTAAAATTTATCGTAATGGAATCATAAACACTATTATATGTAAATTTTATATTATGATAATAAATATTACCAATTTTATAATAGCACTAACTAGGGAACACCCATCATAATCTTTTCATTCACATTCTTATGTGTGCTAAAAATATTAGATGACAAGAATTTATTCGTCATAAGAATTTTTTCCAATATAAATGAATTTATAATTCTTTCAATTATGTCCCTAATAAATATTTAAATTTTTATAAGGGTGAATAACCATGATTAAATAATGGGTATAGAATTCTCAAAAAAATTTGGCATGTAATACTACTATAAAATTCCAGAAGCATAAAAACATTTCATAAAAATTCACAAAAATGGTTTATGATAGATAATGTGTTATCTCATTATTTGTAAAAATTGGTAAGTAATAGGTACATGGAAAATAATATCCCAATATTAATAATTTTGATATATATTTCATTAGGTAATGAAGAATTATGGATATTTAAAAAAATTATTTAAATCGGATACGGTATAGAGTGTACATAAAGGATCATGGGAAGATTATTGAGAATGAAAGAAATATCTCAAAATTATTATATAAAATACATATTATGGGAAATATGGAATATCATATTATTTCATATGAAAATTAAATGTAAATGACATGACATTTAATTTTTTCATGATAAAAGTGTAGTGTTGAAGATCCCTTACTAAATTTTTTCATGGTAACGAGTGTACATAATGGTACATGGGAGGGATTAATATGAGTGAAAGGAGGACCTACAAATTTACTCATTAAATAGAAATTTCTGGTAATATTCGAGATCATATCCAATCATATTAAAATAGAATTTATGAGACAACACATCGAAGAGTTCTATGAATGTAAATGAGAAGAGAGATATCCCTTTCTAAATTTCCGCATAGTAACAACATTGGAAAATGGCAAATTTGAGAGATAATAAATGATCCTCCACTTAAAATAACATATAATTTATATAAGGATAATATTATAAACTAATTAAATATTAATAAATTGAAATTTAGAAGAAATATTCCAATGAAGGTTCGTGAATTTCAATGTTGATATGAAGGTGGGGACCCCTTACTTGACTGTCTGGGCCAATAGGAATTAGTGGGTATTTATGATTTCTTGGGGAGAATTTATATGACTTTCGGGAGTTTATGGATGACTATATATATTTTCCATGGAGTTTTAGTAATGAAACATGGGAGTTTAGGTGGGTTTTCATATGAAAGAAACATGATATCATTATTATTTTGAGTTCGGAATCTACATAAAAAAATACCAAAAACACAAAATTTTCTGTGGGTTTTTTTCCATGTTTTCATACAAATGAGTGTATCTTATTCTTATTTTAGAAGGCCATGGACTGAAATGAATTAAATATTAAGGTCGCTAATCTAGTGGTTAGTCACACTCTGAAACAAATGAATTTAATGTTACAAAATATTGTATATATCTTAGAGGATTAATAATAAAATTAACAAATAAATCAAATATACATAAAATATATTTATTTTAAAATAAAAACATATATTTGGATATGTATCCCATTTATATTACTTTTTATATCACTTTTGGGCCATTATGAAGTCCTAAAACACCATGTATATATATATTTATATATATATATATTATTTTTTACCAGAACATTCAAATATCTCATAAAATAATGACGAATTCAACATTGGGTAACATGAAATTTTTGATTCCAAAAATAATATTGATAATATCTAAAAAAAATTATAAATATTTGAATTTATTATTTAAAAATAAAAATGGACATTTATTGAATATGAAAAGTTTTTAACAATAAACATTTTAAAACTTTTTTAAAATTACATTTGATATATTAAAAATTATTGTATCATTTTCATGTAAAAAATAATAGTTAAATAATAGTTTTACATTCAATTGTTATTTATTTAACAAATAAATTAATTAAAAAATTAGTAATATAATTTTAATATTAACAAAAAATACAAATTGTTCTTTAAGAATTATTTTTTATACAATAATAATAGTATAAAAATATATTCAATATTATCCAAAAAATAATGTAAATTTTCCTATTCATAGAGAATTGATACATATTCCTATAATAAACCATAATGCATCATATGTTTAAGGTTTTTGATGGTGGGAAATTCATTGGTTTGTTCGGAGTACATGGTTTGGGTCATAATCTCAATGAGAATGATTATATCAATTAAACAGTTTCTCTCATTCTTAATTTGTTGGATATCAGCATGGTATTAGTAGATGAAAAATAACAAAAAAATTCCCCCTCAAAATCTATGATAAATTGGCTTAATAGGGTGCATCTTACTCATTAGGTCCATCTCTTTCTCTATCTAGGAAATTGGATTTGAAAAACCCTATATTTATAATACGAATGATGTCACTGTTCAATAAAAATATTATCAATAATAATGACACATAACGGTATTTAAAATCAAATTTTCTTAATAATACAAAATATATGAAGGTTTTTTCTATAAACATAATAACCAATTTAATAAAAAAATAAAGTGGTATTTAATTTATTATGGATTGGGTCTTTACAATAATCCCCTCTTATAAATTTTGACCCTAAAATTTTTCATTTCCCACCCTAAAATAGATTGGGGTAACTCAACATCATCACTTCATTAGATTCCCATGTTTCTTCATCAATATTTTTGTTTCTCTAAAATAGTTTGACTATTGGTATTATCTTCTATCCTATAAAGTTTTCTCGATAATCTAGGATATGGACATGCTACTCAGAAAACACCATTCTCTAATGATGCTACCTATGGATTGAGTAAATGTGAGGGGCCTGATATGTACATTATCAATATATATACATTTAATAAATCATGTACTTGAGACTACTTTTGTGGGAATTCTAGTTGATATGACACTTCTCTAATGTGATCAAGGACCTCAAACGGGTCAATGTACCTTGGAATAAGATTTCCATTTTTCCAAAATCTCATCATGCTCTTCCATTGTGATATGTATATGAATACCATGTATCCAACATTAAAATCATGATCTCATTGATGATTTTTCGAATAGATATTCTGCCAACTCTGATCAATTTTGATGCGAGATGGACTATTTTGAACTGCCTCTACCATTTACTCAAGTACTTTAGGACCTAGATTTTTCTATACCCATCTTTAACCTTATATTCATGTGTTTTTCACCATATGCCTAAAATAGATTCATATGTTTACATTTGGATTCTTGAGTGAAAATGGTTGTGGTATGTGAACTTGATGAGAGGATGTTATTGGTCCCATCCTTTATTGATGTCCTTAGAAAATTCTCGTAACATGTCTTATAGTTTCAGTATAGACTTCTCAGAATGGTCCTTAGTTTTAGGATGATAAGTCGTAATGAATTTTTGATTAGTGATTAGATCTTGCCGGAGACTTTTCTAGAACTTGGATTTCAATCTATGGTATCAATTTGATACCATCGATAGTGGTACTCCATGAACCTTAATCACTTCTCAAATTTATATATGTTCATGTAGATCTAGTTATAAAACCTATCAAATAAAAAAAATTGTAGAGTATTTCTTAAGTTGATCCACAACACCCCAGATATGATTTTTTCCTATCAATGTCATGGGATATTTGGTGGCATCGTCCATGGTGACAATTTCTTATTTCCATGTTTGAATGGGTTATGGATGTATAATCCCTTAGACTTATTCCCTTCACCCTTCTCTTATAGAGACACTAATAACATTGATGTATATTAAATCATCCACTTCCCCATATTGCCTCATCAATAATTTTTTCGGAGATCCTAATACATCTTTTTGTTTCATGGGTGAATAAGGATTGTCAATTCATTTGAATCATCCAATAGATCCATCTATACCATAGGATTTGATAAAAAACATAGTCTTGACCAAATTCTCACACTTCCTTTTCATTAACATTGAACAATAATGATTCCCCTTTTTATATAGTACCCACATTATTCTAATTTTCAACATTATATTTATTAGAATACTTCATCCTTTAAAGATGTTAGGGTTGTGGAATAATTTTGGAAATGATTGATGATGGTACTTCCTTTATGATTCCTATGTCCATACTAGTAATTTCAAAAAAAATTGAATCTTTCTCAAATCTCATCAAAGATAAAATTAATGTATCCCTTCTACTTTGGTCATCTTCCATTTTTTTCTCTTAAGCTGGAAAAAAAATTAATTGAGTATTCATAGTCCTTTGTTATATCTAAATAACTTAATTGTAAAGGAATACACTCTTTTTATTTGAATATATATTTTAAAATTCTATGATTCATATATATTTCACATTTTTTCTCCAATGATATAATTCCACCATAATTTTAATGTGATGATAACTACATCCAACTCTAGATCATGCATCGAATAGCTTTGTTCGTGAAATTCTAACGAACTTTAATCATAAACATAACTATTTCATTTTCCATTAACACACATCGGAATCCCTTATTCAAGGAATCAAAAAATATTACTAAATGACATTGACTTGTGGTTTGTGTGAGACTATAATTAGTTATAAGACTACATTTCAAATCCATGAATTTTTCTAAACATTCATCATTGTATGAAAACATGACTCCCTTTATAGTATTATGGGTGAGAGGGTGAGACAATCATGAAAAATTTCTCATAAATTAGTTATAATATTAGCTAACACAAAGAATGTAGAGTTTTCTATCTAGATGTTGTCTTTATTTATCCATAATTTTTTATGGTGTTTGAATGGTCCAATAATATCCATTTTCTTGTGATGATATTCATCAATAATAGGACTTTATTCATCCAAAAATCATAGTTGTTATTCTTTTAAAAAAAACTTCTACTTTCATTAGATCTTTAGAACATTGTTCTAATTCACCTCATACTCCTCCATAAATTTTGAGTATATCTTGATATCATCTTTAAATAATACCAGAAATATTTTTTGGTAGTATCTAAATACTCTATTCATAAAATCTATAATGCTTTTGGGACCATTACTGAGTCCAAAAGGCATCAATATAAGATCATAGTTCTCATACAATGTATGAATAGTATCATTGAGGATATCCTCTCTATTCACACTAACCTAATAATATCCCAACCGCAGATCCACCTTGGAGAATAATATTGAACCATGTAGCTGAGAAAAAAATTTATCAATATATGGAAAATGATACTTTTTCTTTTCACTATCTTGTATATACCATGATAATCACTAAAAAGGATCATTGATCCATAAATCATCTTGATGAAGTTGACTGCTGCACTACATGGTGAAGTGATTTGGAATGTGAAACCATTATGTAGATTATACTATATATTTTTGTTTAGCTCTTCAGGATCCACAACATCCATCCAATATATAGTTTTATATATTTTAAATCCCATATATATGAGATCGATTGAAAATAAAAAACATAGTAAAGAGGATGACCGAGAAATTCCTCATGAAACACATTTGTGTATTCCCTCACAATATGAATTCCATATAGGATGATCCTTTCTATGTACCCAATAATTTTATCTAGATACACTTGATCATTGAAAAAAATATCCATTCTTGATTTTTTGGTTTTAAAGAATATTTAACCTCCTCTTTAAACTTGTACATAGTCTGGGCTTGATTCACTATATAGAGGCTGATTCCCATCTTTCGGTAATTTATGTAGGATTTTTATAGGGAAATCCAATATATATGTGAGGAGTTATATGTGTGAAATGTAATAATTTCCACACTTCTCATTTTCACCAACATCTATACAACCATCATTTGTAGTGGTCTTTGAATATTTCTATTGAACATTAGTGATATGAAGGAATGCATAGAACTATAGATGATAATCGTACCTTTAAATTTGTTGATTTAGTTTCTACATTATCCATTATATTGATAGGGATGAATAATTTTAATCTATTAAAAATATAAAAGCAATACCAATAAAGTTAATGGGATATATTTAAAATTACATTTATAACCCTAACATAAGAATTTCAATTCATCAATTTTTTATCTATCTTCTATTTCATATAATGTATTATTATAGACATTTTTCCAATAAAAATGGTACATAATGAGATTATTATTTTACTGATGTATATCCCCTAGGAGTTCAAAACTATTTGTGTAGTAACCATCATTGTTGGGTACCTAGTTACATTGATTTTGTTTGGAAACACCTGGTCAAGGTGGTTACACCAATGTACGTATATAATAGAACAACATCAACTAATAGTATATGGTCATATATTGATTTTTTGATAAACTAATTACTATATAATTTCCAAAATTTATGGTTTTTTTCTTATAAAGAGTCTTATCCTTATGTCCTTCACTAGTGTTCTCTATTCCCCATCCCAATAATATTAAATCATCCCTCTGCTACAAACTATAACTACCTTGTTCTTTATTAAATAGTAACAGTTGATTTATTACATAAAAATAAACATATTAAAAACCAAAATACTAATAAATAATGTGTAATTTGTAATTAAGAACATATAAAAACATCTTTCAAATGAGATAAGATAACTTTAAAAAATAAATCCCTAACATGTGTTATTGAAATCTTATCAAACATTATCAAAATACTTATTCAAGTATAAATTGTTTTATGATAACCAGAGGAAAAACATAAGAATGGGATGATTGACAAAGTCCAATAAAAGAAAATAATCATTGAATAAGTTATAAAAGTTAGAAAATATGAATATAAATTGGTTATAAAATGAGTAGAAATAATAAACATGAAAAATAGTCCTGATATAGCCTAATAATCATCACATGGAAAATTTGGAAACAATATGAAACAATGAATCCTAAACACAAGTCATTGATGATATGACAAGACATTATGGATTAAAATTTTTATTAAAGGAATCAGGTACACCCATATACAAAAGTGACATATCAAGATACAAAACATTAAGTAGTGCATTGGAGTACTATCTAGGAAACCATTATAATCATTTCATTTTCATGATTGAGCCTGCTAGATAGATCATACAACATGTATTCATTTAGCATCATAATTTAATCCACGGTCAAGGAATGTGGACTTCATACATGTAGGTCCATAATAAATAATTGAATATGTATAATGTATAAAATCGTTTATAGAATAATAGGTTTGATTTTCAATAAAAAAATTGGAAAATAAAATCACAATAACATATCGACATCATAACATCGTTACAAAAATATTCCTAAAAATGGTCGATGATAGAGAAAGTTGTATATCATTATTTGGGAAAAATTGGTCACAAATACTTACATTTAAATTAATATCCCATCATTATAAATATTGATGATTCATGAATAATTTATGGAATAAATGTGAATAGATAAATCAATACATACAAAATTTCAAATGGGTAACAGGTGTATATAAATGATCATGGGAGGTTTAATTTGAGTTGATTTATGATCACATAATATATACATAAAATTTAATGTAGTATAAATAGTAAATATAATATCACTTTACAATGGGATGAAAATTCATGTACATAACACAAAAGGAGTTCTTGAGAGTTGAGGAGGGTGGATGATCCTGTAGAAAACATCGAAATTATAGCCTTTGTACATGACAGTACATGGGAGGGATTAATGACTTTGACAAGGAGATAAAATAATTTAAAAATAAAATTTATAGTAACGGGAATATTCATGAATTTTTCACAATATTTAGAAATTATTTTAAATGTATATCAGATTGAATAAGTGATTGAATAGAAATGAGAAGAGTGAAATACCTTACAAAATTTTGGTATAGTAACTCAATATGAAAAAGTTCCATCTGAGATAGAATAATTATACCTCACTCAAATATCATCTATTTAAAATTATGGTAATTTTTTAATTATATGAAATCATAAAAAATTAAAATAATGAATAAAAATACCAGAGAAGATACTTAAATTGTGAAGAATAATGGAAAGTAAGGATCTTTTTAATGAGTGTGTGTCTAGAAACTCTTGGGGGTCATGAAAATTATAGGGGTGAATTGGTAGGAATCCGTTAAGTGAAGCGATGAGGATGTACAATCTCTGAGATGTTTTACTCTAGAGATATGGGATCATGGGTGGGTTTATATATGAAAAGGGGGTGGATTTAATCATTATTTTGGTTTTGGACTTTACATAATAAAATATAAAAAACCATAAAATAAATCAATAGTTTTTTCACATGTATTATTCCAAAGGGGAGTTGTTTTTTAAATTTTATAATGGAAATGTAAAAAACTCATTAAAACATTAATCTTGGTCATGTGGAGGTGAGTTACACTCTTAAAAAATTGATTTAGAAATTATAAAATATTCTATAAGTCTTGTAGTGTTTATAATGGCTTTAAAAAATAAATAAAATTTACAAGAAAATAAAATTATTTTTAATTTGAAAAATATATTTTATCTTGTACCCCATGTATATTACATATTAATTCACTTTTGGGTCACTTTGATGTCATAAAACACAATTGTTTTTCATAGGATGTTTAATTTTTACCTGTAAAATTGAGTATCTCACTAAATCATCAAAAATGATCAATTGGATAATTTTAAAATCCTGATTCCAAAAATAATATTCATTTTATCTTTTTTTAACATGTTAATTTTCAATTTTTTAATAAAATCAGACAATTATTGAAAATGATCGGTTTTTTTGACAATTACATTCTTTTGAACCCTTATAAATATTTCATAAGACATCATACAAATTATATGATAATATATATTTGAGATATATAATTTAATATGAATATTCCATTAATATATTATTTACGTAAAAACTTTATTTATTCACATATTCATTAATTAAATTTCAATTTTTACCAAAATTACAATTTCTTAATTAAAAATAATTTACACTACAATAATAATAGGACAGAAATGTATTCATTATTATATTAAAAATAATGTTTATATTTATAAATCATTGGTATTTATACATATCCCTTTAATACACAAGCATACTCTGTAAGAGTAAGGTGCATGATTGTAGGGCTTTCACAGGGCTGTTTGACGAACATGGTTGTGGTCATGATATCAATGAGATTGAAATTCACATGTAAATGAAATTTCTCATGCCAAATATGTTGGATATCATCTTGCAATTGGACTAGTTAAAAGGCCATAAATTATATCTCCCACAGAGGCTATGATAATTGGACTTTATTGGGTATGATCAGACATTTCTATGACATAACTTCCTCTATGTGTGAAAATTTTATTTGACAAAAACCAATATTTATATTAATCAGGTTGTCATTTTTTAGTGGGTATATTATCTATAGATATGATATATAACTAGAATTTAAATCCAGCATCCATAATAATAGAAAATAAGTTGATGAGTATTCCATAACCATAATAAGACATTTAATAAAAATGATAAGGGAGTTTTATTTAAGAGAGATCAAGTCTTACACAAACATAGTTTTATTTTATGAGAAAATATAATCTAAAATCATTACATTTTAAGTACTCTCATACTTATAAAAACTAAATCCTTATAATTATAATTATTTTTTCTAAGCATGATATATCATAATATATTAATAAAAATTGATAAAATATTTTTCATGAATAATGTTTTATAGGTTACGACCAAGAAATCCTATTATTAATATACTGATATATTAATTATACATTCAAATTAGTTTATAAAATTGTTACATGGTATTTGATTGTTATATTCTATATATGACTTGGTAGATTTTTCTTTTATTATCTCAAGTTTGAATAATTGAGTTACAATTGGGATATAAAATATGTAAAATTATTTATCAGGTTTATTTACATTCCAAAAGAAAGATTTCGTCAATCGATGAGAACAATTATGTTCATGATAAATGATTCATTACTAAATAACTAAGATAATAATTTATTATACTATATGATTCAATAACTTATAAAATGATATTACTCTTATTTAAACTGAAATGGTAGGCCTATGCTAAAATAATAAACAATATGAGTAAACGTTCATATAATTTAAACTCCAAAAAATAATAATTAACAAATGTTAATTTGAATCTCTTATATTTTCCTTGATTAATTTTGAACCAAAAAATAAAAATGGTTTAAAAACTTATTCTTCAAAATCATCTCCTTCTTATCCCAAAACAATCAATATCACTAAAATATTTATATGTCCTAGTATAATTAATGCCAAATAAACTACTTAATGTTTTATTTCTAAGGAACTCATTATCATATCAGTTAACAACCATAGTGTTAGTCTAGATGTTATTGAATAAATACCCCCCAAAAATATATCATTTTTATAAAAATAAGTTTTCATGATGATTCATACCATTGAACATATGTTTTAATAAATCATATTTTCTATATATTCACTAAAACTAAATATTATGAGATAATTTTCTGGATATTTATCTTATATTCCTTAAAAAAATATAGAGATTCCATTTTTTATTTCATTACACAATCATTAAATAGTACTAAATTTTATAATATTGATGATCTATATAGGTTTGTTGTCTTGGAAATTGGAACATAACAATGAAAAATCATAAACAAAAAACATTTTTATAATCTATTTTATAGGAATCTTCACGGGTTCTACCTTGTTTAATTAGATGTGATCTCTTATCTATAGGACATAGATCAATGAATGTTGTGCACATAAATCCATATAATAGAATAAAAAAGACTATTCAAGCTTATGAGAAAAGGAATATCAATAATTCATAGTAATATGAATATATGGATTATAATAATGTAAATAACCAAAATCATAACACAGAAAGGTGAATACCATATAAAAAATGATATATTCATAATCACGTAACAAATTAATATCACAATACTTTAATAACTTATAATAAACTAGTTTATTCTTAAAGTTATCTAAAAACATGTCATATCTAGAGATTAATTTTTTACCCATTCTGTTGGAGTTATATCAAGGTACACTATTCATATGTATTAAATCATGTGAGCCAAATTTATCATAAAAATCATTTTCTAAATAACCCGTGGAAAATAAATATTTTTGTTCATATCAAAATCATTGTATATAAAGTGCTTACAGACTTGAAAATAACACAATTTTGAAACAATGATATCAAAATATAGTCCTTATATATTTAAATACATAAATAAGTAATTTTTTTACATATAATTAAATAACCCTGGGAATAGAAGGGGTTTTTATTCACAATGTAAGACTATTTCTTCAAATAGAGGAAAATTCAGTAAATGATTTTGACAGTATAATGGTATAAAACATAGATTAAATGGGTAGAGTAATTATAGGAAGCATATGTAACACCCCAAGATTTCATAGTGTGTTATTTCTTTAAAATAATACAATAACTTGTACAACACGCAACACCGAGTTCATGCACACCATGACTTACCAAACAAGCCGTTCAAAAGAGGTTATGAATAGTATTAACTAAATTTTAAACTTTATATTATCCTTATAATTTTAGAATCCATATTATTAGTTTTATTAGACATAATACAAGAACAAATTCATTTTCAGTATTGCACTTTTATCAAATTTCAATAGTGAAACCTTTTTAAATACAATATTTTAAACATTTTGACTAAATGGGGAAAAAAAAAATTAAAATGAAACATCCCAAGCTTCCACGGTATGCTTTCTTTGAATAATACAGTAGCGTGTGTTGTACGCAACCTTGAGTTTTAACACACACCACAACCAATCAAACTAGCCGTTATGAATAGTAATACCTACTTTTCGAAATTATATATATTTTATATTTTAAAATGGACTTCGTTTCTGGATTTGGAATATCGAATTTAGCCCAAGGTGAAATTTTGGTACTTTTTGGATTACTATCATATTTTGATGAATAGAGAAAATTACTAAATTTTAATTAAAAACAACTTTTTTAATCAAAATAATTAATAGTGATAAATTATGAATTTGAGTGGTTTTAAAGTATATTTAGAATATATTTTTACCATTTAATATAATGTTGGTCATTGGACAGAATTTTACAATTAAACCGAACATAAACAAGTGTCAATCTTTTGATAGTTATTATCTCTTAAAAACACGTTTTTTGTTTTGACAGCGGGAATTAATTTTAAATTAATTTCTGCCACTTCTGTATTTTGAATTTAGGAAAATGGATTCCATATTTTGAATCAGGATGTTCAAATTGTTTAAATAGGTAACTATTATTTTTAGACATTTTGAATAATTACTGCGGTAAATATTTTATTTACCATGGTTAAGGGTAAATCCGGTAAATAAGGGTTAAAAAATAATATTATAATAATACTAAATTACCCTAAAATGTGTCTTAACCCTATTGGTTGATACATGGTCGACCATGGAAATATTTGGGTCGATTTTGGGACCCCATGGATCCACTTGTAAGTGATAATGAAACTTTATTTTAATTAAGTTAAAATGAATACAAAAATGACACAAGCATATATCTTTTAGAAAAACCATTGTTACATAGGGTTATATATGTTGTATTTTAGATTATAAAAATTTATTAGAAAGATAAAAGGATTTCCTACATAATTATATTTTATTTATAATTTTTAGACATTAAATAATATATTTTAGTTATGACCCAATGATGATGCAGTAATTACTATAATAGTGAAAAAGTAAAATAATTGATATTATAAATACCCAAATAAATATAATATGAAACTTTTAATGAATTAAACTAATTTTCTAGGATAATATGATATATTAGGGTTGATTTAATTGACTTTTTTCGAAGTAATAAATCTGTTATGAGTTTCACAAAAATCAACTATTGAATAGTGTCAAAATTGACATAAAAGAGTTCTTAAAACAAATATTATATTATTAACTGATATAAAATTCTTAAAAATCTATGGTTCGGCAAAGAGACTTATATCATGATATTTTCATCATTAATGGACCACTTGGGGGTCTCTTGGATGTATATAGTATGTTTATTAACCATATTATATAAAAATACAAAGAGACATTGTAAAAGTGAAACATATTAACTTAGAGTTAATACTTAACGATAAGGTTAATATAAGTACCCAAACCTGTCTAAATTATATTGTTTGAGTGGTTTTCGACCTATCCCCACCTTAACATTTGAATAATCAACTTTGGATCCATTAGAAACCAAATATGAATTTATTATAAATTAATATTTCTAGCTTTTCCAAAGGTGCCCCTCACCCCTCTTATAAAAGGGCACTCCTCCTTCTCATTTCTTCACACCTTCAAAGCCTTTTGGTTCAGCCAAACTCTTCCCCAATACTCTCCCAACATCCCTCAATACAACCTAGAGGCCTTAGTTTGATCATAAATCCAACCTAAGGAGCCCTTTTGATCAAATCAAAAGGTAGAACCCGAAGAAGAGGTAATGTTTTCACCACCCCTTTTCAAGTTCCTTTCTTCTTCCACTTCTTATTTCTTTGTTCTTACCATTCTAAAATAATAACTCCAGTATCTCACATATACTGTGATGTTATTATAAATATGGTACAACCATATTCAGTATTCTATCCACCCTTTGAATAACATGTCACCATACGTGCGTACGTACGGCTTACCATCTCCACGTCGTGGTGTAATTTTTATTCAATATATTATTATTTGGATGGGTATAATAATGATGTGTAACTCATGTAAATAATAAATATAACATGTTAATGATTCTGTATATATGATATACCATCCATTTATATATTATTTTAATATCAAATGAATGATATTGTCGCTCGTGCGTACGTACGGACTACCGTCTCTACGAACGCGATGAGATTCATTCTCCATCATATCCATTCAAGTATAATTATCATTTGCTGATTTAAAAATGATGTTTGATGACTTGATATCATTCTGGATATGAATAATATACAACCTATCCATTACAAACATGGCTTACATAATAAAACATATAAAATAAAACGAGTAAGTTAACACCCGAAACAACGATAATACTAAGACATTATTATCAAAGCAAAGTTAAAAGATCATATATGATATGATATTAATATATATGATTCTTGTATAATTTAATAAAAATTATTTCAATATTATACAGGAGGTTAACCTACCCCAACCATGTAAAAGTACAAGGTAAGGGATTTTCTTATCTCACTTTCAATTTCGTGAGATTTCCATTGTTCGCCACTAAATTATTGAATGTGGTGTATTGTGTACTACCATTTGATATATATTATCATGATTCTCTTTATATTCATGTTATTCTGTAAATCCTTTGGTGGTTATTAACTTTTGGCCATACGACTCAGTTGATTAACGTGGTAAGGGGTTTTCATCTCACTCCTTATTCCCGTGAGATTCATGCCATATTGCCACCATTACCTTTTGTGTGGTGTATGTACTGCCCATAATTATATTCTTTGTGTAATACACTCTAATTTATGTGTACTTACATATTCATTGTATGATACCTCTTTCATGGGTTGTATGTTTCATAAGTTACCAAATTGGTAAGGGTTATTTCACAATCTCTTCATTATCCGAGGTTGTTTATACGTAATAATCTACTGGGATCTCGTTATCATCCACATCCATGTTTCTTCAAAATTTATTTCAAAATATTTATAATATTTAAAAGAATATGGGTTAAAGTCATTTATACCCTTTTTTGACTTTTTATAAGATGTTTATAAGGGAATCTTTCCGTCGTTTACCAAACAAGGTGCTTTTTAACCTTTTCGGAAGAATTAAGATAAGAATGTTTTTTTAACTTATACGGCGGGTGAGGTTATTTTCCGCCGTTATAAAATCGTCAAAGCTTCCCTTACAAGCTTATAAGAAGATTTTCAAAGAAAATGTTTTATTTTATAAATATATGGCTCTTAAATGATTTCAAAATAGAAAGAGATATTTCTCTAAAAAGTGTTTTGATTTCATCTATGTCAACATCCTTTGATGGATTTTAAGATTATTTGAAGTTGATTTATTATGATAAAAAACTTCTATATTGTATTGAAGGTTTTGTGATATGTTTGACTGTGGATGTGCTATTTTTATACCATTCATATTTTATGGTGAAAGTATTGACATTTCGTATGCTAGTTTTAATACGAAAGTTTATGTTATGTTTAAACCTTTTCATATAGGAATGCATTGGACTTAATAAGTGACGGGTGGAGCCCTCTATAGCTCCTCGATGCATCGGTAGGTCTCATGAGACAAACTAGTGTCTTGGCACAAGGACTTGGAAAAATATTATTTGTAGTCTTGGCACGAGGCCTTGGCTATGTGGTTATGATAGTCTGGCATTATCCATTCCATCATTATGAAAGTGGTTATTGATATTGCATGTGATTATTCGATTAGTAGAATATCCATGTGAATAAGTAAATGGAATTATTTCATTTTATTTATGCCATACTATATTGAAGTTAAAGTTTAAAAGGCTTTTGTTTTAGTTATACATTTCCTTAAATGTTTATTCTTATTTATGAATGTTTCCGCTATATTGTTATCCTTACTGGGCATTTGAGCTCACCTCTTTTCTATGTTTTATTTTCCCAGGATGTGAAGAAGTAAATTATGAATGATTTGCAGGGATATTATGAGGGGTTAATAGTGTGGACTATGGAGACAATATATTGTTGTAGTAGTTCTTTTTTTATTTTGATGATGTAATGTAAAACTTATGAATATATCTAGTGTTTCCAAGGCTACTAAACCAGTCGGTCTTTTGAGATATGATCTTTCTTGTGATCATGCCAATGTTATGTAATTATTGCACCGACTCTGGGTAACTGGGGTCGGGGCGTTACAGTTGGTATCAGAGGAAGTTTAGTACAAACCTTGGAAGCTAGATTTAGATAAACTCTGATTAGAGCACGTAGACCTAAGATGAACTTTGAGGATTAGTATAGAATAACTTCCTAGAATTTTGGTATTGTAGAGATTTTGTGAGTTTTCCGAGCAATACATCCCTGTCTGGATACGAGCATGTAGAGGCGGCTCTGGCACAGATGTACCTTGGGGTAAAACCCGAATACACTACTTTGATCTATACTCGAACGGGAACTAGTGCACGACAACGGGCCTTGCTGCACTCTTGGTTACGACACTCCCGGGGGATATGCTTAGGATAATTCTCATTTTCTTTACAAACCATTATGAAGGGTTTATGAGTATATACATCCTCAAAGGAGACATTTTTATGATTATGGTTTATATCCATAAACTATTTAATTTATGTTATGTGTTTTAAAAGTTTGGGATTATGTATTGTTATTCATAAACTAATCTAGTGTATGCCAATGTTTAGAAATGGCGCCTAGTAGAAGGAATGAGAACTCCAGCAATGCACATGATACAAAGAGAAAGAAGGATCATATATTTTATGGTCTTAAGCCAGAATTTACAAGAGAAATAGTCTCGCATGTATTATCATCATATGAAGAAATAATATCATGTGTTGATAAGATACGTAAAGAGTTTACTGAGTCCTATGGCTTTGAAGGGAAGCAAGAGAAGAAAAGGTGGGAAGAGATAAAGATGGATAAAGGGAAGAGGAAAAAGAAGAATTTTCCCATATGTGGTAACTGTGGAAAGAAACACCATGGAACTTGCCTGAATGGAATGGGAGTTTGTTATAAGTGTGGAGGAAAAGGGCACAAAGTACGTGAATGAAAGGGTAAGAAAATGGTTTTAAATGTAGAATGCTTCATTTGCACGTAGTTTGGACACTACATGAACCTATGTCCCAGTCATCAGACTGTGCCGAAAATGATGTTATTGGATAATAATCATGTTATGATACTACCACAGATGAAGAGGAATGATTAGAGTTCTTATGTTGATTATGTCAATTGAGTACTGTATCAACAATGTACTTGTTATAATAATTATGGAGTATATAAGGATTGTACTGCAGTACTATTTCATTAAGGACTTGAGATTGTGTGGAACCAAGAAAAGTGACTCAATAGCAGGATAAATTTTTGGAAAATATATGTTCGAGAGAAAGATAAACCATAATATGGTTCTGATACCGAGGTAGTGATTTTAGAATAATACATGATTGATTTGGATAAATTATATTGGATATTCTTGACTACCTTGAAGCTGATTAATGATTTGTATATTCTATCATTTTTGGGGTTTAAAACATTTTTGGATTGATGAAGTATATCCAGCATTCTATATGGAATAAGGGAGCATGAATGTAATCAATAAGGAATATGGTAATACATGATGAAGGTATTCATATGCTATTACGGGGTAAAAATGATCTATATTATGTTTACCTTCCTTATAAATGTTGTAATGTGAGTTTGGACAGAACTATTTTGGATAGTTCTAGTTTGGATTATTTTGGATTGCCATAAAAGGACAACCCGGAGGTCGGGCGTCAACCTGTCGCGTCCGGCAAGGCTGCGAGACTTGAACCCGCAACCGAAGGGCGACAAGGGTGTATCACCTACCACTGGCCCACGAGATGTCCTGGATTAAATAATGTAGTTTTTATTAAAAGATCTTGTAGATGAATTATAAATTCGTTTATTTTGGAACCCTATACGAATAGTGTAAATAGAATTTTTTTTACATTCTATTATCTTTTAGAGTGAAAGATGAGTTTGTGGTAGAAATTTATTAATGGATAAAACTCTAATTATAAAGTAAGTATATCTCCTTATGATCTTAGCCAATCTCATAAATAAATTCCTCAACATTAAGAAAAGCAACTTAGAAAAAAAATGTTTTCCTAGATGGTACCTTAAATCATCACTAATTTATGGCTTTGGGATTGTTGGCCTTTTCATAGCCATGTTCTCTACCACTCTCCATCAGATAATTGATGGTTAGATTTTTCTTCCATATCCATATTTTCCAACATGGATCCCTAGTATGTGTTATTTTCAGTAATCTTTATACTTTTGACTCTTTATTTTAAATAGAGGCCTCATTAATTCATTTTTCGATGTGGTATTTCAACTAAGATATTTTGAAACATCAAAAATGTGTTATCCTAATACCCTATGTTTTGTTGAACCGATGGTATTTCAAATCATCATAGATTGATGAATTTAAGGACCTCAATTTTATACGTGTTTGTGATTGATGACCTCAATCACTACCTATAAATATTTACATTTTTTCCTCCAATTATATGTCTCTAATTTCCACCAATGTTCTCCTAATCGAGATCATAATTTGGTGGTGACCCTTTCATTTCTCATTTCCTCATATTAAGACTAAATTTTAGAAACCCAATTTCCGATGTGGGTTTTCCCACAAAGATATTTTTTGTTTTCAACCTTTTATTTTCGAAAAACAATTTCAAATTGCGAGGATGCAATTTATTGAAGGAGGGGAGAATGTAACACCCCAAGATTTCATAGTTTGTTATTTCTTTAAAATAATATAATAACTTGCACAACACGCAACACCGAGTTCAATCACACCATGACTTACCAAACAAGCTGTTCAAAAGAGGTTATGAATAGTATTAACTAAATTTTAAACTTTATATAATCCATATAATTTTAGAATCCATATTATGAGTTTCTTAGACATAATACAAGAACAGATTTATTTTCAGTATTGCACTTTTATCAACTTTTAATAGTGAAACCTTTTTAAATACAATATTTTAATCTTTTTGACTAAATGGGGACATAAAAAAAATTAAAATGAAATATCCCAATCATCCACGGTACGCTTTCTTTGAATAATACAGTAGCGTGTGTTGTACGCAACCTTGAGTTTTAACAGACACCACAACCAATCAAACTAGCAGTTATGAATAGTAATACCTACTTTTCGAAATTATATATATTTTATATTTTAAAATGGACTTAATTTCTGGATTTGGAATATCGAATTTATCCTAAGGTGAAATTTTGGTACTTTTTGGATAACTTTCATATTTTGATGAATAGTGAAAATTACTAAATTTTAATTTAAAAAAACTTTTTCAATCAAAATAATTAATAGTGATAAATTATGAATTTGAGAGGTTTTAAAGTATATTTAGAATATATTTTTACCATTTAATATAATGTTGGTCATTGGACATAATTTTACAATTAAACCGAACATAAACAAGTGTCAATCGTTTGATAGTTATTATCTCTTAAAAACAGGCTTTTTGTTTTGACAGCGGAAATTAATTTTAAATTAATTTCTGCCACATCTGTGTTTTGAATTTAGGAAAATGGATTCCATATTTGGAATCAAGATGTTCAAATTGTGTAAATAAGTAACTTTTATTTTTAGTAATTTCGAATAATTACTGCGGTAAATATTTTATTTACCATGGTTAAGGGTAAATCCGGTAAATAATGGTTACAAAATAATATTATAATAATACTAAATTACCCTAAAACGTGTATTAACCCTATTGGATGATACATGGTCGACCATGGGCATCTTTGGGTCGATTTTGGGACCCCATGGATCCACTTGTAAGTGATAATGACACTTTATTTTAATTAAGTTAAAATGAATTCAAAAATGACACAAGCATATATCTTTTAGAAACACAATTGTTACATAGGGTTATATATGTTGGATTTTAGATTATAAATATTCATTAGAAAGATAAAAAGATTTCATACATAATTATATTTTATTTATAATTTTTATACATTAAATAATATATTTTATTTACGACACAATGATGATGCAGTAATTACTATAATAGTGAAAATTTAAAATAATTGATATTATAAATAGCCAAATAAATATAATATGAAACTTTTAATGAATTAAACTAATTTTCTAGGATAATATGATATATTAGTGTTGATTTAATTGACTTTTTTCGAAGTAATAAATCTGTTATGTGTTTCACAAAAATCAACTATTGAATAGTGTCAAAATTGAAATAAAAGAGTTCTTAAAAAAAATATTATATTATTAATTGATATTAAATTCCTAAAAATATACGGTTCGGCCAAGAGACTTATATCATTATAGGTTCATCATTAATGGACCACTTGGTGGTCTCTTGGATGTATATAGTAAGTTTATTAACCATATTATATAAAAATACAAAGAGACATTGTAAAAGTGAAACTAATTAACTTAGAGTTAATACTTAAAGATAAGGTTAATATAAGTACCCAAACCTGTCTAAATTCTACTGGTTGAGTGGTTTTCGACCTATCCCCACCTTAAACGTTTAATAATCAACTTTGGAGCCATTAGAAACCAAATATGAATTTATTATAAATTAATATTTCTAGCTTTTCCAAAGGTGCCCCTCACCCCTCTTATAAAAGGTCACTCCTCCTTCTCATTTATTCACACCTTCAAAGCCTTTTGGTTCGGCAGAACTCTACCCAAATACTCTCCCAACATCCCTCACTACAACCTAGAGGCCTTAGTTTGATCATAAAGCCAACCTAAGGATCCCTTTTGATCAAATCAAAAGGAAGAACCCGAAGAAGAGGTAATGTTTTCACCACCCCTTTTCAAGTTCTTTTCTTCTTCCACTTCTTCTTTCTTTGTTCTTACCATTATAAAATAATAACTCTAGTATCTCACATATATTGTGATGTTATTATAAATATGGTACAACCATATTCAGTATTCTATCCAACCTTTGAATAACATGTCACCATACGTGCGTACGTACGGCTTACCGTCTCCACGTCGTGGTGTAATTGTTATTCAATATATTATTATTTGGATGGGTATAATAATGATGTGTAACTCATGTAAATAATAAATATAACATGTTAAGGATTCTGTATATATGATATACAATCCATTTATATATTATTTTAACATCAAAAGAATGATATTGTCGCTCGTGCGTACGTACGGACTACCGTCTCCACGAACGCGATGAGATTCATTCTCCATCATATCCATTCAAGTATAATTATCATTTGATGATTTAAAAATGATGTTTTAGGACTTGATATCATTATGGATATGAATAATATACAACCTATCCATTACAAACATGGCTTACATAATAAAACATATAAAATAAAACAAGTAAGTTAACACCTGAAACAACGATAATACTAAGACATTATTATCAAAGAAAAGTTAAAAGATCATATATGATATGATATTAATATATATGATTCTTGTATAATTTAATAAAAATTATTTCAATATTATACAGGAGGTTAACCTACCCCAACCAAGTAAAATTACAATGTAATGGATTTTCTTATCTCACTTTCAATTCCGTGAGATTTCCATTGTTCGCCACTAAATTATTGAAAGTGGTGTATTGTGTACTACCATTTGATATATATTATCATGATTCTCTTTATATTCATGTTATTCTGTAAATGCTTTGGTGGTTATTAACTTTTGGCCTTACGACTCAGTTGATTAACGTGGTAAGGGGTTTTCATCTCACTCCTTATTCCCATGAGATTCATGCCATATTGCCACCATTACCTTTTGTGTGGTGTATGTACTGCCCATAATTATATTCTTTGTGTAATACACTCTAATTTATGTGTACATACATATTAATTGTATGATACCTATTTCATGGGTTGTATGTTTCATAAGTTACCAAATTGGTAAGGGTTATTTCACAATTTCTTCATTATCCGAGATTTTTTATACGTAATAATCTACTGGGATCTTGTTATCATCCACATCCATGTTTCTTCAAAATTTATTTCAAAACATTTTTAATATTTAAAAGAATATGGGTTAAAGTCATTTATAACCTTGTTTGACTTTTTATAAGAGGTTTATAAGGGAATCTTTCTGTCGTTTTCCAAACAAGGTGCTTTTTAACATTTTCGACAGAATTAAGATAAGAATGTTTTTTTAACTTATACGGCGGGTGCGGTTATTTTCCACCGTTATAAAATCATCAAAGCTTCCCTTATAATCTTATAAGAATATTTTCAAAGAAAATGTTTTATTTTATAAATATATGGCTCTTAAATGATTTCAAAATAGAAAGAGATATTTCTCTAAAAAGTGTTTTGATTTCATCAATGTCAACATCCTTTGATGGATTTTAAGAATATTTGAAGTTGATTTATTATGATACAAAACATCAATATTGTATTGAAGGTTTTGTGATATGTTTGACTGTGGATGTGCTATTTTTATACCATTCATAGTTTATGGTGAAAGTATTGACATTTCGTATGATATTTTTAATACGAATGTTTATGTTATGTTTAAACCTTTTCATATGGGAATGCATTGGACTTAATAAGTGACGGGTGGAGCCCGCTATAGCTCCTCGATGCATCGGTATGTCTCATGAGACAAACTAGTGTCTTGGCACAAGGCCTTGGCAAAATATTATTTGTAGTCTTGGCATGAGGCCTTGGCTATGTGGTTATGATAGTCTGGCATTATGCATTCCATCATTATGAAAGTGGTTATTGATATTGCATGTGATTATTCGATTAGTAGAATATCCATGTGAATAAGTAAATGGCATTATTTCATTTTATTTATTCCATACTATGTTGAAGTTAAAGTTTAAAAGGCTTTTGTTTTAGTTATACATTGCCTTAAATGTTTATTCTGATTTATGAAAGTTTCCGCTATATTGTTATCCTTACTGGGAATTTGAGCTCACCCCTTTTCTATGTTTTATTTTCCCAGGATGTGAAGATGTAAATTATGAATGACTTGCAGGGATATTATGAGGGGTTAATAGTGTGGACTATGGAGACAATATGTTGTTGTAGTAGTTCTTTTTTTATTTTGATGATGTAATGTAAAACTTATGAATATATCTAGTGTTTCCAAGGCTACTAAACCAATTGGTCTTTCGAGATTTGATCTTTCTTGTGATCATGCCAATGTTATGTAATTAATGCACCAACTCTGGGTAACTGGGGTCGGGGCGTTACATCATATGTCTACCATTGGTAAATATTATTTTTCACACAATATTTATGGAAAAAAGTGAATTATATTAAAAAATATTTACATTTATAATACACAAAAAATAAGAATTGTTGAATAAAAATGGGATAAGAATAAAATTTCTTTTTCATTAATGTTTTCACCCAAAAACACGACCATAGAACCTTGACACATTTAGGGACACTTTTAGGGACTAATTGGTTGAGAAAATATCCTTAAAATTATATATTTTGAATTTTTTCCTAGAAATAAATTTCTAACATTCTGTATTTTTACATTAGGTGGGGTGGGTTTGAATGATTTAATGTTGGTCATTTTATCTTATATACAGACCACTTAGGGGTAAACCTTATTGAAACACATTTTTTGGATAATTATTTCGGAGGATAGTATTTTGTGATGTTCAAATACTTTAGAAACAAAACCTTACATCTTTTCTGAGCTAATAAATGTAGAAAATTTAAACAATAACATTTATTTCTAAAACCAAATTTGTTGGTTTACAAAAAATAATGTATAATTTAAAAAATTAAATTATACACCTATAAATTAAATTTTATACTTATTAAATTATTATTTTATTCATAAAAATGATTCCAAAAAAATTGGATCATTTAGTTATAATTATTATTTTTAAATTATTTGTCCTTGTAAATTAAGAATTTTATCTTTTTCGACAAAAATTCTACACCTTCATAAAATAACTAAAAAATAATCTTATGATAATTTTTTTGACCTAATTCAAAAATTAATATTTCATTATAAAAAATTCACTTCTATTTTTGATAATTTTAAATTTTATGTATATAATTAGTTTAATTAAATTTATCAATTTAATATAAAAACAATCATTCTAAGCATATTAAAAATCACAATGAGCATCATTGAAATATATTTTCATTTAAAATGAACGTTGTAATATTTTTTCATTAAATAATTTTTACTCAGAAACCTACATATAAAATATATTTTAGTAAAAAAATTATTGTAAAAAATATGACAATTTTGATTATGTGAATTTAAAATCCTCATAATCGTCTAAATGTATCTACGTAGTCGACAATAAAAATTAACAACTGTTTTATTAACTAATTTAATAAAAATTATCATCTATATTAATTGAATAAAAATTTCTAGTGATCATAGATTCATATAAATCCCCCACCATTCATACTCATCACCATTCACTTAGATTAGAATCGAGGATCTATATCATTTCCAAAATTAATATTTTATTACTAACACTTTTTTATTCTATTATATTAATGTTCAGGGGTTCAATGACTATAGTGTTTTAAAAATTCTAGATTTTTAAATTTACATTATTTAGACACACATTATCTTATTATTTTATTATTTTGAATAATTTATGGTGTTATTGTATAAAGAATTTATATTTTTTAATTTATTATATTATTTATTTTGGTTTCTAGTTTGTGTTTTCTTTCACATTACTACTCATAGTTATACTAGTTTATGTTAACACATAATATTCATTGTTTTTCTGAAATTTATGATAAATTAAATATTATTCAATGGTAAACCATAATAATATTTATTTGAATGAAAAATATGCATTAATTAAAGAATATAATGTTTTTGGTCATTACATTATTACACCTTCCTTATATTTACCCTTAAATGTTTCATTTTTTATTATAATGTGATAATAGGTGAGTGTAATTTTCTTTCATGGCATCCTGTGGTCCCCAATTGGCATCTTCAAACACGTCATTTATCCATAGGGCATTCACAAAACGTTATTTCTTTTTTTCAGCACATATTATATTATTTCAAGGATTTATTTATATTCATCATCATTTAAAAATCACCATCCATTTTTTCACATTTTCTATCAAGTGGATGTCATGCGTTATACAAATATATTCTCAGTAGGTACATGATAAAGTCATTAAGAAAAGTGGAATGATTTGGTTGTAGTTCTAGTCTATAGGCAACCACACCAACATTCTCCATAGTCTTAAATAGTCAAATGCACAATGGACTCAGTTTCCCCTTCTTCCCAAATATCATAACTCATTTCTAGAATGTTATATTGAAGAATACATGATCCAAGTCATGTAATTATGAGTCCATACTTCATTTTCCCCATAAGTTTTTTGTCCATTTTGAGAATCATTAATGTGTTTCTAAAACAGATGAATATATTCTTTATATCCCTTCACATTGTATTTTCCCAAAACATCCCTTCACCCTCATCAACCCAACATTTTGGAGTAATTCACTCTTATTTATATATAGCTTCAAATTGCGCAATTTTATTATTGATGTCGAAAATTTTATTATCATAGAATTTGAGAATTCTATGGTCTTGATCCCAAATCCCTTGAAAATCAAATGTTGCAGCACATAATATAAATTCCTAGGTTTTAATTGTCATCTATTACAAACCATCAGTTTTAGGGTAGTAGATTGTGTTAAGTTTTACAAATGTATTCATAGTATTATTATTGATCCATATAAATATAGATGTAAATATTATATCTCATTCATAAAAAATCAATATAGCTACTCATTGTAGACTCAATACTTATTTTATATATATGGGAGCTAGAAATGTTGGGCCCACTTGGTGTATGAAGAATGTATTTGTTGTCAATAGTTGTCAATGCTGGTTAAAATGAAGAAGGAGATGGAGAAGAACTCCAAAGTGAATGGATATATGATGAAGTGAGGATACCTAGAAAATTATTATTCAATCATATCATTGGATTTCATGTTTGGGAAACTCTCCTTGAATACAATTTAGACAATTTTTGAGCTAATCCTATGTTCAAAGAACTTATGTTAAAGATGACACATTGTTTACAATAATGCAGAATGGATATGTATCTTCCATCTGAGGGTGATTGAAGTAGAATGAGGATTTGAAGAAGACCATGAAATTCTTCATGATTTCATAAAATCCATGAATGCTAATTCTTGGAGAATATAATAAAATTATTTGAATGATATGTACAATGATAGTTGAAGAAGATGAGAGAATGTGGAGGGGCATGGAATTCTGAGACAACCATTCATTTCACATTGTATCAAACTAGAAGAGGAATCGCTGATATTTATTTCACAAATAGCATAAGTCAGGAGAACATGTGATGCATTCCTTATGATGGAAAGAGGGAGAAATGATGATGCCAGTCATATACAGTTTTGATTGGATGGAATGATGCTCCTGGAAGAAAGGGATGTTTTTGTACATCCCATTGTAATTCCGATGATGATAGAACTGATCTATCAAATGATATATATCACGATAGTGGAATTCATGATAAAATCTAATGAATGGTTATGGGAATTAGTGAAGAGATAAATTACAATGCAATGGACAATCATGGGGTGGAACAGAAGCACAATTTAAGGTGGTGTCATTTTCCAGTTTGTAACAAATTGTAGGGCCTGAAAATCGAAAGATGAAGATGTGTTTTGGGCAATGGATGGAGCACACAAGATTGAAGATGGTTTTGATCATTGCGTTCAAGGTATGAATCAAGGTTAGAGCATCTAAAAATGATAAAGGCATGGAGTGCATGAAAATTTAGGCATGTTCCCTGAAAAAACAATGTGTTGCACGAAATATATGTGTGTTGCGTGAAATATTTGCTGGATGCACGAAATATCTGCGGGATGCGCGAAAAATAATGGTTGTAAGAAATATTGGCATGGTGTGTGAAATAGAGAAAATAATTTTTTCTCACAATAGGTTCTTCGAGATCAAATCTCGAAAATTGGCAATGTCATGAGGTGCACGATAAATTGGATCATTTTTGGAAATACGATGTCATGTGAAAGGATGGGTATGCATGCAATATGGAACGTGGAGTGGAATTTTGAGCGAAAGTAGTGATTCATTCATAGAATGATGAAAAATGGAAAAGTCATAAGGTGCGTAAAAAATCTAGGTGGTGCGTGAAAATAAAAGAAGGTGTGAAAAATTAATGAAGTGAGAGACAATTTTACGCGCTGGAAGGGTTTTTACGCACAGGAAAGGGTTTTACGCGAAGGGTCAAAAATGCCTATAAATATGATATGAACTCCTCTCATTTGGTGCATCTCGACACATAGAAAAATCTCGATCTATGAAATGTAGAAAAACTGAAGTATAGATTTTATCGTGAATGGAATAAGTACAACACGAAACAGATGTACTGGGCGAAAAAAGGGGAGTTCTGCACAAAAAAGAAGAGTTGCGCGAAAAGGGTTTTTCGCGCCAAAAAGTGTTTTTACGCGCAAGGCTTGAATTTTACACTGAATCCACTAGAAGGTTGCATGAAAAATTTGAGGGTAAAACATGACTTCAATAGGTTCATGGAATTCTCGAAGTAGCTTTTGGAAGATGAAATAAATGTGAACCATTCAGTTTCACAAAGAGAAGTTAAACCACACTCACAGGACTAGTGTTTTTCACCCTCGGTGTACATCGCGAAGTAAAGAAGTGCTAGACATGCATTCGAACTCAAATATGCACAAAGGAGGAAGGTAGTATACCGACACACTTATGTGTTGGTATTGAAAATTGAAGAAAGAGATTAAGACACTGCAAATATATTGTGTCAAAGAGAAAGAAAATAAGAAGAAGAAGAAGAACAGAGTATGCCCTGTTGAAGGAAGAAAATTATTCAGGGCAGTTTAATTCAGATGATGCTTGTGAGATGATCATCAGTGTTTGAATAATCACATTGGTATATGTGATTCTATCCATGAAAATACAAGACGTTTTACTGTAGTTGGTTGTTGCACTAAGAAGAAGAAAGAAGAATCCTAGTGCAGTTGGTGTTGCACTAGAAGATAAGAGAAGGGAATAAGGATGAATTTCTTGCATACTACCTTGAAAGTAATCAATTGAAGAGCAGTAAAGAAGTCTAAGTGAAGAACATACCTTTTGAAGATGGAATTAGACTCTCTACATATGTAGTATAAAGAACTAGCTAGAGTCTGCAAGTTGGACTAGGCTCTCACCAGTCCAAGGAAGGGGATTATTTCCACCCCCCCCCCCTCCAAAGTGTAGGGACTCACATAGGCTAGATGATTGTTTTCCTAGCCACTCAATTGTTAAAACATTTTAAATTAATGTGGAGAATACATGAACTAGTCATTCCCATGCATGGAAAGGACGTAACTACTCTTATTAAGTTTTGAACTTTTAAAAATTGCATGTGCATATTTTTACTACTTTCAATTATTGCATGTGACAGTGAAAAGAGAATAAATGAATGAGGATCATAATAGGTCCAGAGGTACAAGGATAAATGTTGAAATTGGTTTAAAAAGTCCCCAACACTGATTCACCCCCTTTCAATGTTAGGCATATCCCAAACTGGTCCTCTCATGAAAATACAATGAGAAATACTCTCTTATTCCATCAAAATGGGAAGACATTTTAAATCTATCAACAATTTCCCATATAGAATTTACACCCTTAGATCATTCATAATTGCCAATAAAAAAGTACATTGTTGTTTTATCCCACTTCCATATATGTATAATTAATTGTTATAATACCCCTTTTGGAAGTTATCACTCAACCTTTTCTTTACACACCCACCACCTTACAGTTTTATGAGTTATATACCTTTTTATTTTCTACCAATAATAATGATCATAAATACTATTAAACATTTTATTTATTCCTAAGTGTATAAATAATATAGATCTATAATATTCATCTATCCAAACATTTTTAATCTCTCTAATATATTGTATGAATATCCTTGTATGAAATTTTATTACACCTTCTTAATCATTAATGAGTTTTGGAAACATCATGTGTTTCATAGCCTATATCTTCTTCTACATCAAAGGATAATTTTCATGAGCACATAATATTCTATATTTATATATTTTACAAAATTATTTTATATATATATTATTGTGGATCCTACATATTAATAAACATGACCAAACTAATTAGGTCCTTAGTCAATGGATCACATTCAAAATAAATCATTAAAACAACACCGGTATCTTTTCTACACAAATAATTTGTGGATTTGTTCACTCTATTAGGTTGATAATAAATTGAACAATCACAATATTTAATATGTTAAAACCAAATCATTTTTATCATGTTTATTTTGTTATGTGTGAAAATATTCATCTAACATTGATGGTTTGTGTATATATATAAAAATTTGTAACACAACATGTTTTCTGGAGCATTTATAAAAAAATTAATATCACATTTATGTGTTACAATGTTCAAGGAAAAAAATGATTTCACACATTAAAAAATCTGTCTAAATAACATGTAGATCAAACTAGGGGTATGTTACACTAAACATCGTCTTCACTTATATTACACACAACAGCAACATAATGTACTTTACATCCAACACAAATGTTTCTAATAAACTTAATTTTATTTGTATACTACCCATTAATGTAATCAATTATTTAAATAAATGTATATATTAGTATTTACATATCCATTCTATGATCTTTGTTTCAAAAGGGTAAATTTTGCAAAGTCTTAAAAATCAATAACATAGTTTTGAATCATTTTTCCTTCTTTGAGACACGTGTTTTATTATGAACCAAATTTAATTTTTGAGCACCATATACTTCAATTTGACATGTTATGTATTGAATATACTTCATTTAATTACATGTTAATCATTATTTAATTTTATTTTTTAACATGTAGAGTATGATCATAATTTTCCAGGTTATATGAGTTTATGGAAACCATCTCATTTTATATCGAGATAGCTTTTTATTAGGATCCATTTATTAATATATTATGATCTATCTCTCAACAGATCTAACACACCAGATCATTATTTTACACTTAATCATAATTTATTACAAAAATTTTTCACTAGATACAATATATAATATCGAGAGTTTTAATGAAATTGGTGATTAGGAACATCACACAACAATATAAAACATGAAATACACACCGTTATTGAAAAATTATTTTACACGACCACACACATTCCTTCATACTGAGCAATTAATGGTATAACCAGAGGACATTCATAAAAAAAGGTGAACTATAAATCCCAATAAGGGTGTAAACAACACATAACATGAAGAATACATTACATGTAATGTAATTGGAATATGAGTGGACCATAAGAGAAATATGAACATAAATTCATGTTATAACTTGATTATCATAACATGGAAATGTGGAAACTACATTTAACATGATATTAGCATGATAAAAAATCAATAAACAAGTAGAATGAGTACACCCTCATTGCATTTGTCATATAATGATACTAATATTTTCTCAATGCATTAGTGTTCTATCAGGGTGAACCCTTCGTAATCATTTCATTCCATAAAAATTGTGTCAGATGGATCAATAACATGGATTCATTAAAAAAACATTTATTACAAAAATATATAATTTATAAATCATACATGAAACTATATAATAAATATTTAAACGTTAATTAAGGTTAATATCTTTGATAGATAAATTTTCAATGTATTCACTACACTATGACATTGGCTTGGAAAATCACGGTGCAATTTTGGCAGCATAACAGCATGACATAAGAATTCATAAAAATGGTTGATGACAGTAAAAGTTTAATATCATAATCTGTAAATTAATTATCGTAATGTGGGTTATAGAGATACACTTAACAACAAATGTAATGTAATTTTGAAGAATAATATTAAATAATTGTTTGAATTTAAATGAGAAGAGGGAAACTCCTTATGGAATTTCACAATTATTATCGGTGTACAAGGGAGGCATTAATAAGATATAAAGTCATATATCATCATTAAAACATAAGGGGGAGAGTATTGGGGAATTTATTAAAAATATCTCAACATTGGTAATTGAAAGGAACAGGGTTTAACGACATAATAAAACATGGAAAAAAATAAGAGAGGATGAAATCTCATACATGGAAATGTGATCCCAAAGGCTTGGGAAAGGATAATGATAGGCTTCTTGGGAGCTGGGGGTGCCATTAGAGAATTATAGGGATAGGAGGGAAGTGTTTTTTCATGCTCCAAACACTTTTAGTGAAGAGGATGTTCGAGCATTAGTGCGTTTATATAGTAAAATATAGAGAATTATTTATTATTTTGGTTTTGGAAACCACACATTATACTAATCAACCCAAAAAACCAACCCAAGGGTTTTTACAAAGGTTTCTTCCAATAGGGGGAGGGAAAATTTATATTATAATTCCAAAGGCCCATCTTCTGAAAATTTTAGTCTTTCTTAATTAGAGTTGAGTCATACTCACAAGGAAATAATTTTAAAAGTAAAAATGTTTTATAGGTTTCCATGGTTCACAAAGGCACCATAAAATTAATAAAACCAATATAAATCCAAATAATTTAATGGAATAACATATATTTTCCGAAAAACCCAATTATAATAATTTAATAAATCACTATTGGGTAATTAGGATGTCATAAAGCCCATAATATATTTAATGGTGATTTGTTTTTACCCAAAATATTGACTATCTCAAAAAATTATTAAATTTTTTTTATTATAAAATTTTAACATCCTAAAGAAAATAATATTTATTTTATATAAATAATTATATAAATATTTTAATTTTTACTTTTCAAAAAAACCAACATTTAACTAAAATTCATGGGTTATGTCAATAAATGACTTTCAATCCTTAATAAAAATTACCATTTTTTTCAAAGAAAATATATGATAATTAATAATATAAAAAATTTAATTTACTAATAAAATTTTATTAAATTATTATTTAATTCAAAAATTCATTAATTCATTATAATATATTTCTTAATTGAATATTTACTAAAAATACTATTTCTGTGTTAAAAAGGATTTAAGAATAACAATTATAATATTAATGTATATTCATTATTATATACAAAAATATTATATATAACCATAGTGATAGGGTATTGTTACATAAACCCTTATAACACATGTATACGTCCAATTATTAAGGTTTGTGATGGTGACAGATTCCTAGGGAGGCCCAGATAACATTGCTCGGGTGGTAATCTCAATTATCTTCCACTTCTCTCATTGGAGATTCCATTCAAGACTAATGTGTTGATTCTCGTATTGGGATTGGTCAAGAGCGAAGCCTAGTGATGTTACCTACATTCTCTGCTTTAGGAAATGGGATGGGTATGGAGAAATTATGTTAGTTGAGTCCATCACTTCCTCTTCTGGAGTAAATTGGATTTGTAAAATCCCTATATTTAAACTAATCATGTGATCTGTGTTCAATAACTATTTTTGAAATGGTTAAAATTCATAACAATATTTTGAAATTCATGAACATAAAACCATGGATGTAAATATTTTATATAACCATTTTACATAATAATAAATTTAATTAGATCAAGAGTAATTTTCATTAATAAATGTTCTGACCATTAAAATCATGCCGCATAAGATATTTCCCTATCAAATTTTTCTATTCCCACACTGAAGTATATGAGGTTAACTCTACATCATCACATCCTCAAATTCCCAAATTTCATCATCAAATTTTTCATTTTTTCAATCCAATTTAACGTGGTGAGTTTTCTTCTTTCATAGAACTTTTTCTTATGTTATAAGATCATTACTGAATTCTCTTTATAGAAGTGTTTATTCTCCAATTTTACCACCTCTTGATTGAGTATATATTATGGGTCAGGTATATACTTCCCCAAAAGTGATACATGGAATATATCATGTACATGAGATAGGTTAAGTGTGAGTTCTAGTCGTTAGGCCAATGCTCCAAACTGATTAAGGATATCAAAAGGGTCCATGATCCTTGGAATAAGAATTACCTTCATACCAAATATCATAACTCTCTTTCTAGGTGATATGCTGAGGAATACCATGTCTCTGACATCAAAATCTAGGTCTCATCAATGTTTATTAGAATGTCTCTTTTGTCGACTCTGAGTAGCCTTAATGTGTAGTAGTATGGTCATAACATTAGAAACCATTTCATTGAGAATTTATTGTCCTAGGATTTCTCACTCCTCAACATCATCACAACATGTTAGTGTTATACACCTCTTCCCATAAAGTGCTTCATAAGGATCCATTTGGTTGATTTATTGGAAACTATTATTGTATTAGAAAACAATATGATGAATATGTTAATCACATCCCCCTTTGAAGTCCATCGGTCATGCTCTCATCATGTCTTCAAGTGCTGGGAGAGACCGCTCTGATTGGACACCTGTTTGATGATGACAAACCATACTATAGTTCTACCCATTATACAGGGAATGTTGAATACTCTTCAATAATAGAGAGTTGAGTCATTGATCTCAATCATATACAATATATAGTGGTAATTCATGCAGCCTTACATCTTTTATAAAGTATATCAGTGCTAGTTTATCTAATGAGACATCCTCTCAAATTGAAATGAAGTTTGTAGCCTTTATAAGACTATCCACAACTAACCATATGGATTTGTTACATTTGGTTGGATTCAGAAGACCAGTGGAAAATTCCATGGTGATGTTAACCCATTTACATGATGGTATGGGTAATTGTTGCATCATCCCCTTAGACTTGTACCTCTCAACATTCACTTGCTGACATAACATGTACTTTGATATATACTAAGAGATCTCCTTCTTCATGTTACCCCACCAATAATGATCTCATAGATCTCAATACAACATTGTGTTTACTGGGTGAATGGATAAATTCGATCTATGTGCATCATCCAAAAGTTCATTCATTAACTCTTGATTTGATGGAACACATAGTCCTGTCCCAAATCACACAAATAATTCTTCATTAACATTGAACTATGAGGATTTATTTTTTCTAATTATTACATCTTTCTTATAAATTCTCACATCATCTTAATGAGTATCCTTTAACCTTTATAAAAGAGATGTTTGAGAAATTATTAGTGAAAAGACTGATTTTGTTCCCTTCTTTATTATTTATATGTCCATCTTCATCAAATCTATGATGAATGGATCCTATTCAATTCCCATCAATGGTAGAATTTTTGGGTCCCTTCAACCTAGATCCTATTCTACCCTATTCATATTCCTAGGGTGGTTATAGATTGAGTATTCATAGTCATTGATTATCTCTAACCATCATCATTGGTGAGAGTTCCACTATTTATATTTGAATATATATTTGAGGTTTTTGTGATCCATATTTATATCAAAATTCTCTCCAAAGAGGTAATGTCACCAAATTTTTAAATCGATGATTAAAAAAATCCAACTATATATCTTTTGTTGGATTTTTTTCTTATGAAAGATTAATTTATTTGAATGATAGGTAATAAATTTGTAATTTTCCATCAACCAAAAACCCAATCCCTTCTTTTAAGGATAACTAAATACAAAAAAAATGTTCTCCACTTGTGGGTAGTGTGAGAATGGGTGCAGTGATTAGCCTGCTTTTCTACACCTTGATGATATCTTCACATTAATCACTCCAAGAAAACATTACTCGATTCCGTGTTATTATAGTATGAGGGATGGGAAATCTTGAGAAATGTATCACAAATTTGCGATAATATCCAGCTAATGCCATGTAGCGAAGTATATTTGCTAAGGATGTTTGTCTCAACCATCCCTCAATGGAATCATTTATTAAGGGATCTATCGATATCCCATTTCTTTTGATGATATGACCTAGAATTATAACTCCTCCAACCATATCACACACTTATTGTACTTTTCAAATATCTTCTCATCTCACATTTTCTCTAGTACAATGCCTATATTCCACTCCTTGGGTTTTGAGTTTATTAGAATATCATCTATAATTAAAAAAATATTCTTGAAAATATAAATGGACTCTATTCATCAAGTCCATAATGATTTATAGGGAATTAAGGATACATAATGAAATTATTATGAATCTATAGTGCTCTAATCTTATACAAACATCAGTCTCGGGGATATCCTCTTTCTTCCCCATTACATGGTAATACCCCGACCACAGATAAACCTTGAAGAATTATCATGCACCACATATCTAATTGACCAAGTCATCATTTCATGGTAGAGTATAATTTTCTTTAACATGATTTTATTGATCTCACTATATATAATGAAAATGTGCATTAATCTATCATTCTTCATGACGAAGAGGACCGATGCACCCCATGGTGAAGTAATTAGGCATATAAACCCTTTATCTAGATTCTTCTATTTTTTGCATTAAGCTCCACGACAACCATTATATACAGAGTCTTGGATTTTGGAATCATCTATGGTATAATATGAATTTAGAACACAAAATCTCTTCATGGAGGAAGAACAAGCTATTCCTCAATACACACATCATTAAATTCCCTCAAAATAGGCATGAATTCAAGGACAGTTTCTTCTTTAAACTCAATATTCTGATCTAGATACAAATTCTCATAGGATAGTAATATCCACACTCGAGAAGATGGTGCTAATGAAGATTCATCATCCTCCTTGCACTTGTACATAATAGGGGGTAGATTTTCCATATGGAGAGTTTTTTCCTTCTCACAGTAATTTATTTTGGCCCTATATAAGGAAATACAATAAATTACAAAAATTAAATAAAATTACCCCAATGGGGGGATGATGAGTTTCAATTTGAATTTAAATCCACAAATTAGGAAGGGGAGGAGTTATATTCATGAGATGCAATGATATCCCCATTTTTCCTTCTCACTGACATATTTATATCCATGACTTGTGGTGGTGTTGGGATTGTTTTATAAAAAATTAATGATATAAAAGAATGTGTATAACCAGAATCATAATGTACATTATATATTCTTGAAATAATAACTATCATTCATGTCACCACATCATTGTCGAGGTACACAATGGTGGTAGTGATGGAAAAAAGACACACATTCGGCATTGGAGGATATTGGTTGCCTCCAAAAACCCTTGGATTATGGGAATGGTTGGAAATGTGCCCTTGTTATTTGTATTTGATTAAATTAACAATGCATTGAGGGTCAAAAAGAGTGTTTCTTTTCTCTGTCACTGCCAGAGGTTTTCTTGTCAGCAGTAAATGGAATGTTTCCTTTCACTTCCACACCTAATGAATTTAACATTACTCTTGAGGCAATTTCTAGGGTTCTTTTATCTGCACCTTTTTTAAGTGGGGTGCAAGAATTTCATATCACTGTTGGATTTATCAATCATATCGCTAGAATTTAATTCCACCTTATGATTCATATTCCCATGAGACCATTGAGATTCACTGATATCTATTTCTACTTTGATGGAAAATCAGACAATTTCCTCATAGCTCTTGATGTTATGAATCGCTAGGGATTTCAATAGGCAAGGATTTATCCCACCAAAGAAGCGGTCAGCCATGCATTTTTCGGTAATGACAATATAGAAGGACTATCATGCAACACTTCTGATGTTTTCCTCATAACTCTAACTGATTAGTAGTCTTTTCTCATGATGGAATGGATGCCCCTTTCTATATTGTATCGGAGGGTGAGGGAAAAATATTTGTCAAAAACCAATTTTGGGAAATCCTTCCTTTTCAAGTCATCGATATCCTCCTCAGGCTTTGTATTTTTTTATCAATGTACTCTATTTATTAGATTAACTCTTCATACGATAACCATCCATATGTACCTTCTCCTGTTCTGAATTTTGAAGGATAGAGAATAACTTTTCAATGGATTTGATCTATTGTTCAGTGATTGAGGGATCATATGATCCATTAAATGTACGAGGCCATTGCCTCCTGAATAAATCGATCATGACGTCTTCTTTCTTGGGAGGCATTACATGGTCCACATGAACCATGTTCCTATTAAAAACATGAGTTAACTCAGAGAGTATTAGGACATCTTTCGTGATTCCCACTCCCATTAGACCAGACATCTCATTAGAGCAATCATATCATTAAACATCACATCTGATGTAAGCCCGAGACCTCATATTACTAGCCATTTACTAGAATAAATGAAATTATGGGGTAAACACATAAATGGTAAACCCCTGAAAAAAATTTATGACTTATAAATTACCTTTACAAAATTAACATATATATTTGTAGGCTTCAATATATGTTATTCATGGTCTACATCCCAACAAATATTCTTAGGGCCATTTTCTATTATTCCCATAACAATTATTCACACTAAAATTATGAATATTCCAAATCATATCCCCCAGGAGTTTCATAACCATTTGTGCAGAAAGTTTTGTTGTAATTCACCATTTCCCGTTCGAATCTAGGTCAAAGCATTGTTTTTGGGTTTTACACCTAGAAACATATGTCCTAGAGCGTCCTCTACCTTCTCGTAAGCAGATATGGATATATTTTCTAGATAAAATAATTACTCAATACTCAATAAAAATTACCTATGTATATATCATATTATGTTTCATCCTTAAGTCTTCCACTAGGGTTTCCTAATCCAAATCACAAAAATAACTAAACATATCCTCTGATTCCAACTATATCATCTCTTATCTTTATTTCACACATAGAAATAATTTATTACATAAACTGAGAACTTGTTAAAACATAGAATATTGAGTGGTATAATATATTTTTATCTTAGGAACATCACAAAACCACTTACAACATTATGTACACATTTTTATTGAAAACTACTTTTACATTACAACATAGATTTCATCATACTTAGCATGGAATTGGATAACCTGGGGATATGAATAAGAAAAGGGTGAGCTATAAATCCCAGTAAGGGATTAATAAAGGAATAATATTAAGAATACATTATATGTTTGGAAATCGGTGTAGCAATGGTGCATAATATAAACATAAACATTTGGTCTTGGTATAGCATGATTATCATAACATGGAAATTTGGGAACAACATTTAACATGATATTAGTATGATCCAAGGATCATTGCACATAGATAATTAGTAAACAATCATTTCACAGGAATATTCATGAGTGAACCCTCATTGCAAATTACATATCATGGAACTAGTCCTTACCCAATTCATTAGAGCGCTATCAAAGCACACCCTTCTTAATCATTTCATTTAATGCATAAGTGTGCCACATGGATCATATAACATGGATTCAATAAACATAATCATTTAATAAAAGATAATGGAATGGTGAAATCATATATCAAATTCTACAATCAATAAGTAAATTTTAATTAATGATAATTACTTTGATAGATAAGTGGTCATGGTATTCACTTCACATTGACATTTTCTTGGAAAATCACTGTTCAATTTAAGCAAGGTAACAGAATGACATAAGAATTCATAAATTTGGTCAATGGTAGAGAAATTGTTATATTATAAAATGTACATAAAATGGAAAATATTGGGGTTCATATAGATATATGTCCCAATATATGTAATTAAATTGAGGCTCATAATATAAAACAATTATTTGAATGTAAATGAGAAGAGGGAAATTTTTTACGGAATTTCGTCATGGTAACAGGTATACTTGAGAGGCATTAATGAGAGAAAAAGAAGTATATCATCATTAAAACCTAAGTTAAGAAATATGGGGGTGGATAAAAATCATACCAAAACGTTTTTAGTTTAAATGGAAATGTTATAGCAACATAATGAAACTATGAAAAAAAATAGAGAGGTAGAAATTAATTAATTGGATGTGTGATCCCAAAGCCTTGGGAGAGGATTAAGAGAGAATTCATGGGAGCATGGGGAACCTTGTGAGGATTCTAGAGAGAGGAGGGAAGATTTTTTTCTAGTCCCAAAGTCATTTATTGAATAGAATGTGTGATCTTGGGTGTGTTTATTTAGGAAAAGAGAGGTAATTATTTATTATTTAGGTTTTGCACACCACACATTAAACAAATCAAGCCCCCAACCGATATCATGGGTTTTACCATGGTTTTTTACAAAGGTTAGTGGAAAACATTTTTTTATAATTACAATAGTTGAATATCTTAAAATATTATGCTTGACTATGTGGAAGTGAGTCACACTTTCAATGAAGTCATTTTAAAAGTTAAACTGTTTTAAAAGTCATGGAGGATCAACTAAGGCACCGGAGAATTAATCAGACAAATATAAAATACAATTATTTTAAATTCAAATCATATATTTTACGAATAACCCATTTATAATATCTTATAACATCAATATTTGGTTATTATTATGTTAAAAAACACATTAAATATTAAATGATATTTATGTTTTACCATAAAATTCAACATTCTCAAAAAATTATGAGAAATTCATTATTTGATAATTAATTAATCCTAAATAAAAAATTCATTTTATCTAAATAATTTTATAATTATGTGAATTTTTATTTTTAAAATAAACAGTGAAAGTCATAATAAATTTATGGGTTTTGAAAATAACGCCTTTCAAACCATTATAAACCATATAATTGAATTCATAAATTTTTTACAATTATTTATATTTAGTAAAATTTACATTAGTAATAATATTTTATTAATGATTTATTTAATTGTAAAATCAATTAATTTATCAAAATAGATTTCATAACTGAATATTAACTAAATATATTATTTGTTCTTTAGAAACTAAATAAAATGTAACATTAATTAAATTAATTTATATTCATTATTTTTTAAATAAACAATACACACAGTCAAAGTTCTTGGATCGTATTACATAACCACTTATAACACATGTAAATGACTTAATGGTATGATGTGTGGTGGTGAAAAATTCTAGCGGAGGCTCAGATAACATCACTGGGGTGGTAATCACTATTAACATCCACTTCTCCCATAGGTGGTTCCTTTCAATCTTAATGTGAAAAATCTAGGCTTGGAATAGGTCAGGAGAGTTTTCTAGTGATTCTAATTATTTTCTGATCTCATACATATGGGCTTCGTATGGAGCGAATCTACCAGATGAGGACATCAAATCCTTTGTCTGAGTAAATTGAATTTGATTATTCTCTATATTTATACTAATCATGTGATCACTGTTCAATGGCTATATTAAAAACAGTAATAATTATTGATGGTATTTTGAAATCCAAAATCATAAAACCAAGTAATTGTATATTATATACTACTATTTTACAAAATAAGACATGTAATTTGATTAAATGAAATTTCCATTATTAAAGGATTGGTTTGTTACAGGAACCATCATGAATATACTTATCATATAATTATTCATCATATCATCTTGTTTTAGTACAAATTTTTAAAACATTTTTACATAATATATTCTAGAAAATGAATTTTATTAACATCAAATTGACCTTATATCATTGGTATGATATTGGTTTTAATAAAAACCCATGTTTTCAATATTTATTTCCAAAATGTTTTCAAATTATCCCTGAAAATAATTTTTAACTAAAAAAATGATATTCAAAATTTATTATGGTTTTAAATGGTTTTATTGTATGTTATCTAATATATTTTCAATAAAAATATTTTCGAATTTTTTTTAAAAATCATTTTTTAGTTTAGAAAAAATATTTTCCAATGTAAATATATTAAAGAGTACTTTAAAAATTATTTACCATCAAAGATAACATATTTTGGTTTTATTTTTTAATTTGATTTGAAATTAGTCTATTTTATAATTCATATACATTCTATGAATTGATTATTTATGGATGGAATAATGTTTATGAATCATGTTTCTCTTAAAAGAGTTAAATTCATCTGAAACCCACTTCTTGTAATGAGACTTGTTTATAATGAAATGATACAACTAGATTTTTTTCCTAGGTTATGATATACATACATTTTTTTAATAACCATTTTATATTAGGGGTTATGATATACGTTTTTATAATTTTGAGTCACATGTATTTATTTTGAGATGTGTGAGAAATATATCACCCTAAATTTTAATGGATAAATATTTATATCTAATGATATATAAATGGATGGAATGAAAAATAAAATTAGTTAAGTATTATAATTATATATTTATGAGTGATCACTATCCAATAATACAGGGCTTGAATAGGGTTTGATTCATGTTCGTTAAAGGAATATTTTTACTATGATGGTCTCGAAAGAATGTCTTGACTACAATGGTAATCATTATATATTACTATGTGTCTACTATAATTCTATTTTTTATTATATTATTATGATTTCATGGATTATGTTCACTGTTTACTTATGATTCATTTATGAATAACTTTCATGTTTTACAAAAACGATTCATGTTTTTATCTTTGATATTCCTGGTATGATATTATATTTTCATGACCATGTTCTCATACTCTTATTCTCATGATTATGCTTATATATCTTTCTTTTCCTCCCTTAGATTCCATTTGTGATCACCCATTATAGTATTTCTTTCCCTTTTGTTATTAATATATATATTATGTTTGATGTGTCTAAGATGGGTTCTAGTCATGAATAACCAAATTGGAGATGATGTAGCTCATTAATGTACTGGGTTTCAATTTACATGTATCCAAAGTCACTAGACGGGGATTGTCTTTGGGGTTGTTTTTGAATAATGTTTTATGTATAATTGGAAAATTATGTAATGATAATGTTTGGAAATCATGGGTATTTATAGGTGGTATCACATGCAGTTTTAGATATCCTTTGGAATATGGGATCTATAAAACATACTGAAAACCTTAAGGATATATTTAGGGAAATGTCTTAGGATAACTGAAAGTATAGGAAAATTTCCAATAATTTCAGTAAAGCATAGAGTAGGAATTTTCATATAAAAAAAATCCATATATGGATAAAACATGTGGATGAGGCTCTTGAATAGATTTACCTTGGTATAACTACTCTCAAAAGATGTTCTCAGCCTAACTCTATGTAATCTAGTACACAAAAACAAGACTTGATTCACACCAAGGTGTAAACTCTTGAGGGGAAATTCATTCATAATTCACGGAATCATCAAAATCCCTTATGAAGGATATAAATAAATATTTTTTGAATAACCTATGGCATCCCCAATATTACATATATTATGGATGGTTTCAAAAGTTAGACATAATATAAATGACTTATACTGATTATGTGGTTCTTCAATAGAATCATTATTAGTTACTCTATCATTTTTATTTTACTCAATGTTTGTAACATGAAGGAAAAATGTTGACAGTTATTGGGATGGAAAATGTACTTATTTTACTTTAGAAAATAGAAGTATAGGGGAGATGGAATTAATATCCTCATTGTTATGCTCAAATAGATTTATCAACCTATGAATCATGGTGGATATCCAAATGAAAAAAATAAGGTAATAATATTCTGTTGAGTCTTTCACAATGCTACACCCCCTTCTTTTACATGGTCTTCTAATACACTTTTCTATGAGAAATGGATCAATGAAACTGAAATTATTTTCTCCATTCCACAGTGTATGGATCATGAGAAATCCATTCTGGTTGTTTATCGTTTATTTGGTCAAGAAGGCTATAAGTGGAATATAATCACGAATATGAAACAAAAAGATGAGATTTAATACATGAATATGTATGAGTTCAAAAACATATTTTTTTCAACATGTATATAACATGGATTTATCATTCCAATATTAGGAAAGTGTTAATTGAGTTGAATCCAAGATATGATGAGCCATTCAGTACCTATAAGTATAATATCACAATATATGTGTTCTATAATAGAGGAATTACTATCCTTCCTAATTGTAAAAATGAGAGGATCTTTAGTTGAATAAAACCAATTCATTAAAAATATTTTTTCATAAAACTCTTTTGATTACTATGTAGATATTTTTTGTTGTGAAATCAAGGTTTAAATGGAGGTCAGATTCATATATCAATCAAAAGGTTTTGAAAATAAAATCATATTGGAGTTTAGGGGGAAAGATAAAATACATTAATAGAGGAAGATGATATTTTTATGATATATGTGTGGGAATAATCATAGAGGTAATTTTATTAAGGGCCATAATATATTTTTTGAATTTATAAGGGAAGGCCATTGTGGATTTTATTTCCATAGTGATTTAATGAATTTATCTAACATTGCGAACAATGAAAAAGAGGCAACGAATTCACCTCTAATGATTCAGTTCTATAATTTTAAAGAGAATGTGAATTATGCTGACCAATGATCAAACATATGAGCTGGTGAGGATAGTCAATAGTAGTAACCACTTTTGTCAATGAACAAGGAGAAATATCCAAAAATAAATATTTTTTATGAGGGTTGGGATATCGATGTGGTGATAGGTACTCATAAAATCCACTCAATAACTTCTAATGTGTTATCTAAATCTAGATCAACACACTCTTTCAAGTTGATTTAATATATAGGGGAATTAATATTCCATCAAACTGATTATATGTGGGATTTGTAGTGAATAACATTAATGGTATGACAATTTAATCTAATGACTTCTATTCTTATCTAGTTGATATGTGTGAGAATTTTCTTCTTTTAAATATTATCATTCTTCCTTTAGTTTAATTTGATGTTACCAAAGTCCTATAATGTATTTATCAACAAAATACCCACAAAAATTACCATTGAAGGACAATTACATTTGATATTTCCAACCCCTTTATGATCATCCATAATTGTGATGATAGGCCTGAAATTTAAATTGATATTACATCCCATGTATGGGCCTCATTTCCCATTTATAGGGTTTTTTTATCTCAACTAGTAGGTGATAAAATTGACATCGATTATATTCATGTTATTCATGAATTTTGGGACATATATCCTGAATAGTTTTCTATCCTTCCACTAAAAAGTGATGTTGAGTTATCAATAGAAATCATACCTAGTTGCCCACTAATTTGAATGGATCCTTATAAAATGTACTTGATTGGTTTGTGTGAATTAAATAATAACACGATAAAATAATTTAAAATGGATTAATTTGGTACAATGTTTCAACATATGGGGAGAAATTATTATTTTTTTAAATCATTTTGGATAAATATAACATTGTATAATTTATCGTGTGTTGACTAAGATCTCAATCATGAACAAGTATCCTCTTCTGTATTTGATGAATTCATTGATCAAATGTGTGTAGATCAAATATTTTACAATAATAAAATTCAATCTAGTTATCATAAATCACGGTTAATAAAGAGGATATATCTATGAAATCATTCTGTACAACGTATGGACACTATGAATACATAGTAATGCCTTTTGTTCTTACTAATTCCACATCTATATTCATGGATTTAATGAATATAGTCTATAGATATTACCTTCATTAGTTTAGGGTAATATATATTATGATATTCAATTATATTGAAAGGAAACATAAGGGAATATAGATCACATGATAGTTCTACTAAAGACCTTATAGAAATAGAAAATATAAGAAATATTTACAAAGTTTGAATTTTGGAGTAAATGGTTTCATTTTTTGGATAAATGTTCTCAAGAGATGGTATAGTAGTATATCAATCCAAGATAGATGCTATTGAATGGTTTTCTAGACCCACGATGATGATAAAGATCTATAGTTTTCTAATGATAACAAAATATTATCGATGGTTTGTGGAAAATTTCTCATGATTGTCTAATCCTTTGAAAAATTTAACTTGAATGTGTGTCATGTTATACATAATAGATATATGTTAGGAAAATTTTGAGGAACTGAAAAGAAATTTAGTTAGTTCACCTATAAATACATTACAATATAGAGGGGAAGGTATTGTAATCTATATAGATGAATCAAATAAGGTTTTAGGATACGTTCTTATGAATAATATCATTGTTATTACTTATTTCTCGTGGCAGTTGACGATTCATGAGAAAAATTACCCATCTCATGATTTGGAGTTAGAAACGGTAATTTTTCATCAACGCTAGCATATATTATCTTTTTGGTGAATGTGTTATATATATACCAATCATAATAGTATTATATATATATATATATTGACCCCGAGGGTATTCATCATTTTATAGAGAATATAGTTAGAGAAGATATACTATTATGACATTTTAAAACATTACCACCCTATGAAAGTGAACAAGGTGGCCAATGCATTGAGTCAAAAGGATCATGCTAGCATATTCATTTTGAGTATCATAATATATTACCTATTTTTGTATATGAAAATGAAGGATCTTGAAATCCTGATGGATTGAGAAAAATAATATATTTATTAAATTAATGCTTAAAAATTATGCCAAGAAAAATCTAAATGAGGTGTACATGGGAGATGTATATCTAATAATGAATGTTATAAATGATCCTGATGTTAACCATGATCTGAATTTCATGATAAGGTTCAGGAACCATATATATGTTCCTTTAATATCATATTTGAAGGATCTGTTTGAGAAATCACATATTTCTTCATTATTTATTCATCTTGGTAGTGTAAATATTTATACGGTCATTATATAATACTTATGGTGGGATTGAATTACGAGATATGTCATAGAGTTTGTAACTCAATTCTTGGTATGAAAAAAGCTAACACTGAATGAAAAAAATTAAAAGGGGATGTTTCATCCAATGCACAAACTAGAATGAAAATATCAGAACATCAATGTAGATTTTTTTAATTAGAATATAAAAAACCCTTAAATGGTTTAATTTTATATGGGTGGATGTTTATCACCTTAATAAATCATCACAAATATCTTTTTCTGTAAATAAATATATCTTGATTAACCATTTATCAGATACATTAATGAAGTTGTAAGGATGCATGTAGTACCACATTCAACTGAAAATAATCAAGATATGTTGTTCACATAAAATATATGTAAAATTATTCATTAAAAACAAATATATAATTAGTTTTCAAATCATATAAACATCCTAAAATGTATGGAATGTCTAAATGAATCATTCAAACATAATTGGATATGTTGAGATATCAATATTAGTATTTAAAATGTGTTTGGGATCAAAACCATCATATACATGAGTTTTATTAATACAATATCTTTCACTAAAGAAATAATATTAAACCATATAAATACTAATATGGGTAGAATTTTGAGATCCAAAATACAGGGATGAAGTTCGTGAAAGAATGATATTGGGACTTGAGAACATTGAATAAATGTTTGAGAAGGTTAGAACCATTCAGTATCTTATTAGGGTAGATCAATGTCATCAAAAAAATACATATTGAAAATAGATAGTGAGATATAGAATTTGATGGTGTTGAAATGGTGTTTAAATGAATCTAAGCCTTGAATAAATTTATAAGGATCATAAAGAAATGGAAATTGATACCTAGTTATATTATCCCCTTTTATTTTCATGATCGTATCAAGATGTTAGCATATTATTTGGTGCTTCATCTAAATATCTCTCATTTCCATGATGTGTAAAATGTATCTATCTTTAATATATACATTCTAGACCATTATGATTTGTTGAACATATAATTCATACCATTAGAGTAGAATATTTTCTAAAATGATCAATTGGTTGATATTCTAGACTGATAATAGATAGATTTACAGAATATACCACTCAGACAGTCAACTTTTTAAAGATAAATCCCCCACTATAGGAATATAAAGAGTATATTTGAATATTATTAAGAACATGATTCCTATTTTTCTACCTATGTGACAAATTTATATAATGAAATATATTTTATAAGTGGGTAGAATGTGACACCCTGAGTTTTTATGGGCCATTGTTTTCGAATAAATTAAATTTTCATGTATGTATGGAAATGAATATTTCAAATATTCCTTTCACATAGAGTCAAATTAGAATATAGTACACATAAAATAAACATTTAATAAATTACATATATCATCGACTTGGCGCATGTTTCACAGAATACCAACTTTCCGAACATTACACAAAACACTAATGTCTCTATGAAACATTATTTAATTGTTATAATTATTCAATTATGAAAATTAAAACGGAGCTATTGAACATAGTTGCATTAATTTTATTGATTTGTTTTCAATTGTTTTTTATAATTTTTTTATATTAATGAAACAGATTGATAATTAAATATATAAGTTACTGTAAATCTCTTTATATGTTTAAAAATATTATTTTCTCAAATGAAAACTTTTTAATGTATTTTTTTAAAAAAATATTTAAATTTATATTATACACCTTTATAAATTTAATTTGGTAGAATAAACTTCATTTTTGAATTTAAAATGTCGAAATTACATTAGGGATGATTTTTTGGATTATTTAGTGAATCATTTTTTGATTAATATTAATAAATGAAATATTGAAATTCAAATAATAATTTTAGTCTAATTTATTTATAACAATAATTTATATTTAAAATTTCCCTCATAGATAAATTATAATATATTTTACAAATAAGTATAATTTCTGTCATTTTAAATAATTTCAATTTGATTTTTGGTATCAAACCATAAAAATACCTGAAAGGTTATTTCTTTAAAACATATAGTGTCATCCCCTCAGTGGGATTATTATAAAATTAATTACAACCACATATGTGATATGAATATTGAAAAACGGATTCAATATTAGGAATCATCGTAATTTTTAATTTATAATTATATCAACATATATTTTGATAAAAATATTATTGAATGTGATTAAAATTAATTATTATGATTAAGTGATGAATTAGGTTAATAATGTACTAAACCTTAAATTTAAATTTAAAAACAAAATAAGTTATTTTTAGCACTAATTGGCTAAATGGATTAGTCCATGAACATTTCATTCATTTGTTTTTTTGTTATGGTATAATTATTTTATGTAAAAATACGGGTACACCTAACACGATTTCTAAAATTCCAATTGTGTCCTTTCCCATCCCAATAAAAGGCCACCACCTCTCCCTATTCCTCATACCAATCATAATAATGAGGATAGGTCATGATCTACCAAATAAAAATACTAAAATTCCACTGATACATCAGGAATTATTAACATGGGAATAATGCAATACCATGATTAATTTGGCACAAACCAAAAGGAGTTACATGATTAAGAGATAGAGTCTTCCTTTAAGATCCAATTTTTTATTTTCATTCTATACCCATCCACCCTACATATTACATGATTTTATAACAACAACTATACTCTAAATATAATAATATTTTTCAATGAAATGTCTAGAACAAAATTTAAACACACTGCCATATAATGTGTAACCAAAATATTGTTTACATGTACTATGAACTATCACCTCACCAATTGATGATTGTTCATTTTTCCTTTTCCACCTCTCATGTGGGAAATAATCAAGTATAATCATTTAAATACGTTATATATAATATTAATATGTTTTTAATATTCATTAATCCTTTTATAAAAAATCCTTATACATTAAATTTTGTGTAAATATAATAATATTTGTAACTCCCTGAGCATCCACGGTATGCTTCTCTTTGAATAATGCAGTAGCTTGTGAAGTATGCAACTTCGAGTTCTAACACACCACGACTAATCAAACAATCCATTATAAATATTAATACTCATTTATTTTAATTTTATTCAATATTTTTCAAAATGTAATTCATAATTGGATTTGTAATATCCAAATTAACTTTGGGTGAATTTTTTATATTTTTCTGATAACATTCATATTGTGATGAATGGTGAAAAATAATACATTTTAATTAAAAAATCATTTTTAATTGAAATACTTTATCATGATAAATTATGAATTTTATTTGTTATAAAGTATCATTAAATAATATATTTATCATTTAATATAATTTAGGACATTTTAAGTAATTTTACATTTAAATAATACATAAACTTATGTAAATATTTTGATAGTTTTTACATCATAAAAAAGGATTTTTGTTTTGGACAACGAGAATTAATTAATGAAAGTTCTATGTTTTCAATTCATAATAATTGAATTAATATTTTGAAGTAGGAGGTCAAAATATTGAAAATAGGTTACTTTTTTATACATTATTAATTGTTACTTCATTAAATATAATATTTACCATGTTTAAAGGGTAAATGAAGAAAATAAAGGTAATATATAATATTATATTAATGTTAAATTACCCTAACATCAGTCCTAACCCAATTGGATGCTATATTTCCGACCATGGGAATCCATGGTTTGAATTTGGGACCTCATGGTACCACGTGAGAGTTATAATGACATTTTATATTAAAAAATCTAATGTAAAGACAAAAAAAACAAAAGCCTGTATTTTATAGAAAAAAAATTATATGAGGTAATATAATTGATCTATTCTATTATAAATTTTCATTATAAATATATAAATATTTCCAATATAATTTTATTTTAATTATAATTTTTATACAGAAAAATATATATTTATATATGACACAATAATGAAGTAGTATTTTTATTATTAATGAAAAAATCAAATAAATGATATTAAAAATATTAAAATAAATATAATTTGAATTTTTTGATGAAATACACGAATTTATAGTTTATTATGTCATTTTAGTATAAAGTCAATGTGTTTTTTTCAGTGTAATAATGTTTTTATGACTTTCACAAAAAACAAATAATAAGTAATGTCAAAATTGACATAAATGAGTTTTAAACAAAATACTATATTATTAAATGATATAAATGTCCAAAAAAATATATTGTCCGACCAAAAGACATATATAATAATATATATGTCATTAATTAACTAGTTGGGGTTCTCGTTTTTTTTATAGTATGGTTATTAACAATTTATTATAATAATACAAGAATACAAGGTAAAAGATAAACTATTTATCTAAGAGTTTAATATAAAAGATAAGGTTAATATAGGTACATAAACCTGTATAAAACCTATTTGTTGAGTTGTTTTCTTATCCATCCACACCTTATCTTATAAATAAATTATTTTGGATCCAATTGTAAACCGAATATGATTGTATAATAAAATAATACTTCAAGATTTTCCTAAAGTGACCATCAACTATCATATAAAAGGGCAGATCCCCTTCTCTTAAAATAACCTCTCCATATCCATTTGGATTAGAAAATCCCATTTCAATTATCCTAACAGCTACCCCACATCATTTTAGAGTTCTAATGTTGATAAAAAATCCATCCTCTGGTTCCCTTTTAATAAACACCTACAGAAACCCCAGAGAATAGGTTATTATTTCTCCACCTATTTGAATGTTTTTTCATCTTCCACTTCCACATTCATTATTGATTATATACCAAAATAATAACTAATGTACCTTATAAATACTGTGATGTTATTATAAATATGGTTAAAACCTATTCATTTTTCTGTCCATCCTATGAAAGAGAAGTCACCATACATGCGTACGTACGGCTTACCGTCTCCATGTCATGGTTTAGTTTGTTATTCTAACACATCATTTTTTTGATTGGAAAGAAAATTAAAATAATCAATGTAAATAATAAATATCACATGTAAAGGATTATTTATATATGATATACTGTCAAATTATATATTATTTAGCCATCAATAGAATGATATTGTTGCTTGTGTGTATATACGGATTACCGTCTCCACGAACGCAATGAAATTCACTCCCCATCATAACCATTCAAGATTAATTTTCATTTTTGATTGTTCATAAACATAATATCATTCTAGATATAAATAAAATACATCATATCTTTATCAATCCTGACATACATAACAAAACATATAATGGAAAATGAATCAGTTAACACAAAAAACAACGATACTACTAAATTATTAATAATAAATAAATATTAAAAGATCATATATGATATCATATTTAAGTATGAGGTTTATTTATTATCAGATAAAAATAATTTACTATTATACATAAGGGTAATGTACCATTGACCAAGTAAATTTACAAGGTAAATGTTAATTCTATAATCTTGTCATTATTGGAGGACATTTATACATGATTATCTACTAGGACCTTTTTATCATCCACATCTGTGATTCTTAAAAATGTATTTCAAAACATTTTTACTATTTCCAATACTATGGGTTAAATTCATTTATAACCATTTTATTCTTTTAATAGTTTTTTTATTAAGGAATAATTCTGTTGTTTTCCAAGCAAGGTATTTTACGACCTTTTCATCAACATTATGCAATGAATGTTTTTTAACTTATTTGAAAAGTGTGGATATTTTTTCCGTTATAATATCTTTTATGAATATTTTATAATATTATAAGAATATTTTTAAAAATAAATTTTTTATTTTATAATTATTTTACTTTTAAAAGATATTAAATAAATATTTCTCTCAAATACATTTCATTTCATCTATCTCAACATCCTTGGATGGATTTCACATTTGTTTGAAGTTCATTTATTTCGATACAATATCTCATAATATATTAAATGTTTTTTGATATGTTTTAATATGTATGTGTAATTTTTATACCATTCATGTTTTATGGTTAAATTATTATCTTTTAGCATTCTAGTATTAATACGAATTTTTATGTTATGTTCCAACCTTTTCCTATGTGGAATGCCATAGACTTTGTAAGTGAATGTTGTAGGCCTCTATTGCTTCTCGATACATTGGTATGTATCATGATACAAACTTGTGTCTTGTCACAAGGCCTTAAACTAGTCTTATTTGTCATCTTGGAACGATGGATTGACTTTTTTATTATTATGTGTGACATTTTTCATTCCATCCTTATGAAATTGTATATTGATTTTACATGTGATAATTTTACTAGTATAATTTCTATGTGAATAAGTAAATGACATTATTAGATTTATATTTTCCATATTATGATTAATTTTATGATTAAAAGGATTGTTTTTTAGTCTTATACATTTCCTTAAATTATTATGCTTATTTATGAAATTTTCCACAATATTGTTATCTTTACTGAGCACCTGAGCTCACCCATTTCTATGTTTTATTTTTCATAGGATGAAAAGAAGTATATTATGACACAATTTAAGGGATAGTCAAATGGATATTAATGTGTTCAAATAAGAAAATGTTTTTGCTGTTTTTCATTTTATAATGTAATGAAAAACTTATGATTGTATCTAGTACATCCAATGATATAAATTGATCGGACTTTCAGAATGCGATTCATTGTTTTATGAAAATGTTATGACCTAATTCACTGAATGTGGGTAAATGTGGTCGGGTCATTATAGTTGGTTGTAGAGTAATTTTACTACAATCCATGGAGTAAAAATTTAGAAATACTCTAAATACAGAACATTACACTAATGTAGACATTGAGGATTATTATAGAAGAACTTCATAGAATTTTTGTAATGTAGAGATTTTATATATTAACCAAGAAATTAATCCTTGTATTGATACGAGTATGTAGAGGTAGATTTGGCACAAATGTACCTAGGAGTGAAAACATGGACACAGAGTTTTGGTCTTGACCAAGGGTATCCACGTACATGACAACGTCCTTGCTGAACTCTGTGTTTCGACACTCCCAGTGGATATGTATAAGATAATTCACATTTTCTTTAAAAAACATTATGAATTATTTATGAGTATATACCTCCCCAATGAAATCATTTTTTATGATTATGGATTATATCCATTAATTGTCCAATATATTTTGTTTGTTTTAAATGTTTAGAATAATGTATGGAGATTCAAAACTAATCTATTGTATGCCATTGTTTACAAAAGGAACCTAGTGAAAGGAATCAAGACCATATCAATGCACATAATACATGTTGGTATTCACCTCCAAATCAAGATAATTATTGTGCAGCTATTGATTCCACTAGTGTTGATCATCTTATCTTCACATTGGGATATCTCACTCGGGTTTTGAATAATAACCTTACCCGTATGAAGCACCCTAATCCACAATTCAGAGGATTAATGTCAGGCCACTGCATAAGAAAACAACCACCAACTTTTAATGGGACTGCCAAAACATTTGTATCTGATTAAAGGGAAAATTCCATAGAGAAAATTTTCATGATTTGGGGAGTAGAAAAACGGAAAAAGTATTCCTAGCAGTTTATAGTGATACGGGAGATGTAGATCAATGGTGGTCATTATATTAAAAGACAAAGTAGGATGAAGAAGTATCAAATATCTAATGGAGGGAGTTTAATGAGATTTTCATAGAAATATAATAACATCATGACCATCAAAAGGAAATGGAAAGAGAATTTCATATTTTAACTCAAAAGGTGGATTAGAATGTCGCAATGTATGAGGCTATATTTACAAGTTTAGAAAGGAATGAATTAGATTATATAAGTAACACAAGGTGTAATATTTATTGATTAATCTATGGGTTAATACAATTTCTCCACTTAAAATTTGTCTCACAATCCTTCTCATCATACGAATGAATTTGTATCATGTGCTATCCAGACTGAAAAGGACTTCTCTATGTCACATGACTTCAATGAAACAGAAGATAATAAAATATTTGTTGATCAAATTGGAAATGGAATGAAGGGGAATAATGGAAAAGTGGAGTTTCTATCATGCGGTGAATGAGGGGAAAACCCCTGGTACTTTCCAAATTGTAATGTGAGTTTGTTAGAAGTCTGGTGAAATAGGCTACCAATCTCATGATTGCAAGTGAAAAAATGATTTGGTCAATGATGAATTATACAATTCTAGAGAAATGGGGAATTATGAACATGAATGTCTTGTGAACCAAAGAAACATTCCACAGAAAATGCCAAGGGATCAAGTCCATTCTTATGTAATTACTAATACTAAAGTTGATGCTCCAAATGACTTGGTGGCAGGAAATTTAATTGTTTCCTCATGATTAGTCAATGAATTGTTTTACTCTAAATCATCACATTTTTTCATATCATCCCAGTTATCTATGAAAATTATATATTTCCAAATTAATTGAACAATTGATTTTCAGTCAAAACTCATATGGGATGTAACATTGCAACAATGTTTTGTGAATTCATCCACATTAGGGAATATGAATGTTCTTTACCTGCTGATTCTATCGTCATAACCATGATTTAATTTTATATAATCATTGGTATTTATTTAATTAAAGACCATAATGAAAATATTTATTTTATAATGAAAGAGGATTCAATACTCAATGACGATAAAGAGTGCATAATCTCTAGGGAATAAATGTCACCACCTAATTAATATATAGATCCACCCACGATAGCTCAAATAAATTCAATTGATGATGAGGAATGTAATGAAACAACTATTAGTGCGGAAAAGAATATTCAAATAGATGATGTACCTATAGTTCTAGAATATTTTTATGTGTTTCCAGATGACTTACTTGGACATCCGTCATAATGATAAATATAGTTTTCAATTGATTTAATTCCTCATTATTTTCTCATATCAATGAACAGTTATAGAATAGACATTTTGGAATTAGTTGTTCTAAATAATCTATAAGAGGAATTGAGTTATAAGGGATTTTTTCTCCCTACATTTTTTCTATGGGGTGCCCCTATTCATTTTGTTAATATAAATATGGATCTATGAGGTTGTTCATTGACTACCATGAGATCAATGCTATAACAACAATGAACAAGTTTCCCCTACCTCGCATTGATGATTTATTTGACCAATTTCATAGAGTTAAATATTTTTAAAAGATTTACCTTTAATCTAAATATCATTATTTGTTGGTGAGGAAGGAATAAATTTAGAAAATAACATTTCAAACCAGTTGCGGGCATTAAAAATTTACAATAATTCCTTTTGGACTGACTAATTCACTCTTTGTTTTCATGGATCCAATGAATATGGTTTTCAAGGAATATGTGGATAAATTTTTAGTTTTTTTATTTATGGAATCATGGTATAATAAAAAATATATGAAGATCAGGAAAATCACTTATGCACTATTCTAAAAACCCTCAAATGAAATGAATTATACGCGATGTTTAGTAAGTGGGAATTCTTCCATAAAAAAATTTAATTTTTGGGCTATATTTCCACTAAGGATGGAATTTATGTTGATCCTTATATGAAAAGAGAAATATTATAATGTCTAGAACAGATGTGTATAACTGAGTTACACTGTTTTATTGGTTCATCAGGTTGTTATCGGCTCTTCATCTAGAATTTTTCTCGATTTTCATACCCATCAACCAAGTGCAAATGTAATGGGGTTAATTTTTTTTTCGAAAAAATAGAATGAATAATGTTATTAATAATTGAATATACTAGTAGTAAATCAATTTATATTGACTCTACCATCACGGAATGATGGTTTTGTTATTTATAGTCATGCTTCAAAGAAAGGACTCGGTAGTTTCCTTATACATAATTATTGAGTTATTTCCTATACATTACAACAACTAAAAATTAATGAACCAAAAAATAACACTAATAATCATGAGTTAGCAACTGTAATCCATGCAATGAATATATGAAGACACTATCTCTATGGTGAAATTTTTGAGATATATACCGATCACATGAGATTGAAGTATATTTTATCAAAAACAGAAAACAACAAGTGGAAAAAGAGATGGCTCTAACAACTAAGGATTATGATTTCACTATACACTACCAACCAGGGATGGCATATAAGGTGGAAGATTATTTGAACAGAAAGGATTATGGTGTCTTGAACCATATGAGAGTTTAAAGTGATCTTATATTGATGGATATAGTAAAAATTGATATGATAATAATCATGGAAGGTGAAACATATATACTTGTTCAAATGTTTACCACACCCTCTTAATAAGAAGGTATAAAAGGTTATCAAACTTATGATGAGTTTCAAATGAAAATTAATGATTTGAATGATTATAGATTTATTGACTTCGTATAAGAAGATGAAATTTTGAAATTTGTGAAGAGAATTTTTTTTCCCTGATATAAGTGATCTAGAAACAGAATTGTTGGATGATTTTCATAGCTCGAAATTCTCCATAAACCCACGTAGAACTACGATGTATAGTGATTTGAAAGAAAATTATTTTTAGGGAAAATATAAATAGGTATTTTGCTCATAATGAGTCAAAATTTATGGTTTTTCAAATGGTAAAGTCTAGAAGACAACAACTTGGTAGTGTCATGAAACCTCTTCCTATACCAAAGTGGAAATGGAATGAAATTATGAAGGACTTTGTCATTGGGCTACCAAATACTCTATGAAGGAATGATGGAAAATGTGTCATTATTTATCATCTTTCCAATTCATCAAATTTTATTTCTAAAATAGAAGATTTATCGCATGAAATTTTAGAAATACTATATATTAATGATTATCTAAGACATCATGGAGTACCCCATATCGATTTTTTATTATCGTTATTCCCTTTTACAATCATGAATCTAGATAAGTCTTTAGAAGTATTGGATGCTAAAAATCGTTTTTAGAATATCCTACCATCCTTAAACCGATGGAAAATCATAAGGGACTACTCAAACCATAGAACACATATTGATATCATTCTCACTAGACTTTCAAGATATTTGGGATCAATATTTACCTATGGTAGATGTTTCCAATAATAATGGTTTCCAATAATGTATTTTGATGGCACCAAATTAAGAATTATTTGGAAATAGATGTCTCACACAAAAATGTTGGTATGATATGTCTGAAAAAAAACTCGTTGGACCAGAACTTTTTAATGAAATAATGGAAAAGGAGAATTTCATCCATACACACATCAAAAGCTTCTCAATGTAGGAAAAAGAGCGATATTGATAACTGAAGGAACGATTTGGAATTTCAAGTAAGAGATCATGTTTTCATGAAGGAATCTCCCTTGACGTGTGTTATACGATTCAGTAAGAATTTAAAATTAATTCTTAGGTACATCAGACCTTTTGAAATTCTAAAACAAATTGGAGTTGTAGCTTATCATTTGGCAATGTTTCCATGTCTCTCAAATGATCATGATTTGTTACACCTATCACTATTGAGAAACACATGCCTAATCCATTGTATATACTCACCAATGAAGAAATAGAACTGGAACCAGATATGTCTTATTGTTATGATCTTTCCATGATTCTTGATACTAGAGAACAAGTGCTGAGAAACCGGATGACTTTTCTAGTGAATGTTCTATGGAGAAACAATCAGATGGGAGAGGCAGCGTGGGAACCCATGGAACTTATGATGATGAATCACATTGATATTTTTATGCAATAATATTTTCTAAATTTTGTGGACAAGTTTTTTGGAAATAGAAAGGAATATAACACCCCATTCATCCATGGTTTACTTTTATTCAAATAATACAATAGCTGACATTGTACTCAACTTCATGTTCTAACACACCATGACTAATCCAACTTACCATTAAGAATATTAATAACCCACATTTTAAAAATTTTAAAATTTAATTTTTCACAATTAAATTCATTTTTTGATTCTGAATATCAAAATTATCTTAGGGATACTTTTTTGTATTTTTCTAATTACTCTCATATTTTGACGTATAATGAAAAATACTACATTATAATTAATAACGTATTTTTTTAATCAAAATAATTAATAGTATTAAATTATATATATGAGTTTTTTAATGTATTGTTAGATTAATTTTTTATCATTTAATATAATTTAGGCCATTCAATGTAATTCTACATTTCAATATTATATAAACACATGTCAATATTTTAACAGTTTTTACTTCTTAAAAAACTGCTTTTTTGTTCTGTCAATGATAATTAACATTAAATTAATTTTTTCAAATTATTTTCTTTGTATTTGGAAAAATGAATTTCAAATTTGGAATCAGGAGGTCCAAATTGTGTAAATAGTTAACTTTTATTTATGTAGATTATGAATAATTATTTCGGTAAATATTTTATTTACCATGATTAAAAGGTAAATTTGGTAAATTTGGTTAAAAATTAATATTATAATAATATTAAATTGTCCTAACATGTGTGATAACCCTTTTTGATCATAAAGTTTTTACCATGGTCATCCTTGAGTCGATTTTGTGACCCCATGTAGCTATTTGAGAGTGATAATCACATTTTATATTATATAATCTAAAGTAAAGAAAAAAATAACAAAAGCATGTATCTTTTAGTAAAAATAAATTTATATGAGGTTATATTATTTATCAATTCAACTAAAAATAGTCAATAGAATTATATAAATATTTACTACATTTTGATATTTTATTTTTGATATTTAGACATAAAATAAATATATTTATATATGACACAATAATTATGTTGCATTTTACATAATAGTGAATTAATCAATTAAATGATATTATAAATATTACAATAAATATAATTTTTGAGTTTTGATGCCATCCATGAATTTAATATTTTAATATGACATGTAGTGATTTATTCTATGTTTTCTTTTCAAAGTAGTCATGTTTTTATGATTTTCAAAAACACCAAATACATAATAATGTCAACATTGACATAAATGTGTTTTTTAAAACAAACCATATATTATGAAATGATAAAATAGTTCAAAAATATATTGTTAGGCCCAAAGGCTTATATAATAATTCATATGTCATAAATGAACCAAAAGGGGTTATTTGGCCATTTTCTTGAAATCTTATTAACTATTTATTATAATAATAAAAAATATATGGTAAAAGATAACCTTTTAAACTAAGAGTTAAATATATAAGATAAGGTTAATATGGTGACCAAAACCTGTATAAAACTGATTAATTGATTGTTTTTTTAACAATCCCCAACATAGAAATAAATTAGTTGGATTAATTATAAAAAAATTTGATAGTATAATAATATAATATTTCATTCTTTTCCTAAAGTGACCCTCAACTATATTATAAAAATGTACTTACCCTTCTCTCAATATTATGCCTCCAAAGTCATTTTTTTCGGCCATACCTCACTCAAATATCCTACCAAATTACACACATTGACCTAGATTCTTTACATTGATCACAAATCCAACCTACGGATCCCTTTTGATCAACTCAGAATGAAACAACCGAAGAAGAGGTAATAACACACCACCACATTGAATGTTTTTTTCATCATCCACTTCCTCTTTCATTGTTGATTACATAACAAAATAATAAATACATTACCTTATACATACTATGACGTTATTATAACTATGGTACATCCATATTCATTATTCTATCCATCCAATGAATGACAAGTCACTGTATGTGGGTACGTACGACTTACCATCTCCACATTGTGGTGTTCTTTATTATTCAAACACTTCATTATTTGTATGGGTATAATAACCAGTATAAATAATTTATATAATAAATAAAATATGTTAAGGATTATGTATATATTATACTCAATCCAATTACATACAATTTCACCATCTAAAAAATGATATTGTCACTCTTTTGTGCATATGGATTATCACCTCCACGAACACAATGAAATTTATTCCCCATCATAAGTAATCTAGCATAATATTCATTTTATAATGATTAAAAATATAATATCATTGTGGATCAGAATATAATATATCCTATCTATATCGAACATGACATACATTAAAAATAATAAAAAGGATATTGAATCAGGTAAAACCTAAAACCATGATACTGCTGAAATATTATTAACAATGCAATAACAGAAAATCATATATGATATAATTTAATGTATGTGGTTCTTGTATAATTTAATAACAATTATTTAACTATTATATATAATGTTAACATACCCTTGACCAGAAAAAATTTCAATGTAAGGGTAAATTCTACAATACCATCATTATCCGTGATTGTTTATATGTGAGTATCTACAAGGAAATATTTATCATCGAAATCAGCATTTAATAAAAATGTATTTCAATACATTTGTAATATTTCCTAGACTATGGTTTACATTCATTTATACCGTTGTTTTATTTTTTATAGAATGTTTTTAAATGAATCTTTTTTTCATTTTCCAAAACAGGTCATTTACAGCCTTTTCTACAAAATTAATGAATGAATGTTATTTTACATATATAGTGACTGTGACTATTTAATTTCATTATTAAAATTTCAATTATTACCTTAAAATATTATAAGAATATTTTTAAAATATGTTTTCTTTTATTATTATTTTACTTTTAAATTATTTCAAAATATTAGGAGATATTTCTCTCAAATAGTTTTGATTCCATCTATGTCAGCATTCTATGATGGATTTTACACTTGTTTGAAGATGATTAATTATGATACAATATTAGATATTGTATAAAAGGTTATGGGATATTTTTTACTATGGATGTGTAATTTTTATACCATTCATGGTTTATGATTATTGCATAAACATTTCAAATTCTAGTTTTAATATGAATCATTAAGTTATGTTCCATAGTTTTCAAATAAATAATGCATTGTACTATTCAAGTGATAGGTGGAGCCCAGTATATCCCCTCAATGCATTTGTAGGTCTCATGAGACAAACTGGTGTCTTGGAAAAAGGCCTTGATAAAATCATAGTTTTAGTCTTGGAATGAGGCCTTGACTATGTGGTTATGATTTATGGCATTTTTTATTACATTGTTATGAAATTTTATATTGATATTACATGTGATTATATGACAAGTAGAATTTTCATGTGAATATGTAAATGTAATTATTTGATTTTTAATTATGGTGTTATTCTAGTGTTTAAGTTAAAAATGATCTTTTTGCCATATTTATTACCTTAAAAATTATTCTTATTTATTAATGTTTCCACTATATTGTTATCCTTATAGATCACCTGATCCCACCTCGTTCTATGTTTTTTTCCCAATATGAAAAGTTGTATATTATGACTGACCAATAGGGATAGTCTAAGGAGTATTTATGTGTTAAAATGAGAAAATGTTGTTGTTGTTTTTCAATTTATAATGTAATGTAAAAATTTTGTACGTATCTAGTAATTCCATGGATACTAAACTGATCAGCCTTTCAGGACATGATTCCTTATATCATGCCAATTTTATGTAATAATGAATTCACTCTACATAATTAGGCCAGGGCTTATAATCTTGTGTGAGGAAATATGGAATATTTCCCCTTTAAAGCGATGTGATTTGATCATATACTAAATAAAATGTATTAAAGATAGATTTATTAAACTAATGTGATATATATGATATGAAAATTATATATGAATAAATATATATATAAATATGTATAAAGATATTTCATTTAAATTATGTTTTAAATTTGATAAAAAAAAAACAGATACAATGTTAAAGCCTTTGTGTGATATACTTTATCCATGAATAGTGTATTCCATTTAATTCATATATATTCTTTATAATATTATAATAAAATGATAATTAATATAAATTATATTAATATCTTGCAGTACATTCTCAAAATAATTATATTAGTATAAGTACAAACTATATACCATGTTAAGATACACGTGGACAATGAAGAATATATTACACGAAGTGAATCCTTAACATATGATTGTTGACAAATTGGTATTATATGTTCATAATAAAACCATATATGGTATTTGACTGAATAATATGGTCCAATAAAATAACTAATGTAATTTAATATTTATTATAATAATGTTTTTAATGATTATGATGAGAGTCAAGACACAACTTAAGGGGATACATCTCACATTGTATTTATATGAGATACATGATTTATTCACAACCAATTCCTTTTTTGTTCTATGTATAAAATGCAAAATGTATTATATGATTTAAATAATTAAATTTATGTTTATTTGAAAATCAATACCATGATATTTATTTTAATGTGTTATTGTTTAAAAAGCTACCAATTTAGTATGATTGTTTTGTCGTACTTTTCCATCATGGAGACACATGATTTATTATGAACCTACAATACTTTTCCAGGTGTACATACAACCATTTGACATATTATATGTTGAATGTAGTTCATTTAATGATATTTTAGTCTTCATTTAATTACTTTTTTACATTTAGAGTAAGATCCAATGAAAAATATATGGTATGAGTTTATTGAAACAATCTAATCATATATTGAAATTAATATTTATTATGCTACCATTTTTAATATCATTTGATCCATATCTCATGATAACTAATGATTTTTATTATTATTAATTTATTCATTGTGTATTTTTTTGTACCATTTTCACTCATTTGGTAACTAAAATGTTTTAAAAAAAGTTTTTTTATGAAAATATGATCATATTTCACTCTTCGGCGAAAGAACTATTTTCATAAAAAACCATGTTTTTAGAAATGTTATTAAAACATATTTTAAAATGGTTGTTAATGACAAATTTCATTGACATAAATATTTGAAATTTTGTTTATGGTTTTCAAATACATCATTGTGGTTTTATATATTATTTTTACTGAAAAATGTTTCAAAAAATGATTTGTTTTTTAAAAAGTGTATTCCAAAAAAAAATATTACTTTAAAGATATATTTTCAAAAGGACTTTCAATATTATTTCCCATGAACATAACATATTTTGTTGTTAATCTTGAATTTTTGGTGAAATTATTCAATTATTCCATTCATATTAATTTCATGAATAGATTAAGTTCAGATGGCATGATGTTTATAAACTATTTTGTTTTTCATGGGATAAATGTTTTTTAAACATTCATATATTAATGTTTAATTTTTATAATTAAATGTATAGTAAACCAATATTTTTTCACCAAAAATGATAAGATTATATGTTTATAATAAATATTTTATTTTATGGGTTATGATATAATTTTTTATAATTTTGAAACACATGTATGTGTGATTTCATTTTGAGAGATATGGGGAATATATCTCCAATCAATGCATTGCGTAATGATTTATATCTCATTGGATATACATGGATGCAATGAGAAATGTACTCAATTAAGTAATACAGGGCATGAATGATTAGTGAAGATGATTCAATAATTTAGTGATGGAAAGGGTGTGAACCCTATTCAGTATTTGACTTTTTCCACTATGATGGTCCCGACAAAATCCATTCACAACTATAGAAATAATTGTTTCATTTTTTGAAACAAAATAAAAAGTTTCGTTCTTTTATATATTTTTTTAATTTATTACATTCTTTATTTTCTTATGATTCAAAAATAATGAAATGGATTATTTTTGTTATGATTCCTGTTTATGAACTCTGATATGCAGGGTATGATATTCAATTTACATGATCATGTTGTAATACCCTTATGATCATTATAACTGTTACATAACTCCCTTATTTAACCTAAAAATAATCTTTTTCTTCAAAAAATGTCATATTTTCTTCCCCAAAGTTATGAATATATATTTATTATATTTTATATGTTTAGGAAGTGTGCTAGTCACGAAACACCTAGTAGGAGATAACATATCTTGTTAATGTACCAGTGTTTATGTTTCCATGTTTTTGAACTCAATATAATAGTACGATATTTGGGTGTCTATTTTTATAATGATTTACGTACAGTAAAAAAATTATGTAATGTTGTTTTATGAAAATTTAATGATGATATAAATTTCATTATTAGTATAGTTTCTCCGTATCATCACGAAAATGACTACAAAATAATCTAGATCATGGGTAGGATAATATTGTTTATGGGTATTTAAATGTCACAATGTATTGGTAATTAAATTTTCATTATTCATGTGTACAAATCCATGTCCATTTATGGATTCATCACTAAAAATGATAAGTCCATCAATAGTTGATGGTAATTTTATAAATGTTTTACTAACTATCCTTTGCTTCTTTTCATAGAAACATTATTCATACTCATTAGTCTTGATAAACAGAAATCACTTCTGAGCTAACCTAGTTAGTGGATAAAAATCTATGAAATGTTTTTTTTATAAACATTATATAATATGATTCTAGCCCATTAAAATTGATAGTATTTTTTATAGTTATAAGACATTAACACTCACCTATGAAAATTTTATTATCTTGATATATTGAGATTCCTTCATTGGACATGACGCATCCCAAAAATGTAAATCATTGAAATAATAATTCAAATTATTTATATTTTAAAAATAAATTATCATTCCTCATATTTATTATGTTTATAAATTGATTATATTAATACTCTTGAAATATTTTTTAATGAATTAGAATCTCATAAATAAATATCATCATAAAATTCTCACAATAGTTCTTAATGGCTGAATTAATAAATCCATGTATATATCCAAATTATTAGTTAAGATGAAGGGATTAACAAAACAAATTATTGTATCTTGTTTGGAATTTAATAATTTTGTTATATCCTTTATTTACCCTTATTTGATGATATACAGACCATATATTAATAATGGAAAGTAATTGAGCTCCATGAAGCTGATTAAAAAAATAATAAATATTTAGAAGAGAATATTTTTCATCATTTATATTCCATTAAGTTATTTATATTCAATTCACACACGTATTCAGTCTACGGAAAATAAATAAATGTGTTATTACAAAATAGTAACATCCCCAGTCATTAGGATTTCCCTATCTTCTTTTTCTCCTCATATCATTTCCATAAATATGGAAATAAAAAGTTGTTATTGGAAATACATAGGGTGGTAAATCTCTATTATTATGGTGATTTGATGTCATAAAATAAAATCTATTAAAAAATCCTATCATATACTATTCATCATGGAATTATACTTTGATATCCAATTTATCCCAAGCATTATGCTAAACTCTTCCATTTGAATGGTAACCATATTTTTAGAGAAAATATAATCACAAAGGCTAACAAGGGAAGCAATATATATATTTTATTATTTAATTGTTCCTCTACATTTTTTAATAGACAACCGTACAACTATAATTTCAAGGATTACAATTATTTTATTTTCAAATATGAGAGTAATAAAATAAATCATAGAACCAAAATCATATAATGTACTTTGATTATTCGAATTTATAATTTGTATACCAGCCACAACATCATTTAGATCCTCATATTCGGCCATTGTAAATGAAAAATCATGACATTTCTCCATTGTACATTGTTTTGTATGATGTTGGATTCCATACATTATCATCTATTTGTGAAATAAGTTTACATATTTCTCATGTTCCCCACACATTAATAATTACACATCAGGTTGATCATTTATCATCATTCCTTTTTCAGTGGAATAAAAATTCATATGATTTACAGATCCATGATAATTTGGAGCTATATTTTAATATATTTGATGATTTTAAAACATTAAAGTTCAATTTAAAAAATTACCAATATTATTATTCCCTCATTTAATTCACATGAGATGTTGTAATTTATTCTCATTTGGGTTCTTCCCTGAATATTGGAATATTATTATATTGATTTTATTTTACCCATGAGTCCAATGGGATACCCTAATGTCAATTCTTACATTGATATCACACCTTAATATCTCTTCATAACTAAAAAAACTATTATCTTTCCAAATCCATTCATATATAGTGTCATAATCTATAAAATAATCAATTTTTCATCCATTCAGAATCAATGATAATGATTGAAGCATGGTGTGTGAGACTTGTAATGTTTATCTAATTTTTAGCCACTAATTTCTTTTCAAATTATATAATATATTTTAATTCCTATTTCATTTTTCATATAGGGTATTTATAGATTTTATATATGGAAAAGGCTGTTTTTATGTCCGTTCATATGATGGTGTCCACTCTATCCATCATATTTATATTCTGGATCAGTGTCCACCACTTATAAACTTCTCCAACAAACTTCCATCATAACCTAAAATGTCATAAATTAATAGATTATATTAAATATATTTTCTATAGTGTTGATACATTTTTCTACAATTAGTGGATGAGAGGTTTAACTAAAAATTGGTATTCATTGGAATATTATGAATTCAACTTGTTGTTCTTCCATTATTAGTAAAGAAGGACCCATTACAGGGTTTCCGTTATTATACCATACTTGTGTTAACTAATAAATAATCATTATGAAGATTTCTACTCTATATCCCAAATAATGATATGGTCCTCTAACATTTTCTATTATATTTTTTTACAAGTTATTATATTTTTTTATTTTTTTATCCTGATGGAGAAAACGGAAGTGAGATATTTGTTACTACTCGGAATCATAAAATGAAAAATTTCATGGAAATTATAATTTTTGATATTTTTTTATATCATGAATTTGGTATTTTTTAAATAAATCATATTAATTGATTTACATTAAATTTATATCATTCATAATGTCATAAAAAATATTGTCATTATCCCAAATATACCCCCCAAGAGATTCATACTAGGTGTATAGCATTGCCCATTCTCTTGTACGAGTTATCAATTGATTCTAGATCAATATGATTTTTATGGTTGTTACGACTATGTATATATATTTCAAATCCACATCCACATGTAGTATCCACACATTAGTGTATTTCCATCGAAACCACTTACTCTATAATTAAAAAATTAACATGATTTTCTCATCTATTTATGATAATCCATAGGTTTTTACAATTTTTTTCTAATCTTAAATTCCACAACTAACTAAACTATACTTTTTTATCAACTATACTGACAAACATTTTTATCTCATAAATTTTTGATTACATGCTGAAACATTAACAATAATGATTATATTTTTTGGAATTTTTCACGGAAATAAGAAAATAAGATATAAAAAACCTACATATTAAAAATAATTCTAATATATTTTATAAAATTTACATAGGTTAATCCTATGTTACATTTACTCCTTATAATATCCTAGGAACCAATATAGAATTAAGGGGTCAGTATAAATCCTCGTAAAGAAATAAATAAAAAATTCTAAGAGTGCGACAAAGAGTTAAATAAATAAGTCATGATCATATAAAAATAAGGAATATAATAATATAAATAACGTTAATAATAAAAATGAAATGCTGATACAATGGAATTTGATATTCTTATAGGTATCAACACAAATTGTGATAAAGTTGTCATAAATCATAATTACCATAGTTATTCCCCAAGGAATCATAAAATATGACATGTATTAAAATAAATTTTTACTCAATATATTACAGTGCAGTTTGGTCACTCCATTCATATATATTAAATCATGTGATCCATATTTATCAAAAATATTCATTCATTAATATCCTATGTAAAATAAAGAATGAAATTCATATTAAAATCATTTCATACAATGTGCATATAAAGAGGAATGTAAAATCATTTTAACCCATGAAGATGGAATATAGATTTCATATATGTAAATAAATAAATCAATTACACTATTAATGTCTGGGCGAATACCCATTGAAATTTAATTGGTTTTCATATTATAAATATGTAAATAGTTCATGAAATAGTGTAAAATTCATGAAATGATTTTTGTAGATTACTTGTATACAAAATAAATTTACGGGAGGGAATATTGAGAGGTAACGTAAGTATCCCATTATTAAATGAAATATTTTGTGGTATATAAAAAATCAAATTTTCATTAAATGATAAAAAATTCTCTATTTTGAAGACTCTAAAAAGAGTATTACTAGAATAATAAAGGAAGAAATGGATTATTCCCCTACATAGAATATTTTCTTCCTTAAATATTTTTGTGGATCCTTGGACACTTGAGGGAACATTGTAGGGACTCTATCATATGAAAAATTACTATAACTTCATGGATTATGAATATGGAGTTGAAAGGAATAGACAATAAGTTTACTTAAACATTAAGAGGTGTGGGTTTGAAAGGAATAAATATTAGTTTTTTTGTCGTATAATCTATCTACTTATGGGTAATTGAATGCTAAATAATTTTACACATAATATATCAGTGGGAGAGTGTTTTCCAACATTCATTTCTAGGAAAAACTGCTCCATACATTCCATCCAACCTAATAAATGTGATGAATCCATCATATAAATATTATATCAAAAAATTGATTTTTTTGTTTTAAAATAGAGGCCTTAATTTTGGAATTCAGTATTATGTTTATAAATAAAAATTTTTATATATTAAAATTTATTATTATTTATAAAAACATTCATAAGAATGTGAAAAAATAACAATATTTATAATGTGTAAATATTCCTATTTTTTTCCAAAAAATTCTAGATCTTAAAATTTCTGAAATAAATAACCCATAGATAAATTTAATTTTCTAAGTCAAAAAGGGATATTTATTTCCTTGAAATTTCTACTTATGTATTACAATTTTATCCTTAAAATAAATTTTTTATTTTAATGAAAATTTAAAGTTTGATTAAAAATTTTACTGAAGGACTATTATAAAAATTACATATATAGCATCATTAAAATATTATATCTTTTAAAAATAATATTTTAATATTATTTGATGAAAAAAAATTATTTAAAACATTCAAATAAAAACTAACTGAATTTGTTTATAGTCACTGAAAATAGATATATTTTTGTTATATCATTAAAAATTTGAATGATCGTTTAAATGAATCAATGTAACCAAAAATAATTATGAATGATTATTTTATTAACTGATGGTCATAATATTTATAAATAATTTTATTTAATAATCCTAATGTCTGATGATAATATATTCTTATAATACATCATCATTAGTACTCTTCATCCTTCAATTCGGATCTAATCCAGGATCAATGTCATTTTCAAATTTAACATTGTATTAATAGCTCAATATTCCTCTATTTTTTTACTGTTTTTTGGTGAAATAATTATAGTGGATTTTTCACACCATGATCATGGAAATATTATAATTTTATTTTAATATTTTATTTAGAATCTTTAATAATTGTTTAGGATGACTCTTGGTATGAATTGTTTATTTTTAATTGAAAAGTGAATATTTTTGGGATTTGCAGTAAGGGGAACATGGTTACAACACAGATAAGGGAAACTGTGATTCTTCACCTAGGTAACCAATAATCATGAGATTGGTATATAGGGCATTGAATAAATCATGCACATTATTTGGTAAATAATGTGGAAAACATGTGGTTTAGTTCTATAATGTGGAAAAAACATTTATCATGGATGAAACATCCTTTAGGAATAAAGCAGCTAGCCCAAACATGGTGCCCCTCTTCTACAATGGAGGTTGCACGGTTTTCATGAGATTTGTCAAATTGTGCAGCCAAAACATATGAGTCTCTATATTATGAAAAATTTGAAATTCCATATTTTTTCCTCTTGTATTTTTACCCCAACTTGGGATTCTCCACTATTGTTCAACCTAGGTTCCCTAGTGGGTCTTTAAGATACTCTTATATTATTTCCCATAAATTTTTCACGTCCATTGAAGGTTCCAAGGTATGATTACAGTGGTTATTTTTTGATTTCCCACTATTTACTATTTCTAACCATAGTTTCTTGGATATTACTTATTGAGGATTCATCATGGTTGAACCCTAAGGGATAAGGTTGGTGTGCAATTTTATTTCATGTATTTTTTGTTGTGCGGAGTGTGTTTTAGTAGTCGAAATTCCGTCTCCCAAAATTTGGTTTTAATCGCATATCTTTGAGATTTTTGTTCTCATAAATATCCATTTAGGAACATTGGATTTGATGCTTGAATGTTGATAATTTATTTATAAATTTCATTTTAATTATTTTGGTTCATTAGTATGATCTTTACGTGTTTCCATGGTGAAAAAGAATAGAAATTTCATTTCTAAACTAGTTTTTTTTATTTTTTCAAAGTAAAAATCATTGAAGGTGTTTGATAAAATTTCACATGGGTTTTAATGTGATATTTTGTGTTTTGAGTGGTGTTGGCCTCTACATTTTTTTGAAATTATTTTGGAGTTGGTTTTCAATTATATATTGATTGGGTCCCCCTTGTTGGTCTTTTGGAACATTTCATTAAATTGTGAAATGGCAGAGAAGCCTGATATAATTTTTTTTAGTGTGAACATGAAATTTAATGTTGTTATTACCATGGAAATTTATTTTTTATGCATGTGGTTTCCATCATGTGTTTTCATATAGATTTTGTAAATTTGGAATGTAATCTGAAATGTACATCAAAGTTTTCTTGATGTCTTGTGTGGCATTAATTTCTTTTTCAATGTGTTTTAGAGATACCTGTTCATTTGAAATTATGTTGAATAAAATGGTAATTCTTTTCGATATGAAACTATTTCCCATATAGAACATTCTATCATTGTGGATTTCATTATACATTTTAGGAAATTTATGTGTGTTGGATGCTTTTTTCTTGGTATTGAAAAGGTTTAGGAATTTAATAGGTTATGTAAACGTTAGTAATGATTGTAACACATGATAAATTGGGCTATATTTTATAAATTCATTAGATTTGAATGTTGTTTGGTGTTTTTATAATTTTAGGAATGTGTTTACTGAATCTTAAATGTTGTGGAAGGCTAATTGGAATTTTCGTATGACTTATTGTGATACAAGAACACCGATGGAGGATTTCTTAAGATATGAGTTATCATGTGGGTGGTATCGGTGGATGTGGATGGTTGTATGGTGGTGGAAGGTCATGTGATACAGACATGTGAGTGCCTCCCATTCCACTATGTATCATTATTACAACTATGGGATTCATAGTCATATTTTAGGGCTTCTAGTGGTTTTGTTTTGTCGACACCGATTAGATTGGTTGGTACCCCTATGTTCAAAGGTTTAAGTGGTATAATTCACTATATTTAATACTATAGAGAGTTCAGTTATTTATATTCTAAGAATATGTACCATGTGACGTATGGTGATTTCAATCCGAGTACATCCAGGCATCGCTCAAGGTATTTTCAAAAAATGTTCACCAATTACTATATTTGGTTCTATTTATTTATTCTACATTTTTTGATATAATTTTTGATATTTTCCACATTTTTAGCTTCCTTAACATTCTATACAGACAAATTTTTGATTATCTATCATGGTTTTATATTTATTTTTCGGTTTGTTGTGGTTGATTGATTATGAAATTACTTTATAAGGTAATCTTGTGTGTGTTGTTTTAGAAATCAAACTTTCAAAATCAATGCTTACATGGTGAAAATTTATTAAAATCTTATTTTTTGAATGTGTTTTCAATATAGTATTTATGGAATATTTTGGGAGTGGAAATACAATGAATATATGGTTATTTCCTACTGAGATTATTTATCTCACACCCTACATGTTCCACCAGACGTTGGTAGACCTGTTATTTTTTAGGTTTATGTTTATGGTTAGGATTGTATTGGACTAGGTTGGTACTATAGTTGATGGAGGAAAAAATTCACATGGATATCTTGTTTTTTCAGTGTGGACATAGTTTCTGTTTATGTTTTGGATTCTTTTTTGAGTTTTTGTATAGATATTTCTTTGTATATTTATTGATATACAATTTTTGTTAGTAATCTATGTTTTTAGTTTATTTATATGATCCTAGTTTTCTTTTTGATAAATCATTCCCATTAGATTTTTCTGATGCCAAACAAATGTTTTTATCCCATGATGATTTTGAATACACTTCCGTACAAGTCTTTTGTTGGGTTGGATGGAATCCCAGCTTGGTTAGTGAAAAAATGGTATAAGAGTAGGCCCTTTAAAATTGGGTTGTTAGATCTGATATTAGTAATTGAAAGATGTGATAGGATTGTATTTAAAGGAAATCATGAACTATTTCTCATTTTAATCCTTGAGTTTATAGTTTTGTTCTAGGATTTCAGCAATTTTTATTTATTGGTTGGTTTTTTTGTATGAGAATGTCAATAGAGTCAAGTCGGTGTTATGTCTTGATCTCACATATATTAGTGTTCTAGGATGTGTATTACTTTATAGATCAGGTTCCACCTAGTTTTTTTTGCCAAATTGAGTTATGGACCACTAATAATGGCCATATGATAGGCACAACCAATATTTTCACACTCCAGAAGTTCAGTGATAGTTATTTTTTGTTTCAGTCATGGTTTATGTGGGTATTCTTTTAAGCTAAAAATTTGTTTTGAAATAAAAATGTTATCTTTTATGTGTTTTCAGATTGAAATATTATTTGGGTCTTAATTATTAAAGTGATTTGGATTAAAAATTTGGTGATGTATTTAGTTTGGTGATAAAATGGTTGGTATGTGACCCTAGTATTCCTTATGATTGTTCACATATGTTTTGTTGTGTACAAAATATACATGTTGTCTAATTTTTATGGATGAGAAAATATAAAGTAGAATGATCGCATATGTGATGGTTCATATAATTCCTTGGGTTAATAAGTAAAATCAATTTTCAGAACATTGTTTTTAAAAAGTTATTTTAAAATGGGAATATATTTAAAAATCAGTTCATCCATGGGAAATAGGTTTTTATAGTATTTTTTTCAATTAATGTTTGCCTTCAAAGAAAATGATTTTAAACTAAAATTAAATGGTGGTATTTGAAATATGATTTTTATTTGAGCTATTATTTATTTGGATGATGACCTTCTTTTTTTCATTGATATTTGTATACAGCTTTTTATATTGAATCTAGTTTTAGATTTATGTTCATTGTATGATTCAAAATATGATGCCCCAAATGTTACCCAAAAGTTCTAGTGGGTCACTCCTGGTTTTGGATTATTCTCGAATGATGCATGTTGTCTATGTTGATCAAGGTGTTTTATTATTATTGGAATGGAATGATCATGTCAAACATGTATTTTTATTTTTAGTAACACCCAATGATGTTACGATGCATGTGGTACTAATTTGTTTGAGGGAACATCATTGCACCCATGTAATGTGATTTCACAATCATCAATTAAAATTGGGATTTCTTGGTATGTGATTAAGGTTGTTTTCACATAATGGTTTATTCTAAATGAGGTGAAGGTAATGAAAGTTGAAGAGATCTTTAGTATTCTCAAGTCCAGTAGTCATTGATGTTCTATGTTGACCACTTCAAGGAGTTGGTTTCATTATCCCTAGAGAGATCTTGTCAAAATCATATGATAACTACTCTTTTCATCATGGGCCATTATCATGATATAATAGTCCAATACCTCTCCCCCATGTATCTTTATTTCATGATGTTTCTAAATGATGTGTTCATAGCTGATTCAGATACTATACACCCTCATATTCTTTCAATGTGTCTAGTTTGTGTACTCAAGTCATTATTTTCGCAGTCCTCTGAGGGTATTATATATATTTTGTAATTAGGTTCATGTAGTGATTTATTATATGATGTTTTCCCTAAGGAATATGTCATTATCAACTGATGTTGTAACCTGACTATTAGGCACTGGATGATTCAGTCATCAGAGCTCTAGATAAAAGCCATGAACTGATGCTCACAAGCAATTTGTGAATCGTTGCGGGTGTGGGGAAACATTGAAAATTCATTATCACTCATGTTGGAGTGGTAACATTTCATTTTTCATTTTTATAGGATTTATTATATTGTAATTTCACCCTTATGTTTTAAAAGTTTGATTGAATTTTAAATTCATGATCCAAGTGGTTATTTCTATATTATTTTTGGTGTAAAACTCATTGTCATTTATTGTGGTACATACTTTTTTTATGGGATGGTTTGGATTTTAGTTTTTTCTCATTTTCATGGAATTTTGGATATGGGTTAATGTATATTCATTGTTTGTGCCCATATTCCCTTCTTGGTTTGGGCTCCTTTCAATAGTTTCACCTAGATTCGGTGGTTTAGTTTATCTGGGTATTTTTCGATCCTATTAAAGTGTTATCTATATTATATGGAGAATATGTGTAGGATTGTGTTGGGAGTTCACATGTTGGTCGACATGGGGTGTTGTCTTCGTATTTTCATGTGCTTCTCACCCTGAGGTGGTTTTATTGGGGTTTTCAATGTTAAATATATTAGTTGAGTTCTTGTATTGAAGATTACCCTACCTTTTCATCCCAACATTTATCATGCTCTAGGTTCCATTAGAATAGTTTCTTTTGACTTGTGGATAAAAATTTCACCATAATGTTTGAAGTTTATTTTGAATTTATTCATATTTTTTACAGATTATTATTTATCTTTCATCGGGGTGACTTTTATGTGGTAGATATTATTTTTGGTCAGGTTAATTTTCACCTATAGACATTGGAAATCCAATTATTTTGTACTTCCATAACATTTGGATCGATTAATTGAGGTTCAGATTGAGTCCCGAGTATTTTTTTTATTGAAAATTAGATGATTTTGGGAATGGAAAAAAGGGTCAACAGTCAAATCATGTTTAAGAGATATCACTCATATTTTTTTAGGTAACTGTGTAGCAAATGTTTTGTTGTGTAGGTTATAAATCATGGTCTGCATACTGATAATGGAAATTTGAGTCAAGTGTGTTGTTCATATCATGAATTAGGAAGGGGAATTTGGCTTGGTTGGAGAATGGTTTGGGAAAATTGCATCCATCCCAAGTGGGTTACCCATTTTATCTAGTATATGGTTGATAGTTGGTGCATGGTTAGTTAAACAAAGTGCCCAACCATTTCATGTGTCCCAGATTCTGAAAATTTTGAAATTCCATGTTTTCCTTAGATATTTTAACATCAAATTTAATTTTTCATTCCATATTAATTCTAGTTTCACCAATTGGTACTCCAAGATGCTCTTACATTTCATTAATTCCATTTTTGAATCCCCTTGAAGGATACAATGAAATATTACATTTTTTTCTAGTCGATCTCCTTATCTTCTCTCTTTTCTCTATTTGATTCATGATCTATCCTGTACGGGGTTTCAATATAGATGAACAATAAAGGCATGTTTTTTTATATGATTCAATTTCATGGATAATAGGATGTTTGAATTATCATTCGGGATTGCATCTTCCCTCCACGGAAATTTGGTTGTGTTCACACATCATTGAGGTAGGTGTGTCCACCCATTTATTTTTCGACACATTCCATTTGATTCTTATGTTTTCATAAATTACATATAACTATCATTCAGATTCTTGTCGCACATTTGTATGTTTTTTTGTGTATCCATGATTAAAAATAGGTGAAAATGGGTTTTAAGGTGTTTCCTTTATCATGAATATGTTAAATGCATGCAAGCTGTCTGATAAAATGTAACTCATCTTTTATTGTGAAATTTGGTCCTTTTAGTCATTGTTTCACCTGGTTTTATTTTGATAATATTGTTGGAAATAATTTTACAATATATATTGATTGGGTCCCTCCACATTTATGTTATTTAAAATTATGTCTTTTCATTTTTAATGTGTTGAGATGAAAATTATTATATGTTTTTATGGTGATCATGAATATGAAAGTGGTGATCCCCATAGAAATGTTTTGATTCCACATGTGTTCATATTATGGTTTATTCAAATAGAATTCATAAATATTATATGGAATATTAAATGTAATTTATATTTCCCATAATGCCTTGTGAAACCTATAATGTTCTTACAAATGGGTTTTTCATATACATCACCATTTGGGATTTTGAGGCCTGACATTGTAATTGTGTTGTGTATGAAACTATAACCCCATTGGCACATTGAAACATGGGTTATATATAAATGGTAGTTGTTAATATTATAAATTTTGTGTGACATTTTCTATATAAGTATAATTATTTAGGAATGGTACATGTTTCGTAATCATACAACAAATTTTGAAGCAAAGATGAATTGTGATCTTTCATTTAAAATTCATTTTTTGTGGAAGACATATTATATTTTTAAATATTTTGGGAACAGATTAATGAATCAAAAATGATGTGGAGGCATGATTGACACTTTTTTATTGAATATTGTAAGATGGTAACACATATAAAGTATATCCTGAGATGTGGGTTATCTTGTGGTTGGTGTCCGTGGATACAGAATGTAATTATGGTGGTATCTAGTAGGTGATCCACATGTTTGAGCACCTAGTATTCCACTATTTATTAGTATTACTATCATGGGATTATTGGGAATCCTTTATAGGGTTTAGTGATGGTTTCATGTAGTCCACAATTAGACATCTCATTACCCCCTACACTTTATAGGGATAGGTGGGACATTCAACTAAATTGGAATGTTTAGATCATTTAGTTTGTTAATGAGTGTGAATATGAACCATATTATGGATGGTGATTCCAAATCGTGAATGTCAAGGTATATTTCTAGTGAATTTTATTAAATTATAATGTGTTAATATCTATTTTTATATTTAGTTCGTCTGAATTTTTATATATTGGTAATTATAGATGTGCCTACTTTTTTTGTCTCGTGTTGAGTTTTATTTTTGAAATGAGTCATGGAATGTGAAAGTATTTTTTTTAAGGAATGATGTTTGTATTGTTTTAAAAATGAATTTATTGAAATATTTGGTTACTGGATGAAAATGACTTAAAATATTATTTTATTAATGTGTTTGCAACAAGAATTTATAAAAATGGGAGAGGAAATTCATATACTATTTAGTGATTTCCTTATGAATTTTTTGTCTTACACCCTACTTGTTCACTCAATTCTGGTATACATGAGTTATAATCTAGGATTTTGTTTCTTGCTCGGTCACCTTTTATACATTTTTGGATTGTGGTAGGTGATGACCAAAATGTAACATAGATATCATGGAAGATTTGTTCTGTCTCAATATTGTTTTTAGTTTTTTGTATTTTTTTTCAAGTGTTCTATATGGATTTGTTTATATATCTATTGATAATTGGTTATTGTTAGTATTATGTTCTTTTAGAACATATATTTTATCATCTTTCTCTTTATTATAAATAAATCCCATTGGATTATTTTGATTCTCAACACTAGATTCTAGCTTGGGGGATGGGGAACACCCTTCAAGCCATGTCTCATCCCATGTAAGATGTCGAGTTAGATAGAATCCTGGATTGGTTCATGACCTTATTGAACCATTCTAGTTTTTGATATTGTAGTATATTTATCCTCAATTATTCTTCCCATTGTAATATTCATTAGGATATTTGGATTTTTTACAAACTTAATGTAATTTTAATTATTAATTAACTAAGGTTTATTTGGTTTCTAGTATGAGTTTTGATTACCTTTATGGTTCCCATTTTTACTATTCCATGTCAACACATGATGTTCAGTGTTTATGTCAAATTTAATATTCCTGCAATGTAGTTAGATTATATAACATAATAACAATTTATTGGGAAAAAATATATCTATAATTAAACGAATTATGTTTTTTGGGACGTCAACAAACTCCAACACTGCTACATCATAATCATATTTTCATGATATTATCCATAGTTTCCATAAATTAAAATATATAATGGTTACATTCATAAATAAGTGTTATTATTTAATCTTCTCAAAAAAAAGAGATATTATTTTACTTTCTTTTTAGAGAGATCGATATATATTCTATTAATAAATCAAATATATCATAAAAATAAACATCCAAAAATCAATATTCACCATTACCGAATGTCTCATACGAACGCTTTTCATCCAAAATGATTCAATATTTATTCTCATTCTCTTTATAATCATGAAATTACTTCAATATAACATTAATACATTCAAAATAATTATTGGATTCATACTTGATGATTTACTCGTTAGCTAAAATAATTCATCATCACATTATATTTATATTGAATAACATTTTTATTTTCGTTATTATCTTATAAGTTATTATCATTATTACCTTTTTCCACAATTTTTACAAACTCCCATTCTTTTTAAAAATTTACCCAAGTGTTTCTTACCACGTTTTTGGCAGTTGAGATGTTGAATTTTATGTATTCATTTTCATTTTCTCATAAACATTTACAAAATGATATTTTTCTCTTACTAATAGTATATTATTTTTGGTTCATATTGTTTTTGATAACTCCATATTATTGGTTAAGAAGAAACATATGATCTGTTACTTCAAATTATATTGTATTTTATTTCACCCTAATATATATTATATGATTAATAATCTAAATTATCTTCCCTAATATTTCCACAATTTTCTCATATATAACACACATTTCGTTATAGTTATTAATAGGGTGATCCCTATATTGACCATGAATGATATCTTTATTCATTCCTTTATGATTTATCAATAAATTTTACTACACTGTTAGATAGATCATTATGATTATGAATATTAATCCATGATATAAAATTACTAATAAATGAAAAATTTATTAAATATTATGAGTTATTAAAATGATCATGAAATCTATATTTTTCAAAAATATAGTTCTAAAAAGTCCTAAAATTTTCTCTCTAATACAAAATACTGAATATCAAAATTGGTGAACCTATATATGATTTATAATTATTATGTTACTATAAGATATCAGGGATACCACCACCCAAATTCAATTGGTTTAGAACTCTTGTAAAACTAGATAAAAATATTAATTTCATATTACATAAAAAATTAAAAACATAAAATGAAAACCATTATTTAATATATTAAAATCATTTAGTGATTATTTTTTCATATCTTATGCACAGACAAGATATAAAAGATGTGTAAAATTATATATAAGTGATATGTATGAAATAATCAATCAATAGTAATAAAATCATAATCAATATGGATAAGTAAAAATTAAAATACATTCCACTCATACCGAAACATTTTGTCAATGTACATAAATGGATAATATCAACATAAAATTCATATGGACAGTTAAAAAAAATTATAATAAATGAAATGAAAATATTCATACAGTAATGATGTTACCCTCAAGAACTCATTTAATATATCATAAATATTACTTTTTCCCTTAACCAATACACATTCATTTAATGGTTTGTTATAAACAAATTACCCAACTACTATGGTAACTGATTTTTCTCCTGATACCTATTTATAAATTGAGGTGCCATGTTTAACTGGGTTTTATCGATAATATACATATCCTATTAATTCATCATATATATAATGATCAAAACAATACATTCAAATTTTTTTATAAATCACCATTTTTCTATTTTGAATAATGAAAATATAATATTTTCTATGTCCATGACATACCATTCTTTTAAATCATCATTTTACTAAAAATATATATAGAAGTGGTATAAAATAAATAAAATACCAATTAAATAGAAATTATATAGTATAAATTCATGATATATAATAAACTTACATGGTGGAGTAAATAATTTTTTTAAAAATAAATCAGTGTAGTAGCGGTTGTAATCATTAAAAATATAATTACCGCAAAATAATGATTCAATAAAGTAAGAAATAGGGTCACGAATTCATCATAAATTAATTGTTTTTGTTAAAACTATGAAATTAAGAAATTTAAAATAAAATAGATGAAATTTATTAATAATTATATATATTTTATATTTTGTAAAAAATTATATTTCAGATCACATTAAAATTTATTCTAAGACTTAAAAGGTAGAATTATTTTTTCATTTGATAATATTTTGAATAAAAATCCCAACGTATTAAAAGAAATTACATGAAACATAAAATATAATCATGTAAAAGATGATTTAATTTGAATAATGTTGAGGTCATATGAAAAATGTGTTAATTTGTTAAATGTTATAAACAATGATTCCTTTAACCCTTTTCATAAGAATTATAAAAATAAAACATTTTAAAAAATATAGCATATTTAATTTTATACATTTAAAATAGTAAAATATTGTTGATAATTAAATTAATTAAATATTTCATCAGAAAAAATAAAATTCTTGCAAATATTTTGAAGAACATGAAAATGAGAGAATCCATTGTTTACCAAATATGAAATAATATTGAATTTTTGTAAAAACTGTTTCAAATTTTTTTTATGTACCAAAGAATGGATAAATTGAATTAAAAATGAATAACCATAAATAAAAATAATAGATGAAAATATATAGTTTTTTTGGATAATTGATCCTAAAATTGTATCAATAAAACATTTTAGATGAACAATGTCGATTAAAAATGAGACACTGAAATTAATCTATAAAACATTATTATCATTTGAATAATATATGATAAAAGAGAAATCATAAATAAAAAAATTAATTACAAGAATATAGAGGGATCAATTATATATAAAATAAATGGGTAATTATATACACCATGTAAAATAAATTTGGTGCATAATGCAAATCATATCTCATTGAAGTGGAAAAGAGATAAAATTACCCTTACCTAATGTATATCTTTCTATGTAGGAACAAATAAAGTCATATTTAAATTTTTTTAATTTATTATAAATATATAAAAAAACTACCTTAATATTAATAATACCATATTTGTTTTATTTATAACATTTGATGACACATTTATTAAAAATTATTTATTAGCAGCATCATCTATGGTGTTTGCGGTCCTATTTTTCATACATGTATTGATTTTGTATTTATCAACGTTAAATATTGGATCATATTTTATAATATCCAAAATCATAATCATTGTTGGAATATAAAATTTATGCAAAAATTAAAATTTAGAATCATTTCTCAATGAATAATATGAAACAAAATTACATCTCTTTATGGAGTTTTTAATCCACATGTATGCATAGAATGCATTATGATTTTCTAATTGACAGAAGTGTAAGAAGGTAAGTGATATATTATTTTCTATGTATCATAATTATGTTATAAAATTAATATATAATAATTAAATCTATTAAAATATACAAAATTGTACGGAAGTGATGAAATATGAAACATGTCGCATGTTAGGGGTGGCAACACACACATACACATGGCCGAGACATTCATTTAATATATAATACAAAACAATATGGATAATTAATTCAAGATAAAAATAATAAAATATTATAAAATTTAAAATTTTTATTTTATAATATCAGCATCGATAGAAAATAATTTATATAATAAAAATAAGAAGTAAAATGAATGATCGTGGTTAAGAGTTATACCACTTATTTGGAATCATCCTTTTACATCACCTAATTCCTTCTTAGGGTGATATTAGTAAAACCCCCAAAAAAACTATGATATTGGGAAGTAATATTAACAAGAAATTTTTAAGGATTTCTCAAGATAAGGGGATCATGATTTGTGAATAACAGTTCTGAAGATTTACAATTTTATAACTGTGGTTGGTTAGAAAATTGTAAATAATTCATATATTGTTGTGTAATATGATTCAAAAACATATAAAATGTCCCCAAACATCCATACATTATAATATGAGAAGGATAATTCCGAAATATAATAATAAATTAAATTCTAAATATGTTTATGAATAGATTTTAAACTATTATATTATTTTAATCCCCTCATAAACAATGATTAACCATTACAAATTTAGCAAATTATTCACTCTTTAAGGGTCAAATACGATTTTTGAAAATAAATAATAGAAAAAATATGAACTATTAATAATAATATAGAAAATTTACAATAAAATTGGGTCATGATATGTTTTTAATAGATTTAGAATGATATTGAAATAATTTTTTATCATTATATACCATTTAAGATCATTTTCAGGTCTATTCACAAATATTTAATTTAAATACATAATTAACAAAATCAAGAAAAAAATGATTTAAAGAAATATTATTCATTATCTTTATGTAATTATTTTTTTGGTATACATAATTCCAAATGAAATATTTCAAATTTTATATATTTAAAATCAGGTATTTGATTTATCAAACCATTGCATAAGTATTGCATCATTTTTATGAATTCATTCATATAAATTATAATATTATTTGAAATTATTATTAAATATATATATTAAATATAATTTATTCACAATTAAAAAACCATTTTTCATAATTTATAACCTATTTTTATCTATGATAATAATTATTGATATTAAAATCGAGTGGTATTTTTTAAATTTTTATCACATAAAACAATATAGAGGTTATAAATAATATTAAGTAGAACCAAAATCCAATATTTTTATGTTACAATGGTTATGGAATAATTGATCTTAAAAATAAAATCTATGAAAATGTTGTGATTATTTTGAGTTCTTGTTGTTTTTAACCATTATTATTCTTTTTTACCCATTAAAATGGTGAAAAATTTAATATTCATTTCAATTAAAAATGAAATTGAAATATTTATCAAATGTAAAAATCATTATTTAAAATATGAAAAAATATATGAATTTTAGAGTTGTGAAAATAAAATTAATATAAGTATGCAATACAAATCAAAAATAATATATAGAAAAGTGTATATTTAATCGTAAAAAAGAACTTACATAGAATTATAATTTAATATAGATTCATATAGAATTAATTAAATAATTCATGTAAAAGTGATATAATGTATCTTAAAAACCAAATCCAAAATATCAAGATACTTTAATATTATATTATTTATGGTAAATAAATGATTGATTTTCCAAAATAATAATTTTTAGTATTCAATTAAAAATATATATTTTATAAAAAATGTAACCAATTAATAATAATACTATTATGAAATTATGATTTGAAAAATAATGTTCCTTTTTTAAAATTGAATTCCAAATATTATTATAAATTATTTTTATTTAACATAGTAAAAACACCCAAAACAATTTTTTCAAGAAAATAATTTTGAAGTACACAATGAATTTATTATTATTATCTAACTAATAAAAAACAATTAGACGAATTTGAAGATTATTTATTGAATTATTTATTTATATTAATTAAAAAATTTCTTCCATTTAATTATAAATGATGTTATTTCTATTAGTGCATGCCAATGAAACAACTAGTATATGAAGATCATGTGTAAATAAAATGATTTATAGTTTGTTTATATTCTAGGTTGTTTTTAGTATATACTCTCGAACATAGTTATCAATTAAAAGAAAATATATACTAAAATCATGAGGCTTTACATTACACCTTCTTTTAGAAATTAAATCCTACCAATTTTAAAACACCTATTTTAATCAAAATATATCATAACATATTAAAAAATGGATATGAATTTAATCATTAACCTTATTTTATATATCATGATTATGAGACTTATTAATCATATACCACTATAAGACTCATACAGGAAAATTATTTTATCAAGCTACAACTTAGAATATGTTTTTTTAGTTTTCATAAAATTCATGATTGATATATCTCCAAATTTCTAGAGTTTGAAAAATTATTTTACTATTTTGATGGAAAATATAAAACAATATTAATTACATAAATTATTCAGATTCAAAAATAATTATTTCATACTTGAATGTGAATAATAATTATTATAATTACCGTATCGTTATTTAATCACTAAAATTAAATTTTAATCAACTATAAAATCAATAAATTAAAAAAATTTATACCATTATCTGAAACCTAAATGGTGTAAACACTCTAAATTAATCACATATATGAATATAACATCGGAAAAATTTATATTTAATATTCTAAATCTAAAACCTTATTAATTTATAACTCCAGAAATATTATTTTTTAAACATTAACCCTAAAATAAAAATGATTCATCGATTATTCTTCAAATATCATAGCTCTTTTGTATCTCAAAAAAAATTATCACTCAAATATGTATATTCTCAAATTTATCATTTCATAAATAAAATGAAATTGAAAGTATTAAAAATGAAAATGTATAACCTTGTTATATCACCTAATAATCATAAAGTTATCATATACGTTCTTTAATAAATTTCTATAATCATAACACATATTCATAAAAATTCACTTTTTCGAGAGATTTATAGCAATAAATAAAAGTTTCCAAAATTAAAAATATCAAAATATTACGTTAAAAATTATTATATGAACAGCCCTTTGATTATTTATCTTAATATATATGAAAAACCACTATAATTGTACATCATAATAAAATTTTACACATATTAACCATAAATACCTAGAATTCTAACCATTAAAGACTACATTTTCTCATGATGGAAATTCTTTGATTTCATTTAATTTTAAAAATTTTAATATATATTCAATCAATAAAGATAGTGTTTTCTAGAAATGTTCTTTCCTGAAGTCAATATTGAAACACAAAAAATTTATCATTTAACACATTTTCCTCAATAATGAGTCTAAATAGATTCAAATGTTCTTCCTTATTATAATATTATTTGAATATATAATAAAAAATACCACAATATGATTATTTGGGTCACTCATGATGCTGTGGAAATTGGTTAAAATAACGCTTTATTTCATTATATTTAAATCACTTGGTATTAATATATACATTAATTCTTTTTCAAGTATGATCATGGTGTCCATCTTATACACACTTGAATGAAACTACCATTACTTTATAGAGTTTACCAAAGTTCTTCATCCAACATTCATAACATATAGAATGTTGAATCTTTTCCTATACATGGTCTTTGTAAATGAACATTAATAAAATTAAATTTGTAAATTTTTATTAGGAATATCAGCTAGGTTCATAGTGTTTTCTATAACATAAGATAGTTTGTTAGGAATAATAATAAAATCCTTCAATATATTTTTTATCATATTTGGTATGTCTATTAAATAAATGATATTAATCATTATCTGATTCAATTTCCACTATATTTCAAGGATAATATTTTCCCCAACCCTTCGATTATTAGCAAGCTCAATGGGGTAATCCATACATTATGCCCAAACCATTATTCTATTCTATCCTATAGGATTAATATCAAAGTGGTATCACACTATTTGTTAGTCCAAAAACATTATGAATATAGATCCATGGAATAAAAAAATCTTTGAATGTAAATTTTATTAATAATTATAAGAGAATGTAATTCTATTTTTGGAACTGTTTTAATAAAATCTATCTTCCATGGGTCATATTAAACATTAACAAATACCAAATTTACATTCCCAATATTCGGTAACCAAGAGTGGGATATTAATTACTACATTATTACCTAATATAGGTGATGAAAGAACCCATTTTAAATCAGTTTAGTAGTATTGGAAGGATATATAAATATATTATTTATATATTACATCATAAATTAAAATCATTTTGTAAAAAAATTTCTTTCATCCTTCAAACCCATTCAATGATTCCTTTACTGTATACATGTGATCATAATAAAAATAAAAGGTGATCATAGATTCTTAGTAATTGATATATATATAGAAATACATCAATTTTATAGAAAGATTAATCAATTTAGATGAGTGAAAAATAAAATCACCAACCATTAATTTAACAAAATGAATTCATATATCAAATATGGATATAATCAATATAAATACAACCCAGATAATGAAAAATAATTACAAAATAAATGATGTGAATAAATAGAGAAAATCATGATTTTTATATCTAGGCATCGACCAAAATATCAAAAATCAAATCATTAATTCCTTGTCTAAGAGACATTCACTGAATGGGTTGTTATTATAAATTAGACAACTAATGTTTCTTCCAATTTTGTCATATGAAATGCCTTGATTTATCAAGTACCAATCCTTTATCGATCCCCACACTTCAATTTAATTCCATATGAATTCAATATATATATTTATATATATTGTTCAATACAATTTATTCTTAAAATTAATTTTAAATTTACAGTTATCTATATTGAATCATGAATATTGAATATTTCCCCACTCAATGAAATAAATTTTGTAATAAATCCAATTTAATGGATACCATATATTCAAATGGTATACAGATAATAAAATATCATATTAGTGAAAAACATATACCGTATAAATCTACAATACATAGAATATGGAATGAGAGTAGAAAATATTGTCTAATGAAATAATAGAGAGTGATTTATAATGTGATCATGAAAATGTTAATGAGAAAAAAAATATGGAAAAATAAAGGATTTAAAATCAAAATAAATTGATTATAAATGAGTGTTATATATTAAATCGAGGAATATTTGAAATTATAACGAAAATAGAATTAAATAATTAATAATATATTCAATATAGCTTTGTGTATAAATGAATTTTTATTTAAATATGAAGATTATTTTGATAAATTTAAGAAATTAATAACACATTAATTGGAAAAAAATAATAAATATAAATTCTATAAATATTAAATATTGATTTAAATAAATATTGATGTAAAATTGTAATGTAATCTTTAATGTATTGACATCCATGACTATAAGAATGTATTCTAAGTTCGTAAATGCTAAAACCAAATATTCCTCAAATGTATTTGGTAAAACATAAGAATATATCTTGTTAAGAAACTAAAAATGATAGTATGTATAAATCCATTAAAATAAAGTCAATTATATTTGAAAATGTATTCAAATAATCATTTTACCATATAAAATAACATTAATCTAATCCTTATAATGAACATGGACAAAGAATAAAATTTTATAGATCAACGAAGAAATATAGTTGGATTTTCCAAAAACATTTTGATGATCATTTCTTGTATGAAATTGAATAAAAACTAGTTTATATAATGTAAATAATATAAATAACAGAGAAATAAATAAAAATATATATGTATTATATAAGATATATGTGATGACCCAGACCCCCTTGGTCCCTTCCTTTGCCAAAATCCGGAACCTTAAGGGGTACGGATCGGTGAGACCGATCGGTGAGACCGATCGGTGAGACCGATCGGTGAGACCGATCGGCGCGACCGATCGGCGCGACCGATCGGTGGGACGGATCGGCGGAACCGGCCGACGTCACCCGGCCTTGCCAAGTTATTCCAGTAACGCGCACAAAAGTTTAATTAAATACTGAATCGGCTCATGAGTCAGTTTAAACCACTCAGCACCCTTAATGATGAGTCAAGCCGCGTGGTCAACCCACGACTTCCACGTCTTACGCGGTTCAGAGTTTTTATCTCAACCGTTCCCTGCTCTTATAAATTAAGGGTTAGGCCGTGGTTTTCCCCCTTCTTCGATCATGGCTCTTCTGGTGCATCGGGACCGCCGCGTCGTTATCCGTAAAGTTCCGCGCCCCCGGCCTAAACGTCGATCATCTATCAACAAGTAGGGAATTTCTTTCGTGTCTCACTTTTGTGTATCATGCGGGGTGGGCGTTATTTTTGTTCTTATGGAATTGGTTGAACCGAACCCTAATGAAGATAATAAACGAAGTTCTAAAGAAAGAAAGGGAAGGGGTTGTGATCATTGTTTATGCTTTATCTTGTGATCATCCCTTTTGTTGTACTGGTTTATGTTTCTGAAAAATTGAGGCCGTTGGTGGTCATGTGTGTGCACTTGAATCCCCTCGTGATGTTTTAAATGGGTTGCTGAAATTGTGAACTCCTGCTGTGAAATTGGTTAATCACGTATATCCGGCTGAATAAGTTGAAAGCACCAGGATCAACCCTTCTATGATAACTCTCGATTAGAACACACGAAAATTTGAAATCATGGAGTGTGTTAAATATTTTAAATCTGAAAATCCCTAACTTGTGTTGGTAGTGGTAGTTGGTTGTTTTCCCTTCGGCCGATTACTGGAAAGGTGGGAGGGGATGGGATCCCCTGTTCTTTTATACTCTCGGTGGCTGTGTGAATTTGGGAATGGGATCTCCTGTTGGTATGGATTCGGTGGTTGTGAGTTTTAAATCCGAGTGGTTACTTGAAATATCACAAATTGGGGAGAGATCCTCTGTTGGCAGAACCGGGCGTGAGTGTTTTGGTTGATCTATGCTTTTGACGCTTTCCTTGGTTATGCTTATGGTAGTTGCCCAGTAGTGCATAAAATTAATTGAACATTTTGACTGAACGTGAAACAAGAATGGGACAAATGGTTTTGTGGGCAAGGGTCGTGAATTGTGACTCGGACGCAGTGGTGTTGTGTTCTGTAGGTTGTCAAGGAAAACCTAAGTTTTGGGTGAGTGTTTGTTACCTATATCTATACTTGTATCTTTGTATTTCTTATTCACGCCCCACCCAAGTTGAGCACTTATTGCCGAACACCCCCATTTATGGGGGAAGGGTGTTTTTCCCAACACTATACTTAGTGGCTGGTTATTAGCTCCTTTTCTTCTCCCTTTCCCGGATATCCCAAGTACCATCGGGCAGGCTGTGATGTCCTGAAGTCCATTATTAGACCAAGAACCATCGGGCAGGGTTTTGTGGTGGTTGGCCAGGTGTGTGCGGCCGGTGGTTTCCCAAGTGTCTTCGGGATAAGGCCCAGGTGTCTTCGGGTGTGGCAGTGGATCCTTTAGCCCAGGTGTCTTCGGGCGTAGCGGTGGTTGTTCTGGCCTAGGTGTTTGCCGGCATGGTTACATGTGATAGTTGTGGGCCAGGTGTGTGCGGGAGGGATACGGCAGTGGGACTGCGTGTGGTTGTGGCCCAGGTGTGTGCGGGCGGGATTCGGCAGTGGGACTGCGTGTGGTTGTGGCCCAGGTGTGTGCGGGCGGGTGTGGCAGTGGGACTGTGGTGAGAATGGCGGGATTGGTCCGATGCATAGGATGTCTCAATAACCAGTGGGAAATTGGCGCGGGGTAACCAAACATCGATGTGCTCTTATATATATATTACTTGACTTGCGTTATTTGGGGAGCGAGCCTTGGTGAGGCCTGGGATGGATAGTTTGCCTTGTTAGGTGATTGGTTTACTCTTTTCTCACGGGACATTAGTACGTTCCCCCACTTGTGCACGAGAGTCTTGGTTTTCGTTACTGAGTGTACTTGTATGCTCACCCTACGTATATAAAACTACTTTCATGTTTCCAAGAGGACTTTGGGGATCACGCAGGACCCTACTAGTCGGACAGTTGGAGTTGTTGCAGTTGTTGTTCTCTTGTTTCATTTGGCATTTTACTTTTGAGCTTCCTTGTACTTGTACCTTGTATAAAAAAATTTTAAACATGCATGTGGGCTTGGTTTGGGTTTATTTATATACACTTGTTCTTTTCCCTTTTGGTGGTTTACTTTTCCTATTTCCCGATACAAAATAATAAAAAGGGTAATGCCTCCCATATTTGTGAAAACTCATACCCTTGGTGCTAGTCGCCAACCCGGGGCCTACTGGAGGCGGGACTCGGGGGTCATTATCTCCCTTTCACCATTGCCAGCTCAGGAGGGACATCTTTGGTGGGAGGGGGTCGTGACAGAATGGTATCAAAGGGGAGGTTGAGAGATAGGACGGAGTCTGGAGTTAGGCACAGTGAGGATTGCATGGGATGGTAAGGCAACGGTGTTGGATGACCTTGGTGCGTGAACTAGGCCAGGGAAGACCGGCTAGGACACGTGATTTTATGGGCCCCGTGATCCGATGCAAGGACTCTGGGCCTACCGAACGACCAAGTGAGGCCACACTGATTGCAGGGTAGAGACCCTAGGAAAGGTACATGCATCATAATGACTTGTGTTCTTGTGTTTTTGGGATGTCTTGGGAAATTAAGAATAAATTAAATCTTAATAAGTTTTAAGAACGATTTTCATTGCACTATTGGGCTTATGCATTTCTTGTTTACCTTGCAGATATGGCACCTGGAAGGTGACCACGTGTGGTACAGGAGATCGAGACTCCTGAGACTACTTTGGCCAATCGGCAGAGAGCTGATCGAGAGGAAGAGGACGACCAGTGGCAGAAGACTCTCTGAGCCTTCCAGCGACAGGCCCTCGAGAAGTATGAGGGCAGCACCTCCGATATGAAGACGGAAGGCTGGCTAGAGGAGCTAGTCATAGCCTTCGGCCTGATTCGGGCCCCGATCGAGTACTGGGTTCCTCTGGCTGTTAGCCAGATGCGAGGAGCGGCACGTCAGTGGTGGATGCTTCACCTGGGGAATAGGAAAGAGTCTGAGCTTGCCTGGGCGGATTTCGAGAATGAGTTCCGGGCGGAGTTTCTCTCCTCGACAATGAAGACATAGAAGAGGAAGGAGCTACTCTCCCTCCAGCAGGGGAGCATGTCCGTGAGGGAACTTGGAATCAAGTTCAAGGACCTCCTGCGTTTTGCTCCGGACCTCTTTCCCGATGAGGAGTCTCGGGCAAGACGTTTGGAGGAGGCGCTCCGACCCTCCCTCCAGTATGATGTTACCCCCTTTACCCTTCCGACATACTTAGAGGTTCAGAAGAAGGCCGAAGTGGTGGAAAGGATGCATTCTCTGGGCGGAGTGTCACGAGAAGGGATCCAGCTGGGACCATCGAAGGGGAAGGCCGTCAGCGCCAGGCCTCCAGCATCGGGACCCTCCAGGTTCCGACCCACAGGGAGCAGGCCGCAGCAGTTTCAGTTTCGATCCCCTGGCCCACGTTCTTTTCCTTCAGGCTCGGGACCACGGTGCTTCATCTTCGGGATCCCTGGGAATCTCCGGAGTCAGTGCCCCGATCGGGTGCAGTACAGCAGTGGCAGTCATCCCCAGCATCCGCCGCAGCAGCAGTTTCCAGCCAGACCCTTCCGGCAGCAGCAGCAGGGACAACGACCTCCCGCTCCTCCGCAGGCAGACATAGGAGGGTGAGGCCGACCTCAGGACGCTCCCCAGGGACCTAGACCAGGGCGTGGTCGGGGAGGTGGCCGACAGCCGAGGGGCAGGGGAGCTGGGCGTGGACAGTTACACACCGCAGAAGCAATAGTTCCAGCAGGGCCAGAGGTTGTTCGAGGTACGATCAGTGTGTTTAGCACTCTTTATTATGCTTTGTTCGATACCGGAGCTTCACACTCCTTTGTTTCTCCCAGTCTAGCCCGCTCCTTGGGTCTAGATGCCGAGAGACTTCCAGTGCCCCTAGTGTTGAGCACACCAGTTGGAGGTCAGACCGACTTGCTGTTCGTTTGTCGGGGATGTAGACTGATGTTAGGGCCACATCAGTCGGTTAGGGATCTCCTTCTGCTACAGATTCAGCTGTACGATGTCATCCTAGGCATCGACTGGCTAAATTCTGTGTGCGCCGTCATCGACTGTTTCCAAAGAAGGGTGGTGTTCTCCGGTTTGGATGGCTAGCGTGTTACTTTCACTGGCGAGCGGAGCTGTCCGAAGGGAAACAGGAGGGAGGAACCTCTCCTCTCCTTGTTGACCGAACTGACGATAGAATCAGTAGATGCAGAAAGGGTGGAAGTACCAGAGATCGTTCGTGAATTTATGGACGTCTTTCCTGAGGAGGTGATGACTCTACCCCCTCGACGTGATATCGAGTTCGGGATAGACCTGCAGCCCGGCTCTCGACCAATCTCGATGGCTCCTTACCGGATGGCACCTTCGGAGCTACGGGAGTTGCGGATACAGATTGACGATCTGATGAAGAGGGGTTATGTTCGTCCAAGTGCGTCACCGTGGGGTGCTCCAGTCTTGTTCGCAAAGAAGGCAGATGGCGGCCTCAGGTTGTGCATCGATTACAGGAGGCTGAATCAGGTAACGATCAAGAATCGATACCCTCTTCCGAGGATAGATGATCTTTTTGACCAGCTGAAGGGGGCAGGATGGTTCTCGAAGATCGACCTGCGATCTGGATACCACCAGCTGAGGGTAAAGGATAGCGACGTCACGAAGACGGCGTTCAGGTGCAGGTATGGGCACTTCGAGTTCGTGGTCATGCCCTTTGGTGTTATGAACACCCCGGCCGTGTTCATGGGGCTTATGAACTCCATCTTTCGGGAGTATCTGGATCGGTTTGTGGTGGTATTCATCGACGATATCCTGATCTATTCAAGGTCAGAAAAGGACCATGCAGAGCACCTGAGGACAGTTTTGGAAGTCCTCCGACAGCACCAGCTCTACGGGAAGTTGTCAAAGTGCAAGTTCTGGACACAAGAAGTGCACTTCCTCGGGCATGTAGTGTCTGAGCGGGGGGTAGCGGTCGACCCATCAAAGGTTGAGGTAGTTGTTTCTTGGGCAGCACCCAAAAATGTGGAGGAAGTCTGGAGTTTCCTCGGACTGGCAGGTTACTACCGGAGATTTGTACCCAACTTCTCCCGAGTAGAAGCCCCTTTAACGGCTTTGACCAAGAAGGACCAGGTTTTCGTGTGGAGCGAGCAATGCGAGTCGTCCTTCAGTTACCTAAAAGAAAAGCTGGTTAGTGCCCCAGTGTTGAGATTACCAGAAGAAGGGATGGCCTATGAGGTATTTTGTGATGCTTCAGGACAGGGCCTGGGATGCGTGTTGATGCAGCAACAAGGGGTGATCTCTTACGGGTCCAGGCAGCTACGCCCCCATGAGCGTAACTATGCCACCCATGACCTGGAGCTTGTAGCGGTCGTTTTTGCGCTAAAGTTATGGCGGCACTACCTCATCGGGGAATTCTTTGTGGTCTTCACAGATCACAAAAGCTTAAAGTACATCTTCTCCCAGCGGGACTTGAACTTGCGACAACGGAGATGGGTGGAGTTCCTCTAGGACTACAACATTCAAATCTCTTATACTGAGGGCAAGGGAAATGTGGTGGCCGATGCCTTGAGTAGGAGGATGCAGAAGGATGCGGTCCTAGAGTCGGTAAATGCCTGGAAGGCAATGGAGGAGTTGGCTTCCTTACACCTAGATGCGAAGATGGATAGTGGCAGAGGCTGCCTATATCAGATGATAGTGAAGTCTTATCTGTTTCGACAAGTGGAGGAGTCTCAGTGGGGAGACCCCGAGTGCGAAGTGATGCGTGATCGGGTTGACCACGACGATGCTCCGAGAGAATGGACAGAGGATGGTCAGCACCAGATGCTTTTTCAGAAAAGGTTGTTTGTTCCAATAGTGATGCGTGGAAAGGTTCTCAGTGAGTTCCACAACTCACCCCTGGCAGTGCACCCAGGAGTTACCAAGATGTACCAGGGGCTGAAAAGGCAGTTCTGGTGGCCCAGAGTTAAGCGGGCGGTGGCAGAATTCTTGGCCAAATGCTTAGTATGTCAGCAAGTGAAGGCTGAACATCGGGTTCCAGGCGGCCTACTGCAGCCTTTAGCTGTTCCCGAGTGGAAGTGGGATGACATCTCAATGCATTTCGTCACGGGACTACCCAAGGTCCAAGGAGGGTGCGACGCCATTTGGGTGGTGGTGGACAGGTTGACGAAATCAGCTCACTTTCTGGCAATTAGGGAGTCAAGTACTGTGGATGCTTTGGCACAGAAGTACGTGAATGATATGGTGCGGTTGCATGGAGTTCCAAGGTCCATAGTCTCGGATAGGGATGCACGGTTTACCTCACGAATCTGGAGAGGATTGCAGCATGCGTTTGGCACCCAGTTACGCCTTAGCACTGCTTTCCATCCCCAGACAGATGGACAAACGGAGCGAACCATCCAGACCTTGGAGGATATGCTACGGGCATGTGTTCTGGACTCAGGAGAGTCGTGGGTGCGATACTTGCCTCTAGTAGAGTTTTCCTACAATAATAGCTACCACTCTACCATCGGTATGGCCCCGTTTGAGGCTCTGTACGGGAGTCCATGCCGTTCACCTGTGTGTTGGACCGAAGTAGGAGAGGCAGGCATCCTTGGCCCGGAGGTAGTTCAGAACACGACAGAGAAGATTCAGCTCATACGAGAAAGGATAAAGGCGGCCCAGGATTGACAGAAGTCGTATGCTGATACCTGGAGAAGGCCCTTGGATTTTGAGGTTGGAGACCACGTGTTCATGAAGGTCTCCCCGCGGCGTGGACAAAGGAGGTTCGACAAGGGGGGTAAGCTTTCCCCTAGATTCGTCGGACCCTTCGGAGTGTTACGGCGGGTCGGCGAAGTGGCTTATCAAATAGCGTTACCTCCGCCGCTGCTAAGGATACATGATGTCTTTCATGTATCCCAGCTCCGTCGTTATCTGCACGATGTTTCACAAGTCCTTGATTGGGGTGAACTGGACATCGAGGACGACGCAACCTTTGTGGAAAAACCAGTGATGATCGAGGATCGCAAGGAGAAGGTGCTTCGTGGGCGAGCTATTCCTCTGGTTCGTGTGTTGTGGAGACATGGCGGGATCGAGGAGAGTACGTGGGAAAGGGAAGCACAGATGCGTTCCCAATACCCCGAGCTGTTTTGATCTTTGTTCCTTTTGTACCCGCTGTGGTAGAACGTTTGACCTTTTTGTCTATGAAATGTACTAGTTCCTTTCCTCTATTTTGTGTGAAAAGCCCTGGCTAAAGGGGAGAGGGAACTTGACCCCTAATCAAGACACATTAAGGTGGATGCGATTGAACTCGTGCGGGCGAGTCAGTGCCGCCCAAAGCGGATAATATCTTGACATGGGGGAGGGGAAACTCCCCAAACCCGCATGACCGGGCTGTTTGGCGTGGTATGTTGCTTAGTTCTTGACAGGAGAGTGTTTTTAGTTAGCATAGGTTCACTCCTAAGAGGTATCTTTCGAAGATGGTTGTTCAGACCCTCTCCTTCCTTTTGGTTTGTTGTGATTCTCGAGGACGAGAATCGTTTAAGAGGTATCTGATGTGATGACCCTACCCACCTTGGTCCCTTCCTTTGCCAAAATCAGGATCCTTAAGGGGTACGGATCGGTGAGACCGATCGGTGCGACCGATCGGTGAGACCGATCGGTGAGACCGATCGCTGAGACCGATCGGCGCGACCGATCGGCGCGACCGATCGGCGCGACCGATCGGCGTGACCGAACGGTGAGACCGATCGGTGCGACCGATCGGTCGGACGGATCGGCGGAACCGGCCGACGTCAGCCGGCCTTGCCAAGTTCTTCCAGTAACGTGCACAAAAGTTTAATTAAATACTGAATCGGCTCATGAGTCAGTTTAAACCACTCAGCACCTTTAATGATGAGTGAAGCCGCGTGGTCAACCCACGACTACCACGTCTTACGCGGTTCGGCGTTTTTATCTCTACTGTTCCCTACTCTTGTAAATTAAGGGTTAGGACGTGGTTTTCCTCCTTCTTTGATCGTGGCTCTTCTGGTGCATCGGGACCGCCGCGTCGTTATCCGTAAATTTCGCGCCCCCGGCCTAAACGTCGATCATTTATCAACAAGTAGGGAATTTCTTTCGTCTCTCACTTTTGTGTATCATGCGGGGTGGGCGTTATTTTTGTTCTTATGGAATTGGTTGAACCGAACCCTAATGAAGATAATAAACGAAGTTCTAAAGAAAGAAAGGGAAGGGGTTGTGATCGTTGTTTATGCTTTATCTTGTGATCATCCCTTTTGTTGTACTGGTTTATGTTTCTGAAAAATTGAGGCCCTTGGTGGTAGTGTGTGTGCACTTGAATCCCCTCATGATGTTTTAAATGGGTTGCTGAAATTGTGAACTCCTGCTGTGAAATTAGTTAATCACATATATCCAGCAGAATAAGTTGAAATCACCAGGATCAACCCTTCTGTGATAACTCCCGGTTAGAACACACGGAAATTTGAAATCATGGAGTGTGTTAAATCTTTTAAATCTGAAAATCCTTGACTTGTGTTGGTAGTGGTAGTTGGTTGTTTTCCCTTCGGCCGATTGCTGGAAACGTGGGAGGGGATGGGATCCCATGTTCTTTTATACTCTCGGTGGCTGTGTGAATTTGGGGATGGGATCTCTTTTTGGTATGGATTCGGTGGTTGTGAGTTTTAAATCCGAGTGGTTACTTGAAATATCACAAATTGGGGAGAGATCCTCTGTTGGCAGAACCGGGCGTGAGTGTTTTGGTTGATCTATGCTTTTGACGCTTTCCATGGTTAGGCTTATGGTAGTTGCCCAGTAGTGCTTAAAATTAATTGAACATTTTCACTGAATGTGAAACAAGAATGGGACAAATGGTTTTGTGGGCAAGGGTCGTGAATTGTGACTCGGACGCAGTGGTGTTGTGTTCTGTAGGCTGGCTAGGAAAACCTATGTTTTGGGTGAGTGTTTGTTACATATATCTATACTTGTAGCTTTGTGTTTCTTATTCGCACCCCACCCAAGTTGAGAACTTAGTGCCGAACACCCCCATTTATGGGGGAAGGGTGTTTTTCCCAACACTATACTTAGTGGCTGGTTATTAGCTCCTTTTCTGCTCCCTTTCCCGGATTTCCCAAGTACCTTCGGGCAGGCTGTGATGGCCTGAAGTCCATTATTAGCCCAAGAACCATCGGGCAGGGTGTTGTGGTGGTTGGCCAGGTGTGTGCGGCAGGTGGTTTCCCAAGTGTCTTCGGGATGAGGCCCAGGTGTCTTCGGGCGTGGCAGTGGATCCTTTAGCCCAGGTGTCTTCAGGCGTAGCGGTGGTTGTTCTGGCCTAGGTGTTTGCAGGCATGGTTACATGTGATAGTTGTGGCACAGGTGTGTGCTGGCGGGATACGGCAGTGGGACTGCGTGTGGTTGTGGCCCAGGTGTGTGCGGGCGGGATTCGGCAGTGGGACTGCGTGTGGTTGTGGCCCAGGTGTGTGCGGGCGGGTGTGGCAGTGGGACTGCGGTGAGAATGGCGGGATTGGTCCGATGCGTAGGATGTCTCAATAACCAGTGGGAAAGTGGCGCGGGGTACCCAAACATCGATGTGCTCTTATATATATATTACTTGACTTGCGTTATTTGGGGAGCGAGCCTTGGTGAGGCCTGGGATGGATAGTTTTCCTTGTTAGGTGTTTGATTTACTCTTTTCTCACGGGACCTTAGTACGTTCCCCCACTTGTGCACGAGAGTCTTGGTTTTCCCTACTGAGTGTACTTGTATGCTCACCCTACGTATATGAAACTGCTTTCAGGTTTCCAGTAGGACTTTGGGGATCACGCAGGACCCTACTAGTTAGGCAGTTGGAGTTGTTGCAGTTTTTATTCTCTTGTTTCCTTTGGCATTGTACTTTTGAGCTTCCTTGTACTTGTACCTTGTTATAAAAATTGTTTAAACTTGCATGTGGGCTTGGTTTGGGTTTATTTATATACACTTGTTCTTTTCCCTTTTGGTGGTTTACTTGTCCTATTTCCCGATCCAAAATAATAAACAGGGTAATGCCTCCCATATTTGTGAAAACTCATACCCTTGGTTCTAGTCGCCAACCCGGGGCCTACTGGAGGCGGGACTCGGGGGTCATTATCTCCCTTTCACCATTGCCAGCTCAGGAGGGGCATCTTTGGTGGGAGGGGGTCATGACAGAATGGTATCAAAGGGGAGGTTGAGAGATAGGACGGAGTTTGGAGTTAGGCACAGTGAGGATTGCATGGGATGGTAAGGCAATGGTGTTGGATGACCTTGGTGCGTGAACTAGGCCAGGGAAGACCGGCTTGGACACGGGATTTTAGGGCCCCCCGTGATCCGATGCAAGGACTCTAGGCCTACCGAACGACCAAGTGAGGCCACACTGATTGCAGGGTAGAGACCCTAGGAAAGGTACATGAATCATAATGACTTGTGTTCTTGTGTTTTTGGGATGTCTTGGGAAATTAAGAATAAATTAAATCTTAATAAGTTTTAAGAACGATTTTCTTTGCACTACTGGGCTTAGGCATTTCTTGTTTACCTTGCAGCTATGGAACCTGGAAGGCGACCACGTGTGGTACAGGCGATCGAGACGCCTGAGAATACTTTGGCCAATCGGCAGAGAGCTGATCGAGAGGAAGAGGATGACTAGTGGCAGAAGACTCTCCGAGCCTTCCAGCGACAGGCCCTCGAGAAGAATGAGGGCAGCACCTCCGATATGAAGACGGAAGGCTGGCTAGAGGAGCTAGTCATAGCCTTCGGCCTGATTCGGGCCCCGACCGAGTGCTGGGTTCCTCTGGCTGTTAGCCAGATGCGAGGAGTGGCACGTCAGTGGTGGATGCTTCACCTGGGTAATAGGAAAGAGTCTGAGGTTGCCTGGGTGGATTTCAAGAAGGAGTTCCGGGCGGAGTTTCTCTCCTCGACAATGAAGGCGGAGAAGAGGCAGGAGCTACTCTCCCTCCAGCAGGGGAGCATGTCCGTGAGGGAACTTGGAATCAAGTTCAAGGACCTCCTGCGTTTTTCTCCGGACCTCTTTCCCGATGAGGAGTCTCGGGCAAGACGTTTGGAGGAGGCGCTCCGACCCTCCCTCTAGTATGCTGTTACCCCCTTTACCCTTCCGACATACTTAGAGGTTCAGAAGAAGGCCGAAGTGGTGGAAAGGATGCATGCTCTGGGCGAAGTGTCACGAGAAGGGATCCAGCTGGGACCATCGAAGGGGAAGGCCGTCAGCACCAGGCCTCAAGCATCGGGACCCTCCAGGTTCCGACCCACAGGGAGCAGGCCGCAGCAGTTTCAGTTTCGATCCCCTGGCCCACGTTCTTTTCCTTCAAGCTCGGGACCACGGTGCTTCATCTGCAGGAGCCCTGGGCATCTCCGGAGTCAGTGCCCCGATCGGGTGCAGTACATTAGTGGCAGTCATCCCCAGCATCCGCCGTAGCAGCAGTTTCCAGCCAGACCCTTCTGGCAGCAGCAGCAGGGACAGCGAGCTCCCGCTCCTCTGCAGGCAGACATAGGAGGGGGAGGCCGACCTCAGGGTGCTCCCCACGGACCTCGACCAGGGCGTGGTCGGGGAGGTGGCCGACAGCCAAGGGGCAGGGGAGCTGGGCGTGGATAGTTACACGCCGCAGAAGCAACAGTTCCAGCATGGCCAGAGGTTGTTCGAGGTACGATCAGTGTGTTTAGCACTCTTGCTTATGCTTTGTTCGATACCGGAGCTTCGCACTCCTTTGTTGCACCCAGTCTAGCCCGCGCCTTAGGACTAGATGCCGAGAGACTTCCAGTGCCCCTATTGTTGAGCACACTAGTTGGAGGTCAGACCGACTTGTTGTTCGTTTGTCGGGGATGTAGACTGATGTTAGGGCCACATCAGTCGGTTAGGGATCTCCTTCTGCTACAGATTCAGCCGTATGATGTCATCCTAGGCATCGACTGGCTATTTTCTTGTGTGCGCCGTCATCGACTGTTTCCAAAGAAGGGTGGTGTTCTCCGGTTTGGACGGCCAGCGTGTTACTTTCACCGGCGAGCGGAGCTGTCCGAAGGGAAACAGGAGGGAGGAACCTCTCCTCTCCTTGTTGACCGAACTGATGATAGAATCATTAGATGCGTAAAGGGTGGAAGTACCAGAGATCGTTCGTGAATTTATGGACGTCTTTCCTGAGGAGGTGACGACTCTACCCCCTCGACGTGATATCGAGTTCGGGATAGACCTGCAGCCCGGCTCTCGACCAATCATGATGGCTCCTTACCGGATGGCACCTTCGGAGCTACGGGAGTTGCAGATACAAATTGACGATCTGATGAAGAGGGGTTATGTTCGTCCAAGTGCGTCATTGTGGGGTGCTTCAGTCTTTTTCGCAAAGAAGGCAGATGGCGGCCTCAGGTTGTGCATCGATTACAGGAGGCTGAATCAGGTAACGATCAAGAATCGCGACCCTCTTCCGAGGATAGATGATATTTTTGACCAGCTGAAGGGGGAAGGATGGTTCTCGAAGATCGACCTGCGATCTGGATACCACCAGCTGAGGGTAAAGGATAGCGACGTCCCAAAGACGACGTCCAGGTGCAGGTATGGGCACTTCGAGTTTGTGGTCATGCCCTTTGGTGTTACGAACGCCCCGGCCGTGTTCATGGGGCTTATGAACTCCATCTTTCGGGAGTATCTGGATCAGTTTGTGGTGGTATTCATCGACGATATCCTGATCTATTCAAAGTCAGAAAAGGACCATGCAGAGCACCTGAGGACAGTTTTGGAAGTCCTCCGACAGCACTAGCTCTACGGGAAGTTGTCAAAGTGCATGTTCTGGACACGAGAAGTGCACTTCCTCGGGCATGTAGTGTCTGAGTGGGGGTAGCGGTCGACCCATCAAAGGTTGAGGCAGTTGTTTCTTGGGCAGCACCCAAGAATGTGGCGGAAGTCCGGAGTTTCCTCGGACTGGCAGGTTACTACCGGAGATTTGTACCCAACTTCTCCTGAGTAGCAGCCCCTTTAACGACTTTGACCAAGAAGGACCAGGTTTTCGTGTGGAGCGAGCAATGCGAGTCATCCTTCAGCTACCTAAAATAAAAGCTGGTTAGTGCCCCATGTTGAGATTACCAGAAGAAGGGTTGGCCTATGAGGTATTTTGTGATGCTTTAGGACAGGGCCTGGGATGCGTGTTGATGCAGCAACAAGGGGTGATCTCTTACGGTTCCAGGAAGCTATGCCCCCATGAGCGTAACTATGCCACCCATTACTTGGAGCTTGCAGCGGTCGTTTTTGCGCTAAAGTTATGGCGGCACTACCTCATCGGGGAATGATTTGTGGTCTTCACAGATCACAAAAGCTTAAAGTACATCTTCTCCCAGCGGGACTTGAACTTGCGACAACGGAGATGGGTGGAGTTCCTCTAGGACTACGACTTTGAAATCTCTTATACTGAGGGCAAGGGAAATGTGGTGGTCGATGCCTTGAGCAGGAGGATGCAGAAGGATGCGGTCCGAGAGTCGGCAAATGCCTGGAAGGAAATGGAGGAGTTGGCTTCCTTACACCTGGATGCGAAGATGGATAGTGGCAGAGGCTACATATATCAGATGATAGTGCAGTCATCTCTGTTTTGACAAGTGGATGAGTCTCAGTGGGGAGACCCCGAGTGCGAAGTGATGCGTGATCGGGTTGACCAGGGCGATGCTCCGAGAGAATGGACAGAGGATGGTCAGCACCGGATGCTTTTCCAGAAAAGGTTGTTTGTTCCAATAGTGATGCGTTGTAAGGTTCTTAGTGAGTTCCACAACTCACCCTTGGAAGTGCACCCAGGAGTTACCAAGATGTACCAGGGGCTGAAAAGGCAGTTCTGGTGGCCCGGAGTTAAGCGGGCGGAGGCAGAATTCGTGGCCAAATGCTTAGTATGTCAGCAAGTGAAGGCTGAACACCGGGTTCCAGGCGGCCTACTGCAGCCTTTACCTGTTCCCGAGTGGAAGTGGGATGACATCTCAATGGATTTCATCACGGGACTACCCAAGGTCCAAGGAGGGTGCGATGCCATTTGGGTGGTGGTGGACAGGTTGACGAAATCAGCTCACTTTCTGGCAATCAGGGAGTCAAGTACTGTGGATGCTTTGGCACGGAAGTACGTGAATGAGATGGTGCGGTTGCATGGAGTTCCAAGGTCCATAGTCTCGGATAGGGATGCACGGTTTACCTCACGAATCTGGAGAGGATTGCAGCATGCATTTGGCACCCAGTTACGCCTTAGCACTGCTTTCCATCCCCAGACAGATGGACAAACGGAGCGAACCATCCAGACCTTGGAGGATATTCTACGGGCATGTGTTCTGGACTCAGGAGAGTCGTGGGTGCGATACTTGCCTCTAGTAGTGTTTTCCTACAATAATAGCTACCACTCTACCATCGGTATGGCCCCGTTTGAGGCTCTGTATGGGAGGCCATGCCGTTCACCTGTGTGTTGGACAGAAGTAGGAGAGGCAGGCATCCTTGGCCCGGAGGTAGTTCAGAACACGACAGAGAAGATTCAGCTCATACGGGAAAGGATGAAGGCGGCCTAGGATCGACAGAATTCGTATGTTGATACCAGGAGAAGGCCCTTGGAGTTTGAGGTTGGAGACCACGTGTTCTTGATGGTCTCCTCGCGGTGTGGACAACGGAGGTTCGGAAAGGGGGGTAAGCTTTCCCCCAGATTCTTCGGACCCTTCGAAGTGTTACGGCGGGTCGGCGAAGTGGCTTATCAACTAGCATCACCTCCGCCACTGCTAAGGATACATGATGTATTTCATGTATCCCAGCTCCGTCGTTATCTGCACGATGTTTCACAAGTCCTTGATTGGGGTGAACTGGACATCGAGGACGACGCAACCTTTGTGGAAAAACCAGTGATGATCGAGGATCGCAAAGAGAAGGTGCTTCGTGGGCGAGCTATTCCCTTGGTTCGTGTGTTGTGGAGACATGGCGGGCTTGAGGAGAGTATGTGGGAAAGGGAAGCACAGATGCGTGCCCAATACCCCGAGCTGTTTTGAGCTTTGTTCCTTTTGTACCCGATGTGGTAGAACGTTTGACCTTTTTGGCTATGAAATGTACTAGTTCCTTTCCTCTGTTTTGTGTGAAAAGCCCCGGCTAAAGGGGAGAGGGAACCCGACCACTAATCAAGACGCATTAAGGTGGATGCTATTGAACCCGTGCGGGCGAGTCAGTGCCACCCAAAGCGGATAATATCTTGACATGGGGGAGGGGAAACTCCCCAAACCCGCATGACCGGGCTGTTTGGCGTGGTATGTTGCATAGTTCTTGACAGGAGAGTGTTTTTAGTTAGCAGAGGTTCAATCCTAAGAGGTATCTTTCGAAGATGGTTTTTCGGAACCTCTCCTTCCTTCTGGTTTTTTGTGATTCTCGAGGACGAGAATCGTTTAAGAGGTATCTGATGTGATGACCCAGACCCCCCTTGGTCCCTTCCTTTGCCAAAATCCGGATCCTTAAGGGGTACAGATCGGTGAGACCGATCGGTGCGACCGATCGGTGTGACGGATCGGCGGAACCGGCCGATGTCACCCGGCCTTGCCAAGTTGTTCCAATAACGCGCACAAAAGTTTAATTAAATACTGAATCGGCTCATGAGTCAGTTTAAACCACTCAGCACCTTTAATGATGAGTCAAGCCGCGTGGCCAACCCACGACTTCCACGTCTTACGCAGTTCGGCGTTTTTATCTCAACCGTTCCCTGCTCTTATAAATTAAGGGTTAGGCCGTGGTTTTCCCCCTTCTTCGATCGTGTCTCTTCTGGTGCATCGGGACCGCCGCGTCGTTATCGGTAAAGTTCCGCACCCCCGGCCTAAACGTCGATCATCTATCAACAAGTAGGGAATTTCTTTCGTCTCTCACTTTTGTGTATCATGCGGGGTGGGCGTTATTTTTGTTCTTATGGAATTGGTTGAACCGAACCCTAATGAAGATAATAAACGAAGTTCTAATGAAAGAAAGGGAAGGGGTTGTGATCGTTGTTTATGCTTTATCTTGTGATCATCCCTTTTGTTGTACTGGTTTATGTTTCTGAAAAATTGAGGTCGTTGGTGGTCGTGTGTGTGCGCTTGAATCCCCTCGTGATGTTTTAAATGGGTTGCTGAAATTGTGAACTCCTGCTGTGAAATTGGTTAATCACGTATATCCGGCTGAATAAGTTGAAAGCACCAGGATCAACCCTTCTGTGAAAACTCCCGGTTAGAACACACGGAAATTTGAAATCATGGAGTGTGTTAAATCTTTTAAATCTGAAAATCCCTGACTTGTGTTGGTAGTGGTAGTTGGTTGTTTTCCCTTCGGCCGATTGCTGGAAACGTGGGAGGGGATGGGATCCCCTGTTCTTTTATACTCTCGGTGGCTGTGTGAATTTGGGGATGGGATCTCCTGTTGGTATGGATTCGGTGGTTGTGAGTTTTAAATCCGAGTGGTTACTTGAAATATCACAAATTGGGGAGAGATCCTTTGTTGGCAGAACCGGGCGTGAGTGTTTTGGTTGATCTATGCTTTTGACGCTTTCCTTGGTTATGCTTATGGTAGTTTCCCAGTAGTTCTTAAAATTAATTAAACATTTTGACTGAACGTGAAACAAGAATGGGACAAATGGTTTTGTGGGCAAGGGTCGTGAATTGTGACTCGGACGCAGTGGTGTTGTGTTCTGTAGGTTGGCTAGGAAAACCTATGTTTTGGGTGAGTGTTTGTTACCTATATCTATACTTGTAGCTTTTTGTTTCTTATTCGAGCCCCACCCAAGTTGAGCACTTAGTGCCGAACACCCCCATTTATGGGGGAAGGGTGTTTTTCCCAACACTATACTTAGTGGTTGGTTATTAGCTCCTTTTCTGCTCCCTTTCCCGGATAGCCCAAGTACCTTCGAGCATGCTGTGATGGCCTGAAGTCCATTATTAGCCCAAGAACCATCGGGCAGGGTGTTGTGGTGGTTGGCCAGGTGTGTGCGGCAGGTGGTTTCCCAAGTGTCTTCGGGATGAGGCCCAGGTGTCTTCTGGAGTGGCAGTGGATCCTTTAGCCCAGGTGTCTTCGGGCGTAGCGGTGGTTGTTCTGGCCTAGGTGTTTGCAGGCATGGTTACATGTGATAGTTGTGGCCTAGGTGTGTGCGGGCGGGATACGACAGTGGGACTGCGTGTGGTTGTGGCCCAGGTGTGTTCGGGCGGGATTCGGCAGTGGGACTGCGTGTGGTTGTGGCCCAGGTGTGTGCGGGTGGGTGTGGCAGTGGGACTGCGGTGAGAATGGCGGGATTGGTCCGATGCGTAGGATGTCTCAATAACCAGAGGGAAAGTGGCGCAGGGTACCCAAACATCGATGTGATCTTATATATATATTACTTGACTTGCGTTATTTGGGGAGCGAGCCTTGGTGAGGCCTGGGATGGATAGTTTGCCTTGTTAGGTGTTTGGTTTACTCTTTTCTCACGGGACTTTAGTACGTTCCCCCACTTGTGCACGAGAGTCTTGGTTTTCCCTACTGAGTGTACTTGTATGCTCACCCTACGTATATAAAACTTCTTTCAGGTTTCCAGGAGGACTTCGTGGATCACGCAGGACCCTACTAGTCGGGCAGTTGGAGTTGTTGCAGTTGTTGTTCTCTTGTTTCCTTTGGCATTGTACTTTTGAGCTTCCTTGTACTTGTACCTTGTTATAAAAATTGTTTAAACATGCATGTGGGCTTGGTTTGGGTTTATTTATATACACTTGTTCTTTTCCCTTTTGGTGGTTTACTTGTCCTATTTCCCGATCCAAAATAATAAAGAGGGTAATGCCTCCCATATTTGTGAAAACTCATACCCTTGGTGCTAGTCGCCATCCCGGGGCCTACTGGAGGCGGGACTCGGGGGTCATTATCTCCCTTTCACCATTGCCAGCTCAGGAGGGGCATCTTTGGTGGGAGGGGGTCGTGACAATATATCATAAAATTATTTCACATAAAATATAAATATATTTAATAATTACTAAAAATAATAATGTGAAATTGATCCTCTCTAATTTGGTAAAATTTGAATCAAACCCCATTAAAAGAGAAAAAATTAAAAAAACATCGAATTTCATAAACATATATGGATATATTCTATGAAATTTCAAATCGGAGGTACATTAACTATAGAAAATAAATTATGTCTATATTATTAATCATGTCCCATTGAAGCAGATATGAGATGAGATTAACCTTACATCATGTTCAAATTGACTTGTAAGCACTCTAAAACTATTGTATAATAAAATTATACTTAATTTAAATATATTGAATAAATATGTTAATAATTTTCAAACCATATATGATTCATTTATAACATTATATCTCTTGTTTGTTTATAAATGTTTATTAACATCATAATCTCATTTTTTAAATGTTCTATTTTTCATACAATTATCGGTTCGGTAGTTTTGACATTTATATGTTCGTAATGGTTAAATGTTTCATAAATTATTAAAAAACCAAAAATAATCATTTTTATAATTTAAATATAATTATATAGTCATTCAAAAAAGGAGGACATGAATCATATCTCTTCATATAGGTGGTAGTCCTTACAGACACAGAAATGATGATTTCATTTTTCCTTGGATTTAAGGGTAAGAATATAATTAATAAATTATATTTTAATAATATTAATTTTCTTATTTATATTTTATATATTCATTAAATATATCATACAAATAAATCATGTGATTCTAGGATGAAAATGTAACACATTTCTTCGTGGAGGTGGTAGTTCACATGTAAGCAAGTGCAATGTTTTCATTAAGTATTGTATTTTAATCGATTTATATATGTTTTATTATTGAATGTAATAAAATCTATATATATTTAATATAATTATTCTATTATATCATCAGGGATGTTATGTAATTGATGGATGTAAATGAAGAAGAAAAATCAAATAACTCGGTTATAAGTTATGCATCATCATTGGTATCCTATTTTGAATTACACCTTAATTCATTATAGGATTATCACATGGAATGAAAATAATATCTATAATGTGTATATGTAATCTAGTATATAATATTTCATACACTAGTTTCACCAAATAACAAACCGATTTAGAAGAAGACTGGAGAGGTGGTGCCCTTTTACATGTGTGGTGAGAGGAAAACATGAAAATAAATGATATATTAACATATAATATATTCTAAAAACAAGTAAACTGGAACCAAAATTATTTAAATCTTAATATAAGGACTGAAAAAATGAAAAAAAATCAATTGATAAATTTTACACTTATTCATTTGTTTTTTTAATTTTATCTTTTTTAAACTCTTCATTATCCATATAAAACCATAACCACTATAATAATATTTTCACTCATTAAGATTTTGGAAATATACATTAAAAATAAAATGTGTCACATAAATTTACTATGTGTGATGGGATTGAAAATTTCTCATCCAATTGATTTAATATATATTAATAATATAAAAATAATTTAATAATAATTTTAAAACATTATATATAATTTATGGTGATATGGATACCATTAATATATAATGAAGGAATAAAAAAATTGAATATTAATAAGAAATATATTTTATAAAAAATACATATAATAATAGAATAAATGTAATACATGTTTTTATTAATCATTAAATTATTAAGTAATTTTTAAATCCAAACAAAAATAATTTTACGAAATTTATTTTCTTAAAATGTTTTACATTAGAGATTTATTTATAATATTTTTATTTTAATGATAGAAATTAATTTTATATATTAACTAATCATATATAAACTTTATTTTTGTTATATTTAAGTATTTTTCGTTAAATATTGATTTTCGAGTAAATAGTGAAAACAGATATTTTAAAAAAATCTCTTCAATAAATATTGAACCCATAAAGTTCCATTTTGTTTTAAATATTATATAACGTGACATAAGTATTATTTATTTCTTTTTAATTTACATAAATACTTATTGATCAAATTTATATTATATTTTAGTATACATTGGTTATCTATATAATAATGCGATTTTTCTAAAAAATATTTTAAAATGCATATTGTTTATCCCTATTAATTAATTAAAACAATACCCAAAGAATAATTATATATGTGATATATATATATATTATTTCAATTAATATCAATTAATATTCAAAATATTATTGTTATTAATAATTGTGTTAATATAAAATCATCTTAAACTTGAAAAGTACAGATATTTTAATCCCTCTTTTTTATTATGTCAGTGGGTTTCGTTTTAAATTTAAATTTTCCATTTTTTATTATTTTAATTTTTTAAATGAAATTTTTAATTATATTTTTAATTATTTATAATATTTAATAACTTCAATATAATTTTCTGCAAAAATTAATAGTAAAAATTGCAAAAAATATTCCACGGTTTAGGTAAAACGGGGTTTGACTGGGGGTTATAATAGAATGATTAGGGTTAAAATAACCTAAAAAGTTTATAAAAATTATTTTATGGATAAATATTTACATTTTGATTCTCTGAGTTGATAATACTCTATTTTTACCCTTTTTCATTTGAAAAAAATGGGTATGCATTTTTCCTTTCAACATATTACATGTGTGTCAATCAACTCGCTTATAAAAGACAACCCCCTCTCTAATCATTTATCACTCATTAAAACCCTTTTTCTGGACAATAATTTCTCAAATAAATTCCACAAATCCATCCCATAATACTATACTAATACACTTAAAATGAAAACCATTCTATGAATACATTATATATAATCATAAAGATATCTTCTGAGAAGAGGTAGAATTCCATTCAACCCAATTTATTTTATTTCTTATATAGCATACCTAAAATATTATTAATTTACAATTATATAAAAATTATTATATAAAATATAACAATATGTATTTATGTTATTGTAATAACCAATTTCATCTCATCTTACCTCAAACAGAAAAGTATAATGTCCCTCATGTGTACCATATCTGACAACCTTACGATCCGACGTGACATGTGTTTCATCGAAAACACTCATGATTATGTATGATATAGATCAAAATTATATATATCATATTAATATAATAATTAAACTTCTATATTCATTATATCAAATATAACTTTTCTACATCATATTTTATAAGTTATATGATAACGTCGCTCATGTGTGCGGTATACTACTTACTCGCCATGCGATATCATTTTTTTCACAATTTATTTATATTGAATAAAATAAAAAAAATTAATGAATATATTAGATATAATTGATACAATTATGATATAAATTATGTATATATCATTTTGAAAAGATAATATATATAAATTTTATTCATACAATTTCACTCACTGAAAAATGATAACATTGTTCATGTACGTATGGAATACCACCATCATGAAGCAATGTGACTCTCATTTATTTGTCTCAGTGCATTGATGATATATATTTTAATATATATATATATATTCAAATAATATTTGTTATATGATATATTTATTATCCAGGAACATTAATGTACTTTATAACTCATTTCATTAATGGTCGTTTAAAAATAGAAATATTATTCATGTGTGTGTACGACCTACAGTCATTATGTTAATAATGCAATTCATTTATGAAAACAATATTTTATTATTTTTATTATATGTTTAATTGATGTATACATATTATATTTATTTCATGATTATTATTCAGGAGATGTTTATGTAGTCAACTATTTGACTTTAGTCAACCAATCATATTCATTTTTAACAAACCAGACAAACATGGTAAAACATGTGACATTATAGGAATTTATTATGTAATCATATATAATTTTGAAATAACAGAAACAAATTGAATAGTAATCTTGGAAAGTTTCTATAATTAACTAAATAATTTACATAATTCTATTATTTTATTAGAGAAAGAATATAAGTCATTATTCATACTCAAGGTAAGTGACTTCGATTCTATCTCCATTCATTGAGAAATGTTTTGATGTTATTAACCTATATTAATTTATGAGGTTTATATATAGTCCCATAGAAATTTTATGTCATTAATATCATTATTCTATTAGTATTTATATTTTTTAATGTTTTTATTTCATAGTGATTATGATCCAAATATTCCCAAAGTAATATGAGACTTTTCTTTTAAGATATCTATTTTAATATTCATCTTATTACACATTCTCTTACATTTCCATGTTTTTAAATTGATTTTATGAAATATTTTTAAAATATAATAAATATCACTAATGTAAATTTTATGTCTAATTTTTAATTTATTTAATAAAATTTTCAAAAGGATTGGATTAATATTTTTATATGATACATTTTAAAAGATGAAAAAGGAATATATAGATTCTGACATATATATGGGAAATATTTAATAAATATTTGACTATTATTTTCATTCAATATTCCTTTCAGATATTTCATTTACTGTTAAATTAAAACATCATCTTTCCTTTTAAAAGTTGTTTTTCTTCTGGTAATTTATTTTTAAATAAAAAGATTGTTTTTATGACTAAATATATTGTTCATATGGGTTTAAAAAGATATTTTAAATGGATTTTATAATTAAAGGATTCTAGATTAATTTATTAATTAATGATATAGTTCTTGTAAATTGATTAATACTAGAAATAAATGATTCTGATGGGGCTCCCATTATAGATTATACAATGGGTCCACCCAGATAGCACTCTAATGCATTGGTTAATGATTATGTTCTCCAATAAAATATATTAGTATTTAGAAATATGGATATTCGAATTTTTAATTGTTGTGCATTGGATAAATTATGGTTAAATGAGATGATGTCCCAAGTATTTCATCCTTCAATTTTAGTAGATAACCTTTCATTAAATTTTACAAACAAAGGATCTTTAAATGTTTACAGTCTTGAAAATTAGTTAAAAAATACATAAAACAAAAATATTATTCTATTAAAATTTAAAGGATTAATAAAGTATAATACTATAATTATTTATTTCTTCTCATAACAGTGTGACATACATCAATAAAATGGGTGAGTAGACGGACCAGTAAGGGAAAACAAGTGAAACAATTTACATGTCATCTTGGGAAAAATTGAAACGAAATTTTAGAATATATATATACATATGGAATGGAAAAGGTAACATTAGTAAGATAAAAAATAAGAAAACAAATTATATATTCTAAATGTGGAAAAAAATTAATTTATAATTCAGAAGCCTGTCACCATGGTTTGTCACCAAGGTGTCATAAATATTACCAAAGTTATTAACCCAGGTATTGTAATACTTGTCATATCTATAGATTAATTTTTTTACACATATAATTGTAATGAAATTAAAGAGAAAATATAATATAAATTAATAATTTGATCCAGAAATTTAATAAAAAAATATCATAAATACCCCATGGAGAATAAAATATATGGTTTTCATTTTTTAAACTAATATGTCTGAGAAGGTGCATTAAAACTTGATGCTTTTTTCATTTTAAACCAACAGAATTAGAAGTTGGGTTAAAGGTTTGATAATACCATAACTAAGATAGATAATTTTACATATATAGGAATTCTTAGGGAGAGGATAGTGGTTTGGGTAATCAAAAATTAAAATAATGTAATTTTTTGATAAAATTATATAAATTTTGTGACAAAAATCAGGCATCATAACGGGATTGAAAATGGATTTATATAACATTAAAAAGATAGTAAAAAGGAAATAAAATTAATAATATAATACCAAAAATTAATTGTATAGAATAAAATTCATATAAGAACATGATTTTGAAATTTAATAGAAATACAACACAAAAAGAGAACATGAATGGAAAAAATAGAAGTTCACATTTCCCTTTCCTTGAATAGTTACTCTTATATCTCAATGATCAGGACCTTGGGTGATTTTGGACACCTTGGGAGGGAACCTATTGAGGTAATAATATTTGGTATTCATTTAGGCAGATTTTTATGCAATTTAAATTATATAATATGTTGGTATTTATTAAATGTATGAAGGTGTTTTTTATTTGTTATTGAGGACCCCTTATTAGTTGTATTTAAAAAACAATGGGATTTACCAGGATATTTTTCCATGTTATTGGACAAATGGTAAAATTTATTTTATATTTTAATAGTCATGAGACTAACAGAATTATTAAATTATTATTATATCATAAATTGTGTCATTAAACAAACTAAAAAATCACAATTGTGTTTTATTATTCACTGTAAATTCACCTGTTTCTATAAAATCACAAAAAATGACCATAAATGTTTTTCACCTTGAATAATTTAAAAATGTACTCATTTTTAAGAAATTTATTTTTCAATGAAATCACAATTTTAATTATACGGTTTCAAATCCAAATTTATGTTTTATTAATATACTAATATTTAACTAATAATTTCTAAAACATTTATTAACATATATAATGATATAATTATATTACATTACCATTAAATATTCTTAAATAATATTTATACATCCATAGGTGAGGTTACTATTCCATTGTTCAAATTTTTATTCATAAGGGTACCATTACTATTCCAAATTGCAATATTACAATTCATCAAAAAATTATATTTACCATATATGACTCTCTATATCATATTGATCACAACTGTGTATGTCTATTTTGAAAGATAATCTTAGATAATAAAAATATATATAACTATTTTTGTGAAAAAACATTATCATTCACTATTATTTTAAATAATGAATCTTCAATGAGAAATAATAAGGTTTCACCCTATATTACAATTGAAATTTTATATTTAAAAATGATATTGATATTGATATAATAATTATCTGTATATGATAAAACTCCGAAATGCACAATTTTTTATATGAATTATAAATTTATCAATTTCCATTTCAATTTAAAAAAATGTTCTTACTATAGAAATGATGAAATAATATTTTTTTGAAAATAAATTGATTAAAATTGAAGTGTGTAAGGCATTTACACATAACCACTAATAACACATTCATACAGCCTAACAGTAAGGTGTAAAATGGTGATGAACTCTATTGGTTGCTTGGATAACATCCCCACGTTGTAATATCCACTTAATTGAACTTCTCACATAGGTGACATTTTTTATGATTAACATGTTGAAGTTGAACTTGGGCTTGGTCCTGAGTGTGCCCCAATTATGGTACCTCCTTCTCATGCTCACACAAATGGACTTCGAATGGCTTGATTCTACCTGATGTGGCCATCGATTCTTATTTCTACATTTATTATTCATTATCATTTCAATTTTTTGTCTATAATCATAATGATATAACTATAGTTTCCAATAATCATATTAACCAATGGTCATAATTTTCTAACGAAAAAATAAAGGTAATAACCCAATTGTCACTTAAGATGTACATAATTCATTATCAATGAGATAAATTTTTAATTCAGTATAACACAATATTATAGGAAACAATTATCCATAAAATGTTTGTGTTTTTAGATTCTCTCACCATAATAAATTTCATCGCCAAAATTTCAACTCATTCCCTCTATTGAGAAAACGCGTGATTACTTTTCCCTCACTGTTTTCTCTATTTACCACATCACATATTCATACATGTTGTTCCTATATGAATCTTTTACAAGGTGGGATGTCTTATTGCATATAACCTTGTAAATATGGTCCATGATCTCCATCATATTCTTCTCATAAGAGAATTCATGTTCTAATTGTACCACCTTAAGATTCAATACATGTGAATGGTCAGGTTTGTACCGCCACAAAATTCATATGTGTAAAATATCATGAACATGAGATATATTTTAATTAAGTGAGTAATGATATAAAAAATATCTTATGGGATAAAGGATTTCATAGGGGTTAATTTATCTAGTGTGGAGATTCCCATCATTCACAAAAATCATTAATCTCATACAACGTGAAATTTTAAGGAAGAATTTATCACCAACAACAAAATCTATGTCCGGTCGACGGTTATCATCACAACTCTTCAGTAGTCTGTAAGAAACGTTAATGAATTATTTAATAGAATTAACCTTTTCTGTCATCCCTTTCACATGATCAGACCTACAAATACTTCTCTCACTAAAATCATCCCTACATGTAAGAGTTCGACATCGCTTTCCATATAGTGCTTCAGAGGGTTCCATTTAAATGTGTGAATTTAATGTATTATTATATGAAAAATAAACTAATAGGTTATGTCGATCTCATCCACATTTTAATTCCACAAATCATTTTCTAATAGTATCCTCATATGTCTGAATAGTCTTTTTAGATAGGCCATCTATTTGGGGATGTTATGATATACTGTAAAACAATTTAGTACTCATAGCATGATGAATACTTCACCATAATATTGATGTGAACCTTGGATCATGATAAGATATTATTAACTGATGATCTCCAAGAATCCTTACCACATAATTAATGTATATCATTGAAAAAATGATCATCATATAAATATAACCAAATTAAAGATTTAATGGTAAGTCCTAGTGAGATGGTCCACTATAAACATTTTCTTATTGATTCCTTTCAAAAATCATTGGAGACCGGTGAAAATGTCAGTAGTGATATTTCCCCACATTCATGCTGGTATGGCTAGTGGTTATAATACTATATTATGAACATGTCACATTTCCTTCAATTATTATACACCATGAACTTTATATTGTAGTCAGTAATCTCTTTTTTCATGTTATACCACTAATATGTATCACTGACTTTTGTTTACATTTTCATACGTTTAAGATATATAGAAAATTAATGAATTCAAGATTCATACATCAACTAATTTTTTTTAAAAAGATTCATCACATATACTTTTATGAAATTTATTTACACTATCTTGACAACTATTGAACTAGGGAAACATCCCATTACTCAAAACCTCTATTGTATTCTCTAATAAATGATATTATCTTTTATATTTCTTGAACTTATTTTGTAAAAATGGTTGACCAATCATTAATGATATTGTGTGACAATGTACATTCTTATAGAATTACCATTTCCATATTTATTAGTTCTTTGATTAAAGGATCTCCTTGAATCTTTGTCATTTCTAGCATAATTGGGTCATTCCTACTTAATGCCTCAGAATAATTTCTTTTTCATTTCGGTTATGATAATTAATTAAAAAATCATATTATTTAAGATGTTACAACCATATAATATGAAATTGTTCAATTCCATTTATAGGAAATCATAAATAAATCATTCATGGTTTGTGTATATATCCAATTCTCCCCACAATGATTCTCCCTCTATATCTCCATAGAAAAAAAACTACATCTAGAAAAAGATTATTCGTTGGAGAGTCTACTCTTAAGGGATTAATATAGATATTCATTATCAATATCCATTTCATTTTTCATGTTGATGAACCTAATATCTTCCCTATATGAATCACTAAAAATAATTAATCCTTCTATGATAGATGGTAGTGTTCACATGAGTGTAGGAAAAAAAAATTTCATCAGCTCTTGGAATATTTCTTCACACTCCATTGCCTTTATACACAAGAAAAAATTCCAAGATATCTTCATTAGTTGATTTGAATGTCCTGATATTTATTTTACAAACCACTTATAATATACTAATATATAATAGAAACTATAAATATCAGTTAATATTATAGGATAAGGCCACTCTTACAAAACCTTTTTCATTTAAGGGCCAACTAAGATTTCGTTACTAGTTTAAATGTTCCCCATGAAAGGAACTTCTAGTAACCAAAACTCACAAATTTGGAATACTACAAATTACATATCCTTTCTCATATTATTTTGGAATCACTTATAAATTATAGTCATACTCGTATATACTTTTTAGAATATATTATAATATCATCAATTTAACCTAAAAAAATGTTATATGGTAGTCCATAAATACTCCATTCATAAAATCCAAAAAACAATGTATGTGGATTAATCAATTTGAGGGGCATAACAACAAACACATAATGCTTATATCCTGATCAGAATTGAATCTTTTGAATATCTACATTCTTCACCCTCAGTTGATGATATCTAGATTGAAGATAAATCTTGGAAATGTATTGATACCATTGAAGATATTCAAATGAGTCATCAATTCTAATAATAGGATACTTTATCATTAATTTTATGCAATTATGATCTATATAATCAATTCATAGCTTCATTGATACATGCATATTCTTCCCAATAGGAACCGGTGTTCCCCAATGAAACATACATGTCTGGATAAACCCCTTCACAAAATGATCATGTGGTGTTTTATTTAGTTAATCCAACTCCACATTTCTAATTATATAGTTGATTTTTTAAATCAGCATTGATATATATATATATATAAGATTGATGTAGAACGTTACCACTATACCATAGGGGAAGATTAGGTAACTCCCCAAGAAATACATTAACTAAATTTTTAATGATGGCCACATTCCCTATTCATATACATTCATTCCATTCATAAATGTTACTAATAAACTCCATAAATATGGCTACGGGAGGTTCCTCTATAGAAAATATAAGGGTTAGATATCACTTCTATGAAGAAAAATGGATGTTTTCCCATCTGTAGACCTGATATTTCCTAGATTCAGTATTTTATCATAGAATTATACATTGATTACTAGTCCATTCAGAGTATAGTCTTGAATTCCATCATGTGAATGAATGATAGATTTTTTATAATATTGTGGTAGCTAATGTATATAAAAGAGTTTCTAAACATTATTTATGCCTAGATAATCTCTACGAGAATTTTGACTAATAACTCAACTTATATAAGTTTATGGATTTATTCAATATTCTTTACTAACTAGGAGTAAATAAATGAATAATTTGATGCAGAATCAATGTATATTTATCTATTGAGAGAAAAATGAGATTACATTCCACCACATCATATGGAGATCCAGTTAACTCATTCATGATAGAAAAATTATGAGCATTATATATTGGATTATGTTGAGGTTGATGATAATTCCAATCCACTTTCCTCAGATTTTGACAGTTATTGGAAATGTTCCTGAGATTTACACACTTGAGGCATTGGAGTTTAGGTGAGGTTTGAAACATATTCCCACTATAATTATTGTTGAGAAGTTGATGTTTCACTACATTATAATAATTTCGACTGATATTTCCTTCAATTACATTAATATAACACTTCAATCATCTGAGTATGAATATCCATGAATGTTTGTTCCCATATTTATTGCATGTGGAAACATGAAATTTATTTCCGTCACTTCCATTGTAAAATATCATCACCATGTTTTTTCCCTAAGGATATCTAATTTTCTTTCAACTTGTAAGACTATTGTATCTAATCAAACACCTTTTTAGCTTTTAGAATAGGACACATGTTTTACCTATATCTATCATAGTCTCATTTGGATAAATTCATACATAGGTGAGGTCTTAATCCACCAATGAATCTATTAATATTCCCGTTAGAATCCATAAAATATATAGGGTTATAAGGGGAACATCTTTTGAATTTCAACACATAGATACAAATATATTCATTCTCCTTCTTATGAAGATCAATAAATACCTTCTACATTTTCATTATTATTGAATGACAGGAATCTATATTACAAAATATTCCCCAAAAACCTTCCCATTCCATAGCATTAATATCCCTTCATTACATCATTTTTTTAGTAAGTTCCCACCACTGGTAAGATTATCCCTCTGTATGGTACATAACTAGAGTTAATATATTTTTTGAATAGTGATGTATATAAATGATATTTTCTATAGGGTTATCTGCATTTATGAAATCAATGGGTTGGTAGATCCATTAATCTTTTTTAGTCATTGACACATAAAGGTATCAAAGAAAATTTGTTACATTTATAGTGAAACCAGTCTCTCAGATTGATTCAAGTTATTTACCATACCATGAGTTAGTTGATTCATAATTCTCCTACAGGTTTCTATTCCAACGTCCATCAGAGGAGAGTTAGTTCTTTGTCTATTACGAAAACCATTTAAATGGTTCATAATATTTCATTCCATTTTCTAAAATAATAAATCCTTAGTGAGAAATTTCTTTCATAATATTATAATTTAGAAGGATAATTTATTACATATAATATCATTTGTAATCATGTTATTTATTTTTGAACATTTAATTTTTATATAAATGGTATATTATGATATATTAATAGATTATTACTAACCAAAGAAACCCTTATAAGTATCAAAATAGGATTACAACAAGGCCCATTATCATATAGTAGTTCCCATTAAAGAGTAGCTCAGAGAATTTTTTTTGTTTTACCCCCAGATACATCTAGTCACATATAACATCCCCTTGTTCGTATCCAGATGATGATTTATTTTTTTAGAGACCACTTACTTATTATTTCACCAAATTATCAATATGTTTACCAATATTTAATATTTTCTTTGTTGTTCTTACTAATGTTTTCAAATCCTTATTATAAAATATAAATAAACAATCCTCTAATACCAACTATGTAATCATGTCTTTATATTACATAATGATTCATTAAATTTTACAAATATAAGATCATTAATAGAATATTATATCTAAAATAAGGTACATAACACATGAAACATCGAAAATTATTATGTTCCATTTGAAAGGATTCTTTAATGATCATCCTAAGTAAATTTATTTCTTCTCATATCATGGGGACATACAATAATGGAAAGGGTGAGCGGATGGCTTAGTAAGGGAAAACAATTCAAATAGTTTGATGTGATCTTGATAAATATTAATAAGAATGTGAAGTGTATATTATATAGAATGAACAAGACAACATGTGGCATATAATAAGAAAAATAAATGGAATAATAAACATGAAAGATGTCAAAAAGATTTAATGAAGTAATTCATAATCATATCATAAGGTTTTGTCATAGATATGTCAAAAAATTAGTAGGGTTATAGATCAAGGTATTATAAGTCTTATCATATATAGTGATTAAATTATTTACCAAATGAATTCAAAAAATATTAATGAGAAAAAATAATATGTATAAATTAATGTGAACAAAAAATAACATAATATACTATCTCATAAATATCTTATGGAGAATAAAAGAAACATGTTTCATTTAAAACTCAATGTATTTGAGAATGTGGATAAAAACATGACACTTTTGTCATTTTAAACTGATGAAAAAATAATGTGGGGTTCATGTATGTTAATAAAAGAAAAAAATAGATCATTTTTACATATATATGAATAAAACTAGATAATAAATATTTTTTTAATCAGAAAGATAAATCAAAAAATATATTAAAAATGAGATAAATTTGGAGATAAAAATCTCACAACATAACAGGTATGAATCATTGTTTCGTAAAACATTAATAACGAAGGGTAAAAGGTTATACCATAATTATATTACTATTAATAAATTAAATAGATAGAATAAAATTTATATAATCACATGAAATGTAGATTTTATAGACATACAATATAAAAATAGAACATTAAAGGAAAAGAATAGTTGATATTTCCCTTAACATAGAGAATGACTCCTAAAACTCGATGATTTGGACATTGGGGGCTTGAGGACAGCTTGGTAAGACAAAATGAGAGGTAAAAAATAATATATATTCTTTTATGATGTTTATTTAATGTTGCTAAGAAATTTAATGGGTGTTAATTCCTAGAAAATGTGATGTGGGTTTTTATTATAATTTTAGGACAACTCAGTAGTGGTATTTGTAAAACCATGTTATTTACCATTGTATTATTCTATTGTAATGATCAGTTAAAAAAACTTCATATAATATTTTATTCCTCAATACTCTACCATAATTTTTAAATAATTATTAAATAATTATTAAATAATTAATGATGTCATTATATTTAAAGAAAACTCAAATCTCTAATTTCAATATGAAACAAAAAATCAGCTATATCAGAAAAATCTAAAAAATTTATCCTAATCATATTTTAATGTTTACAATTCAATAAAACTAAATTTTACGATATGGATTTTATTTTGAAATTATTATCTTATTTATATTATTTTAAATAAAAATTTGTGTTTTATAAAAATATTAACACATAACAAATAATTTCAAAAACATTTGTTTACTTATACTATGATATAATTATATCACACTACCATTAATGTTGACTAAATAATGTTTATAAATCCTTAGGGAAGGTTACTTTTAAATTGGTAATATTTCTATTCAGAAGGGTAACATTTCAATTTCAATGGATCTAGTTACAATTCACCAATAATATTATGTTAACCCTTTTAAAATATTAATATCTTACTGATGGAAACCATGTATGTCCATTTCTCAAAAATTATTTCACATAATTAATTATATAATAAATATTTAAGAGAAAAAATATATTATTTATCACTATAAAATAAAAATCACAATCTTCATATAAAAATACATTAAATTCTCCAACGATTAATTTTTACATCTGAAATTCAAAAATTAGGTATATTTTTTCATAATATTACTCTATGAGAAATTTATAAAATGTATAATTCATTACCGGAATAATAAATTTATCAAAATAAATTTTAAATTTTATGAAAAACTATGCTTAAAACAAAAATTTTGAAATAATATTTTTATATATACCATGTGATTGGAATTTTCATGACTAATTCATTGGTACATAACCTCTTATAACACACTCTTACGAACTAAGGGTAAGGTGTTTTATGATGATGTACTCATGGGGTGGCTTTGATAAAATCACCTGAGGGTTAATCTCTACTAACATGAACATATCCCATAGGTGATTGTTTTCATGCACAACATTCTGAATCTCAGCTTGGTCTTGGTTTAGTGTGAAGCCTAATGACACTTCCTCCTTCCCAAGCTCAGATATATGGGCTTCATATGGAACAATTCTATATGATGAGGAGATAAATTCTTCTTCATTGATTAATTATCAATTTTAAATTTCTATTTCTAACCATTAATCATAGAATTAAGAGTACATTTTCCAATAGTCATATTTTACAATGGTCATAACAGAACAATAGTCATATAGCTTTTGAAACTCGAAGGTCACATTAAAATATATATAATTCATTAGCAATGAGATATATCTTTGTAATGAAATTTAACACACATTTTCTTAAATCAATTTTCATTAAAAAATTCATGTCATTAAACCATGAAACACACATGAGAAATCTATTCATGTTAATGAGTGTTCAGGGAAATAATTTTTTTCAAAATGTAATAGAAATGATATTTGTAAAACAATTATAATTCTATATTTAGATAGAAATTAATTTTTTCCAGGAATTTTTTATGGGTTTTTATATTTCTTATAGAACTAATAGTTATTATATTCATATTACACTTAATAATTATTTTGTGATATTTCATTTTAAAAAATTAGTTTTTTTTAATGATGGGAATGGATAATGAATATGCAAGGATAAAATTCAGGAAGACTATTCATGGAAAAACATATTTTATCTTAATATTTTAATATTTTTATGAACTAGATACTGAGTGTAGTTTTTAAATTTGGATTATATGATGATGATATGTATCATTTATGTACCTATTATCAAAAGGTATAATCCTGATAATATCCTCAAATGTGTGAGATTGAGTTCCTGAATTAAAATTGAATATTATATAATATTTAAGGCCATGTCATTAGAGTTGTTATCGAAGGTTTGTATAGATGACATTAGAGTTTTGGAAAATTATTGTATCATACCCTTGATTGATTTCACATTATGGTTAAGTAGAAATGATATAGAATTTTAATATTATAATGTTGCCTCAGATATTATTTTTTAATTAAAAATGGTGTTTCATAAAGGATACATGGAATTATATAGGGATGGAAGTAGGAGGAAAATATTCTTCAAATTAATATCTTGAGATGGTTTCAATTGGGAAAACATATAATGTTTATATTATGGATGAGTTTACATAGGATAAAAATGGTGGTGGAAACTAAGGTATCGAAAATCAAGATCTATAATATTAGAACATGCCTAAAATTGAGTATTTTTTAGACAACATCATCCATCATTAAATATATAATTTTATCTAATGATATGTAAAAGAAGTATTATGTCCATATAAATTATATTAAATATCATGGAAATTTCATACCATCAAATGGTTGGACATTTTAATTATCATTTGATCATTAAGTAGACTAGAGGTGGTTATTTATTAAAAATGATAGAGAAAGGATATTGTAAATACATGTAAATATCAAGAATTTTTTTTTCATAATTTCATTGATATTTTATGAGTCTGTGGCTTCAGACGTCACTTCAATCCGAGGCCCGGTGCGCCTAGAATCAATTTCTGATGTTTTCCTCAGGTATGTTCAGTGAAAGAATGAGTGGGTTTTTCAATCTTTTTAATCGGTGCTCGGAATTGAAAACTGAGGGCACCGATGAACTCGCAGCGCCGGTAATTGCTTAAGGGGACCTTTACCATAGTTTTGTTTGATGCGGGTTGAGAATTATTAATTTAGAGTTTAGTTAAGAAGTTATATAAAATTGTTAAATCAAATTTATTTCTAAGGAAGTTTAATCCTCCCATGTGTGGATATATGAGAGGTGGGGGCCACACGATCCCCATCCTCTCATCTTCCCATAACTCTCTCCAACCCCTCACTTAGCACCTCTTCAATTTAATGTGAAAACTTCACTTATTATGACAACCCTTCACCTCTCTAATTAATTTTCCATCAAGGGTTTGAAAGATAAAATGGCATGATAGATTTATATATTGGGGAGACTTCACTCAATTATGGGTTGGAAAATTTTTTGTAGAACCTTGTGTGAATCCTCTGGAGAAATTTAGAAAAGATCCCTCCTTCCAACGAATAATGCCTCTGACGAAGAACGCGAAGTCACCGACGACATGCCTTCTCCTCTTCATCCTCCACGTCATGGGAGGAGACACCACTGCGTGGAATGTCTTGATCGCTGACGACACTTCCTCCGACATTAATGGAATCTGCACCGATCTTCCGCGATGTCCGATCATCGCGACGCTTTCCTCTTTCCGTGGCTCGACGACATGTGACGCCTTTGCGAGGTAGGGGTTTATTTCAAGTGGTTTTATCTCACGAGCATGTGCGTTTATTTATATTATGTTTGTATAATTTATTTTTGAATAAATTATACCCTTGTAATTGATGAAATATAGTGTTTGTTGATCAACCCTTTTGATAATGCCTAACGCGGAGGGAGCATGATGAACAAAAACGGGCCGAAAACACTCCGTAGATTGTTTTTTGATGTGGAGATTGATGGGAGACGACAAAACGGGCCGTAATGAAGATTTGAAGCCTCTGTAGTGATGTTCGGGTTCTATGGTGAACATAGACGTGGACGACAGGTGAAACGGACCACCGGTGCACGTCCGGTGGTCCGCGGAAAGCGGTGTCGGTGTACCACACCGGCACAGCGGCGCCGGAGACCGGCGGTGGCAGCGCGCCGGCGGAGAAGACCACCGCAGCTGAGCCACGACAGAGGGAGCTGAACTGGAACGACATTGTCGTTCTGAATACGAGAGGCAGAACTTTAATCCCGCATCATTTCAATCTACCGGGGGGGAACACCCCCCCCCCCCCACTCCGTGACATCTACTCGGCCATGCTGGCCAAGCCACAACCGGCCGGGCCGGGCCGGGCCGCACCCAGTTGGGCCAGACCCGGACCAGGGTCGGGTCGACCCTGTTTGGGATGACCCAGGGTGTATTGGGTGCAGGCCCAAACCCCCGAATTTCGGACTAGGTTTGTTCAAATGCCCATATCATGGGATACTGACCTCCGATCGATGCACCGTTAGTTTCATAGGGATCCTTGGATCCAGACGGTTGTTTTGGTATATTACACTCAAGCTATCGGCGAAGTTTGGGTATGGCCGGGTTGGTTCAAACACGAAATCAACCAAGCCCTCAGAGCGGAAATGGTTATAACTTGAGCTCCAGACATTCGATTGATCTTTCATCAACTTCGTTGGTATCCTTTTAGAGAGAAGGATCTTTTGGTATACTTCACCTGATGTTTGGATGTATTTGGATTATGGATGGGTTGGATTGTACCCGAAATCCAACTCGGCCCCTAGATCGGTAAAGTCGATAACTTTAAGACCGAATGCTCATTTGACGAACCGTCAGCGGCGCTGGTAATATCATTGAGAAACAGTCCCTTTGAGTTTAACCTATGAGAGTTCGAGGTATAGTTGAGATATGACTGGTTTGGTTCATACACAATGCCAACCGGGCCCTTGGACGAAAAGGATGATAACTCAAAGACCGGGCATCCGATTGACGTTTCGTCTATTGTGTTGAGACCCCTGTGACGAGGCAGTTACTTGTGATACATCTTCATGAGACATTTTGATACTTGGAGTAACGACCATTATCTCGTGGAGTAGAATCTCATGGAGATGAGCGTACGGAGTGCGGAGACCAAGTAGCTGTGGACTTGAGGAATTCTTGACCAATTCGACTTAGAGTTAGTCGACAAGCCCAGTGAACGGAGTGTTCGGTATTTGGTGGTAGACCCATGCCAGACGGAGTGCCAGGTAGTTGAAAGCAGACCCGTAGTATAATTCCCCAACCTTAAACCTTACTTAATCTTGAGTTATTACAAGATTACACATTGAGGATCTTTTTGGGTTTAGAGTTTTAGAGAATTAGATCATAAAACCTGCATTACATTCCACATATAAACAAAGTGGTTACATAAAGATAGTATTCTTCATTCCCATCAATGGAAAAATATTTAAAATACAACATGGATTCTTTCATGAAACTTCCTTTACACTATCATCATATCATATACCTTTCCCTTGACCTGTGAAAAACATTTCAAAAAACTTGGGATGAGCATAAAAAGAACATTAAGGGATATAAACATATGGAAAGGAAACATGGGTACATATATACATAAGAATGAGATCATACATTACCCATAAAACATAATCACTTTAACTTACCTCATCAAATCATGAATAAATCATTGAAATCATAAGACATAAAGGTAACTTGAGGCATTCATAACATTCTTACGTAGGGAGTAACCCTCTTGGTTACGTTTGGAATACCCATCACAGTATATTTCCTAAATCACTTCGGAGAAACCTTAACGTTTTACTCCTTCACGTTACCCAATGCATTGGGGAGCTATCTCGGGCTCACCCACTCTTAGTTTATCACGGAACCACCCGTCTTCATAATAATGCCCATGAACCTCAACATAATCGTATCACATAAAACATGTATAAAGGAAACAAAACATTTCCACCTTTCAATCACAAGATATCAATAAAACACATTGATATAAAAACATTATGATAACCATTTTAAATACAAAAATAAAAGAAAAGCAAAACATGGTATTTATTTTTCTTTTAAAAAGAAGGTATGGCTTGTAGAGGAAGCCGAAACTCAAATAATAGTCATGGCGGCGGGGAAGTCGTTGTCGCCGCGTACGTACAAAAAAAACATTCCCTTTTTGTCGTTTAGTAAACGCTTCGTATAAAAAATATTCCTTTTGAATAAGAATAAAAGTCAAAGGGGTTTATACACCATATAAAAAATGGTTGTGTATAAAACAAAATATGCCTCAACGAAAGGAGATTGAGACGAAGTCCCATACCTCGGGTCCGACTTGACTCGATCGTTCTTTAATGTCCTGAATAATAAACTTGAGTTAATTTATACTTGTTTAAGAAACTTTTTCAAGTTCATTATTCCTTTTATATCACTTATTGCGATGTCATGAACACTATGTAATTATTTAAGTTAATAACGGTTGTTTTAACAATCATTGGTACATGAGTCAAAAATAATCCCTTTATAATTACATGTTGTTCATGTATACGTTATATCCAGAATTATAATCATGATTTATATATCATATATATCATATATATTAAGTATATACGTGCATTTATAATATTACATAATCATTTAGAGGTAAGAAATGAAATGCACCGTTAATGGAGACGGTAAGCCGTACGTACGCATGAACGCTACTTTCATTTCAATTTCGTATTTTATAGAATGGAATCATAATGATATAAATTTATATTATAATTCCAGTATAATATCATATATAAGATCATATTTCCATCCTTTATAAGTCCCACATATGGTATTTAACGAATCAAATCACTTTGAGGGGAAATTAGTCCGCACTTCTTTAAATGAAGATATCGCGTTTACCCATAATGGAAACCATAAAGGTATGCCCAAAATGAATAATACAGAAGCTTAAGAAAAATATAATCATATTATATATCATATAAAAATATAGTGTCATCTTAATGGCCTCCTTTGAATGTGTTAAAAGAATGTTGAACAATCATCGTTTTGGGAGGCATAAATTCACCATCCAAGGAAACTGTTTGTTCTTTAACCATTAGATGTAGGTGTGTGTATGTTTAGATTGAATCCTTCTTATAACAATATCCTAGTATATTGAATATACTGGAGTTGTTAAAAATGAAATAAATAAAAAGAGTTTAAGGGGTTGGAGAAGCAAAATAAAACAAAAGGACTCAAGTAAAGACATTACCTTAAAATCGGGTAACTCCCTTTGGTTTGAGCTCAAATGATTCCTTGAGAAGTCTTCTGCCCAAAGTGAGGCTCCAAGGAGTAATAAAGGGAAGTGGAGAGACAAAATGGGCCAGGGTTGGCTGAGCCAAAGGCTTTGGGAGTGTGTGTAAGGAGGTAGAGGTGGGGGCCTTTTATAAGAGGAGAGGATGGTCACTCTTGGAAAGTAAGGAAATATTACTTTATTTGAAAATGAGTTTCGGATTTAAATGGTCCCACATTGATATAATTCGTGGATAAGGTGATAAGGGTTCTAAATCCACCAATCCAATAGGTTTTGGACATGTGTAGTCTTAGATTTTAAATTGTCATTCCATTTTATTTAAATCGTTATATAATGAGGTCATTGCTGCATTATCATGATGTCATAAATAATTTAATTTATTTAATGTCTAAAAATTATAAAACAAATACAATGATGTAGGAAATATTTTTATCATTCCAAATTCCTATTTATAATAAAAACCCTGATCTTTATAACCCCATGTAAAAATTGTTTTCGTAAAATAACTCATGTTTGTGTCATTTTTACTTTAACATTAAATAAAAAGTTATTTATGTCATTTACCAACCAATGTGTCTCCATGGGGTCCCCAAGTTGACACATATCATATCTAGGTCGGCCATGACACAACCAATAAGGGTAGGACATGTTTCTAGGTCATTTTATATTATTAAAGCATTATTTTTACATTAAACTACAATAATTACCACTAATCGCGATTAAAAACTTAATAAGTTAATATTCACCAAAAAATTATTATAATCTCATTTAACCACATTTTAATTCTTAATTACAACCATTTATGTCGGATTTTTGAAATTCAAAACACAAAAGTGGTAAAATTCCATTTAAACGAAAAATCAGTTTTTATAAGTACCACTTAGTGGTTTCACTATTCATCAAAAATTGATGTTTTTCAGAAAAATACCAAAAATTCACCCTAATATATATTTGATATTCCAAATTCAAAAATGAAGTCGATTTTACAAAATTCTAAACATATAATTCACATTAATTAATTTAATAACTAATTCCCGCTGTCAGAGCAAATAGCGTGTTTTTATGAAACAATAAGTATCAAAAGATTGACACCAGTTTAAGTCCAATTTCAAAGTAAAATTGAATCCAATGACTACCATTGGATTAAATGGTAACAATATATTATAATTTCACTTCAAAACCAATTCAAAAGATAATTTAATCATATAAATAAATTAGATTAAAAAGAAGTTTTGATGTAAAATGCAGTATTTTTAACTATTCATTAAAAAATGAACATTGTCAGAGAAATACCAAAAAATAACACAAATTAAATTTTGATGTCTCAATCATAAAGAATAAATTTATTTTGACAAAAAGAGTTTATAAAATTGTCAAAAGATAGATTCAAAAATGGGTTTCCTTCAAAAGGCAGTAAAACAATCTTTTAAAAATATTAGTGTATTCCATGCTTATGATTGGATTTATTTTCATTTTAAGCCTCTAAAACACTATCTAATTCATTAATAGAAATATATAAAAATATCTATTATTCATTACTTACATGGGATGTTACATCCTTCCCCCCTTTAGAAAATTGTGTCCCCACAATTTATTTACTTATCAAATAAATGGGGGTACTTATCCCTCATTGCATTTTCAGTTTCCCATGTTGCCTCTTCAATCATGTGGTTTTTCCACAAAACCTTTACCTGGTGAATCAACTTATTTCGTAACACTTGCCCCATGTTTTCATGAATCTGGACCGGTTGTTCCTCATAAGATCGGTTCTCTTCCAGCTGAACTACCTCTGGACTCAAAATATGAGATGGATCTGGCATGTACTTTCTCAACATCGAAACGTGAAAAACATTGTGTACCTGAGATAAACTCAGAGGTAAAGCCACTCAGTAAGCAACTGATCTAACTCTCTACATAATTTCATATGGTCCAATGAACCTTGTACTCAGCTTCCCTTTCTTACCAAATCGCATCACACTTTTCCACGGTGATACTTTGAGAATAACATGATCACCTACCTCAAAAGATAGATCCTTCCTCCTGTTGTCTGCATAGATCTCCTGCCTACTCTGAGCAGTTCTCATGTGCTTCTGAATCAGCTGAACTTTTTCTTCCATCTCTTCCACCAATTCTGGTCCGATCAACTTCCTTTCACCCACTTCATCCCAGAAAGTTGGAGTCCGACACCGCTTCCAATATAATGCCTGAAATGGTTCCATCTGTATACTGGAATGAAAACTGTTATTATATGAAAATTCAACCAAAGAAAGATGTTGGTCCCAACATCCCTGATAATCTATAGAGAAAGAACGTAGCATATCCTCCAAGGTCTGAATTGTTTGTTCTGACTTCCCATCTGATTGAGGATGAAAATATGTACTAAAATTTAATTTAGTACCCAACGACTTCTAATGGCCTTTCCAAAAGTTAGAAGTGAACCTGGGATCACGGTTAGATACAATGTAGAGAGGAACTCCATGAAACCTGAATAACTCTTTAAGATACTAACGGGAATGTTGATCCAGGGAAAAAGTATCTTGTATAGCAAGGAAATGAGCAGACTTGGTCAAGCGATCAACAATAACCCGGATTGCATTATTACCTTAAGATGTCTTCGGTAATCCCACAACAAAGTCCATTGATATATTCTCCCATTTCCACTCTGGCACTGGTAGAGGCTGAAGCATCACTTTTGGTAACTGCCACTCTTATTTAACCTGTTGACAAGTCAAACACTTCCCAGTAAAGTCAGCAATATCTCTTTTCATTCCATCCCACCAGTAATACTCTCGCAGATCTCTATACATCTTAGTACTGCCTGGATGAACTGAAAACGGAGAACTATGAGCTTCACATAACAACTCTCTCTTCAACTGTGAATCAAAAGGCACACACAATCTCTTCCAAAATCTCAAAACACAATCTTTATTAATGTTGAATTCAGGCAACTTACCTTTCTGAACCAGCTCTACCTTTTTTTGCAACTCACTGTCTTGCTTCTGTGCTTTCTTGATTCTATCTGATATAGATGATCTTACTGATACCTGAAACAAAACAGAAGAACATCCTGCACCAATATCTTTTTTTCCAAAGTTCATCAAATCCTTAACCAAAGGATCACGTTCCAAATGTAACATTGCTAATGAAGCATTACTTTTTCGACTCAAAGCATCAGCCACTGTATTTGCTTTTCCCGGATGGTAATGAATTGTACAATAATAATCCTTGATTAATTCTATCCATCTCTTTTGTCTCATGTTCAATTCTTTCTGAGTGGATATATACTTTAAACTTTTCTGATCGGTATATATTTCACACTTTACTCTATAAAAATGATGCCTCCAAATTTTTAAAGTGAAAACAACAGCAGCTAATTCCAAATCATGTGTAGGGTAATTTACCAAATGATTTTTCAACATTCGTGGAGCATAAGAAATTACCTGATCATTCTGCATTAGGACACAACCATGTCCTTTCAATGAAGCATCACTGTATATAACAAACTCACCATTCCTAGAAGGTAGTGCCAATACTGGAGCATTCGCCAATCTTCTTTTCAATTCCTGAAAAGAATCATCACATTCTTTTGTCCAGATAAACTTAACACCCTTCTGAGTTAGCTTAGACATTGGACTAGATAATCGTGAAAAATTTATAACAAACCATCGGTAATAGCCTTCCAAACCAAGGAAGCTACGAATCTTGGTTACATTTGTGGGTCTTGGCCATTCTTCCACAACTTTTCTTTTTGCAGGATCAAAAGTTATTCCATCTTTAGAAACAATTTGACCAAGGAAAGAATTTTTTTGCAACCAAAAATCACACTTGCTGAATTTTCCATAGAGTTTCTTTTCTTCTAAGTCATGCAAGATAACCCTCAAATGTCTTTCATGCTCCTATTTACTTTTAGAAAACACCAAAATATCATCAATGAAAACCAACAAAAACTTATCCAAGAACTCGTGGAAAATTCTATTCATTAAGTCCATGAATACAGTAGGTGCATTGGTTATCCCAAAAGGCATTACTACAAATTCATAATGGCCATATCTCGTACGGAACGCGGTCTTCGGAATATCTTCCTCCTTTACCTTCAGCTGATGGTACCCCGATCTCAAGTCAATCATTGAAAAAAACTGAGCTCCCTCGATCTGATCAAACAAATCATCGATATGAGGCAAAGGATATTTGTTCTTAACAGTGATGTTATTCAAGGCTCTATAATCAATGCAATGTCTCATAGAACCATCTTTGTTTTTAACAAAAATAACGGCAGAACCCCAAGTTGATGTGCTAGGTCGAATGAAACCTTTCTCTAATAAATCTTGCAATTGCTCCTTCAACTCTAAAAGTTCAATTTGAGCCATTCGATAAGGGGGTTTTGAAATTGGCTTAGCATCAGGAACTAAGTTAACAGTAAACTCAACTTCCCAATCTGGTATTATTCCAGGCAACTCATCAGGAAAAACATCAGGATACTCATTTAACACTGGAACATCATTAATATGAACAGTTCCTTTATTTTCAACAATGTGTGCAACGTAACATTCATTTCCATATTTTACAAGTTTCTTGGCCACTTGATAAGTTATCAACAGTAAGGGTCCATTCTTGTACACAAACTGAAAGTCTCTGAAAAGAAACTTCTTTAGCTCTACAGTCAATCTTAGCATGGTAAATAGAGAGACAATCCATACCCAGGATAACATCAAACTCTACTAGAGGTAGAACAATAATGTTTGCAAGTAGGTTGTTTCCACAAATATGGATAGGAAGATTCTTATCAATTCTTTTTGCCTCAAAATTTCCCCCAGGTGTTTTTACCAAATGTTCAAGAGTCACTTCTTGAGATGGTATTCCCATTTTACTAGAAAAGTTTTGAGAGATGAAAGAATGTGTAGACCCCGAATCAAACAACACACTGGCATAATCTGAAAAAACAAACAAAGTACCTAATAAAACATCATTTTATGGCCCGACGTCTGATGAAGTAGTTGCAGAGGATTTCACCACCCCTTTCTGCTTGTAGTCTAACTTCTTCCCATCACTCAAGCTCTTTGTCGGACACTCGTTTGTTTAGTGACCCATCTCATTGCACTTATAACATTTCACTAACTGTATATCAAATTTGGTCTTACCTTCACCTTGATCCTTTTCAGTGAAATCACGAGCCTTATGTCCCATCTTACCACATCAGTAGAACTTTCTAGAATTCATACGAAATTCCCCAACATGCCTTTTTCCACATTTATCACAAACTAGAAACATAGTTTTTTACAATCAGAATTTTTTGAAGAATTTTTACCTTTCTCATGCCACCTCGGTCTCTTCTTCTGCTGGTTGTTATATAACACTTGGTCATCGGCAATCTCCATTTCCACCTTCTCAGCACATCGAACAAGCTTTTCATAACATTTAAACTCACGAGAAGCTAATTCCCTTCGATATTTTGGCTTTAATCCTGAGTAAAAATGATTGATTTTACTATCAAGGTCTCGGATAAAATTTGGAGCATACCTTGCCAATCGAGTGAACCTTTCTTCATAGGCAGCCACTGAGTCTTCCTCTTGTCTCAATTCCAAGAATCTCTTTTACATCCTAATTTGAACAGCCTTAGGAAAATACTTCTCAAGAAACAAACCTTTGAATTCATCCCAGTCGAGAGTATCAATCTCATCAGCGTCCCTGATATTTTTTAACCATCGACCACCACTGATCTGCCTCACCCTCCAAATGTTAAATAGCAAGACTAACCTTTTGATTGTCTGAACACCCCATGACATAAAAAATCTTCTCTAGTGCTTTAATCCTCCCTTCAGATAACACAGGGTCAGATGATCCTCTGAATGATGGGGGATGTTGCCTCATGAAATGTTCCACCACTAACATGTTCCTCTACGGTTGATCTGGATGATCTCGTGAATGGATACCACCACCATTTATAGCCTGAGTCAACTGTTCCATCAATGCAACAAACAGTTCAGTTCCAATTCCGACCATCTCGGGATGCTGATTTGGAAGGTTATTTCCTTCTGTATGCCTTCCTAGAAATGCTTCCCTGTTTCCTCTGTGGAAAACCATTCCGATCAAACATGTCATTGATGAAGCAACATGGTAATCTTCAAATGCTATATCATTTCAATTTGACCATAAAAAAATATTTTTGGATAATCACTTAATAGAACTCTAACTCCTAAAGTTATCTAAACCGACCATTGATACCAATTATAAGTCCCCAGCCTTAAACATTACTTAATCTTGAGTTATTACAAGATTACACATTGAGGATATTTTCGGGTTTAGAGTTTTAGAGAATTAGATCATAAAACATGCATTACATTCCACATATAAACAAAGTTGTTACATAAAGATAGTATTCTTCATTCCCATCAATGGAAACATATTTAAAATAAAACATGGATTCTTTATTGACACTTCATTGACACTATCATCATATCATGTAGCTTTCCCTTGACCTATGAAAAACATTTCAAAAAACTTAGGATGAGCAAAAAAAGCTCAGTAAGGGATATAAAAATATGGAAAGGAAACATGGGTACATATATACATAAGAATGAGATCATACATTACCCATAAAACATAATCACATTAACATACCTCATCAAATCATGAATAAATCATAGAAATCATAAGACATAAAGGTAACTTGAGGCATTAATAACATTCTTACGTAGGGAGTAACCATCTTGGTTACGTTTGGAATACCCATCACAGTATATTACCTAAATCTCTTCGGAGAAACCTTAACGTTTCACTCCTTCGCGTTACCCAATGCATATGAGAGCTTATCGTGCTCACCCACCCTTAGTTTATCACGGAACCACCCATCTTCATAATAATGCCCAAGAACCTCAACATAATCGTATCACATAAAACATGTATAAAGGAAACATAAAATTTCCACCTTTCAATCACAAGGTATCAATATAAAAAATTGATATAAAAACATAATGACAACGATTTTCAATACCAAAATAAAAGAAAAGTAAAACATGGTATTTATTTTTCTTTTAAAAATAAGGTATGGCTTATAGAGCAAGCTGAAACTCAAATAATAGTCACGGCGGTGAGGAAGTCGTTGTCGCCGCATACATACGCCAAAAACATTCACTTTTTGTCATTTATTAAACGCTTCATATAAAAAAGATTCCTTTTGAATAAACTTAAAAGTCAAAGGGGTTTATACACCATATAAAAAAAGGTTGCGTATAAAACAAAATATGCCTCAATGAAAGGAGATTGAGATGAAGTCCCATACCTTGGGTCCGACTTGACTCGATAGTTCTTTAATGTCCTGAATAATAAACTTGAGTTAATTTATACTTGTTTAAGAACCTTTTTAAAGTTCATTATTCCTTTTATATCACTTATTTCCATGTCATGAACACTATGAATTATTTAAGTTAATAACAGTTGTTTTAACGATCATTGGTACTTGAGTCAAAAATAAGCCCTTTATAATTACATGTTGTTCATGTAACCATTATATCCATAATTATAATCATTATGTATATATCATATATATCATATATATTTAGTATATACATGCATTTATAATATTACATAATTATTTAGAGGTAAGAAATGAAATGCATCGTTCATGGAGACGGTAAGCCGTACGTACGCATGAACGCTACTTTCATTTCTATTTCGTATTTTATAGAATGGAATCATAATTATATAAAGTTATATTATAATTAAAGTATAATATCATATATAATATCATAGTTCAATCCTTTATACGTCCCATATATGGTATTTAATGAATCAAATCACTTTGAGGGGGCGGTAGTCCGCACTTCCTTAAATGAAGATATCGCATTTACCCATAATGGAAACCATAATGGTATTCCCAAAATGAAAAATAAAAAAGCTTAAGGAAAACATAAACATATTATATATCATATATAAATATAGTGACATCTTAATGGCCACCTTTTAAGGTGTTAAAAGAATGTTGAACAATCATCGTTTCGGGAGGCATAAATTCACCATCCACGAAAACTGTATGTTTTTTAACCATTAGATGTAGGTGTGTGTAAGTGTAGCTTTAATACTTCTTATAACAACATCCTAGTATATATAAGATACTTTAGTTGTTACAAAAGAAATAAATAAAAAGAGTTTAGGGGGTTGGAGAAGCAAAATAAAACAAAAGGACTCGAGTGATGACATTACCTTAAAATCGGGTAACTCCCATTGGTTTGAGATCAAAGGATTCCTTGAGAAGACTTATGCCCAATGTGAGGCTTCAAGGAGTAATATAGGGAAGTGGTGAGACAAAATGGGAAGGGTTTGGACGATCCAAAGGCTTTGGGAGTGTGGGTAAGGAGGTAGAGGTGGGCGCCTTTTATAAGAGGAGAGGAGGGGCACTCTTGGAATGTAAAGAAATATTACTTTATTTGAAAATGAGTTTCGGATTTAAATGGTCACAAATTGATATAATTTGAGTATAAGGTGATAAGGTTTAGAAATCATCCCATACAATAGGTTTTGGACATGTGTAGGTCTTAGATTTTACATTATCATTCCATTTTATTTAGATCGTTAAATAATGAGGTCATCACGACATCATCATATGTCATAAATAATTTAATTTATTTAAAGTCTAAAAATTATAAAACAAATACTATGATGTAGGTAATATTTTTATATTTCCATTGAATATTTATAATAAAAAATATGATCTTTATAACCCCATGTAAAAATTGTTTTAGTAAAATAACTCATGTTTGTGTCATTTTTACTTTAACATTAAATTAAAAGTTATTTATGTCATTTTCCAACCAAAGTGGCTCCATGGGGTCCCCAAGTTGACCCATGGATTTTCGGGGTCGGCCATGACACATACAATAATGGTAGGACATGTTTCTAGGTGATTTTATATTATTAAAGCATTATTTTTACCTTAAACTACACTAATTACCACTAATCGCGATTAAAAACTTAATAAGTTAATATTCACCAAAAAATTATTATAATCCCATTGAGCCAAATTTTACTTCTAAATGACAATAATGTATGTCGGATTTTTGAAATTAAAAAAACAAAAGTGGTAAAATTCCATTTAAACAAAAAATCAGTTTTTATAAGTACTACTTAGTGGTTTCACTATTCATCAAAAATTGAAGATTTTCAGAAAAATACCAAAAATTTACCCTAAGATATATTTGATATTCAAAATTCAAAAATGAAGTCTATTTTAAAAAATTCAAAACATATAAGTCACATTAATTAATTTAATAATTAATTCCCGCTGTCAGAGCAAATAGCTTGTTTTTATGAAACAATAAGTATCAAAAGATTGACACCATTTTAAGTCCAATTTCAAAGTGTAATTGATTCCAATGACTAACATTGGATTAAATGGTAAAAATATATTCTAATTTTACTTCAAAACCCATTCAAATGATAATCTAATCATATAAATAAATTAGATTAAAAAGCAGTTTCGATGTAAAATGCTGTATTTTTCACTATTCATTATAAAATGAACGTTGTCAGAAAAATACCGAAAATTCACACAAAGTAAATCTTGATGTCCCAATCAAAAAGAATAAGTTTATTTTGACAAACATAGTTTATAAAATTGTCAAAAGATAGATTCAAAAATGGTTTCCCATCAAAAGGCAGTAAAACAATCTTTTAAAAATATTAGTGTATTCCATGCTTAAGATTGGATTTATTTTCATTTTTAGCCTCTAAAACACTATCTAATTCATTAATAGACATAGATAAAAAAATATCTATTATTCATTAATTACATGGGATGTTACACGTAGTACTCGACAGGAGTAGTACTTCTGAAGTATATTATGGGAACCACTGCTATGTTTTGGCAGCAGACCCCTGGCGGGGAGCACTACTGTGTTTGGGTGAAAACCCATGGTACTCGATAGGAGGAGTACCTCAGTATTCTAAGTTTAGTAAGAAGGGCCTCAGAGTCATGACAGGATCACCGTACTCGATAAAGGAATAGCTATTTAGCAGTTGTGGTTTCGATATCATTAATGATAAGCCTCGGTTGAGCTGAGTCAATGACCTTTGTGTATTCCTCATGATTCAGATGGGTTACTTGATAACTTAGGTATATATATGGGCATGTAACTATGTAGTGGATATCCGTTGATTTCATATCTGTGTGATACCTCATGAATGAGATGTGATACTTGATAACTTAGGTATAAGTATGGGCTTATAACTATGTAAGGGTTATCTATTTAGATCATTCTTTGTGGTAACCATTGTTTGATTTAATTAGACCTTGAGGGTCTCGGGGACCCTACTGAGTATCATTATACAGAACCCTGCCCGGGATATGCTTGTCCCTCGTTGTGTTGGATGCAGATGACAATCATTTCTGACAGAGGATGAGTGTTCGAGGACTGGGCAGTACCAGGAGGTGGACCTCACAACGAGTCAGTATCCAGAGGCGGACTTCACGATGAGACGGTACTCGAAGAGAGATGATGGGTGGGAGTGTTGAGGATGCTATCAGTACCAACCCTTCAGGTAGGATCCGTGGTGGACGATCCAGGAGCTGTGCTAACTGTACCTACCCTTTAGGTTGGATCTGAGGTGGACGACCCAGGAGCTGCTTCTATCTTCCAGTAGTTCGTCTTTTCTGATGTACATTCGTTCAGTTGTAGATGTACATTTCAGTTGGGTTTGTATTCTGGACCATTTATATTTCATAACATTCTTCTGCTTACTTAGTGTTTTATTCCGCTTGTACTCTGGTTGTGTGTGTTTACATTTCATAAAGGCAATACCTTGCCTTTTTATTGGGATTTATGACTTTGGTGCTAGTCGACAGCCCCTGGCCTATGGAAGGCGGGCTTAGGGTAGTCACGGAACGTGCCCCGAGGATGAGTCATGAAAAATTGGTATCAGGGGAGTCAGTTCTACAGTAGAACATATGACTCTGATCATTCCTTTCTATGAATCAATAGTGTTAAGGGTATCTAATGTAGTTTTTAGTTCAGGGAGTCTAGTGTTGGTGCGACGGCTGACGTATCCACACACCAGGACCCTGACTACTGATTTCCGTCTTTGTGCACGAAAACACTGATTACGTGTGTGTTTCCAAAAGTTTTAAAGTCAGCTCAAACCAGGTTAGCTTACCAGGTATAAATTATTGACTGTGTCGCATCTATTTAGGATGTCTCCACGTAGACAGTCAGTTGTAGTTCTGAGATAGTACACAATGACGGCTCACCGAGTGACATGGTTCCGGTACATGGCCCTTTTTACTATATTGGCACCCTCGGGTGGTGTAATAGCAGCACCACCACCTGTTGGGCAATGGATGCCACTAGCCATACTAGCCGACGGTGCACACCGACAGAGTGCATTTCACGTGTTCCAGTAGTAGAGGCCTCCGAGGTTACAAGGTGAGGAAGATTCCCAGATTACAGAGGACTGGCTGGAGGTGATTGCTATAGTTTTCCACCTAGCTGAGACACTAGTAGAGTGGATGGTGGACTTGGATACTAGTGTTTTCTAGTTTGTGGCCACGAGGATGGTCTGCATAGTGATGAGGCTTTGGTACGTGGACCAATGCCTGAGATAGTACCTTCGGGTAGTGTGTTAGCTATACATCACTACATGTTGGCCAGTAGTTACAACCAGAGGTACCAGTAGATCACACATGTAAGAATAGTTCCTTACACATTTTTTAGCATCAGATACCCCTAAGGTTCCGAGGAGAGTCTGACTCGGTGGCGGCTGAGTACTTTCTTGAGGAGGTGGATGAATGTTTTCTAGAGCTTATATAGATTCGGTAGGATGACATGTCGGTAGCTGAGTAATCATTGAGGTGTACCAATCGTTCCTAGAACTTGATGACAACTATACGATCAGTGCTCTAGGGCTCAGACCTCCGAGAGAGGTGTATTTAAGGATATCTCAGCCAACACATTTCCTTTATGCATTCCTACTTATGTTAGGGTGCTAGAGAGAACCTTTGTGGTTGAATGTTCTTTGGCTGAATGGATACAGCTAGAGAATGTTAGTAGTGGAAGAGCATGGAACTACTGCTAGTCTCAGATACTTGTGCGTGTAAAATGTTTTAAGAAGAGGAAGTGTTAAGGAAAGATGAATCTGCTGAGCAGAAGATGTGGAAGCAGAGCTAGGAGTGCAGCATGAGGTGGTGTATATTTCGACATGTTACAACCACCCACCTTTGTAGTCCCTTCCAGGCTCATGGAGCTGGAGGGCAGGGGAAGATAATAGTTGCATGCAGTCAAGGATTGTGACCCAAGGGCTCTAAGAATGATTTGAGGTACGGTCTATATCTACTACTAGATGTCGTATCAATAGACATAGGTACCAATAAATCCTACATTCCACAAATCTTGTCCCAGACCTAGAGTTTCTGGTTAAGCTGTTGAATTGACCCTCACGTCTGGAGATACCTTTGGGATGAGACTCAATAATCACACTTACTCCGATGGTATGATATGACCTTTGAGGCGAGCGTTTTTGTTGGATACTCTTGGTGGAAGTGTTGAGACATTACGACATTAGTTTGGCATGGACTGGGCAACCATAATTCATATATGGATTTACTGTATTAGGAAAAAAGGTTGTGGTTTATCTACAATTTTGGGATAGGGTTTTCCTTTGTCGGAGAAAATGAAAACCCATGTAGCACAGAATGAAATCTTGCATTAGAGGGTGAATTAGATCACTTAGGAGATGTCCAAACATACCTTTGTGCCATAATTCTCCAAAGATGTGGCTCCACTTCTAGTAGAGCTTTCAAGAGCAGGGGTAGAGGTTGACCAGTGCACCTAACATAAGGGTGTTGGGTACATAGTTCATTGTGATGCATCAGGGACCGGACTCGGCTGTTTCCTAATGCAGGAGTCTGATGTGATCAACTATGGATCACGACAGATGAGACTGCACAGAGCAGACATGAGACCACTAGAGTTCAAGGATGGATACCACGTCTTCTTACGGGTCTAACCTCGACGAGGTCTAAGGATATTTGGCCAAGGCGGCAAGTTTTCCTTGAGGGTCATAGGACCCTTCTAGGTCCACAGAAGGTTATGAGAGGTGGTTTACAGCATAACTATTCAACCATAGTTTCACCGGGTGCACGATGTCTTCCAATTATCTCACCTTAGGAGATGTAGGCACGACCTAACTATCATCATCGACCACGGAGAGAAGGACATAGATGATGGGGCGACTTTCTCAGGGTTCCAGTAGAGGTTGAGGATTGACAGGAGAGGGTCCTATGGGGACGGTCCAATCCTCATATGCACTTTCGCTGGCAGCACAAGAACCTCAAGGAAAGAACATAAGAGTGGGATGCCCAGTTGTGTGCTTGGTACCTCCTTTGTTTTCCCTAGTGTGTGTTATAGCTTTACGGGGACGTTAAGCCCTAACGTGGGAGTAATGTAAAGACCTGGAAATTTAAGAGAAATTATTTTCTTAATTTCTTTGGAATTTTACAAGTTTGTGGCTTCATACGGAACTTGATTCGAAGGCCCGGTGTGCCCGGAATCAATTTCTGAAGTTTAGATTGCGTACGTTTAGTGAATGAACATGTGGGTTTTTCTATATTTTGAACTAGTGCTTGGAATTGAAACCGAGGGCACCGATGAACTCACAGACTGGTAATTTCTTATGTTGACCTTTACTGCAGTTGCGTTTGAATCGAGTTGAGAATTATTAATTTTGAGTATAGTTAAGAAGTTAAATAAATTTTTTTTAAAAAAATTATTTCTTAGGAAGTTTAATCCTCCCGTGTGGGGATATATGAGAGGTGGGGCCCACACGAGCCCCATCCTCTCATCTTCCCATAACTCTCTCTAACCTCCCACTTGGGACCTCTTCAATTTAATGTGATGACATCTCTTATTATGACAACCCATCACCTCCTTAATTAATTTTCCATCAAGGGTTGCAAAGCTAAAAGGGAATGATAGTTGTATATATTAGGGAGCCTTCACTCAATTATGGGATGGAAAATAATTTGTAGAACCTTGTGAGAATCCTATGGATAAATTTATAAAAGCTCCCTCCTTCAAATGAAGAACGCCTCTGATGAAGAACACGAAGTCACCGGCTACATGACTTCTCCTCTTCATCCTCCACATCAAGGGAGGGGACACCACCACGGGGAATGTCTCCATTGATGATGACACCTCCTCCAACATCAATGGAATTGGCACCGATCTTCTATAACGTCTGATCATCGCAATGCTTTCCTCTTTACGCGGCTCGACGATGTGTGATGTCTTTCCATGGTAGGGGTTTATTTCGAGTGGTTTTATCTCAAAAGCATGTGCGTTTATTTATATGATGTTTTTATAATTTATTCTGGAATAAATTATTACCTTGTAATTAATGAAATATAGTGTTTATTTATCGACCCTTTTGATAACACCAAACACGGATGGCGCGAGCCGAACTAAAACAGCCTGACAACCCTCTGAAGATTATTTTTTGATTTGTGGATTGATGGGCGATGAAGAAATGTTCCGCAATGGAGATTTGAAGCCTCCACAGTGATGTTTGGTTTCTTTAGTGACCATAGGCGCGGACGACGAGCGAAACTGACCACCGGTGCTCGTCCGGTGGTCCGTGGAAAGCGGGTGTGGCGCCCCACCGGAGAAGACCGCCGCGGCTGGGAGCTAAACCGGAACGGCATTTCCATTCAGGATTTGGGAGGTGCGGCTTTAATGTCGCGTCGGTTCAATCAAATGGGGGTGACAGCGCCCACCGCTCCGCGGCATCCGCTCGGCCACGCTGGCCGAGCCAACCGTGATGGGCCGTCCCAAATCGGGTCGGACCCGGACCCGGGTCGGGTGGGCCCATTTCGGGCCGACCCAGGGGGTATTGGGCCGGGTCGGACCGGGCCCAAACCCCCTATTTTCGGACCAGGTTCTTTCTAACGGCCATATCATGGGCTTCAGACCTCCGATCGACGCACCATTAGTTGCGTAGGTATCCTTGGATCGCAACGGTCGTTTCGGTATATTACACTCAAGCTTTCAGCGATGTTTGGGTACGTCCGGGTTGGTTCGAAAAAAAAACCAAACGGGCCCTCGGAGCAGAAATTGTTAGACCTTGAGCTCCGGATGTTTGATTAATGTTTCGTTGATTTTGTTGGTTTCCTTCTAGTGAGACAGATCTTTTGGTATACTTCACTGGAGTTTTGGATGCAGTTGGAGTATTGATGGGTTGGATTGAACCCGTAATCCAACTGGGCCCCTGGATCGGAAAAGCCGATAACATTCAGACCAGATGACCATTTGAAGAACCATCAACGGTGTTGGTATTCTCATTGAGAAATGGTCTCGTTGAGTATACCCTATGAGATTTTGGGTTATAGTTGAGATACTTCCGGGTTGGTTCGTACACAAATCTATTCGAGGCCCCCGGACGAGTTGGTTCCTTGTGATACTTCTTCGTGGGACTTTGTGATACTTGGAGTATCGACCAGTAACTCGTGGAGCGGATCCTCCCGGAGATGAGCGTACGGAGTGCGGAGACCTAGTATCTATGGACTTGACGACTGTTTGACCGATTCGACATGGAGTGAGTAAACTATCCTAGTGGACAGAGAACCTTGTATTTGGTGGTAGAACCATAGTGGAATCAGTGCCTGGTAGTTGGCAGCAGACTCGTGGTACTCGACAGTAGTAGTACCTCTCTAGGCTATTAGGGGAACGACTACAATGTTTGGGCGGCAGACCCCTCACGGGGAGCACTATTGTTTTTGGGTGCGGACCTGCAGTTCTTGATATGAGGTGTACCTCAGCAGTTTAAGATTAGTAAGTAGAGCCTTAGAGTCGTGATAGGATCGCCGTACTCAACAGAGGAGGAGCTCTTCAGTAGTTGAGGTTTCGATATCGTTATTGAAAATCTTGGTTTGAGCTGAGTCAATGACCTTTGTGTATTCCTTATGATTGAGATTGGTTACTTGATAACTTATGTATATGTATGGGCTTTTACCTATGTAGTAGATATTTTCTGATTTCGTATCTATGTGATACTTCATGATTGAGATGGGTTACATGATAACTTAGGTATAAGTATGTGCTTATACCTAATTAAGGGTTATCTGTTTAGATCCATCTTTTTGGTTATCCTTTTTGGATTTAGTGAGACCATAAGGGTCTCGGGGTCCCTACAAAGTATCGTTATACTCAACCCCGCACGAGCTATGCCCGCACCTCGTTGTGTTGGATGCAGATGACACACAACGTTGAAGGAGACCGAGTGTTCGAGGACCAGGTGGTTCCCGGAAGTAGACCTCACGACGAGTTAGTATCTGTAGGTGGACTTCACGAGGAGATTGTACATGGTGGAGGATAATGGGCGAGAGCTTTGAGGAGGCTATCAGTACCTCCCCTTCTAGTAGGATCCGTGGTGGACGATCCAGGAGCTGTGCTAAATGTACATACCCTTCAGGTAGGATCCGAGGTGGATGAACCATGAGATACTTCTATCTTCCAGCTGTATGACTTCTCTGTTGTAATTTCGTTCAGTTGTAGCTATACTTTTTAGTTGGGTTTTTATTCCGGCCCATTTACTTTTCAGCAGATTCTTCTGCTTACTGTTTTCTTCTTCTTGTACTTTGGTTGTGTGTGTTTACATTTCATAAATGCAATTCCTTCACTTTTTATCAAGATTGACGCCTTTGGTTCTAGTCGCGAGCCCCTGTACTATAGAAGGTGACCTTGGGGTTGTCGCGGCATGGGTACCGATGCAACGCCCCGACCCTAGATACCATGAGTCGGTGCATTTTTACATAACATTGTCATGATCACAATAAAGATCACGTCTCGAAAGACTGATTAGTTTAGTACCCATGGAAACACTAGATATATTCATAAAGTTCAGATTACATCAATAAGTGAAAAACTACAACAACATATTGTCTTCATATCCCCTCATACTATCCCTGCTAGTCATTCATAAAATACTTCTTTACATCCTGGAAAAAATAAAACATTGAAATGGGTGAGCTCAGATGCTCAGTAAGGATAACAATATAGTGGAAACATGCATTTATAAACATTAAAATTTAAGGCAATGTATAACTAAAACAAAAGCCTTGTAAACATGAACTTCAACATAATATGGCAAGGATAAAATGAAATAATGCCATTTACTTATTCACATGGATATTATACCAGTTGAATAATCACATAAAAATATTAATATCCACATTCATAATGATGAAATGCATAATGAAAGACTATCATAACCACATATCCAAGACCTCGCACCAAGACTACAAATAAGATTTTGTAATGGAGTCGTTCCAAGACAATAGTTTGTCTCATTAGACCTAGCGATGCATCGAGGAGCTATAGCGGGCTCCATCCGTCACTTACTAAGTCCAATTCATTCCTCAAATGAAAAGTTTGAAATATGACATAAACATTTGTATTAAACTAGAATATGATAGGTCAATACTTAATCATCTAACAATGAATGGTATAAAAATAGCACATCCACAATCAAACATAACTCATTCGATACAATATGAACGATTGTATTGTATCAGATTCATCTCAATCAAAAATAATAAAAGATACTGACAGAGATGAAAATAATCATAAAAAATATTAGAGATAAATATCCCCGTTTTTCTTGAAATCATTTAAAAGTCATTGTATTTGTCAAGAATCCATTTATAAATAGATTGTTGAATCAAAGTCTCCCATACCACTTTGATACATTTAAAAGAAATTTTAAATTTAAAACATTAATTTCTGTATAAATAAATTTTTAAAACCATTTTTAAAAAATGGACATTAATGAGACATATTAAGAATAATAAATTTTTAAAACACATAAAAAATTTTTTTAGTTAGAGTTTCTAACCAAAAGAGAGACACTTTAATACAAATAATTGAGGTAATAAAAACTTTATAACAACATGTGAATAATGGTATTCATGATATACTTTTTCAAAGTACATTATATACACCATATAAAAGTGATTTGGTGTATAACAACAAAGAAGTTTCAATGGAATGTAAATTGAGATGAATTCCCTTATAAAGACCATATCATTAGGTTAAGGATAAATTAACAACATAATTATTTGTGATGAATATAATTACACTCAATGTTATTGGATATTTAGTGTAATTAAATCAGTTGACATTTACATATATTCTTGTAAAAACAACAACAATGAATTGGATATTTAACTCAACAAATGGAGATTGAGATAAAATTACTCTTATAAAGTTCATACTGATGACTTGAGAATTTATAAATGGAGTTATTATGTGTATAAAAATTATATCCAAATAAAGGGGAGTGGAAATTATGACATAATCAAATGAATAGTGTTTCCACACATAATCATGGAGTAAAATAATCAATGAAGTATGCCTAAAGCCGAATGAGTGCAAATTGAAATTTCAAATTCCTTTATTGATTAGGAAACATAAGAAACATACAAACATGAAAGAATGATCATAAAAAGTTGATGTAAATACCCAGAAATTAAAGTATATTACACAATGAATACAATCATGGGCAATACACATACACCACATGCAATAAATATGAGGGGAACAATGGAATTCTCAAGAAATTATGAGTGAGATAAGAAACCCCTTACTTTGTTCTTTTTCCTTGGTCGAAGGTATTTTAACCTCCTATATAATGGTGAAATAATTTTTATTGAATTATACAAGAATCATTTACATTAATATGAAATCACATATGATCTTTTCATAATTATTTGTTAATAATATCTTAGTATTATCGTCCTTTCAGTTATTAACTTACTCGTTTTACTTTATATTCTTTGTTACGTAAGCCGTGTTTATTATGGATAGTTTGTATCTTATTCATATCCATAATTATATCATTCCCTTAAACATTATTTTTATTCATAAAATGAGAATTATACTTTAATGGATATGATGGGGAATGAATCTCATCGCATTCGTGGAGACGGTAGTTCGTACGTACGCACGAGCGACAATATCATTCTTTTGATGTTAAAATAATATATAATTGGATGGTATATCATATAAAAAGAATAATTATCATGTTATATTTATTATTTACATGAATTAAACATCATTATTAAACCCATCCAGATAATAATTTATTGAATGACAATTACACCACGACGTGGAGACGGTAAGCCGTACGTACACACGTATGGTGACATTCCATTTAAAGGATGGATATAATACTGAATATGGTTGTACAATATTTATAATAACATCACAGTATATAGAAGATACTGGAGTTATTATTTTAGAAGATAAATATCAAAGAAAGAAGAAGTTGAAGAAGAAAGGAACTTGAAAGAGGGTGGTGAAAACATTACCTCTTCTTCGGGTTCATCCAATTGATTTGATCAAAAGGGCTTCATAAGTTGGATTTATGATCAAAATATGGTCTCTATGATGTAGTGAGAGAAGTTGAGAGAGTATTTGGGCAGGTTTTGGCTGAGACAAAAGGCTTTGAATGTGTGAATTAGTGAGAAGGGGGAGTGCCCTTTTATAAGAGGGGTGAGGGGAACCATTGGAAAAGCTAAAAATATTATTTTATAATAAATTCATATTCGGCTTCTAATGGCTAAAAAGTGTATTATTTAAATTTTAAGTTGGGGTGGGTTGAAATCCACTCAAAAAATAGAATTTAGACAGGTTTGGGTCATTATAATAACCTTATCTTTAAGTATTAACTCTTATTTAATTAGTTTCACTTTTACAATGTCTCCATGTATTTCTATATTATATGGTTAATAAACATACTATATACATCCATGAGACCCCCATGTGGTCCATTAATGATACACCTATCATGATATAAGTCTCTTTGCTGAACCTTATATTTTTAGGAATTGAATATAAATTAATAATATAATATTTGTTTTAAAAACCCCTTTATGTCAATGTTGACAATATTGGGTATTTTGTTTTTGATAAATTCATAAAAGCATTATTACTTCGAAAGAAAATTATATAATCGATCCTAATATGTCATATTAACCTAGAAAAATTAGTGGAATTCGTAAAAAGTCACAAATTTCATTTATTTTTAAATTTATAATATCAATTATATAAATATTTCATTATATAGGTAATTACTACATCACCATTGTGTCATAAATAAATTAAATTATTTAATGACTAAAAATTATAAATAAATTACCATTATTTAGGAAATCCTTTTATATTTCTAATTAATATTTACAATTGAATATATCTTATTTATAACCCTATATTAAAAATGTTTTAGTAAATAAACTTTGATTTTAACTCTTTTAACTCTTCATTGAATTAAATAATAATAAATGTCCAAATCTAATAAAAGTGGACCTAAATGATAATATTTTACTCCTAATGTTTTTTTGGTCGAGATACAGCTGTCCAATAGAATTAGGACATGTGTTAGGATAATATTAATATCATTTTTATCCTTAATTACCCTATTTACTTTTAACCATGGTAAATGAAAGTAAAAAGTTACTAATCGCCAAAAATTGTTCTCATCTCATTGAACCACATTTTACTCCTTGATATTAACCGTGTCTCTTGGATTTTCTAAATTCCACTCAAAGAAGCGGTAAAATGATGTTTTTTGAAAAATTCATTTTTTTAACTACCACTTAGTGGGTTCACTATTCATCAAAAATTGAAAGATTCCAGAAATATAGAAAAAATTAGGCCTAAGATATATTTGATATTATGAATTAAAAAATGATGTCTATTTTACCAAATTAAAAACATATCAGTTGAATTAATTAATTTAAAAATTAATTCCCATCATCAAATCAAATAGACTGGTTTTAAGAGATAATAAATATCAAAAGATTGACACTTGTTTATGTCTGGTTTAAATGTGAAATTACATCCAATGACCAACATTGTATTAAATGGTAAAAATATATTCTAAATATAATTTAAAACCACTCAAATTAATTATTTATCACTATTACTTATTTCAATTAAAAAAGTTGGCTTTAATTAAAATTTAGTAATTTTCACTATTCATCAAAATATGAATGTTATCCGAAAAGTACCAAAATTTCTCCCTAATCTAATTTCAATATTATGAATCCAAAAATAAATTCCATTTTTAAGAAAAAAATTTATAAAATTTCAAAAAGTATGTATTACTATTCATAACAGATAGTTTGATTGGTTGTGGTGTGTTAGAATCTCGAAGTTGCGTACAATGCACGCCATTGCATTATTCAAAGGTAAACGTACCGTGGAATCTTGGGGTGTTACATTCTCTCCTTCTTAAATAAATTAAATCCTCGCAATTTTTTTTAAATTGGGCTTGGGAATATAATGGAATATACCTCATCCAAAAAAGAGTCAAAAAAACTATCACGATAAAAGAAAGGAAGAGAGGTATAAAGGTCACCCAAGATAACCCATACTAGGATTCCATGTAGGAAAACATGGATATGGAAAATAAACTAAGTGTTAAGTTCTGATGGAGAGGGATAGAAAACTTGATCAGGATAAAGTTAACAATAAGAAAATCACAAACTTGTGTTGGGAAAAACGGTCATTAATCTCCCAGTAGTAAAAGTAAACGGACAACATTTTTTTATTTAGGCTACATTGCATAAGGATGAGGAATTCATTTCTGATATTGACTATGAACATAAAGAGATATAATTACTTTTTAAGTAGAGTTTCATTGTTTAATAAATTTTTACAACTAACTCATTTTTTTTAACAATGAGTATTCAAGTAGACTTGGACACAATGGAAGAGCTATAATAAAAATCTATAGAAATACATGATCCACGTAGGATAAACTATATATTTACCTTCTCTTTATAGATTAATCAATACCAAAATGGTTAGAATAATATCTGATGATCCCCCAAATGGATATTCCATTAGTGAAAAAAAACACTAAATTTAATTTCTAAAATTAAACCATCAATACCCAAAAGTTAAATAAATACCATTCAATAATCAATTGTCCTTAAAATCCTTCAATATATTCCAATATAATTTGGAAACCCAAAACTTATATGAATGTAGTCTTCCACGTTAAATTGTATCTCCAAATGACATTAATTACTCTTAAAGTCACATAATTAATAGTAATTAACCAAATAATTTCCATAAATAACCCAAATCACTATAAATCCACAATAAAAACATAGATAAAAATCCACCATTACTCCTCAAATGAAATCCCATACTATTATATTCTCCTTGGGCATATAGTGTTCAAAAAAAAGAGAACAACTTCCAAAATAACATTTATCACTTAATCACCAAATCATTTTCCTATACTAAGGGTATTAATTTGATAAGACATAAGATCCCAAATCAAATTATTATTGATCAATAAAATCATTTAACTAAAAATAATAGTCACACTAACAAGGGACTTCATATGTCAACCATGCTTTTATTACAAACATAAACATGATTTATTACATAAAACTTCACTTGATACAACAAAGAAGATCAATAATTTTAGTCTATTTGGGGCTTAATATCATTACATAAAAACTTGATACATGAAATACAACATCTTTATTGAAAACACCCTTTACATGACAACTACATTCCCTCGTACTTAGCATTGCATGGGATAACCTGACGACATGCATAATAAAAGAGTGAGACATAAAGCCCTGTAAGAGTGTACACATTGAATAAAATGAGGAGTAAAATACATGTTAGACAATAGGGATATCAATAGAGCATAAAAGAAACATGAACATAAAGGCATGATAATGCATGATAACCATAACATGGAATTGTGGGAACAACACTTAACATGGAATTAGCATGAGCCAAGGATCATTGCACATGGAGCATGAGTAAATCCACATTGCACATAATGCATGAGTAAACCATCATTTCACTTGAATTAGAATGAGTCAAAACTCATTGAACATGATGTATCATGATACTATAATTTACCCAATGCATTGGAGCGCTATAAGGGAGCACCCTTCTTAAACATTTCATTTCATGCATAAGTGTGCCACATGGATCATAAAACATGGATTCATTAAACATAATAATTTATTCCACGATAAAGGAATGTGGAATTAATACATAAAACTTTAAAATCAATATGTAAATGTCTATAAATGTGAATACCCTTGATGGAGAAATGGAAATGGTATTCAGTACACACTTAAATTGGATTAGAAAATCGTTGTGATTTCAGCAGCGTAACGACGTGACATAAGAATTCATAAAAATGGTTGATGAGAGAGAAAATGGGTTCCTCATAATATTTACATTTAATGGAAAGTAAGGATGACATATAGATACATGTCCCAACAATTGTAATGGAATTTAGATTCATGATACAAAAGTGTTGCTTGAATGTAAAAGAAGAGAGAGAAGTTCCTTTCGGAATTTCGGCATTGTAACGGGTGTACATGGGAGGAATTTAACGAGAGAGAAAGGGGTCTCCCATCATTTAAACAATTAGAGGGAAGTATGGGGAGGTGAAAAACCATACCCCAACATTTATAAATGATATTAAATGGGTAATACAACTTAATGAAAATTGAAAAAAATGAGAAATGAAGAAAAAACCCTTACATGGAATTGTGCTTCCAAAGGCTAGAGAGAGGCTTCTTGGGAGCATGGGCACCATGGGAGGATTATATGGAGAGTTGGGCAGAGGTTGGACGAACTCAAAAGGCTTTGAGTGAGGAGGAAGTGGGATCTAGGGCGGGTTTATATTGGAAAGGTGAGGGAATTCTATATTATTTTGGTTTGGGACCCCTTATATTAAATTAATCCAAACCACAAACCATCACACGGTTCTTGCCCATGGTTTTTGGAAAAGGGAAGAGGAAAACATTATTTTATAACGCCAAGGTCCAAAATTATTAAAATATTGAGGTTGCTTATGTGGAGGTGAGTCACACTCCCATGGAAATTAATTTAAAAGGACAAGGTGTTTAATAAGTCTTGAGGGGTCCATTAATGCTTTGAAAAGTAAGTCAAACAAACCCAAAATCACATTATTTTAATGGTAAAACATATATTGGCCGAACATAAAGATTATAGTATTTTATTACATCACTATTGGGTCATTATGATTTCATAAAACAAAATATATATTTAAATGGTATTTAATTATTACCCAAAAAATTTACTGTCTTAGAAAATTATGAAAAATTCACCTTTGGATAATTTCGACGTCCTGATTCCAGAAATAACATTTATTTTATTTAAATAGTTTTTTAAATATTTTAATTTTCACTTTTAAAATAGAAAATGACATTTATCAAAAATTCACAGGTTTGGACAGAAATGGCTTTCATTCCTTAATAAAAATTATAGTTGCATTCATAAAAATATAAGATCATTTATATTTAATAAAAATTAATTTCATAATAATATTATTATTTTATTAATATATTATTTAATTCAAAAATAACTTAATTTAATAAAATATAATTCTTAATTAAATAATAACTAAAAACACTATTTGTACATTAAAAACTATTTACAAAGTATCAATAATGGATAGAAATTATATTCATTATTATATACAAAAATAATGTAAATGAAAATAGTACTAATTATTTGTTACATAACCCAATAAAATATATGTATAAGACATAAGGGTAAGGTGTGCGATTGTGACAGACTCTTGGGGTGGCTCAGATAGCATCGCTTGAGTGGTAATTTCAATCAACTTCCACTTTTCCCGTAGACGGTCACGTTCAAGCTTGACAAGATGAAGCTCAGCATGTGCTTGGTCAAGGGAGAATCCCAAAGACGCCACCTCTTTTCCGAGCTCCGACAATTGGGCTTCATATGGGGAAACTCTACTGGATGAGGCCATCACTTCCTTTGTGTGAGTAAATTTGGATTTATAAAAGACCTATATTTATACTAATCATGTGATCACTGTTAAACGGCTATATTAGCAATGGTAAAAATTCTTAACATAAAACCAAGAAAGTTGACATTTTAAATAAACATAAAGAGACATTTAATTAGATCAAGAGGGATTTCCATTAATTAATCTTTGGGACGTTACACTTCACGAAGTCCAGTGGTAGGAGATAAATCCCAATCGCACTTTGGTTGTGGGTTCGATTCCCATAGCTTTGTCTGACACGATGGGTTGTCACCCGGTCTTCGTGTTGTCATTTTTCAAAAACTATATTTTATAACATTAGAAAAATGAGATAAATTCCTCAAAATAACCATAACATAATTTAACCACAAGTCTTATCTCATACCATGCATTTTTATCCCAAATTATAATAACATATAATTTCCTCAAACCCAACGATCATATAAAACCAAATGGTTATTTATAATTATATCCAAAAGAGAAATGATAATTCTTCCTCAAATATCATTCTCACATGGAAAATTTAGGGTTAAAAATACAAGAAAAAATTATTCCAAAGTAAACCCATCAACAAGGAGCACTAATAATTGTTAAACATTTCTTCAACCATTTATTTCCACATATCTTCTTCTTTGACAAAGAAAATATCCTATAGAATAGGGAATTCACTCGGGTAATGGCCAGGTCCCCTACATTTACGCAAAATGACTGTAAATTGATTCTTGGGACCATTTTTATCTTCTTCAATAGTACTCTTAATTTTTCTTCGGCAATTCTTCACTTTATGTCCTTACTTCCCGCATGTAAAGCATTTATTTGTCCCATTGAGACACTTTCCTGGTTGTCTCCTTCCACATTTCCTGCATGATGGAAATTGAGGATTTCTTTCTCCATGGACTCCACTACTAGAGCTCTTATCATTATTCACCTTTCTCTACACTGATGAGTTCAGGATTGGTTAATATATATATTTTTTATCATATTTTTGGAAAATTGATTTGGCATAAAGACGATATCTTTTACGCCTATCAATATTCCATTTTTTTTTAGTTCCACCAACATTCCCACCTTGTAAATCATTCTCAAATTCACTATGACTTCCTTGCAATCTATCCACTGAATAAAAACAGAAATCATTTTGTGAGTAACAGTAGTCATAAAATCATTTAGAGATTAACATGTAACCATATTCTCAATTTGAAACACATTAGGATTAACCAAGGTTATTTAGTCTCATATTATATATATAATACTTAAAATCGGTTTGTAATGAAAATGTAAATTATCCTAAGAATATCCCAGAGGAGTGTCATAACTAAGAGTGCAGCAAGGCCCGTTGTTGTGCACTAGTTCCCATTCGAGTCTAGCTCAAAGCGGAGTTTTCGGGTTTTACCCCAAGGAACATATGTGCTAGAGCCGCCTATACCTGATCGTATCCAGACAGGGATGTATTTCTCGAAAAACTCAAAAAATCTCTACAATACCAATATTCTAGGAAGTTATTCTATACTAACCCTGAAAGTTCATCTTAGGTCTACGTGATCTAATAAGAGTTTATCTAAATCTAGCTTCCAAGGTTTTTACTAAACCTCCCCTGATACCAACTGTAACGCCCAAACCCTAGATACCCAGAGTTGGTGCATTATTATATAACATTGACATGATCACAAGAAAGATCAAGTCTCTAAATAACGATTAGTTTAGTAGCCTTAGAAACACTAGATATATTCATAAACGTTACATTACCTCAATAAGTGAAAAAAATACAACAACATATTGTCTTCATATCCCCTCATACTATCCCTACATGTCATTGATAAAATACTTCTTCACATCCTGGGAAAAATAAAACATTGATAGGAGTGAGCCTAGATTCTCAGTAAGGATAACAATATAGTGGAAACATTCATAAATAAACATAAAAATGTTATGCAATGTATAACTAAAAAAAGCCTTTAAACTGAAAATTCAGCATAATATGGAAAGGATAAAATGAAATAATCCCATTTACTTATTCAAATGGGTATTATACTAGTTGAATAATCACATGAAAATATTAATAACCACTTTCATAATGACAGAATGCATAATGCCAGACTATCATAACCACGTATCCAATGCCTCGTGCCAAGACTACTAATAAGATTTTTTCAAGGCGTCGTGCCTAGACAGTAGTTTGTTTCCTGAGACCTACTGATGCATCGAGGATCTATAATATGTTCCACCCGTAACCTACTAAGTCCAATGTATTCCCCATATGAAAAGTTTGAAATATTACATAAACATTCGTATTAAACTAGCATACGAAATGTCAACACTTAATCGACAAACCGTGAATGGTATAAAAATAACACATCCACAGTCAAACATAACTCATTTGATATAATATGTAAGATTGTATTGTATCAGATTAATCTCAATCAATAATAATGATGGATATTGACATAAAGGAAAATAATCATCAAAACTATTAGAAAGAAATATCCACCTTTTTCTTGAAATCATTTAAAAGTCACACTATTTGTCAAGAAGCCATTTAAAAATAGATTTTTGAATCAATGTGTCCCATACCAGTTTGAATCACTTAAAAGTAATTTTAATTTTAAAACATTAATGTCCATATAAATAAATTCTTAAAACCAGTTTTAAAACATGGACATTAATGATAATTATTTAGACGAATAGATCTTTGAAACACTTAAAGATATATTTTTGTTAGAATTTCTAACTAAATGAGAGACACATCAATACAAATAATTGAGGTAATAAATACTTTATAATATCATTATAATAAAGGGATTCATGATATATAGTGTCAAAGTACATTATATACACCATATAAAAGTTAATTGGTGTATAACAACAAAAAAGTCTCAATAGAATGTAAATTGAGATGAATTCTCTTATAAAGACCATATACTTAGGTTAATGATAAATCAATGACATAATTATGTGTGATAAATATATATACACTCAAAATTATTGGATATTTAGTGTAATTAAATCAGATGATAATCACACATATTCTTCTAAAAAAACACCAATGAATTGGATATTTACCTCAACAAATGGAGATTGAGATAAAAATACTCTTATCACGTTCATACCGATGACTTGAGAATTTATCAATGAAGTGATTATGTGTATTAAAATTATGTCCATAGGAAGGGGAGTGGAAATTATGACATAATCAAATTAATAGTGATTCCACACATAATCTTGGAGTAAAATAATCAATGAATATGCCTAAAGATGAATGAGTGCAAATTGAAATTTCAAATTCCCTTATCGATTAGGTAACGTAAGAAACATACAACCATGAAAGAAGGATCATAAAAATATGATTTAAATACCCAAAAATTAAGTTATATTACACAACGAATACAATCATGGGATATACACATACACCACATGCAAAAAATAAGTGGTGAACAATGAAATTCTCACGAAATTACAAGTGAGATAAGAAACCCCTTACATTTTACTTTTTAATTGGTAGACGGTAGGTTAACCTCCTTTATAATGGTGAAATAATTGTTATTCAATTATAAAATAATCATTTAAATTATGTTTATATCGTATACGATCCTTTAACATTGATTTGTTAATAATATCTTATTATTATCGTCATTTTGGGTGTTAACTTACTCGTTTTCTTTTATTGTCTTTGTTACGTAAGCTGGGATTGTTATGGATAGGTTGTATCTTATTCATATCCAGAATTTTATCAATACATTAAACGTTATTTTTAATCATCAAATGAGAATTATACATGAATAGATACGATGGAGAATGAATCTCATCGCATTCGTGGAGACGGTAGTCCGTATGTACGCACGAGCGACAATATCATTATTTTGATGTTAAAATAATATATAATTGGATGTTATATCATATAGACAGAAAAATTATAATTTTATATTTATTAATTACATGAATTACACATCATTATTATACCCATCCAAATAATAATTTATTGAATGAAAATTGCACGACGACGTGGAGACGGTAAGCCGTACGTACACACGTATGGTGACATGCCATTCAAAGGATGGATAGAATACTGAATATGGTTGTACAATCCATATAATAAAATCAAAGTATATAGAATATACTGGATCTATTATTTTAGAATAGAAATAACAAAGAAAGAAGAAGCTGAAGAAGAAAGGAACTTGAAAGAGTGTGGTGAAAACATTACCTCTTCTTCGGGTTCTTCCTATTGATTTGATAAAAAGGGCTCCATAGGTTGGATTTATGATAAAACTAAGGCCTCTAGGTTGTAGTTAGGGATGTTTAGAGATTTTTTTTGGCAGGGTTTGGCCGAGCCAAAAGGCTTTTAATGTGTGAATTAGTGAGAAGGGGGAGTTCCCTTTTATAAGAGGGGTGAGGGGCACCTTTGAGAATGCTGAAAATATTATTTTATAATAAATTAATATTAGGTTTCTAATGGCTAAAAAGAGGATTATTTAAAGTTTAAGTTGGGGATGGGTCTAAAACCACTCAAAAAATATAATTTAGATAGATTTGGGTCATTATATTAACCTTATCTTTATGTATTAACTCATAGTTAATTAGTTTCACTTTTACAATGTCTCTTTATATTTTTATATTATATGGGTAATAAACAATCTATATACATCAAAGAGACACCCAAGTGATCCATTAATTATACACCAATAATTATATAATTCTCTTGGTCGATAATTAGATTTTTAGGAATTGAATATACATTAATAATATAATATTTGTTTTAAAAACCCCTTTAAGTAAATTTTGACACTTATGTTTGTTTTGTTTCCGTGAAATTCATAATAGCATTATTACTTAAAATAAAATTTATATAATTAATCCTAATATGTCATATTATCCTATAATATTATTGGAATTCATAATAAGTCTCAAAGTACATTTATTTTGATATTAATAATATCAATTATTTTAATATTTCATTAATTAGGTAATTACTGCATCACCATTATGTCATAAATAAAATAAATCATTTAATGTCTAAAAATTATAAAAAAAGTAAACTTATTCCAGTAAACCTTTTATATTTCTAATTAATACTTACAATCGAATTTATCTTATGTATAACCCTATATTAAAAATGTTTTAGTAAATAAACATTGATTTTAACTCTTTTAACTCTTCTTTGAATTAAATAATAATAAATGTCCTAATCTAGTACAAGTGTACCTAAATGATAATATTTTACTCCTAAGGTTGTTTTTGGTCGAGATACAATTGTCCAATAGAATTAGGACATGTGTTAGGGTAATATTAATACCATTTTTACCCTTAATTACCCTATTTATTTTTAACCGTGGTAAATAATAGTAAAAAGTTATTATTCACCAAAAATTATATTAATCTCATTGAACCACATTTTACTCCTTGATATTAACCATGTTTCTCAAATTTCTGAAATTCCACTCAAAGAAGCGGTATAATTATGTTTTATGAAAAATTCAGTTTTTTAACTACCACTTAGTGGTTTCACTATTCATCACAAAATGAATGTTTCCAGAAAAATACCAAAAACTAGGCTAAGATATATTTGATATTATATATTCAAAAATGATTTCTATTTTACCAAATTCAAAACATATCATTTGCATTAATTAATTTAAAAATTAATTCCCGTCGTCAAAACAAATAGCGTGTTTTTAAGAGATAATAACTATCAAAACATTGACACTTGTTTATGTCTGGATTAATTTTGAAAATACATACAATGGACAACATTGTATTAAATGGTAAAAATATATTCTAAATATACTTTAAAACCACTCAAATTAATAATTTATCACTATTAATTATTTTGATTAAAAAATCATTTTTAATTAAAATTTAGTAATTTTCACTATTCATCAAAATATGAAAGTTATCCAAAAAGTACCAAAATTTCATCCTAAGCTAAATTAAATATTATGAATCCAAAAATGAAGTCTATTTGGAAATATAAAATTTATAAAATTTCAAAATGTAGGTATTACTATTCATAACGGCTAGTTTGATTGGTTGTGGTGTGTTAGAATCTCGGAGTTGCGTACAATGCACGCCATTGCATTATTCAAAGGAAAATGTACCATGGAAGATTGGGGTGTTACAACCGAAGACGGGTCGTGAAAATATATTTATTCCTTATATTAGAAGGAATTTAATAATATTTTCAATGATAAATATCATCCTAAGGATGTTCAACATGTAATAGAAATTCAATTATAGGAATTTAAAAGAGGAAGAATATTTTAATTTTAACTATAAAATAATATAACACAATTATAATGATACATATACAATTTTAGATGGAATATTATTTATATTATTAATCGGTTTTACTTATTATTGAAGCCAAAATATCAAATGGAATTGGTTTCAACGAATAAGAATTATATACAAAACATTATCTATATCATTTGAATGTATAAATGGAGTTTTCCAGTGAAAACTTATTCCATGAAAACTAAATGAAAAATTTGTTTAAATGGAATGCAATGGGGATTAATAAACCAAATATGTCTGTGGGTAAAAAAAATCTTGATCATCTAATAAGTGTGGTAAAAGTACTCATCATTAATTTATTATGAAGTCTATCAAGTTATTTAAATGATATATGTTTGGTCATTAGCCCATAATATGAAAAAAATGATCAAACAAGAATATAGTAGATTACAATAAAATTATTTAGTTGTAATGAGTTTGAGAATTATGTAATGCATTTCTGATGTTATTTAAGAAGGGTTGAAATCATCACTATTGAAATAAAATAAATGTCGAGAAAAAATGCCTATAATTATGGTTGATGTTTAGATTTTAAATGAGGAACTTACATATATGAAACTTATTTATTTAAATTATTTCGATTTTATATTTGAATCAGCAACATTGTATTATTGTATTTTTAAAAATTATGTATGAATGATTTTAATCTCACCAAAAGAAAAGATTATAAGAATTTGTTGGAAAACTATGGGTGGATATAATATCGATAAAAACAATATTATAATATTTCTATTATTATTAGTTGGATATTCATTCCTACGAATAATATTAAACTATTCAAATTATATTTTAAGATAATTTCATGTATTTAATGAATTTTATATTTTCAAGATAAGTTTTATTTTATATCCAAGAATGTTCCATTCACTTATTTTGTGCCTTTGATAACATTCCATGAAGCTTAAAAAATTATCATAAATAGAAGTGAATGTTTCCAATTTCATATTGTTAAAAATAAAGAATCATTACAAATTATTGATTATTCAATAGTACGTGGATATGTGGAAATATATACTGATAATTTATCTTGTGTTATTCATGATCAGAAGGTTGAGAATATTTTTGACATAGTACCTGATCCTATTCATATTTATAACCCACATAATCTAATGAATCAAGAGGAATATTTATAACTGGAGAATAAAATCTAGGACCTATTAGATAGATCTATAATTTATCCTAGTACATCACATTGGGTTCTCCTTTTTTTATTAAAAACTATTATTGTTAAATGATAATTTAAATGATTATAGAGCCTTGAATAACATAATTATCTAGAATGAGTATCATATTCGATATATCAGTCATTAGATTAATCAGCTTCAGGGAGAATTAAATATTTTTTGTGTTTCAATAGGTATTTGTACCATAAGATAATGGTGAATGAGGATGACATTAAAAATATTTCATTTAGAAAATATATGGGAACAATGAGTATGTAGTTATTCAAATTGAGTTATAAAATTCATATGAAGGATTTTATAAAACTTAAAAATATATTTTTTCCTTACAGATTTGATATATTTTTTGTTCTTTTAATCATTTAATTTCAAAATACTATAAAATTATATAGGATCATGAAGGAGACCAATTTATTGTTTTGGAATCCATAAAATAAAATAATATATACATAGAATTTAGTATGTCTCAATTTTGTTGTAAAAAATTCCTTTCATTTGACAAATGGATTCTAAATATAGAATAAATATTGACCCTTATAAAATAAAATATTTTAAATAATTTTCAATAACTAATAATTTCACATAGATCCATATTTTTATTGGATTATCCAGTTACTATTGGTGGTTTGTTTTAATCATTTTTTAGTTTTCAAAAACGTTGGATTGTTATCTCAAAATGTATTTAAATTCTTATGGAAAAAATAATTTGATGCTTGTTTTATAGAACTAACATCATGATTGGTGAACACTATTTTTTTAAATGTATTCTACAAGGTGAGATTTTTTTAATATATAACGATTCTTTATTAAATGGACTTGATTATGTCCTATGGAAAAATGATTACCTAATTTATTATTATTAACCTCATCTAACACCCCATTTTTTAAAGTACCCAACACAAGATCTTGAATTAGCTAATGTGGGTTTTGATGTAATACATTTTGAGGCATTATTATTATGGAGTCAAGAGTAAAATAAATACTAATCAGAAGATGTTTAAATATATAATCACTCATTATTAATTGAATTAAAACAGGGTTGTTGGTTAAAACTAATCAATGATTATGATTTCTTGATTCAATACCATCATGGAAAATCAAACAATGTGTATAATGACATGAGTAGAAAAAATAATGATATGTTGATCATTTTACATTTGTAATGTATCATTTATTTTAGATATTTAACTAATGTGTTTCATAAAATATTTGGATTTATAGAAATTACCTATTTTTTCAGGTTTCAGTGTAGTCAAATTTTATTTAAATGAATTAAGTAATCTCAATAAGCAGATCAATATTTTGATAACAACATATAGTTCTCTAATAAAGGAATATTGTATATTTTAATATTGATTAATAAATATTTTATGATTTTGATGAAAAATATTTTGATTCACAGTTGAATATTTATTTTATGAGTGTAGATTGTAATTTTCCATTTTCAGTTCATTCAGATAGCACTATCATATAAAGATACCATCAAAAGTATTACTTGGGAATGGAATGTGTGTATATATATATATTTATGACATTAAAATGAAATTATTTACTTTTCAGTAGATAAAATCCGAAATTAAATTACTAAATAGATTGCATCATCCATTTCCAATAATTGAGTAGAAATGAAAAACATTTATCCCTGGGGGTTTTTGTGGGATAAACAAAGACTCCTTGATGTAATTATACAATTTGGGTAATTATTTATTGATTAAATAAATCCAGATATGTCAATTCCTTTCAAGGTAAAAATATCATTTTATATGATTTCTCAACATTATATAATATATGTATTTTGGTTCTGTGGAGTGCCTCTCTCCATTTGTTTGGCCATGATCCCATATAAACTTATATTTTTCATATGGGATATACAAATTCATTGGGTAAAATTATATATTTCCTCACAAAATTTCATCTTCAAATCTATAGATAGTCTGAGTAGATGATTCAGATTAATAAGATATGCTTAGTTTTTTCTCAGTGTATTACATTGGATGTTGGGATCAATTTAGTTTTTCAGTTTATTTTTCCTATAGTAACAGTTTTCAATTCTGGTATACATATGGAACCATTTGATGAATATTATCAAAATCGGTAAAGAATTGTTGGTTTTTTGATTAATTAGAAAAAAATAAATTGATGGGCCCTGAGTTAGTATATAAATATCTACTATGGTGAATTAGACTCAAAAAAATGTGGATGGCTCAAAGATGAAATACATTTTATAGGTATAACTGGAAGAATGATATTTCATTTGAGGTAGATGATCATGTGTTTACCATAATATTCACATGGAAAATATTTAATTTTTTATTAAAAAAATATTCAATTATTTGGTTCATTATAACATATGATATACTAGAGAAATATGTTATAGTTTCCTACCGAGTGGTGTTGCCTTTGAGATTGTCCCAGGTAATCAATATATTTCATGATTAAAAGTTAATGAAATATAGGCAAGAATAATCTCATGTTTTGTATCCTAAAATAGTTCAATTTCTAGAGACTCACTATATTGAGGAACTATCAGTTTAAATATTCTACATTAGAGAAGAAGTGTGGCAGAACAAGGTGATTCGCCAGGTTATAGATCATTAGAAAAACCTTATTGTCGAAGATGGAACCTGGGAATTTGGAAATTCTATGAGTTAGTAATGTCATCACAAGTTAATAAAATTATGAGGATTAAATATACTAAATTGGAATGGTTGTAAAATACTAGGTAATGATAGGAAAAATCAATTTCATTTTTTTATTAAACATAAAAGACTAATTTATTTTTAAATCAAATATAGATAGTTTTACCTAAAATGTTTTCCTAAATGGTTTTATTTAAAATATTTTTTTCTAATTTTGATAATTTGAATTATAGAATATTAATTTCATTTTTTAAATTATAATATCATGGTTTTCTTTGTGTAAAATTTTCGGAGTCTTTATAAAATATTTAATTCTCCGCCAATAGTGAAAACTATTGATTTTTGTAAAAAATAATTTATTTACAGAAATATATTTTATTTAAAAAATAATAAAATCTTTTAAAATATGATTTAAAATTAAATATGTATTATTTTTTATATTTATTATATTTACTACTTATTAATCAACATTATATTCAATTTTAGTATAGTCATTTTTTGGTTTAAATTGTGGTTTTCGAGAAAAGTATTTTAAAATGCATAATGCTACTTCATTTGAACTAAATAAAATAATAATCAATTATGAATGTTTTAAATTAAAATAATATATATTATAAATAAATTAATGTTAAATATTCGTCACAAAATTATTATTATTAATCATATTTATAATACAATATCATCTTTTATGATGAACAATACACTTCATGAAACTCCATTGTTTCATCACATTGGTAGGTTTTGTTTTAAATTTAATTTATCAAATTATGTGATTTATGTTTTTTTAAAACAAATGTAATATTTAAAATTTATTTTCTTTTATTATTTAGACATTAAAATTTATAACCCCCAGTAATACTTTATTTCGGAACCTTTGGGCATGTGAAAAACATTGGTTCACCTTTTTCATTCAAAATATTACAAGTGTTCCACTCACCAAACATATAATGGGCCACCCTATCTTCACTCTTCCAATGTCCTTAAAACACATTTGGATAAGACAATAACTACCAAGGTATATTTTCAAATTCTAAAAAGTATTTCAATAATCCGTTATTTTTATATAAATACATTCTATGAATACATTAGGTATAATACTAAAGAGTCTGTCCAAGAAGAGGTAAAATAACTAGCAATTGGTTTTTATTTATGTTTTTCTTCCAATGCCTTAAAATATTATTAATATATTATTATATACTAAAAAATTTATCTCCCATATAGTAATTTGTTATTATGTTAATTTAATTACGTATATAAAATTCATATTCCCTCAAATGTGAAATGATAATTTCTCTAGTGTGTACGGCGGGTTAGCGCCTCACGAACCGTCGCTACATGTTTTCCATCAAATACTTCATGTTTGGGTATTATGATAGATGTAAATTATATATATGATTTTAAAAACATAAATATAACAATAGATTAATGATATCATATATCCCTTTTGTACATTCCATTACATAAGGGATATAATAATGTTGCTTATGTGTATGGGTGGACTACCACCTCGTGAAGTTATGTGTTTACTTTTCCAATAAATCATTCCGTCTAAGAAAATTTTGATTTATTTAATGATTATATTTTATATAAATTACATAATAGTTAGAATAATATTATATTTTTCATTATTAAAAGACTATATATTATATAATTTTTTACATTTTCAATCATGGAGAAATGTTAATGTTGTTTGGGTATATGTGGACAACCAACATGATGAAGCAATGTGACTCTATTGTTATCAAGAAACCAAATTAATGATATATGTTTATATATTTTAAGAAATATTATATTTTATATTTTTTATTAATATTTGGGAAATAGATAATATTACATAACCTTTTCCAAAGTTATCTTTGAAAATGGAACTATTACTCTTACATATATACGAACTGTTATCTAGATGATCGTAACACAAATCAATTCTATATCATCATTTATTATCTATAATAAAATTTAATTCATGTATACATATTATATTTATTTAATTAATATTAATATTATGATTTTTAGAAAATAACCTCTTTGACCATATCCAACCTATCTATGTCATTTTTGACACATAAGCCGAATATAGTCAAAACATCCTATGTAAAACTAATTGATTAATTATTCATATATGAAAAGAAAGGAAGTGAAATAAATTGAATAATTAAAATGAAAAATGTTATTCATCATGTCAATAATTTACATATTTTTTTGGAAGATAATGAATTTACATGATGAGTCAAACTCAAGTTAAGGGACTTCATCTCATCATCAACATTGTTATTTTTAATCTGGAAGGAGCTAAAAGGTTTGCAGGATAACCTAAGTCAAGGAAGTCCAAGAAAGGTGGAGACCAAGTATATCCCCTCAAATCATAATCAACACAATATCCTATCATTGGGGAATATGTTTATGTTATACACTTATATTAATTTATTAGGAGTGAATATAAACCCTTTTATGGGTTATTTCATTAATTTATCTAATAAAAAATATTTTACTATTTTGTTTAACATTATTCTTTCATGGGTCATATGAATGAAATAAATTCATTGTGATAAGGTAATTTTCATATAAAAATGTGTTATAATGTGTTCATTCCTTCTCATTCTCTTCCATGTTTTGGTTCTTAAAATGATATTTGTATGTTTATATATATGTATAAATTAATTTAAAAATTATATTAAATACCTATTTTTGATTTATCTCAATTTTTTCAAAGGGAATAATTTTATGTTCATTATGAAAATCATTTTGAAAAATGACCAATGGAATGTCATGTTTTTAACATATACAGTGATGAAAAAATTTCCAATAACTATGAAAAATATTTTATATCATTATTTATTTGAATTATTTCATGATTTATAAAATTAAAAACCATTTTTATATTTTTTATATATTTTTCTATTGAATGAATTTTTTAGAAGAAAAATGTTTTTTGTTGCCAAAAATGTTTTCCCACACACATTAAAAATATTATTTCAAAGGGTTTAATGATAAAAAAGGTCAAGCATTAATGGTTTTACTCAATATATGTTCCTTGTATTTTGATTGTGATGGGTCCATATTGATATATATTAGTGATACATTTATAATTTATATGATGGGTTCACCCAGATAGTCTACCAAATTAATTGGTAACGATTATGTTTCTAGAGAATTATATTTGATGTTCTCTATATGGTTATTCTAATTTGTATGGTTTTTATATGTATCATAATAGAGGATGTACCAAGCCATATAAAAGAAATTAATATAAGTTATAACGGGTTTTTATGGAAATAAATTTTTTTTCAAATGTCATATAAATAATGATATTAAAATAATTATATTTCCCATTTTGAGTAAAAATTTATGTTTTATAGAAAATGTTTTTTCGGTTTTCATGTTTTTTACTTGACTTACATTTTGTTATTTTTTTCACTTAATGAGTTTTCTTACTCATCCTATTTCATTAAAAATGTATTTCACTTATATTAGGGATAGGTAAGGAAGACTATTATCAGAGGATGAAGGTCATAATGATTTTGTAGGAAATGAAATCATGTTTTTTTAACGATTATTAGTATGATGAAAATGAATAAAAATTGGATGTTTCAACATTGTATTATATGTATATGATATGTATGATTTATGGCCTAATTTCCTAAAACAATAAAAATAAAAATATACTCACATATAAGATAATTTTTAACATAAAAATATATATTAATTAATTTTAATGGTGAGTTCCTTATAATCATAATAACAAATAAATTATAATTGTCTAATAAATTCATGTGTAACAATATAAACCATAATTATTTGTCGTCTATTATTTTTAAATTTGTTTATTTAATTTTTATACTACTTTTATAGGCGTCGTGGTAGTTTAAGGTATGCTTTCAATGAAATTATAATATAGAAAAAAAATTATATTTTAAGAAAAATATTCATACTGAAAATTTATACATAAAACCATTCTTATCCTTACATTATTCATATGAAAAAAATTATATTATGTTAAAAAAAAGAGAGGTCCATTTTTTAATATTTCATAACATAAAATAATATAAAAGTAACAATCAAAGGAAAGTGACACCAAAAGGAATTTTTTAAATGTTATAATTGTTACGGTCAAATTTACATCATCCAGTTAAATAAAACAATGTTTTCTATTTTTTTATTAAGAACATACACTCATAGTGTTGACCATAATAAACTGGTTACTCTGACTACCATGTTGGTAGACTAATACAATGATTAATATTCATTATGAATACAAATGAAATTGAACTATGTATCATAATTTATCCTCATAATTTTTAATAGGAAATCCATTATTCAAAATTAGATTCATATTATTATAATAAATTATATTTAATATAATTATGATAAACTCATCACAAAGATTTTAAAAAACAATTAATTTTTTAAAAATCAACCTATACAAAAATAAAATGTAATTCTAATTAATATGGAAATAATTATATCAATTTTTAAAAATTGTTATCTTATCATTGTTTTCAAAAACATCAAATACCAAGTACATTTTAAAATAATTTGTTTAAATAAATGAAAATTTTGTTTTTCAAAAATCATTATTTTAACTATTCACTCAAAAATTAATCATTTAGAAAAAAATAAAAAACCCATACTAAGACTATTATGAATTTATGATTTCAAAAATGATGTTTATTTTGGAAAATATAATTTCAAAAATTATTAGAAATTATTTCTCATTAACCATGTATATAACTCTTAAATAACAATTTTAAAGGAATAGAAATTTTAATGCCTAAAATGTATTTATATATATTAATAAACATATAAAATAATTTAGATAAATCTTTTTACATTATTTATTAAATTCATTAATTTTATTAAGAATGAAATCTATTATATATACAATATAATATGGTTATTTATATTAATACCCTAATCCAAATGACATTAATATAGATTTCATATTTAAATAATATTATTTATTAATATATATAAGCTTGGGGTAATTTATGGTGTACAATATCAAACATAGTGTTATTATAAAATAAAATATAAAATATAATATCATATTATTAAATATATAAATTTTATAAATTCTTTTGATCATTTCATTCATGAAATATAATTGGATTAGAAGTCCATATTTTTATGGGCTTTTGATTAAAATGCTAACAAATTTATAATGGTTATTGGTAACTAAAAAACAATTATTTAATTATAATATTTATTTTTTAAATTATTTCTTCTATGTTTCCTTTAATCTTATATAATTATTAAATATATATCCAATTCTATTTTTATATTAATAAAATTACACTTTTAATTAATATATTTTCCATGATCTATTCATTTCTCCAAAAAAGTAAATATTGTAAAGGATAATTCTCATCCTATTTAAAGGTTATTTTCTCCCATACCCATTTTCATTATTCCCACATATCTTATCGTATATTATTTTGTATTCAAAATGATTATTATTACTTATGATAATCTAATTTTTCTATGCACTTTTCAAAATGATTACATATATCTTTTTTATGATCTTGGATTCGTCAATCATACTTTATTATATTAATTATTTTCCCTTTACTGATCAAAAAATTTATCTTCTACTAAATATTTTGAATAAATAAAATTATTGACTTTTGAAGGATCCATTATTGAAATGTATTTAAATTTATTTTGAATAGTTTTAATTTCAATTCATCAAAATTGATATTATTCAATGTGATTCAAATCTTTTTTTCATTTCTATAATGATAATTATTATTCATTAAATAATATACAATTTTTTATTCCATTTTTATATTTATGTGATGAATTCGGAACTCATATGGAGTTATGTTTAATGATTAAATCTGAAAATGGTATTCTAAAATACTCTATATTTTAGACTATATTTTTGGTATCTACTGATCATATTTTGATATTATGTTATAAGATAAAACATGGAAATTATATGTTTCCCATTTTATTTAGATGGGTTTTCATAGTATGATTAATGAATGATATTACATGGAAAAAATATATATGGATACAGATTTGTGGAGTTTTATAAATCCCTCAAATGCATTGGTTATGTTTTTTATATCAAGTGATAATAATATGTGGATAAGGTCTCATTATTTTGATATACTTTCACAAAAAAATAACTAAGTATTTATTTAGGTTTTGAATCAATAAATGATATTTCACAGGTGAATTATTTGATATTTTTTTAAATAGTTTTATTCATTCAATATCTTGTTTTGTTTGTTTGTTTTTGTATTTAAATGATCAACTATTCTATGTTTTGATTTTTTTTAACTACTTTTAGAATAATATTTTGGATATTATATCTTGAAAATAATGTTTTTTATTATAATTATTATATATTTTTTTAACATATTATTTCATATTTCTATATTTATATTTTTTAAATCATTTATAGAATTACATTTCAATTTCAATATGAAATGTATTGGATTAATATTTCTGTGGAAGCTATGAATTAATATTTTTGGTTCATAATTCTCAAAATGTTATCAATAATATGTTTTATAAAATTTAAAAGGAAATATCTAGTTTATAACGGATATGAGGTGGAATTCTAGTGCTTTTGGTGATATGATGAAAGGTGTATACATTTTTGTAGATTTTATGTAACTCCCCAGGTAAATAAAGTATATGACATTTTCACATTTATCCATATTTTTGAATACAATATTAATATTACATTAAAGGGGACGCTATGCACGATGGCGTACCCAATACGCAACAACAAGTTTCTTGGGAATCTTACGTTGCACTCTAATAATAAATGGTAGTTAACGCCTAACCGTTGTAATGGCGGTAAGGAACAGAACTAACTACAAAATTATTATATATGTTTGTCAAATATTTTTACTCTTTACAATAAATGTTAGAGGATTAAAAATGTGAATGAATCCAATTTTAAGCCTAAACATTATAATATTCATTAAATGGTTGATTAACTGCCTTTTTATGGTGAACCTCTTTTAAATCCACTTTTTGAAAATTTTATGTGCTATATTTTACAAAATAAAATTCTTCTTTTGAATCGGGACATCAAAATTTACTTTGTGTAAATTTTGGTATTTTTTCGATAAAGTTCATTTTTTATTGAATAGTGAAAAAAGTTGTATTTTAATTCAAAACCACTTTTTAATAAAATTTATTTATATTATTAGATTATATTTTGAATTGGAATTAATGTGAAATTATAATATATTTTTACCATTTAATCCAATAGTGTTCTTTGGAATTAATTTCACTTTGAAATTGGACATAAACTAGTGTCAATCTATTGATATATATTGTTTCATAAAAACAAGTTATTTGTTATGACAGAGAGAATTATTTATTAAATTATTTCATTTAACTTATAAGATTTGAATTTTTTAAAATATACATCATTTTTGAATTCGGAATATCAAATATATCTTAGGATGAAGTTTTGGTATTATTCTGAAAAACATACATTTTTTATGAATAGTGAAACCACTATGTGGTACTTAAAAAACTGATTTTCCGTTTGAATGAAACATTACCACATTTTTGTTTTGAATTTCAAAAATCCGACATACAAGGTTGTAATTAGGAAGTAAAATGTGGTTCAATGGGATTAAAATAATTTTTTGGTGAATAGTATCTTTTATGTTTTTAATCGCGATTAGAGATAATTAGTGTAATTTAAGGTAAAAATAATGTTTTAATAATATGAAATGAACTTGACACATGTACTACCATCATTGGATGTGTCATGGACGACCAATACAATCCATGGGTCATCTTGGGGACCCCATGGAGCCACTTTGGTTGGAAAATGACATAAATACCTTTTTATTTAAAGTTAAAATTAAAATGTCACAAACATGAATTGTTTTACTAAAACAATTTTTAAATGGGGTTATACAATTCATATATTTGACTATAAAAAGTAGTTATATATCTAAAAAGATTTACTATATCATGATATTTTCTTATAATTTTTAGACATTAAATAAATTAAATTATTTATGACATCATGATGATGCAGCAATTACCTCATTAATAAGGGATTTAATTAAAATAAAAAGATAATGTTAAAACTATAACATACACTTGTCACAAACCTATTGGATGGGCGGATTCCGAACCCTTACCACCTTATCCTCGAAATACATTAATTTGGGACCTATAAAATCCGAAACTCATTTGAAAATAAAGTAACATTTTGTAACATTCCAAGAGTGCCCCTCCTCTCCTCTTATAAAAGCCCCCCACCTCTACCACCTTACACACACCTCTCAAGCCTTTGGCTCAGCCAAACCCAGACCATTTCATCTCTCCACATCCATATCTTCGTCATTGAAGGCCCACATTGGGAAGAATCCTTTCAAAGGAATCTTTTGATATCAAATCAAAAGAAGTTACCCAATTTAAAGGTAATGTCTTCCCTTGTGTTCTTTTGTTTTATTTGACTTCTCCAACCCCCTAAAATTTTTTTTTATTCTTTTCTATTGTAACAAAAAAAGTGTATGAAATATACTAGGATGTTTTTATGTTATGGATTTGAGCTACACTTACACACACCTTCGTCTAATGATTAAAGAACATACTGTTTCTGTGGATGGCGAATTACTGCCTCATGAAATGATGATTGTTCAATATTCTTTTAACACCATCATAGGTGGCCATTAAGATGTCACCATATTTATATATGATATATAATATTTTTATGTTTTCCTTAAGCTTCTGTATTTTTCATTTATGGCATACCTTTATGGTTTCCATTATGGGTAAATGTGATATCTTCATTTTAGGACGTACGGACTACCACCCCCTCAAAGTGATTTGATTTGTTAATTCCATATGTGGGATGTATAAAGGTTGGCATTAATGGTATTACATATGTTATACAACTGTAATTATAATATACCATTATATCATTATTATTTAATTCCATGAAATACAAAAAAAAAAAGAAATGAAAGTAGCGTTCATGCGTACGTACGACTTACCGTCTCCATGAACGGTACATTTAATTTCTTGTCTCCAAATGTTATGAACTATTATAAGTACGTATATATAATGGATATATATGTAATATATTACATCTAAATTATGGATATCATTCTGTAATTATAATATATATATATCTCATTTTTTTAATTCCATTAATATGTCAAAAAATGAAAGTAGCGTTCATGCGTACGTACGGCCTACCGTCTCCATGAACAGTGCTTTTAATTTTTTATCTCTAAATGCTATGGAATAGTATAAAATGAAAATATACTGGATATATATGATATTTAAAACATAAATAATATTATAGAGATTATGTACATATAACTTCATGGAAAATTCTTTTCCAACAATTTCAATTTTTACTAATGTACTGAACATCGACAAAAACATCTGATATGAACTCACATTATTAACAAATTATTATAACATTGTAATATGTGATACGAACTGAATAATAATAACAGAAGTAGTTCCTTAAGAAATTACAAATTGACCTAATTTTATTATTCAGGAGATAAAAGAATGATCGAGTCATGTCTGACACATGGTAAGGGATCCGACCCCTCTCTTTCTTTTAAAGTACACTCTTTTATGTAATTCATTTTAAGCTCATATTTCTTATGATTGGGATGTTCTTTTATATTAATCTTACTGTAATTTTTATTTTCATATGATTAGAGACCCTATTTTCTCTCATAAATCCATTTTGGAAGTTTTGATTGGCGTCGTTAGGCTGCCGAATTTTCGTAAGAGACCCAACCTCTCTCTTTCTTTTTAAGTACACTCCTTTATGTCACTTATTTTAATCTCCTCTTTGTTATGATGGGAGATGTTATTTTATATACCACTTTATGTAAATTTTATGTTAATATGGTGATAGAACCTATTTGATCTCATCGATCCATTTTTTGATGTTTTAAGTGGCGTCGTTAGGCTACTGAGTTTTCGTAAGGGATTTTTCATCTCACTTTTATCCCCGTGAGATTCATTCTACATTTTACAATATTTCCTTTTGAGTGGTTTATGTACTCTCCATTAATTCTACTCTTTCTGTAACATACTTTGGTTTAGGAGTATTTACATAAATGATGTATAGTCCTTCTTTCATAGGGTGTACGTTTCGAAAGTTTTCCAAATCGGTAAGGGAATATTTCACCCTCCTTTTTTTAAAATACTTCTTTTGTTATGTCTTTTAATTTTCATCTTATTATGTGGGGATATGTTTTTATATATCCTTATTGCCGTAAATATTATGTCCACGTGATGAGATACCCTTTATCTCTCTCATCAACTCTTTTTCTAAAATTTGATTTGACGCCGTTAGGCTGTCAAGGGAACTTTTTAACCCAATTTCGATTTCTTTGGGTTAAACATGTAGTTATTGAATATGTCATAATTTGAATATGTGTAAATGAACATTGATTGTTTTAAAATTAATATCTGTTAATATTGGGTATATTTATATTTGTCACACATAAATATGAGATTGATTTATCCTTAATTTAAGGATACCTTCTTTACAGGGGATTTCATCTCATTTTACATTTCTATTGAGACTTCACTGTTGTTATGCACCAATTCACTCTTATATGGATTATATACTATCCTTTGTAATATTAAATCATGAATTCCTTTATTCTCATGATATATATAATTTTCTTATTAAATGTTATTCCTCAATTATTGTATTCAAGTGTCTCTAATTTTGTTAAAAACCCTTTAAATAAAATATGTTTTATAATGTATTAATGATTTCATCTTATAAATATTTCTCATTAATATCGATGTCTTCATACTAGTTTTAAAGATTTCTTTATATGGATATTAATGGTTTAAAATGTTAAAATCTTCGATGTGGTATGGTACACTTTGATTTAGAAATATCTTTATGAAATGTTTTTAATGGTTTTGAAAATGGTTTTTAGTATGGATTCATTATTTCAATATCATAAAATGTTATATTGTTCTTGCAATGTGGGAATGCTATATTTCGTTTATGCTTAAGTTATGTGCTATGATTATGCAATGGTTCTTGGGAATTGTTATGAAGACGGGTGGTTCCCTGATAAACTAAGGGAGGGTGAGCCCGATATAGCTCTCCAATGCATTGTGTAACGAGAAGGAGTTAAATGTTAAGGTTTCTCCGAAGAGATTTAGGGAATATATTGTGATGGGTATTCCAAACATAACCATTAGAGTTACTCCCTATGTAAGAATGTTATGAATTCCTCAAGTTACCTTTATGTCTTATGATTTCTATGATTTATTCATGATTTTATGAGGTATGTTAAAGTTCTTATGCTTTATGGGTAATGTATGATTTCATTCTTATGTATATATGTACTCATGATTCCTTTCAATACTTTTTATAACCCTTAATAAGATTTTTATGCTCATACTATGTTTTTGAAATGTTTTCATAGGTCAAGGGATTGGTACATGATATGATGATAGTGTCAAGGAAGTTTCAAGAAAGAATCCATGTATTATTTTAAATATGATTTCATTGATGGGAAAATGAATACTATATTTTATGTAACCACTTTGTTGAAATTTGGAATGTATTGCAAGTTTTTTGATCTAATTCTCTAAAACTCTAAACCTAAAAATACCCTCAATGTGTAATCTTGTAATAACTCAAGATTAAGTAAGGTTTAAGGCTGGGGCCTTATATTTTATGAATGGTAGATATCTCTTTTCAAAGGCTACAGAATGATATTCCTTATTTAATATTGACTGTAGAAGGGTAGTTTATAATATCAATGGATGAAAATTAAGGTGGTTTGGAATTAGAAAATTTTCTTATGAGGAGGAAAAATTCTTATGGAATTGTATCTTCGGTTCCCTATAAATATATTTTTGTCGCCTCAATTAGCTATGAGAGAGTGATGGAAAGTCTTAAATATATATGAGTCTTAACTTAAAATATATGAAATCACCTTATGCAAGATTTTTTAGATATTAAATAAACAACACTAGAAATACAAATACTCTAGATCATTCACGTATAATACTATTAATGTTAAATCATGTTGGTATTTCATATATATAGCATACCTAATTTTTATTACACACTTAAACATGATTTATTACATGAACATGGACTTAAAAAATATAGAAGATCTTGATGTCTTATGTCATTGAGGCCTAGGAAATTTACAGGAAAACTTAATACATAAAATTAAACATATTTTGTCAAAAATTCATTTACGTGACCACAAAATTACTTCATTATTAGCATTTTGTGGGATATCTAGGGGACATACATAAGAAAATGGTGATCTATAAATCATTATAAGGGAGTAAAAATTTAAAAACATGAATAATAAATTTAATTTTAGGAAATATTCATTTCAATGAATTATATGTGAAACATTAACATAATGGTATGATATAACATGATTATCATAACCTGGAAATGTGAAAACAACATAAACTATGATATTATCATGAGCCAAGGATAATTTCATCTAGATTAGCATGAAAAAACCCGCCATTTCACAAGATGTTTCATGAGTAAACCATCGTTTCCAATGGATCATAATGATAGGAGAAATTTACCAATGCATTGTAGCAATATCATGTTTCACCCTTCATAATCATTTCAATATCATACTTATGTGTTCCACATAGATGATATAAATGGGATTCATTCAAGATCATAATTTATTCAATGATTAAGTAATTTGGAATAAATACATATCTGTACAATTAAATATGTATATGATCAAAAAAGTGAAGATCATTGATAGATAAATGGGTATGGTATTCACTACATGATGATTTGCAGTAGAACGACATCATATGTATATTCATCAATTTGATTGATTATAGAGAAAGGGGTATCTCATAATTTATAGATTTAATATATAGTAATGGTATCATTCAACATAATATCCCCACATATTAAATAGAATTTATATACAAAATATATAAGAAAATGTTGAATGGAAATAAGAAGAGTGAAATTTGTTACGAACATTTGGGATGGTAATAGGTGTACAAAGAAGGTATTAATGAATGAGAAAGTGGTATATCATCATTAAACCATAAAAAGGGATGTATGGGGTAGGTGATAAATCATACCTCAAAATTTTAAAATTGATGAAAATAAGGTATTACAACAAAATGAATCTTGGATAAAAATGATAATGGAAGGAATGTTAGGATCCCTTACTTGAGTGTGTTACTTCAAAAGAATGGTGTGGGGCTTCATGTGATATTTTAGAACCTTGGGGGGATTCTAGGGATATAGGGAATATTAGGAACGTTCTCCATTTATTCTTAGTGATGATAGGTGGTAGATAGGTTGGATTTATATATGAAATGAGGGGGAATTCATTAATATTTCACACACATAGGGTTTGGAATCTATATAATTAAATATTCAAAACCACAATCCTTCCAATGGGTTTTGCCCAGGGTTTTTTCCAATGAGGATTTCTGAACATTATTTTATATGGAAAATGAACGAATGTTTTAGAATATTATCATGGATTATGTGGAGATGGGTCACACCCTAAAAGAAATGGATTTAAAATGATAAAATATATTATAAACTTTGATGTATTCCGTAAGTCATTATAAAATATTCCAAATAAATATATAATAAAATTATTTTAATTTTAAACCATATATTGGAGAGAAAATACCCATTATAGTATTCATTACATCATTTCGGGTTCATTATGATAACAGAAAACACATATTGTATTAATATGTTCTTTAATGTTTACCCAAAAATTCAGTTGTCCTAAAAAATTAGGGGAAAAAATTTGATACTTTTGAGGACATGATTCCAAAAAATAGTTATACATTTTATATAAATAATTTTCTAAATATTTTAATTTTAAATTTGTTTAAAAATAGGAATTTATTAAAAAAATTTGTGTACTGACAAAAACTGTTTTGATACCTTAATAAAATTTACATATGACATTATAAAAATTATATGCACAAAAATATTTAATAAAATTAATTTAGTAATAGAATTTTATAAATATAATTTTTTTCCTAAATACAATAATTTATCAAAATGTAGTTCTTAATTGAATTTGAATATTAACCAAAAAATTACTTTTTGTTCTCTAAACTTCATTTACAATGTAAGAAAAATAAAATGAAATTATATTCATTATTATATAAAAACAATTTCACAAAAAAATTATTTCTGGGGTCTTATTATATAACCCTTTATTACACCCTCACACACCGTATGGGTAGGTTTTATGATGGTGGGGTTTCATGGGTCCATCCAATGAACACGGTTTGATTCGTGATGTCAATTATCATGAACTTATTTTGTAAATGATTTTTCTAATGGTTTAGTTTTCGGATCCTAGGATGGGATTTTTCTATGGTAAATCTAAGAAGTTCTATCTCCCTCGAACAATATGAAGAATTGGAATTAATGGGGATGATCATTCTGGTTAAATTTAACACTTCCTTTGTCTTTGTCAAAAGGATTTGTTAAAACCCTATATTTGAACTGGTTTTTTGATCAATGTTCAATGTTTATATTATCAATAGTAATGAAACAAATCTGTCATTTAAATCCATTTCATATAACAATTAATTAAAAAAGAGGGAATGTGTTTTCTTTATCCATGAAACATTAAAATAAATGGAACATATAACCCTAGAAATTACATTTCCCACACTAAAACATATGAGGGTAACTATACCTCATTACTTACTTAGGTTCCAATGTTGCTTCTTCTAACTTGTGGTTTTCAAACACACCTTGATCAGGGGCCACATCTTATTTCAAACAACTTTTTTAATATGATCTATGATCTTTACTGGTCTCTCCACATATGAATAGTCATTCTCCAATGGTACCACCTCTATATTGAGTACATGTGATGGGTCAGGTATGTACATCTTCAAGAATGATAGATGGAATACATCATGTACTTGATGAAGGTTCTGTTGGGGTACAAGTGGATATAACACTACACCAATGTGAAAAAGGATCGAAAAATGGATGATATACCTTGGACTAGAATTTCCCTTCTTCCCAAATCACATAGCTCTATTCCATGGTTATATTCAAAGGAATACCATGTCCTTATCATAAGACTCGAGGTCACATCAACAATTATTAGCATAGCTCTTTTGTGGACTCTCACAAGTGTTAATGTGATGCAGGAAGGTCTTACCCATCTCCACCATATCTTCACCCTTTTATGTGCCTGGATGTTTTCATTCCCCAACTTCATCCCAACATGCCAGTGTTCTACATCTATTCCCTTGATATGCTCCATAAGGATCCATTTTTAATTGTGAGTGGAAACTATTGCTTCAGTAGAACTCAACCAGAGGAAGATGTTGATCCCATCCTCATTTGAACTCCATCGATCATGACTTTAACATATCCTAAAGTGTTTGGATAGTCTTCTCAAATTTCACTTCATTTTAAGGATGATAAGACATACCAATATTCCCCTTAGTATTTAGACCATGTGGGAAACTCTCCAAGAACATAGAGGTGAATATTGGATCATGATTGAATGCAATAAATAGTTGTACTCTATGCAGCCTTACCACTTCTCTGATGTATATCCATGCTAGTGGAACTAATGATATATCCTCTGAAATCACAATGAAGTGTTATATCATTGTATGTTGATCCACATAATCCCACATAGAATTGTTTCCTTTTGACTTTTTCAGAAGTCCAGTGACAATGTCAATGTGGATGTGTTCCAATTTCAATGTTGGTGTAGGTAATAGTTGCATCATCCCTTCAATTTCTGCCACTAAGACATCACTTGTGGACATACCGATCTCATTTATGTATACTTGGTGATATTAATTTTTAACTTATCCCACAAATAATTCTCTTGTATGTCCATATAAATAATTATGTTTCTTAGGTGAATTGTGAAATTTGAACTATGTGCATCATCTAAATGTTTTTTCTTTCACAAAGAATTTAGTGGAACACATAGTCTTGACCCAAATCCCAAAATTCCAAAGTCACTAACAATGAATTCTATGGATTTCTATTTTTTGATAGTTTCCACTCTCTTATTAATTCCCACATCATCCTTTTTAGAGCCCTTTCCCTTTCCAAATATGATAGTTGAGAAATTATTTGTGAATGTATTCATGATGTTCGATTATTATTGATTCCCATATTCATCTTCATTATGTCTAAAATTATTAGATTATTTTCAATTATCTTCAATTAAAGGGTTGTATGATCATTTTTAGTTAGTGAATTTTCTACTTTATTAATATTACATGGATGGTATTTAATCAAGTAGTCATAGTCTTTGATCAGCACTAACCATCTTCATTGGTACAAATTCAAATCATTCAATGTGAATATATATTGGATGTTTTTCTAATCTATATATACTTCCCAAATTTTCCAAGTAACGATTACTACAACCAACTTAATATCATGTGTTGGATCGATCTTCTCGTGAACATTCAATTTCCCGGAAGCATAGGCAATGACATTTCCATTTTTTATCAACAAACAACCCATGACCATATTCGATGCATCATTGAATACCAAAACAAGTTATCCACTTAGGATTAGTATGAGCATGGGTATGGGGATAATCCTCATTTAATAGTCATTGAACAACTATTGTAATCCATCATTCCATGAAAACATGAATCCCTTCTGTGTTATTTTGGTAAGAGGGTTCGAAAAACGTGAGAAATGTCTCACAAATCGGCGATAATATCCCTTTAACACAAGGAATATACAGACTTCTATAAAAATATTTATCCTCATCTATCCATCAATTGAATATTTCATGGTGGAATCCATATATATATCCAATTTATTTTGATGATATTCTCCAAGATTGACACATACTTTAACTAGAAATCACACTTTATGTACTTAGAATAGAGATTCTCATTTCACATCATATATATTATAGACATTAAATTCTCCTCATGATATTTCATGGTTATGAGGTATTTTAGAAAATCTCCTATAAAGGCTACATACAATTTATCAAGGTAAAATCTAAAGAATCTATTCATTATATCCATGATGATTTATAGAGAATTATTTAGTCCAAAAGACATTAATATGATGTAATAGTGCCCGTGCCTTATATATAATGTAGTCTTAGGGATATATTCCTTCTTCAACAATACATGGTGATATCCTGACCGAATATCCACCTTGGAGAAGTATTTTTCTCTACATTTCTGATTGACCAAGTTAAAAATTCGTAGAAAATTATTTGTTCTATATTGTGACTTTATTGATTTCAAAATAATCAATGAAATATCTCATTGACCCAAACTTATTTATGATAATAAAGATTTCTGCATACCATAGTGAAGCACATGGTAATATAAATCCTTTATTCAAAATATCTTGTAGTTTTTCATTTAGCTCCACAAGCTATAAAACATCCATTCAATACGGAGTCATGGATATTTGAAATCCCATAATTATATGATCAATCGAGAATTCATTATCTCTTCCAGGAGGAAGAGAAAAAAATTCCTCCAGAAAAACATCAGTGAATTACCTCATAATATGAATTTCATCTATTTTGGTACATTCCATAGAATCAATTTTCTGTGTAAGATACAGATTCTCATATGGTAGTAATATCCATTCTTGAGATGATTGTGATAAAGAAGATCCATCATTCTCCATGCACTTGTATAGAATAGGGGGTCGATTTTCAATGTGGAGAGTGATTTCCCTCTCATGAAAAATTTTGTTTTCTCTATATAGGGAAAGTCAATACATGCCAAAACATGCATCAAATTACATAAGATGGAGTATTAATAGGTTATCTGAGAATTTCAATCCACACATTATGAAAGAAACTATGTTATATTCATGGGATATAATAATTTCCCAATTTTCTATTCTCAGTGACTTATCTACATCCATGAATTTTGGTGGTGTCTGGATTGGTATACTAAAATTAATTGTTATAAATGAATGTATAGAAACAAAATAAAAAATTTCATTAATTATTCATGAATTAATTACATGCATACCTATCACCAAATCGTTTTTAGGATTATCTTCAGCGGTATTTATTCAAAAATCAATGCCTTGTTTCTGTAGAGGTTCTGGGTTTCCTCCGAAAACCATTGGCTTAGGGCACCGGTTTTCAAAGTTCTCTAGTTCAATTAAGATATAGTAATTAACTATACATTGAGGATCGATTAGAGAATTCCATTCCTCTTTCTCATTAGTAGGTTTTATTTTTGATTATTATTGTCCAGGTCCCCATATTATACACACCTAATGCATTTCCACATCCCCTTCATGAAATTTCTTGTGTTTCTTATTTTTCCCCTTTGGAATGTGGTGTACTATAATTTCTCACCGCCATTGGATTTACCCATCAAACCACCAAAATTAAATTCCAATTTTACCGTATTATCCTCATGAAACCCCTATGATTCATTGATCTCTATTTTAACATTGATGGAACATTAGAGAATTTCATCATAGGTATCGAAGTCACTAGTTGATAGGGATTTTTGTAGGATAGGTTTTACCCCACCAATGAAGTGGTCAACCTTGCATTTGGGGGTAATAATAAATTAAATGGTGCATCATGAAAGCCTTTTGTTTTTTTCCTCAAATACTCAGGTGGAATCGTATTCTATATTTCTTGAGGGAAAGCAATTCTCATTCCATCATAAGATGGAGGGTTTGAGGATAATATTTATCAAAAAAAATTCATTGAATCATTCTATTCCAACAGAGTGATATCATCATCATGGTTTATAATTTTGATCAATGTCCATTATTTCTCATCTTCACCCACCATATGATAAGAATCCATAAGTACCTTCTCATTTTTGGAACATTAATGGATGGAGAATATCTTCTCAAAGGATTTGATCTATTGATTATTGATTTAGATATTCAATGATCCATTGAATTTATAAGTCATTTTCCTCTTAAAACTCTCAATTATGGGTTTTCATATATAAAGGGGTTAGGAAATCATCTTTACCAATGTTTCTATTCAAAACATGAGTTAATTTAAAGAGTATTTTTAGAATGTTAGCAATTCCTTCTCCCATCGTATTGGGAATCTCATTACAGCAGTCATCACATTGATCTTCACATCAATTGTTAGCTAGAATCCATCAATTACTTTCCATTGGATATAAAAAAAGGAAAATTATGAGTAATTATATGAAACTATTTAACATGTAAGGGGGATATAATCAAAAAAGGTAAAACCTATATATTACATTTATTTTCATTATAATGTGAATTTCTAGGCTTAAATATTAGAAATCCATGATCTATTTCCTAATTTATATTCATATGAGACTTTTTATTGTTCCCATAATAATGGTTCTCACAATGCATATGAATTTACCAATGAATATCACTCAAGACTATCAAACCGATAGTTCAGTAAGTATCATTTTCATTCACCAGTTCCAATTCGAGATTTGATCAAATCATTGTTTTAGGGTTTTACCCCTAGATACATTTGTTCCAGAGAAACCACTAATTATAATTATCAATAACGGGATATGTTTTCTTGATATTACACTTAATATATACCCACAAATTTAGATATTAATTTTTTATGGTCACTATTATCCCTATGGATTTCACTAGAGTTTTATAAACATAAATCAAAATAATTCATCCTACCATTGATACCAACTATAAAAACATTTAATTTTATTACACACATAAATAGTGTTTTTACATAAAAATACACTTAATAAAACCCCAATGATCAATAGGACTAGTTTCTTTATGTATTATAAACAATACATGACCACTTAAGACATAAAATACAACATCTTTATTGAAAACATTTTTTACATAACCTCATCATTCCTTCATACATATCATTTCATGGGATAACCTGAAGTCATACATAAGAATAGGGTGACCTATAAATCCCATAATGTTAGTAAAATAATAATAAAATATACAATACCATACTTGTTAGGGAACTATAATATCAATAGAGAATATGCGAATCATGATCATAAATCCACGATAAAACATGATTATCATAACTTGGAAATTTGGAAACAACATACAACATGATATTATCATGATACAAGGATCATTATTTCAATATTATTTAGATTAAACACTCATTGCACAAAACATATAAGGATACTAAACATTACCCAATGCATCAGAGCACAATTAGGGAACACCCTTCCAAATCATCTCAATATCATTATTAATTGTGCCACATATAACATATTACATGTATTTGTTAAACCTTAGTATTTAATCAAAAATAATATATTGTGGAATAAATACATTTATGTACCACTAAATATGTATATTTCATAATGGTGAACAACCTTGATAATGAAATGGTTATGGTATTCACTACACGATGATTATATCTTGTAAAATCAATGTTCCCTTTAGGTCGTATAACAATGTCATATAGGAATTAATAAATTTTGTTTATTATTGAGAAAAAGGGTCTACCAACATTTTTAAAAGAAATAAACAGTATAAGGATCATGAAACAAAATCTCCCAATAGATAATATAAAATTTAGATACACAATATTGATGAAATTCTAGAATGAAAATAAGAAGTGTGAAATCCATTACAATAGTTTGGAATGGTAAATGGTGTACATGGAAAGAATTAATGAGAGATAAGGGGGTCTCACATCATTAAAACATAATAGGGGAAGAATGGGAGAGATGATAAATCATACCCAAAATTTTTTAATTAAAAATATAACACTATATCAATATAATAAAACATGGATAAAAATGACAATGGAAGGAAAGTAAGGATCTCTTACTTCAGTGTGTGACTTCAAAAGATTTAAGAGGGGATTATTGAGAGACTGAGGAACCGTGGGGGGATTCTAGGGAGGTGGGGGAAGAATAGGGATGTAATAAAAGGAATTTTAGTGATGGTAAGTGGTAGTATGGGATGTTTTATATAAGAAAATTGTGGGATATTCTTTAATATTTCACAAACATAGGTTTTGGAATCTACATAGTTAAATATTAAAAACCAGAAAACTACCGAAGGGTTTTTCTTTGGGTTAATTCCAATTAAGAGTGGAATATTAGTTTTTGATGGACAATGTCCGAAAGTATTAAAATATTTTCCTTGATTAGGTTTAGGTGAGTCAGACCCTCAAGGAAATTAATTTAAAATCATTATATGTATTATACACATTGGAGGATTCAAAAAGCCATTATAAAATTAGAAAAAAAATCCAAAATTGATTTATTTTAATCTAAAAAAAATATTGGGCCGATAATTCCCATTATAGATTTTATTACTTCATTAGGGGTCATTATGATATTATAAAACACATATTTTATTTAAACAATATATAATTTTTACCCAATGATTCGACTATTTCAAAAAATTATGAAAAATTCATCATTGGATAATATCAACATTATAACCACCAAAATAATATTTATTTCATCTAAATAGTTTTTTAAATAATTTTATTTTATTTTTTAACATAAAAAATGGTATTTAATTATAATTGATTTTTTTTATAGAAAGATTTTTCAAGCCTTTAATAAATTACAATTGACTTGATTAAAAATATTCAATAATAAATATTTACAATATTTAATTTAATAATAATGTTTTATTAAAATATTATTTAATTTCAGAATCCATTAATTCATCAAAATAGATTTCCTAATTTAATTTTAATATTATCCAACAAAAATACTATTTCTTCTTTAAACATCATTTACTGAGAAAAATAATAATAATATTATTATTCATTTATATATAAAATAATAATTCTCATAATCATAATGTTCGGGTTTTGTTACATATTCCTTTTATTCCACAATAACATGCCCTACGATTATGGTGTGTGATGGTGGGGATTTCATGGGGTTGTTCGGTGAACATGTTATGGTTCATGATGTCTATGAGATTAAACATCTCCCATAAATGTTCTCACTCATTGATAGGTTATTGGTTCTCGGCATGGGCATGGTCTAGTGAAAACCCATAAATTCTATCTCTCAATAATTATTTGAAAAAATTTCTTCAAAGGGAACGATCCTACTATTTTAATCCATCACATAATTAGTCTCTGTCAAAATGATTTTTTAAAAACCAATATTTAAATTAGTCTTTTGATCATTGTTCAATGGAAATATTATAAAATTTAATGATAAATTACTGTCATTTAAATCTATTTTTATATAAAAATTAATTAAAATGAGTGGATGTGTTTTTTATATGCATGATACATTAAAAAAACATAAATTTATACCTAAAATATCCTGTCAATACAATACACTATGATATGATTAGATCCAAATAAATACCTGCATAAGGGGGGAACAATATTCTATAATAAAATGGTGGGGTTACATATGAGCAATGAAATTAATAGGGGACCATTCCATGTGTCAAATCAGGATATATTCTTTATATAGATGGTTTTGATTCAAGGTGCTATTTTTTTATACATTAATTCATGAATCATAATTTTTAAGTAGTGGTTATGTAATAAAATATATATTTAACACAAAATAATGGAATGAATAATAAATTAAAACTAAAAAAAATATGGAGTATAGACGCATATTCTATTCATTAAAAAGAATCAAATATGGATGTTGAATTGGGATTGGGATTCAAACATGGTAAAGTGACATTTTTTTCTTCTTTAATTATTTTATATCATAAATTATTTTTCAATTTTCTTACATTGTTCGTTATTTTTAAATGTTCATATGATATAATTTCATAAGGTATTTTGGATTGATTTATTTAATTTAGTCATTTTATATCTGATGAAATTTTATCTTATCGTACATTTATTACATCTATAAGGACTTTTTAATTAGTTAAGAAACTAGTGTTGGGTGTATATTATGTAGAGACCCAAATCATGATGTACATGGACATTAAATTACTTTTTTGGAATACATAATACAAAACAAACAGAGACACACAAGGACTGTAATAGTTTAGTGTCTTTGGAAACTTGGAATTTATCTTTTAATCGTGGTGAAAGATTTTCAAATTCTCCCATAAAGATCTTCCCCTTCTGTTTCCTTACCTAAAACACTTCCTTATATCTTGGGGAAAAGAAAACATACAATTGGGTGAGCTCAAAATCTCATTAAGGGTAAGCATAGAGAACATAAAACAATCCATAAAAATTTGAATGGAAAAGTTTGAACATAAAATCTAAACATCAAAATCATGAGAAAAAACATAAATCTTGGATGTACGTAAGGAATATATCATAAAGGAACATAAATCATGATAAAATAGAATGGGAATAAATAATTTAATTTTGGAAACCATTCAGCACTTGTTATGATTTCCATAGTATCCAAGGCATTGCTACCAAGACCATCATAGTGGACAAAGTCCCTTTCTGAATTGAGTTCACTCCTCATTCCAATCCTGTATCACTGAACTGGATTAACTTAATTTTCCCGCCATGTATATCTCATGAGATATAAATCTTTAACCAATGCATTATAGGGAGATATAGGTCCCACACATCTCATAATTAAATCATTCTTTCGTGTTCCACAATATAAACATAAATCATTCATCATAACCCAAGAATAAAATGGGTTTCATAAACATCATCCCATCATGACATAATCTATATAAAAAAATGGATATCATTTCCTCATAAGAAAAGTGAAACCATGTAAATCGTATAGACATTATACTTGAAACATACACATATGAAATAATATCATCTTAGATGTCAAATATTTTTGACAAAACACTTGAAATGAATTCTTGATTAAAATATCCTTTCTTCTTCTAAATCATTTACTTTTCAAAAAATTCCATTCAATTTTAAAATAAACGATTTTTTTTGAAAATAATCATTAAATTTTCTACATAAAGATTCATATAAATAAGGCTTTATGAAATCATATGAATCCGTTCATGCTGTATAAGTTAGAAAACATTCTTCTCGTACTTTGGCCGGAAAAGTCAAAAAGTACCTCGTACAAAAAAAGACAAAATATTCCTTTCATATCCTTTACTAAAAACTCAAAGAATGGTAAAATTGGATTTAAATTTTTTTTGGAGGATATAAATAATATTACATATTGAGGAAACAAGGATGTGGATAACAAATATTCCCTAGTAAATTCTGATGTATAAACAATCTCAGATAAAAATTAAGATTGCAATATTTTCCCTTACCTTAGGTCCGATTTTCTTCATACGTGTATCAACATCTTGTATAATGATTTAAATAATGTTATTGACTTATTAAAGAATTGTACTCATTGTTATGATATCATATGTGGTCATATTCTTAGCTTCTTATTAGTAATATTTCATTGTTACTTGTTATTCGGGTGTTTATATCTTTTGGTTCTTATGCATGTTTTGTCGAATAAATTCTTATTCTTCTTTTAGGATATAGATACCTCATTTCCAGAATTGTGTTAGTGTAATATATATAATATTTATTCATTCAATTCATTAAATTCATTTATATAACCAGTATTCAATGAAGATCATGTAGAACGAGTCGCATCACATCATGGAGACGGTAGGCCGTACATACGCACGAGCGATGATATCGTTCCCATGACCGTGGAATTGTATTGAAGTGTATGTATACTATTTCAGAATAAATATCAATTTACAATAATCATGTATAGTTATTTTTTACACCATTATACCCATCCAAGTAAGGTGGTGGTGGAAAATAGATTACACCACAGCGTGGAGACGGTATTCCGTACGTACGCGCGCGTGGGGATTTCGTTTCCCATAGGATAGATAGATGGTGAAATACTGTTGTTTCATACTTATAATAACATATCAGTATATTAGTGATATTTATTTTATTACTTCAAAATGAAAAAACTAAAGAAGAATAAGTAGAAGAAGAAATAAATTTGAAAGAATCTGTAATAGACATTACCTCTTCTTTGAAACGCCTCTTCTTAACCTCCTTTTAGGGCAGTAATGATGGTCTTTGAAGAAGACCAGGACCTGAAGGATGTTTCCTGTTAAGTGGAGAATAGAAATTGGTAGGGGTTGGCTGAGATTGAAGGCTCAAAGTGGTGTGAGGAAGAGAGGGAGGAGGTTCCCTTTTATAAGGGAGGAGAGGGGCACCTTGGGAAAAATTAAAAATATTATTTTATTATAAAGTCATATTGGGTTTTTAATAGATCCAAATTGATTAATTTCGAAGATAAGGTGGGGATGGGTTGAAATAATCTCATCCAATATAATTTTGACAAGTTGAGGTTTCTATTTTAACCATATCATTTAGATTTAACATTAAGTTATATAATTTTACTTTTACCATGTCTTCTTGTTTTCATACACTATAAGGTTAATAAACATACTATAACAAGAAAAACGACCACCAAGTTGTTTATTATTAATATATATAACCTTATATATATAAGTTGGCCAAGACTTATATTTTTAAGAATAAAATAACAATTAATAATATAATATTTGTTTTAAAAACTATTTTATGTAAATTTTGACACTATTTGGTGTTTGATTTTTGTGAAAATCATAGAAGCATGATTAGTTCGAAAAGAGTTAATTAAATCAATAATAACATGTCATATTAACCTATAAAATTAGGTTAATTCATAAAAAGTCTCAAATTACATTTATTTGGGTAATTATAAGATCATTTATGTTAATATTTCATTAATAAGATAATTACTCCATCATCATCGTGTCATAAATAAATTAAATTATATAACGTCTAAAAATTATAAATAAAATACCATTATGTAGGAAATCTTATTATAATTCAAATTAAATTTTATAGTATAATTTATCTTATGTATAACCCTATACTAAAAATGATTTAGTTATTAAACATTGAGTTTAACTATTTTAACCCTTCTTTAAGGAAATTAATAATAAATATCTTAATCTAATCAAAGTGGACCGAAATGGTAATACTTTTTTCCTAAGGTTGTTTTTGGTCGAATTAAACATATCCAATTGATATAGTTAATTTTTTAGGGCAATAATAATATCATTTTTACCCTTAATTACACTATTTTCTTTTAACCATGGTAAATAAAAGTAAAAAGTTACTATTCACCAAAAATTATTTTCATCTCATTAAACCACATTTTAGTCCTTGATATTAACCATGTCAATCATAGTTTCTAAATTCCTCTTAAAGATGCGGTAAAATTTTGTTTTATGTGAATTTCAAAATTCTCTTAGTAGGTGGGTAAAAGACGGTGAAAAGTTCAATAAAATTTCAATATATCTAAAATTATTATAAAATGACTCTAATTAATTACATTGAACATTTATAGGTATTATGTATCAATGTTTAACTAAAATAAATTTAAATAAAATAAATAATTATTTAAATAAAAAGTCAGTTTTTGAATAGTAACCCAGTGTTTTCATTATTCATAAAAAATCGATGGTTTTCAGAAAAATACCAAAAATTCACCCTAGTCTAATTTCGATATTTTGAACCAAAAAATGAAGTCCATTTTGAAAAATAAAATTTTCAAATATAGGTATTAATATTCATAATGGCTAGTTTATATAACATATCGTTGTTTAGTGAAACTCTGTATTGCGTACAACATACGCTATCATCAAAGGTCGCGATTGCATGTAATGCAATCCAAGTCAGGGATGCATATAGTGCAAGATCCTTTTAATGTAGCGTACAACACAAGACATCAATGAAATAAAAAAGATTATTTTTCATAAAATCTCGAGGTGTTACATTCTACCCCCCTTAAAATTTATTTCGCCATTGAAATTTGTCGGGGTTATAAATGGTTTACTATTTGATTGTTTCTTTAATTGAAAGCCACATCGTAAAAAGGAATACCAAAACATATCCATAAAAACTAATGTATGAAACGTAACAGTTACCCAAATTAACTAGTCACTGGGTTTCAATATAGGAGAACATAGGTGAAAATATGGATATGGAAGAGAAATTTAACAGCCATGTTCTGATGGAGAGTGGTAGAGAACATGGCTATGAAAAAGCCAACAATCACTAAGCCATAAATTTGTTATGATCTAGGGTTCCATCTGATTCATCAGATATAAGGGCACTAGGACTACATTTTTTGTTTTTCATGATCATTTCCCTAAAGTTGAAGAATTTGAATTAGAATAAATACTTACTATATTTTCATAAAATCTCACCGTTGTTCATGCTTGAACAATTTACACTTCATCACTTTAAGAAAAGAAGTAGAATTTTTCTTTCGCGAAGTTTTAGTAGATCATACGATATAATGAAAGGTCATTCCATCTGTCTCAAACATAAGTAAGAAAATGTTATATTCATAAGTCCATCTATAGTGAGATTAATCAGATATGGTTCCAAAATGGATTTATACTTCATCTATCATCCTGTATAATAAAATAAAACTAGTTTCTACTAACTAGGGACTTCTTGTAGGCCATTGGTAGGAAATAAATACCAGTCACACTTCGGTTGTGGGTTCGATTCCAACAGCCTTGTCCAACGTGACGGGTTGTTGCCCGTCCTGCAGGGTTTCCTTTTTTCTAAAAATAGATTATTAGAACATTCCATCAATAATATCGAAAAAGTTCTAGCCTTAAACAATACTAACTTATGTCCAATATAATCCATTCCAATCTTTAAACTTATCCAAAATACTATTATCCAATCTCATATTATAGTTAAAACAATTACCAAAGAGTTCATATAACAAGCATGTTAATACAATCGTTGATCCGCAAATATCCTAAGATATGTCTTGTTGGTCACATTACAGACATTCGAAGGCCTTAATCACGTATTCTCTTGAAAATGAATACCCATTGAACCTTAGTGAAAACATGAGTGCTGTCAAAAGTTTACTCTTTGCACATACCAAAATCCCAAAATTCTATATACTCAAACCATGATATCACTTAGTCCTTATAACAATCATGAGCTCATGAATACTATCAAATATATTATTTACTCCTTATCCATTCATTATGTGAATATCATCTTCTTTCCAAAAATATCTGAATAACCATTCATGGTTAACAGTACCATTCAACATATACATTCAAATACATTAGGAAAACCAATAGTGTTACAATCCTTAGATGTTTCTTTATTCCATAGTACTATTAAATTACCTACACAACCTAACTCTTGATAATCATACAATCATTCCACTCCCTTCTTAAACCATTGACCAAACTTCAACACTTTATTCATCTCATATATCATTTGTAGTCTCCTCGACATCATCCACATAAATACTACCCTTATAACCATGCTGATTCTCTTCGTGATATTTTCCCTTAGGGCATTGGTTTGCATAATACCCATACATTCTACATTTAAAACATCCAATAATTGTTGATGGCGTAGCAAGACCATTATCCTTATCCATGGTGTTAACTAAACCTTTTCCTTTGCACTTACTAGATTTGTGTCCTTCTTTTCCGCAACCAAAGAATCTTCCAGTTCCTTTGAATCATTCTCCTTGATGCCTCATACCACATGATTTACCTGATATAAATTGAACTTTCCTTCCTCTATGACCATCATGAAACTCCATCTTTATCTTATTAGATGAGTTCGAAACATACCAGAGATGAAATTATTGATAATATTACGAGATTGATGAATGTGAATAATAATGATATGTGGACCTCCAAATCCAATTTCATTCGGTTGTTCTTGAATAATATCAATACATTGTCAATCATTCCTCTATTATCGTGAATCTTCCCATTACTAGCCATAATCTAAAACCAAAAAAAATAGTGTGATAGGATCAAATCATAATCAAGGGGGATTACATTAAATATCTATCATCATAGGTTAAATTTTAAGATCGTTACCATAATTCTATTATTATAACCAATACTTATACTTAACCTTAGGGAAATCCCTAGACATACTTTATAAATATCTCTAGGGATCTCACTAACGTTCTCTCATCCTAGTTTCCAAAGGTTGACAAAACCATTCCTATGATAGCAATTGTAGAGACCCAAAGCTTGAAATACATGGACATTACATTAATTTTTTGGAATACATAATACATAACAAACACATACACACAAGGACCGTAATAGTTTAGTGTCTTTTGAAACTCGGAATTTAATCTTCTAATCGTGGTGAATGATCTTCAACTTCTCCCATGAAGATATTCCCCTTTTGTTTTCTTACATAAAACATATCTTTATATCTTGGGGAAAAGAAAACATACAAAATGGGGAGCTAAAATGCTCATTAAGGGTAATCATAGAGAACATAAAACAATCCATAATCATTAGAATGCAAAAGCTTGAACATAAAATCTAAACATCAAAATCTTGAGCAACAACATAAATCATGGAAGTACGTAAGGCATATATCATAAAGGAACATCAATCTTTATAAAATAACATGTGAATAAATCATGTAATTATGGACACAATTCAGCACTTTTTATGATTTCCATAGTAGCCAAGGCATTGTTTCCAAACCATCTAAGTGTACAAAGTCCCTTCCGGAATCGAGTTCACTCCTCGTTCCAGTCTTGTATCACATAACCGAATTAACATACTATTCCAGCCATGTCTATCTCATGTGATATAAATCTTTACCCAATTAATTGGAGGGATATATAGGTCACACCCATCTCATAATTAAATCATTCTTTTGTGTGCCACAATATAAACATAAATCATTCATCATAACCCAAGAATAAAATGGGCTTCATAAACATCATCCCATCATTACATAATCCATATAAAAAAGGATATCATTTCATCATAAGAAAAGTGAAACCATTTATATCATAGTGACATTATACTTGAAACATACACATATGAAATAATTTCATCTTAGATGTATAATAGTTTTGACAAAACACTTGAAATGAATTCTTGATTAAAATATCATTTATTCTTTTAAATCAGTTTATTTTCAAAAAATTCATTTCAATTTTAAAAGAAAAGGATTATGTTTAAAATATTCATGAAATATTGTACATGAATTTTAATATAAATAAGGATTTTTGAAACTGTATGAATTTACTCATGTCGTATAAGTTAAAAGAAACATTATTTTCATACTTTGGCCGGAAAAGTCAAAAAGTACCTCGTACGAAAAATAACAAAAGATTCATTTTAAATATTTTACTAAAAACTCACCGAAGGATAAAATTGGACTTAAAAAATTGTAGTAGGATATTAATAATATTACATATTGAGGAAAAAAGGATGTGGATGATAAATATTCCCCAGTAAATTTTGATGTATAAACAATCTCGGATAAAAATTGAGATTGCGAGATTTTCCCTTACCCTAGGTCTGATTTGCTTCGTACGTGTCCAAACCTACTGTATAATGATTTAAATAATGTTATTTACATATTCCAGAATCTTAATAATTGTTCTGATATCATATGTGGTCATATTATTAACTTCTTATTAGTAATATTTCATTGTTACTTGTTATTCAGGTGTTTATAACTTTTTGTTCTTATGCGTGTTTTGTCGAATAAATTCTTATTATTATTTTATGTTATAGATAACTAATTTACATAATGGAATTATTGTAATATATATCATATTTATTGATTCAATTCATTTATATAATCATTATGCAATGAAGATCATGTAGAACGAGTCACAAAATTTCGTAGAGATGGTAGGCCGTACGTACAAACGAGCGATGATATCGTTCCCATGATCGTGGAATTGTGTTGAAGTGTATGTATACTATATCAAAATCAATATCACTTTACAATAATCATATATAGGTATTATTTACACCATTATACCAATACAATTATGTTGGTGGTGGAAAATAGATTACACCACAGCGTGGAGACGGTATTCCGTATGTACAAATGTGCAGTGATTTCATTTTCTTGTAGGACGGATAGATTGTGAAATAGGGTGGTTTCATACTTATAATAACATATCACTATATTAGAGATACTTATGTTATTAATTCATAATGAGACAACAAATTAAGAAGAAGTTGAAGAAGAAATAAAGTTGGAAGAATCGGTAACGGACATTACCTCTTCTTTGAAGCGCCTCTTCTTAACCTCCTCTTAGGGCACTAAAGATAGTATTTGAAGAAGACCATGACCTCTTGGATGCTTTTAGGGAAGTGGATAAGAGAAATTGGCAGAGGTTTGGCAGAGATTGAAGGATCAATGTGGTGCGAGGAAGAGAGGGAGGAGGTTCCCTTTTATAAGGGAGGAGATGGGCACCTTTGAAAAAACTAAAAATATTATTTTATTATAAAGCCATATTCGGTTTTTAATAGCTCTAAATTGATTTATTTCAAAGGTAAGGTGGGGATGGGACGAAATCCGTTCCTCCAATATAGTTTATAAAAGTTTAGGTTTCTATTTTAAACTTATCATTTAGATTTAACTTTAAGTTAAATAATTTTACTTTTATCGTATCTTCTTGTTTTCTTACACTATAAGGTCAATAAACATACTACAACATGAAAAATGAACACCATGTTATATATTATTAATATATATAACCTTATATAAGTAATTTGGAAGAACCATAGATTTTTTAGAAAAATATAAAAAATAATAATATAATATTTGTTTGGAAAAGTATTTTTTGTCAATTTTGACACTATTTGGTACATGATTTTTGTGAAAATAATAACATCAGGATTATTTAGAAAAAAAGTTAATTAAATCAATAATAACATGTCATATTAACCCATAAAATTAGTTTAATTCATAAAAAGTCTCAAATTACATATATTTGGGTATTTATAACATAAATTGTGTTAATATTTCATTAATATGATAATTACTACATCATCATTGTGTCATAAATAAATTAAATTATTTAATGCCTAAAAATTATAAATAAAATAAAATTATTTATTAAAGCTTCTTATATTTCTAATGGATATTTATAGTCTAATTTATCTTATGTATAACCCTATATTAAAAGTAATTTAGTTATTTAACATTGATTTTAACTAATTTAACTCTTCTTTAAGTAAATTAATAATAAATGTCTTAATCTAATCAATGTGGACCTAAATGGTCATATTTTATTACTAAGGTTCTTTTTTTGTCGAATTACACTTATCCAATAGAATTATTACATGTTTTAGGGTAATAATAATATCATTTTTACCCTTAATTACCCTATTCACTTTTAATCGTGGTAAATATCAGTAAACAATTACTATTCACAAAAAATTATTTTCATCTCATTGAACCGAATTTTAGTCCTTGATATTAACTGTGTCTTTTAGATTTTAGAAATTCCACTCACAGAAGAGGTAAAATTATGTTTTATGTGAATTTCCAATTTCTCCTATGAGGTGGGTAAAAGTCAGTAAAATGTTCAATAAAATTTTTATATATCTAAAATTATTATAAATTGACTCCAATGAATTATGTTGAACACATATATGTATTATGTATCAATTTTGACCTAAAATAAATTTAAATAAAATAAATAATTATTTAAATAAAAAGTCAGTTTTTGAATAGTTACCCAGTGTTTTCATTATCCATAAAAAATTGAATGTTTTCAGAAAAATAACAAAAATTTTCCCTAGTCTAATTTAGATATTCCAAACCCAAAAATGAAGTCCATTTTGAAAAATAAAATTTCAAAAAGTAGGTAATACTATTCATAACAGCTATTTTATTTAACATATCGTTGTTTAGTGAAACTCGGTATTGCGTACAATATAAGCTATCGTGGAAGGCCGTGATTGCGTGTAATGGAAGCCAAGTCAGGGATGTGTGTAGTGTAAGATCCTTTTAGGGTAGCGTACAATAAAAAGACATAAATGAAATTAAAAAGAATATTTTTCTTAAAGTCTCAAGGTGTTACATATTACATGTATAATTTGTATAAATTTTATTTCATTAAAATCATTATTAGGATTGTGGTAGGAATATATACATATTAACATTATTGAGATATGTATGTTTTTTATATCAAATAACCTGGTGATAACTTCATACTGTCATCTTAAATTAATGAATCTATTATTATTCGTTTTGTTTAAATGTAATTGTAGCTAAAGAAATGATACAGAGTTCATACATTTCTTATGGTTTGGATTTAAATTACAGATAAACGTTCTCCCACGAAATTTTCATCATTACTTTTTTATAACATATATATTTTTGAAGTATTCTTTATCTTAAATAATCATATGCTATAAAAATTTTAATATGTCATCAGTCATTTTATTATTCTTCATTACTCTTTCCAAACCTGTATTCTGAGTATATTATGAATGGGAAAGATACAAAGTGAAATCACCCACTTCCTTTATGTTTGACCCTTATTTCCACATTTTGTTGAGTGTATGTGTTTAAAATTTTTTATTTACTAGATTTAATAAAACCATGTTATTTTTTATAAAATATTTTATGGAAACAAAACTCTCAACACTTCCAACTCCCTCCATTAGTTTGATTCATCATCAATGTATAGTCTTCTCACATTTATTCTTAGTGTCATTTTGTTTATTTTGATTGTTTATATCCTATAGATGACAGTATAATTCATCAGGAACATTATTTGATATTTCCAAGGGGTGTTTATACTAATTAGGTAGAGTAAATGTTGTTGAAAATTATCATTCATCCACTAAACTAACTATGATCCCAACTAACCACATGATGAAAAAATTAATGATTGTGTGGAAATAGATATTTCTATTCTACAAGTGGACTAACCTTATGTTGAGATAGTCATTAAATAGGTAAATCAACTGAATATATATTAAAATTCATCTATCCTCAAGTCAAATAAAATGTTCATATACCCAATTTTCTAGATGGTCAAAAAATATACCATAATATGGAAGGAAACTAATCATGGTATGATCATTTTTCCTTTGATTAAAAAAAAGATAGAAAATATTATGAAAACTTTTTTCAAATTTCCATTAACCATAAATCTATTTGTAATTTTCATGATAATTGAATCATGGATTTGATTTTAATCATTATTTACATTTTTTGTAGTTAATATTGTTGAACTGTATAGATATTTCTCAAATATTAAAGGGGATGAAAAATTTAGATTCATCTAAAATGTTTAAAAATAATACATTCATAGGAGATTCCGTTCTAATAATTCAAATTTTTATTCTTTTAAATTTATTTCATTTTTTAGGATATTATTTTATTTAAAAAAATTGAAAATCACTATATCATTATAAAAAAATAACAAAATATGTTGTTGGTTGTTGTTATTTCTAGATGAAAACATATTACTGCAATAATTTTCCTACATTGTTAATTTTCATGTCTTTTAAAATTAGTTACTATACTTATGTTATAATAATGAAATGTTATTGAAATTATATTTATGCTAAAAAATGAATTTTGTTCTTTATATAATCATTTTTCATTACTTGTGTTATGTTCAGATGGAAACATATTCTGAGAGGGAGGCTGAATCATGGTATAGCAAATTCAAAACAATAGCCCCTTTGATATTGTTTCAACATTGTAAAAAAAATCTTATATATCCATCATGATGTAGTGTATTAACAAAAATTAAATCATCAAAATTATAGGGTGATTTTTACTTGGTTCGCCCACACGAGGTTATGTCCATGGAGCATACACCGACGAGGTGTCGATGTACCAAATTCAATAATAGCGCACTGTTGTTTACAATGTTTAAAGGGGACAGAATAACTCTTCTGGTTTACTACCATTCACAATATGAAATCCCACAACTCTGACAACTGTAGAGTTTTTACTATATCATCAGAAGTTCCACCAACCGTTTTAAGACTTGTAGGACCCTTTATTTTCATAAATTAATGTATTTTACTCTATAAGTAGATTATATATTGATGTTACACCATCATCCAAAAATGAATTCAAATTTACCAGAGTATTACTGGTCAACCTCAAATCATTCGTGAAACACTTAATGTTTTGTGCGCACAACAGTAATGTCTTCTGCGCATGATTCCACATTTTTTGTGAAACACCTCATGCACACAACTTCAATATTATGCACAACTCAAATCATATGCGCTACATACAAAACATTCGGCCAAGTCAAGATATTTTGCACAACTCACATTGCATAATAATTGAATGTGATCCAAAAAATGGATTATCTTTAAGTGTTGAGCTTCTTCAAATGAACGGGGTCACATATTATTCATAAGATTCATCGATCCTTGCGCCGGAAAAATACCATATCGCGCAAGATTTTATTTGATTGTGAAAACCCCTTTTGACGTCGCATTGGGCATGTATGTTTCTTTCGTGCAACCTATTCTTTTGTGAAACAAAAAATCATTCACGCACTTCTTACCTAAACCATTTTTCAGCACTCAGATCTGGAAACATTCCTTGCACACAAGTTTCAAAACAACAATCGATCTTCCACACAACGTGATTTTCCAAAAACATGTTTCACCATTTTCGGATTTCGAGGCCCAATTTTTCTGAATCCACTCTAAAATGGAGCCATCGTAGATCTATTCTTTTTGTACCAACTACAAATCCTCCATTACCTTTTCAACGTTCCTTATAAATATAAGTTGTCATCATTTTCTCTGGAACTCAACAACACACCATGGAAACCATATTTTTCAACAAACAAACTATATTTGTTAACATATATAAACACCTCAAAAATTTTCAACCTTACCTTGAGGAATTTATACCTATCAACTCGAATTATTTGATTGTTTTTCTTATGTATAAATGTTATTTTGGAGATTTAAGGGGGCCATGTAAATTATTTTCCACTGCATAATTACAAAATTGTTATCAATGAAATTGTATTCAATGTTACAACATTAGGATTCGCCACAGAGAAAAAAATTATTTTATGTATTTGTACAACCCTTCAATGAAAATAAATTTAATTCAATGTATTATACATCATAAACCACTATTTTTTAAAAAAAAATTATTTTTGTCAAAAAAAAATTTTATGCATTTTGTGGAAGAAAATTTTTATAATATTATATTTCTATTACCCACATTTTAGAGGAAAATATATTTTATACAATTTACTATATTATGAACCTCATGTGCCTCTCATATTTTGAAAATTATATTTTGTTAAAATTTTGTACATATTACATTCAATTTTCATTGCGATTGATCTTTTTTGTTTGAATTAAATTTATAAAATATTCACTCAAATGGGATATGAAATTAAATTTATCATCTCAGATAACATATTTATTCTTCTCTATTTTACTATTTAATGGGTTATCAATTCCCAAAATTAATCTTCTATAATCCCCATCCAACTCATTAGAAAAAACTCCGTACTCATAATTTATTTATATATATTATCCAGGTGAGGATGTGATGTTTGGATGTTCTGTTTAGATATAAATAAAAAATATGTTTAATTTTTTTCAAGACATTAAAATTCAATCACATATGTTACCTTTTAAACAAACTATTCACTAAATATATGTAGTTTTGAATGGAAATTAACATTGTGAACATGATATTTTCCATTAGAGAAAATATTTTAAAATCCATATTCATTATGGAATTTCATTTTTTTAATCTTGATATTCATTTTCATCCATAGAGTTTGATAAATGGATTCATTAAGGAAAAGAAATATCTTATATGTGTGATAATTTTGTTTGTCTTTTATAGTAAATTTTTGGACATATTGACTATTAATTTATTGAGGTTATGAAAACCCATATGAGGATTTATTATATGAATAATTAAAATTGGGTAGTTTTTTTAGAATATATTATTCACTAAATATATTTTCTTTATTTTTATTGTGTTTTTATTTAAATGATAAATTGTTATTAGATTTAATTTACCAATTATTTTAATATCCATATCATTATGATTATAAGTTAAAATTATTTTTTTCATGTAATGATGATGATTTTGGTTTTCTAGAATTAAGTCATTCATAATTCAATATTTATATTTCTTAATTCATTTATGTATTTAGTTTATAAAATTCATTAGGAAATTTTAAGGCTTAATTATATGTTGGATGCTCTAAATTAGTTTTTTGTATTAATAATTTTAAAAAACATATGAATTTTCTAGAATTGTTTACTACATAATGTTCATCTAATGTTTATATGGGTTAAATGAAGGTAATATGATTATTCTGGAATCATGCAGATTTTTACCTCAGGTGTTTATGATTTATTAGAATATAGATTACAATTCTCAATGGATTAATAAGGGTGATCATATTTTATCGATGGTTATAGAAGGGTAGTTACACATTTCAATGGGGTTTTTAAAATTTGATTTGCACTCTAAAATTGTAAAAAGATGTACCAAAAGGCTCACAGATGTGTTACATTGTAGAGAACCGTATGTTGACGTACATGGACATTACATTACATTTGAGGAATACTTAGTACATAACAAAAACACACACACAAGGACCGTAATAGTTTAGTGTCTTTGGAAACTTGGAATATAATCTTCTAAACGTGGTGAAAGATCTTCAACATCTCCCATAAAGATCTTCCCTTTTTTTACCTAAAATTTCTTTATATCCTGGGGAAAATAAAACATTAAAAGGTGAGCTCAAATGCTCAGTAAGGGTAAACAAAAGAAATATCAATCACATCATATACATAAGCACATAACTTTTGGAAATCTTAACCTGTAAAAGAGATCATAATTTCATAACCTGGGATAACTCATGGTAGTGAAATGTAATCACAATAATCCTAACATAAAACATTAAACACTGTGTCATACACACATAATCATATAGAATCATTTCTTATTAGTGAAGACTCATTGCCAATACTATCTTAGTGGAAAAAGTCCCTTTCTGAACCGAGTCACCCTCGTTTCAGTCCTGTTTCACTGAACCGGTATAACCTACCATTCCAGCCATGTCTATCTCATGAGATATAAAATCTTTACCCAATGCATTAGAGGGAGATATAGGTCCCACCCATCTCATAATGATACCATTCTTATGTGTGCCACAAAATCATAAATCATACATCATAGCATAACCCATGTAATAAAAATGGGATTCTTAAACATCATGACATCATAAAACAATTCATATAAGATAAAGGAATTCATAAAAAATATTTCCATCACAACATAATAAAATCCATGTAATAATAGGGATAGAAACAGAACCCTTTATTATCTTAGATGGAAAATAATTTTGACAAAACACTTGAAATCCATTCTTGAGGAAAATATCCTTTCTACTTCAAAAACACTTTTCATTACTTATCATATCATAAAATTATAACTAAAAGAAGTTGATTAAAAATAAACTTGAAAACTTGTAAAGGAAGCTTCTTGGAAATAATGTCTTAAAAATCCATTCATGCCGTATAAGTTAAAAAACATTCTTCTCGTACATTTGTTAGAAAAGTCAAAAAGTACCTCGTACAAAAAAACGACAAAAGATTCCTTTATAATTTCTTTTACTAAAAACTAACAAAAGGGTAAAATTGGATTTAAACAATTGTACGTGAATGGAAATAATATTACATATTGAGGAAACATGGATGTGGATGATAAAATTCAACCCAGTAAATACCAAAGTATAAACAATCTCGGATAAAATGAGATTGTGATATATTCCCTTACCTTAGTTCTGATATGCTTCGTAAGTGTCTGAACCTCCTGTATAATGATTTAAATAATGTTATTGACTTATTCCAGAATCATAATCATTGTTATGATATCATATATGGTTCACTTATGACTTTATATTACCCGTTCTATTGTAAATTCAATGTTAAAGAAACGTTTTGGGTAAAATCGTTTCATTTATCGTAGGTGTTTGGACTTGTTGTTCTTGATATTATTATTACTTATATCAGGATTTACTTACTTCCATAATATAAAACATGATTTATATATCATATATATTCAGTATATATATATAATATATAGATAAATGAAATGAAACACACCGTTCATGGAGACGGTAGTCTGTACGTACGCATGAACGTTGTTTTCCTTTCCTTATTGTCTTGAATGGAAGTAAGTAGATATATATATACATATATACATAAATTCAGTAGATTTAACATGTCATATATTTCATTATTATTCATTATATATACTTTATAATCATTCATGAATGGTTAATGTGGAGAATGAATCTCATCGCGTCGTGGAGACGGTAGCCCGTACGTACACACGAGCGATGATATCGTTCTCATGATCGTGAACTTGTGTTGAAGTGTATGTATACTATTTCAGTATCAATATCACTTTATAATAATAATATATAGTTACTCATTAGACCATTATACCAATCCAATTACGGTGGTGGCGGAAAATAGATTACACCACGGCGTGGAGACAGTATTCCGTACGTACGCACGCGCGGTGATTTCCTTTTTCCGTAGGATGGATAGAAGGTTAATTAGAGTTGTTTTATATTTATAATAACATATCAGTATATAATAAATAATGATTTTATTAATTTATCATGAAACAACTAATGAATAAGAATTTGAAGAAGAATGAAACTGAAAAAGATCAGTAATGGATATTACCTCTTTTTGACGCGCCTTTTCTTAACCTCCACTTAAAGAACTATGGATGGACTTTGAAGAAGACCAGGACCTCTAGGATGATACTATGGAAGTGGAGAAGAGATTTTGTCAGGGGTTGGCCGAGCATTAATGCTCAAATTGGTGTGAGGAGGAGCGGGAGGAGGTTCCCTTTTATAAGGGAGGAGAGGGGCACCTTTGGAATTCTTAGAAATATTAATTTATAATAAATCTAACCCCACTTAAAAACCTCGAAAAATGACTCATATTAAAAGATTAGATGAGATAGGGTTGTAATATCATCATCCAATCAAATTTAGACATGTTTGGATCTTATTTTAAACCTTATCATTTTGATTTATTCTTATTTAATCTATTTAAGTTTATTTGTGGTAATAAAATTCTAAATTTTAAATTATAACAAATAATTAATTATTTGTTGTGAATTTTCCATAATTGTTTACTTTATAACATTATAGACCATATAAATTTAAATGTATAATTTTTAAATATTTTAGTGATTTTTAAACAATTTTATAATATGTTATTTTTATAAAATAACAATAGTGTCAATTTTGACACTATTCATTTATTTGAATTTAATTAAAATATATACAGAAGATATGTTCGAACTAAAAGATTTAATATATTAATAAAAGGTAATATGTATCTATAAAAGTATTGGATCACATTAAATAGTTCATATAATATTTATTTTATTATTTTTAAGGACATTTATTTGGTTTATCTCTTAATAAAATAATTACTACATCATTTTTGTATAATTATTTAATATACTTATTTGTTGCGTCAAAATTTAAAATATAATCTTATGATGAAGATAAATATATTAACATTCACAATAATACTTTTACTCGAATTTATCATCTTAAAATCACAATATTTAAATTGTTCTATTTATTAAATTATGAAGGTGACAACTTTGGCATCATTAAAAATAAAATAATATAAGTGTCATAATTGCTTGAATAAGACACCAAATGGTCAAATATTAGACCATTGGATGATTATAGTTTAAATTTACATTACCAATAAATTTTGGTCAGGGTTTTGTGCCTTTTATGGTCACTATTAGTATAATAAAAACTATATTCTTGATTCTTCACTAGATAAATAATTTCTGTATCACTATTTTGTCACAATTAATGATAATTATTTAATCCCAAAAAATTCTAAATAAATTTTCATGATGTAGATAATTTTGGTTAGATTTCTGGATACTATTCATGTTCGATGTTTTATGATGTTTATCACTAAGTTAAAATTATTATACTTATAATATTTAAGAGAGTGACATGTTGTCACTTTATTTGGTTTTAATAATAATTAAATTATTTTCATTGTAAAAAGTCCATAAAATGAATCCAATCCAACCCTTAGTTAATATTGGTTTACTTTTATCCATCAAATAGAATTTTTACATGTGTTAGGGAAATTTTATAATATTATATTTACCCTTAATTACCCGATTGACCTTTAACTATGGTAAATAAAATATACCGTAGTTACTATTCATAATTCCCAAAAATAAAAAGTATCCTATTAACATAATTTGGACCCACTGATTCCAAATATGGAATCCATTTTTTAAAATTCAATACACAGATATTGCAGAAATTAAATTAAAATTAATCCCGTTCTCGAATAAAAACGGGTTTTTGTTTAAAACATTGCAAAAGATTGAATTGATTTAACCTACGAATTCAAGGTAAAAACAATGCTATTGAAATACATTATATTAAATGGTAAAAATATATTCTATTTATACTTCATAACCATTCAATATTATAATTTAACCACATAAGATATTACAATGAAAAAAGTTATTTTTAATTAAAATATAGTGTGTTTTTACTATTCATTAAAATGTGAGAGTTACCATAATAATATGAAAAATTTATCCAAAGTAAATTTTTATTTCTTGATTCCAAGGAATAATTTAATTTGGTCAAATTTAACTTATAAACATGTCAAAAACTATATTTAATGTGGGTGTGCCATCAAAAGGTGGCAAAACTGCATTTTTTAAAAAATACTTATTTTACCTGAAAAAATTATTTTGTTCTTATACCATGTTCCAGAAAATGTGTAAGATGAATAATTATGTTATAAAATTCAAAATTTAGTTAATAATATTAATAAAAGCTAGTTCATGACAATATTATAATAATATATCATTATTTATTAGAACCTGATATTGCGTACAACACACGCTATCGAGGAAGGTCGTGATTGCGTGTAATGCAAGCCAAGTCAGGGTTGCGTGTTGTGAAAGAATCCTCTGTTGTTTCGTATAACAGAATCCAACCATATTTCATTTATACATTGAATATATATATATATATATATATATATATACTCAATGTTTCCTTGAATAACTATTATCAAAATTGTGTGTAACACGGTCCAAGAATAGTGTTGCGTATACTGCAAGATAATACGGTGTTGCGTATAGCGCAAGGTAATATTGGTGTAGAATACAACACAAGACATTAATGAAATTAAAATAATATTTTTCATAAAATCTCGGGGTGTTACATTCTACCACCCTTAAAATGAATTTCTCCCTCGAAATTCGTCGGGGTTATAAATGGTTTACTACTTGAAAGTTTCTTTAATAGAAACCCATATCGTAAAAAGGAATAAAAAAACCAATCTTTAAAAACAAAAGTATGAAACGTAACGGTTACCCAATTAAAATAATCACTGGGTTTCAACATAGGTGAAAATATGGATATGGAAGAAAAATTTAACCATCATGTTCTGATAGAGAGTGGTAGAGAACATAGCTATGGAAAAGCCAACAATCACAAATCCATAAATTTGTGACGATCTAAGGTACCATCTGATTAATCAGATATAAGAGCACTAGGACAACATTTTTGGTTTTCAAGATCGTTTCCTTAAAGTGGAAGAATTTGAATTAGAATAAATACTTACTTTATTTTGGTACAATCTCACTGTTGTTCATGCCTTGAACAATTTCTACTTCATCTCTTAAATAAATGAAGTTGAATTTGTTATTCGTGAAGTGTTAGTAGATCATGTGATAGAATGACGAGTCATTCCATCTGTCTCAAACAAAAGGTTAGCAAAAGTTATTAAATATACATAAGTCATTCTATAGTGTGATTAATCATATATGGTTCCTAAAATGGACTTATACTTCATATATCATATTTCTTAATATAATAAAACTATTTTCTACTAAATAGGGACTTCCTGTAGGCCAGTGGTAGGAGATAAAGGCCAGTCGCACTTCGGTTGTGGGTTCGATTCCCACAGCCTTGTTCGACGCGATGGGCTGTCACACGTCCTGCAGGTTGTCCTTTTTCTAAAGCTATATTACTATAAAATCCCATCAAAAATATCTAAAAACGTTTTATCCTAACTTATGTCGAACATAATCCATTCTAATCTTTAGGATTATCAAAAATACTTCGGTCCAAGCTCATAGGATAAAGAAAATGATTAATTGAAATGTCACAGAAAAATCACGTGAATGCCATCATTTATCCACCATAAATCATAAGATATATCTTCTTGGTCAAATTACAAAAATGGGAATACCTTAATCATGTACTCTCTTGAAGAATGAATACCCATTGAACCTTAGTGAAAACATGAATGCTGTAAAAAGTTAACTCTTTCCACATACCAAAATCCAAAAATTCTATATTCTCAAACCATGATATAAACTTCTCCTTATATCAGTCATGAGCTCATGAATACTATCAAACATTTAATTTTCTCCTTATCCCTTCATTATGCGCATATCATCTACATTCCAAAAATATCTGAATAACCTTTCATGGATACTGGTAACATTAATCATACATTTTCAAAACTCAAGGAAAGACAACAGTGTAACAATCCATAGATGTCTCTTTATTCCATAGTAGCATGAGATTACTTATACAACATTACACATGATAAACATGTAATCATTCCACTACATTCTTAAACCATTGAACGAGATTCAACAATTCATTCACCTCACATATCATTTGTAGTTTCTTCATCATCATCCACATAAATACTACCCATACGACCATACTGATTCTGTTCATGAGACTTTCCCTTAGGGCATTGGTTTGCATAATGCCCGTACATTCCACATTTAAAACATTTAACCATTTTTTATGTCGTAGCAATACCATTATCCTCATCCCTGGTGTTAACTGAACCTTTTCCTTTGCACTTACTAGCTTTGTGTCCTTCTATTCCACATCCAAAACATCTTCCAGTTCCTGTGAAACATTCTCCTTGATGCCTCTTCCCACATTATTTACATAGGGGAAATTTAACTTTCTTTCCTCTATGATCATCATGAAAATTCATCTTTCTCTTATTAGCCGATTCAGGAAACATACCAAATTTTACTTTATTGATCATATTATGAGATTGTTGATTCGGCATAATAATGATGTTTGGACTTCCAAATCCCATTTCATTTGGTTGCTCATGAATAATTTCATTCCATTGTCAATCATATCCTCCATTATCGTGAATCATCTTGTTTCCAGCCATTTTCTAAAACCCAAAAAGAATTGTGTGAGAGGAAAAAATCATAATAAAGGGGGAGTAACTTCAATATCTAACATCTTTGGTTTAATCTAATATCATTACCATAGTTCTAGGACTATATCCTATACGTATACTTATCCTTAGGGACATCCCTAGACATACCTTAGAAATATCTCTATGGATCTCACTAACGTTTTCACATCCTTGTTTCCAAAGGTTGACTAAACTTTTCCTCTGATACCAACTATAGAGACCCGTATCTTGACGTACATGGACATTACATTACATTTGCGGAATACATAGTACATAACAAAAACACATACACAAGGACCGTAATAGTTTAGTGTCTTTGGAAACTCGGAATATACTTTTCTAAACGTGGTGAAAGATCTTCAACATCTCCCATAAAGATCTTCTCTTTTTTTACCTAACCATTATTTATATTCTGGGGAAAAGAAAACATAAAAGGGTGAGCTCAAATGCCCATTAAGGGTAAACAAAAGAAATATCAATCACATCATATACATAAGCACATAACTTTTGGAAATCTTAACCTGTAAAAGAGATCAAAATTTCATAACCTGGGATGACTCATGGTAGTGAAATGTAATCACAATAATCACAACTTAAAACATTAAACATTGTGGAATACACACATAATCATAGAGAATCATTTCTTGTTAGTCAAGACTCATTGACAAGACTATCTTAGTGGACAAAGTCCCTTTCTGAACCGAGTCACCCTCGTTTCAGTCCTGTTTCACTGAACCGGTATAACCTACCATTCCAGCCATGTCTATCTCATGAGATATAAAATCTTTACCCAATGCATTTGAGGGAGATATAGGTCCCACCCATCTCATAATGATACAATTCTTATGTGTTCCACAAAATCATAAATCATACATCATAGCATAACCCATGTAATAAAAATGGGATTCTTAAACATCATGACATAATAAAACAATTCATATAAGATAAAGGAATTCATAAAAAATATTTCCATCACAAAATAGTCAAATCCATGTAATAATAGGGATAGAAACAGAACCCTTTATTATCTTAGATGGAAAATAATTTTGATAAAACACTTGAAATCCATTCTTGAGGAAAATATCCTTTTTACTTCAAAAACAGTTTTCATTTCTTAACATGTCATAAATTTATAACTAAAAGAAGTTGATTAAAAATAAACATGAAAACTTGTAAAGGAAGCTTCTTGGAAATAATGTTTTAAAAATATATTCATGCCGTATAAGTTAAAAAACATTATTCTCTTACATTTGTCGGAAAAGTCAAAAAGTACCTCGTACGAAAAATGACAAAAGATTCCTTTCATATCTTATACTAAAAACTCACCGAAGGGTAAAATTGGATTTAAAAAATTGTACGTGGATGGAAATAATATTACATATTGAGGAAACATGGATGTGGATGATAAAATTCACCCCAGTAAATACCAAAGTATAAACAATCTCGAATAAAATGAGATTGTGATATATTCCCTTACCTTAGGTCTGATATGCTTCGTAAGTGTCCGAACCTCCTGCATAATGATTTTAATAATGTTATTTACTTATTACAGAATCATACGCATTGTTATGATATCATATATGGTTCACTTATGACTTTATATTACCCGTTCTTTTGTAAATTCGACGTTAAAGAAGCGTTTTGGGTAAAATCGTTTCATTTATCGTAGGTGTTTGGACTTGTTGTTATTGACATTATTATTACTTATATCATGATTTAATTACCTCCAGAATATAAAACATGATTTATATATCATATATATTTAGTATATATATATATAATATAGACAAATGAAATGAAACACAATGTTCATGTAGACGGTAGTCTGTACGTGCGCATGAACGCTGTTTTCCTTTCCTTATTGTCTTGAATGGAAGTAAGTAGATATATATATACATATATACATAAATCCAGTAGATTTAACATGTCATATATTTCATTATTATTCATTATATATACTTTATAATCATTCATCTATGGTTAATGTGGAGAATGAATCTCATCGCGTCGTGGAGACGGTAGTCCGTACGTACGCACGAGCGATGATATCGTTATCATGATCGTGAACTTGTGTTGAAGTGTATGTATACTATTTCAGTATCAATATCAATTTATAATAATCATATATAGTTACTCATCAAACCATTATACCCATCCAATTAAGGTGGTGGAGGAAAATAGATTACACCACGGCGTGGAGACGGTATTCCTTACGTACGCACGTGCGGTGATTTCCATTTTCCGTAGGATGGATAGCAGGTTAATTAGAGTTGTTTCATATTTATAATAAAATATAATTATATAATAAATACTGATTTTATTACTTTATCATGAAACATCTAAAGAATAAGAAGTTGAAGAAGAAAGAAATTGAAAAAGATCGGTAATGGATATTACCTCTTTTTGACGCGCCTTTTCTTAACCTCCACTTAAAGAACTAAGGATGGACATTGAAGAAGACCCAGACCTATAGGATGATACTAGGGAAGTGGAGAAGAGATTTTGGCAGGGTTTGGCCGAGCTTGAATGCTCAAATTGGTGTGTGGAGGAGAAGGAGGAGGTGCCCTTTTATATGGGAGGAGAGGGGCATATTTGGAATTCTTAGAAATATTAATCTATAATAAATCTAACCCCACTTAAAAACCTCCAAAAATGACTAATATTCGAAGATTATATGATATAGGGTTGTAATCTCATCAAACAATCAAATTTAGACATGTTTGGATCTTATTTTAAACCTTATCATTTTGATTTACACTTTTTTAATCTATTTAAGTTTATTTGTGGTAATAAAATTCTAAATTTTAAATTATAACAAATAATTACTTATTTGTTGTGAATTTTACATAATGGTTTAATTTATAACATTATAGACCATATAAAATTAAATTTATATTTTTTAAATTTTTTTGGGATTTTTAAACAATTTTATAATATGTTATTTTTATAAAATAACAATAGCATCAATTTTGACACTATTCATTTATTTGAATTTAAATAAAATATATATAGAAGATATGTTCGAACTAAAAGCTTTAATATATTAATAAAAGGGAATATGTATCTACAAAAGTAGTGGATCACATTAAATAGTTCATATAATATTTATTTTATTATTCTTAAAACCATTTATTTGGTTTATCTCTTAATAAAATAATTACTACATCCTTTTTGTATAAATATTTAATATACATATTTGTTGCATAAAAATTTAAAATATAATCTTATGATGAAGATAAATATATTACCTTTCACAATAATACATTTACTCGAATATATCATCTTAAAATCATAATATTTAAATTGTTATATTTATTAAATTATGAAGGTGACAACTTGGAATCATTTAAAATAAAATAATATTAGTGTCATAATTGCTTGTATAAGACTCCAAATGGTCAAATATTAGACCATTGGATGATTATAGATTATATTTACATGACAAATAAGTTTTGGTCCGGGTTTTGTTCCTTTTATGGTCACTATTAGTTTAATAAAAACTCTATTCTTGATTTTTCACTAGATAAATAATTTCTGCATCACTATTGTGTCACAATTAATGATAATTATTTAATCCCAAAAAATTCTAAATAAATTCTCATGATGCAGATAATATTGTTAGATTTCTGGAGACTATTAATGTTTGATGTTTTATGATGTTTATCACTAAGTTAAAATTATTATACTTATAAGATTTAAGAGAGTGACATTTTGTCACTTTCTTTGGTTTTAATAATAATTAAATTATTTTCATGGTCAAAAGTCCATAAAATGAATCTAATCCGACCCTTAGTTAATATGGGTTTACATTTAGCCATAAAATAGAATTTTGACATGTGTTAGGGTAATTTTATAATATTATATTTACCCTTAATTACCCGATTTACCTTTAACTATGGTAAATAAAATTTACCGTAGTTACTATTCATAATTACCAAAAATAAAAAGTAGCCTATTAACATAATTTGGACCCACTGATTCCAAATATGGAATCCATTTTTTAAAATTCAATACACATAAGTTTCAGAAATTAAATTAAAATTAATCCCATTGTCGAATAAAAATGGGCTTTTGTTTAAAACATTGCAAAAGATTGAATTTATTTAACCTACGAATTCAAGGTAAAATCAATGCTAATGAAATACATTATATTAAATGGTAAAAATATATTCTATTTATACTTCAAAACCATTCAATATTATAATTTAACCTCATAATATATTACGATGAAAAATGTTATTTTTAATTAAAATATAGCGTGTTTTTACTATTCATTAAAATGTGAAAGTTACCAGAATAATATGAAAAATTTATCCAAAGTAAATTTTTATTTATTGATTCCAAAGAAGAATTTTATTTTGAAAAATTGAACTTATAAACATGTCAAAAACTATATTTAAAGTGGGTGCGCCATCAAAAGGTTGAAAAACTTCATTTTTTGAAAAATACGAATTTTACCCGAAAAATTTATTTTGTTCTTATACCATGTTCTAGAAAATGTGTATGATAAATTATATTGTTATAAAATACAAAATTTAGTTAATACTATTCATAACGGCTAGTTCATGACAATATTATAATAATATATCATTATTTATTAAAACCCGGTATTGCGTTCAACACACGCTATCGAGGAAGGTCGCGATTGCGTGTAATGCAAGACAAGTCAGGGTTGCGTGTTGTGAAAGAATCCTTCGTTGTTTCGTATAATATAATCCAACCATATTTCATTTATACATTGAATATATATATATATATATACTCAATGTTGCGTAGAATAACTATTATCAAAATAGTGTGTAACACGGTCCAAGAATAGTGTTGTGTATACTACAAGATAAAACGGTGTTGCGTATAGCGCAAGGTAATCTTGGTGTAGAATACAACACAAGACATTAATGAAATTAAAATAATATTTTTCATAAAATATCGGGGAGTTACATACATGGGTTTCCATAATTGAAGTTTTATGGACACAATTAGATATATGTTTTTAATGGAATGTTATAAGTACATGTGATCCATAAATTATAATGTGGGAAATCAGATAATCCTAATTGAGATAGAGTTTAAAATCATTAAGGCTATGAACTAGTATGATTCTCCATGATTTTAAGAGAAGATAGTGAAGGTTAAATCATGTCTGGTTTTTGTCTAGTTATTTATGTATTGAGCTAATGAAAACCCATATGAGGGTTAACATTATATTATGTGGTGTTTATGGAGTATCTTGTGAGTATGTCAATGAATTTTGAATGATTCCATTTAGGGACATAGGAAAAAATATTGATATAACAGGTTGTGAGTCATGATGATAGATTCACATAAAATAAGGTATATGAATTCATTTTTAAGTGAATACTAGTCCATAAAAATACTAATGAACACATACTATGGAACTAATTTATCAATAACTGCTAATCAGATTAAGAACATAGAGTCATGAACTATGCTTCAAGGAGAAAGACAATGTGAGGATGAAAAGGGAGTGAGTTTCAAAATCGATAGATGGATATTATTTATTCTTTACTTTTTCTCTGGATTAAATTTTTGAACCAATTTGAGTTCTATTACATTTTATTTACAAATTACAACTATGATTAATTTATTTATTTATTTTTATGGATTCATTTTTTAAATATATTTATTCATTGTTGTAATTATTCCTTCTCATCATTTTATTACCAAGATTTAGTTTTTTAGACAAATGATATTGAATATATTTTCTAATTATATTTTGATTTCATTGTACATCCATAAACTCATCAATTTAATATTTGTAGTAATATATAGAGTTGATCATTCGTAGAAAAAATAATTTTACATTTTTGAATTACCATATGATCACTAAATTCCTCCCTATATATTTTAAAATGGTTATTGAAAATGGTTACTTTTATATTCATTAGTTTTTGAAATCATGAAAAAGGATTTAAACTTTTTGTGTCATTTAGTTTCCTTACTGAAAACATTCTTTTCCCATGTAAAAAATTTCAATCAGTTATCCTACCACATCCCATTTATCATTTTCAGGCACCATAATTTATTATATATTCTATTAACAATTACACATAATCTATCATTTCATTCAATGATTCATGCTTCTTTGCAATTCCATTATAGACCATGCTATTATTCTCACATCATAATGACTTTTAATCATGGATTTTCTCACAAAATAGTCCATGGGAGTTATCTATATTTTCATAATGTTATGTTTTCCCATTCTTATGATTGATCATTATTTTTATGATATTATAATTTTTATTTTATTCTACCCTGATTCATTGTTTTTAGTATATACTCTTAATCAAGGTTTTAATTTATATTCTTCCTATAATACCCTTTTTAGGTTGTATATTACTATATAATAACCCGAAACTCTAAAAAAAATTATATGATTTCATTTATGATTTCATGATGTTTTATCCTAATGTTTCTCCCATATCCATGTTTTTTCTTATTTTTATTATCTAAACATTGTGATTCCTCGTTAAATATTTACATATTAACTGTATAATATCTCACATTTATTATCATTACATTGAATTTATTATAAAGCTGAGTATAACTTATGCAAGCTCAAGAAAGGAATTAGTGTGTCTCAATTATGGAGAAAAGGTCATTGTAATTATAATAGTGTTTTCTTTTGAATCTAATCCTCAATGACTAACAACCATTTATTATTGGGATTGTGTCATTATTATGATATGTAATATTTAATTAATTTTAGTTGATGTTATTATTATTGGGTAATATCAGAATGTATCAAATACAATATTTAATGAATATGTTTTTATCAACAGATCTGATAGAGGGGATTTTGGGATTCTTATATTTCACCTCATTTCCCAAAACAAAAGTATAAATTATCTAAAATCCATATATCATTCAACAATTCAATCCATATCATTCATCTTAAATTAAAGTCCCTCGATAGGATGATATACATAATTCTCTTATGATTTAGGAATCCCATTAATTTATCTCTATGAAGATAATACATCTTCAATTAAAAATAAAACTCAACTCCCAAAATCGTAATGCCATGGCTTGCATTAATTATTATCATTTTAATTAGATCCATCCAAACAAAATAAATCACAAATCTTCTCTACATTAGAAAAGTATATGTCTTTTCTCTGAGGAATCATGAAAATCCACATAATTAGTATCATTTATAAAAATGCATATATAATTGAACTTTTTATAACTCCTAAAAATTTCATGCAAAATGATTAGATGAAAATAATGGTTTCCATATTAATGTAGTAGAGACATTGATTCTCCAATCAAAAATATGTTCATGTAGAAAATATTGTAATATCTCACTATCCTATGAATAATATGAGTATCAAAATCATATTAGGTGGACACATAACCATCAAAGGTTCTACCTTCATGGGACTATTTATAACAGCACCCTTTAAAATGTAATTTATATAGAAATAAAATTAATTAATCTAGAAAATATATTTTTTTAGAATTCCCAAAAAACATTATTTTGATGTTAGATAACCATATTCCAATAATCAATCATATAGTCCCACATTAATTGAGAACAAATTAATATTTCATCAATGATATACATTTTTAACAAGTTCTGGTAAAGCTAAACGATATATTCTGTGATTACAAAGAACACAATATTGGAATTCATAAATATAAAATATATCACTAATATGTCATAGAGATATTAATAGAACATGAGTAGTATCATTGAGGTATCATCCTCAGTATATAAAAATGGGTGATTAAAATACTATAATTTAATCATTGATAAATAGTTAATCACTTTCAGACAGTTTGAGAGATCATCAATCCTTTTAAGATGAAATTGGTACATTATGGTCACTTGATTAAGTCCATGATAGCTAATAACAAGCGTCAACATCCCATCAACCATCATGGACAGTAGATTAAAATCTAACCAGGGGGATACAATTGTTCTGATAAATCCTTTATTTAAAACATCATATAACTATAATGTTATCTCCAGGTTCTTAGTTGAGTTCATCTAATAAGATATAAAAGTTATAATAATTGTTCTTGGGTGAATGATGATATCTAAATTACCCAATCAATGAGAATGAATACATTGGACTTCTTCTTGGAATATATATATTATTATATAACTTTTCGTTTCCACAGATCCACGAAACTAGAGTTAGAAAATTAAAATCTCCCAAACTACTGCATAATCAACTATAAATTCATTATATTTATTCACACTTGTTACCTTTAGGGGTCCTATTCACTAGTGAAGGTGAACCCCAACCCATACTTTTATTGAAATATATCATAATGTTATTATGAATATAACTAATCCATATTTTTTTATAACATGTAATTTCCAAGAATAATGTATCATAGACTGGTATTCTGCATGATGAGGTACCATGAAAATGTAACATTTTCAAGAGTAATGTCACAATAATAGCGGATATGAGTGATATGTTGATAATATCAAACTGGAATCACTATTTTAAAATGTTTGTAAATATTTTACATTAGAATCTCTATATATTTAAAAAACAATATTGTATAACAAAATGTCACTATATTGGAAAATTTCTTATTTGAATCCGACATTAAATTGTAATTAACCTTTTCCCAGACCTTCTACACCCATTTATTTTCATGTTTTTTGAAGTGATGTGGATGGTGAAGGGTATCAGAGCAATTTACACCCGATGAATCTTTTTCACAGCTACATACTATATTATAGAAACCTCAATTTGTTCCTCCATGTCTACCACAAGGAGGTCCCTAAACATCATAATATTTATATTGGGGATTTCTATCAATAGTTACACCCTAAATACATTATATTTTGGAAAATACAAACTTGGAATCCGTAAAACTATAGGGACAAAATCAACTATCTCTAGGATGATGGAAATTATCTAATACCCCTCAATGGTTGGCCTCTAATGCCAGGATATGTAATTTTCCAACCAATGAGGATGCAATCATATCTACTACCAATTACTAAATGTTGTTGAAAAAAATACTATTGTAAACTCTAACCCAACATCAACACATGAATATAACTACACTAAATATCTATTAATCACTATAGAATTCTCTAAAACTATAACATATTTAAGAATACAAAAAATGTATGGTCCCAACAATAATTACCCACTATAAGCCAATATAAAAATTTTGTGATTGAAGATAATACTCGTGGATATTATCTTGATAGTTCCATTTTATATAAAATAACATATCCACATAGTGGGGCACCACCATTATACCTTATAAGAGGACCAGATTGTCCTAGACTCACACAATATACAATGTTTTTAGTTATCTCACATCATGGAAAAAATAGTCAACTTGTAATCAATGTAGAGGGTCTAAATAATTAATGACCAGAAAAGGTCCATTTTAACATGAATAATAAATATAATAAGAACCATCATATGGTAATTTAATTTCCATACCTATTATAAAACACGGTAAACTCACTCCCACTGATCCTCTACTAAATAAATATTTAGGTTACAATGAAACCAAAGATGCTTCTATCTTTGGAACTCATAATGATCATTTTCTGTTTGAGTATTATCATCACAATCTATGATAGCTACAATATACATTGAAAATGGGTCCACATTTTTCAAAATTAATTGTGGATCAACTCTTTACGTCAACGTTAAAGGAAATACCAATATATCATATAATTGTATAGAAGCCTCATAACCTAACTAGTTTGTGGCCTGACATAGAACATCTCAACCGTGATCAATAGGACCCTACCTATGATCTTATGATGGCTCTTGAATTATTTTTTATCTTGGTTTAATAATGATAAATCCAAGAATAATCAACCATAAATGGAATATATTATTTATAAATATTGAAAATTAATACACATTTCACACACTACATGATACACTTATCATCCAATTGAGACTGTACAAGAGATTTCTAAAAGATTTTTCTAGGTTTATTTGTTTTTGTAGTTCTAAAGAAAGGATATGTCTGTAAATAGAAACAATCATTGGATTAATTTTTTTATATACCATGATAAATTCCGTTCCCAATTTTAACTAATGTATCTAAAACCAAACCTAAAAATAACACTTTTTATATCTCAAACATATAACTGAAATCACTGTGATTCTATTTGATTAAGAACGAGGCCACTGAGATCCCACCCGAGAATGCACTATAATATGTATTTCACCCCATGACCACTGCTAAAATGTTATGGGATGGAGACAATATCCATGAATTCATATGACACATTTGTGATTACTCATCCAATGGACCGGAATAAAAACACATATCATTAGATAATATAATGTCATTTAAAATTAATTTAAATAAATATTATTTGAACAACATACAAGTAAAGTGGAAAATAACACAACATTGTAACATAAAAATATTGAATTACGTAATGAAAAATATAAGTGTAGAAACACCATAGTAATGGCCTAACAAAAACAACTGAGATGAGAGAACTCCATATTGTTTAAACAAATTCTTGATCACTCCCGTATGGGAAAATTCGAAGAATCTATAAGAACCATATCAACATCCTCATAAAGATCAAATAAAAACTGCCTCTTTAGATTTAAAATAACATGTTTTAACAAGACCCATAAATGGTTGACTATAAATATAGTCAATATGATTCCCTAACAACATAAGAGAAAATAAGATAAAATTTAGCATAGTATGATAAACTAAAATAGTCTTTATTGAAATATAGAATCAGTAGTAACTTTGAGAACAATATTTAAATATAATCCCCAAATTAATTATATCCTTAAAGGGGAATGTATTTAATAGAGATCAAAAAAAACACAAATCATAATAATAAAAAAATTTCAACCACTTACATGTAATCCCCAAATAGTATTAGGGGCCCTCACCTCAATAAAGAGTGCATGTTATAAAATGGAAAACTAACCGCTATGGGGTAACAAAGCCTTATAATGTGTAATTTTCATCTTTATATAGGGTTATCAATTCATATAAGTGTATTAACATTACCTTCTTATTAATTTGTATTTATTATTCCTCCATGTGTATAAAGGACATGTTCCCAATAATTCATTTTCCCATAGAATGTTGATGACCCTACATTTCCTCAAATTTAATCACATTCTCATTAATGGTTATTAAATGAATATACAGTTCATAAAATAGATTAACACCACAAAACAAAACACTATAATTCAAATACATATGTTCCACTGTTTTTAAGAGGAATGTCCCACAGGATCGATAATTTATACAACTCAATATTACCCTAGGGAATGAAAATATGCTGAATGTAAATAACTATCCAACATAAATTATATTCTCTTGATAACTCAATGTGTATACCTTGGATGTATCCACAATAATTAAACCAAAGTTGAGTTCTTGAGGAAACTGAATAAATTGTATTCTTCGGTGACTTAAATGAGTTTTAAGACGCTTGAGAAAGATGGACATGTTACACTGAGAGATCCTATATTCTGCAACATATGCACACAATATGAATTTTATGTCCCATTGATTTTAGATCCATTTGGATATGTCGACTATACTCCGAACACATGTTAAGATTCTACTTATTTTAAACATGACTTATTTTATAAGACACTTGTATATGGATCTGATGAATTGAACTAAACAATACTCGGGTTCATGCCTAGACCCATAGTCTCAAAATATATATTATCTTACTCGAGGTCACATCCACAGTAAAAATTTTATGGAGGCATAAAATTTATATCATTATGGTGAAGAATATATGGTGTTCGTCTTAGAGGACTACACATCATACAGTCTCATTTTTGGGATTGGAAACATGAAATAGTATTCTTTTTAGGAGATTACCATATTCATTCCATATACCTCCATAAACATATCCACTCTTGACTACATGTGACAAAAATAAAATTCCAATCAAAGCTCAATTGTTATTTTTCATTCATCTATCACCATTCTAGTTATAATAACGGATTCTCGCTATTTTTTAACTAAAATATTTATTAGAATGATCATTTTCAACCACTAAATGATTTTTATGTGAAAAATTGGAATCCATTCACATATCCCAATGTTTTAATTTTCTTATGGCTCACTCATAAGATTAACCATTGTCATACCCCAACATCAATAGAAAAAAAAGCATGAGGAATGTTTACCCCTATAGATTATAGCCACCAAAGAATAATTACGCAGTCATGTATATTGATGTATTTGGGGATGAAAAAATAAATAATTTGAAAATCAATAAATAAATTTCATTGGTATTAAACGCAAAAAAAATCATACAAAAAACTAATATAAATTTACATCCTAAATTAAATATTATAATTTATATTTCTCCTTTGTATTTTCTAATTAGTGTTCCAATAGTATCCTAATTATATCATAAATCCATGAATTTTTTTTCATCACATAATTATAAAATAGTAATGTAAAATAATAGAATTATGAAATGAAAATTTTAATGTTGATAAAATATATTCCCTATTATGAAACAATGAATATATTTATCCTCCAATTTCAAAATTTCCATTTCATTATATTTCTATATTTGTTTACTATGAAAGAAGATAATATTTGAGGTATGGAATTAAAATATTTGAATAATGTGACATGATGGTGAATTGTGGACTCTTCATTGATCACATCACATTTTCACATATATTGTTGACATCTAATTCAGCGAAATATAATATAAAATATTTATTTGAATAATATGATTGGAAAATGTTCCAAAAACCGGATATGTAAATTATAACCTATGAATTATCCATCTAATAAAATAATAAAAACAATAATATCTTTAACTATAATATAATAAATTAATAATTTGAGACAAATATGTGGTGTTAGTGTTTTTATTAAGGAAAATATTTAAGAGACAATAATTATTTTCTTCTATAAAGAAAAAAATAATTTGTTTTAAATATTATTTATTTATTTATAAACAATAATGAATATAAAAATCCAAAATCATGATAAAATTTATAAATATTATTATAAATATTCAAATACATTTGTTTAAAAATATCGATCACTAAATATTGCATCTTCTAATCCATTACTATAATCTTCAGTAAGGATAGTAGAAGGCCCATATTAATTTCAAATTATTTTCAATAGAATAAATTAATAAATACTTATTACAATTTTAATAATATTGTAAATAAAAGTTAACTAATATAAATAATTTTAAAAAACAAAAATCACTAGAGAAATATAGTACAAAATGACTATTTAATTATCAACATGAAGAGTGAATGAAAATTTTAGTGAATGTATGAAATGGTATAAATATGATGAACTAAAATTTATTGTCAATACTTATTTAGAATCATAATATCTATGTGGTTGTACCTATATCCTTATCTTTTAATGTTTTATATGATATTATTTATTAGTCATATTTTAGATTTTCTTGACTGCTGAATAGGGTGGGGGTAAATTAGTGATCATCATTAAAAATTAACATCATCTACATTTTGGAAGCACTATATCTCATTTCTAGTAATTTTATGTGAAAATAGTATTATCTCCATAATTTAGAAAATATATTTATATATATAATGAAATTAAATCATGGTACACATAGAATTAAAAAGTTTGAAAATTCTTATTATCATGTTTATTTGTTGTTGGTGTCCAAATTTTTTTTCTCAAAACCAATTCAATGTCTTAATTAATGAAATGAATAAATTGATTATATAGTAGAAATTTGATCTTGAACTTATTTATGTATTATAAATCAACGTAGGTGAAATTTTTCAATGATAATCGGCTAATATGTGAGTTTGATCTTCCTTCATTCTCTATAAGTTCTTCGAAGTAAATAGATTTTTTGTTCATGATTCTTCTCAAAAGAAACCTCAAATTGGGTGTAAATATCCTTTAAATTTATTTTTTATAATTCCAATATATAAAAATTGAACTTAAAAAAATATATGTTTAGGCATGTTTATATAAATATCTAATCCATTTACCAATATTTGTAAAAAATGACACCATTTTTATCACAATTGAGAGATTTTTGGCCCATGAATTGGGGTGAATCATTGATCAATTTTTAATATTATAATATTATATATTTAAAAAATACATTCTCACATTTCTAGTTAGTTCATGTGAATGAAATATGATTTTTATGATATTGATAAAAGATTTATATTATAGTATTGTAAATCCTACAACCCCTAAAATTATATGGTTTGTACAATCTTGTTATAAAGTTTTTATGTTATCAATACAATAATTGTAATTTATCTTTCCAATTTAATTCCTTACATGAAATAATTAATAAATAAATATATGGAAGAAAAATATTGTTTTGAACTCATATAAATATTAGAAAATAGTATTCCAAAAATTGTTCGATAATAAGGTGCTTACGAGCATTTTTAAACATCTATCATCATATTTAATCCCCTACATGTGAATAAATGTTGTGTAAATTGTTATTCCATAAATCACAACACAATTGGGGTTCCATATCCTTATTATTAGTTAAGTATGTATGTGATAATATAAATAATTAAATATGTCCTCATTCTTTCAGTTTTACGTGAATTTATAAATGTAGCCAATCCATTTAACCATCATTATAAAAAATACTGGAAAATGATATATTAGTAATTTTTTGTGCTTAACAATATTGGTTATTATCCACATTGTGTAATGTTGTTAAATGTCTTAATTTTACCCACACATCATTTACTATCATTTTTTCTAAATGAAAATAAATGAGATATCAATTACCCACATTTCTTGAAAACTTCAGTAAAATTTATATGTGTTATTTGTTGTATTTTAAATTTAGAAATGAGAATGTTTTGTGTAATTGATCATGTGCAGAACCCACCCCTTTGAGCAATGTATTGCCATAACCTTCCAATGATATAGAGCAGTCAGCCCTAATAGTCTTCCTTTAACACAAAATCACATATCGTCCCTGCATGGGAAGAAATCATATGCCACTCCCGATGGGAATCTGTAGTTGTAACATCATAAGGGAGCACCCAAACCACTCCTCTAGGTTCAAAAAAATTTGTGATATATTTTAAAAACTAATATATATATATATATACACACATCTATAAATTCATATTAATTAATTAATATATAAATAATTGTAATATTATAAATAGAATAATAGAATAATATATAAATATATATACCAGAACTAATATAATGTAATATATATATATATTAATATATATAAGACGTTAAAAAATGTGACTAAAAACTAATATATATATATATATATACCTATATATATCTGTGTGTCTATTAAACATAATATATGCATGCGTGAGAGGGTAAAGTAGTATTTGTTTGTGAATATAAATATATTGAAATATATATACATATAAATTTATATATATATCAACACACACACACACACACACAAATATATATATATATATAATGGCATAATACTTGTGTTTGTATGTAAAATAATATCGATATTTTTTCAATCATTCATATATATTAAAAACAAGAATACTAACTTTGGTATTTAACGACCATTCAAATGTATGTTGGTTCTTTAAAACCAGACAGACACACACACACAGAGATGTGTGTGTGTGATTATGTATCTGTAATGTAATATATTAAATTTATAATATTATAAGTTTATATATATATGTGTGTGTGTGTGTTATTTTGTTTATACATATAACATTATATATTAATTAATAGAGGAATATTCATATAATTATATATTATTCAGTTTTTCAATCCAAATAATTTTTATATATATGCATATATATATACTATTAAATTAATATTAATTTATATATATATGTACACTTATGTTAATTTATTTATTAATATTCACTTATTTTGTTAATATTAATCAATTATATTTATGTTTTATCTTGTGTGTGTTAGTGTTATATTCATATTATATGTCAACATGTGTGTGTGTGTTTGTTGGTAAATGCTAATAAAATTTAATGCATATTTATATGTTATAATATATTTTTATGTATATATAAGATAATATGATAATATATATATTACAATTTGATGCATCCACTATCACAAACAGGCTCAGATACAATGGTACCCTGATACACGAGCAGACACTAACAAGGATTGAAGGGAATACCTGATCTCCATTGATAGGAAACCGGAACATGGAATCATACAAGAATAAATATGGAATAATTTTTCTAGAAGACAGTTGAATATAACTAGATACAAGTTTCCTAATCAACACCCCTCATGATTAATGTATCATAAGTCAAATTGGTGAAACATTACCCAAATTGTTAGAAATAAAACTCAAAAAAACATCCACAAAAAGTTTCATCAACAGGAAAAAAAATCTAAAACACAAAGTAAAAGTTATACCTTATCTCCACTAATCATCGTAAAAAATGAATAGTTCTGAGGACTAATAATGTCCATTGCCTCTATCTGGCCCATTCCCTAAGCTCAGACATTATATAAGAAAATATAAAAACCCCCAATGTTAAGGGTAGGATGTGAGATATAAATACAATTATTGTCTCACCATATGTTTCAAAATAGATTCTAAAATAAACTAATCATTCCTTCAATTTAAATAAAACTGGGCATATCATAATATATATTTTTCATATATAAATCCAAACATTCTTTTTTTATATGTAAAACATTTAAATCATAGCATACAAACAATATTTATTTTAAATCAAATCTATATATAAATTGGGATGAGTAAGGTACACTATACTCAAAATAATATATAAGAAAAACATACACAACAATAACCACGGTAGTCTTCCAAAAGAATGTTATTTTACATATATAATATCCTCACACTTTTCAAATCAATGATCACGAATAAAAATATAGGCACATGTCCTTCAATCTCAGGAAGAATAAGACACATTAACATCCCATCTCAGATAATAATGATGAAAAAGATTAATTTAAGAATTTTAATAGTCAAACATTTACTATGGGATCAAGATCCTTTCATGATTTTCCCAATTAACCAACTAATTACCTTGTATCTGATTTACTCAAAAAATAATAAATAATGGGAAACTCATCCCATTTCATATCAATCATTTTTTATAATTAAATTTACCAAATTTCCAGTTTCAATATTCCAATTAAATTTGAAAACAAAAACATTGGTTTTTTTATTATTTAATGTATTTTCATTCCAAAAAACAATTTAGTGTTTTAAAAGTTCATTTTAATCAAATATTATCAAAGAAATTCTCAAATCATCTAATCAATTCCATCATTATCCAAATTCATTTGAAAATTACAATTCCATTGGAATGGTGGTATTTATTGAAATCAATTCTATTTCATTTTTTATAATCACATAATTATGAATCATGATTTTTTAAATCAATTGAAATACATTTCAAGAAATATTCCAAAATATGGTTTCAATTACATTGAAAATATATAATTGATAACCTACCATTAATCAGGGAAATAAAATGATCAACACCCACAACATGAATTCTATAGATGATCTAAGGGAAATAAATTCAATCAATTGAATCGAGAAACAATATCCTTAAAATTTTAGATAATATATATCAACAACATGATGATATATCAATATCCAATAATTATATAAGGAAATATAAAATGTAACTATATGAGAGAATAACCATATAACTAGAGGATATCGATGAAGATTAATACAACTTTGATCCACCAAGAAAATGTATTGGATGAGAAAAAAATGATTCTCGAGCGCCTTCACAACCATGGAAATTGTGTTATGTCCTAAGGGGATCACTAAAATCTTATACTTATAGATTATAGAATTTAAAATTAAATTTGTATTAGTTTAACCTAGCATTCATGGTTCGCTAGAGGGGACATACAATTTAGGGAAACCATGTGCCATCTATGTGTCCCCATTATTGTGGGTGAATGGTTTCCCCATGGTAGGAAAATGATAATCAGAAACCATGTGGAAGCCATGCATTCCTCACTATATAGTGGTGTGTGGTATTCAATGAGGGATTTGTGGTATTGGAAACCCATTCTCTAACCATACAAAACACAATAATCCTCCAAAAATTATCAAAATCGTTCGAAAAGACACCAAAACAAGAATTGAAAAAAATCTGATAAAACAAAAGTCATGTAATAACTGAATTATGGAAATAATATGTTACATTCTACATACCATAAAATCTTATTTTCCCTGAAATAATGTTAATAATTTTATATATAAATGATATAATTCCACTACACAGACCTGTTCATCATATACCTATGTAACACAGTAATTAAAACCAAGATTACAATGAACACATACCAAAATTATCATCCACCCATAAAGTACATTTTTCATTGAATCATCAATCTGAAATGGATAATAAGTCATATTTAAATCCTTCTCAACATCAATATCATCCTATATCAAGAAATGTGATGGGTCAGTATGATACTATTGAATCTTTGATAGAGGTTCCAAAAAAATTATCAGTATAAAATGTTGTGGATGTGCTAAATTATTAGCAAGAAAATACACCTTTTTAACAGCTAAAAATACGGTCCCAAATACCATGGTTTAATTATTCCATATTTTCTAATATGGTAGGGAACCATTCATGTTAAAACACTCAAGATCAGTAAAAAACTAATAGAAAACTCTAATTATCTTCAATGATAATCATTATAGGATTTATATTGGCTCCATTTCATCATCATTTATCAATGAATCAAATGAATCTTTTACATCATCATTTGGAAAAAAATTGGACCTACCATGTAATATTCACTAATATATGACCATAAAAATTGAGATTTACGAGGGTATCCATACAAAACATCAAAGGGATCCATACGAATTGTTAACTTGGATTTTTTGATATTTTCTAACTAAACCAGTCCCAAGGACCTCTCCCAATCTCGCTAGACTTTTAAATGAAATCATGAATCATGTATCAAAAAATATATATAACCCATTTTATTATTCCAACCATATGTAGATTATATGTTGTTCTCAAAACAATGAGAGATCCTATTTCCTCATTGAGTCCTATCAAAAATGATAATTGATTAGGGATCTCTTTCAAATGAAATCAAAAATGGTATAATATGAATTAAAAAAACCTAATGCAAATAAAAGTTTCATATTTATTATGCATTGGTTTTATCACATATGGGAGTAAAGGGAGTCGATTTGTTCAGTCGATCGATCACAACACATATCGAATTTTTCTTACTAGGGTTATGAGTTAAAACCACCATCGATTACATAAAATTATGATCCCTCTTCCATGTTAGCACTAGAAGTAGCTAGAGAAACCCATAATGTGTATGGTTATTGACCTCACTTGTTTTTATGTATAACAACCTTAATAAAATTCAATAATGTTCCATCTCATTCATGGACACTAAAATCATAACTACATATCATAAAACATATTTTTATACCCTTGTGCATTTTCCATTGAGAACTATAAAAATCTATCATCTTAGGCTTCTTCATCGAAAAAAGTACAATTTCTGGATTCTAGAAAACGAAAATACCATATGTGTAGAATGACCACTCAGTGACATATCCCCACCACCATGAGAGTCTCTAATGAAAATGAATTTTACATCATACATCAAATCCTAAATAATCCTTTCAATGAGATCCGAATCAAAAATTGCATTGGTCAAAATAAAAACATACACATTCTACTATGATATAAAGTGAATTTAAGATAAGAGATACCTTAAATCCCACACTTCTAATGCTTATTTCCTAGCCTGTGCTAGATCTCTATTTTCAAAACATCAATGAAGACATTCCCTTTTCTTAAGGTATAAGATAAGTTAAAATTGAATGAATAAATGTACAAAATCTAATGCTTTAGATATAGATTAAAATATTTATGAAAGGATATATAAATCTGGATTTGTTTCATAGTATATATTAAAACATTCTCTACAAATTTAGTGACTCCATCTTTTAAGATCATGCATAATGTAAGTGAGTCCAAGATCATGATTTCCTTAATTTATAACTTGTGTCTGAAGTTTTCTAGATCCATACTTGTCGATATGAGCACCCTTCATATAAACACAACCCAAATCTAGACAAGATGCATCATAGAAGACTGCACAACACTACCTAGCAGCAGGGAGAGATAACAGTAGTGTAAAATTAAAATTATGTTTTATATATTTAAAATAAATCTGAAATTTATGTCCAAATAAAAAATTACTCCATTCCATGTGATGTGGATGACGCTTAGCAAGTTTCAAAAACCAGACTTGATGTTTCATCTTTATTAGAGTTGAAATCAATCTTAAATATCGCACAAGAGAAGGAACCTGAGCCTGTACCAGTCCCTACTCTTGATCCTTTATCTGAACAACCATATTTTGTAAGTAAGGATGATTTGAAGGATTTTGGTGCTACCCACTTTTCTGGAGTTGAGAAACTCATGAATGAACAACCTCTTCCTATGACCAATTTATGTGAGTGAGATGCATCGCTGTTATTGAAGAAAATTATTTAGAAAATACAACCTAAAATGCTTCATCAGATTCATGAAGTGAGAGTTGAAAATAATATACGTAGTAATGAAGTGAATAACAAAAGAATTATGGTTGAGGACATGCAGAGAGAGCTGCAATCAAGATCTGAACTTGTTGCTCCACCTGTAGAACCTGATGTTCCTCAAATCCCATAGGATGTGGTGTCTCAAATTCAACCTCATGTAGCTTATTTATATGAAAAGTTTACTGAAAAGAACAAACACATTGGGATGGAAATGAGAGAGCATGTTTTCAATCTTAATAAAATCACTGCTAATTATTACGGGTGCCTCCAAAAGGTGCTGAATCAAATCTCATCTCTTACCATAGCTGTCAATTCCTCTAAAGCATCTGGTAATTCCTCTAATCCTTCCTTATATAGTGATCTTCTCTGAACTGTAGTGAAAGAAGAGAATCATAATGTACTCAGTGGTTTCAATATGACATCTCTATTTGAAGTTTTCATGAATAGTGAGAGAGTTCTTGAACTAGTAGAAATCCACTCCAAAATTTCTAATGATGCTCAGCAAGATATTGCCAATAATTTGGATTTCTACTTCAACAAAATCTTCTCCAAGACCAATATAACAAATCATTTCAAGTGTCTTGTTGAAAATCTGTGTATTCCTCCTGTGAATCAAGATTTCATTACCCAAGTCAAAAATCTCATAGAGTTTACTCAATTGTTGGACAATTTTATATAGAACAAGGATGATTTTTGGAAAGCAATGTAGTATGGTGGAGAGATCATTACAGATTTCATCAAACTCTGGACTCCCTATCTTTATGTCCAGAGTACGACCATTATTGCTCTAGTGGCTGCAACTCTTAGAACTAGGCTTCCTACCATCACCTCTTCCCTAGCCTAAACCTCTATGTATGTCGGCCAAGCACAAAGTCAGATCACGCATGTGATTCTTGATCAACAACTACCTTGATATTATTTGGATCCTACTTTGGATACATCAGTCTTTGAAGGACAACCTTTACCCTCCTTATCAACCACCTCAAATCCTTATTCATTCTCTACCTCATCCCTTATGGCTTCCTCTTCTACCACTGCTACTAAAGGAAAAGATAAGGACAACCCATGAAGAATAAAAGTGATTACTTATTTTTGATAGGAATTCCAATGATTTTGTTTTGCTATTTTTCATTTGTATAGAACCTTATTTGATATTAATGTAATATTCACTTTTGACTTCTCTTATTCCATCATTTTGATAATCCCAAATATGTGAGAAATTTATATATGTTATCCATTTATCTCTATTATTGAATACTATCCATTTATCTCTATAGTTGAATCCTATATAAACATAAACATTATATGATTTATGAATATAAAAAGGGGGATATTGTTGGACTTCTCATGTATTAATCATTTTTTAATGATAGAAAACCCTATTTAACCTAGTTAACTCCTTTAAATTTCATCAAATCAAGTGTATTAATGTTTAATGTATTCTCATGCATTATAAAGAGCTAGCCAGGATCTTAATTACTATATATTCGGTTTAAATACATTATACTATCTATTGACTCAAATTATAATTATTTCTATTTAGTATAACCCATTCTATGATCATCATTTCTTAGGTCTTAATACAGTTATCTTGAATAGTATAAGGCATCGTGAGTCTGCCAATAGGTATGTTCTTCAAGAACCATTAATCAAGACACCGTGAATCAGACACAGTGAAGCGGACACCGTGAACAAGAAATCGTGAAGTAGGCACTGTAAAGTAGACACCATGAACAAGACAATGTGATGTAGACACCGTGAACAAGACACAGTGAAGCAGACACCGTAAGAAGACACCATGAACTAGACATCAGGATACAGAAACCGTGAAGAGAGACATCATGACTAAGAGACACCATGACCATAAGACATCGTGATCAATCTAGACACCGTGTGAATGACACATCGTTTCCATGTCTTACTGTGATACCATTTCTTAAACTATTTTGTCAATTTAAATTTAAATTCTAACAGTCATATTTGATGGTTATAATGCGCTGACATAATTAATGTTTCATTGTATACATTTCTTCAGACGGGTTGAGGCACAACGCGTAGAATACAAGAAATCTATCTTCTCCAACACATGCATTCCAAGAAAAAATGTGATGTATTTCCATGAATCAAAAATAGCAGCGATAATGAAAAAAAACAAGGTTGTGAGCATGAAAACGAAGAACAAATAGAAAGTTTATAAATGAATGATTGTCACATGAATGAAACCCAACACTGCTAAAGAACACACAATGCATATTTGAATCTTAGAGAACATCTCCGCACTATAGAAACTCATGAAGAACAAAAGATGAATCGTGACACTATATTTTACTATCAAGGACTCGAGATCTATATCTACATAATCTGAAGAATTCCCGATATCCAATGACTAACACTCAGACCACTTTTAAACCTATCTCCATATTTCTGCACTATTGTTTATCTTTTTATTATATTTTTAACAAACTGTGTTTCTGTATAGTAACACATTTGTCTCTTGTATAAAACTAAATTTTACGAGTTATCATTACATAAATACTCATTTAACCTTGTGTATAACCATAGATAAATGTGGAAGAGGTCCCTATGTGTCATGGTTATTTATACCCACAAAAACTGTGGAATAGGTCCCTTTGTGGTCTGGACGGTCAGTGTACTACTTTTAACCTTGATCTAGAGTGTGGATCAAAGATTATTTAAATCAACTGTTTGGTGGAAGCTGATCACCAAGTGTATTGGATTATGTCATGGCTTGAGATAGAACCTCTTGTTTCATATCCTTTGTGTTGCTTAAATTAGTTATTTCCACCTTATAGATTTACTGTATAATTCAGAAATCTATAATTTCTCTTTGATATGCATACTTGGAATGAATTTATAACTGTCTTGTCATAGTAGAATAAAATCAAAAGTAATATTTAACACAAAAATTATGATTAGTGAGAATTAATAAATCATTTAAATAATTATTTAACTGTAAAACTCTTATAATAGTACAAACTTGTTTTACTAGGATGTACTTAATCATTGGGGAAATCTTTTAAGAAAAAAAAATTTATACCAAAAAATTTATAGTTACTCAATTCACACCTCCCAACTTGAGTAATCCACTACGACCAAAAATTTGTGTGACACATCCTTTTCTATTTTCCATAACTTCTCACCCATGTGTCAAAATATTTCATTTATGTGTGTCTTTATGATCAACTAACCATGTAGAACACGATTACACATAATTAATATTATTATAATATTTTCTAAAGGCATGAAATTATGCAAGATTTATTATATAAATAGAATTGGAGATAGAGATAGGGAGTGGTAAATGTTGTAAACAGAACGCTAATAACCCCCATTGTAATACCTCATCTATGAAATTATTCTTTCGTATACATAGTGTAGTCAGTACCCCCCACAGTATTAAAATATGGTTACTCCGAATATAAGGTAGGTAAACCCCTTGACCCCTGGACATTACACATGATGGGTCCTAGGTGCTCATTTTTGATAGAAACCCACTTGATTGATATACACATAATGACACCAACTAGTAAATGTATTTATTAATTTTAATTATTTTAATCAATCATTCATCTTTCAATGTTTTTATGGGTTTATGGATAGGAATTTGGTATAGTAGAGGTATAATAGGTGTTTCATGGTTTTCATTAATTTTTAACAGTAACCATTTAGTGCTTATGATGAGGGGGTTATCCTGAGGAAAGAATTATTTTTTGTGGCTTTCACCTGATTTTAAAAACTATACAAAGAACCCCATAAATCATGTGCCTAGTCATGGCCTTGATAGTGGGTTGTGCATGGTTTATGCGTTGTAGACATGTGATTTGTGAAAATATGTGACTTAAATATATAACATACCCATAAGAACCTATATAGCGATTTGAAGAACATTTCCTTTTCGAAAAAAAATATATTTCCCCTATTTATTTTTTTAAAAATGTAATAATTGAATGTTGTGAGGCCAATGTGGTGTTCTAAACTCTATTCCTCTATATTCGTCGATCTATTTTAGTGCTATCATTAGATTTAATTGTAAATATTCCTCTATTTCTCTCATTTTCCTTCATAATATATGTAATTTATTTTGGTTTTTTACTATAACACGAAACATACTTCTCTTTTCTTATTTTAAGTTTATTATAAGAAAAAATATTTTTAATTTTTTTGTCTATGATTTGAAGATGACATCTCTACCTCTATTAATGTGGTCAGTATCAAAGGATATGTGATTTGGTGTGGATTCCATTTCGTCCAATTAGGGTGTTCTAAGGAATAATTTTATATTCAAATTTAAAGTGTGATTATTCATTCAAAATCAATTTTCAATGAATTTATAAATACTTTTGAAATATATGTGACATTTGGAATCCATTTCTATGGGTTTGGCTCTAGAATACAGTGTTTATCTACTGAACTCCGTGTTTTCAGGTCTAGAATGGTTTATTTGTGTGTTTTATCCATTTTTAAATGAATATCCTGATTTTTAAATGGTTATGATAGTGCGTATTGAACATTATCTTATGTTATATTTAAATGATTTAAAATAATGTTTTAATGTAGGTGTTATTTTAAAAATGAGGCATTAGTCATAATCCAATTTATAAAGGGATCATTGTTGAATTTTTAATAATTTTTGAAATGATTGTGTTGTTTTCTCCTTGGTATGGGATTGCTGAAAATGGTTGGACATTTACCTTATTTGGTTTTCAAATAGAATGGCACGTGTTTTAAATTGTGTATTTGATGTTATTTAAATTGTGCATGGGATTTCAAAAGTTATATAATGAATGACTAATGTGTTATTTTATAAAATGATAATAAATTTGGAATTATGAGAAATGTTTTTTATTGAAGGTATATTTGGAAGATTAGGATTAAATTGATGGCCATGAAATACTATTTCTGATTTTCCCTTGAATTGTTTACCCTTTTTCAGTTTTTATAACTATGGGATTATTTTTTATCCCATTGGGGTAATATGCATATCATGTCTCATATATACGGTATATAATGGGATATTCATTGTGTGGGTTTGGGGTGAGGGATATCTATTTCTTGTGATTGACATAGAAATATTAGTTTACATGTTAAGTCACCTAATTTGTTTATTGGTCATGGTAACATGTTTAAAATCATGTATTTTTATTCTTATGATGAACAGAGTTATTAGCATACTCTACATGAACAACTGTCATGGTAGGCAATAGATATTGGTGGGTTGTTACTACGAAAAGTAGGTTATTTGCGACAGTTGGGTGACTGGTAGATTAGTCTCATCATATTCTATTAGTTAGACTATGAAAAAAATATTTAATAAATATAGACACATCTCATGTTAAGGATTCTAGCTTAGATCCCATTACACATTGAATCAGTGCAACAAGAGTCGACATTAGGAGTTCTGATATTGTCATTGATTTTATCATCCCTAATGAATGGATTATTGGGGAACATATAACTTTCTTTATTAATTTAATTCTATTTTTTATTTTTGTGCCAACATTTTTATATTGGAACCATCATATTTATTTCCAAATTATTTTAATATGTTTTTCAAATATGTTTGGAAAAATGAATTTTGAAATATTGTCTCAAATGATGGAATTTTAATGTGTATTTAAATATAGAATTTTTTGGTTTAAATAAAGGATCGTCTGATAAATATGTTTCTGAAATTATTGTTTTCCCATTAACGAAAAATATTGGTATTTTTGAAGCGTTAGTGGGTATAGTTTTTTGAAAAATGTCTTTTGTAATAGAATACATTCGTTTTATAATAATAGTGCAACATTTTTGATGACTCATTATAAGCTTTTTAGTCAATTTGAAATGACTATTTTTAGAAAACATATTTAATTTTTGTATCTCTAAACTATATGATATTAATTGACTTATGAAATCAATATCATAGTATACAAAGGTGTAGATATACTGGTTTCATTATCTCAAACCTATACCTTTCATGTGATAGGTTTCTAGTAGGATTTGAGTTTTAATTCTTTAGGATGATGTGGTGTCGGTAGGGTGGAGGGGAGTGTCTTATGGTTGAATCGATATTCATTTGTGATTACCTCTAGTTTATATAGGTTTTTTATTATGGTAATTATTATATTTTCCATTTTTCTATCCTTGTATATTATTTTCATTATTTATGATGTATCTTTCTACTTGGTGATTATTTTTTAATCATTATCCAAATATGATGGATCAATGACCTTGTTTATGATCTATTTGGAATATTTTTTTGTTTTGGTTATATACATTTTTATATGGAATAGAATTCCAATTAACGATTATCAACCCTATACTCTGTCAGATGATCCATTTTCTTCTATCTACGATACGGGTAATGAAATTCCCAAATGTATTACTATGATTTCCAAATGTTAGTTCCCATCCCATCGGTATATGGAACACCCTATGAGAATTGTGTCATGTCGATTAAAGTTCCATGATGATAAAATCCAAAGTCATATCTACGATAAGTGGTATAAAATTTTTTGGGCCCATTGGTGGTAGACAATGATTTTTGTATAGCCCATTGTTATTTGGGAATTTCATATTAGAAAATAGATTGTGGTTGTAGGGTCGTTAGTGGTATGAGCAATAAGAGTTTAACAAACCCAACACCAGTAACCCATTTTCGGTTTCTAAATTATTAAGATAGATTAATATGTAAGGGATAACATCACTAACGATATATTAGTTTTGTAGACATGAAAAACTATAAAAAATAGGCTTCATATATTACATGTGAAATTAATTAAAAAACATATTGAATGTAAACATTATTTACTCTTGAAATCATTCAATGATTCCTTATTCATATAAAGAAGAGATAAAAAAGTATATTATCAAATACTTAGTAATGGTTATGAATAAATAATGATATTAGATGAAATATTACAGAAAAAATATCAAAGTGTAAATAACTGAAATAAAAGGATATTTAATCCATAATTTTTCATAAAATGAATCTTAGTATAATATCAATGAAAAATATCATCAATATTAATCTCTAAAATATAAATAATGAAAATTAAATATATTGGACGTCATGATCTTAAAAATGATGATATCTTTTCCAATATGACAATGCACCAATATTGTTTAATTGATTGGTAGTTATACATGAAAAAACCATATCAAATGTTTTCCCAATTGGTCTGTCTCATGAGACATATCATTTCATCAAGGGGAAATCTATTACTTATGCACAATCATCACTAAATGACTAATTAATTACTAATATAATTAATTATCTATTTAATTTATAAGAAGTTTTTTTACAAATAAATATCTGTATTAAGTGATGAAAATAAAATAATAACCTTTTCCCAGTAAATTATCAAACATTATATGTAAAAAAAATAATAAAATTGAATATTGTTTATGAACTAATAATATCAATGATACAAATAATATGGATATTTAAGATAAATATAGTGTTTAGTAATCTCAAAAAATTTATCTTATCATGGGATCATTAATGACCAAACGATTAATAATAGATATAAGAAGACCATCTATTTGTCCTAAATAGTGGTTTAGTAAAAAAATTATTCTCCTTAATGAAATCATTAAAATGTAGCAGAAACTTTTAAATAACATTTTATTAAATAGTTTTATTTTCATAACAATTAAAAACATCTAGAAGAAGATAAATACCATAAAATGGTTATGGTTTCAGGAAAATACGCTTACATAATATATGTCAAAATGATCCATTCCTTTTACATTTTGTAACCAATTTATAAAATCACTCTTTTAAAAAACATTAAGAAATATTACTTTTAAACAATATAATAAGTAAAATAAAATATTTGTCTTTTTAATATATATTTATAGTAGATAAATATGGGTTTTGAAAAAATAATTGAAAAAATATTTACAAGGTAGAAATATATACCTGATCAAAAAAACTAAATAAAATGGGTCATATTTTTAAAAAATAGTAAATTATTTCTTGTTTTAAAAAGAACTCATTTTGATAGAAAATCATAAAAAAAACATTAAATATATATAGATATAATAATAAATATGGGTTTTATAAAGGATGTATTATAATGTTGATTTATTGAAAATAAGAACAATAAAATAATGATTATAAAATTAATTCTTACCTCTTTAGTAATAATAAAATTATAACACTGTAAATGTAGAAAATTTAAATAAAACATTAATACTAATCAGTTAAAATATATTAATGTCGAATAAAAAAATTTGAATTATATACACCGAAAAAAAGGTAATATGTGGTTGAAACTAAATATAACTCAATGGAGTGAAAATTGAGTCAAAATATCTAACCTCTTATTTACCTTTGGTGGAAAACAATATAATATATTGTATCAATAATTTAAACAAATTAATAATATGTAAAATAACTATATTAATATTTATAATATCATATATAATCCTCTTATAACAACTTAACTCCTATTCAAAAAAAATATTTCATTATTTCCCTTGTTTTAGGTGTAACATTTTTCATTTTATCATGTATATTATATAACAGTAGTTCCAGTTATTGATTATAGTATATATACATTAATCATATTTATAATTATTTTAATGTGATAAAGGATATATTTATTAATTATATATACTTTTATAGTTAATATATAATGGTGGACATGGAAAATAAATCGAATCACATCATGAATATACATGGTTGTATGTACACAAAAGGAACACTATCATTTCTGTAATTGGTGAAATAGTCATTAATTAGATGTTATATTAAATGAAAAATTTAATACTATGTCATAATTATCCTATATATTCCTTATATTCATCATTATGACAACCCGTGTGAGACCGTGTTGGAAAATAGTCATTGGTTCATGAGGTTGTAGTCTTCCTAACACACGAGTGAATGTATTATTTCTAATTTCATTGATAAAGAGGTGGATAAATATTATTCCATACAAATTGTAATATCATAGTATATTTAATATTTTGGTTTTACTATATTACAATATTTAGTAAATATTTTATGGTGGAAATTTAATTGAATAAAAAAGAGAGTGGTAATGATTATTATTATATCTTAGAGACACCTCCTTTAGAAATCCTCTTAATTTATAATGACCTGGTCTATTCAGAATAAAAATATACATATAAAGCATATAGGTATGTTACGTAGATATATTGGATGATTTTGTGGAGCTATGTGGCTTAATATGAATGAATTAGTGAGCACTGGATGTGCCATTTAATAATTGAGGTGAGTGACACAAATGTTATTTATCAACATTTAAAAATATTAATGAGACACACTAATATAAAAATAGATCTAAAATGACTCATATTCTAATTTAAAATAATAAATGTTTAAATACAACTTACCAATGTGTATTAATAATTCTTTTAGTTCATTTTAACCCTTCTCTTTTTAGATTAATCATAGGTTAACCCATTCTAACCTTAATTATGGCATCCAATTTTGTATTTTTTAATATTTATTATTTAAAAAATTATTTTAAACATATTAAATAATACCATTTATTATTATTAAAAATATGGACCTCATTTTATCTAATTTAATTCAGGCTATGTGAAGGAATTTAATTTCATAATAATATCACAATTTATTAAAATGGTTTTGAAAGATATTAATTTTTCAGGAATTATATGAAATTATATAAAATATAAAACTAGTAATAATCATTATTTTTTTAAAATAATATTTTTAGATATATAATATATAAATTCAATTTAAATCATTAAATATTAGTGTTTATTTTAATTAATTAAAAATAAAATCATTATGACCTTCAAAAATATTTTATGAAAAGTAACAGTTTCACATCCAAATGAAATTTTATTTAATTTTAAAAAATGATTCCTAATACATGGTTATTTATAAACATTATAAATATTATTATAAATATTAAGAGGAATTATTATGATCTATATTTTCAATTATTTCTAATATATTATTTTTATGGGGATACCTCAGAAATTAATTCTAAAATTTTTTTGACATAGAAATATAAAAATCTATATTCATAAAATAAAATTCAAAATTTTGACCCCTGAAATTTTAAACATTAAATAGTGTTAATGTTTTGTTGGAATAAAATATTCAGATAATGTAATTAAATATCATTTGTTCATTCTTCCGTCCCTCAAAAATTTCATTTAAGATATTTTCATGGATATTACTTTATATACAAATGAGGGTGGTTCTCTCAAGACCTGACCCAAACCGGGGTTTTATCCACAACTACTTCAAGCCCACCTCTATAAGATAGGGGTGGAAAATGATCCAATATTAATATCTAAAATTATAATAATTTTCTTAATCCTCATGTATACACACACTAAACCATAAAAACACATAACTATAGAGGAATAATAAAATAAAATATTCAACATCTATAATATAAACCAAGAATCACCGGTGTACAGAAGTACGACATTGCAAACTGAATGGTAAAAGAGAAAATAATACACTACCAACCAGAAATATATCCCAACCTCACAAATTGGAATGATAAATTTCTTAGAGATGTGATCCCATAATGTCTATGATATTTCCATCGTTTGTGGTCCAATACACCATGTATCCCTAAACCCTTCTAAATAAACTGTTGAAATGCCTATCTTCATTAGAAGACACAACAATAGTAGGAAAACCATATGCCAACTTGAGTATATACATAACCAATAGAATGCATCAAAATATGATAGGGGGTAGTAACATAACCAATGTGACTAAATAATGAACATCTCAAACCAAAGAAAAAATGTTACTGCATTTAACCCCATGAAGCTCAACACATATTTTAGGTGTAATACACATTACATCTTTTCTACCCATGGAAATTGAATTAAAAAATCCAAAACATTGATACATATATTTGTAAATTTATAATCCAACCAAATAAACCCAAATTTGGGTGAAGTGGATATCCAAATCATATAATAGCCATCATTAGTTCTAGGATTCTATCAATGATATCTAGTATCTCATATATATTCCCAACACTTGAAATAAAATTCAAGCCTCACTTCAAAATTGTTTCTCATAGTTGAGCTGAAAAAATTTATCGGTAGAGGAACTTTTCCCCATTACAATTAGTGTGTGACACACTGATTGTTGAGGACTAGTTCTCATCCTATTTGTTGGGTTCCACTCATTGAGTCTGTTGATAACCCATGATTATTCTACATAGAGGGTTCCACTCTAATATTCGAGAAACCATGCCCTATATGTGGAGGAGGGTGACACTATGGTAGTCAAGGATCCATGCCCTCCAATACAGGATGGTGCCACTCAGATTCTAGAGGACCATTTCCCATATTTATTAGAGGGTGACACTCTAGTCATCGAGGACCCACAACCTTCTCCAAATGAGGGTTCCAATCTCAAGGTCGAGGATTCATGACTAGGTCACCTAGTGGTTTCCATGCTAGTCATCAATGACCATTGCCCTACCCTATATGAGGGTGCCCATTGAAAGGTGGAGGACCCATGCCCTGACAGGTTGGAGGGTGATACTCTAGTCATCGAGGACTCAATAACTACCCTATATTAGGGTATGACTCAAAACGATGGAGTATTATGCCCATCACTAATGGAGGGTACCACTCTTGTAATCGAGGAACCCTTATATAACTTATAAGAGGGTACCAATCATGTGGAATTAGGGAACCTTCATGATCACTATTTTTAGGGAGCAGTTCCTAAATCTATGTACTACCTAAATTATCTTGCATCATATCAAAAAATTCACAATAATGGTCAGAATCACATTCTATATGAAAAAACACATAGGATATGATACTTGGAGTGAAAATACGAGTCTAAAGAAAGAGATAAAAGATGATGTTGTCTTCTAAAAATGGAAAAAGGGTACACGGTGTTTGAGGGTACTCAAAAGAGATGTGGACCCACACCATAACTGGAAACATCATCTACAGTACACCAATATCAACCCATGAATAATTAGATGAACATTGAGTTGTATTACACGACATGTCTAAGCTACCTACGGTCGAGTCATGTTCTCATGGATGTTTTTTTTGTACATTGGATCATTGAATCTGTGTGTTCTTGCTAGTGAAATTTGTTATTAGGTTGGATCCTGGTCATATAATCTCAAACGTGGTCAATCCCTAGTGCTACACCACTTCAAATTTGCACCTAAGGACGGTTACATGGATCGTAGGAGGCCAACACATGATTCAATAATTTATTTCCATAAAACCATATCCATTATACCACAGTGGAAACAGAAAGTGTGTTCTTTATAACTAAAAAATGTGTAGTAGAAATTTTCTCATATGATTAGATATTACCATTTTTATTCCGATTCGTTATTATATCCATTATATCTGGCCATGTCAACCTTGAAAAAAAATCTAACTCCAGACGGTGATTTTTGATTCTCCAATGGCCAAAAAATAAATTACAAAGGCTAAGAAAACCCCTTAATGATACTTCTCACATAATCCACGTATCCATCTACCATACTGTCAAATTTTATTTCTAATTCATCATATCATTCAATGGAAACCCAAAAATCTTATTTTTCTGTCCCTTCATTGATGTTCCATTCACTGCACATAATTCCACTGCAATCACTGTGGTCCAATCGAGATTTGTAAGACCTTAAAACATTGATCCATGGCCATATAACCTAATGGAATATAATTTTAAGAAATATAGGTAGAGAAAAACTAATAAAATATATAATAAATCATTTCAATGTATCAGGGTCAAAGATCATGAATGAGGAAATATGGGGTGAGGAACTCAAAAATAATAAATTTAACATTAGTAAATGGGCTCATGTAATTGTCTAAAAATTGTGAAGACTATAGAATGTTATTTATAATACTAAAAACTATTAATAAAAATTGAATTAATCAAAAATATATTAGTCATACATGGTGATTGGATCATTCATCTTTTAGGAAAATAAGGTACAGTGATTGGGAGGTTTTTATTCATTCATTATGTATTGATATGATTTGATTTAGAGATTCTTCATTATCGAAATCGATTCACCAATGAAATGAGGAGATTAACAATCTCAAATGTCTATGGAACAAGATAATAACATAACTGAAATTGGAAGAATTTTATTTTTATAGATTTTATATTAGATTAATTTTATAAAAAAATTAATTAAATATATTTATTTTATTTAAATTCAACATCCAACAATCACTATTTTAGAAAACCACACACTAACCTACATTATTATATGCCTTGAGTAAACATCCCATTATATATTAAACCATAGTCATGAATTTTTTATCAAAAATTAATTTTATGATTTATCTCATTTTATTTATGTAAATTTTTTTGTATAATATACTATATATTTTATCATTTTATAAAATAAATTCGAGGAAAATTGGGTTTAGGAATTTAATGATGTATCACACCCTATTTTAGAATATATATATATATATATATATATTTCAATGTTTTACTTTGAAAATATTTGTCTCTACATCATTAGAACCTTAAATATTTTCATCCACTAAAAGAAAACATATACATAAAGCTCAAGATATGATGCCCCAGCTTGATCTCTAACTCTTAAGAGCAATCCTACATATTCACGTGGAGCCACAAAAACAAAAACATTGGGTTTGTCTATCCATTAGGTTCTTCTAATGTTGATTCTCAATCGTAACTAGGATTCTCACAAAAGCATCCCCATTCTCAATTTCCATCAAACCCATGTCAATAACATTTGTAGTTTCTTTCACATATCTCCTGTTTTGTGACACATGAAAGATGTTGTACACCCAATCAAACTATGGGGTTTGGAAGAGATGTTAATCCACATTGAAAATTCATTTCTCGCTCTCTGAGGTCTTGAAAAACATTATGTATAACATGAAACCATAATTGAATCTCCCCATTTCAAATGAGTTGGAGACTCTCTGAAAAATGGGGCTTACCTACTTGGACTCCAATGTCCATCAATGTTGATATGTCTAAGATTGTTTTCTACTATATGATGTCCTCATCCACTTAAGAATGACATGGGACCTCTATGTGATTTCTTCACCATATTTTAATTCAAAAGATATATCATTTTAATACTAGTCTAACATAACGGTGATGTAAATGGTCTCCCATATAGGTACATAGAATGTTCTATGCTGATAATACATTGGTAACTATTTTTGTGAAACAACTCACAAGGGAACATGATCCTCTCAAATCTGAACATGGTCTGACTCACAATCCCTTTGTATATCCTCCAATAGATAGCTAGTGTAGTATGTCAGTCCACCATTCAGGGGGTGAAATATTGTAATCATAATCATTTGGGACCCTAACAGATCTAGTAGTCCTCTCCATAGTCCTAATATTAACTATTCATAACGGATGAAGCAAATAGTCAAGGGAAGACCATGAAGGTAAAAAAATATCATGAATGTATATCGACCACAAACTCTCTATTGAACTCTTGTATCTGATAGAAAAAAGATCACCGACTTCATGATTCTATCAAATATCACCCAAATGGAGTCATGGAGCGTCAATAACTGTGGAATATCAGTCAAAATGTCCAAGTAAATGTCATCTAATTTACAATCTAGGATTTCAAGGGGCTGCAAAAAACCTAGTGGAACATGGTTCCATCCCTTCTGTTGGAGATGGACCTATATATAAACTAAAAAACACATAATAATAAGATAGACCACAAAAACTGTTATTGAAGGTATCTATACATTATTCCCATATTGTTTTTTACATCTAAAAGTGATGTTTGCAACTCTCACATATCATCCTCCCACATTATGACAATGTCCACCAATCATCACATGAAATGGCCGACATGATTACCTCTTTCATAATAACAATTTGGTGAGTCTATTGTGGATATATAGTCATTAATGCCCTCATTGTCTATTTCCCCCAACTAGAATTATCTCACATACTCAAAAATCAAAGGATTAAACACTATATAATGAAGAAAACCTTCACCCTTTTTATCCATTAGGGTCAGGTGCAAGGAAGTCAACTACTCTTAATAATTCTACACAATGAGATCCTTATAATTACTAATCAGTAATGTATTACAATGTCTACCTTCCAATAATTTTAAACTATACTGATGTCATTGTCCTATAGGAACTCCAACCATGATCCTTATATCAGGTTTGCGTATCTTTTTTTGAATAAATTCATAAGACAATGATTTTCTTAGAAAAATAAAATTCTCTCTCCTAGATGATGTCTCATCAAAATATTTAGGGAAAAGGCTTCTAAATCCACCTCTAGCTCATGGATCTTTGAGTTATATTATTTGTTTATTGAATTTGATGACCCGTATATGATAAATTCCTACCACTAAATCAATATGATCCTATGACCATCTACCGAGGCATTGAAATAAACTATGTAATCCACACAATCCTATGACAGTCTAAAAATAGGATCACTTTTCAGCTTTAGTAACAACTCCATATAGGACATTTGAAACTATTCAATATATGTAAAATTCTTCCCATTCTATGTTAGGGAAGTCAATGAAATGGAAATCATAGTGTAGTCTTCCAAAACAATCTGGTAGTACCCCGCTAGGCCAAGAAAACTCTAAACATGTCACACACTCTTGGGAGGTATCCAAGAATTAAATCCATAGATGTTGATTTGTACCATGACCAAATAATTTTCATAAATTGCATTCCCTGTGAAATGATCTTACAGAATATTGAGCTTGTACTTCGAGTATTAACATTAAATCTGGTAATCCTGAAGATAATCTATGACCATACTCAAGTGTGTTGTTTTCTCCTCATCTGATAAAGAGTGGATGATTATCTCATCAATGACGATAACCAAAAACAAGTCCATTTATGACTATAAAACTAGGCTCATAAAATCTATATACATGATAGGGGATTTATCACACTAAATTGAATCACTGGGAAATCATAGTGTTCGTAGTGACATTGGAATTCTTGTTTCAGAATATCTACCTCGCGAACCCTCAATGGGCAGTATCCATAACAGAGATCGACCTTTGATAGCAATATTAAAACTAGAAATTGGTCAAAGAGGTCATCCATCATCTATATAGGTTACATGTTCATTATCATTTCCTATTTAAGGTAATGATAATCCAAGGATTGTTGCTAGCTCTCTTCTTCCATTTTCATGAACATCACTGTAGCATCAGAGGATTACACACTGGGAATAAAATAATTTGTATCATGAAGGTCCTCCAAATAAATCTATTGATTTGGACGCTGTGTAGGGGCCATATGATATGAAAAATATTGTATTATATTATTTCAAGGATGAATGTTGATGAAAGAATCCATATCCATCATTAGATGTAGTCTCGAAATGTATTTTGGAAAAACATCCATAATTTCCTCAACGACTGATGGAATATAGATTATGGAAGATCCCACTAAACAATGTAATACACATTCCAACTACTAGGTTTTGGGTTTTTGCCTCTATTTTACAACACCCACTTACCCTAACATGATATATGACTTGTCTGTTAAGCAGAATTCCATCCCATTAATGTTAATACATCTGACTCCTCTATGGGGATATTGAATCTTGGTGTTTACTATAGATAACAAATACCTACCCAATATGACTTCCTACGATTTTTTAATTGTAACTGAAAATGTCCCACATGAATCTCTCTCCACTAGGAGATATCTCAAACTATAACTATATAAAGTATATATAAGGATTGTTCCATGTAATAACATCAAGGAAAATCTGATGGGCCAACACATCAACTAAGTGCACAATCACATTCACTAAGAGTATCGAGATTAATAAATGACTCCCACTGTTGTCAAATAATACTATGGAGAGATAATAATAGACACATATTGTACCTTCTATAATCTCATGTTACACAGGGACATAATCATCCATATTCATCGTCTCATAGTGGACACAACCACATCCACCTTGAACCTCATATTGGCCACATGGTTGAGGCTACGAATGGATCTCATATCATCATCCACCACCAACATCTCCTCCTTTACGAAATCCACTTTCTCTTATACCAACTCTGAATGACTAAGTTATATAAATCTAGGATTATATAGTTCACATGTTCCTATTAAAATAACCAAACATAGGTGTGAATGAAAAAAGGAACTACTCTGGCACAAATATCCTGGTTGAGTCCCTCTTAAAACATTCATTCTATAATGTATTCCTCCCAAATTAGGTCAAAGGGTTATGTTTTATGGTCTATGAACCTCACTCTATACTCAAACACCATTACCCCTACATTATAAAACTCTATAATCTATTGATTTCCCATAATATTAATATTCAATTCATTGAAAATATTCTTTATCATCAAATGTAAATATTGAGTATTGAATATATAATAAAAATATTTCCCCAGTTAATCAAATAACATTCATGTAAAATACTATATCTATATATGGTATGATGTTTAGGAAAAAATAATATCCATGATTAAAAATATTGATATTTATGGGAATTTAAAGATTTATAAATCCTATGAATGTGAATATTTTGAAAAAAAATCAAGGACCATAATATTAATTAGAGATAAAAGATTACCAGTAGTTCATTAGAAATATTTTTTTAATAAAATCACATCCATTTGAAAGATATATATAATTGGAATAAATTATTAAAATAAAACTTTATTAAATATGTTTTTTGAAAAGTAATATAAATGTTATAGAATAATCAATATAATGTATAATGGTTATGGATGTGGGAAAACCCATTAGATCCATATATGTTAAAGAGGAAGTAACATTTTGAACATTGTAACAAATTTCAAAAATGAACTATTCATAAGGAATTATACTATCATTTAAAACAATTTATGATTTAAAATATGAAATAATATTTCCTTATTAAATCTAATTAGTGAATGATATTTAATTGTTTAAAAAATGAAAAATAAACACCATAAGAAATTATATACCAAATGAAAAAGGAAGAATATTAAATACTTTCATTTAAAAATTAATTAGATTAATTCAAATCCTGAAAAGGGTAAAATATGATTGGAAACATCATAAATACAAAAATATCCAATATAAATGAAAATATATAGAGTTTATAAAATATATAGTATAATATTATATTAATGATATTAAGAGCAATCCCTGAGAAATGAGACAACCAAATAAATTTCTACATATTTGGTAACATTCAAATTGAAACCCCATGAATTAATAAATATTATTTGAAAAATTATTCATTATTAACATATAAAAATTCATGTTATTAGTAAATTGGTTATTATATATAACATATAAAAGTGAAATGGTGTAATACATTAAATATGTCTTAATGGAGTGTAAATTGAGATGAAATTCCTTAACCCACACATCTCTTTATTGAATCTTCCATTAATATCCTATATAGTGATTTTTAACATTTTATAAAATTATATGTGAACTATATTAATGTTCTATAACATCATATATGATCGTATTATAATATATTATCTCTCATTAAATTTTAATATTTCATTATTACAATTGATTTTGGTGTTAATTGATGTGTTTTATGATGCATTTATTCACATAAATGTTCGGATTATTGGGAATTGGATATATTTTTATCACAAATAAAACTATATTAAAGTAATTAATAATAAAATTATTCATTATGTACACTTTTATAATAATTCTTCAAATGTGTACATAGAAATTGAATCACATCTCTTCATGGAGACGATTGGTCACACACACACACAAGCGATGTTATCAAATTATTTATCAATAGAAAATGTACGAAATTATATGATATGTGAAATTTATAAAATAAATATTTATTATTAATGATCATATATATTTATTGGTTAGATCATTATTAATATCCATGTTAGGTGGTTAAGGAAAATAAATTACATCGGTTCATGAGGCATTAGTCCACCATACACACAAGTGGTGGTTCTTATTTCCGTTTGATGAAGAAGGAGGAAAATAAATTTTAATAAAAACACATAAAATCATATAATTATATGGGAAATATATTTTAAATTTTATGGTAATTTTAGAGACTTATTTTTATGTGATATAATATATATAAGTAAAAAAGGAATATCTTAGTGATGATTATTAGATTCTCTTATTGAATCCTATGCTGGATATCTTTCTAATGAAAAAAAGGTGGTATTATTGAAAAAATATATATCTAGAACATGTAAATGGATTTTGAAATGATATATTCAGAATATTTAGTTGTGTAAAATTGATTAATATTTGTTGATATGTTACTATAGTAGGATTCATTTTATAATTGAGTAGAGTGGCACACTTATTATTTTTCAATGTTATATAAAATTGTGATGTAAAATTGTTTAAAAACTTGTTATAAAATGACTAATATTTGAATATTATATTTAAAAAGAATAAATGATTTAAAAAAGTGGTTTATGTACCATAATACATCTTTTAACCCTTATTGTTTTATATTAACGACCTAGTAAAACCATTTTGACCATAACAGTGGTAATTAATTTTTAATGTTTTAATATTCATTATAAATAGAAATTATCATGAAATATTTATGTAATATTAATTATGTAGATATAGAATATCGGAAACATTTAATGATATTCAATTCCAAGAATTTATATAAAATAATTTAATGATCATTCCAAAAAACATTATGAAAAATGAGTTTTCATGAAATGTGATTTTCAAGAATAATATGATATCAAATTAACTCTATGAATAGTAATCTTTATTATGTGGATTAAAATTAATATATATTTATATATAATCAAAAAATTTATTTTAAATAATACGTTATTAGAATTTATGTTAACTAATTAAAATTTAAAATAATTATGCACTTAAAAAATTGGGGAAAAATATCCCTTTTACCTACAAATGTCCTTTCCTTTTTCTATAAAAAAATTATAACAAACACATTATTAAATATATATATATATTATAATTAATTATTATAAATAATATTAGGAATATTAAAATTTTAAAATTTTAATTATTCTGAATATCATATTTTTTTTAAGAAAATTTAACAATTATTCTAGGAATTTTTTGAACAAGTAACCACAAAATAAATATTCTTCCTATGAAATTATAATTTTTATGCCATAAATTATTAAAATAATCATTGTATTATAGTATTATGAAAATAAATATTTCTCTTACAATAACTGATCTTCATATGTTACATGGATTCCAGATAGTTATTTCTCATCACAAACCTCATGCTACCAGGAGAAGTTTGTTTTCAAATTGTGATTTTGAGTTTTTTTTAATTTTTCTACTAAATATTGATTTGGGTTGATAGTGTTATAATTATACTTGACATTTTAAGTGAATTTTAGGGTTTTTATTGGTTTAAATGTTAAAATGGTGGAGAGCAGGAGTGGTAATGTTATATTTCATAGTATGGGAAACCAGTAATGGTTTGTGTGGTTTAGGTATGTCCCCTACATAGTATGTGTTTCATGGTTTGTGCATCGTTTCCCAACCAAATCCTCCAGTCCGTGAAAAAATAGATTACCTGATAGGTAATGTTATTTTGACTCTTCTATATTATTTATATTTCTTAAACTGATTCTCATTAGTTGGAGGTGGATTTTTAGGTGTTTTGATGATGTTTAAATATTGTTTTTTATCCCTATTTGGAGTTTTTATAGTGATATTTTTATTGTTTTAAAATATTTACCTTAAAATGTGATAATTTTTGGAAATATGGATTTTCAAAAAATCTGTTTTAGAATTTTTTAAAAGAAAAAATTTGATTAGTTTTCATTAAATTTTATACAAAATGGTAATTCCCATTATCATGTGTAAAAGATTACAAATATTTTTTAATTAACAAAACATTTGGTATTTATAAAGGTGATTCAGAATAAAAATTATATAATTTATAAATAATTTGGGAATTTTTTAAACATTTATGTGATATTTTAGGATATATCATTGTATTAAATTATTTTAAAAATATAATGTAATTATTTAAGGGAATTTTGTGATTCCATTTTTCATGTGATGTGTGTTCTACAAAGGGTGTGTAGTATAAAAGATTAGGTTTTTTTGGTTTTCTGGAATATTCTTTAGAGGATTTTGATTTCAGTGTTAATTAGTATAGGTTTGTGATTTTGGAAGAAAATATTATTTTATTGGCGTGATTATAACATGCCTTGTTTCGGTAATGTATTCTCTTTTATGTGATTCCTCATTTATAATGGAATCATTTTATTTAACTTTTTAGGTAGTAATTAATATTTTTCATTTCTTCAGTTGTTCTTTTCTACCTCATATAATCATATAAATAGTTCATTTTTTTGAAAATCTACACATATATCCAGTGTACTGGTAATCATAGAACCATACTTACTCTAGGACCCATTTACATATAACTTAAATTTGATTTTATTTAACATATGTGTTGATGATGGGTTAATATATGTACTAAGGTGGTCAGGATGGATTTTTTTATCCTTATTTATATTATTCCACATAAAGAATAATGATAATGAGTAGTCTTGATAATTCATGTGATTTATAGATGGGTTTAGTGGGTGTATATGGAACAATCATAGACTCATGAGGGTTTCCCTTGGGATTTTATAAGATGATATTTAATTGTTTTTTTTTCTTGAGGTCGTAAAGATGGACAGAATACATGAGGTTGTGATACATCATTAATGTGAATTATTAGTAACAGATTATGTTTATAACATCCCTACGTTGTGTGTATTCTCTTTTATGATATATTTAATGATTATGAAAAATATTATATCTTTAGAGGAATCTTTTTTCTATATATTGGTCTAGATATACTACTGTGATTTCTAATATATTTATCGAGGGTTGTAAATGAGGATATATTGGTAGAGGTTTACTAGTATTGGAAACAAGTGACTGTTCACACCTTGCTTCAATATATTGGGAATAAGGTAACCAAGTTAGTTTGGAGTAGCGTATGATGATATAAAGATAGATGGAGAGGGTCATTCTCATAGTAATATAATATCCATCAATTGATTCTACTGTGGGGCATTACAAGATTCTAAAACCACCAATTATTAGGATCCTAGATATTAACTTATTTATTTCTATTAAGTTCATCTATAGATGTATTTTAATATATCATTATAGAAGAGCTCATAGTTTTGATCCTTTTTAAATGGGTTGTTATTGGACCACTTTTTGTTGGTTTTCCATCTATGTTCATCTTTTGGATATTTATATTTTATCTATTTTTTGGTGTATGGTTTCTTTTATTTATGTATTTTGAGGATGGATTTGAATTTCATTATCTATAATACCTTAGTTTTTTTATATAATATCACATGTGGATTTATTTTTATGTTGTATTCTAGTATTCCTCACCCTTTTTTTGTTTTGTTTCTTTTTATGATCTTTATTGATGGGTGAACATTTCATAATAGTGGTGTATTATGATCATGGTTGTGTTGTGATATTTAGATTATCATTTTTGTAGAAGAGAAATTAATTTGATATAATATTGGATAATTATATTAGATGAACAACCAATTGAATTTCACTACTATCTTGTTTTTTTCATTACCGATTTTTGATAGAATTTTTCATGATGTGTTGGTTTATGAAGCTGAGTAATATATCTGTATTGTGGGCCGTGGTGAGAAATATTTTCAATATATTTAAGAAAATTGATTATTTTTCATCCCTACTTGATTTATAATTTTATTCATAATGATGATTAAATTCTATATAATTTTTTTTCTTTTCATTAATTATATGTCTTTCATAATTTCAATGGTGCCACTAAGATAGAGGAATTCTAAATATTGGGGAGACAATTATTTGTATGCCATTATTCAAAGGAAATTTAGTTTTATTTTATTAATTTATATACAAATTTAAACATTTGGTAAAATATTTGTTCATTTCATCAGTAATTTTGGGGATACTAGTTGATTGGATTTGAGTTCTGTTCATGTTGAGTAGTTATTTTGGTTATGACTTATTCGGGTCGTCCTTTATCTATAACCTTTAATCATCAACCAAGATCCAATTTGGGTTAGAAAGAGGATTTGTAGGATTAATTTTGACACTAATGAATCTTTTTATTTATTAATTTTACTTATTCATAGTTATCAATGTTTTTTTTGTTCTTGTGGTTTTTCTACCATGAATATTTGTCTTTTTTGTGGTCTTTTATGAGTTCTATGTATTTTAAGCTCTATCATGAGTAACTATATGATGCATAGGGGATGTGACATTCAAAATAATAGATATATTTTCATGTATTCCATATATTATTCAAACCATGAAAAAAACCCTAGAAAATGTGTGAGTGGTCTTTACGTATGATTTTTCTTATGAGTGATTGGTGCAAAATTTTTAAATACATGTTGTGAAACCCAGAGATCATCCGTGAATAACATGATATGTTATTTATCTAAAATTGGAATTTTTATTTATAATATATTTCTTTATTATACTTCTCTAATCAAGTAATTTTAGCCTTAAGATCCCATGTGGTGTTCTATCCACTTTCTCTCTTTATTTCTAGGATTATTAATTTTGTTTTTTTTAAAATATTATATGGTAAATATTTTTCTATTTCACTATTTTCACATCCCATTTTCCATTTTGGTTTGGAATTATTAAATTATCCCTAAAACTAATGTGGAAAATTTTTGGGTTTTAGGTTAAATTAATGTTGTGCTCTTAGTTTTTAGGTTATATAGATTCTATCTCCATCCCTATTTGTCCAATCACCATTGCATGTGAAATGATTTAGCTTGGTTCTTATATATTTCAAGTAATTTTTATAATGAATTCATTTATTTAATTAAATATTTAATAAAAATTATAACTAAATTTGTATTTAATGTTAGAATATATGTGATACCTGTATGGTGAATTTAAACCATTTCAATGAGTTTTGAGATTATACTAGTGTGTTTAAATATTGAAAGGCATGTTTATAATTTATAAAGGGGATTATTTTATATGAAACGATTTTTATAAATTCTTATTATCATATTGATTTTTGTATCATTGTTGTTATATTTGATACAATTTTCTTTTTTAATGTGTATAAATTATGTTTTGGAGAATGTATATCTTTTATAATGTGGTTTTTACATTAATTTACTATATATGTTTTCATTTGTAGATTATAAAATTTGTTTAAAGTTTTTGTATGCTTTTAATATGGAAAAATTTTCATAATGGATATTCAAAAAAAATTTATTTGAATGGATGGTCGTTATCCATGTTTTGGATTTCAAAATCGAGGACCCATGTTTTAATGGGTGGATTTTAATTAATTTAAATTGTTTTTAAGATTTTAATTTATTTATAGGTAATGGTTTAAATATTTTTTTATGGAATGTAAAAGTGAATGGAATTATCGTACGTGTATTATTTTAAGGGACTTGTGGGAATTTTTTTTATGTAGATGGTTATGAAACACCACAATGGATTTCCTCCTGAGTTTATTACCCTACATGTGGGGTTTTTTCACTATGGGATGTTTATATCTACTCTTTCATGAGAATGTGATTGTTTGTTTCATGTATATATATATGATATATGGTATTATTTATTTCAATGGTTTTGGTGGAATGGGTTGTTATTTATTTGTAATTTTTTGTTAATATTTAGTTTAATATTCACTTTTATTAATTATTTTTTAGTCATGGTAAACTAAGTACTAATTGAGAGGTCTATTATTATGATCAAAATTTTGTTTCAACGGTTGTTGTTGAACCTACCATTCTCATAGGAACATTTTAGAGGATTGTAATTTCATTATAATGAGTCTTGTGGGGGATAGTTTGATGAATTTTAAATTATATATTGGATATACATAAATATGTTTCATGAGGTAATAATATAAATTAAAATAATTGTTTCTACAATGAAGGATTATTTTTGTAATGCCCATAAATAATAGACTTAATTGATTAGGAATTGGAATTTGTAGTTTTTCTCTTGTAATTGATTTAATTATTTTGCTTTCATGAATTGTGGTGAAACCTATATCTTGCTTAATTTTATATTATGCATTATAACATATGGTTCCCATTATGCCTTTTTTGTAAATCCCATAAATAATACACTTAGGTATTGTTATAATCTATTTGAATATTGGTGTTCGGTTTAAAATATGTTCATGACCAATTAATTTTTTTATTATGAGTATTATTTTTCCATTTAATGAAATATAGTGATTTGATGTAGAAGTTTTAATGGATTTATGTTTTTGTTTGGAAAATATCAGAGGAAAAGTTAATGTTTTTAAGAGGCTATTTTCATTTAATGCAAAAAAAATAAAATATTTTGAATAATTGTTTTCAAATTAATAATTTTCACATTTTTAGTTTTTTAAATAATATTTTTCCTCTTTTTTATTCAAAATATAATTTGTAAATTTCCTTATGAATTGAATTTCATAGTTCTTATGGGTGGTAGCCTAATGTACTATTTAGATCATGCATATATAATTTATCTTATAGGTTTGAGATTTATTTATGTTCTTCTCAATTAAGCTAACATGGGTTCATTTAGGTGTTGGTGTGAAACAAGAGGATTCATAGATATACTTTTTCAATTGCCTCAATTTTTTTATTATGGATTGTGTTGTATTAGATATGTTATCCATTATTGTAGAAAAGTTTATTTATTTTTGTTGTATATTTCTACATATTGTTGATTTTTTTTCTTTCTAAAAATGGGTTAGATGGGTGATGCTAGTTTAGAACAATTTAGCATGTTTTTTATTTTTTATAATATATGTTGAAATTCCATAAAAATCACATTAATGAATTTTTCATACAGTAATATATCAAAAGTACCACTATAATTTATCTATTATTTTGGTAGAAATCATTAACAAATTTATTCCTTTTATTCCAAAGCAATAATTTAATCCCCTAGGGATTGGGAGAACCATTTGAGCCTTCTGGAATGTCATATCAAGAGACAACTAGATGGAATCTTGATAAGGTTCACACTCCACTCCATTTAATGATGTGTTTACCTCGTACTACTATTTTTAGAAAATTGATATTGAATTATTTAAATTGTTTTAGTTCATGTGATTTGGTTCGGTAATGTTTTGAAAATTTTGGTCTCCATTTGTGTATGATTTACACACACAAAAATTTTGTAGATGAATTTTATTTTTATCAATGGTTTTCATAACCTAAATGATTATATTCTTTAATATTTTTTAGTTTATATATAATTTTATTCGTACATTAGGTTTTTAGGTTATCCTATAGGACCTAATTATATTCTATGCTACATTAGCTTCATTCCCACATGACATGTGTTTGTGTAGACAATGATTTTTTTTATTGAATCATTAAAGGTTATGGTGTTGGTAGTAATGGGGGAATATATTTTATTGGATGAACATGGGACTTGAGTGTGTGTCAAAGTACAGATTCATGTTGTATGTTGTTGGAATTCATTATAGGGTATTGGATTATTTCTTTTAACTTAATTTATCATACATCATTTGATTATACCACTAAAATATTCATTGTTTTTAATTCATGTTATACATTGGTTAATTATTTATCACATATGAATACATAAATATTATAATTGAGGAATCTGGTCTCATACAAGTGTTATATGATAAGGAGTCCAATATAAGTGATATTCATTTTTGGATCTAGTTTCGAATGGTTAGCCTATTCAATATGGAGTTGGGGTGGCACACCTTGATTAACCATAGCCATTGTAAATCCATATATCGATTTATAATTTAAAAAATGGTATTACAGTTGTTTTATTCATATTAATTATGATTTTTATAATAGAAATTTTATGATTGGTTTTGGATATATATTTAAATTTCCTTATTGAATAATTAGATTTTTTCAATGTCTAGGGAAACATGTTATTTTTTTCGTGGATGATGTATCCATTAAAAGGAAATTTGTTAACATATTAGTTGGATAATAATTCTATGGAATCAAGTGTATAATTTAACTGGACAAAACACACATTAAGCAGCATTCATTTTGTGTTTAATCCTCTATTTTCTCTCTCAGATATGAATTAAAATTTATTTTCTAATCTTTTCAAATATATTATTCCACCCCATAGTTCCATCGTAGATTAAATATAATGGTCATACTAGGTCCATGTGTAATTATCCATCATTTAACCACATATTTTCAGTTAAATAAAAATTGTACCCAAATATTGTTACACATTAAACATTGAGCACAAATGTGTCGTGAAATTCCTATCCAATGGTACTATGAATAATTAATAATAATATATCACCTCGTAAATTTTATTTAATATATTATAAATTCATGAATATTATAATTAAAGACACTGAATTTTTAAAAATTCCACTTAACTATAAAATCATTTTTTCATTGTTCAATATATTTTAATTTTTATGAAAAATTTATAAAATTTATAATGTATTTTATTAAAAAATTAACATCAATTTTGAATTAAAAATTCCAAGATTAACTAAGGCTAATTTTTTATTATTTTTCTAAAATAATTTATTTTCACTTGAATCGTGAAAAGCCATTGACTTTATAATACGGTCATGTTTATGAGAGTACCATAATAAAAGAATCATTAAATAAATAAATTGTTTTTTTAGGAAAAAATATAAATATATAAAATAAAATAAGACATTTAAAAATTCTATGAAGAATTTATCAACCCCATATCTAATATTCAAGAAAATTATGAGATATTTTACCTAAAAAAATATTTTTGATAGCACATATAAATACAAAAGATAAAATGACTAATAAAAATTAAATAAAATTATATATTTTATAATTTACATTTACATGTTCATATTATATAGTATGTTTTATTTTTTAATAATATATTTTTTATTTCGATGTGTAAATATAATGTCTATTATGTTGATGAAATATTTAATTTTAACAATAGTTTTTATTAATTTAATGAAATTTATAACTATTTAATTAAAAGGTAATATATTATTTAATGAATTTTATATGATGTTTAATCTTGAATAAAAATATATTATCACACTTTTTATTTTTTATTTATGTTATATGATTATGAATACTTATTATGGAAAAAAATTTATAAACCCATTTTTTATATATATTATGTTTGTATTTAATTGTTATCTAAAATTTTATTGAAATTGTATAGAATATATAGAGATAAAATTTGGTTTCATAAAATTTTTATTTCTTAATAGTATAAACATTTTATTTTTTATAAAATATATATTTCTTGAGAAAAAATTAGTCACCTTGATCGAAAATTAAATGATAAAATGTAGTCATCTTGTTGTAAATGACATGAAACATGCTTAGAAATTGAGTTGAAATTATTAGTACAGACATTGTCCAAATTATATCACCCCAAAATTTATTTATTATCATTTCTAAATCCACTAAAAATAAGATATTATCATTCCATAACATAAAAATTAATTTATATTTAAAAAAATTCCATTTTATTCACTTATAAAAGGATATCACATCCATAAACAGTATCCTCCCATTAAAATGAACTAGATTTACCAAAAATATTCCCTAGAATCTTATATTATCTCTCTCACACATCCAATAATGGATTCTATTTCTATAGAACCAAAATGTTTAACCTTATGGTGTTACCCAAGGGAGAGTGTCCAAATGGACATGTAATCTTCTTAACTGAGGACTCTTAATTATTCTATTTTACTACCCACACAAACCTATATTGTACCTGAATGTTTGATAAAATAAATATTACTAATAAACTAAAATTTTATTATACAAATGTAATATATTTCATTGCTTTCCCTAAAATGATTTTTATATTATGATATCCTCATGAACATGCACAGGCTGCAAACACCAGGAACAACATGCTTGAATTTTCATTAACATGTTTCACTACTAGATATTGAACTCTATCTAAATTATTAATATGTTATTTATAACAATCTAAAATTAATAAATTTTAATCAATTACATATCTTTCACTGGATCCCCTGATCTATTGAAAATAAATTTGTTCATCCTACGTACATGTTTATTATCACTTCCATAAAAGTGTTGTATTCATATTTTTATTATATTATTTTTAAAAAAAATTATTTTAAAATGTTTCAAAAAATTAAGAATATATAAATAATTTTACTATTATTTTTAAATAATTATATTTTTCATAATTATTAAATTACATTAGCATTCATACCCATAAATTATATCATTATATTGTTTGGGTCTCTTTAAATACCCACATATACAATACCATAAATTTTATCATTACAAACTCTGAAAACATTTTTAATTATGATATTTTAAAATAATAAGTAAATTATAAACATAAAATAGTACTAACTGTTATATCATAATATTCGATAGTAAACATAAATTATACCTAACTGATATTATTATAATAAATGATTTAAAATATTTTTTATAATAGGTTGTAGTATGAATATTGTTCAGAAATAAGTTTTGAGTAATATTATTTTTGTTATAAAAGGGGTTAATGAAAACTGGGATACACTATTTTTAAGGTAGTGGTTTTTGTATCTCAATTTTCACAACTAGAAAATATGCCTATTGAAATTGGAAAAAACAATAGATATATAAAAACGTAATTGATATAGGAAATATTTATCCTCAAATATTAAATGGATCCTCTTGAAATTTGTTCAATGAAATTATCACATGCATTGACCATGATAATAGATCTATATCAATGAGACTCTCTATTATGATAGTCATAATTCCATGATTAGGCCCTTGACTATAGGTCTATTTCCATGGGCAATAACAATCTGTAAAAGTATTATCCATGAAAAAAATATAAGAACTAAATCCATGGGAATGTGACAATTTCAATAACCATATCTATTTGGGAGAGGAACTTCTATTGTCTAATGGCTGAGCCCACATGTTTTTTTATAAATTATTACATTTCCCTACAATCGACTTGGGCTACACATTAGTGATCATTAATGAATATCACTCCACTGATGTTTCCATTTGGATCATATACATAAACTTATGTTACTGTATATGTACATATTGAAAATTTTAAATGAAAAATAAAAAATCAACATCTTTTAAACCATTGTTTTTTCTATGTAATCCTTTATCCACAACTTATATGAATCCAAAAATATTTTTGTATTATATAAAAAACTAAAATTAGTATATATAGGGAATGGTATGAAAATATAAAGCATTATTGGATTCTAACCTGATATTTAAAATTAACTATATGTCATGTGTAACATATCAGGTAAATAAAGAAATAATACATATTCATTTTAATGAATATTTTGTGAAATAAATATATATATTACATTAAAAGGGTTTCAATGTTCGATGGCGTACCCGATACGCAACAACAGGTTTCTTAAAAATCTTATGTTTCCCAATAATAATATTATATTATTATTTTTAATGGTAGTTAACGCCTAGCTGTTGTATTAGTGGGAATGTACATAACTAACAATAATATAATTATACATGTCTTTTTAAATGTATTTTCATTTATCCAATATATGTTATAGGGTTAACATGTGAAAGAATCTAATTTTAATCATTATTTACTTTAAAAGGTTTATTTTCCGCCATTTGATGGTGAACCCTCCTAAATTCTAGTTTTTGTAACTTTTATATGTACTTTTTGACAAAATAAAAATCATTTTTAGAATTTTGTCATCAATATTAACTTGGGGTTATTTTTTTAAATTTTTCGATAAAATTCATTTGTTGATGAATAGTGAAAAATATTGTATTTCAATTCAAAAAGGCCTTTTAATCTAATTTATATATATCTTTAGACATTATATATAATCTGTTTTAATTTTTATTAGATTATATTTTTACCATTTAATAAAATTTTGTTTGTTGCAATTAATTTCACTTTAAACATGGACATAAACAAGTTCCAATCTTTTGATAATTAATATTTTTTAAAATCACACTTTTTGTTTTGACAACATGAATTAATTTTAAATTAATTAGTCCATATTCTATAGATTGAATTTGGTAGACTAGAAATCATTGTTGAATTTGGAATATCCAATATAGCATTGTCTGAATTTTAGTTATTTTTAATAAAACATCAAATTTTGATGAATAATGAAACCACTAAGTAGGAGTTAAAATCTGACTTTTTCATTTAAATGAAATTTTAACACATATGTGAATTAAATTTTGAAAATCCAATATACATGGTTATTATTAGTAAGTAAAATTTGTTTCAATAAGATAAAAATAATACATGGTGAATAGTAACATTTGACTTTTATTTACCGCAGTTAATGGTAAATAGGGTAATTAATGTTAAAAAGAATATCATAATAATACGAAATTACCATAACACTTGTCTTAAACGTATTGGATGAGTCATGTCCGACCTTGATAATCTTTGGGTCTATTTTAGGACCCCATGGAACAACTTCAGAGTGATAATAACACATTATTTTAATTAACATAATGTAAATGAAAAAATCACATAAACAAATATCTTATAGTAAAACAATTTTTACATAAGTTAATATATTTTATCAATTCAAATGTAAATATTATATGGAATGTTAAAAATATTTCCTACATCATGGTATTTTTTTATAATTTTTAGACATCAAATAAATAATATTATTTATGAAAACAAAATGATGTATTGTTTACCTAATTAATAAATGATTTAAATAAATAATATTATAAATATTATATTTATATCCAAAGCCTGACAATTCTTATTGGATGATTTTATTTCGACCATGTGTCATCTGATATTTGACCATAATAAGTTTTTGACCTTTAAAAACCTAAAATAAGTATATATTAAAATAATATCTTCACATTTTCAAAAAGTGCCCCTCCCCCCTTATAAAAATCCCGCACCTCTAAACCATTTTTCAGACATCTCAAGCACCTTTTCTCGTCCATCCCCTAGAAAAATATTCTCTAAAGATCAGTATCTTCCATATAGAAGCCTTTACATAGGCAGAAGGCCATTCAAGTAGACCTTTTCGATCAAACCATAGGGAGTTGCTTGAATTATAGGTAACAGTTTCGCTTAATTTCTTTTCCTTTATTTTACTTCTCAAACCCCTAAACTCCTTTAATTATTTTATTTTTTAACATAACAAGAATCATAAATATAATAGTATTTTTTATGATAATTATTCTAACTACACTTTCACACGCCTCATTCTAAAGAGTAAAGAATATATTGATTATATGGATGTAATACTAACACCTTACAAAACGATGATGGTTCAATTTTCTCCTACTGCATCTTAGGGTGACCATTAGGATGGAACTGTATTTATATATAATATATATTAGTTTTATTTTTTCTTTATTCATCGATATTTTTCATTTATAACATAGCGTTATGGTTTCCATTATGGGTAAATGAGATAATTTAATTTGAGGATGTGCGGACTACCGCCCCCTCAAAGTGATATGACTCATTAATTCCATACGTGGGACATATAAAGGATGGAGTTAACGATATTGAATATGATATTATAGTATAATAATAATATAAATATTTATCATTATGTTTTAATCCCATTAAAATAATAAATAGAAACGAAAGTAGCGTTCATGTGTACGTACGACTTACTATCTCCATGAACGGTGCATTTCATTTCATACCTCCAAATGTTATGTATGATTATAAATACATATATTCTGAATATATAAGATATATATGATATTAAAATCATGAATATAATCTTTTATATAATGAAATTTATACAACATTAACAACTTTTATTTATAAGAAGTCCATTTTTTACAAGAGTACCAAATATTGACAAAATGACTGTTATTAACATAAATGATTACATAATGTTTAAAACATGGTAATAAGTGATATAAAAGTAATAATATACTTGAAAAATGATCTTAATCAAGTATAAATTAACATTATTTTATTAATGAGGAGAATAATGAAAGAACAGATCAAGTCGGACATGAGGTAAGGTACTTCATCTCAATCCCCATTCATTGAGCCATATTTTGTTTTAATACACTACATTATTTTATATAATGTATAATCACCATTGAAATTTAATTTCATTAAAATGGAATCATTTTCTACAAAGCAGTTTACTAAATGAAAAAAATAATGTTTCTTTATTAATGTAAGCGATGACAATGACCTTTCCACCGCCGCGAGTATTATTTGATCATTGGCATCCTTAACAAGCCGTAATGTTTTTAAATGGAATATAAATACCATTTACTATTTTTATGTATATTGGTATTTCTTTTTTTTATTATTGATTGATTATTTCAATATATTTGAATGATATATTGTTATTGAAATGTGGTAATGTTATCTTTCCATTATTTTTGTTTTATATGTTATGAATATGTTTTGGTTCTTGGGAATTTTTTGGAATATGGGTGGTTTTGTGATAAACATAGGGCAAGTGAGCCCTAGATAGATCTATAATTCATTGGGTAATGTGATAGAGGTATACATGAAGGATTTTCCTAAGAGATTTAAGGAATATACTGTGATTGGTATTATAAATGTAACTCCCTATATAGTTGTGATAGCTACAATGTAAGTATAATATGGATGCAACAAGTAACCTTTATAATTAATATTTTCAATGTTTTATTCATAAATCTTATGATTTCATGAGGTATTTTAAAGAGTTTATGTTATGTGTGAAATTATGAACTAATGTTCCCTTAATTTTTTTATAACCCTAAATAAAATATTTATGATCATCCCATGTTTTGAAATGTTTTTTACAGGACATAATAATGAATAGTGTAATGGTTGGGATAATGGAAAATTCTTGTTTTCCAGAACATGGGACTATACATGACTCTATTTTTAAGATTTGTTATCATATGAAAAAATGGAAGCATAGTAGATGTTTCAACCTTATAATGTTTGATATATAATGTAATAGTTAAGGCCTAATTCTCTAAAACTATAAACCTGGATGGATCCCCATAATGAATTATTCATTTAATTAAAGATTATGTATTGTTTAAGCCCCATTCTATACTGTTTTCATAAGAGTTATGTTTATATTACATTAAGAGATAGGGTATTGTTAAATTAATATCCATAAATTAATTTATATTAATGTTGAAATGATTGCATTTACATGTTACCATGTTTCTTCACAGAAGATATCTATGTGATCAGAATGGTTTTCCACAGAGGAAACATAAGAGATATGTTTGGACAACATCAGGAGAAAGACAACCATCCATATCATCATCCTGAGATGGTCTGAATCAGAACTAAATAGTTCGCTGTAGTGATGGCACAATTGACTCAGGCTATAAATTCTGGTGGTATCCATACATGACATCATCAAGATCAACAATAGATGAACATGTAAGTAGGGGAGAATTTAATGAGGAAACATCCCCCATATTTCAGAGGATCATTTAACCACGTACTAGCTGAAGGGAGGATTAAATCACTGGACACAATATTTTTAAAAATAATGGAACTATTTAGATTAATTATGTGCTAGGGGTAAATGTGAACCTTGATGTTTTTCTTGATGTGTGTCCTGTTATTATACCTGATCGAGAAGTTGAATGTATTGTCGACATATTTTCTGATGCTAAGACAATTTCAAAACCACCTTATCGAATGGCTCAAATTTCACTTTTGTTTATAAAGAAGCAATTTCATGACTTATTATATAAAGGTTTCATTTGTCCCTACACATCACCATTGTTTGGTCTTGTATTATTTTTTAAAAATAAAGATGGTTCAATGAGACATTTCATTGATTATAAAGCATTGATTAACATCCCTATTAAGAACATGTATCATTTACCTCATATCGATGATTTTTTTGATTACCTCCAGGAAGCTTAGTATTTTTTTACGATTGATTTGAGGTCAGGGTACGGTCAACTAAATTTAAAGGAATCATACATTTTGATGATTGAATTTCATACTAGATATTCCCATTATGAATTTTTTGTTATGCCTCACTACTGGGATGTTGGGTTTTCCCGACGCTTGTTTGACAATGGTTCCGTTGAACCATTGGCATAGGGGTATAAAATAAGTATTTCCCAATGGGTTGAAGAAACCATTGGGAAATATAAAATTTTTCCCCCTTTACCAACAGTTTTACAAAACTGTTCGTAATGAACAAGTCTTTCCCAACAGTTTGTGTAAACCGTTGGTAATGCTCACCATTCCCAATGGTTTTAACAAACCGTTGGGGAAGTTTTCCCCTAAAATCCCAACAGTCCCGATATCCCATCCACACTCGCAGCTACTGCAGAAATTGGGAGCTAAGATCACTCTCTCTTGGAAAACCATTCCACCATATCCATACTCAATCACAAGGTTGTTTTGTTCTACACTTAAAATTTGTAAGTATTACGTTATGTTTAATTCTTTGCATCTAATTTTTTAGTTATGTATTTTGATTTGGCTTAAACCTAAGGTTCGTGCAGTAGGGTATACCCAACAATTTCCATTGTATTTGTTATTTGTTTTCTGTTTTTGTTCTGGTGTCATGTGTGAATCAATTTTTTGTTCTGTTTTTGTTTTCTATTTTTGTTCTAGTGGGAGGTGCTGGGGTTGTAGTAGGTTGGGG